>CM060913.1:1011862933-1014535433 GCA_030737875.1 Allium sativum
TACATTTTCTGCATACACTATTCACACTTTAGTTTATACACATACACGGGGGGATACGGGCTAATTTACTCTAACTTGTGCTATTGCTTCTTCAATAGTTTCGTGACCATGACATCCAGACGCTCCTCTAGATTAGTTGAGAAGAAGGAGGTCCCAGAGACATCCAACAAAATTACTCTTGAAGACATATCTTCTTCCTCGGATCCAGAATGGTATGATGAGGGCTCAGACTACGAGGTTGAAACTCGTGAAAGCGACAATGTGTCTTCTGAGCGTGGAGTTTCCTTGGGTTGTGAAGAGGAAGGAGGGATTGGCGATGACCGAGCTCCTGATGAATTTGAGTCTGCCATCATACTGGAATCACCTCAAGATTCCCTTGAATTGACGATCGACAATGACAGACTTATCCGAATACGACTAAAGTACGGGATACCCAAAGGGGATACCTTGTTGCCATCAAAATCTGATCGTCCCCACAACCCTCCGGAGGTGTATATGGCAATCACTCGGTTGATGTGCATGGTCGGGGCTATCCCTCCATTTTCTCCTTTCATCGTCGATTTTCTAAGACAAATGCGGATTGCCCCCATGCAGCTGCATCCCAATTCCTATGCTTAATTGTACACCCTATATGTAGTGTACCGTGAGATCTTAGGCATAGAGCTCACTTTTGACGACGTTCACTTCTTTTATAACTTCAAGAACCGAACTCGAGAAACTCCTTCTTTTTGTTACTTCGAGTCTGTCCCTAAGAGGAAAATAATTCTAGCACCGTTCAGTAGTAAAGCGGGTGACTCCAGGCTGGAATGGTTTTATGTAAAGCAACAACCAGGGTGTGCTAGGAGATGGACGAAATCAAGTAAAGCACTGGTTTTCTAAATCTCGACTCTTGTACATTCAAACCACCGCATTAATTCGTTTTTCTTTTTGTTTGCAGTTGATAACCCAAAACAAATATCGAACCAAGCGTTCTTTGACCGGATGCACCGACTCCTTAATGGTGATCAGAAGTTTTTAACTATTGATGAAGTCCTTTAGGACGAATATCTTCATCTTCATGGGTTGCTGTCCATTACCCATAGCATTGGCCACGGGACGGGTCCATATGTATATATTCCTCCAGTGGACGTAGTCCCAGAAACGGGCGAAGGTTCGAGAGCTCCCACAGTGCCTCTTCAGACTTCACCCTCTCCATCTTCTACTCAAGATGATGAATTGGCTAACATGGCTGAAAAGCACCGCAAAGGGTATACTGTTCCCGAGGATGCCATTTCTCCGGAAAGGTCAACGTCTTCCAAAGTGCTGCCGATTGATGCTTCTGAGGGAGATGTCCCTAGTACCGATAACCCACTATTTCATGGTTTGGGGGATCTCCCCTTACCTGAAAATATTTACACTTCAGAGGATTTTGGCAAGAATCCTTTAGTTTTCACTTCTTCCGAAGAGACCACTCCTGCTAAGGCCAAAGAGCCCGCTCGTACTAGTCTGGCTTCGGACTCGGGTTTGTCGGGGGGAAAACACCACTTAGGACGCACTTAACACAATAGCACCACAACTCACAGCATCTTTCTCTTTGTGAAAATATTGATCCTGAATTTCATTTGCCTTGTTGTGCAGGCACGATGTCCCGATCCTATTATGACATCAGGAAACTCCGCCGCAACATGTCCAATTCGCCCTATGATACTGAGTATGATCGTCGCGAAGATCGCAGTAGGGAGGATAGAAGGCCCTATGATCCTTATCGCTCGCGGTCCTCGCGCTCTCGCTCTCCTGTCCGGACAGACCCAGAGCGGTATAAAGGTTACCAATGTCGTCGGGAAGAGGACAGGCCGCAATCAAAAGACTCAACCTCTTCTCAAGAAAAGCGCAGTAGAGAGAGGAGTCCGCCAAAAGATACCGAGTCACGAAGCAAGCGTAAGGTTCCCGCTAAACGGTCTAGAAAGGATGAAGAGGCCATTGAACCCTCCACGCACAGGGATACTGAGCTGACATTCCCCGCCCTTCCACCGCTAGATGCTGAAACTGCAGTTAAGCGGGCGTATCTGGAGGAGCAATTTCCTGAACATTATTTCGAAAACTTGACTTTTTTACCTGCTCTTGAGCCTATTTCTTCGAGGTGGGCAGATGAGGCCAAAGCAAAGATAGATGCGGTCGAGAAACAGTATTCGGAAATGTTCAAGTATTCACGAAGCCTTTCCTGAATCATCCGCACTTTAGTCATGAATGCTGACTCGATGCCAAAAACCGCAGAAGACGATGCAAGGGCCTTAAAAAATTTAGGAAAAGACTTGGAGGATACATAGGCTCAGCTTGCTGTTGCTCAACGGGATGCTACTAGCTTCAAGCAACAATATGAAGATCTGCAAAAACGATACCATGATTTGCTTGAGTCCCATACCCAAGAGCGTTCGGAATTGAAAAAACAAGCCGAAGATGCCAAGTCAGATGCTGCCAAAACGCGACTTGCTTACGCTGACCTTGAGCGGAAGAAGGCCGAGTTAGCGAGGAAGAATGCTGAATTGGAAAAGAAGAACGCTGACTTGGCTTCTAAGCTAGCGGAGGCGGAGAACAGGGCTGCCCTAGCGGAGGGTAACGTCGAATGTGCTATCAAGTCCGCTGAAGAGGCCCACAAACAACTGTCGGAGGCTGAGGGAGAGGTGCATGGTTTCGGCGAATTAATGATTGAATTCTTTGCGCATATCATTCGCCACCGGAACATTTCTTGGATTGAAGATTATCCATCTACCCTAGTCCAAGTATGGAGTCAAATCGTTGAATGGGAGAAAGAGGAGCTCAAGGTTGATTCCATTGACGAGGACAAGATGATGGAGAAATATTTACGAGATGATGAACCAGAACGCCAAGCCGAAGGACGCCGCCTCATTGATGCTGTTATGGATGAAGAGAGGCGGAAGGCTAAGCGAAAGAACATTCTTGAGGCTGGTTCTTCCTCCACTGCCTCTGAAACTTCTGAAGTAGAGGGATATGATCCTGAAAACACGGGGATCCCTCAGGCATCTCTTTTATCCCCCATACCCGAAACGGCATCGGAGACAGCGGTCACTCCAGCCGAGAAGTCGTCGGAAGGTATCTCTACATTTTCACCTCAATTCGTCAAAGCTATCTCTACCTTTCATTACGTAATTGAGCAATCGATGAAGAACCCATTATTTTCTCCTGAGTTGATAACTGTTGCTTCTCACTCTGTAGGTATTGAACCGTTCGAAAAGACAGATGTGTCCCAGGGAACCGCCTCTGGAGCAGAGCCTACGGAGAAGGCTAAAGGGGGAAAAGACAAGGCTGCCCCCATAGATTCGGGAGAAGGAATTGAACCGTCTAAGGTTGACACTCCTTATGATGACGAAATGATAGATGCCTTAAAGGATGATGGCGGCAACGGGGGGCATGAGGAAGACCCTGAGGTGGCTATAGTCGGGGAGTCGAAAAGCGCCGATGATGTTACCTTAGCTGCACTGAAAGCCGAACAAGATAAACGCATGCAGCTTAAAGCTGAAGACTTAGACCCTGAAAGCCTTAAGCCCCTCGCAGTAGTGGATGCGGGATCAAGGTTAGTTGTTAAGCTTTCGACTAGATCTATTACAGAGGAACTTGCTAAAAAGTCTTGTCTTGATTCCAGCGTTCCGCCTTCCGGGAAAAAGTCAACTGATTCCAGCACTTCAGCTTCAGGGAAGAAAAAGTCAAAGTGCATCTTGACGGAGGCCGAAAAAGAGGCGAGGGATGCGGAGAAGGCTACTAAGAAGTCCAAGCCCGCTTCAAAGTCTAAATGATGGAGTGTCTTGCTTTATTTTAGCATTTGATTGGCCCATAATTGTTGATGCAAGTGTGCCCCTCGCACCTTCTTTTACCTGTTTTCCTGTACAAATTCGTTCATTTGTAAATAAAAATAAGTTGTTGCCTGCAATGTTTGTTAGTTATCAGTTCTGTACTTGTGTAAAAATGCATGTCCGACTATAGTTGTGTAATGAAGACATGGTGGGGGAAAATATGTGTGTACATATATGCCCCCAGTCATTCTTGAAAGACTATTCAAGATTTAGTCAAATAGTCTGAATGTCCCCGATTCTCCGACGGGGTCACATTCTTTGTGCCGTTGATGCCTGTCGTTTTTTCTGGTATTTTTTATACTCTCCTGTCTTATACTCAGGTTAGAGTTCTTACTGAGGCGGTCTCTTGTCTGGGTGCACCTTCACGCCTCAGAGGACGTCGTCTTCCCGTCCTTTATACTCTCTCTCAATTCTTGAGAGTTAGAGTTAAGAATGTCGTCTTCCCATTCTTTCATGTCTTATCGCACAAACAGTCGTTGTGCTTGTCCCTGCATATAGGCTGTTTTCAACCTTTCATGTT
This sequence comes from Allium sativum, assembly GCA_030737875.1. Classification (NCBI taxonomy): domain Eukaryota; kingdom Viridiplantae; phylum Streptophyta; class Magnoliopsida; order Asparagales; family Amaryllidaceae; genus Allium; species Allium sativum. The sequence continues at coordinate 1,011,867,302 of CM060913.1, forward strand.
TTAAATCATCTTATATTCCATAATCGTAACGGAATAGTAGTCGAAGGTATAAATAATGCAGGAAAGTAAATGACACACAATATTTTTATAGTGGTTCGGCTAAGTCGTAGCCTACATCCACTTTATAGTTCTTTGTTCATATCAACAGACTTTTCTAAGGCAAGTCGTGACTTTTTATAGAGTTCATAAGGGAAACAGCAAAGAGTACAACATTCCTAATTCAAATATCGCATCAAGTGTTGGGCATTCCAAGCCCTAGGTACCTCTTCGCCATCTACGGTCGTTAACTTGAAGGTTCCTATTTCAAGTCTCCGTTGGATGACAAAGGGTCCTTCCCACTTTGGACCGAGGTGAGGAAGGGATGGAAAGACTCGCTTTAGCACCAAATCTCCTGGTTCAAAAGTCCTAAGACGAACTTTTTTGTCATAATAGCGTGCCATCTGACGTCGATGTCTTGACGCACGCAAGTTTGCTTCGTCCCTTTTTTCTTCGATTTCATCAAGAGACTCGAGTAAGAGTGCCCGATTCGTCATCGGGTCATAATATGTTACCCTATGAGAGGGAACTTCAAGCTCTACTCGAATTACTGCTTCTGAGCCAAATGAGAGAGAGAAAGGGGTATGACCGGTAGCTGTCTTAAACGTTGTCCGATATGCCCACAAAGCTAAGGGCAATTCATCCACCCATTTTGCCTTTGCGCGTTCTAATCGTTTCTTGAGTATGGATTTTATGACTTTGTTTATTGCTTCTACTTGCCCGTTTGACTGTGGATGAGTGACCGCAGTGTACCGTTTGTCGATCTTATATTTCTGGCAGAAATTTCTGAATTCGGCACCATCGAACTGGGTTCCGTTATCAGTTATAATGGTCCTTGGGATCCCAAATCGGCATATAATATTTCTAACCATGAAACTTATCACCTTTCTCGCCGTAATTTTGGTTAAGGGCTCAGCTTCCACCCACTTCGTAAAATAGTCTACGGCGACTATTGCATATTTCGCTCCTCCTTTAGTAATTGGTAGAACTCCGATGATGTCAATTCCCCACATGGAAAACGGCCAAGGACTCAACATCGATCTGAGTTGGGTTGGCGGTGCTCTGGGGATTTTGGCGAATCTCTGGCACTTGTCGCAGCGTCGTGAATAATCAGCTGCATCTTTATTAATTGTGGGCCAGAAGTATCCAAACCGCAGTATCTTCTTTGCTAAGGTATGACCTCCTGTATGATCTACACACTCACCTTCGTGTACTTCTCTTAGTACACGTTTGATGTCGTTGCGTGCTATACATCGTAACAGGGGCATAGAAAATCCTTGTCTATAAAGAATATCATCTTGAAGGATGTATCTGGTGGCCTTGCGAACTATAGCCCGTCTCTCACTCTTCTTTGACGGGAGTATCCCATTCTTAAGGAAATTCTTAATTGGGGTCATCCACGGCTCCTTTTCCGGTTCTGCTTCGAAAGCAAATTCAATTTCCATCGACTCAAAGCTTGGCGATCCCAACGTCTCAATCGGAATTATTTCGGTTTCTTCCAGATTGTCGGAACTAGCTAGCTTTGCTAGCCTGTCTGCCTTCTGGTTTTCGGCTCTTGGGATATGCGTTATGTTATACCGTTCCAATTTGCTCAATAGCTCTTCCACTTTCCCAAGATAGGTGATTAGTCGAGGTCCTCGAGCCACAAACTCCTTTCGCACTTGGCAAACAACTATTTTGGAGTCGTAGAATATATCCAATGTCTTTATTCCGAGTTCTTTAGCAAGTTTCAGCCCGGCAATCAGGGCTTCATATTCGGAGTCGTTATTAGTCGCTGAAAATTCTAATCGTAGAGCGTAATATAACGATCGTCCCTCAGGAGTAACTAAGACGACTCCAGCCCCGGACCTTCGGTCGTTCTTGGCTCCGTCTGTGTACAGCTTCCATGGATCTAATTTTAACTCGTCCTCTGACTTGACCACTTTGTCATCGATCATTTCTTCCTCTGGGATTGTGAACTCTGCTATAAAGTCAGCCAGAGCTTTCCCCCTGACCGACCTCCGCGGGTGAAAATTTAAATCAAACTGACTTAATTCAATATTCCATTTGATCAAACGCCCCGATGTTTCGGGTCTCTGCAACACCTGCCTCAGAGGCTGGTCAGTGTATATGGTTATTGGGTAAGCTTGGAAATAGTGACGAAGTTTTCGGGAGGCGGTCAGAAGGCTGTAAGCAAGCTTCTCAATCCTTGGGTAGTTGCATTCTACAGCTGCCAATTTCTTGCTTACATAATATACCAGCCTTTGCACTTTGTCTTCTTCTCGGACCAAGGCCGTGCTTACAGCGTGAGCTGAAACCGCTAGGTAAACAAATAACTCTTCATGATCCGCTGGCTTTGACAAAATCGGTGGTTTCTCTAGTAATTCCAATAAATTTCGAAAGGCCTCAACACAGTCCGGAGTCCATTCGAAGTTCTTCTTTCCCCTTTTAATCAAGTCAAAAAATGGGACGCATTTATCTGTTGCTTTGGAGATAAATCTACTCAACGCGGCTACTTTCCCTGCAAGACTTTGGACATCTTTGATTCTCCTCAGTTCTTCAATGTTTCTTATCGCTGCTATTTGGCTAGGATTGATTTCAATCCCTCGAGAGCTCATAATGAAACCTAGAAACTTTCCCGATGCCACTCCAAATGAGCATTTCAAAGGATTTAACTTCATCCGGTACTTTCGCAGGATACCAAACATCTCTACCAAGTCTTGTGTATGGCTGGAGGACTGTTTCGATTTGACAAGCATATCATCCACATAAACTTCCATAGTCTTCCCTATTTGGTTATAAAACATCATGTTCACCAAGCGTTGATAGGTGGCTCCAACGTTTTTCAATCCGAACGGCATGACCACATAGCAATACAACCCCAAATTTGTAATGAAGCTCGTGTGTTCTTGATCTGGCACGTGCATAGGAATCTGGTTGTACCCGGAATATGCGTCCATGAAAGAAAGAAGTTCGTGTCCCGCTGTCGAATCTACAAGCTGGTCAATTCTGGGGAGTGGGAAACTATCTTTCGGGCAAGCTTTGTTCAAGTCTGAAAAATCAATGCATGTCCGCCACTTTCCGTTTGGCTTTTTTTACTAAAACAGTATTCGATATCCAGTCGGGATATGTCGAATCTCTAATAAATCCGTTCTCTTTCAGCTTCTCCACTTCTTCCTTCAGAGCTGCCGACCTCTCTGGGCCCAGCACACGTCTCTTTTGCTTTATAGGCGGGTGTTTTGGGTTTATATTTAGTGAATGACTCATGACGGATGGCGATATCCCACACATGTCGGTGTGGGTCCAGGCAAACACGTCCAGGTTTTCCTTCAGGAAGTCACTTAGTTCTTTGGCTCGATGTGGATCCAACTGGGATCCAATCTTCAAAACTCTTGTTGGATCAGCTTCGTCAATGGGTATGTCCACAGTCGCTTCGTTAGGAGTCGCATTTCTAGCCTCTGGTTCCTCATCTTTTCTGGGATCCAAGTCTTCAGGCGTTCCTTTGGGCAACTCCTTCGGGGCCGATCCCTCTAATTGCTACGCCGAACCCTCCTTTGGAGGAGGTGATGCACCTTTACTCTCGATGTTGAGTCCCTTCATCAACATCTTTAATTCGGCAACATAGCAAGCCCGTCCGGAGACTTGATCTCCTCTCATTACTCCTGTTCCGGCTTCAATTGGGAACTTAAGCAATAAACACCAAGGGGCGATGCAAGCCCTGAACTCTGCAAGGGCAGGCCTTCCCAAAAATGCGTTGTAGGGTGAATCTACGTCCAACACTACAAACTGAAGCATTCGTACTCTTCGGCGTTCCCCTTGCCCTAATGTTACGGGCAATTCTATATACCCCATCGGAGCTGTCGACGCTCCGTTGAAACCTCGGATCCAACCTTCGCATGGCTTCAAATCTTCAGACTCAAGTTTCATCTGATCGAATGACTTTTTAAATAAAATATTAACAGAGCTTCGATTGTCTACTAGCACCTTATGAACCAATGCCGGTCCAATGGTAGTGGTAATGACCAACGGATCTTCGGTGGGTGACTGGATTCCGGTATTGTCTCTGCTACGGAACACCACGTCATCAAACATTGTCCTCTGTTGTTTCACAGGGGCGATATCTTCCAAATCATCACATTCATCCACATATACGTGCTTAGCTGCATTAACGTATTGGTCCATTGCTCTAAAACTGGGGATAGCTGGGTGGGGTCCACCTACTATGGTGTTAATAACAATTCCCTTGCCTTTCTGCTGCGCTGTAGGCTTGGGAGCAGATTGGTTCTGGTTTGGGGCCTGTTCTCCTTGCCCCTGTCTCTTGGGGCAACCTTATATTCATCCAATTTTCCTTCGCGCAGCAGCTTCTCAATCACGTCTCTCAAATGTCGACATTCATTTGTTGAATGCCCATGAGTTCCATGAAATAAACAGAACTTTCCAGTTGCGATTTCTTTCTCCGTTGAGTCTCGAGGCGGCGGTCTTTTGTATTGCAAACATTGTATGTATCCAACTAAATGTTCTCCAGAGTGTCGTTCAGCGGTGAATAATTCTCATAGGTCTGGAACCGGGGTCTTTTGTTAGGATTACTTCCTCGGTTCCTATTTCTCCTGTTACCATTCGCGTTACGGTTGTTGTTGTTTCCGTTTCCATTATTGTCGTTTCCACTCTTGTTTCCCACATTCACCTCAACTTTCCCGGAACTTTCTCCAGACTGCTTCACGGTGACATTACTCTGAACAGTTTCTTTTGAAGCCGCTCTGGACTTTCTCTTTCTGTTTGCCCTTGCCTCCTCTCGTCTTAAGTGAATATCGGCCTTTTCATAGAATAACTCTCTCGTGGGAGGTGGCTTCTCAGAAAGATAATCTCCAAACTCGGAGTCAGGATCGACTCCTTCCATCAAAGCAATCAAGATGGTGGGCTCGTGCGGGTCACTGACTTCTGTCACAGCTAAGTTGAAACAGTCTAGATAAGACTTCAAAGACTCGCCCGGTGCTTGCTTAATTCTTGATAATTCAATAACATTCTTAGACTTTCGGGCATGGAGTCGGAACTGATTCATAAAACGTTCGCTTAATTCCCTAAAATTCGATATCGACCGAGGGGGAAGTCGGGTAAACCATAGCAGTGTCACGTCTTCTAAATAGATCGGGAAGGCTTTACACTTCACTGCGTCAGGGGCAGCAACAACATTCATGAGCCATGCGTATCGCATCAAATGTTGTCCCGGATCGGTTCTCCCATTGTACATGTCCATCTAAGGCAGGTTAAAACGTCGGGGAAACTGAAAGTTGAGGATGTCATCAGTAAAGGGAGTATGGCTTCGCTCAATGCCATAATCTTCATTGGTGTAGTTCCTACTTTCAGACATGATCTAGCGTACCATAGTCCATACGTCAGCATTGGTCAGGGGCCGTTCGGTCTCCCTGGCTCTGATATCCGGGTTCCCTCTGGGCTCTTGATCAGGGGACGCCCTCCTTCTGATCTTCGGGTTTCCTCTGGGCTCCTGATCAGGGGACGCCCTCCTTCTTTGAGTCGCTTCTGCTCTTCTTTGTTCCCTACGTTCCCGGTCGATCTCGGGAGGAAGGGGCTGGAGCATTTGTCTCTGAGTGGGATTGGTAAGGTTAGGGTCTCCAGGTAATACATGGGATCCCCGCATTGGTAACAACATAGGCTCTCTCAAGCTCGGATCATTGGGTCCTAGTACCCGTGCAACGTCCTCGCGGGACCCCAAAGATCCGAACGTCATCTGCTCCAAATTCTGAGGTCGTTCGAGCAGCCTTCTTTCACGGGGTCGTTCTTCCTCAAAAGAAGAAGACTGATCCGTTGGTGTGTGATGAACCGGGGATGGGGTTCTCTGTCTGCGGAGTTCGCTAATTTACCTGCTCATGATTCTCATGTTCTCTTGCATCATGAGATTGGTGCGCTCGTGGATTTTCATAGCCTCCCTAGTGCTCTCAAGCATGTCAAGAAGGCGCGAAAAATCTCCTTGGGTAATAGGCGCAGAGGGATTGATCTGATCATTGATCCTGGTGGCTGGAGTCGGAGCATTTGGAGGAGCTCGAGTAGAGGTTCCAGCATCACCTAGCGACGGATCAGATCGGAGCTGAGCAATCTGTTCAGGTCGGAGCTGGGAAACTTGTTCGGATCGGAGCAGAGCAACTTGTTCGGATCGGTTCGGGTTAGGGGAGTGCACTGCTTCAGATTCTCCTACTCGGATCGGATCGGAGCTCTCTCCTTGAGTTCGGTTCGGATTTCCTGTATCTGTCCGATCCACTCCAAAGCTCTGCCCACGAGACCTTGTCACAACCGCGTTTTGCTGATCTTCACCAACTCCGTTCCCTCGACTGGTTTGAACTTCCTTGCCTTTTCCTTTGGCCATAGTTCTTCAACAATCAACCAACATGTAACAACCCGTATTTCGATAACATGTTAAAACGAGAATCAAGGCAGAATTTAATTTTAAATTCTGAATCAAGTAAAACGGGCTATGCCATTGGGTTCGTCTCGGAAAAATATGCGAAATAGAGTCTGAGTTTTTGAGAATCGGAGTCCGTATGACCAAGTTATGATCCGACGAAGTTTTCAGAAAATTCTAGTTCAAAAACGAGTTCTAATTTTGAAAGTTAGGGCTTGAAGGCTAGGCGGGAAAAATTCCCGCCAGGTACCCCAAGTCGACAGCCCTGTCGACTTGGGAGTTGACATGGCTTGACCCAAGTCGACAGCCCTATCGACTTGGGGGTCGACTTATGGTGGCCGGGCAGTTTTGCCTGGTGCACCTGTTTTCTGTTTTGGCTAGGTTTTTGGGCCTGGTTTGAAATCTGATGGTTCAGGTTGGTCCTAGGGTTAATCTAAGGGTCCTAACTAATCCTAATCTCTATAAATAAGCCCCTAACCCTCTCCTAAATCCTCATTATTCATTCATGCAACTAAACTATGGCAAAATTGCTCCTCTCATGGCCTCCACTCAAAACCCTAGCCTCCACTTCATTTCTATGAGAGGTTTCATGATCATGTGAGTGTTAGAGAGTCCCTATGTTAATATGAGAGCTTCTCAAGTTGATTTCAAGGCTAAAGCTTTGACCTTTGCTCATCAAGATGGTTTTTTTTATTGATTTGGAGCTTTCATCTTTGGGTTTTTGGATGATGGCATGCATAGGCTTTGTCTCAATCTTTAATTTAATCGATTTGTACCTTCATAGCAATGTAAGCCCTTTCCCTACTATTAGATATTAACTATGAAGTTAAATGTTCATGTTGTAAGTTTGGGTTTGATCATTAAATATGATACATGCTATCATGTCATGCAAGTTTATGAAGTCATTATCTTGATCTTGTGGGCTAAAATCTACAACCTTTATGTTGAAATGTTGCATTATGCAACATGAGAACCCTCATAACCTTTATGTCAACTTGCATATGAAGTCATAACCCTTATATGATGATATATGCGAGTTACTAGTCATCATTCCATGTCTTTTGTCACCATGATTCGCTTATGTGCCAAGTTTGGGTTTATGCATGTTTTGAGGCTTAAGAATGTAACATGCAAGTTAATGAACACATTTGTGCCTCATTTGCCACCATGATTAACTTGTGGCTTAATATCCATTTTTGTCATGCCTTTGCCAAGTCTCTTCTTTTAATCCATTGCGTTGTTGCGAACGTATATGCGAGTTTAAAAGCGTTGGGTTATGTTATGAGTAATTTCTAGGGACATGAAAATATAACTTGAAAACATGACTTGAAATATAACATGGAAGTTGACATGTGAGTACGTTTGAAAATATGAAATTGGGAATTTACCTATTAAGTTAGGTCTACCCATACTATGGAATTGGGAATTTACCTATTGAGTTAGGTCTACCCATATTCTTATGAACATGACACTAGACTAAACATAAAAGTGACCAACTCGAGGTTGGGTTGAGTTTGCAACGTGAAACTACCCGGAACCGACCGGCCTAACTAGTAGTTGCAGACAATAGGACCCAATGTGAGAAGTTGGTCATGTTGTGCTTGAACCCGAGGTTAGACCAAGTTGTGGTGTAAAGCTACCCGGAACCAACCGGCTTAACTAGTAACCACAACAAAGTCTAATGTGAGAGGCTGGGGTGCATTAAGTAATTAATGCCACGTAGTAGGGTTAAGTTAATTTGATTAATGACTCTTAACCAAATATGACATGGACAAATGGGTTAAGTAATTTGATTAGGCTAATGATACTTAACAAAACATGACAAGGTTGGGTAGGTTAAGTAACTTGATTTGCCTAATGACACTTAACCATTTTTATACGACTAGTGGACGGGTTAAGTTAACCAACACTTAATCAGTCCAACACGATAATTTGGTAAGGTTAAGTAAGTTTTCTTAATGACACTTAACCGAAAAATACAGTTAATGGATGGGGTTAAGATTAGACTCAACTAGTCTAAACATGGAAATCGGATGGGGTTAAGTTAGCCTAGACTTAATTAATCCCACTTGGTAGTTTAATGGGGTTAAGTTAAACACTTAACTAATCTAACATGATGATTTGATGTGGTTAAGTGACCTATACTTAACCAATCTAACTCGTTAATTTATTGAGGTTAAGTTAACCTATACTTAACCAATCTAACGTGAAAGCATGATAAGGCCAAGTCACGAATCGCTTAAATACGCTTGACCGATTTGACTCAGTAATTTGATAGGGTCAAGTTAATATATACTTAACCAACTGGAGCATGGTTTGTAGGGTTAAGTCTTGAACTTGGATACTTAGCCAATTTTGACATGATTTGTAGACGGTTTAAGTCATGAACTTAAGTGACACTTAATCCATTATATAAACCCTAGTTCGGAGAATTAGGTGGATAAACCGTAATTAACAGGGATAACGGGAATGAGGCTAAGTGGTAAACCTTAGTTGAAGAATATCTAAGTAATAATTCTTAGTCAAGAAAATTTAGACCAGTTCATAGATAGATGAGTAACCTAACACGGTAGGTCATCGTTTAAGCACACGAGTAAGAGCAAGTTATCTGATTTAGATAAAGGCTCCAGCGAACTGGGTAACGAAGCAGCGGCTTCGGGGAACGTGAGGATATTCTTGGTATCCCTCTATGAGCTGCCAGGTGATCATACTAGGCTCATGAGAGGTTAAGGTCTGCGTTAGAAGAACCAAGAATATGCCTTGGTTGCTATGCGAGCGACCTAAAGACGGGGATGGATAGGGGATAGTCGACGATACACGGTCGTGCCCTAGATAGCATTTCGTCAGGCTACCTACCATCTTTGGTCAAGCGTGTACGTACGGAAAGGCAGAGAACACCCAAAAGACCATAATTGCTATCTAATTATGGTTGCGGTAAGGCTAGGATTGTGGGTTGGCCAGTAGTGTGTTCTCATACAGGATTTATCCTGTCTTGTCTTTCACTAGTTGAGGGAGTGGTCTCGTGGGACCATAGCCACGTATAGAAAAAAACAGACCTTAGCATCTGCATCGGCAGATAAATCAAAAGCTCCCGACCGAGTCCTGTATTTCTTGATCTGCCCTGTGACAGGACTCGGATGGCACGATGTGATACATGTGCATACAGTCATGGAAAAACGATTCACGATGAATGCGTGGGAAAAAGGGCGCGGTTGACGGTTAGCGTAATTCCTGGTGGCCCTGGGTGGTTGAACCAAAACCGAGATACGAAAACGTGCAATAGGTAAGCATAATCCCTAGTAGTCCTAGGTAGCATAAGTCCTAGTTGTACAAACGATGATTCATGTTGAAAGACCCTGGTTAGATATAGGGTGACAGTCCAAAACGATCTTAAGGATCATAGAACTATGTTAAAGTAGTATAGAATCTCATGGGAAAGCCCGTATGGTCTACGGCAAGGGACTGAACATTTACATGCAATGAAACATACGAGTTGAGTAACCTATATATGCGATATATTAGGTTGACATGGACCATTACACGACTTTTGAGTAAGGGTCATTCATGGTTAACACATGATACGGTGGGGATACTAGTACAGTAGGTGCAGAGCTAAAAGACAGGATAGACACCCTGGGATGTTATACGTGATAGATATCTTGGGGATATTATACTTGATAGGAACCTGACGGTGGGATACTTTGTTTTATCTTGACATCATAATTTATCATGACACCTTAGTTTATCTGAGTTCGGTAGTTCATCCTGTTATTTTGATTTAGCTTATCTATCTTGTCATCATGCTTATGTTCATCTCAGTTTCTCATGTCAGTTAATTTTGCTAGTTTTTATGCTGATAGTGGATAGGGCTTACTCAGTCTTTTTGACTGACCCGTTTTGTTTCACCTTTTTCTTCCGTTCCCCCCCCCCAGGTTACAGGGAGGAAATACTGTTGTTTAGTTCGGACTTCTTCTGCTTGAAGGTCATCATGGATGGCTTGGACTTTACCTAGCTATGGCTACTTTACTGTTTTTACTTGGGGAATAATTTATGAAAAAGTCTTTATGCTTCTTTACTATTGCAAGACAGGTTTTGATGTACTCTGATGTAAAAGGCTTTAGACCTTAATTATTAATGTTTATGAAAGGTCGAATTTACTTCCGCTATTTTATATGTTCTGTCTTGTGATATTTCTGTGCATGTTTACCAATAATGTCCCTCTAAAGCTAGTGGATTCCTTTGCGAGTGACCCTAGCGGAGGCGGGGTGTTACAATTTGGTATCAGAGCAGAAGGTTACCAGACTGGGCAAAAGTTTTTAAAGACCTTCTGAAAACTATTTGAAAATCGTTTACAAAGAAGCATTTTTCAAGAAAATTTTCTTTTTAAAGAAAATGGCTATTCCCCAAAGGCCATTAGCACTATCCTTGTTTCCTTAATTGAATCTCTTTTCCTTTCTTTCCTCCATCTGTAGTCATAGTGGTTTTAACTGCGACTAGTCTTTTCTATCTACGAAAGTGCTTTCCATGCGATGGAAGTGGTTCCCGAGAGACCAGTGGCCGCGTTATAAGAAAGGATAGTGAGAAAGAGGATAAAGGATACGAGCTTAAGGATGAGCAACTTGTTGGTATGGCTCAATCCTCAAAGGAGGGAGAAAGATGAACAATGAAACCCATGACGAGAGAGTCCCTTTGGCATGGTAAAACGGGGCGGATAGTTAAGTAGTAGGGGACAAGGACAAGATCATCGGGAGGGCAGTAGTATGCTCTCATTTCTAAGGTACCTCGGAAGGGGGGTAACGATCTTGTTAAAGGTTTAGCTTTTCTTCTCTATCATCTCGTTAGGACTTCGTTTTTTCGTATCATTTAAGTCTGCTTCGATAGTTGAGTCTCTGCACCTTAAGTACTAGCGTAATAGAGAATCCCATTTTTGTCTCAAAGTCCTATTGGAGAATCAGTCCATTTATACATGACTTGTTTGGATTTGAGAATGTCTACGCCAAGTGTTGAGTTTGGAAATAATGCTTATGTTTATAAGCTATGGATGGATTCTAGGGATGAAGTGGTTATCCAGTAGGGGATGCCACTCTCGGTTTTGATAGGAGGGTAGTTAGACCTTTTGACTAGCCTTGGTAATACCCTCGAAGTATCGTGTAACCTTTTTGAGGTTCTGTCGTGACTAGTTACTTAGAATCCTTTGATGCCTTTATTGGAAATTTGAAGCCCGATCGAGTGGTGTTCGCCGATAAGATGGATGGTTTACTTCATTTATGCATGGGTCATAGAGATCACCCTAGTAAGTGCGCTTGATAACCTAGTTGTCATCTGTTTACTTTCAAGAGAAAGTTCTTCTACATGGAATACCTTATAGTATATAAACGAGATCCAAAGATTCACTAGTGAATTTTGGAAAGCTTGAATGAGATCATGAGTACGCAGTCATGTTTGCGCCAAGTATTCTAGAAAAAGGATAAGTGCAAGTGGAACGAGAGGCGACGAAGAAATGAGTTCCAGCTCATGTTATGAAAACAGGAAATAAGAAGCTACGAAATCGCGAAGTTAAAAGACGGTCAAGGCACAATGGAATTAAGCCCAAGGAAATACGACTTTGATGGTCAAAGACTAGATACGCGCATGATATCTCTTTTTGGGAGTGTATCCTTGATCCCTGTTTTCTGTAGAGCTTACTTGTAGGCTATCTTTTGTGGACATCCTCTCGGTCCTATTTTCTGTTACAAACCCCGTAAGGAGTTTGTCTTGTTTATCTTCTCGACCCTGTTCCAGGGAATCCTAGGTAGAACCCTATGGATGTAAACATGTATTTGAAACATGTTATGATTGATATGGTTGCAAGTGGTTGCAAGTGGTTGCTCGTGGATGCGCGAATACACATTAGATACTAGCTCGACTCGGTCACATTTCATATTGCATATGCACGAGTATTTATACTTGTTTATGGATGAAATCGAATGTATTATCATGCGGTTGTTGCATATGAATGAATGATTGTGCACGCATATAGTATCTATATGACTAGGACTATTTGCATACATGTTGGATTCATGGCACTATACATATTTTTGCATTAGAAAGATTATTCAGGCCTGATCATTAGCATTAGCTAAGGAACATGTACACACACGTTTTGCATATATTCATACAGCATTAGAAATCATCTAAGGACAATGGTTGCTTGTGGATGATGTTTTGAGTAGATGAATGATGGATGGTAGGATATGTTCTTCCTAACTTGGAGATTTCGGGGACGAAATCCTAAAAGGTGGGGAGAATGTAACAACCCGTATTTCGATAACATGTTAAAACGAGAATCAAGGCAGAATTTAATTTTAAATTCTGAATCAAGTAAAATGGGCTATGCCATTGTGTTCGTCTCGGAAAAATACGCGAAATAGAGTCTGAGTTTTTGAGAATCGGAGTCCGTATGACCAAGTTATGATCCGATGAAGTTTTCAGAAAATTCTAGTTCAAAAACGAGTTCTAATTTCGAAAGTTAGGGCTTGAAGGCTAGGCGGGAAAAATTCCCGCCAGGTACCCCAAGTCGACAGCCCTGTCGACTTGGGAGTCGACATGGCCTGACCCAAGTCGACAGCCCTGTCGACTTGGGGGTCGACTTATGGTGGCCGGGCAGTTTTGCCTGGTGCACCTGTTTTCTGTTTTGGCTAGGTTTTTGGGCCTGGTTTGAAATCTGATGGTTCAGGTTGGTCCTAGGGTTAATCTAAGGGTCCTAACTAATTCTAATCTCTATAAATAAGCCCCTAACCCTCTCCTAAATCCTTATTATTCATTCATGCAACTAAACTATGGCAAAATTGCTCCTCTCATGGCCTCCACTCAAAACCCTAGCCTCCACTTCATTTCTATGAGAGGTTTCATGATCATGTGAGTGTTAGAGAGTCCCTATGTTAGTATGAGAGCTTCTCAAGTTGATTTCAAGGCTAAAGCTTTGACCTTTGCTCATCAAGATGGGGTTTTATTGATTTGGAGCTTTCATCTTTGGGTTTTTGGATGATGGCATGCATAGGCTTTGTCTCAATCTTTAATTTAATCGATTTGTGCCTTCATAGAAATGTAAGCCCTTTCCCTACTATTAGATATTAACTATGAAGTTAAATGTTCATGTTGCAAGTTTGGGTTTGATCATTAAATATGATACATGCTATCATGTCATGCAAGTTTATGAAGTCATTATCTTGATCTTGTGGGCTAAAAGCTACAACCTTTATGTTGAAATGTTGCATTATGCAACATGAGAACCTTCATAACCTTTATGTCAACTTGCATATGAAGTCATAACCCTTATATGATGATATATGTGAGTTACTAGTCATCATTCCATGTCTTTTGTCACCATGATTCGCTTATGTGCCAAGTTTGGGTTTATGCATGTTTTGAGGCTTAAGAATGTAACATGCAAGTTAATGAACACATTTGTGCCTCATTTGCCACCATGATTAACTTGTGGCTTAATATCCATTTTTGTCATGCCTTTGCCAAGTCTCTTCTTTTAATCCATTACGTTGTTGCGAACGTATATGCGAGTTTAAAAGCGTTGGGTTATGTTATGAGTAATTTCTAGGGACATGAAAATATAACTTGAAAACATGACTTGAAATATAACATGGAAGTTGACATGTGAGTACGTTTGAAAATATGAAATTGGGAATTTACCTATTAAGTTAGGTCTACCCATACTATGGAATTGGGAATTTACCTATTGAGTTAGGTCTACCCATATTCTTATGAACATGACACTAGACTAAACATGAAAGTGACCAACTCGAGGTTGGGTTGAGTTTGCAACGTAAAACTACCCGGAACCGACCGGCCTAACTAGTAGTTGCAGACAATAGGACCCAATGTGAGAAGTTGGTCATGTTGTGCTTGAACCCGAGGTTAGACCAAGTTGTGGTGTAAAGCTACCCGGAACCAACCGGCTTAACTAGTAACCACAACAAAGTCTAATGTGAGAGGTTGGGGTGCATTAAGTAATTAATGCCACATAGTAGGGTTAAGTTAATTTGATTAATGACTCTTAACCAAATATGACATGGACAAATGGGTTAAGTAATTTGATTAGGCTAATGATACTTAACAAAACATGACAAGGTTGGGTAGGTTAAGTAACTTGATTTGCCTAATGACACTTAACCATTTTTATACGACTAGTGGACGGGGTTAAGTTAACCAACACTTAATCAATCCAACACGATAATTTGGTAAGGTTAAGTAAGTTTTCTTAATGACACTTAACCGAAAAATACAGTTAATGGATGCGGTTAAGATTAGACTCAACGAGTCTAAACATGGAAATCGGATGGGGTTAAGTTAGCCTAGACTTAATTAATCCCACTTGGTAGTTTAATGGGGTTAAGTTAAACACTTAACTAATCTAACATGATGATTTGATGTGGTTAAGTGACCTATACTTAACCAATCTAACTCGTTAATTTATTGAGGTTAAGTTAACCTATACTTAACCAATCTAACGTGAAAGCATGATAAGGCTAAGTCACGAATCGCTTAAATACGCTTGACCGATTTGACTCGGTAATTTGATAGGGTCAAGTTAATATATACTTAACCAACTGGAGCATGGTTTGTAGGGTTAAGTCTTGAACTTGGATACTTAGCCAATTTTGACATGATTTGTAGACGGGTTAAGTCATGAACTTAAGTGACACTTAATCCATTATATAAACCCTAGTTCGGAGAATTAGGTGGATAAACCGTAATTAACAGGGATAACGGGAATGAGGCTAAGTGGTAAACCTTAGTTGAAGAATATCTAAGTAATAATTCTTAGTCAAGAAAATTTAGACCAGTTCATAGATAGATGAGTAACCTAATACGGTAGGTCATCGTTTCAGCACACGAGTAAGAGCAAGTTATCTGATTTAGATATAGGCTCCAGCGAACTGGGTAACGAAGCAGCGGCTTCGGGGAACGTGAGGATATTCTTGGTATCCCTCTATGAGCTGCCAGGTGATCATACTAGGCTCATGAGAGGTTAAGGTCTGCGTTAGAAGAACCAAGAATATGCCTTGGTTGCTATGCGAGCGACCTAAAGACGGGGATGGATAGGGGATAGTCGACGATACACGGTCGTGCCCTAGATAGCATTTCGTCAGGCTACCTACCATCTTTGGTCAAGCGTGTACGTACGGAAAGGCAGAGAACACCCAAAAGACCATAATTGCTATCTAATTATGGTTGCGGTAAGGCTAGGATTGTGGGTTGGCCAGTAGTGTGTTCTCATACATGATTTATCCTGTCTTGTCTTTCACTAGTTGAGGGAGTGGTCTCGTGGGACCATAGCCACGTATAGAAAAAAACAGACCTTAGCATCTGCATCGGCAGATAAATCAAAAGCGCCCGACCGAGTCCTGTATTTCTTGATCTGCCCTGTGACAGGACTCGGATGGCACGATGTGATACATGTGCATACAGTCATGGAAAAACGATTCACGATGAATGCGTGGGAAAAAGGGCGCGGTTGACGGTTAGCGTAATTCCTAGTGGCCCTGGGTGGTTGAACCAAAACCGAGATACGAAAACGTGCAATAGGTAAGCATAATCCCTAGTAGTCCTAGGTAGCATAAGTCCTAGTTGTACAAACGATGATTCATGTTGAAAGACCCTGGTTAGATATAGGGTGACAGTCCAAAACGATCTTAAGGATCATAGAACTATGTTAAAGTAGTATAGAATCTCATGGGAAAGCCCGTATGGTCTACGGCAAGGGACTGAACATTTACATGCAATGAAACATACGAGTTGAGTAACCTATATATGCGATATATTAGGTTGACATGGACCATTACACGACTTTTGAGTAAGGGTCATTCATGGTTAACACATGATACGGTGGGGATACTAGTACGGTAGTTGCAGAGCTAAAAGACAGGATAGACACCCTGGGATGTTATACGTGATAGATATCTTGGGGATATTATACTTGATAGGAACCTGACAGTGGAATACTTTGTTTTATCTTGACATCGTAATTTATCATGACACCTTAGTTTATCTGAGTTCAGTAGTTCATCCTGTTATTTTGATTTAGCTTATCTATCTTGTCATCATGCTTATGTTCATCTCAGTTTCTCATGTCAGTTAATTTTACTAGTTTTTATGCTGATAGTAGATAGGGCTTACTCAGTCTTTTTGACTGACTCGTTTTGTTTCGCCTCTTTTCTTCCGTTTCCCCCCCCCCCAGGTTACAGGGAGGAAATACTGTTGTTTAGTTCGGACTTCTTCTGCTTGAAGGTCATCATGGATGGCTTGGACTTTACCTGGCTATGGCTACTTTACTGTTTTTACTTGGGGAATAATTTATGAAAAAGTCTTTATGCTTCTTTACTATTGCAAGACAGGTTTTGATGTACTCTGATGTAATAGGCTTTAGACCTTAATTATTGATGTTTATGAAAGTTCGATTTTACTTCCGCTATTTTATGTGTTCTGTCTTGTGATATTTCTGTGCATGTTTACCAATAATGTCCCTCTAAAGCTAGTGCATTCCTTTGCAAGTGACCCTAGCGGAGGCGGGGTGTTACACAACAAATATTCAAAAGCGTCGAAACTTGAGGATTAACTTCTTTGAACTCAACGGTCCAAAAAGTAGAACGATAATCCGGAAAAACAGAGAATTCAAATGGTTCTCAGTGAAAGCACCAAAATGTTAGACCAAAAAGTGGTACTAACACCCAAATCGACTAAAATCAAAATAAAATAAGATCAAAAGTAAAATGGAGACACAGAATTTATAGTGGTTCGACGTCGAAAAGCCTACGTCCACTTTATTATCACTTTCCTCGATGATATAGATGTAAGTACAATGAGATATTCACTCAATTTCACTCACTTTTCACGTACATTCATTCAATTATCTCAAATATATGTTGAATGACGATTTGGATTGTCTGGGAATGCTGGAATTCGGTTCTTGAAAGTGTTTGAACTCTCAAAGTGCCAAAAAAGATCCTTTTCATGGTCTCTTGACGGGGTATTTATAGGTGGAAATTCACTCAGATTCGGTTCGGGTCGGAGCCACGTGTCTTTCATCCCATCGTTCTCGGGCTCGGATGGATTACAGTGTTGACAGCGCATCAGATTAGTGGTCATCGTGGGAAGGAAATAGTCATAACCACTCCGTACATTTAGGAGATCGTGGGGTGAAGGGATATGGTATGTTGGGTTCGGTTTGGAGGAGCGAGCAGAAGGGGTTCGGATCGGGGCATCCGACCCGACCTGAGCTGAAACTGAGTCCTTGTCCACTTTGCTCTGTTCCATCCCGAACTGGTAGTAGCCCTACGATCCGACTGGTAGTAGCCCTCCGATCCGACCCGATATTTTCTAAGAAGAAATGTTCTTCAACGCTTGACATCTTGACTTTGTGTTGCCTAGTTCACAAAGTAGGCTAACATACAATTTGTTTTTTTTTTTACGTACCTAATCCCATATCCCACTAACTCAGTGACCCGAGCCCTTCGGAGACTGGTTTTGAGTACATGTCCTAATGGGAGGACTTGGGTTACAAGTTTTCGACCCAATTTCGATCTTATTTGACCCAGCTATTATGATCAAATAGAGACCTAAATTGGATACCCCCATATGGCTAGGATTTCTGATACCCCCTTTCGGCTAGGATTTCTGATACCTCCTTTCGGCTAGGATTTCTGATACCCCCTTTCGGCTAGGATTTCTATTTTTGCGCTGGTCTTTCCAGCATGTTTAATCCTTCCCCATTTTTATGCTTCATCCCAAGGAGCGGACACTAATTCATCTCATTGAGCTTTGACTCAGAAGGGGTAAAATTCGTGTCCTTCACCTAACAAGGTTCCCCTCATTTTTTTTTGGATTAGCAATTTTTCCGCTTCGGGACATGTCGGTTTTTCGACTATGTGCTTTTCCCTAGGAAATAGACACTGGTTCGCCTCATCGAAAAAAAAAAATCAAGTTGGAGAACCCATGTTAACCGTGGGACTTTTTGAGTTGTTTATACTCCAGCATTGACTCTTTTAATCTGGTACCAAGCTTTTGTTTGTCCTGTATTGAGAGATCCATTGTTTCCTGATGAAAGTCGGAACTCCTCGAGTTGGTGCCCCCTGGTCGCTTGTTTTCCTACACAAGGAAGTCAACTTTTAGTACAAGCCTGTGAATAAGTGAGTTGTACATGTAATGAGAATTCCATATTTAGTCATTTTATGTACATCATTCAAAATGTGAAAATTTCATAAATCTTTACAGCATTTTCTGTGTATTTGAATAACATGTTATAAGAAATAACGACGAATATGCTCGTTGTTCCATGCTCGTGGAATCTGGTTCCCATCTTTGGTGGCCAATTTTTGAAAGTTCTGTCCTGGAGTTTCTGAGTTATAACATAAGGTCCTTTCCAATTGGGTCCAAAGACTCCAGTACCGGTCATTATCTTTTTCAGAACGAGATCTCTAATTTCAAAAGTTTTATATTTGACTTTTGAATTGAAGTGCCTGGCCACCCTTCTTTGGTGTGCGGCTACTCTGAGTTCCGCTTCTTTTCTTCTTTCCTCAAATTGGTCGAGGGCTTCGAGCTGTAGCTTCTCGTTTTCTTTGGGGTCAAAGTGTATCCTTCTATGGATAAGGACTTACAACTCCACCGGTATCATAGCTTCAGAGCCATAAGATAAAGAAAAGGGAGTATGCCCTATTGCAGTTTTGTGTGTGGTGCGATATGCCCATAATGCCAGTGGGAGTTCATCTACCCATCCACCTTTAGCCTTTTCTAGTCATTTCTTAATGGTAGTCTTGATGATTTTATTTACCGCTTCCACTTGCCCGTTCGCTTGTGGATGAGCGACTGCTGAAAAGCTTTTCTGGATTTTGTACTTGGCGCAAAAGTTTTGGAACTCTTAACTTTCATATTGGGTCCCGTTGTCTGTGATTATCTTTTGTGGTACTCCAAACCGGCATATGATATTTTTCAAGACAAAATTAATAACTTTCTTCGAAGTTATAGTGGCCAATGGTTCTACTTCGGCCTATTTTGTAAAGTAATCAACGGCAAAAATTGCGTATTTAAAACCATATTTTGCAGTGGGAGGGGCTCCTATGAGGTCGATGCCCCAGATAGCAAATGGCCATGGGTTGACCATGTGGGTTATGGTTGTGGATGGCATCCTTGGTATCTGGGTAAATCTTTGGCACCTGTCACATTTTTTAGTGTATGCCGTGGAATCCTTATTGATGTCTGGCCAGAAGTATCCATATCGTAGGATTTTCTTGGCCAAATTTTATCCGCCAGTATGTCCTCCGCATTCCCCTTCGTGCAATTCTGCCATGATTTCCTTAGAATCCTTCTCAGTAACACAATGAAGTAATGGTGTAGAAAATCCCCGTCTATACAGTCGTCCATCCTGAATAAGGTATAAGGGAGCTTTTCGCAAAAAAAATCTTTGGAGTTTAGCTTCAGCCGGGAGTGCCCCAGTTGCGAGGTATTCTTTAATCGGCGACATCCATGAATTTGACTCATTAGTTGTTTCCATGATCCAATTCATTTCAGTCTGCTTTATGCTCGGGCTGGAAAGGACTTCCACTGGAACTAACCCCATTAGTTGTGCATCTCCTATGCTTGTGTATTTGTCTAATGAATCAGCTTTAGTATTTTCCTCTATAGGAATATGAGATATAGTGTAATGCTCAAAAGCTTCCAATAATTCCAAGGCTTTGGTAAGATAATCTGGCAAGTTATCCATTTTGGCTTGGAATTCTCCCAGAATCTGGCATATTACGAGTTGAGAGTCGCTAAAGATTTGTATAGTTTTTATTTGCAACTCCTTTGCTAGCTTTATTCCCGCGATATGGGCTTCATACTCAGCTTCGTTGTTGGTTGACAGAAATTCTAGCCTTAACGCATAGCACAAGGATCTTCCCTCGGGGGTTTTGAGAACTACCCCTGCCCCAGAACAGCGATCGTTCGATGCCCCATCTACAAATAATTTCCACTGGATATTAGTTTCAACATCATCTTCCTCCTCAACCCCCCTCTGTTGGTAAATTCTGCGATAAAGTCAGTAAGCGCTTGTCCGTTGATTGCTTTCCGAGGGTGATACGTTATGTCGTACTGACTGAGCTCTATATTCAATTTTAATAATCTTCCGAAGGTTTCTGGTCGGGACATAACTTTCCTCAGAGGTTGGTCTATGAGAACCCTAATAGGATGAGCCTGAATGTAGGGCCGGAGTTTCTTTGACGCGATGAGCAAACAATAAGCAAATTTTTCAAGTTTTGGATAATTAAGCTCTGCTCCGGATAGCCTCTTGCTGATGTAATAGACCGGTTTTTGTACCTTCAAATCTTCTCTGATCAGTGTTGCGCTTAAGGTATTGGCGGAAACCCCCAGGTACAGAAACAAGTCTTCTCCGTCTCTAGGCTTTGATAGCATAGGTGGTGTTGCTTTCTATAGTCTTATGGACACTTGAAGTTTTACCCTCTACACTCATGTACTCCTCAGCTTTTTTGTAAAACTTCTTTAGAGTTTTTGGTTCTTCATCTTGAGCCACTATCCAAATTCTGACTTCTTATCGATAGCTCCTTTCAATGTTGCCAATAAGTACTAAGGCTCTAGTTCTATGACCTCCGCTGCTGCAGCATGGAAGCGCGTACGGAAAGCTCTAATGGTTTCCCCATGCTTCTATTTCATTTTGCATAGTGACATTACATCCCTTGCCTTGGTGGTTTGTAGTCGGAATTGATCTTGAAATCTCCTTGCCAGATCAGCAAACTGGTCGATACATTTGGTTGGAAGTCTGGTGAACCATAGTGAGGCCACACCTTCCAGGCACACGGGAAAGTATAAGCACTTGATTTCATCAATGGCCCTAGCTCCATTAATGTGCTGGTCGTACTCGAACAGTAAAATGGTTGGATCTCCAACTCCGCTATAAGGTGCCGTTGTTAGGAGTATGGATTTCTTCGAGAATTTCGCTTGATGAATTTCCTCTGTGAATGGATTTTTGCTGGGAGAAAACTCTCATTCTTTCTCCTCATCTTCTCAGGTAGCCTTCTCCTTCATTATTCGCTGGATCATGTCCGTGATGCGCCTCTCGTCACCTGCTTGTTCATTGGGATTGACACTGATGTTTTTATCAGCGCGGCCATGGTTTGAGCTTCGGCGCCTTGCATCCTTTTTGAGGGATGTAATGTTGGTGGGACTTGCGACAGCCCGGGCCACATGTTCTTCTTTGCTCTGTGGAGATCTGGCCATAGGATCCTCAATGTCGGCCTCACCCCTGTCTCCCACTAGGCGGTGAGGTCATCCAGGGTCTGAGGCTGATGAGTCCTCTTTTTCACCAATACTAACCATAGTGTTTGGCGGTAACAAATTGGCTTGAACATTGGTCAGGACATCAAATCTTTCCATTATCATCTTCGTTGTATTATTCATTTTTTCATTCAGGCCAGTTACAACCACATTCAGATCATCTCGCGTTATAGGTAGCCTAGGGGTTTCCCCTGCCCCTTGATTCAAGATTTGAGGTGTAGCTTCATTAGCATTATCATCCTCACTAATCGTAGTAAATTTAATAGATTTTCCGCTTTTCTTCGATCTGACCATGGTTTCAAAGGAGAAAGCGTTTTTGCATATATATTTTTTAGATTGTTGAACTATGAAATGGAATTATGAACATGGCCCCATGGTGGGCGCTAAAATGTTTACACCAAAAATGGTCTAAACACCCAAGGTACGAAACTGTACTTCACCAATTTGGTAAGAAATAAATGGAACCGTGTTAAATCAGCAATTGAAAATGAAAAATGCGAGGAAAAGTAAAGTAGAGACGAGATTTAAAGTGGTTTCTAATCTTATAAATGGAACCGTGTTTAATCCACTGTGAAGGTGATTTCTAATCTTATAACGAGGATTACAAAATACATCAATTCTCTCTTTTCATACATCTCTATATTCACTAAATATACCCTCGTTTATATATTTCAATCTTGGAACTATACAAGAGAATGGTAGAATTTGAGGAGAAGAAGGATGGATGAATGATTGAGAAGGAGGATGTCTTCGTTTTCCTTGATCACAAGATTGTTCTTAACGCCATGGACGAATCAGTGGTTGAGGATAGAATTTAGCATCACTTCGTGGTTTCAAAGATTGGATCACGTTTATGTTGGCAGCCATGGTGTATTTATAGGTGAGCTTCCCCTTGGAAATGATCTGAAATCCATTTATGCGGGGTACGGACTACTCATTTTATTAATTACAATCATGCCATCGGCTAGTTGTAGCCAGCTGTCCAAAGCTGTATTCGGTTGTCATGCGCGAGAGACTCAATGGAGCGAGCATCTTGAGTAGCTGTGCGGGTGACCTTTGGTTGATGCCCTTCAGTCGTGTCTATTTCTAGCATTCGAGGAGTAGATATCTGATTTGCTTGATGGCAAGATGAAGGAACAACTAACCACAATTCCTTAGTGCGGTTATTTGAGTGAGCGAGTGGCGATCTTCATTAGTCCAGGAGCGACCGACGGAGACGTGCGACTTTGAGATGTGAATGTGCTCTTTCTAAGGACTGGTGTATGACTGACCAATAGGTTTCTAATCTGAGCGTCGAGCTATAGTGTTGCAATTCATGAGCAGTCGTTAAATATATGTACGACCTTGACTCCTGTCTTGATGCGTGCGACCGAACTTTGATGTTAGATCAAGCGCGCTCCGTTGTTATGAGC
Organism: Allium sativum; assembly: GCA_030737875.1. Classification (NCBI taxonomy): domain Eukaryota; kingdom Viridiplantae; phylum Streptophyta; class Magnoliopsida; order Asparagales; family Amaryllidaceae; genus Allium; species Allium sativum. The sequence goes on from CM060913.1 coordinate 1,011,890,465, forward strand.
GGCTTTACAAAATGTAGGATCCTTATCTCTATTGAGCCGCATTTCTCACAGCGTAACGTGCCATCTTCTTCGGTCGTACTGGACGATTTGATTTGTCTTGGGTTTGATACTTGGGTCTTGCCCTGTGTGGTTGCGTCCTATCCATTGTGGGTCGTTTAAGCGCCTTGGATAACATCATGCATGACCGACCTTGATGATAACCATTCCACATCCTTTGTTCAATGTGTGTATGGATTTTTTTTTTAGGGATTAACATCCCTCTATACAACCGTCAAGTTCAAAAAAATAAAATAATTGTAGTGTTAAGCTTTTCGATCTGATATAGAGAAGAAAGCGTCGTTAGGCTTGAGTGTATTACTCTGATACCAAGTTAAGAATTTGATATTCTTTGCTGTAAGATTTTGTAATAAAGAAAATGTTATTTCCAGTATCATTGAACTTGAGTAATATGAATTGTACATAGTTATCGTTTGTATATACACAAAAAGAAAAAAGAAAAAAGACACTGGGCCTGTACACAAAGCTCGGCCCATATGTTTAGGTTAAAGAATGAAACGACAAAACAACATAGCCGCATTATGCAAAATCACAAAATTATGTAGGGTTTAATTTTTTTTAGAACATGTTCTAAAGGGTTTTGCTACTATGATAAAACAAATTTTTGTCAAAATGCCAGAATGATGTAATTTATTAGAATTGAAGAAACTCAAGGGGGCACTATAGTAATTTAATATGTGATTCCTCCTAAAGTCATGTCTCTGGTGTACTATTTGATAAAAACTGTTTTGGTCATAGTAACATTTTTATGTTTTCAAACAAACCATATTTTTGTTTGTGCAAAAAAAAACTTTTTTTACAAAAAAAAAAACATTATGTGGTTCCTCCTAAAATCATGTCTCTGATGTAGTATTTGACAAAAACTTATTTTGCCATAGTAACAATTTTGTGTTCTAAACCAAGCCCCTGATTTTGTTTGTGCTAAAAATCTTTTTTTATTATAAATAATATTAAAAATAAAATAAATCTGAACTAATATATATTTCAATAACCTAAACTTTCTTTAACTGCAAAAAACTGGTGTAGCATTGTATCAAACAAAAATAAATTAAAGATGAAACAAAGATTATACACAAACAAATTTCCGTTGATCGCTAGCGATGCCAGAATCTTGGCCTTCAAACTCGTTGATCCACAACCGAGTGTCGAATTTGGTGAAACAATGGGATTTCCTCTAAAAATGGCGAACCTTCAGATTTTATTTAAGAAATGAACAAACTATTTGTTTGTTTGTTTATGACCATACAATATATAGTATACTGAAACCAATACACCGAAATCGAAACAGAAATATAAGAGATACACCGAAATCAAAACAGAAATATAAGAGATACACCGAAATCGAAAATAAAATTCAAAGAAGTCTGCTTGATTCTAAACCGAAACCACTTTAGCCGAAATAGATGCAAATTCACTTGAGCCAAAACCGAAATCACTTGAGCCGAGACAGATGCAAAGATATAGCAATGAAGTATCACTGGTACAACAAAACCAATACCACTTGAGCCACAATCGATATTCCTGAGTCGAAACAAAAAACTAACGAAACAGGTTATTATCGATACCGAAACAAACTACTGTCGATACCAAAATGAACTATCACTGATACCACTTAGCCCTATGTTGCATCATCCTCCCCTAGATTAAAAGAATTAGCCAACGAATTCAGAGCAATCTCTTCAATCTTTGCATTTTCGTAGTATGGTAACAAATGCTTAACAATTAAGAACATCAACAATTTGAATATGACTTGGTTTCCTTAATCGATAAGAAATGGAGTTGATATTCTTAGCAATTTCCAAAGGATCAATCTTCCTGGTCACTAATTTGTTATATGTACTGGCAGAAAACCTATCTTTTGTCAGCATAGCCCATACAAAATCACCATCCTGAAACTCAGCATGTCTACGCCTTGAATTTGCAGTTTCCTTGCATATGTGATTTGCCAAAACCAAATGATCCTACACTTCATGATGGAGCTTCTGTAACATCAAGACAACGTCAACTTCCTTTCCCTGCATTTTATCTCGACGTAGCAATAAAGTCAAATCTAAAGGCCTTTTCGGAACTATTGAATATACAATCTTGAAAGGACTAAATCCGGTACCGCGATTGACAGCATGGTTATGAGAAAATTCAGCTTAGCACAACTTCGAATCCTAGATTTTCAAATTATCATTAACGAGGATTCTCAACAAATTTCCCACTGATCCATTCACCACCTTTGTTTGTCCATCCATTTGCGGGTGATACGCACTGCTAAACTTCAACTCCATACCCACATCTTCCACAAGCCAAAATGGATTAGAAACTGAGTATTACAATTCAAAACAATCGAATCTGGTAATCCATGAAGATGATATATTTCCCGAAAGTATACTTGAGCTACATTTACTGCATCTACAGTTTTTTTGCAAGCAATAAAATGAACCATCATAGAAACTGATCAACAACTACATAGATCGAATCGTTGCCTCGCTACATCCTCGGTAAACCCAAAATAAAATCCATTCTCACATTTATCCATGGTCAAGAAGGAACTATTAATGGCATATACGATCCTAAATTCTTTGTCGTACCCTTTGACACTTAACAAATGTGACGCCTCTGCACAAAATTTTCAACTTCTTTACACACCGAAGGCAAAAGATATGAATCCAAGATCAGCTGCAATGTGCAGTTTTGACCTACATGCCCTTCACCGTGAAGTTCTTTAATTATTTTCATTCGATGGCTACATTCGGGAATGCATAGTTGATTTCCTTTGAATATAAAACCCTCCACAATGTAAAATCTATTGCTTCACCTTCTTTTAATTTGTCTAAAATCTTTGAAAAATATGGATCAAAAGTCAGTAACTCTGAAAGCAAGTCAAATCTCAGCACCTCAACTCTCAGTGTTGTCAAAAGATTACCCCTTCGGCTTAATGCATCGGTTACCTTATTTGTAACTTCAACCTTATGTTTCACTATAAATGTGAACTGCTACAGATAGGCAATCCATGAAGCATGTCTAGCTACCACTTTGTCTTGGCCCTAGAGCAATTTCAAAGCTTCAAGATCCGTGTACAAAACAAATTTCTTATGAAAAAGATAGTGTCTCCAATGTTTGATGGCTTATACCACAACATAAAACTCAATATCATAGGTGTTGTATCTCATCTTTGCCCTAGACAATTTCTCACTGAAATAAGCAATAGATCGTCCTTTCTTACTCAAAACTCCTCCTGTCCAAACTTTTGAAGCATCGGTATGAAGCTCAAATGGTTGATGAAAGTCTGGAAGTACTAGAATGGGTGCCGAAATTAGAAGACTCTTACTAAGCCTAAAAGCATGTTGTAGCTTCTCGGTCCATATAAACTGATGCCCTTTCATACAATCTATCACTGAAGCCACAATATTACAGAAATGCGGAATGAAACGCCTATAAAAAAAGCCAAACCGTGAAAACCTGGAACTTTTGAGATAGTCTTCCACTTAGGCCAATCTATGATTGCCGGAACTTTATTATAATCAACTTGTAAACCCTCTTTTGAAGCATCGTAACCCAAAAACAACACATTTGGAGACATGAATATACATTTCTTGGTCGCTGCATAAAAAATTTCTTGATGAAGGATGCTCAAAACTGCACGTAAGTGTTGTAGATTCTCACTTGGACCAGCACTATATATGAGATTATCATCAAAGTAAAAAACCACAAATTTTCCAATGTAAGGCATGAATATTTGGTTCATCACTCTCATAAAAGTTCTTGGCGCGTTCGACAACCCGAAGGGAACAACAAGCCATTCATATAAAATCTCTCTAGTCTTGAAAGCAGTCTTCCATTCGTCTCCCGGCCTAATTATGATATGATGATACCCACTCTTCAAGCCAATCTCCGAAAAAACTTCGGACCTACTAATTTGATCCAGTAAATCATCAAGACGTGGAATTGGAAACCGATATCTCACAGTAATTTTATTAAGGGATCAACTTTCAGTGCACATCCTCCAAGAACCATCTTTCTTTGGTATTAATAATGTAGGTACAACACAGGGACTCAGGCTTGGTGTACATTAATCCCAATTGTTTAGTGGTATGTCAATCGACTAGTTGACGGACTGTTGTAAGCGTTAATTATTTATATTTAATGCTTATACAGTTGTGTAATGCACTATGAATGATGGTTGACTATGTATGATTATTGTTGTGTACATGTGTGTATGAAATCCATATAAATAAATTATATGGTAATTGATTGGGTCTGATTCCAATTCAAAAGGAACGAATATTTTAAAATAATGAATATTTAAAATAATATTCTGTAAAGGATTAAAATATGATTTTGATGTCTGATTTTGGATGAACACGAAAATATTGAAGTATACGAAGCCGTGTTGATTAGATATGCGCCATTTTGATGCCGATGATATTTATATCGATTTTATTCATTTTTATAATGAATATCGAAAAGGAAATGATTTCAAATCTGATTTTTGAAATTATTATCATTTTAATGTTATAATGATAACGAGTATTCAATTTTGATTTAAAATTGAAATGAATTTAGAACCTTTTTAAAATTAATTTATAAATAATTTATAAAATAGGTTTTAAATTGAAATTGACGAAATATATATGATATATATATTATATATATTTAATGGCCTGAACAAAACGCGCTGCGCCGCGAATGTTCGCGAATTTCGACCATTGACTCCAAATTGGCATTACGGGAGATCTGATCGTCGGATTCTCTTAAAACTAGAGTCGTTGCGTTCGTATTGAAAAGAGCTTTCCAACGAATATAATAGATTTGAAATCTAATGGCTGGATTTGGAATTATGTCCAAATCAAAATTGGAAAAGGTCGCTGTAAGTGTCGTTCAATGACCGTTTATGGAAATCGACTGAAAGGGCCCTAATAAAATTATTAAAAATATTAATAATTTGTATAAATCATAATAAATGATTTGTAAATAATTTAAGGGAAAAATTCCGTGTTTGAAAAGATAAAAATGTATTTTTATCCAAATGAACTAGTTATTAACTAGATTTGAAATCCAATAATTTTTAAATAAAATAAATTGGATTTGTGAATGGTTTTAATATAACTAGAAATTTCCAATGAACTAATTGGAATGGAAATAATCTTCGGAATATTTTGATATTGGATTCCATGATTATATGGATATCGTTATGGAAATTCGGAAGATATATTTATATTGTTATTTCCAATACACCATCTGTTGGTTTCAGAATTTGATATTGAATATAAGCCAATATAATTTCTATTCAGATCCTTGTATTTAATATTAAATGGGATTTTGGGTTTATCATGAATGGTGTCTTCAGTAACACTGTTTTTAAACCCAGTTGAGAAAAGAGTAAATCTTTTAATTAAGATTATTAAAGTTTCCAATTATATTTAATAATTGGAATAAAATGGAATTTGAATTGGGTTAATTGTGAACTGTGTTTTAATGACATTCGTTCTTTAACCCGATTAACAGTGAAATGTGATTTGGGGTTTATAAATCTTTTTATTAAGATTTAATGAAAATTTTCCGAAGTAAAGTTTTCCAATTTAATATAATAAATTGGGATTGAATGGAATTCGATTTGGTAATAATCGAAGTGAGCTTCTGTGGAAGAAGACTGTTAATATATATGGAATTTAAAAGGTTTTGTCGTTATTCCATTTATATTATTAGTTGGATATGGAAATTGATATCGATTATATATATTGATCTGTTTTTCCGTGAATATGATTTTGAGTTTATCGCAAACTGTGTTTTAAATGACAATGGTTCTTTAATAAAGTTAAAGACAAGATTACATGTCTAACATTGTATTTCGAACTATATTGTTGATCTCTGTTAAATATATATCTGTTTGGTAGCGGAGAATTTATTCTCTTTCTTAACACCCTTCTCTAAGACGTACGAGCTTAGAGGTTATATATCGGCAGAAATCAATGGTACGGTGTAGATTGTCGATGCGCCATGTTTGATTTCCCAAAGTTAAATAATCATTAATAATGATTGTTGGAAAATTAAAACTAAGTGGAGTTTTAATGAATCATTGATTAGATTGAAATGAGAATGTGAAGATTTAAATTACCAAATTTGGGAAATGATTGAGAATGGAGTACCACTAGTTTTACACCAGGCGATAGTTAAATCTTTAATTAGATTTGAACGTGAAATGGTAATTAAATTTACCGATAACACCGTGGTGTTAGATATGGAGTATTACCGGTTTTGCTCCATGGGATGAATAGGTTGGGATTGAAAAATTAAACAAATGATTACTTCGGTAAGGCTCGATAATCCCAACAAGTTGATAAACCCTTTTCTTCTTCGATATTATTAGATATCCAATAGAAAGAAAATAAATTGGGAAACTTGTGTGGTGTTTTGGCTAGTACCTTTGCTCCTCTTCCTTGGCATTGTTTGACAAACTCCAAGCAGACGTTCGTGGACTCCTCTAGAGGCGCCTCCATCCAGCATTGTTCCAAATTCAAACTAAATCCGAGATTCCTCGATTTGTCAAATCTGGAAGGTATAATTTTTTGATTTACTATTCTTTGCATATACCCTAATCTTATAATTGTTATAGAATCATAATCTGGGTTTCGATTAGATCGCATTAAACCTAACATACATAGCTTTGTGCTTTTGATACTTTATTACTTTCTTTGCCTCTATTTTATGTTTGTTGGGCTTTTGTGTAGTTGGGCCGTACTGGGCTGTTGTATCACATGTATGTGTGTGTATGTGTGTGTGCACGCACGTGCTTGTAAAGGACTGAAGTAAGTAATTGAATAGTATGCATTTGAATTAATTCCCTATCTAATTTCATAACATGTCTAAACTTGAAATAGTTGTGGTCTGAATACCCATCTCTTGCTATTACTCTTGGACTGGGGGCAACGCTACAGAAAATCTAACGAAGGCGTAACTCGATCTCCTGTAGCTAACTCATGCCTTAATCTTGACAAGTCATTTACAAATCACGAGGCTGATGCGATACGGCCATCCGTCAAATGATTCCATCCAACGTTCCGATGGAAAGAGAACAAACACAACTATATATGAATCTAGTATCCTACTCCAAACATCAAATTGAGTGGGACACGTTTTCTTAATCCTCGCCTTTTCCCCTAGACGCGAGAAGCAAATGAGAGCAATCAAAACGACTATGATATGACTTTTTGCCATCCGACTCATGACGACTATAAATCTTGTTATCTTTGCTTTTTCTCTTTTTAATTTCGCATTTAGAAGAACAAGTGGATGTAGCTTTGCTTAATAGTCAGAGAAAACAGATTTACAGTTAGAAAATAGTGAATATTAGGCTCACATCCCTATTTAAACTTAATTAGGCTCACATCCGGTCATAAACTTAATATAAATTAGGTCCCTGTTTTCAAAACTTATAAAATAATAATTTAAAAAAAAAATTGTAAATTAGTAATAAAATATATTATGCATTACACAAAAAATTCAGTTAAAAAAACAACAAAAATAATGTCAGAAAGAAGAAAACAGCAAAAAAAAAAAAGAAAAAACTGCAGTTAAATGCATAATATTATGCACGTTTTTGATTTTATTGCATGCATATGTGCAATTATTGCAGTTCTTCCAACGCATAGATTTAAGTTAATATTTCAGTTCATTTTTATTTGCATCCAAATGTGCAAATTTCTCAGAAAACACTACAACAAAAAACACTTTTCGCAACAGGCGATATCTGTTGCAGTAGACCTATTGCAACAGGCCTGGGCCTGTTGGTATAGCCGAAGTTGCTAAAAGTCTGCAACATTTTCTGCCTGTTGCAATAAGATGTTGCAGTATCCTTTTTTGCAACAGGCTTTTGCTGTTGCAACAGATCATTTTGCAACAGTATATGCCTGTTGCAATAGATCCATAAATCTATAAAAAAAATTAAAAATATTACAGCTTAAATATATTACATATTAAATGTATTCGTTTTTGTAATAGTGTATATCACAAAATATAATAAACAAATAAAAATTTTATTTTAACAAAGTTTTAATACTACAAACAATTACAACAAAAATTTCTTCAATTTCATACACCACTCATGTATAACAATTTCTTCTCTCGCACAACACATTTTGTTCGCAACAATTATGGAAGCCTCTTTTTTTTTCTTGTACGGTGATATCCATATCGATCAATATTAGTCTACTTTGGTCTCATTATCAATATCATGAACAACATATGTAGATTGCGCCTTTCTTCAAAAGATGACTTTCTTTGGGGATATTCATCCTTAAGTGCATCGGGATCAACATCAGCATCAGGGTTAAGCACTAATATCCATATAGGCCTGCCCAGCATGATTCACTAATATACAAACTTACCTGAAATGAAAGTGATTTATCAACAAATGAGTTAATAGCAGTTCTACGATTATGACCTTTCAATGTGTAGGGAACCAATTTAATATGACCATTTCCCATTTCCAAAGGTAGAGATAAATTCGACGCAGTTGCAATCAACTATTTTACCGAATGGATAAAAGCAGAAACTTTATCCAACATCACTATAAGATAGATCTCTAAATTCATAACAAAGAATAATAACTGGAAATGGAATTATGAAAATAAGATCGGATAATGAAAGATAATTTGAGAGTTAAGAGTTAAATCGTTCTTTTGCAATCAAAATAGGATTATATAAGGCTTTTCATCCTTGCTCACCCAAAGTTAAATAAAGCCATTAAAGCAGCCTTGAAGACTGTCAAAACTATAATATAAACTGATTAGCCAAAGCAAAAGAAAACTGGATAAAAGAACTACTACCGGTACTGTAGACATTTCGAACTTCAAATATAAATCGAATAGGACACACTCTGTATTCCTTGACTTGCAGAAGTGATCCATGCTTCCAATTTAGTGGAAGCACCATCCCATCAAAGGATTTTATATATATTTAATCCAAACTAAGAGCTAACAGGGAATCCTCATCTATAATTAATGAATTATAGGATGAAGTAGTTGATAGAGTACCTCCACTTCACCCGCAATCTTCCCTTTTCATTCTCTGAGCAAATCGCCTCCAACTCCCCCATCACCCATCCACCGATTCCTTTCCAATCACCCACCGACGAGTTCGATTTCTTCTCGGAGTTTATCGCCAGTCCGATCAGAAGCATAGTTGCGGATTTGGGGGCGAATAAAAATCACCGAGGCTGTAAATAATGGAAAACCGATAAGGAGGTTAAGTGATGGCGGATACTTTGAATGCAAAGTGAAGAAAGGGGGGCAGAAGTATCTAGATTATAGGGTTACGGGGGTAAAAGCGGGAAACGAAATTATCGAGGAAAATGGGGGCGGGAATGTATGTGTATGACCCAATTAGAAATATATGTTATTGTAATATGCACTGTTACTTCAAACGGAAAATTAACATAGGAGATGTACAGCTGCAAATTAAGGGAGTAAATCAGAGAATGGTGGATAATTTTGTAGCCGATGGCAAAGCCGGTAGAATTAGCATTTGCGTTATGTAAATTTATATGAAATCAAAACATAGATTTGTAGGGAAAAAAATAGGTTGAACCAAAAAACTTGTGCTGCCTTGTGTAATCCAAATTTGTAAGGCTTCAATGCACATTACAACAACTTTGATTTTAAAATATAACTTAATTCTTATTGAAAATTCAAAATTTTACTTTTAAATTTTATGAATATTACAACATTGACGTTTTCTCTTATAGTGTTACATTGTTATTTTAATTTTTTTTAGTTTAATGAAAATTTTAAAGAAAAAAAATAAAGTTTTATGAATATTTTGTAGTTTTATTTTAGTTATAAGTTTGAAATTATTTAAATTACTGAATAATATAATTATCAGTTACAAGTATTGAATACTAAGTAATAAAAATACATATTAATATTAATTATCAAATACAATTATTAAATAACTTTTAATTATTTATTAATTATTTCATAATCAATATTATTTATTTTTTAATTATTAATATATTTAATTAAGTTTGAAATAAATTTACCTTTAGTAAACTTAATGAAAAGAAATATTATACTTAATACTTCTATTATAACCAAGTATTACTTGGGGAAAAATTAATTTTTAAAAATATGTTTTTTTGTAAGTGGCTTTACCAGTTGCAAAAAAATTACAGTCATCGCAACTGGTGTGAACAGTTGCGAAATGATTTTTTTTGCAACTAGCTTGGAAGCGCAGTTGCAAATTATATGTCTATTGCAACTGCAATGAAAGTGCAGTTGCTAAAAATATGTTTTTGCAACAAGTAGGAAAGCACAGTTGCGAAAAATATGCTTTTCGCAACGGGAGGAAAAGGTCTGTTGCTAAATCTTATCTATTGCAACTGGTACAAAAGGTCTGTTGCTAAATACCATTTACTGCAACTATCGTTTGACGCCAGTTGCAAATAGCTAGTTGCAATAGGGTATTTTTCTTGTAGTGAAACATGCACACATGTGTGCGACATTTTTATAGGATAACACACTGGCTAAAAGTAGGGACGTAATTTATATAAAAAAAAGTTTTGAAAATTTTAAACCCGCCCCTATTTTTTTTTTTAAAAAAAAAATGTGCTTTCGTTCATAAAAAAAAAAAAAAAAACTTCTAAAATCTGGAAATAATGTCAGGATTGTATGGAAATAAAAAAAAATAGTTGCATACATTTATGCAATTATTACTGATAATTACATATAAGTATGCAACTTTTCCATAAGATGTGTTCGGATTAAAATCTGAAAATAAACCTGCACAAATGTGTGCAAATATTTGAAATATTTGCACACATGTATGAATGTATTTGCATGAAGAAAAATCAACGAAGATGAATGTAGTGAAAAATAAGCACGGATGTATGCAGGAAAATGATATATGTGCATACTATTATGCATTTAACTGGAAATTTCGTTTTTTTTTCTTCTGTTTTTTTTTTTTATTATTTTTGACGCCTTGTTTGATGATTTTTGTTCTGAATTTTTTAGCGTTTACATGTTTTATTTAAATACGAATTTACATGATTTTTTTATATTTTTTTGATGAATTTTTAGAAAATAGGGACTTAATTTACAATAAGTTTATGACCGGGTTTTTTTTCTATTTTGAAACTATAACAGTGACCTGTAAAAATCGCACCCTAGAAAATATCATGTTGTTATTGACTAATGACTATAACTGCAAACAAATCATATAATAAACAATAACTAAGAAACAGTACACGGACCCCAAAAAAACACAATGGGCCCCATAATTAGGCCTAACATTATATTTCTGCGAACCGAATGCATTCTGCTTTTGTTGCACAGATTTTTACTGAAAAGAAACGGAGGATGGAGTTTAACAGCATCACTGGTTCCTGTTCTGGAACATGCAAAATTCGGTATCACATGCAAAACAAAGTAAAACATGCTCTTAATTATTACTTCATGAGAATACGACCCCCCTTGCGCTTCCAGTCATATCAAATAATACTGAACAAGCTATTGCCACTGTGCTCTTTTCCCTATACCATTCAATTTGTCAGGTTAATTTTGATGATTCTTACACATATATCCTAGGTTTCCCTGTGTCAGCTAGTTAAGTTATATTTCTTTTTCTGTAAAGCACCAGTAGTCAACTAATTATTCCAAAGTTTCATATGCAAAATTGTAAATAGTAAGCACTCGATTAAATTCATTTATATCTAAAAACCAAAATAAAATGTTCATGACTTTTTGTTGCTAAATGCTTATGTCTTTTGGTATAGGGTTCCGTTATGAATGGCTCATTTGAGGCTCAATGTACTTTGTTTGTGGAATATCCCAAGTATCGAACCCACTGGACTGCAAATAAAATTTCAAAAGCTAAGGGACTGTTTGGTTAAAAATGAGTTTTGGGTTTTGAGTTTTTAAAATTAATTACAAAACATTAATGGTGTGAAAGGAGGATTAATAGAATGAAAGGAAGATGGAGGGAACCGCGGAGGGGATGTTGCAATCATGGAAAGAAGAATTGCTCTTCATGATTCTCTTATTTCTCAAAACATTGAAAAATAGATAAAAGTTATTTTTTATTTTGTATGATAACTTTGTTTTCTAAAATGGTTGTTTTCCGTAATATACTTGCGTCGTGCGCATTTTTGTACGAACGAAAACCCAAAAATTAAACTGGTAAACAAAACACTACCTAATTTATGAATTTTCAAAATGTAGGGCTCGGTACTAATTGTTGAAAAAGGAGGATTGTCTCATAACAGGAATGAATTTTAAGGTTATTTATGTACTAAAGGGAATGAAGTGTACATTCCAATATATAAAACGAACTTATTGATTTAACATTAAAGTAGCGTTTGATTTCTCGAAGGGATAGGTTATTTTGGCATCAGCGTCGGACGCGACGTTTGACGCTAACTAAAACATTTCTAACGGTTTTTTTTTTTTTTTCAATCCTATAAAATCAACCCCTTCCACCCCATTTCCTTCAACATTCCACACCTCAAACACCACAATTTTTCATCAACAATGGGTGAAGTAACTCGTCCAAAAGCAACATTTCGTCGACCTCCAAAAAATGTGGTCCTCGTTTGCAACTTCAGAGTTTCTCCGTATAGCTGTTGATGCTTACCAAGCAGCTGGAAAGAACAAAGAAGGGATTCACAAGAGGATTGCGACTGCTCTGAACGATGCTTTAGCAAGATCACCGACTAAGGTATCAGTCTCTGTTGAACAAGTGACGACTAAAGACGACGCTTATAAGAAGAAATGGACTGTATGACGCAATTTGAATGAGAAAACGAGCGCCGATGGGATCATAAATACAGAACAACCAATGGAAGCAAAGGTTAGTGGGTTAATCGAGTAGCGGTAAAATATTTTATCTCCGACTTAGTAATGTATTTCATCAACAAGTTTACAGTTTAAATGTTTAGTTATTAACATAAACGTCTATTTAGGAGTACGACCTTATGGTATTAAAGTACAAGATGCACCCAATTGAAAATTTTACCGAACTGAAGCAAATTTTCGGCAACAGCATTGCAACAGGTTCTGGCGCTTACACTCCAGGCTCTACAAGTCAGAACATGCAACAAGAGCCACGTTCTCCTCCACCCGAGTTTGTACAACCTACGTTGTTCGATGAATCTCAAGTGCCACTATAAGACATCCAGACTCAACAATCGTTTCATGAGCTTCCTAACCAACCACAAGGTGCAAGTTCTTCATCTGGACCTTGTTCTGGCAGAAGAAGAAGAAGTGTAACTTCTTCGAAGATGGAAGAAATTATTGATGTGATACACTTCGGGCAACTGAGCAAAAAAACTCGTTCTGAATCCCGCAGTTCGAATTCAAATCCATCTGCGAATGCTAGTAATTTTACCTTGTCTAACGCAAGCCAATAGCCTACTGAAATTCCGATTGTGAAGCATGCAATAAACCATGCAAAAACATTTGATGGTATTGACACAACCCACACAATATCAATTATCAAAAGTAAGGAAAATAAAAATACATTCATGGTTCTTCCTGGTGACGAAGCAGAAAACTGGCTGTGTTATGAAATCGAGGTTCGCAAGCAAGTAATCCGATACATGCAGTTTAAGATGAATCCCCCTCAGTATCCACCCTAGTATCCACCTCGGTAGCTTGTTTTCTGTATTTTATATTTATGTAATTTGTATTTGTCAATTTGTATTCCGTAATTTGAATTCTGCAATTTATATTCTACAATTTGTATTATGCATTTTACTATTCTGTTCGACAATAAACAAAAACAATAAAATAATAACTCTACCCCTCCCAGTTTAACCTTCCGTAGAAAAAATACATTCCCCGTTCGCAACAATTTCCCTTTAAATACCCCTTCAAAATAACACTTTCAAATGCCCATTCCCGTTCATAATCAAACGCACCCTAAACCTACTCAAATTGCAAATAGAAATAAATAAGTAATAAGGCAAAATATAGTAAGGTGAATAACATAAGAGATTTTTATATTGTTTTGGATTAACTAATCCTACATCTTGCCTTTCAATGCACCGTACATAAATTCACGATCACAACTTGGTTTTCACTAACAAGAACACCTTTATAAACTTGATTTCGCTGGCTATAATATATAACCCATTGATCTATGGGCTACAGGATCATCCTGTTGATTCTAAAGGCAACATGGACACCTTCTCATTTTCACAAACAATAATAGAGTATGATAAGTAGTCGTATCTTAAGTATAAATATTTATAGACTTGATATAATGAAATTATTGATCATTAATAGCAATATATCTTAATGAAATCAAAGAAAGAATTATGTAAATTCAAGTACAAGCTCTCTAAAATTGTATAATTTGCAAATCCTTGAAAATTGGATTGAAATAGAATGAATTAACAAAGAGAATGGAAGAGTATTCAATGGATATTTCTGATGGCTATGTGGAAGAGAAAGAGTATTATAAAGAAGAAGATAGATTTGAGAAAATTTGTTTTTGCAAGCCTTTATAAAGTGACTGAAAAGATATGTCTTTTGGTGAGAAAGCAGCACGAAAATCCCTTGACTTAAATTTAAAGAACCGAAAAACGATAATTGTATTGGCATACTAGTTAAGCTTATGTTGACAAATGGTTGTTCTTAAAGTAAGTAATAGTATAAGTGTTGATAAGTGTTGTAGAATTTCAGAGAGAATAACAATGCCAATAAGTGTTAGGTTTTCAAATTTCAACAAGTATCTTATATTTGTGGATTTTGTGATTCAGTTAAGGTAAATGAATGTTGATCTTCAAGTGTAATTGTCATAGTATGTTTAATAAGAGATTTCAAAGTTCAATCAACTCCTCATATCTTTTGACACCTCTGTTGTTTTGGCATTGTATTTCTTCATCAAATTGTTTTGCTCTTCCTTTTGTTTTGATTATTCTTCAAATATAATTCATTCGCTTCCACTATTTTCATGTTTATCTCTACAACTGTATTCATGGAGTATTTGTGTTGGAGAATGGAAAGTTGACAATGTTTTGATGACAACAACCTTATTTTAATCATTATCATTATTGATTATAAAATATATATTACCACTTTTATCTAGAATACATACATACATACATACATATATATATATATATATATATGTTTTATACGCAGGATTTGTATGCAAGTAATAGATATTGAAGACTGTACAGTAAAGAGATTCAAGATTTCAAAGGAGAATCAAGACTCATAGGTATCAATATATTAAGAGTTCAAGAATCCAAGACCATCAGGGTAATAGAGTCTAGATTTTATGTAAAACTCTGAATAGCACTCAAACTCTGTTTTCAAATTATCTCTTTTCAAATTGGTTTTTTTTTTTTTAAATTGATTTCATACTCCTCTCAAAATGAATTTTAATCATCCAAGGATTTCAAACTTATGATTTCAAATATATATTTCCTAATTTACAAGTTCTTATTTTTATAGTTTTACATATTAAATCATTTATATAATTATTTTATATACTGAGTTTATATTTGATTATAATTTCAAATATTCTTATTTAACTTTTAAGTTTTCATAAAACATTTTATATGTATATAGTTTATATATATCTCCTTATAAATTCTTATATATATATATATATATATATATATATGTGTGTGTGTGTGTGTGTGTGTGTGTGTGTGTGTGTGTGTGTATGTGTGTGTGTGTGCGCGCGTGCGCGTGCGTTCATGTGTTTACAATTATATAGTTTTTATATCACTTATATGTATAGTATTTTTAATCCTATGTTTAAATAATATTTTATTATGTTTTTAAGCACTTATATGATAGTCAATCAAACATTGGAAGAGCTAATAGTGTACAATGGTAAATCTAGTCATAATATTCGTCGTAAACATAAAACCATAAGACAACTTCTCTCTAATGGAGTTATCACATTAGACTACATAAAGTCAAAAGTAACACAGCGGATTCACTAACAAAAGGCTTGCAAAGAGGGAAAGTTTGAGCCTTATCGATGGGAACGGGGTTAAAGCCAATAAACTAAAAGTTTTGTAAAGTGAAACTCTACCTATTTGACTGAAGATCCCAAGATCTAGGTACAAAGAGGCAATTAAGTTTTAAAAGATTTGGTAGTACTGGTATTTTTATGCTCAAAGTCATTCCTATGATAAATCAGTGCATTACTTTTCAAAGAATAGGATAAGTTGGATACTTTTAATGATGTCTATACTCCGTAATACTAAAGGACAAGTGGGGAATTACGAATACCCTTAATTAGAATCACCTACGTAAAGTGCGAAGGCGCCGGTTTCAAGAAGAATTATAAGGCCAATTTCTCTAACCGTCCATCAGGCCAAGCTGATGGTCATGGCAAAAAGGAACATAAATAGAAAACCAAGGAAGATAAGAAAACCTTATTGTGTGTCATCTATTTTGGGTTTACACCAACAGACTTACAGTTCAAAGACAACTTAAGTCTACCGATTCGCCAATATTTAGATAAACACTAGAAAAATTACATTGTCAATGTTCTACTTTAACCAATACGATAAATGTTTCGTAAAATTTGAGAACAGGTTAAGTAACTATTGATTTATATGGTGGATTGTTTGTATGAATGAATAGTAATGTTGCATTGTGAAAAATGATACATTAAATGTCTTGATATATGTCTAGTGTCCCACATCTTAAATTTTAATAAACATATTGTGTTTATATAATAAGATATGGTCCCTATTATAGTTACCACGAGACAAAGAGTGAAATTAGAACATGACCATTTTGGCAGGTGGTGCGACGCACCGCCCTACACACACACGTGTCTGTGCCAGTGTCCGAGCCCACGCCCACATCCATGGCGTGAGCATTTTAGGCATCTTGTAGGCTTTTAGCATTTTGCGATGTGCAATAGGCATTAGGCCGCAAAAATTGGCTCATGGCTAAAATCAGATATTATTTTTGGACTGCTAAAACAGTTAAGATCCAACGGTCAAAACCATTCAAACGGATGCGTCATTTGGTAGTGGGTCGCAAGTTTTCCAAACAAACGCATACAGTTCTATAAATATGACTGTCGAAAATCAGTTTAGAAATACATATTCAAATATATTTCTCTGATCATCTTCATGCCCACGCTCTGTTCATAAACATCTGCATTTGAGTTCGTTGTTACTCTGCATCATTTGCACGGCCTTGCAGAGTTGGTCCGTTTTACCTTGGGAAGCGGTTGCTGATCAACCCCTAAACACCATTGGAGGAGAAATACTGCTTATCTTCATCTTGACATGGAATGTATTAACGGTACGGTTGAATTTTGTTTCATCTCTGTTTTCTGCAAAATCTTTACAAACAGGTTTTGCAAATTGTTTCTGCAAACTATTTGCAAACAATCTTCTGAAATATAAATTAACACTGTTTTGCAAATTGTTGTCATACCATTTTCTATGGTACATTTTACTTGGTCATTTTATCAAAGTCTTTGCAAATATCTTTTCTACAACAGTTTCTGTTGCATATTACTTGATTTCTGCAAACTTATGGATAACGTAACCGTTATTCTGATGCTCTAATGATCTGTATGAATGTAATTTGTTTTGGTTGTACTGTATTATATTATATTATATCTTGGAAACCCGTCTAGGTGTAGCAGATTTTACCAGTGCCATAAGATCACGATCTTAATGGCCCTATCCCTGGTCTGATTTAGTAGTACTGGAGCAGTGGCCTTGAGTTATGCTAAATCTACCAGGCTCCAACTAAGAAACAGTACATGGACCCACAAAAGCATAATGCCCCCTATAGCTGGGCCTAAAATTATTTTTTCTGCGGACCGTATGCATTCTATAATGTTGCACAAATTTTTACTGAAAAGAAAAGAATGGAGGATGTAAACGGATCGGACTGGACTGGACGGAGGTGTGTCCTGGTCCTGTTATATGAAAGACTCGGACAAACACGGACAAGACAAGCATTCAGTTCGGATATTGTTCGTGGGAGGTGGACAATGGACGGACAATATTCGGATAATAAAACACGTCCAGCATTTTGGATTGGATTGAAGAGTAGTATGTTCTAGTCCTGTCCTATAAAAGAATCGTACAGACACGGATTGAATATCTTCTAGCCTTGAACCGAGCCGAACAACCAAGTGCCATATTCAATATACAGTCTAGATGTAGTTTAATAGGGTCGCATGGTTGTGCAATACAAATGTGATGTGATGCAGTATTCTACCAACTGATTTCTGTTTTGGAACAAAAAAAATTCTGTATCACGTGAAAAACAAATTAAAACATGCTCTTAACTATTTCTTTATTAGAATATGATTCCCCGCACTTGCAAACATATTAATCATCGATACTGGAACAACTCTGAAGTTTTTGACTGGATGGTCAGCTAATGAACTTACTTTTTGTTGTTCAAATCTATCGCCACTGCACTCTTTTTTGTATAATATTCAGTTGTCTTGTTAATTTTAGTGGACGTTTCTTGCAAATATTTCCTAAGCTTTCCTGTGCCAGCACCATGAGTTCTATTTCTTTTCATTAAAGCATTAGTAGCTAATTAATTATTCCGCCATAGCCATTAATATCTCATTCCTTTTCATATTAAATTCAGACTGTTAAGTGACTATGTGACATGGTCCTAAATATTTAATAAGTTGTTGCACATATTTATCAATTAAGTTTCAGTGGTACAGACTTACAGTCATATCAAGAAAAGTTTAGGGTGGCACGGTTTTATACGACACTTGTTGTAGTTTTATGATGCATCACATGTGTATTGTTAGCAAAATGATAAAGCTTACTAAAATAAATACAATGATCGTAGTCACAAATAGTTTTCAGTTGTTCATTCTATGATCAAGTACGAACATTAATGATTGAAATGATATCATTGTTATATGCTATAGTTTTCAAGCAATTTAAATCAGTGAAGAAAAATATCACCTTCCATACCCCAGATTTGTATGCTATAGAAACAATTAATTATACCGGCCCCTACTAAAACAAATACAATGTATGCATTATACACACAAACATACAGTCTACTTGAGATCTCCACTGACAACATGGCAATCCATTTTGAAGTGAAAAGGAGATTTGTTTAAGTCAGTATTGAAAAGTTAATCAACTCAGATAAACAAATTTATTGACCACTTATAATCAACGATAAATGAGCCTAGAAGTAGACAATGCACCAGTCTTTTTGCAGGGGAAGGAGCCTAACTGCATATCTCCTTCAATTTGTATGTTCATTCCACTCATATGACAATGTTTATTATGACCTTAGATTTTGTTTTGTTTTATATTGACAGAGTTTTCAGGGTGTGCTGCCTTGACGTTGATATTACAAGACCGATCAAGGAAGTTTATGGTGATCTGGATTTACCACTTTTAGCTTTAATTTTCACTCACGCAAAAGTGCAAACGGCATATTTATATTGTTGAAAACGAAGATTTAAAAAAGGAATTTAACATATGAAACAAAAACAACTTTATATTTATTTTTCGTGTTTATAAAAAATACGAAATGACGATAGATAATTCATTTTCTGTCGCCCACCAACATCTCCACCGTTTCCTTTGTCTTATTTATGTGCCCTCCGCCGTTCCACCACCCAAAAAGATTTTATGCATGTAGAAAGATTGCATAATACGTTGACCTCTCTCTTTTTAGTACTTTATTTCTCTTTCAAAAAGCTTAATAATTGTAAGCATTAGAAAGCCGTGTATGGTTCGAAATTCAAATATGCATTGTGTGATCACTTTTGTATAGACTGATGTAAACATCATCCCACTCTTTCATGTGGTAACTAACTCTCATCCGTGAATTATAGATCTTACAAATATCCTAATTTGGCAGGAATGTTCAGGATTTTAAACAGCCAAAGGTAAATTAAAATTTATGTACTCATACTGCACATGAATATTCAGTCATATGGCATTGCCATTGCATTGAGGTATTTAAATTTGCAGTATTATCATGAATAGCTAAAAATATACGCCATGTTTTCCTTCTCTAGTCTTCCATTGTCCATACATAACATAGTGACTTGCATATTCACTGCCTATATATACAGCTCAACATAAGTTTTCCAAGATAACCAAACATATAACCTCTTCCAGGAATATTTGAAGTTATATTTAGCAATGGCTTCCATGAAATCATTAGCTCCTTACTTTGGCATAATTCTAATCCAATTAGCTTACGGTGGATCGAATATTTTGTGCAAGCTTGCTCTTGATCAAGGAATCAGTTACCTCGTGTTCATTGTATATCGACATATCATTGCCTTAGCCATTTTGGGTCCTCTTGCATACTTTCTTGAAAGGTTCACATCTTCTCTTTAATTCTTTAAACTATACAAGTCCATGCATAAATCTAATTTCTTTCTGGTACCAAATACCGATTTTTTCCTGTTATGTGTAGGAAACAAAGGCCAGCGCTAACAAGATCAATTGCCTTGAAAATATTCGTGCTTGCCTTGTTTGGCACTACCATATTTCTTACTACATATTATGCTGGGCTTGATTACACATCTGCAACTGTTGCCAGTGCTATGAACTGTGTTATTCCTGCTCTTACCTTCAGTTTAGCACTTATATTGAGGTATATATATAGTTGAAGATTCTTTGATATACTATATGCTTTAGAAGAAAATATTAATTTGTGCTTTTAAATATCACAATCCTGCATGCACTTACAACCCTGTATCTTTGTATTTTCCTGGTCAACAATATCACAACCTTTTAGAGTTTGATGGTTGCTAAGTGTGGAAACTGATTTATTAACTGATATATAGTTGTAATATACATGTATTTGAATGTTTCTAGTAAGCCACACTCACTACAAAGGAATCTTTTATATTCTGGAAGAAGCTGGAATCTGATTATAAGCTTTAGATTATAGTGTTTTACCTTTAATCTTTTTTATGAACCTTTCTGGGGAATATCTTTTTGCTTATTTTTGGTACTACTGGCATGATAAGGGAGAGCAGGATGCAGTGGGTTCATATGATTCTTAACTTCAATTTTCTTTTCTTTTTCCTGCCCATGTTACCGAAAAACATAATGAAACAAGCATATTCCTAATTTCTGCTACACAACCGCATACTGAACCTTACATAAAGAGGAAAGGTTTAGCAAAATATTGGTGCAAGTCTATATTGCCAAAAGCTAACCCATTCAAGTACTTGTTTCTCACAGTCACCATCCATTTTTATTCTCAATGATAGGATGGAAACGGTAAAGATTAATGAAGCTAAAGGAAGAGCAAAGATCATAGGAGCTTTATTTTGCATAGCAGGAGCTCTTATATTCACATTATGGAAAGGACAACTCCTTGGTGGTATTACCGATCATGCTTTGATCGTCGCTAAAGACGACCAAGCAAATCAAAGTTCAAAGCAACTCAAAGAGGATTGGATTAAAGGATCTTTGCTATTGCTCATAAGCTATGTTGCTTATAGCGTGTGGCTTATCATGCAGGTATAGCCACCTTATCCCCAGTCAACAATTCTACTGTACCCGAACAAAGTTTTGTCAAAAGCTGCAAATCAGTGAAAAAGACATGGCCCTCCTGAATTTCCTCTTGAAAATCTGGGGCATGAACACACTATGCGCACACATGAATTACACTAATCGAAGATTTTAACAAAAAATAAATCGGGCATTGTAGCACTACTCATCTCCAATGGATAAGTTTAGCTTTAATAAACAAGGACTGTACTGTACAACAAAAGTTTTTAGTTTATTTTATATCATAGTAATGTATTCTCTAATGCAGAGAGTGGTTTATGAAGTTTACCCAGCAAAGCTATCTATTAATGCACTGATCTGTGCCTGTGCAATAGTGCAATCTTCGGCCCTTGCACTCATATTCGACAGGAAAGCAACTTCCTGGAAACTGGGCTGGAACGTTCAATTAGTCACAGTACTTTACACGGTATGCCTTCTTTCTAAGCTGTGATTTTCCATTTTTAATATATATTATAGAAGTAAAAATTGTATATGTAATTAACCAACGATGGCAGTAATAAAAATAAATTACACAAATGCAGGGAGCTATCATATCTGGCTTAACAAACTACTTGCAAACGTTTTGTGTAAGCAAGAAAGGCCCTGTTTTCATAGCTATGTTTTTCCCATTGCTGCTGGTCATAGTTGCAGTGTTCTCCGCTTTCTTTCTTGCTGAAAAACTTCACTTGGGCAGGTAACAAAACAATAAAACTGCAATTCATTCTTTTATATTTTGCACAGTGCAATAAAAAATGGTTTTCTGATGGTGTTATGGTTTAAAAATGTGTAGCTTGATAGGAGCTCTTATCATAGTGGCTGGCCTATATGTCGTGCTATGGGGAAAAAGTGACGATTCAGCCGTGTATAATGAAGAGAAAGAAAGTATATATATGCCTGGACTTCAGAAACCAAACGAAGTGCAGGTTTCAACATTGACACCAAAGGATTGTACTAATGTTTGAGCATTGAAGTATGACTGATTAGTTTGATTTTCCCTGTATTCATTATATGTTGTAATATCGGCTTACAAGGCAGTAGATGTGTCCTCTTGTGTTTTGGACTTCTTATTATGTATGTTTCTGTAACTGCAGATTTACATTCCGAATTTCCGATGAAAAGGAGGAAATAAGACACTAAAAGATATGAAGAAAACATAAGAATGAGCTAAACCAAAACCATCCACTGTAAAATAAATAAAAATAAAAATGAACGACCCAACTAATGAATCCAAAAGAAGATTGTATACTGCTTCCGGAACATATACATAATCTATAGTTAGCTGCTTACAGAACATATACATATCTATAATTAGTCAGCGGTGTATTTTAGGCTGATATCGTGGTTCAAGCTCTGCTCTGTTTCCTAAATATATACAATAGTGTTGCAGATCATGCGTGTATGCTCCCCATTCCCTTGCTCATTTCGATCAAGTTTACAACATGATGGTCTTGATGCTCTAGGCATTAAGATTCTCGACAGTGAAACACTCCAATTGGCTATGAATTGCCTATGCACCTCCTGTGCCATCATCGATGGTTCATATATAGCAAAGGCATAGGCACACCAGAACATCCGCGACATATGTATAAATTCTACCATTAGAGCATCTCCAACTGATGCTTGGACACACGAAAATCAGAAATCCACACTCGTTCTTGCTTCCAACAGTGGTTGCATTTTGTGTTGGAATTCGTAAGTATTGAATGAAATATACTTCGTCCATTGTCTCACATAATTTAAGCGAAAAGGTACGAGGATGAACGTTGGAAAGAGATGCAACTATACGAAGAGGTACGAGCACAACCGTTGAGAAGAGATGCGACTGTACGAAGAGGTACGAGTGCGACCGTTTGAAGGGATGTGGATAAACTATAAATATGAAGAAAAACTGATCACTTTTCACACCAACTTATTCCAATCCAATCTTCCTTCGTTCTTCTGTAATACTCTTATATAAAATCACAGAGTGACATACTCATTACAATCTCGTGCAGAATACGTCTGTTGTATCTTGGGAGAATTTTGAAATAAAATTCTTAAGGAAATTGTTACGACAAGCCTCAGACATCATTCAGTTAGATTTTTATTTTGAATATTTATATACATTATTTCATAATCTTTTCATTCTTTACTTCGTGCTATTTCTTAAAATAGCATAACGTAGTTGCTGTAAATTAATTACAACATATTGATTGCTATCATTAGCTAATATTGAATTCCACAGTAGTGGAAATTCAAGTTATAAACTCATGTGACGAGTTTATAATTTTCTATTTTTGTATACTAGATATCTAACATTTTGTCCATCGTGTGGATTTCGGGAGGAAAAAGTACGAAATGTGTAAACTGTCGACGCGCTTGTTGAACAAACGCCTGGTAAGAGGCGTTTGTTCAACAAGCGCCTAGAGTCAAGCGAACAAACACTTTACTGCAGGCATTTGTTCAACAAGCGCGTAAAATCCAACGACTTTAATATTCCTAGCGGTTGTTGAATAGATGCCTGTAGGCCAACGGATATATTTACAACGACTTAATTTAGTAATGGCTATTTTCCATACAATCCTATAAATACAACTCCTCTATTATCTTCAACATCAAATCTTCTTCCACAAATCTAAATTTATAAACTAAAATGATTGCTGATTTTGATGTCGATGCAGCAAGAATTAGCTTTGAATCTTTTGATTTACAAGATGTTAGACAACCGATTGATGGAATGGTAACTACTGCAAGTTGGAGTACTATGGAAGATTATGTTCTTTGCTACATGTACTACTCACTTTCGCTGGATCCTGTTCGTGGTGCCGATTAGAGTGGTGAAACATTTTGGGGCCGAATCACTAATGCGTATAATAGGAAGAACATGGATCAGAATAGAAGTTTAGCTTCCATCAAAGGCCGTTATTGTAAAATTAATCGTCAAACCCAATGTTTTGATTCAAAGATGTTCAAGCTGAAGCAGAGTAACCTAAGCGGATTCAGAAGTGATACTCATATGGTAATAATTGTTTACTTTTAATTTTTAAAATATAAGTCATAGAGGTATACTAAAAGTATCATATTATTGATGCAAAGACTTGCCGCAAACAAGTCATTCAAACAGATTTATAAGCCAGAAAGTAAACAAGGACCTCATTTCTATCAGTTCATGCATGTGTATGACCTACTGGTTAATCACGTGAAGTGGAAATCATCACTTCAGAAAATAGTCCAAGACGTTCAACTAAGTTGTAGTTGCGGGAAAGATGGAAGATTTAGAGACAGTTCTAGTCCGAGAGAATCGCATGACAGTTTTGTTTTCGGATCAGAAGAAGACGTAAATCCTATTGATGACCGATATGTTAGGCCCGAAGGATCCAAGGCGGCAAAGAAAAAGCAAGTTGTAGGAGCAAATGAAGGCTCTGCCGGATTGGTCGCTCAAGATCTTTGGTCTTCACCCGGACCCGGATCCGATGAAAAAAATAGGATCACTTCTTATGGATTCGTTGAGAATGCTTCTGATCTAGTTCGTGGCCTATTAGAAGTAGAAGGCGCTCTGGCGGGATCCTTACGGACAGAAAAGGTTGCAGTCAGTTTGATAAATCAGAAAACTTTTGAAGGAGTCTAATTAAATGTATTCGAGTGCACTGGAGAGTAGAGCCAATCACCACCAAGAAAGGATTGATGCAATTCATTAACTTGTAAAGGTAAAGAGACGGAAAGAGGAAGATGAAGTCATTTTATGGATACTTTGCAAATGGATGATTTGCAGCACGAGTATACCGAGTCTCGGAGATTAGAGATAATGAGCCGAAGAAGAGAAGAAGATTTCTGATTGTAGATGACTACGTAACGTCAGTAGGGTGTAAACATTAGTTGGCTATGTAAGCGACGGTTTGGTGTAAGAGGCTATTTGTTTATGTAGCGTATGTATGGTTAAAAGTTGAGTTATCTATGTAGCGTATGTAACCAGTTAGTATATTGGAACTCCTTTTGTTTAATTTATATAAAATTCCATTACGGTTTTATTTATTTTAGTCATAATATATTTAAATAATGATTTCAAAGTGACTTCCTGGAATCTTAATTTGCCCGTAACTTACTACTTTTAACATGAAATCTCGATTAATCAGTATCGTTACGAAGATATAATTTTCAATTCCCTACGATTCTTGTTTTACAGGAATTCGACGTGTATCGAAATGCGTAGATTCAATCGAAGTTTGAATCGAAAATCGACGAATTACCGCGACGTTACAAGCTCGTTTTTGAATCGTTTATAAGTCGTTAATAACAATATTCGAGTAATTAATATATTCATTTAACGATGAGTTAATAAATCGGGTCTTCCTCAGTTTACTTAATTAATAAATTATTAATGAAAGCAGTTAGTTAAGTGGAAATCCTTTTGTTCATTTTGAATTTATTTCCGTTTATTTAATTTAGTAAATCGTAATACTTTTAAAAACGATTCTTTAACAACTTTTTAAAACTTTTAATTTGGACGTAACTTGCAATTTTGAACATGAAATCTCTGTTTCTCACAGTTATTGTAAAGTTTTGACTCAGTGGTTCCCAACATTACTCCTTGAACTTCAATCCGAGTTATAGCGAAAACAGTACGTTCACCAGAAGTTCGAATCGGAAATTGATGAACTACATCGATGTTACGAGCTCGTTTTGAATCGTTTATAATTCGTTAATAACGATATTCGAGTAATCAATATATTCGTTCAACGATGAGTTAATAAATCGGGTCGTCCTCGGTTTACTTAACTAATAAATTATTAATGAAAGCATTTTGGAAATCTTTTTGTTCATTTTGAATCTATTTCCTTTTATTTAATTTAGTAAACCATAATATTTTTAAAAACGATCCCATAGCGACTTTTTAAAATTTTAATTTTAACGTAACTTGCAATTTTGAACACGAAATCTCTATTTCTCACTGTCATTGTAATGTTTTAACTTAGTGGTTCCCAAAGTTCCTCCTTGAACATAAATCCGAGTTATAGCGAAACCAGTAAATTCAATCGAAGTTCGGATCGAAAATCTACGAATTACCGCGACGTTACGAGCTCGTTTTTGAATTGTTTATAAATCGTTAATAACGATATTCGAGTAATCAATATATTCGTTTAATGATGAGTTAATTTATTGGGTCGTCCTCGGTTTACCGAACTAATAAATTATTAATGAAAGCAGTTTGGAAATCCTTTTGTTCATTTTGAATTTATTTCTGTTTATTTAATTTAGTAGAATGTAATATTTTTAAAAACAATTCCATGGCGACTTTTATAAATTTTGTAATTTGAACGTAACTTGCAACTTTGAAGATGAAATATCTATTTCTCACTGTCGTTGTAAAGTTTTAACTCAATGATTCCCAACCTTTCTCCTTAAACATAAATCTGAGTTATAGCGAAGCCAGTACATTCAATCGAAGTTCAAATCGAAAATCGACGAACTATCGCAACGTTACGAGCTCGTTTTTGAATCGTTCATAAGTCGTTAATATCGATATTTGAGTAATCAATATATTTGTTTAACTCTGGAACAGTAATGTCACAACATATAAAATAACAAAAACATAAAATATAGAACTACACATAAAATATAGAACTACACATAAAATATAGAACAACACAAAAATGGTAATGTCATCATCGACGTACCGGGCATAACAAAAACATACACCAATGTCACAACACATAAAATAATAAAAACACGGAAAAAGTACTGACATCACTACACGTACAATAATATGTAATATAAAACATGTCGGGCATAATAAAAACATATACTTATGTCACTACACGTACCATCGGTTAATAGGCATAGCATTGCTACTAGACGCATCGGAATTGTCATCATCGGCATCATCAACATCATCGGGCGGAGGTGAATCATCTCCAGGACCCTAATGCTGGATCTGAGCCTGTAACAAAGCTATTTGAGCCGCGTAATGAGCTTGCAGCATGGCCAAAGCTGTATGTATACTTTCGTGCATAACTTGTGTGTACTCCA
The DNA here is from genome assembly GCA_030737875.1 of Allium sativum. NCBI lineage: Eukaryota > Viridiplantae > Streptophyta > Magnoliopsida > Asparagales > Amaryllidaceae > Allium > Allium sativum. The sequence goes on from CM060913.1 coordinate 1,011,918,018, forward strand.
GCGTCATACGCTCAAAAGCAGCCAATAACCGTCTATCATGGTCCATACAAAGCGAGTACTGATAATGTGACAACTTGTATTACACTAATGCAAATTTTATAATAACAATATATACCAATGTATTTTATAATTCTTGCGTACCTGATGCGAATTGTACAGACCGGCTGACGGTACACCGGGAGGGTCAACTGGTGGATACTGCAGTGGAATCTCTACTATCTGACCCTGTACATCGTACGTCCTAAAAGTGTGAGGCAGAGGGGGGAGGGGGTCCAACACACCACTCTGCATGAACTGCGACGATATAGGCTCAAAGGTAGTGGGATGCACCGGGACTCTACCTGATACAGTAAAAGGCTCAATATGGTCGCAGTTCAAACCCCAAATACAATATGGTAAAGCATAAGCGTGTGGGACAACTCGAACACAATAGGAATCAAACTGTCTGACCACTATAAAAGGCTCACCGTCCACCCCTCATGCCCTCAATATATCCCTATCCTACCTGTATATCGATGAACATCTCATCCAATAGGAGTGGATCGGAAGGAATGCTGTAACAACCCGTATTTTCAGCGGTATAATAATTAATTTATTTAATTATGCAAATAGTGATTTAGAGAATTAAAGGGGTTGTTTAATTAAATTATATGGAATATTTAATTAATATAATTAATAGAATAGTATATTTAATTTCTGAAATAATCAGAAATTGATGAATCGACAATATAATGTGAACTGGACAATTTAAAATATTTAAGTCAGCTTAGAATTGAATTAGAATAACGAACATATTTAAATAACGACAGTTGAACGTATAATTATATTATAATTATAATCAAGCTCGAAATGGCGTTGCACTTCTTAATTTGGCGATTCGAACTTCAAGCGAATATTCAGGGTCCGTTTTAAATCGGATTTCTAGGAAACAAGAAACGTTAGGAGTTGGTGAAGTATATTTTTCTAATTGAAGAGTAAAATCAGGATTTTTTCGGGTAGATTTTGATTTATACCCAAATCAAATTTTAAAATAGTCGCTATGGAATTCCTTTATAATTTATAGCGATTTATTTACATTATAAATGGATTTTTCAATATAAATTGAATATCGATTCAACCGGGATTTGAATATCGAGTTATAAATTCAATTGGAGCTGTATGATATGCTATTGTGAATATATATATGATAATATTAATTAATTAATATTAAATTTGATTATTTTTAAATATACTTATATTTTAAATGGGTTATTTAGAGCTTTAAAAATAGCCATTTTTGCAAACGAACTTCGTTTTCGACAAAACCAATTTTATTGGATCCGTAATATTGAGTTATTATTAGATTTCAAGTTTCGTGATTTTTGGAGTCAGTGTGTGGCCGTATGGATTTTTAATGTGAAAACAGTCAGTATTTTGATGGTTAAAAATACGTTGTGTGAGCAAACGGAGTCGGAATTTGACGAAACCAGTTTCGTTGGGTCCGTAATGTCAAACTCTAGTTATATGCCAATTTTCATGATTTTTGGATGTCATGTGTGATAATAGAAATTTTTAAACAGTAATATAAGTAACGTTACAATAAAAACAAATAAAATAATCGAATATTATAAAAATATTAAAAACAGCCTATAAATAATCCTATCATTTTCTAACCCTAAACAAGAATTCATTCCCTAGTCAATGTTTTCTACGCCGCCAGTCACCAGAAGGAAAAGTAGAACATTGATCTTCTAAAAAATTCAAAAAGTTCAGTTAAAATGTTATAAATCGAAGTGTATACATAATCGTACTCCTATCAACCTGTACTTCAATCTGGTATGCTTGTCAGAGGGTTCGATCCCAGTTTCGTTCGCTGGAAGTTTTAGCCATACACCTAGGGTTGTAAACTAAACTAAATTCGAGCATTTATCTATGAAACGGAGTTTGGTTTTGGATTTAGGGGATGGAATTACACTTATATGCGAATTTTAAGGGAATACGGTGACAAAGAAGTTCGGTTGTTTCCCTGAGCGTACTGGAGAATGGATGGATGTCGGTTTTTCTTTGGAACGTGCGAGTTCAATGTTTGTGATATAAATGGATAGAGAATTTGAAGAGGAGTTCTGTTGTGATTTTGGTTTAGTATTTAACAGAGTAGAGAAGGAGAACGGATGGGAAGAAGTTCCGGTGAATGGTTGTGTGGAGCAGCGTGTATTGGAGAAAGAAGTGATGAACGCGGGCTTGAGAAATTGGGGATCGAGGTAAAGTGTTCGAAGAGGAAGAAGTGGATACTCTTGGTTTGGGAAACGGTGGTGTGAGCGAAGTAAACGAGGGGGGAGAAAGAGTTCGGTAATTGCAATGAAAATCTCAAGCGGACAGTTCAATTCGGGGAAGAAGATCCAAGCGGGAATGGGCTTTTGAAGTGGGGGTGGGCCGAATTTAAAATGGGTAAAGCCTATAATTTAATTTAGTTAGGTTTAATTTAATTACATAAATCTATATACAACTTGTAAAATCCATAATATCATCATACATGATCAGAATTTGATGAAACAAGATCCGATAGGATCGTATGGACGGCGGCTACACAACGAAACTGACTGAGACTAAATTGGAGCTCGTTACAATTTATAGCAAAATAAATTGTCCGTTTGAATCGAGGATAGTTTATCATTATTTAACGATAAATTACCAATGTGAATAAAACTCACCAACTCTACCAGTTCATATTTTTATAACGTATTTTTTAGAACTGATAAATGATGATTGATTGCTGTGTGCTGACTGTTTGGTTGAACTGCTAATTGATTGGTTGAAAATATCGATATAGTTATATATATATCGTTAATCAAATATTGATTCTGTTTAGCAGAATATTTCATAATGAAATGAAATTGATGTTAATTATATTGTTTAACATATGTGATACAGAGAAACAGGTTGGAAGGATCCAACTGGATTCCTCAATATTTATAAAATTGTTCTTTTCATATATTGTAATATATGGTATGATATATAATCTGTTGTTGATTATGTGTGTTGAATGATACCGATCATTGTTATTTGGTATTTTAAATACCGTAAGAAAATCTGGGACGTAGAAAAGGGGATTTTCAAAGTGTATTTTGAAAAAAAAATTTTATATAAAATCACTGGATTATATATATAAAAGGAAAAGGATTTTATAAAAGGAAATAGTTATAAAATCAAAAAGGGTTTTTGAAAAGGAAATATTTATGGGAAATAAATATGATAAAATATAAAGTGGAAATATTTGTAAAACAAATAGAAAGAGGAAATATTTGTAAAACAAATAGAAAAGGAAATAGTTAGATTATAAAAGGAATCACTTATAAAATCAATGGATTTTATAAAGGAAATATTTTATAAATAAATAGAATTATCAAAAGGGATTTATTTGGTAAATAAATAGATTATAAAAGGAAATACTTGAAAAATGAATAGAATTGTATAAAAAGAGAATTTTACATTTGAAAGGTTTAGACCTGTGCTTCGCACACGGGTATAACATGATATGGATTTAAAGCAAAGATTTTAAATAGAATCTGTTCTAACCGATAGATTGAGAAGATTAATTTATAAATAATATTTTATAAATTAAATAAAATATTTATCATTGGATAAATAGAATATATAAGTCAGGACTTATATAGACAAGTAAGAATCGATTTCAACATCGATATTTGAAACTGAATATGGAAGTAGAGTTAATCATAGGAGTTAATCATGTTAATCAAAATGATTTGGAGGAGTTAATCGAATTATAATTAATCGATTAGAGCTAGAGTTAATCGATTAGAGTTAAATCAGTTAGAGTTAATCAATTAGAGTTAATCGATTAGAGTTAAATCGAATTAGAGTTATTCAAAGAGAGTTAATCGAATATAGTTATTCGAAGAAGAGAGTTAATCGAATATAGTTATTCGAAGAAAGGAGTTATCGAATATAGTTATTCGAAGAAAGGAGTTATCGAATATAGTTTGTTCGAAAAGGAGTTAATGGAATAAGTTTATTCGAAAGAAAGATTATCGAATATAGTTTATTTGAAGAAAGATTATCGAATATAGTTTATTCGAAAGGAGTTAATCAAATATAATTTATTCGAAAGGAGTTAATCAAATATAGTTTATTTGAAAGGAGTTAATCGAATATAGTTTATTCGAAAGGAGTTAATCGAATATAGTTTATTCAAAAGGAGTTAATTGATAAGAGTTATTTGATTAGAGTTAATCCAATAGAGTTAATCGATTAGGGTTAATCAAACAGAGTTAATCCAATAGAGTTAATCAAATAGAGTTAATCAAATAGAGTTAATAGAATAAAGTTAATCAAATAGAGCTAACTGATAAGAGTAGATCGATTAGAGTTAATCGAATAGTGTTAATTGAATAGAGTTAATCGAATATGGCTATTCGAAGAGAGATTATCGAATATAGTTTATTCGAAGGAAAGAGTTATCGAATAGAGATTTATTCGAAAGAGAATTACGTAAGGAAGTTTGTTAAAGGTTTAAAAGGTGAACCTTGTCTATTTCGAAGTTAGAAATGTTGTTCAGTTAAGGTCTGAGAGGTAGTTATACCCTAACTTGATTGGCTTCATTTTTAACTAAGGAATGGTTAAGGTTCGACAGTGAAGAATGGTTAAGTGAATTTAGTTAACGAGTATAATGGTTTAAGCTGGCATAGCGATGTTTGATTTAAACATTTGTTTAAATCCAATGTAGGAGTTTTGGAAATGTTTTTCAATTAAGAATCAGAAATGATTTCTAATATAGAAAATAAGAATTGGAAATGTTTTCCAATGTTAATAACTTATATTTTCTAACTTTAGAAAATAAGAAATGTTGAATATATGGAAATAGGAATAGGGAAATGGATAATGGAATGACAAATTAAATTAAAGTGGATCAGTGTTGATTGATGATTTGCTCGGTAAAATTTCCATTTTGAAATACGACCGTTGATTTTACACATGTTTTCCTTTGATAGTTAAATCACCGATTATCGAAGATTTTGACCAATTCCGTTGTCAATACGGAGAGACCGGGATCAGATTCATTATCTGAAAACCACTCAGTATGTGCATTAGCGTTGCGAATCAAATATGATGAAGATAATTGAAGACGGAGTTCTGCAAGGGCTGTTCTGGCGATCCTAGGTAGAAATTACCTAAGATGGATTTAGAGAATAGTGCCTTTGGTTTGTCCAGTCTTAGGATGACCTGTATGGAAGAATGTCCGACAGAGTATATTTAATGGATCGTGTAAGTTGATATCTTCAAACGTATTTACGTTTGGTGGCGGAGGAATTCGTTTCTCTTAGTTGTATACCTGTTGTGTTTTTGGGGAAATCAATTTGTGATTTGGCGGGTATGACGATGTGACATTCGAAGTGAATAAATGTGTGATCTGTCAGAGATAAGTGTGGCCTCTAGCCTCACAACCGGGAAATGACAAAAATCGGGCAGGTAGCATGGCTAATTGGTTGGCTACCAATTAGGGTGTATTATCACCTATCTAGATATATTCATTTCATTCTTTAATCTATTCGATGCTGTCCCATTCGGGAAACGTTTGCTGATCCCAACCGTTGGTGATATACATTCGATACACTCAAGTGAAATGAGTGGTCGGTCATGTGTCGCCGGGTTGCAAGAAGTTCTTGTTGAACCAAGTGTATTCCTCTCTAGAGGTACACTATCGGAAGGTGGGTCCATACCTTGTCGTAGTTGGAAATCCATTATCCAATAAGTGCTTGTGATTTTGATTGTATACTTTGTATGTAGAACGTGAGATGAAAGCGTTTCTGCTAGATGATTATTATATTGTGATTGATAGACACTAATATAATATAAAAAGAATTTTGATATAAAGATTATTTTGTATTCTCATAAGGGAATAACCCGTTCCGTTATATGGCGTGGTCTTATGAGATATCGTTTTATTGCTCAAACTGATTTAAATTGTTCTACTCACACCAGTCCCATGACTGACCCCGAGTTTTTTTTTTTTTTGTTTTCCCTAAACTCTTGGGTGCCCAATTTTGTAATGGCAGTCAAGTAGTCAGGAATTTACAGATATACTTGGAGAGCTTGGAGCAGGAGGCTTCAGGATTATATAGCTATTGTTTATTCCGTTGTGTTGTAAGTGTTATTCTTTGATAATGTTACTGTATACATATACTGGTTTTACTTCAAAGTTATGTATCTATTATATATTGTTCGTTCCGCCGTGAGATTCATGTTACTATGATGTTGTATGTTCTTCTTCTTTTGTTCTAAGTTTCTGTCTTATCTATTCTCACCCTCTGTTTTCTTTCTATTAGTTTTCTGGTTTCCAGTGCAATTTGGGTTGGACTTGTGTTATTTGGTCAGCTCAAATGGTACCGTAATTTCGGGATACTACAGTTGGTATCAGAGCTGAAGGTTAAGTTATTACCCTGGCTCTGTGGCGTGACTCAGTAGAGATAGGGTTAGTAATACCCTAGATTGAGTTTGAGTGTATAATACGAGTGAACGTATTTATAGATTTTATAAAAATTGTTTTATATTGTGGAGATTTATTGGTTGAGTTGTTCATGAGTTTTGGTCGATCAGTTTGACCCACTGTATCGATAGGAGTTAATAAACACTTGAATACGATGAACCGACATGGTATGTTTTGAAGGGAGGGTAAATGAACTAATTTTACCCAAATATATTTTGATATGAAAGAATTGAAATTTTTATAATATACTGGATGTATTTATTATTATTATAATCGAATAAGATTATAATTGGAATGGTTATATATATAATCAATCAGGATTCATACAAGTGTAATATATGAAGTCAGAAGGGTTGAATTGAAATTAAAACTGTGGAAATGTGAAAGGGTGTTTGTAAATGAATTTGGATTGAATATATGAGAATTTCTAATCCTAGGAGATTTTAAATTTGTTAAAAGCATTGAAAATGATATTTTGAACTGATTTCAAAATGGAAGTGTTTAGAAATGGTTTTGAAAGTGTTATAGTATTGAACTCACTTCGGTCGCTCGAAAGTAAATTCCGATGTTGATCCGGACATCATCGGTGTTCATTTTCGAGTGTGTAAGTGACGGATTACTACCAAAGAGATGATTTTTGAATTGTCTTGAGAAAAGCAAGTTGTTTTGAATTCCGAAAAAAAATGATTTTTGCAAAGGCTAAGGTATTTGAAACTCCGTGGGAAAGATTGTTTGAATTAAAACAAATTAAATATGAATTTGTGTAAACAAATTGAAATTGAATTGAAACCAATTATGGGGTAGATGGGTATCAAATAAAATTAGAATATGGAATTATATTGGAATAATATCGAGTAAGCTGGATTGATGATATAAAAATTTGGAATCAAGAATAGTATTTGGGTTTGAAATGAAATTTGGCTTGGAAAAGCAAATGATTGGGTTGTGGATAAAATTGGTTGGAGATTGATTGTAATGACATTGGTATATGCAAAATTGGTAACAGATGGAATGGATATATTGATATGCCCGACAAAAAGGTAACCACTTTATATTATATATGGGTTTGATATTTTGATGAGCCGAATGGGCAAGCCGCTTGGTTGTTTGATTTTCTTTTGGGTTGAAGAAGGCCCAGAGAGGCGAGTTGGAGTTTGAGCTATTGACCAGTACAAAGGAGGTGCTGGCGAAAATTTTCGAAAAGTTAAGGTGTTAGAAAATTTCAGGATTTTTGGAAATTTTCGTTAGTAGAATAAACTAATAATTTAATTGAAATTAAATTGGTTCAGTTGAAACTGAACTTAAGATGTGGACAAATAAGTCCTAACTAGTCAATAGGTTTTGTTTCCTACCTTAGCAATTTCGAGGACGAAATTATTTTAAGGGGGAAAGAATGTAACGACCCGTATTTTCAGAGGTATAATTATTAATTTATTTAATTATTTAAATAGTGATTTAGAGAATTAAAGGGGTTGTTTAATTAAATTATATGGAATATTTAATTAATATAATTAATGAATAATATATTTAATTTCTGAAATAATCACAAATTGCTGAATTAACAATATAATGTGAACTAGACAATTTAAAATATTTAATTCAGCTTAGAATTGAATTAGAATAACGAACATATTTAAACAACGACAGTTGAACGTATAATTATATTATAACTATAATCGAGCTCGAAATGGCGCTGTAGTTCGTAATTTGGCGATTCGAACTTCAATCGAATATACAGGGTCCGTTTTAAATCGGATTTCTGTGAAACAAGAAACGTTAGGAGCTAGTGAAGTATATTTTTATAATGGAAGAGAAAAATCAGGATTTCATCATGTAGATTTTGATTTATGTCCAAATCAAATTTTAAAATAGTCGCTATGGAATTCCTTTATAATTTATAGCGATATATTTACATTATAAATGGATTTTTCAATATAAATTTAATATCGATTCAATCGGGATTTGAATATCGAGTTATAAATTCAACTGGAGTTGTATGATATTCTATTGTGAATATATATACGATAATATTAATTAATTAATATTAAATTTAATCATTTTTAAATATATTTATATATTTAAATGGGTTATTTAGAGCTTTAAAAGTAGCCAGTTTTGCAAATGAACTCCGTTTTCGAAGAAACTAATTTTTTTGGATCCATAATATTGAATTATTGTTAGATTTCAAGTTTCGCTATTTTTGGAGTCAGTATGTGGCCGTATGGATTTTTAATGTGAAAAACAGTCACTATTTTGACGGTTAATAATATGCTGTGTGAGCAAACTGTGAAGACCCGCAACTTCCCCGTAAAGGAAAGCGTCGGATAGTTCGAGAACAAGCCACAACAGAACGCATACAGAAGAACGTTTCACTGCTTATTACAACAATGCATCAGATTACAAGAATATACAGAGTATGAATGAATATTACACAGAAATATCAGAGATTCAAATTACATTTAAATACATAGCAGCGGAAAATAATACAATACACAACTAGAATGAGATATACGGATACAAAGCTTCCCGGATATCGTTCCAGCTGTAAACCAGGATCCTGTGAATATAAATCTGCAAAACCAAAACTACTAGCTGCCCGTGTCAAAATAAGGGCACCCAGAGTTTAGGTTAAAACAATAAACTCCAGGTCAGTCATGGGACTGGTGTGAGAACTAAAACAGTTAATCTTTATATTTTAAAGCTAGGTAAATCAAGGGACCACGCCGTATAACACGGAACGGGTTTCCTCCCAAGAACACCAGTGCATAAAACAAACAGCGCAATGCTAAATAAAGAAAAATGAAGCTGTTATAAGACCCAGGTCCCATCACACAATGCAACGCAGTCGAGGATAGGGTTTTCCCTTATAACGGCCAAAGAATGCTTGATACGTTAAAACCAAATCATTTGATACTATTATAAGTGCATAGTGCATAAAACAACTTCAAATCATAAGTATAAATCATAGGCGGCATAAGCGCCCCATCCCACTATGTCGCCATAAATAGGATTACAATTAAAACCGCACATGTCACGTATTTGGAAATTGGATTTCCGTCTATGAACCGAGGCTAGGGTCAAGATCCTCAACCGATTCGAGACTGCCTAACCCGAGTCTCAGGCAAGCGCGCAGGCAAGCCTTGGATCGTCAGGGCCGGTCCACACGGAGTGGATTAAAATGCCTGAGCACTACGTTTCGCCGCCCTTTGGGGCGTAAGCGAGCCAACTAAATGACTCCATCGGTTCGAGAACGACCGATCAATCCGAGGCGCCTCGCAACAGCAACAACAACATAAGTCAAACTCGTCAGGGCGTGTAAAACCACTGACGCCACTTCTAGCTAGGAGGAAACGCATGCCCTCCCTGATGTCCTCTCCCGTTTTTGGTTCATACCGGGTGCGAAACTCGCGAAGGAAACGTTACACAAAGCTACGCCACAAAGGCCGTGCTTTGATCATCACCACAAGACTTTGCTTTTCAACAGAAGCCTTGATCATTTGCATCTTAGCATGCCACACAGGCAAACCACTCTATGCAACCGATCTCAGTCACACAGAATGAAATCCGATGTCAGACACACAGTCCATTTACTAGTCCGTTCTGGGCCTGAACGAAACCGGAGGCACCTAGTACCCCGCATATCCATCGATCTCCAAGTACGTCTGGACGATCACTAACTGTTTCCATCTTCTTGGGTGTACAGCCCAATCAAGATCATCAGTTATCACCCAAACGACGTGAAGACCTCCGGTCTTCGACCATCGTCTTCATCTTCGACTTATCGTCGTATCAGTTATTCAGAATGGGATAAACCCGGTCTTTCCGAATAACTCGCGTATATTTTAAATAAGTGTTACACAAACACAACATACGCCTCATTCCAATTCATTAGTCACTAACCGTAAATTAATCAAGAGAATAATTCCCCAAATATTAACCCCGAAGGCCGAAACCAACATCAGATCAATATCCAGAAAACCATTCTGCTTGGCTAACCGACAGTTAGTTTCTAAATTTCACGTTCCAATCTAATTAAAGATTTAACTATCGCCTGGAGCAAAACTGGTGATACTCCATTCTCGATCTTTTCAATCTAATTAAAGATTCATTAAAACTCCACTTAGTTTTAATCATTATCTGGGTTAAAGAACCAGTGTCATTTAAAACACGATTCACGATAAACCCAAAATCCCATTCCATTAATTATCGGGTTACAGAACAAGTGTTATTTAAAACACTGTCCACGATAAACCCAAAAATCAATACCAATTCAATTCCAATTAAATATCATTTAATTGGTACACTTCATTAAATCTAAATAAAAAGATTTAATCTTTTCTCAACTGGGTTCAAGAACAGTGTTAGTGAAGACACCATTCACGACAAACCCAAATCACATTCGATTAATTATCGGGTTAAAGAACAAGTGTTATTTAAAACACTGTTCACGATAAACCCAAAAATCAATACCAATTCAATTCCAATTAAATATCATTTAATTGGTACACTTCATTAAATCTAAATAAAAAGATTTAATCTTTTCTCAACTGGGTTCAAGAACAGTGTTAGTGAAGACACCATTCACGACAAACCCAAATCACATTCGATTAATTATCGGGTTAAAGAACAAGTGTTATTTAAAACACTGTTCACGATAAACCCAAAAATCAATACCAATTCAATTCCAATTAAATATCATTTAATTGGTACACTTCATTAAATCTAAATAAAAAGATTTAATCTTTTCTCAACTGGGTTCAAGAACAGTGTTAGTGAAGACACCATTCACGACAAACCCAAATCACATTCGATTAATTATCGGGTTAAAGAACAAGTGTTATTTAAAACACTGTTCACGATAAACCCAAAAATCAATACCAATTCAATTCCAATTAAATATCATTTAATTGGTACACTTCATTAAATCTAAATAAAAAGATTTAATCTTTTCTCAACTGGGTTCAAGAACAGTGTTAGTGAAGACACCATTCACGACAAACCCAAATCACATTCGATATTCAATACAAGGCTCTGAATAGAAAATATATCGGCTTATATTCAATATCGAATTCTACGACTAACAAATGTCGTATTGGAAATAACGATATAAATATATATCTTTCAAATTTCCATAACAACACCTGTATAATCACGAATTCCAACATCGAAATATTCCGAAGACAATTTCGATTCAAATCCACTCCAATGCAATCATTGGAAATTTTGGTTATTTTCAAAACCATTTCAAATTCAATTTATTTATTTAAAAATAAATAGAATTATAATTCTAGTTCAAAACTAGTTCATTTCGATAAAAATCTATTTTTATCTTCTCAAATATGGAGTTTTTCATCCCGAACTTTCACAAATCATTTCTTATGATTTTACACAAATTATTACTATTTTTAATAATTTTATCAAGGCCCGTACAGTCGATTTCCAACAACGGCCATCGAACTGCACTTACAGCGACCTTTTTCGAATTTGATTTGGACGTATCTCCAAATCCAACCGTTAGATTTCAAATTTCTAACATTCATTAGAAAGCTCTTTTCGATACGAACCCAACGGTTCCGGTTTTAGGAGAATCCGACGGTCGGATCTCCCGTAATGTCCGTTTGAAATAAATGGTCGAAATTCGCGAACTGCCGCGGCGCGGCGCGTTCTATTCAGGTCATTATATTATATATATAATATATATTTCATCGATTTCTATTTAAAACGAATTATATAAATAGTTTTGAATTCGTTTCAAAAACAATTTCAACTTCCTTTTCAATTCAAATCAAAATTGAATTCTTCTTTATAAATTCGTTTCAAAATTCATTTCTACTCAATTCAAATTTCAATTCAATTTTGAATTCATTTCAATTCGTTTTCAATTCAATTCATTTCGAAATCGTTTTCAATTCAATTCATTTCGAAATCGTTTTCAATTCAATTCATTTCGAAATCGTTTTCAATTCAATTCATTTCGAAATCGTTTTCAATTCAATTCATTTCGAAATCGTTTTCAATTCAATTCCTTTCGAAATCGTTTTCAATTCAATTCATTTCGAAATCGTTTTCAATTCAATTCATTTCGAAATCGTTTTCAATTCAATTCAAAATATTCGATTTCGAAATCACTTTAAAATTGATATAAATATCGTTCACGTCAAAATGGCGTCAATCTAATCAACACGGCTTCATAAATTTCTATTTTCAAATATTCTATTTCAAATATTTCTTTTTCAAATATTTCTTTTTCAAAACTGGAATGAGGCCCAATCAATTACCATATAAAATTAATTATATGGATTTGCATACAACACATGTATATAATAGCATTGAAAATAATCAACCATCAACCAAAGTGCACTACACTGTATAAGCATCAAATGTATATATTCAACGCTTATAACAGCCTGTCAATCAATCGATCGACATATTTAATCAATCAGGATGAGTGAACTTCAAATTTCATCCCAACACCCGTGTGGGGTTTCAAACAATCAAACACAGATTTTATTCGTGCAGTTGGGCGATGTGTAAAATTTATCGTCCCAATCAATGTCATTCAAATAGGTGTACATAAACAAACCGTTCGGTTTGTAAATGAATATTTATTTATTCACATTCACGTTAAAAATTATATTTTTAACGATAAAACATTTTATTCCAACATATGAATTTCTATTAAGTTCATTCTTTAAATAAAATGATATTTTTATTTTTCTAACACGTTTTAGAAAATTTCGGCGGCATAACGGCACGATACTAGAAACGGGACAAGGCCTAGCCTTATCCCCGGTCTAGTGAAGGCCCACGCCATTCACTCATCAATCAAATCAATTTCACCTCACCAAACAATTCAATTCAAACAAATAATTCAACTAATCTATGCAACCAAACAAACAAGTCCATGGTCTGTGGACAATTGTGTCGGGTGCTACTAAGCACCGTCTGCATCCTAGTATATATATAAAACTAGAAAAGAAATTGAAAGGTGAGAAATTCTCACCTATAGCTATCCTAGCTCCACGGCTCTTTATTTGCAGAAGTCTTCGTCGTTTCGCCTTTTTGTCACCTTCGTTGTCCGCTTTCACTACATATGTAAAAATCGAATTTTTACTTCGCTATTCAATATATAAAAATCGAATTTTTTTCTATTTAAAAATCTCGCCTTTCCCCTTTTTAAAATCTCATTTTTAAACTATGGTTTATATTTTATAGAAAAAGATGATTTTAATTTCAAATCAAAGGTAATCTTATTTTTAAGTCAAAGTCTAATTTATATTTTCTATTTGAAAGTATTTTATTTTTCCAAAACTATCCTGTTTTATATTTTCCAAATCACTCCTAATTTTATTTTAACCTTTCTAACTTTATTTTCATAATGCTATATATATATATATATAAAATGAAAATAAAGGCTGCCTTTATATTTATTCAAAACTGCATTTATATTACATAAAAAAAAAAATCTGCATTTATATAGAAAAGAAAGGAAAAATAAAAATAAAAAAAATGCTCACTGCAAAATTCATCTTCATCTTCTTCGTGGCGTCGAACTACCCTCTCGCCCTAGGGTTCAAGGCCGCCACCAACACAAGCTGCCGGAGTCGGATCTGGACCCACCACGATGAAGTCTGTCGTGCCCTCCTCCAACGCCGGGAGTGGCGTCCCCTTCGGCGGTCGACGGAGCCCAGAAATCGAGCTTGAACAGAGCGACTTTGAGCGGAGAAATCGCTCGAGCCACATCACAATACCCGATCTAGCTTGTATGAATTGGAAGCTCTCATCTCCCTCTTTGATTTCCGCTTATTAAATTACAGAAATTTCTTGGAGGATTTATCAGAAAATGGCGAGGAGTATTGGGCGTTTATCGCCGTTCGTTTTAAATGCTGGCGGCCAAGAAATCAAAAAGGGAACTAGGTTTTAGGGGGGGGGGGTTATTTATAGGAATTTATATTTCATTTTAATATTATTTATTTCCAATTTCTCGTTTGTCCTCACGAACCCCAAATCAAACCCAACGAGTGTCACCTCTAACTAAATACCCTCATTCTGAACACAATGGGATATGCTGCGTGGGCTGATTCGACTGTTTGAATCCTTTTCTATTAAATTTACATTTAAATCACTTTATTGAATTTTAAACGTACATTTCAATTTACCGGGGTCACATACTAACTCTAAAAATTTCAGAAAAATATTTTCTAGCTTCGTATAGACGATACGGTCCTAACAAAACTAGTTTCGTCGAATTCTGAGACCGTTGGAAAAATGGCCAATTTCCAGTCGATTAAAATCAACTGAAATGGTCAAAACACGTTTTCCTTTGCCACGCTCACATATTGATTTGAAAAATTATGAAATTTGAAACCTAGCAATAACTTGACACTGCGGACCCAACAAAAGTGGTTTCGTCGAAATCCGAGGTCGTTTGCAAAATGTCCATTTTTAAGGGCCTGAATTCCATAGCGACTATTCAGAATTTTCAACTGGACATATCTTTTGATTCCCGATATGGAATCTTGATTTTTCGGATTCGTTGGAAAGATATTCACTATTAGATTCCATTATTTTTGGTTTCACTAAAATCCGGATTGTTTTGCACCCGGTACATTCAATTGAAGTTTGAAATCGAATTATCGAACTACCGCGCCATTTTCAATTCTATTTATAATTATATATAAATATTTATATTCTAACGACGACGCGTATAATATATACGTTCGAATTATATTCAAAGTAAATTTCTCGCCGATATTATTTAAAATAATTTATTTTAAATAATCAAAACTCGCTATAATTGCCAAAATAAAAATTTTAAACTGGCCCAGATTTTACGGGTTGTTACAATCTCCCCCACTTAAAACTTTTCGTCCCCGAAAAGGAACAAAGTCGAAAGTGGTTTGATTAATTAACACTACGTTCGATCTGGCTTCCTTTCTCCAACTCTTTAGTTTCTGAGAATTTTCAAAATTTCAAAAATTTGGCTAACACCCTAAATTTTCGAAAAATTTCGCCATAACCTCCCCTGCAATGGGAGCATCGGGGAATTTCAAATAGCTTCCCCGGTCCTTCAGATCTCAAAAAGAAAAAGAAAAAGCCAAGCGGCTAGCCAATAGGCTCACAAAATCATCATCACCCAAACAAAACAGGAAATTATGTAGTAAACATGTACCTATTTGTCGGGCAAACAAATTTTATTCTCTGCTCTAGCCTCCTTGCTATGACCTGTTCAAAGATATATATGTATATGCAAGCAAATACAACCAATTTTCAATATAATTCAATATTTGGTTAAATTAGGCATAATGGTTCAAAATTAGCAAACAAATGAACAAACAACACAAACATCAATCAATTAGTGAATTTAACGTTTCAAATTCATAATTTTGATATATATACTGAAAATCTTGTTTTTGATGCCAATTCACAACAAAGTGTTCTAGCTATATAAGATTTGGTTCTCACACCAGCCAATAGGAAATATATAGAAAATCACACCTTCATTACTCGAAAATAAATGCTGGTGATGGTATACTTCATCATCAGGACCATGTCCGGGCGACTAGAGTGCGACTCTATATCTATCCAATATATTAAAACTTCGAATACACGCGGATCAGACGTATACGCAAAATCTATATATACTGGATTGTCCACATCAATTTAAATAGATAATCAAATACGAATAATTGATTTAAATTTTCAAAACAAAAATTTGTTTTCATTTTCAAAAATATACTCTTCACACTCGTTCTAGGATACTACTGATCCCATCTCTAACGAGTCATTCTCGTTGGATATTACTAATCCAATTTCTGATGAATTCTTCCGTACGGTTCTAATGTGCCTTGTTCTCTAGCTTTGTAAACCAAAGCTCTGATACCAACTGTGAAGACCCGCAACTTCCCCGTAAAGGAAAGCGTCGGATAGTTCGAGAACAAGCCACAACAGAACGCATACAGAAGAACGTTTCACTGCTTATTACAACAATGCATCAGATTACAAGAATATACAGAGTATGAATGAATATTACACAGAAATATCAGAGATTCAAATTACATTTAAATACATAGCAGCGGAAAATAATACAATACACAACTAGAATGAGATATACGGATACAAAGCTTCCCGGATATCGTTCCAGCTGTAAACCAGGATCCTGTGAATATAAATCTGCAAAACCAAAACTACTAGCTGCCCGTGTCAAAATAAGGGCACCCAGAGTTTAGGTTAAAACAATAAACTCCAGGTCAGTCATGGGACTGGTGTGAGAACTAAAACAGTTAATCTTTATATTTTAAAGCTAGGTAAATCAAGGGACCACGCCGTATAACACGGAACGGGTTTCCTCCCAAGAACACCAGTGCATAAAACAAACAGCGCAATGCTAAATAAAGAAAAATGAAGCTGTTATAAGACCCAGGTCCCATCACACAATGCAACGCAGTCGAGGATAGGGTTTTCCCTTATAACGGCCAAAGAATGCTTGATACGTTAAAACCAAATCATTTGATACTATTATAAGTGCATAGTGCATAAAACAACTTCAAATCATAAGTATAAATCATAGGCGGCATAAGCGCCCCATCCCACTATGTCGCCATAAATAGGATTACAATTAAAACCGCACATGTCACGTATTTGGAAATTGGATTTCCGTCTATGAACCGAGGCTAGGGTCAAGATCCTCAACCGATTCGAGACTGCCTAACCCGAGTCTCAGGCAAGCGCGCAGGCAAGCCTTGGATCGTCAGGGCCGGTCCACACGGAGTGGATTAAAATGCCTGAGCACTACGTTTCGCCGCCCTTTGGGGCGTAAGCGAGCCAACTAAATGACTCCATCGGTTCGAGAACGACCGATCAATCCGAGGCGCCTCGCAACAGCAACAACAACATAAGTCAAACTCGTCAGGGCGTGTAAAACCACTGACGCCACTTCTAGCTAGGAGGAAACGCATGCCCTCCCTGATGTCCTCTCCCGTTTTTGGTTCATACCGGGTGCGAAACTCGCGAAGGAAACGTTACACAAAGCTACGCCACAAAGGCCGTGCTTTGATCATCACCACAAGACTTTGCTTTTCAACAGAAGCCTTGATCATTTGCATCTTAGCATGCCACACAGGCAAACCACTCTATGCAACCGATCTCAGTCACACAGAATGAAATCCGATGTCAGACACACAGTCCATTTACTAGTCCGTTCTGGGCCTGAACGAAACCGGAGGCACCTAGTACCCCGCATATCCATCGATCTCCAAGTACGTCTGGACGATCACTAACTGTTTCCATCTTCTTGGGTGTACAGCCCAATCAAGATCATCAGTTATCACCCAAACGACGTGAAGACCTCCGGTCTTCGACCATCGTCTTCATCTTCGACTTATCGTCGTATCAGTTATTCAGAATGGGATAAACCCGGTCTTTCCGAATAACTCGCGTATATTTTAAATAAGTGTTACACAAACACAACATACGCCTCATTCCAATTCATTAGTCACTAACCGTAAATTAATCAAGAGAATAATTCCCCAAATATTAACCCCGAAGGCCGAAACCAACATCAGATCAATATCCAGAAAACCATTCTGCTTGGCTAACCGACAGTTAGTTTCTAAATTTCACGTTCCAATCTAATTAAAGATTTAACTATCGCCTGGAGCAAAACTGGTGATACTCCATTCTCGATCTTTTCAATCTAATTAAAGATTCATTAAAACTCCACTTAGTTTTAATCATTATCTGGGTTAAAGAATCAGTGTCATTTAAAACACGATTCACGATAAACCCAAAATCCCATTCCATTAATTATCGGGTTACAGAACAAGTGTTATTTAAAACACTGTCCACGATAAACCCAAAAATCAATACCAATTCAATTCCAATTAAATATCATTTAATTGGTACACTTCATTAAATCTAAATAAAAAGATTTAATCTTTTCTCAACTGGGTTCAAGAACAGTGTTAGTGAAGACACCATTCACGACAAACCCAAATCACATTCGATTAATTATCGGGTTAAAGAACAAGTGTTATTTAAAACACTGTTCACGATAAACCCAAAAATCAATACCAATTCAATTCCAATTAAATATCATTTAATTGGTACACTTCATTAAATCTAAATAAAAAGATTTAATCTTTTCTCAACTGGGTTCAAGAACAGTGTTAGTGAAGACACCATTCACGACAAACCCAAATCACATTCGATTAATTATCGGGTTAAAGAACAAGTGTTATTTAAAACACTGTTCACGATAAACCCAAAAATCAATACCAATTCAATTCCAATTAAATATCATTTAATTGGTACACTTCATTAAATCTAAATAAAAAGATTTAATCTTTTCTCAACTGGGTTCAAGAACAGTGTTAGTGAAGACACCATTCACGACAAACCCAAATCACATTCGATTAATTATCGGGTTAAAGAACAAGTGTTATTTAAAACACTGTTCACGATAAACCCAAAAATCAATACCAATTCAATTCCAATTAAATATCATTTAATTGGTACACTTCATTAAATCTAAATAAAAAGATTTAATCTTTTCTCAACTGGGTTCAAGAACAGTGTTAGTGAAGACACCATTCACGACAAACCCAAATCACATTCGATATTCAATACAAGGCTCTGAATAGAAAATATATCGGCTTATATTCAATATCGAATTCTACGACTAACAAATGTCGTATTGGAAATAACGATATAAATATATATCTTTCAAATTTCCATAACAACACCTGTATAATCACGAATTCCAACATCGAAATATTCCGAAGACAATTTCGATTCAAATCCACTCCAATGCAATCATTGGAAATTTTGGTTATTTTCAAAACCATTTCAAATTCAATTTATTTATTTAAAAATAAATAGAATTATAATTCTAGTTCAAAACTAGTTCATTTCGATAAAAATCTATTTTTATCTTCTCAAATATGGAGTTTTTCATCCCGAACTTTCACAAATCATTTCTTATGATTTTACACAAATTATTACTATTTTTAATAATTTTATCAAGGCCCGTACAGTCGATTTCCAACAACGGCCATCGAACTGCACTTACAGCGACCTTTTTCGAATTTGATTTGGACGTATCTCCAAATCCAACCGTTAGATTTCAAATTTCTAACATTCATTAGAAAGCTCTTTTCGATACGAACCCAACGGTTCCGGTTTTAGGAGAATCCGACGGTCGGATCTCCCGTAATGTCCGTTTGAAATAAATGGTCGAAATTCGCGAACTGCCGCGGCGCGGCGCGTTCTATTCAGGTCATTATATTATATATATAATATATATAATATATATTTCATCGATTTCTATTTAAAACGAATTATATAAATAGTTTTGAATTCGTTTCAAAAACAATTTCAACTTCCTTTTCAATTCAAATCAAAATTGAATTCTTCTTTATAAATTCGTTTCAAAATTCATTTCTACTCAATTCAAATTTCAATTCAATTTTGAATTCATTTCAATTCGTTTTCAATTCAATTCATTTCGAAATCGTTTTCAATTCAATTCATTTCGAAATCGTTTTCAATTCAATTCATTTCGAAATCGTTTTCAATTCAATTCATTTCGAAATCGTTTTCAATTCAATTCATTTCGAAATCGTTTTCAATTCAATTCATTTCGAAATCGTTTTCAATTCAATTCCTTTCGAAATCGTTTTCAATTCAATTCATTTCGAAATCGTTTTCAATTCAATTCATTTCGAAATCGTTTTCAATTCAATTCAAAATATTCGATTTCGAAATCACTTTAAAATTGATATAAATATCGTTCACGTCAAAATGGCGTCAATCTAATCAACACGGCTTCATAAATTTCTATTTTCAAATATTCTATTTCAAATATTTCTTTTTCAAATATTTCTTTTTCAAAACTGGAATGAGGCCCAATCAATTACCATATAAAATTAATTATATGGATTTGCATACAACACATGTATATAATAGCATTGAAAATAATCAACCATCAACCAAAGTGCACTACACTGTATAAGCATCAAATGTATATATTCAACGCTTATAACAGCCTGTCAATCAATCGATCGACATATTTAATCAATCAGGATGAGTGAACTTCAAATTTCATCCCAACACCCGTGTGGGGTTTCAAACAATCAAACACAGATTTTATTCGTGCAGTTGGGCGATGTGTAAAATTTATCGTCCCAATCAATGTCATTCAAATAGGTGTACATAAACAAACCGTTCGGTTTGTAAATGAATATTTATTTATTCACATTCACGTTAAAAATTATATTTTTAACGATAAAACATTTTATTCCAACATATGAATTTCTATTAAGTTCATTCTTTAAATAAAATGATATTTTTATTTTTCTAACACGTTTTAGAAAATTTCGGCGGCATAACGGCACGATACTAGAAACGGGACAAGGCCTAGCCTTATCCCCGGTCTAGTGAAGGCCCACGCCATTCACTCATCAATCAAATCAATTTCACCTCACCAAACAATTCAATTCAAACAAATAATTCAACTAATCTATGCAACCAAACAAACAAGTCCATGGTCTGTGGACAATTGTGTCGGGTGCTACTAAGCACCGTCTGCATCCTAGTATATATATAAAACTAGAAAAGAAATTGAAAGGTGAGAAATTCTCACCTATAGCTATCCTAGCTCCACGGCTCTTTATTTGCAGAAGTCTTCGTCGTTTCGCCTTTTTGTCACCTTCGTTGTCCGCTTTCACTACATATGTAAAAATCGAATTTTTACTTCGCTATTCAATATATAAAAATCGAATTTTTTTCTATTTAAAAATCTCGCCTTTCCCCTTTTTAAAATCTCATTTTTAAACTATGGTTTATATTTTATAGAAAAAGATGATTTTAATTTCAAATCAGAGGTAATCTTATTTTTAAGTCAAAGTCTAATTTATATTTTCTATTTGAAAGTATTTTATTTTTCCAAAACTATCCTGTTTTATATTTTCCAAATCACTCCTAATTTTATTTTAACCTTTCTAACTTTATTTTCATAATGCTATATATATATATATATAAAATGAAAATAAAGGCTGCCTTTATATTTATTCAAAACTGCATTTATATTACATAAAAAAAAAAATCTGCATTTATATAGAAAAGAAAGGAAAAATAAAAATAAAAAAAATGCTCACTGCAAAATTCATCTTCATCTTCTTCGTGGCGTCGAACTACCCTCTCGCCCTAGGGTTCAAGGCCGCCACCAACACAAGCTGCCGGAGTCGGATCTGGACCCACCACGATGAAGTCTGTCGTGCCCTCCTCCAACGCCGGGAGTGGCGTCCCCTTCGGCGGTCGACGGAGCCCAGAAATCGAGCTTGAACAGAGCGACTTTGAGCGGAGAAATCGCTCGAGCCACATCACAATACCCGATCTAGCTTGTATGAATTGGAAGCTCTCATCTCCCTCTTTGATTTCCGCTTATTAAATTACAGAAATTTCTTGGAGGATTTATCAGAAAATGGCGAGGAGTATTGGGCGTTTATCGCCGTTCGTTTTAAATGCTGGCGGCCAAGAAATCAAAAAGGGAACTAGGTTTTAGGGGGGGGTTATTTATAGGAATTTATATTTCATTTTAATATTATTTATTTCCAATTTCTCGTTTGTCCTCACGAACCCCAAATCAAACCCAACGAGTGTCACCTCTAACTAAATACCCTCATTCTGAACACAATGGGATATGCTGCGTGGGCTGATTCGACTGTTTGAATCCTTTTCTATTAAATTTACATTTAAATCACTTTATTGAATTTTAAACGTACATTTCAATTTACCGGGGTCACATACTAACTCTAAAAATTTCAGAAAAATATTTTCTAGCTTCGTATAGACGATACGGTCCTAACAAAACTAGTTTCGTCGAATTCTGAGACCGTTGGAAAAATGGCCAATTTCCAGTCGATTAAAATCAACTGAAATGGTCAAAACACGTTTTCCTTTGCCACGCTCACATATTGATTTGAAAAATTATGAAATTTGAAACCTAGCAATAACTTGACACTGCGGACCCAACAAAAGTGGTTTCGTCGAAATCCGAGGTCGTTTGCAAAATGTCCATTTTTAAGGGCCTGAATTCCATAGCGACTATTCAGAATTTTCAACTGGACATATCTTTTGATTCCCGATATGGAATCTTGATTTTTCGGATTCGTTGGAAAGATATTCACTATTAGATTCCATTATTTTTGGTTTCACTAAAATCCGGATTGTTTTGCACCCGGTACATTCAATTGAAGTTTGAAATCGAATTATCGAACTACCGCGCCATTTTCAATTCTATTTATAATTATATATAAATATTTATATTCTAACGACGACGCGTATAATATATACGTTCGAATTATATTCAAAGTAAATTTCTCGCCGATATTATTTAAAATAATTTATTTTAAATAATCAAAACTCGCTATAATTGCCAAAATAAAAATTTTAAACTGGCCCAGATTTTACGGGTTGTTACAATCTCCCCCACTTAAAACTTTTCGTCCCCGAAAAGGAACAAAGTCGAAAGTGGTTTGATTAATTAACACTACGTTCGATCTGGCTTCCTTTCTCCAACTCTTTAGTTTCTGAGAATTTTCAAAATTTCAAAAATTTGGCTAACACCCTAAATTTTCGAAAAATTTCGCCATAACCTCCCCTGCAATGGGAGCATCGGGGAATTTCAAATAGCTTCCCCGGTCCTTCAGATCTCAAAAAGAAAAAGAAAAAGCCAAGCGGCTAGCCAATAGGCTCACAAAATCATCATCACCCAAACAAAACAGGAAATTATGTAGTAAACATGTACCTATTTGTCGGGCAAACAAATTTTATTCTCTGCTCTAGCCTCCTTGCTATGACCTGTTCAAAGATATATATGTATATGCAAGCAAATACAACCAATTTTCAATATAATTCAATATTTGGTTAAATTAGGCATAATGGTTCAAAATTAGCAAACAAATGAACAAACAACACAAACATCAATCAATTAGTGAATTTAACGTTTCAAATTCATAATTTTGATATATATACTGAAAATCTTGTTTTTGATGCCAATTCACAACAAAGTGTTCTAGCTATATAAGATTTGGTTCTCACACCAGCCAATAGGAAATATATAGAAAATCACACCTTCATTACTCGAAAATAAATGCTGGTGATGGTATACTTCATCATCAGGACCATGTCCGGGCGACTAGAGTGCGACTCTATATCTGTCCAATATATTAAAACTTCGAATACACGCGGATCAGACGTATACGCAAAATCTATATATACTGGATTGTCCACATCAATTTAAATAGATAATCAAATACGAATAATTGATTTAAATTTTCAAAACAAAAATTTGTTTTCATTTTCAAAAATATACTCTTCACACTCGTTCTAGGATACTACTGATCCCATCTCTAACGAGTCATTCTCGTTGGATATTACTAATCCAATTTCTGATGAATTCTTCCGTACGGTTCTAATGTGCCTTGTTCTCTAGCTTTGTAAACCAAAGCTCTGATACCAACTGTGAAGACCCGCAACTTCCCCGTAAAGGAAAGCGTCGGATAGTTCGAGAACAAGCCACAACAGAACGCATACAGAAGAACGTTTCACTGCTTATTACAACAATGCATCAGATTACAAGAATATACAGAGTATGAATGAATATTACACAGAAATATCAGAGATTCAAATTACATTTAAATACATAGCAGCGGAAAATAATACAATACACAACTAGAATGAGATATACGGATACAAAGCTTCCCGGATATCGTTCCAGCTGTAAACCAGGATCCTGTGAATATAAATCTGCAAAACCAAAACTACTAGCTGCCCGTGTCAAAATAAGGGCACCCAGAGTTTAGGTTAAAACAATAAACTCCAGGTCAGTCATGGGACTGGTGTGAGAACTAAAACAGTTAATCTTTATATTTTAAAGCTAGGTAAATCAAGGGACCACGCCGTATAACACGGAACGGGTTTCCTCCCAAGAACACCAGTGCATAAAACAAACAGCGCAATGCTAAATAAAGAAAAATGAAGCTGTTATAAGACCCAGGTCCCATCACACAATGCAACGCAGTCGAGGATAGGGTTTTCCCTTATAACGGCCAAAGAATGCTTGATACGTTAAAACCAAATCATTTGATACTATTATAAGTGCATAGTGCATAAAACAACTTCAAATCATAAGTATAAATCATAGGCGGCATAAGCGCCCCATCCCACTATGTCGCCATAAATAGGATTACAATTAAAACCGCACATGTCACGTATTTGGAAATTGGATTTCCGTCTATGAACCGAGGCTAGGGTCAAGATCCTCAACCGATTCGAGACTGCCTAACCCGAGTCTCAGGCAAGCGCGCAGGCAAGCCTTGGATCGTCAGGGCCGGTCCACACGGAGTGGATTAAAATGCCTGAGCACTACGTTTCGCCGCCCTTTGGGGCGTAAGCGAGCCAACTAAATGACTCCATCGGTTCGAGAACGACCGATCAATCCGAGGCGCCTCGCAACAGCAACAACAACATAAGTCAAACTCGTCAGGGCGTGTAAAACCACTGACGCCACTTCTAGCTAGGAGGAAACGCATGCCCTCCCTGATGTCCTCTCCCGTTTTTGGTTCATACCGGGTGCGAAACTCGCGAAGGAAACGTTACACAAAGCTACGCCACAAAGGCCGTGCTTTGATCATCACCACAAGACTTTGCTTTTCAACAGAAGCCTTGATCATTTGCATCTTAGCATGCCACACAGGCAAACCACTCTATGCAACCGATCTCAGTCACACAGAATGAAATCCGATGTCAGACACACAGTCCATTTACTAGTCCGTTCTGGGCCTGAACGAAACCGGAGGCACCTAGTACCCCGCATATCCATCGATCTCCAAGTACGTCTGGACGATCACTAACTGTTTCCATCTTCTTGGGTGTACAGCCCAATCAAGATCATCAGTTATCACCCAAACGACGTGAAGACCTCCGGTCTTCGACCATCGTCTTCATCTTCGACTTATCGTCGTATCAGTTATTCAGAATGGGATAAACCCGGTCTTTCCGAATAACTCGCGTATATTTTAAATAAGTGTTACACAAACACAACATACGCCTCATTCCAATTCATTAGTCACTAACCGTAAATTAATCAAGAGAATAATTCCCCAAATATTAACCCCGAAGGCCGAAACCAACATCAGATCAATATCCAGAAAACCATTCTGCTTGGCTAACCGACAGTTAGTTTCTAAATTTCACGTTCCAATCTAATTAAAGATTTAACTATCGCCTGGAGCAAAACTGGTGATACTCCATTCTCGATCTTTTCAATCTAATTAAAGATTCATTAAAACTCCACTTAGTTTTAATCATTATCTGGGTTAAAGAATCAGTGTCATTTAAAACACGATTCACGATAAACCCAAAATCCCATTCCATTAATTATCGGGTTACAGAACAAGTGTTATTTAAAACACTGTCCACGATAAACCCAAAAATCAATACCAATTCAATTCCAATTAAATATCATTTAATTGGTACACTTCATTAAATCTAAATAAAAAGATTTAATCTTTTCCCAACTGGGTTCAAGAACAGTGTTAGTGAAGACACCATTCACGACAAACCCAAATCACATTCGATTAATTATCGGGTTAAAGAACAAGTGTTATTTAAAACACTGTTCACGATAAACCCAAAAATCAATACCAATTCAATTCCAATTAAATATCATTTAATTGGTACACTTCATTAAATCTAAATAAAAAGATTTAATCTTTTCTCAACTGGGTTCAAGAACAGTGTTAGTGAAGACACCATTCACGACAAACCCAAATCACATTCGATTAATTATCGGGTTAAAGAACAAGTGTTATTTAAAACACTGTTCACGATAAACCCAAAAATCAATACCAATTCAATTCCAATTAAATATCATTTAATTGGTACACTTCATTAAATCTAAATAAAAAGATTTAATCTTTTCTCAACTGGGTTCAAGAACAGTGTTAGTGAAGACACCATTCACGACAAACCCAAATCACATTCGATTAATTATCGGGTTAAAGAACAAGTGTTATTTAAAACACTGTTCACGATAAACCCAAAAATCAATACCAATTCAATTCCAATTAAATATCATTTAATTGGTACACTTCATTAAATCTAAATAAAAAGATTTAATCTTTTCTCAACTGGGTTCAAGAACAGTGTTAGTGAAGACACCATTCACGACAAACCCAAATCACATTCGATATTCAATACAAGGCTCTGAATAGAAAATATATCGGCTTATATTCAATATCGAATTCTACGACTAACAAATGTCGTATTGGAAATAACGATATAAATATATATCTTTCAAATTTCCATAACAACACCTGTATAATCACGAATTCCAACATCGAAATATTCCGAAGACAATTTCGATTCAAATCCACTCCAATGCAATCATTGGAAATTTTGGTTATTTTCAAAACCATTTCAAATTCAATTTATTTATTTAAAAATAAATAGAATTATAATTCTAGTTCAAATCTAGTTCATTTCGATAAAAATCTATTTTTATCTTTTCAAATATGGAGTTTTTCATCCCGAACTTTCACAAATCATTTCTTATGATTTTACACAAATTATTACTATTTTTAATAATTTTATCAAGGCCCGTACAGTCGATTTCCAACAACGGCCATCGAACTGCACTTACAGCGACCTTTTTCGAATTTGATTTGGACGTATCTCCAAATCCAACTGTTAGATTTCAAATTTCTAACATTCATTAGAAAGCTCTTTTCGATACGAACCCAACGGTTCCGGTTTTAGGAGAATCCGACGGTCGGATCTCCCGTAATGTCCGTTTGAAATAAATGGTCGAAATTCGCGAACTGCCGCGGCGCGGCGCGTTCTATTCAGGTCATTATATTATATATATAATATATATAATATATATTTCATCGATTTCTATTTAAAACGAATTATATAAATAGTTTTGAATTCGTTTCAAAAACAATTTCAACTTCCTTTTCAATTCAAATCAAAATTGAATTCTTCTTTATAAATTCGTTTCAAAATTCATTTCTACTCAATTCAAATTTCAATTCAATTTTGAATTCATTTCAATTCGTTTTCAATTCAATTCATTTCGAAATCGTTTTCAATTCAATTCATTTCGAAATCGTTTTCAATTCTATTCATTTCGAAATCGTTTTCAATTCAATTCATTTCGAAATCGTTTTCAATTCAATTCATTTCGAAATCGTTTTCAATTCAATTCATTTCGAAATCGTTTTCAATTCAATTCATTTCGAAATCGTTTTCAATTCAATTCCTTTCGAAATCGTTTTCAATTCAATTCATTTCGAAATCGTTTTCAATTCAATTCATTTCGAAATCGTTTTCAATTCAATTCAAAATATTCGATTTCGAAATCACTTTAAAATTGATATAAATATCGTTCACGTCAAAATGGCGTCAATCTAATCAACACGGCTTCATAAATTTCTATTTTCAAATATTCTATTTCAAATATTTCTTTTTCAAATATTTCTTTTTCAAAACTGGAATGAGGCCCAATCAATTACCATATAAAATTAATTATATGGATTTGCATACAACACATGTATATAATAGCATTGAAAATAATCAACCATCAACCAAAGTGCACTACACTGTATAAGCATCAAATGTATATATTCAACGCTTATAACAGCCTGTCAATCAATCGATCGACATATTTAATCAATCAGGATGAGTGAACTTCAAATTTCATCCCAACACCCGTGTGGGGTTTCAAACAATCAAACATAGATTTTATTCGTGCAGTTGGGCGATGTGTAAAATTTATCGTCCCAATCAATGTCATTCAAATAGGTGTACATAAACAAACCGTTCGGTTTGTAAATGAATATTTATTTATTCACATTCACGTTAAAAATTATATTTTTAACGATAAAACATTTTATTCCAACATATGAATTTCTATTAAGTTCATTCTTTAAATAAAATGATATTTTTATTTTTCTAACACGTTTTAGAAAATTTCGGCGGCATAACGGCACGATACTAGAAACGGGACAAGGCCTAGCCTTATCCCCGGTCTAGTGAAGGCCCACGCCATTCACTCATCAATCAAATCAATTTCACCTCACCAAACAATTCAATTCAAACAAATAATTCAACTAATCTATGCAACCAAACAAACAAGTCCATGGTCTGTGGACAATTGTGTCGGGTGCTACTAAGCACCGTCTGCATCCTAGTATATATATAAAACTAGAAAAGAAGTTGAAAGGTGAGAAATTCTCACCTATAGCTATCCTAGCTCCACGGCTCTTTATTTGCAGAAGTCTTCGTCGTTTCGCCTTTTTGTCACCTTCGTTGTCCGCTTTCACTACATATGTAAAAATCGAATTTTTACTTCGCTATTCAATATATAAAAATCGAATTTTTTTCTATTTAAAAATCTCGCCTTTCCCCTTTTTAAAATCTCATTTTTAAACTATGGTTTATATTTTATAGAAAAAGATGATTTTAATTTCAAATCAGAGGTAATCTTATTTTTAAGTCAAAGTCTAATTTATATTTTCTATTTGAAAGTATTTTATTTTTCCAAAACTATCCTGTTTTATATTTTCCAAATCACTCCTAATTTTATTTTAACCTTTCTAACTTTATTTTCATAATGCTATATATATATATATATATAAAATGAAAATAAAGGCTGCCTTTATATTTATTCAAAACTGCATTTATATTACATAAAAAAAATCTGCATTTATATAGAAAAGAAAGGAAAAATAAAAATAAAAAAAATGCTCACTGCAAAATTCATCTTCATCTTCTTCGTGGCGTCGAACTACCCTCTCGCCCTAGGGTTCAAGGCCGCCACCAACACAAGCTGCCGGAGTCGGATCTGGACCCACCACGATGAAGTCTGTCGTGCCCTCCTCCAACGCCGGGAGTGGCGTCCCCTTCGGCGGTCGACGGAGCCCAGAAATCGAGCTTGAACAGAGCGACTTTGAGCGGAGAAATCGCTCGAGCCACATCACAATACCCGATCTAGCTTGTATGAATTGGAAGCTCTCATCTCCCTCTTTGATTTCCGCTTATTAAATTACAGAAATTTCTTGGAGGATTTATCAGAAAATGGCGAGGAGTATTGGGCATTTATCGCCGTTCGTTTTAAATGCTGGCGGCCAAGAAATCAAAAAGGGAACTAGGTTTTAGGGGGGGGGGGGTTATTTATAGGAATTTATATTTCATTTTAATATTATTTATTTCCAATTTCTCGTTTGTCCTCACGAACCCCAAATCAAACCCAACGAGTGTCGCCTCTAACTAAATACCCTCATTCTGAACACAATGGGATATGCTGCGTGGGCTGATTCGACTGTTTGAATCCTTTTCTATTAAATTTACATTTAAATCACTTTATTGAATTTTAAACGTACATTTCAATTTACCGGGGTCACATACTAACTCTAAAAATTTCAGAAAAATATTTTCTAGCTTCGTATAGACGATACGGTCCTAACAAAACTAGTTTCGTCGAATTCTGAGACCGTTGGAAAAATGGCCAATTTCCAGTCGATTAAAATCAACTGAAATGGTCAAAACACGTTTTCCTTTGCCACGCTCACATATTGATTTGAAAAATTATGAAATTTGAAACCTAGCAATAACTTGACACTGCGGACCCAACAAAAGTGGTTTCGTCGAAATCCGAGGTCGTTTGCAAAATGTCCATTTTTAAGGGCCTGAATTCCATAGCGACTATTCAGAATTTTCAACTGGACATATCTTTTGATTCCCGATATGGAATCTTGATTTTTCGGATTCGTTGGAAAGATATTCACTATTAGATTCCATTATTTTTGGTTTCACTAAAATCCGGATTGTTTTGCACCCGGTACATTCAATTGAAGTTTGAAATCGAATTATCGAACTACCGCGCCATTTTCAATTCTATTTATAATTATATATAAATATTTATATTCTAACGACGACGCGTATAATATATACGTTCGAATTATATTCAAAGTAAATTTCTCGCCGATATTATTTAAAATAATTTATTTTAAATAATCAAAACTCGCTATAATTGCCAAAATAAAAATTTTAAACTGGCCCAGATTTTACGGGTTGTTACACAAACGGAGTTGGAATTTGACGAAACCAGTTTCGTTGGGTCCGTAATGTCAAAATCTAGTTGTATGCCAATTTTCATTATTTTTGGATGTCATGTGTGATAATAGGAGTTTTTAAACAGTAATATAAGTAACGTTACAATAAAAACAAATAAAATAATCGAATATAAAAATATTAAAAACTGCCTATAAATAATCCTAACATTTTCTAACCCTAAACAAAAATTCATTCCCTAGTCAATGTTTTCTACGCCGCTAGTAACCAGAAGGAAAAGTAGAACATTGATCTTCAAAAAAAATTCAAACAGTTCGGTTAAAATGTTACAAATCGAAGTGTATATATATTCGTACTCCTATCAACATATACTTCGATCTGGTATGCTTCTCAGAGGGTTCGATCCCAGTTTCGTTCGCTGGAAGTTTTAGCCGTACACCTAGGGTTGTAAACTGCACTGAATTCGAGCATTTATCTATGAAACAGAGTTTGGTTTTGGATTTAGGGGATGGAATTACACTTATATGCTGATTTTAAGGGAATACGGTGATAAAGATGTTCGGTTGTTTTCCTGAGCGTACTAGAGAATGGATGGATGTCGGTTTTTCTTTGGGGTGTGCGAGTTCAATGTTTTTGATATGAATGGATAGAGAATTTGAAGAGGAGTTATGTCATGATTTTGGTTTGGTATTTAACAGAGTAGTGAAGGAGAACGGATGGGAGGAAGTTCCGGTGAATGGTTGTGTGGAGCAACGTGTATTGGAGAAGGAAGTGATGAACGCGGGCTTGAGAAATTGGGGATCGAGGTAAAGTGTTTGAAAAGGAAGAAGTGGATACTCTTGGTTTAGGAAACGGTGGTGTGAACGAGGTAAACGAGGGGGGATAAAGAGTTCAGTAATGGCAATGAAAATCTGAAGCGGACAGTTCAATTCGGGGAAGAAGGTCCAAGCGGGTATGGGCTTTTGAAGTGGGGGTGGGCTAGATTCAAAATGGGTAAAGCCCATAATTTAATTTAGTTAGGTTTAATTTAATTATATAAATGTATATACAACTTGTAAAATTCATAACATCGTCTTACATGATCATAATTTGATGAAATAAAATCCGACAGGATCGTATGGACGGCGGCTACATAATGGAACTGACCGAGACTAAATTGGAGCTCATTACAATTTATAGCAAAATAAATTGTCCGTCTGAATCAAGGATAGTTTATCATTGTTTAACGATAAATTACCAATGTGAGTAAAACTCACCAACTCTACCAGTTCATATTTTTATAACGTATTTTTTAGAACTGATAAATGATGATTAACTGTTGTGTGTGGACTATTTAGTTGAACTGCTAATTGATTGGTTGTAAATATCGATATAGTTATATATATCGTTAATCAAATATTGATTCGGTTTAGCAGAATATTTCATAGTGAAATGAAATTGATGTTAATTATTTTGTTTAACATCTGTGATACAGGGAAACAGGTTGGAGGGATCCAACTGGATTCCTAAATATTTATAATATTGTTCTTTTCATATATTGTGATATATGATGTGATATATAATCTGTTGTTGATTATGGGTGTTGAATGATATCGATCATTATTATTTGGTATTTTAAATACCGTAAGAAATACTGGGAGGTGGAAAAGGGGATTTTCAAAGTGTATTTTGAAAATAAATTATTTATATAAAATCAATGGATTTTATATGTAAAAGGAAAAGGATTTTATAAAAGGAAATAGTTATAAAATCAAAAAGGATTTTTGAAAAGGAAATATTTATAGGAAATAAATATGATAAAATAGAAAGAGGAGATATTTGTAAAGCAAATAGAAAGAGGAAATATTTGTAAAACTAATAGAAAAAGAAATAGTTAGATTATAAAAGGAATTATTTATTAAATCAATGGATTTTATGAAGGAAACATTTTATAAATAAATAGAATTATCAAAAGAAATTTATTTGGTAAATAAATAGATCATAAAAGGAAATACTTGAAAAATGAATAGAATTGTATAAAAAGAGAATTTTACATTTGAAAGGCTTAGACCCGTGCTTCGCACACGGGTATAACATGATTTGGATTTAATGCGAAGATTTTAAATAGAATCTGTTCTAACCAATAGATTGAGAAGATTAATTTATAAATAATATTTTATAAATTAAATAAAATGCTTATCATTGGACAAGTAGAATATATAAGTCAGGACTTATATAGAGAAGTAAGAATCGATTTCAACATCGATATTTGGAACTGAATTTGGAAGTAGAGTTAATCAAAAGAGTTAATCAAAATGTGTTGATCAAAATGTGTTAATCAAAATGAGTTAGAGGAGTTAATCGAATTAAGTTAATCAATTAGAGCTAGAGTTAATCGATTAGAGTTAAATCAGTTAGAGTTAATCAATTAGAGTTAATCGATTAGAGTTAAATCAAATTAGAGTTATTCAAAGAGAGTTAATCGAATATAGTTATTCAAAGAAGAGAGTTAATCGAATATAGTTATTCGAAGAAAGGAGTTATCGAATATAGTTATTCGAAGAAAGGAGTTATCGAATATAGTTTATTCGAAAAGGAGTTAATCGAATAAATTTATTCGAAAGAAAGATTATCGAATATAGTTTATTCAAAGAAAGATTATCGAATATAGTTTATTCGAAAGGAGTTAATCGAATATAATTTATTTGAAAGGAGTTAATCGAATATAGTTTATTCGAAAGGAGTTAATCGGATATAGTTTTTTCAAAAGGAGTTAATCGAATATAGTTTATTCGAAAGGAGTTAATTGATTAGAGGTAATCCAATAGAGTTAATTGATTAGGCTTAATCAAATAAAGTTAATCCAATAGAGTTAATCAAACAGAGTTAATCAAATAGAGCTAACTGATAAAAGTAAATCGATTAGAGTTAATCGAATAGTGTTAATTGAATAGAGTTAATGGAATATGCATATTCGAAGAGAGATTATAAAATATAGTTTATTCGAAGGAAAGAGTTATCGAATAGAGATTTATTCGAAAGAGAGTTACGTAAGGAAGTTTGTTAAAGGTTTAAAAGGTGAACCTTATCTGTTTCGAAGTTAGAAATGTTGTTCAGTTGAGGTCTGAGAGGTAGTTATACCCCAACTTGATTGGCTTCGTTTTCAACTAAGGAATGGTTAAGGTTCGACAGTGAAGATTGGTTAAGTGAATTTAGTTAACGAGTATAATGGTTTGAGTTGGCATAGCGATGTTTGATTTAAACATTTTTTTAAATCCAGTGTAGCAGTTTTGGAAATGTTTTCCAAATAAGAATCAGAAATGTTTTCTAATATAGAAAATAAGAATTGGAAATGTTTTCCAATGTTAATAACATATATTTTCTAAATTTAGAAAATATGAAACGTTGAATATATGGAAACAGGAATAGGGAAATGGATAATTGAATGACAAATTAAATTAAAGTGGATCAGTGTTAATTGATGATTTTCTCGGCAAGATTTCCATTTGGAAATACGACCGTTGTTTGTACACATGTTTTCCTTTGATAGTTAAATCACCGACTATCGAAGATTTTGACCAATTCTGTTGTCAATATGAAGAGACCGGGATCAGATTCATTATCTGAAAACCACTCAGTATGGGCATTAGTGTTGCGAATCAAATATGATGAAGATAATTGAAGACGGAATTATGTAAGGGCTGTTCTGGCGATCCTAGGTAGAAATTTCCTAAGATGGATTTAGAGAATAGTGCCTTCGGTTTGACCACTCCCAGGACGACCTGTATGGAAGAATGTCTGACAGAGTATATTTAATGGATCGCGTAAGTTGATCTCTTCAAATGTATTTTCGTTTGGTGGCGGAGGAATTCGTTTCTCTTAGCTGTATACCCGTTGTATTTTTGGGGAAATCAACTTGTGTTTTGACGGATATGACGATGTGACATTCAAAGTGAATAAATGTGTGATCTGTCAGAGATAAGCATGGCCTCTAGCCTCACAACAAGAAAATGACAAAAATCGGGCAAGCAGCATGGCTAAGTGGTTGGCTGCCAATTAGGGTGTATTATCACCTATCTAGAGATATTCATTTCATTCTTTAATCTATTCGATGCTGTCCCATTCGGGAAACGGTTGTTGATCCCAACCGTTGGTGATATACATTCGATACACTCAAGCGAAATGAGTGGTTGGTCATGTGTGGCCGGGTTGCAAGATGTTCTAGTTGAACCCGGTATATTCCTCTCTAGAGGTACACTATCGGAAGGTCGTTCCATACCTTGTTATAGTTGGAAATCCATTATCCAATAAGTGCTCGCGATTTTGATTGTTTACTATGTATGTAGAACGTGATATGAAAGGGTTTCTGCTAGATGATTATTATATTTTGATTGATAGGCACTAATATAATATCAAAAGAATTTTGATATAAAGATTATATTGGATTCTCATTAGGGAAAAACCCATTCTATTATACGGCGTGGTCTTATTAGATATTGTTTTATTGCTCAAACTGTTTCAAATTGTTTTACTCACACCAGTCCCATGACTGACCCAGAGTTTGTTTGTTTTCCCTAAACTCTTGGGTGCCCAATTTTGTACGGGAAGTCAAGTAGTTAGGATTTTACAGATATACTTGAAGAGCTTGGAGCAGAAGGCTTCAGGATTATATAGCTATTGTTTATTTCCACTGTGTTGTAAGTGTTATTCTCTGATAATGTTACTGTATACATATACTGGTTTTACTTCAAAGTTATGTGTCTACTATATATTGTTCATTCCACCGTGAGATTCGTGTTACTCTGATGTTGTATGTTCTTCTTATTCTATTCTAAGTTTCTATCTTATCTATTCTCACCCTCTATTTTCTTTCCATTAGTTTTCTGGTTTCCAGTGCAATTTGGGTTGGTCTTGTGTTACTTGGTCAGCTCAAATGGTACCGGAATTTCGGGACACTACAAATGCGCACTGTACCATATAGCTGTAACCAACAACGCTCCCCACACGTAGGTACCTAAAAGCATACCCTTCACCTCGAAAGACTATACTGGAAGATGAGTGGATGCTCCTGTTGAGGCGCTAAAAAATCTATGTACTACTGCCATGGATGCACAATAATGCCATTTCGCTTCCTCAAATCCATTTGTTGGCGCGTATCCATAAGCTCGTTATGCACACCCTATGCAGAACGAGCGACGTGCATAGCAGAACCCCAATGGCGTAGTCTTGGAAAGTGTATATATAGAAGGTGTACTGATGGCCTCAGGGATAAGTCTATGGTGCATGTTCGCCATGTACACGTAATACCGGAATGGCAGAATGTACCAGATGCCGTACAACTGCTTGGAGCACTGTACGGCACAGATATCCAAAGCTTAGTACAAATAGCACAGTATCGTTGTACCCCAATCAAATGTATGCAACTGCTCAGTGTCTACAAGGCTAGCCAGAAAACCAAGTCTAATAGTCCCTTTATTGCTGCTAAAAAGGTGGAGCCAAAAAGGTATAATAAAAAGGCACTGATAACTGGAGCGTGCACATCTTGAGTGGTCCGATGGGCAGCTATATAGGCCTGTAGAGTAGGTACGGTAACGACACCTGAAACAACGGTCTGAGGGTCTAAATCCGGTAACTGATCTGAAAAACTATCAACCTCCTCAAATGATCCATCAATGTGAATGGGGACGAGGTGTGGATGACTAACCTCAATGCCAGTGAGCATGCTGAAACGATAAGGAATTTCGCTCGATCCGAATCGATCGCTAAACCGACCAAGACCGTTCGAAACCCCTGATTGTTTTGAGAACACGAAAAATAGGAATGCAAACAGAAGAACATTTCATTGCTTACTACAATTATTCCATCAGAATACAAGAATATAAAGAGTGAATAAATAAAATAATTTCGATAAATATCAGAGATTACAATACATTACATAGCAGCGGAAAATAGTACAAAACACAAATGAAGGAGATATACAGATATAGAGCTTTCCGAATATCGTTCCAGCTATAAACCAGGATCCTGTGAATTTAAATTTGCAAAACCAAAACTACTAGTTGCCCGTGCGGAAAATAGGGGCACCCAGAGTTTAGGTTAAAACAATAAACTCCAGGTCAGTCATGTGACTGGTGTGAGAACTAAAACAGTTATTTAAAGCTTTACTTTAAATCAGATGTGTTAAATTTATCGTCCCAATCAATGTCAGTTAAATGGTGTACATAAACAAATCGACGGTTTGTAAATGAATATTTATTTTCATTTCAGGAGAATTTTAGGCCCTTCATATATACGTTAAAAATTATATTTCTTACGATAAAATATTTATTTCAACACATGAATATTTTTAATAGTTCATACATTCAATAAAAATGATATTTATATTGTCCAAACATTTTATTTAACACATGAATATTTTATACAGTTCATATACACATTAAAAAATATATTTTTAATGAATAATATTTATTATAGAAACTTTTGGCATTGTAACGGCACGATATTAAAACCGGAGTAATGTCTAGCACTACCCCTCTCCTGAAACTGGCTCACGCCATACAAAATCAATTCAGTCAATTCCAAAATCACAATACCATCCATTTTCACAATACAGTCAATTTCACCACAATTCAATCCAAACAACATACATGGTTTGTACAATAAATACTGTCGGGGGCTTCTAAGCCCCGTCTGCAACCTAAAATATTTTTAACTATAAAATAAATTAAGTGAGAAGGAGTTCTCACATTGGGGTCCACTCCGCCGTGCTTTTCTGAAGATCTGATTCGCTGTTCTGATCCCAGAATTTGCAAACGAGCTCCAATCTTCACACAATCTAT
Organism: Allium sativum; assembly: GCA_030737875.1. Classification (NCBI taxonomy): domain Eukaryota; kingdom Viridiplantae; phylum Streptophyta; class Magnoliopsida; order Asparagales; family Amaryllidaceae; genus Allium; species Allium sativum. The sequence goes on from CM060913.1 coordinate 1,011,955,458, forward strand.
TTTTCTAGCCTAAGCGCGCCATTTCAGACGACATTCACCTAGTGGCCTTGCTTCCGAAATTGGTCCATTTCGTTAGAGATCGCGAAAAAACACAATTAGGACTGCTGACTTTGGACGTGTTTTCTGATCAACTCAGTAATCCAAAGTATGACTTTCATAAAGCCAAATCGAAGAGAAAATCGTGCTCTTCAATTTTAACATTATCGTATTTTGTCCATAGGGGCTCTGTTTGGGAGATATGGGCTAAAACAAGTCGGGAGCTTTAATGTAAAACTGAAAATATTTGAAATTGGGTTTTTGGCGAATTGGGGGGGGGGGGGTCCACGGGGGTGCTGACGTGGCGGGGGAGGGGTGCTGGAGGTGGTGGAGGTCGGTTTAGGTGGTAGCGGCGAGCTGTGGTGGCCATTGGGTGAGGCTTTGGGTGCTTTTTACATCAGAGAGAGGGAGGAGGCGCGCCAGAGCGAGACGGGGAGGGGGTTGGCCGGAGGTGCGAAGGTTGGTGGCGGGTCTGGCGGTGGACAGGATGGAGGTGCGACGCCAGAAGAGGCTGAGGGGGTGGCATAATGGGATGCGTGGGTTTGTTTTTCTTTTTCTAAAATCAACGGCGGCTGATGTTGTGAAGAGGAATTAGGGTTTTAACCCCTTTATATGAATATATATATTTATTATTTTTAATTTCTAAAAAGTTACTTTTTATTTTGAACACCAAATCGAACCCACTGACTGCTGATCCTAGCTAACTACCCCCATTCCGGACATAATGGGATATGTCCGGTAAGCCAATTCGATCGTTTTGATCAGTTATCCTTTAAATTAGAATATAAATCAATATATATTACATTTGAACGTACATTTCAATTTACCGGGGCCACATATTGACTCTAATAATTCCCAAAAAATAAATCTAGTTATGTTTTGATGATACGGTCCTAACAAAACTAATTTCGTCGAATTTGGAGACTTTTTGAAACGACCTCGACATGAGAAGATGGGAGAGATGCTTTCGTCATACTTGTGTCATCCTCGGGGACCGACTTCTGTTTGGCCTCGTATCATGCAGCGTCTCTTAATGCCTTTAGCTTTGTCTTTCCTTCAGCCAATATGTAACACCCCACCTCCGCCAGTGCTACTCTTGTAAGGACACTAGCTTTGGAGGGGCGTTTAAACAAGGTAAACATGCATCAGATATCACAAGACAGAACATATAAGTAAAACAGAGTAGTAAAGCAGTGGATAAAACTTGCATTTCCAAAACCACAGTTAAGTTACAATAAAGTACTTAGTCATTATTTTCCAACAAACAAAGTCTAGATAAAAGCATAAACTGAAAAACTGAAATACATAAAGTATTATCCCCAAAGTAAAGTGATAAACCATAGCTAGCTCAATGTCCAAACCTGTACATGAGCAAATCCAGTAAGCAAGCTAGAAAGATCCAAGCTAAGCTCCAATGTTCCCACCCTGAGAACCTGAGGAGGGGGGGGGGAAACGGAAGAAAAGAGGCGAAAGAAAACAGGTCAGTCAAGAAGAATGGTAAGCCCTACTACTATCTGTCTATGAACTAGTAAAGTTAACTGGCATGAGAAGCTGAGATGAACATAAGGATAACAATATACTGGCATGATGATTAACTAACAAGATAGATAAAGGTGTCATCGCATAATTAAGGTTAAGTTTTGCACCACGGATGTACTAGCATTCTAACATGTCAAGTAAAAACAAGAATAGATCCCTTGGCCCAAGCTTGGCCCAACATCATGAGATGACCTAAATCAAGGTCCAACTACTCGGTCTAGTCGATCGGCTCCCTATAAGCCTAACTCGTCAAGTGTCGGTGTCATGCGGCTTAATCATGTAATGTAGTTGACTGTGCAGGGTCCACCCTAGGGTGTATCAGGCCCTATGGTGTAACCCTCTGACACCATACCATGATGCACAGTCCAAACCTACCGTTGCCCGTGTTCAACTCCGGACTTGATGTGCACGACCATGGTCCGCCTGAACAACCGGGGCATCATTCAGCCGTCTCTTTTGGTCTCTTACAATCAGCCCAGTAATCGTGCCCCACCCTAGCCTAGTCCTAGGGTCTTATGATACTACCTAGAAGGTTACAGCTGAAAAGGACCACGCAACCAGGGTTTCTTAACGAGTTAATTGTGGTTAACCCGATCCAAACGTGGATTAAATCGGTTAAGAGTACCCAAGGCTCCTGACTTAACCTCGATTAATCCATCAAGCCCAAATTGGTTAAGTATTAAGTGGACCATGACTTAACCCTAATCAGGAGGCATTAATTAACTTAATGCGCTTTAACCTCTCACATTAGACTTTGTTGTGGTTACTAGTTAAGCCGGGCGGGTCCGGGTAGCTTTACACCACAACTTGGTCTAACCTCGGGTTCGAGCACAACATGACCAACTTCTCACATTGGGTCCTATTGTTTGTAGCCACTAGTTAAGCCGGGCGGGTCCGGGTAGATTTATGCTACGAACTCAACCCAACCTCGAGTTGGCCACACTCATATTTTCTAAGTGTCATGTCCATTATGTTTCCAGAACATAATTACAAGTTAACATATCACGTCATGTTACAAAAATCATGTTCATGTCGTTATGTTACCCAACCCCAACGTAATCTCATCGTTTACATAATCGCAACAACGCATAAAGGATAAAATAGGGAACTTGGCATAACCATGACATAAAGGTGTTGAAGCCACAAGTTTAACATGGTGACATATGAAATGTACATATGTTCATATACTTGCATATTGCATTATTAGGCTTCAAAAGCATGCATAAAACCAAACTTAGCATATGAGTGATACATGGTGATAAATGACATGTAGAAGTTGCTAGAAGTTCGCATTTTGCCTCACATGCAAGTTATCATAAGGGATATGATAACTTTCATGTTGCCATAATGCAACCTTTAATATAAAGCTTGGAGCTTTATGCTCAAAACCTCAAGTTTAACTTGCATAACATGATAACATGATCAACCCAAACTTGCATAACATAGCAACATGTGTCATACATAATGATTAAACCAACTTGCATAATGATCATCCAAACTTGCATATAATGATCAACCAAACTTGCATATAATGATCAACCAAACTTGCATATAATGACCAACCAAACTTGCATATAATGATCAACCAAACTTGCATATAATGACCAACCAAACTTGCATATAATGACCAACCAAACTTGCATATAATGATCAACCCCAAACTTGCATCATTCATTTAACTTTAGAGTTCAAAGAAAGAAAGTAGAAAAGGGCTTACAATGCTATGATGACACAAATAAATATTTATTATAAAGATTGAGACGAAGCCCTTATGCAAGCACCAAAAACCCAAATATGCAAGCTCCAAATGAAAACCCTTGAGCCAATTCAATAAAAACCCTTGCTTTGAAATAGAAATGTTGCAACTTGACTTGAATGCAAGCTATGAACACTCATACAAGTTTGAAAACACTTGTATGAACTCAAAATCTCTCATAGAAATTAACTTTGAAATTTTAGCATGAGAGTGGAGGCCATGAGAGGAACAAATTTGACATAGTTTAGTTGTAGGATTGAATAATGGTAATTTAGGCTAGGTTTGGGGTCTTTTTATAGAGGATTAGGATAGTATTAGCCATAGGATTAACCCTAGATTCAATCCAAGCCATCAAAGCATGTCTTGGGGAAGAAGTCAAGTGTAGGAACCATCTAGGGCCTTTAGATTAAAGCTGAACCATGAGAACCATTCAAATGCAAAATCTGCATTTGAGCGAATCAGCCCACGGGTTGACAGCCAAACACCCTGGATTACCCCCTAGTCGACCCAGCAGGCTCGGGTCGACCTCAAAAATCGGCCGGTTCGGTTATTCCACTCTCCCAATTCGCTGTTTTGAACATTTTTGCATATTTATTTATTTAATTTTCAATTATATATATATATATAGATATATATATATATATATATATATATATATATATATATTTCTCTGCGCAACCCATTTCACTTAATTAAGTATACTTTAATTTGTGAATTTTTCGTGAAACTTCGCGAGGCCATATCTTGGTCATACGGACTCCGATTTTCGAAAACTCGGACTCTATTTCGCGTATTTTTCCGAGACGAACGCAATGGCACAGCCCGTTTCCCTTGATTCAGATTTTACAGTTAAATTTTGCCTCCATTTATGTTATAACATGTTATTCAAAATTACGGGTTGTTACATTCTCCCATCCTTAAAGGGTTTCGTCCCCGAAATCTCCAAGTTAGGAAGAACGTATCCTACCATCCATCATCCATCTACTCAAAACATCATCCACGAGCAATCATTGTCCTTAAAAGGTTCTAAATGTTGTATCGTCATATGCAAAGGTGTGTGTATATGTACTTATCTAATGCGAAAATCAGGAGGTTACTGATTCAGTAAACCCCCTTAATGCAAAATATATTAGTGAAATGAGTCCATATGTATGCAAATTCCTAACATAATTTATAATCTCTACATGAGTGCACATAACATTCATCCATATGCAACATCCACGTGATAGCATAACAAGTTTTCATCCATGAATAAGCATAAACACTCATGCATATGCGGTATGAAAGTGTGTGAGCCGATCTTAGTGCCTAACGTGTATTATGCATCCACGAGTATCCACTTGCAAACACTTGCAACCACTTGCAAAAATCAAACATAACATGTTTCAAATACATGTTTCAACCAAGGGTTTCTACCTAAGGTTCTCATGACAAGATTTACGAAACAAGATAAACTAGATAAACATGGATAGCAAAGGGAAGATATACCAATCTAGGAAAAGAGATTGAAAATGTATCCTCCAAGAGAAATGGATAAAGCACGCGCCTCTTCTCCTTGGTTTCCCAAGTTGCGTCTCCCTCTGTTTCACTCCATTGCGCCTTAACAAGCTTAACTTCTTTACTTCTTAGCTTCTTTGTCTTCATTTCCATGATACGAATCGGAGCTCGTCTCAGGGTTGCTTCATCCTCTACCTCCATGTCTTCAAGAATACTTGGTTCAACCACTTTGGCGGGTCTGTGCAAACACTTCCGGAGATGCGAGACATGAAAGACATTATGCACTCCGGCCAGCTTCTCGGCAATTCCACCTTATAAGTCATCTTCCCGACTCTTTCTATAGTAGGGAAGGGTCCTACGATCCTTGGTGTCAGCGAACCATATTTCGCAAAGGAGAAATCTTCACAAAGACCATATTTCCAATTTTAAATTCCAAGTCTGTCCTTCGCTTGTCTGCATAAGATTTCTGTCTGTCTTGGGCCGTTCTTATCCGTCTTCGAATCAATTCAACCCTCTCGGATGTGTCCCTTATCATGTCGGGCTCAATTATAAGCTTATCCGTCGTCTTCCCACCAACATGTTGGTGGCTTGCACGGCCTCCCATACGAAGCTTCAAATGGTGCCATCCCTATGCTGGCTTGCTAGTTATTATTATAAGCAAACTCTACAAGAGGAAGGTGGTCTTCCCAAGTACCACCGAAGTCAAGAACATAAAGTCTCAAAAAGATCTTCTAGCATTCTATTCCCCTTTCGGTTTGGCCATCCGTCTGGGGGTGATAGGTTGTACTCAGATTCAATCGCGTACCCATCGCTTCTTGCAAACTCTTCCAAAACTCGTTAGTGAAAAATTGGGTCACGATCGCTAACTATGCTAGAAGAACCTCCATGCAACCATACTATCTCTCGAAGATAAACAGATGCTGGCCATACGGTCCTCTTGCTTTTCACCGGAATAAAATGGGTTCTCTTCGTAAGTCTATCAATTATTACCCATATCCCATAAAGCCCAAATAGTTTGGTGACGAACTTCTTCACCCCAACCCTATATCACAAATAGGCTAGTCATACTCCTTAGGGTGTTTGCAACAGAACTAAGATTGAGGATAGGACTGAGAGGATATACTTAAAAGGTAGCATGCGAGTAAGCTCTACGGAACAATAGGGATCAAGGATATACTCTTAGAAAGAGATTAAATGCGCGTATCTAGTCTACAATCTTCTAAGCCTCATTTTCTTGTGCTTAATCCCATCGTGCCCTGACCGTCTTTTATCTTCGCAATTCCGTAGTTCTTAATTCTTGTTCCCAAAATATGAGTTAGAACTCATTTCACCGTTGCTTCTCGTTCCACTTCCACTTATTCTTTGCCTAAAATACTTGGCTTAAACATAACTGCGTGCTCATGGTTCATGCAAGATTTCCAAAATTCGTTAGTGAATCTTGGATCTCGTTTACATATTATACGGTATCCCACGCAGAAAACTATCTCTTGAAAACAAGTGCCAATCCATGTTGCCAAAACTAGAGCTGAGGTAAGGGCTCTCTTGAGCCTTTGAAAAGCAAGCTCACACTCCAAGTCCCATGCAAAGACTAAGTCCTTCTTTGTTAACTTAGTAAGAGGGGCCGAAATCTTAGCGAAGTCCCTGATGAACATCCTATAGTAGCCCGCCAGACCGCGGAAGCTTCTTACTTCGGTTGCATTCCTTGGAGTCTTCCAATCTTGAACCACAACCACTTTCGTGGGATCCACCGCTATGCCTTGCTTGGAAACTATATGTCCAAGAAACCGAACTTCCTTTCTCCAGAAATGACATTTGGAGAACTTGGCTTTCAACTGATACGCCCTAAGCGTATCCATCACTTCCTTGAGATGCCTAGCATGTTCTTCCTCGTCCTTTGAGAAGATCAGAATATCATCCACGAAGACGACAACAAACTTGTTGAGGTACTCCCTGAACACCCTACTCATCAAGTCTACAAAGTATGCGGGTGCATTAGTCAAACCGAATGGCATGACAAGCCATTCAAAGAATCCGTCTGGAGTCCTAAATGCAATTTTATCAATGCTATCCTCAGCTACTCTAAGCTGATGGAATCCGGTGGCTAGATCGAGCTGAGAGAAAACAGAAGCACCAACAAGCTGGTCAAAGAGATCATCAATCCTCGGTAACGGGTGCCTATTCTTCTTTGTCAGCTTGTTCAATTCTCGATAATCAACACGTAGGCGAAGCGAACCATCCGCCTTAGTAGCGAATTCCATAGGCGCACCCCATTCAGAAATGCTTTGCCTAATAAAATTCTTCTCAAGCAACTCCTTGATTTGCTTACTGAGCTCCCTACATGGAACCATGTGCCTAACGGGAAATGATACTGGCTTGGCATTATCAACTAGATAAATGCGGAAATCTATCTCTCGTTTAGGGGGTAACCGCTTAACTTCTTCAAAGACATCGTGATAGTCTCGGACCACCCTTACAGATTGCAGATCATCGATGGACGATTCGAGAGATTCAAGATAACATAACATGACGGGACCTCTAGGGTTACAAGAAATTTCTAGGGTGTTACCGAGGCGAGTCATGAGCCTCTCCACCCTATGCTCACAATCGAGGATGGCTCCATAACTGGACAAACAATCCATGCCCAAGACCAACCCATATCCCGTGACCCCGAGAACATAAGCACTACACGTGAATTCTACGGCCAAGAAAGAAATTTTCAAATCCACACAAATCATAGACCGATGGGCGGAACCCCCAATTGGATTTGAAACAATAACGGGATCTCAACTAGACTAGTACTTAGGTGCAAACTTTCAACAAAATCAGAAATAAAACTATGCGATGCGCCAGAATTAAACAAGGTATGAACAGGGAAATCAGAAAAGTAAACAAGGTTTTCTACAGAAATATTACCTCGATCAAGAACTTGAGCGATGTTGAGCGTATGCACTAGCCCTCCAGAAGGTCCTGCACGCTGATTCTGCCCTTGCCCTTGTCCTTGCTTCTTGGGGCAATCCTTGCTAAGATGTCCAGATTCTCCGCAATGAAAACACTTGCCTAACTTCCTCTTCTTCTTCCTGCAATCCTTGGCTATGTGCCTAGTGATCCTTCAGAAGTTGCACTTTCCTGTCTTTCTTGCCTTGTTGTCCTTGCTATTGTTGTACTTGCCTCCTTTTCCGGAATCTACCTTCTCGCCTTGAGACTCATTTGCCTTGACCTCCTTCTTGCCACTCTTATCTTCCTCTTGAAGCAGGGCCATATTCACCAAACTCTCGAAAGTTGCCCCCAGGGGTATATAAGACATGGCCAAACCGCGCAATGGCTCATTTAATCCTAGAGCAAAGTGTAGGGCCTTCTTCCGAGCTGTGTTTACCAATTCTAGACCGAACTGAGCAAGTTGATTAAACTTATCCACGTATTCTCTAACGGTCATGTCCCCTTGCTTTAGTGATAGGAACCTCTCTAGCTGAAGGTTCTCTTCTGCTGATGATAAAAACCTTAGTCCAAACCTTCTCCTAAAGTCATCCCAAGTCTCAATTGGTCTAGTAGTGGTGGTGACTACCCACCAATAAGCAGCTTCCCCTTTTAATAGCCATACCGCCAACAGAACTTTCCTATGATCTTCCACATCAAAGATAGCAAAGAGGTCCTCAGTTTCCTTTAACCAGTTCCTTGCCTCCACGGAAGTCTCCGTTCCGATAAAGTTCTTACCACCCATCGCCTTAAAGTCCTTGCAAACTTTTGCGAAATCCGCTTGCGGATGCTGAGGGGGAGGAGGAACCTCAGCTACGGGAGGAGGAGAAATGTTAATGACGGGGAAAGGAGGAGGAATGTTCGCGGGGCCGGCTTCATTCGCCCTTGCCTCCATAAATCTTCGGAACCAGACGGGTACTTGTACGCCTTCCGGAATGTTAAAGCGATCGGCCATACTAAAACGAAGAAAAGGATAGATTCAAAACGAAGAAACGAAGGATAGTGCTATGGCTTTTGGGGAATAACCTTTTAAAATAAACTAGACTTTTCTTGGAAAATACTTAATTGGTTTTGAAAATAGTTTTTCAAAAGGTAAGTTTCAAAAACACTTTTGCTCAAATCTTGTAAACCTTATGCTCTGATACCAAATGTAACACCCCACCTCCGCCAGTGCCACTCTTGCAAGGACACTAGCTTTGGAGGGGCGTTTAAACAAGGTAAACATGCATGCAGATATCACAAGACAGAACATATAAGTAAAACAGAGTAGTAAAGCAGCGGATAAAACTTGCATTTCCAAAACCACAGTTAAGTTACAATAAAGTACTTAGTCATTATTTTCCAACAAACAAAGTCAAGATAAAAGCATAAACTAAAAAACTGAAATACATAAAGTACTATCCCCAAAGTGAAGTGATAAACCATAGCTAGCTCAATGTCCAAACCCGTACATGAGCAAATCCAGTAAGCAAGCTAGAAAGATCCAAGCTAAGCTCCAATGTTCCCACCCTGAGAACCTGAGGGGGGGGGGGAAACGGAAGAAAAGAGGCGAAAGAAAACAGGTCAGTCAAAAAGACTGGTAAGCCCTACTACTATCTGTCTATGAACTAGTAAAGTTAACTGGCATGAGAAGCTGAGATAAACATAAGGATAACAACATACTGGCATGATGATTAACTAACAAGATAGATAAACGTGTCATCGCATAATTAAGGTTAAGTTTTGCACCACGGGTGTACTAGCATTCTAACATGTCAAGTAAAAACAAGAATTGATCCCTTGGCCCAAGCTTGGCCCAACATCATGAGATGACCTAAATCAAGGTCCAACTACTCGCTCTAGTCGATCGGCTCCCTATAAGCCTAACTCGTCAAGTGTCGGTGTCATGCGGCTTAATCATGTAATGTAGTTGACTGTGCAGGGTCCACCCTAGGGTGTATCAGGCCCTATGGTGTAACCCTCTGACACCATACCATGATGCACAGTCCAAACCTACCGTTGCCCGTGTTCAACTCCGGACTTGATGTGCACGACCATGGTCCGCCTGAACAACCGGGGCATCATTCAGCCGTCTCTTTTGGTCTCTTACAATCAGCCCAGTAATCGTGCCCCACCCTAGCCTAGTCCTAGGGTCTTATGATACTACCTAGAAGGTTACTGCTGAAAAGGACCACGCAACTAGGGTTTCTTAACGGGTTAATTGTGGTTAACCCGATCCAAACGTGGATTAAATCGGTTAAGAGTACCCAAGGCTCCTGACTTAACCTCGATTAATCCATCAAGCCCAAATTGGTTAAGTATTAAGTGGACCATGACTTAACCCTAATTAGGAGGCATTAATTAACTTAATGCGCTTTAACCTCTCACTTAGACTTTGTTGTGGTTACTAGTTAAGCCGGGCGGGTCCGGGTAGCTTTACACCACAACTTGGTCTAACCTCGGGTTCGAGCACAACATGACCAACTTCTCACATTGGGTCCTATTGTTTGTAGCCACTAGTTAAGCCGGGCGGGTCCAGGTAGATTTATGCTACGAACTCAACCCAACCTCCAGTTGGCCACACTCATATTTTCTAAGTGTCATGTCCATTATGTTTCCAAAACATAATTACAAGTTAACATATCACGTCATGTTACAAAAATCATGTTCATGTCGTTATGTTACCCAACCCCAACGTAATCCCATCGTTTACATAATCGCAACAACGCATAAAGGATAAAATAGGGAACTTGGCATAACCATGACATAAAGGGGTTGAAGCCACAAGTTTAACATGGTGGCATATGAAATGTACATATGTTCATATACTTGCATATTGCATTATTAGGCTTCAAAAGAATGCATAAAACCAAACTTAGCATATGAGTGATACATGGTGATAAATGACATGTAGAAGTTGCTAGAAGTTCGCATTTTGCCTCACATGCAAGTTATCATAAGGGATATGATAACTTTCATGTTGCCAAAATGCAACCTTTAATATAAAGCTTGGAGCTTTATGCTCAAAACCTCAAGTTTAACTTGCATAACATGATAACATGATCAACCCAAACTTGCATAACATAGCAACATGTGTCATACATAATGATTAAATCAACTTGCATAATGATCATCCAAACTTGCATATAATGATCAACCAAACTTGCATATAATGACCAACCAAACTTGCATATAATGATCAACCAAACTTGCATATAATGATCAACCAAACTTGCATATAATGACCAACCAAACTTGCATATAATGATCAACCAAACTTGCATATAATGACCAACCAAACTTGCATATAATGATCAACCAAACTTGAATATAATGATCAACCCCAAACTTGCATCATTCATTTAACTTTAGAGTTCAAAGAAAGAAAGTAGAAAAGGGCTTACAATGCTATGAAGACACAAATAAATATTTATTATAAAGATTGAGACGAAGCCCTTATGCAAGCACCAAAAACCCAAATATGCAAGCTCCAAATGAAAACCCTTGAGCCAATTCAATAAAAACCCTTGCTTTGAAATAGAAATGTTGCAACTTGACTTGAATGCAAGTTAAGAACACTCATACAAGTTTGAAAACACTTGTATGAACTCAAAATCTCTCATAGAAATTAACTTAGAAATTTTAGCATGAGAGTGGAGGCCATGAGAGGAACAAATTTGACATAGATTAGTTGTAGGATTGAATAATGGTAATTTAGGCTAGGTTTGGGGTCTTTTTATAGAGGATTAGGATAGTATTAGCCATAGGATTAACTCTAGATTCAATCCAAGCCATCAAAGCATGTCTTGGGGAAGAAGTCAAGTGTAGGAACCATCTAGGGCCTTTAGATTAAAGCTGAACCATGAGAACCAAACAAATGCAAAATCTGCATTTGAGCGAATCGGCCCACGGGTTGACAGCCAAACACCCTGGATTAACCCCTAGTCGACCCAGTGGGCTCGGGTCGACCTCAAAAATCGGCCGGTTCGGTTATTCCCCTCTCCCAATTCGCTGTTTTGAACATTTTTGCATATTTATTTATTTAATTTTCAATTATATATATATATATATATATATCAATATATATATATTTCTCTGCGCAACCCATTTCACTTAATTGAGTTTACTTTAATTTGTGAATTTTTCGTGAAACTTCGCGATGCCATATCTTGGTCATACGGACTCCGATTTTCGAAAACTCGGACTCTATTTCGCGTATTTTTCCGAGACGAACACAATGGCACAGCCCGTTTCCCTTGATTCAGATTTTACAGTTTAATTCTGCCTCCATTTATGTTATAACATGTTATTCAAAAATATGGGTTGTTACATAATACCTATTGCTCATCATCATGCAAGTACTGAGCAATCAAAGCTTCCTCGTCTACCGGATTACCCTTTGCCACCTCAACCTCCTCACTCACGAACACCTCCCATGTATCGGTTAAAACACGCTAGTAATCTTTTGCCCAAGCCAAGTATCTGTGATGAAGAACGTGGGAAAAGAACTATAAAATATTAACGCCAAGTCTTTTGCTTATTTCTTTCTTCTCCACGGCATGTTCGGCTTTGTTCGAACGGACTTCAGTTTCATGTTGGAGATGAGTGTTGCCAACATTTCCGATTACGGCAGTGGCAACATACTCGGCCTTCTTTCTAGCGAGCTCGGATGAATCAAGACTAGACTTGAAGCCTTGTACCTCTCGGCCAGTCGACCCTTGTCACTCCTTAAGGTTTCAATCTCGATTCTCATGGTCGCGCACTCTTGATTCACTAATTCAAATTGAGCCTCTAAGTTTCTTAAAGTTTCTCGGCATTGTTCTCTAACAGTAACCCCCTCAAATTCACGTTCCACTACCCTTTTCTGGAGCAGCACAAAAGCCTTCTTATCAGGCTCCGGCTCCCTCCTCAAGCCAACATTTTCTTCCATTATACTCCTAATCACTTTGCATACTTGTCTCGCGTATGCATACATCGCATCATACTGGGTTAGCGCGATGTCAACATTCGACCTGGTTTGATCATGGAGGGTCGGTGGGAGCGGCTGCAGCATAGGGGCAGGGTCAATTCCAGCAAAGTTAAGGCTTGGGAAGAGCTCCTCCATCTCCCAAAATTGGTCGGTAGGTACCCTCTCTCGATTTGTATGGGTCAATTCCTAGGGAATCTTTTCAGGACAACAAGGAAGAGGGATAGATTCATGATCATGAGGTCCAAACGAGCGCGCCTCAGGAGAAGGGTTGACCGGAATGGTGGAATGACTGGGGACAACTTCGCTAGTGGCTTTGTCACCGTCCTTGGGACTTTTGTCCCGAGGATGAGGCGGAGATTAATGCTCGGAAGTTTTAGGTTCCTTCCCTGTCTCATGAGGCTTACTGCTCTTCCCTTCCTTCTCCCTTTGATCTTGACTTCCTTTCAATTTCCTCTTTCTCTTCCTTCTTCTTCCTCTTTTTTTCTCTTTCTTTCTACGTTCATCGTCCCCATGATCGCCTTCCTACCTGACTTGTAGCGCAACCGACGCAGTGGAATCACCTCCCTCCAACAGAGAATCGAAGTTGACATGATAATAATTCTTATCAACTGCATCTCCTTTACGAAAAAAATATCAATTAATATACATGAGAGAAAATAGAGTTGTGATGTACAGTGCAATGTAAATTAAGTTTTTCTCCTAAACCGACCTGATCCTGAAACATGATATGTGTCCCCTGTGTCTTTCGGGTCAGTCGTTATTAAATCTTCCCCAGACTTAGTATGAAAAAAGTCTTCCGGATCCACGTTCTGGGAAGAAATAAATGTATCTGGCATTTCCACGTTTTGCAGGGCTTGAAATGGAAGGGCCGACTCTTCCTCCTGAAGACATTGAACATGATAAGGGTCCATACTAACATCAGAATCTTTCAGTTCGCGATGACAAGCTTCTTCTCAATTGTTTCTACCCGAACCTCCACCGAAGCATCCGCTACCAGTTTCTTCTGCATTTCCAACAGGTCAGACTCCCAAATATGTCACCTGAAAGTTGGCTTCTTCCTCCTGACTTGAGGACGAATATTCCTTTTTCCTTCGGACGAGGGTTAAACAGACGACTCCCCTGCTGGGGGGCATGGGCTTGGTAGCGGTCGGTATCTTTTTTGAAAGAGGCACATCGTCCTGAGTGTTATGCGAAGAAGGAGCCTAGTCATCTGAGGGTCATATCGATCTCCTCTTATCCATGAGTACGAAGGTTTGCATCGGTTAGAAGAATCTTGTAGTGTAACAACCTGTATTTTTAATAACCTGTTAAGATATAAATTGAGGCAGAATTTAATTTAAAAATCTGAATCAAGGGGAAACGGGCTGTGCCATTGCGTTCATCTCGGAAAAATACTCGAAACAGAGTCCGAGTTTTCGAAAATCGGAGTCCGTATGACCCAGTTAAGGCCCATTGAAGTTTTCAGAAATTTCCATATTAAAAACAGATTTAAATTTTAAGTTAAAAACAAGGGTTAGGGCACAACTGGCGTCAGCGGGAAAACTCCCGCCAAGACCCCCAAGTCGACAGGCATGTCGACAGGGGTCTAAGGGTATCGACTGCCCTGTCGACAACCCTGTCGACACGGGGTGGCCGGGCAGTTTTGCCTGGCGCACCATTTCTGATCTGGGCTTGGTTGTGTGGCTTCGTTCTGGAGAATTCCGAAATCTGATGGACCTAATTCAACTAAGGGTTAATCCTAAGGCTAATATCACTCTAATCTTCTATAAATATGACCCTAATCCTACCCTAAAACCCCATTATTCATTCTAGCAACCAAACTATGTCAAATTGATTTCTCAAATGGCCTCCACTTAAAAACCCTAGCCTCCACCCTCTTCATAAATCATTCCTATGAAGATTATGATGTTCATACAAGCATTTCTAAGTTGTATGAATGATCATTAGCTTGCATACATCATCAAGTTGCAAGTTTTATTTGCTAAGCTAGAGTTTTTGGGATTTTTGTTAAGGGTGTTTCTTATTGGAGCTTTGTTTTGGGTTTTTATGCTTGCATAAAGGGCTTCTCAATCTTTACTTGTAGATTTGTGTCTTCATAATATTTGTAAGCCCTCTTACCTTCATTTTAGAAACTCTAAAGTTAATATGTGATGAAAGTTGGGATTTATGCATGTTTAATAAGTTATGCATGCTTATGCGAGTTCACTATGCCATGTTACACATGTTTAATAAGTTATGCATGCTTATGCGAGTTCACTATGCCATGTTACACATGTTTAATAAGTTATGCATGCTTATGCGAGTTCACTATGCCATGTTACACATGTTTGATAAGTTATGCATGTTTATGCAAGTTCACTATGCCATGATTTGCAAGTTTAACAAGTTATGCATGTTTATGCAAGTTCACTATGCCATGATTTGCAAGTTTAACAAGTTATGCATGTTTATGCAAGTTCACTATGCTAAGTTATGCAAGTCCAACATGTTATGCATGTTTATTATGATATGTAAGATTCATCATGTATGTTGTGCCAAGTTCCCTCTTTCTATCCTTTATGCGTTATGACGAATATGTAAGCGATGGAATGACGTTGGGGGGTTTGGGTAAAACTTAAAATACATGAAAATATAAGATTGGGAATTTACCTATTAAGTTAGGTCTACCCCTTGGGAATTTACCTATTAAGTTAGGTCTACCCAAGTATTTGTTAAACTTGTAATTATGTTTTGAAAATAAAGTGGACATGACACTTAGAAAACATAAGTGTGGCCAACTCGAGGTTGGGTTGAGTTTGTAGCGTAATTCTACCCGGAACCTACCAGCTTAACTAGTGGCTACAAACAATAGGATCCAATGTGAGAAGTTGGTCATGTGGTGCCAAGACCCAAGGTTAGACCAAGTTGTGGTGTAAATCTACCCGGAACCCACCGGCTTAACTAGGTAACCGCAACAAAGTCTAATGTGAGAGGTTAAGGCACAATTAAATTAATTAATGCCTCATGATTAGGGTTAAGTCATGGCCCACTAATACTTAACCAATTTTGGGGATACGAGGGATTAAATGGGGTTAAGTGGTGAACTGTTGGTTACACTTAACTAATTTAATCCATGATTAGTGAGGGGTTAAACCACACTTAACCCTCTTAGAAAACCCTAGCAACATGGTCTGTTCCAGCAGTAATCCCAGTTTGGTATCATTCACAACCCTAGAGGCTAGGCTAGGGCGGGGCACGATTACTGGACTGATGTAAGCGACCAAAGCGACGGCTGAGTGGTACAGCGGTGCGGGTCCAGGCGGGCTACAGACGTGCACATAGTCCGGTGTTGGACAAACTCGAGGCACGGGTACCAGTAGGTTTAGACTGTGCATTATTGCTTAGGTGTCTGGGGTTGACACCCGAGGGCTTGATACACCCGAAGGTGGACCCAACACAGTCTGACTACAACCATATGTGGGCCGTATGGACACCAACACTTGACGTGTTAGGTTTATAGGGAGCCGATCGACTAGACCGTTGGGCTGGACCTTGTATTAAGGTCACCTCATGTTATTGGGCCAAAGTTTGGGCTGAGGGATCAATACCTGTTATGTTAGTTTGCTAGTACACTATGGTGCAAAGCTTAATCTTCTTTATGTGATGACACCTTTATCTATTGCCAGTATGTTCATCTCAGTTTCCATCATGATGTTAACTTTATTAGTTTATAGACTGATCGTAGTAGGGCTTACCAGTCTTTTTGACTGACCTGTTTTCTTTCGCTTCTTTTCTTCCGTTCCCCCCCCCCCCCCAGGTTCTCAGGGAGGGAATAGTGGTGCTTAGCTTGGATCGCTTGCTTGTTTGCTGGATAACTCATGTATGTCTGGATATTGAGCTCGTTATGGTTTATCATCTTTATTTTGGGGATAGCACTATGTATTTCAGTATATCTGTTTATGATGTACTAGACATGTTTATTTTGGCAGTTGACTTTATGATGTACTAGACTTGTTTTGAGATGGTTTGAGATATTCCGCTGTTTTATTCTCACTTACTCTGTTTTACATATATGTTTATGTTCTTGTTCTGCCTTGATATATCATTATGCATGCTTACCCAGTTCTAACGCCCCCCAGAAGCTAGTGCCCCCGAAAGAGTGACCCTAGCGGAGGTGGGGTGTTACAAATTTGGTATCAGAGCATATGGTTTACAAGAAAGAACAAAAAGTTTTTAAAAGACTTTTGAAAAACTATTTTCAAAACAAGTATAAGGTATTTTCCAAAGAAAAGTCTAGTATTTTAAAAGGCTATTCCCCAAAAAGCCATTAGCGTTATCCTTCGTTCCCTTGACCTAATCTTATCTTATCTTTCGTTTCAGTATGGCTGAGAATCTTGCCATCCCGGATGGAGTAAACGTACCACTCTGGTATAGGAGACTTCTAGAAGCTAGGGCGGCAGCTGGCCCCGCAAACCCTACTCCCACTCCTCCTGTAGTTGAGAATCCTCCCCCTAATGTCCCTCCTCCGGTGGTTCCTGTTCCTCCTCCTCCAGTTGCTGAGGCTCCTCTTCCTCCTCCTCCCCCTCAGCATCCTCAGGTTGAGTTCACGAAGGTTTGTAAAGACTTCAAGGCGATGGGAGGCAAGAATTTCCTAGGCACGGAATCTTTTGTTGAAGCTAGGAATTGGCTGAAAGACACTGAGGACTTGTTTGCTATCTTTAGGATTGATGACGAGAGGAAGATCTTATTGACAGTGTGGCTTTTGAAGGACGAAGCAGCCTATTGGTGGGAGGTCACCAATGGGACGAGGCCCGTCGAGACTTGGGCCGATTTGAGGGCTAGATTTGTAGCCAAGTTTCTATCTTCTGCTGTGGCGAATTTACAGATGGAGAAGTTCATTGCATTAAAGCAAGGTGATATGTCTGTCAAGGAGTATGTGAACATGTTTAATCAGATGGCCCGTTTTGGTTTGGATATGGTGAACACTCCTGAGAAGAAGGCTCTTCGATTTGGTAGAGGGTTGAATGAGCCGCAGCAGGGTTTGGCGATGTCACATATTCCGCATGGGGCTACTTTTGAGAGTTTGGTCAATATGGCTCTACTTCAGGGAGATGGAAAGAAAGAGGTCAAGTCGAGTGATACTCAAGCAAAGAAGACTGATTCTCAGGGTAAAGGCAATCAAGGTGGTCAAAGCAGTCAGGGGAATCAGAGCAAGAACAAGAAGGGGAACAACAACAAAGGCAAGGGAAAGTGCAATTACTGTGGTGTGCCTGGACACTTTGCTAAGGATTGTAGGAAGAAGAAAAGGAAGCTTAGTGGTGGATGTTTTTCCTGTGGTGAGACTGGACACTTCAGCAAGGAATGCCCGAAGAAGAAAGGGCAGGGTCAGACTCAGCGTGCTGGACCTTCAGGAGGGCAAGTTCATGCTCTCAATACCGCTCCAGTTCCCGATCGAGGTAGTGTTTCTGTTGAGAACCTTGTTTATGTTTCCGATCTTCCAGTTCGTACCTTGTTTGATTCTGGTGCATCACATAGCTTTATTTCATCTAATCTTGTTGATAGTTTGCACCTTAGTACTAGCTTAGTGGATGATCCCGTTTGTGTTTCGAATCCCATTGGGGGTTCTGCTCATCCATCTATGATATGTGAGGATCTGAGGATCTCTATACTCAGTGTAGAGTTCTTGTGTAGTGCGTATGTTCTTGGTTTCAGGTGATACGGATTGATTTTGGGCATGGATTGGCTGTCTAGACATGGAGCCATTCTTGATTGTGAGCATAGGGTTGTGAGGCTTGTGACTCGCCTTGGCAACACCTTAGAGATTTCATGCAATCCGAAGGATCCCGTCATGTTGTGCTATCTTGAATCTCTCGACTCATCAGAGGAAACCCTTCAGTCTGTAAGGGTGGTCCGAGATTATCCAGATGTTTTTGAAGAAGTTAAGGGGTTGCCCCCTAAGCGAGAGATTGATTTCCGCATTTATCTGGTGGATAATGCTAAGCCTGTTTCTTTGCCCGTTCGGCACATGGCTCCGCGTGAGAGACGGGAGCTCAGCAAGCAAGTAAAGGAGTTGCTTGAAAAGAACTTCATCAGACGAAGTATATCCGAATGGGGAGCGCCTGTGGTGTTTGCTACTAAGGCAGATGGTTCTCTTCGACTTTGTGTGGACTATAGAGAGTTGAATAAGCTGACTAAGAAGAACAGACACCCATTCCCGAGGATTGATGATCTTTTTGACCAGCTTGTTGGTGCTTCTGTTTTCTCTCAGCTTGATCTTGCTACTGGATTTCATCAGCTCAGAGTGGCTGAAGATAGTATAGACAAGACTGCATTCAGAACTCCAGATGGATTCTTTGAATGGCTTGTTATGCCGTTCGGTTTGACGAATGCACCCGCGTATTTCGTGGACTTGATGAGTAGGGTGTTTCGAGAGTTCTTGAACAAGTTTGTCGTGGTCTTTGTGGATGATATTCTGGTCTTCTCTAAGGATGAAGAAGAGCACGCGAGGCATCTTGTAGAGGTGATGGATGCGCTTAGAGCGCATCAGTTAAAGGCCAAGTTCTCCAAGTGTCACTTTTGGAGAAGGGAAGTTCGGTTCCTTGGGCATATAGTATCTAAGCAAGGCTTGGCGGTGGATCCCGCTAAAGTAGTTGCTGTGCAGGATTGGAAGACTCCAAGGAATGCAACCGAAGTGAGAAGTTTTCTAGGTCTTGCAGGTTTTTACCGGAAGTTCATCAAGGACTTCGCGAAGATATCCGCTCCTCTTACTAAGTTGACGAAGAAGAACTTAGTTTTTGCTTGGGATATGGACTGTGAGCTTGCTTTTCAGAGACTCAAGAGAGCCCTTACCTCAGCACCAGTTCTAGCTTTACCCGATGATGGTAAGATGTTTATCGTGTACACTGATGCTTGTGGCATGGGATTGGGCGCCGTTCTGATGCAAGAAGGCAGAGTTATATGTTTTGGTGGTAGGCAACTTAAGGTGCATGAGAAGAATTATCCCACTCATGATCTAGAGCTGGCAGCGATAGTATATGCACTCAAGGCTTGGCGTCGTTATCTTCTGGGAGAGAGATTTGAGCTGTATACTGATCATAAGTCTTTGAAGTATCTCTTTTCGCAGAAGGATCTGAACTTGAGGCAGCAAAGGTGGATGGAATTCTTGGCGTCCTACGATTTTGATATAGCCTATACCCCTGGCAAGGGGAATGTTGTAGCGGATGCGTTGAGTAGAAAAAGGTTGACACTAAGTCCTCTATTTGTTGAGATGAAGAATTTAGAGTTCTTGGCAACCTTTGATTTCTCTTTGGAAGTTGAGTCGATGACCGGTTCTTTAGCATCTCTTGAGCTCAGGCCTACCCTTCTGGATCAAGTTGGGGCTTCGCAGAAGGAAGACCCTCGGATAATTGAGATTATGGATAAGCTGATTCGAGGGGAGACATCTAGTCACCTTGCTCGATATTGTATAGATGATAAGGGTTGGCTGAGGAGAGACGGAAGGCTTTGTGTTCCGATGGTGGAAGACTTGGTGAGGAAAGTTCTTGAGGAAGCACATCGCTCCAAGTTGACTATACATCCGGGTGGAGATAAGATGTATAAGGATATGAAGCACATTTTCTTCTGGCCTGGAATGAAGAAGGATGTGGCAGAGTTTGTCTCTAGATGTGTTGTTTGTCAGAGAGTAAAAGCCGAGTCGAAGAAGCCCGGTGGGCTATTGCATCCTCTAGAGGTCCCGCTATGGAAGTGGGAGAGTATTTCTATGGACTTTGTTGACGGATTGCCAAGGTCAAGAAAAGGGAATACAAGCATATGGGTCATTGTGGATAGGCTTACGAAGAGTGTTCATTTCATTCCGGTGAAGAGCAAAAGGACCGCATCTGGACTAGCATCAGTATATCTTCGTGAGATAGTACGACTACATGGAGTCCCTTCTAGCATAGTCAGTGACCGAGACCCCATCTTTACTAGTCAGTTCTGGAACAGTTTGCAGGAAGCTATGGGCACGAGGTTGAACCTGAGTACGGCTTATCACCCACAAACGGACGGTCAGACAGAAAGGGTGAATAGGGTACTTGAGGACTTGTTGAGGCTTTGCATTCTGGATTTTGGTGGTACTTGGGAAGACCATCTTCCTCTTGTGGAATTTGCTTATAATAACAGTTATCAGGCGAGCATTGGGATGGCACCATTTGAGGCTTTATATGGGAGACCGTGCAAGTCACCTACATGTTGGTGGGAGACTACAGATAAGCTTATACTTGGACCTGACATGATTAGAGATACATCCGAGAAGGTCGAGTTGATCAGAAGACGGATGAAGGCGGCCCAAGACAGACAGAAATCTTATGCTGATAGGCGAAGGACTGATTTGGAGTTTGATGTTGGGGATATGGTTTTCGTGAAGGTTTCTCCTTTGCGGAATGTGGTTCGGTTTGGAGCAGTAGGAAAGTTAGCACCAAGGTTTGTTGGACCGTTTCCAGTTGTAGAGAGGATCGGGCAGATGGCCTATAGAGTGGAATTGCCCGAGAAGCTAGCTGGAGTGCATAATGTTTTTCATGTTTCGCATCTCCGGAAGTGTTTGCATAAGTCAGCAGAGGTGGTTGAGCCAAGTGTTCTAGAAGATGTGGAAGTAGAGAAAGAAGCTACCTTGAGGAGAGCTCCGATTCGTATCTTGGGGACAGAGATCAAGAAGCTAAGGAATCGTGAGGTCAAGTTGGTGAAGGTTCAATGGGGTGAAGCCAAGGAAGATGCAACTTGGGAAACTGAAGAGAAGATGCGTAGGCTTTATCCATTCCTTTTTGAGGGTACACTCTCAATCTCTTTATCTTTCCATGTCTATCTAGTTTATCTAGTTCATCGTGTCTATCTTATCATGAGAACCTTAGGTAGAATCCTTTGGATGAAACATGTGTTTGAGACATGTTATGTTTGATGGTTGCAAGTGGTTGCAAGTGTTTGCAAGTGGTTACTTGTGGATGCATGATACACATTAGGCACTAGATCGGCTCACACACTCCTCATATTGCATGTGCATGAGTGTTTATGCTTATTCTTGGATGAAATTTGTATGCTATCACATGGATGTTGCATATGGATGTATGATTGAGCACGCATGTAGATATTATACATTATGTTAGGGATTTGCATACATATGGATACATTTCACTAACATATTTTGCATTGATCTTTGCATTAGATAAGTACATATACACACACTTTTGCATATGTTCATACAGCATTTAGAATCTTTTAAGGACAATGGTTGCTCGTGGATGATGTTTTAAGTAGATGGATGTTGGATGGTAGGATATGTTCTTCCTAACTTGAAGATTTCGGGGACGAAATCCTTTAAGGAGGGGAGAATGTAACAACCTGTATTTTTAATAACCTGTTAAGATATAAATTGAGGCAGAATTTAATTTAAAAATCTGAAAACGGGTTGTGCCATTGCGTTCGTCTCGGAAAAATACGCGAAATAGAGTCCGAGTTTTCGAAAATCGGAGTCCGTATGACCCAGTTAAGGCCCATTGAAGTTTTCAGAAATTTCCATATTAAAAACAGATTTAAAATTTAAGTTAAAAACAAGGGTTAGGGCACAACTGGCGTCAGCGGGAAAACTCCCGCCAAGACCCCCAAGTCGACAGGCATGTCGACAGGGGTCTAAGGGTGTCGACTGCCCTGTCAACAGCCCTGTCGACACGGGGTGGCCGGGCAGTTTTGCCTGGCGCACCATTTCTGATCTGGGCTTGGTTGTGTGGCTTGGTTCTGGAGAATTCCGAAATCTGATGGACCTAATTCAACTAAGGGTTAATCCTAAGGCTAATATCACTCTAATCTTCTATAAATATGACCCTAATCCTACCCTAAAACCCCATTATTCATTCTAGCAACCAAACTATATCAAATTGATTTCTCAAATGGCCTCCACTTAAAAACCCTAGCCTCCACCCTCTTCATAAATCATTCCTATGAAGATTATGATGTTCATACAAGCATTTCTAAGTTGTATGAATGATCATTAGCTTGCATACATCATCAAGTTGCAAGTTTTATTTGCTAAGCTAGTGTTTTTGGGATTTTTGTTAAGGGTGTTTCTTATTGGAGCTTTGTTTTGGGTTTTTATGCTTGCATAAAGGGCTTCTCAATCTTTACTTGTAGATTTGTGTCTTCATAATATTTGTAAGCCCTCTTACCTTCATTTTAGAAATTCTAAAGTTAATATGTGATGAAAGTTGGGATTTATGCATGTTTAATAAGTTATGCATGCTTATGCGAGTTCACTATGCCATGTTACACATGTTTAATAAGTTATGCATGCTTATGCGAGTTCATTATGCCATGTTACACATGTTTAATAAGTTATGCATGCTTATGCGAGTTCACTATGCCATGTTACACATGTTTGATAAGTTATGCATGTTTATGCAAGTTCACTATGCCATGATTTGCAAGTTTAACAAGTTATGCATGTTTATGCAAGTTCACTATGCCATGATTTGCAAGTTTAATAAGTTATGCATGTTTATGCAAGTTCACTATGCTAAGTTATGCAAGTCCAACATGTTATGCATGTTTATTATGATATGTAAGATTCATCATGTATGTTGTGCCAAGTTCCCTCTTTCTATCCTTTATGCGTTATGACGAATATGTAAGCGATAGAATGACGTTGGGGGGTTTGGGTAAAACTTAAAATACATGAAAATATAAGATTGGGAATTTACCTATTAAGTTAGGTCTACCCCTTGGGAATTTACCTATTAAGTTAGGTCTACCCAAGTATTTGTTAAACTTGTAATTATGTTTTGAAAATAAAGTGGACATGACACTTAGAAAACATAAGTGTGGCCAACTCGAGGTTGGGTTGAGTTTGTAGCGTAATTCTACCCGGAACCTACCGGCTTAACTAGTGGCTACAAACAATAGGATCCAATGTGAGAAGTTGGTCATGTGGTGCCAAGACCCAAGGTTAGACCAAGTTGTGGTGTAAATCTACCCGGAACCCACCGGCTTAACTAGGTAACCGCAACAAAGTCTAATGTGAGAGGTTAAGGCACAATTAAATTAATTAATGCCTCATGATTAGGGTTAAGTCATAGCCCACTAATACTTAACCAATTTTGGGGATACGAGGGATTAAATGGGGTTAAGTGGTGAACTGTTGGTTACACTTAACTAATTTAATCCATGATTAGTGAGGGGTTAAACCACACTTAACCCTCTTAGAAAACCCTAGCAACGTGGTCTGTTCCAGCAGTAATCCCAGTTTGGTATCATTCACAACCCTAGAGGCTAGGCTAGGGCGGGGCACGATTACTGGACTGATGTAAGCGACCAAAGAGACGGCTGAGTGGTACAGCGGTGCGGGTCCAGGAGGGCTACGGACGTGCACGTAGTCCGGTGTTGGACAAACTCGAGGCACGGGTACCAGTAGGTTTAGACTGTGCATTATTGCTTAGGTGTCTGGGGTTGACACCCGAGGGCTTGATACACCCGAAGGTGGACCCAGCACAGTCTGACTACAACCATATGTGGGCTGTATGGACACCAACACTTGACGTGTTAGGTTTATAGGGAGCCGATCGACTAGACCGTGGGGCTGGACCTTGTATTAAGGTCACCTCATGTTATTGGGCCAAAGTTTGGGCTGAGGGATCAATACCTGTTATGTTAGTTTGCTAGTACACTGTGGTGCAAAGCTTAATCTTCTTTATGTGATGACACCTTTATCTATTGCCAGTATGTTCATCTCAGTTTCCATCATGATGTTAACTTTATTAGTTTATAGACTGATCGTAGTAGGGCTTACCAGTCTTTTTGACTGACCTGTTTTCTTTCGCTTCTTTTCTTCCGTTTCCCCCCCCCCCCCAGGTTCTCAGGGAGGGAATAGTGGTGCTTAGCTTGGATCGCTTGCTTGTTTGCTGGATAGCTCATGTATGTCTGGATATTGAGCTCGCTATGGTTTATCATCTTTATTTTGGGGATAGCACTATGTATTTCAGTATTTCTGTTTATGATGTACTAGACATGTTTATTTTGGCAGTTGACTTTATGATGTACTAGACTTGTTTTGAGATGGTTTGAGATATTCCGCTGTTTTATTCTCACTTACTCTTTTTTACATATATATTTATGTTCTTGTTCTGCCTTGATATATCATTATGCATGCTTACCCAGTTCTAACGCCCCCCCAGAAGATAGTGCCCCCGAAAGAGTGACCCTAGCGGAGGTGGGGTGTTACATGTAGTACCGGTTCTCCTTCTCAACAACGGACAAGACATTAAAACGCTTTTGGAGCACTCCTCCTTTGGGCCTTTTTAGCTCATCTCCTACATGAAAAATTTATATGAGAAGCTTGCTTAATTATAATTAATTCCCAAGATAAAAGACTTGCGACATTGAGGCCAACATCGGGCACATCCTGGTTTTTGTTTAATATAAAACCAATCGTGCTTAATGTCACCCATTTGCTGGGAATAACCTCGACGATTTTTCAAGCATAGACGACCTCGAAGTGAAGAAAAGAGGGAGAATTGTGCTCTTGATGTTAAAAGTTGAAGAAAAGTACCATGTCATCAAGTGTTGGGGGTCGGTTCAGATACTTCATGTAAAGGACGTATAAAGACAATAAGTTGGTATATGCGATCGGGTGAAGCTGCATGGAAGCCCGATTCATTTGCCTTAGGAAGTTGAGAACGAACGAAGAAAAATTAGGGATAGCCCCGGCCTTGCACATTGGATGAGTAAGCGCGATATAACCACTCGGCGGATTGTGAGGACGGTCCTTTACTGTGGGAGGAATAAAATCAAGCCATGGAAGTTTATATTTTTTGCTTAAGTTTCTAAGTTGTTTTAAGCTCATTGTACCAGCCCAAGAGTCGGGAGGAGTCATTATAAATTCAAGCCCAGGAAGAGTATCAGGGGAAATTAATGCCTCGCTTAATTCTCTAATTTCCATAGCAGGAGGCGGGTCGGCCGATCGACCATGGGTATCAAATTCAGGGTCGGTCCTAGATTTAGAAGCCGAGGAACTCTCCAAGTCTAAAGGGGTGGATGTGGCCTTTCTCTTGTCAGCCTCGAGTTTACGAATGTTGTGTCGGTCGGCCATTGCGAGTTATGTTGTTCATAAAAAGCCATCGGTCTGATTGATAAGATCGTATTTACAAGTACATGCAAGAAAAAAAATGACAGATTAAATTAAAGGCAACAATCAAGAATGTAATCGACTTTATGGCCTTCAACCCTAAAGAAGCCAACCGATAACCTTGTCGACCCAAGGTTGGGTAGTGTTCCCAAACATGATAAAGGCAGTTGTTTGTTCTACAATGCTGAATTGACAAGCACCAATTTTTAAATATCATCTCTTGTCTTCTTCTACCTGACTAAACCAAGAGCCATCGTCCTTGCCTGTACATATCCGTATAATCATCCCTTCTCTTCTACTGCCACGTGTCCTAAGATTTGATGGAACCTTGAAATTTGAAATGTTTCGAAAAAACGGAACATATATTCATCCCCTACTTCTCCACGAAGAAGATCTTGCCATCACCACTAGTTATCACCGCTAATTCCATCAGAAGCATATAGGACCACCGCCTTACCACCAGGCCGTAATTCCGGCGAGTTCGATGCCGGTGACTCAGACCGTAAATTGTACGAAATACAAATTGAAGTGAAGAAAGAATAATAGGGAAGATTTATGTGCAAAAGTCGTGCTTTAAAGGAGAAAACGAGAAGAAAATATTAATACGTGCAGAGAAATCAGAGAAGATGATCTTGATCTTCAGAAAAGGAAGGGTTTTTCCTAATTGTTTTGGAAAGAAACGGAGTCGGCTGCAGTAAAAAGTAAATAAGGATGGTGGTCCAGCCTTTTATAATGAAACGAAAGGAATCTTCGTCTTATGCTGACATGACCATTGAACCATACGTTGGGTTTGACGCGTCAATCCATTAATGGGCCAAGCCTTGTTGAATAGACGCGTAACTGCAGAATTTAATCATTTCCCGTACCAGTGTTAATTCCCAAGACATTTGGCCAATCCTTAGCTCGTGTGACCCATAGAAAGATCTTCAAGCCGATACAAAGATATTTTCCCAATTTCCTTATGATAAGAGATGGCTTAGAATAAAATACACAAAGTATGCACCGTTCTTAACACGAAATGCTTTGGGGGGCAAAGTGTTGACCAGCTTTTAGGCAAGGCCATCAAGGCCAATTGATGTCATAGTCTTCAGCCTAGATATCAAGAGGGGCCGAGCAATCCTGAAAAAGGAATTGGTCGATCCATAGATAGGCCAGTCGATGCCTGAGATTTAACCAAGCACAAGAACCCGGTATACAAGCTAGTTGGAGCCCATGACCTTTGGACCAACTGGGTCAGATCCATTCTAATTCCAGATAAAATATCCTCTGGAAGATTCGGTCTCGTTCCTACTTGAACGCCATTAGTCATCCTTCATAATTGGATCAGATGTCACAAATCACTGCAGATTCAAATCACACCGCCATCCACGAAAAGAGATCCTCTTCTGGATATCCTGAAATCTTGGATCGACGGACATATGTCTCAGCCAATTTAAACGTTGTAGCACCTATAAATAGACCATCTGGACTCACAAGAAAGATCCTTTTGGCTAATCTCTTATTATATCACAATTTTAACTATTCGATTGTAATTTATCATTTGATATAACAAGATTATAAAGTGGACATAGGCTCGTTAACGTCGAACCACAATAAACCTGTGTGTGATCGTTTTCTTCTTAATTTTTCATTTATTTGTCTTCATTTAATCTCTATAATTTAATCTCTTGCTTGTTGTGCCAAGTTTTGGTGTTAAAAATCATCGATATATTTTTCTCTATTTTTCTAATTAACAGGAAACCAAATACTTAAATAATTTCTATTGATATTTCATTTCGTACTTCTAGATTTATTATAAAAATATCTAGTCAAAGAAGTATTCAAATTTCTATAAAAATTGGATGTTGAATTTATTCGTGACTTAGTACTAGTAGTGATATTTTTGTTGTACATAAAAGCATATCTAATACTATTTATATGATTAGTATTACTATATCCTAAACCACTTTTGTCATGTAAAGATCGAGATCTAGATAAAATCATATTTAAATCATTTTGACCTTTATTAAATTTCGCGAACTTACTTGTACATTTTTCAAATTTTATTCCAAAGTCGCGGTTGACATTTTCCAAAGATATTTTGCTAGTTTTCAAGATATCAATTTCCTTATTTAATTAAGAATTCTCCCTTTTTAAAGTATCATTCTCATTTTTGAGATCAAAATTTTGAGAATCTGAATTATCTAAAGAAGTTTGTAATCTTTTAAAGTTCTCTTTTGAGTCACAAATTTCATCTTGCAAAGCATTGTTACAAATTTTTATAAATTCACATTCTTTAGATAATTCTAGATTCTTTTCAATTAAAGCTTCATTCTCCTTTTTAAGAGACAAAATTAAAGAACTAGAATTATTGAAAGAATCTTCTAAAGATGTATTTTTATTTTGTAAAAGATAGTATTTCCTTTAAAAGAACATTGTTTTTATCTTCCAGTCGCTCTTTTTCATTTTGAAAGAAATCTTTTTGAAAAAACAGATCTTGTAAGGTATTTTGAAAATATTTGGCCTGTTTTACTAAAAATTTGTTTTCTTCTTTTAATTTGGAATTTTCTTACTCACAGTCTTTAGACTTTGGCTAAAATAATTACATTAAGTTTACCTAAACTTTTAAAATCTATATAATAAAATTCCCCCCTTGGACAAACAACAAGACAAAGAGTGGTTCAGATTTAATCCCGCAAAAACAAATCCACCGTTCTAATTTAAACACGTCCCCTGATATTTTGATTGCCACCTCATCCACATTTGCCTTATATTAATTGATGTAATTCTTGCTGCTAACCATATTTGCTATGCCAGTAGTCAAATTTACAAAGCATTTCTTCATTTATTAACACATTAATATTAAATTTATATTGTATTAAGAATATTTGCCCACTTTTGAAATGCATAATAACAAACGAACTATATAAATATGGCATATTTAAATATGTATTATTGGCAGAGGCACATGAATAAAGGAGCATTAAGCATGTAAAGAAGGATGAACTATTTTTTTCCTACTGCGTATTTAATATGACGAAGATGCTGGAATTGCATTTCTCTCCATTGTTTTTCTACTTCTCCTAACCTAAAATGTATTTCATCTTTTATTTAATATAAATTGTGTGAAGTTATTACTGTAAATTAAATATTTGCAGACTAATTGTCAAATAGGAAAAACATGCACACTTATATGAAAGGTAACTCATTTACTGTGTCATAGCTTGATTTAATTATTCTATTCACTGCTTGCTTCAAATTAAAAAATTACTCCAAACCACCGGTTAATTGTTTTATCGATTTGTCGTACACTCACCTTTAAATTGACATATAATCAAACAGAATGAATATGTATACATGTTATGTAAATTTGTTTCGTGTAACACACCTTTTAAATTTTCAACACGCTAATTACTACAGCGAGAGGAAATGAATTTAGGGTTGCTTCATCTTTATGCCTCTCTACGTACTTCATCTTCCTTCTTCTCATATGTTAAATAATTAGCTCTTCAAATATTATATCGCTTAATGGAAAGGTTAATTTCTCCATATAGAAATCAAATTGTGTTTATTAGTTTTTACATATTTTTCATTCAATAATAATTACTTATATTAAAGCTTTAAATGCCATATAATGCTAATTACAACATATGTAATTATACTAGCCTCGATTATGAAAATTAAATTGAATAATTTCCTTCAATAACTTTCCACTTTGGTTGAATTTATGCGCTCATTTTGGCAACTTCTAAAACTGCTAACAAAATGTTTTTGGGTAAATAAATGTAATAAATATCAAATTAGTCCTTTAATTGATTCTCAATTGTGTTGTTCTCCATTTTTTCAACAAGTGTTTCAGATTCAATCAATAATTTTATTCCCATTTATTTCAATTACTATCCATTGACAAAAATTTCAACTATTATCTGTTGATAACGAAAAATAAATATGTTTTCACATTGACTTTTGGGGTTTACCATGTTAAAAATCCATTTTCATTTTGCACTTCAGGCAACATTGATTAGTAAAATTCTCTTCAAATCAAAATGCAATAAAATCAATTATCATGTCCACTGCAGATTGTACCTGATTTTAGGACTGATCACTTTTGAATTTTACTGAATAGAACTTAATGTGATGTTAACAAGACAAATTAGAATTTTAACGCCAGTAGATTCATGTCTATAATAAATTTTACGATTCTTATAAAGGAAAATCTATGCCAATTGTAGTTCATTTATTAGTAACCAATTGTTGTTTGTTAGCCGTAATATTCATAAACTATGCTCAATTGTAGCTGTCATTCCTATATTATGTAATATATGTCAGTTTAAATGACTGTATTGATTAATAGTCATCGAAAACTCATACAAATAGGATTACTATTTGGAATATCCTACAAATTTAAGCTGTTATATTTTTTGTTTTGCACCAAAGATTTATTTACTACTAAAACTATAAGTTCATCCGAAAATTATTGTGGCTTTTTTTTTGTATTTTGCTGAAGTTTACTCTTTTTCTATATCATGTAATTATTATGTTAATCAAAGAATTAAAAGCTAATTATCAATGATTTTTTTTCCTTTAATAACTTTGCACTTTGGTTGAATTTATGCGCTCATTTTGGCAACTTCTAAAACCGCTAACAAGATGTTTATGGATAAATAAACGTAATAAATCTCAAATCACCTTTAATTGATTCTCATTTGTGTTCACTTCTCCATTTTTTCAACAAGTGTTTCAATTTCAATCAATAATTTTATTCTCATTTATTTTAATTACTATCTATTGACAATTTTTTTTTGGCTATTATCTGTTGCTAACCAAAAACAAATATGTTTCACATTGACTTTTGGGGTTTACCATGTTAAAATCCATTTTCATTTTGCACTTCAGGAAACATTGATTAGTAGAATTCTCTTCATATCAAAATGTAGTAAAATCAATTATCATGTCTACTGCAGATTGTACCTGTTTTTGGACTGGTCACTTTTGAATTTAATTGAATAGAACTTAATATGATGTTAACAAGACAAATTAGAATTTTGACGCCAGTAGATTTATGTCCATAATAAATTTTACGATCCTTATGAAGGAAAATCTATGTCAATTATAGTTGATTTATTAGTAACCTATTGTTGTTTGTTGGTCATAGTATTCATAAACTATGCTCAATTTTAGTTGTCATTCCTATATTATGTAATATATGTCAGTTTAAATGACTGTATTGATTAATTGTCATCGAAAACTCATACAAATAGGACTGTTTGGAACATCCTACAAATTTAAGCTGTTATATTTTTTGTTTTGCACCAAAGATTTATTTCCTACTAAAACTATAAGTTCGTCCAGAAAATATTGTGGCCTTTTTTTTTGCTGAAGTTTACTCTTTTTCTATATCATGTATTATGTTAATCAAAGAAATAAAAGCTAATTATCAATGATTTTTCTTTTGTATACTTTGTGTTGTTAAAGTGGTAGGTGCATAAATGTGAACATTGTTCTCATCAGAATGCCATTTTTTTATCTTTATGGTAATTGTCATATTTACAAAAAATGGTAAGCAAGTTATTTTCCAGTATAACATTCCCTTTTTCACCGTAAATACTTTCCATATTTACTTTCTTCATATATACACATAAAACCATAAATAAACAAGATAAAGAATATGTCATGCATTCAAATATGTATTTCTACAGCAAACCTTCACCCGCTTGACCTCTTTCAAACGTTGGTTTGCAGTCCCACCACCTGCTGTGTTTGCTGGAATACATATCAGATTAATGCCAATACACTATATTGTACATAGATGGATATTGAAACTGAAAAATGTAAATTTAGTTCATGTTCTGTTGTGTACCTTCATCCACAATATCATATTGACGCAACACATGTGGGGACTAAAGTTAAAGTTGTTGCTTCCATTACTGTTATGCTTGCTTTTTGCAATGGTGACCAGACTATTTTTTAACTTAAAAGCATTAACAGCCAAGATAATATTATATCACAAATGCAGAGTTGACAATCCTTTTGATGTTTTTTGATCTTGCACTGAATTTTATTTTTGTATTTTTATATGAACCTTAAAGTCTTTATATCCATCAAGCCTTCAACAAAAAAAATTCAGCTTTTTGTTAGTCTAATTTGTCAAAGAACTTATACTTCACACCTGATTGGAGACTTTTTCCTAATGTATTTGAAGGTTTGATTTATTGTTTGACATGTATGATATGAAAGAGATAAGTCACTTAATTCAGTGCTTATGTAGAGGCCTGTAAAAGACAACACAAAATTATGGTTTAAAAGTTTTTTGGCAGCTTCTCTGGACCATACAAAGTGAGAGATTGCAAAGGCAAGATGACATAGTAAGACACGAATACTTGAGCTCCCAACTGGCAGATATATGGAACAATAACCTATGTGTGTTTCTTCTTTAATGTGAAGCTAGCTATTCATCCGTTATCATATATTGTTCTGTTTATGTATGCACATTCAAATATGTTTACTTCTCCTCTAATGGGAAGTTTATATGAGAACGGCTTCAATTGACCTATTATTTATATTTGCTAACAAATCTAATTTTGTTGAAGCTGATTTCATTTTGTCAACATTATTAATTAGGCATTATATATGATTATTGCATGGTTTATAAGATTAACCTTTTCACTTTAGTTTTAGAATAATTGTTATGAACCGTTATTTTTTCAATCATAGTTCCAACATATCTTTCGTTGTTCAGAAAGATTTATGTAAGACAAATTTAATGCACATGGATATTCATACTCTTGCTTATATAGTAACGTTGGTATTTTCTTATAAGATTACTGTTTGATTTGCAAATAGACGTATTTAATGCACACTGATATTTATACTGTTGCATGTTGCATGTTATGGTGCCACCATACAACATCTTGAACTATGCTGACTTTTTAACTACTACAGTTTTTTATCTCCATTTTAAGAATGCTATTTTTTTTATTACTTACTGCTCTTTTGTTTCAATCATTTTGGTTGGTAACTACTGTTCACTTTGTTATGATGTGGTTAATTTCGTATGACATAACCTTTTATTTCTATGCATATATTTTTTTCAATTCCGTACTCATATTTCTATGCTCACTGTGTTCAATCAATGCAAATTAACACATACATGGTTATTTAATTCATCATTTCATATATACATCTTTTCATCAATTGAATAGAGATACATGAAATTTGACACAGTTTACACCATGTCCAAACTGTAGTCACTAGCTATACATGAATCATTTACTTACTGGAAAATTTAATGTTTACGGTTGAATCCTAACAAATACATGTATCATTTACATTATATTTCTCACTACCATACAGCATGTTCTCATACCTTATTCATAAATGCAAACTACAACACTTGAAAGTTTATGCTTCCGTGCATCACACGGGTTTCCACTCGTCTTTTAACAATTTTTCATGGTCTAACAAAAGATCTTTATATAATGAATCTACACATATCAATTGTGATCTGACTTTAGCCAGGAGACATTTGCTTCCTTGCTCTTTTGATTCTTCTTTGTTTCTCTTCCACTTTCTAATGCCTTGACTAGATTTCTTTATTGCCATTTATTCTAGGATTTTGTTACAATCTCTAGAATCCCAGGCTCTGTGTAACGACCCGGATTTTGAGCGACTTTGGTTATCGACGTAAGCCCGACGTCGATAACCAAAACATCGAAAAATCCCGGTAATTAATGAAAGAAATTAGAAGGTGAGAATAGATAAGATAGAAACTTAGAATAGAAGAAGAAGAAGAACATAACATCAGAGTAACACGAACCTCACAGCGGAACGAATAACATATAATAGATAACATAACTTTGAAATATAACAGTTATGTATACAATAGCACTTATCAGAGTACAGCACTTACAACACAGCGGAAATAACTATAGCTATATGATCTTGAAGCCTCCTGCTCCACGCTCTTCCAGTATATCTGTAAAACCCGACTACTTGACTGCCCGTACAAATTTAGGCACCCAAGAGTTTAGGGAAAACAACAAATAAACTCTGGGTCAGTCATGGGACTGGTGTGAGTAAAACAGTTTAAAACAGGTATATGAACAAGTAAATGATATCTCATAAGACCACGCCGCATAACGGAACGGGTTTTTCCCTTATGAATATCCAAAATATCTTTATATCAAAAACCTTTGATATTAATATAATGTCTATGTACAAATAGATATCAACTAGCAGAAACGCTTTCATCTCACGTCCTACATATATAGTACATAATCAAAATCGCAAGCACGTACTGGATAATGGATTTCCAACTATGACAAGGTATGGAATCACCTTCCGATCAGTGTACTCTAGGAACGATACACTGGAGTTCAACAAGAACATCTTGCAACTCAGCCACACATGACCGACCACTCATTTCGCTTGAGTGTATTGAATGTACATCACCAACGGTTGGGATCAGCAACCGTTCCCGTATATATATATGGGACAGCATTGATAGATTAAAAGAAGCAAATGAATATTCACTAGATAGGTGATTATACACCCTACTTCGGTGCGACCGACTTAGCCATGCTGCCTGCTCGATTTCTGTCATTTACCGGTTGATGAGGCTAGAAGCTACGCTTTATCATCACATCAGATTCACTTCGAATGCCACATTTTCAGATCCATCGAAAATCACTAATTTACGTCTACAACAGTACATTACGTGTCAGCTAAAAGAAGTTTCCTTCTCCGCTTCCACTCTTGGTACGGTTGAAGAAATCAATGTACGTGACCTTTCTGGAAATACTATGTCAGACATCCATCTTCATTCACTTAGAATGTCACATCGTCATACCCGCCAAATCACAAATTGACTTATCCAAAAATAACACGGGTATACAGCTAAGAGAAACGAATTCCTCCGCCACCAAACGTGAATACGTTTGAACAGATCAACTTACGCGATCCATTGGATATACTCTGTCAGACCTTCGTCCATACAAGTTGTCCTGGGACTGGACAAACCGAAGGCACTATTCTGTAAACAGGATAGCCCTTGCATTTCCTCCGTCTTCAATTATCTTTGGCATATATGATTCGCGACGCTTATGCCAATACAGAGTGGTTCTATGGATAATAATCCAACCGGTCTCTCCATATTAACAACGTTAAAATGGTCAAAACTTCGATAGTCGGTGAGTTAACTATCAAAGAAAAACAAGTGTGCAAACAACGATATTATTTCCAAATGGAAATTACATCGAACAAACATCATTTAACATAAATCCCTTTAGTTCATTTATTTACTTATTTCCTATTTCCCTATATTCTAAATTCTTGTTTTTCTTTTATCAGAAAACATTTCTGATTCTCGTTTGGAAAACATTTCCAAAACTCCTTTACGATCAAACCTTACCATTTCTTAGTCAAGAAGGAAGTCACTCAAGTTGGGGTATAATTACCTCTCAGACCTTGACTGAACAACGTTATAACTTCGAAATGGTCAAAGTTTATCCTTTAAATCTTTAACAACTTCTTCACACCTTTCTCGGATTCAATTTTACTAATCTACTTCTATATTTAAAACATTGGTTATAACGATAACGTTATAATCCTTACTTTCGAATTATCTAACTTAAATTATAACTTCTATTCTTATTAGTGGATAATTAACCTAACACTCATTTATTTAAATATAAATAAATCTCTTTTTAAACACTGGAAAGTATAAGTACTTTCCCGAATTCGATATAATCGAATTTGCCGATTAACTCTCTTCGAGAAATCTCTATTTGATTAACTCTTCTTCGAATAACCTATATTCGATTAACTCCTTCTCGAATAAACGATATTCGAAAATCTCTCTTCGAATAACTAATATTCGATAACTCTTCCTTTTCAAATATCTCATATTTAAAAATCTTACTTTCGAATAAACTATATTCAAAAATCTCTTTTCGAATAACTCTTCCTTTCAAATATCTCATACTTGAAAATCTCACTTCGATTAAACTATAATCGATAACCCCCTTCGATGAAACTACCATCGATAACTCATTTCGATGAAACTAACATCGATAACTCCTTTCGATGAAATTAACATCGATAACCCCTTTCGATGAAATTAACATCGATTACCCCTTTCGATGAAATTAACATCGATAACTCCTTTCGATGAAATTAACATCGATAACTCCTTTCGATGAAATTAACATCGATTTATTTAACTCGACGAACTTAACTCGACTAACTTAACTTGACTCGACTAACTCGACTTACTTGGTTCGACCTATTCGATTCGATTAACTAGGCTCGACTAACTTGGTCGAACCACCCGATCAACTCAACTTATTTAACTTAACTTATTTCTCAATTCGATCAACTCGATTAACTCCTATCGAATAACTAATATTCGATTAAACTCCATTCGCTTGACTCTAGATCGCAGCGATCACAATGGTTACGCCTGACTCCCTCAGGAAACATCCGACCGCCGTAGGCTATTTACAGCCCTGTGAATTACGCTAGCAGTCGTACACGATGGCAACTTACCCTGAATACTATGTTGACTAACTCTGTCTCAAATAACTACATTTGATTAACTCTAGTTCGTTTTAACTCTAACCGATTAACTCTAACTAATTAACTCCACTGGTTAACTCTTAACTGATTAACTCTTAACTGGTTAATTCTATTTGATTAACTCTAACTGGTTAACTCTACTTGACTAACATGACTCGACTAACCCCTTTCGAATAACTTGTTCGATTAACTAACTTTCGAATACTATATTCGATTAACTAACTTCGAATACCATATTCGATTAACTAACTTCGAATACCATATTCGATTAACTAACTTCGAATACCATATTCGATTAACTAACTTCGAATACTATATTCGATTAACTAACTTCGAATACCATATTCGATTAACTTACTTCGAATACCATATTCGATTAACTTACTCTGAATACCATATTCAATTAACTTACTTTGAATACCATATTCGATTAACTTTATTCACTTTATAAAGATTTCCTTTTTATAATGTTTCCTTCATTTGAAAGGATGTACTTTTAAATAACGGTTCTACACTTAAAAAAAAAATGATTTCCTTTTTATAATGTTTCCCTTATAAACCCATTTCCTTTTTATTAACTCTATTTATTTTCTAAATATTCCCCTTTCAATTCTATTTGTAAATGGTTTACAAATATTTCTTTTCTCTATTTTATTCTATTTGCAAATGGTTTGCAAATATTTCATTTTCAAATTTATTCTTAAAAATATTCTAACTCCTTAACTTTCCGGGAAAATTCGCCATAACCTCCTTTGTATCGGGAGTATCGGGAAAATCCCCAAACCCGCCACACAGGCCTTTCCATTCAAAACGAAATGTTTTGAATTTATTTTCCTTTTTAAAATATCTCCTATTTATAAATATCCCAATTTATAAACATTTCTTATTTATAAATATTCCACTTTATAAATATTCTATTTTTCAATATCACTTTGAAAAATCTCCTTTATCTACATTCCGGTATGTCATGGTATTCAATCATATCAAATCACGATGTTCAATATCGTCCATACACACACAATCAACAACAGGTTATAATTCATATCATATAACGAAATATATGAAAAACAATAAAATAACTGTTGAGGAATCCAGTTGGATTCCTCCAACCTGTTTCCCTGCATCCACAGATGTTACACAGTATAATATACATCAATTTCATCCCAACATGAAATATACTGATAATCAGAATCCATATTTGATTGACGGTTTTCTATATATAACTATATCTACGTTTTCAATCAAATCTATTTAACAGTCCAATTTAACAAGACAACTTAACAGTCCAAATTAACAGTACATAACTAGCAGTCAAATACAGAAAATATACAATTTATATTAAAATATAAATTTAGGGGAGTTAGTGAGTTTTACTCACATTGGCACGTTAATCGTTAAATAACGGTTTGCGTTATTTGACTGCGACGGACAATTTATTTCGCCATAAATTGTAACGAGCTCGGATTCACTCCCAGTCAGCTCCAGCGTGTAGTCCTCGCCCATACGATCCCAACACAACTTACGGTTCGCGAATTCGACCTTGTATGAAATAGATATCGCGTTACGAAGTCATACGAGTATTTAAATTAAAATAAACTTGACTATTTTCTAATTGGGCTTACCCCCCCTAATATCGGCCCACTTAAACACAACAGACCCGCCCCCTTTTCAACATGCTTTCTTCCCCGATTTCATCTACGCGCCTCCAGTATTAACCACAGCCATGATCGATCTTTATCCCATCCTTGCTCCCTCCACACTCGACCGTTCTTCAAACTGAGACCATCGGCGTTCACCTTATCCCAGCCTCCTCCCTCTCATACCCCTTTCACCCCACTCGATGCAATCCCCCTTCGACTCCTTATCTCGCTGTACCCGTAACCAGCGACGGTTATTACAACCGAATACCCCCAAACGTTCACCACAGATGTTAAACCCCCTCATGAACCTCAAACCGAAGTCTGCTTCTCAAACCAATGCTCACAGTCCAAGATTTCCTGAACCCTAAGTTGCTGCCAAACCGCTGACCTCTGTAAACCGTGAATCGCACATGCTAAAACCGGGCTGGAATTGTAGACAATCATCTCAGCAACTCATTTATATACGTATAATGATTTATGGAATTTTCTTTGTTTTGATTTTGATTTTCTAAGCTCACTTTTGTTTTCCTGGAAGAACACTCTCGGCGGCTACAAGTTTGACCAGAAAAATGAGAACTTTAGATTTAGGAAAATGAGTTGGGGTATTTATAGAATGGGAAAAATATCTAGATATTTTTAAAAAGGAATATTCTCGGTATATTCTCCATTTTTAATTCGTTTTTGACTTCTAAAAATTCCTGTGATCGCACACGATATTCAAAAATCATGAAACTAGACATGTAGCTAGAGTTTGACATTACGGTCCCAACGAAACTGGTTTCGTCAAATTCCGACTCCGTATGCTCACACAGCGTATTTTTAACCTTCAAAATACTGACTGTTTTACACTCTAAAAATCCGTACGGCCACACAGTGACTCTAAAAATCACGAAACTGGAAATCTAACAATAATTTGACATTACGAATCTAACAAAAATTGGTTTCGTCGAATTCCGACTTCGTTTGCAAAAGTGGCTATTTTTAAAGCTCTAAATAGCCGTTTTAAATATATAAATATATTTAAATATAATTAAATTAAATATAAATAAATTTATATTATCGTATATCTTCACATATGATATCGTACAGCTCCAGAATATCATATCAGAATTTATAGTTTGATATTTCAGATTTTAGATTTATCGATATTCAGTTTATACTAAAAATCCATTTATAACGTATATAAAGCGTCGCAAATTATAAAGGAATTCTACAGCGACTTTTCTGAAATTTGATTTGGACATATCTCAAAATCTACACGACGAAATCCCGATCTTTCTCTTCCACTAGAAAGATATACTCCACCAGCTCCACACGTTTCTTGTTTCACAGAAATCCGGTTTAAAACGAATCTTGTACATTCAGTTGAAGTTCGAATCGCCAATTCACGAACTGCAGCGCCATTTCGAGCTCGATTTTAATTATAGTATAATTATACGTTCAAACCGTCGTCGATTGAATATATTCGTTATTATATTTCGAATCGAAACTCCACCAAATCTCGTATGCTATTCAATTCACATGATATTGTGAATTTCACTATTTCCGACTGTTTCGACATTATAATATATTATTATATTATAATTATTTATTAAATATTCAATATTATTTAATTAAACGATCATTAACTTATCTAAATCACCAATTATATAATTAAATAAATTAATTATAACCCTGGGAAAATGCGGGTCATTACATTCTTCCCCACTTAAAATAATTTCGTCCTCGAAATTGCTAAGTCAGAGGACGACCCCATCTATTGGAACTCCTAAGATTTGTTTACCTCTCAACTTCAGTTTCAACTGAACCAATAAATATCGATTTCAATATTAATTTATTCCGACTAACTAAAATTTCCAAAAATTCTGAAAATTTTCTAACACTTTAAATTTCGGAAAATTTTTGCCAGCACCTCCTTTGTACTGGTCAATATCTCAAACTCCAACTCGCCTCTCTGGGCCTTCTTCAAACCAAAAGAAAATCAAACAGCCAAGCGGCTTGCCAAATCGGCTCATAAATCTCATGCTTATACAAAATATAAACTTGTACCTTTTTGGTCGGGCATATCATTTCTACCACCTCCATATGTTATCACTCGGCATATACAAATGCCATCCCAAACCAACTCCAACCAATTTATTCTTAACACAACCATTCGCTTCTCCAAGCCGAATTCAAATTTCAAATTCGAGTTTCAAATTCCAAACTCTTAACTTATCATCTCAATTCCAATCCAGATTATTCTCTAACCAATTCCAGTTTTATTTAACTTGGTTCAAGTTAAATTCTAATTCATTATTCACCTTCACTATTTAAATCCTTTTAACTTCATAAGTTAAACTTAAATTTTAAATTCCAAATTCCTGGGTTTATTTCAAATTAATTTGAAATCATAATACCAATTCAAAACATTTGAATTTCTAAACAACTTGTTTTCTCAAAACAATTTAAAAATAAAACCTTGGTAGTAATCCATCACTTAGAACTCGAAAATGACACTGATGATGTCGCGATTCATCATCAGTGTTATTTCCCAGCAATCGAAGTGAGTTCAATACTATATCACTTCCAGTTTGAAAAACGTTTTCAAAATCTCCCAGGAACTTAAAATTTTCTTATTTCAATTCCAATTCTGATTTAAATTCATATTTAATTCATCTTATTTCATATACTTTACTTATATGAATTCTGATTGGTTATATATAACCATTTCACATGTTATAATCTTACTCGATTATAATATCAACCAATATATCTCATATATTATAAATCCAATATATATCAAATATACTTTGGGTAAAGTTATTTCGTTTACCCTCTTTTCAAAACATACGATGACGGTTCATTGTATTCAAGTGTTTATTTACTCCTACCGATACAGTGGATCAAACTGATCGACCAGAACTCATAAACAACTCAGCCAATGAATCTCCACAATATAAAACCATTTTTATATCAAATACAAATACGCACTCGTATATATACACTCAAACTCAATCTAGGGTATTACTAACCCTATCTCTACCGAGTCACGCCACAGAGCCAAGTAATTCTAAACTTAAGCTCTGATACCAACTGTAACGACCCGGATTTTGAGCGACTTTGGTTATCGACGTAAGCCCGACGTCGATAACCAAAACATCGAAAAATCCCGGTAATTAATGAAAGAAATTAGAAGGTGAGAATAGATAAGATAGAAACTTAGAATAGAAGAAGAAGAAGAACATAACATCAGAGTAACACGAACCTCACAGCGGAACGAATAACATATAATAGATAACATAACTTTGAAATATAACAGTTATGTATACAATAGCACTTATCAGAGTACAACACTTACAACACAGTGGAAATAACTATAGCTATATGATCTTGAAGCCTCCTGCTCCACGCTCTTCCAGTATATCTGTAAAACCCGACTACTTGACTGCCCGTACAAATTTAGGCACCCAAGAGTTTAGGGAAAACAACAAATAAACTCTAGGTCAGTCATGGGACTGGTGTGAGTAAAACAGTTTAAAACAGGTATATGAACAAGTAAACGATATCTCATAAGACCACGCCGCATAACGGAACGGGTTTTTCCCTTATGAATATCCAAAATATCTTTATATCAAAAACCTTTGATATTAATATAATGTCTATGTACAAATAGATATCAACTAGCAGAAACGCTTTCATCTCACGTTCTACATATATAGTATATAATCAAAATCGCAAGCACGTACTGGATAATGGATTTCCAACTATGACAAGGTATGGAATCACCTTCCGATCAGTGTACTCTAGGAACGATACA
The DNA here is from genome assembly GCA_030737875.1 of Allium sativum. NCBI lineage: Eukaryota > Viridiplantae > Streptophyta > Magnoliopsida > Asparagales > Amaryllidaceae > Allium > Allium sativum. The sequence goes on from CM060913.1 coordinate 1,011,997,323, forward strand.
CTGGAGTTCAACAAGAACATCTTGCAACTCAGCCACACATGACCGACCACTCATTTCGCTTGAGTGTATCGAATGTACATCACCAACGGTTGGGATCAGCAACCGTTCCCGTATATATATATGGGACAACATTGATAGATTAAAAGAAGCAAATGAATATTCACTAGATAGGTGATTATACACCCTACTTCGGTGCGACCGACTTAGCCATGCTGCCTGCCCGATTTCTGTCATTTACCGGTTGATGAGGCTAGAAGCTACGCTTTATCATCACATCAGATTCACTTCGAATGCCACATTTTCAGATCCATCGAAAATCACTAATTTACGTCTACAACAGTACATTACGTGTCAGCTAAAAGAAGTTTCCTTCTCCGCTTCCACTCTTGGTACGGTTGAAGAAATCAATGTACGTGACCTTTCTGGAAATACTATGTCAGACATCCATCTTCATTCACTTAGAATGTCACATCGTCATACCCGCCAAATCACAAATTGACTTATCCAAAAATAACACGGGTATACAGCTAAGAGAAACGAATTCCTCCGCCACCAAACGTGAATACGTTTGAACAGATCAACTTACGCGATCCATTGGATATACTCTGTCAGACCTTCGTCCATACAAGTTGTCCTGGGACTGGACAAACCGAAGGCACTATTCTGTAAACAGGATAGCCCTTGCATTTCCTCCGTCTTCAATTATCTTTGGCATATATGATTCGCGACGCTTATGCCAATACAGAGTGGTTCTATGGATAATAATCCAACCGGTCTCTCCATATTAACAACGTTAAAATGGTCAAAACTTCGATAGTCGGTGAGTTAACTATCAAAGAAAAACAAGTGTGCAAACAACGATATTATTTCCAAATGGAAATTACATCGAACAAACATCATTTAACATAAATCCCTTTAGTTCATTTATTTACTTATTTCCTATTTCCCTATATTCTAAATTCTTATTTTTCTTTTATCAGAAAACATTTCTGATTCTCGTTTGGAAAACATTTCCAAAACTCCTTTACGATCAAACCTTACCATTTCTTAGTCAAGAAGGAAGTCACTCAAGTTGGGGTATAATTACCTCTCAGACCTTGACTGAACAACGTTATAACTTCGAAATGGTCAAAGTTTATCCTTTAAATCTTTAACAACTTCTTTACACCTTTCTCGGATTCAATTTTACTAATCTACTTCTATATTTAAAACATTGGTTATAACGATAACGTTATAATCCTTACTTTCGAATTATCTAACTTAAATTATAACTTCTATTCTTATTAGTGGATAATTAACCTAACACTCATTTATTTAAATATAAATAAATCTCTTTTTAAACACTGGAAAGTATAAGTACTTTCCCGAATTCGATATAATCGAATTTGCCGATTAACTCTCTTCGAGAAATCTCTATTTGATTAACTCTTCTTAGAATAACCTATATTCGATTAACTCCTTCTCGAATAAACGATATTCGAAAATCTCTCTTCGAATAACTAATATTCGATAACTCTTCCTTTTCAAATATCTCATATTTAAAAATCTTACTTTCGAATAAACTATATTCAAAAATCTCTTTTCGAATAACTCTTCCTTTCAAATATCTCATACTTGAAAATCTCACTTCGATTAAACTATAATCGATAACCCCCTTCGATGAAACTACCATCGATAACTCATTTCGATGAAACTAACATCGATAACTCCTTTCGATGAAATTAACATCGATAACCCCTTTCGATGAAATTAACATCGATTACCCCTTTCGATGAAATTAACATCGATAACTCCTTTCGATGAAATTAACATCGATAACTCCTTTCGATGAAATTAACATCGATTTATTTAACTCGACGAACTTAACTCGACTAACTTAACTTGACTCGACTAACTCGACTTACTTGGTTCGACCTATTCGATTCGATTAACTAGGCTCGACTAACTTGGTCGAACCACCCGATCAACTCAACTTATTTAACTTAACTTATTTCTCAATTCGATCAACTCGATTAACTCCTATCGAATAACTAATATTCGATTAAACTCCATTCGCTTGACTCTAGATCGCAGCGATCACAATGGTTACGCCTGACTCCCTCAGGAAACATCCGACCGCCGTAGGCTATTTACAGCCCTGTGAATTACGCTAGCAGTCGTACACGATGGCAACTTACCCTGAATACTATGTTGACTAACTCTGTCTCAAATAACTACATTTGATTAACTCTAGTTCGTTTTAACTCTAACCGATTAACTCTAACTAATTAACTCCACTGGTTAACTCTTAACTAATTAACTCTTAACTGGTTAATTCTATTTGATTAACTCTAACTGGTTAACTCTACTTGACTAACATGACTCGACTAACCCCTTTCGAATAACTTGTTCGATTAACTAACTTTCGAATACTATATTCGATTAACTAACTTCGAATACCATATTCGATTAACTAACTTCGAATACCATATTCGATTAACTAACTTCGAATACCATATTCGATTAACTAACTTCGAATACTATATTCGATTAACTAACTTCGAATACCATATTCGATTAACTTACTTCGAATACCATATTCGATTAACTTACTCCGAATACCATATTCGATTAACTTACTTTGAATACCATATTCGATTAACTTTATTCACTTTATAAAGATTTCCTTTTTATAATGTTTCCTTCATTTGAAAGGATGTACTTTTAAATAACGGTTCTACACTTAAAAAAAAATGATTTCCTTTTTATAATGTTTCCCTTATAAACCCATTTCCTTTTTATTAACTCTATTTATTTTCTAAATATTCCCCTTTCAATTCTATTTGTAAATGGTTTACAAATATTTCTTTTCTCTATTTTATTCTATTTGCAAATGGTTTGCAAATATTTCATTTTCAAATTTATTCTTAAAAATATTCTAACTCCTTAACTTTCCGGGAAAATTCGCCATAACCTCCTTTGTATCGGGAGTATCGGGAAAATCCCCAAACCCGCCACACAGGCCTTTCCATTCAAAACGAAATGTTTTGAATTTATTTTCCTTTTTAAAATATCTCCTATTTATAAATATCCCAATTTATAAACATTTCTTATTTATAAATATTCCACTTTATAAATATTCTATTTTTCAATATCACTTTGAAAAATCTCCTTTATCTACATTCCGGTATGTCATGGTATTCAATCATATCAAATCACGATGTTCAATATCGTCCATACACACACAATCAACAACAGGTTATAATTCATATCATATAACGAAATATATGAAAAACAATAAAATAACTGTTGAGGAATCCAGTTGGATTCCTCCAACCTGTTTCCCTGCATCCACAGATGTTACACAGTATAATATACATCAATTTCATCCCAACATGAAATATACTGATAATCAGAATCCATATTTGATTGACGGTTTTCTATATATAACTATATCTACGTTTTCAATCAAATCTATTTAACAGTCCAATTTAACAAGACAACTTAACAGTCCAAATTAACAGTACATAACTAGCAGTCAAATACAGAAAATATACAATTTATATTAAAATATAAATTTAGGGGAGTTAGTGAGTTTTACTCACATTGGCACGTTAATCGTTAAATAACGGTTTGCGTTATTTGACTGCGACGGACAATTTATTTCGCCATAAATTGTAACGAGCTCGGATTCACTCCCAGTCAGCTCCAGCGTGTAGTCCTCGCCCATACGATCCCAACACAACTTACGGTTCGCGAATCCGACCTTGTATGAAATAGATATCGCGTTACGAAGTCATACGAGTATTTAAATTAAAATAAACTTGACTATTTTCTAATTGGGCTTACCCCCCCTAATATCGGCCCACTTAAACACAACAGACCCGCCCCCTTTTCAACATGCTTTCTTCCCCGATTTCATCTACGCGCCTCCAGTATTAACCACAGCCATGATCGATCTTTATCCCATCCTTGCTCCCTCCACACTCGACCGTTCTTCAAACTGAGACCATCGGCGTTCACCTTATCCCAGCCTCCTCCCTCTCATACCCCTTTCACCCCACTCGATGCAATCCCCCTTCGACTCCTTATCTCGCTGTACCCGTAACCAGCGACGGTTATTACAACCGAATACCCCCAAACGTTCACCACAGATGTTAAACCCCCTCATGAACCTCAAACCGAAGTCTGCTTCTCAAACCAATGCTCACAGTCCAAGATTTCCTGAACCCTAAGTTGCTGCCAAACCGCTGACCTCTGTAAACGTGAATCGCACATGCTAAAACCGGGCTGGAATTGTAGACAATCATCTCAGCAACTCATTTATATACGTATAATGATTTATGGAATTTTCTTTGTTTTGATTTTGATTTTCTAAGCTCACTTTTGTTTTCCTGGAAGAACACTCTCGGCGGCTACAAGTTTGACCAGAAAAATGAGAACTTTAGATTTAGGAAAATGAGTTGGGGTATTTATAGAATGGGAAAAATATCTAGATATTTTTAAAAAGGAATATTCTCGGTATATTCTCCATTTTTAATTCGTTTTTGACTTCTAAAAATTCCTGTGATCGCACACGATATTCAAAAATCATGAAACTAGACATGTAGCTAGAGTTTGACATTACGGTCCCAACGAAACTGGTTTCGTCAAATTCCGACTCCGTATGCTCACACAGCGTATTTTTAACCTTCAAAATACTGACTGTTTTACACTCTAAAAATCCGTACGGCCACACAGTGACTCTAAAAATCACGAAACTGGAAATCTAACAATAATTTGACATTACGAATCTAACAAAAATTGGTTTCGTCGAATTCCGACTTCGTTTGCAAAAGTGGCTATTTTTAAAGCTCTAAATAGCCGTTTTAAATATATAAATATATTTAAATATAATTAAATTAAATATAAATAAATTTATATTATCGTATATCTTCACATATGATATCGTACAGCTCCAGAATATCATATCAGAATTTATAGTTTTATATTTCAGATTTTAGATTTATCGATATTCAGTTTATACTAAAAATCCATTTATAACGTATATAAAGCGTCGCAAATTATAAAGGAATTCTACAGCGACTTTTCTGAAATTTGATTTGGACATATCTCAAAATCTACACGACGAAATCCCGATCTTTCTCTTCCACTAGAAAGATATACTCCACCAGCTCCACACATTTCTTGTTTCACAGAAATCCGGTTTAAAACGAATCTTGTACATTCAGTTGAAGTTCGAATCGCCAATTCACGAACTGCAGCGCCATTTCGAGCTCGATTTTAATTATAGTATAATTATACGTTCAAACCGTCGTCGATTGAATATATTCGTTATTATATTTCGAATCGAAACTCCACCAAATCTCGTATGCTATTCAATTCACATGATATTGTGAATTTCACTATTTCCGACTGTTTCGACATTATAATATATTATTATATTATAATTATTTATTAAATATTCAATATTATTTAATTAAACGATCATTAACTTATCTAAATCACCAATTATATAATTAAATAAATTAATTATAACCCTGGGAAAATGCGGGTCATTACACTCTGATACCAAATGAAAAGTCAAGTGAATTTGAGTTTGATCTTTTATATGGAATATGCAGAAGTGTATATGAAATTCTAACTTATCTTACACAATAGTTATGCAAATAAATATTAGATAATATGACATATCACAGTTAAGTAAATGCAGTAAATAAAATGACACCAGAGATTTTTATACTAGTTCGGAGCACCTTCCTACATTCAGTCACATTTAACTATCAACACCCTCTCTTCATCCGGAGGAACAAGTTCACAACACACCCGTGCAACTGAAAGGGATTTTCTCTGCCTGAACAACCGAACAGGACTTTCACCAATACAACAATAGTTTTGAATTTGATTGTGTTCTTGAATAACCCTGAATAGCAAACAGTTTGAGTAGACCCTTCCTATAATCTTATCCTCAAGTATATAAAGTGTATGTGAAGATTTGAAGGAAGTATATTGCTTACAAATCAAGAGATATAAAATATATTCAAAGATTCAAAATTAATTTGAATGTTTGACACTACACCAAAGCAGTCATTTCGTAACACTTATTTTTTGCACTTGCCACCACTTATTTGTGTTGTAGACTAATGACAGTAACAAAGGTTCCTATGCAAAAAATGTGTTATGGAAAATATATATTAACAATTTTTTTATTGCCTACACATATGCGTTGCAAGATCTGTTTAGGCTCAAATCAGCGGAAAGTTGTTGGGCAAAAATGCAAATTAGCATCCTTCGTTATGCGTTAGACCTACTCCCAAGCTTAACGCTGCTTATTCATTCAGCGGCCCCTCAAAATAAAAATTCCTCTACTAGGCGATTCAATCTCGCCCTTCTTCTCCGTATCAAATCCTATAATCTGGCTACTTTATTTTGATTTGCCGAGTTTGTCGAGAAGTTCAAGAAGTCGTATAGGAGTGTGGAAGACCATGCTCATAGGTTCGGCTTGTTTAAGGAAAACCTAAGAAAGGCGAGGAGGCACCTAGTGTCGGATCCAGGTGGGGAACACAAAGTCACACAATTCTCGGATCTGACACTGAAGGAGTTTGTGAGGTGTTTTGGGCCAAAGAGGGGTACTGGTTTGATTGAGACGAAAGAAGATCCGATTTCGCCTACAGATGAATTCCCTGAGGAGTTTATACGGGGAGAAAAGGGCCGTGTTACTTTTGTTAAGAACCAGTTTTGAATTTTTATTTATTTATTTATATATTATAAGGGGAAGATCATTACTTTCAAACTTCATGAAGAAGGATTACATTTATGGGTTTTCCTAGCCCTAGAAAAATTGACTTGCACTTTCGTATCTAGTATTGTACTCCTAAAGCAATTCCATCCTTTACTTTTACTAGTGATATGATAATCATGACACTGCTTAGCAAAGTTCACTTCTCCAGGTGTATTTACCTATCGGTCAAAATATTTGTGGTCGTTTTCCCATTAGTTATTTAAGATCCTAGCTTTGCATTGTTTTGAACCTTAGCTCTATATCAAAATGATGCAACTAAAAGTCTAAAACTGGATATGTGATATACTGTTAAAATCAAACATATAAAATTGCACTTGAAACCTAGTTTCCTATGTAATATTCAATTAATTATAAGTATATAACCATATAGTTAAATTGTTACTGCATTATGACGTATAAAAATTATGATTTCTAAAATATAAATTTTTAGCGCTGACCGTGAATATCATTGAAAAGCTTGTTAAATTTGCGGTTCTATGTGATGATGAACCTTAAATCCAACTTTACCGTAAAATGCTATTGCATATCAAAACAATGAGTTTATTTAATCTGGCATAATAAATAAACTTTAATCTTGTATATTACCCCGACTAAACTATAATCTCTTGTTCAGTTACATATACTTAATATAAAGTTTCGACACAAAAGGGATAATGAATTGCAGATGTGATGATAACATTAAACATGCTGTTGCTAACTATGATGGTGTTGCTCATCATATCATATCAATAACAATGTGACGACTTCCATGGTTATGGTGGTTTACTTTGAAGTTTAGTATATAGATTACAGTAATGCTTATGGTATGAGATCAAGTTTAGTACATAGAGCCTGGTTTTGTTTGAACGTATAAATGTTGTTTCAATAGCATATGCAGTTTTCTATACTGACTGATTTCTGTAATTGTAAAAACAAATTAAATGTTGTTTTATAGTAATATATGAACAAAATTTTGAAATATAAACAAACTTCATAAGCTTACAACTGTAAACCCAGCAGAAACACTGATTAGATGCTGACATATGTCAGTATTTAAGCATAAAATTACTGCTGGAGCTTCATACTATGTATGAACAAATTAGCCGGGTTTTTTTCCTTCTGAAAAGCAAAGAGCAAATAATCCACATAACCTAAACTCTCAAGTTAAAGAACATACTAATAACTAGGGCATGCAGATTTCAAATCCAGAATCCAATGTAGCCCAGACTAAAAGTACATCAATATCCACTGATAACTATGGAAAAATACCAGAACATCAGAAAACCTTTTTTTATCTTTGCACAAATTCGTGCATCCATGAACATTTTCTCTTTGCACTTGTAGAGAATCTGAAAATTCTAAGTGAGCCTTTTGCTTCCCCATATCCACCATACAAGTCCTATGTAATGCCCCTACTTCATAGCGTTTTTCTTGAGCAAAGAGAGTTGTTCCCATTTAAGTTGCAAGGTTTCATAGATTGGCTTTAAGGTAAGCCAGAATTACATCTGAATATTCAGAACTTGTGGAACAGTTTGATAGCCTTCTTCTGATGGAGATTTGCTATTGAACTCTTGCTTATAATTCTCGTAGAAAAATACCTTAATGAGTGTAGGATTTTGCAGGAAATCCTTCTGCAGAGGCAACGCCAGCTGCTACTGCAAGCAGTCGATCTGGTCTCTCTAGGTGCAGAGTTGGTTTCCTCCAACCTCAGAATGAACCAGCATTCTTTCATCAAACCCAATAGCTGTACGTAATCCTATTGGTACACCATGATTATTGAGAAGCACATCCTGAGTTTGTAAGTTCATAAGAGTTATCAAAATGGTTTTCCAAATTGAAATCTTCAGGTGTGTAAGTGCACCGCCTCGGCTGCCTCTCATCTTGTTTGACGTCAATGTTAAATGTCCCATGGTTGACATCTGAATAAGAAATATCAGTGTTGCAGGGTGCATCCTTATTTTCTTTAAATTCTTGGTCAATGCAACTACCAAAAAGCAGGAAAAACTATTTTGACATTCACCATGATAAAAAAAAATCTTTGATTTGCTTTTTCTAGAAACATTGTTATCTCTTTCTCTAGGTGCACAAGGTGAATCAGACGCCATAGCTATATTATGGAAATCCAAACTGGAGGGAAAACAAATTAGCCTGGTTGTTAAGCTTAAACATTTAGCTTATGAAAAAACATTTGTATCTGTAATATAGCTTAATTTGTCAAATAAAAAAGTATCGGTTAGTTTTAAAAGGAAAAATTATTAATACAAATTGTTGGCCTGTGAAAATGAACATTATGGTTGTTTGCATAGGGTTTGTGTATCATGCTAATCGTTTAGCATTTAGGAGCTCTTGAGGAGCAAACCATTTTGGCTATAGGAAAGTTGGTGAGCCTTAAAGAGCAACATTTGGTTGACTGTGTCATGAGGTATGCTTACTTCGTATTTTTAATGTTTACAGCCACTTATTTAGATATTTCACATATCTTAGAGCTTCATTGTATGATAATATCTTGGAATTATACTTTAGAACAATGAACTTTCAGACATTTTGAACTACCTGCATGCTCACGAGAGTCTTTTTACACAACGCCACCTCTGAAATCGTCAGTTGTACTGTTCCTTCTCCGCCCCAACCACATATGGGAAAGTGAGTCTTTTTACAATTAACTGTTCTTCAGAAGACTATGTTTTGCAATTCCAATATTTATTAGATGAGGATGAATCTAATATTGATAATTATTTGTAGCTAAAATTTCCAAACTTGCACACTTGATGACCGTTTGTGCAAAAATTACTAGATTGATGTTAGAACTTATTATATTAAAAAATTCCAATTATGATTTGGTAATCCAATAATGCTCGATCATAATTCTTCTATGAAACCTTTTGCATCCTTAACCATTAATATATTCAGGCATTCTACCCCATGATCAGCATCGCCATCATCGCCCTCACCAACTGTAACTTCGTTCATGATTTCCCTTTATTTTGTTGTCATTATTGGAATTGTACGTACTAAATTTTGTTTCCTTATATTTTGTGTTCTTAAATTCCTGCTGCATATTCATCCATGATTTCTCTACAAAAAATCGATGGAAGTTGTGTTATTAAACTTATTGCCATTTATTTCTAGATTTCGGCAAATTTGTGATTTTACTTACTGTCAACGATGCATGCGAGTTCCTTACATTTTGGTCCATTGCAGGAAAATGTTACTTGAATCTAGGGTAATCAATTTTTTCAAACTTGAATAATGTATTTTGTAATAATTATTTAATTATTTAATCATGTTTCCTTCCACACTGGCAATTCTCCATCCAATCTTTCTTGTTGCTATCTAGTTATTATGTAGTCATGTATGAAAAAATTCATTCTAGACATGTTGATGTGCATGACCATTGTAGGCTCAGTTTAAAACTGAGCCTAATGGCTCGGTTTAATTGGGCCTAATGGCTCGATTTAACTGAGCCATGTAGGCTTAGTTCGGCTCATTTTACTAAGCTCAACTCATTTTACTAAGCCTTGTTTCAAACTGAGCCGAGTGGCTCAGTTTTAAAATAAGCCTACAATTTGATGTTTTTTTATATGTGATGCATACTCATGTTTAAGGAACTGTTGTGATATTAAATGAATGTAGGGACTTCTATAGGTAACGGAAGAAAAGTGAAAATTGGATGGTAGTTCTAATTGTGCAGTAGAAGATCTTGACCCAGACGTTCTTGAACCGGATGCACCAATTTATGATGATCCTCAAAATGGAATGTACAAGTTATGTAAATTTTCAGATGGAGGCTTCGTTATATGGTTGAAGTTTCGTATTCGGTATTTGTAGAATTTCATTTATGTATTGAATTTAGCTACTTAGTTATGTATTTGAATTTAACAACTTAATTATGTACTGTACTTTTCTATTGTTAACTGATATTTTATGTTGTTACTTGATTATAATTATTATCTATTGGTATTCATTGAGTTATACTTTTTAAATTGAGAATAGTATTAGATTTGAATTCATATTAAATATGTCTATATTATAATCATGTTAGTTATTAATTTTAGAATATGGGAATTACTAATACACATTTTTGTTACTAGTAAAAATTATATTTGTTGTGAATGAAAATCGTGCAACATCTATAAGCGTTGCAAACAAAAAATATTGCAACATGTATAAGCGTTGCAAACAAAAAATATTGCAACATGTATAAGCGTTGCAAACAAAAATCTTCCTACTCTTGTAAGCATTGACAAAGAAAATCTACCAACGCTTATAAGCGCTACGAATGAAAATCTAAATAATGCTTGTAACTATTGCGAACAAAAATCTGCCAACGCTTATGAGTGTTGGGAGAGAAAATCTACCAATGCTTATATGCATTGGAAATAAATTGCCATGCTCCCCATAGCAACACTAATAAGCATTGCTGAAATTGTTTGCGATGGTTATACTCGTTGGAAATCATCTGTTTTGGTGTAGTATGAGTAAGCTTTTAGAATGCAAGAGAGTATAGAGTATAAGATCAGAAAATATAAGAAGATTTGGTGATCTGTAAATCATGTTTGTGATGTATATATAATGGTTGAAGAGCAGTTAACTTTTATGAAGAGTTTCAGCAAAGAGAAGCAACTATTTCTATTAGAAATGAAGAGGAATCTCTTCATGAAAGATGGTGTCCTTTCAGAAAGTATGGTTGTTATTGTCGGGTCAGTCAACTGGTGGAAAATATAAATCGTATATATATTTGAAATATGGCTGAAAATATTCGTTACTGGGGTTTCAATGCCCTACCAGTTGACTGGCAGATTTTGGACCAGTTGACTGGTCTCCAGGGCAAAAGCCCCAGTAATGGTTGTTTTAAGCCATTTACATATATATATATATATATATATATATATGTGTGTGTGTGTGTGTGTGTGTGTGTGCGTGTGTGTGTGTATGTATGTATATATATATATATATATATATATATATATATATATATATATGTATGTATGTATGTATGTATATTACGTGTTTTGTGTATTTGTGTTGTATAAAATGAGGATAGATTTTAACATTAATCTAACACAGTAAACACACACACACACACACACACATATATATATATATGACCTAACTCTTCAATCGATCTTCATTTCTTTGTTGTCGTAAATCAAAAATCTCATGAATCAACATCGTTGTCCACGTCCATTCTATGATTGTCTCCATTCAAAAAATAGTCACGATCGTGACCAGATTCGTCTACGAACATGTTACAGGACTGTTAACGAAAGCAGCGTTCGCCCCAGTCTCTACCGATAGCTCCATAAGTTTAATAATAATTTTTCGAACTTACCTTTTATAGAAGAAAATAGTGAAAAGGATTACTAATTGGAACCTAGAATTGAAGTTTTAGCTTCAACTTTACTATAATTTTTATTTCATTTCTTATATGACTTAGCAACCATGGAAAAATTATTTTTATGTTAGGTTAGCTACACCACTTTTTTTCCATTACATTCGATACAATAAGAATTTTATCTTTGGCTATGTTAGCTAATAATAATTTTACATATTTGAAATCAAATTAGTCATTAACTAATTTATATAGCAAATAATGGCAGTAGAACGATATGCATAAGTGTATTGTTTTGCCAGTGTTAAGCAGATAGGATAAATTCCTAAATCTGTCTTCAAAATAATTTACTGTGATTGGGTACATTTATATGATCTTTATTAAATAATGGATTTGTGATTCTAGTGAGACGAGACTTGTATTTTCGAGTATTCTTTCTTTATAACCTTTCATTGTCATTTGAGATATGACAACATATCCGAAGCTAATACTCGAACCAGTTATTTCAAGTTTTATTATGAGCCCATATTATGGTGAGATGAGTCTTATTCCTCTTATTTCCCTCCATATTTAATTTTATCTAGTTCCACTATAATTATTAAAATATTAATATATATTTTGAAGACGAAACCTAGGATATCCAACAATTCATTCTAAATTCCTTATGGCAATACTAATTTTTGGTACACAGAATATTATTTCTTCAATGTGGTCAAACTATGGTATTATTTGTTGTTCCTATTACTACTGCGATGGATCTAATGAAAAAAATTAAGAACTTCTTGAATTGGGTATATGACATTTATGGTTGAAATAGGGAACATCGAGGGTTATAAATGGTAAGATAAAATATAGATTGATAATATCATAGGTTTTGATGCTTCGTTAAAGGCATCAAGTAGTGTTAGTGTATGATATAGACATAAGATGTCTTAAAATAGATTTGTATATTTTAGACTATTTGTATGTTTTATTACATATGTTTGTAGTTTGTCGTGTTTAATTTTTATTACGTCTTTCAACCTAGCCTTTTCTCTTATTGCTTATCACATTGCAAAATTTTCATATTCGGGACTGGAAATTTATCTATGTTAAGAACTATGTTGCTTAGAGCAACTCCAACAGAATTATGACTCGTAACGTTACGATTCTTAATATTCAGGGGTGGGCGGGCAGAATTGCCCAACAGGGGCGAGCCGATTTTATCGGCGAAATTTTATTTTATCAACGCGCACCGATAAAATCAACTCGCAAGCTCACGAGTCGATTAAATCGGCTCGTAGATCTTAATATATTGAAAAATACTAATTTTTAAGGTTGATATTTCACATGACGATGAAACTAACAATAAGCATACAGATATTTCGACTAATATTTCGCATAACGAAAACAAATGGTTATGATCAAAATGATTCAACTAATATTTTGCATAACGATGAAACTAACAAGATACAACAACTAATGATAGTAGATGCCAACTAAAACATCAAAGCAAATGTAGAAAATAGTTACTTAAGTCAACTATATGTTATATGTTCAATCTCAAGGGAGTTTCATTAGGATCAATCACAAATGTTCAGTATCATTTTGGAGACGTCTAATCTCTCATTCGAGTTCGTTTGCATATGCTATTCCCCTTAGGCATAAAAGTTCGTCTATCCATTCCGTATAATTGCATCCATTTGGATAGGATGGACATTTCTGCATGCACCGACCTATATTGTTGCCCTTTGCTCGAACCACAACTTCAACCGCATAACCGCAGTAATAACAAACCGGATAAGAATTAACTTCCTGTTCATACCATGGTACTCGGCACACCTCTACTTCTTGTTGTGGTTGAGCGACCGCCTGTTCGTACGATAGTTGAACATGTGGTATTTGAGCTTCTTATGGAAGATGTACGTTCCCCTATTCATGCAATGGTTCATCCCGAGGTCTTATCTGGTTTAGAAACTGGAATTCGTCCTCGAGCTCCTATAGTCTCATCTGTTCGTGCGCCTGTTCATCGGAGTCTGTAGTTGATGGCCAAGAAGGCATTTTGAATGTGTGATAAAAGGAGGAGGTAGTACAAGAATGGGAACAAAGTTGTTTGAGTGAGGTAAGCTGTGAGTAATTTGACAGAAATATATAGCTGCGTAGTGTACAAATCAATAAAATAAATAATGATGTTACCAGTCACTGTTTCGGCTGATGTAATACTGTAATAAATCTACTTTTCGTACTGCCATGATGTGAACGGTCACTGGTTCCACTTTGCTGTGCGTGATGCGACTTCCAAAGCATTTGTCAGGAATAATGCTCAAGTAGATGAGCATGACCCTATTTTTTAACTCCTTTGTGTATTGAATGTTTTATTTAAATGGGGACGACCGTAGTTTTTAACTCATTTGCATTCATAAATATAAATAATACCTTTTAACTTGCGTACAAACTTTCTTCAATATAGCAAAATACAAGATACATGATAAGGTGAATGTTCGACCCTACATATAACTACGATAAAGTACGACATAACGTGGAACGCAATACAGGGAAATAAGACATAGTACCATATAACTAAGACCCTAGTTTCGGGACGCACCGTAGAACCCATACAACATTTCAGCCCTTGCTGCAACATTCAACCGTTCCAAACGACTTACCTCTGCTTGCATCTTTAGAGCGTATGTGACACCCCTCTCCATCAGTGGTGGATCGATCCATGAGAAAAAATTACAACGTTCCAACCCTTGTCAGTTAAGTGCAATAATGTACGCTTTGCAACCATAAAAGCGACGACCTGCGTTGCTTTGGCTCTTAGAAACAACCACATTACATTCCACTCTACGGTAGCAAAGTACTAAATGACCTGTCATGCTAGAGCTTGGCCTATCTGGGTTCTCCCGAGCAATTACTTCCCTTAACCGAGCATTTTGAGTTTTTGAAGAGATCCAATACGTGGTACAAAAATGTTCGATGGCAATGTAGAGCTTAGACTCCATTACACCAGCTTCCACTAGATCTTCCAATTGCGTTTCGGGCACAAACTCTACTGGTTGCTTATTTCTTTCATACTGATCATACATTTTGACCATGATTTCATCATCCAATTCCGAAGAAGACATGTTGAACTACTTGAAAAGTGGCAGCTAGATAAAATGAATAATTTGACAAGCCTAAGAATTTGAAAGTGCTAAATTTAAAGGAAGAGGGCTGAGTGGTCGTAAAGGTTGACAAGTCCCCTGATTTCGTGCCTTTCTTTATTAAAGCAGTGGACATGTCATCTTTAATCAGTATGACTTGTCAAGTCATGTTGTTTGTATTCGTTAGACAACCTATAGCACTTTACCCAAGTGTTGCAGAGTGTAGTAACATCAACTGTTCTACGGTAGAGCCATAGAAACTCAACTGTTGAGGACAAAGCGTAGTCATGTCATATGTCTCTATTCTACCGCTCAACTAATGATGACAGAGCTTTATCAACAATCATGCCCACTTATTTAAATAGTTCATACTTCCTCCCCCAACCATAACTATTATTTGTGCGTTATACATCACCCACGACATTAAGGTGAGAAACCATTACTCATTTTGCTTCTATGTTTTTAAGTACTTCCATATATAGATAATACATTTTTTCTTCCGTGTAGCTTAGATGGACGATTGGGAAATCAGTGATGAACTAACCGATAAAATGTTTGATGAGTATGAACGGAACAAGGCAAAGGAGAAAGAGGGTGGATTTGTTCCAGATACTCAAGTAGAAGAGGCGTACAAACCAGTTCAAAATGAAATTGTTCGTGGTATTCGACAAGTAGTTGTAGTTTAGAAACCAAAAGCACATCCACAAAAAAAGACAGCGAGGCAAATGGTTAACAATAATCGTCCCAACCAAAGTATTGCTAGCTCCACTGCTACTACAACATAATTCTCTCCTAAGGACTTACTTATACTCGTAAAATCTTATATCAAAGTTGATAAAATGGATTTGATACTGATGCAAATTGGAGTAGGTCTAACCCATGAAGAATTTTGGTCCATGGTAACAAGATTACATAACAATCATCGTACCTGCACTATTACATGAACGTCTATTGAAATTCATATGGCTCATCGGCAGTTCGTTGAAGCTTGTGAACGATACCAGAAGATTATACAGACAGTTGAATACGAAATATATTTAAAACGACTAAGGAAACTTTTAATTCTCGTTACCTTACATAGTACGACACTTATTTTGTTGGGCACGAAGCCTACAAACTGCGTTATAGTTGGCTAACCCGATATGGTGCTGAATAAGCTAATTGTTTCGTTTACTAGTTTTTGAATCTTTCATGTATTTGATGATCCTACGTAAAATATGGAGTTCGTCTAATTTGATACTTTAGAGCACATTATAAAACCAACAGCTTACAGAAACAATAACCATATAAAAAAGCACACATCCCATTTATAAGAAAAGCGTTACTACAGCATGAAATATAAGGTTACTACAACAACATAATACAAGCAACTAGTAATACAAATAGTGGTGAACAATCAACTTATAATTGAGGAATTCATGACATTAGAATACGATGTTTCATTCCCATCCAAAATTCCTGCTCCAAGGGAGGCATTCCAGTCAGATCTTTGTCTATGATAGCATTCTCTTCTTGTTCTTTCTTATAAGCATCTTGTCTTTCTTGTACGCTAAGTCCTCCGCTAGAAGTTGTAGCTTCTTCTCTTCTAGATCAGCAAACCTTTTCATAAGTTCTTTTCTTTCCTTGGCTTCTACAAGTCTTTTTTCAGCTCTACGACTATGTTCTTCGTGGCGTGCGTTGATGTAACACCCCACGTCCATTAATGTCACCCACAAAGGGAATGCATTAACTTCTATGGAGGTTATAAGTGAATATAGAACAGAAAAATTACAACAAGACAGATAATAAATAGTACTTGGAAATCTAAAACTTCATTTTATTGCAGCGGAAATTAAACATGTTTGTTACATCATAAAACCATAGATCATAACCAAGTACAATATTCATCTTCATAAAAACAAAATACATAATCCCATTACATAAATAGCCATTAAAAAGATAACAAGCAGGACTTTACTTCAACGGTCCAAGCTTTCCAAAGAGAGATGAAGCAATTCAATCAAACTCCACTAGAGCTGGGCCCAACCTGAGGACCTGGAGGGGGAAAAAGGATAGAAATAGAGGGGGTCAGACATAAAGTCTGGCGAGTATGATAATTCTAACAATACTATTATCAAAATAACTAGACTAAGGCATAAGCTGGAAGACAAGTAAATGTCTATGAACTCTTAGGAAGATAAAGATAGCATTTAAGATAACGTTAAAGATAACGGTAAAGGCACACCTAATTACTAACGAATGATTACTACACTGCACCGCACATTACTACACTGCACCGCACTAGTCACCCTATTGTTTGATCCCACTTGCTTCACACAGAAACTTTATAAATAGCCTTATGTACCCCTAGCTGACTACATAGGTGCCGTCTACACCTATCTCCACTAGGTGTACCCCACTACCCACTTTCGATCAGCTCCCTACTCGTAGATACCCGTGTTGGCCCCACAGTGGGGTGTATCACTCCCCTAAAGTGGCAACCCGATACAACTTGAGAATGCACGACTTATATCTACATGATGCAACAACGTCTTACCTACCAGCCCGGGTCCACACACGCATATGAAACCCGTTGGACTTGCGTTGCCACCGCTCCCCGTTTTGGCCTCTTACAGTCAAACCTAGCATGCGTGTCCCGTCCTCGACTTGGGTCGAGCCCACAAAGATACGTTTGGGATACTGGTCGAAATGGGCCCCCACAAGCTATCCACCTAAGCTTGTCACTAGTATATCCCACTTAACCCTCTTAGTCATGTTCATTTACATGTGTGTTTGGTTAAGTCTTACTAATCGTATTTCACATGCCACTAAGGGCACCCCCTAGATTCCTCGTGCCACCCAAGGCACCTACTTAACCCCCATGTCCCACTTTACATGTTTATCTGGTTAAGTATTTCTTAATTCATTCAGGCCATAACCTCATAAAGACCTCTCACATTAGACTGGCATTTATGGCAGCTGGATTTGCCGGGCGGGTTCGGGCAGTCTTACACCATAAAAGAGTCTAACCTCGTGTCTTTACAACTGTTATACTTTAGTTTTGGCCTAGGACCTCTCACATTGGGCTGACATTTGTTACCACTGGATTTGCCGGGCGGGTCCGGGCAGGTTTACGTCACAAACGAGTCCAACCTCGTGTCCTAAGCATTGATTAACACTTAAAATCTTTTACCCCAGTTTTAATAATTCCCTATTCAAATTGTTAATTAAGTCAACTTTTAATGATGTCCATAATTGACTCAATTATGACCATCCAATTATGGCATGCAAAATCATATCAATTGCACCCCAACTTTTTAATATTAAATCCTTAATATTACCCCAAACCCACGTTTATACGTTCGCTTATTCAACGCATAATATAGGCTAGACTTGTATAGTCTAACACCTAGCACAAAGATAAATTATCACAACATATAGACAATTAAAATAAATCTAATCATAATAGGGGTGAAACTTGCATAAACTACACATGTTAAGGATCAAAAGGTGTCAACTTGTTAAATGTCTCAATTTACATGATATGATCATAGCCCAAATCTATACATAAACTTGCATATGGGGTTTTTAGGCAACATAATGATGGTGTGAACTAGCATAGGATATCACATATGTCATAGCATAATTCTAGATGTCATAATAGATGTCTTGGTATATGTTCATAACTATTCTAATCAATCTAACTTGCATATGTGACTTGTCATATAGATCAACATAACCCAAACATGATGATTTAATTAATATGAACTAACTAGCATAGATGGTAACATCATGGTCTTTTTAACATGTATGATTCCTCACAACTTAGCATAGAAACTTTCAACATACATAACATCATCATAGCATGATTTACAACATCTAAGATATCATCATCACATAACATTGGATTTACAACATACATGATAGCAAAAAGGGTTTACAACAACATATATGATAATTCACATCATCTACTCATAATCCATTCATAACTCAATCTAATTAAAATAATAATAATCTTGTTAAGATCATCATACTCACAATTTAGAGAAGAAAAGAGAGAGTTTTGCTTTGCTTTAGGGTTGAGAGAATTAGAATTGAATTTTCTTTTCTTCTTTCTTAGTTGGCGGCGGCTCCATTGATTTCCATGGCGACGGTATGACGGTAACTATTAGGTTTAGGGTTAGCATTAGGATGTATTTATAGGTGTAGGAAGTTATTTAGGACCATTAGATTAACCCTGAACTATGAGAACCAATCAAATGCAAAATCTGCATTTGAGCGAATCGGCCCACGGGTTGACAGCCAAACACCCTGGATTAACCCCTAGTCGACCCAGCGGGGCTCAGGTCGACCTCAAAAATGGGCCGGTTCGGTTATTCCCCCTCCCAATTCGCTGTTTTGAACTTTTTCGCATATTTATTTATTTAATTTTTAATTTATATATATATATATCAATATATATATATTTCTCTGCGCAACCCATTTCACTTAATTCTTTTCTAAAAATTAAGTATACTTTAATTTGTGAATTTTAATGTTATAAAATTACGGGGTGTTACAGTTGACTTTTCCTTCAAGCTCAACCGTTGTTTTTACCCTTCTTTTTGCAGCTTTGACTCCCTCGAGTCTAAAATCTTCGTCAATCGTGAGATTGAACTCTTCAAGCAGGTTTTCCCCTTCAGATTGAGAAATTTTGGCAGTTGACTTGCTTGGACTAGAAGAATACCCAGATTTAGAAGTTTTTTTCTTGCTCTTGCTAGTAGTTTGAACATCGCGGAGGCTCTTAGCAAGTCCTGAGTTCCATTTTGGTTGACTAGTAAGCAGATCATAACAATGCATAAACTGATAATATTGTGGTCTTTTCATGCCATTTTCTCTATGAAAAAGCTTCTTGAACTCCTCGTTTGCCATTCGTTTCTATTTAAAAAAAGGTATATGAATCATAAAAACAATCTACCAACCACTAACATAAGTAATAAGAAAATATACTAGATTATCTTCTCCTCCCATTTTGCTTGGATTTGCTATCTTTATTTTGTACACTTGTGATTCATAAAACGTTGTTTGGCGGCTTATTTTGGCAAAACGGCCTCGAATCGCCGATAACGTCCTCAAACATTCTGGATGCTTCTCAACGAACACAGTCTTAATTTTTTTTTCCAAAATGTACTGGCTAATTGGTCGTTCCCCGTTGTCGAATCTTTTGAAAAATGACAATAGATGTTGCATAGATTGAGGTCCTCTTCGTCTGTCCATAGCATGGTTCCTTGTCTGTTTGATTGAGTTCCCAAAAAATTGCTCGCGTTGCCTTGCGAAAACTGGTTTCCGTCCATCGTCGGATGTGAAAAGTTTCCAAATGGTGACGATATTATAGAGTAAGAGTTTGTTAAGATTAAAGAGATAGAAAAGAATTGTGAATATGTTGTGATGTAGAATGGAACCAATTTATAATTGAAAATATAGTCGTTTGAAAAGTTTTGACCGTTTTATAGCCATTAGGAAATACGACCGTTTTCTTGTTCTTTAGTCAATATGCAACAGTTAGTAGGCATTTGAGCACCGAAAAAATCGGCTTGCGGGGCTAATTCCGGATTTAGAATTTGCCCTGTAATTTTTCATTGAATATTCAAGGGAAGAAGGTCTGTTTAGAGAGGGGGCTCATTTCATAATTCAAGGTATGAATTGAGCCTTTATTGGAGTTGCTCTTATATGCCTAACCTTCCTCCACTTTTGCTAATTTCTGTATGCCGTTGCTCTTGTGCCTCATTCCTCCCGAAGCTATTCCTAACCCTGAGGTGGACTAGCTTACGTCATTTAGCAGCTGAAGCATTTTGCTCATTCCCGTTTGTAATTGTTGTGGAGAATTTCGACTAAAGACTGCTCAAATAAAAAACCCCAAGTCTATGGAAGACGAGATCGTAGCAAATGTGAAAAAACAACCAATTAGTATTATCAAAACAATCTCAAGTGACAGACGTATGTGGAATTATTATTTTTCATCATAGACATCTGTTAAAAGTGACAGAC
This sequence comes from Allium sativum, assembly GCA_030737875.1. Lineage (NCBI taxonomy): Eukaryota > Viridiplantae > Streptophyta > Magnoliopsida > Asparagales > Amaryllidaceae > Allium > Allium sativum. The sequence continues at coordinate 1,012,018,546 of CM060913.1, forward strand.
ATCTGCCGTAAGCCTTGGTAAACTCCTCCCTGACAACTCAAACGTCTGTTGCGGCTATGACAGACGTCTGTCACGGAGCTCAGCTAAAGCCTTGCACCTTTTCGTATCTAACTTCCTCGTACGAGCTCCGATTTGCGAACTGTCTTCTCCAACACGAAGCTATTTCCATCCACTTCAATTCTACTATATGGTATCGCAAAATTTAACATTAACATACAATGGAATGGACACTTTAATTCCAGCTTTAGTTGGCCTGTGCATGTACGAAACACTTGTTCTTATTAATAATTAAGAGTGACATGGTCCGATATAAAATCCGGCTTACTTTACAAAAAAGAAAAAAGCACATAGAGAAGCAATAAAGGGGGACAAAAGAAAAAAAAAAGCATGCAAACAGATCACGTTAAAGATTATAGAATACCAGGGTCAGAAGCAAATCTGACCATTTGCAAACCACACTTTATTTCATGCAAAAGAAAAGCCTGAAAATGATTGTAACTTTTCCTTTTGGAATTAAAAATCTTAACATTTCTCTTCCGCCAAACTTCCTTCATGAATCTCTTGAGCACGAAATTTATCACTCTAGGAATACCATCCTTGTTCTTTAAGTAGCTTACCCCAGTTTGTAGCATTCTTCATGTTTATGTCATGTCTACCATGTTTATTCATGAAGATGCACCAAATGCTCTACGTGAATGGTCAGTCAAAGAAAAGGTGGGAAACCCTTTATGGTGGCTCAATGCAGAAAATACTATCAATGCACATTGATACACCTCCATAAAAAAGCTTAAACCGGGTGAAGAGAACATTGTTTAAGACTTTACATTACATAAGGTTGTCTCTTGCACTACTATCGCTTCTCCAAATAAGTTTATACATTTACAACCGGCCTTGTATGCATATCCATCTAGCGCATCTTACATTTTCCATATATTGTACTTAGTGCCAATATTCTTCCAGTTGATGCATTGAGTTTACCACCTTACCTCCACTACTCACACATGTTGGCTCTCTTCCTCCATGCTTCCAAGTCAACTTCTATCACTGTCATGCTTGTGTAAGGGGATGGTGAGTTTTATCTTCTTTTGGTTTTTTTTATATGGTTACTTTTACTAATATCTCTTCCTTTATTTAATCCGTTCATTTGCCTTATATATATGTTATCAATCCCACATATACGTGTACATGTGTGTCACAAAGGGTTTACAACATTGTACGACTTCCATTCGTCAAACCATTGAGAATCCAGAACCCATTTACCAGTCTTATTTTCAATTTTTACTTGAACTATTTATGTAAGTAAAAATAATCAAAAATAACTTTCTTATTACACTAGAATAATTAAAAAATAACTATTTAGGCACAAAACCATATTAAGTAAAATTTATCCGTTATTCACAAAATTCGAAATTTTACGAATAAAGAGATACCGATTTTCTTAATATTTTTATGTCAAGTATGTTCCTTTATATAACTTGTTTACCATTGATAACATATATTTAAATGATTTCTTGTCATTTAAACCCTTATTTGAATAATTATAGTAAATATTAAATCCTTTAGTTCATCATTTAAACACATTAATCAATTATTAAATATAGTACCTTTATTGATGATGCCATCAATACATTTAACTTTCAAAAATAAAATATAACATTTTATTTAATATTCTTATTTAATTATGAAAATAAGTGTATATATCTAGAACCATTCGTGATTTATGGTTAGAAACCAGTTTAATAAAACAATCTCGATCACATTATAACTATTTACTTAAGGAAATAATTTCCAGGCTAATTTCACAAAATGTGTCCATTATCGTTTTTTCCTACTTTAAACTTCATTATTAGTTGGAAATAATATATATTTGAATACTCAAAATATTTCAAGTATCTTTAGTTAAGGTGATCGAATATGGGTTGTTATAGGGGCTCTACAAACAAAACTGCAGCTTTTAGATAAAATGGATTTCCATACGATGGCAAGGTAAGATGCGACCTTTCCATATAATTACCTCTAGAGGGATGTATCAAGTAACAACTGTCCTCCGCCCACCTGGCATGGCCGACATAATTAAACATACCCTTCACCGGTGCACTACACGAATACGTCATCACCTCGGTCGTAACCGACCTATTATGGGATACCAACATACACCACGTACTCGACATATAAAGAGTAGTCTAGAAAGGTAATGATCTTCTCCTAGTGAGTGCTAGCAACTTAACCTTATTGCGTGCCTTTTTCCTGCCAACTCCGGCTATTGGGTCTAAAGGCCATTGATTACCTTATACCAAGAAAGTTTTTCACTTTTAATGCTACATTTTCAAGTCCGTTACACACCAATGATTTACACTTATGTATAATCTCTGAGCCCATATGTCTCAGAGAAAGGTGTATGTAGTATAGGAGCGTTACGTGCTACACCACCAAATAGATGTACATCCCTGGAGTTAAATATTTGTGTATCGTAAGTGCAACGTCACACATTTACCCATACAAGTCATTCTGGGTTTGGATAAATCGAAGATACTCCTTATACCACACCTTGGATAAACCTAGTGATTGTTAGAAAGGATCCCTTACATTGAAGATTTGAATGTAGGGTTGATGTCAACTAGTAAGGTGGGAAAATTTCTCCGAGGGTTAGCGACAGCAAGCCTTCATTCAATCTCCATAATTCTTGTTCATTCATCTTAATTCATTCATCATCCATGCTTTTGAAATTTCAATTAATCCGAAGTGGTATTCAAATAAAAACCACTCAAATCCGATCTTGCTCTCTTCAAATAAATCATCGTAAAAACACTAAATTATTAGTATTAGATGTTCTTCGTTTCTTAATTCATTACTTCATAAACATTTTATAGGGATGTATATCGTTCAAATATTCTTCAGGTATATACATAGAATCATTCAACCTCATTCATTGTCATCTAGGATGGTAAGTTCATTTTTGTATAACGGATTAGAAAAAATCATATTAATTTTACTCAGTATCAATTTCCCCGTTCAAACTTTACTATTTGTCAGACAACAATGTAAACACCATTTATATTCTAACAAATATTATGGACTCCCTCTTCAGAATTTAAAACTTAATACAACAGCATCATCATTAGGAAATCTAATTCATTTATCTTAAGAAAACTAGATCTTATTATACTTAACTCGTTTTCGACATTAAAACTTTATCGATCCCTTGCTCTATAAAAAAGCTAGATGAGCCAGGGCATTAGTTGCTACTAAACATCTCCTTGGTTAAACAATCCACCGAATCTCACGAATAGAAAAAAATAGACATACTCCTTGGCCATTTAGAGCCAAGATTAAATCAATTGCTTATTATAGCTCTTGCTTGAATTCACCATTGAAATTCTTTAAAACAAGTTATAAAATTTTAAATTATCTTTAAAACAGTTATTTAATCATTTGAAAACATTCATAAGGGTTTGGAGAAGATTCGTTGAGTTTAAACTCAAATTCAATGATATTGAGAAAGTGTTGTGAAAAGTATAATTAGCTTAATTCATAAAAATGACTTTTCTATAATTGGACATTAAAATATTCAACTTAAATCACATTTAAAACATTTTAAATGATTTGTAAGATTTATTCCATATTTTTTAAGAGATTAAAAATCTCAATTTCAAATAATTTCATTTTCTGGAATTTGAACCACAAAACGACGATGTTATTCAAATCCTTTTTATCATATTTCAAGATCTATTCAATAAAGCCTTTATTTTTTTGATTTGTTGGAAAACTATGGTTGTAAGGATTAGAAGAAAAAAATGTTATTACAAAAAAATTGGATTCATATTTTTCCATACACGACAAATCCACTATTAAAGAGTGGAACCATGAGTTACCGTTTCACAACACGCCAATTTTTTTTGAAATTTTATAATCTTTCCAAATTTTATACTCAGACTTATAAGTTTTTATAATTCATTTCTAAAATATTTAAAGCCATTTTTAAGAGGTTTATCCATTGTATTTCACTATTTCATTTAATAAAGGAAGGTGATTTCCTTTGTGCTTATCGACGCATATTTAACATGACTTATTAAATAATCCGTATAATCAATATATTATCATCCAAACATTACAAATAATCATCATGGCATACATAAGCAACATTTAATATAAACATAGCAAGCATATTCATTTCATATCATATGGATAGTTAGGATCATGTGTAGTTTTGTTTCTCACCGTTATTGGTTTCTAAAGTTCCTAAAATTTTCTATAACTCTGCTACAATCGCATTAAAACTTCTCAGACTAGCTCCTTCTTCCTCTCTTGGACTTGACCTAATATAGATAGTGCCTCGTATCTTCTTTCCTTGACTTAAAATTAGGTGCAGAGTTTTGTAATGACAATATAAGAGCTTTGGAAGAGTTTGTGAGGATTATGATTTCGTTTGATGTGGTTTTGAGAAAGTTAGAAACGAATGAGATTTTTCTTGATATTTGAATTCATTAATGGTCTTAAGAGAAATAAGAAATAAAGAGTTTTGGTGCAAATAATTCTAAAGAATTGTGAGGTACTTACATAAAAACTTAGGAAACAATTATTGGTTGGAAAATTGTTAAAAAATCCTTCCTTTCCTCTAACCTGTTTTCGACCGAAATCCCTCCCAACATTTTCCATGCTTTTCCTTATGTGTAAGATAATGTGATGTGTGCATGTATGTGTAAAGGTAGGATGTGTGTAAGAGTATGCTATTATTTTACTAGAGTAAACTCCTTTAGTTTTCTTACGCTTACATTTTCTAATCTGTCTTAATTTATTTGATAGTGGATTAGCCATGTATATATGTATTATCATATGCATATATACTTATAGATGTATGCATATGCATACCACACAATGGTTTACGACTTTCATTCGTCAAACCTTGAGAATCCAGAACCCGTCAATTTTTTGAACTATTTGTTTCAGTTAAAAATTTGAAAATAAATTTCTTATCATATTTAAATAATATTATTTAGTAACTAAAAACATATTACATTATAATATTTATCAATTACTTACAAAATTTAGGATTTTACCAATAAAGTAATATCGATTTTTTTTTTATAATTTCATGTTAAGTATATAACTTAAAACCATTGATATGTTATCACTATATAACATATTTAAAACTACTTCTTATTGTTTAAGACAACTACTAGAATAATTATGATAAGTAAATTCCTATATTCTTTATTTGAGTCCTTAAATTAAGTATCGAGTATCCTTATTGATGATGTCATCGATACATTGAATTTTCAAAAATAAATTATTATTTTATATTATTGTTTAATTGTGAAAACAAGTGCATGTATCCTGATCCATTTGTGATCCTTATAATTAGAAAACAATTTTATTGATAAAATAGTTTTGGTCAAATTATTAGTACTTCCCCAAGAAAAAATATTACAGAATAATTTCCCAAAGTGCTCTTATTGTCTTATAATGTTATTCGAACTCAGGTGTTAATTAGAAATAATCCATATTTGAATATTTAAATTTTTCCTAATTGTGGTGATCAAATTTTGGATTATTACAGTTGCTTGAAAAACTAAAGCATTCATTCATAGGATCAAGTATTCGGGCATCAGTTCATTTATCACTATCTATATAAGTTCTATTATTATCATTTCTTCAACTAAAGGCAACATAAATGGTTACTGCATTCTGCAGCTCTTTAATCTTCTAACCTAGTTCCTCCTCGTCTTCTGAAACCCGATCCGAACGAAAACATTTTGCCATGACGTGGAAAACCATTCTTCTGGGCTGCTTCCTGGTTCTTCGCAATTGTTGTTTCTTAACACTGTCTTGCCTGAGCCTACTTGTGAGCCTCCGCCTATCACTAGCTTCGTTGTTCTCCTATTCTTCCTTATGGTAATTCGATCCTGCTTGTTGTTGGCTCTCTTGTGCTTTGCAGTGATGAGGCCATTTTGTCCTGAAACCCCAACGTTGTGGAATTGTCATATGGTAAAACTGGTTGCTTGAATGAAATTTGTGAGCATAGAGGCTTGAAGGGTGAAAGGTAGGAAGTTCCTATTCTTGGTAGTATTAGAATGAATTTTAATGTGATGTGCTCTCAAACCGTTTCTGCAAATGTCGAGCATAGTCCTGTGCTTAATGTCCCTGTAGCACAATATTTTTCTTAGCATCCTGTACTCCCTCGGTCGTGGACCTCCCTCTTCTCCTCTCTGCCTTCTAATGCAGGTGCCTACACCCCTATTGATTTTGAATTGAATGTTGTGAATGGTGTCTCGCAACTCTTGCCAGAATTAATTGATGCTGGTGCTATCATTTGGTCCGATTATATAGTGGTATTTTTTCTTGATCCAGTGCAGCATATACAAGAACCGAGGACTCTCTGTGGAAGGATTTGAAAACTTAGGGGTGGTATTAAGGTTATCCTCCTAGACTTAATGTACTACTTTATCCCTGGAGGAGCGACTTCTTGTGTTGGAATCAAAGCCCTCCTTTATTGATGGAAAACCTTTTATAGTGTTTGAATTGTCCCCCTCGATTTCCAGTACCATAGAACAAGTGTTTTTTATTCTGGTCTGGACATACTTCTCCCATATCTCAACTGTCCTGTAGCAGTTGATTGGTCTGAATTGGCTCGCGTGCCACATTGGAAAAATGAGACGTTTTGATGCTAGTACGACTGCACATGATAGACTTGTTTATACCAAAGCTCAATTGAAATTACTCCTTTCGAACCTCTTCCTGCTTCTGTTATGTTCCAGTTATCCCCATACATCATAGTGAAAGTCAAGTTGCATTATGGTCGGACTCCGGATATTTGTAGTACTTGCCACTCCTTTGGATACACTACCTCCTCTTACCAACATCTTCCTTCTGAACCTCTTCCCTCAAAGGTCCCGTTCCTAAACTGTAGGGCTATCAATGGATACCCGAAAAATCTGAAATCCGTCTGCATCTGTATCCGAAAGGCGGATAAATATTCAAAAATAGGATGTGGATACAAATACATAGATATCGACATCAGAAAATTATTTGTTCGATTTTTTAGCATTATGCTCAAAATTATATGTATTTTATTACAACAAATGAGATTTATTTATTGCTTTACTATGTTGAAGGTTTATATTATGTGCACTAAATGCGTATTAGCTACTTAAATCTATTTAATTTCAACATATATGTATATTTTAACACTTTATGATCAATGGAATTGTAAAAAAAATGTCAAATTAAAAAACTTCAGTCGATCAATGGAGGATTAGATAATTATCCAATGTTCGTCCGTATCTGTGGATATAGATATTCGGTATCCGGAAATGATTTCGGATTCAGATATAGCACTATATGTATCTAAAAGTATCCTTTGATAGCCCTACTAAACTGCCAACTTGGCGATCGGTTCCGAAAGCCGTTTGACCTATCAAAGATCTAGTGGCACGCTCCTCCTCCCCTGCTTCCCCTATATTGCTAACCATGGTGGCCTCAGATCCGGTCGTCGACTTGTCTCTGGTAGCACCTTAGTTGATTCCTCACCCTTCGATCCCTTCCTTTTATTGGATTTCTTCGAAGGGAGTTTGGACACATTCGCGTTCGATCATGCTTTACAAGCCTGTAAAGGATGTTTACATGCAATTTATTTCTGATGAAATCAGTGAGAAACGTGCCTTATTGTACTTGATTATGGAGGATGGGTTCTATGTGGCTATTGATGGCCCAATGGGTGATTGGAACAGTGGTATCCTGGAAGATTATTCTTGGGACAGATATTTTTTACTCTGTTGAGTTTGATGGCTATGTTCCTGGACTATCCTACATGTTCGCCGATCTTTTAGCCCATTTTGCTACTTCTTGTGTTGGACATGTCTCCTCCTCTAACGAGGAATGAAATTTCAACCCTTTCTGTGGGAAAGTCAGTTTTTGTTTAGCTGTGTAGTCTTTGCTACACACCTTTTTTTTAGTGGTATAAACACTTTAAACTTCGATAAGTTGTTTTGTGCATGTATAGAGCGCTTGTTTTTCATTTTTATAAAAGTGGTTACCACCACTATAAAAACCAGTGGGCTTTGCCAAAAAAAAGTATTTGGGTGGTCCATACGGTGTGTAACTTATGTGTGAGTTCATCAGTTGAAATCTCGCTCGATTCCAACATTATATGAAAAGTTGTCGTAGTCTAAACAAAAAAATTGTGGTTTCATGCATGAGTGGAGTTCAGATATATGAATGTAGCATATTATTTTCTAAATGCATTCGTTAGTCACCATGGTGAACTATATCATTAGTTTACAAAACACCTGCATGGTCCATATTGTCCGCAACTTAGAAGAGAGTTAATCAGTTGAAACCTCGCCTGGTTCCAAAGAAATATGTAGAAGCTACTGCAGTCTAAATGAAAAAATAGCGATTTTGTGTCTAGACAGAATTTAAATTTGAGAATTTAGCATATTATTTTTTAGATACAATTGTTAGTCGTTATGGGGGACTACAACTTTTGATCATAAGATGAAGTATATGAATGTTCCATATTGTCCGTAAATTAGATCAGAATTCATTGATCAGAATTCTTATTTGATTACGAGTTAGTATGGAAAAAATATTGAAATCAGAACCAGGAAAATAGTAGATTTTTCTTTGTTAGGATTAAATAAACAAATGAGTTATGCTTATGTAACACTTTTTAAAATGGTCAATGGTATTATGTTCCATTTCATAAAAGTTCATAAATGAATTGATGAGCCAGGTTGTGTCATATTGTTAGAATATTAAAACATGGTTTTGTAAACATTTCAATGTAACAATGGTATAAAATACATCAGTGACACCTTTAAATAATTCTTTGATTATAATGGGATGTTATTTCGCCTTTCTTGTCCTCATACCTCTACTCAAAATAGCAAAGTCGAATGATACATTAAATCAATAAACATCATTCATACCTTTCTTGCTTATGCCTCTATGTCACTTTCTTTCTGACACCATGCTTTAAAAATGGCCACATATCTTCTTAACATACTTCCAACTAAAGTCTTAGGATTTTATTCCCCTACCCAAATTCTATACCAATGTGATCCCAAATACTCGGAATTGCGTGTATTTGGCGGCCTATGTATTCCTTTGTTTCCGACTGCTTCTATCAACAAATTGCAATCTCGATCCACTCCATGTGCTTATCTTGGTCCCGCTTCCAACCATAGAGGCTCAAAGTATCACAATATGACAAGCGGCAAAATCAATATTTGTCGTCATGTGAAATTCATTGAGACCGAATTCTCATTCACACAAAACCATAAATACAATATATGATTTTTTAACTGCCAATAGTTCTAATTCTTTATTAAATTATATGCATTCCACTTCAAAGCCTCCAAATATAATTGAGTCTGCGCCTCATTCTAGCCTACTAAATCAGCCTTCTCTTACTGGGCCACAGTCTCAAACGGACCTAGTTGCACCCTCTTTTGTTGCATCACTAGCTCCCACGGGCTCAGTCCCCCCCCCCCCCACAATTCTCTCCATGTGCTGTTAACACTTAGGTTGGTCGACAAACTTAACTAAGTCCACAACCCACTCCACTTCTTTTCAGTCAACAAATTTTCACTCTACAAACATGGCCCATTCACCTTGCCTAATCCGCTGCCTAATCTCACAAGTCTAGGTTTGCAGCACCTCTTTCCCCAAACACCTCCATTTTGACAACTCAAACAAACCAAACCCAAAGGCCACAAAGCTCTCCTCGGCCCAACAACACCATATTATGTTGTATGGCAACCCGAGCAATGGATGACATTTTTAAACCAAATCCTAAATACACTACCAATTTACACACATCCACCACAAAAATATCTCCCATACCCAAGGACCTTATTAGTGCTCTTCATGACCAAAACTGGAATAGTGCAATGTTGGATGAATTTAATGCTCTAATCGATAATAAAACATGGTAGTTAGTGACTAGGCCACCTAATATGAATGTAATTCGGTCTATGTGTATTTTTCATCACAAGTACAAATCTGATGGTTCTTTTAAGCGGCATAAAGCCCATCTTGTAGGTGATGGTAAAACTCAACAACAGGTTATTGATTATGAAGAAACGTTTAGCCCAGTGGTTAGACCAGCAACAATACAAGCGGGTCTTAGTATCGCTCTTTAAAAATCTTAATGAGATAGTTTATATGCATCAACCCACAGGATTTTAAGATAAGAGACATCCAAATCATGTTTTTTTGTAAAAAAAATTCTCTATATGATTTAAAACAAGCTCCTCAGGCTTGGTATCAGCGATTTGCAGACTTGCTTACATCCAGTGGATATTCTCACGGTAAATTTGATCGCTCTTTGTTCATTTATATATAAGGTTCTGATGTGGCATATATAATGTTGTATGTTGACGACATAATTCTTACCGCTTCTTCAAATCGTTTGCGTAAGTCTTTCATGACACTTTTGAGTTCAAATTTGCTATGAAGGATCTTGGTTAGTTAATTTTTTTTGGGGTATTGCTTCTACTCATCTTGCAAATGGCATATTTCTATCTCAGAACAAGTATGCTGCAAATATCATTGATAGAGCTGAAATGTCTAACTGCAGTTCTTGCCCTACTCTCATTGACAATAAATCTAAACTAGTGCAACTAAGGATGCCCATATGAGGATCCTACTAAGTACGGTCTCCTTGTTGTCGCTCTTCAATATCTTACGTTCACATGGCCTGATATTTCTTATGCAGTACAGCAGGTGTACATTCACATGCATGATCCGAAAGTTGAGTACATGACTGCTCACAAGCACATCCTGTGCTATATTCAGATTACATTATATTATTGTTTTCATCTGTATAAGTTTTCTTTTGACAAACTCATCGCCTATACATATGCTGATTGGGGTGGACGCCTGGATACTTATGCTCCACCTCAGGTTATTGTGTATTTCTTGGAGATAATCTTATTTCTTGGTACTCTAAAGGTCAGCCTACATTGTCTTGTTCTAGCGTAGAAGCTAAGTATAGAGGAGTTCCTAATGTTGTCTCTGACTCCTATTGGATCAGAAATTTGTCAAGTGTTGCATGTTCCAATTCAGAATGCCACCCTGGTTTATTGTGACAATGTAAGTGCGATCTACTTATCTGGTAATCCAGTTCAACATCAATGCTATAAAGAAAAGAGTTGAAACGTGGGAATTTTGTATTAAATCAGAATAGAAATCTTTGTACATTCGTTACACACACAAACATACACACACACGCATACATACACACACACAAATGTTAGCCGCATTGGGATTTTGTAATAACACAGAAAATATTCATTTTGAACGTACTAGGCTCACGCCCACTTGCAATATAACGAGGTACATTATTTGTTCAATAATCTTCATACCCCCCCTCCCCCTACACAAACCCTGTCTTCAGAACTAGGATTTTAGATGAGAAATAAAAAATGGCTGATGCATCAAATTGTCGTATCTTTGCCTCACTTCTTAATTCCCTTCTAATCTGACATCATCTCCTTCCTCTTTCTGTCTTCTCTTCCTTGTCACGACTTTAGCTCGAGCTTGAGTTTGATTCCTAGTGTTGACAACAACAGATTTTCACTCTTTTGTGTCAAATCTGACTTTGTCGATGGATTGTGTGGATTTCTCCTTAGATCTGGATAAATTTTGCGCCTTTATGGCAGATCCATGGCTCATAATTGTGGATCTGTCATATTTTCCAATTAGGGTTTGACTTTCGATTTCACTGCCTTAAGATTGAGGACTTATAATTTCTACTACGCAGAGCTTGTCCCTTAGAGCTTCAAATCTAGGCCTTGATAAGGGTTTAGTCAGAATATCATCCATTTGGTAAGTGGATGGAACGTGATTAACTTGTCTTTTCCTTTTGAACCAGTTCTCTTACAAAATATATGTCAATTTCCAAATGTTTAGTTCTAGAATGTAACACTGGATATGCTGTTAAGGCTATAACACTCATGTTATCACACCACACTGTTGCCTTTGCATTTGAATTGACTTTTAACTCACTTAAAAGTGATTGAATCCACATTATTTCTGTTGTTGCACTTGCAATATGATGGTACTAAGCTTCTGTACTGGATCTAGTAACAGTACTTTGTTTCGTTGCACTCCTAAGTATATGCAATAACTACTTGTGGATTTTATGTCACCATAATCATTTGCCCAGTCTGCATCTGAGTAAGAATTGATGTTTAGATTGTTGCATGTCTTCAGAATTAACCCCTGATTAATTGTGGCCCCTAAGTACCTTAAAATTCTTTTGTCTTCTTTCCAATGGTCACTTAGAGGTATTTGCATGAACTGACTTGCCTTGTTGACACTGTATAACATGTCTGGTCCAGTTATGATGACGTATTGTACAACATCAATGATGCTTCTATACAATTTTTCATTACATGCGGGTTCACCTTTTTCCTTGCTTAGATGCAGATTGCTTACCATTGGTGTAAGTAATGGATTGGCCTTATCAATATTTGATCTTACTAGGATTTCAGTAATGTATTTTCTTAGACTTAACAGAAGTTCATTATCTTTATTTCTGCTGACTTCAATTCCTAGGAAGTATGATAGTTCACTCAGGTCCCTGACCGAAAATTCACTGTTCAATTGACTAGTAATATTTCTGATTTCAGAGTCACGGTTACCTATGATTATGAAGTCATCCGCATAAATCAGAACATAAGTAACTGTATTGGCTATGAATTTTGTGAACAGTGAATTATCAGATCTTGTTGAATTGTATCCAAACTTTAATGATGTTGCTTTTAGTTCAGTGAACCAAACCCATGGTGTTTTCTTTAGCCCTTATATAGCTTTATTTAATTTGCACACCACTCTTTTGTTTATCTTTTCTTTGAGTCCGGGTGGTAGTTCCATATATACTTCTTCCTGTAGTTCACCATTCAAAAAAGAATTATTAACGTCAAGTTGCTTGATGGTCCAATTTTTATATGAGGCTATAGTTAATATAGTTATGATGGTAGTTGGTTTCACAACTGGTGAGAATGTCTCATTAAAATCAATTCCTCACTGTTGTGAATATCCTTTTGCCACCAGTATATCCTTGTATTTAGAAATTGTACCACCCACATGCCTCTTTATTCTATATGTCCATCTACAACCAATAATATTTTTTTTTGGGTGGTTGAACAAGGCACCAAGTTTGCTTTTTGTTTAGTGCATCTAGTTCTTCTTTCATGGCTGACCTCCACTTATCATTCAACATGGCTTGTTGATAAGTGGATGGTTTAGTGTCATTAAGTTCAGTACAGAAAGTTTTTGGTTTAAATATACCACTTTTTGCACTTGTCATCATATGATGTTGATTTTGAGTTTGTGTATCTTCCTTGTTTCCAAATGGATGAATGCTTTTAGAACTGTTGCTTTCATCATTGCTCACATTGTTGTGTTGTGAATTAGTATTGTAATCACTTGCATTGACTTCACTATCTTGATATGATTCTATGTTGGATGTAGTGTTTTGTGGAGTACTGGCAGTATGTGTACTCTGTGCGTGTTTCATACTATTATTTGAGTGTGGCACATACACAACATCATTTACTTGTTCATGAAAATATGGAAATAAGAGTTTTGGATTACAAATTTTCTTTGTTGTTTTGCGTGTTTCACTTTTGAATGGAAACATTTTCGCATTAAAAATAACATGCCTAGATATATAGATTCTCCCATTACTTTCCGAACAATTGTAACCTTTGTGATTAGTAGTATAACCCAGTAAAGTACATGGGGTAGATCTATAGTCAAGTTTGTGCTTATTGAATGTTCTAATATGGGGAAAACACAAACGTCCAAATACTTTCAGATCATTATAATTAGGTTTGATTTGAATCAGTACCTCTGTGGGACATTTCAAATCAAGTAACTTAGTTGGTAATCTATTTATTAGATGTACTGCCGTTGCAAAGGCATCAGGCCAAAACTTTAATGGCAGTGATGCCTGTGCTAGCAATGTTAGCCCAGTTTCAATAATATGTCTGTGTTTTATCTCAATTAAACCAATCTGGTTAGATGTGTGTGGGCATGTTAATCTATACATGATGCTATTTTTACAGAAATAATCTTTTAATGGTAGAAATTCCTTACCACCATCACTTTGAATAGTCTTGACCTTATGACTTAACTGATTTTCAGCATTAGCTACAAAATTGTAATAACCCGGAAATGCGGGCCAATTTAAATTTTTTATTTTGGCAATTTTAATTAATTTTGAACATTTAAAATAGATTATTTTAAATAATTCGACGAGAAATTTATTTTGAATAGAATTAGAACGTATATATTTATATACGTCGTCGTTAGAATATAAATATTTATTTTAGATTATAAAAGGAATTGAAAATGGCCCTGCAGTTCGATAATTCGATTTCAAACTTCAAATGAATGTACCGGGTGCAAAATAAACCGGATTTTAGCGAAACCAAAAATAATAGAATCTAATTGAGAATATCTTTCCAACGAATCCGTGAAATCGAAATTTCATAGCGGGAATCAAAAGGTATGTCCAGTTGAAAATTCTGAATAGTCGCTATGGAATTCTGGCCCTTAAAAATGGAAATTTTGCAAACGGCCTCGGATTTCGACGAAACCACTTTTGTTGGATCCGTGATGTCAAGTTATTGCTAGATTTCAATTTTCATAATTTTTCGAATCAATATGTGAGCGTGGCAAAGGAAAACGCGTTTGACCAGTTTAAGTTGATTTTAATCGACTGGAAAATGGCCATTTTCTAACGGTCTCAGAATTCGACGAAATTAGTTTTGTTAGGACCGTATCGTCAATACGAAGCTAGAAAATATTTTTCGGGAATTTTTAGAGTTAGTATGTGACCCCAGTAAATTGAAATGCACGTTCAAATTCAATATATAGAGTTATATGTTGAATTTGACGAAAACTGATCGAAATGATCGAATCAGCTTGCGATACATATCCCATTGTGTTCGTAATGGGGGTATTATGCTATGGATGACAAGCGGTGGGCCTCGTTTCGAGGTCAAAATAAAAAGTCAACTTTTTTTTGAAATTTAAATAATTAAATAAATAAAAATCTCCCTTCATCCCTTATCGCTCTGATACCAACAGTGAAAACCCGTAACTTCCCCGTGAAGGAAAGCGTAGATAGTTCGAGAACAAGCCACAAAAGAACGCAGACGGGAGAACATTTCATTGCATATTACAATAATTCCATCAGATACAAGAATATACAGAGTATAATTGAATAAATTACATTCGAAAATTATCAGAGATTACAATACATTATATAGCAGCGGAAAATAATACAATACACAACTAAAAGAGATATACGGATACAAAGCTTTCCGGATATCGTTTCAGCTGTAAACCAGGATCCTGTGAATATAAATCTGCAAAACCAAAACTACTAGCTGCCCGTGTCAAAATAGGGCACCTGGAGTTTATTGTTTTAACCTAAACTCTGGGTGCCCTATTTTGACACGAGCAGCTAGTAGTTTTGGTTTTGCAGATTTATATTCATAGGATTCTGGTTTACAGCTGGAACGATATCCGGAAAGCTTTGTATCCGTATATCTCTTTTAGTTGTGTATTGTATTATTTTCCGCTGCTATATAATGTATTGTAATCTCTGATAATTTTCGAATGTAATTTATTCAATTATACTCTGTATATTCTAGTATCTGATGGAATTGTTGTAATATGCAATGAAATGTTCTCCCGTCTGCGTTCTTTTGTGGCTTGTTCTCGAACTATCCGCGCTTTCCTTCACGGGAAAGTTACGAGTTTTCACAAAAATGCATAACTACATTACAAGTGTCTGACTTTGATTTCATGTAGTATATCTAAACATATCTTGAGTGAACATCAATAAATGAAATATAATACTTATATCCATAACCAGTGTTAATTGGTGTTGGACCCCATAGGTCAACAACAATCAATTCTAATGGGTTTAAGTATTTAGGTTCAGAGTTTGGAAATGACAATTTATGGCTCTTTCCCATTTGACAGTATGTGCATGCATAATTATTTGGGATATCAATAGAAATGTCATTGTTATTTAGAATTTCTTTAGTAATTTTGGAACTTGGGTGACCAAGTTTACAATTCCACAAATCAAAGATCGCACAGTCGCTGTTCATATCTAATTCAGTTACATTACAACAATTACTCTTAAACTCGGTATTTTTGAGATTTCCAAAATCAAACTTGTATAGTCCATTTTGTTCCCTACCCTACAATGAAATGTTCCTAGTCAGCACGTCCCTAACTACACAGTGTTTTGGGTAAAATTCAAATGATACTTTGTTGTCTTTAGCACACTGTGACACGTTGTTTAAGTTCTTTCTTATATATGGTGCACACAGTAAGTTATTCAAGTGAACTTGTTTAGCACCCTTAACACTAGCATGTCTAGTGTGAGAAATAACTATTGAGTTGCCATTACCCATAGTTAGAGACTGCTTACCTTTGTATTCGTGATTACCAAGATTCAGATTGTTTAAATTGTTTGTGACATGATGAGTGACCCCTGAATTTGGGTACCATGATTCATCTTGAATATCTTCAGCAGTGGCAGAGTTTGAGGTAGATTCTTGATGATTCTTTGCATCTGATTGGATGTTGACAATGTTAGCATTTGGATTGTTATTTCTGTTACTGTTGTTGCCTTGTTGATTCACATTGAAGCTATTGTCGAACCTAAAATAGCACCTATTGGCTATATGACCAAGTTTTTCACAAATTTGGCACTTTGGCCTGTTGTTCGGATTCCATCTCCCACCTCTTCCTTTTCCTCCTTTTGATTGGCCTCCCCTCTGGTAAGTATTTTGATTTCTTGAATTGTTTGATTGATTATTGTTTTTACTAGTGGTAGTGAGGTTAACAAAGGGATCAGATATTTGATCTTTCTTTTGCAGTAATCTGCCTTCATGGGAAAGTAGCATAGAATAGACACTTTGCAATAAGGGTGTGGTTTCAATAGATGTAATAAATGCAATAACAACTTCATATTCATCTTCGAGTCCACCAACTATGTATAGAACTTTCTCTTTTTCTTCAATTTTGTTTCCAGTACATGCTAGTTGATCACATAAGTTTTTCACCTTCATGAGATAGTCATTCATGCTAGAGTTTTCCTTCTTTATAGTTTGTAATTGCTTCTTGTAATGTAACACTCTTGCGGAGGATTGACTTGTGAATGATCTTTCTAAGAATGTCCATACATCATGAGATGTTTTACTGCCAATTAGCATGGCATAATTGATGAGCCCACTGTGGACATTAACCATGCACTAACAAGGTTATCCTGTCTTTGATATGATATGTGTTCTTGGTTAGGAATTAAACTGTTATCACTGTCTCTAATATATTTGGCTGGAACAGTTTTTTTACGTAGAGGTAATATTCTAATCCAAAACCTTTTGTCACTATTTCAACTTGCAGTTTGCATAGGAGATAATTCAATTTATCCAATTGAATCAAAACAATGTGACTTTGCGGCTTAATGATGAATTTAAAGAGATCTTCAGTGCTGTTAGCACTTGTCTTATTGGATCTGGCAGAGGATCGTGGTGAGGTTGATACATCTCCTTCAACCATGATTCACTGATTATGATAGAATGATGCAGTCCCATGAGTATAGGTAGAGATTTTCTAAACTCCTTTTATTGAATTGAAATTTTCTAAATGATTTCTTCAATATAATTTAAAAGCAACAAGATTTGCTGAAGTGATGCTTTTACTGAAATTGTGTTGATCTGAATGTCTGATTAGCAATCTTGGATGGCTTTTATCTTCAGTTGATTGATTTCTTTGGAACTTTGTGATCGAGATTGTGTTTTAGAAATGCTTTACCACCAAGTTGTGATGTTGAAAACTGATGCAACCAACTGAAACTAGCGAGGCACAATTTTTAGGATCACAACCTCAACTCTCAAATGAAAAGATGAAAATCTTGGATGAGAGAGCATCCAAATGATGAAGATTCTCTGATGGATGATTTATCTTTCGATAGATTTATAGAGAAACAAGTGATTGAATCTAATCTTGATGCAGTTAGCACGCAGTGTGATATCATATAAAGAAAAGAGTTGAAATGTGGAATTTTTTTATTGAATCAGAATAGAAATGTTTGTGCATTCGTTATATATATATATATGTATATATAGACACATACTCACACACATGCACAAATGTTAGCCGCACTGGGCTTTTGTAATAACACAGTAAACGTTCATTTGAACGTATTGGGCGAAGGCCCACTTGCAATATAACGGGATGCGAAGTGTATTTGTTCAATACTCTTCATCAACGATGAATATAGATCTCGTCTCGGGAAAGCACACCAAACCATGCACTAAACACAAGGATATGGTCATTCACTTTGTCCATGAAAAATTAGCTAGAGGCGAAGTTCGAGTCCTTCATGTTCCATCCCGTTATGAGATTGCTGATATTTTTACAAAAGGTCTTCCGCGTGTACTGTTTGACAAATTTTGGGGAATTCTCAATAGTGGTTGCAAATAATATGGGTCAATTCATAAGATTTGATTCTTCTGATTTGATGCGGATTCTTCCGATTCTTCATCACAACTCCACGTATTACATGGTCCCTTGAAATTCAAGTATTTGAGTCCATTTTTAGCACAAGAGGCGTCAATTCATCTCTCATGAGAAGACCAAAAAAACCTTCATTGAATGTACATCATGATTTATGTACGAATTCTAACTGTATATCATCACATAAAAAATAATTAATGTGCATAAAACCTTGCTTCTCGCAAACCATATGATAAACACGTGCAGTTCTGGTGAAGAAGACAGTAGACATATGTACGTATGCGCATGTGTTTGCCTATATGTAGGTCATATGAGAAGCCAATAACTGTACTTGGTTACAAGATCAAAGTAAAGGAGCAGAAGCAAAAAAAACCCAACGTAAATGCTGTTATCATACACAAATAAAACAAAGCCACATTAATGCCTGGTTGCGACAGCGATTCAATCATTATGGCTTCCGTTCGCACTTCACTCTATCGCCACTCAGTAGAATGAATGAATAACTGGTCCATTAGCTAATACATATTTTCTTTCAGATAACTTCAATGATTTTGGGTACCATGTCTGATATGTGCTCCTCCTCGTTGTACTGGTCCGCGGGGTAGAATCCATCATCCCGACCGGATGTTTGCCTAAGAAAATGGTCACGGTTCAGAATCCGGGGCCCTGGACCTGCCCTTTGGAGAAGTGCCCCTTTGGTGGAATCGAGCATCAGTCGAGAAGTTGCCTTGTCGGAATGGTTGAGCGTAAGCAGTTTTGCTTCTTTGTGGTCATAATTATCAAGGTCTGTAACTTCCTGGACAAAGTTTTCTCGATTTGAACTTGAAGAGGAGGAACCCGCATTATCCGTATAAGTAGTCCAAGCAGGGTGAAGATGTGACGGCCCGTCTCGCACCAGCCTGCACTTCCTCCAAGAGTGCGCTGTACACATGCCCGACTAGCACAAGACGGTCGTCAGGAGAAAGGAAAGAAGGGAATGGACTAATCAAAGAACCTGTAGAATGTCTCACAGCGCATGGGATAAAATATAATAATAACATACTTGACATAAAACAGGCGAGACAGTGCATAAGCTGATAACTAATAATCAATGTCAACATCAAAGCAGCGGAAATCCAAATACAGCTTATTACAACTTTCCAAATTTACTGTCTCTAAACAAAAGAAAGCTAAAATAGAAGATACACCAACAATGCCCAAGCAGTGATCTTCAACAACACAGGGAGAATATTATGTATATAGTACGTGGAAGCCTCCTGCTCGTCTCCGGATCATCCACCCGTGCATCACCAGCTAACCTGTCTCTAGTCTGCTCGTGTGAGCACCCAGAGTAATAAGAAGAGACATAAAACTCTGGGTCAGACATAAAGCCTGGTATGAGCGATAAGCATCTAAACAGGGAAATAACAGGTATACTAAACCATACCTGAACCTGGACCTGCAACCAAAGAGTTAGTACCACATACCGTACAATACTCCAAGGTGCCATAATAAATAGTGTAAGAATACGGGGGTGGGGTGTGCATGCCATAATGATAGCAACAAATCATCCATATCAACCATCCTCACACCTCTCACTCAGTGTGTAAAGCGTACGACATCTACCACTTTGGAACACTAGACAAACTGAGGTGACGACGAATCCCGACTTGTAGAGACCCTGCTGTGACCAAGCCAAACACTTGGAGTCATGACCGAACATTTCAATGACCCACTTCATTGGTCATAGCCCTTGGTTCTACCAATGCCATAATGGCCCTGAATCCGTCTTCGTACCTCCTACCATAGTGATCCAAAGCTATAGACGTCGATAACTCCTTGGCACGCGTCCCATAGCAAAGCCCAGCCATGAAGCGAACTCGTTGATTCCCATCTGAATCTTGAGCTCTAACTTCTCATTTGGACTTCCTTTGCATCTCGGGTTATGGATCATCACCAGACCGGTTCGGATCCCTTTCATCATCATTGGGATCGTGGTCTTCATCGTCTCGGTTCGTGATTGCTACTTCGGGTCGGATCGGAGGGCACCATCGGTTCGGATCGGATCCCTGCCTCTCCCTTGTAACAGCTCGGATCGGAGTCCTTTATGGTACACTGGATCGGTTCGTGGCTTCCAGTCCCATCTGGATCGGATCGGGTACTCCACCACGCCACGGCTCGGGTCACGCCTCCTGGTCATAGCTCCAAGTCCTTCATCCTCCTTCGAGTCTCTGGTTCGTTGTCCTCAAGGCGATCAGATCGGATCGTGTCGTCATCCCTCCAGGCGGGTCGGGTCGGAGCTACCAAGCCTTGAATTTCGACTTCTCGGATCGGTTCGGAAGTGACTACACGGATCGGGTCGGAGTCCTTACATCGGTTCGGTTCGGGTCTCCCTTATCCGATCCGATCCGGTCAGATACCCTGCAGTTTTTCTGCAACTTTCCAGCAACTGTTTATACGCCTCTCGACGGCGTTTTCGACCAATCTAACTATTGGAATCAATCTCAAAGCATACTAAAGGGTCATAACAACATATAACAGCAACCACAAGCAACAAACAACAATTTAAATGAATCAAAATGGATCAAAAGTGGCCAAAACCCCACATTTTCCTATAATCCCTCTTAATCATGTTTAAGCATATGATTAGCAAAACACATCGAAATTACCCCAAATTTCTAACAGAGCCTTAAAACATTATTTTAGAATTTTAAGAATTTTTCCAGAATTTATTTACGTGTAAATTCGCTAATCTTCACTAATTACCCTTAATTAACCGTAATTAGTGTCAAAATGATGCTATCACTCACCTTGGCCACAACTAAAACCCCAAAACCGAAATATTCTCTGATTTGGCGCTGTTCCCAATCTTATACAGCAGCTCCAACCTTGCTTTGGTGCTTTTTCTTCTTAATTTGATGCCTCTAAGCCTTAATCCTTGATAAGGAAGTGATTTTGGGTGTTTTGAGAGAGATTTAGAGAGTGGAGGCCATGGCTAGGTTAAGGGAAATGAAAGTGGCGGCTGGAAAATGTCTAAAGAAATGTTTTCTAACCCTAATCAGCACCTATATTCCCCTAAACCCGAAATTCCCCTTGGGCCAAGCTGCTAATCACCCGGTTAAGCCCAATTAAGCTGTTTTTCACCATCTGAAACTTGTTTCAGCCATATCTCCCAAACGGTGAGTCCGTTTGGCTAATGTGACCACTCTACGGAAAGAGAAACCATCATCTGGAGCCAATGGAAGTGGTTTCAGGTCAAAATTCCCTTCCAGTCAAAAGTTATGGCCAAAACAGTGCCAACTAGGGGTAAAATGGTCATTTAAAAATCGGGAAAAATCATGAACATGGGAAATGACCCCAATAGTCGTCTCCCAAAGTTACATGACCATACGACTTCGTATGTGACAGAAATAAATATTCTACGATCCTATGATGCGTAGAAATGCGGGTCGTTACACTCTCCCCCCCTTAAGAAATTTCGCCCCCGAAATTCCTTAACCCAAAACATACAAAGGATCCCGCATGCCTACCAACCACATACAACAATCAAACATGCAAAACAAGCAAGCAAGTCTATCCTAGCATGCAGAAAACTAAATCGAAATCAAAATCTTACCAGGCAAAGAGTTCTGGGTGTGACTTCCTAATGTTCTCCTCTGTTTCCCAAGTACAATCATCCTCGTCCTCGCTCCACTGTACCTTGACTAGTTTCACCGCCTTCCTTCGAAGTTGCTTCATGTCGTGTGCGACAATACGGGCCGGCTTGCGGTTCCCAACCGCCTCGGGTTCTACTTCGAAGTCCTCTAACTGATCAGGTGAAATAGTCATATCTGAGTCGTGAACGAACTTCCTTAGTTGGGAAACATGAAATACGTTGTGAACTCCCGCCATCTTCTCGGGTAAGTCAATTCTATATGCCAAATTCCCGACTAGTTCAAGAACAGGGAATGGGCCAACGAATCTTGGTGCCAACTTGCCTCTCCTGCCAAATCGTATTACGCTCTTCAACGGAGAAATCTTGACAAACACCAAGTCGCCAACGGAGAATTTTAAGTCTCTTCTCCTCTTATCAGCATAACTCTTCTGTCTATCTTGGGCAGCCTTCACTCGTCGCTGAATGATCTTAATCTTATCCGACGTTTCTTTCACCACATCTGGTCCAAGCACAAACTTCTCGCCAGTCTCTATCCAACATGATGGTGAGTTGCATGGTCTTCCGTACAGAGCTTCATATGGAGCCATACCGATACTGGATTGGTAGCTATTATTATACGCAAACTCTACTAGGTGCAAATGGTCATCCCATGATCCACCAAAATCCAATATACATGCTCTCAAGAGATCTTCCAAAATACGGTTCACCCTCTCCGTCTGACCGTCGGTCTGAGGATGATATGCGGTACTGAGATGTAACTCTGACCCTAGAGCCTCTTGTAAGCTCTTCCAAAACCCACTAGTGAACAACGGGTCTCGGTCGCTCACAATGCTTTTAGGTACTCCATGAAATCTCACTACCCACTTCATATACAATTCTGCTAACTTAGCTGCCGTTCTGGTCGATTTGACTGGTATAAACCTCGCACTTTTAGTCAGTCGATCTACAATTACCCAAATGCTGTCATATCCCGATCTAGTCCTTGGTAAACCATCAATGAAATCCATCGAGACTTGCTCCCATTTCCATTCGGGAATTTCTAATGGTTGCAACAACCCACTAGGCTTCTTTTGCTCGGCTTTAACTAGCTGGCAATTCATGCACTTGGATATAAACTTCCCAACGTCTCTTTTCATTCCTTCCCAGTAGTAGGTCTGCTTCATATCTCGATACATCTTATTACCACCGGGGTGTATAGTCAGCTTTGAGTGATGACATTCTCTAAGCACTTCATCTCTCAATCCATTGACATTGGGTACAACAAGCTTTCCATTCTTCTTAAGCCATCCATCTCGATCAAGCCCATACTTGTTCGTCTCCTCATCGATGTCCATCTCTAACTTGGAGATGATTTCCAATAGATTAGGATCGTCTCTCTGACTAGAGCCGATCCGTTCAATCAAAGTGGGTCTGATCGTCAAACTTGCTAACATTTCTGGATCCAATTCGCACTTTGGTCTGAAATCAAACCCCGCGATAAACTCCAGTTGCTTCCATTCAAGGAACATAGCCCCTAAGCTGGCATGTCTTCTACTCAATGCATCAGCCACCGCATTGCCCTTTCCTGGTGTGTATGCGATGTCAAAATCATAGGAAGCTAAGAACTCTAACCATCTCTGCTGACGGAGATTCAGATCTTTCTGAGAGAAGAGATACTTTAACGACTTATGATCTGTAAACAGCTCAAATCTTTCTCCCAAGAGATAGTGTCTCCACATCTTTAACGCGAACACGATCGCTGCCAATTCTAAATCATGGGTAGGGTATCTTCTCTCGTGCAGTTTCAATTGCCGACTTGCATAAGCTACAACCCTACCGCCTTGCATCAATACAGCACCCAGTCCGGTACCACAGGCATCCGTGTATACCGTCATCTCTTCATCCCCCTTAGGAATGACTAACACCGGTGCGCTTGTCAACTTGTCCTTTAAACTTTTGAATGCATTCCTGCACTTTTCATCCCAGACAAAAGCTTGATTCTTCTTGGTCAACTGGGTCAATGGTGCTGCTATCTTGGAGAAACTTTGGATAAACTTACGATAATACCCCGCTAACCCCAAGAAACTTCTTACATCTGTTGCATTCTTGGGCGTAGGCCAATCCTGTACCGTAGCCACCTTCGCCGGGTCCACGGCAATCCCATTTTCTGATACAACAAGGCCCAAGAACCTCACTTCCCTCTTCCAGAAGTGACACTTAGAAAACTTTGCTTTCAATTGGTGTTTTCTCAACACCTCCATCACTATTCTTAAATGTCCCTTGTGTTCTTCCTCTGTCCTTGAGTAAACCAAAATATCATCCACGAACACAAGAACAAACTTATTCAACTGATCTCTGAATACCCTATTCATAAGATCCACAAAATATGCTGGGGCATTGGTCAGCCCGAATGGCATGACCAACCACTCATAAAACCCAGACGGCGTCCGAAATGCCGTTTTAGCTATACTCTCAGCTTCCACTCTAAGCTGATGAAAACCTGTCGCGAGATCCAACTGAGAAAATATTCTCGCGCCACTCAACTGATCGAACAAATCATCTATCCGCGGTAGAGGATACTTGTTCTTCCTCGTCACTTTATTCAACTCGCGGTAGTCTACACACAAACGAAGGGAACCATCCGCCTTGGTAGCAAACACAACTGGTGCTCCCCATTCAGAAACACTCCTTCTGATAAATCCCTTCTTCAAAAGATCGCTGACTTGCACCTCGAGCTCTCGCTGCTCTCTTGGTGCCATACGACGAAGTGGCATCACTATAGGCCTGGCATCTTTTACCAAATCAATACGAAACTCAATCTCTCGGTGTGGTGGAAGTCCGGTCACTTCTTCGAAAACATCCGGATACTGGCCAACCACGGGCAAACCTGACAACTCACTATGCGGAATGTCGAGGGAGTTTAGAAAACTAGCCAATACCCCCTTACTGGGTAGACCACCAAACACTATCCTCCGCCCATCACCCGCTCTAGCTGTCACCAACAAGCCCTCACAGTCTACCACCACCCCGTATCTTTGGAGCCAATCTACTCCCAAAATAATGCCAAACCCAGTAAAGCCCAAAACAAAGCAATCACAAACAAACATGCATCCATGACTCGATAAGACCACATTACGACAAATCATGCTAAGGTTAGTCGAACCACCAATCGGGTTCGTCACTACTAAAGGTCTATCGACAATCTCGGGCTCCAATCCCAACCTATCTACCAGGTCACTAGATATGAAAGAACTGGAAGCTCCGGTATCAAACAAAACTCTAACAGGAACATCATAAACAGAAAGCATACCTTGAATGACGACGTTCTTTCCCTTCTCCGCCGCAGTTGGGGCATTCGACGAAGAAGGAATAGCATTAAGAGCGTAGGCTTTCACCATTTGCTTTTCCTTAGGGGGCTGTGGACACTTGTCCTTATGATGTCCCATTTGGCCACAGTTGAAGCACTTCCTATCCGCTGGCTTGGCCCGACAATTACTAGCATAATGGCCCTTCTTACCACAGCTGAAGCACTCCACATCTTGCTTATTCCTTTTCTTCTGGCCATCCTTAGCTTGGTTCTGCTTTCTCTTATTCTGAGAACCACCCTTGCCTCCACCACTTGCTTGTGGTTTTGGCTCTTCTGCAGATGCAACCTCAGTCTTCGACTTAGGGTAGAGACTCTCTGATCTTAATGCTTTCCCCACAATCGACTCAAACGTCTCCTCGATGTGGTTAATAAGCCTTTCCCCTAAGTACTGATCTAACCCAGTTATGAATTTCTCATTCTTTTTCTCGGCAGTATCAATAAGAGATAACCCATACTTTGACAAAGTGTCGAATTCAGCAATATAATCAGAAACTGCCCTCCCATTCTGCTTGAGTTCCAAGAACCTCTTGAACAACACTGACTTCTGGGCCGCTGGAATGAACTTCTCGCTAAAGCGAGCCTTGAACTGAACCCAAGTAATCTGGTCTTCGGGAGTAGCTGCTTTTATGGCATTCCACCAATTCATTGCCCGCCCTTGCAGCTGACGGGACGCTAGCTTCCTTTTCATCGCATCCTCGATACCCAAATCCTCGAAGATACGTTCGCAACTATCCAACCAATCTTGAACATCCGTGGCCGACTCCGTTCCGTGAAACGGCTTCCCACCAAGGCTAGTATAATCCTTGTTTAGCTTGGCGAAGTCGACTCTCGGCGCCTGCACTATTGGACCACCACCATTTCCACCATTGGGAGCTGCCCTCTGCACATCTCTAAGCATCTCTCTCATGAGGTCAGTAAACATCGTCCTCATGTCAGCAGCATTCCCATTATTGGCTCCCCTACCAGCACCTCTAATATCTCGGCTCATCGTCAATCTGAAAAAGGAAACGATTAACGATTCCATAGTGGTGCTAGTGCAGTACGACTTCATTCTTATACTACTAATAGTATATATATATATATAGTTTTTTTAAAAAAAAACCAAAGTAATCACAAATACGCTCTCTCGTATACGTATATTATCTCTCCCTGATAACTTCCCTAGGTTAACTACGCAACCTAGAGCTCTGATACCAAGTGTGACGGCCCGTCTCGCACCAGCCTGCACTTCCTCCAAGAGTGCGCTGTACACATGCCCGACTAGCACAAGACGGTCGTCAGGAGAAAGGAAAGAAGGGAATGGACTAATCAAAGAACCTGTAGAATGTCTCACAGCGCATGGGATAAAATATAATAATAACATACTTGACATAAAACAGGCGAGACAGTGCATAAGCTGATAACTAATAATCAATGTCAACATCAAAGCAGCGGAAATCCAAATACAGCTTATTACAACTTTCCAAATTTACTGTCTCTAAACAAAAGAAAGCTAAAATAGAAGATACACCAACAATGCCCAAGCAGTGATCTTCAACAACACAGGGAGAATATTATGTATATAGTACGTGGAAGCCTCCTGCTCGTCTCCGGATCATCCACCCGTGCATCACCAGCTAACCTGTCTCTAGTCTGCTCGTGTGAGCACCCAGAGTAATAAGAAGAGACATAAAACTCTGGGTCAGACATAAAGCCTGGTATGAGCGATAAGCATCTAAACAGGGAAATAACAGGTATACTAAACCATACCTGAACCTGGACCTGCAACCAAAGAGTTAGTACCACATACCGTACAATACTCCAAGGTGCCATAATAAATAGTGTAAGAATACGGGGGTGGGGTGTGCATGCCATAATGATAGCAACAAATCATCCATATCAACCATCCTCACACCTCTCACTCAGTGCGTAAAGCGTACGACATCTACCACTTTGGAACACTAGACAAACTGAGGTGACGACGAATCCCGACTTGTAGAGACCCTGCTGTGACCAAGCCAAACACTTGGAGTCATGACCGAACATTTCAATGACCCACTTCATTGGTCATAGCCCTTGGTTCTACCAATGCCATAATGGCCCTGAATCCATCTTCGTACCTCCTACCATAGTGATCCAAAGCTATAGACGTCGATAACTCCTTGGCACGCGTCCCACAGCAAAGCCCAGCCATGAAGCGAACTCGTTGATTCCCATCTGAATCTTGAGCTCTAACTTCTCATTTGGACTTCCTTTGCATCTCGGGTTATGGATCATCACCAGACCGGTTCGGATCCCTTTCATCATCATTGGGATCGTGGTCTTCATCGTCTCGGTTCGTGATTGCTACTTCGGGTCGGATCGGAGGGCACCATCGGTTCGGATCGGATCCCTGCCTCTCCCTTGTAACAGCTCGGATCGGAGTCCTTCATGGTACACTGGATCGGTTCATGGCTTCCAGTCCCATCTGGATCGGATCGGGTACTCCACTACGCCACGGCTCGGGTCACGCCTCCTGGTCATAGCTCCAAGTCCTTCATCCTCCTTCGAGTCTCTGGTTCGTTGTCCTCAAGGCGATCAGATCGGATCGTGTCGTCATCGCTCCAGGCGGGTCGGGTCGGAGCTACCAAGCCTTGAATTTCGACTTCTCGGATCGGTTCGGAAGTGACTACACGGATCGGGTCGGAGTCCTTACATCGGTTCGGTTCGGGTCTCCCTTATCCGATCCGATCCGGTCAGATACCCTGCAGTTTTTCTGCAACTTTCCAGCAACTGTTTATACGCCTCTCGACGGCGTTTTCGACCAATCTAACTATTGGAATCAATCTCAAAGCATACTAAAGGGTCATAACAACATATAACAGCAACCACAAGCAACAAACAACAATTTAAATGAATCAAAATGGATCAAAAGTGGCCAAAACCCCACATTTTCCTATAATCCCTCTTAATCATGTTTAAGCATATGATTAGCAAAACACATCGAAATTACCCCAAATTTCTAACAGAGCCTTAAAACATTATTTTAGAATTTTAAGAATTTTTCCAGAATTTATTTACGTGTAAATTCGCTAATCTTCACTAATTACCCTTAATTAACCGTAATTAGTGTCAAAATGATGCTATCACTCACCTTGGCCACAACTAAAACCCCAAAACCGAAATATTCTCTGATTTGGCGCTGTTCCCAATCTTATACAGCAGCTCCAACCTTGCTTTGGTGCTTTTTCTTCTTAATTTGATGCCTCTAAGCCTTAATCCTTGATAAGGAAGTGATTTTGGGTGTTTTGAGAGAGATTTAGAGAGTGGAGGCCATGGCTAGGTTAAGGGAAATGAAAGTGGCGGCTGGAAAATGTCTAAAGAAATGTTTTCTAACCCTAATCAGCACCTATATTCCCCTAAACCCGAAATTCCCCTTGGGCCAAGCTGCTAATCACCCGGTTAAGCCCAATTAAGCTGTTTTTCACCATCTGAAACTTGTTTCAGCCATATCTCCCAAACGGTGAGTCCGTTTGGCTAATGTGACCACTCTACGGAAAGAGAAACCATCATTCGGAGCCAATGGAAGTGGTTTCAGGTCAAAATTCCCTTCCAGTCAAAAGTTATGGCCAAAACAGTGCCAACTAGGGGTAAAATGGTCATTTAAAAATCGGGAAAAATCATGAACATGGGAAATGACCCCAATAGTCATCTCCCAAAGTTACATGACCATACGACTTCGTATGTGACAAAAATAAATATTCTACGATCCTATGATGCGTAGAAATGCGGGTCGTTACAGAAGATAAGTGGCATTTAAGGTAACTTTCGCAGTACCATCTTGAATAGTGATCATAGATTCAAGTTTTTTTTTTAGCATAGCAGTGCTTGCAATATCTGTTTGACTTGTTAGACCTGCAACAACTTCATCCAACTCTCTCCGTGTTACAGCCGCTCTCGCTCTAGAAGATTCATCAACTTCAAAGTGGTTGGTGGGTATGTAACGTTGTTAGCACTGTCGATGAGGTCATTGGTCTCTTTGACGGTCTTACTGGTAGTCTCCTTTGGTTTACCCATGACTTCGAGCAAGGTTTAAAGTCTGGAAGAGATTTGATGATTCGCCTGGATCTTAGATCTAGTAGATCTACAATAGAAGAAGACTTAGAACTTTGAGCCTGAGAGAAGTGTGAAGGAAGGAGATGCAAATGCGTCCCCATAGTGGGTGCCAAATGTTTAAGTCAAAATTGGCTCTAACACCAAGGGCGCTTAGGAAGCACTTCACCAAACAGTTAGATTTAATGTAATAGGGCCACAATCACTAAAAAGCAAAATAAAAGATAAGAGATTTTATAGTGGTTCGATCTTAGGTAGATCTACATCCACTTTGGAAGGGATTTTATTATGACATCAATGGTTACAAGACATGGGATCTCTCTTTGTACATTCATCTTCTCTTATTACAAGTAAATCTCACTTAGATCTATGCAAATTGGTAGATAAACGATTGGACCGGTGGAGAAATGGTGAGATCGATGGAGGAGTGATAAGAAATCTTCAAATGCAAGGAGGATAAAGGAGGATCTTCAATCTCTAAGACACTTGGTTGATCTCTATGGAAGCCATGGTGGATCAAGCTGTAACAACCCGGAAAATCAGAACCAATTTAAAAATTTTATTTTGGCGATTTTAATGGATTTTGAATATTTAAAATGATTTATTTTAAATAATAACGACTACAAATTTATTTTGAACAGAATTAGAATGTATATATTTATTTAAATCGAAGTTAGAATATAAATATTTATTTTATTATAAAAGGAACTGGAAATGGCGCGGTAGTTTGAAAATTCGATTTCAAATTTCAATTGGTTGTACAGGATTTAAAATAAACCGGATTTTAGCGAAACCAGAAATATTTGAATCTGTTTGAAAATATATTTCCAACGAATCTGAAAAATTGAAATTTCATAGCAGGAATAAAAAGTTATGTCTAGTTGAAAATTCGGAATAGTAGCTATGGAAATATAGCCCTTAAAAATAGCTGTTTTGCAAACGACCTCCATTTTCGACGAATCTACTTTTGTTGGATCTGGGATGTCAAGTTATTGCTAGATTCCAATTTTCATAATTTTTTGAATCAATATGTGAGCGTGGCGAAGGAAAACGTGTTTGAGCCGTTTCACAAGCTCTAAATCTTTGCTTGGAAGTGTTAGATGTTGTTAGGATCACTCGAAATGGGAGAAGAAGCAATTTAGCAGCCCTTCGGGGTGGTGGCAATCGATCCCCTTTGTTGTGGAAGCCATGACCTATTTATAGGTGAGCTCCCATGAAGAAATGAGCTAAAATCCATATATGCAGGCTACGGGACACTCGTCCCTTTAATTGCAAAAATTTCACAGCCTGGTTATAGCCAACTGTCTCCAGTTGTTGCCAGCTGTCTCATGCGAGCGACCAACTAGAGGATGTGCGATCGGGCAGCTAGAGGTTGTAGCCAACTATCTCTAGCTGTTGCCAGCTGTCTCATGCATATATAACGATTTCTGAAAACGAGTTGAAGCCACAAAATGCTTCACCTAGGTTAATTCAAAGCCAGTTTAAGAAGGGTTCTAGAGGAAGTTTGTTCAGAAATAAAATTTCAGATAGGTGCCTCCAGTTGTTATATTACGAGGATAAACTTACAAACAAAGCTTTTTCGCCAAAAGAAAGGTGAAAAGAGTTCAAAAATAACAAGAAGCAGTGGGCAGAACACATGAGTAGAATTAAAAGTTGGGCGTTTCTCGATGATACAGTATGTTTGCAGGTAATAAGCAAGCCCAGATGTAATAGATGTAATAGTTCACTGCATATAACTTAATTTATTATTGATACGTTTAAGATATGGGTTCCTCCACATATATGTGAGTATTGTGTTAGTGTGATGCAAAAAAATAAATAACAAAGAAATCAACAAATAAGAGGGAAGCAGTATAGAGTAAATGACTGCGACAAGACGAATGTTATGATCCAATTAAGGGACCTATAAATGTGTCTATGGATAATCTTGCTGGGTAGAGTTCATGAGCCCATTCCAAACCGAAGTCGGTTGGGAAGCAATTGACCTCGTAGTGGTCATTTTTGAACTTTAAAATAAATAAATTTTCAAATTTTGTTTTACTGATTAATCTGGTTTTCGAATAATAGAAACCAAACCTAACCAATTATAAAAACAAAAACTAAAACCAACCAATGAACTAAAAAAACAAAACCAAGCCAACTAAACTTAATTCGTTTCATTAGTTTAATTAGTTTTAACCAATAAAATGCTCACTCCTACTTGAGGGGTCTTAGCCGGCTAGGGACCTCACTTGTTTTTCTCTTATTGAGAGTTGGTTTAGGTTGATTCATTATGAATCGACAAATCTCAAACCCTTCCATACCTTCCTCTTATTGGATTCCTTTGGAGATAGCTTGGACACATTCCTGTTCGATCATGCATTACAAACCTACAAAGGATTTCTACATGCAATTTGTTTCTTATGAAAGCGGCGAGAAACGTCCCTTATTCTACTTGATTATGGAGGATGAGTTCTATGTGGCTATTGATGGTCCAATGTGTGACTGGAACAGTACTATCTTCTTCTTGGAATAGTTGCTTTTTTTTTTTTTTTTTTTTTTTTTTTTTTTTATTTTAAACTCTACTGAGTTTGATGACTACGTTCCCAGACTGGCCTACATGTTCGTTGATCTCATAGCCCATGTTGTACTTCTACTGTTGGACATGTCTCCTCCTCTGCCGAGGAATGAAATTTCAACCCTTTTTGTGGGCAAGTCTGTTTCCCCCTTGGGATGTAACTTGTTTAGGTCCGTAGTCTTTGCTACACACCTTATTTTTTTGGTTTAGTGGTCTGAATACTTTAAACTCAGATTACTTGTTCTGTGCATGTACAAAGCACATGTTTTACATTTTTATAGAAGTGGTTACGACCGCTATAAAAACCAGTCGGCTTTGCTAAAAATATATTTGAGTGGTCCATATCGTGTGTAATTTATGTATGGGCTCATCAGTTGAAATCTCGCTTGTTTCCAACATAATATTAAAAGTTACTACAGTCTGAACATAAAAATAGCAGTTACATGCATGAGTGGAGTTCGGATATATGAATGTAGCATATTATTTTCTAAATGTATTCGTTGGTCACCATGGTGAACTATATCATTAGTTTACAAAACATAGCATCTCCATGGTACGTATTGTCTATAACTTAGGAGAGAGTTAATCGGTTGAAACCTCGCTTGGTTCCTAAGTAGCATGAAGAAGCTACTGCAGACTGAATGAAAAAAATAGCGATTTTGAGTCTAGACAGAATTAAAATATGAGAATGTAGCATATTATTTTTAAATACAATCGTTAGTTATTATGGAGGACTACAACATTCGATCATAACATGAAGTATATGAATGTTCCTTATTATCCGTAAATTAGTTCAAAATTCATTGATCAAAGTCTTGTTTGATTATGAGTTAGCATGAAAAAGTATTGAAATCCGAACCAGAAAAATAGCAGATTTTGCTTTGTTAGGATTAAATAGATAAATGAGTTATGCATTTATAGCTCTTTTTAAGATGACCAATCGTATGATCCGCGGGTTGTGTCATATTTCCAGCCATTGAAATAGTTTTCTTCACTAGTATATTCAAACAATAAACGGTGGCTGCAAATAATATGAGCCGCCAGACAGGGTTAGGAAGTAAGATTTGATGCGAATTCCTTCTGCTTCTTCATCAGAACTCCACGTATTACATGGCCCCTTGAAAGTCAAGCATTTGAGTCCATTTTTAGCACAAGAGGCGCCAATTCATCTCTCATGAGAAGACAAAAAACGTTCATTGAATGTACACCATGATTTATGTACGATTTATAACTGTATATATCACATAATGTGCATAAAACCTTGCTTCTTGCAAGCCATATGATAAACATGTGCGGTTCTGGTGAAGAAGACAGTAGACATATGTATGTACGTATGCACATGTGTGTGCCTATATATGGGTCGTATGATAGGCCAGCAGTATAAACTCCTTGGCTGTGCTTGGTTACAAGCACGAAGTAAATAAGTGTAAGCAAACAAAACCAACTTAAATGCTGTTATCATACACAAATCAAACAAAGCCACATTAATGCCTGGTCGCGACAGCGATTCAATCATTCTGCCCTGATCCGTTCACACTTCACTCTGTCGCCACTCGGTAGAATAATGAATGAATAACTGGTCCACTAGCTAATTCATATGTATTTTGTTTCAGATAGCTTCAATTTGCATCCTTTTCTTTTCTTGCATCCGTCACCTTCATGCTTTTCACAAACTCAGACCAACGTCCATAGAAATTACATAACTTCTGTTCAGTATGTATTATATCATATCCTCAACACATGATGTGGTTGAGATGTATTCACTTGGAACCACCAAAATCATGTTATGATATTGTCCTATACTGGTGAATACAGACATTCCTCTGGACCTGAAGAACCGGGAAGTAAGGGAACACCACCTCCGAAATCCACACCATTGATTTCTACTTTATTGTTTTATTACATATTATAAAATGTAAAATGAATGGTTGGATTTGCAAGGATCAGGGAACGTAGGTCCAAACTAAATTAGGTAAAAAATAATTTGGTAACAGAAAAGAATTGCATAAAATTCAAGAAAATACAAAATGAAGCATGATTTATATGGATCACTTATTTTAGTGAAGTGCACTCATATATGATCCATGCATTTCACGTTTATATGTATACTGTCAAGATCATGACTATTTGGTCATATGGTACCATGTTGCATTGAAAGAAAAAACTGAATAAAATAGAAATGAATATTTGCAACAGAGTGCATGCATACTGCAGAATCCCCACTACCTGTATATATTCCAGATATTTTAGAATTAACTATGGGATAGTAATAATATATAGGTTTCTACTTAGCAATCCACTACAGCAAAGGAAGAAAGACGATGGTATGTTTTTCCAGTGGGAAAGTTAGGTTGATCATATCAAATTCTTCTTCTCTTAATTTATTCATTGAATCTGATTAATTTACGCACATGGTAAATATTTATCCTGATCCAAACTGCATTTGCTTTCAAGCTTACTTCATTATCTTTTTTTATTTATCGCACGGTATATATAGTGGCATCAGTACTCTATATCAACACTTTTTGACTTGAATTTAAAAGGCCATTAAAGAGTATAATGCGTACGTAGAAAGTGACTCATAACATTTGTTAATTAATGGATACAGAAAATGTGCTCATGCACTAAGTTGCCTTGGTGGCGATTACCTTTTTGGGATCCACTACAAGAAAAATACCCTATTGCAACTAGCTATTTGCAACAGGCCTCAAATGTCAGTTGCAGTAAATGATATTTAGCAACAGGCCTTTCGTACCCGTTGCAATATGTAAGATTTAACAACAGGCCTTCCCTTCCTGTTGCGAAAAGTACATTTATTGCAACAACGCTTTAATGCCTGTTGCGAAAACATACTTTTAGCAACAGCTCTTTCACTCCTGTTGCAATAGACATATTATTTGCAACTACACTTTCAAACCAGTTGCCAAATATATATATTTAGCAACTGTTTTCACCAGTTGCGATAATTGTAATTTTTTTACAACAGGTAAAGCCATTTGGAAAAAACACACTTTTAAAAATTATTTTCCCCCAAGTAATATTCAATTATAATATAAGAAGTATAAGCATAATAGTTAATATATATATGCATATATACACACATACATACATATATATATATATATACACACACACACATACATATATATATAATTTGTAACTGCGCATCCAGACCTGTTGCAAAAAGTTATCTTGAGCAAGTGATTTCACCACTTGCAATAATTAATTAATAAACAATAAATAATAAATAAGCAATAAATAATAAATAATAATAATGACCAATTAATTAAAAAGTTAAGAAAACAGATAAATATAAATGATTGTAATGAACTAATGATAGTAAAATAATAATAATAAAAATTAGCGGATAATAATAACTAATCAGTTTGAAATGTGAAATATTTATGTTAATAATATATGGTAAATGGATGAATAATATTAATTAGTTTTTACTAGCAATTGTTGATATTATTAGACTAGTATTAAAATTTTAGTGAATAGTATCTTTGTTTGTTAAAAGTAGAAAAAATACAACAACTTTTTTGGTTCAAACTTTTAAATTTTTTGTTCCAACCTTTATTTTTTTCATCCAAAAAACTAAAATATGTATTCTAACTGGACATCGCGTCCTGTTCGAAGAATGAGAGATACCGTTTGTGCATGAGTTTGAAATTTGAGATCAAATTAAGTAGTATTTTAATAATTTATAATCATTTTGGGTAATTAATAAGTAATATTTTAATAATCTATAATTATTTTTAATAATGAATAAGATTGCATAAGTAATCATTGATAATTAGGTACTTAATTAATAACTACAAATAATAATGTATAAATAATTATATTTACCGAATATATAGTAATATATTATAATTGATAACTCATAAATAATAGTTCATAAATATAGGTTAGCAACTTTAATTTAACGATTTATTATATAGTGACTTATGACGAATAATTGAAAAACAATAATAATCAATAATTTAAAAACAATAATAAACAATGATTTGTGGTTATCCACTAACCTGTATTTGATAATGGAGTGGAGGGAAATAATTTTCGTGTGGAGGGAAATAATTTTCGTGTGGAGGGAAATGAATCTACTGGAGCGAAATTCTATAGGCTTCATTAGGACAGAAACCAAATGGGGACGCATCACATTCCTTTATCCCAAAATGGAATTAAAAAACCCTAAGCGAAATAGATGGCGGCAATGGCATCTCTATCCGGACATCGACGCTTAAACCAATCCGACAATCTCCCTGTTCAAAGTCTACGCCTCCCACGACATAACCATAATTTTCTTCCGCATCCTACATCCTAGTTTTCCCAGGTAATCTTTTCTCTTCTCATTGCTCCCTCCTTCCTAAGTAGCAAACATCATATTTCGACTGTCGAATTCCTACTCGTTTTCAGGTATCGTCGATCAAGTTTTCCAGCTCGAGTTCCTACTCGAATTCCATCTCTATCAGGTGCGAACATACAAAGTTTTCAGAAATGGAACTAGAATATCCAATTAATGTTCGATTGACTGGAATTCGTTTGGGTATTTTTTTATATCAATTTATTTTTTAGTTCTCTAGAAATGGAACTAGAGTATGAATAACACCAATTTTTTATACCAATTTTGTAAAATTTCCAATCATCTCCTTAGTTGTCATGGAACCTGTTCGTTTGGACAATTGGTAGCTGAATCTTTTGTAAAGCTAACATCTTATTATATGTTTTTTAAATGACTCGCAAAAGATACATGGACTCATGTTATTTATCAGTGTCTGAATTGGACAATTGGTAGCTGAATTTGCTTAGTTGAGACTTGAATGTTTTATTTTCATTTCAGAACAGCTACATGAACGTCTTCACAATCCTTCTTTGGGGTAACATTTGGGTTTAATCCTGATTCACCCTTGTCCTAATTGTTACATTATTTTGTAGATTAAAGCTTAAAATATAAGTTATTTTTAATTATAACCCAAGCACAGTCACGTATCGGTCTTGGAGTTTGTTCTGATGACTTTCAGTTGCACATCTGGTTTATTAATTAGTTCATTGTGTGTTCATCATTAGGCGAGGCCATTTTCTTTTGTGAATTACTCTGTTTTCCATTTGAATTTTGCATCTTTTCTTATCATTTACTGTAGTATTTATTTCATATATCAGTCCATGTATTACTCTTGTTCTTAGTCCTGTGGGGATTGCAATGGTTCATCCATGTAAGAAGCTTCTAAAGGCTTCAGATATAGGGTTTTCTATTAGTATGCAGCACCACTCAAGTTTAGGGTCTCAAAACTGAATCAAAAGCAGTCATTGTTTATATCGCATTACTGTCTTTACTTGTAACACGCCTTACTGTTTATTATTTCTTAATTTTGTATATTTGTTTTACTATTCTGGTAGGAGTGTTTCAACTTAATTAGTCAGTTGAGCCGAGGTGTTGGTACAAAGTATATGGCAAAATGTGCATGGATAGTGGGCTTTTTCTGGGAAGTTGCATGTGAAGTCATGGTATGTTTTATTATTGATTTGTGCATGCTTCCAGATTTATATTTGTACAAAGTATATGGCAAAATGTGCATGGATAGTGTTTCAACTCATTCATTTTCCTTTTTTTTTAACATTGGTTACTTGATGCCAAATCTATACATATGGACCAATGATATAAAGTCTTGGTAAACTCATTCTTGTTCTAACTGAACCTTTGTTTTTATGGTTTCATTCATTTGCCTCTGAGTATTTATGTATTTACATTTTCCAAAGGCATGGCAACTACGCGAAGAAGGGAGACCGAAAGAGATAGCGGATTCAAGTCTAGAAGGATACTCCAAAGAAGTATTAAGATACGCAAAAGTTGCACTCTTTTGCGCACAAGCAATAGCTCAAAGAAGTCCCTCAATTGCCTAAGTTTATTCTCTTATTATAGTATATGTATATATGATTGGGTAGAAATATGAGTATAAAATACTCTATTCGAAAAAATGTGTTGTGTGAGAGAAGAAATTGTTACACATGAATGGTGTATGAAAACTGTAGAAACTTTTATTGTAATTGTTTGTACTATTAAAACTTTGTTAAATAAAATTTTTATTTGTTTATTTTATTCTGTGATATACGCTATTACTAAAACAAATACATATAATATGTACTATCTATAAGCTATAATTTTTTTTTATAGATTTATGAATCTATTGCAACGGGCATAAACTGTTGCAAAATGGTCTGTTGCAACAATAAAAGCCAGTTGCAAAAAAGTATACCGCAACGTTTTATTGCAACAGGCAGAAAAAGTTGCAGACTTTTAGCAACTTCGGCTATACCAACAGGCGCAGGCCTGTTGCAATTGGTCTACTGCAACAGATATTGCCTATTGCGAAAAGTGTTTTTTGTTGTAGTGGAGCAAATCAATGGAGAAGTCAAGCGCCACCAAAAAAGTATATGTTAACATATACAAGATTTAAATTGGAAACATATACTTAGAGATAAAATTAAATAGCCACGTTAAAATCATGGCTCCAGTCTATGAGCTAAAAATGCTTGTTTCCCTTTTTGAATTAGCCATCAACGAGAGTTTACCCCCACTACCTCTAGATAGTAAATAGACAATCTTGAAACTTAATAGTGTATAGGACGTCAAACTAAAAACTCTTTTAATAAACCAAGTGATATATGCATACATAACGACTTCAAGCATAAAGTTTTATACTTGAAAAGAAATTGAAAATGAGTTGAAGCCACAAAATGCTTCACCTAGGTTAAATCAAAGCCAGTTTAAGATGGTTTCTATAGAGGAAGATTGTCCAGAAATGAATTTTCAAATAGGTGCCTCGCAAGGACAAACTTAACAAGAAAAAATCGTTAATGCGATACAAAATCATTGTTATGTTACATTCAAATGTGAAAAAACTATTATAATTTCGGTAAGAACTGTTATAATCTCGGCTCTGTGTTAAGTGTAATTATTTACATTGTAGTTTTACTTGCTTACATTCCCAACTGAAGCCTTTCCGCCAAAGAGAAAGCTGAAAACAGTTCAAAAATAACAAGAAGCAGGGGGCAGAGCACATTTGTATACAATTAAAAATTGGGCCTTTCTTGATGATTCGATATGTTTAAGCCCAGATGTAATAGTTCCGTGCATACAACTTTAATTTACTATTGATACTTTTAAGATACGATTCCTTCGCATATGTGTGGGTATTGTGTTTATGTGATCCAAAAAATAAATAAATAGTAAATAAGTCAATAAATAAGAGAGAGGTAGCACATAGTAAATGACTGCGACAAGCATAACATTATGACCCAATTAAGAAGCCTATTAATGTGTTTGTTGATAATCTTGCTATGTAGAGTTCATCAGCCCATTCCAAACCAAAGTCGGTTGGGAAACAACCATCAACCGACCTCCAACGAAGTTCGGTTGCTTTGAAATAGGTCGATTTGGCAATACATAATGTGTTGGTTTGAAAATCTCGCTTAGCCGACTTATTTTAAGTCCGTTAAGGTTAATATATCGATTTAAAATAAGCCAACTAAGGGCATTTTTTCTCTTTCTTAACCGGTTTATTTTAATTTGGCTAAAGGGAAGTATGTATTGCAATCCAACGGACGTGGATTGTAATCCATGTGAGTTTAGAGGTGAGCAAATGGCTGGTTTGGTTTAAAACTCATAAAAAATATATTGAAATCAAAATAAATATTTAAAAAGCATAGACCGAACCAAAGCAAACCAAATCGATATTTTTTGAAATCAAAACCAATTGACCGATAATATTTGGTTCACTTTGGTGGTTTATTTGATTTATCTTAAAATGAAATAAATCTTCTAGTTGTTGACATAACATAGGATTAAAGCAACTAATTAAGTACATACGATGCAAAAATCTTAAAAAACAAACTTTCTTTTGCAAATGTTAATATGAAATTAATGAAAAATAATATTGTAATGGAAATATTGTAAATAATAATGTTATTAGTGGTCATTCTTGAACTTTAAAATAAATAAATTTTCAAATTTTGTTAATTGGTGTTAGACCAAAAAATGGTCCTAACACCCAATTGATAATGTTTTGTAGAGAATAATGAGGAATCATAAACAAAAAGCAAGAAAAATCAATCAACACACGGAATTTATAGTGGTTCGGCGTTAACAAGCCTACATCCACTTCATAGCTTCTCAATTCATTCAGAAATTACGAATACAATGAGTATTGACGCTCAAGCACTCAATTACAATGAATAATACTCTCCGAATTCATTGATTTTATTAAAGAGGATGAAGGTTTTTCGTTGGTGGCCATGGCCGAAATAGACAGAGCTTCCTTGAGGCCCAAAAAGTCCCCTTAAATGATGTGTTGTATGTGTATTTATAGGTAGAAATTCGGTTAGGCTTGAGTGGCCACATGGCAGCTTTAGAGTAAATCTCGGAAGTAGCGGAGAACATGGGGAAATGGTCTTTAACTGCCCAGAATTCGGTTAGGGGTAGAGACCCGATCCGGTTGGCCCGATCCGGATAACCCGATCCGGATGACCCGATCCGGTTTACCCGATCCGGATGACCCGATCCGGTTTACCCGATCCGGTTTACCTGATCCGGTTTGGTTGGTCAGAAATATTCGCTTTAGCTTGATCCGAAATGGTGGAATCCAACCCGAAGCTTATGTGCACAGAAATACGAGTTTTCCCATCCTTCGTTACTTCGTCCAAGCAGATGTCGATCTCTGGCAGTTCATACTCAAGCCCTGAGTGGCCTTCCTGATAGAGTTCTTCGGCTTTGGATAGTCTGGTCACAAAGCAGGCTAACATTTTGCCCTCCAAAGTACATCTTGTTGCAAATAAGATGTGCTTTGAATAAGTCGAAATGAATCTTTTTGGATCTTTTTCTGTATAAATGGTTTGTCATATGCTGCATTGCTTCCGTTGATGCTTATCGGGCCAAATTTCATGGCTAGAGTGGTCAAGATGATCAAGTAATCGTTTAGACTTCGTCGAATCAAGAGGTAGAATTCCTTCATCATAGGTCTCCAGTGTGAGATCGTACATGTAAAAGTTGATGCCAAACGATGCCATCTTCCTAAACAAGTCAAGTGCATTACTAAGCTAAGATTTCTTTAATGTATAAGTCAATGTATACAATAGTCGTCCAAGTCATAGTATGGTGTCAGAATCTTCATATCTTGAGCTAACATCTGGACCGTTCGGATAGAGTGCATCAGAGTCGGCATATGAATTTGTCATTTTTGCTTGGATTTGGACTATCTCGATATCAGGATATTAATCTAGGACTCCATGATTGCATCTAATCGTAATAATAGTGCATCCGAAAGCCATGATCACTTCAGATTGTTTTATAGTCCCGTGATCACATACAAGTCAGTACGAGATGTTGTTGAAAACATGCAAGCCAATAGCTGGTAGGATTATCACAATTGTAAGGCAGCAGAGGAGTTCATCATACTCTCCATGTGATGCAGTTGCAGATCAAGTCTTTGAATTCTTGCTCGATCCGTAATTTCGCTCACTTGGATGGTCGGGATGAATCACGTCATATTCTAAAGATATAATGTATATGTTCTGAATCATGCATTGAGTCAGGGTCATGTTTAAAGTCAATCTGTCGATTGAAGTTGATGTTCCTAGCATTAGTGGAGGACGAGCGAAGTCAGTGCTTATGCCCCCAGCATTGTTGGGGGTTATGATAGGTCAATCGGACATCCAATCTTTTAGCCTTTATACTTTTTTCTGCCGCATCGGATTAGATATGTAGGTTCAACAATCTTAGTCACCCTGTGTCATTATGTGCACATTCCCAAGTCATCAAGGGTTGGAGTTGTATATGCGAATGGTCGAATCACATTCGCGTTGGGGTCAACCCATCTGTTTAGCCAGAAAGCAGTGATCGCCTTATTGAGTATATCAGCAAACTTAGATACTCTCCTCGCATCATCTGCAGAGTTGAGTAAGCTCGTCAATCTTGCAAGCGAGCGAATGTCGTTAGTGAGTTATTCGAGCTCCTTCGTTCAAGCTTTGGCATAATCCGAAATAGCCACCATAGTCTTGTTGAGCCTATCTCCCATGCTTGGTTCCATTAAGCTTGACAATCAAGACCGCGAGCCCGATTAATGACATTGGTCATTTCTAGAATTGTAAATTCCTGTTATTCTTTCCTGGGGCTTTTCTTTTTCCTTTATTATTTCAAGAGTCAGATGGTGCTCCATTCTGTCGTGAAGACATTGAGATCATCCATTTCAACATTAGCACACTCTTATTGCACGAATCTGTCTGTCTCAGGATAGGATTTTCCAACGTTTCTAGGAGAATCTCATGGTAGAGAGATACCAAGGTTTGTTTCAGAGGTGAATCCGTCAAGTCCTCTTGGTGGGTCTCGATGCAAAGAGATTTTGAAGTTTGAGATATCCAGAATACCGGATACTACAACAATCAACACTATATATGGTCTAGGTCGATTTACTGATGCCACCGTGGCGTTGAATCTTTCAAGGAATGCATGCAGGGTCTCGCCTGATCTCTGTTGAAGCATCAATTAATGTTGCCAAT
Source organism: Allium sativum (assembly GCA_030737875.1). Classification (NCBI taxonomy): domain Eukaryota; kingdom Viridiplantae; phylum Streptophyta; class Magnoliopsida; order Asparagales; family Amaryllidaceae; genus Allium; species Allium sativum. The sequence continues at coordinate 1,012,061,260 of CM060913.1, forward strand.
TTGGCCCTCATCTTTGAGAAGTTGTCGCTAATTACCTAATTTAGCGCTAGTGCCCCCGGTATGAAGTCTTAAATTGGGTGGAAGCCGGTTTCTGGCTTCTTGGTTGTGCATATGTAATAGCAGTCAATCAGGCTTCTGTTTTTTAATTCTGGATGGTGATCCGCTACTTGGATGTATGCAGGTTGCTCTTGAGGAGCCATTCTTCTGCTTATAGTCTGGGTTATTGTGAAACTCAGATAATCGTAAATGTGCCTAAAGCTGGCAGATAGTCAGATGATGATGTTCGAAGCTCTTACCCTGTACTCCCCATCCATGGGGATTTTACTAAACGGTGGTCATCAAATCCACGTATTCTCTGAATTCATACTCCCTCATCGAGTTGTGAGTTAGAGTTTAATAGAAAATGATTTATTCGTGTCCAGCTCATGTTAGTCCTTGTTCTCCCATCCAAGCTTTGAGGTTTGGAGTCGGATGGCAATGAAGTTAGACTATAGCTTTCTCGAATGCTCTCGTCTTCCCCCTACATGGGGAGCCTCATGTTGAGGTTGAGCTGGATTTTGAACATTCCTCCAAATTGGAGCAAAGGTAGGTCGGGCTTCGTTTAATTTTTCGGTGGCTCTTGCATATCCATCGTTTTCATCCAAAATGTTACAGTCGGAAGTTGCATGCTACAAATGCCTGGGAGGAGGTTGGTTGCATCTTGTTTTATTAAAGACGACTATGCCAACTTGTCCTAGGGTCCCATATGATCTGGACCATGGAGCAGGGAGTGTTTGAGCCAAGTTCGTTGTCGCTTGAATTTCCATGGTGCTCGCTCCAGCGATTAAGTCATAATTACTCGGCCTTCCATCTATCCAAGTAGAAAAGTTATCCATCATTTTCTGTCGTTTCCAGAGAAGTTTGTCTCACCGAGCCATCTGAGTTCTCAAATCAACGAGGGTACCACATATTTCATATCTAGCTTGACATGCTGAGGGATCATTGCAAGAAGAAATTTGCTGACTTCCTTCGTTCCAAGCGCCTTCTGCGCCAATATCCTTAGCACGGAAGAAATTTCTATCTTCCTTCTTCTTAGCCTTTGAGTTTGAGTGTCAGGCAATTTGCCTCCTCGCAAGTTAGAGGTCAAAGTAATGGCATACTCCGTTATATGGGGTCTTTCAACCGGGAATTCGGTCTGGACTAGCAAATGGACGTTCATTCTGCATCCATTTCGTGGCCCTCAAGCAGCAATGTGGCCCCAGTCCAGGTGTAATGGCGAAAGGTCGGTAGTTGTATCACCTCCCATTCAAATTTAGACATGGATGCATGGAAAAGAGACATTGCTTTATAAGCTTATGTGCTCGAGTTATCCAAGTGCTCGAGTTATCACGTTTTCCATTCAACGTATTTGCGAGGTAGCACTCGTCGTTGCACTTGGGCTATGGCCAGTCACACATGGGTGTGTATGTTGATTTGATATATCACTCTTAGGACCTCCTTTCGGTGATTGCATTGAGTCGTGTGGGAAGCTTAGCATTAGAAGTCGATGTCATTCCTTCAAACACGACCTCTTTGTTGTTGTACGCGAGTATCCCTTGTGTCTTTGCTTTGTATCTGTACATAATCTTGCAATTCGAAAAAGAATAGTCAGCTTAGTCTTGCAAGCTACTAAGTCAATCTTTAAGTCACAAGAAATTGTAGCTCGAAATGAAAACATGTTGAGTGCTAATCTATCTGGCATAGAATTATTAAATGTCAAAGTGTCAGGTGTCGTAGTTTGGAGGTATAGTGTCTGTAGCCTCCATTTAACTTTGAAACACGGGTCGCGTCCGAAGCGTGTTTGAAGTTAATTCAGAAATCTATGTCCGTGCCCACAGCGTTGATGGGAACCAGATTAAGTCATTCGGATGTCCGATCCGTAAGTCATTTATAATCCTGTCTTCAGTCGGAGGGCAATGAAGATTGCATGCACGTCGCAGCATTGTCCTTTATACTCTCTCCCAAGTCGTGAGAGTTAGAGTTATGGGTTTAGTGGTCTTAAGTCATGGTGCACCATTCACACTAAACCAACAGATTTATACTCTCTCTCAAGTCGTGAGAGTTAGAGTTATGGACGTCGCGGTTCGTCCTTTATACTCTCCCAAAGTCAGTTTGGGTTAGAGTTGTGGATCGAGTGGTCTTAAATCTTGGCGCGCCTGTCACACTCGTCCTAAGTTTATACTCATATCCAAGCTCTGAGGATTAGAGTTAGTCGGGCAAACAGTCGGGTCACATTTGCCTTGGCATCGTCCCTTTGCTCCCATGTCAAGGGCAAAGGTCGCCATTGGGGATGATCGGTTCTCACCCCTATTGAGTTTATACTCCTCCCTTCCGAAGCATGGGAAAGAGTTAGATACGTCGTTAGAGAGCGGTCGAGTCATACTCATCCTCGTCTTAACATATCTCTTTTGCCCCCACTTTGAAGGTAAAGGTTATCTCATTCATGGTATTGTACCCGTCACTGTTGCACTCTTCCCATCAGATCAAGGGATAGAGTCGTCGATCTACCAAGTGATTATGTCACACTCGAATACACTTCTATGTCATGCGTGGCGAATCAATGGATAGATGATGAGGAGGCCTCATTAGTATGTCCATATATGGATAACACAGGTCGAACTCGTGTGCATTTACTCTCTTGCCCCCACATCAAGGGAAAAAAGTCGGTGAATGAATGGTCGAACTTCTTTTGCTTTAGAATGTTGTCGTTAGGCCAATAGTAAGCGGGTGAAGGTTCGAATCACGTTCGCCAAAGCTTTACATTCCTCCGATCAAACTATGGCAGGAGTTGTCGGTACAAAACCTCGGGTACCTGCAACATTCATATACGAATTTGCATGAGTTAATCATGTCAATAACTCAAGAAGTATGTAAAGGAAAATGCATGATTGGAAAATAAGTATGTTGATAGGCGGTGCTGCCTCCTTTATTTGGATTTATGTAATTCGATGGCATCGACTGCAGGATCTGATTGTATGGACGGTCGAACCGCGTCCATCTGGAGTCGGATCTCAACTCTGAAATGCAATGATCGATGCACAATTATCTTGAGATCTGCCACGTGTGAGCCAAGGAGTGGATGGTCACCTCGGATCCATCTTAAGGTATACAACTTCTCTCAGGCGAAGGACGTGGCTCTGTAAACGAGCAATTCAATCGGGCTCGTTACGACAATGCTCCATAATTCTTCCTGTGGGTGCTCAAAGTTTGATCGGTACCAAATTCGGGGTACCTACATCATCCACATATAAATTCATCTGAGTTAGTTACATCAATAACTCATAAAGCATGGAAATATAAGAGTCATGGTTAAAAAGTAATTCTGTTAAAGGAATGAATATCATTCTGTGCGAAGATGGCATTGCACGCTCTTTGCAGGTCCATTTTTCCTCACTACATCTCTGTCAGGGGATGGCTGTCAAAATCTTTAGCTGGAGATGAACGTCTTTTCAAACCGTTGTGGGGTGGCGGTCCTAAGAATGAACAGACCTTGATTGAGGACTTGGAGTGACAAAGGCAACTAGGTAAATACTATAAGCGAATGACGAGGTCGTGTCTCCTTTAAATCGCCTTTTTGCACCCATGCTAAGGGCAAGGGTTGAATGTCAGGGAGTCATGTATGTATTGATAATGGTATCATATCATCACATTGGTGCCAGGACAATAATTGGCAGGATAATAATGGACCCATGCTTATAAGAACTTTTGCACTTTCCATGCTGGGAAATAGGAAATGGCTGCTATGGGGATAATCATATCTCACCCATCCGTAAATATGCCTTCAATCCCACGACGGGAATAAGATCTAATGCACAGATAATCAATCAGTATCCTGGTTTAAGTGCTCTAAACTTTTACTTCGGGCAAGGCTGAGGTAGTCGATCATGCAAGCCCGTGATGTATCAGCTTTGAATTTGATGATATAGTCACGAGCAATCGACATTTGAATCTCCAGTTGCCCCCAGCATCTGGGGCACGAGTTACTTGACTAATACTCGATGAAGGGAGTGAGATTGTGAATCTTCACTTTTTAACTCCAAAACGTCATCCGTCAAAAGTTTCATTGGCGTTCATCTCCCAACTAGTGGGAGGCTGATTAGTGATTTTGTCGAATCATTCAGGGAAGTGAATTGAGCAATGAGACTCATTAATATCTATCTCAGGGTAACCTTTCAAAGGAAATAAGCAATGTCACCTTGCATGTCATATCTTGAGGCATAAAAAACGATGGTATGCCATTTATTCTCCCTGCCGGAAGCATTCCGTGTTGTAGGAAGTTTCTTACAGGGGTTGTCAATTATTCTCTTTTGTGTTTAGTCTCCAACACTAGATCAACTTCCATCTGATCAATGGTCGGAGTTTTCTCGAAGCAATCAACAAGCTGTAAACGAGCTTTTCAATCTTTGGAAGGTTCCTTCGTTAGACGTTGCCCTCTTGCATCCCGAATCTTCATCTTTTCTAGGGTTTATGTCTTCGGGAAGATCATCGGGCAACTCTTTCTGCGATGTCTTCTTTGCTTGCTAAACCCATGCCTATTTCACACTCGATCTCATCATGAGGGGAAGCATTTTTGGGTTTCATGACATCTCCGTTGCATAGCATATTCTATCCAGCCAAGTAGAAGGCTCTTCCAGTGACTTGGTCTTCACTGATCATTCCCGCTCCATCTTCGGTAGGGACGAAGCAGTAGACACTAGGGTGCAATGTAAGCTCTGAATTATGCTGAAGCTAGTCAGTCTAGACCTTGATCAGATAAGCTTGAGTACGACAACATAGCTTGCGAGACTTGAAGTAATATTCATGCGTTATGTTACAATGGAAATGATAAATAGAGAGCTAGTGGTCGATTCGTATCTGCTTTAATCTCGAGCTCTCATCACTTGACCAAGGTTGTATGGTGGCTGGAAGGCGGTCCAGTTGCTATAATCCGAGAAAGGTCCGTAGGTCCAATCATGGCGTATGGTGGTTCAACTAGTACCTAACTCTGGGCACTAAAGTATGTTGACCTAACCCTTATTTGATGGAAATCAGTCTTCATCGATGTGGTCGACAGCAAATAGCCATTGCAAAGGTTTGCCGAGTTTTTCGGGAGGTGAACCACGGGAAATATTTCATTCATCACATCTTTCAATTAAATTGTAGCTTGGGGATGTTGGGATCCTTAACTACTTTCTGGTATCCCATTATTGACAATCATGGTCCCTAAGATCATATGAATCATCTTTGGAGTAGTGCTCGGACTGTTCTATATAACCGTCATTCGGTACTCCGCCGATTGGATTGGTTTAAGTCACATAAATAAGGTAATCACTGGTCGTTAGGGAAACAATAGTTGCATTAGTGAAATTTATACACCATCAGTGCTATGGAAGAGGAAGCTGCTATAGGACAAGCATTGTCTTGTATACTATCATTGATAGCAAGCTGAATTTGATCGACAGCTCCTCACATTGGCTTACTGATGCAAGTAAATGTCATGGCTCTGGGAAGAATCCCAGTCGTTGCCATCTTGCTGTCATATTCTTAGATTATCCACCTTATCTTCATTAACAAACTTTGATGACTACTGTTGGTCAAAATATACGTCGAGCCGAAGGCGAGCCGTGCTCCGAGCCGAAGCCGAGGCCGTCAGCGGGTCCGGGCGCAGCGCCAGCGGGGGTCTGGGGCCCCGCAGTCCCGGCGGCGATCGACCTAGCCGGTTAGGTCGAAAATGTGGGCACCGCACGATTTTGGAAGATGGAGCATTTTCTGAAATGATCTTAAAAATGTATTTTTTCCAAAAATAGCTTTTTCGGGTCAGATCGGATCATGCCTTCAAATTTGCGGTTCGGAGATTGTCTTCAGGTCGGGTCGGATCGGACTAGTTCCTCCGAGCCGGATCGGAGGCATCATTAGCTAGTTGGTTCGGTATATATGAAAGAACTGGTTCGGATCTCCTCCTCCTGTTCGGATCGGTCTTCCCTACCCTGCATCTCCACTTTCCTGCGGTTCGGGTCGTGGCACTCTCTTCGGTTCGGAGATGCATCGCCAGGTCGGATCGGAGTATCAACAGCAGCTGGATTCGAGTCCTGCTCAACGGGTCGGGTCGGAGCATTGTCCCCGGGTCGGTTCGTTGTGCCACTCCGGGTTAGACGTCTTCGGGTCGGATTGGATCGGCTATGTCATTGGATCGGGTCGGGGTTTCGTCATCAGCAAGCGGCCGGTTCGGATCCCCCTCTCTAGTTCGGGTCGGAGGTTGTTTTTCAGGTCGGGTAGGACCAGATCCGACCCCCTTATTGATATTAGTCTGCACTTCATCTACATCCGATCCAAGAGCTTCATTAGCATCCGACCCGGTCGCTTCGTTTGAACTAGAAACACATCTGATCCGATCCGAAGTGGAGGTCCATGCTGGACGTTGCTGCTGTGCTGGGTGAATCTTTTCGAACCCATGACTTCATTCCAGAGACATCTATGCTTTGGGTAGAATTACTGAAATCGTCAAAAGCTTCGAAAAAGATGAGAATATGGATTATCTCTTCAGACTTAGAGATCCAAACAGTAGATAAATAATCCGAAAATCTGAGAATATTCATTTCTCAGTGAAAGCACCAAAATGTTAGACCAAAAAATGGTCCTAACACCCAATTGATAATGTTTTGTATAGAATAATGAGGAATCATAAACAAAAAGCAAGAAAAATCAATCAACACACGGAATTTATAGTGGTTCGACGTTAACAAGCCTACATCCACTTCATAGCTTCTCAATTCATTCAGAAATTACAAATACAATGAGTATTGACGCTCAAGCACTAAATTACAATGAATAATACTCTCCGAATTCATTGATTTTATTAAAGAGGATGAAGGTTTTTCCTTGGCCGAAATAGACAGAGCTTCCTTGAGGCCCAAAAAGTCCCCTTAAATGATGTGTTGTATGTGTATTTATAGGTAGAAATTCGGTTAGGGTTGAGTGGCCACGTGGCAGCTTTAGAGTAAATCTCGGAAGTAGCGGAGAACATGGGGAAATGGTCTTTAACTGCCCAGAATTCGGTTAGGGGTAGAGACCCGATCCGGTTGGCCCGATCCGGATAACCCGATCCGGATGACCCGATCCGGTTTACCCGATCCGGATGACCCGATCCGGTTTACCCGATCGGTTTACCTGATCCGGTTTGGTTGGTCAGAAATATTCGCTTTAGCTTGATCCGAAATGGTGGAATCCAACCCGAAGCTTATGTGCACAGAAATACGAGTTTTCCCATCCTTCGTTACTTCGTCCAAGCAGATGTCGATCTCTGGCAGTTCATACTCAAGCCCTGAGTGGCCTTCCTGATAGAGTTCTTCGGCTTTGGATAGTCTGGTCACAAAGCAGGCTAACAATTGGTCAATTCGGTTTTCAGATATTAGAAACAAAACCCGACCAATAAACCAAAGTAGTATAAAAAAAAAATCAACCAATATTAACTTACAAAACCAAACCAAACTAACCAAACTTTATTGGTTTAATTGGTTTTAACCAATAAATGCTCACCCTACGTGAGGGATCATAGTTAACTAAGACTATACTTGTTTTTCTTCCGTTGGGGTTGGTTATAGTTATTTAGTTTCGAATCGATGAATCTCAACCCCTTCGGTTGGAAAGGGCCTGAGCCTTGAGTGTGCAAAATCATTAACATGTTAACAAATAGTTAAAATGACGAGCTTAATTACAAGGACTCTAGTTTTGAATAAGAAAACGTCTTTTTTTCACAAAATTATAAGAGATACATCAACAGAGTTTGTCTAATGTTAACAAAAGGTTAAATGAATTGAAACTGATTCTTATATTTCAGTCAAGGGCAGAACTAGGAATTAAGACTAGGGCAGACTAACTTTACAACTGCATTTTTTTAAGTTGTAATGCAATTCTGATTACTAATACAAATCAATAGTTAAAAGAAAAAAAAATTCAAAACAACAATAAGTAGATTCATATTTTATTTACAATACACAGCATTCAACTTAATTATGTAGTACGGGTCTTCGCCGAGTCAAATTCCTTAGTTACAAAGCCCAAATCAATTTTCCAAGCAAAATCACGTTTTAAATAAAGGACATGCCATAAGCGAGAAATTCATCTCCGGCTCAATCCAGAAATACTCGGTACAATTCAGAAAAGGGTTGGCTGGTCCTGATTTGCAGGGAGTTCATGCGAGGCTCTTGGTATGCTTGTCTAGAGATATCCCGTAATAAATGCTACCCCAGTGCCTTGTCATTGTATGGAAATCCGAACTCCAATATAAGCCTGTATGGACTTAGTTATACCCAAGTATGTTGAAATGTGAGATGCAAGCATTTCAGCTATATTTCTATTTGATATAAAAGTATTTCGGGTTATCGTAAGTGAAAAACACTTGTCATATTTATATGTGGTCATGTCTTACAGGAGTTCCATTTTTTTAAATGATTTCTTAAATTAAGCAAGTTATGATGATGTGAGTTTTCTCAGAAACTGAAAAGTATTTTTGAAAATTTGAAAATTTGAAACTGAAAAGTATTTCTAAAAGTATTTTTGAAAATTTGAAAATTCTTAGAAACTGAAAAGTTGGAGAATGGAAGCCAGATCGAACGTAGAGCTGATTAATCAAACCACTTTCGGCTTTGTTCCTTTTCGGGGACGAAAAGTTTTAAGTGGGGGAGATTGTAATAACCCGGAAATCTGAGCCAATTTAAAATTTTTATTTTGGCAATTTTAGCGAATTTCGAACATTTAAAATGAATTATTTTAAATAATATCAACGAGAAATTTATTTTGAATAGAATTCGAATGTATATATTATATACGTCGTCGTTAGAATATAAATATTTATTTTAAATTATAAAAGGAATTGAAAATGGCGCGGTAGTTCGTTAATTCGATTTCAAACTTCAAATGAATGTACAGGATTCAAAATAAACCGGATTTTGGCGAAACCAAAAATAATAGGATCTATTTGAGAATATCTTTCCAACGAATCCGAAAAATCGAAATTTCATAGCGGGGATCAAAAGATATGTCCAGTTGAAAATTTTGAATAGTCGCTATGGAATTCAGGCCCTTAAAAATGGGAATTTTGCAAACAACCTCGGATTTCGACGAAACCACTTTTGTTGGATCCGTGATGTCAAATTATTGCTAGATTCCAAATTTCATAATTTTTCGAATCAATATGTGAGCGTGGAAAAGGAAAACGCGTTTGACCAGTTTAAGTTGATTTTAATCGACTGGAAATTGGCCATTTTTCGAACGGTCTCAGAATTCGACGAAACTAGTTTTGTTAAGACCGTATCGTCAATACGAAGCTAGAAAATATTTTTCTGGAATTTTTCGAGTCAGTATGTGACCCCAGTAAATTGAAATGCGCGTTCAAATTCAATATATAGAGTTATATGTTGATTTTGACGAAAACTGATCGAAACGATCAAATCAGCTTACGATACGTATCCCATTGTGTTCGGAATGGGGGTAATTAGCTATGGACGACAGGCGGTGGGCTTGATTTCGACTTCGAAATAAAACGTTACTTTTTAAAGAGAAATTAAAATAAATTAATATATATTTTATTATATACCCCCCCTTATTCTTCTCAGACCAGAAATAAAAAAAAAACAGAGAGAAGGGTGGAGCCCTTGCCACCACCATTGGCACCACCGCGCCGCAGGCGCGGCCACTGCCGCAGCTCGCCCCTCCACCTCTCCTTCTTATTCCTCCTCTCTCCCCCGTTCCTTTCTTCCACGTGAGAACCCTCACCCCCCTTAACCCAATCGAACGCCGTGCCCCCCCCACCGTCGCCTGACCCCGCGCACCACCCCCTCCTTCTCCTTCTTCCTCCGCTTCTCCTCCCCCTTCCGACTACGACAGCACCCGCGCCCGATCCCACAGCCCGCGCCACCAGCCACCGCCTCACCTCCGCCCAATGCTTTCCCCCATTCGACGGTCGGCCTCCGGCTATCACTCCTCCAGCACAGCAAAAACCCCCTTCCTCGATTAAACAATGAGAGTTTTCCTTTATTGATTGTTTAATTTTCTTTTTTCAGTTTTATATAAATTATATAGGATATGATTTTTCAATATATGAAGGCTTCGATTTTTATATGTATGAAGAGTTTGAAAAGAAAAGATTTTTAACTTGAGAAAGATTTGATTTTTAACTTTAAAAAGGTTAGATCTTTATAACATAAAAAGTTTGATTTTTAACATTAGAGGGATTCGATTTTCAAAATGAAAAAGATTATATTTTTATATAAAGAAAAATATATTTTTTATATAATAGAGAATATAAAAATATTATCTTTATATATGTAGCGAAATAAAAATCTGATTTTTATTATATATATGTTGCAATAAAAATGTGATTTTTATAGTGATGTAATAAAAGGGCGAAATATTTATATAGAGAATAGCGTGATAAAAATATAATCTTTATTATACGAACATCGATGTAAAAATAGAATTTTTATCTATATAGTAACCATGTAAAAATAGATTTTTATCCATATGGAGGGATTATAAAAATATGATTTTATATACATAGCAACAATATAAAAATGTGATTTTTATATATTTAGTGGCTACGGGCAATGAAAGTGACAAAAGGCGAGAAAAATGATGATTTCCTACAATAGAAGTGTCGTGGAGTTGGATTAGCTTTGGTGAGAATTTCTCACTCTTCAATCTCTTTTTCTAGTTATATATATATATACTAGGATGCAGCCGGTGCTTAGCAGCACCCGACACTCGTCATCTACGGACCATGGATGGCTTGTTTGTTTGATTTATGTGTTGTGAAAATCGTTTGTGATGTTGACGTGAAATAGATAATAAAATATATTCATAGGTTGAATAAAATAATTTGGTCGTTAAAAATATAATTTTTCACATGAATATGAATATAGTGAATGTGAATAAATAAATATTCATTTACAAACCGGACGGTTTGTTTATGTAAACCTATTTGAAGGATATTGATTGGGACGACAAATTTTACACATCGCCCAACTGCACAAATAAAATCTGTGTTTGATTGTTTGAAACCCCACACGGGTATTGGGATAAAATACAACATACACTAATCCCAATAATTAGTTGTATGTCGATCGATTGATAGACAGGCTGTTATAAGCGTTAGTTATCTATATTTGATGCTTATACAGTGTAGTGCACTTTGGATGATGGTTGATTATGTATCGTTGCTATTATATACATTTGTTGTATGGAATCCACATAATTAACTTTATATGGTAATTGATTGGGCCTCATTCCAATTTAGAAAATAAAGAATATTATAAAATAAAGGTTCATATGTTGACAGTACTCATTCGTTGAGATTAGTCATGTGTTGAACGAAATATTTTAACAATAAAATTTATATCTTCATCATTATAAAATAAAGGTTCATGTGTTGACAGTACTCATCCGTTGAGATTAGTCATGTGTTGAACGAAATATTTTAACAATAAAATTTACATCTTTATCATATATGAAATTAGAAACTAAATGGAAAATAGATAAGATGAGTGGTCTCCTTGATATTGATCTGATGTTGGTTTCGCCTTCGGGGTTAATATTTAGGGAATCGTTCTCTTACTAATTTACGGTTGGAGTCTGATTTAAATCAAACGATAGATACCATAATTTTTATAAAATATATTGAATAATAAAAATAGTCACACGTGGACAGTACTCATTCGTTGAGATTAGTCATGTGTTGAAAAAAATACAGATTTACATATTGAATAAATAAATATTCATTTGTTGAATTGAATAACAGAATTATTGAAATATATAAAGCCGTGTTGATTAGAGATGCGCTATTTTGACGCGAACGATATTTATATCGATTATATTCGTTTTTATAATGAATATTGAAAAGAGATTAAAATCGAATATATATAAAGCAAATTCCAATTGAATTGAATATAAAGCAAATTCGAATTGAATTGAATATAAAGCAAATTCAAATTGAATTGAATATAAAGCAAATTCGAATTGAATTGAATATAAAGCAAATTCGAATTGAATTGAATATAAAGCAAATTCGAATTGAATTGAATATAAAGCAAATTCGAATTGAATCGAATATAAAGCAAATTCGAATTGAATTCAATATAAAGCAAATTCGAATTGAATTGAATATAAAGCAAATTCGAATTGAATTGAATATAAACCAAATTCGAATTGAATTGAATATAGAATGAATTGAAATTTGAATTGAATTGGAAATGGAAGTTGAAATGTTTTTGAAACGAATTTAAAACTATTTATAAAATTCGTTTTAAATAGAAATCGACGAAATATATATTATATATATATAATATAATGGCCTGAATAGAACGCGCCGCGCCGCGGCAGTTCGCAAATTTCGACCATTGACTTCAAACGGATATTACGGGAGATCCGACCGTCGGATTCTCCTAAAACTAGAACCGTTGGGTTCGTATCGGAAAGAGATTTCTAACGAATATTAGAAATTTAAAATCTAACGGTTGGATTTGGAGATACGTCCAAATCAAATTTGGAAAAGGTCGTTGTAAGTGCAGTTCGATGGCCGTTGATGGAAATCGACTGTACGGGCCTTGATAAAATTATTAAAAATAGTAATAATTTGTGTAAAATCATAAGAAATGATTTGGGAAAAATTGGGATGAAAAACTCCATATTTGAAAAGATAAAAATAGATTTTTATCGAAATGAAGTAGTTTTGAACTGAAATTAAGACCCATTTATTTTTTAATAAATAAATTGGATTTGAAATGGGTTTTAAATAGAACTGATTTGTGGGTTTATCGTGAAGGGTGTTTTAAATAACACTTGTTCTTTAACCCGATACTAAATAGAATGTGATTTGGGTTTATCGTGAACTGTGTTTAAAATGACAATAGTTCTTTAACCCACTAAAAGGGAGTTTTAATGAATCTGCAATTAGATTGAAATGTGAATTGATAATTTAAATTATCAAATTTGAAAAAATGAGCGAGAATGGAGTATCACCAGTTCTTGTTGCTGGCCCTGAGTAGGCCGGGTACGCATGATAGGGGGTTCTCGCTTCGCGGTTTGGTGGCGAACGGGAGACTCTTACCCCTACATGTCGCAGTTTAGAGCGTTGGTTCGCCAGTAGGCACGAGACTCGAGAGGGTCACCGTAAAAAAAGGGATCGGGGGACCATGTAGGAACCACGGTGGGTATTACCTGCTGCTTGGGGGATGAAGGGATGGTTGCAAAGATCAGAGCTTTGGTTTACAGAGCTCGAGAACAAGATACATTAGAACCATACGAAAGAATTCATCAGATATTGGATTAGTAATATCCAATTAGAATGACTCGTTAGAGATAGGATCGGTAGTATCCTAGAACGAGTGTGAAGAGTATATTTTTCAAATGAAAACAATCTTGTTTTAAAAATTTAAATCGTTTTATACGTATTTGAATATTTATTTATTTTGAGTTTGGACAATCTAGTATATAAAGGTTTTGCATATACGCGTCATGAACGTATATTCGAAGTTTTAATATACTAGATAGATATAGAATCATATTCTAGTCGCCCGGGATGATTCTGATGATCGCTATAGTATGTACATCATCAGAACTTATGTTCATGTTTCGAAGGTATGATATCTATATATTTCCTTTAGACTGGTGTGAGAACCAAAACTTATATAGATAGATTTATTGTTGTGATTTGGCATCAAAAACATGATTTTCTGTATATATGTATCAAAATTATGAATTTGAAACGTTATCCCACTAATTGATTGATGGTTGTGTTGTTTGTTTATTTGTTGGATAATTTTTAACCATTTATGCCTAATTAAACCAAATAGTGAATTGTATTGAAAATTAGTTGCATTTGCTTGCATATACATGTGCTTACATTGAACAGGTCATAGCAAAGAGGCTAGAGCAGAAGAATAAAATTTGTTTGCCCGACAAATAAGTACATGTTTATCATAATTTACGGATTGTTTGGGTGATGATGATTTTATGAGCCGATTGGCTTTTTCTTTTTCTTTTTGAGATCAGAAGGCCTGTATGGCAATTTCGGGATTTTCCTGTGCTCCCGGTGCAGGGGAGGTTATGGCGAAATTTTTCGAAAATTTAGGGTGTTAGCCAAATTTTTGAAAATTCTCAGAAACTGAAAAGTTGGAGAATGGAAGCCAGATCGAACGTAGAGCAGATTAATCAAACCACTTTCGGCTTTGTTCCTTTTCGGGGACGAAAAGTTTTAAGTGGGGGAGATTGTAATAACCCGGAAATCTGAGCCAATTTAAAAATTTTATTTTGGCAATTTTAGCGAATTTTGAACATTTAAAATGAATTATTTTAAATAATATCGACGATAAATTTATTTTGAATAGAATTCGAACGTATATATTATATACGTCGTCGTTAGAATATAAATATTTATTTTAAATTATAAATGGAATTGAAAATGGCGCGGTAGTTCGATAATTCAATTTCAAACTTCAAATGAATGTACAGGATTCAAAATAAACCGGATTTTGGCGAAACCAAAAATAATAGGATCTATTTGAGAATATCTTTCCAACGAATCCGAAAAATCGAAATTTCATAGCGGGGATCAAAAGATATGTCCAGTTGAAAATTTTGAATAGTCGCTACGGAATTCAGGCCCTTAAAAATGGGAATTTTGCAAACGACCTCGGATTTTGACGAAACCACTTTTGTTGGATCCGTGATGTCAAATTATTGCTAGATTCCAAATTTCATAATTTTTCGTATCAATATGTGAGCGTGGCAAAGGAAAACGCGTTTGACCAGTTTTAGTTGATTTTAATCGACTGGAAATTGGCCATTCTTCGAACGGTCTCAGAATTCGACGAAACTATTTTTGTTAGGACCGTATCGTCAATACGAAGCTAGAAAATATTTTTCTGGAATTTTTCGAGTTAGTATGTGACCCCAGTAAATTGAAATGCGCGTTCAAATTCAATATATAGAGTTATATGTTGATTTTGACGAAAACTGATCGAAACGATCAAATCAGCTTACGATACATATCCCATTGTGTTCGGAATGGGGGTAATTAGCTATGGACGACAGGCGATGGGCTTGATTTCAACTTTGAAATAAAAAGTTACTTTTTAAAGAGAAATTAAAATAAATTAATATATATTTTATTATATACCCCCCCCCCCCTTATTCTTCTTAGATCAGAAATTAAAAAAAAAACAGAGAGAGAAGGGCGGAGCCCTATCCGCCACCGTTGGCACCACCGCGCCGCAGGCGCGGCCACTGCCACAGCTCGCCCCTCCACCTCTCCTCCTCCTCCCCTGTTCCTTTCTTCCACGCGAGAACCCGCACCCCCCCTTAACCTAATCGAACGCCGTGCCCCCCCCCTCGCGTGACCCCGCGCACCACCCCCTCCTTCTACTTCCTTCACTTCTCCTCCCCCTTCCGACTACGACAGCACCCGCGCCCGACCCCACAGCCCGCGCCACCAGCCACCGCCTCACCTCCGCCTAATGCTTTCCCCCTGCGACGGTCGGCCTCCGGCCATCACTCCTCCAGCACAGCAAAAACCCCCTTCCTCGATTAAACAATGAGAGTTTTCCTTTATTGATTGTTTAATTTTCTTTTTTCAGTTTTATAGAAATTATATAGGATATGATTTTTCAATATATGAAGGCTTCGATTTTTATATGTATGAAGAGTTTGAAAAGAAAAGATTTTTAACTTGAGAAAGATTTGATTTTTAACTTTAAAAAGGTTAGATCTTTATAACATAAAAGGTTTGATTTTTAACATTAGAGGGATTCGATTTTCAAAATGAAAAAGATTGTATTTTTATATAAAGAAAATTATAATTTTTATATAATAGAGAATATAAAAATATTATCTTTATATATGTAGCGAAATAAAAATCTGATTTTTATTATATATATGTTGCAATAAAAATGTGATTTTTATAGTGATGTAATAAAAGGGCGAAATCTTTATATAGAGAATAGCTTGATAAAAATATAATCTTTATTATATGAACATCGATGTAAAAATAGAATTTTTATCTATATAGTAACCATGTAAAAATAGAATTTTTATCCATATGGAGGGATTATAAAAATATGATTTTTATATACATAGCAACAATATAAAAATGTGATTTTTATATATGTAGTGGCTACGAGCAACGAAAGTGACAAAAGGCGAGAACAGTGATGATTTCCTACAATAGAAGTGTCGTGGAGTTGGATTAGCTTTGGTGAGAATTTCTCACTCTTCAATCTCTTTTTCTAGTTATATATATATATACTAGGATGCAGACGGTGCTTAGCAGCACCCGACACACGTCATCCACAGACCATGGATGGCTTGTTTGTTTGATTGATGTGTTGTGAAAATCGTTTGTGATGTTGACGTGAAATAGATAATAAAATAAATTCATAGGTTGAATAAAATAATTTGGTTGTTAAAAATAAAATTTTTAACGTGAATATGAATATAGTGAATGTGAATAAATAAATATTCATTTACAAACCGGACGGTTTGTTTATATACACCTATTTGAAGGATATTGATTGGGACGATAAATTTTACACATCGCCCAACTGCACAAATAAAATTTGTGTTTGATTGTTTGAAACCCCACACGGGTATTGTGATAAAATACGACATACACCAATCCCAATAATTAGTTGTATGTCGATCGATTGATTGACAGGCTGTTATAAGCGTTAGATATCTATATTTGATGCTTATACAGTGTAGTGCACTTTGGATGATGGTTGATTATGTATCGTTGCTATTATATACATTTGTTGTATGGAATCCATATAATTAACTTTATATGGTAATTGATTAGGCCTCATTCCAATTTAGAAAATAAAGAATATTATGTAATAAAGGTTCATGTGTTGACAGTACTCATTCGTTGAGATTAGTCATGTGTTGAACGAAATATTTTAACAATAAAATTTATATCTTTATCATTATAAAATAAAGGTTCATGTGTTGACAGTACTCATCCGTTGAGATTAGTCATGTGTTGAACGAAATATTTTAACAATAAAATTTACATCTTTATCATATATGAAATTAGAAACTAACTGGAAAATAGATAAGATGAGTGGTCTCCTGGATATTGATCTGATGTTGGTTTCGGCCTTCGGGGTTAATATTTAAGGAATCGTTCTCTTACTAATTTACGGTTGGAGTCTGATTTAAATCAAACGATAGATACCATAATTTTTATAAAATATATTGAATAATAAAAATAGTCACACGTGGACAGTACTCATTCGTTGAGATTAGTCATATGTTGACAAAAATATAGATTTACATATTGAATAGAATAAATATTCATTTGTTGAAAAGAATAATGGAATTATTGAAATATATAAAGCCGTGTTGATTAGAGATGCGCTATTTTGACGCGAACGATATTTATATCGATTATATTCGTTTTTATAATGAATATTGAAAAGAGATAAAAATCTAATATATATAAAGCAAATTCAAATTGAATTGAATAGAAAGCAAATTCGAATTGAATTGAATATAAAGCAAATTCGAATTGAATTGAATATAAAGCAAATTCGAATTGAATTGAATATAAAGCAAATTCGAATTGAATTGAATATAAAGCAAATTCGAATTGAATTGAATATAAAGAAAATTGGAATTGAATTGAATATAAAGAAAATTCGAATTGAATTGAATATAAAGCAAATTCGAATTGAATTGAATATAAACCAAATTCGAATTGAATATAAAATGAATTGAAATTTGAATTGAATTGGAAATGGAAGTTGAAATGTTTTTGAACGAATTTAAAACTATTTATAAAATTCATTTTAAATAGAAATTGATGAAATATATATTATATATATATAATATAATGGCCTGAATAGAACGCGCCGCGCTGCTGGATTTCGCGAATTTCGACCATCGACTTCGAACGGATATTACGGGAGATCCGACTGTCTGATTCTCCTAAAACCAGAACCGTTGGGTTCGTATCGGAAAGAGCTTTTTAACGAATATTAGAAATTTAAAATCTAACGGTTGGATTTGGAGATACGTCCAAATCAAATTTGGAAAAGGTCGTTGTAAGTGCAGTTCGATGGCCGTTGATGGAAATCGACTGTACGGGCCTTGATAAAATTATTAAAAATAGTAATAATTTGTGTAAAATCATAAGAAATGATTTGGAAAAAATTAGGATGTAAAACTCCATATTTGAAAAGACAAAATTAGATTTTTATCGAAATGAACTAGTTTTGAACTGAAATTAAAACCCATTTATTTTTAAATAAATAAATTGGATTTGAAATGTGTTTTAAATAGAACTGATTTGTGGGTTTATCATGAAGGGTGTTTTAAATAACACTTGTTCATTAACCCGATACTAAATAGAATGTGATTTGGGATTATCGTGAACTGTGCTTAAAATGACAATGGTTCTTTAACCCAGTAAAAGGGAGTTTTAATGAATCTGCAATTAGATTGAAATGTGAATTGATAATTTAAATTATCAAATTTGGAAAAATGATCGAGAATGGAGTATCACCAGTTTAGCTCCAAAGCGATAGTTAAATCTTTAATTAGATTTGAACGTGAAATGGTAATTAAATTTATCGATAACACCATGGTGTTAGATATGGAGTATTACCAGTTTTGCTTCATGGGATGAATAGGTTGGGATTGGGAAATAAAATAAATAATTACTTCGGTGCGGTTCACAAATCTCGACTAGTTTGGAAAACCATAATTTGGTTTGAAATTACATCCAAAGGAAGATTAAAGAATAGATTTAAAGAATTTATCTTTGATAAAATTAATGAGAACCTTTCCCTAAGAATTGAAATTTATAAACTAGCTTTAGGTTAGTTAAGAAGAATGGTTTCCTGGGTATTGATCTGATGTTGGTTTCTGCCTTCGGGGTTAATATTTGGGGAATTGCTCTCTTATTGATTTACGGTTAGTGACTAATGAATTGGAATGAGACGTATGTTGTGTTTGTGTAACATTTGTTTTTAATATATGCGGGTTGTTCGGAAAGGCCGGGTTTATACCCATTCTGAATAACCGATTCGACGATAAGTCGAAGATGATGATGGTGGTCGAAGATCGGAAGTCTTCACATCGTTTGGATAATTACTGATGATCCTGATTGGGCTGTACACCCAAGAGGATGGAAATAGTTGGTGGTCGCCCAGACGTACTTGGAGATCGATGGATATGCGAGGAAAGTGCCTCCGGTTTCGTTCAGACCCAGAACGAACTTGTAAATGGATTGTGTGTCTGAAATTGGATTTTATTCTGTGTTGATTGATTTCTGTTAAATATATATCTGTTTGGCGGCGGAGAATTTATTCTCTTGCTTAACGCCCTTCGCTGAGATGTACGAGCTTAGAGGTTATATATCGATAGATATCAATCGCATGGCATGAATTGCCCGTGTGGCACGCTGAGTTACATGGATCAAGGCTTCTGTTGAAAAGCAAAGTCTTGTGGTTGGTGATCAAAGCACGACCTACGTGGTAGCTTTGTTTATAGCGTGGATTCGCGAGCCTCACACCTCGGTATGAGTTAAAAACGGGAGAGTGACCGCTGGGAGAACACGATGTAACACCCCGCGAATTCTATAACTGTGAAATTCACAAATTAAAGTATAATCAATTTCAAATCAAAGAACTAAGGGAAACGGGGTACGCCATTGCGTTCGTCTCGGAAAAATACGCAAAATAGAGTCCGAGTTTTCGAAAAACGGAGTCCGTATGAAGCAGATATGGCCTTTGGAAGTTTCTGAATTTAATTTAAAATTCAAACAGAATAAAACAGTTTAAATTCCAAAATGGGGCCCAATGGGCCAGGGCGGAAGAACACCCGCCTAACGCACCCAGGTCGACTGGGCTGTCGACCTGGTCTAACCAGGTCGACAGGGCTATCGACAGGCATGTCGACCTGGTCCAGAGCCAGGTCGAACCCAGTCCAACCTGGCTGGCCTATTCTATGTTGGCCGATTTTCTGTAGTCTGTTTTGTCATTAGGGCTAGGTGGCAAGCTCTAATTGGTCTCTCCTTAGGATGAATGGCTACGATCAATCCAAGCAACATCAATGGTCCTAATCAGTTCATAACCCCTATAAAAATGGCCCTAGACTAACCCTAATCTATTCATTCAAAAATAAGAACAAAGTCGCCATGTTGCTGAGGAACGACTAGGGGTAGCGACCAATTGGAGAGAGGATTAGGAGACAAATTCTAAGGCATAAAGCAACTCAATCAAATCAAATCCCTAAATTTGAGAATTCGCCACACCATTGTAAGTAGAGTATTACTTTGGTATGAACAAATAACTGTGTTGGTTTGTATACTTGGATGTGGTAATAAATAACTCATAATTTGTGCGTTACTATGATTCTTATCGATTTGGAATATTGTATACGTTTGGATATTCTCGAATTATGTTGTTCATTATGAAAAACTACATGCGGTAGTTTTATGCAAGTATACGTTTGGAATATTCGCAAATTGTGTAATCCATGTTGAAGCTACATGTATGTAGTTGATTAATTGAAATTCATGCAAGTTTGGGATTTTGCTACTATGCCATCATAATGTATATTTTGTACATAAATCATTTTGTACGTAATTGGAACAAATTTGGGTTATTATAGTTCATATGAAACTATGTTGAAATTTTGGCATCATGATCTATGTATTAAGCCATGCTTTGTACTAGAAAAACCTATTTGCAAACTTATGAATATGACTAGGCTATGATGGATAATTTGCATAACTGAAATCCATATTTTTAACAAGAATTATATGATGACATATGTGGTACATAGCTAGGTTAGATTCAAAATCCCTTTTTGCAAGTTTGCATGACCAAAGTAAAAATCATGATTTCATGTTAGAAATATTTATGTCATGGTTATGTGAACAAATTTAACTATACTTTTGTATTAGTCACAAAAGTAGACACCTTTGTAAACATGTAGTAGTCTTATGAACATGATTTGCTTATGTTTGACATTATGCCTGAATAAAAATATAGGTTTATGTTGTAGTTAAAACCTATGTGTCGATAGTGATATTCTTAACTTAACTACAAGTTTACATGCTTTGATTCATGTCACTTATGCTTTATGACCAAAGTATATGTCACTAATATGCAAGTACACCAGTTTCTATTTTGTATTTCCAACGTCATATTGCAAGTTCATGCGCTCACATCCCCCTTTTTGTGTATGTAATCACG
This sequence comes from Allium sativum, assembly GCA_030737875.1. Classification (NCBI taxonomy): domain Eukaryota; kingdom Viridiplantae; phylum Streptophyta; class Magnoliopsida; order Asparagales; family Amaryllidaceae; genus Allium; species Allium sativum. The sequence continues at coordinate 1,012,082,508 of CM060913.1, forward strand.
CTTTAAGCCTCCCCTTTTCGCATGGCTAATTTGGGCTTTAAAAGGCTAAGCCCAACATATATATAATAAACGGACGTGTTAAACGGGGGAAAATAACGTTGGGTAAAAATTACTAATGAATGAAAATATAAAATAGAAGGGCCCAAATTCAAGTATGGGTTGGGCCCATGATTGGTGTAACCTTTACACCATTAACTTAATAATGGGCCGCAAATATTTACATATAAGAAAAATAAAGAAGAAAGACAAAATATGTAAATGTAGAACATATGATGTTTTTAACCCGAGGTTGGATTGAGTTGTGATGTAAACCTGCCCGGAACCGCCCGGCTGTCCAGTAGTCACAACAATACCTATCCAATGTGGGAGGTTAAACATGGAGCCCAATAAGGACCCGAGGTTAGACTGAGTTGTGGCGTAAGACTGCCCGGAACCAACCGGCAACAGGCAGCCACAACAATACCTGTCTAATGTGAGAGGTCAGGGCCTTAATAAGACAATTAAGGCTGAGTCAGGATTGTTAGGATTAAGTGAACTAAAGACTTAATCAAAATGGAACATGCTAAACTAAATGGACGGGTGAGGGTTAGGTTAGAAAACACTTAACCAACTTAGCATGTTGGCTAGAGATAGAAAACCTAGTAACGGGGGACCCTTTTCAGCAGTAACCCTAGAAGGTGTATCAGGATACCCTGAAACTAGGCAGGGTGGGGCACGATTACTGGGCTGATTGTAAGAGGTCAAATCGACGGCGGTGGTGTAGCAGTGTAGGTTCTAATGGGGTGCGGGCGTGCACACGCTCCGGCACAGAAAAATAAAGCACTGGGCACCAGTAGCATACCTGTGCATTCTAAGGTTGTGTCGGGCCGCCGCCATGGGACTTGATACACCCCATGGTGGGACCAGCATAGGTAACTACAACATCGGGGGCCGTAAGACACATGTAACTATGCGAGTAGGAGCCGATCATCATAGAAGGGATCACATCACCCTGATTGTGGGGTGCCAGTTGGAAACTAGTTTATATGGGTTCAGAGATTAACATGGGGTACGATAGCTTATTCGACCCTAGACAACTTAACCAAGTTATAGTGCTTTCCCACTTCTTGTTTATACTTATCATACCCAGTTCTTTATTCATAGACAGAATAGTACTAGACTTACTCAGGCTTTATGTCTGACTCTACTTTTATTCCGTTCCCCCCCCCCAGGTCCACAGGGAGTGAACACTGCAGCTTGACCAGCCTTAACATCCAGCTTGAAGAAGAGAAATGTATTGCTTGGACCTTTTCGTTTGAAACTATGGCTTTGGACAAACTCTATGGGGCTTTTGCAGTTTATCTATGTTTTATTTGTGCTTCTTTAAATGATGTAATCAAGACAGATTATGAAAGCGTTATGTTATGTTTTGGAAAAGATGTAAGACAATTATGGTGATGTTGTTGTAGCACGTATTTGCTTTCATGAAATAAAAGTTTGTTGATTTTCCGCTGTTTACAAATATGTGTTCTTATATCTGTCTTGTATATCTGTGACTTATACTTATAAACCTCCACCAAAATTAGGGCATTCCCTTTGAGAGTGACCCTAACGGAGGTGGGGTGTTTCACTTGGCATCAGAGCATAGGTTTACCAGATAAGATAAAAAGTTTTGAAAAATTATTTTCAAAAAGGAAATTTAAAGAAGCATTTTTAAAAGAAAAATATTATTTTATTTTAAAAAGGCAAAGTCCAAAGACATAGGTACTATCTCTTATCCTTCGTTTTGAATCTATCCTTTTTTGTTTCAGCATGTCCGAAGATCTTAACTTGCCAGAAGGGGTGCCAATACCTGGTTGGTTTAGACGGTTCTTAGAAGCAAGGGCCACTTAGCCCGGTCCTACCGTTCCTCCTCCCCCAGCTGCCGGAAATCATCCAGCTGCAGCGGCACCTTTTCCTCCACCTCCTCCTCGGGGAAACACTTTTGCTAAGATATGGAAAGATTTTAAAGCTATGGGAGGAAAGGATTTCCATGGAACTGAGTCCTTCATGGCAGCTAGAAATTGGCTAAAAGAAACGGAGGACCTATTCATCATCTTTGAGGTAGAAGATAGACAAAAAGTACAATTGGCAGTGTGGCTATTGAAGGGCGAGGCTTCCTACTGGTGGGAAGTCACTAATGCTGAAAGACCAGTGGAGACATGGGAGGACTTTAGGGCAAGGTTTGAGACTAAATTTCTCTCAGATGCAGAAAGAAGTTTGCAGTTGGAAAAATTCTTATTTCTTAAACAAGGGGACAAGACAGTCAGAGAGTATGTGAATCAGTTCGATGAGCTGGCTAGGTTTGGGCTTGACCTAGTCAACACCCCGCACAAGAAGGCTCTCCGTTTCGTCAAAGGGTTGAATGAGCCATTACCCAGTTTGGCCATGACCCATATACCCATGGGAGCCACGTATGAAAGATTGGTGCAAATGGCATTGCTGAATGAAGAGGATAAGGGCAAGAAGGAGATAAAGGCAGAAAGCTCTCAAGGGAAGAAAGAGGGTTTGCAGCCTAAGAAGACAAACTTTAAGAAGGGCGGGAAAGGCAACAAAGAGAAGAGGAAGTGCAATTTCTGTGGCAAAGTGGGGCACTTAGTTAAGGACTGCCGGAAAAAGAAGGCCAAGGAGAATGGTGGGTGCTTTTCTTGCGGTGAGACAGGCCACAGGGCTAAGGACTGCCCAAAGAAACGAGGACAGGGGCAGAGGGCTGGATCCACCCCAGGGGCACAGGTCCATGTGCTGGAAGCGCCACCTCTGCAACAGCGAGGTATAAATACTTCTGTAGAAAGCGTAGTTTATCTTTATGATCACCCCGTTCGCACTTTATTTGATTCTGGCGCATCGCACTCCTTTATCTCGTCTGCTTTAGTAGAATCTCTGCACCTAAAAACTAGTATGGTAGAGGACCCCTTAATTGTTTCAAACCCAATTGGGGGCCCAACTCATTTGTCTATGATCTGTGTGGGATTGAAAATTTCTATTCTAAGTGTAGAATTTCAATGTAGTGCCTTTGTTTTGGGCTTTTCGGGTTATGGTTTGATTTTGGGTATGGATTGGCTATCCAGTAATGGGGCCATCCTTGATTTTGAGAAAAGGGTTGTTAGGCTCCTAACCCAGCTCGGTAATACTTTGGAAATTTCTTGTAATCCCTCGTATGCGGTTATGCTTAGTTATCTTGAATCGCTAGATGCCTCTGTTGAAAATTTGCAATCAGTTAGAGTGGTCCGGGAATATCCGGATGTCTTCGAAGAGGTGAAGGGCTTGCCTCCGAAGTGGGAAATAGACTTCCGCATATATCTTGTAGATAATGCAAAGCCCGTTGCGTTGCCCGTTAGACACATGGCTCCACGAGAAAGGAAAGAGCTCAGTAAACAGATTAAAGAGCTTCTAGAGAAGGGGTTCATTAGGAGGAGCATTTCAGAATGGGGCGCTCCAGTGGTGTTCGCTACAAAGGCGGATGGTTCACTCCGTCTATGTGTTGACTATAGGGAGCTCAACAAGCTAATGAAAAAGAATAGGCACCCTCTCCCTAGAATTGACGATTTATTTGACCAGCTTGTAGGAGCGTCTGTTTTCTCCCAGCTCGACTTAGCAACCGGTTTTCATCAGCTAAGGGTGGCTGAAGATAGCATTGATAAAACGGCGTTCAGAACCCCAGACGGCTTCTTTGAATGGCTTGTCATGCCTTTCGGCTTGACAAATGCACCTGCGTACTTCGTGGACCTAATGAGTAGGGTATTTAGAGATTTCCTCAACAAATTCGTAGTGGTCTTCGTAGATGATATCCTTATCTTCTCAAAGAGTGAAGAGGAACATGCTCAGCACTTAAGGGCAATCATGGAAACTTTGCGAGTCCATCAACTAAAAGCCAAATTCTCCTAATGCCACTTTTGGAGAGAAGAGGTGAGGTTCCTTGGGCACATAGTATCCAAACAAGGGTTAGCAGTAGACCCTGCTAAGGTAGTGGCGGTACAGGATTGGAAGACACCAAGGAATGCAACTGAGGTCCGAAGCTTTCTAGGACTAGCAGGTTTCTATCGGAAGTTCATAAGGGATTTTGCGAAAATCTCAGCTCCGCTCACGAAATTGACTAAGAAGAATCTAGTGTTTAATTGGGACTTGGATTGCGAGTTTGCTTTCCAACGACTGAAAAGGGCTCTTACAACAGCCCCAGTTCTAACGCTGCCAGATGGGAGCAAGATGTTCACTGTTTATACGGATGCATGTGGGACAGGGCTAGGCGCCGTCTTAATGCAAGAAGGAAGGGTAGTAGCTTATGGCGGGAGGCAGTTGAAAGTGCACGAAAAGAACTACCCAACCCACGATCTTGAGTTAGCCGCCATCGTCTTTGCACTCAAGTCTTGGCGACACTATCTCCTTGGTGAGAAGTTCGAACTTTACACTGACCATAAATCGTTGAAATATCTTTTCTCGCAGAAGGATCTTAACTTGAGGTAACAAAGATGGATGGAGTTTCTTGCCTCGTATGATTTCGAAATCTCCTACACTCCGGGCAAAGGCAACGTAGTGGCAAACGCGTTGAGCCGAAAGAAATTGACCCTAAGCCCGTTGTTTGTTGAAAGACAAAGCCTAGAGTTTATAGCCAGCTTCGACTTTAGGCCTTCCTCCGATTTCGTACCAGGCTTGCTAGCATCTCTCGAAGTGCGCCCAACTTTAGTGGATTCAGTAGGGACAGCACAACGCGAAGACCCTCATCTTGTGGAAACAATTGATAGGCTAATTAGAGGAGAGACTTCAAGTCACCTCAACAGATACTCCATCGACGATAAGGGGTTACTAAGGCGAGACGGAAGACTATGCGTCCCACAGACAAAAGATTTAATAAAGAAGGTTCTCGAGGAAGCACATCACTCCAAGATGACGATACACCCTGGCGGAGATAAAATGTACAAAGACATAAAAAGGACTTTCTTCTGGAACGGCATGAAAAAGGACGTGGCAGAGTTCGTTTCTAAGTGTATGGTGTGCCAACAGGTTAAGGCGGAATAGAAAAAGCCTGGCGGACTGCTACATCCTCTAGAGGTCCCGCAGTGGAAGTGGGATAGCATCTCAATGGACTTCATCGATGGGCTGCCTAGGTCTAGGAGAGGCAACACTAGCATTTGGGTAATAGTGGATAGGCTTACTAAAAGCGCCCACTTTTTACCTGTCAAAAGTAAGAGAACTGCCTCATCCCTAGCATCACTTTACCTTAAGGAAATCGTTCTACTCCATGGAATACCATCTAGCATTGTTAGTGACCGAGACCCCATCTTCACCAGTGAGTTTTGGCGGAGTCTGCAAGAAGTAGTAGGAACGCAGTTATGCTTGAGCACAGCCTATCATCCCCAAACCGACGGCCAAACAGAGAGAGTGAACAGAGTTTTGGAAGACCTTTTAAGGCTATGCGTCCTTGACTTCGGAGGGACATGGGAAGACCACCTTCCTTTGGTGGAATTTGCCTACAACAACAGCTATCAAGCAACCATCGGAATGGCGCCCTTCGAAGCTTTATATGGAAGACCGTGCCGATCGCCCACTTGTTGGTGGGAGTCTACTGATAAGCTCATACTTGGACCAGATATGATCTGAGAGACTTCAGAGAAAGTAGACTTAATACGAAGAAGGATGAAGATGACCCAAGACAGACAAAAGTCCTATGCCGACAAGAGAAGGACCGACCTTGAATTTGAGGTTGGAGACAGAGTTTTTCTCAAGGTATCACCACTAAGAAACGTTGTTCGTTTTGGAACCACAGGAAAGCTAGCACCAAGGTTCGTAGGGCCATTCCCTATCATCGAGAAAATTGGGAAAATTGCCTATAGATTAGAGCTACCCGAGAAGTTGGCTGGAGTCCACAACGTTTTTCACGTTTCACATCTCCGAAAATGTCTACATGAGTCTGCTGAGGTGGTAGAGCCAAATATCCTCGAAGAGGCCGAAGTGGAACGCGAAGCAACCATAAGAAAAGTTCCAACCCGCATCTTAGGAACGGAAGTGAAGAAGCTACGCAACCGTGAAGTCAAGCTCGTCAAAGTTCAGTGGAGCGACGCCGAGGGAGACGCGACTTGGGAAACTGAAGCGAGAATACGTACTGCCTACCCTTTTCTGTTCGAGGGTACATCCTTGATCTTTCCTTTTCCTTAAGTTGCGCTTTTATCTATCTTTCCTCGACCTTATCTTTTAGGTAGAAACCCTTTGGATGGAAACATGTAATTGAAACATGTTATGGATGAAGGTTGCAAGTGGTTGCAAGTGATTGCTAGTGGTTGCTCGTGGTTGCATATACACACACAATCTAGGTTTTAGATCGGCTCAGTCACTTCATATTGCATATGCATATATGTTTGCATTCGTATATGGTTGAACTCTAATGTGTTGTCATGTGGATGTTGCATTTGTATTGAATGATTGTGCACTCATGTAGAATCAAGAATAGGAAAATTGGCATACATAATGGATTCATGGCACTTACATAATTCGCATTAAGGAGGTCAACTGAATCAGTAGACCGCCTGATTTTGCATTAGATAAGTACATGAACACACACACTTCGCATATGATCATGAAGCATTAGAAGTCTTTTAAGGACAATGGATGCTCGTGTTTGATGGATGAGTAGATGGATGTTTGGATGTTAGGATATACACTCCTCCTAGCTTGAAGATTTCGGGGACGAAATCCTTTTAAGTGGGGGAGAGTGTAACACCCCGCGAATTCTATAACTGTGAAATTCACAAATTAAAGTATAATCAATTTCAAATCGAAGAACTAAGGGAAACGGGGTACGCCATTGCGTTCGTCTCGGAAAAATACGCGAAATAGAGTCCGAGTTTTCGAAAAACGGAGTCCGTATGAAGAAGATATGGCCTTCGGAAGTTTCTGAATTTAATTTAAAATTCAAACATAATAAAACAGTTTAAATTCCAAAATGGGGCCCAATGGGCCAGGGCGGAAGAACACCCGCCTAACGCACCCAGGTCGACTGGGTTGTCGACCTGGTCTAACCAGGTCGACAGGGCTGTCGACAGGCATGTCGACCTGGTCCAGAGCCAGGTCGAACCCAGTCCAACCTGGCTGGCCTATTCTATGTTGGCCGATTTTCTGTAGTCTGCTTTGTCATTAGGGCTAGGTGGCAAGCTCTAATTGGTCTCTCCTTAGGATGAATGGCTACGATCAATCCAAGCAACATCAGTGGTCCTAATCAGTTCATAATCCCTATAAAAATGGCCCTAGACTAACCCTAATCTATTCATTCAAAAATAAGAACAAAGCCGCCATGTTGCTGAGGAAAGACTAGGGGTAGCCACCAATTGGAGAGAGGATTAGGAGACAAATTCTAAGGCATAAAGAAACTCAATCAAATCAAATCCCTAAATTTGAGAATTCGCCACACCATTGTAAGTAGAGTATTACTTTGGTATGAACAAATAACTGTGTTGGTTTGTATACTTGGATGTGGTGATAAATAATTCATAATTTGTGCGTTACTATGATTCTTATCGATTTGGAATATTGTATACGTTTGGATATTCTCGAATTATGTTGTTCATTATGAAAAAGTACATGCGGTAGTTTTATGCAAGTATACGTTTGGAATATTCGCAAATTGTGTAATCCATGTTGAAGCTAAATGTATGTAGTTGATTAATTGAAATTCATGCAAGTTTGGGATTTTGCTACTATGCCATCATAATGTATATTTTGTACATAAATCATTTTGTACGTAATTGGAACAAATTTGGGTTATTATAGTTCATATGAAACTATGTTGAAATTTTGGCATCATGATCTATGTATGAAGCCATGCTTTGTACTAGAAAAACCTATTTGCAAACTTATGAATATGACTAGGCTATGATGGATAATTTGCATAACTGAAATCCATATTTTTAACAAGAATTATATGATGACATATGTGGTACATAGCTAGGTTAGATTCAAAATCCCTTTTTGCAAGTTTGCATGACCAAAGTAAAAATCATGATTTCATGTTAGAAATATTTATGTCATGGTTATGTGAACAAATTTAACTATACTTTTGTATTAGTCACAAAAGTAGACACCTTTGTAAACATGTAGTAGTCTTATGAACATGATTTTCTTATGTTTGACATTATGCCTGAATAAAAATATAGGTTTATGTTGTAGTTAAAACCTATGTGTCGATAGTGATATTCTTAACTTAACTACAAGTTTACATGCTTTGATTCATGTCACTTATGCTTTATGACCAAAGTATATGTCACTACTATGCAAGTACACCAGTTTCTATTTTGTATTTCCAACATCATATTGCAAGTTCATGCGCTCACATCCCCCTTTTTGTGTATGTAATCACGCTTTAAGCCTCCCCTTTTCGCATGGCTAAGTTGGGCTTTAAAAGGCTAAGCCCAACATATATATAATAAACGGACGTGTTAAACAGGGTAAAATAACGTTGGGTAAAAATTACTAATGAATGAAAATATAAAATAGAAGGGCCCAAATTCAAGTATGGGTTGGGCCCATGATTGGTGTAACCTTTACACCATTAACTTAATAATGGGCCGCAAATATTTACATATAAGAAAAATAAAGAAGAAAGACAAAATATGTAAATGTAGAACATACGATGTGTTTAACCCGAGGTTGGATTGAGTTGTGATGTAAACCTGCCCGGAACCGCCCGGCTGTCCAGTAGTCACAACAATACCTATCCAATGTGGGAGGTTAAACATGGAGCCCAATAAGGACCCGAGGTTAGACTGAGTTGTGGCGTAAGACTGCCCGGAACCAACCGGCAACAGGCAGCCACAACAATACCTGTCTAATGTGAGAGGTCAGGGCCTTAATAAGACAATTAAGGATGAGTCAGGATTGTTAGGATTAAGTGAACTAAAGACTTAATCAAAATGGAACATGCTAAACTAAATGGACGGGTGAGGGTTAGGTTAGAAAACACTTAACCAACTTAGCATGTTGGCTAGAGATAGAAAACCTAGTAACGGGGGACCCTTTTCAGCAGTAACCCTAGAGGGTGTATCAGGATACCCTGAAACTAGGCAGGGTGGGGCACGATTACTGGGCTGATTGTAAGAGGTCAAATCGACGGCGGTGGTGTAGCAATGTAGGTTCTAACGGGGTGCGGGCGTGCACACACTCCGGCGCAGAAAAATAAAGCACTGGGCACCAGTAGCATACCTGTGCATTCTAAGGTTGTGTCGGGCCGCCGCCATGGGACTTGATACACCCCATGGTGGGACCAGCATAGGTAACTACAACATCGGGGGCCGTAAGACACATGTAACTATGCGAGTAGGAGCCGATCATCATAGAAGGGATCACATCACCCTGATTATGGGGTGCCAGTTGGAAACTAGTTTATATGGGTTCAGAGATTAACATGGGGTACGATAGCTTATTCGACCCTAGACAACTTAACCAAGTTATAGTGCTTTCCCACTTCTTGTTTATACTTATCATACCCAGTTCTTTATTCATAGACAGAATAGTACTAGACTTACTCAGGCTTTATGTCTGACTCTACTTTTCTTTCGTCTTCTTTTCTTCCGTTCCCCCCCCCCAGGTCCACAGGGAGGGAACACTGCAGCTTGACCAGCCTTAACATCCAGCTTGAAGAAGAGAAATGTATTGCTTGGACCTTTTCGTTTGAAACTATGGCTTTGGACAAACTCTATGGGGCTTTTGCAGTTTATCTATGTTTTATTTGTGCTTCTTTAAATGATGTAATCAAGACAGATTATGAAAGTGTTATGTTATGTTTTGGAAAAGATGTAAGACAATTATGGTGATGTTGTTGTAGCACGTATTTGCTTTCATGAAATAAAAGTTTGTTGATTTTCCGCTGTTTACAAATATGTGTTCTTATATCTGTCTTGTATATCTGTGACTTATACTTATAAACCTCCACCAAAATTAGGGCATTCCCTTTGAGAGTGACCCTAACGGAGGTGGGGTGTTTCACACAACGTTTCTTTCTAGCTATGGGTGATGTCAGTGACCTACGAGCCCTGACATTTATATACTTTTTACCCGCGTGGTTGTTGGATGCGAGGCGCCTCGATTATAGGTATGTAAGGACCGGGAAAAGTGTGTTCAGGAATAACTAATCCTCAAACGTAAGAGAGGACCGGCCCAGCCGATTCCAGGGGTTGCCCAGAGTGTGCAGTCCCGAGGCATTTGCTAGATTGTCTCGAAGCGAAGAGGATCTTGCCCATTGCCTCGACTCATGACGGAAATCCAATTTCCAATGCGTGTATTTTGGTTTTAATTGTGGAACTAGTATGGCGACATGATATATGGTACCCATGCCGTCTATGATTTATGTTTATGATTGAAATTGTTTTGACACTATACACTTAATATAGTATCAAATGATTTGTTTTAAACGTACCAAGCATGTTTGGCTATTATAAGGGAAAACCCTATCCTCCAGCTTGCGTTGCATTGTGTGATGGGACCTGGGTCTTATAATAGCTTCATTTTTCGAAAAAGCATTGCGTTGTTTATCCTATGCACTGGTATTCTTGGGAGGAAACCCGTTCCGTGTTATACGGCGTGGTCCCTTGAATTACTCTCTTTTAAAGTAAAGTTTTAAATAACTGTTTTAGTTCTCACACCAGTCACATGACTGACTTGGAGTTTATCGTTTTAACCTAAACTCTGGGTGCCCCTATTTTCGACACGGGCAGCTAGTAGTTTTTGTTTTGCAGGTTTATATTCATAGGATCCTGATTTACAGCTGGAACAATGCTCGGAAAACTCTATATCCGTGCATTACTTTCAGTTGTGTTTTATATTATTTTCCACTGCTATGTAATTTATTGTAATCTCTGATATTTATCGAATGTAATTTGTTCATTTATACTTTGTATATTCTTGTATTCTGATGGAATTGTTGTAATAAACAATGAAATGTTCTTCTGTCTGCGTTCTTTTGTGTGTTGTTCTCAAAGTATCCGCTCTTTCCTTCACGGGGAGGTTACGGGTCCTTACATGTATTCTCGTATTTCTCATACTAATTTATTTCCATTGTGTGTGTTGTATTTATCAGTTATTGTACAAACAGATCATTATGACTGTATATATTGATTTATTATGCAGTCTGATGATAAATGTTTGTATATTTACAATCTGCCTCTTGTGTAAAGAGTAATGGTATATTATATTATATTTTATTCATTCCGCTGTGAAATTCCATTCTTTTTTGATTCTGATGTGTTATGTTCTTCTACTTCTTCTATTCTAACCTTTCTTTCTTCTTTCTTACCGTCTAACTTCTATCGTCTAACTTTCTTAGTTTTCAGTACTTGAGTTTGGGTTCATGAATACGGAGGATGTATTAATGTCAAAATTTGGGAGTCGAATTTTCGGTCTGTTACACTTGGTATCAGAGTTGAAGGTTAAGTGATAACCGTGGCTCTGTGGGTAACGCAATAAGAGATAAGGTAATGAAATGTCTTATTATGAGTTTGAGTGTGTGTGTGTGTGTGTATGAGAGTGTGTATTTGTTAGTGTTATAAAATGTTTTATCTTATGTTTGTTTACTTGTTGAGTGGCATATAAATTCCAAATAAACACATTTGGCCGACGTAGTCGATAGCGATTTCAAAACACTTAAACAAGGCAAATATACATAATATTGTTTTAAAAAGTTGGTAAATGAAATAACATTACCAAGATTTATATATATATATATATATATATATATGAATTTCCAAACTAAATTTAATATTATGGATGATTAGTTTGATTGGAAAAGATAATATTTTATTATTATCATTTATTGGTTATTGATTTGTACTCACTTTTGGGTTATGGACATTGTTGATTGATCCGTAGTCGTACTCGATCAGATTATTGGTAATAGCTGCATTGTGTTGATAAAAGTAATCTTATCACTTCTTGCATGGATGGTTAGATTTTTAATTTGAAAAAACACATTGGAAACGAATACTGTATGAATTTAGTTTCACGATTTGGCTGTACGACATTCAAGGATGATGTTGGGTATAAAGCTAACCTAAGTAAGTTTTTTAGTATGAATTTAAACAAGGGAGAATTTGTGTGAAGTAATCTTATATACAAATTAGAAGTATTATAAGTATAAGTTTATAAACAAGGTTTATAAATAAGAAACGGATTTGAGTTGAGAATTAAAGGATCTGAATTTCTAGTAAATTTGAAAAAAAAAAAAATGAGTTTTCAAGATTTAAAAGGAATGTTGTGGTTACTTTAAAGATGTTTACGAAAATTATGAATTTTTAAAGAGTTTTAAAAGCATAGATCTTACTTCGACGCTAGAAAATAATTCTAATAATAACTGCAGCATCATCAGTATTCATTTTCGAGTTTCTAAGTAAGACTTGCTACAAGGAATAATTGTTTGGATTTAAAATGAAACTTGGTTTTGAATCCAAGTGATATAATTTTGAAATTCGGAGATTATATGCAAAATTTTGAACTAATTTATAATATGGATGCATGTGTATTATAAGTGCTAAGGCTATTTGATTGTGCATTTAACTTGGTAGGATGTGTCATTGATATATAATGAATTATTCGACGATTTTAGATGGTCGAAATTTTCAAGTTAAATTTGAAAAACTAGCTTAATTTATATTAAAATATAAAATAATATGGTTGTAATTTATTAATTAAATGAAGTTTAAATGACTAATTAAAATTAAATTAAAACGAGCTTGCCGCATCGCGGTAGTTCGTAATTTTATGATTTGAACTTCAATTGAGTGTATATGATCTAATATAAGTCGGAATTTTACGAAATAAGGATCTTTAGGATCTATTGGAATATAATTTTCGAATGGAAAAAAAAATCAAGATTTCATCTTGTAAATTTTGAGTTATGTAAAAATAAAATTTTCAAAAAAATCGTGTTATGGTAGTTTATAAACTACTTATGGTGAGTTTGAATTTCAATTTTTGAGTCGCTTAAGGTAGCGTTAATGATCGGTCAAGTAATAACCCGAGGCTATTGAGTGAATTGTGAAGCTTTGCAGGTTTTTATCATCCTGATGATCTGATAAGATCTATATTTTAAATAAACCACATGCTAAGATTATTAGTTTTCGTAGCACTATATGATATTTATGTATGCTGACTGGTTATGGTTACATGTAACGTTAGGTTACATTTGTGTTGGTTGTTGATTCCGATCATTATTGCTGGATGCATCATTATTGTTTGTTGCTATGATTATTATGCATGTTAATGCATTACTTGATCATTATTGTATTACTTGTTTATTTATTTAACTCTCTTTTGGATTATGTAAGTATATACAGGTACATGGAATCAAAGTCTTTGTAGCTTGCATATAGCTTTTAGTTTCATGGTAAAGATATGTTTTTCCGACAAAATGGTATATATTTCAGATTACATACCATATATATATATGGATCTTATATATTGTTTTCCCCTAGTTTGAGATGCCTCATCACTGAGATGAGATGTATAGTGTTATATTGGGATGCCTCATCCGGTGTTAGAAAAATTTAATGAATTTTTTGTAAGCAATATTTTAAAGTAAAATTAATTAGTTTGTAACAATCTTCTTAACTTGTGATTTCGAGGACGAAATCCATATAAGAAGACAAGAATGTAACACACGATTTTTATATAAAAAATTTATTTAATTTAAATATTTAAAACCATTAGTTTTAAGAGCTAGTTGCTTGAATTCAATTTTAAATGAGAATATTGTTATAGAATTGGCTTGAAATTTAAAATAGCGAGTTTAGAATCAAGTTAAGTTTATTTGAAGTCGTGTGAAATAATATTGGAATATAAATGGTAATAAGAAATTAATATCAGAGAATTTGTTTGTTTTGAAATTGAATTATAATTTATCTATTTAATTTAACACGTGAAAATTGTGTTTTCGCAAGTAGCCTCAGAATTCGACGAAATAAGTTTTATCAAGTCCGGAATGTTAAACCATTTTATGGTTTTAATTTTCATAGCACCCGGATTTAGTATGTGGCCGTGCGAGCCTTAAAAATCAGACCATATTACGCATGATTATTATATAATAAATCTTTGCCAATAAATACCACATTAATAAAATCTATACATGATTCCCTTCATCTCTTCCTTTTTCCTATTTGCATAAAGAAGTCGCCACTTACTTATATATTATAAAAGAAAACGAGAGCTAAGAAAAATGAAAGAAAATTCATAAAAATGGAAAGCTTGATTAAGAAAATTCATAAAAATGGAAAGCTTGCTTATTTAAGATTATTTACTTTATCTTCTTCTCCTAGCTTGAATTTGTGTAGTTTTGGGGAGTTGTTGATGCTGCGCGCATTGGACAGCAGGAGGATTTTTGGATTTATGCAACTAGGGTTTAGATTTATGAGAGATAGGAACATTAATTGATGAATCCAATTATATTTTGGATCGAGGGAAGAGAGTAGCTTGAATTTTGAATTTTTAAGGGGTTTAAGGCCATATTTTATTCGCAACCTTTAATGGAGGCTCGAAGCTGTGCTGAGGATAGAAATTCCGTGGGGGATGTAAGTTATAGGTGGTGGCGAGGAGTGGATGTAGTTTGCCAATGGAGGAATGACAGTGGTGTCTGTAGTTGATTTCGTTAAGTGATGAAGGAGGTAGACAAGAGAGAAGGTGGTAATAAAGATGGGTTGTACTGCGAGGGCATCGTGAGTTTAAGTTGGGGAAAAAGAGTTAGGGGTGAGGGTTTAAGGTTAATTAAGTAATTATTGATTGCTAATGACGTTTGATCGTGTTCAAACTTGTAAATGTTGTATATTGTTCATTTTAGGTCGGAATCGAACGTTGTCAGTTGCGTTATGAACGTGTCAACTTTATCTACGTGCACATATTGGATTGGTGTGCTTTGGAGCTAGTTGAAATTTTATTTAATTTCAAAAGTCCAGTTGAAATTAGAAAAATCAACGCAAAATCCTCGAAATGGAACTGATGGTGAGTTAACTCTAACGCTTTTTGAAATACTGTGAATGTAACGGCCTGGAAAAGGTATCGACGGTCGAATTTTCAATAATAATACATAAACCCGTATTCCTTGTCAAAAATCCAAGTATCGAACACCAGACTGTTAATAGAAAGAAGTTAGAGGATGAGAAGTAGAAAGAAAGAAGATTTGGAATAGAAGAAAAAGAAGAACACATCAGAATCTAACAGCGGAACGAAGAAATATAATATAACAAATCTCTTTATAAAAGAACTGTATATACACATACCATTTATCAGTACACATACATCAATCACAGCGGAATAAACTTTGTATAACTAACGGTGAAACCTCCTGCTTTCAGCTCCTGGTACTCCAAGCGAAGACATAACCTGTAAATATACTCGGTCTGACCCAAGCACATTTGATTTAAAACAAAATTCACCAGGTCAGTCTGGAATACTTTCAGTGATAAATTCACAGAAACACACAACTGCTTAACTTTGGAAAATCCTTTCTGAAATCAAAGGATAATAGTAAGACCAGCCCACACATAAACACGAACGGTTTTTACCTTACTATAACCCAAACCATTTTTGAAACCAATATCTTTTCTGATATTATAGTAATGTCTATCAAACCACAAATAAATAATAATCTAGCAGAACGCTTGCATCTCACGCTCTACATATATAATATACAAATCAAAACCGTAGGCGCTTATTGGAGATTGGATTCGAACTATGACAAGGTATGGGACCACCTGCCGATAGTGTATCTCTAGAGGCGAATACACTGGGTTCAACAAGAACGTCTTGCAACCCGGCCCACACATGACCGACCACTCTTTTCGCTTGAGTGTATCGAATGTATATCACCAACGGTTGGGCTCAAACCATCGTTTCCCGATAGGGACAGCATCAATATAGATTAAGGAAGCAAATAGAATTTCTCTAGATAGGTGATTATACACCCAAATGGGAGCGACCCACATAGCCATGCTGCCTGCCCGATTTTTCGTCATTTACCGGTTGATGAGGCTTGAGGCTACGCTTTATCCTCGCATCAGATTTACTTCAAATGCCACATTGTCAGATCCATCGAAATCACTAACTGATGTCTACAACAATACATTACATGTCAGCTAAAAGAATTTTCCTTCTCCACTTCCACTCTTGGTACGGTTGAAGAAATCAAAGTACGTGACATTTCTGGAAATACTCTGTCAGACATTCATCCATACAAGTCATCCAGGAACATGATGAACCGAAGGTACCCTCCTACCGCATCCTAGGTATCACCCTATAGATCAGTAGCGAGAAGTCCTTGCAATCCCAAGATTTTAATCACGACAGAATCACAAGTCGTCATAACCCCGGTAGCTAGCTAGAGAAATTTAACGAGTAGTTCTTCCGCTCATGAATATCAACGGTCTTCAATGCTCCATCTCGACCATCTTCTGATATCTTCAACGTTACGTATTTGCTGGTCGGAATGTTTTTTGAATATAAATTCGATTCCGGTCTTTCCATAACAACAATCGAAAAAGGCCATATTTTGATGGTCAGTTATTTAAATATCAAATCACAACAGTGTATCTAGGTAGATTGGCATCTCAGGTCCTTATTCAATATATTTCATTGACTCTATTTCCTTGAAGATCGATTCCATGAATTTAATCTTATCAAAATCTCTTTTGGTTTCGTTACTTTGAAAATATTACTCAACACTGTTTTATCAACTTCTCTTTTATTTCCTTTGTTTGGAAATATTACCATTTTTCATAAATCCTCATTTACTTTTCTTTATCTCGGAACACCATTTAATTTACTCAAATCCTCTTTCGACTTTTCTTTGATTTGAAAACATCGTTATAGTTCTATAATTCCACTTTCCATTTCCTTACCATTTGCCATATCGTTATATTTCCATTCAATCCAACAGCCTATGGTTAGTTACCAAAACCTTTCCCTTAATTCGATTTAACCATTCCACTTAATTTAGCTCTTAGGTGAAATGTTTATTTTTAAATTCATCGATTTGGGTAAAAACCCTTTTTCATACTCGGTTTATATGATTTGAATTAAATTCAAATCATTACCATACTAATCCATTTCATAGCCTTATCCTGTTTAAGAACAGAACTCCAATCGTGGAGTACTCGCTTTAGTTAATATTAAATAAAAGTGATTATATTTTCGATTAACTAAAAATGGCATAGCTAATCCACTTAAAATTTTTTATTTAAATAAATGATAAATTCCATTAATTCAAATAATTCAATAATCCCTTTACTACACAATTTAATTCCAATATGTTTTACAATGATTTCTTTCCTTTGTAAACTTCTTTATAATCACTTTACCTGATTTGTTAAGCAAATCTTTACCAACCCCCTTTTTGTCTAAATTTATCCAAACTATTTACCCCACAAACCCTTATTGAAATGGTCGTATTATCTTACAAATCTTATTTACAAACATTTTTTGTACCTTTGGATTATAAGCCCTTACCCACATTTAGCCAAATCTTATTGCCAGTTGTTTAACTCTTAGTTGGATTCAAATTAAAATCATAACTTTAATTATCAATTAAAATGATAATTAACTATAATGTTAACCATACTAAAAATAGTTGACTTCGTTATAACAATAAAAAGAGTATATTTTTTTTTGTAGGTTACCTTTACGTTGCCTGTATTTATTTATTTTGGGCTTGCTGAGCAGAGACAGGCATTTCAGATTTTCAATCGAAACCATGCTGTAGTTGTTTTGTTTAGTATATGAAGTTTAGCATACTCCGTCATATAATAATCCGTTTACATACAGGCCCCAATGGACAAAAATAAAAATATAGCCGTGTCCAGCGAGGCGTCACTACCCCAAAAATATAATAATATCGGTAGGTTAACTTATATTGTGAAACTCCGAACTACTAATACTTGGTGTAAAATACTTCAAATAAAAAGCTTCATATTTAATTTATTAAAAATTACAGTAAAATTCCAAAAATTAAATTATAACTATGTCTCAAATTAACCTTTTTCAGATTCGAATCCTGTATGTAGTTATATCAAATAAACTGTTATGATCGATGAACGATTCTATAACGACTATTTTAAATTTTGATTTGGACCTAAAACAAAATCTACAATATGAAAACTCGAATTTTCTCTTCCATTGGAAAGATATCATCAAACAGATTCCAGCGTTTCTTGTTTCGAGAAAATCCGACTTATTTTGGGCCTTGTACAGCCATTTGAAGTTCAAATCGCCATATTGCGAACTGCCGCGCCGGTGCAGCTCAATTTAAAATTAAATTATAAACTATATATTCAATTCATCGTCAACTGAATGAAATCGTCAATATAATTCAATATAAACCAATATTGAACTATTTCAAACAGCCCGTTCACACTATATCGCCAACACAACATTTTCCGACAGTTTGGAAATTAAAATGTTATTTAATTATTTATTTAAATAATATATTCAAAAGAAAATCATTAAAATTCAAATATTTACATTCAAACCAATATTTAAAATAATAAAATAAATTAAATCATCACCAGAAAAATACGGGTCATTACATTCCTTCCCCCTTAAAATAATTTCGTCCTCAAAATTGCTATGGTAGGAAAAATGTTGTAAACCCGTTTCTTTGACAAAAATATTCAATTAGAACTTGGTTTTATTTTCGAAACTGGCCCAATTGGTTTTAAATCCAATTCATTTCAAATAACAAAATTTCCAAAAATCTTAAGTATATTCTAACACCTTAAATTTTGGAATTTTTTTGGTAGAGTCTCCCCTGTATGGAGGGACATTTGCAATATCGCAGGTTCAAGAAATATCCGTACATCGACGAACAAGGTCGGAAAAAATCCAAAAAATAAAACTCAAAACCCAAATAATAATCAAAATTTTAAATTTTGCGTAGGCGTACCTTTTTGCGAGCGTTATTACATGATAAGCGATATATATATTCGTGCTTGCTTAATTAACAAGCCAAATGGATTCAAAATACCCCAGAGTTCTCTTGGATTAACTCTGTACCTGTTCTCAACTTCAATGAAATTTATTAGTTCCCAAAACAAATGCCAGTCAGATCCAAATACCTATATCATCTGTATCATCCAATTCCAAACAGTTGGAAATAATCATACCACTTCATTCAATTCTGATGGATTTAATCACAACTAAGTCTAAGCAATCCATTTATTTATTTAAATATCCATTCAATTTCATTAATCTGGGATTCACTTATTAAAATTATTTATTTCTGATTGGTTTTCAATCAACTATTGGCGAATTCCATAAAAACCATCCAATATATAGAAAACAACCAAGGCATAACAATTCAACCAAACCATAATAAATTTTCTCTTTTGCTTTTACTTTGGTTTCACATCAATTGAGTTATATTGGATTAATTTCCATCCAATCATCTTGTATTCGATTTCACAAGTGAAATCTCTTTTCCAGTTCAATATTCCAATTTGAATTCTATTCAAGTCATTCAACAAATCTATTTTTCAATCATTTGAGAAAATATATTTATATAAACATAATCCGGGCAAAACTATATAAGAATAATTTGATAATAAATTACAAATACGCGCTCCCATATACACATTCAAACTCAATTTAGGGTATTACTAACCCCATCTCTATCGAGTTACGCCACAGAGCCAAGGTTATAACTAAACCAATAGCTCTGATACCACTGTAACGACCAGGAAAAGGTATCGACGCTCGAATTTTCAACAATAATACATAAACCTGTATTCCCTGTCAAAAATCCAAGTATCGAACCCCAGACTATTAGTATAAAGAAGTTAGAGGATGAGAAGTAGAAAGAAAGATGTATTAGAATAGAAGAAAAAGAAGAACACATTAGAATCTCACAGCGGAACGAAGAAATATAATATAACAAATCTCTTTATAAAAGAACTGTATATACACATACCATTTATCAAAGTACACATACATCAATCACAGCGGAATAAACTTTGTATAACTAACGGTGAAACCTCCTGCTTTCAGCTCCTGGTACTCCAAGCGAAGACATAACCTGTAAATATACTCGGTCTGACCCGAGCACATTTGATTTAAAACAAAATTCACCGGGTCAGTCTGGAATACTTTCAGTGATAAATTCACAGAAACACACAACTTGCTTAACTTTGGAAAATCCTTTCTGAAATCAAAGGATAATAGTAAGACCAGCCCACACATAAACACGGACGTTTTTTACCTTACTATAACCCAAACCATTTTTGAAACCAATATCTTTTCTGATATTATAGTAATGTCTATCAAACCACAAATAAATAATAATCTAGAAGAACGCTTGCGTCTCACGCTCTACATATATAATATACAAATCAAAACCGTAGGCGCTTATTGGAGATTGGATTCCAACTATGACAAGGTATGGGACCACCTGCCGATAGTGTATCTCTAGAGGCGAATACACTGGGTTCAACAAGAACGTCTTGCAACCCGGCCCACACATGACCGACCACTCATTTCGCTTGAGTGTATCGAATGTATATCACCAACGGTTGGGCTCAAACCACCGTTTCCCGATAGGGACAGCATCAATATAGATTAAGGAAGCAAATAGAATTTCTCTAGATAGGTGATTATACACCCTAATTGGAGCGACCCACATAGCCATGCTGCCTGCCCGATTTTTCGTCATTTAACGGTTGATGAGGCTTGAGGCTACGCTTTATCCTCGCATCAGATTTACTTCAAATGCCACATTGTCAGATCCATCGAAATCACTAACTGATGTCTACAACAATACATTACATGTCAGCTAAAAGAAGTTTCCTTCTCCACTTCCACTCTTGGTACGGTTGAAGAAATCAAAGTACGTGAACTTTCTGGAAATACTCTGTCAGACATTCATCCATACAAGTCATCCAGGAACAGGTTGAACCGAAGGTACCCTCCTACCGCATCCTACGTATCACCCTATAGATCAGTAGAGAGAAGTCCTTGCAATCCGAAGATTTCAATCACGACAGAATCACAAGTCGTCATAACTCCGGTAGCTAGCCGGAGAAATTTAACGAGTAGTTCTTCCGCTCATGAATATCAACGGTCTTCAATGCTCCATCTCGACCATCTTCTGATATCTTCAACGTTACGTATTTGCTGGTCGGAATGATTTTCGAATATAAATTCGATTCCGGTCTTTCCATACCAACAATCGAAAAAAGGCAATATTTTGATAGTCGGTTATTTAACTATCAAATCACAACACTGTATCTAGGTAGATTGGCATCTCAAGTCCTTATTCAATATATTTCATTGACTCTATTTCCTTGAAGATCGATTCCATGAATTTAATCTTATCAAAATCTCTTTTGGTTTCGTTACTTTGAAAATATTACTCAACACTGTTTTATCAACTTCTCTTTTATTTCCTTTGTTTGGAAATATTACCATATTTCATAAATCCTCATTTACTTTTCTTTATCTCGGAACACCATTTAATTTACTCAAATCCTCTTTCGACTTTTCTTTGATTTGAAAACATCGTTATAGTTCTATAATTCCACTTTCCATTTCCTTACCATTTGCCATATCGTTATATTTCCATTCAATCCAACAGCCTATGGTTAGTTACCAAAACCTTTCCCTTAATTCGATTTAACCATTCCACTTAATTTAGCTCTTAGGTGAAATGTTTATTTTTAAATTCATCGATTTGGGTAAAAACCCTTTTTCATACTCGGTTTATATGATTTGAATTAAATTCAAATCATTACCATACTAATCCATTTCATAGCCTTATCCTGTTTAAGAACAGAACTCCAATCGTGGAGTACTCGCTTTAGTTAATATTAAATAAAAGTGATTATATTTTCGATTAACTAAAAATGGCATAGCTAATCCACTTAAAATTTTTTATTTTAATAAATGATAAATTCCATTAATTTAAATAATTCGATAATCCCTTTACTACACAATTTGATTACAATATGTTTTACAATGATTTCTTTCCTTTGTAAACTTCTTTATAATCACTTTACCTGATTTGTTAAGCAAATCTTTACCAACCCCCTTTTTGTCTAAATTTATCCAAACTATTTACCCCACAAACCCTTATTGAAATGGTCGTATTATCTTACAAATCTTATTTACAAACATTTTTTGTACCTTTGGATTATAAGCCCTTACCCACATTTAGCCAAATCTTATTGCCAGTTGTTTAACTCTTAGTTGGATTCAAATTAAAATCATAACTTTAATTATCAATTAAAATGATAATTAACTATAATGTTAACCATACTAAAAATAGTTGACTTCGTTATAACAATAAAAAGAGTATATTTTTTTTGTAGGTTACCTTTACGTTGCCTGTATTTATTTATTTTGGGCTTGCTGAGCAGAGACAGGCATTTCAGATTTTCAATCGAAACCATGCTGTAGTTGTTTTGTTTAGTATATGAAGTTTAGCATACTCCGTCATATAATAATCCGTTTACATACAGGCCCCAATGGACAAAAATAAAAATATAGCCGTGTCCAGCGAGGCGTCACTACCCCAAAAATATAATAATATCGGTAGGTTAACTTATATTGTGAAACTCCGAACTACTGATACTTGGTGTAAAATACTTCAAATAAAAAGCTGCATATTTAATTTATTAAAAATTACAGTAAAATTCCAAAAATTAAATTATAACTATGTCTCAAATTAACCTTTTTCAGATTCGAATCCTGTATGTAGTTATATCAAATAAACTGTTATGATCGATGAACGATTCTATAACGACTATTTTAAATTTTGATTTGGACCTAAAACAAAATCTACAATATGAAAACTCGAATTTTCTCTTCCATTGGAAAGATATCATCAAACAGATTCCAGCGTTTCTTGTTTCGAGAAAATCCGACTTATTTTGGGCCTTGTACAGCCATTTGAAGTTCAAATCGCCATATTGCGAACTGCCGCGCCGGTGCAGCTCAATTTAAAATTAAATTATAAACTATATATTCAATTCATCGTCAACTAAATGAAATCGTCAATATAATTCAATATAAACCAATATTGAACTATTTCAAACAGCCCGTTCACACTATATCGCCAACACAACATTTTCCGACAGTTTGGAAATTAAAATGTTATTTAATTATTTATTTAAATAATATATTCAAAAGAAAATCATTAAAATTCAAATATTTACATTCAAACCAATATTTAAAATAATAAAATAAATTAAATCATCACCAGAAAAATACGGGTCGTTACATTCCTTCCCCCTTAAAATAATTTCGTCCTCAAAATTGCTATGGTAGGAAAAATGTTGTAAACCCGTTTCTTTGACAAAAATATTCAATTAGAACTTGGTTTTATTTTCGAAACTGGCCCAATTGGTTTTAAATCCAATTCATTTCAAATAACAAAATTTCCAAAAATCTTAAGTATATTCTAACACCTTAAATTTTGGAATTTTTTTGGTAGAGTCTCCCCTGTACGGAGGGACATCTGCAATATCGCAGGTTCAAGAAATATCCGTACATCGACGAACAAGGTCGGAAAAAATCCAAAAAATAAAACTCAAAACCCAAATAATAATCAAAATTTTAAATTTTGCGTAGGCGTACCTTTTTGCGAGCGTTATTACATGATAAGCGATATATATATTCGTGCTTGCTTAATTAACAAGCCAAATGGATTCAAAATACCCCAGAGTTCTCTTGGATTAACTCTGTACCTGTTCTCAACTTCAATGAAATTTATTAGTTCCCAAAACAAATGCCAGTCAGATCCAAATACCTATATCATCTGTATCATCCAATTCCAAACAGTTGGAAATAATCATACCACTTCATTCAATTCTGATGGATTTAATCACAACTAAGTCTAAGCAATCCATTTATTTATTTAAATATCCATTCAATTTCATTAATCTGGGATTAACTTATTAAAATTATTTATTTCTGATTGGTTTTCAATCAACTATTGGCGAATTCCATAAAAACCATCCAATATATAGAAAACAACCAAGGCATAACAATTCAACCAAACCATAATAATTTTTCTCTTTTGCTTTTACTTTGGTTTCACATCAATTGAGTTATATTGGATTAATTTCCATCCAATCATCTTGTATTCGATTTCACAAGTGAAATCTCTTTTCCAGTTCAATATTCCAATTTGAATTCTATTCAAGTCATTCAACAAATCTATTTTTCAATCATTTGAGAAAATATATTTATATAAGCATAATCCGGGCAAAACTATATAAGAATAATTTGATAATAAATTACAAATACGCGCTCCCATATACACATTCAAACTCAATTTAGGGTATTACTAACCCCATCTCTATCGAGTTACGCCACAGAGCCAAGGTTATAACTAAACCAATAGCTCTGATACCACTGTAACGACCAGGAAAAGGTATCGACGCTCGAATTTTCAACAATAATACATAAACCTGTATTCCCTGTCAAAAATCCAAGTATCGAACCCCAGACTATTAATATAAAGAAGTTAGAGGATGAGAAGTAGAAAGAAAGAAGTATTAGAATAGAAGAAAAAGAAGAACACATCAGAATCTCACAGCGGAACGAAGAAATATAATATAACAAATCTCTTTATAAAAGAACTGTATATACACATACCATTTATCAAAGTACACATACATCAATCACAGCGGAATAAACTTTGTATAACTAACGGTGAAACCTCCTGTTTCAGCTCCTGGTACTCCAAGCGAAGACATAACCTGTAAATATACTCGGTCTGACCCGAGCACATTTGATTTAAAACAAAATTCACCGGGTCAGTCTGGAATACTTTCAGTGATAAATTCACAGAAACACACAACTTGCTTAACTTTGGAAAATCCTTTCTGAAATCAAAGGATAATAGTAAGACCAGCCCACACATAAACACGGACGTTTTTTACCTTACTATAACCCAAACCATTTTTGAAACCAATATCTGTTCTGATATTATAATAATGTCTATCAAACCACAAAAAAAAAAAAATCTAGCCGAACGCTTGCATCTCACACTCTACATATATAATATACAAATCAAAACTGCAGGCGCTTATTGGAGATTGGATTCCAACTATGAAAAGGTATGGGACCACCTGCCGATAGTGTATCTCTAGAGGCGAATACGCTGGGTTCAACAAGAACGTCTTGCAACTCGGCCCACACATGACCGACCACTCTTTTCGCTTGAGTGTATCGAATGTATATCACCAACGGTTGGGCTCAAACCATCGTTTCCCGATAGGGACAGCATCAATATAGATTAAGGAAGCAAATAGAATTTCTCTAGATAGGTGATTATACACCCTAATTGGAGCGACCCACATAGCTATGCTGCCTGCCCGATTTTTCGTCATTTAACGGTTGATGAGGCTTGAGGCTACGCTTTATCCTCGCATCAGATTTACTTCAAATGCCACATTGTCAGATCCATCGAAATCACTAACTGATGTCTACAACAATACATTACATGTCAGCTAAAAGAAGTTTCCTTCTCCACTTCCACTCTTGGTACGGTTGAAGAAATCAAAGTACGTGAACTTTCTGGAAATACTCTGTCAGACATTCATCCATACAAGTCATCCAGGAACAGGATGAACCGAAGGTACCCTCCTACCGCATTCTAGGTATCACCCTATAGATCAGTAGAGAGAAGTCCTTGCAATCCGAAGATTTCAATCACGACAGAATCACAAGTCGTCATAACTCCGGTAGCTAGCCGGAGAAATTTAACGAGTAGTTCTTCCACTCATGAATATCAACCGTCTTCAATGCTCCATCTCGACCATCTAATGATATCTTCAACGTTACGTATTTGCTGGTCGGAATGATTTTCGAATATAAATTCGATTCCGGTCTTTCCATACCAACAATCGAAAAAAGGCAATATTTTGATAGTCGGTTATTTAACTATCAAATCACAACAGTGTATCTAGGATGATTGGCAGCTCAAGTCCTTATTCAATATATTTCATTGACTCTATTTCCTTGATGATCGATTCCATGAATTTAATCTTATCAAAATCTCTTTTGGTTTCGTTACTTTGAAAATATTACTCAACACTGTTTTATTAACTTCTCTTTTATTTCCTTTGTTTGGAAATATTACCATATTTCATAAATCCTCATTTACTTTTCTTTATCTCGGAACACCATTTAATTTACTCAAATCCTCTTTTGACTTTTCTTTGATTTGAAAACATCGTTATAGTTCTATAATTCCACTTTCCATTTCCTTACCATTTGGCATATCGTTATATTTCCATTCAATCCAACAGCCTATGGTTAATTACCAAAAACTTTCCCTTAATTCGATTTAACCATTCCACTTAATTTAGCTCTTAGGTGAAATGTTTATTTTTAAATTCATCGATTTGGGTAAAAACCCTTTTTCATACTCAGTTTATATGATTTGAATTAAATTCAAATCATTTCCATACTAATCCATTTCATAGCCTTATCCTGTTTAAGAACAGAACTCCAATCGTGGAGTACTCGCTTTAGTTAATATTAAATAAAAGTAATTATATTTTCGATTAACTAAAAATGGCATAGTTAACCAGTTAAAAAAAATTATTTAAATAAATGATAAATTCCATTAATTCAAATAATTTGATAATCCCTTTACTACCCAATTTGATTCCAATATGTTTTACAATGATTTCTTTCCTTTGTAAACTTCTTTATAATCACTTTACCTGATTTGTTAAGAAAACCTTTACCAACCCCCTTTTTGTCTAAATTTATCCAAACTATTTACCTAACAAACCGTAATTGAAATGGTCGTATTATCTTACAAATCTTATTTACAAACATTTTTTGTACCTTTGGATTATAAGCCCTTACCCACCTTTAGCCAAATCTTATTGCCAGTTGTTTAACTCTTAGTTGGATTCAAATTAAAATCATTACTTTAATTATCAATTAAAATGATAATTAACTATAATGTTAACCATACTAAAAATAGTTGACTTCGTTATAACAATAAAAAGAGTATATTTTTTTTCTGTAGGTTACCTTTACGTTGCCTATATTTATTTATTTTGGGCTTGCTGAGCGGAGACAGGCATTTCAGATTTTCAATCGAAACCATGCTGTAGTTGTTTTGTTTAGTATATCAAGTTTAGCATACCCCGTCATATAATAATCCATTTACATACAGACCCCAATGGACAAAAATAAAAATATAGCCATGTCCAGCGAGGCGTCACTACCCCAAAAATATAATAATATCGGTAGGTTAACTTATATTGTGATACCCCAAACTACTGATACATGGTGTAAAATACTTCAAATAAAAAGATGCATATTTAATTTATTAAAAATTGCAGTAAAATTTCAAAAATTAAATTATAACTATGTCTCAAAATAACCTTTTTCAGATTCGAATCCAGTATGTAGTTATATCAAATAAACTGTTATGATCGATGAACGATTCTATAACGACTATTTTAATTTTGATTTGGACATAAAACAAAATCTATGACATGAAAACTCGAATATTCTCTTCCATTGGAAAGATATCATCAAACAGATTCCAGCGTTTCTTGTTTCGAGAAAATCCGACTAATTTTGGGCCCTGTACAGCCATTTGAAGTTCAAATCGCCATATTGCGAACTACCGCGCCGCTGTAGCTCGATTTAAAATTAAATTATAAACTATATATTCAATTCATCGCCAACTAAACGTAATCGTCAATATAATTCAATACAAACCAATATTGAACTATTTCAAACTGCCCGTTCACATTATATCGCCAACACAACATTTTCCGACAGTTTGGAAATTAAAATGTTATTTAATTATTTATTTAAATAATATATTCAAGAGAAAATCATTAAAATTCAAATATTTACATTCAAACCAATATTTAAAATAATAAAATAAATTAAATCATCACCAGAAAAATACGGGTCGTTACATTCCTTTCCCCTTAAAATAATTTCGTCCTCGAAACTGCTAAGGTAGGAAAAATGCTGTAAACCCATTTCTTTGACAAAAATATTCAATTAGACTTGGTTTTATTTTCGAATCTGGCCCAATTGGTTTTAAATCCAATTCATTTCAAATAACGAAATTTCCAAAAATCTCAAGTATATTCTACCACCTTAAATTTTGGAAAATTTTTGGCAGATTCTCACCTGTACGGAGGGACATCTGCAATATCGCAGGTTCAAGAAATATCTATACATCGACGAACAAGGTCGGAAAAAATCCAAAAATTAAAACTCAAAACCCAAATAATAATCAAAATTTTAAATTTTGCGTAGGCGTACCTTTTTGCGAGCGTTTTAAACGATATATATATCCGTGCTTGCTTAATTAACAAGCCAAATGGATTCAAAATACTCCAGAGTTCTCTTGGATTAACTCTGTACCTGTTCTCAACTTCAATGAAATTTATTAGTTCCCAAAACAAATGCCAGTCAGATCCAAATACCTATATCATCTGTATCATCCAATTCCAAACAGTTGGAAATAATCATACCACTTCATTCAATTCTGATGGATTTAATTACAACTAAGTCTAAGCAATCCATTTATTTATTTAAATATCCATTCAATTTCATTAATCTGGGATTAACTTATTAAAATTATTTATTTCCGATTGGTTTTCAATCAACTATTGGCGAATTCCATACAAACCATTCAATATATAGAAAACAACCAAGGCATAACAATTCAACCAAACCATAATAATTTTTCTCTTTTGCTTTTACTTTGGTTTCACATCAATTGAGTTATATTGGATTAATTTCCATCCAATCATCTTGTATTCGATTTCACAAGTGAAATCTCTTTTCCAGTTTAATATTCCAACTTGAATTCTATTCAAGTCATTCAACAAATCTATTTTTCAATCATTTGAGAAAATATATTTATATAAACATAATCCGGGCAAAACTATATAAGAATAATTTGATAATAAATTACAAATAAGCGCTTTCATATACACATTCAAACTCAATCTAGGGTATTACTAATCCAATCTCTATCGAGTTACGCCACAGAGCCAAGGTTATCACTAAACCAATAGCTCTGATACCACTGTAACGGCCATGAAAAGGTATTAACGCTCGAATTTTTAACAATAATACATAAACCCGTATTCCTTGTCAAAAACCCAAGTATCGAACCCCAGAATGTTAATATAAAGAAGTTAGAGCATGAGAAGTAGAAAGAAAGAAGTACTAGAATAGAAGAAAAAGAAGAACACATCAGAATCTCACAGCGGAACGAAGAAATATAATATAACAAATCTCTTTATAAAAGAACTGTATATACACATACCATTTATCAAAGTACACATGCATCAACAACAGCGGAATAAACTTTGTATAACTAACGGTGAAACCTCCTGCTTTCAGCTCTTGGTACTCCAAGCGAAGACATAACCTGTAAATATACTCGGTCTGACCCGAGCACATTTGATTTAAAACAAAATTCACCGGGTCAGACTGGAATACTTTCAGTGATAAATTCACAGAAACACACAACTTGCTTAACTTTGGAAAATCCTTTCTGAAATCAAAGGATAATAGTAAGACCAGCCCACACATAAACACGGACGGATTTTACCTTACTATAACCCAAACAATTTTTGAAACCAATATCTTTTCTGATATTATAATAATGTCTATCAAACCACAAATAAATAATAATCTAGCAGAACGCTTGCATCTCACGCTCTACATTTATAATATAAAAATCAAAACCGCAGGCGCTTATTGGAGATTGGATTCCAACTATGACAAGGTATGGGACCACCTGCCGATAGTGTATCTCTAGAGGCGAATACACTGGGTTCAACAAGAACGTCTTGCAACTCGGCCCACACATGACCGACCACTCATTTCGCTTGAGTGTATCGAATGTATATCACCAACAGTTGGGCTCAAACCACCGTTTCCCGATAGGGACAACATCAATATAGATTAAGGAAGCAAATAGAATTTCTCTAGATAGGTGATTATACACCCTAATGGGAGCGACCCACATAGCCATGCTGCCTGCCCGATTTTTCATCATTAACCGGTTGATGAGGCTTGAGGCTACGCTTTATCCTCGCATCAGATTTACTTCAAATGCCACATTGTCAGATCCATCGAAATCACTAACTGATGTCTACAACAATACATTACATGTCAGCTATAAGAAGTTTCCTTCTCCACTTCCACTCTTGGTACGGTTGAAGAAATCAAAGTACGTGACCTTTCTGGAAATACTCTGTCAGACAATCATCCATACAAGTCATCCAGGAACAGGATGAACCGAAGGTACCCTCCTACCGCATCCTAGGTATCACCCTATAGATCAGTAGCGAGAAGTCCTTGCAATCCGAAGATTTCAATCACGACAGAATCACAAGTCGTCATAACCCCGGTAGCTAGCCAGAGAAATTTAACGAGTAGTTCTTCCGCTCATGAATATCAATGGTCTTCAATGCTCCATCTTGACCATCTTCTGATATCTTCAACGTTACGTATTTGTTGGTCGGAATGGTTTTCGAATATAAATTCAATTCCGGTCTTTCCATACCAACAATCGAAAAAAGGCTATATTTTGATATTTAACTATCAAATCACAACAGTGTATCTAGGTAGATTGGCAGCTCAGGTCCTTATTCAATATATTTCATTGACTCTATTTCCTTGATGATCGATTCCATTAATTTAATCTTATCAAAATATCTTTTGGTTTCGTTACTTTGAAAATATTACTCAACACTGTTTTATCAACTTCTCTTTTATTTCCTTTGTTTGGAAATATTACCATATTTCATAAATCCTCATTTACTTTTCTTTATCTCGGAACACCATTTAATTTACTCAAATCCTCTTTCGACTTTTCTTTGATTTGAAAACATCGTTATTGTTCTATAATTCCACTTTCCATTTCCTCACCATTTGGAATATCGTTATATTTCCATTCAATCCAACAGCCTATGGTTAGTTACCAAAACCTTTCCCTTAATTCGATTTAACCATTCCACTTAATTTAGCTCTTAGGTGAAATGTTTATTTTTAAATTCATCTATTTGGGTAAAAAGCCTTTTTCATACTCGGTTTATATGATTTGAATTAAATTCAAATCATTTCCATACTAATCCATTTCATAGCCTTATCTTGTTTAAGAACAGAACTCCAATCGTGGAGTACTCGCTTTAGTTAATATTAAATAAAAGTGATTATATTTTCGATTAACTAAAAATGGCACAGTTAATCCACTTAAAAAAAATTTATTTAAATAAATGATAAATTCCATTACTTCAAATAATTCGATAATCCCTTTACTACCCAATTTGATTCCAATATGTTTTACAATGATTTCTTTCCTTTGTAAACTTCTTTATAATCACTTTACCTGATTTGTTAAGCAAATCTTTACCAACCCCCTTTTGTCTAAATTTATCCAAACTATTTACCTAACAAACCCTTATTGAAATGGTCGTATTATCTTACAAATCTTATTTACAAACATTTTTTTGTACCTTTGGATTATAAGCCCTTACCCACCTTTAGCCAAATCTTATTGCCAGTTGTTTAACTCTTAGTTGGATTCAAATTAAAATCATTACTTTAATTATCAATTAAAATGATAATTAACTATAATGTTAACCATACTAAAAATAGTTGACTTCGTTATAACAATAAAAAGAGTATAATTTTTTTTCTATACGTTACCTTTACGTTGCCTGTATTTATTTATTTTGGGCTTGCTGAGCGGAGACAGGCATTTCAGATTTTCAATCGAAACCATGCTGTAGTTGTTTTGTTTAGTATATGAAGCTTAGCATACCTCGTCATATAATAATCCGTTTACATACAGACCCCAATGGACAAAAATAAAAATATAGCCGTGTCCAGCGAGGCGTCACTACCCCAAAAATATAATAATATCGGTAGGTTAACTTATACTGTGAAACCCCGAACTACTAATACATGGTGTAAAATACTTCAAATAAAAAGATGCATATTTAATTTATTAAAAATTGCAGTAAAATTCCAAAAATTAAATTATAACTATGTCTCAAAATAACCTTTTTCAGATTCGAATCCAGTATGTAGTTATATCTAATATACTGTTATGATCGATGAACGATTCTATAATGACTATTTTAAATTTTGATTTGGACATAAAACGAAATCTACACCATGAAAACTCGAATTTTCTCTTCCATTGGAAAGATATCGTCAAACAGATTCCAGCGTTTCTTGTTTCGAGAAAATCCGACTTATTTTGGGCCCTGTACAACCATTTGAAGTTCAAATCGCCATATTGCGAACTGCCGCGCCGCTGCAGCTTGATTTAAAATTAAATTATAAACTATATATTCAATTCATCGTCAACTAAACGATATCGTCAATATAATTCAATATAAACCAATATTGAACTATTTCTAACTGCCCGTTCACACTATATCGCCAACACAACTTTTTCCGATAGTTTGGAAATTAAAATGTTATTTAATTATTTATTTAAATAATATATTCAAAAGAAAATCATTAAAATTCAAATATTTACATCCAAACCAATATTTAAAATAATAAAATAAATTAAATCATCACCAGAAAAATACGGGTCGTTACATTCCTTCCCCCTTAAAATAATTTCGTCCTCGAAATTGTTGAGGTAGGAAAAATGCTGTAAACCCATTTCTTTGACAAAAATATTCAATTAGAACTTGGTTTTATTTTCGAATCTGGCCCAATTGGTTTTAAATCCAATTCATTTCAAATAACGAAATTTCCAAAAACCTCAAGTATATTCTAACACCTTAAATTTTGGAAAATTTTTGGCAGAGTCTCCCCGGTACGGAGGGACATCTGCAATATAGCAGGTTCAAGAAATATCTATACATCGACGAACAAGGTCGGAAAAAATCCAAAAATTAAAACTCAATACCCAAATAATAATCAAAATTTTAAATTTTGCGTAGGCGTACCTTTTTGCGAGCGTTTTTACGCGATAAGCGATATATATATTCGTGCTTGCTTAATTAACAAGCCAAATGGATTCGAAATACTCCAGAGTTCTCTTGGATTAACTCCGTACCTGTTCTCAACTGCAATGAAATTTATTAGTTCCCAAAACAAATGCCAGTCAGATCCAAATACCTATATCATCTGTATCATCCAATTCCAAACAGTTGGAAATAATCATACCACTTTATTCAATTCTGATGGATTTAATTACAACTAAGTCTAAGCAATCCATTTATTTATTTAAATATCCATTCAATTTCATAAATCTGGGATTAACTTATTAAAATTATTTATTTCCGATTGGTTTTCAATCAACTATTGGCGAATTCCATACAAACCATCCAATATATAGAAAACAACCAAGGCATAACAATTCACCCAAACCATAATAATTTTTCTCTTTTGCTTTTACTTTGGTTTCACATCAATTGAGTTATATTGGATTAATTTCCATCCAATCATCTTGTATTCGATTTCACAAGTGAAATCTCTTTTCCACTTCAATATTACAATTTGAATTCTATTCAAGTCATTCAACAAATCTATTTTTCAATCATTTGAGAAAATATATTTATATAAACATAATCCGGGCAAAACTATATAAGAATAATTTGATAATAAATTACAAATAAGCTCTCTCATATACACATTCAAACTCAATCTAGGGTATTACTAACCCTATCTCTATCGAGTTACGCCACAGATCCAAGGTTATCACTAAACCAATAGCTCTGATACCACTGTAACGGCCAGGAAAAGGTATCGACGCTCGAATTTTCAACAATAATACATAAACCCATATTCCTTGTCAAAAATCCAAGTATCGAACCCCAGACTGTTAATATAAAGAAGTTAGAGGATGAGAAGTAGAAAGAAAGAAGTATTAGAATAGAAGAAAAAGAAGAACACATCAGAATCTCACAGCGGAACGAAGAAATATAATATAACAAATCTCTTTATAAAAGAACTGTATATACACATACCATTTATCAAAGTACACATACATCAATCACAGCGGAATAAACTTTGTATAACTAACGGTGAAACCTCCTACTTTCAGCTCCTGGTACTCCAAGCGAAGACATAACCTGTAAATATACTCGGTCGACCCGAGCACATTTGATTCAAAACAAAATTCACTGGGTCAGTCTGGAATACTTTCAGTGATAAATTCACAGAAACACACAACTTGCTTAACTTTGGAAAATCCTTTCTGAAATCAAAGGATAATAGTAAGACTAGACCACACATAAACATGGACGGTTTTTACCTTACTATAACCCAAACCATTTTTGAAACCAATATCTTTTCTGATATTATAATAATGTCTATCAAACCACAAATAAATAATAATCTAGCAGAACGCTTGCGTCTCACGCTCTACATATATAATATACAAATCAAAACCGCAGGCGCTTATTGGAGATTGGATTCCAACTATGACAAGGTATGGGACCACCTACCGATAGTGTATCTCTAGAGACGAATACACAGGGTTCAACAAGAACGTCTTGCAACACGGCCCACAAATGACCAACCACTCATTTCACTTAAGTGTATCTAATGTATATCACCAACGGTTGGGCTCAAACCACCGTTTCCCGATAGGGACAGCATCGATATAGATTAAGGAAGAAAATAGAATTTCTCTAGATAGGTGATTATACACCGTATTGGGAGTGACCCACATAGCCATGTTGCCTGCCCGATTTTTCGTCATTTACCGGTTGATGAGGCTTGAGGCTACGCCTTATCCCCGCATTAGATTTACTTCGAATGCCACATTGTCAGATCCATCGAAATCACTTACTGATGTATACAACAAAACATTACGTGTCAGCTAAAAGAAGTTTCCTTCTCCGCTTCCACTCTTGGTACGGTTGAAGAAATCAAAGTACGTGACCTTTCTGGAAATACTCTGTCAGACATTCATCCATACAAGTCATCCAGGAACAGGATGAACCGAAGGTACCCTCCTACCGCATCCTAGGTATCACCCTATAGATCAGTAGCGAGAGGTCCTTGCAATCCGAAGATTTCAATCACGACAGAATCACAAATCGTCATAACCCCGGTAGCTAGCCAGAGAAATTTAACGAGTAGTTCTTCCGCTTATGAATATCAACGATCTTCAATGCTCCATCTCGACCAACTTCTGATATCTTCAACGTTACGTATTTGCTGGTCGGAATGGTTTTCGAATATAAATTCGATTCCTGTCTTTCCATACCAACAATCGAAAAAAGGCCATATTTTGATAGTCGGTTATTTAACTATCAAATCACAACAGTGTATCTAGGTAGATTGGTTGCTCAGGTCCTTATTCAATATATTTCATTGACTCTATTTCCTTGATGATCGATTCCATGAATTTAATCTTATCAAAATCTCTTTTGGTTTCGTTACTTTGAAAATATTACTCAACACTATTTTATAAACTTCTCTTTTATTTCCCTTGTTCGGAAATATTACCATATTTCATAAATCCTCTTTTACTTTTCTTTATCTCAGAACACCATTTAATTTACTCAAATCCTCTTTTGACTTTTCTTTGATTTGAAAACATCGTTATAGTTCTATAATTCCACTTTCCATTTCCTTACCATTTGGCATATCGTTATATTTCCATTCAATCCAACAGCCTATGGTTAGTTACCAAAACCTTTCCCTTAATTCGATTTAACCATTCCACTTAATTTATCTCTTAGGTGAAATGTTTATTTTTAAATTCATCGATTTGGGTAAAAACCCTTTTTCATACTCGGTTTAAATGATTTGAATTAAATTCAAATCATTTCCATACTAATACATTTCATAGCCTTATCCTGTTTAAGAACAGAACTCCAATCGTGGAGTACTCGCTTTAGTTAATATTAAATAAAAGTGATTATATTTCCGATAAAAATGGCATAGTTAATCCATTTTAAAAAAATTAATTAAATAAATGATAAATTCCATTAATTCAAATAAATCGATAATCCCTTTACTACCCAATTTGATTCCAATATGTTTTACAATGATTTCTTTCCTTTGTAAACTTCTTTATAATCACTTTACCTAATTTGTTAAGCAAATCTTCACCAACCCCCTTTTTGTCTAAATTTATTCAAACTATTTACCTAACAAACCCTTATTGAAATGGTCGTATTATCTTACAAATCTTATTTACAAACATTGTTTGTACCTTTGGATTATAAGCCCTTACCCACCTTTAGCCAAATCTTATCACCAGTTATTTAACTCTTAGTTGGATTCAAATTAAAATCATTACTTTAATTATCAATTAAAATGATAATTAACTATAATGTTAACCATACTAAAAATAGTTGACTTCGTTATAACAATAAAAGGAGTATAATTATTCTCTTTTTCTTTTTTGTAGGTTACCTTTACGTTGCCTATATTTATTTATTTTTTTATTTTGGGCTTGCTGAGCGGAGACAGGCATTTCAGATTTTCAATCGAAACCATGCTGTAGTTGTTTTGTTTAGTATATGAAGTTTAGCGTACCCCGTCATATAATACTCCGTTTACATACAGACCCCAATTGACAGAAATAAAAATATAGTCGTGTCCAGCGAGGCATCACTATCCCAAAAATATAATAATATCGGTAGGTTAACTTATATTGTGAAACCCCGAACTACTGATACAGGGTGTAAAATACTTCAAATAAAAACCTGCATATCTAATTTGTTAAAAATTACAGTAAAATTCCACAAATTAAATTATAACTATGTCTCAAAAGAACCTATTTCAGATTCGAATCCAGTATGTAGTTATATCAAATAAACTGTTATGGTCGATGAACGATTCTATAGCGACTATTTTAAATTTTGATTTGGACATAAAACAAAATCTACAACATGAAAACTCGATTTTTCTCTTCCATTGGAAAGATATCGTCAAACAGATTCCAACGTTTCTTGTTTCGAGAAAATCCGACTTATTTTGGGCCCTGTACAGCCATTTGAAGTTCAAATCGCCATATTGCGAACTGCCGCGCCGCTGCAGCTCGATTTAAAATTAAATTATAAACTATATATATTCAATTCATCGTCAACTAAACGAAATCGTCAATATAATTCAATATAAACCAATATTGAACTATTTCAAACTGCCCGTTCACACTATATCGCCAACACAACATTTTCCGACAGTTTGGAAATTAAAATGTTATTTAATTATTTATTTAAATAATATATTCAAAAGAAAATCATTAAAATTCAAATATTTACATTCAAACCAATATTTAAAATAATAAAATAAGTTAAATCATCACCAGAAAAATACGGGTCGTTACAGTGAATGTTGTTATCTTATATAGTAATACTCACTATTGGAAGTATATAAATTGTGTGTTTGGATTTTTGGATGATTAATTGCTTTGTTGGTGGTTGTTGATATACATACACACACACACACACATATATATATATATAATTCTCGTCTGTGGACGGATGACCTTCGACACTACCTGCTTTTAAGCAGAAGATTCATCTTAAATGAACTAGATTAGATTATTTGATTTGTATGCATATATAAACTAATGCATGAGCTATAATGCATGGGGATAGGTGGGTAGGATCATACATGATTTCTCAATGTTTAGGATGTTAGTTGCTTTCATATTTTACATATATGAGCTGTCTAACATACGTAACATTTAAAATATGATCTAGATGATGATTGTTGAATTAAATTCAACATGTTTGTGTTATTAATCAACAAATAATATTGGTTAAGTGATTGGCAACAATGCCTAAAATTCATCTTTTAAGACGTTGATTCGCTGACACGCGAACTGACTAGGTTTGAAGTTATAAAATTCATTTTTATAACAAATGCAAGGTTGGATTTATTTTATACAAGTTATATAAAATAGTGGTTTATAAATTGATCAATTTTAATAATTAGATTTTGTAAAGGAAAATTTAAAATGATTTACGCAGTGAATTTCCTGTTTTGTAAAAATAAGTTTTATAATTAGAGATTTCGAGTGTTAAATACTTAACTAAGTTTTATAATTAAGTTATATGAAGTATAAAACTTTGTTTTACAATTAATTGAGTTTATTAGTGATTTTCAGTTGTTTTGAACAAGTTTAATAGATAGTTTTATTGAACTTATAAAATGACGCAGAATTGGTATTGGATTTCAGAATTGAAATTTATGAAACATTAGATATTGATGAAAAGCTTTTAATTGATTTTTAGCTAAGTTTTAAGTGATTAGATTTTAAAATTAAACCAGGATGTACAGATCTGAAATTTTATAAACAAAAGGAATCGAGTTTGTAATAAGATTTTAATTGGACTTCTATAAAGGATTTTATAAAGGGATTGTATAATAAATCCAAGCTTTATAAACAAGGTTTATGAAAGAGATTCAAAACTAATACGATGGTTTTAAATGAGCTTTTACTTAAGAACTGAATTAAGTAAAAGTGATTGTAATTGGAAGTAGATTTTCCGAATGCGAGAAATGATATTTAAAAACCATTTTCAAATGGAATAGTAGATGAGATTGGTATGATATTATAATTCGTATTAGCTTTTGAGTTACAAAGTTATATTATCTTAAGATAAGAACGTTGTCGAGTCAAGGTCTGAAAGGTAAATAAAATACCCCAATTTGAACGACTTCATTATTATCCAAGGGATGATACTAGTTTGAAATGGTTGTGATGCTAGAAATAATCTATTATTCTCATAAGAAATATTGTAACTTTAATTTGCAAAGTTTAGAATTTTAATAAAAATATTAGGTTTTATTATAAACAATGTATCTTATGACATTGTTTGGCCCAGATTTGAATTGTGACTATACTTATAACATTTGGATAAGTATACAACAGTATTTTCCAAGTGGTGAAATAATACAGTTTTGTGAATACACTTATTTCAAGAGATAAGTGTTTGAAATAAGTGTATGGCTATGGTTTTCGAAGTAATGAAAGCAAGAGATTTATGAATATACTTATCCCATTCAGATAAGTATATGGAACGATTTGTAAGAATCAATGAAAATAATTTAATGGATGGTTTTAATTAAAAGAGTAAGTGCTGTTAGATTGATAGTTAAAAAACCGACCATCAATAAATTCCCTTTTAACTTATAACGTGTTGGATCGAGAAACCGAATCCAAAACCACTTCGAACTGGCTTTGCGTTTGAAACTGAATTTCAGGTATGCTTATGCGTATTAAGATGATTTGAAGGCATAGGTCTTGAAGCAGAAAAGACCGCTTGGTTATGTCTCTTGTAATAACCCGGAAATCTGAGCCAATTTAAAAATTTTATTTTGGCTATTTTAATGAATTTTGATTATTTAAAATGAATTATTTTAAATAATAACGACGGAAATTTTATTTTTGATGAAGTTAAAACGAATAAATTTATTTTAAATTATATAGCGAGCCTGAAATGGCGCGGTAGTTCGAAAATTCAATTTCGAATTTTAAATGAATATATAGAATTCGTTTTAAGTCGGAATTGGACGAAACCAGAAATATCTAAATCTGTTACATGGTATCTTTCTAACGGATGTAAGAAACTGAGATTTCACTTTAGAAGTTGAAAGATATGTCCAGTTTAAAATTCAGAAAAGTCGCTGTGGAATTTATATATATTTTAATATATATAAAGGCCTTTGAAAATGGAAATTTTGCAAATGACCTCTATTTTCAACGAAACCACTTTTGTTGGATCCGGGATGTCTAGTTATTGATAGGTTTCAAAATTCATAATTTTCTGCATCAATGTGTGAGTGTGGCAAAGGAAAATGCATTTGAACAGTTTCAGTTGATTTTAATCGACTGGAAAATGGCCATTTTTCAAAAGGTCTCAGAATTTGACAAAATTAGTTTTGTTAAGACCATATCGTCAATACGAAGCTAGAAAATATTTTTTGGGAATTTTTCTAGTTAGTATGTGACCCCGGTAAATTGAAATGCGCGTTCAAATTCAATATATAGAGTTATATTTTGATTTTGACGAAAACTGATCGAAACGATCGAATTAGCCTACGATACATATCCCATTGTCTTCGGAACGGGGGTAATACACTAGGGATGACAGTCGGTGGGTTCGATTTTGAGTTCGAAATAAAAAGTTGCTTTTAATGGAAATAAATAAAATAATAAAACATATAAGGGCCACCCTCTCCCTTCCTTCTCAGTCAAACCTAGCCCACCCCCAAATTAGAAAAATCCTGCGCCCCCCTTTTTGTTGTTCCCCGTCATCCTTGTCCAGAACCCATCGGCGCCGTCCGTCGAAGTCCCTCCCCCTCCCTCTAGCCGCCGCGCCTTCCTAGGCCGCCACCCCTTTCCCCTCGCCAGTCGCCGGAGCCCCCCTCAAAGCCGTCGCGCCCCTTTTCCCAATTGGAAACCCCACCCAAATGGAACTGCGGCCACCTCCTTCGCCGCCATGGCCAATCACCTGAGCCCCCTCTTCCCCAGACTCGCGCAACACCCCTCTGATGCTCTGCGATCCCCACCCCAAAGAGAAACCGCCTGTTAGTTTTTTCTTCCTTATTTTTAGTTCTTTTCTAGGTGATTAGTTTTAAAAACTAAAAGAAGAAAAAAAATCAGTTTATATATTCTGAAAAATATATGATCTTTGTTAAAGAAATATGTTTTCTTGTTTTAATAAAAATAGATTTTTCTTATATTGTAAACGTATGATTTCCTTGAATTTGGATATACGATTCTCATGTAATAAAAAGGCGAGATTTTTATAGAATAAAAATATGATTTTTATTATATGTGAAGATTAAAAATAAGATTTTTATTATATGTGGAGATTAAAAATATGATTTTTATTATATGTGAGGATTAAAAAAATGATTTTTATTATATGTGAAGATTAAAAATATGATTTTTATTTATGTAGAGTAATAAAAATATAATTTTTATATGTGTAGTAAGATAAAAATTCGATTTTTATATATATGAAGTGAAGATAAAAATGCGATTTTTATGTACGTGTAGTTATAATAAAAATGTGATTTTTATATGTGAACAGCGTGAAAAAGATGAGTTGGAATGTGGAACAAGTTCAAACCGTTTAGAAAGAAAGAATGGAGGAGTGGAGCCCTCGGTGAGAACTCCTCACCTTTAATTTATTTCTAGTTTGAAATATATACTAGGATGCAGACGGTGTTTAGTAGCACCCGACACCCGTCGTCCATAGACCATGGACGGCTTCTATGCTTGTTTGTTTGATTTTGATGTGTGGTTGATTGTGTGATGTGAAATGAAATAAAATATTTATATAGTTAAAAATATTTTATAGTTGTAAATAGAAATTTTAACATGTATTTAAAATGAAATAAATATAAACAAATCGGACGATTTGTTTATATACACACATTTTACTGATATTGATTGGGACGGTAAATTTTACACATCGCCCAACTACACAAATAAAAATATGTGTTGGTTGATTTGAAACCCCACACGGGTATTGGGATGAAATTTGGCGTACACTAATCCCAATTATTTAGCTGTATGTCGATCGATGGGTCGACAGATTGTGTAAGCGTTAATTATTTATATTTAATGCTTATGCAGTTGTGTGGTGCACTCTAGATGATAGTTGATTATTTATCGTTGCTGTTATATACATGTGTTGTAGAGAATCCATATAATTAACATTATATGGTAATTGATTGGGCCTCATTCCAATTTGGAAAATA
This sequence comes from Allium sativum, assembly GCA_030737875.1. Taxonomy (NCBI): domain Eukaryota; kingdom Viridiplantae; phylum Streptophyta; class Magnoliopsida; order Asparagales; family Amaryllidaceae; genus Allium; species Allium sativum. The sequence continues at coordinate 1,012,124,196 of CM060913.1, forward strand.
AGGAATATTTTAATAATAAATTCATGTTGAATTGAAAATAAATTCATGTGTTGAATAAAAGCCGTGTTGACTAGATTGACACCATTTTAACGTGAACAATATTTATATCGATTTTATTCATTTTATAATGAATATCGAAAGTGATTTCAAAATCTGATATTTTGTAATGAATTGAAACTCGAATTAAATTGAAATGAATTGAAATTCGAATTAACTTGAAATTGAAATGAAATTGATTTGAATTGAAAACGATTTGAATTGAAATGGATTTGAATCGAAATCGATTTGAAATGAATTTAAAACGAATTTATATTGGAATATTCAATTTTGATTTGAAATTGAATATGAAGTTGAAATCGTTTTGAAAACGAATTTAAAACGATTTATAAAATACGTTTTAAAAGGAAATCGACGAAAAATATATAATACATATATTATATATATAATGGTCTGAATAGAACGTGCCACGCCGCGGTAGTTCGCGAATTTCGACCATTGACTTCGAAAGGATATTGCGGGAGATCCGACCGTCGGATTCTCCTAAAACCGGAACTGTTGGGTTCGTATCGAAAAGAGATTTCTAACGAATATTAGAGATTTGAAATCTAACGGTTGGATTTGGAATTATGTCCAAATAAAATTCGGAAAAGGTCGCTGTAAGTGCAGTTCGATGGCCGTTGATGGAAATCGACTGTACGGGCCTTGATAAAATTATTAAAAATAGTAATAATTTGTGTAAAATCATAAGAAATGATTTGGGAAGAATTGGGATGAAAAACTCCATATTTGAAAGGATAAAAATAGATTTTTATCGAAATGAACTAGTTTTGAACTAGAATTATAATTCTATTTATTTTTAAATAAATAAATTGAATTTGAAAAGGGTTTTAAAAGTAACCAGAATTTCCAATAATTGAATTGAAATGGATTTGAATCGAAATTTTCTTAGGAATATTTCGATGTTGGATTTCGTGATTATACAGATATTGATATGGAAATTTGAAAGATATATTTATATCGTTATTTCCAATACGATATTTGTTGGTCGTAGAATTTGATATTGAATATAAGCCGATATATTTTCTATTCAGAGCCTTGTATTTAATATCAAATATGATTTGGATTTGTCGTGAATGGTGTTTTCATTAACACTGTTCTTAAACCCAGTTGAGAAAGAGATTAAATCTTTTTATTTAGATTTAATGAAGTGTACCAATTAAATGGTATTTAATTGGAATAGAATTTGAATTGATTTTTGCGTTTATTGTGAACAGTGTTTTAAATAACACTTGTTCTTTAACCCGATAATTAATGGAATGTGATTTTGGGTTGTCGTGAACGGTATCTTCAATAATACTGTTCTTAGACCCAAAGGAGTTAAGAAAATCAGAAACTAACTGGAGATTAGTTAAGTTGAATGGTTTCTGGGGTATTGATCTGATGTTGGTTTCGGCCTTCGGGGTTAATATTTTGGGAATTGCTCACTTGCTAATTTACGGTTAGGGACTGATTGAAATGTGATGTGATTTTGGGGTTTATCGTGAACCGTGTTTTAAATGACATCGGTTCTTTAACCCAGTCAAAGATTAAAACTAAGTGGAGTTTTAATGAATCTTTAATTAGATTGAAAATATTGAGAATGGAGTATCACCAGTTTTACTCCAGATGGTAGTTAAATCTTTAATTAGATTTGAACGTGAAATGGTAATTGAATTTACCGATAACACCGTGGTGTTAGATATGAAGTATGACCAGTTTTACTTCATGGGATAAATAGGTTGGGATTGGGAAATAAAATAAATAATTACTTCGGTGTGGTTCGCTAATCCCGACTAGTTTGAAGTGATATTCAAAGGAAGATTAAAGAATAAATTTAAAAGAATTTATCTTTGATAAAATTAATGGGAACCTTTCCCTAAGAATGTGAAATTTAGAAACTAACTGTGGGTTAGCTAAGAAGGATGGTTTCCCGGGTATTGATCTGATGTTGGTTTCGGCCTTGGTGGTTAATATTTGGGGAATTTTTCTCTTGTTAATTTACGGTTAATGACTGATGAATTGGAATGAGGCGTATGTTGTGTTTGTGTAACACTTGTTTATTATATACGCGAGTTATTCAGAAAGACCAGATTTATCCCATTCTGAATAACTGATTCGACGATGAGTCGAAGATGAAGACGGTGGTCGAAGACCGGAGGTCTTCACGTCGTTTGGGTGGTTACTGATGATCTTGATTGGGCCGTACACCCAAGAGGAGGGAATCAGTTAGTGATCGTCCAGACGTACTTGGAGATCGATGGATAAGCGAGGTACAAGGCGCCTCCGGTTTCGTTCAGACCCAGAACGAACTTGTAAATGGACCGTGTGTCTGACATTGGATATCATTCTTTGTGATTGATGGATATTGGTTGCATGGAGTGGTTTGCCTGTGTGGCATGCTAAGATGCAAATGATCAGGGCTTCTGTTGAAAAGCAAAGTCTTGTGGTTGATGATCAAAGCACGGCCTGTGTGGCGTAGCTTTGTGTAGCGTGAATTCGCGAGCCTCGCACCCCGGTTGTGAACCATAAACGGGAGAGGACCTCGGGGGGGGGGGGCATGCATTTCTTTCTAGTTAGAAGTGGCGTCAGTGGTTTTACGCGCCCTGACGAGTTTTACTTATGTGGTTGTTGCTGTTGCGAGGTGCCTCGGATATATCAGTGACTATGTGAAGCCGATGGAGTCATTCCTTGGCTCATTTACACCCCAAAGGGCGGGGAAACGTAGTGTTCAGGCATTATAATCCACATCGGTGGACCGGCCCTGACGATCCAAGGGGCTGTGGCGGCTGTTCCTGAGACACGGACTGGAGCGTCTCGAATTGGTAGAGGACTATCTTTTGCCTCGATTCACAGAAGGAAACCCAATTTCCAATACATGACAATTGCGGTTTTGATTGTATACTTATATATGGCGACATAGTGGCATGGGACGCTCATGTCGCCTATGATTGATATTTATGATTGTATATAAAATCAGAAACTAACTGGAAACGAGCTAAGATGGGTGGTTTCCTGGATATTGGTCTGATGTTAGTTTCGGCCTTCGAGGTTAATACTTAGGGAATCGTTCTCTTACTAATTTACGGTTGGAGTCTGATTAGGAATCAAAAGTTGAAATTTAGCGTATCAAGCATTCTTGGCTATTATGAGGTAAAAGCCCTATCCTCCGGCTTGCGTTGCATTGTGTGATGGGACCTGGGTCTTATAATAGCTTCATTTTTCTTTATTTAGCATTGCGCTGTTGTTTTATGCACTGGTGTTCTTGGGAGGAAACCCGTTCCGTGTTATACGGCATGGTCCCTTGATTTACCTAACTTTAAAATAAAAGATTAATAACTGTTTTAGTTCTCACACCAGTCACATGACTGACTTGGAGTTTATTGTTTTAACCTAAACTCTGGGTGCCCTTATTTTGACATGGGCAGCTAGTAGTTTTGGTTTTGTAGATTTATATTCACAGGAACCTGGTTTACAGCTGGAATGATATCCGGAAATCTCTGTATCCGTATATCTCTTCTAGTTGTGTATTGTATTATTTTCCACTGCTATGTAATTTATTGTAATCTCTGATATTTATCGAATGTATTTTATTTGTTTATACTCTGTATGTTCTTGAATTCTGATGAAGTTGTTGTAATTAACAATGAAATGTTCTTCTGTTTGCGTTCTTTTGTGTGTTGTTCTCAAAGTATCCGCTCTTTACTTCACGGGGAAGTAACGGGTTCTTACATCTCTGGTTAGCTTCCAGGATTTTACATGTAGCAGTTGTCTCTACATTTTGGGATTCTACATGATGCGAGGACTTTTTGTTACAAATCCTAGGGAGTTTCCTAATAGGATGCAGCTAAAGAGTACCTTCAGTTTGTCCTGCTTCTGAACAACTTGTATGGACGGATGTCTAACATTGCATTTTTCTAGATCACGTAAGTTGATGTTTACAAAATTACATCTGTTTGATGGTGGAGATGGCAACTTCTCTTAGCATAACATCCTTCTTTGATACATATAAGCTCGGAGGTTGTATTTTTGTGGACATCAATTAGTGATCGACAGAATAGCGATAGGGCAACCAAAGATAGGGATGTGCCATGTAAGAAAAGTAAAAACGTAGCATCTAGCCTCATCAACCGGTAATGACTAAAATAGCGGATATGCTTCAGCGCTAGGTGGGTAGCTCCCATTTAGGGTATTGTCACCACCTGATCTAGAATGGATGACCCTTTTCATTATTGTATGCCGAGGTTGGTTGTTGATCCAATCAAGAGGGTGGAATATTCAGTACAATACAGAAAGGGTTGGCCGGTTCTGATTCGTAGGGAGTCCATGCGAGACTCTCGATATGCTTATCTAGAGAGACACCATGATAGGTGGTACCCCGGTGCCTTGTCATTGTACGAAAATCCAAACTCCAATACGAGCCCTGTACGGACTTAGTTATAACCAAGTATGTTGAAATGTGAGATGCAAGCATTTCATCTATATTTCTACTTTATTTTAAGATGATTTAAAATACATTAATATAATATCACTAGTTTTGACATAAACGTGTTTTGGATTATCATAAGGGAAAAACACATGCCATGTTTTTGTGTGATCGTGTCTTACGAGAGTTCCATTCTTTTAAAGGATTTCTAAAATTAAGCAAGTTACATTGATGTGAGCTTTCTCACCGTTAAGTATTTCAGACTGACCCAGATAGTTTTGTTTTCCCTCATATGTGCTTAGGTTATACCGGGTATAATTTACAGGTTGTATCAGATTTGATTTGGAGTTGCAAGAGAGGAGCTAGAGTTGAGGTGTATTCTCATATTTAACATATTAATTTATTTCCCCAATGTGTGTTTTATTTATCAAGTGTTGTACAGACATATTGTTATGAATTTATATACTGATTATTGTGTAGTATGATGATAAATGTATGTATATGTATAATCTGCCTCTTGTGTAAAGAGTATTGGTACATTATATTATGTTCATCCAGGTGTGAGATTACGATCTTTTTTTATTCTGATGTGTTTGCGTTCTTCTCCTTCTATTCTAACCTTTCTTTCTTCTTTCTCACCCTCTAACTTTTTTTCTAGCTTTTTGGGTTTCTGCACTTGAGTTTGGGCACATGAAAGAGGATATATTGGTGTCGATATTAGAATGTAGAATTTCTGGTCTGTTACGGTAGAGATCATCCCATGAATATTATTGAAATTCTTCTCGTGATTTTTAATCATCTGCATTAGACTCAGTTCTAAGTGGCATTGATTACAAAGAATTATAGAGAGGATGTTTTTGAAAGAGTTGGGCGATTCTTCAAGATTTTCACTCAAATTGTGAATTAGAGAAGCCTTGATATTGGTAAAGTTGGTGGATAGTGAATGGAGACTAATAAGAAATGAAAAGATAACTTTTTCTGGAAGAAAAATGTGTTTATTGGGTCTCGAATTCATTTGAAAATGAATGGGCATAAGTTGGTTAAGACAATTTTTGAATTCAAACAAATTTTAAAATTTGACTGTTATATATGTTGACATGACGGTAATACATATCGACACGTGTACTTCAAAATTTTTGATTTTGCAGTTTTTGTTTTTATGTTGAGTTTTGATTTATATATTATCGTTCTTAACACAATAATGATCATTCCAGAGATGTTTTAGAGATACTGAACAGAAGTTGAAGAGTTTCTTTGATAATTTTAGATAATGATATATTAAAATGATACATAACATGGAATTAAAATATGATAGTAATAGAAACTACTATAACATGTATATAAAACTAGAATTTGACAAAAGAAGATGACAATCCAAGCTTGCGACTTACTTTTCCAAAGAAATTGTTAATCTTTGTAGAAATGTTTTCCATTTTCTTGCGAAAAGATTTCTTTAAAAATTTAATTTTTCCTCTATAATATTTTGATTTTTAAGAAGGATTTCTTAGATGTATTAGGTATACTAGAGGGATATACTATGCTTTCTATGGAAGTATTTTCATCTTCTTCCTCTTCTTTGATTTCCATTCATTCTTCTTTCATTTCATGAGCCAAACTTGCCCCTTTTTCCAAAAGCATTTCATATGGTTGAAACACTAGCGAAATCTTCATGAGAGATGTATTTTCGATTTTTTTTTTTTTTTTTAAAAAACTCTTATCCTTTGAAATCAACTCCAAAAATTTGAAAACATGTTTAAATTAATTTTTATGATTCAACGTATTTTCACCATTGAAAATTCTTTGGCTCGAAATACATTCGAAATAATTTGAGCTCAATTAACGTTATAATTTCCAAAAATGGCAAGAAGAGCTTTGCAATATTTCATTGTTGAGTTATTGAAATTTCACTAATGAGGTGTAATGGTGTGTTGAAGAAGTAAATTAATGATTCTTGCCTTTGGTCAAAAATAACGGTTTTTGAATTCCAAATTCATATCCTTCCAAAATATGGTGAAAATCTCTCGATCATGTTCATTAACTTTGAAATTCGAGAGATATATTCCCGTGCTGTTACAAACCAAAATATTTCCTAAAACTTTACAATTCAAAACAATTTAAGTGCCACTTAAACTACTCCAAATTTTATTTTCATTTCCTTCATAGAAGCCTCAATTCAAATTAGCGTAAAACATTTTTATAGGATTTGATAACAAATATAACCATTTTCCCTCCAATCGATCAAACTTGGAATTCCATTTTGATCAAAAAGAATTTCAAGTTCACAAGATGAAATATCGTTGAAAATAGAAAATTTTCCCGCATTGACTTTACCAAAATTTACATTATTAATGTAATCTTTGATAGCTTCCATATTATTAAAATGAAAGCCTTTGGTGGCCTTAGATAGCCTCATAGTGCTTGGAGTGCTTGAGGAAACCATTATTAAGTTTTATGAGAAGTAGAATGTAATAAAGATAAGTTTGAATTTTGAAATAAAGGTGGAAAGTGGTGACAAGGATAGAGAGATAAATAAAGAATCTATAGACATGTTCTCCGGTTAATAGACACATTTTTAGTACATTGAATTAGTGAAGAGGTGGAGGAAAATTCAAAAGTTTGAATTCAGAAATTGCAGGAGGCATGTTGACATGGGTAATGGGCATGTCGACACGTGTCTAATTTTCCAAAGGACATGTGTATTTCTATTTTTAATTGTTATATATATATCTCTTATATTCTTATTTATATAATTCCTGAGATAATATTTAATATAATAATACGTTGATTTTTAATATTTTATTAAAATAATATTAATTTTAAAATTTAAGATTCAAATTTTAGATGATGAACTTTGAATTTAAAACTCAAGAAATTTCAAACAAACCAAGCAATAAAACGACCATTCAAACAAGCAATTCTAACCAAATTAATATACGAATACCTATTTTCCAATATCTTCTGAATCATGAATAGCCATGAAATACTTATTTGAATTTTTCGTTTCTTGTTCTTCATTACTGGAGGATGAATCAAAATTTTGTAGTATGGCAATATAAGCTATTTTCCTTTTCTTTGAAGTATTATTATTTGGAGATCGATTCTGTCTATCTAGATATGGACAATCTCTTTTTAAGTGGCCTAGTTCATCATAGTTATAACATCAGATGTTGTTTGGAATCTCATTATTTTTCACATAATTCTTATGCTCGTTCCTTTTGAAGTTATTCATCTTCCTATATTTTAGATATATTATAAAATTCCTTGTCATCAATGCTATCTCTTCATCATCATCATCACTGTTTGGGTCTGAATCTTTAGTTATTGCATGGAATGCTATTGACTTCTTTTCTAATGATTAATTTTCTCTCTTTTCTTTCATCTGGACTTCAAAAGACATTAGATTTTCGATTAACTCCTCAATTTTTAATGTACTGATATCATTGGCCTCATTAATCGCCAAAGTCTTTTGATCTCATTCTGGAGTTGATGAATTTAGATTTTTTTCTTTCCTAGTCTTCCTCAGAAAATATCTTTCCTAAGATTACTAGTGAATGCACAATATCCTGGAACTTGCAGTACATATCAGAGATGGATTCATTGTTATTAATTGAAATTGATTAATCAACATGGATATTTTAGTTTGTTTAACTTTGCTTGTTCCTTCATGAGTCTCTTGCAAAGTTTTCTATATTTCATATGCATACTTGCAAACAGCCACCCTATTAAATTCATTTCTATCAAGTGAACAAAATAAAATATTCATGGCTTTTGAATTATTTTATGCAGTAGTCTTTTGCTCAACTTTCCATTGTGAAAAAATAGTTATGAGTTCAACATACTCAGTTTAAGTGATGTTCCAAGTGTCTAATCCTATTAATTGTAAATATATTTTCATCCTATAAGCCCAATATGCATAATTAATATCATTAAACAGTGGTGGTCTGGCAGTGGACTAACCTTCTACAAATAAACTACAATTACTAGTGTTGACACTACCAATATTGGTTATTTAAAACTTTTTTAAAAATAGATTATGAAAACTACAAAAACCAATGCTCTGATACCAATTTTTGGGAATGCGGATCGTGGATATTAAGGCTAACTTAGCACTAGATGAGGGATTAATAGTGTTTAATGGACTTTGTGTACTTTTTGAATTTAACCGAATTAAATGTAAACCGCAGATATGAATCAGACACAGAATCTGACATAAATGCAAGTAATAAGTAAAAGTAGTAAAGGAAAGAATACGCCGGGATTTTATACTGGTTCGGAGTTACCCTACATCCAGTCTCACACAAGTCTAGGTAGTGCAGATTTCTTCTCAAATTATATTCAATCTTACAATCATCAATTTCAAAGGCTACCACCCCCAACTACTTCCGAGCACATGTACTTTCTCGGTTCAACCTGGCTACACGATCAGTTAATTGATTTATAGGCTGCAATCACACCAAGTTGATTTAAACGGGCTATAACCACACCTTTTCAGTATCAGTTTGGAAGAAAGACTTGATAGAACTTTCTTCTTACGGCCTTTGATTACAAATACTCCTATAACTCTAAATAACACTTAGATCCTTGAGAGAGAATGGTAAGGAATCAAACTGGAGATGATCTGCTTTGATTCTCGGTACAGTTTGGTTATGTAAACTTGAAAATTAAGAGTATAAATGAAGAGAACAAAAAGATAGAAGAAAATAATGAAAAGTAGTTAAAAAGAAGAATTTAGATGGGCATTTATAGGGAATTAATGGTCATGTCTCTTCAGAAAAAGTTTTAAACAAATAAACACTTCTTTTAAAATTTGAATTTTGGAAATAACGACTACAATGTTGACATGGTGGGTAGTACATGTCGACATGCCTTATATATTTTTGAAATTTAAAATTTTGAAAAAAATGTAAATGTTGGTTAAATAAATCAAGATAATCTGGAGTTTAAACAAATTATTTTCCTATATATTAAAGTAATATAATAAAGTAAGAAAATAAAGTGATTTCCAAACTTAGTATAAAACTTTAAATATAAATATAAGAAACTTAAAACTTAAGATATAAAACTATAAATATGAATATAAGGTAATAGGAATAAGTAAACATAAACATATATGTTTAAAACTAAAATATAAACATGAAAATCGAAAATATTTAAATTAGGAGTTAGATTAATATTTAAGTAATAATTTTAAAAGTCAAAAGATCTATAATATATTTTTAAACAGAAATCAATTTTGAAATCAGTTAAAAGTTAAAAGAATTCAAAGTTGTAGAAGGAAAAAATGGTAAGAGAATTGGAATAATTTTTTTTTATGTTAATAAGAAGTTTTAACAAAAATTCTAGACTCTATTACTTATCCAAATTTCTTGAACTCTTTATCTCTCGTTACTCATGAGACTTTAATCTTGAACCCTTCTTCTTTGTAATTGTAATCCTTAAACTATACAGTCTTCAAATCAATACATGCATAAGATACCTGCATATACATACTATATATATTTCTATACAATAGTGTTAGTATATATTTATTATAATAATAGTTAAAACAAGGTTGTTGTCATCAAAACCATCATTAACATCTTAGTCCCTAACACATGTTGAATGAGGATGATCCGAGATAGGTTAGGCAGGACCAAATTTATGCAAAATACTCAATAGTCATTGGTGACATTTAAGAATTTGGTGTGAAGACGAATTGTATCCGTGAAGCCATTAGTGGTCTAACCAAAGAATTTAAGGAGTTCAAGAATCAACTGAAAAACCCTATGTTCCCCATGCCCAAAGAAACCATGTTAGACATAATTAAAAATGAAACATGACTGATGTACACCATTCCAATCACCATCATTTTTCTGGAGCTTCACAAACTTTACCATTTGATGCATAAAGAAACTCTGCTATCATCCTTCCAAGTTCTCTAGGACACATCCACGTCAACAATTACAATGGAAATCATCCAAAATTACTATAAAACACCAGCGTCAAATTAGAATTACCCACTTGCAATGGCGAAAGCAATGTCGCAGAATGGATTAGTTTAGAGGAGAACTTGTTTCAATACCATAACACACTCGAGATATAGTGAAGTTCCTACTTGCTCATTCCATTCAAACATTGAGGACCATCTCCTGTATGGTTGGACCAAAAAAAGGATATGGATTTTGACCAATGGATCATATTCAATGAAGAAATGTTAACCAAAATCGCCATAGAGGTTTTGCCAAGATACTATGGTGCTGTCTCTAATTTAAAACAATCAATCACTACACGTTCCTATCTTACAAGTTTTTAGGAAATTCAAGGGCTAGTGATGCCCTCTCAATCAATTTTTATTGGAAAAAGTCATTGACGGACTCAAGGAAGATATTAAATATGATGTTCTTACAATTCACCGTATAGACTTCATAGAGGTAGTAAATATTGCAAAGGTGTTTGAATGTAAAAGAGCATGCAAGAAGAAAAACAAGTCACCCACACATCAAGAAACGGTTCTCATAGCATGAAAAATAGGATAAGTACTACAAGAAGAAATGCTAAACCCTCGAATGCTAATATAACAGGATTGGACCCACAATAAATCATTGACATGTGGAAAAACATCATTGTTATGGATGTAAAGAAAAACGCCACTTAGGCTATGTACGCAAAAATAAACAAATCTATATTATAGAGCGAATAATGTGAGACGACCCAGACTTCCCGATCCTTAAGGAGACGGAGGAGCCCGGATTATTTTGAGAACAGGACGCATCAGAACACAAACAATAGAACGTTTCATTGTTATTACAACAATTTACATCAAAGTGCCAGATATCAGAGGAAAAATATTACCAGAGATTAAAAATACATACCTTTAAAATGTATAAATACAATATATAGCAGAAATACATATACTAACACAACTGAAGAAAATACATAGATACAAAGCTTTCCGAATATAGCTCCAGCTGTAATCCAGGATCCTTTGAAAAGAAATCTGCAAAACCAAAACTACTATGTACTCATGTGAAAAATATCGGCAACTAGAGTTTAGGTAGAAACAATAAACTCCGAGTCAATCATGGGACCGATGTGAGAACTAATACAATTATTAAATCTTTACTTTAAAAGTTGAGAAACCATGGGAACACGCCATATAACATGGAATGGGTTTACTCCACATGAATCTCAGTTTAAAATAAAACAACGCAATGCTTTTTGGAAAATGAAGCTATTATAAGACTCAAGTCCCATCACACAATGCAACGCAAGCCGAAGGATAGAATTTGCCCTTATAATACCCAAACATGCTTGGTACGTTTAAAACAAATCATTTTGATATTCCTATAAGTGTATAGTGTCAAAACAACTTCAATTATAAATGTATCAATCATAGACGACATAATACCTCATCCTACTATGTCGCCATATAGGATTACAACTAAAGCCGAAAAGTCGCGTATTGGAAATTGGATTCCATCTATGAGTTGAGGCAAGGGATGGCTCCTCTCCAATTTGAGACACTCTGGCAAATGTCTCAGGATCCCCCACAGTGAACCCTTGGATCTTGAGGGCCGGTCCACACTTACTTTAGTGGATTAATTATTCATGAACACACGTTTCCCGGTCCTATCGAACCTATCTCTGAGCCGTTTGGGACTTAATATCCAAGGCACCTTGCAATCCATCATCCTCATAGGTAAAAATGTCAGGGCTCCATACCATGAAACCAATCCTAGATAGAAGGAAACGTCGTGCACTCCCTGTAGTCACGATCCCGTTTTTGACTCATACCGGGTTTGAGGCCCGCGAATTAACGCTATACACAAAGCCATGCTATTTAAAGCCGTGCTTTTATCATCAACCATAAGAATATGTTTTTCAACAAAATCCTTGATCATTTGCATCTTAGCATGCCACGTTGACAATCCACGCCATGTAACTGATGTATATAAATATATAACTTTTAAGCTCATACGTCTTAGAGAAGGGTGTTAAGCAAGAGCATAAATTCTCCGCCACCAACAAATATATATTTAATAGAAATCAATCAACACAGAATAAAATCCAATGTCTGGCACATATCCATTTACAAGTTCATTCTGGGTCTGAACGAAATCAGAAGCACCTTATTCCTCGTCCCATATGTCCAATATAGAAGAGAGGTATTCGCATATCCGGTCAATCTCCAAGTACGCCTGGACGATCACCACTTATTATATTGTCATGGGTGTACAACCCAATCAAGACATCAGTAATCATTCAAACGATGTGAAGATCTCTGATCTTTAACCACTGTCTTCATCGACAACTTTAGTCATCATAACAGTTATTTAAAATGAGTTAACCCTCGTCTTTCCGAATAACTCGAGCATTTTATAATCAATAATCAAGTGCAATAAAAACACATCATATGCCTCATTCCTAGAATATTATTTTATTCAAATATTCACATTTTTAGGGAAAGGTTCCCATTAATTTTATCTAAGATAAATTCTTTTAAATTTATTCTTTAATCTTCCTTTGGATATCCATTTCAAAAGATTTTATTTTCTTTATCCACAATTCTAAACCAAATTAAGGTTTATAAAACTAGTCGGGATTATCGAGCCGCACCAAAGTAATTATTTATTTATTATTCCTAATCCCAACCTATTCATCCCATGGAGCAAAACTGGTAGTACTCTATATCTAACACCCATGGTGTTATCAGTAAATTTAATTACCCTTTTCACATTCAAATCCAATTAAAGATTCAACTATCGCCTGGAGTAAAACTGGTGGTACTCCATTCTCGATCATTTCTCTTGTTTGATAATTTTCTTTTTATCATTCACTTTCCAATCTAATTAAAGATTCATTAAAACTCGATTTCAATTTTAATCTCCAAAAATCACCACTTAATGATTATTCCACTTTAGGAAAATTAATCCGACCTTTTAACTGGGTTAAAGACCCAATGTCATTTAAAACACAATTCACGATAAACCCAAATCACCTTCCATTAACTATGGAATCTTCACAGAAAACAGATCAATATATAATCGATATAAATTTGTATCAATTCAATACTATAAATGGAATAACAGCAAAGCTTTTTAAATTCCATATATAGTAACGGTCTTCCTTTACAGAAGATCATCTCGATTATTACCAAATCGAATTCCAATTTAATGTATTAGATTGGAAAACTTTACTTTGGAAAATTTCCATTAATGTTATTTAAAAGATTATAAATTCCAAGTCATATTCTTCACTGTTAATTGGGTTAAAGAACGAATGTTATTTAAAACATTGTTCACGACAAACCCAAAATCCCGTTTGATATTAAATACAAGGCTCTAAAAAGAAATTATATTGGCTTATATTCAATATCAAATTCTGAAACCCACAAATATCGTATTGGGAATAATGTTATATATATCTTCAAAATTCCTCAACAATATCCGTATAATCATAGAATCTAATATCGAAATATTTCAAGGATTATTTTCATTCCAAATCCATTCCAATTCATCCGTTGGAAAATCCTGGTTATATTAAAACCATTTTCAAATCCAATTTATTTATTTAAAAACATTGGATTATTATTCTAGTTAATAACTAGTTCATTCGTATAAAAATGTATTTTTATCATTTCATATATGGAATTTTCACCCAAAAATCTTTCCAAATCATTTATTATGATTTTACACAAATTTTCCATATTTTTAATAATTTTTATATTGCCATTTCAGTCGGTTTCCAATAACGGCTACCGAACTGCATCCATAGCGACCTTTTCTGAAATTGATTTGGACATGATTTGAAATCCAAGCATTAAAATTTAAATCTCTTATATTTTTGGAAAGCACTTTTCGATACGAATCCAATGGTTCCGATTTTAGGAGAATCCGATGGTCGGATCTCCCGTTTCATCGATTTAAAGTTAATGATTGAAATTCATGAACGGTTGCTACGCGGCGCGTTCTATTCAAGCCGGTAAATATATATAATATATATATCATCGATTTTCATTTAAAACGTATTATAAGTCGTTTATATATTCATTTTAAAATAATTTTAACTTTGTTTTTGATATTAAATCAAAATTGAATATTCTATATCATTACAATATTAAAATCGTAATATTTTGAAAATATCTAAATTTGAAATCCATTCCTTTTCGTATTTATTATAAAATAAATAAAATCGATCGATAAACCCGTTTGGGTTAAAAATGGCGTATATACTTAACTTGGCTTTCATATTTCGATATTTTCGTGTCCATCCCAAATCGGACGTCAAAATCATATTTTGATTCTTTTCTGAATATTATTTTAAAATATTCCTTATTTTAAAATATTCATTAATTCTGAATCGGAATGCGACTCAATCAATTACCATATAATTTCAGTTGTATGGATTTTCATACATCGCTTGTATTCAACAATAACGATAAATAATCATTCAACATTCAAACTTCATCCAGAGTGCATTCTACAACTGTATAAGCATTAAAATAAATGAATAACGCTCAACATAGCATGTTAACCCATCGATTGACATACAACTAAATATTGGGATTAGTGTATGTCAAATATCATCCCAATACCAGTGTGGAGTTTCTAAACAACAACAGTCGATTTAAATAAATCATTGGTTAATAATTTTAACCAATTCAAATTCGGTTTCAATCATTTTTCTACTTAACCAATTTTCCTTGTTTTAGTTTATAGATGATTATTTTGTCCCATTTTAATCAATCAGTTTAATATTAACATTTCTAATATGTTAAATATCACTAAAACATCATCACAGTACATAAATAACCAAATCATCCAAATAAGTAAATACTCAACTACCCAATGCCATTTACGACGCCATAAGTGGCCATTTGCGGAGTATGAAATCTAAGCGTCAGTAATATCCATACATCGCTTCCAATTAATGTGATTTATGCGAATTCGAGTGTTGAACTCCATACAGCAGATAAAAATCAATACTAGCAATTTCTATATATTTACAGTTACAAAATAAATTAAATAACTGTACAAAATTTTAGTGAGAGAATTCTCACATTTGTTTCCACTCCGTCAGTCTTTATTTCTGAATTCAATAATGTTCGGATTTAAATCTGCCCCAAATTATAATTTGCTTCAAATCATTTCTAGTCAGTTCTGTTGTGAAGCTCTTAATTTTACGTTTCCAACAGAGTCGGCTTTGCTGAATTCTATTGTCGTTTGACTGAGATATGGCCGTTTAAACAGTAATTACATAATTGAGATAAATAAAATTAAATAAACAAATTGTAACGCCCCGAATTTTCTGTTAACTGTAACTTAACAAATTAAAGTATAATTAATTCTAAATTATGGAATTAAGGAAAATGGGTTACGCCATTGCGTTCGTCTCGGAATTCTACTTGAGATAGAGTTCGAGTTTGCGTAAAATGGATACTGTATGAAGAAGATATGGACGAACGAAGTTGGGCAGAAAAACCAAAAACAGAACAAAATTGCACTGGCGCACTTGGGAAGTGCACCAGTACAAATTTGCACTGGCGCACCTTCCAAGTGCACCCAGGCCAGATAACCTGCTTGGCAGGCCCTAGCTGGCCTGGTCGGGTTCTGGTCGATTTCTGAGGCTTGGCTGAGTCACTAGGGCTTACATGTCTCTTTCTGATTGGCTTCTCTTGAGATGGATGGTTTGGAATCACTCTAGCTTCATCGACGGCTCTAATCATTTTAAAATTCTATAAATACAACGCAAGGCTAAACCTAAATTCACACGAATAATATAGAACTAAAGCCGTCATGCTGCTGGAAAGAAACTAGGAGTGGCCGTCAGTTAGAAAACCTAGAGACAAGCCAATACTAAAGTAAAACACGAATCAAAACAACATTAGTCTACCCAAAGGAAAGCATATCAAATTCAGAATTCAGAATCCAAGTTCGTCGTTCGTTGTAAGTATAGTGATTTTTCCGATGAGAATAAAACTAAGACTTGATTCGATGTAAAGTGGGAATGGAATTGTGCTGTTATGTAACGACTATGTTAATTCATATCTATGTATTGAAATGATTGTGTTGCGAATGAAATTGGGATGTTTGTGGTATAATTAAGATTTATGTTGATCCTATTGTACTTTTAGAATGACAACAACATCACAAGCAAGTTGTATAGTTCATGTTTATGTGATTATATAGGTTGTTTGTGATTAGAACCTCATGTATATACTTTATGCTAGAACCTTTATGCCTAAATGGTTATGTTCATATACATGTCCCTATGTTTATACAAAAGTTGCAAGTTCCTAATTGGATCCATGTCAAGATCCACTTTAGTACATGTTTCATGTTGTAATTAGATATGCGATTGGATCTAGTTCACACCCTTGTCATAAAGTTATACATATTTATGAAAATGCCATATTCTTGTCATATGCTAGTGATGTTCGATGTTATGCCTAGATCCAAAAACAAGATTGGGCTTATGTTATCTAAATCATATGCTAAATTATGTGATACCTATTTGGATAAGTACCTATTTCAATGCAAGTTCACATATACGTTGATTTAGGCTATGTTGCAAGTTCACATTCATGTTGACTATTTTGCAAGTTCACACCTATGATGTTCATATTGACTTTGCCAAAAATGCCAAGTTTACACCTATGTCATGTTTATGTTTATGAATTCCCTTGTGCCAATTTGTATGCGCTAAATTAGGCTAAGTTTATAGCCTAATATTATATGTTAAAAACTATGGGAACGAAAATTAGGCTAAGATTGTTAGCCTAATGTTTAAACGGGGTAACGTTGGGAATAGTAGAAAAACTTGTCATAAAAATATATGAAATTGGCATGTTTCTCACGTGCCAAAAATTGGTGGCACTTGAATGGTATAAATTCTTTATACCAAAATGTTAAACTTGGAAAGTGGGCCACAACATTTAATTATTGAAAAATTTACATATATTAAGTGATAAAGACAAATATGTAAATTTAGAAAATACGAATATGCTTAACACGAGGTTGGATTGAGTTGTGATGTAAATCTGCCCGGACCCGCCCGGCTGTCCAGTAGTCACAACAATACCTATCCAATGTGGGTGGTTAAGCATGAAGCCCAATAAGGAACCGAGGTTAGACTGAGTTACGTGTAAATCTGCCCGGAACCGACCGGCACATCCAGTAACCGTAACAATACCTGTCTAATGTGAGTGGTCGGTGCTTTAAAAAGCTAAGGACAGACTGTCAGGATGGTAGGGTTAAGTTAACTAAAACACTTAACCAATTCAACATGTTTATGAAATTGATGGGTGGGGTTAGGTAAATACAGGCACTTAACCACTTAACATGTTTGACTAGAAAACCCTAGTAACGGGGACCTATTTCAGTAGTAACCCAATTAGGTATCATGGTACCCTGAAATGAGGCAGGATGGGGCACGATTACTGGGCTGAATATAAGCGGTCAAAAGTGACGGCAGTGGGTGCAACAGTGTGGGTTCTAACGGAGTGCGGGCATGCACACACTTCGGAGTAGACAAACAGGCCACTGGGGGCACCAGTAGTATAACCTATGCATCTCTAGTTTTGTGTCGAGTTACCACCATGGGACTTGATACACCCCATGGTGGGGCCAGCATAGGTATCTACAATCTTTGGGGGTCATAAGACACAGATGATTATGCGCGTAGGCGCCGATATTTAGAAAAGGGGATCACTTTACCTCCAGTATGGGGTGACAATTAAGATAATACAAGTAGGTGCAGAGATATAGTATGGGGTGCGATAGTATATTCGATTCAAACTGCTTTGTCTTAGTTTATGACACTCTCCTATTTCCAGTTTATACTTATCATGCCCTTATTCTTATTCTCATACAGAAGAGTCACTGGACTTACCAGGCTTTATGTCTGGCCATATTTTCTTTCGTCTTCTTTTCTTCCGTTTCCCCCCAGGTCCACAGGGAGGAAACAACTCAGCTTAGTCAGACTCTTTGCAAGCTTCAAGATAGTAGATGTACGGTTTGGACTCTCTTGCTTTGGCTATGGCTGTTGGACACAATCATAGGGATTTATGCAGTTTTAATTATGTTTTATGCTTCTTTATTTAATAACCAAGACATAAATAATGATGTAATGTTTTTGGGAGTTATTATGTGACAGTTATGGAAATGTTTTCCATGAACGCGTATTTATGAAATAAAAAGTCTATTGTTTTCCGCTGCTTATATATATATATATACATGTGTGTGTGTGTGTGTGTGTGTGTTTATATCTATTTTGTGTTTTATCTGTGACTTTTACTTACAAACCTCCACCAAAGTTAAGGCATTCCCTTTGTGAATGACCTTAATGGAGGGTGGGGTGTTTCACATGGCATCAGAGCACATATTTACCAGACTAGATAAAAGTTTTTGAAAATATTTTCAAAAAGAAGTTTAAAGAAGCATTGTTTTCAAGAAAAGCATTGTTTTTTTAAAGGCATAATTCCCCAAAAGCCATATGCACTATCTCTCTATCCTCTGTCCTGAATACTTTCCTTTTTGTTCCATCATGTCTGGAGATCTTAACCTTCCAGAGGGAGTACCGATCCCTGGCTGGTTCCGAAGGTACCTAGAGGCTAGGGCCAATGGTGCGGGCCCAGCAGACATTCCTCCTCCAATAGTGGCAGCGGTTCCTCCACCACCTCCTCCTCCTCCTCGTGGAAATACTTTCGCTAAGATATGTAGAGACTTTAAAGCTATGGGTGGAAAGGACTTTTATGGAACTGAATCCTTTGTAGTAGCAAGGAACTGGCTGAAGGAGACCGAGGACTTGTTCATCATCTTCGAAGTTGACGACAGGCAAAAGATACAGCTAGCAGTGTGGTTGCTGAAAGATGAAGCTTCCTATTGGTGGGAAGTTACCAATGCTGAAAGGCCAGTAGAGACTTGGGAAGATTTTAGGATGCGGTTTGAGATGAAATTCCTCTCCCACGCTGAAAGAAGCCTGCAAATGGAGTAGTTCCTGACCCTTAAACAAGGAAGTATGATAATCAAGGAGTATGTAAATCAGTTTAATTAGTTGGCCAGATTTGGGCTGGATTTAGTAAACACCCAACACAAGAAGGCCCTTCGCTTCGTCAAAGGCCTGAATGAACCTCTACACAGCCTTGCTATGAACCATATACCCATGGGAGTGACCTACGAAAGCTTGGTGGACATGGCGCTACTACACGAGGAAGATAAAGGAAAGAAAGAGGCAAAGGCGGAATTGCCTCAAGAAAAGGAGGGTTTGCAGGCTAAGAAAACAGCCTTCAAGAAAGCCGGGAAGAACAAAAAATCCCGCGAAAAGAGAAAGTGCAATTTCTGTGACATTGTGGGACATATAGCAAAAGACTGCTGAAAGAAGAAGGCAAAGATGAATGGTGGTAGCTTCGGTTGTGGTGAGACTGGACACTTGGCTAAGGACTTCCCAAAGAAGCGGGGGTAGGGACAGAGGACTGGATCCACCTCAGGCGGACAAGTTCACGCGCTGGTGGCACCTCCACAGGAACGAGGTAGAAATATTTCTGTAGAAAGCTTAGTTTATCTTTATGATCATCCAGTTCGCACTCTCTTTGATTCTGGTGCATCACACTCCTTTATTTCATCTGCTTTAGTAGAATCTCTGCACCTAGACACTAGTATGGTAGAAGATCCCTTGGTTGTTTCAAATCCGATTGGGGGCTCGGCTCATTTGTCGATGGTTTTCTTGGATTTGAAAATCTCTATTCTAAGTGTTGAATTCAGATGTAGTGCCATTGTTTTGGGCTTCTCAGGATATGGGCTGATCTTAGGCATGGACTGGTTATCCAGTAACGGTGCCATGATTGTGGGAAAAGAGTGGTTAGGCTCTTGACTCAGCTCGGTAACACTCTAGAAATTTCTTGTAATCCCTTGAATGCTGTTATGCTTAGTTATCTAGAGTCGCTTGACGCTTCTGTTGAGAATTTGCAGTCGGTTAGAGTGGTCCGGGAATATCCGGATGTCTTTGAAGAGGTGAAAGGCTTACCTCCGAAGCGGGAAATAGACTTTCGCATATATCTTGTTGATAATGCAAAGCCCGTAGCTCTGCCTGTTAGACACATGGCTCCAAAGGAGAGAAAGGAGCCCAGTAAGCAAGTTAAAGAGCTTCTCGAGAAGGGGTTTATAAGGCGGAGTATCTCGGAATGGGGTGCTCCAGTGGTTTTCGCCACCAAAGCAGATGGTTCACTACGTTTTTGTGTGGACTATAGGGAGCTAAACAAGCTGACCAAAAAGAATAGACACCCGCTTCCCCGAATAGACGACTTGTTTGATCAGCTTGTAGCTGCGTTGGTCTTCTCCCAACTTGATCTGGCAACTGGGTTCCATCAGCTAAGGGTAGCAGAAGATATCATTGATAAAACGACATTCAGAACCCCAGGCGGTTTTTACGAGTGGCTTGTCATGCCTTCATTTTGACAAACGCACCCGCTTATTTCGTGGACATAATGAGCAGGGTGTTCAGAGAATTCCTCAATAATTTCGTGGTGGTCTTCGTAGACGATATTTTGATCTTCTCAAAGAATGAGGAAGAACATGCTTAGCATCTGAAAGAGATCATGGATACTCTCCGTGCACATCAGCTAAAAGCCAAATTCTCCAAGTGCCACTTTTGGAAAGAAGAAGTAAGATTTCTTGGGCATATAGTATCCAAAGATGGGTTAGCAGTGGACCCCGCGAAAGTGGTGGCAGTGCAAGATTGGAAGACATCAAGAAATGCAACTGAAATCCGAAGCTTTCTTGGGCTAGCCGGTTTTTACAGAAAGTTCATTAGGGATTTCGCGAAAATCTCAGCTCCACTCACAAGGCTAACAAAGAAGAATCTGGTGTTCACTTGGGATTTGGATTACGAGTTTGCTTTCCAACGATTAAAAAGGGCTATCACAACAGCCCACTTCTGACTTTGCCAGATGGAAGCAAAATGTTCACAGTATATACGGATGCTTGTGGTACGGGGCTAGGCGCTGTTCTGATGTAAGAAGGGAGGGTAGTAGCTTATGGTGGAAGACAATTGAAAGTGCATGAAAAGAACTACCCAACCCACGATCTTGAGTTGGCCGCCATCGTCTTTGCGCTTAAGTCTTGGCGCCATTATCTCCTAGGTGAGAAGTTCGAATTATATACTGGCCATAAATCGTTGAAGTATCTTATCTCGCAGAAAGATCTTAACCTGAGGCAGCAAAGATGGATGGAGTTCCTTGCCTCATATGACTTTGAGATTTCCTATACTCCCGGCAAAGGCAACGTAGTAGCAGACGCGTTGAGCAGAAAGAAGCTGACCCTAATCCCTCTCTTTGTAGAAAGGCAAAGCTTGGAGTATATAGCCAGTTTTGACTTTTGGCCCTCCTCAGATTTTATAACTGGTTTATTGGCATCCCTAGAAGTATGGCCCACTCTTTTAGACTCGATAGGGGCTGCACAACGTGAAGACCCGCAGCTTGTGGATGTGACTAATAAACTAATTAGGGGTGAATCTTCCAGTCACCTCAATAGGTACTCCATCGATGATAAGGGTTGGCTGAGATGGGATGGAAGGCTATGTGTCCCACAAGCTAGGGATTTAGTGAAGAAGGTTCTCGACGAGGCACATCATTCCAAGATGATAATACACCCAGGCGGAGACAAAATGTACAAGGATGTAAAGAGAGTTTTCTATTGGAGTGGCATGAAAAAGGACGTGACAGATTTCGTTTCTAAGTGCGTGACATGCCAACAGGTCAAGGAAGAACATAAGAAGCCTGGAGGACTGCTTCATCCTCTAGAAGTCCCGCAATGGAAGTGGGATAGCATTTCAATGGACTTCATTGACGGGTTTCCTAGGTCAAGGAGAGGCAATACTAGCATTTGGGTAATAGTGGACATGCTTACTAAAAGCGCCCACTTTATACCTATCAAAAGTAGGAGGACTGCTTCGTCTCTAGCTTCTCTTTATCTCAAAGAAATAGTTCGACTCCATGGAATACCCTCCAGCATAGTGAGTGATAGAGATCCCATCTTCACGAACGAATTTTGGCGGAGCCTGCAAGAAGCTTTCAGCACACAGTTATGCTTGAGCACGGCCTATCACCCCCAAACTGATGGTCAGACAGAAAGGGTGAATAGAGTACTAGAAGATCTTCTAAGACTGCGTTCTTGACTTCGGAGGGACTTGGAAGGATCACCTTCCTTTAGTGGAATTCGCCTACAACAACAGTTACCAAGCCACCATCAGTATGGCGCCCTTTGAAGCTTTGTATGGAAGACCGTGCCGATCACCAACTTGTTGTTGGGAGTCTACTGACAAGATTATACTTGGGCCAGACATGATTAGAGAGACTTCAGAAAAAGTGGACTTGATACAAAGGAGAATGAAGACGACCCAAGACAGACAGAAATCCTACACCGACAAAAGAAGGACCGACCTTGATTTTGAGGTTAGGGACAAGGTTTTCCTTAAGGTATCTCCCTTAAGGAACGTCGTTCGCTTTGGATCCGCAGGAAAGCTAGCACCAAGATTTGTAGGACTGTTCCCTATCATTGAGAAGATTGGGAAGATGGCTTATAGAGTAGACCTGCCTGAAAGGTTGGCTAGAGTTCACAACGTCTTTCACGTTTCTCATCTCCGAAAATGTCTACATGAATCAGTGGAAGTGGTGGAGCCAAGCATTCTAGAAGAAGCCGAAGTGGAACGCGAAGCAACTGTGAGGAGAGTTCCAACTCGAATCGTAGGAACCGAAGTGAAAAAGCTACGCAACCGCGAAGTCAAGCTCGTTAAAGTTTAGTGGAGCGACGCCGAGGAAGACGCGACTTGGGAAACTGAGGACAGAATACGCGCAGCCTACCCTTTTCTTTTTGAGGGTACATCTTTGATCTCTCTTTTTCCTTAAGTTGTGCTTGTATCTATCTTTTTAGGTATATCTCCTCGATATTATCCTTTATCCTTAGGTAGAAACCCCTTTGGATGTAAACATGTATTTGAAACATGTTATGGTTGATGGCTGCAAGTGGTTGCAAGTGATTGCTAGTGGTTGCTCGTGGATGTATATACACACACACCCTAGGCTTTAGATCGGCTCAGTCACTTTATACTGCATATGCATATATGTATTCATATTTGTATGTGGTTGAAACTTGGTATGTTGTCATATGGATGTCGCATTTGTATTGATGGTTGCGCACTCATGTAGAATTATGAGTAAAGACAAATTTGCATACATAACGGATTCATGACACTTACATGATTTGCATTAAGGAGGTCAACTGGATCAGTAGACCGCCTGATTTTGCATTAGTTAAGGACATATACACACACTGTGCATATAATCATAAAGCATTAGAAGTCTTTTAAGGACAATGGATGCCTGTGTTTATGGGTTGAGTAGATGGACGATTGGATGTTAGGACTTACGTTCTCCTAGACTTGAAGATTTCGGGGACGAAATCCTTTAAGGAGGGGAGAATGTAACACCCCGAATTTTCTGTTAACTATAACTTAAAAAATTAAAGTATAATTAATTCTAAATGATGGAATTAAGGAAAATGGGTTACGCCATTGTGTTCGTCTCGGAATTCTTCTTGAGATAGAGTCCGAGTTTGCATAAAACAGATACCGTATGAAGAAGATATGGACGAACGAAGTTGGGCAGAAAAACCAGAAATAGAAAAAACTTGCACTGGCGCACTTGGGAAGTGCCCCAGTACAAATTTGCATTGGCGCACCTGCCAAGTGCGCCCAGGCCAGAAAACCTGCTTGGTCAGGCCCTGGCTGGTCTGGTCGGGTTCTGGTCGATTTCTAAGGCTTGGCTGAGTCACTAGGGCTTACATGTCGCTTTCTGATTGGCTTCTCTTGAGATGGATGGTCTGGATCCTCTCTAGCTTTATCGACGGCTCTAATCAGTTTAACATTCTATAAATTCAACTCAAGTCTAAACCTAAATTCACACAAATAATATAGAACTAAAGTCGTCATGCTGCTGGAAAGAAACTAGGAGTGGCCGTCAGTTAGAAAGCTTAGAGACAAGCCAATACTAAAGTAAAACACGAATCAAAACAACGTTAGTCTACCCAACGGAAAGCATATCAAATTCAGAATCCAAGTTCGTCGTTCGTTGTAAGTATAGTGATTTTTCCGATGAGAATAAAACTAAGACTTGATTCAATGTAAAGTGGAAGTGGAATTGTGCTGTTATGTAACGACGATGTTAATTCATATCAATGTATTGAAATGATTGTGTTGCGAATGAAATTGGGATGTTTGTGGTATAATTAAGATTTATGTTGATCCTATTGTACTTTTAGAATGACAACAACATCACAAGCAAGTTGTATAGTTCATGTTTATGTGATTATATAGGTTGTTTGTGATTAGAACCTCATGTATATACTTTATGCTAGAACCTTTATGCCTAAATGGTTATGTTCATATACATGTCCCTATGTTTATACAAAAGTTGCAAGTTCCTAATTGGATCCATGTCAAGATCCACTTTAGAACATGTTTCATGTTGTAATTAGATATGCGATTGGATCTAGTTCACACCCTTTTGTCATAAAGTTATACATATTTATGAAAATGCCATATTCTTGTCATATGCTAGTGATGTTCGATGTTATTCCTAGATCCAAAAACAAGTTTAGGCTTATGTTATCTAAATCATATGCTAAATTATGTGATACCTATTTGGATAAATACCTATTTCAATGCAAGTTCACATATACGTTGATTTAGGCTATGTTGCAAGTTCACATTCATGTTGACTATTTTGCAAGTTCACACCTATGATGTTCATATTGACTTTGCCAAAAATGCCAAGTTTACACCTATTTCATGTTTATGTTTATGAATTCCCTTGTGCCAATTTGTATGCACTAAATTAGGCTAAGTTTTTAGCCTAATATTATATGTTAAAAACTATGCGAACGAAAATTAGGCTAAGATTATTAGCCTAATCTTTAAACGGGGTAACGTTGGGAATATTAGAAAAACTTGTCATAAAAATATATGAAATTGGCATGTTTGTCACATGCCAAAAATTTGTGGCACTTGAATGGTATAAATTCTTTATACCAAAATGTTAAACTTGGAAAGTGGGCCACAACATTTAATTATTGACAAACTTACATATATTAAGTGATAAAGACAAATATGTAAATTTAGAAAATACGAATATGCTTAACACGAGGTTGGATTGAGTTGTGATGTAAATCTGCCCGGACCCGCCTGGCTTCCAGTAGTCACAACAATACCTATCCAATGTGGGTGGTTAAGCATGAAGCCCAATAAGGACCCAAGGTTAGACTGAGTTACGGTGTAAATCTGCCCGGAACCAACCGACACATCCAGTAACCGTAACAATACCTGTCTAATGTGAGTGGTCGGTGCTTTAAAAAGCTAAGGACAGACTGTCAGGATGGTAGGGTTAAGTTAACTAAAACACTTAACCAATTGAACATGTTAATGAAATTGATGGGTGGGGTTAGGTAAATACGGGCACTTAACCACTTAACATGTTTGACTAGAAAACCCTAGTAACAGAGACCCATTTCAGCAGTAACCCAATTAGGTATCATGGTACCCTGAAACTAGGCAGGGTGGGGCACGATTACTGGCCTGATTGTAAGCAGTCAAAAGCAACGGCGGTGGGTGCAACAGTGTGGGTTCTAACGGAGTGCGGGCGTGCACACACTTCGGAGCAGACAAACAAGGCACTGGGGGCACCAGTAGTATAACCTATGCATCTCTAGTTTTGTGTTGGGTCGCCACCATAGGACTTGATACACCCCATGGTGGGGCCAACAAAGGTATCTACAATCTTTGGGGGCCGTAAGACACAGATGATTATGCGAGTAGGATCCGATCTTTAGAAAAGGGGATCACTTTACCTCCAGCATGGGGTGACAGTTAAGATAATACAAGTAGGTGCATAGATATAGTATGAGGCGCGATAGTATATTCGATTCAAACTGCTTTGTCTTAGTTTATGACGCTCTCCTATTTCCAGTTTATACTTATCATGCCCTTATTCTTGTTCTCATACTGAAGAGTCACTAAACTTATCAGGCTTTATGTCTGACCCTATTTTCTTTCGTCTTCTTTTCTTCCATTCCTCCCCAGGTCCACAGGGAGGAAACAACTCAGCTTAGTCAGACTCTTTGCAAGCTTCAAGATAGTAGATGTACGGTTTGGACTCTCTTGCTTTGGCTATGGCTGTTGGACACAATCATGGGGATTTATATAGTTTTAATTATGTTTTATGCTTCTTTATTTAATAACCAAGACATAAATAATGATGTAATGTTTTTGGGAGTTATTATGTGATAGTTATGGAAATGTTTTGTATGAACGCGTATTTATGAAATAAAAAGTCTGTTGTTTTCCGCTGCTTATATATATATATATGTGTTTATATCTATCTTGTGTTTTATCTGTGACTTTTACTTACAAACCTCCACCAAAGTTAAGGCATTCCCTTTGTGAGTGACCTTAATGGAGGGTGGGGTGATTCACAAATTATTAACACTATAATCATGTTTAAAAACTGTGGCCATTTCTTTTTCTTCTTCCTGGTCTCAGCCGATAAAACAAACCCAAACCATCGATTCAATTTCCGTCCACCGCCTTGCCTAGAAGCCGTCGGAGTTCGATCTGGATCTGTCACTCGGAGCGCCTTGGCGGCACCGCCCGACAGTGGCCATCCCAGCCAACTCACAGGCTCTAATGGCTGTGAAATCCACTTCTATGTGGTGCCCTTTGAGCACGAGAATCGACAACTTCAGTTGACATTATCCGATCTTAACCGTTCAATTCATAGATCGTGATGAGCGCTTTAATTTTGGCTTTATGAATTTCTGAATTAATTGAGTGGATTGTGAGATTTTTGTTGAAGAATTTGGTACGATTTCAGCCTTTAGTGGAGGCTGATGGCGCTGAAGATAAAGAGGGCAGTGCTAGGGTTTCTTATGTACTTATATAAAATATATAATTAATTATATATTTAATTCAGAAATAGCCCGTTTAACCTCCAAACCCCAAATCAAACCCAACGACTGTCGTCCTTAGCTAAATACCCCTATTTTGGACATAATGGGATATGTTATGTAAGCCAATTCGACCATTTCAATTTTTTTCTCAAATTTAAAATATAAATCAATATATGTTGAATTCAAATGTACATTTTAATTTACTAGAGCCACATACTGACTCCAAAAATTAAAGAAAAATTAATCTAGCTATGTTTTGATGATACAGTCCTAACAAAACTAATTTCGTCAAATTTGGAGACCGTATGAAAAATAGCCTTTTTTCCAGTCGATTAAATTCAAACTGAAATTGGAAACACGTTTACCACGCTCACATATTAATTCCAAAAATTATAAAATTTGAAACGTAACAATAATTTGACATTCCGGATCCAACAAAAGTGGTTTCATCGAAAACGGAGGTCGCTTGCAAAATGGCTATTTTTAAGGGCTATATATTATATTAAAATATATATAAATTCCATAGTGACTATTCTAAATTTTAGTTTAGCCATAGCTTACTATTTATATTATGAAATCTGAATTTTTCACATTCGCTAGAAAGATATAATTAAATAGATTCAAACATTTCTTGTTTTACTGAAATCCGATTCATTTTGAATTATGTACATTCAATTGAAATTAGAAATCAAATTTTCAAACTATCGCGCCATTTCAGGATCATTTTATAATTAAAATAAATTTATACGTTCTAACTTCATTTAAAATAAATTTTTAGTCGTTATTATTTAAAATAAATTGTTTTAAATATTCAAAATCCAATAAAATAGCTAAAATAAATTTTTAAATCGGTTCATAAATTCCGGGTTGTTACAATCTCCCCCACTTAAAATCATTTCGCCCTCGAAAAGGAATGGAGCTGAAAGTTGTTTAACTAACCAACTCAACTTTCATTTTGGCTTTCATTCCTTAACTTTTCAGTTTCTAAGAATTTTCTAATTTTGCTTAAATTTTCGAAAAAATTTGGCTACACCCTAAATTTTTGAAAAAAATCCGCCATAACCTCCTTTGTACGGGTTGAGTTTTAAAAACTTATTAGGCCGTATTAGGCACCCAATAAATCATGAAAATGCATATAAAATTTTTAGTGACCTATCTATGCCCAAGGGAGACGTGTAAAAATCATAATCTCACTACCTTGTTCCAGTGTTGGAAAAATAAATAATCCATGTGCCTTAATTAACAACAAGAGAGATGTGGATTTTTGTCATCTCTAGACCTGTGTAGTTTTTTATTAAATCCTTCCCCAAGCACCATTACATATGTTCCTTAATTATGTCCATAATCAGTCTTCTATTCAACCTGTAGTATAGTCATCGCCATATAAGCATCTCGCTCGTATGGTAAATTAAACCTCGTCATATAAGCGCCAAATGCTTATATGAAATATGATATGATATGTTGTCTTCATGCGGTATAGTTCATAATTTATTTGTTGCTATTTATGGCATGGTTTATAATATAACATAGAACAACCATCACAACGCATCCAATTTCATTCAATGGAGTTTATGTAAATAAATCTGCGTAACAAACTCATTAAGGTGTACCTATTTGTCGGGCACGCAAATTAATTCTCTACTCAACGGTAAATCCATAACCTAATCAACAAATATATATATACATGTATATGTATGCAATTCCAATCAATTTTCAATTTAATTCAATATTTGATTCGATTTCGCTTTACTTATCATTCATTCTTTTATTGGTTTTATCAATCCAATATTTTTATTAGTCAAACCAATAATCACACATCACCACCAGCAATCAATTAATTGATTGACTTTTCAAACATATATCTTTTAAATATATACTCAAAAATCATATTCTTCAGTGTCAAATAATAAATAATAACTCCTAATTGTATTTGGTTCGCACACCAGTCAACTTGAAATATATGGATATCCCACTTTCGAAACTCGAACATAAACACTGATGATGAGGCCTCATCATCAGATTCATCCCCGGGAGACTAGAGCGTGATTCTATATCTATCTAGTATGTTTGAGACATCGATTATACGTTAATTAAGCGTATATTCAAAATCTTCTTACACCCGATAGTCCAAATTCAATATAAAAAAAAACACCCAAATACATATTATAAGATATGTTTTTCAAAACTATTTTTTTTAACCAAATAACACTCTTTCAACTCATTCTAGGATATTACTGATCATATCTCTAACGAGTCATTCTTATAGGATGCTACTAATCCTATCTCTGATGAATTCTTTTGTTTGGTTCTAATGTCCCTTGTTCTCTTGCTTTGTAAACCAAAGCTCTGATGCCAACTGAAACGACCCAGACTTCCTGATCCCTAAGGAGACGGAGGATCCCTGATTGTTTTGAGAACATGACGCATCAGAACACAAACAATAGAACATTTCATTGCTATTACAACAATTTACATCAGAGTGCCAGATATCAGAGGAACAATATTATCAAAGATTTAAAATACATACATTTAAAATGTATAAATACAATATATAGTTGAAATACATATACTAACACAACTGAAAGAAATCAACTGATACAAAGCTTTCCGAATATAGCTCCGTCTATACTTCAGGATCCTGTGAAAAGAAATCTGCAAAACCAAAACTACTAGCTACCCATGTGAAAAATATGGGCACCTAGTGTTTAGGTAGAAACAATAAACTCCGAGTCAGTCATGGGACTGGTGTGAGAACTAAAACAGTTATTAAATCTTTACTTCAAAAGTGGGGAAATCACAGGACCACGCCGCATAACACGGAACGGGTTTACTCCACATGAATCTCAGTTCAAAATAAAAAAACACAATGTTTTTTGGAAAGTGAGGCTACTATAAGACTCAGTGTAACAATCCAGAAAATCAGAACCAATTTAAATTTTTTATTTTCGCTATTTTAATGGATTTTGAATATTTAAAATGATTTATTTTAAATAATAACGACTAGAAATTTATTTTGAATAGAATTAGTACGTATAAATTTATTTAAATTGAAGTTAGAATATAAATATTTATTTTAATTATAAAAGGAAATGGAAATGGCGCGGTAGTTTGAAAATTCGATTTCAAATTTCAAATGAATGTACAATATTCAAAATAAACCGGATATTGGTGAAACTAGAAATATTTGAATCTGTTTGAAAATATCTTTCCAACAAGTGTGAAAAATCTAGATTTCATAACGGGAATAAAAAATTATGTCCAGTTGAAAATTCAAAATAGTCGCTATGGAATTTTATGTAACACATAGCCCTTAAAAATAGCGATTTTGCAAACGACCTCCATTTTCGAGAGACCCCTTTTGTTAGATCCGGAATGTCAAATTATTGCTAGATTCCAATTTTCATAATTTTTGGAATCAATATGTAAGCGTGGTGAATTTAAACGTGTTTGGTCAATTCAGTTTGAAATTAATCGACTGGAATTCAAATGGTCTCCAAATTCGACAAAATTAGTTTCGTTAGGACCGTATCGTCAAAACACAACTAGATTTATTTTTTTGCAATTTTTGGGGTCCGTATGTGGCCCCGGTAAATTAAAATGTGTGTTTGAATTTAAAATATAATGATTTATATTTTAAATTTAGCTGAAACTGATCATAACAGCCGAACTGGGTTACGAAACATAACCCATTGTGTTCGGAATAGGGGTATTTAGCTAGGGGCGATAGTCGTTGGACTCGATTTGGAGTTCATATCAATATGAGGGTATTTTCGGTTGAAATAATAAAATATAATATAAATTTTATATAAACCCCCCACCCCATTTTTCCTGAAACCCTAATTCGCAAATGGCCCGCCGTCATTCAGAATGAAGGGAGGAAATTGCTCCATATTTCCCCTCGACTTTTCGCCAAATCCATACAGTATTTTCATACAATTATAAAACGGAAATCCTAGTACTATCTGCCCTCTTGAATCCTATATAAATTTGATCATTTATCGTCGAGTGGTTTGGGAGAATTCTTGGCTCAAAGAGCCGCCGATCGTTCATGCATTTCAAAGCCGTAGGGCCCTCGTGCGCCGCGCCGCCGCTGTCACAGGTGGGGAAGAGTGGCGGCGTCGTCGTGGCATATCCTGATCAGGGTCCGACCCCCTGTGGCATCCTCGGCGGAGGAGAGTTGAGGTCGAGCAGTTTTTGGGGTTTTCCAGAAATTTGAACGAGAGGGATTAGGAAAAGGTAACAATTTTATTAACATTTAAAATGTTATGAAATATTAATTAATATAATAAATAACTCAACTAAACTATCCAGTATTTAGAAATCCGTATCTTTCCCATACAAGATCGAAATCCAGCGATTTCAGATCCAAATTGCGATCGTAGAGACGAGAGCTTCGTAACAAAACTTACCGAGTCCAATTTGGAGCATCTTGGAATTTTGGGCAAATTCAAATTCAAACTGTACTCAAATTATATGTAAAAGACTGGAGGAGTGGAAACGAAAGTGAGAACTCCTTCTCACTCTATTTATTTTCCAGTAAAATATATACTAGGATGCAAACGGTGCTTAGCAGCAACCGACACCATTTATTGTACAAACCATGATTGTTTGTTTGGATTGTATTGTGTTGTGTTGTGATGTGAAATGAACTGAATAAAATATTCGTGTATGGAATAAAATATTTGAACAACAAAAATATCATTTTTATTGTAGATATGAACTGAATAAAATATTCATGTATGGAATAAAATATCTGAACAATAAAAATATCATTTTTATTGTATCTATGAACTGAATAAAATATTCATGTATGGAATAAAATATCTGAACAATAATAATATCATTTTCATTGTATATATGAACTGAATCAAATATACATGAGTTGAAATAAATATTCATTTACCAATCAGACGATTTGTTTATGTACACCCATTTAACTAACATTGATTGGGACGATAATATTTTACACATCGCCCAACAGCACAAATAATAATCAGTGTTTGTTGTTTGAAAACCTAATATGGGTATTGCGATGATGTTAGACATACATTAATCCCAATATTTAGTTGTTTGTCAATCAATGGGTTGACAGACTACTGTAAGCGTTAATTATTTATATTTAACGCTTATGCAGTTGTGTAATGTACTCTGGGTGATGGTTGACTTTGTTTGATTATTGTTGTGTCCGTGTGTGTATGAAATCCATATAAATGAAATTATATGGCAATTGGCTGTGTTTGATTCCAATTCAGAAAAAACGAATATCTTAAATTAACGAATAATTTAAAATGACGAATAATGAATATTTTAAAATAACTAATATTTTAAAATAATATTCAGTAAAGAATCAAAATATGATTTTGATATCCGATTTTGGATGGACACGAAAATATTTGGATATATAAGGCCATGTAGATTAGATTAATGCCATTTTGACGTGAATGATATTTATACTGATTTTATTCATTTTTATAATGAATATAGAAAAGGAAATGATTTCAAAATCTGATATTTTGAAAATAATATCATTTATATATTATAATGATAAGGAAATTTCAATTTTGATTTAAAATTGAAAATGAAGTTAGAATCATTTTAAAACGAATTTATAAAATACGTTTTAAATGGAAATCAAGGATATGTATATATTATATATTTAATGGCCTGAATAGAACGCGCAGCGCCGCGGTAGTTCGTGAATTTCGACCATTGACTTTGAATGGACATTACGGGAGATACGACCGTCGGATTCCAAAACCGGAACCGTTGGCTTCATATTGAAAAGTGCTTTACAACGAATATAAGAGATTTGAAATCTAACGGTTGGATTTGGATCAAATCAAATTTGGAAAAGGTCGCTGTAAGTGCAGTTCGATGACCGTTTATGGAAATCGACTGTACGGTCGTTGATAAAATTATTAAAAATATTAATAATTTCTTTAAAATCATAATAAATGATTTGAAAATAATTTGGATGAAAAATTCCATGTTTATAAAGAAAAAATACATTTTTTTCAAAACGAACTAGTTATGAACTAGAATTATAATCCAATATTTTTAAATAAATAAATTGGATTT
This sequence comes from Allium sativum, assembly GCA_030737875.1. Classification (NCBI taxonomy): domain Eukaryota; kingdom Viridiplantae; phylum Streptophyta; class Magnoliopsida; order Asparagales; family Amaryllidaceae; genus Allium; species Allium sativum. Next base: position 1,012,157,709 of record CM060913.1, read on the forward strand.
GAAATGGTTTTAAAAATAACTAGAATATCCAATATATGAATTGAAATGGATTTGAATTGAAATTATCTTCGGAATATTTCGATGTTGGATTTCGTGATTACATAGATATTGTTATGGAAATTTGAAAGATATATTTATATCGCTATTTCCAATACGATATTTGTTGGTTGCAGAATTTGATATTCAATATAAGCCGATATATTTTCTATTCAGAGCCTTGTATTTAATATCAAATGTGATTTTGGGTTTTTCGTGAACGGTGTCTTAAATAACACTGTTTTTAAACCCAGTTGAGGAGAGAATAAATCTTTTTATTAAGATTTAGTGAAATTTTCCAATTAATTAATATTTAATTGGAATTGAATAAAAGAATTAGATTTTGGGTTGTCGTGCTTTAGTAACACTGCTCTTAAACCTTGTTTGAAAAGAATAAATCTTTTAATTAAGATTATTAGAGTTTCTTGTTACATTTGGTAATTGGAATAAAATGGAATGTGAATCGGGTTTATCGTGAACTATGTGTTTAACGACATTTGTTCTTTAAACTAGTTTACAGTGAAACATGATTTGGAATTTATAAATATTTTAATTAAGATTTAAGGGAATTTTCCAAAGAAATTTTTTCCAATTTAATAAAATAAATTGGAATGGGGCGGAATTCGATTTGGTAATAATCGAAATGAACTTTTGTGGAGGAAGACCGTTAATATATGTGAAATTTAAAAGGCTTTGTCGTTATTCCATTTATATTATTAGTTGGATAAGGGAGTTTATATCGATTATATATATCGATCTATTTTCCGTGAAGATTCCATAATAAATGGAATGTGATTTTGGGTTTATCGTGAACTGTGTTTAAGTGACATTAGTTCTTTAACCCAGTTAAAGATAAGATTAATTTCTTAACTTCGAATAATCAGTAAGTAATGATTTTTGAGATTAAAACTGAATTAGAGTTTTAATGAATCTTTAATTAGACTGGAATGTGAATGGGATAATTAAATTTATCGAATTCATGAAATGATCGAGAATGGAGTATCACCAGTTTTGCTCCAAGCGATAGTTAAATCTTTAATTAAATTTGAACGTGAAATGGTAAATTTTTTTACCGATAACACCATGGTGTTAGATATGGGGTATTACCAGTTTTTCTCCATGGGATGAATAGGTTGGGATTGGGATAATAAAAGAAATGATTACTTCGGTATGGCTCGCTAATCCCGACTAGTTTGGATAAACCTTAATTTGGTTTGAATTGATATCCAGTAGAAGATTAAAGAATAAATTTAAAGAATTTATTGTAACGACCCGGAAATCCGAGCCAATTTAAAAATTTTATTTTGGCAATTTTAGCGAATTTTGAATATTTAAAATGAATTATTTTAAATAATATCGACGAGAAATTTATTTTGAATAGAATTCAAACGTATATATTTATATAGATCGTCGTTAGAATATAAATATTTATTTATATATATAAAAGTAAATGAAAATGGCGTGGTAGTTCGATAATTCGATTTCAAAACTCAAATGAATGTACCGGGGGAAAAACAAACTGGATTTTAGTGAAACCAAAAATATTAGAATCTATTTTTGAATATCTTTCCAATGAATCTGAAAGATTGGAATTTCATAGCGGGAATCAAAGATATGTCCAGTTGAAATTTCAGAATAGTCGCTATGGAATTTCTGCCCCTGAAAATAGCCATTTTGCAAACGACCTCGGTTTTCGACGAAACCACTTTTGTTGGATCCGTGATGTCAAGTTATTGCTAGGTTTCAAATTTCGTAATTTTTCGAATCAATATGTGAGCGTGGCAAAGGAAAACGTGTTTGACCAGTTTTAGCTGATTTTAATCGACTAGAAAATGGCCATTTTTCAAACGGTCTCAGAATTTGAAACTAGTTTTGTTAGGACCGTATCGTCAATACGAGGCTAGAAAATATTTTTCTGGAATTTTTCGAGTTAGTATGTGACCCCGGTAAATTGAAATGTGCGTTCAAATTCAATATATAGAGTTATATGTTGATTTTGACGAAAACTGATCGAAACGATCGAACCAGCTTACGATACATATCCCATTGTGTTCGGAATGGGGGTATTACGCTATGGACGACAATCGGCGGGTTTGATTTCGAGTCCGAACAAAAAAGTCAACCCCTTTTGAAAATAAAATATTAATATATATATTTTTAATAACACCCCCCTAATTCCTTTTCCCTCCTCTCTCTCTTACTTTTTCGATCAGAAAGAAAAAAAACCCTAGCCTAATCGATCGTGACCCCTGCCCTAGGCGGCGCCGCCACCGCGATTCCCACCCTCCTCCTGCCGACGCGCTACCCCCCTCTCCATCTGCCGACGCGCTACCCCCCTCTCCATCTGCCGACGCGCTACCCCCCCCCCCCCCCACCTCCACCTGAGCGACGCGTAAACCCCCCTCCCCCCCCCGAACCCTAGCCGCCCACCTGAGCTCGACCTCGCCAACCCCTCTCCGCCCAGTACACTGCTGCCCCCTTCCTTCTACGAAAAATCGAATTTATGGCGCGTTCTTTTATTTTATTTACATTTATTTATTTTATTTTCAGTCTACTATATAGTAATCATGTTTAAAAATCTGATTTTGAATAAAAGACTATAATTTTTATAAGCTAGAAATATTATATTTTTATTTATAAAAAGGTTTCAGTTTTAAAAGGAATATGTGGAGTAGTAAAAATATGATCTTTAGTTGTAAATCTCATATATAAAAATATGATGTTGGATGAAGTTAAAAGAGGATTTTTATTTAGCAAAAAATTCGATTTTTATATATTGAATAGCAAAGTAAAAATTCGATTTTTATGTATTGAATAGCGAAGTAAAAATTTGATTTTTATATATTGAATAGCAAAGTAAAAATTCGATTTTTATATATTGAATAGCAAAGTAAAAATTCAATTTTTATATATTGAATAGCGAAGTAAAAATGTGATTTTTATATATGTAGTGATTACGGATGATGAAAGTAAGGAAAGAAGGAACGACGAAGACTTCTACATTTGAAGTGTCGCGGAGTTGGATTTAGCTTTCGGTGAGAACTCCTTACCTTTAATTTATTTCTAGTTAAAATTATATACTAGGATGCAGATGGTGTTTAGTAGCACCCGACACCCGTCGTCCACAGACCATGGACGGCTTGTATGCTTATTTGTTTGATTTTGATGTGCAGTTGATTGTGTGATGTGATATGAAATAAAATATTATATAGTTAGAAATATTTCATAGTTAAAAATAGAATTTTTAACGTGTATATAAAATAAATATTTATAAACAAATCGGAGATTTGTTTATATACACTGATTTGATTGATATTGATTGGGACGATAAATTTAACACATCGCCCAACTGCACAAATAAAATCTGTGTTTGATTGTTTGAAACCCCACACAGGTATTGGGATGATATTTGGCGTACACTAGTCCCAATTATTTAGCTGTATGTCGATCGATTGGTCGACAGACTGTGTAAGCGTTAATTATTTATATTTAATGCTTATGTAGTTGTGTGGTGCACTTTGGATGATGGTTGATTAATTGTCATTGTTGATATATACATATGTTCTAGAAAACCCATATAATCAACATTATATGGTAATTGATTGGGCCTCATTCCAGTTTTGAAATAGAAATATTTGGAATAGAATATTGAAAATAGAAATATATGAAGCCGTGTTGATTAGATTGATGCCATTTTGACGCGAACGAGATTTATATCAATTTTATTCATTTTTCAATGAATATTGAAAAGAATTGAATATAAAGTGAATTCGAATTGAATTGAATATAAAGTGAATTCGAATTGAATTGAATATAAAGTGAATTCGAATTGAATTGAATATAAAGTGAATTCGAATTGAATTGAATATAAAACGAATTCGAATTGAATTGAATATAAAGTGAATTCGAATTGAATTGAATATAAAGTGAATTCGAATTGAATTGAATATAAAGTGAATTCGAATTGAATTGAATATAAAATGAATTCGAATATTTAATTGAAATTGAATTGAAATCAATTTGAAATGAAATTAAAACGAATTTATATTGAAAAAAGATTCATTTTTGATTTGAATTTGAAAAGGAAGTTGAAATCGTTTTGAAAACGAATTTAAAACGATTTATATAATACGTTTTAAAAGGAAATCGACGAAATATATATATATATATATATATATATAATGGTCTGAATAGAACGCGTCACGTTGCGGTAGTTCGTGAATTTCGACCATTGACTTCGAATGGATATTGCGGGAGATCCGACCGTCGGATTCTCCTAAAACCAGAACCGTTGGGTTCGTATCGAAAAAGCTTTCTAACGAATATTAGAAATTAGAAATCTAACGGTTGGATTTGGAATTATGTCCAAATCCAATTTGGAAAAGGTCGCTGTAAGTGCAGTTCGATGGCCGTTGATTTAAATCGACTGTACGGGCCTTGATAAAATTATTAAAAATATCAATAATTTGTGTAAATTCCTAAGAAATGATTTGTGAAGATTTGGGATGAAACGGTCCATAGTTGAAAAGATAAAAATAGATTTTTATCGAAATGAACTAGTTTTGAACTAGAATAATAATTTATTTATTTTTAAAATAAATAAATTGGATTTGAAATGGTTTTGAAAATAACCAGAATTTCCAATAATTGCATCGGAATGGATTTGAATCGAAATTGTCTTCGGAATATTTCGATGTTGGATTTCGTGATTATACTGATGTTGTTATGGAAATTTGAAAGATATATATATATATATATATATATATATATATCGTTCTTTCCAATACGATATTTGTTGGTCGTAGAATTTGATATTGAATATAAGCCGATATATTTTCTATTCAGAGCCTTGTATTAAATATCAAATGTGATTTGGGTTTGTCGTGAGTGGTGCCTTCATTAACACTGTTCTTAAGCCCAGTTGAGAAAAAGATTAAATCTTTTTATTTAGATTTAATGAAGTGTGCCAATTAAATAATATTTAATTGGAATTGAATTGGTTTTGATTTTTGGGTTTATCGTGAACAGTGTTTTAAATAAAACTTGTTCTTTAGCCTGATAATTTATGGAATGTGACTTTTGGTTTATCGTGACCGTGTTTTAAATGACACTGATTCTTTAACCCAGTTAAGGATTAAAACTAAGTGGAGTTTTAATGAATCTTTAATTATATTGAAAAGATCGAGAATGGATATCACCAGTTTTACTCCAGGCGATAGTTAAATCTTTAATTAGATTTGAACGTGAAATGGTAATTGAATTTACCGATAACACCGTGGTGCTAGATATAAAGTATTACCAGTTTTACTTCATGGGATGAATAGGTTGGGATTGGGAAATTAAAATAAATGATTACTTCGGTGTGGTTCACTAATCCCAACTAGTTTGAATAGATATTCAAACGAAGATTAAAGAATTTGTCTTTGATAAAATTAATGGGAACCTTTCCCAAAATATAAGAATATTTGAATAAAAAGAATATTCTGAAGTGGAATGAGGCGTATGTTGTGTTTGTGTAACACTTTTATAATATATACGCGAGTTATTCAGAAAGACCAGGTTTATCCCAATTTTAAATAACTGATTCGACGTGGTGTCGAAGATGAAGACGGTGGTTGAAGACCAGAGGTCTTCACGTCGTTTGGGTGATTACTGATGATCTTGATTGGGCCGTACACCCAAGAGGAGGGAATCAGTTAGTGGTCATCCAAACGTACTTTAAGATCGATGGATAAGCGAGGTACAAGGTGCCTCCGGTTTCGTTCAGACCCAAAACGAACTTGTAAATGGACTGTGTGTCTGACATTGGATTTTATTCTGTGTGGTTGATTTCTGTTAAATATATATCTGTTTGGCGGCGGAGAATTTATTCTCTTGCTTAACGCCCTTTTCTGAGACGTACGAGCTCAGGGGTTATATGTTGATGGATATCAAACGCATGGAGTGAATTGCCTGTGTGGCATGCCTAAGTGGCAATTGATCAAGGCTTCTGTTGAAAAGCAAAGTCTTGTGGTGATGATCAAAGCACGACCTGTGTGGCATAGTTTTGTGTAGCGTGGATTCGCGAGCCTCACACCCCGGTTGTGAACCAGAAACAGGAGAAGGATCCAAGGAGGGCATGCATCTCTTTCTAGCTAGAAGTGGCGTCAGTAGTTTTACACGCCCTGACGAGTTTGACTTATGTGGTTGTTGCTGTTGCGAGGCGCCTCGGATATATCGATCGTTATCGAACCGATTGAGTCATTCGTTGGCTCATTTACACCCGATAGGGCGGGGAGACGTAGTGTTCAGGCATTTTAATCCACATCGGTGGACTGGCCCTGTGGCTCCTGAGGCTTGACAGAGCACTTGCCTGAGGCTCGGGCTAGAGAGTCTCGAATTCGGTAGAGGACTATCTTTTGCCTCGTTTCATAGATGGAAATCCAATTTCCAATACGACACTTTGCGGTTTTAGTTGTAAACCTATATATGGCGACATAGTGGTATGGGGCATTCGTGCCGCCTATGATTGATCATTATGATTGAAATTGTTTTTGACACTATACACTTATAGTACTATCAAAATAATTTGTTTTAAACGTATCAAGCATTCTTTGGCTATTATAAGGTAAAACCCTATCCTTCGGCTTGTGTTGCATTGTGTGAAGGGACGTGGGTCTTATAATTGCTTCATTGTTCTTTATTTAGCATCGCGCTGTTGTTTTATGAACTGGTGTTCTTGGGAGGAAACCCGTTCCGTGTTATACGGCGTGGTCCCTTGATTTACCTAACTTTAAAATAAAGATTAATAACTGTTTTAGTTCTCACACCAGTCCCATGACTGACCTGGAGTTTATTGTTTTAACCTAAACTCTGGGTGCCATTTTTTTTGACATGGGCAGCCAATAGTTTTGGTTTTGCAGATTTATATTCACAGGATCCTGATTTACAGCTGGAACGATACTCGGAAAGCTTTGTATCCGCGTATTACTTCTAGTTGTGTATTGTATTATTTTCCGCTGCTATGTAATGTATTGTAATCTCTGATATTTATCGAATGTATTTTATTTATTCATACTCTGTATATTCTTGTATTCTGATGGAATTGTTGTAATTAACAATGAAATGTTATTCCGTCTGCGTTCTCAAAACAATCAGGGGTTTCGAACGGTATGGGTCGGTTTAGCGACTGATTCGGATCGAGCGAAATTCCCAGTCGTTACATTTGGTATCAGAGCTTTGGTTTACAAAGCTCAGTGAACAAGACACATTAGGACCATACGAAAGAATTCATCAGATATTGGATTAGTAATATCCAATGAGAATGACTCGTTATAGATGGGATCAGTAGTATCCTAGAACGAGTGTGAAGAGTATATTTTTAAAATAAAAACAAATTTTGATTTGAAAATTTAAATCAATTATTCGTATTTGATTATTTATTTTATATTGATGTGGACAATCCAGTATATATAGATTTTGCATATACGTCTGATCCGCGTGTATTCGAAGTTTTAATATACTTGATAGATATAGAATCACTCTAGTCGCCCGGAGAAGATTCTGATGATGCCGCGACGTCATCAGCATTTATATTCGAGTGTCGAAGGTGAGATATCTATATATTTCCATTGACTGGTGTGAGAACCAAAATTTGATAGGGCCTATTGTTGTGATTTGACACCAAAAATGTGATTTTTGACTATATATCAAAATTATGGATTTGAAACGTTAATCAACTAATTGATTGCTGAATGTGTTGTTTGATTATTGTTTTGATTAATTAGAATTTTGAAAAATTATGTCAATTTGAACCAAATAGTGAATTGTATTGAAAATTAGTCGCATATGCATGCATATACATGTACTTACACTGAACAGGTCATAGCAAGGAGGCTAGAGCAGAAGATTAAAATTTGTTTGCCCGACAAATAGGTACATGTTTATCATAATTTACTATTTTGTTTTTGTGATGATGATTTTATGAGCCGATTGGCCTTTTCTTTTTCTTTTGGATTGAAGAAGGCCATGGGAGGCTATATGAAATATCCCGAAGTCCCCGGTGCAGGGGAGGTTATGGCGAAATATTTCGAAAATTTAGGGTGTTAGCCAAATTTTTGAAAAAATAGAAAAGTTCTTAGAAACTGAGAAGTTGTAGAACTTAAGCCGTAGTGAAAATACTGGGAGTTGAGTTGAATTGTTAAACAACTTGCGGCTTCGTTCCCTTTCGGGGGCGAAAAGTTTTAAGTGGGGGAGATTGTAACGACCCGGAAATCCGAGCCAATTGAAACTTTTTTGTAACACCCCGTATTTTTAATATAATTAAAAATAAAATAAAATATATAAAAATATGCTTATGATGGGTAAATAATGCTAATGCATAAGAAGAATTAATTAATACATGGAAGAGAAGAAAAATTAGTTCGATAACGATGTATGTAACAGAAAAGATAGTAAAATAAGGATAACTAATTCAAGAATCAGGAATTAGGTAAAGTGGACATCACCATTGCGTTTCTTTCGGAAAAATACGCGGAAAAGAGTCCGAGTTTTCGAAAATCGGAGTCCGTATGACCAAGATATGGCCAAAACAAGATTTCAGCAGACTTTCTGGCAGACTGACCCAGGTCGACCATAGTGTCGACACTATAGTCGACCTGCCCCCCCCCCCCCCAGGTCGACTATAGTGTCGACCCCCCCACTGTACAGGTCGACCTGGTCGGCCTGGGGTGGCCCAGAACCCATTTTTGAAGCCCTGGGATGATTTTTGATGGTCCGGATTGGTTTTAGGGTTAATCTGATGGCTGAAATGAGTTCCTACACCTATAAATACACCCTAAGACCTAGCCTCCTCTACACACAATTCTATTCTTCTTTTTCTCTGCCTCTGTTCTAAATAAAAATAAAAATGGCGTCGCTACTCTGCTGGAATCAAAACTAGAAGCTAATCAACATCAACCTAAGCAATTCAATTCAAATTAGAGATTAAAGCTTCTGCAACAATTCTGCAACAACTAAAGTTCTTTCTTTAATCCAATCAAGGCAAGTGCAGTTATTTTCCGATATAAACGTTAATTTTGAATTTGACATGAATTCTAAATCCGAATCTAAGGTTTTAGCTGTTCTGTTCTGATTTGATTTATCTTATTCTGTACCTCTTTCCTCTTTCTGTTATATAGCAAGGCTACCACGAGCCTGAGCCAATCTCATAAGAGATTAACATATGCTAAAATGTTTGTGACAATAAAATTAATGATGCATGAATTGGGCATGACCAATAGGTGACTGATTTGAGGAAAGAACATGGACTGTAACTAGAACAAAATCTGAGACATATGACTGGACATGTTATATTTATAACATAAATGGGTATTGAACATATGATTTGTGATAAAAAGAATATGGCTTAGGTATAAAGATATACATGAGATTAGGGCATCTATTAATATAAATAAACACCTAAGTAAGGGATCTTTGGGATATATGACATGCATAGTAATAGATGGCTATATTTGGTATATAATCATATTGTGAATCATGACAATTATTCATGCATGTGAACTTAGGCAAGATTTATAATTAGGCAAGATATGAAACTTTAAGAATGATTAAATCTGTTATATTTGCCTAATTTGCTAGTTTTGTTACATTGCCTAATCTGGTAGTTCTGTTATATTGCTTAATCTGCTAGTTCTGCTCTACTGCCAAGTCTGCTAGATTTGTTCATCTGCCAAATCTGTTATCTGCTATGTCTGTTGAAAATGCTAAATCTGCTAGTTTGCTTAATCTGCTAAGTCGCCTAATCCGAGAAATCTGTTATCTGCTATATCTGTTGAGTTGATATAATTAGTCCGCTATTGACATAATCTGAATTGGCTATAGTTATGAATAATTGACATGTATATTAGGCATGGGTATAAATGGGAAATCATTAATTAATTGGCCGCAAAGATAAACATGGCTAACTCGAGGTTAGAATGCGTTTGCGGCGTAATTCTGCCCGGAACCGCCCGGCATATTCCTGTGGTCGCAAACAATAGGTTTTAATGTGAGAAGTTAGTCATAACGCGCTTGAAACCCGAGGTTAGACTCAGTTTGCGACAGAAACCTGCCCGGAACCAACCGGCCTAACCAGTAGCCACAAACTGTCAGTCTAATGTGAGAGGTTTGGGCATTAATATTTAATAATGAAAATCTGAGATAATTATGATATCTAAAACGTGTTGGGCAAGGTTAAACCAATTAGACCAATGAATCTGATAAACCCGTTTCGTGAATCCGTAGGCCCAATACAAAGTTATATAATCTGTAACCAGTTAACCTGTAAGTCTGTTAATCTGTAACCAGTTAATCTGTAAGTCTGTTAATCTGTAACCAGCTAATATGTAAGTCTGTTAATCTGTAACCAGCTAATCTGTAAGTCTGTTAATCTGTAACCTGTTAGTCTGTAAGCCTGTTAATCCGAACATCTGATCCGTTAGTCTGAAAACCTGTTAACTTGATTGTTTGATCTGTGAACTAGTTGATCTGAATGTTGTATGACTGAACTCGTAAACAAGTTAATCTGAAATCTGTTAGTCTGGGGACACAAGGTTAGGAGGGGAATTACTTGTGTCATCTATTGTTTGGGACCCATATTAGTCAATAACCCTTTCTGGTATCAAAACTTTGACCCAACAGTAGGTAGGGTCCGCGCACGCTTACTGAACTAATTATAAGCGGTTCATTCTGATAATGGCGAGGGGTGTTGATGGTGCGTTCCAACCGGGTCATGTGCGTGCATGGATCCCGGTCTGCCTCTGAGGATGTAAGAGGCCGTGACATCTGTAAATAGGTCTGTGCCAATTGGTTGTCACTTTAGGGATTGATACACCCTACTGTGGGGCCGACACAGGATATTTATGTATTTGGGAGCCGATCGCTTGGGGTAGGGTTTTAGGGTACACTTAGTTCTGTCTGTTTCTGCTTGGTACCGTCTGTTTCTGTTGGGTGGTAACACCTGTCTGTTTCTGTGTGGTACCGTCTGTTCGGGTGGTAAAGGCCCATTACTAGTGTACACCTAATTCTACATTCTCTTTCCGTAGGGATTAATCTGTTTCTGCTTCTGTCTGTTTCTGTTCGGGTGGTAAAGGCCCATTACTAGCATTCTCTTCTGTGGAAATTATTCTGTACCCATTTCTGTTTCAGTTTAGACATTCGGGTGATACCTAATTCTGTTATACTAGTATTAGTGCAGTGAACTGTAAAGCAATAGCTTATATCATTCTGTTCTTTTGTTTTATCTGCTACACCTGTTACAGTTATCTCTCATCCAGTTTTATGTTCATGTCATGTTATTATTATCTGTTCATAACTGAAAATCACTGGACTTGCCAGACATTTTGTCTGACCCTTGTTGTTTCGCCTCCTTTCTTCCGTTCCCCCCAGGTTATCCAAGGAGGGAATACTTTAGCTTGATCCGGATTTCTTCTGCTTGAAGTGCTTAACGTATTGCTTGGCTCTGTATAGCTTCCGTTCTATGGGGATTATGATTTTAAAACTATGCATTCTGAAGGCTTTTGTACAAGACTGATATTTTGTACTTTAATTCTGATAATGTAATTTGAAAGGATGTAACCAAGTTTATTTCGGTTTTTGCTGAAATAAAGTTATAAATTTTTCAAGTACTATTCTATCTGTCTTGTAAGTTTCTGTTCTGTTTACTAAAATGCTCCACCAAAGTTAAGGCATTCCCTTTGTGAGTGACCTTAACGGAGGTGGGGTGTTACACTTGGTATCAGAGTTGAAGGTTACCAGATTGGGTAAAGTTTTTGAAAATTATTTTCAAAAAAGGCTTTAAAAGAAAGTATTTTCAAAAGGAAAGTTTATTTATGAAAACCATAATCCCCAAAAGCCATATATCTATCTTTTGATCCTCTGTTTGAATCTTTGTTTCCTTCTTTCTCCGGGGCTCCCGGCTTTCTGGGAGGTAACCTCATCGAGGCATGGTTCCGTAGGCTTGTTAAGACTACTACACCTGTCAAAGGGCAAATAAGCGCCCGACTTCCATCTGTAGCCGCAGTAGTTTCACCTACGACTAATTTTCTTTCGAGCTTTGTAGGATTTTTTCCGTGCGATGGAGGCAGCTTTCGAGGGACTGGTCAACGTGTTACACAAGCATAGTAAAGATGAGAATGAGGGAGTTTGGCCAAGGAGCACAAGCCAAAGATAAGAAACCCATGGATATAAACTTGGTTCAAAAAGAAGGCAAAAAGGAAACACAAAAGAGGAAAGAAAAGTTTGAAGATAAGGAGGAGAAAAGTACTTTACTTATGGAAGCTTGACTCAAGAGGAAGGACAAAGGACATGACCTACTTCGGGAAGGCAGGCGAATGCTCTTACAGTTGGTGGATAGGATAGAAGTAGGAAAATTTCCGTAGAGAGTTTAGTTTCCTTATTTGATTATTGAGTTAGAACTCTTTCCGATTATGGCATTCTGATTCTGTAGTCGAGTCTCTGCACTTTAATACTAGTCTTGTTTCTGATCTGGTTATAGTCTCAAACCCCAAAGGGGTTATGACTCATCTGCTGGTGATAGGTTGGGGTTTGAGAGATATCTGTGTTAGGCGTCAAGTAGGACGCGTACATTCTGGGTTTTATCATGCTTAGCTTCCTAAGAATCATTAGGGAACCTGATCTGTACCAGTAGTCTGTGAATATTTGAATAATTCCGCTTTCCAGTTTTGACATTGGCTAAAGGAGGTAATCCTCTAGGTGTCAATCTGATGTTGATTTCGGTCTTCGGGGTTGATACTTAGGGGAATTATTTTCTCAACCAATGTCTAATGGGAACCAAGTCCTTATCTTATCTGTAATTGCTTCCATCATTCGACTGTATCCTATCGATCGAATCTTCGAACTTTAGGTAGAAACTAATGGGTGTAAACATGTGTTTGAGACATGTTATGTTTGATGGTTGCAAGTGGATGCAAGTGGTTGCTAGTGGTTGCCCGTGGATGCATAAACACACACTAGGCACTAGATCGGCTCGAAAACACTCTCATACTACATATGGATATGTGAGCATTTTCAATTTTTGTGGATGCAAAATGATTGACTCAGCACATGGATGTTGCATATGACTGAATGGTTGTGCACTCATATAGAAATGATATGTATCGAGTAGGAAAATTTGCGTACATGTTGGACTCATGGCACTGGCATAATTTGCATTAAGATGGTCAACTGAATCAGTGGACCGCCTGATCTTTGCATTAGACAAGGAACATATACACACACTTCTTGCATATGTTCATACAGCATTAGAAATCTCTTAAGGACATGAATGCCTGTGATTGGTGATTGAGTAGTTGGATGGTAGGACACATTCTTCTTAACTTGAAGATTTCGGGGACGAAAGGGGAGAATGTAACACCCCGTATTTTTAATATAATTAAAAATAAAATAAAATATATAAAAATATGCTTATGATGGGTAAATAATGCTAATGCATAAGAAGAATTAATTAATACATGGAAGAGAAGAAAAATTAGTTCGATAACGATGTATGTAACAGAAAAGATAGTAAAATAAGGATAACTAATTCAAGAATCAGGAATTAGGTAAAGTGGACATCACCATTGCGTTTCTTTCGGAAAAATACGCGGAAAAGAGTCCGAGTTTTCGAAAATCGGAGTCCGTATGACCAAGATATGGCCAAAACAAGATTTCAGCAGACTTTCTGGCAGACTGACCCAGGTCGACCATAGTGTCGACACTATAGTCGACCTGCCCCCCCAGGTCGACTATAGTGTCGACGCCCCCTCTTTACAGGTCGACCTGGTCGGCCTGGGGTGGCCCAGAACCCATTTTTGAAGCCCTGGGATGATTTTTGATGGTCCGGATTGGTTTTAGGGTTAATCTGATGGCTGAAATGAGTTCCTACACCTATAAATACACCCTAAGACCTAGCCTCCTCTACACACAATTCTATTCTTCTTCTTCTCTGCCTCTGTTCTAAATAAAAATAAAAATGGCATCGCTACTCTGCTGGAATCAAAACTAGAAGCTAATCAACATCAACCTAAGCAATTCAATTCAAATTAGAGATTAAAGCTTCTGCAACAATTCTGCAACAACTAAAGTTCTTTCTTTAATCCAATCAAGGCAAGTGCAGTTATTTTCCGATATAAATGTTAATTTTGATTGTGACATGAATTCTAAATCTGAATCTGAGGTTTTATCTGTTCTGTTCTGATTTGATTTATCTTATTCTATACCTCTTTCCTCTTTCTGTTCTATAGTCAGGCTACCACGAGCCTGAGCCAATCTCATAAGAGATTAACATACGCTAAAATGTTTGTGACAATAAAATGAATGATGCATGAATTGGGCATCACCAATAGGTGACTGATTTGAGGAAAGAACATGGACTGTAGCTAGAACAAAATCTGAGACATATGACTGGACATGTTATATTTATAACATAAATGGGTATTGAACATATGATTTGTGATAAAAAGAATATAGCTTAGGTATAAAGATTTACATGAGAGTAGGACATCTATTAATGTAAATAAACACCTAAGTAAGGGATCTTTGGGATATATGACATGCATAGTAATAGATGGCTATATTTGGTATATAATCATATTGTGAATCATGACAATTATTTATGCATGTGAACTTAGGCAAGATTTATAATTAGGCAAGATATGAAACTTTAAGAATGATTAAATCTGTTATATTTGCCTAATTTGCTAGTTTTGTTACATTGCCTAATCTGGTAGTTCTGTTATATTGCTTAATCTGCTAGTTCTGCTCTACTGCCTAGTCTGCTAGATTTATTCATCTGCCAAATCTGTCATCTGCTAAGTCTGTTGAAATTGCTAAATCTGCTAGTTTGCTTAATCTGCTAAGTCGCCTAATCTGAGAAATCTGTTATCTGCTATATCTGTTGAGTTGATATAATTAGTCCGCTATTGACATAATCTGAATTGGCTATAGTTATGAATAATTGACATGTATATTAGGCATGGGTATAAATGGGAAATCATTAATTATTTGGCCACAAAGATAAACATGGATAACTCGAGGTTAGAATGCGTTTGCGGCGTAATTCTGCCCGGAAACGCCCGACATATTCCAGTGGTCGCAAACAATAGGTTCTAATGTGAGAAGTTAGTCATAACGCGCTTGAAACCCGAGGTTAGACTCAGTTTGTGACAGAAACCTTCCCGGAACCAACCGGCCTAACCAGTAGCCGCAAACTGTCAGTCTAATGTGAGAGGTTTGGGCATTAATATTTAATTAATGAAAATCTGAGATAATTATGATATCTAAAACGTGTTGGGTAAGGTTAAACCAATTGGACCAATGAATCTGATAAACCCGTTTCGTGAATCCGTAGGCCCAATACAAAGTTAGATAATCTGTAACCAGTTAACTTGTAAGTCTGTTAATCGGTAACCAGTTAATCTGTAAGTCTGTTAATCTGTAACCAGTTAATCTGTAAGTCTGTTTATCTGTAACCAGCTAACCTGTAAGTCTGTTATTCTGTAAGCCTGTTAATCCGAACATCTGATCCGTTAGTCTGAAAACCTGTTAACTTGATTGTTTGATCTGTGAACTAGTTGATCTGAATGCTGTATGCCTGAACTCGTAAACAAGTTAATCTGAAATCTGTTAGTCTGGGGACACAAGGTTAGGAGGGGAATTACTTGTGTCATCTGTTGTTTGGGACCCATATTAGTCAGTAACCCTTTCTGGTATCAAAACATTGACCCAACTGTAGGTAGGGTCCGGGCACGCTTACTGAATTAATTATAAGCGGTTCATTCTGATAATGGCGAGGGGTGTTGATGGTGCGTTCCAACCGGGTCATGTGCGTGCATGGATCCCGGTCTGCCTCTGAGGAAGTAAGACGCTGTGACATCTGTAAATAGGTCTGTGCCAATTGGTTGTCACTTTAGGGAGTGATACACCCTACTGTGGGGCCGACACAGGATATTTATGTATTTGGGAGTCGATCGCTTGGGGTAGGGTTTTAGGGTACACTTAGTTCTGTCTGTTTCTGCTTGGTACCGTCTGTTTCTGTTGGGTGGTAACACCTGTCTGTTTCTGTGTGGTACCGTCTGTTCGGGTGGTAAAGGCCCATTACTAGTGTACACCTAATTCTACATTCTGTTTCCGTAGGGATTAATCTGTTTCTGCTTCTGTCTGTTTCTGTTCGGGTGGTAAAGGCCCATTACTAGCATTCTCTTCTGTGGAAATTATTCTGTACCCGTTTCTGTTTCAGTTTAGACATTAGGGTGATACCTAATTCTGTTATACTAGTATTAGTGCAGAGAAGTGTAAAGCAAGTGCTTATATCATTCTGTTCTTCTGTTTTATCTGCTACACTTGTTACAGTTATATCTCATCCAGTTTTATGTTCATGTCATGTTATTATTATCTGTTCATAACTGAAAATCACTGGACTTGCCAGACTTTTTGTCTGACCCTTGTTGTTTCGCCTCCTTTCTTCCGTACCCCCCAGGTTATCCAAGGAGGGAATACTTTAGCTTGATCCGGATTTCTTCTGCTTGAAGTGCTTAACGTATTGCTTGGCTCTGTATAGCTTCCGTTCTATGGGGATTATGATTTTAAAACTATGCATTCTGAAGGCTTTTGTACAAGACTGATATTTTGTACTTGAATTCTGATAATGTAATTTGAAAGGATGTAACAAAGTTTATTTCGGTTTCTGTTGAAATAAAGTTATAAAATTTTGAAGTACTATTCTATCTGTCTTGAAAGTTTCTGTTATGTTTACTAAAATGCTCCACCAAAGTTAAGGCATTCCCTTTGTGAGGGACCTTAACGGAGGTGGGGTGTTACAATTTTATTTTGGCAATTTTAGCGAATTTTGGATATTTAAAATGAATTATTTTAAATAATATCGATGAGAAATTTATTTTGAATAGAATTCAAACGTATATATTTATATAGATCGTCGTTAGAATATAAATATTTATTTATATATATAAAAGGAATTGGAAATGGCGCGGTAGTTCGATAATTCGATTTCAAAATTCAAATGAATGTACCGGGTGCAAAATAAACCGGATTTTAGTGAAACCAAAAATATTAGAATCTATTTTTGAATATCTTTCCAACGAATCCGAAAGATTGGAATTTCATACCGGGAATCAAAAATATGTCCAGTTGAAATTTCAGAATAGTCGCTATGGAATTTCGGCCCCTGAAAATAGCCATTTTGTAAACGACCTCGGTTTTCGACGAAACCACTTTTGTTGGATCCGTGATGTCAAGTTATTGCTAGGTTTCAAATTTCATAATTTTTCGAATCAATATGTGATCGTGGCAAAGGAAAACGTGTTTGACCAGTTTCAGTTGATTTTAATCCAATGGAAAATGGCCATTTTTCAAACGGTATCAGAATTTGACGAAACTAGTTTTGTTAGGACCGTATCGTCAATACGAGGCTAGAAAATATTTTTCTGGGAATGGGGGTATTACGCTATGGACGAAAATCGGCGGGTTTGATTTCGAGTCCGAACAAAAAAGTCAACACCTTTTGAAAATAAAATATTAATATATATATATATATATTTTTAATAACACCCCCCCCCCCCGGCTAATTCCTTTTCCCTCCTCTCTCTCTTACTTTTTCGATCAGAAAGAAAAAAAACTAGCCTAATCGATCACGACCCCCCCAGGCGGCGCCGCCACCGCGATTCCCCCCTCCTCCTACCGACGCGCTAACCCCCCTCTCCATCTGCCGACGCGCTACCCCCCCTCTCCATCTACCGACGCGCTAACCCCCCCTCTCCACCTGAGCGATGCGCAAACCCCCCCTCCACCCCGAACCCTAGCCGCCCACCTGAGCTCGACCTCGCCAACCCCTCTCCGCCCAGTACACTGCAACCCCCTTCCTTCTACGAAAAATCGAATTTAAGGTGCATCCTTTTATTTTATTTTATTTACATTTATTTATTTTATTTTCAGTTTACTATATAGTAATCATGTTTGAAAATCTGATTTTGAATTAAAGATTATAATTTTTATAAGTTAGAAAGATTATATTTTTATTTAGAAAAAGGTTTCAGTTTTAAATGAAATATGTGGAGTAGTAAAAATATGATCTTTAGTTGTAAATCTCATATATAAAAATATGATGTTGGATGAAGTAAAAAGAGGATTTTTATTTAGCTAAAAATTCGATTTTTATATACTGAATAACAAAGTAAAAATTCGATTTTTATATATATTGAATAGCAAAGTAAAAATTCGATTTTTATATATTAAATAGCAAAGTAAAAATTCGATTTTTATATATTGAATAGCAAAGTAAAAATTCGATTTTTATATATTGAATAGCAAAGTAAAAATTCGATTTTTATATATTGAATATAAAAGTAAAAGTTCGATTTTTATATATTGAATAGCGAAGTAGAAATGTGATTTTTATATATGTAGTGATTACGGATGATGAAAGTAAGGAAAGAAGGAACGACGAAGACTTCTACATTTGAAGTGTCGCGGAGTTGGATTTATCTTTCGGTGAGAACTCCTTACCTTTAATTTATTTCTAGTTAAAATTATATACTAGGATGCAGACGGTGTTTAGTAGCACCCGACAGCCGTCGTCCACAGACCATGGACGGCTTGTATGCTTGTTTGTTTGATTTTGATGTGTAGTTGATTGTGTGATGTGAAATGAAATAAAATATTATATAGTTAGAAATATTTTATAGTTAAAAATTGAATTTTTAACGTGTATATAAAATAAATATTTATAAACAAATCGGAGATTTGTTTATATACACTGATTTGATTGATATTGATTGGGACGATAAATTTTACACATCGCCCAACTGCACAAATAAAATCTGTGTTTGATTGTTTGAAACCCCACACGGGTGTTGGGATGATATTTGGCGTACACTAATCCCAATTATTTAGCTGTATGTCGATCAATTGGTCGACAGACTGTGTAAGCGTTAATTATTTATATTTAATGCTTATGCAGTTGTGTGGTGCTCTTTGGATGATGGTTGATTATTTGTCATTGTTGATATATACATGTGTTGTAAAAAACCCATATAATCAACATTATATGGTAATTGATTGGGCCTCATTCCAGTTTTGAAATAGAAATATTTGGAATAGAATATTTGAAAATAGAAATATATGAAGCCGTGTTGATTAGATTGACGCCATTTTGACGCGAACGAGATTTATATCGATTTTATTCATTTTTCAATGAATATTGAAAAGAATTGAATGTAAAGTGAATTCGAATTGAATTGAATATAAAGTGAATTCGAATTGAATTTAATATAAAGTGAATTCGAATTAAATTGAATATAAAGTGAATTCGAATTGAAGTGAATATAAAACGAATTCGAATTGAATTGAATATAAAGTGAATTCGAATTAAATTGAATATAAAGTGAATTCGAATTGAATTGAATATAAAGTGAATTCGAATTGAATTGAATATAAAATGAATTCGAATATTTAATTGAAATTGAATTGAAATCGATTTGAAATGAAATTAAAACGAATTTATATAGAAAAAAAGATTCAATTTTGATTTAAATTTGAAAAGGAAGTTGAAATCGTTTTGAAAACGAATTTAAAACAATTTATATAATACGTTTTACAAGGAAATCGACGAAATATATATAATATATTATATATATATATAATGGCCTGAATAGAACGCGTCGCGCCGCGGCAGTTCGTGAATTTCGACCATTGACTTCGAATGGATATTGCGGGAGATCCGACCGTCGGATTCTCCTAAAACCAGAACCGTTGGGTTCGTATCGAAAAGAGCTTTCTAACGAATATTAGAAATTAGAAATCTAATGGTTGGATTTGTAATTATGTCCAAATCAAATTTGGAAAAGGTCGTTGTAAGTGCAGTTCGATGGCCGTTGATGGAAATCGACCGTATGGGCCTTGATCAAATTATTAAAAATATCAATAATTTGTGTAAATTCATAAGAAATAATTTATGAAGAATTGGGATGAAAAGCTCCATAGTTGAAAAGATAAAGTTAGATTTTTATCAAAATGAACTAGTATTGAACTAGAATAATAATTTATTTATTTTTAAAATAAATAAATTGGATTTGAAATGGTTTTGAAAATAACCAGAATTTCCAATAATTGCATTGGAATGGATTTGAATCGAAATTGTCTTCGGAGTATTTGATGTTGGATTTCGTTATTATACAGATGTTGTTATGGAAATTTGAAAGATATATATATATATCGTTATTTCCAATACGATATTTGTTGGTCATAGAATTTGATATTGAATATAAGCCAATATATTTTCTATTCAGAGCATTGTATTTAATATCAAATGTGATTTGGGTTTGTCGTGAATGGTGTCTTCATTAACACTGTTCTTAAGCCCAGTTGAGAAAAAGATTAAATCTTTTTATTTAGATTTAATGAAGTGTACCAATTAAATAATATTTAATTGGAATTGAATTGGTATTGATTTTTGGGTTTATTGTGAACAGTGTTTTAAATAACACTTGTTCTTTAGCCCGATAATTAATGGAATGTGACTTTTGGTTTATCGTGACCGTGTTTTAAATGACACTGATTCTTTAACCCAAATAAGGATTAAAACTAAATGGAGTTTTAATGAATCTTTAATTAGATTGAAAAGATCGAGAAATGAGTATCACCAGTTTTACTCCAGGCGATAGTTAAATCTTTAATTAGATTTGAACGTGAAATGGTAATTGAATTTACCGATAACACCGTGGTGTTAGATATGAAGTATTACCAGTTTTACTTCATGGGATGAATAGGTTGGGATTGGGAAATTAAAATAAATGATTACTTCGGTGTGGTTCGCTAATCCCGACTAGTTTGAATAGATATTCAAAGGAAGATTAAAGAATTTGTCTTTGATAAAATTAATGGGAACCTTTCCCAAAATATAAGAATATTTAAATAAAAAGAATATTCTGAAGTGGAATGAGGCGTATGTTGTGTTTGTGTAACACTTTTATAATATATACGCGAGTTATTCAGAAAGACCGGGTTTATCCCATTCTGAATAACTGATTCGACGTGGTGTCGAAGATGAAGACGGTGGTTGAAGACCGGAGGTCTTCGCGTCGTTTGGGTGATTACTGATGATCTTGATTGGGTCGTACACCCAAGAGGAGGGAATCAGTTAGTGGTCGTCCAAACGTACTTGGAGATCGATGGATAAGCGAGGTACAAGGTGCCTCCGGTTTCGTTCAGACCTAGAACGAACTTGTAAATGGACTGTGTGTCTGACATTTGATTTTATTCTGTGTGGTTGATTTCTGTTAAATATATGTCCGTTTGGCGGCAGAGAATTTATTCTCTTGCTTAACGCCCTTCTCTGAGACATACGAGCTCAGGGGTTATATATTGATGGATATCAAACGCATGGAGTGAATTGCCTGTGTGGCATGCCTAACTGGCAATTGATAAAGGCTTCTGTTGAAAAGCAAAGTCTTGTGGTGATGATCATAGCATGGCCTGTGTGGCATAGCTTTGTGTAGCGTGGATTCGCGAGCCTCACACCCCGTTTATGAACCAGAAACGGGAGAATGATCCAGGGAGGGCATGCGTCTCTTTCTAGCTAGAAGTGGCGTCAGTGGTTTTACACGCCCTGACGAGTTTGACTTATGTGGTTGTTGCTGTTGCGAGGCACCTCAGATATATCGGTCGTTATCGAAACCGATGGAGTCATTCGTTGGCTCATTTACGCCGCATTGGGCGGGGAGACGTAGTGTTCAGGCATTTTAATCCACATAAGTGGACCGACCCTGTGGCTCCTAAGGCTTGACAGAGTACTTGCCTGGGGCTCGGGCTAGAGAGTCTCGAATTCGGTAGAGGACTATCTTTTGCCTCGGTTCATAGATGGAAATCCAATTTCCAATACGACACTTTGCGGTTTTAGTTGTAAACCTATATATGGCGACATAGTGGTATGGGGCATTCATGCCGCCTATGATTGATACTTATGATTGAAATTATTTTTGACACTATACACTTATAGTACTATCAAAATAATCTGTTTTAAACGTATCAAGCATTCTTTGGCTATTATAAGGTAAAACCCTATCCTCCGGCTTGTGTTGCATTGTGTGATGGGACCTGGGTCTTATAGTAGCTTCATTATTCTTTATTTATCATCGCGCTGTTGTTTTATGCACTGGTGTTCTTGGGAGGAAACATGTTCCGTGTTATACGGCGTGGTCCCTTGATTTACCTAACTTTAAAATAAAGATTAATAACTGTTTTAGTTCTCACACCAGTCCCATAACTGAACTGGAGTTTATTATTTTAACCTAAACTCTGGGTGCCCTTATTTTATCACGAGCAGCTAGTAGTTTTGGTTTCGCAGATTTATATTCACAGGATCCTGATTTACAGCTGGAACGATACTCGGAAAGCTTTGTACCCGCGTATTACTTCTACTTGTGTATTGTATTATTTTCCGCTGCTATGTAATGTATTGTAATCTCTGATATTTATCGAATGTATTTTATTTATTCATACTCTGTATATTCCTATATTCTGATGGAATTGTTGTAATTAAAAATGAAATGTTCTTCCGTCTGCGTTCTATTTTGTCGTGTTCTCAAAACAATCAGGGGTTTCGAACGGTCTGGGTCGGTTTAGCGACTGATTCGGATCGAGCGAAATTCCCGGTCGTTACATTTATCTTTGATAAAATTAATTGGAACCTTTCCCAAAGGATATGAATATTTAAATAAAAGAATATTCAGAATTGGAATGAGGCGTATGTTGTGTTTTTATAGCTCTTGTTTATTATATATGCAAGTTATTCAGAAAGGCCAGGTTTATACCCATTCTGAATAATTGATTCGATGATAAGTTGACGATGAAGACGGTGGTTGAAGACAGGAGGTCTTCACATCATTTGGATGATTACTGATATCTTGATTGGGTTGTACACCCAAGACAAGGTAATAAGTAGTGATTATCCAAACGTACTTGGAGATCGACTGGATATGCGAGGACCTCTCTCCTATATTGGGCATACAGGACGAGGAATAAGGTGCCTCCGGTTTCGTTCAGACCCAGAACGAACTTGTAATTGGATGCATGTATGACATTGGATTTCTTTCCATGTTGATTGATTTCTATTAAATATATATCTGTTTGGTGGCGGAGAATTTATTCGCTTGCTTAACACCCTTCTCTGAGACGTACGAGCTCAGAGGTTATATATCGATAGACATCAGTCGCATGGCGTGAACTATCAGTGTGGCATGCTGAGATGCAAATGATCAAGGCTTTTGTTCAAAAGCAGAGTCTTGTGGTTGATGATCAAAGCACGACTTTAATATAGCATAGCATTGTGTATAACTGTAATGTCTCGTATTTTCTGACCATTTATTTAAAATATTTTATTTATTTAAAATATTGATTTGAGTTCAAATAATCGAATTTACCCATTTTTATTTTGAATATTATTTATATTAATAATATGATAATATTTTATTTTCGAAATATTTGGAAAAATGCTGAATTTGCCGTATAATGTGAACGGGCAATGTAAAATGGTTTAATAGTATTAGTATTGAAACTATAGTAGCGATTTCGTTATTAAAACGATGTTAGAATGTTTATTTTATAATTATAATATATAACGAGCTGCAACGGCACAATAGTTCGTAATATGGCGTTTTGAACTTTAAACGGTTGTACAGGATCCAATATAAGTCGGATTTTCCCGAAACAAGAAACGTCGGAATCTGTTGGATAATATCTTTCTAATGGAGAAGATAAATCCAGTTTTCATAGCGTAGATTTTTTTTATGTCCAAATCAAATTTTGAAAAGGTCGCTATGGAATTCCTTTATATATTATAGCGATTATTTATATAAAATAAATGGTTTCTAAATATTTTAAAAATCAATTTGGCTTAAAATTCAACCCGAGATATTTTATATTGGTAATGTATGGAAATCTGGTCGTGTATGTCCAATTGCAATATTTTATTAATATTATATTGAAGTGTTTTAAAATTGATTTATTTTAATTCAAACTAGACCTTTCAAAAGGGACTTTATTCAAACGATCTTTGTTTTCGACGAAACAAATTTTATTGGGACCGCAACAGTAAATTATTGCTGGATTTCAAGTTGCGTGTCAATCGGAGTTATTCTGTGAGCATGGTAAAATAAAATGCAAATAAAACGATCATTTGAACGTGAGCGAGCGCTATTTGAGCAAACAGACTCGGAATTCAACGAAACAAGTTTCATTAGGACCGTATCGTCAAATTATACTACGCCGTCCATTTCTGTCTTGAACGGGGTTTGTATGTGAGCACAGAAGCGAATAAACAGTGTTCGAAACTGCGATAGACATGAAATAAAAATCGTCAGTCAGCGTCGGTTGTCACATCAGGTTAAATTAATATTTTTCTCACTTATTTATACCCCTTCAGCTCAGAATTTCCAGCCCAAAACCCGTTCTTCATATTCAGTTTTGCAAAAAAGACCCTGTTTACAACATAATTTATTTCTCTCGATTGGTGGCGAATTTGAGGGGGGTTCCAAAGGGAAAGATGTAGATCGAGGTGATGTCTAGTTGCTGTAAAAAGTTGAGGAACTATCGTGGTCGGAGGTGGTCGGAAATCGCGATGAGCGACGAGATCTGACTTTCGTTTTTGGTGGTTTTGGTGGAGCTTGGGCTGTCGTTTGATGTTGGTGTCAAAGGAGAAATCGTAGTGGAGAGGTAGAGCGACGTTTTTGTCTTTGGGTAGATGGCCTTAAACTGGGTGTGGTGGTCGGAATTCGAAGATGATCGGAGCTCTGAATTTTTGATATGTTTTTCGAAGCTGTAGGTGATGTTGATGATTTTCCGGCGTCGTCAGCCATTGTTGTTGGCGGGGGTCTGAAGGGGGCTGTGTTGGACGGTGTGGTGGGTCGACCGGCGGTGGTCCAGTGGTCAAACATGGACGGAGGCGGTCGGAATTGGGTGGCAAAGCTGGTTCGGTTGTCTTCGATTTCTGGCAGTGTCGTGGTGAATTGGGGGCTGGTGCTTCGGCTGTGGAGGCGCCTCGTCAAGGCGGTTCTGGCGGGTTGTCTGCCGTGGGGTCTGGTGATCAGAATCGGCGCCGGTGATGGTACAATTGGGCGGAGTTTTATTCGAAGTAAGTTTGAAGATGGAGGACGGGTTCTAGGATCTTAGATTGATGAAAACACGTTCTTTTCTTTTGCTGACGTGGCAATTATCGTTAATTAAAGGTAATTAATTTTTTAATTAATTAAGTAATTAGCTTAGTTTAATTCTGTTTAACTTCGTAAACTTGAAACAGTCATAACTTTCACGTACGTTAATGGAATTGCGCGAAACATGATCCGTTGGGATCGCAGGGACGATACCTAAACAGTGGTGCTGACTGGGATTCGATCGGACCTGACTTGAATTTCAGATAATTTTGAGCGTTTGTTATAAATTAAATGCAACAAACGCGTCAACCGAAACAAATCTGGTGATTTAATTCTCACACCTTCTAGAATCCGGTGACATGGTAAATTCATATTAAAATATAATTTGCCATTTAAAAGTATAAATTGGTTGATTGGTGGCTATTGGCTGTTTATTGTTTGATTGGTTGCTGATATTTATATTTCATCGTTTTAAATTAGTAGATCATATAAAATTTATTTCATATATTGTTATGGAATGTATAACGAGCTGTGATGCAGGGAAGAACAGGTTGGAGGGATTCGGCCGGATTCCTCAAATATTATATATGGTGTTAGTTTGTTTTATATTGTTGATATATGAACTGATTTAACCCCAGATGGTAGTGAGACCTGTTTGAACATGGTGGTTGAATAAATACTCACCTATGGTGTGTTTAAAATCAATCGACGGTGTTGATTGGGTAATTGGCAGTGAATGGCCTAAAATGTGTTGTTTCAGACGTCGGTTTATCGTTCGGTGAATTGACGCAGTTTTAAAGTTATAAATTATTTTATAACTGAACTGAAGCTTTTCAGTGATTTTATATGATTAATTAAATTAGAAATTTATCAATAAATATTTTAATCGAGTTTTTAAAAGAAATTTTTTAAATGATTATGAAATAAGATTTTGTGATTTACGCAAGCGCTAAAAGCAGAAACCATAGGATTTACCTACGAGTTGGAAAGTGGAATAATTTTATTTTTATACAATTTAATGGTGTTTTTAAATTTATTAAGTTATTTAATTAATTTCAAAAGGGGAAATGACAAATGAAAATCAGTTAATAGTTAACTGATATGTACGGTTTGTAAAATCCACCGTTTTTGAGAAAATTGATAAATTGGATTAATTTGATGAATAATCGTTAAGTTTAACGAACAGTGTAAAATGTTAGTTAATCTTTGATTAGCTATAAATGTAAGGAAATTATTGAATAGTTAGTGTTAATAAAGTTAGTTATTATTTAATAAGATTTTAAAAATAATAATTATACTACTTTTAGTTAATGGCAAAGTTAACTATCTTTATTATAGTAAATATTAAAATTTATCATTAAAATGACGACTTTTAGTTTAAATTCAACTAAGAAAGGATTTAACTAGCGATGGAGTTCAATCTAAAAGGTGATAAGAGTTATATGAGAGATTTTAAATCTAAGTTTTCCAAAATGAGATTTGTAAATAAGATTTAGAAGCGAATGTGGAAATTCAAATAAGATTTTACTTAATGCTTTTAAATTAAGTAAAGCGAATTCAAATGGAAAGAAGTTGTTTTTAGGAAGGTGGTTAATAGGTTATTAAGTGACTAAAATATGGGAATGGTTTCAGAATGAAATCTAAAGATAAGTTATTATTAGATGTTAAATGGATTAGAAAATGTGGTTTGGTAGAAATCCAAGCAAGGTGTAAAAAGGGTTTTTAACCCAAAACGAAGGCGTACAGGTTAAAGAAGTGTATTTGACAGGAACATGATAATTGAAATAAGAATTTCAACGCAAAGGAAAGTACATATAATGTTTTGTGTTGAATATTGATAAAAGTATTTTGGAAATGAAATCCAAGTTGAAAAGGTTTTAATTTAAAGTAAGTGGTAAGCGGATTTTAGTTTTAAAATCCAATATAAAGTTTATGATAAGAATGCTCGTATAAATGGAAATAGATTAATTTGACGAGTGGTTTTTATTATAAATCAAAATGTTATAAGCGAAGTAAGATTTAAGTTGAAACTAGTGTTTTGTGGACATTTACTTAATCAAATGAATTAAGTAAAGAGGTTATTGAACGAGGATTTCAAATGTAAGAAACGGTTTATAAAATTAGTTTGAAATCGAGATGGTAAATAAGATTTTGGTGGAATGGTTAAGTGACGAACTGATATTATTCTGAGATAACAACGTTGTCGATCAAGGTCTAAGAGGTAAATTGTTGAGTCAAGGACTTTTAACGATTGTTTTGATTAATGACAAGAAGAAGCTTCATGATCGACGAAAAGAAGATTCAATGGTTTCATAGGTTAGAAGTTGGTTATTTAGAATATTTTATGTTAAAATCTATCCTCAAATAATCATACTTCTCATTGCTTTCAAAATTATGCATGAAAACTCGTTTTTACTGTATATTGACAAAAACAGGTCAACCTGTTAAAAATAACAGGTCAACCTATTTTTAAATATAACAGGTCAACCTGTTAAAATTAGCAGGCAACAGCTTTTTGAAATAACGGTCAAAAACCTGTCAACCTATTAATTTTTCCTGTCGACCTATTTTTGAATTTCATGAAGAGTCATCTTCTTTCTTGAAAAGTTGTATCCATTTCTCTTCATTTAAAATCATTTCTTTTGATTGAAACTTTTCACCAACAATTACAACTTCTCAATTACTATAAATACACCAGTTTTCAATCAATCAAATCACCGAATTTTCTCTCCATTCTCTGATCTATATTGTATTATTCTTAGCATTCAAAAAGCACTCAAAAGCATTCAATTATCGTTTGAATCTCCAAGCATATTTAACAAACTTGTGATTCAACTCGATAATACACTTCCAGATCTTTGCAAACATCAATAGGATAAGATTATAGGAAGGTTGTACTCAATCATTGACTAATCAGTGTTGAAGAAAGAACACATTCAAGGTCAAACTCTTGTAATCGTTTTGTGGGTAAGCTTGTAGCTCGTGAAATCAAGTGGGTAAGCTTGTAGCCCGTGAAATCAAGTGGGTAAACTTGTAGCCCGCAAATCAAGTAGTGTTGTGAACCTGTTCCTCCGGGTGAAGCGAGGGTGTTGTTTAGTGAAAAGCCGAAGAGGAGCTTCGGGACTGGACGTAGGACGGGAGGTCCGAACCAGTATAAAAATCCTAGTGTCATTACTCTACTTTACTTTATCTACAACATTTATATCTGTTAGTGATATATTTCTTGTTTGTGAATTTTTACCTGCGTAACTATTGAATAGCTTAAGTTATCACATACATTCCGCATAG
The DNA here is from genome assembly GCA_030737875.1 of Allium sativum. Taxonomy (NCBI): domain Eukaryota; kingdom Viridiplantae; phylum Streptophyta; class Magnoliopsida; order Asparagales; family Amaryllidaceae; genus Allium; species Allium sativum. The sequence continues at coordinate 1,012,186,211 of CM060913.1, forward strand.
CCATATTATAGATCCTGCACAAGTCGTACACACTCGACTTTTACAATTGGTATCAGAGCAAGGTCATCATATAACCATAACACAGTTATTTGATATATTCTAGTAATATGGCAAGTAACGCAAGTACGAGTAACACCACTTACACTGAAGGTCAATCGACACAAAGACCTCCTTTCTTTAATGGCCTAAACTATAGCTATTGGGCAACACGTATGGCTTTTTATATGCAATCAACAAGTTATGACGCTTGGAATGCTACTCAGAAAGAAATAGTTAATCCAACAACTGAGTATGCAGAATGGAATCCTGCTGAGAAAACAGCAGCAACTGTAAATGCAAAAGCAATAAATATGTTATTTTGTGCATTAGACCAAAATGAGTATAACCGGGTTAGTTTCTGTACCACTGCTTATCAAATTTGGCAAACACTAAAGACCACTCATGAAGGTACTAACAAGGTTAAACAAGCAAAAATAGCTTTGTTAAAAAGTCAATTTCAAAATTTTAAAATGAAGCCAAATGAAACAATCAATGAGATGTATTCAAGGTTTCAAACTATTCATCATGCTCTTATCGGGTTAGGGCAAAAATATTCTGACTTTGATGTAGTTTCAACAGTCCTACATTCACTGACTAATGAATGGGAAGGAAAAGTTTTAGCCATAGAAGAAGCTAATGATCTTTCCACCATGAAGCCAGATGAATTAATAGGAAATCTTATGTCCTATGAAGCTAACTTGCAGGCTCGAAAAGAACAAAAAGAAGAGAAGAAAAATGTAGCTTTTCATGCTGATGAAGATATCTCAGATTCCGAAGATAAGGATCTAGCATTCATTGCAAAAGCATTCAAAAAATTCTTAAAGCAACGAAAAGCTAGTCGATACAACAGAAAGAAGTTCGGATCAAACAGACCATCATCATCAAATGTAGAATGCTTTAACTGTCATAAGAAGGGACATATGCAAAATGATTGTCTAGAACAAAAGAAGAAGACAGAAAATGACAAGTTCAAACACAAAAAGGACAAGTCAAAGAAACGGGCATTCTCAGTAACTTGGGATGATTCAGATTCATCTTCATCAGAAAGTGAAAGCGACTCAGATAATGAACAAGCAAATATATGCTTTATGGCTAAAGAAGATAAGGTACAAATTCCTTCTTTTGAAGAAGTTCTTGATATAAATGCTGAGTTGATATATAAATTTAAAGATATGAAACGACAATGCAAACAAGCTCAAGCTGATTTAAGTAGAGTAGAATTTGAACGAGATATGTTAAAAGATGAAAAGAAAATATTAGAAAAAGAACTTGAAAAGGCTCAAGAATCATCATCTAATATTGACTCTCAACAATCTCTTTTGACCCAAGAAATTAAAGTTCAAAAAGAGAAGAATGATACTCTTACTACTGAGAATCATGAGCTTAAAGCAAAAGTTAAATCTCTAGATCTTGAAAAAGCTAGTTTACAAACAAAGTTAGACGATATTACTAAAAATGTTTCTAACTTTAACAAAGGTCGAGAAAATTTGACAAAAATTATTGAGAGTTCACAATCAGCTACAAATAAGAAAGGGTTGGGATATAAGAAACAAGTTATCAAGAAACATTTTGGTAAAAGAAAAAAGAAAAATAAGGTAGTACAAGAAACTGAAGCTAAGAAAAATCTTAGTTTATTTTATTCCAAACCAAAACCGATTGTGAAATCTCAAAAGAAGAATGTCAAATCTATAAAAGTATGGGTTCCTAAAACAAATAATAGTTTTATTAGAAACAAGTACATTCAAAACTTTTTGAGTATTGTGCATCATAATCCAAATTATTTGTATAAAGGGGATACCGGACCCGTATGGGTTTGGACTCCTAAGACCTAACTCTTAGGACCCTATAAAAAGTGGATACCATGGACTTAACTTTATTTTTGCAGGTCCCACTTAAGAAAAGAGGAAAGTGGATACTGGATAGTGGTTGCTCAAAGCATATGACTGGAGACAAGAGCTTATTAACAAATATAACGTATTCGGATTGTGGTTCAGTCACTTTTGGAGATAATTCAAAAGGCTATATCATCGGCAAAGGCGATGTGAGCAATTTTGGTACATCTAACTTACCTCTTATTACAAATGTCATGTTAGTTAAGAATTTGAAACATAATTTATTAAGTATCAGTCAATTGTGCGACAAAGGTTTTATCATTTCTTTTTCGGATAATAAATGTAGTATTTTAGATAAAGATCAAAATATAGCTTTTGAAGGACATAGAGATAGAAACATCTATATTCTGAATATGAATATCAATCATAATTCAGATATGTGTCTTGTAGCAAATGATAATGATCCATGGCTATGGCACAAACGTTTCTGTCATATAAACTTCAGAACTATTGACAAGCTAGCCAAGAACGAACTAGTTAAAGGTTTACCCAAACTTAGCATTAAAGTTGACAATCCTTGTGACGCATGCCAAGTAGGAAAATTGACAAAATCATCATTTAAATCTAAGAAGGTAATATCAACATTACAACCACTTGAGTTATTGCATATGGATTTATTTGGACCTACTCAAATACAATCCATAAATCATAGTCGATATGTGTTTGTAATTATTGATGACTATTCTCGTTATACATGGGTGATTTTCTTGAAAAATAAAAGTGACACGTTTACTCATTTCAAATCCTTCGTCAAGAAAATTCAAAAGTCAAAAGGACTTAAGGTTAAAAATATAAGAAGTGATCATGGCGGAGAATTCGAAAATAATGGATTTGAACATTTTTGTACAAAGAAAGGTATTAATCATAATTTTTCATTTCCTCGAACTCCACAACAAAATGGAGTTGTAGAACGTAAAAATCAGACATTACAAGAATGTGCAAGGACATTATTAAATGGAAGTACTTTACCAAAACATTTTTGGGCAGAAGCTGTAGTAACTGCGTGTTATGATTTGAATCGTGTATCCATTTGACCTCTTACTAAAAATACACCTTATGAATTATTTAATGAAAGAAAGCCAAATATTTCATACTTCAAAGTTTTTGGTTCAAAATGTTTTATTTTAAACACAAAAGATCATCTTGGTAAATTTGATTCAAATGCTGATGAAGGAATCTTTATTGGTTATTCGGATCAAAGCAAGGCTTATCGTGTATTCAATAAGAGAACTAAAACTATTGAAGAATCACTTCATGTATCTTTTGACGAATTCTATAAACCGTCTCAAAATATATCGGATGACGAAGAAACTATAGTCACTGATAATCCTACCATCACAAATAATGATTCTGACTCAGAAATTATTGAGAATATTCCTCAACCTGTTATTATACCTTCTCCACCAAGATTTAGATCTCCTTCGAGAATTCTAAGAGATCATCCAGTTCTAAATGTTATTGGAGAAGTAACATCACAAATTAGAACAAGGAGTCAACTTAATCAAATGGGTCATGTTGCATTTATCTCAAATATCGAACCTAAAAATCCTAAGGAAGCTGCTACTGATGAATACTGGATCATTGCCATGCAAGAAGAACTAACCCAGTTCGAGCGCAATGATATATGGGAACTTGTTCCAAGGCCGACTGATCAATCAGTTATAGGAACTAAATGGGTATATAAAAATAAGGCCGATAAACAAGGGAACATTAATAGAAATAAAGCAAGATTGGTAGCAAAAGGATATAATCAGGAAGAAGGTATCGATTATGAAGAAACCTTTGCTCCCGTAGCTCGACTAGAAGCTATTCGAATATTACTATCCTTTGCGTGTCATCATGATTTCAAACTTTATCAAATGGATGTCAAAAGTGCTTTTTTAAATGGGTTTATCAAAGAGAATGTATATGTCGAACAACCTCCTTTGTTCGTACATAAGAAATATCCAGATCATGTATATAAACTTAAGAAAGCTTTATATGGATTAAAACAAGCACCTCGTGCTTGGTATGAACGATTAAGATGCTATCTCATAGATTCTGGATTTCAAATTGGAAAAGTTGATCATACTTTATTCATTAAACATTCTCGAAAAGATATATTAGTTATCCAAATATATGTAGACGACATTATCTTTGTTTCAACAAACGATGAACTTTGCAAAGAATTTGCAAATATTATGACCAAAGAATTTGAAATGTCACATATGGGAGAACTATCATATTTCCTCGGTCTTCAAATCAAACAGCTTTCAAATGGTATGTTTATCAATCAAGAAAAATATTGTGGAAATCTAGTTAAATGCTTCGGACTAGAATATACCTCTGGTAAACCAACTCCTATGAGTATGACCACACATCTTGAAAAAGATGAATTTGGAAAGAATGTTGACCAGAAGTTATATCGTAGTATGATAGGTTCTCTATTATATTTAACAGCTAGTCGTCCTGACATTATGATGAGTGTTTGTTTGTGTGCACGTTTTCAAGCCGATCCTAAAGAATCACACTTACGAGCAGTGAAACATATAATTCGCTATCTTAATAAAACCAAAGATTTCGGTCTTTTCTATCCAAAAGAATGTACATTTGAATTAGTATCATATAGTGATGCTGATTTCGGAGGATTACGAATGGATAGAAAGAGCACAAGTGGTACGTGCCATTTTATTGGAAAATCACTTGTCTCTTGGTTTAGTAAGAAACAAAATTGTGTTTCACTTTCGACATGTGAAGCGGAATATATATCAGCGGCACTAGCATGTACACAAGTTATATATATGCAACAAACACTTAAAGACTTCGGTATAAACTTATCGAATTTTATATATTGTGATAACACGAGTGCGATAAATTTATCCAAAAACCCAGTTAACCACTCTCGGACTAAACACATCGATATTCGACATCATTTTCTGAGAGATAACATTGAAAAGGGTAATATATATCTCGAATACGTAAATACAGAAAATCAACTAGCTGATATATTTACAAAGCCTCTACTGGAATCAAGTTTTGTCAACTTACGTAGAGAGCTAGGGTTGGTTTCAAGAAAAGAACTCAAAGAGTAAAAAAATCATTTTAACATATCAAGAGTTCGTACATTATTTTCAGAAACCAATGTCTTTTTACTATATTTAGAAGAGAATTTTTCTATGGTTAAACAAATACGAACCATCTCTTTTCTTTCTCCAAATAGAAAATTCCTTCCATATATATGTTTATATTTTTTTTTGAGTGCTCTCAGACAACTTATCTCTCTAATCTCCATTAAACAACGTATTATCATGGCTCATATCTGTGATGAATGTGCACGAAAATCGCACATCACCATAACAAGTTCCGAGTCCGAAGAACACTACTCCCCTAAGACACCGGAACACCCTCCTGGTTTTCATCAGAATTCTCGTACACCTGGAAATAATCCAACATCAAAACGATGCAAGAAGGCTCTTTTCTGTTCCCCACGAACCAAAGAAAAAATTGATGAGATACACCACTATCAAAAACACCAAGTCGATCTCCAAAGGGAGATGTACTACGAGCAGAGATTAACTTCTTCTCGCTTAACGTATCTCGAACATCTAGCTTCACTTTTCTGTGGTTCAAACAAGAATAATTTTCATGAACCCACGCAAATGCCATCATCATCAACAAGAACACCGAACTCGTGGGATAAAAATTTCAATAAAAATGAAGGCGCTAGTGGGAAATACTCTCCGTGGGAACCAAGAAAATGAGTTCTTTATATCGGATCAAAGGAGATGCTTTATAATATTTTTAATAATGTTTTTTATTTCTTACTTCATATATTTATTATATATTTTTATAATAATACTTTTTTTGGCTTTGAATTCGATCAACAAAAGGCTGAAAATTCATTTCCATCAAAAAACGGTCGACCAGTAGAAAATTTTCGGTTGACCGGTTTGTACACTTTTTATTTCCAGAGAATTATCTAGGTCGACCGGTTGAAAAAAGACGTCGACCGATCTCTTGAAACACGAACAGGTCGACTGGTAATAATTTTAGGTCGACCGGTTTTTAAGACACAAAAATTTCCAGGGAGTTTTCACGGTCGACCAGTAACAAATTTTATGTCGACCGAAAAAGTTTCAGCAAAATATGAAAAAAAGTGTCGACCGAAATTTTTACTCAGGTCGACCGGGCTTTTATAGTTTTTGAATTCAACACCATAGAATCCGGTCGACCGGTTACAATTTTATGTCGACCGACTTTAGCATCTTTTCTTCGATTTAAAACCAGAAACTAATTAGGTCGACCGGTATACTATTTTAGGTCGACCGTTTTCGGGTTTTACTGTTTTTAAACATCCAATAGTCGGTTCAACCACCAATATCAATACACTATTTCGTTTTTAACCTCTTCATTACTCAAATCAACTTTGTTTTTCAAATCCTAACTCCTCAAACTCCATTACCTTCTCTTCAATGGCACCAAAATCAAAGAAATAAAAAACTTCTTCTTCTACTTCTCAACAACAACCCAAAGATGCTCAAATCAAACATTGGCTTAAGGATCCGATTGCTATAACAAGATGGAATAAGATGAAAGATTATACCATTCATGAAAGGATGTTTATCAAATACTTTGATTTTCTCCTCTATGATGTTAAAGAAATTGCAACCAAAGCAAAAATTGCATCTCTTCTTAGTTTTGAGGACAATAATGTTGAGATTAATCACATTATGATAAAATTATTCTATGCTAATCTCAATTTGGAAAAGTATAAGACAACAAATTCATCAAATTGCTTATTGTCAGTTGTATGTGATCAACAAGTATTCATCTCCAAGTCCCGAATGGAAGAAGTTCTTAAATCTTCGGATAATGGTACAAAATTTTCTTCTGATTTCTGTCCCATTCATATTAGAGACAAAATTAGCCATTTATTCATTGAAGATCACAAGTCAAGTGCTAAAGGAATAAATTTGAGACCTACGGCTAGAATTCTCCATCATTGTATTACTCATTCTCTCTTGCCACGAACCGGTAATTTTGATGCCATCTACAAAGAAAATTTTAAGGCGTTATATGCTATATATGGCGATATCAATATCAACTGGATTGATATGATATTTGATGAGATATCGTTGGTAAATGAACGTTATCGCAAACATTTATTTTACAATGAATATATAATGCGTCTCCTCATGAATTGCAGAATAAAATCTCCGGAATCCAAAATTTCAACACCTAAGTGTATTGATAAAATATCAAAGAAGAGAATGAAACTTCTGGATCCATGCTTGACCATTATTCCATTTGAGCAATATAAACATAGAGGTCCTCCCGAAGCATCTTCATCACAAGCTCCTACTCCAAGACCGGAAGATGTTAAGATTCCTTCGCCAAATTCTACAACAAAGAATTCTCTTGAACAAATAGCAAGAAATCAATTTCTGTTAGAAGCAAGACTCAAGCGAACCGATACCAAGCTCGATCGGTTAGACACCAAAATGGATAAGCTTTTAACAAGCTTAAGTCTTTCTTTGGCATTCTTTGGGATGCAATTTCTTGCGGACCTTCATCTTCAGCAACACATGTTCAGAATCCGGGAAAACATCCAATGCCTCCTACTTTTACATGGTCTACTTCGGAGGAAAGCACTAGTTCTGGAGCGAGTGCCCATGTTGGTCGTGGACGTGGTACTTCATATATTGAGGAAGGAACTGATGAGGAAGAGGAACAAGATGAAGAGGAGGAATCAGACGAAGAAGAAGTAGACGAGACTGATTCAGATGTGCCACCTCAGTGATTCGATCTATCCTTTTATATTCTGTTTTATGTTAAAACACTCTATTATGTAAGGTTGCTACTAAGGTCGTTTTGTTTTGTTATGATCTTTAATATGTAAAACACTCTACGTATGGTGTTCAATGTTGTTGGATCTTTAAAGGTGTTTCATATACCCTTTTTGCCGATGACAAAGGGGGAGAGAATGATTACTAACCTTCTTTTTGCAGAGATTTAGTTTTTTTTGTCCAGGGAGATCATATACTCAGGGGGAGTTAGAGCATATATACAGGGGGAGATAGCAATGGAGATCATATTTTAAAAGCTATGTAGTCAGCAATCAAAAAGGGGGAGAATGTTGAGTCAAGGACTTTTAATGACCGTTTTGATTAATGACGAGAAGAAGCTTCATGATCGACAAAAAGAAGATTCAATGGTTTCATAGGTTAGAAGTTGGTTATTTAGAATATTTTATGTTAAAATCTATCCTCAAATAATCATACTTCTCATTGCTTTCAAAATTATGCATGAAAACTCGTTTTTAGTGTATATTGACAAAAACAGGTCAACCTGTTAAAAATAACATGTCAACCTATTTTTAAATATAACAGGTCAACCTGTTAAAATTAACAGGTCAACAGCTTTTTGAAATAACGGTCAAAAACCTGTCAACCTATTAATTTTTCCTGTCGACCTATTTTTGAATTTCATGAAGAGTCATCTTCTTTCTTGAAAAGTTGTATCCATTTCTCTTCATTTAAAATCAGTTCTTTTGATTGAAACTTTTCACCAACAATTGCAACTTCTCAATTACTATAAATACATTAGTTTTCAATCAATCAAATCACCGAATTTTCTCTCCATTCTCTGATCTATATTGTATTATTCTTAGCATTCAAAAAGCACTCAAAAGCATTCAATTATCGTTTGAATCTCCAAGCATATTTAACACACTTGTGATTCAACTCGATAACACACTTCCAAATCTTTGCAAACATCAATATATATTTGAGGATAAGATTATAGGAAGGTTGTACTCAATCATTGACTAATCAGTGTTGAAGAAAGAATACATTCAAGGTCAAACTCTTGTAATCGTTTTGTGGGTAAGCTTGTAGCCCGTGAAATCAAGTGGGTAAACTTGTAGCCCGCAAATCAAGTAGTGTTGTGAACCTGTTCCTCCAGGTGAAGCGAGGGTGTTGTTTAGTGAAAAGCCGAAGAGGAGCTTCGGGACTGGACGTAGGACGGGAGGTCCGAACCAGTATAAAAATCCTGGTGTCATTACTCTACTTTACTTTATCTACAGCATTTATATCTGTTAGTGATATATTTCTTGTTTGTGAATTTTTACCTGCGTAACTATTGAATAGCTTAAGTTATCACATACATTCCGCATAGCCATATTATAGATCCTGCACAAGTCGTACACACTCGACTTTTACATAAATAAAATACCCCAACTTGAACGACTTCATTATTATCGAGGAATGGTATTGGTTTGAAACGAGTAAAAGGTGTTGAAATTGGTGTGATATTCCATACGAGGAGTATTGAACATAAGTGCAAGATTTTGGATTATAAATGATACTACAATATTAGTTTCAATGTAAATAAAAATATTTGGTTTTGAATTATGATTTGACATTTGCTTTACCATATCAGAATCGATAATTTGTTTTATACCATTAGGTATAATACAGATACGTATATCGCAAGATGTCTGAATATAAGGAAAAAGGGAAAAGGGTTTTGGAGAGATATATAGATATTCCTAAAGGAAATGGAAAGTTACATATGTATACATTCTCTAAAAATGTATAAAATAGTTTTGTTAAAGTTAATTAAGAATAATTATAATGTTTTGAATATATATAAGAAGAATTAGAAGTTTATTTATCAATTCGTTAAAAATATTTTAGATAGGCCAAGTAATGCCAAGTACTGAATCAGTAAACTCATATTTATTTACACATTTATTATTTGATAGTTAAATCACCGACTATCAAAACCTGATCAATACGATTGTTGGTACGGAAGGACCGGGATCAAATTTATATTCGAAAACAATTTCGATCAGCAAATACGTTACCATCAAAGGCGTTCAAAAGTTGATGAAGATGGAGAAATTGAGGACCGTGGATCTTCATAAACGAAAGGACTTACTTGTCGGATTTCTCTGGCTTGCAACCAGAGTTATTTGATTTGTGATTCTGTCGTAGTTGAAATCTACGGATTGCAAGGACTACTCGCTACTAATCCTTGGGGTGATTCCTATATAAGGATGCGGTAGGAGGGTGCCTTCAGTTCATCCTGTTCCTGGATGACTTGTATGGACGAATGTCTGACAGAGTATTTCCAATGGGCCACGTACGTTGATTTCTTCAAACATGTCACAGTTGGGTAGCTCCCAACTAGGGTATTTTTGTGGATGTCAATTAGTGATATCCAGAGGATCTGACGATGTGGCATTCAAAGTAAAGGATGGCTAAATGTTCTAGAAGTAAATTCTAGCCTCAAGCCTCAACAACCGGGAAATGACAAAAATCGGGCAGGCAATATGGCTATGTGGGTCGCTCCCATTAGGGTTATAATCACCTATCTATAGAAATTCCATTTGCTTCTTTAATCTATATTCGATGCTGTCCCTTTTCGTGAAATGGTGGTTTGAGCCCAACCGTTGGTGATATACATTCGATACACTCAAGCGAAATGAGTGATCGGTCATGTGTGGGCCGGGTTATAAGACGTTCTTGTTGAACCCAGTGTATTCGCCTCTAGAGATACACTATCGGCAGGTGGTCCCATACCTTGTCATAGCCGAAATCTAATCTCCTATAAGCGCCCGCGATTTTGTTTGTATATTATATATGTGGAGTGTAACACCCCACCTCCGCTAGGGTCACTCACACGGGGAATGCACTAGCTTTGGTGGAGTATTATCTAGGTAAACATACACAGAAATATTAAAAGACAGAACTTAAATAAAACAGCGGAAGGAAAACCCAAATTTCATTGCTTTAAAATCTAGTAAGGTTTAAAGCCTTTTACATCAAAATGTTATTTAGTCAATTACATCGAAATCTGTCTTGCAATAGCATAAAACCATAGTTATAAATCATTCCCCAATAAAGCAAAGCAAGCCATAGCCAAGAGAAATCCAAGCCGTACATGAAAGAGCTTTGGAGCTTGGTAAGATCCGAACTAAGCTGTATTCCCACCTTGCGAACCTGGGGGGGGAACAGAAGAAAAAGAGGCAAAACAAAACGGGTCAGTCATAAAGACTGAGTAAGTCCTAGTGACTTTCAGCATAAAAACAGGTAAAGATAACATGGCATGAATAAACTGAAAGTAAACATAAGCACGATGACAAGATAAGCTACAGGAAAGATAACTAAGAACATCGCCAGGTTTCCATTCAAGATAAACTAAGTATAATTTCGCAAGATTTCTATCAAGCATCGCAAGATTTCTCTACTTTACCATTAAAATATTCCTATGATATCTATTTGCTCTGCACCAACCGTACTAGTATCCCAACCCGTGTCATGTGTTGACTATAAAATGATCCCTTGCCCAATTTCATGAAATGATGCATTACTTGGTCTCATGAAACGATCTATTAATCGATCAGCTCCCTACAAGTCCTATCTCGTTCATGTGTCTGTGTCATACGGCCCTATCATGAACGTAGTCACCTATGCTAGGTCCACCATAGGGTGTATCAAGCCCTAGGGTGCCAACCACCGACACGAATCAAGCACGCATAGTATAAACCTACTGGTGCCCAATGCCTGCTTTTTCAACTCCGGACTACGTGCATGACCGTAGTCCGCCTGAACCTACAATGGTGAACCAACTCAGCCGTCGTTCTGATCGCTTACAATCATCCCAGTAATCGTGCCCCACCCTGCCTGGTTCCAGGGTACCATGATACATCTAGTGGGTTACTGCTGAAAAGGACCGCGTAACTAGGGTTTCCGTCAAGCAGGTTAAGTGTTGTCATTTAAATTCGAGACTTAACCCCATCAGTCTAGCATGTCAAGTTGGTTAAGTGTGGTCATTCAAGTTCGTGACTTAACCCGTCTATGTGTCATGTCAAATTGGCTAAGTGTTGTCGTTCAAGTTCATGACTTAGCCCTACGAATCATGTGTCAAGTTGGTTAAGTATATTCAAGCGGTTCATGACTTAACCCATCTACGTGTCATGTCAAATTGGCTAAGTGTTGTCGTTCAAGTTCATGACTTAGCCCTACGAATCATGTGTCAAGTTGGTTAAGTATGTTCAAGCGGTTTGTGACTTAACACTACCAAACCATCGTGTCAAATTGGTTAAGTATATTCAAGCGGTTCGTGACTTAACCCTATCAAGTCATCGTGTCAAATTGGTTAAGTATATTCAAGCGGTTCATGACTTAACCCTATCAAGTCATCGTGTCAAATTGGTTAAGTATATTCAAGCGGTTCATGACTTAACCCTATCAAGTTATCGTGTCAAATTGGTTAAGTATATTCAAGCGGTTCATGACTTAACCCTATCAAGTCATTAATTCATTTATGCACCCCAACCTCTCACATCAGACCTGTTGTTGTGGTCACTGGATATGCCGGGCGGTTCCGGGCAGAATTACACCACAACTCAGTCTGACCTCGGGTTTTCAAGTGCGATATGACCAACTACCCACATTGGATCCTATTGTTTGCAGTAACTGGATTTGCCGGGCGGTTCCGGGCAGAATTACACTGCAAACTCAACCCAACCTCGAGTTGGCCATTTTCTAGTTCATTCTAAATGTCATGTCCATGTTCAAGTTTCATGTCAAGTTCGTGTCTAGTTTCATGGCGAGTTTCATGTCAAGTTTCATGTTTACACTTATGCCTATTATCAAGTTAATGATTCATATTCATAACCAATTCATGTTTCAAGTTCATAAGCATGTTTACGTGCCTTCTAGATGTCCAATACATGCCAACTACCCAGAACCCAACTTATGCGCGTTCATATTAAACTTTCTCCAAGTCATAAATTATCATATATGTTTCTACTCCAAATTTTACATAATTAACATATGCCCAAGTTCTAGGTTACATGTCAGTTTTACATATGCCCAATTCATACCAAATTTACATATGTTCAATTCATGCCAAATTTACATATGTTTAATCTATGTCGTTTTGCATGTATGCCAATCTTATGCCATTTTACCATATCAAGTTCTAGGCAAAATTACATGTATCAAGTTTTATACCCAATAAACCAAAATCATGATTCATGATGTAGTTATCCCATACTATAATCTTTTTACCACAATACATGTCAGTTGCCCAAGTTCATAATACATGTTTATGCCAATTATCAAGTTTATAGTCGCTTTCATGTTCGAATTCCCAAATCTACATATGCTATTTAACATAAGCCCAATCTTTTGATTTAATTTACATAGGCCCCAAAACTCTTGATTTAATTTGCATGCCAAATTACATGTATATAATATTTATGCAAATTTTATCATAACAAGATTATACCAAAATTTACAGATCAAGCCCAAACTTGCAAATACAATGATAATATCCAATTTCATGTTGCCAATTATTACATCATATTCATAGAGGCAATAATCCCATAATTCCCCCGTATACATATCGTACGCAAATCGCGATTTTAGGCCAAGGTCCGAAATTGACCAAGGTTCATGAAAAGATAATAAATATGGGAAGGTAGAATTTTGCATAAAAATAAGATCAGAAGGAAAAAAACATCATCACAGGCATGAAGATTACAACTTGATAATAATATCAGCATGAATCAATAAAACTGATTTACAACAGGCTGAATAGATCATGAACTAGACATGGGAATAAAGATAGACAAGTTCCCAAAATCAAGATCCTAGAAGGAACAAGAATAGGCTTGAATCAAAAGTCCAACTTCACTTCATCACATGTCCATATTAAATTTAAATGTTTAGATCTGAAAATAACTAGAACTTACAGTGCGTAGATCGAGAATTAGAAAGCAGAATTTGATTGTTGAATCTCTATTTTTATTAATCTTGATTTGATTTCTTCTTGCTGATCTTTAAGTTGTTTGTCTCTAGTTGTATGTCGAAGAAGAAGTAGCCATTCTCTCTTTAGTTTATTTATTTCAGAAGCAGCATAAGGACAGAATGAAATGGTGTGGAGAGAATGAGGCTAGGGGTGAGTTTATATAGGATTATAGTCACGAATTTGGTCCAGAAATCGGTCTAGATACGCAGAAATGAACTCAGGCTGAAAACCAGTTTTGGGTACCAGGTCGACACCCAAGTCGACTGCGCAGTCGACCTGTTCTTGGGGGTGTCAACTGCCCAGTCGACTCCCCAGTCGACCTGGGTGCTGGGTGGGAAATTTCCCGCCCAGTCTGTCTGGGTTTTGAAATACGAATTTTGAACTCGAATTCGAGCTGTTTTGAACTCTGAAAATTCCTGAAACTTCGTAGGGTCATATCTCCCTCATACGGACTCCGATTCTCGCAAACTCGGATTCATTTCCAAGCAGAATTTCAAGACAGACGCAATGGCACAACCAGTTTCCCTTGATTCTGATCTTAAAATTTAATTCTGCCTTGATTTATGATTTTAACATGTTGTTAAAATTTGGGCTGTTACATTCTCCCCTCCTTAAAGGATTTCGTCCCCGAAATCTTCAAGTTAAGGAGAATGTGTCCTACCATCCAATCATCCATCTACTCAATCATCAATCACAGGCATCCATCATCCTTAATAGATTTTTGATGCTATATGAACATAGGCAGAAAGTGTGTGTATATGTTCCTTGTGTAATGCAAATGATCAGGCCTGATTGATCTTCTTAATGCAAAATATGTCTAGTGCCATGAGTCTAACATGTATGCAAATAGTCCTAGTCACAATAACGCTACATGTGTGCACAAACATCCATCCATATGCAACATCCACATGATAACACATTCTAATTCATCCATAAACAAGTATAAACACTCATGCATATGCAATATGAAAGGTGACTGAGCCGATCTAGTGCCTAATGTGTAAATGCATCCACGAGCAACCACTAGCAACCACTTGCAGCCACTTGCAACCATCAATCATAACATGTCTCAAACACATGTTTACACCCAATTGTTCCTACCTAAAGGTATAGCCGAATGATAGAAGCAAGTAAAAACCTTGTGCCCATTAGGCCATGTCAAAACTGGAAATATATGTCACATATATACTGATCTGGAGAAGAACCCCCTAAGCACCAGCCCCGGAGACCGAAATCAACATCAGGCTGACACCCAAAGAATTACTCAATCAAACCAATATACGTTTCGAGGAAACCAAGCATGATGGACTCCTTTTAGGTCACAAGGGAATCCCTTCCTAAAACCAACCCGTATCCTATAAAACCCAAAGAGTTTAGTCAACCCAACGGAAACCCTCAAGCCCCAAAATGTATTACTAATAGATGAGTCATACTCTCTATGGGGTTTGCAACAGAAATTTGATTGAGAATAGGACCGAGAGGAAAAGGATAACGCAAGTAAGCTCTACAGCAAAAGAGGGACCAAGGATATACTCTTAAAAAGAGATATGATGCACGTATCTAGTCTTCAATCTTCTAAATCGCGTTTCCTTGAGCTTAACTCCATTGTGCTTTGACTGTCTTTAACTTCACAGATTCCTAATTCTTGTTTCCAAAATATGAGTTGGAACTCATTTCACTGTTGCCTCTCGTTTCACTTTCACTTATCCTCCTTCTAGTATACTCGTCTCAAACTTAACTACATACTCATGGTTTCATGCAAGCTCTCCAAAATTCACTAGTGAATCTTGGATCTCGTTCACTTACTAGGAGGTATTCAACGCAGAAGAACTATCTCTTGAAAATAATAAATATCAACCATGTTGCAAATGTACTTACTAAGGTGACTTTCTACAACTCATGCATAAGTGAAATGAACCATCCGCCTTAGTGGTGAACACTACTCGAGCGGATCAATAAATGTATCAAGAGATTCTAGGTAACTAATCATGAGAGAACCCTAAAGGTTACACGCGACTTCGAGGGTATTACCGAGGCAAGTGAAGAGTCTAACTACTCTCTTTTCAAAACCGAGAATGTCACCCTTACTGGATAACTACTCCATCGCTAGAATCAACCCATAGCCCGAAACATAAACATAAGCATTACTTCTAAACTCAACACTTAGCATAGACATTCTCGAATCCAAACAAATCATGAATACATGAGCCGATTCCCCAATAGGATTTGAGACAAAAATGGGATCCGTTACTACGCTAGTACTAAGGTGCAGAGACTCAACTATCGAGGCAGAATTAAAAGGATGCGATGTATAAAAAAAAGTTCCCATGGTATGATAGAAAAGAGAAGCTAAACTTTTAACAGAAACGTTACCAACTCTCTTAGGTATGCTAGTAGTGAGAGAATACAATTGCCCTCTCGACGATCTTGTCCTTTGCCCTTGTCCCTGTCCTATGATACTTAACTACATGTCCCTTTTTACCATACCAATGATGTTCTTTCTTGTCATGGGTTTTATTATTCTTTTACTTTGACCTCTTCCCTTTCACCTTTTCCTCCTTCGTGGATTACGCCTTATCAACAAGTTTCTCATCCTTAGGCTTGTGTTCTTTATCCTCGTTCTTACTATCCTTGTATAGCTTGTCGACAAGTTTCTCGAAAGCTACCTCCATCGCACGGCAACCCTACAAAGCTTGAAATAAGATTAGTCGCAGATGGAACTACTGCGGCTACAGATGGAGGTTGGGCACTACTTTGCCCTCCGACATGTGTTGTATGCGTACAAACTATGGTGAAAAAGAAAGAGAGAAGTGACTCAAGGAGAGAATCAAAAGATAGTGCATATGGCTTTGGGGAACATGCCTTTCGTAAAACAAAACTTTTCTTTAGAAAAGTGCTTCTTTGTAAACGTTTTGAAAATAGTTTCAGAAGGTTTTTTTTAAAAAGCTCTTTCCCAGTCTGGTAACCTTCTGCTCTGATACCAAATGTAACACCCCACCTCCGCTAGGGTCACTCACAAGGAGAATGCACTAGCTTTGGTGGAGTATTATCTAGGTAAACATACACAGAAATATTACAAGACAGAACATAAATAAAACAGCGGAAGGAAAACCCAAATTTCATTGCTTTAAAATCTAGTAAGGTCTAAAGCCTTTTACATCAAAATGCTATTAAGTCAATTACATCGAAATCTGTCTTGCAATAGCATAAAACCATAGTTATAAATCATTCCCCAACAAAGCAAAGCAAGCCATAGCCAAGAGAAATCCAAGCCGTACATGAAAGAGCTTTAGAGCTTGGTAAGATCCGAACTAAGCTGTATTCCCATCCTACGAACCTGGGGGGGGGGGGGTGGGAACGGAAGAAAAAGAGGCGAAACAAAACAGGTCAGTCATAAAGACTGAGTAAGTCCTAGTGACTTTCAGCATAAAAACAGGTAAAGATAACATGGCATGAATAAACTGAAAGTAAACATAAGCATGATGACAAGATAAGCTACAGGAAAGATAACTAAGAATAACCTCATATGGTTTTTGTCAAGTATAACATCGCCAGGTTTCCATTCAAGATAAACTAAGTATAATTTCGCAAGATTTCTATCAAGGATCGCAAAATTTCTCTGCTTTACCATTAAAATATTTCTATGATATCTATTTGCTCTGCACCAATCGTACTAGTATCCCAACCCGTGTCATGTGTTGACTATAAAATGATCCCTTGCCCAATTTCATGAAATGATCCATTACTTGGTCTCACGAAACGATCTATTAATCGATCGACTCCCTACTAGTCCTATCTCGTTCATGTGTCTGTGTCATACGGCCTTATCATGAATGTAGTCACCTGTGCTAGGTCCACCATAGGGTGTATCAAGCCCTAGGATGCCAACCACCGACACGAATCAAGCACGCACAGTGTAAACCTACTGGTGCCCAATGCCTGCTTTTTCAACTCCGGACTAATTGCACGACCGTAGTCCGCCTCAACCTACAATGGTGCACCAACTCAGCCGTCGTTCTGGTCGTTTACAATCAGCCCAGTAATCGTGCCCCACCCTGCCTAGTTCCAGGGTACCATGATACATCTAGTGGGTTACTGCTGAAAAGGACCGCGTAACTAGGGTTTCCGTCCAGCAGGTAAGTGTTGTCATTTAAATTCAAGACTTAACCCCATCAGTCTAGCATGTCAAGTTGGTTAAGTGTGGTCATTCAAGTTCGTGACTTAACCCGTCTACGTGTCATGTCAAATTGGCTAAGCGTTGTCATTCAAGTTCATGACTTAGCCCTACGAATCATGTGTCAAGTTGGTAAGTATGTTCAAGCGGTTCGTGACTTAACCCGTCTACGTGTCATGTCAAATTGGCTAAGTGTTGTCGTTCAAGTTCATGACTTAGCCCTACGAATCATGTGTCAAGTTGGTTAAGTATGTTCAAGCGGTTCGTGACTTACCTTACCAAACCATCGTGTCAAATTGGTTAAGTATATTCAAGCGGTTCGTGACTTAACCCTATCAAGTCATCGTGTCAAATTGGTTAAGTATATTCAAGCCGTTCATGACTTAACCCTATCAAGTCATCGTGTCAAATTGGTTAAGTATATTCAAGCGGTTCATGACTTAACCCTATCAAGTCATCGTGTCAAATTGGTTAAGTATATTCAAGCGGTTCATGACTTAACCCTATCAAGTCATTAATTCATTTATGCACCCCAACCTCTCACATCAGACCTGTTGTTGTGGTCACTGGATATGCCGGGCGGTTCCAGGCAGAATTACACCACAACTCAGTCTGACCTCGGGTTTTCAAGTGCGATATGACCAACTACCCACATTGGATCCTATTGTTTGCAGTAACTGGATTTGCCGGGCGGTTCCGGGAAGAATTACACTGCAAACTCAACCCAACCTCGAGTTGGCCATTTTCTAGTTCATTCTAAATGTCATGTCCATGTTCAAGTTTCATGTCAAGTTCGTGTCTAGTTTCATGGCGAGTTTCATGTCAAGTTTCATGTTTACACTTATGCCTATTATCAAGTTAATGATTCATATTCATAACCAATTCATGTTTCAAGTTCATAAGCACGTTTGCGTGCCTTCTAGATGTCCAATACATACCAACTACCCGGAACCCAACTTAGGCGCGTTCATATTAAACTTTCTCCAAGTCATAAATTATCATATTTGTTTCTAATCCAAATTTTACATAATTAACATATGCCCAAGTTCTAGGTTACATGTCAGTTTTACATATGCCCAATTCATACCAAATTTACATATGTTCAATTCATGCCAAATTTACATATGTTTAATCTATGTCGTTTTGCATGTATGCCAATCTTATGCCATTTTACCATATCAAGTTCTAGCCAAAATTACATGTATCAAGTTTTATACCCAATAAACCCAAATAATGATTCATGATGTAGTTATCCCATACTATAATCTTTTTACCACAATACATGTCAGTTGCCCAAGTTCATAGTACATGTTTATGCCAATTATCAAGTTTACAGTCGCTTTCATGTTCGAATTCCCAAATCTACATATGCCTATTTCACATAAGCCCAATATTTTGATTTAATTTACATAGGCCCCAAAACTCGTGATTTAATTTGCATGCCAAATTACATGTATATAATATTTATGCAAATTTTATCATAACAAGATTATACCAAAATTTACAGATCAAGCCCAAACTTGCAAATAAAATGATAATATCCAATTTCATGTTGCCAATTATTACATCATATTCATAGAGGCAATAATCCCATAATTCCCCCGTATACAGATCGTACGCAAATCGCGATTTTAGGCCAAGGTCCGAAATTGACCAAGGTTCATGAAAAGAAAATAAATAGGGGATGGTAGAATTTTGCATAAAAATAAGATCAGAAGGAAAAAAACATCATCACAGGCATGAAGATTACAACTTGATAATAATATCAGCATGAATCAATAAAACTGATTTACAATAGGCTGAATAGATCATGAACTAGACATGGGAATAAAGATAGACAAGTTCCCAAAACCAAGATCCAAGAAGGAACAAGAATAGGCTTGAATCAAAAGTCCAACTTCACTTCATCTCATGTCCATATTAAATTTAAATGTTTAGATCTGAAAATAACTAGAACTTACAGTGCGTAGATCGAGAATTAGAAAGCAGAATTGGATTGTTGAATCTCTATTTGATTAATCTTGATCTGATTTCTTCTTGCTGATCTTTAAGTTGTTTGTATCTAGTTGTATGTCGAAGAAGAAGTAGCCATTCGCTCTTAAATTTATTTATTTCAGAAGCAGCATAAGGACAGAATGAAATGGTGTGGAGAGAAAGAGGCTAAGGGTGAGTTTATATAGGATTAGAGTCACGAATTTGGTCCAGAAATCGGTCTAGATACGCAGAAATGAACTCAGGCTGAAAACCAGTTTTGGGTACCAGGTCGACACCCAAGTCGACTGCGCAGTCGACCTGGTCTTGGGGGTGTCGACTGCCCAGTCGACTCCCCAGTCGACCTGGGTGCTGGGCGGGAAATTTCCCGCCCAGTCTGTCTGGGTTTTGAAATTCGAATTTTGAACTCGAATTCGAGCTGTTTTGAACTCTGAAAATTCCTGAAACTTCGAAGGGTCATATCTCCCTCATACGGACTCCGATTCTCGCAAACTCGGACTCGTTTCCAAATAGAATTTCGAGACGGACGCAATGGCGCAACCCGTTTCCCTTGATTCTGATCTTAAAATTTAATTCTGCCTTGATTTATGATTTTAACATGTTATTAAAATTCGGGTTGTTACATGGAGCGTGAGATGCAAGCGTTCCGCTAGATTGTTAATTATTTGTATTTAGACACTATTATAATATCAGAATAAATTATGGTTTCAAAACGTTTTGGGTTATAGTAAGGTAAAAACCGTCAGTGTTTATGTGTGGGCTGGTCTGACTATTATCCTTTGATTTCAGAAAGGATTTTCCAAAGTTAAACAAGTTGTGTGTTCTGTGAATTTATCACTGAAAGTATTCCAGACTAACCCAGTGTATTTTGCTTTTTTCAAATGTGCTCGTGTCAGACTGAGTGTATTTCCAGGTCAGGTTTCGCTTGGAGTTTCAGGAGCTGGAAGCAGGAGGCTTCACTGCTAGTTAAATAAATTTATTTTCCTCTGTCTCTGATACATGTTGTACTCTGATGGTTGGTATGTGTATACTGTTCTTTTGTATAAAAGGATTTGTTATATTATATTTTATCTGTTCCGCTGTGAAATCCTAATGTGTGATTCTTCTCCTTTCTTCTATTCTAATATTCTTTCTTTCTTTTCTCACCCTCTAATTTCTTTCTATAAACAATCTGGGATTCGATAATTGAGTTTTTGGCAAGTAATATGGGTTTATATATTATTGTCGAAAATTCGAGCGTCGAATTTTTCCCCCGGTCGTTACAGTGATATCAAAGCTATTAGTTTAGTGATAACTTTGGCTCTGTGGAATGATTCGATAGAGATGGGGTTAGCAATACCCTAGGTCGAGTTGAGTGTATATATGAGAGCGCGTATTTGTAATTTGATATAAAATTATTTTTGAAATTATTTTTGCCCAATTTATTTTATAAGATAACAATAGTAATGATTTTCTCAATTTATTATAATATGGGAAATCGATTGATTTGTTAATGCAAATTTGTATGATGTGTTTGGATTGTGTGTTCAATCTCATGAATATAAACCTGGAAGTGATAAACTTGGTTTGAAACCCATCGGAAATAAATAAGTTGGATAATTAATCCAAATTTAATAAATTCAAAAGGATAATTAAAAAAAAGAATGGATTTGTTAAGACTTGGTTATTAAAATTAATCTCATGTGGATTGAACTGTGTGTAGAATTGGTTGGTATGGATGATATGGATGTTTTGAACATAACTGATATTGTTTTGGAGACTAACGAAATTCATTTGAGTTGAGAACAGGTACAGAAGAGGTAGTTTAACTTCAAAATCCATTCGAAAGAGAAATTCTGGAGTTAATTGAATCCAGTTTGAATAGAGCTGCGTTATAATTAAGCGGCTCGAGTATAAATTATCTCTTATCGCAAAATAGCGCTCGCAAAAGGTACGCCTACACAATTATGAAAATTTTGGTTTTATTTGGATTTTGGGATTGGTTTTTGAATTTTTCCGACCCTGTTGGTCGAGGTATATTTATTTCTTGAACCTGCGATATTGCAGACGTCCTCCGTACAGGGAAGACTCTACCAAAATTTTTCCAAAATTTAAGGTGTTACAAATTTTTTGAAGATTTTTGGGAAATTCTTTTATTTGAATTAATTTGGTTTTATGACCGATTAGATTTGTTTTGGGAATAAAATCAAATTTTTAATTTATTATTTTTATAAAGAGAATGGGTTGTAGTGTTCTTTCTACCTTAGCAATTTCGAGGACGAAATTATTTTAAGGGGGAAGGAATGTAATGTCCCATATTTTCTGACCATTTATTTAAAATATTTTATTTATTTAAAATATTGATTTGAGTTTAAATAATAGAATTTAACCATTTTTATTTTGAATATTATTTATATTAATAATATGATATTATTTTATTTTCGGGATATTTGGAAAAATGCTGAATTTGCCGTATAATGTGAACGGGCAATGTAAAATGGTTTAATATTATTCCTATTGAAACTGTAGTAGGGATTTCGTAATTAAAACGACGTTAGAAGTTTTATTTTATAATTATAATATATATAAAGTTGCAGCGGCGCGGTAGTTCGTAATATGGCGTTTTGAATTTTAAACGATTGTACAGGATCCAATATAAGTCGGATTTTCCCAAAACAAGAAAAGTCGGAATCTGTTGGATAATATCTTTCTAATGGAGAAGAATAATCCAGTTTTCATGGCATAGATTTTTTTTATGTCCAAATCAAATTTTGTAAAGGTCGCTATGGAATTTCTTTATATATTATAGCGATTATTTATATAAAATAAATGGTTTTTGAATATTTTAAATATCGATTTGGCTTGAAATTCAACCCGGGATATTTTATATTGGTAATGTATGAAATTCTGGTCGTGTATGTCCAATTGCAATATTTTATTTATATTATATTGAAGTGTTTTAAAATCGATTTATTTTAATTCAAACTGGATCTTTCAAAAGGGACTTTATTCAAACGACATTCGTTTTCGACGAAACAAATTTTATTGGGACCGCAACAGTAAATTATTGCAAGATTTCAAGTTGTGCCTCAATCGGAGTTATTCTGTGAGCATGTTAAAATAAAATGCAAATAAAACGATCATTTGAACGTGAGCGAGCGCTATTTGAGCAAACAGACTCGGAATTTGACGAAACAAGTTTCATTAGGACCGTATCGTCAAATTATGCTACGCCGTCCATTTCTGTCTCGAACGGGGTTTGTATGTGAGCACAGAAGCGAATAAACAGTGTTCGAAACTACGATAGACATGAAATAAAAATCGTCAGTCAGTGTGGTTGTCACGTGAGGTTAAATTATTATTTTTCTCACTTATATATACCCCTTCAGCTCAGAATTTCCAGCCCAAAACCCGTTCTTCATATTTAGTTTTGCAAAAAAGTCCTTGTTTACAACATAATTTATTTCTCTCGATTGGTGGCGAATCTGCGGGGGGTTTCAAAGGGAAAGATGTAGATTGGTGGTTTTGGTGGAGCTTAGGCTGTCGTTTGATGTTGGGGTCAAAGGAGAAATCGTAGAGGAGAGGTAGAGTGACGTTTTTGTCTTTGGTTCGATGGCCTAAAACTGGGTCTGGTGGTCGGAATTCGAAGATGATCGGAGCTCTGAATTTTTGGTATGTTTTTCGAAGCTGCAGGTGATGTTGATGATTTTCCGGCTTTGTCAGCCATTGTTAGTGGCGGGGGTCTAAAGGGGGCGGTGCTGGACAGTGTGGTGGGTCGACCCGCGTGGTCCGGTGGTCAAACTTGGACGGAGGCGGTCGGAATTGGGTGGCAAAGCTGGTTCGGTTGTCTTCGATTTTTGGCGGTGTCGTGGTGAATTGGGGGCTGGTGCTTTGGCCGTGGAGGCGCCTCGTCAAGGCAGTTCTGGCGGGTTGTCTACCGTGGGCTCCGGTGATCAGAATCGGCGCCGGTGATGGTCCAAATGGGTGGAGTTTTATTCGAAGTAAGGTTGAAGATGGAGGACGGGTTCCAGGATCTTAGATCGAAGAAAACACATTCTTTTCTTTTGCTATTGCTGATGTGGCAATTATCGTTATCTAAAGGTAATTAAATTTTTAATTAATTAAATAATTAGCTTAGTTTAATTCCGTTTAACTTTATAAACTTGAAACGTTCGTAAATTTCACGTACGTCAATGGAATTGTGCGAAACAGGATCCGTTGGGATCGCAGGGACGAGACCTAGATAATGGTGCTGATTGGGATTCGATCAGAGCTGATTGGAATTTCAGATAATTTTGACTGTTCGTTTCAAATTAAATGCAACAAACGCGTCAACCGTCAACCAAACCAAATCTGGTGAGTTAATTCTCACACCTTCTGGAATCTGGTGATGTGGTAAATTCATATTAAAATATAATTTACCATTTAAAAGTATAAATTGGTTGATTGGTTGCTATTGGCTGTTTATTGTTTGATTGGTTGCTGTTATTTATATTTCATCATTTTAAATTAGTAGATCATATAAAATTTACTTCATTTATTGTTATGGAATGTATAACGAGCTGTGATGCTGGGAAGAACAGGTTGGAGGGATCCGACTGAATTCCTCAAATATTATATATGTTGTTTGTTTGTTTTATATTGTTGATATATGAACTGTTTTAACCCCAGATGGTAGTGAGACCTGTTTGAATATGGTGGTTGAATAAATATTCACCTACGTTGTGTTTAAAATCAATCGATAGTGTTGATTGCGTAATTGGCAGTGAATGGCCTAAAATGTGTTCTTTCAGACGTCGGTTTACCGTTCAGTGAATTAACGCAATTTTAAAGTATAAATTATTTTATAACTGAACTGAAGCTTTTCAGTCATTTTATATAATTAATTCAATTAAACATTTATGAATAAATATTTTAATCGAGCTTTTCAAAGAAATTGTTTAAATGATTATGAAATAAGATTTTGTGATTTACGCAAGCGCTAAAAGCAGAAACCATAGGATTTACCTACGGGTTGGAAAGTGGAACAATTCTATTTTTATACAATTAAATGGTGTTTTTAAAGTTATTAAGTTATTTAATTAATTTCAAAAGGGGAAATGACAAATGAAAATCAGTTAATAGTTAACTGATATGTACGGTTTGTAAAATCCACTGTTTTTGAGAAAATTGATAAATTGAATTAATTTGATGAATATTCGTTAAGTTTAACGAACAGTGTAAAATGTTAGTTAATCTATGATTAGCTATAAATTTAAGGAAATTATTAAATAGTTAGTGTTAATAAAGTTAGTTATTATTTAAAAAGATTTTAAAAACGATAATTATACTGCTTTTAGTTAATGGAAAAGTTAACTATCTTTATTATAGTAAATATTAAAATTTATCATTAAAATGATGACTTTTAGTTGAAATTCAACTAAGAAAGGATTTAAGTAGCGATGGAGTTTAATCTAAAAGGCGATAAGAGTTATATGAGAGATTTTTAAACCAAGTTTTCCAAAATGAGATTTGTAAATAAGATTTAGAACTGAATGTGGAAATTCAAATAAGATTTTACTTAATGCTTTTAAATTAAGTAAAGCGAATTCAAATGGAATAAAGTTATTTTTAGGAAGGTGGTTAATAGGTTATTAAGAGACTAAAATATGGGAATGGTTTCAGAATGAAATCTAAAGCTAAGCTATTACCAGATGTTAAATGGATTAGAAAATGTGGTTTGGTAGAAATCCAAGCAAGGTGTAAAAAGGGGCTTTTAACCCAAAACAAAGGCGTAAAGGTTAAAGAAGTGTATTTGAGAGAAACATGATAATTGAAATAAGAATTTCAATGCAAAGGAAAATACATACAATGTTTTGTGTTGAATATTGATAAAAGTATTTTGGAAATGAAATCCAAGTTGAAAAGGTTTTAATTTAAAGTAAGTGGTAAGCGGATTTTAGTTTTAAAATCCAATATAAAGTTTATGATAAGAATGCCCATATAAATGGAAATAGATTATTTGACGAGTGATTTTTATTATAAATCTAAATGTTATAAGCGAAGTAAGATTTAAGTTGAAAGTAGTGTTTTGTGGACATTTACTTAATCAAATGAATTAAGTAAAGAGGTTATTGAACGAGGATTTCAAATGTAAGAAACGGTTTATAAAATCAGTTTGAAATCGAGATGGTCAATAAGATTTTGGTGGAATGGTTAAGTGATGAACTGATATTATTCTGAGATAACAACGTTGTCGATCAAGGTCTGAGAGGTAAATAAAATACCCCAACTTGAACAGCTTCATTATTATCGAGGAATGGTATTGGTTTGAAACGAGTAAAAGGTGTTGAAATTGGTGTGATATCCCATATGAGGAGTATTGAATATAAGTGCAAGATTTTGGATTATAAATGATACTACAATATTTGTTTCAATGTAAATAAAAATATTTGGTTTTGAATTATGATTTGACATTTGCTTTACCATATCAGAATCGATAATTTGTTTTATACCATTAGGTATAATACAGATACATATATCGCGAGATGTCCGAATATAAGGAAAAAGGGAAAAGGGTTTTGGATAGATATATAGATATTCCTAAAGGAACTGGAAAGTTACGTATGTATACATTCTCTGAAAATGTATAAAATAGTTTTTTTAAAGTTAATTAAGAATAATTATAATGTTTTGAATATATATAAGAAGAATTAGAAGTTTATTTATCAATTCGTTAAAAATATTTTGAATAGGCCAAGTAATGCCAAGTACTGAATCAGCAAACTCATATTTATTCACACATTTGTTATTTGATAGTTAAATCACCGACTATCAAAACCTGACCAATACGATTGTTGGTACGGAAGGACCGGGATCGAATTTATATTCGAAAACCATTCCGATCAGCAAATACGTTACCATCAAAGACATTCATAAGCTGATGAAGATGGAGAAATTGAAACCGTGGATCATTATAAACGAAAGGACTACTTGTCGGATTTCTCTGGCTTACAACCAGAGTTATTTGATTTTTGATTCTGTCATACTTGAAATCTACGGATTGCAAGGACTACTCGCTACTAATCCTTGGAGTGATTCCTATATAAGGATGCGGTAGAAGGGTGCCTTCGGTTCATCCTGTTCCTGAATGACTTGTATGGACCAATGTTTGACAGAGTATTTCCAATGGGCCACGTACGTTGATTTCATCAAATGTGTCATAGTTGGGTAGCTCCCAACTAGGGTAATTTTGTGGATGTCAATTAGTGATATCCAGAGGATCTGACGATGTGGCATTCAAAATAAAGGATGACCAAATGTTCTAGAAGTAAATTCTAGCCTCACGCCTCATCATCCTGGAAATGACAAAAATCAGGTAGGCAGCATGGCTATGTGGGTTGCTCCCATTAAGGTGTATAATCACCTATCTAGAGAAATTCCATTTGCTTCTTTAATCTATATTCGATGCTGTCCCTTTTTGGGAAACGGTGGTTTGAGCCCAACCGTTCGTGATATACATTCGATACACTCAAGCGATATGAGTGGTCAGTCATGTGTGGGCCGGGTTGCAAGACGTTCTTGTTGAACCCAGTGTATTCGCCTCTAAAGATACACTATCGGCAGGTGGTCCCATACCTTGTCATAGTCGGAATCCAATCTCCTATAAGCGCCCGCGATTTTGTTTGTATATTATATATGTGGAGCGAGAGATGCAAGCATTCCGCTAGATTATTAATTATTTGTATTTAGACACTATTATAATATCAGAATAAGTTATGGTTTCATAATGTTTTGGGTTATAGTAAGGTAAAAACTGTCCGTGTTTATGTATGGGCTGGTCTTACTATTATCCTTTGATTTCAGAAAGGATTTTCCAAAGTTAAACAAGTTGTGTGTTCTGCGAATTTATCACTAAAAGTATTCCAGACTGACCCGGTGTATTTTGCTTTTTCTCAAATGTGCTCAGGTCAGACTGAGTGTATTTCCAGTTCAGGTTTTGCTTGGAGTTTTAGGAGCTGGAAGCAGGAGGCTTCACTACTAGTTATATAAATTTATTTTCCACTGTCTCTGATACATATTGTACTCTGATGGTTGGTATGTTTATACTATTCTTTTGTATAAAAGGATTTGTTATATTATATTTTATCTGTTTTGCTGTGAGATTCTGATGTGTGGTTCTTCTTCTTTCTTCTATTCTAATATTCTTTCTTTCTTTTCTCACCCTCTAATTTCTTTCTATAAACAATCTGGGATTTGATACTTGGGTTTTTGGCAAGTAATATGGGTTTATATATTATTGTCGAAAATTCGAGCGTCGAATTTTTCCCCGGGTCGTTACAATAGCGTTAATTAGCGAGCCTCACACCCCGGTGAGAACCAGAAACGGGAGAGGACTTCAGGGAGGGCATGCATTTCCTTCTAGCTAGGAGTGGTGTCATGGTATGGAATCCAGACATTTTACTCATGTGGACGTTGCATATTATTTGATGGATAGCGAGGCGCCTCGGATATATCGGTTACTACGGAGCCGATGGATATTGAGTCATCTAGCTCACTTACGCCCCCATAGGGCGGGGAAACGTATTGTTCAGGCATTTTAATCGAGTCCGTGTGGACCGGCCCTGATGATCCAAGGGCCCACCTGAGTCTCTGTCCTGAGGCTCGGTCTAGAGAGTCTCGAGCGGTAAGGATGATCCCTTGCCTTGGTTCACAGATGGAAATCCAACTTCCAATACGTGACTTTGCGGTTTTAATTGTATAACTAATATGGAGACATGATAGATGGTACACTTGCCGTCTATGATTGATACATTTATATTTGAAGTTGTTTTATACACTATGCACTTATAATAGTATCAAATAATTTGTTTTAAACGTACCAAGCACCTTTGGCTATTATAAGGTAAAACTATATTCTCCGCCTTGCGTTGCATTGTGTGATTGGACCTGAGTCTTATAATAGCTTCATTTTTCCAAAAAGCATTGCGCTGTTTTGTTACAACACTGGTATTCTTGGGAGGAAACCCGTTCCATTTTATATGGCGTGGTTCTTTGATTTAATTTATTTTAAAGCAAAGATTTAATAACTGTTTTAGTTCTCACACCCGTCACATGACTGACCTGAGTTTATTATTTTAACCTAAACTCTGGGTGCCCTTATTTTTCACACGGGCAGGTAGTAGCTTTGGGTTTGCAGATTTATTCTTATAGGATCCTGGTTTACAACTGGAGCTATATTCGAAAAGCTCTGTATCCGTTTATCTCTTTTAGTTGTGTTATGTATTATTTTCCACTACTATGTAATGTATTTTAGTCACTGATATTTTACAATGTATAAATTACTCATACTCTGTATATTCTTGTACTGTGATGTAAATGGTTGTAATAAGCAATGAAATGTTCATCTGTTTGTTTTTTGATTTTTTGTGTTCTTAGACATTTCGTTTTTTCTCTTCTCTTCGGAGAATAGGGAAGTTCGTGTCGTCACAGTTTGGTAATAGAGCTCTGGTTTATAGAGCTCGAGAACAAGACACGTTAGAACCAAACGAAAGAATCCATCAGAGATTGGATTAGTAATATCCAATGAGAATGACTCGTTAGAGATAGGATTAGTAGTATCTTAGAACGAGTGTGAAGAGTAGCATTTTTAAAAATAAAAAAGCAATTTTTTAGAAAATTTAATCTAATTATACGTATTTGAGTATATTATTTTATTTTATTTTGGACAATCGAACATATGAAATTTTGCATATACGCGTCATGAACGTATATTCGAAGTTTTAATATACTGGATAGATATAGAATCACACTCTAGATGCCCGGAGATGATTCTGTTGATTGTAGCTACATCATCAGAATTTATGTTCGAGTTCCGAAAGTGGGATCTTTATATATTTCCAATTGACTAGTGTGAGAACCAAAACTAGATAGGGTCTATTGATGTGACTGGCATCAAAAATGGATTTTTATATATATAAAAGTCATGTGTTTGAAATGATAATCAATTACTTGTGTAACAACTCGAAAATCAGAACCAATTTAAAATTTTTAATTTGGCTATTTTAGTGGATTTTGAATATTTAAAATAAATTATTTTAAATAATAACGACTAAAAAATCTTTTGGATTGAAGTTATAGCGAATATATTTATTTTGATTATAAAACAAGTCCTAAAATGGCGCGGTAGTTTGAAAA
Source organism: Allium sativum (assembly GCA_030737875.1). NCBI lineage: Eukaryota > Viridiplantae > Streptophyta > Magnoliopsida > Asparagales > Amaryllidaceae > Allium > Allium sativum. The sequence continues at coordinate 1,012,216,265 of CM060913.1, forward strand.
TTTGAATTCGTTCTTTGAGTGACTGTACAGGATGCAAAATAAAACGGATTTTAGTGAAACCAAATTTATCTAAATCTATTTAAGAATATCTTTCTAATAAATCTGAAAAATCAAAATTTCATAACAGGAATATAAAGTTATGGCTAAATGAATTTTCAGAAAGGTCGCTATGGAATTTATATAGCCCTAGGAAATAGACATTTTGCCAACGACATCCGTTTTCAACGAAACCACTTTTGTTGGATCCGGGATGTCGAATTATTGCTAGGTTTCAAATTCCATAATTTTTGGAGTTAATATGTGAGCATGGCAAAGGAAAACGTGTTTGGTTAATTTCAGTAAATTTGGATCGACCGAAAAATGACCATTTTTCAAACGGTCTCCAAATTCGATGAAACTAGTTTTGTTAGGACCATATCGTTCAAACATAGCTAGATTTATTTTTCTGGAATTTTTGGGATCAGTATGTAGCCCCGACAAATTGAAATGTACGTTCAAATCCATATTTGAATGTTTTATATTTTAATTTGAAGAAAACTGACTGAAACAGTCGAACGGGCCTACGAAACATATTCCATTGTGTCCAGAATGAGGGTATTTAGCTAGGGACGACAGTCGTTGGGTTTGAATTGGAGTTCGTAAAGAGAAAGAGGTATTTTTGGATTTTAAAATAAATATAAAAGAGCCAGGCCAATCAGAATTCACCATTGTTTTCTCTCTCCCCGATCCCTCTGAATCACGAACGACGGAAACACCTTCTTCCCTTCCCAGCCCGATTCCTCTCAAACCACTCTACGAATTCAAGTGCCCCAGTTAAACTTTTTGTAGATCTCTCCATCCTCTACAAATCCATATAAGGTTTGAAGATTTTCGTTGAGTGGTTGAGGAGATCTGACGCGGGGAAGTTGCCGCGTTCAACCTGCCGCCGCTGCCTCAGTGCGAAATCGAACTGGGCCCCACCTATATCTTCAGGTGCGTGCCTCCTAGCTCTCAATCGCGGTGAAGCCTGATCGACGAATCGCTACACGGATTGAAAGATTTTTGCAAACCTAGTTTTGAATGAATAGGCTGAGATACAGTTTTTATTTATTTTGACGGATTTCGACAAATAAAAGCGTTGCAAACTTATAAAAACCATATCTTTTTGCTATGTGGTCGAAATCCAGTGAAACAAGAGACATTGGACTCATGTGGCCGTCTTCTACATTCTAGAAGAGACCGGAGAATTTTTGGAGCTTCCTACCATTTTTTGAGGAGTGGAACCCAATGTGAGATTTCTAAATTATAAACGATATGGAATGGCGATGTATAGTTATATTAGCGATGCATAAGTTATATAAGCGTTGTACACCTCATATACAAGCGTTGTATAAATTATATGTTCGATGTATAAGTTATATATGCGTTATAAAAATTATATGTGCTTTGAATGGAGTTGAAATGAAATTGAAATATATTCATATACGTATATCTATATATATATATATACTCCCCTTGTCCACAGACCATGGGCGATATATATTGGTTGTGATTGTTTGGATTTTGGTTGACATGAAATTTGGTTGACAAATGCGAATGGTTGATAATGATTATATGGGGTTGAAACAAAATTGGAATTGTTTATGGAAAAATACATTGTGACATGAAAATGGATCGAAATATTTAGATTATAAGGATAAGCCCCTTAGGGAACGCTGCGAGGCGTAAGGTAGTGCAAGGAGCCGTACTCGGGACGGTGCTGGTTTTAAACCCCCTGCTGTTATGTTGCCGAAATTTTCTGAAATATTCATGTGTTTGATTTATATTCATGTATTGAACCATATTAACGTGTTGGAAAATATTCATGTTTGAAATAAATTGTTTTAACAATAAAAATCACATTTTTATAATATATGTGAATCGCTAAAAATATTCATGTTTGAAATGAATTATGTTAACAATAAAAATCACATTTTTATAATGTATATGAATCTCTAAAAATATTCATGTTTGAAATAAATAGTTTAAACAATAAAAATCACATTTTTATTATATGTACGAAGTTTTAAAAATAGACAAGTGTCGAAATAAATATTTGTTAGGTAAAAATACTATTTTTATCAAATATAGAAAATGAAAATGGTTTGGAAATCAAAGAATGGAATATATTTTTATACATATAAATATAATTAAAGTAAAACGAATAACGAAGCTGCAGTTCATATTTCGAAATCGTGATTTTAAACGATTATTGCAGGAGATCCGACCGTCGGATTTTCCCGAAACTGTAACCATTGGGTCCGGTTTGAAAATATCTTTCCAACGATACCAAATTTGTAAAGATCCAACGGTTAGATTTTATGAAATGTTAAATTCAAATCTGAATAAAAACAGCGCCAGAATGGATTATATTAATATATATAAATATAATTTAATTAAATCGAATAACGACGCTGCAGTTCGTATTTTGAAATCGTAACTTCAAACGATTGTACCGGGAGATCCGACCGTCGGATTTTCCCAAAACTGAATCCGTTGGGTCTGCTTTGAAAAGATCTTTCCAATGATATAAAATATGTAAAGATCCAACGGTTAGATTTTCAGATATGTGTAAGTCAAATCTGGAGAAAAACAGCGCTATGACCTGAAGCGTTGTTTGAATAAATCGGCTATATTTAAATAAATAAAAATAGCGATAAATCGTTATAAAATATTATAAATGATATGAAATGGAAATAAACCGAATTTACTTGGTTTATTGGATATTTGATGGTTGAATGTGTTTGACGTGAAAATTACATTAATGAACTGAATTATGGATGTCAAATAATTTAACCGCGGAAATGAATTGATTTGAATTCTAAATATACGTGAATTATTTGAAGAGGCCGAGTTAATTCTCATTTCAAATAATTAATCGATGGTTAGAAGTCGAAGATATGAAGACGGTGCAAGACCGAGGATCTTCACATCGAATGGATGGCTACTGATGCCTTTGATGGGAGTTACTTCCCTGAAGGGGTGTTATAATGGTGGTTTTCTGGACGTACTTGTTGATCGTTCGAATGTGCGAGGGACTATTGGACATACGGGAGAGGAATAAGGTGCCTCCGGTTTCGTTCAGACCCAGAACAGACAGACTCATAAATGGATGTGTGTCTGAAGTTGTAGATTGACAACGTGGCACGCAGAGATGCTGTGACCAAGGCTTTCGTTGAAAAGCAGAGTCTTGTGTTGATGATCAAAGCATAGCTTTCAATAGCCATCTTTGTGTTTAGCGTTGATTCGCGAGCCTCACACTCAGGTACGGACCAGAAACGGGAGAGGACTTCAGGAAGGACATGCGTTTCCTTCCAGCTAGGAGTGGTGTTTTGAGTTTTACACGCCCTGGCATTTTACTTATGTGGATGATGGATAGCGAGGCGGTTCGGTTATATCGGTCGCTACAGGGCCGATGGTCTGGTCGGTATATGACCAGTTTACGCTCCGTAGGCGGGGAAACGCAGTGTTCAGGCATTTTAATCCACTCCGTGTGGACCGGCCCTGACGATCTAAAGGCTTGATAGAGTACTTTCCTGAGACATGGGCTAGATTGTCTCAAAGCGGTTAGGACGATCCCTTGCCTTGGTTCATGACGGAAATCTAATTTCCAAATACGACATCGTGCGGTTTTGATTGTATACCTATATATGGCGACAGAGTGGTATGGGGCATTTATGCCATCTATGATTGATACTTATGATTGAAATTGTTTTTGAAACATATAAACACTAGTAATAATATCAAATGCTTTTATTTTATTCGTATCAAGCATATTTTGGCCATTATAAGGCAAAACTCTATCCTCCGGTTTGCGTTTCATTGTGCGATGGGAACTGAGTCTTATAATGGCTTCATTTTTGTAAAAAGCATTGCGATGTTTAAATGATTTCTTGTTTTGAGCACTGGCAATCCAATGGAGTAAACCTGTTCCGCGTTAGGCGCGTGGTCCTGTAATTGGCCCTATTGTATGATAAGTTTAGTAGATTTCTCATACCATTCCTTGTTTGGCATGCCTGGTAATAGAGTGCAGCATGATAGGGGGTTCTCGCCATGGGGTTTGGTGGCAAACAATGGGTTCTTACCCCTACATGTCCCTATTTAGGGTTGGTTGCAGTCGAGAGGCTGGCCGTAAAACAAGGCAGACTAGGGGATCAGGTGTTTGCCACGGTGGGTATTACCTGCTGCTTAGGGGGATGAAGGGATGGTTGCAAAGCCTACCGGATTTCGTCGCCTGTCACAACGTGGTATCAGAGCTTTGTTTAAGCTTAGTTCTGGAATATAACATATTAACGAACTCGTCAGAAATAGAATCAGAAGTATTCTATGACGAATAACTCATTTCAGATAGGATCAGTAATATCCTAGAATGAGTAAAGCAGAATGGAATACACCCTGATAGACACATTTACATTCAATTATATGTCTCTATGATTTTAAAAACACCTTTTCTGTTGGCCTAACACTTTGTCTGCTATTTGCAGACATTGAAAAATGAGTGGTAGAATAGGTAGGTCAGAACCAAATATTGAAGCTCTATTAAAGAAGTATCGAAATCTGGGTGGATTGCCGTTCTTGGGCAATTAATCCATTATTCAAACACAAGCATGGATGCGCTCAACTGAGAGGATTTTGAAGGTTCAAAGCTGAGAGATGATTAGAAAAGATTACTGGCATCTTGGGCACTCAAAGACGAAGCTTTAATCTAGTGGGAAACCGTTATTAAGGATAATCCAGAATGTGATATTACCTGGGATAGATTCAAAGAAATTTTTAATGAAAGATTTATTCCTCCAGAAGCAACTAAGCGGTTAAGTGATGAATTCTACTATCTGATACAAGGAGATATGACCATTCCAGAATATCATAAGAAATTCAATGAACTTTCTCGTTTTGCCCCGCATCTAATTCAAGATCCTAAGAAGAAGAATCTGAGGTTTATTAATGGGCTTCAAAGAAAGTACCAAAGTAGTGTAACTGCACATGTGCAACAATCTTTTCCCGAAATGATATATATGGCTTACCAGTATGAAGATCTAGATAAGCAAGTTCTTTTGGGCGATTAAGAAGAAAGTAGTCCTAGCAACAAAAGGAAATTTGAAACTGATAGCCCAGAGACAAGTACACAGGCTAAGGCAAGTACAACGTCTAGGGTCAGAAAGAAACCTAGAATTTATAGGAAAAAGGTTAAAGTTGAGGAAGAACCAATAACGGCCGCCACATGTTCGAGCTGCAATAGGCAAGGACATTTGGCTATAAATTGCAAATCTCGGAACAAAAGAAAGAAGGATAAATTTAAATCCAAGAAGGAGTTTCAAGAAAATAGAAAATGCAGTCTTTGCCATCAGGCTAGTCATCTTTCAAAGGTTTGCCAACCCTTAAAGAAATCTGAAGTAGTACTGGTTAACGAAGTGGCAGAAGTTCCTGCATCCTTATTTAGTCAAGTCAGACCAGATGTTTTAGAAGGCACGCTTACGGTCAAAAACATTCCATTTAAAGTGCTGTTTGATACAGGCGTGTCGCGAAGCTTTATTGCAAGTAATGCAGTTAACAAACTGGATTTGAATTTGAAAAAGCTCAAAACACCCATGAATGTCCATAATCCGGTTCGGGGTTCCCTCGATCTTAGTTGGATTTGTGGGGTGCCTGTTTCTTTTTACTGTTCTCAGTTCCATACTATCTCTAACGTCATGAATTTCACAGAATTTGATCTTATTTTGGAATTGGATTGGTTAACCAAATATGAAGCTAAGGTTAGATGTGACGACAGAGTCGTATGGGCGATGATTAAATCAGGGAATTATATAACCATTCCATGCGAAGGTCCAAATTCTGATAGAAAAGACTTTTGGTCTGCTCTTGATGTTTCTCCTGCTTAAATAGAAAATATTCCTATTGTTACGGAGAATACTCCGGTCGACGTAGAAAATATCCCTATCGTGAAGAATTATGCGGATGTGTTTGAAGAAGTTGTTAGCTTACCTTCGCCTAGGGAAATCGATTTCAAAATCTATTTAATTCTGAATTCAAGGCCAGTAGTTCACGTTGTTCGAAGAATAACCTTGAAGGAAAAAGAAGAATTAGACAATCAGACTCGACAACTTGTATGGAAGGGTTTTATCAGGCCTAGTTTCTCTAATTGGGGAGCAGCAGTGGTGTTTGTCCCAAAGTCAGACGGTTTATTGGATCGATTGAATGACGCGAATAAGCAGACATTAAAGAATAAATATCCATTGTCGCGAATTGATGATTTATTGGATCGATTGAATGGCGCGCAAGTATTTTCACGAATGGACCTAGCTACAGGTTTCCATCAACTTCATATTTTCGACGAATATGTTCCTTCGACAACATTCAGAGGTCCAGACTTATTCTATGAGTGGTTAGTAATGTCGTTCGGCTTATGTAACGGTCCAGCTTATTTTGTCGATCTAATGAACCGGGTATTCAGAGAAGTATTGAATAAATTTGTACTGGTTTTCATTGATGACATATTAATCTTTTCTAAGTCAGAAAGCGAGCATGCGAAACATTTGGAACAAGTGTTAGAAATTTTGAGAAAGTATGTTTTAAAAGCCAAATTTTCCAAGTGTATATTCTGGCAAGAAGAAGTGAAGTTCCTTGGCCATGCCATATCAAAAGAAGGAATTTCTGTGGATCCCAGTAAAATCACAACTATTCAGAATTGGAAGCAACCAACTACACCCACAGAAGTCCAAAGTTTTCTCGGATTGGCTAGTTATTATCAGAAGTTCATTAAAGATTTTTCGAAGATATCTAGTTCCTTAACGAAGCTTTCTAAGAAACATTCAAGGTTCAATTAGACTCCAGAATGTGAGGCAACTTTCCAAAAGCTGAAGTTAAGGTTGACAACTGCTCCAGTGTTAACAATTATTGATGGCAATCAAGAATTGAAAGTCTGGACTGTTGCTTCTAAAGAAGATCTTGGTGCAGTATTAATGCAAAGAGGCCAAGTAATGGCTTATGCTAGCCGTCAATTGAAGCCACATGAGAAGAATTATGCAACTCACGACCTTAAATTGTTAGCCATCGTGTTTGCTATGAAAATCTGGAGGCATTATCTATTGGGTGAGAAGTTTGAATTATACACCGATCACCAATCATTGAAGTATTTATTCACCCAGAAAGATCTGAATATGAGACAACAGCGTTGGTTAGAATTTCTCATGGCATATGATCTTGATATTTTATATACTCCGGGGAAAGCCAATGTTGTGGTTGTTGCGCTCAGCAAAAAGAATGTAATTATCACCAATCTTATAATCACGCCTTCAATCGCTCTTCAGATTGATGGTCACTTCATTTAGAAGATCAAAGAGAGAATTTAGAAAGGTGAGGCCTCGAGTTTTCAGATTGAAAACGATGGAATTCTAAGGTTGAAAGGCCGAATTTGTGTTCCAAACTTCCCTAAACTCCAGAGAGAAGCATTGGATGAATGTCACAAATCCAAACTGAGTATACATCCAGGAGTGAGCAAAATGCATAATGATATCAAACGCACTTTCTGGTGGAGATCTATGAAAAGAGACATTTCCTTGTACGTTAGCCGGTGTACTACTTGTCAACAATTCAAAAGCGATCAACAGAAACTCGCCGGATTATTGCAACCGTTGGAAGTTCCAGGTTGGAAGTGGGAACAAATTTCTATGGATTTCATAGATGGTTTGCCCAGAACCAGGAAAGGAAATGACAATATTTGGGTGATCGTAGATCATTTCATGAAGACCGCCCATTTTATACTTGTCAGATCAAATAGAACCGCCCAGAGTTTGGCGCAGATTTATTTTGAAGAAATTCTTAAAATTCATGGATTTCCCAAGAGTATCGTTAGTGATCATGACCCAATTTTTGCTAGTAAATTCTGGGAATAATTCCAAGCAGAATTGGGAACGAAACTCAACTTGAGCACCGCTTATCATCCTCAAATAGATGGTCAAACTGAGATGGTGAACCGTATACTTGAAGATTTATTGCGGGCATATGTTATTAATTTTGGCAAATCATGGGAAGACCACTTGCATTTGGCCGAGTTTTCATACAACAACAGCTACCAAGCAAGCTTGAAAATATCACCATTCGAAGCATTGTATGGTAGACCATGCAGATCTCCCGCTTGTTGGGTAGAACCTAGCAATAGACGTGTATTGGGACCAGATATGATTCGCGAAGTTGCGGATAAAGTCGATTTCATTAAGAAATGATTACTAGCCGATCAAAGCCAAAAGAAGAGCTATGCAGATTCGAAAAGAAGAGATTTGTCTTTTTCAGTTGGTGACTATGTGTATCTAAGGGTTTCCCCGATGAGAGGAGTAGTCCGATTTGGTAAAACAGGGAAGTTGGCATCTAGATTTATTGGTCCATTTCCTGTGCTCGAACGGATTGGAACTCTCGCTTATAGGGTTCAATTGCCTAATTGGTTGCTTGGGGTACATGATGTGTTTCACATATCTCAACTTCGAAAGCATGTGCATGATGCAGATTTGGTCGTGGAAGAAGCCGCGCAACAGGATTTGGAAATTACTCCGGAATTAGCTGTGAGAAGAGAGCCGATAAAGATCATTGGCAAAGAAACTAAAGAGCTGAGGAAGAAGAAGGTTCACTTATTCAAAGTGCAATGGAGTGGAGATCCGCGAGACTGTACTTGGGAAACTGAGGAAAGCATTAAGAAAGCCTATCCCAATTGCAGGCTGGATACCTCTGATTAACTCTGGTGCAAGGTACATTTACCATATATTGCATTTCCGTTTTGTTTTCTACCTTGGCTATTGTTTCCTTTTCATGGATGTATTTTTTTTAATTATATAGTCTGAATGATTTTAAAAGAACATGTGAATTAATTAGTATATTTTTGAAACGTTAATCAATAAATTGGTTGCTGTGTGTGTTGTGTGATTAAGAATTTGATTAATCAAAATATTGGAATGATAGTTAATATAATCAATAAGAGAATGAATAGTAAATTTATGCAAATGAATCAAATATTGAACCGATTTGAAAATTGATAGAAATACATGCATGTACATTATATATGTTTGAACAGGTAAATGGATTTGCTGTTGAGTAAAGAATTTATTTGCATGCCCGACAAATAGGTAAACCTTAATGAGTTGGATGCGCACTTTTATTATTATATCAACTTCTGTGAATGCCATTGGATGCGGAGTGCTGGTTGTTCTGTGTGTAATAATAAACGTCGACATAGGATAGTAACAATTAATTCTGAACTACTCTGCATGGCATACTTCTTGAAGATAGCATACTTTATCATATACCACATAAGCATTTGGAGCTTATGCGACGAGATTGAAGATTTACCATACGAGCGAGAGGCTTGTATGGCGATGACTATATTACAGGTTAAACCGAGGACTGATATGGACTATATAAAATGTAATGGTAAATTGCCAGACTAATAAAAACCCCACACGGATTTGTAGATGACAATAAACACATCTCTCTGATCATTAAGGCACAAAAACCATTTATAGGGTGACGAGAATTTATTCTCTGGAGTTATGATCTATACACACTCCCCTGTGGACACCAGAATATATCATTATAAATATGTGTATGTTTATTAGGATTTATTGGGTACCTAATACGGCCCAATAAATTTCCAAACCACTCCCCGTACAAAGGAGGTTATGGCGAAAATTTTCGAAAATTTAGGGTGTTAGCCAAATTTTTAAAGAATTAGAAAATTCTTAGAAACTGAAAAGTTGGAGCATGAAAGCCATAATGAAAGTTGAGTTGGTTAATTAATCAACTTTCAGCTTCATTCCCTTTCGGGGACGAAAAGATTTTAAGTGTGGGAGATTGTAACAAACCGGAAAATCAGAACCAATTTAAAATTTTTAATTTGGCTATTTTAGTGGATTTTGAATATTCAAAATAAATTATTTTAAATAATGACAACTAAAAATTCTTTTGGATCGAAGTTATAGCAAATATATTTATTTTGAATATAAAACAAGGCCTGAAATGGCGCGATAGTTTGAAAATTTGAATTCGAACTTTGACTAACTATACAGGATGCAAAATAAAAACAGATTTTAGTGAAATCAAAAATATTTATATCTGTTTAAGAATATCTTTCTAAAGAATCTGAAAAATCAAAATTTAATAGCGGGAATCAAAAGTTATGGCTAAATGAATTTTCAGAAAGGTCGCTATGGAATTTATATAGCCCTTGGAAATAGACATTTTGCAAACGACCTCCATTTTCGAAGAAACCACTTTTGTTGGATCCGGGATGTCAAATTATTGCTAGGTTTCAAATTCCATAATTTTTGGAGTTAATATGTAAGCGTGGCAAAGGAAAATGTGTTTGGTTAATTTTAGTAAATTTGGATCGACCGGGAAATGGCCAATTTTCAAATGGTCTCCAAATTCAACGAAACTAGTTTGGTTAGGACCGTATCGTCCAAATATAGCTATATTTATTTTTCTGGAGTTTTTGGGATCAGTATGTTGCCCCGACAAATTGAAATGTACGTTCAAATCCATATTTGAATGTTTTATATTTTAATTTGAAGAAAAACTAAATGAAACAGTCGAATGGGCCTACGAAACATATTCCATTGTTTCCGGAATGGGGGTATTTAGCTGGGACGACAGTTGTTGGGTTTGAAATGGAGCTCGTAAGGACAAAGGGGTATTTTTGGATTTTAAAATAAATATAAAAGGGCCAGGCCAATCAGAATTCACCATTATTTTCTCTCTCCCTATCCCTCTGAATCGCGAACGACGAAAACGCCTTCTTCCCTTCCCAGCTCGATTCCTCTTAAATCACTCCACGAATTTAAGTGCCCTAGTTAAACTTTTTGTAGATCTCTCCATCCTCTACAAATCCATATAAGTTTTGAAGATTTTCATTGAGTGGTTGAGGAGATTTGACGTGGGGAAGTTGTCGTGTTCAACCCACCGCCGCCCCCTCTGTACGAAATCGAACTGGGCCCCACCTATATCTTTGGGTGCGCGCCTCCTAGCTCTCCATCGTGGTGAAGCCTGATCGACGAATCGCTACACGGATTGAAATATTTTTGCAAACCTAGTTTTGAATGAATAGGCTGAGGTACGGTTTTTATTTATTTTAACAGATTTCGACAAATAAAAGCATTGCAAACTTATAAAAATCATATATTTTTGCTATGTGGTCGAAATCTAGTGAAACAAGAGACCGGGGAATTTTTAGAGCTTCCTACCATTCTTAGAGGAGTGGAACCCAATGTGAGATTTCTAAATTATAAGCAATATGGAATGGCAATGTATAAATTATATAATCGATGTCTAAGTTATATAAGCGTTGTACACCTCATGTATAAGCGTTGTATAAATTATATGTGCAATGTATAAGTTATATATGCATTATAAAATTTATATGTGCGTTGAATGGAGTTGAAATGAAATTGAAATATATTTATATACGTATAAATATTATATATATATATATACTCCCCTAGTCCGCAGACCATGGACGATATATATTGGTTGTGATTGTTTGGATTTTGGTTGACGTGAAATTTGGTTGATAAATGCGAATGGTTGATAATGATTGTATGGGGTTGAAACAAAAATGGAATTGTTTATGGAAAAATCCATTGCGATATGAAAATGAATCGAAATATTTTGATTATAAGGATAAGTCCCTTAGGGAACGCTGCGAGGTGTAAGGTAGTGCAAGGAGCCGTACTCGGGACGGTGCCAGTTTTAAACCCCCTGTCGTTATGCTACCGAAATTTTCTGAAATATTCATATGTTTGATTTATATTCATGTATTGAAACATATTGATGTGTTGGAAAATATTCATGTTTGAATTAAATTGTTTTTACAATAAAAATCACATTTTTATAATATATATGGATCGCTAAAAATATTAATGTTTGAAATGAATTGTGTTAACAATAAAAATCACATTTTTATAATATATATGAATCGCTAAAAATATTCATGTTTGAAATAAAAAATTTAAACAATAAAACTCACATTTTTACTAAATATATGAAGTGTTAAAAATAGACATGTGTCGAAATAAATATTTGTTCAGTAAAAATACTATTTTTATCAAATATAGGAAACGAAAATGGTTTGGAAATCGAAGAGTGGAATATATATAGGTATAAATATAATTAAAGTAAAACGAATAACGAAGCTGCAGTTCGTATTTTGAAATCGTGATTTTAAACGATTATTGTGGGAGATCCGACCGTCGGATTTTCCCGAAATCGTAACCATTGGGTCCTCTTTGTAAATATCTTTCCAACGATACCAAAATTTTAAAGGTCCAACGGTTAGATTTTATGAAATGCTAAATTCAAATCTGAATGAAAACAGCGCCAGAATGGATTATATTAATATATATATATATATATATATATATATATATATATAACTAAATTAAATCAAATAACGACGCTGTAGTTCGTATTTTGAAATCGTAACTTCAAACGATTGTACTGGGAGATCCGACCGTCAGATTTTCCGAAAACTGGAACCATTGGGTCCGCTTTGAAAAGATCTTTCCAATGATATAAAATATGTAAAGATCCAATGGTTAGATTTTCAGCTATGTGTAAATCAAATCTGGAGAAAAACAGCGCCATTGCCGCTTTATGGCCTGAAGCATCGTTCGAATAAATCGGCTATATTTAAATAAATAAAAATAGCGATAAATCGTTAGAAAATATTATAAAAGATATGTAATGGAAATAAACCGAATTTACTCGGTTTGTTGGATATTTGATGGTTGAATGTATTTGACGTGAAAATTACATTAATGAACTGAATTATGGATGTCAAATAATTTAACCATGGAAATGAATTGATTTGAATTCTAAATATACGTGAATTATTTGAAAAGGCCGAGTTAATTCTCATTTCAAATAATTGATCGACAGTTAGAAGTCAAAGATATGAAGATGGTGCAAGACCGAGGATCTTCACATCGAATGGATGGCTACTGATGCCTTTGATGGGAGTTGCTGCCCTGAAGGGTTTATAGTGGTGGTTGTCTACACGTACTTGTTGATCGTTTGGATGTGCGAGGGCCTCTTTCCTGTATTGGACATATGGGAGAGGAATAAGGCGCCTCCGGTTTTGTTCAGACCTAGAACGGACTCGTAAATGGATGTGTGTCTGACGTTATAGATTGAGAACGTGGTATGCAGAGATGCTGTGATCAAGGATTTTGTTGCAACAACCCGAATTTTAATAACATGTTGGAACTAGAAATCAGGGTATAATTAATTTTTAAAATAAGAATCAAGGGAAATGGGTTACGCCATTTCGTTCGTCTTGGAATTCTGCTTGAAATAGAGTCCGAGTTTGCGTAAAACGGATACCGTATGAAGAAGATATGGACGAACGAAGTTCGGCAGAAAAACCAGAAACGGGTCAGAATGCACTGGCGCACTTGGGAAGTGCGCCAGAACAAAATTGCACTGGCAGGCTTGGGAAGTGCGCCAGTACAATTTTAGCACTGGCGCACCTACGAAGTGCGCCCAAGCCAGAAAACTGGCTTGGTCAGGCCCTGCCTGGCCTGATCGGGTTCTGGTCGATTTCTGAGGCTTGGCTGAGTCACTAGGGCTTATATGTCACTTTCTGATTGGCTTCTCCTGAGATGGATGGTCTGGATTCACTCTAGCTTCATCGACGGCTCAAATCAGATTAAAATTCTATAAATACAACTCAAGTCTAACCCTAAATTGACACAAATAATATAATACTAAAGCCGTCATGCTGCTGAACTCCCTCTTGAACCATGGTCGCCGCCCCCAAATTTAAGCTTTAGCATTCAAACTCCAATCAATTCTAGGGACAAAGCTTTCATACAAAATTTAATTCGAAGAACAAGGCTTCTACAATGATTCAAGACAATAAATCAACAACGCCGCGACATTTTTACAACAAATTCAGTTCGTAATTCATTTTCCATGCTCTGTAAGTTCTAGTTATTTTCAGATTAAAATATTTAAATATAATATAGGCATGTGATGAAGTGAAATTGGATTTAAGTATGTCTATCGATCTATTTCTGTTGCTTCTTGAATCTTGAGATTTGAGACTTGTCTATCTTTATTCTCATGCCAAGTTAATGATTTATTCAGCAGTTTTCTTGATTCGTAATGATGTTATCATCAAGTTGTAATCTTTATGCCTATCATGATGATTTATGCTATTTCCTTTCTGATCTTGCTCTTATTGCAACTTCTACCTCCCCCTATTTATTTTCTTTTGATGAACCTTGGTCAATTTCGGACCTAGGCCTAAAACGCGATTTGCGTACGATTGAATACGGGGAAATATTGGGTTAATACCTAATTGGATATATGTGTTTGGTCGAATTGATGGCATAACATAAAAAAATTGGATATTTGGGTATTACTACCATTAACATGAAATTGAATATTTGGGTATTGTCATTGTAATAGTAATTGCAAGAATGGGGATTGGCATATATAGTTTGACATGGATCTTGATATATGTAATTTGGCTAGAACTCGTTATGGGTAAATTGGTGTAAACATGTTAAATATGTAATTTTGGGTATAAAACTGGATCTATGTAAATTAAGCATAGCTTTGTAAACATGTAGATCATGAATCTTGACATATGTAAAACGGTATGAAACTTGATATATGTGTAAATTGGAATAAAATTTGCATACATGTAAAATGGCATGAGTTGAACATATGTAAATTTGGTATGAATTGGGCATATGTAAAACTGACATGTAACGTAGAACTTGGGCATATGTTAATTATGTAAAATTTGGAGTAGAAAAATATATGATAATTTATGATTTGGAGAAAGTTTAATATGAACGCGCCTAAGTTGGGTTTTGGGCAGTTGGTATGTATTGGAAATAGGAGGCTATAACTTGGCATAACCTTATAGTAAATTATGATAATAATTTGGGAATACGTTTTAGGAAAAAACGTGAATCATGAACATTTATATATGTTAAACACATGAACTGATATTGGTGTTTTGGGTGGAATGCGACCATTAATGAACCTTTGACACGAGGTTTGACTCAGTTTGTGGTGTAAATCTGCCCGGAACCGCCCGGCAAATCCAGTAGCCACAAAGTGTCAGTCTAATGTGAGAGGTCGAAGGTCAAATTCTAGGTGTAACGGGTTATGACATGAGGTTAGACCCAGTTTGTGGTGTAAATCTGCCCGGAACCGCCCGACAAATCTAGTGGCCACAAAATTCACGGTCTAATGTGAGAGGTCATGATTCGTTAGTCATAATGAATGAATTAAGGAATACTAACCATAATATGACGTGGGTATGGTTAGAGGGTTAGGTGGGATGACATGGAAATTTGTCATATAAATGTGGACCTAACCGGTATGAGTTAAGAACATGTAAAACCTATAAGTGTAGGCTCAACCAACATAACTGTTGATCAGACCAATGTGTGGGTTAATTAATATGACTAGACTAATGACCCTTAACCAATATGATATGAGTGGGTGGGTTAAGTAACGTGGCTAAGCTAATACCACTTAACCGTTATAACGTGACTAGCGGATGGGTTGGGCTAACTTGAATAGGTTGATAACACCCAATCGATATAACCTGATGCGTGGTAGGGTTAAGTAAACACACAAGAGTAACACTTAACCATTATAATATGACTGGTGGATGGGGTTAAGTTAACATGCACTCAACCAATATAACATGATGCGTGGTAAGGTTAAGTAACAACAAAGGGTAACACTTAACCGTCACAACATCATAAGTAGGTGGGCTAAGTCAATATACACTTAATCAATATGACATGACATGCGGTGGGGTTAAGTTAACACAATGGAGAACACTTAGACAGTATAACAAGGCTTGCGGTAGGGTTAAGTAACACATGGAACAACACTTAACCAATATAACATGATGTGTTGTAGGGTTAAGCAAAACAAGAGAAACACTTAACCAATTTAACGTAATGGACGGAGAGTGTTAAGTACATCACGGGAAGGTGGGTAATATCTGTATATATAGGCCCACACACTTAACCAGTAGGAAACCCTAGTAAAGGGGACCCATTTCAACAGTAACCCATAATCAGGTATCAACGGTACCCTGAAACTAGGCAGGGTGGGGCACGATTACTGGGCTGAATGTAAGCGGTCAAACGACGGCGGTGGGTGCACAGTGCATGTCTAACGGGGTGCGGGCGTGCACACACTCCGGAGCAGACAACCAGGGCACTAGGGACACTAGTAGTATAACCTATGTCTTTTAGTTTTGTGTCGGGGCCGCCTCCATGGGTCTTGATGCACCCCACGGTGGGACCAGCATAGGTATCTACAATCATTGGGGGCCGTATGATACACGTAGGTAGCATAATCCCTAGGTTGGACCTAGGTGGCATAAACCCTAAATCCAAGAAGCGTTCAATTAGTAGCATAATCCCTAGGTTGGACCTAGGTGGCATAAATCCTAGTTGAATCTAAGAATCGCTCCATAGAAAACCCTAGATTAGATCTAGGTAATAAATAATAGATGTACACGTGAAAGCAACCTTAATTTCGGGGATTGGGATCACGTTATGATTTTATCATTTTATATAGATTACTAGTTGGGACACTAGTTAGGTGGTGCAGAGCAAATAGATATCATTATAATGGTGAAGTAGAGAAATCTTGCGATGCTTGATAGAAATGTTGCGAAACTATACTTAGTTCATCTTGAATGGGAACCTTGCAATGTTATACATGACAAAAATCATATGAGGTTATTCTTAGTTATCTTTCCTGTAGCTTATCTTGTCATCATGCTTATAGTTTATTCATGCCATGTTATCTTTACCTGTTTTTATGCTGAAAGTCACTAGGACCTACTCAGTCTTTATGACTGACCCATTTTGTTTCGCCTCTTTTTCTCCCGTCCCCCCCCCCCCCCCAGGTTCACAGGGTGTGAATACAGCTTAGTTCGGATCTTACCAAGCTCCAAGGCTCTTTCTTGTACGGCTTGGATTTCTCTTGGCTATGGCTTGCTTTGCTTTATTGGGGAACACTACAACTTATTTTATGCTTCTTTGTTTTTGAGCAAGACAGATATTTTAACTATGTAATTGGGTATTGGAAGTTGATGGGCTTTTATTGTAAACAATTATATTTAGCAAGTGGTTTGAAGTACTCCCACTTTACTTTCCGCTGTTTTATATATGTCTGTCTTGTAATATTTTTGTTCCAGTACCCATAATGCTCCATTGAAGTTAAGGCATTCCCTTTGTGAGTGACCTTAACGGATGTGGGGTGTTACATTTGGTTTCAGAGCAGAAGGTTACCGGAGTGGGCAAAAGTTTTTTTTAAAACCTTCTGAAAAACTATTTTTAAAAAACCGTTTACAATGAAGCATTTTCTAAGAAAAGTTTTGTTTTACGAAAGGCATATTCCCCAAAGCCATATGCATTATCTTTTGATTCTCTCGTTGAGTCTCTTCTCTCTTTCTTTTCCACCATAGTTTGTAGGCATACAACGCATGTCGGAGGGCAAAGGAGTACCCAACTTCCATCTATAGCCGCAGTAATTCCATCTGCGTCTAATCTTATTTCAAGCTTTGTAGAGTTGCCGTGCGATGGAGGTAGCTTTTCGAGAAATTTGTCAACAAGCTATAAAAGGATAGCAAGAACGAGGATAAAGAACACAAGCCTAAGGATGAGAAACTTGTTGATATGGCTTAATCCACGAAGGAGGAAAAGGTGAAAGGGAAGAGGCCAAAGTGGAAGAATAATAAAACCCACGACAAGAAAGAGTATCTTTAGTATAGTAAAAAGGGACATGTAGTTAAGTATTAAGGGACAAGGGAAAAGGACAAGATCATCGAGAGGGCAATTGTATGCTCTCACTACTAGCGTACCTAAGAAGAGGTGGTAACGTTTCTGTTAAAAGTTTAGCTTTCCTTTTCTATCATCCCGTTAGAATTTTGTTTTTGTACATCGCATCCCTTTTTAATTCTGCTTCGATAGTTGAGTCTCTGCACCTTAGTACTAGCGTAGTAGAGGGTCCCATTTTTGTCTCAAACCCTGTTGGGGAATCGGCTCATTTATTCATGACTTGTTTGGATTTGAGAATGTCAATGCTAAGTGTTAAGTTTAGAAGTAACGTTTATGTTTTTGGGTTATGGGTTGTTTCTAGAGATGGAGTGGTTATCCAGAAATGATACTATTCTCGAGTATGAAAAGAGGCTAGTTAGACTCTTGACTTGCCTCGGTAATACCCTCGAAGTCTAGTGTAACCATTAGGGTTCTGCCATGCTTAGTTACCTAGAATCTCTTGATACATTTATCAATCCGCTCGAGTAGTGTTCGCCACTAAGGCGGATGGCTCATTTCGCTTATGCATGAGTTACAGAAAATCACCTTAGTAAGTACACTTGGCAACATGGTTGGCATTTTTTTATTTTCAAAAGATAATTCATTTATGTGGAATACCTTCTAAGCGAATTCACTAGTGAATTTTGCAGAGCTTGCATGAAACCATGAGCACGCAGTTATGTTTAAGCTGAGTATACGAGAAAAAGAATAAGTGAAAGTGGAACGAGAGGCGACAGTGAAATGAGTTCCAACTCATATTTTGGAAATAGGAATTAAGAAGCTACGAAATTGTGAAGCTAAAGACGGTCAAAGCATAATGGAGTTAAGCTCAAGGAAATACGACTTAGAAGATTGAAGACTAGACATTCACATCATATCTCTTTTTAAGAGTATATCCTTGATCCCTCTTTTCCTATAGAGCTTACTTGTATATTATCTTTTAAGTATAGCCTCTCGATCCTATTCTCAATCCTATTTCTGCTGCAAAACCCCATAGGGATCATCTGTTAGTAATACATGTTGGAGCTTGAGGGTGTCCGTTGGGTTGAGTAATTCTTTGGGCGTCATCCTGATGTTGATTTCGGTCTTCGGGCTGGTGCTTAGGGAGTTCTTCTCCTAACCAGTATATATGTGGCGTAGGTTTACAGTTCTGACATTGCCTGATGGGCACAAAGTTTTTACTTGCTTCTATCATTCGACTATACCTTTAGGTAGGAACAATTGGGTGTAAACATGTGTTTGAGACATGTTACGATTGATGGTTGCAAGTGACTGCAAGTGGTTGCTAGTGGTTGCTCGTGAATGCATTTACACATTAGGCACTAGATCGGCTCAGTCACCTTTCATATTGCATATGCATGAGTGTTTATACTTGTTAATGGATGAATTTGAATATGTTATCATATGGATGTTGCATATGGATGGATGTTTGTGCACACATATAGTGTTAGTGTGACTAGGACTATTTGCATACATGTGGACTCATGGCACTAAACATATTTTGCATTAAGAAGATCAATCAGGCCTGATCATTTGCATTAGATAAGGAACATATACGCACACTTTCTGCATATGTTCATACAACATTAGAAATCTCTTAAGGACAATAGATGCCTGTGATTGATGATTGAGTAGATGGATGATTGGATGGTAGGACACATTCTTCATAACTTGAAGATTTCGGGGACGAAATCCTTTAAGGAGGGGAGAATGTAACAACCCGAATTTTAATAACATGTTGAAACTAGAAATCAGGGTATAATTAATTTTTAAAATAAGAGTCAAGGGAAATGGGTTACGCCATTTCATTCATCTCGGAATTCTGCTTGAAATAAAGTCCGAGGTTGCGTAAAACGGATATTGTATGAAGAAGATATGGACGAACGAAGTTGGGCAGAAAAACCAGAAACGGGTCAGAATGCACTGGCGCACTTGGGAAGTGCGCCAGAACAAAATTGCACTGGCGCACTTGGGAAGTGCGCCAGTACAATTTTAGCACTGGCGCACCTGTCAAGTGCGCCCAAGCTAGAAAACTGGCTTGGTCAGGCCCTGGCTGGCCTGATCAGGTTCTGGTCGATTTCTGAGGCTTGGCTGAGTCACTAGGGCTTACATGTCACTTTCTGATTGGCTTCTCTTGAGATGGATGGTCTGGATTCACTCTAGCTTCATCGACGGCTCAAATCAGATTAAAATTCTATAAATACAACTCAAGTCTAACCCTAAATTGACACAAATAATATAATATTAAAGCCGTCATGCTGCTGAACTCCCTCTTGAACCATGGCCGCCGCCCCAAATTAAAGCTTAAGCATTCAAACTCCAATCAATTCTAGGGACAAAGCTTTCATACAAAATTTAATTCGAAGAACAAGGCTTCTACAATGATTCAAGACAATAAATCAACAACGCCGCGACATTTTTACAACAAATTCAGTTCGTAATTCATTTGCCATGCTCTGTAAGTTCTAGTTATTTTCAGATTAAAATATTTAAATATAATATGGGCATGTGATGAAGTGAAATTGGATTTAAGTATGTTTATCGATCTATTTCTGTTGCTTCTTGAATCTTGAGATTTGAGACTTGTCTATCTTTATTCTTATGCCAAGTTTATGATCTGTTCAGCAGTTTTCTTGATTCGTAATGATGTTATCGTCAAGTTGTAATCTTTATGCCTATCATGATGATTTATGTTGTTTCCTTTCTGATCTTGCTCTTATTGCAACTTCTACCTCCCCCTATTTATTTTCTTTTGATGAACCTTGGTCAATTTCGGACCTAGGCCTAAAACGCGATTTGCGTACGATTGAATACGGGGAAATATTGGGTTAATACCTAACTGGATATATGTGTTTGGTGGAATTGATGGCATAACATAAAAAATTGGATATTTGGGTATTACTACCATTAACATGAAATTGAATATCTGGGTATTGTCATTGTAATAGTAATTGCAAGAATAGGGATTGGCATATATAGTTTGACATGGATCTTGATATATGTAATTTGGCTAGAACTCATTATGGGTAAATTGGTGTAAACATGTTAAATATGTAATTTTGGGTATAAAACTGGATCTTTGTAAATTAAGCATAGCTTTGTAAACATGTAGATCATGAATCTTGACATATGTAAAATGGTACGAAACTTGATATATGTGTAAATTGGCATAAAATTTGCATACATGTAAAACGGCATGAATTGAACACATGTAAATTTGGTATGAATTGGGCATATGTAAAACTGACATGTAACCTAGAACTTGGGCATATGTTAATTATGTAAAATTTGGAGTAGAAACATATATGATAATTTATGATTTGGAGAAAGTTTAATATGAACGCGCCTAAGTTGGGTTTTGGGTAGTTGGTATGTACTGGAAATAGGAGGCTATAACTTGGCATAAACTTATAGTAAATTATGATAATAATTTGGGAATACGTTTTGGGCAAAAACGTGAATCGTGAAAATTTATATATGTTAAACACATGAACTGATATTGGGGTTTTGGGTGGAATGCGACCATTAATGAACCTTTGACACGAGGTTAGACTCAGTTCGTGGTGTAAATCTGCCTGGAACCGCCCGACAAATCCAGTAACCACAAAGTGTCAGTCTAATGTGAGAGGTCGATGGTCAAATTGTAGGCGTAACGGGTTATGAAACGAGGTTAGACCCAGTTTGTGGTGTAAATCTGCCCGGAACCGCCCGGCAAATCCAGTGGCCACAAAATGCACGGTCTAATGTGAGAGGTCATGATTCGTTCGTCATAATGAATGAATTAAGGATTACTAACCATAATAAGACGTGGGTATGGTTAGAGGGTTAGGTGGGATGACATGGAAATTTGTCATATAATTGTGGACCTAACTGGTATGAGTTAAGAACATGTAAAACTTATAAGTGCAGGCTCAACCAACATAACTATTGATCAGACCAATGTGTGGGTTAAGTAATATGACTAGACTAATGACACTTAACCAATATGATATGAGTGGGTGGGTTAAGTATCGTGGCTAAGCAAATAACACTTAACCGTTATAACGTGACTAGCGGATGGGTTGGGCTAACTTGAATAGGTTGATAACACCCAATCGATATAACCTGATACGTGGTAGGGTTAAGTAAACACACGAGAGTAACACTTAACCATTATAATATGACTGGTGGATGGGGTTAAGTTATCATGCACTTAACCAATATAACGTGATGCGTAGTAAGGTTAAGTAACAACAAAGGGTAACACTTAACCGTCACAACATGATAAGTAGGTGGGCTAAGTCAATATACACTTAACCAATATGACATGACATGCGGTGGGGTTATGTTAACACAAGGGAGAACACTTAACCGGTATAACAAGGCTTGCGGTAGGGTTAAGTAACACAAGGAACAACACTTAACCAATATAACATGATGTGTGGTAGGGTTAAGTAAAACAAGAGAAACACTTAACCAATTTAATGTAATGGACGGAGAGGGTTACGTACATCACGGGAAGGTGGGTAATATCTGTATATATAGGCCCACACACTTAATCAGTAGGAAACCCTAGTAACGGGGACCCATTTCAGCAGTAACCCAAAATTAGGTATCAACGGTACCCTGAAACTAGGCAGGGTGGGGCACGATTACTGGGCTGATTGTAAGCGGTCAAACGACGGCGGTGGGTGCACAGTGCAAGTCTAACGGGATGCGGGCGTGCACACACTCCGGAGCAGACAACCAGAGCACTGGGGACACAAGTACTATAACCTATGTCTTCTAGTTTTGCGTAGGGGCCGCCACTATGGATCTTGATACACCCCATGGTGGGACCAGCATAGTTATCTACAATCATTGAGGGCCGTATGATACACGTAGGTAGCATAATCCCTAGGTTGGACCTAGGTGGCATAAACCCTAAATCCAAGAAGCGTTCAATTAGTAGCATAATCCCTAGGTTGGACCTAGGTGGCATAAATCCTGGTTGAATCTAAGAATCGCTCGATAGAAAACCCTAGATTAGATCTAGGTAATAAATAATAGATGTACACGTGAAAGCAACCTTAATTTCGGGGATTGAGATCACGTTATGATTTTATCATTTTATATAGATTACTAGTTGGGACACTAGTTAGGTGGTGCAGAGCAAATAGATATCATTTTAATGGTGAAGTGAGAAATCTTGCGATGCTTGATAGAAATCTTGCGAAACTATACTTAGTTCATCTTGAATGGGAACCTTGCAATGTTATACATGACAAAAATCATATGAGGTTATTCTTAGTTATCTTTCCTATAGCTTATCTTGTCATCATGCTTATAGTTTATTCATGCCATGTTATCTTTACCTGTTTTTATGCTGAAAGTCACTAGGACCTACTCTGTCTTTATGACTGACCCGTTTTGTTTCACCTCTTTTTCTCTCGTCCCCCCTAGGTTCACAGGGTGGGAATACAGCTTAGTTCGGATCTTACCATGCTCCAAGGCTCTTTCTTGTATGGCTTGGATTTCTCTTGGCTATGGCTTGTTTTTCTTTATTGGGGAACACTACAAATTATTTTATGCTTCTTTGTTTTTTAGCAAGACAGATATTTTAACTATGTAATTGGGTATTGGAAGTTGATGGGCTTTTATTGTAAACAATTATATTTAGCAAGTGATTTGAAGTACTCCCACTTTACTTTCCGCTGTTTTATATATGTTTGTCTTGTAATATTTCTGTTCCCGTACCCATAATGCTCCATTGAAGTTAAGGCATTCCCTTTGTGAGTGACCTTAACGGATGTGGGTGTTACATTTATTGAAAAGAAAATTCTTATGGTTGACGTCAAAGCTTGGCTTTAAACAGCTAGCTTTGTGTTTAGCGTTGATTCGCGAGCCTCACACCCCGGTATGGACCAGAAACGGGAGAGGACTTCCGGGAGGACATGCGTTTCCTTCTAGCTAGGAGTGGTGTTTTGGGTTTTACACGCCCGAGAATTTTACTTATGTGGATGATGGATAGCGAGGCTCCTCGCTTATATCGATCGCTATAGGGCTGATGGTTTGGTCGGTATATGACCAGTTTACGCCCCATAAGGTGGGGAAACGCCTTGTCCAGGCATTTTAATCCACTCTGCGTGGACCGGCCCGAATGATCTAAAGGCTTGATAGAGTACTTGCCTGAGACATGGGCTAGATTGCCTCGAAGAGGTAAGGACGATCCGTTGCCTTGGTTCATGATGGAAATCCAGTTTCCAAATACGACATCGTGCAGTTTTGATTGTATACCTATATATGGTGATAGTGGTATTGGGCATTTATGCCATCTATGATTGATACTTATGGTTGAAATTGTTTTTTAAACATATAAACACTAGTAATAATATCAAATGCGTTTGTTTTATTCGTATCAAACATATTTTGGCCATTATAAGGTAAAACTCTATCCTCCAGTTTGCGTTGCATTATGTGATGGGAACTGAGTCTTATAATGGCTTCATTTTTGTAAAAAGCGTTGCGATGTTTAAATGATTTCTTTTTTTGAGCACTGGCAATCCAATGGAGTATAACCGTTCCGCATTAGCGGCGTAGTCCTGTGATTGGCCCTATTGTATGATAAGTTTAGTTGATTTCTCATACCAGTCCCATGACTGACTCGTAGTTTGTTTCACTTGCAAACTCGGGTGCCCTATTTTCTACACGGGTAGCCTTGTCTTCAGGTTTTAGCAGGCTCTTTCTGGATAGCTATGGAGCTGAAGATGGATTCTATCACTTCTTTCTTTTTATGCTGTTTAGCTCCTATTGTACATATTATGTTTTGATTCCGCTGTAGTCATTTTATGTAAAGCTGAACTGCATTTTGTACTAAGTATGATCCTATATACTACGTAACTCGGATGATTATGTTTATCCAGTGTATTCTGTTATACATTATCTGGTGTATGTATTTATTTTTGTTCTGCTGTTATCTGTTTATGTGTTATATTCCAAAGATTACCATTGCCACCGTGGAACGGGGGTTTGGGGTTGTCACAACTTGATTGTTGATAATGTCATTTGATTATTGGTTTGATTAATTAAAATTTTGAACCATTACACCAAATTGTATCAAATATTGAACTGAATTGAAAATTGTTTAGAAATGCATGCATGTACATATATATGTGTGAATAGGTCATAACAAGGAGGCTAGAGAAGAGGAATAAATTGTATGCCCGACAAATAGGTACATGTTTACTAATTTATTGGGTTTTGATGATTTTATGAGCCGATTGGCTTTTTCTTTTTCTTTTGGATAGATGAGGGCCCTGCGTGGCAAGTTGCGGTTTTAAATATCTTCCGGCACAAAGGAGGTTATGGCGAAAATTTTCAAAAAATTAGGGTGTTAGCCAAATTTTTGAAGAATTTGAAAATTCTTAGAAACTGAAAAGTTGAAGAATGAAAGCCAAATTGAAAGTTGAATCGATTAGTAAAACAACTTTCAGCTTCGTTTCTTTTCAAGGGAGAAAAGATTGAAGTGGGGGAGATTGTAACAACCTGGAAAACATAACCAATTTAAAATTTTTATTCTGGCTATTTTAATGAATTTTGAATATATAACACGATTTATTTTAAATAATAACGACTAGAAATTTATTTTGAATAGAATTAGAACGTATAAATTTATTTAAATCGAAGTTAAATATAAATATTTATTGTAATTATAAAAGGAATTGGAAATGACGCGGTAGTTTGAAAATTCGATTTCATATTTCAAATGAATGTTCATGATTCAAAATAAACCGAATTTTGGTGAAACCACAAATATTTGAATCTATTTGAAAATATCTTTCCATCGAGTGTGAAAAATCAAGATTTCATAACGGGAATAAAAAGTTATATCCAGTAGAAAATTCAGAATAGTCGCTATGGAATTTTATATAGTATATAGCCCTTAAAAATAGCGATTTTGCGAACGACCTCCGTTTTCAACGAGACCACTTTGTTGGATCCGGAATGTCAAATTATTGCTAGATTCCAATTTTCATAATTTTTGGAACCAATATGTGAGCGTGGTGAATTTAAACGTGTTTTGTCAATTCAGTTTGAATTTAATCGACTGGAAAATGAACGTTTTTCAAACAGTCTCAAAATTCGATGAAATTAGTTTAGTTAGGACTGTATCGTCAAAACATAGCTAGATTTATTTTTCTGGAATTTTTGGAGTCCGTATGTGGTCCCGGTAAATTAAAATGTGCGTTTGAATTTAAAATATAATGATTTATATTTTAAATTTAGCAGAAACTGATCGTAACAACCGAATTTGGTTACAAAACATAACCCATTGTGCTCGGAATGAGGGTGTTTAGCTAGGGGCGACAGTCGTTGGACTCGATTTGGAGTTCGTATCAATATGAAGGTATTTTCGGATTTAAAATAATAAAATATAATATAAATTTTATATACCCCCCATTTTTCCATAAACCCTAATTCCCAAATAGCCCACCATCATTCAAAATGAAGGGTGGAAATTGCTCCATATTTCCCCTCGATTTTTTGCCAAATCCATACGGTATTTTCATACAATTATAAAACGGAAATCCGAGTACTCTCTACCCTCTTCAATCACATATAAATTTGATCATTTATCGTCGAGTAGTTTGGTAGAATTCTGGGCTCAAAGAGCCGCCGATCATTCATGCATTTCGAGGCCATGGGACTATTGAACGCTGCGCCGCCGCTGTCATATGTGCGGGAGAGTGGCGGCGGCGGCGTGGCATATCCCGATTAGGGTCCGGCCCCCTGTGGCGCCGCTGGCGGAGGAAAGTTGACGTCGAGCAGTTTTTGGGGTTTCCCAGAATTTGAACGAGAGGGATTAGGAAAAGGTAACGATTTTAGTAACGTTTAAAACGTTATGAAATATTTATTAATTTAATTAATAACTCGATTAAACTATCCAGTATTTAAAAACACGTATCTTTCTCAAACGAGATCGAAATCAAGCGATTTCAGATCCATTGCGTACCGAGAGCTTCGCAAAAAAACTGACTGGGTCCAATTTGGGGCACGTTGGAATTTTGGGCAAATTCAAATTCAAACTGTACTCAAATCATCTGTAAAAGACTAGAGGAGTGGAAACAAACGTTAGAAATCCTTCTCACTCTATTTATTTTCTAGTAAATTATTAACTAGGATGCAGACGGTGCTTAGCAGCACCCGACACCATTTATTGTACAAACAATGATTGTTTGTTTGGACTGTAATGTGTTGTGACATGAAATGAATTGAGTAAAATATTCGTGTATGGAATAAAATATTTGAAAATTAAAAATACCATTTTTTATTGTATATATGAACTGAATAAAATATTCATGCATGGAATAAAATATCTGAACAATAAAAATATCATTTTTATTGTGTATATGAAGTGAATAAAATATTCATGTATGGAATAAAATATCTGAACAATAAAAATATCATTTTTATTGTATATATGAACTGAAAAAAATATACATGAGTTGAAATAAATATTCATTTACAAATCAGATGATTTGTTTATGTACACCCATTTAACTGACATTGGTTGGGACGATAATATTTTACACATCGCCCAACTGCACAAATAATAATCAGTGTTGTTGTTTGAAAACCCCACACGGGTATTAGGATGATAGTGGACATACACTAATCCCAATATTTAGTTGTTTGTCAATCGATGGGTTGACAGACCGTTGTAAGCGTTAATTATTTATATTTAATGCTTATGCAGTTGTGTGATGCACTCTGGGTGATGGTTGACTATGTTTGATTATTGTTGTGTCCATGTGTGTATGAAATCCATATAAATAAAATTATATTGTAATCGGCTATGTCTGGTTCCAATTCAGAAAGAACGAATATTTTAAATTAACGAATAATTTAAAATGATGAATACTGAATATTTTAAAATAACTAATATTTTAAAATAATATTCAGTAAAGAATCAAAATATGATTTTGATGTCCAATTTTGGATGGACACGAAAATATTTAGATATATAAAGCCATGTTGATTAGATAAACACCATTTTGACGCAAACGATATTTATATCGATTTTATTCATGTTTATAATGAATATCGAAAAAGAAATGATTTCAAAATTTGATATTTTAAAAATATTATTATTTATATATTATAATGATAAGGAAAATTCAATTTTGATTTAAAATTGGAAATGAAGTTAGAATTATTTTAAAACGAATTTATAAAATATGTTTTAAATGGAAATCGACGAAATATATATGATATATATATATTATATATATTTCATGGCCTGAATAGAACGCGCTGCGCTGCTGCAGTTCTCGAATATCGACCGTTGACTTCGAATGGACATTACTGGAACCGTTGGGTTCGTATCGAAAAGTACTTTCCAATGAATATAAGAGATTGGAAATCTAACGGTTGGATTTGGAAATATGTTTAAATCAAATTTGGAAAAGGTCGTTGTAAGTGCAGTTCGATGGCCGTTTATGGAAATCGACTGTACGGGCCTTGATAAAATTATTAAAAATATTAATAATTTCTGTAAAATCATTATTAATGATTTGGAAAGAATTTGGATGAAAAATTCCATGTTTGAAAAGATAAAAATATATTTTTTATCAAAATGAACTAGTTATGAACTAGAATTATAATCCAATATTTTTAAATAAATAAATTGGATTTGAAATGGTTTTAAAAATAACCAGAATTTCCAATATATGAATTGGAATGGATTTGAATTGAAATTATCTTCGGATTATTTCGGTGTTGGATTTCGTGATTATACAGATATTGTTATAGAAATTTGATAGATATATTTATATCGTTATTTCCAGTACGATATTTGTTGGTTGCAGAATTTGATATTGAATATAAGCCGATATATTTTCTTTTCAGAACCTTGTATTTAATATCAAATGGGATTTTGGGTTTGTCATGAACGGTGTCTTAAATAACACTGTTCTTAAACCCAGTTGAGGAGAGAATAAATCTCTTTATTAAGATTTAGTGAAATTTTCCAATTAATTAATATTTAATTGGTATTGAATAAATGAATTGATTTTTAGGTTGTCGTGAACGGTGTCTTCAGTAACACTGTTCTTAAACACCGTTTGAAAAAAATAAATCTTTTAATTAAGATTATTAGAGTTTCCAGTTACATTTGGTAATTGGAATAAAATGGAGTGTGAATCGGGTTTATCGTGCACTGTGTTTTTAACGACATTCGTTATTTAACCCGATTTACATTGAAATGTGATTTGGAATTTATAAATATTTTAATTTAGATTTAAGGGAATTTTCCAAAGAAAAGTTTTCCAATTTAATAAAATAAATTGGAATGGTGCGGAATTCGATTTGGTAATAATCGAAGTGAACTTCTGTGGAGGAGGCCTGTTAATATATGTGGAATTTAAAAGGCTTTGTCATTATTCCATTTATATTATTAGTCAGATACGAAAGTTTATATCGAGCATATATATCGATCTGTTTTCCGTGAAGATTCCTTAATTAATGGAATGTGATTTTGGGTTTATCATGAATTGTGTTTTAAATGACATTAGTTCTTTAACCCAGTTAAAGATAAGATTAATTTCTTAACTTTGAATAATCATTAAGTAATGATTTTTATGATTTAAAATGTATTAGAGTTTTAATGAATCTTTAATTAGATTGGAATGTGAATGGGATAATTAAATTTATTGATTTCATGAAATGATCGAGAATGGAGTATCACCTGTTTTGCTCCAAGCGATAGTTAAATATTTAATTAGATTTGAACGTGAAATGGTAAATAAATTTACCGATAACACTGTGGTGTTTGTAATAACCCGGAAATCTGAGCCAATTTAAAATTTTTATTTTGGCAATTTTAGCGAATTTTGAATATTTAAAATGATTATTTTAAATAATAATGACGAGAAATTTAATTCGAATTGAAATAGAACGTATATATTTATATATGTCGTCGTTAGAATACAAATAATTATTTATAATTATAAAGGAATTGAAGATGGCGCGGTAGTTCGATAATTCGATTTCAAATTTCAATTGAACATACCGGGTGCAAAATAAACCGGATTTCAGCGAAACTAAAATTATTAGAATCTATTTGAGAATATCTTTCCAACGAATCCGAAAAATTGAAATTTCATAGCGGGAACCAAAAGTTATGCCCAGTCGAAAATTTAGAATAGTCGCTATGGAATTCTGGCCCTTAAAAATGGAGATTTTGGAAACGACCTCGGTTTTCGACGAAACCAATTTTGTTGGATCCGTGATGTCAAGTTATTGCTAGGTTCCAATTTTCGTAATTTTTCGAATCAATATGTGGGCGTGGCAAAGGAAAATGTGTTTGACCAATTTTAGTTGATTTTAATCGACTGGAAAATGGCCATTTTTCAAACGGTCTCAAAATTTGACGAAATTAGTTTTGTTAGGACCGTATCATCAATACGAAGCTAGAAAATATTTTTTGAAATTTTTTCGAGTTAGTGCGTGGCCCCGGTAAATTGAAATGTGCGTTCAAATTCAATATATAGAGTTATATTTTGATTTTGACGAAAACTGATCGAAACAGCCGAATTGGCTTGCGATACATATCCCATTGTGTTCGGAATGGCGGTAATACACTAGGGGCGACAGTCACTGGGTCTCGATAGGTGCTAGAATTAAAAGTCAACCTTTATTGGAGAAAATAGATTAATTAAATGAAATATATATAAAACCATGGCCCCTACTTTTCCCTCTTATTTCTCTTCTATTCAGAAAAAAAAACCCGAAGCCAACTGTAGCCCTAACCCCTCGATCGCGCACCGCCTCCTCCTTCATTGGACCCTGCGCCTCTGCCCAGCAAGCCACCGCGATTCCCCCCTCCCCTGCTCCAATCTGCTTCTTTTCTCCTCCTCCTGCAGCGTATCCTCCTCCACCTCCTCTCCTTTCTCCTACCTCCAACGCACGAAGACCCTCCGCCCTCCTAAAACCCGACGCCGACCATCCACCTCCCCCTTGACCCCCGACGCAGCACAACAGCCCCCCCTCGGCCTCCTCCTCCCTCCCCGATAAATGACAGTGAGTCCTTTTATTTATTTTGTTTAATTTAGTTCTTTTATATATTCTATTGTAGAAAAAGAATTGATTTTTATTTTATAAGTAGCATTGATGGAGAAAGGTTTGATTTTATTTTTAAAGAAAACTTTAATTTGTATCATATGTGAAGTAAGAAAAAGGTTGGATTTTTATCATCTTGAAAGCAAGATAAAAATATAATTTTTATATTATAGAAAGGTTAAAAATATGATTTTTTATATTATATAGATAATAAAATTTTGATCTTTATTATAGTAGCTGTATAAAAATAGAATTTTTATCTATATAGTAGCGGTATAAAAATAGAATTTTTATCTATATAGTAGCTGTATAAAAATAGAATTTTTATCTATATAGTAGTGATATAAAAATAGAATTTTTATCTATATAGTAGCTGTATAAAAATAGAATTTTTATCTATATAGTAGCGATATAAAATAGAATTTTTATCTATATAGTTGCAGTATAAAAATGTGATTTTTTATCCCTATAGCGTTGAAATAAAAATGTGATTTTTATATATGTAGTGAATACGGGCAACGAAAGTTTCAGACGGCGAAGATCTTCTACACAAGAAGAGTCGTGGCGTTTGGATTAGCTAATCGGTGAGAACTTCTCACCTTTAATTTTCTTTTCTAGTTAAAATATATACTAGGATGCAGACGGTGCTTAGCAGCACCCGACACTCGTCGTCCACAGACCATGGACGGCTGGTATGTTTGATTGTTTGTTGTGGTGAAATTTGATTGTGTGATGTGAAATGAAATAAAATATTTATGTAGTTAAAAATATTTTATCGTTAAAAATATAATTTTTAACGGGTATGTGAATAAATAAAAATCTGTGTTTGTTGATTTGAAACCCCACACGGGTATTGGGATGATATTTGGCATACACTAATCCCAATTATTTAATTGTATGTCGATCGATTGGTCGACAGACTGTGTAAACGTTAATTATTTATATTTGATGCTTATGCAGTTGTGTGGTGCATTTTCGATGATGGTTGATTATTTATCGTTGCTATTATGCACATGTGTTGTATGGAAACCATATAATTAACATTATATGGTAATTGATTGGGCCTCATTCCAATTGGGGAAATAAAGAATATTATAAAATATAAATGATCATGTGTTGAAAATAATCATGTGTTGAAAATAATCATGTGTTGAAAATTAACATGTGTTGAAATAAATATTTTAACAATAAAATTTACATCTTTATCTCATTTAAAGTTAGAAACTAACTGGAAAATAGATAAGATGAGTGGTTTCCTGGGTATTGATCTGATATTGGTTTCGGCCTTCGGGGTTAATACTTAGGAAATCATTTTCTTACTACTTTACTGTTGGAGTCTGATTTAAAAATCAAATCATAGATACTATAATTTTATAAAATATATTAAATAACAAAAATAGTCATGTGTTGACAATGCTCATGTGTTGAGAATATTCATGTGTTGAAAGAAATATATATATTCATGTGTTGAATAGATTAAATATTCATTTGTTGAATAGAATAACGAATTTATTGAAATATTCAAAGCCGTGTTGATTAGAGATGCGCCATTTTGACGTGAGCGATATTTATATCGATTATATTCGTTTTTACAATGAATATAGAAAAGGAAGTGATTTCAAAATATAACGTTTTGAAAATATTATCATTTGTATATCGATGATGTGGAATATTCAATTTTGATTCAAAATTGAATATGAAGTTGAAATTGTTTCGAAAACGAATTTAAAATGATTTATAAAATACGTTTTAAAAGAAAATCGACGAAATATATAATATATATATATATATATATATATATATATATAATGGCCTGAATAGAAGACGCCGCGCTGCGGCAGTTCGTGAATTTCGACCATTGACTTCGAATTGATGCTGCGGGAGATCCGACCGTCGGATTCTCCTGAAACCAGAGCCGTTGAGTTCGTATCGAAAAGATCTTTCTAATGAATATTAAAAATGTGAAATCTAATGGTTGGATTTGGAATTATGTCCAAATCAAATTTGGAAAAGGTCGCTGTAAGTGCAGTTCGATGGCCATTGGTGGAAATCGACTGTACGGGCCTTGATAAAATTATTAAAAATATCAATAATTTGTGTAAAATGATAAGAAATGATTTGTGAAGAACCGGGATGAAAAATTCCACATTTGAAAGGATAAAAATAGATTTTTATCGAAATGAACTAGTTTTGAACTGTAATTAAAATCAATTTATTTTTGAAATAAATAAATTGAATTTGAAGTGGTTTTAAAAAAAAATCAGAATTTCCAATACGTGAATTGGTATGGATTTGAATCGAAATTATCTTCGGAATATTTCGATGTTGGATTTCGTGATTATACAGATATTGTGATGGGAATTTGAAAGATATATTTATATCGTTATTTCCAATACGATATTTGTTGGTCGTAGAATTTGATAATGAATATAAGCCGATATATTTTCTATTCAGAGCCCTGTATTTAATATCAAATGTGATTTGTGTTTGTGGTGAATGGTGTCTTCATTAACACTGTTCTTAAACCTAGTTGAGAAAAAGATTAAATCTTTATATTTAGATTTAAGGAAGTGTACCAATTAAATAATATTAATTGGAATTGAATCTAAATTGGTTTTGGGTTTATCGTGAGCGGTGTTGTGAATAACACATGTTCTTTAACCCGATTAACAATAGAAAGTGATTTTGGGTTTATCGTGAATCGTGTTTTAGATGACATTGGTTCTTTAACCCAGTTAAAGGAAGGATGTTGATTTTTAGGAAGATTAAAACTAAGTGGAGTTTTAATGAATCTTTAAATAGATTGAAATGTGAATTGATAATTTTATTATCTAATCTGAAAAGTGATCGAGAATGGAGTATCACCAGTTTTGCTCCAAAGCGGTAGTTAAATCTTTAATTAGATTGGAACATGTACTGGTAATTAATTTACCGATAACACTGTGGTGTTAGATATGGAGTATTACGAGTTTTGCTTGATGGGATGAATAGGTTGGGATTGGAAAATAAAATAAATAATTACTTAGGTGTGGTTCGCTAATCCCGACTAGTTTGAAATGATACCCAAAGGAAGATTAAAAAATAAATTTAGAAGAATTTATCTTTGATAAAATTAATGGTAATCTTTCCCTAAAAATGTGATTTTCTTTTAATACAAGAATATTCTGAATTGGAATGAGGCGTATGTTGTGTTTGTGTAACACGTGTTTATTATATACGCGGGTTATTCGGAAAGGCTGGGTCTATACCCATTCTGAATAACCGAGTCAACGATATGTCGAAGAAGAAGACGGTGGTTGAAGACCGGAAATCTTCACATCGTTTGGGTGATTGCTAATGGTCTCGATTGGGCTGTACACCCAAGAGGAGAGAAACAGTTGGTGATCGTCCAGACGTGCTTGGAGATCGATGGATATACGAGGAAAGTGCCTCCGGTTTCGTTCAGACCTAGAATGAACTTGTAAATGGACTGTTTGTCTAAAATTGGATTTTATTCTATGTTGATTGATCTCTATTAAATATACATCTGTTTGGCGGTGGAGAATTTATTCTCTTGCTTAACGCCCTTCTCTAAGACGTATGAGCTCAGAGGTTGCATATCGATGGACATCAGTCGCATGGAGTGAAATGCCTGTATGGCACGCCTAAGTGGAAAATGATCAAGGCTTCTGTTGAAAAGCAAAGTCTTGTGGTTGATGATCAAAGCACGGCCTGTGTGGCGCAGCTTTGTGTATAGCGTGAATTCGTGAGCCTCACATCTCGGTATGAGTCAAAAACGGGATACAGACCATTGGGAGAACATGACGTTTCTTTCTAGCTAGTGGTGGTGTCAGTGCTTAAACTGGCTGACATTTATATATACTTTTCACCCGCGTGGTTGTTGGAATGCGAGGCGCCTCGGATATAGCTCTGTTAGGACCGGGAAACGTGTGTTTAGGAATAACTAATCCTCCAAAGTTAGGTTAGGACTGGCCTAACCGATTCCAAGGATCATAGTGGGGTCCTGGGACATTTTCTAGAGTGTCTCGAACGGAGAGGAGCTTGCCCCTTGCCTCGACTCATGACAGAAATCCAATTTCCAATACGTGATATTGCGGTTTTATTTGTAGAACCTAGTATGGCAACATAGTGATATGGGTCATTAATGCCGTCTATGATTGATATTTATGATTGAAATTGTTTGGACACTATACATTTATTATAGTATCAAATAATGTGTTTTTAACGTATCAAGCATGCTTTGGCTATTATAAGGTAAAAAACCTATCCTCCGGATTGAGTTGCATTGTATGATGGGATTTGGGTCTTGTAATAGCTTCATTTTTCTTTATTTAGCATTGCGCTGTTTGTTTTATGCACAGGTATTCTTGGGAGGAAACCACGTCCATGTTATACGGCGCGGTCCCTTGATTTACCTAACTTTAAAAATAAAGATTAATAACTGTTTTAGTTCTCACACTAGTCACATGACTGACCTGGAGTTTATTGTTTTAACCTAAACTCTGGGTGCCCCTATTTTCCCCACGGGCAGCTAGTAGTTTTGGTTTTGCAGATTTATATTCACAGGATCCTGATTTACAGCAGGAACGATACTTGGAAAGCTCTGTATCCGCGTATTACTTCTAGTTTGGTTTTGTATTATTTTCCGCTGTGATGTATTTAAATGTAATTTAAATCTCTGATATTTTCTGTGTAATATTTATTCATACTTTGTATATTATTGTATTCTGATGGAATTGTTGTAATAAACAATGAAATGTTCTTCTGTTTACGTTCGGATTTGTCCTGTTCTCAAAACGATCAGGGGTTTTGAACGGTCTTAGTCGGTTTAACGATCGATTCGGATTGAGCGAGATTCCTTGCCGTTACAGTGTTAGATATGGAGTATTACCAGTTTTGCTCCATGGGATGAATAGGTTGGGATTGGGATAATAAAAGAAGTGATTACTTCGGTATGGCTCGCTAATCCCGACTGGTTTGGATAAACTTTAATTTGGTTTGAATTGATATCCAATGGAAGATTAAAGAATAAATTTAAAGAATTTATCTTTAATAAAATTAATGGGAACCTTTCCCAAAGGATATGAATATTTAAATAAAAGAATATTCATACTTGGAATGAGGCATATGTTATGTTTTTATAGCACTTTTTTATTATATATGCGAGTTATTCGGAAAGGCCGGGTTTATATCCATTCTGAATAACTGATTCGACGATAAGTCGATGATGAAGACAGGGGATGAAGACCAGAGGTCTTCACAACATTTGGATGATTACTTATATCTTGATTGGGCTGTACACCCAACATAAGGTAATAAGTGGTGATCGTCGAGATGTACTTGGAGATCGACCGGATATGCGAGGACCTCTCTCCTATATTGGACATAGGGGACGAGAAATAAGGTGCCTCTGGTTTCATTCAGACCCAGAACGAACTTGTAAATGGATATGTGTCTGACATGGGATTTCTTTCCGTGTTGATTGATCTCTATCAAATATATATCTTTTTGGTGGCGGAGAATTTATTCGCTTGCTTAACACCCTTCTCTGAGACGTTCGAGCTTAGAGGTTATGTATCGATATACATCAGTCGCATGGCGTGAAATGTCAGTGTGGCATGTTGAGATGCAAATGATCAAGGCTTCTGTTGAAAAGCAGAGCTTGTGGTTGATAGTAAAAGCACGGCTTTGTTATAGCATAGCTTTGAGTATAGCGTTAATTCGTGAGCCTCACACCCCGGTGTGAACCAGAAACGGGAGAGAACTTTGGGGAGGGCATGCGTTTTCTTCTAGCTAGGAGTGGTGTCATGGTATGGAGACTAGACATTTTACTCATGTGGATGTTGCATATTATTTGATGGATAGCGAGGCC
Source organism: Allium sativum (assembly GCA_030737875.1). Taxonomy (NCBI): domain Eukaryota; kingdom Viridiplantae; phylum Streptophyta; class Magnoliopsida; order Asparagales; family Amaryllidaceae; genus Allium; species Allium sativum. The sequence goes on from CM060913.1 coordinate 1,012,253,078, forward strand.
CTCAGATATGTCGGTTACTACGGAGCCGATGGATATTGAGTCATATGGCTCATTTACGGCCCCACAGGGCGTGGACAGGTATTGTACAAGCATTTTAATCCACTCCATGTGGACCGGCCCTGACGATCCAAGGGACCACCTGAGTCTTGGTCCTGAGGCTCGGGCTAGAGAGTCTCAAAGTGGTAAGGACGATCCCCTGCCTTGGTTCACAGATGGAAATCCAACTTCCAATACGTGACTTTGCGATTTTAATTGTAGAACTAGTATGGCGACATGATAGATGGTACCCATGCCATCTATGATTGATACATTTATATTTGAAGTTGTTTTATACACTATGCACTTATAATATTATCAAATGATTTGTTTTAAACGTACCAAGCATGTTTGGCTATTATAAGGTAAAACTATATCCTCTGGCTTGCGTTGCATTATGTGATTGGACTTGAGTCTTATAATAGCTTCATTTTTCCAAAAAGCATTGCGCTGATTTGTTATATGCACTGGTATTCTTGGGAGGAAACCCGTTCCGTTTTATACGGCGTGGTCCCTTGATTTACTTTATTTTAAAGTAAAGATTTAATAACTGTTTTAGTTCTCACACCAGTCACATGACTGACCTAGAGTTTATTGTTTTAACCTAAACTCTGGGTGCCCTTATTTTCCACACGGGAAGGTAGTAGCTTTGGTTTTGCAGATTTATTCTTACAGGATCCTGGTTTACAACTGGAGCTAAATTCGGAAAGCTCTGTACCCGTTTATCTCTTTCAGTTGTGTTATGTATTATTTTCCACTGCTATGTAATGTATTTTAATCTCAGATATTTTACAATGTATAAATTATTCATACTCTGTATATTCTTGTACTCTGATGTAAATGGTTGTAATAAGCGATGAAATGTTCTTCTATTTATGTTTTGATTTGTCGTGTTCTCGGACAATCCGTTCTTTCTCTTCTCTTCGGAGATTGGGGAAGTTCGTGTCGTCATAGTTTGGTATCAAAGCTTTGGTTTATAGAGCTCGAGAACAAGACACGTTAGAACCAAACGAAAGAATTCATCAGAGATTGGATTAATAATATCCAATGAGAATGACTTGTTAGAGATAGGATCAATAGTATCCTAGAACGAGTGTGAAGAGTAGCGTTTTTAAAAATAAAAAAACCAATTTTGTTTTGAAAATTTAATCTAATTATACGTATTTGAGTATTTTTTTTTTGGACAATCGAGTATATGAGATTTTGCATTTACGCGTCATGAACGTATATTCGAAGTTTTAATATATTGGATAGATATAGAATCACACTGTAGACGCCCGGAAATAATTCTAATGATTGTAGCTACATCATCAGAATTTATATTCGAGTTTCGAAAGTGGGTTCTTTATATATTTCCAATTGACTGGTGTGAGAACCAAAACTAGACAGGGTCTATTGTTGTGACTTGGCATCAAAAATGGATTTATATATATATATATATAAAAGTCATTTGTTTGAAACGATAATCAACTATTTGATTGCTGATAATTTCATTTGATTACTGGTTTGATTAATTAAAATTTTGAACCATTACACCAAATTGTATCAGATATTGAATTGAATTGAAAATTGTTTGGAAATGCATGCATGTACATATATATGTGTGAATAAGTCATAGCAAGGAGGCTAGAGAAGAGGAATAAATTGTATGCTTGACAAATAGGTACATATTTACTAATTTATTGGGTTTTGATGATTTTATGACCCGATTGGCTAGCCGCTTTGCTTTTCCTTTTTCTTTTGGATTGATGAGGGCCCTGCTTGGCTTGTTGCGGTTTTAAATGTCTTTTGGTACAAAGGAGATTATGGAGAATTTTTTCAAAAATTTATGGTGTTAGCCAAATTTTTGAAGAATTTGAAATTTCTTAGAAACTAAAAAGTTGAAGAATGAAAGCCAGGATGAAAGTTGAGTCGATTAGTAAAACAACTTTCAGCTCCGTTCCTTTTCGAGGATGAAAAGATTTAAGTGGGGGAGATTGTAACGACCCGGAAAATCAGAACTAATTTAAATTTTTTATTTTGGCTATTTTAATGAATTTTGAATATTTAAAACGATTTATTTTAAACAACTAGAAATTTATTTTGAATAGAATTAGAACATATAAATTTATTTAAATTGAAGTTAGAATATAAATATTTATTTTAATTATAAAAGGAATTGGAAATGACGCGGTAGTTTGAAAATTCGATTTCAAATTTCAAATGAATGTACAAGATTCAAAATAAACCGGATTTTGGTGAAACCAGAAATATTTGAATCTGTTTGAAAATATCTTTTCAAAGAATGTGAAAAATCCAGATTTCATAACGGGAATAAAAAGTTATGTCCAGTTGAAAATTCAGAATAGTCGCTATGGAATTTTATATAATGTATAACCCTTAAAAATAGCGATTTTGCGAACGATCTCCGTTTTCGACGAGACCACTTTTCTTAGATCCGGATTGTCAAACTATTTCTAGATTCCAATTTTCATAATTTTTGGAATCAATATGTGAGCGTGGTGATTTTAAACGTGTTTAGTCAATTCAATTTGAATTTAATCGACTGGAAAATGACCGTTTTTCAAACAGTCTCCAAATTCGACGAAATTAGTTTTGTTAGGACCGTATCGTCAAAACACAGCTAGATTTATTTTTCTAGAATTTTTGGAGTCCGTATGTGGCCTCGGTAAATTAAAATGTGCGTTTGAATTTAAAATATAATGATTTATATTTTAAATTTAGTGGAAAGTGATCATAAAAACTGAATGGGTTACAAAAAATAACCTATTGTGTTCGGAATTAGGGTATTTAGCTAAGGGCGACAGTCGTTGGACTCGATTTGGAGTTCGTATTAATATTAGGGTATTTTCGGATATAAAATAATATAATATAATATAAATTTTATATAAACTACCCCATTTTTCCATAAACCTTAATTCCTGAATAGCCTGCCGTCGTTCAGATTGAAGAGCGGAAATTGCTCCATATTTCCCCTCGATTTTTTTGCCAAATCCATACAGTATTTTTCATACAATTATAAAATGGAAATCCTAATACTCTCTGCCCTCTTCAATCCAATATAAATTTGGTCATTTATAGTCGAGTGGTTTGGGAGAATTCTGGGCTCAAAGAGTCACCGATCATTCATGCATTTCGAGGCCGTTGGGCCCTTGAGCGTTGCGCCGCCACTGTCATACGTGTGGGAGAGTGGTGGCGTCGTCATGGCATATCCTGATCAGGGTCCGGCCCCTTGTGGCTTCGCTGGTGGAGGAGAGTTGAGGTCGAGCAGTTTTTGGGGTTTTCCTGAATTTTAACGAGAGGGATTAGGAAAAGGTAATGATTTTAGTAACGTTTAAAATGTTATGAAATATTAATTAATTTAATTAATAACTCGATTAAACTTTCCAGTATTTAAAAATCCGTATCCTTCTCATATGAGATCGAAATCCAGCGATTTTAGATCCGTTGCGATCTTGGAGCCGAGAGCTTCGCAAAAAAACTGACTGGGTCCAATTTGGAGCACGTTGGAATTTCGGGCAAATTCAAATTCAAACTGTACTCAAATCATCTGTAAAAGACTAGAGGAATGGAAACGAAAGTAAGAATTCCTCACTCTATTTATTTTCTAGTAAAATATAAACTAGGATGCAGACGGTGCTTAGCAGCACCTGATACCATTTATTGTACAAACCATGATTGTTTGTTTGGACTGTAATGTGTTGTGATGTGAAATGAACTGAAAAAAATATTTGTGTATGGAATAAAATTTTTGAACAATAAAAATACCATTTTTTTGTATATATGAGCTGAATAAAATATTCATGTATGGAATAAAATATCCGAACAATAAAAATATCATTTTTATTGTATATATGAACTGAACAAAATATTTATGTATGGAATAAAATATCCGAACAATAAAATATCATTTTTATTGTATATATGAACTGAATAAAATATACATGAGTTGAAATAAATATTCATTTACAAATCAAACGATTTGTCTATGTACACCCATTTAACTGACATTGATTGGGACGATAATATTTTACACATCGTCTAAATGCACAAATAATAATCAATATTTGTTGTTTGAAAACCCCATAGGGGTATTGGGATGATATTGGACATACACTAATCCCAATATTTAGTTGTATGTCAATCGATGGGTTGACAGACTGTTGTAAGCGTTAATTATTTATATTTAACGCTTATGCAGTTGTGTAATGCACTCTGGGTAATGGTTAATTGTGTTTGATTATTGATATGTCCATGTGTGTATGAAATCCATATAAATAAAATTATATTGTAATTGGCTGTGTCTGGTTCCAATTCAAAAAGAACGAATATTTTAAATTAATAAATAACACGAATAATGAATATTTTAAATTAACTAATATTTTAAAATAATATTCAGTAAAGAATGAAAATATGATTTTGATGTCCGATTTTGGATGGAAACGAAAATATTTAGATATATAAAGCCATGTTGATTAGATAAGCGCCAGTTTGACGTGAACGATATTTATATCGATTTTATTCATGTTTATAATGAATATCGAAAAGGAAATGATTTCAAAATCTAATATTTTGAAAATATTACCATTTATATATTATAATGATAAGGAAAATTCAATTTTGATTTAAAATTGAAAAGGAAGCTAGAATCGTTTTAAAACGTATTTATAAAATACATTTTAAATTGAAATCGATGAAATATATATGCTATATATTATATATATTTAATGGCCTGAATAGAACGCGGCACGCCATGGCAGTTCGCGAATTTCTACCATTGACTTCGATCATCAACCACAATACTCTGCTTTTCAACAAAAGCCTTGATAATTTGCATCTTAGCATGCCACATTGACAATCCATGCCACGCAACTGATGCCTATCAATATATAACCTCTAAGCTCGTAAGTTTCAAAGAAAGGTGTTAAGCAAGAGAATTAATTCTCCGCCACCAAATAGATATATATATTTAATATAAATCAATCAACACAGAATGAAATCCAATGTCAGAAACACATCTATTTACAAGTCCGTTCTGGGTCTGAACGAAACCGGAGGCACCTTATTCCTCATCCCATATGTCCAATATAGGAGAGAGGTCCTCGCATATCCGGTCGATCTCTAAGTGCATCTGGACGATAACCACTTATTACCTTGTCTTGGGTGTACAACCCAATCAATACACCAGTAATTATCCAGATGACGTGAGATCTCCGGTCTTCAACCACCATTTTCGTCATCGACTTTTAGTCATCGTAACAGTTATTCGGAATGGGTTAACCCCGGTCTTCCCAAATAACTCACGTATTTTATAATTAATAATAAAGTGCAACAAAAACACAGTATACTGCTCATTCCAATCCAGAATATTCTTTTATTCAAATATTCACATTTTTAGGGAAAGGTTCCCATTAATTTTATCTAAGATAAATTCTTTTAAAGTTATTCTTTAATCTTCCTTTGGATATCCATTTCAAAAGAATTTATTTTCTTTATCCACAATTCTAAACCAAATTAAGGTTTATAAAACTAGTCGAGATTATCAAGCCTTACCGAAGTAATCATTTATTTATTATTCCCAATCCTAACTAATTCATCCCATGGAGCAAAAATGGTAGTACTCCACATCTAACACCCACCGTGTTATCAGTAAATTTAATTACCCTTTTCACATACAAATCTAATTAAAGATTCAACTATGGTCTAGAGTAAAACTGGTGGTACTCTATTCTCGATCATTTCTCTTGATTGATAAATTTATTTATCTCATTCACTTTCCAATCTAATTATAGAGTCATTAAAACTCCATTTCAGTTTTAATCTCCAAAAATAATCACTTAATGATTATTCAACTTTGGGAAAATTAATCCTGCCTTTAACTGGGTTAAAGAACCAATGTCACTTAAAACACAATTCACGATAAACCCAAATCACCTTCCATTAACTATGGAATCTTCACGGAAAATATATCAATATATAATCGATATAAATTTTCGTATCAAACCAATATTGTAATTGGAATAATGGAAAAGCCTTTTAAATTCCATATAAAGTAATGGTCTTCCTTTACAGAAGCTCAGCTCGATTATTACCAAATCGAATTCCATTCAATTCCAATTTAATGTATTAAATTGAAAAACTTTACTTTGGAAAATTTCTATTAATCTTATATAAAAGATTATAAATTCCGAATCATATTCTTCACTGTTAATTGGGTTAAAGAACAAATGTTATTTAAAACATTGTTCATGACAAACCCAAATTCCGTTTGATATTAAATATAAGGCTCTAAATAGAAATTATATCGGCTTATATTCAATATCAAATTCTAAAACCCACAAATATCGTACTGGGAATAACGATATATATATATCTTCCAAATTCCTCAGTAGTATTCGTATAATCATGGAACCCAATATCGAAATATTTCGAGGATTATTTCCATTCCAAATCCATTCCAATTCATACGTTGGAAAATTCTGGTTATATTAAAACCATTTTCAAATCCAATTTATTTATTTAAAAACATTGGATTATTATTCTAGTTAATAACAAGTTCATTCGTATAAAAATATATCTTTATCATTTCCAATATGGAGTTTTTCATCCAAAATTTTTTCCAAATCATTTAGTATGATTTTACACAAATTTTCCATATTTTTAATAAATTTTATATCGCAATTTCAGTCGGTTTCCAATAACGGCCACCGAACTGCATCCATAACGACTTTTTCTGAATTTGATTTGGACATAATTTAAAATCCAACTGTTCAAATTTAAATCTCTTATATTCGTTGGAAAGATCTTTTCGATACGAACCCAATAGTTTCGGTATTAGGAGAATCCGACGGTCAGATCTCACTTACATCGATTTAAATTAATGGTTGAAATTCACGAACGGTCGCTGTGCGGTGCTTTCTATTCAAGCCATTAAATATATATAATATATATATCGTCGATTTCCATTTAAAACGTATTTTATAAATTGTTTATAAGTTCATTTTAAAATATTTTAACTTCATTTTCAATTTTAAATCAAAATTGAATATTCTATATCATTACAATATTAAAATGATTATATTTTGAAAATATCTAAATTGCAATCCATTTCCTTTTCGTATTGACTATAAAATAACTAAAATCGATCGATAAACCGTTCGGGTTAAAAATAGCGTATATACTTAACTCGGCTTCCATATTTCAATATTTTTATGTCCATCCCAAATCGGACATCAAAATCATATTTTGATTCTTTTCTGAATGTTATTTTAAAATATTCATTATTCTAAAATATTCGTTAAATCTAAATCGGAATGCGACTCAATCAATTACCATATAATTTCAGTTATATAGATTTTCATACATCAAATGTATTCAACAATAACGATAAATAATCATTCAACATTCAAACATCATCCAGAGTGCATTCTACAACTGTATAAGCATTAAAATAAGTGAATAACGCTCATCACAGCCTGTCAATCCATCGATTGACATACAACTAAATATTGGGATTAGTGTATGTCAAATATCATCCCAATACCCATGTGGGGTTTTCAAACAACAACAGTCTATTTAAATAAATCATTGGTTAATAAATTTAACCAATTTAAATTCAGTTTGAATTATTTTTCTACTTAACAAATTTTCACTGTTTTAATATATAAATTATTATTTGTCCCATTTTCATCTATCAATTTAATGTTAACATTTCTAACATGTTAAATATCACCAAAACATCATCGCAATACACAAATCACCAAATCATCCAAATAAATAAATACTCAACTACCCAATGCCATTTACAGCGCCATAAGTGGCCATTCGTAGAGCATGAAATTTGAGTGTCGGTAATATCCATACATCGCTTCAAATTTATGTGATTTGTGCGAATTCGAGTGTTGAACTCTATACAAAAGATACAAATCAATACTACCAATTTCTATATATTTACAGTTATAAAATAAATTAAGTAACTATACAAAATTTTAGTGAGAGAATTCTCACATTCGTTCCCACTCCATTAGTCTTTATTTCTGAATTCAGTTCTATTCAGATTTAAATCTGCCCAAATTATAATTTTTTGCAAATCGCTTCTAGTCAGTTCTTTAGTGAAGCTCTCGATTTTACGGTTCCAACGGAGCCAGGTTTGCTGAATTCTACATCGTTTGACTAAGATATGGCCGCTTAAACATTAATTACATGATCAAGACAATTAAAATTAATTGATTAAATTATTAACACTATAATCACGTTTAAAAACCATGGCTATTTCTTTTTCTTCTTCCTGGTCTTAGCTGACAAAACAAACCCAAACCATCAACTCAATTTCCATCCACCGCCTTTCCCAGAAGCCGTCGAAGTTCGATCTGGACCTATCACTCGGTGTGCCTTGGTGGCGCCGCCCTACGGCGGCCATCCCAGCCAATTCGCAGGCTCCAATGGCCGTGAAATCCACTTCGATGCTGTAACAACACGGATTTTCAGAACCAATTTTAAAATTTTTATTTTAGTTATTTTAATGGATTTTGAATATTTAAAATGATTTATTTTAAATAATAATGGCTAAAAATTTATTTTAATAGAAGTTAGAATGAATAAATTTATTTTAACTATAAAATGAGCCTGAAATGGCGTGGTAATTTGAAAATTCGATTTTAAACTTCAACTGAATGTACAGAATTCAATACAAATTGGATTTCAGTAAAGCTAGAAACATTAGAATCTGTTTAATTATATCTTTCTAATGAATGTGAAAAAAAAATCAGATTTCATAATATAAATTAAAAGTTATGTCCAGTTTAAAATTTAAAATAGTCTCTATGGAATTTAATATATTTTTAAATAATTATAGCCCTTAAAAATAGCCATTTTGCAAATGACCTTCGTTTCCGATGAAACCTTTTATAGGATCCAGAACGTGAAATTATTGTTATACTCAAATTTTCATGATTTTTGGAATTAATATGTGAGTGTGGTGAAATTAAATGTGTTTGGTAATTTCAGTTTGAATTTAATCGACCAGAAAAAGACCATTTTCCAAATTGCCTCCAAATTCGACAAAATTAGTTTTGTTACGACCATATCGTCAAAACATAGCTAGATTTAGTTTTTTGGAATTTTTGGAGTCAGTATGTGGCCCCGGTAAAATAAAATGTACGTTGGAATCAATTTTGAACGTTATATTAATTTATATTTTAGTTTTGATGAAAGCTGATCGAAACAGTTGAACTGGCTTACAAAACATATCCCATTATGTGTAGAATGGGGGTATTTTGCTTGGGACGAAAGTCATTGGGTTCGATTTGGAGTTCGAACGAATTAGAGTTAAGTGGATAATTAAATAATAACTAAATATATATATATATATATATATTCAAAAAAATAAACCCTCTCTCTCATTCTTCCAGAACCCGCCGACCCTAGGATTTTAAGCCAAAATCGCTCCTCCAAAGGTCACCACCGATCTCCAAGTCCACTCATTATTTTCAGCATAATATAACTGCAAAATGGAAGATCTAGATGAGCTCGACGAATCCAACGGATGTGATGGATTTTTGTTCCAAGAATTTCGAGAATTCACACCCCAAAGGATCACCATTTGAACTGTCTTTCCGGTGTGTAGGGCCCACTGGGTTGGCTGACGGTTTGGGCAACGGAGGAGTGGGGAGTGGCCCTTCGTATGGCACTTTCCGATCATGGTCCGAACCACTGTAGCGTCGCCAGCGACGGTTTGAATGGGTGGAGCGATTTTTGAAAGGGGACGACGAGATTATTGGGTAATTTAGGGGGAAATAAATTAATTAGTTAATTAAATACAAATTAATTATTTTAATTATGTCGTTAAACTTTGTAATGCAATATTTTTTCATACGAGGTCCAAATCAAACGATTCCAGTTGCGTTGGAATCGTATTGAAGAGTACTACAACATAGAACTGACCAAAATGGAAACGGAGCTAGTTGGAATTTTTGACTGAATTGAACGGACAGTTTAATTCAGTTAAAAACAATTTATAAAAGAATGGTGGAGTGGATCCGAATGTGAGAACTCCTTCTCACTCAAATTATTTTACAGTTATTATATCAAATGTTGCAGACGGGGCTTAGTAGCTCCTGACATTATTTTATTGTACAAACCATGGATGTTTGTTTGAATTGAATTTTGGTGAAATTGACAGTATTGTTCTTTGATTGTAATGTTGTGATGATTAACATATTAAAAATAATTTTAACATTAATGTGGTAATTGAAATTAAATTATAAATATTTATTTATAATTTATATGGTGAAAATCGGTAAATCAGAAAAATAATTGAAATCGAATTAGTACTGGTTAAATTAACTAACCAGTGATTATTTTGAATAGACTGTTATTGCTTGAAAACCCTACATAGGTCTGGGGATGGTAATTTATTCACATCTCCCCTAAATTTAATTATATGTTAATCGATGGGTTGACAGACTGTGATGAGCATTATTTATTTATTTTAACGCTTATACGGAGGAAGAATGCACTCTGGATGATGTGTGGATGTTTAATGATTGTTTACCATTATTTTGAATACATGTGATGTATGAAAATCCATATAAATATATTTATATGGTAATTGATTGATTCTGATTCCAATTCAGAAATAAAGTATACTTTTAAAATATTATAAAGTATAGTTTTAAATTTTTATAAAGTATAGTTTTAAAATATTATTCAGTATAGTTTTATAATAATATCCATTATAGTTTTAAAATAATATTTAGTAAAGAATCAAAATATGATTTTGACGTCCGATTTTGGATGGACACGAAAATATTGAAATATGTGAAGCCGTGTTGATTAGTTATGCGCCATTTCAACGCGAACGATTTTTATACCGATTTTATTCGCTTTTATAATGAATATCGAAAAGGAATTAATTCCAAAATCTGATATTTTGAAAATATTATCGTTTAAATATTATAATAATAAGGAGTATTCAATTTTGATTTAAAATTGAAATGAAAGCGGGAATCGTTCTTAAAACGAAATTAAAAAATACGTTTTAAACTGAAATATATATATATACACTATATATTATATATATATATATATATTATATATAATGGTTTGAATAGAACGCGATGCGCCGTGCCGTGACTGTCCGCGAATTTCGACCATTGACTTTGAATTGACAGTACAGGAGATCCAACCGTTGGGTTCTCCTAAAACCGAAACCATTGGTTCATATCAAAAAGACCTTTCCAATGAATATGAGAGATTTGAAATCTAACGGTCGGAATCAGAATTATATCCAAATCAAATTTGGAAAAGGTCGCTGTAAATGCAGTACGATGACTGTTTACGGAAATCGACTGAAAGGGCCTTAATAAAATTACTAAAAATATTAATAATTTGTGTAAAATCAAAATAAATGATGTGGAAAGAATTTGGATGAAAAATTCCATGTTTGCAAAGATAAAAATATATTTTTATCAAAATGAACTAGTTATTAACTAGAAAGATAATCCAACGTTTTAAATAAATAAATTGGATTTGAAAAATGGGTTTTAAAATAACCAGAATTTTCCAATGTATAAACTAGAATGGATTTGAATAGATATCATCTTCGGGATATTTCAATATTGGATTCTGTGACTATTCGTATATTGTAGAGGAATTTGGAAGACAGATATGTATCGTTATTCCCCATACGATATGTGTTGGTTTCAGGAATTTGATATTAAATGTAAGCTGATACAATTTCTGTTTAGAGCCTTATATTTAATATCGAATTGGATTTCGGGTTTGTTGCGAATGGTGTCTTCAGTAACACTGTTCTTAAACCCCGTGTGGAAAGAATAAATCTTTTAATTATGATTATTTGAGTTTCCAATTTTATTTAGTAATTGGAATAAAACGGAATGTGAATTGGGTTTATTGTGAACTGTGTTTTTAAAGACATTCGTTCTTTAACCCGATTAACAGAGAATTATGATATGGAATATATAAATCTTTTAATTAAGATTAATGGAATTTTCCAAAGTAATGTTTTCCAATTTAATAAAAAAAATTGGAATGGAATGGAATTCAATTTGGTAATAATTGAAGTGAGCTTCTGTGGAGGAAGACTGTTACTATATATGGAATTTAAAAGGCTTTGCCGTTATTGCATTTATATTATTAGTTGGATACGGAAATTGATATCGATTATATATTGATCTGTTTTCCGTGAATATTTGTGATAGGAAGATTCCTCAGAAGCTTAAAGGAAAGTTCTATAGGACAGCAATCAGGCCTGCAATGTTATATGGTGCAGAATGTTGGCCTACTAAGAGGCAACACGTGCAGAAGATAAGTGTAGCAGAGATGCGGATGCTGCGTTGGAGCTGTGGGCATACCAGACGAGATCAGATTAGAAATGAGGATATTCGGGAAAAACTTGGAGTTGCACATATTGAAGAGAAGTTAGTCCAACACCGCTTGAGATGGTTTGGACATATCCAACGTAGACCACGCGATGCTCCTGTGCACGTTGGAGTTATAGGTCGTGCCGAAGGCCCAAAGAGAGGTAGAGGTCGACCTAAAATGACATGGGAAGAGATAATAAAGAGAGATCTAAGAAATTGGAGTATATCTGAAGAGCTTGTGGTAGATAGAAGTGCATGGAAGTTGGCAATCCATGTACCAGAACCTCAGGATTTTTTTTTTAAATATATATATATATATATGTTAATTATTATTATTAGATCTGTTTAATTTTTTAATTTTAATTTTTTTTAGGACTTTATTTCACTTTTATTGAACCTTTTTACTTTAATCTGTTTGGTTATTTTAAACTCTTTTTATATATTATTATTAGTTATTTTACCTTAATTTTGGGTTCTATATCTAGCCAACCCTAACTTGTTTGGGATATATGGCTTTGTTGTTGTTGTTGTTTTCCGTGAATATTCCTAATTAATGGAATGTGATTTTGGGCTTATTGTGAACCGTGTTTTAAATGACATTGGTTCTTTAACCTAGTTAAAGACAGGATTACATGCCTAACATTGTATTTCGAATTGTATTGTTGATCTCTGCTAAATATATATCTATTTGGTGGCGGAGAATTTATTCCCTTTCTTAACACCATTCTCTGAGACGTACGAGCTTAGAGGTTATATATTGCCAGAAATCAGTGGTAAGGTGTAGATTGTCGATGCGACATGTTTGATTTCCCAAAGTTAAATAATCATTAATAATGATTGTTGGAAGATAAAAAATATGTGGAGTTTTAATGAATCTTCAATTAAAATTTGAATGAAAATTACAAATTTGCGAAATGATCGAGAATGTAGTATCACCAGTTTTACTCCAAGCGATAGTTAAATCTTTAATTAGATTTGAATGTAAAATGATAATTAAATTTTAGCGATAAAACCGTGGTGTTAGATATGGAGTATTACTAGTTTTGCTCCATGGGATGAATATGTTGGGACGGGGAAATAAAATAAATGATTACTTCGGTAAGGCTCGATAATCCTGACTGGTTGATAAACCTTAATTTGGTTTAGAATTGATATCCAAAGGAAGATTAAAGAATATATTTAAAAGAATTTATCTTTGATAAAATTATGGGAACTTATCCCTAAAGATGTGAATATTTGAATAAAAGAATATTCTGAATTGGAATGAGGCTTATGTTGTGTTTGTGTAGCACTTGTTTATGAGATACGCGAGTTATTCAGAAAGACCAGGTTTATGCCCTTCTGAATAAATGATTCGACGATAAGTCGACGATGAAGACGGTGGTTGAAGAACGGAGATCTTCACATCGTTTGGATGATTACTGATGTTTTGATTGGGCTGTACACCCGAGACAAGGTAATAAGTGGTGATTGTCCAGACGTACATGGAGATCGCCGTGATATGCGAGGACCTCTCTCCTGTATTGGACATATGGGACGAGGAATAAGGTGCCTCCGGTTCCATTCAGACCCAGAACGGACTTGTAAATGGATGTGTGTCTGACATTGTATTTCTTTATATGTATTCGTTGAACTCTGCTAAATATATATCTGTTTGGCAGTGGAGAATTTATTCTCTTGCTTAGCACCCTTCTCTAAGACATATGAGCTTAGAGATTATATATTGGTAGAAATCAGTGGTACAGTATGGATTGACTATGTGGCATGCTGAGTGGCATGGATCAAGGCTTTTGTTGAAAAGCAGAGTCTTGTGGTTGATGATCTAAGCATGACTTTAAATAGCATAGCTTTGTGTATAGCGTTAATTCGCGAGCCTTACACCTCGATATGAGTCAAAACGGGATAAGGGACCCAAGGAATGCATGAAGTTTCCTTCTAGCTATGTGTTGTGTCATGGTATGGAGCCCAGACATTTATTTATTTTTACCAGTGTCGATTATGGAATGCAAGGCGCCTCAGATATATCGGTCACTACAGGCCGATGGATAGGTCCTAGGACCGGGAAACGTGTGTTCAGGAATTGCCAATCCTCAAAAGTAAGGGAGGACCGGCCTTGGAGGATCCAAGGGGTCGCCAGCGTCCGATCCCTGAGGCATTTGCTAGTGTCTTGAAGTCGGCGAGGAGTACATCCCTTGCCTCGACTCATGATGGAAATCCAATTTCCAATACGTTGACATTTCATTTTTAGTTGTAAAACACAGTATGGCGACATGATATATGGTACCCATGCCGTCTATGATTGATACATTTATATTTGAAGTTGTTTTTAACACTATACACTTATAGTAGATTCAAAATGATTTGTTTTAAACGTACCAAGCATGTTTGGCTATTATAAGGTAAAACTTTATCCTTCGTCTTGCGTTGCATTGTGTGATGGGACCTAAGTCTTATAATAGCTTCATTTTTCCAAAAAGCATTACGATGTATGTTTTATGCACTAGTATTCTTGGGAGAAACTCGTTTCGTGTTATACGGCGTGGTCCCTTGATTTACTCTATTTTAAAGTAAAGTTTTAAATAATTTTTTTAGTTCTCACACCAGTCCCAAGACTGACCTGGAGTTTATTGTTTTAACCTAAACTCTGGGTGACCCTATTTTCCACACGGGCAGGTAGTAATTTGGTTTTTGTAGATATTTATTTTCCAGGATCATGGATTTACAGCTGGAGCTATATTCGGAAAGCTTTGTATCCGTGTATTTCTTTCAGTTGTGTTATGTATTATTTTTCGCTGCATTGTAATTTAAATCTCTGATATTTTTCTGGTGCATATTATTTATTCATACTTTGTTATATTCTTGTACTTTGATGTAATTGTTGTAACAGCAATGAAATATTCTTCTATTTCTGTTCTGGTTTGTCCTATTCTCAACTCAATCCGGGCTTTCCCGTAAGGGGAAGTTTTGGTCATTTCAGACGCGGTGCCATTTGAGCATGAGAAACAGCCACTTCAGTTGACAATATCTGATCTTAACCATTCAATTCATAGATCAAGATGAGCTCTTTAATTTTCACTTTATGAATTTCTGAATTAATTAAGTGGATTGTGAGATTTTTGGTGAAGAATTTGGTTCGATTTCAACCTTTGGTGGAAGATGACGGTGCGGAAGATAAAGAGGGTAGGGCTAGAGTTTCTTATGTATTTATATAAAATATATAGTTTAACCTCTAGAATCCAAATAAAACCTAACGACTGCCGTTCCTAGCTAAATACCCCTATTCCGGACACAATGAGATATGCTTCGTAAGACAATTCGACCGTTTCGATCGTTTTTTCTCAAAATTAAAATACAAATCAATATATATTGAATTCAAACGTACATTTTAATTTACCGGGGCCATATACTCACTCCAAAAATTACAGAAAAATTTATCTTGCTACGTTTTGATGATATAGTCCTAACAAAACTAATTTCGTCGAATTTGGAGACCGTTTGAAAAATGGCCTTTTTTCCAATTGATTAAATTCAAACTGAAATTGGAAACACGTTTAAATTTACCACGCTCACATATTAATTCCAAAAATTATGAAATTTGAAACTTAACAATAATTTGACATTTCAGATCCAACAAAAGTGGTTTCATCGAAGACGGAGGTCGTTTACAAAATGGCTATTTTTAATGGCTATATATTATAATAAAAAATATATAAATTCCATAGCGACTATTCTAAATTTTAATTTAGCCATAACTTACAATTTATATTATGAAATCTGACTTTTTTCACGTTCTTTAGAAAGATATAATTAAACAGATTCAAATATTTCTTATTTTAGTGAAATCTGATTTATTTTGAATTTTGTACTTTCATTTGAAATAGAAATCGAATTATCAAACTACCGCGCCATTTCAGGCTCGTTTTATAATTAAAATAAATTTATATGTTCTAACTTCATTTAAAATAAATTTTTAGTCGTTATTATTTAAAATAAATCATTTTAAATACTCAAAATCCAATAAAATAGCTAATTTTTTTTAAATTGGTTTAGAAAGTCCGGGTTGTTACATAATTACACTACAAGATGAGGGTGGCTATAACAAAACTGTCTTTCTTACTCCTAAAAACGACACTTAATACATCCTTCGTATTTCTATGCCGATCGTTTAGTTATTCAAAAGACTGTCCATTTGAGGTGATAGAAGGAAAGAGATAGAAACATAATCGTACATCGTAACGGAAAATTCATAATATAACTTAAGTCTTTACAAAAAAAAATTATATGTCAGCCTATAATAAGTCTAGACAGTTATAATTGCTTGTACTTATGAATACTGAAGACTAAGCACACATAAACATAGCAGAAAAATAAAACTAAAATATGGAAGTACATCCTGGCCTCTATCTCCTTTCCTAAACTCCAAAAAACCAAAGCTAACCTGACAAAAATGCTTGATCTAACCCGAGCAATATAAAAACGAGCGAGTTTTCTTAAGACTACGCCACATATAAACACGAGCGGGTTTTTATCGTATGATAACCAAAATACCTTTATAATAAATATCTAGTGATATTATAACAATGTCTATAATTCACATATAAATATATCAAAATAGTTGGAATGCTTGCATCTTATGTTCGAACATAATAGATAAACCATCGAGACCAAAAGTTCGCATGGGAGAATGGATTCCAACTATGAAAGGGTAAAGTTTTACTCATCAAATCCGTGCATCTCTAGATAACATATATGGGAGGTTGCGTTAATTTGCATCTCAACTACTTAGGATTGGAACCATCCTTAAAAACTGAATGATGCAGAATATGATCGTCCTAGTTGATAAACAACAATTGGGTCCTGAAATATACAAAGAGATGGACTCTAAATATGGATGGTCATATCCTAATTGGAGCGACAACCCTGCCGCATGTTCCTTCTTTAGTCATTTACTGGGTGACGAGGCTAAAGGTTACGTTTATCTTATAAATAGTAGAATATCTAGAAATTCTGACATCGCATTTGTAGAAGATATGCAATTTCGGCAATCATACATATCCGGAGTTGACCGAAACCGAATGGCTCTATCTTCGATCTTTTTCAAAATATTTCCAATTAAAACGCATCAGCCGGATCAAAGTTGTTTTGGGGCTACTAGGCCCGATCTCGGTCTTTTGAAACAACAATTGATAGTTTTAGAAAAACTCAACTTTAATTCTTTAGGAATAAACTGACAGTATATAAGCGCAGATTCCACTTCCTAACCATTTGTGGAAGAGGGTTTCCTTATCATATGCCGTATATATTTCCAAAGTTAAAATGGCTAGATTTGATAGTCGATTATTTAACTGTCAAATAAATAGACAACTAATCAATAAAGAGATTTATTTATCTACGGTAATTACTAAGCCTCCTTAAAATGAATCTTTCATTTATATATTCTCAAATTAAGAATAATTATTAAAATGTTCTTATACTTCTCTCCCTATCTATTTTTATTCATAAAATGTAACAACCCGGAAAATCAGAACCAATTTTTTTTTTTTTAAGCTGTTTTAATGAACATGCGAATAGAAATTGGTTATTTATGCTAAATAAAGTTTGAAAATAATTTTAAAATTAGTTTTTATATTTTATTTGACTTAAAATAAACCCAATAAAATTATTAAATTGATTTATAAGCTTTGTTTTGAAAATTTTGATTTTTAAAATCATCGCATAGCCCTTAAAAAGTGAAATTTTGCATATCAGCTCAGAATTTGACGAAATATTTTTTTTTTTTTGGAATCATAATGACAAATCATTGTTATGTTCCAAAGTGTACGTCGAACGGAGTCAGTATATGGCTGTGCGAAGCAAAACCATTTGTTCAAAAATAGGTAGTCATTTTACAAAGGAACATTATTGATACGATCTCGGAATTCGATTCCACTTTTTTTTTGGATTCGTATCGTCAAATAATGGTTAAAGCCAAAAGGGCATAATTTTTGAATTTAGCGTTTGGGCGTACAAGAAGAAAATGTATGCTAAAATCGCATTTTTGAAGCTAATTTGAGCAATTTTATAAAGAACATTATTCAGATGACCTCGGAATTTGACGATTTTTTTTATTGGATCCATAAATGCCGAATACTGGGAAGATTCCAAATTTCATGATTTTTAGAGTTAGGATGTGGCCGGACGTGATTTATAAAGTGCAAAACGGACAATATTTGTATTTTAAAAATTCGCTATTTGTGCATACGAACTCAAAATTCGACGAAACCAGTTTCGTTGGGTCCATAATGTCAGAAAGTAGTTGCACGTCGATTTTCATTGAATATGGGATCCGTAGGACCAAACGGATTTTTAAATGATGAAAATAAGCGATATTTGCAGTATAGTTAAAAATAAAATCAATAAAAAAAATTGGCTCCACTATATAACATCCTACACTTCTCTAAACCTATTCCTAATCACAAAACAAGCAAACCCTAGTCTTCATCTTCAACAGCCGTTAGCCTTCATTTTATTGCCCTGGAAGCTCCGAAATTTAATTATTAATCTCTCCCAATCCAAAAAATATAATTCCAAACTTATAACACAAAATTTTAAGGGATTCTTGTGCTCTTCAAATCTATACGGAGAAGATTATGTTTTGGGATTTATTTTGAATGAATTTTGATCCTCAATCGGCTGGGTTTGGCTGCGTTTTTATGGAAATGGAGGAGCTCGAATTCAAAGCTACTCGCGGTGAAGGAGGAAGAAAGGAGATTCGAGGTGGTGTATTTTGATCGGTGTCGGGAGGAGCGGATGGTGGTGCGATTTTTGAAGAGTGGGGCGGTTTTCTTTCTGCGTTCGTGACGAGTAGCAGAATGTGGAAGGGAAGGTAATTAAGGAGGGTAAAGGTTAATTAGTAATTAATTAATATAGGTTGATTATTTAATTAATTGTATAATGTTTAAACAATGATAACTTTTGCAAACAAAAACGAAATTGAATGATTTCAGATGCGTTGAATTTGCGTTGACTGGATCTGCACAATGAAATAGACCAGAGCAGAAACGGAGCTAGCTACAAATTTAGAAGGAGTAAAACCAATGTGAGAACTCTAATTTAAAATAAAATTTATTGTTGATTGCGATGTGAAATTTATATATACGCTATATAAAATTCATATATGTATTGCATAAAATTTGAATTGAATTTTTGTAATTGCGATTTATGGCTGGATTGAATTGTGTATGTTACAAAAATATTCATGTTTGAAAAGAAATTGTTTATACAACAAAAATCATATTTTTATTGTATATGTGAATCAATAAAATGTTCATGTTGATAAAAAAATGTTTATACAATAAAAATCATATTTTTATTGTATATGTGAATCAATAAAATGTTCACGTTGATAAAAAAATGTTTATACAATAGAAATCATATTTTTATTGTATATGTGAATCAATAAAATGTTTATGTTGATAAAAAAATGTTTATACAATAAAAATCATATTTTTATTGTATATGTGAATCAATAAAATGTTCATGTTGATAAAAAAATGTTTATACAATAGAAATCATATTTTTATTGTATATATGAATCAATAAAATGTTCATGTTGGATAAAAAAATATTTATATAATAAAAATTATATTTTTATTGTATATTTATGAAAAGAAAATGTTTTTACAACAATAAAATTTACGTTTTTATTGTATGTTCAAATCATTAAAAAGTTTCATGTTAGAAGAAAATGTTTTCAAAATAAAAATTACATTTTTATTGTACGTTTGATTCATATATATTGATCGGAATCTTCAATCAGCATCTTCGATGTATTCGTATTTATTGATCGGAATGGTTTTCAAATATAATTCAATCCCGGTCTTTCCGTACCAATATCGTTGGGCCAGACTTTTATAGTCGGTTATTTAACTATGAAAAATAAATAATCATAAACATAAAACATATCCATTGGTTTATTACACAGCATCACTTGGCTAGTAAAAATAATATATTGATTTTAGTATATTAATATCCTTAAATTACTTTACTTCTATACTTAGAGAAATATCATAAAACCTTATCCAATTTCATATTCAAATTTTCCATCGACTATTATTTCAAAACATTTCTACAATATTATTTATGATCTTTGATTGGAAAATCAATTTAACTTATCATCATAAATCATTATCATGAAATTCTTTTTGTTTCGTTATATAAAAAAAAATTAGTCACTTACCTTTTTGAATAAATCCATTCTAAATTCCATCTCGGTACTTTGAAAATATCGTTATATTTTCATGAATCTCCTTTTTCTACTTTTATTGTGGGAGTAACCTTTCATATTCTCAAGCTCCTTTTTATTTTCTTTTTATTTTGGAACGTTACATTATAAATTCTCAAAATAAATTGCTTCTAACATCTTCCCCATTTCAACCTATATCATCCTCCGATAATCTCGAAGTCGTTCAAGTTAAGGTATTTTAATTACCTCTCAGACCTCGATCAACCACATTCTTATCTTAAGATGGATATCAATTGTAATACCAAAACTCCATATTCATTATTAGTATTAAAACAAATCCCATTTTAGTTATACCTCAATTAAGCTTCATCTCTTAATATAGCGCATCCAGATTGTATCTTTATAGTTCTACTTGCCTAATCCCTTTAATTCAACTTTAGGTCTTCGTTTTGATTTACATTTCAAACCTCTATCAGCCCCTGACTGTAAATTAGTAAGAAAATAATCTCCTAAATATCAACCCCGAAGGCAGAAACCAATATCAGATTAATATTCAGAAAAACATTTATCTTAACCAGTCTCTAGTTAAGTTCTAATTCCTTAATCTCGTATCTTCTACTTTTATTTTGTTCATAATCCATTTCTAATGACTCATCTCAATAATATATTCAAATAAACTTGGGTTTTCTAACTCCGTTATACTTGGGTCCAGTTAAATAGAATTTCAAATAAGAGTCCACTTTAAAACTACAATTTAAACTTATATTATTGTTAATATAATTTGCTTTAAACTATCATTTTATTATAATAAGTCTTATCGTTCCATAGACCCCATTATCCCTTTTCAACCCCAAGATTTCTAATTTGATTATTATTAATCAAATACCAACCTTTATAAAAATGTTTACTTAACCGATTATCATATCCATTTAATAAATTAATAAATCCATTTCAGTTAACGTTGTTGACTTACTAAACATGATTAACTCGTTAATCAAATTTTAATTCATCTTTCCATTTAAATTAATTACTAATTTAATTAATTTAAATAATCCCTTTTGATTATTATTAAATAAATAATTATCCCATTTTAATTGTTCTTAAAATCAATTAATCCAAGTTATTAATTGCTATGCTATTCCCTACTCATTTGCCTATCATAATAATTAGTTTTATAATGATTAAGATGCAGCATGTGCTTTGCACACGACAACTTTGGTACAAAAATAGTGATTGGTGGTTACAGTAATAAAAATAATTGTGGTTGAACTATTTTCTTTTTATACTTCATTTTAAATTAAAAAAAATTGTATTCAGTTATAAAATAAACTTTATAACTTCGTTTTCAATTTGAAATACTTGACGGTAAATTAAAGTTTATAAAACAGTGTCTCATTTGGCCATCTGCTATTGTTTCTCAACCCACCTCACATATTGGTTAATGGAAGACAAACGTTGAATCCATATTCAACGATCGATAATCTAATTACTAATCCGATCATATCGTTTAAACAGCCCATATAACGATCATATGAAAATAAATAATCCATCCAACTGATAGCACTCAATCAATAATAATTCAAGTCATCCAATTTAATTTAAGTACGTTTATATAACTATAAACGTAACCAAAAAGGTATGTTAACTTGTTTGGAGATCATCGTTAAAAATAACGATGTTATTTTATTTAAATTAAACAACCATTTAATTTAAATAACAGATATAAAATATTTAACGAACATGTACGTAACCATCAAATCAACCAATAACTTTCAACCATAGCATAAAAATAATAAACCC
The DNA here is from genome assembly GCA_030737875.1 of Allium sativum. Lineage (NCBI taxonomy): Eukaryota > Viridiplantae > Streptophyta > Magnoliopsida > Asparagales > Amaryllidaceae > Allium > Allium sativum. The sequence continues at coordinate 1,012,275,521 of CM060913.1, forward strand.
AACTTATACGAATATAAGTGGGATAACTCAGTGAGTTTAACTCACCTTGCTTAAATTCTGACAGTTCAAACGGTTGGTTTTAATAAAATTAAACAGTTGTTTAATTTTATCAAAAATTCCGGTAGCTTCCCGCTTCGACCACTCCAACTCTACACTGCTTGCCAACATGATCCCATTGCTTTTTGTTTCGTTACAATCCAATAATCAAGTCACACATCATTAACAGTAGAAGCGATACGATTAATTAGATTAATTAGTTTAATTAAATCTTAATTGACCCTAAGTAAATTATATATCGTTTATTACCTTATTACTTGTAATCGGTTGTCATCCCTTCATCATCCATTATTGTCGGTCCAAGCAACCCTTTACCCCGCACTGCACAGTAGTACTTCTCCATTCAAACGAAAGGAACCCGACGCATTCTCTAACATTCATTTACATTACCACTTCTCTCTCCATTACCACTTCCTTCCATGTAAAATTTCACCAACCTGCTTCGCGTTTCCACCTTCCAACATTTCCCATGTTTGGTCCCCCTACGTGTTACATGCATCCGTCCCCACTTCCCTTCCACGCATCAACACAAATTCTTTTTTTTTATATATATTTTTCTTTCTTTTCGTAAAGCCCAAATGGCCCATGCACCACAAAATAGCCCACGTCCAATACTAGCACACCACGAACCCGTCCCTCTGTATCATCTTCCCCAACTCCTCCTTGTTCTAGGAAAGAATATACACCACACCAAACATTCGAGTTCCCTCCCCTCCTCCACTTTCGCATATTAAGGTTTCCAACCTACGTTACTTCATCTATATTCCGCCCATTCCTTAATTCAAGAATGCCACGTCATCCCCTCACAACATCCACCTGCTAATAAAACGCAACACCCCATGTGAACAGCCTTCGCAGCAATTCCATGTCCACTGCTCAGTAGATCCCTTTCACCTGACACTCCCCTTCCTCGACCATCTGCACCGCTCTGCTCTAACCTAGGTGCTCCAACCAAAATCCGTCCTTCCTGCTGCTGCTCCACGTCCAAAAAGACGCAACCTATTTTCCCAATACAGCTCCCTCCGCATGCAGTCAACCCTTCCCCCCTTTATTCTTCTGCTCGGATTTCCTTTGATACTTTTTTTTAAAAGCTTTTGGTTTTCGTTTTAGTCCTGGAATGAAAATGGTCGTGAACTGGTATCCTATTTAAAGTGCCAGACCCTTGGCAAGCAAGGCATATAGTTGTGTGAGTCCGAGTTTGTTGACACCACTTTTCGTGGTGTCACCAGATACTCGGCTCCTATTGGTGGAATTCAGGGGGCCCCATATAAGGTCCCCGTATTTCCACCAATAGGGGGATAGTGTCACGTTGACACCACTAAAAGTGGTGTCAACAAACTATTACTGTAGTTGTGTGGCCATCACGAAATGGTTCAGTAGGCCTTTGTAGCTGCATAGAAGAGCTGTGATGCATTTTCACTTCTCATCAGTAGTTGATTTGATTTGCACGACATTGAAGAAGCATAGGCATATGGTTTTGGGTAGGCGACATGATAATTCAATTCCAGACTAGGCTTTGCTTTATTAACTTTGATGGGACTTATCAATATAAAGGATAGGAGAGGTAAGGTGGTTCAGAAATAGGATAGAAGAAATTTAATGTATGCAGTTTCACTTCATAGCCTGCAACGTCGGTCTAGGCATGTGAATGTATGGGGAAGCAGTACGTTTGGATTTTCTCCTTTGGTTAGGTAACTATGTTTACATACATTGGAATAGAAATGTACACTCAACAGTATACACATAGGTAGCTATTTTTAGGCATGATGCGTATGTAAAATCACTTCAGTAGGATGATTGTTCCAATATAGGCTTGCACACAGCTAAAACGTGAAAGAAGACGTAATAAGCATGTGCAAATGCTTAGACGTTAAGGCATAGTGTGGTATCCATATTATAATTGTGGTCTCCATATTATAATTATGTACTGGGCAAGTTTTGATGTTTTAGGAAAGGCTAGGCGTGCTGAGAAAAAGAAAGTAGCTGGGCGTCGGCCTTTATTAAATTTGCTTAACATTTATGAATCAAAAATATCTATTATTACTATTACTTACGGTTAGTTTATATCATACTACTGGTTTATGCCGAACGCTCTGAATTTGCACCGTCATCCCCGAACTTCACACGAATTAAAAATAGCCAAACTGCTATGTCTCAATATTCTGATCCCAAATGAAATAAATTTCGTTGAGAACGGACTTCGTGTACACAAAAGTGATATTTTAATTCATCAGTTGACTTTTAAATTTTGTCTGCCGACAAAACAACTCCGTTGTGCTCCAAACCAGAAATCTAGCAACAATTCATTATACGCATTCCAATAAAATTCGTTTCGTCAGAAACGGAGGTCGTTTGGAAAATAATTATTTATACGGTTTATATACTAATGATAAAATATAATTAAATTACAGAACAATTACTATCATCGTATATATATATATATATATATATATATATATATCTGAATAAAATAATATATATCACTTACCAAAACCAATAAGAAATTTAACTCAATGTTAATAATATTCGAGTTAAACGATTTCCAAATCTATTAAAATCTCTGTTTAATTTATTAAATAAACGTTATAGTTTAATAACGATTTCCATAGCGACTATTTTTAAAAAAAAAATGGACATAACTTTCAAAATACAAACTAAAATCTCGATTTTTCTCTTCTATTAGAAAATTATAATTAAATCAATTCTAACATTTCTTGTTTCACAGAATTCCGACTTAAAACGGATTCTGTATATTCAATTTAAGTTCAAAACTCAATTATACGAACTACCGCGCAGTTTTAAGCTCGTTTATAATTATATATAAATTTAAACGTTCAATCGCCGTTTAATTAACGAATTAAATATTAAAAATCCGTTAATACCCCAATTATAATATTTAAAATTGATTTAAATATTCGAGATCAAACAGCCGAAAAATCCGGTTCGTTACATTCTTCCTCCCTTAAAAGAATTTCTTCCCCAAAATTGCTAAGTTAATAAGAAAGCTCCAAACCCAATTTTTTCCAAAATAAAAATATTATCCAAAAATATTTATGTTTAAAATTTTACGAAAATTTGCCAGCACCTCCTCTGTACTGTTCGATCCAAACAACCACAATTCGCCACTCCGGGCCTCCCATATCGATCAAAAGGAAACAAAGCCATGTGGCAACCCAACTCAGGGGTATAAAAATAAATCACTCCAATCCATATATTAAGGTTTACCTATTTGTTGGGCAATTTGATTCCAATTTCAAAGAAAACCAACTAACTGCTCTTCGTCATCCAATCTGTACTCTCAATCTATTTAACCAAATCAACTCCATAGCCTTTTGGAATCTGTACTTAACTCCTCTTACAATGCAAGTAACAATCTAGGGTTAAATAATTCAGTTTCATTTCATACGGAATTTCATTCCAATTAATTTTTTTTTTAGCTTCCAATCATTTAACTGGTGATGAATTCAAGTAATCTAGAACCCAACAAACAAACAAAGCAAAGCCAATATAACCCAATTATTCAATTTCCTTTCAAATTTTATTTGATTATACTTCAATTAAACTCTAGCTAATTTTTTTCCATATGCTTTATTCAAATTTTCCCAGTTATGTCAACTTATTCAAATTCATAATCAAATTTGAATTCCTATTCAAATCAATCTACGAACCAATATCAATAATTTGATAAAATTACTACTTTCTATACAAAAATATATTTGGGAGAAATTATTTCATTTACCCGCTTTACTAAACAATATTGCATCAATTTGTCAGTTCAGCCTGAACCGATCAACCAACACAATACAAAACATTTGTATATAAAATTTAGAAATATGCTCCCTCGTATAAATACTCAAACTCAATCTGGGGTGTTATTAACCCCATCTCAATCGAGTTACGTCACAGAGCCAAGGTTACTACACAACCAATAGCTCTGATAACATTGTAACGAACAGGGATTTTCGATCTCGAAAATCGACACAAAATACCGTCGAACATCCAAGCATCGGAAATACTGGAACGTTAATAGAAAGAAAATAAAGGTGAGATAAGAGAGAAAGAAAGTTATAAGAGTAAGAAGAACCAACACAACACAGAGTCTTACATCGCAGCGGAACAAAGTATAATATAGAAATAACTTTTATTGAGAGTTTGAAATAATACTTACAACATCAGAGTATATCAGTACATCTGGACAGTTATAATAGCATGTCCTCATATAACACACAACGGAATAATAATGGTATAACATCATATGTCTGAACCCCTTCAGCTCGTCTTTGAACTTCACAGCATCTGTTAACCTGAATCTGTACAACTCGGTCTAACCCAAGCATTTCAAACACCGGGTCAGTTGGTGCACCAGAGTGAGAAAAACTCGTTAAGTTTAAATACGCCCATATTGATTTAAGGTTCAAAATCCTTTTGAAAGAAAAAGGATAATAGTAAGACCAGCCCACACATAAAAAAAAGGACGGTTTTTACCTTACTATAACCCAAAGCGTTTTGAAATCAATATATTATTCTAATATTATAATAATGTCTAAATACAAATAAATAAAATCTAGCATAACGCTTGCATCTCACGCTCCACATATATAATATACAAACAAAACCGCGAGTGCTTATTGGAGATTGGATTCCGACTATGACAAGGTATGGAACCACCTGCCGATAGTGTATCTCTAGAGAGGAATACACTGGGTTCAACAAGAACGTCTTGCAACCCGACCCACACATGACTGACCACTCATTTCTCTTGAGTGTATCGAATATATTGTCACCTACGGTTGCTAGCAACATAACCGTTCCCGGGAGATGCAGAAGTGAAAAGAAGTAACAAATATGAATATTCTCTAGATGATGACAATACACCCTAATGGGGCGACACACATAGTCATGCTGCCTTCCCGATTTTTTTCATTTCCCGGTTTATGAGGCTTGAGGTTATAATCGACTTTTGGAACATCTGGCCACCTTCCATTTTTGAATCCCACATCATCCATACATGTCATCCAGGAAGAGGATGCACCGAAGGCACTCTCCTACCACATTCTAGGAATCACCCTATAGATCAGTAGCGAGTAGCCCTTGCAATCCGTATATTCCAATAACGACAGAATCATCGTTGACTCTGGGGATCAGCCAGAGGTATTTAACAATAGTTCACCCGCTGATGAAAATTTACGGTCTTCGGTTGCTCCATCTTCAATCAGCATCTTTGATGTATTCGTATTTATTGATCGGAATGGTTTTCGAATATAAATTCGATCCCGGTCTTTCCGTACCAATATCGTTGGGCCAGATTTTTATAGTCGGTTATTTAACTATCAAAATAAATAATCATAAACATAAAACATATCCATTGGTTTATTACACAACATCACTTGTCCAGTAAAAATAATATATTGATTTTACTATATTAATATCCTTAAATTACTTTACTTCTATACTTAGAGAAATATCTTAAAACCTTATCCAATTTCATATTCAAATTTTCCATCGACTATTATTTCAAAACATTTCTACAATATTATTTATGATATATGATTGGAAAATCGATTTAACTTATCATCATAAATCATTATCATGAAACACTTTTCGTTTCGTTATATAAAACAAAATAATCGTCACTTAAATTTTTGAATAAATCCATTCTAAATTTCATCTCGGTACTTTGAAAATATCGTTATTTTTTCATGAATCTCCTTTTTCTACTTTTATTGTGGGAGTAACCTCTCATATTCTCAAGCTCCATTTTATTTTCTTTTTATTTTGGAACGTTACATTATAAATTCTCAAAATAAATTGCTTCTAACATCTTCCCTATTACAACCAATATCATCCTCCGATAATCTCGAAGTCGTTCAAGTTGGTGTAATTTAATTACCTCTCAGGCCTTGATCAACCACATTCTTATCTTAAGATGGATATCAATTGTAATACCAAACCCCATATTCATTATCAGTATCAAAACAAATCCCATTTTAGTTATACCTCAGTTAAGCCTCATCTCTTAATATAGCGAATCCAAATTGTATCTTTATAGTTCTACTCGCCTAATCCCTTTAATTCAACTTTAGGTTTTTGTTTTGATTTCCATTTCAAGCCTCTATCAGACCCTAACCGTAAATTATTAAGAAAATAATCTCCCAAATATCAACCCCGAAGGCCGAAACCAACATCAAATTAATATTCAGAAAACCATTTATCTTAACCAGTCTCCAGTTAAGTTCTAATTCCTTAATCTCGTATCTCCGACTTTGATTTTGTTCAAAATCCGTTTCTAACGACTCATCTCAATAATATATTCAAATAAACTTGGTTTTTCTAACTCCGTTCTACTTGGATCCAGTTAAATAGAATTTCAAATAAGAGTCCACTTTAAAACTACAATTTAAACTTATATTATTGTTAATATAATTTTCTTTAAAATATCATTTTATTATAATAAGTCTTATCGTTCCATAAACCGCATTATCCCTTTTCAACCCCAAGATTTCTAATTTGATTATTATTAATCAAATACCAACCTTTATAAAAATGTTTACTTAACCGATTATCATATCCATTTAATAAATTAATAAATCGATTTCAGTTAATGCCGTTGACTTACTTAACATGATTAACTCATTAATCAAATCTTAATTCATTTTCCATTTAAATTAATTACTAATTTAATTAATTTAAATAATCCCATTTGATTATTATTAAAAAAAAAATCCCATTTTAATTGTTCTTAAAATCAATTAATCCAAGTTATTGATCGCTACGCTATTCCCTACTCATTTGCTTATCATAATAATTAGTTTTATGATGATTAAGTTGCAGCACGTGCTTTGCACACGGCAGCTTTGGTACAAAAATAGTGATTGGTGGATACAGTAATCAATATATATGTGGTTGAATTATTTTCTTTTTATACTTCATTTTAATTAATAAAAAAAAATGTATTCAGTTATAAAATAAACTTTATAACTTCATTTTCTATTTGAATTACCTGACGGTAAATCAAACTTTATAAAACAGTGTCTCATTTGGCCATCTACTATTGTTTCTCAACCCATCTCACATATTGGTTAATGGAAGACAAACGTTGAATCCATATTCAATGATCGATAATCAAATTAATAATCCGATCATATCGGTTAAACAGACCATATAATGATCATATGCAAATAAATAATCCATCCAACTGATAACAATCAATCAATAATAATTCAAGTCATCCAATTTAATTTAAGTACATTTATATAACTATAAACGTAACCAAAAAGGTATGTTAACTTGTTTGGAGATCATCGTTAAAAATAACGATGTTATTTCATTTAAATTAAACAACCGTTTAATTTAAATAACAGATATAAAATATTTAATGAACATGTACGCAACCATCAAATCAACCAATAACTAGCAACCATAGCATAAAAATAATAAACCCGACTTATATGGATATAAGTGGGATAACTGAGTGAGTTTAATTCAGCTTGTTTAAATTCTGACAGTTCAAATGGTTCTTTTTAATAAAATTAAATAGTTATTCAATTTTATCAAAAATTCCGGTAGCTTCCCGCTTCGACCACTCCAGCTCTACACTTCTTACCAACATGATCCCATCGCTTTTTGTTTCGTTAAAATCTAATAATGAAGTCACACATCATTAACAATAGAAGTGATACGATTAATTAGATTAATTAGTTTAATTAAATCTTAATTGACCTTAAGTAAATTATATATCGTTTATTACCTTATTACTTGTAATCGGCTGTCATCCCTTCATCATCCATTATTGTCGGTCTAAGCGACCCTTTACCTCATACTTCACAGTAGTACTTCTCCATTCAAACGAAAGGAACCCGACGCATCCTCTAACTTTCATTTCCATTACCACTTCTCGTCTCCATTACCACTTACTTCCATGTAAAATTTCACCAACCTGCTTCGCGTTTCCACCTTCCAACATTTCCCATGTTTGGTCCCCCCTACGTGCTACATGCATCCGTCCCCACTTCCCTTCCATGCATCAACTCAAATTCTTTTTTTTATTTCTTCTCGTAAATCCCAAATGGCCCATGCACCACAAAACAGCCAACGTCCAATACTAGCACACCACGAACCCGTCCCTCTGTATCATCTTCCCCAACTCCTCCTTGTTCCAGGAAAGAATATACACCACACCAAACTTTCGATTTCACTCCCTTCCTCCCACTTTCGCATATTAAGGTGTCAAACCCATGTTAATTCATCTAAATTCTGCACATTCCTTTATTCAAGAAAGCCACATCAACCCCTCACAACATCCACCTGCTAATAAAACGCAACACCCCATGTAAACAGCCTTGGCAGCAACTCTCCGTCCACTACTCAACAGATCCCTTCCACCTGACACTCCCCTTCCTTGACCATCTGCACCGCTCCGCTCCAACCCAGGTGCTCCGACCAAAATCCGTCCTTCCTGCTGCTGCTCCACATCCAAAAAGACACAACCTCTTTTCCCAATACATCTCCCTTTGCATGTAGTCGACGCTTCCCCCCTTTATTATTCTGTTCGGATTTTCTTTAATACTATTTTTTAAAGCTTTTGGTTTTTGTTTAAATCCTGGTATGAAAATGCCCATGAACTGGTATCCTATTTATAGTGCCAGACCCTTAGCAAGCAAGGCATATAGTTGTGTGGCCATCACGAAATGGTTCAGTAGGCCTATGTACCTGCGTAGAAGAGCTGTGATGCATTTTCACTTCTCATCAGCAGTTGATTAGAGTTGCATGATGTTGAAGAAGCATAGGCATATGGTTTTGGGTAGGCAACACGATATTTCAATTCCAGACTAGGCTTTTCTTTATTAACTTGGATGGGACTTATCAATAGAAAAGGATAGGAGAGGTAAGGTGGTTCAGAAATAGGATAGAAGAAATTTACTGTATGCAGTTTCACTTCATAGCCTGCAACGTCGGTCTAGGCACGTGAAAGTATGGGGCAGCTGTATGTTTGGATTTTCTCCTATGGTTAGGTCAGTATGTTTACATACATTGGAGCTGATATGTACACTCAATAGTATACACATAGGGTAGCTATTTTTAGGCATGACGCGTATGTGAAATCACTTCAGTAGGATGGTTGTTTCAAAATAGGCTTGCACACAGATAAAACGTGAAAGAAGATATAATAAGCATGTGCAAATGCTTAGACGTTAAGGCATAGTGTGGTCTCCATATTATAATTATGTACTGGGCAAGTTTTGATGTTTCAGGAAAGGCTACGCGTGTTGAGAAAAAGAAAGTAGCTGGGCGTCGGTCCTTTATTAAATTTGCTTAACACTTAAGTATCAAAAATATCTATTATTATTACTTACGGTTAGTTTATATCGTACTGCCGGTTTATGTCGAACGCTCTGAATTTGCACCGTCGTCCCCGAACTTCACACGAATTAAAAATATGCATACTGCTACGTCTCAACATTCTGATTCCAAATGAAATAAACTTCGTTGAGAACGGACTCCGTGTACAAAAAGGTATTATTTTAATTCATCGGTTGACTTTTAAATTTTTTCTACCGACAAAACAACTCCATTGTGCTCCAAACCGGAAATTTAGCAACAATGATTATACGCATTCCAATAAAATTCGTTTCTTCGGAAACAGAGGTCAGGTGAAAAATAATTATTTATACGCCTTACATACTATTGATAAAATATAATTAGATTACAAAACAATTACTATCATCGTATATATATATATATATATATATCTAAATAAAATAATATATCACTTCAAATTAAGTGAATATGAAATTGAACTCAATGTTAACAATATTCGAGTTAAACGATTTCTGTAACACCCCGGATTTTTGAATAATCGAATTAACTAAATTAAAGAATAATTAATCTCAGACGTGAGAATTAAGGGAAATGGGTTGCGCCATTGTGTTCGTCTCATAATTCTGGTCGAGATAGAATCCGAGTTTGCGTAAAACGGATATCGGATGAAGGAGATATAGACGAACAAAATCAGGCGGGAAAATAGAGAAAAAAAAGGATTGCACTGGCACACTTGTGTGAAGTGCGCCAGTATAAATTTGCACTGGCGCACCTGCCAAGTGCGCCCAGGCCGAGTAGCAGGCCTGCACAGCTTTCTGGTTCAGTCTGATCTATGTTGTGAGTCATCGTTGAGTCCTTGCTGAGTCATTAGGGCTGAGGTGTCACCCTATCCCGACTGAATGGTTTTGATTAAACCTAAGATCATCCGACGGCTATAATTAAACTAAAATTCTATATAAACATGGGTAGACTCAAACCCTAAATCAAAATAAAGCTGAAACTATGCCCGTCATGCTGTAATCTTGTAACCTAGAATAACCGCCACCAACTAAAGGGAAATCATAGCTAATCAAATCAGTTCTATTCAATTCTAATAACGAATCTTCTTCAAAGGAAAGCTATTACAACTTCAGAACTCAGAATTCAGAACTCAAGACCTTCTTTGAGTTGTGAGTTCGATTTCTTTAATAAAATAATTAGTAATTTAATTGGATTAAGTTATGATGTGGATTATATGGATATGATGTGAATTATTGACCGCATGTTATAATTATGTTGTAAAATTGTGATGTTATCATATGTGTTGTAAATTCTATGATGTTATGTTGTGATGTTATCATCTATGTTGCAAAATTATGATGATATCATCTATGTTATAATTCTATGATTGGCTTATGTATAATCAAATCATCATGTTGTTCATATGCTAGTTTGGTTCATATGATAAATCATATGTATTTATGCAAGTTAGGATGTAAATTGAGGCATAGATCATATGCAAATTATGTATAACCTTACATGTTTCATGACATCTATTTTAGATCTAAAGTTAAGCTATGACATGTGTGAGTTATATGCTAAATTCTACAGGCTAGTTACATGTTTAGATGTAAGTTTAGACCATCGTTATGTTGCATAAATCACATATGCAAGTTTATATAAAAAATATGAGTTTGGAATATGAATCATGTTATGTAAGTTTGTGGTTATTGCCTACGCAAGTTTACACCTTTAGATGTAGATCAATGACATACATGAATTATGCAAGTTTGTGACTACTACCTAAACAAGTTTACACCTTTAGATTTAGATCTGTAACATATGTAGTTTTATGCAAGTTGTAACTTTGGCCTATGCAAGTTTTTCACACATGCAAGTTCACCCCTTATGTTTAGATCTAGTTTTATTTCTATGTATGTTGTGATGTTTTCTCGTTATTCCATGAGTTAGGATATTCGAGTCTAACGTATATTTTACGTTAAACGAACGAACGTACAATGTGGGGTAAAGGGGATAATATTAAAAGATTTGATATTGAGAATTGGCATAAATGCCTTAAATGGCATAAAATAAATTTGTGATGAAAATTGGTATGATTTTACATACCATAAATAGATGGACATAATTGAGTCAATTATGGCCATAGTTAATTTTAGAATTAATTAATAATTTGAATAGGGAAAGAAATTCAAATTAGGGGTGATTAATTAGGAGTAATTAATCGTCTAAGACACGAGGTTAGGCTCTTTTGTGGTGTAAGACTGCCCGGACCCACCCGGAAAATCCAGCTGTCACAAATGCCAGTCTAATGTGGGAGGTCTTAGGCATAAATTAAATACGTAACAATTGTAAAGACACGAGGTTAGGCTCTTTTGTGGTGTAAGACAATCCGGACCCGCTCGGCAAATCCAGCTGCCACAAATGCCAGTCTAATGTGAGAGGTCTTTATGAGGTTACGGTCTTAATGAATTAAGAAACACTTAACCAGATAAACATGTAGTGGGACATGAGGGGGTTAAGTGGGTGCCTTGGTTGGCATGTGGAATCTAGTGGGTGCCTTGGGTGGCATTCGAAATACGATTAGAAACAATAAACCAAAATTGAAACATGTAAGTGAAGATGAATAAGAAGAGGGTTAAGTGGGATGTATTAGAGGGGACCAAGCTTAGGTGGATAACTTATGTCAATTAATGGGGGGGAGGGGCCGTTTCAACCAGTAATCCATAAGTATCTTTGTGGGCTCGACCCAAGTGGAGGACGGGACACGCGTACTGGGCTTGACTGTAAGAGGCCAAAACGGGTTAGCGGTGGCAACACAAGTCCAATGGGTTCATACCCGCATGTGAGCTCGGGCTGGTAGGTAAGACGTTGCATCGTGTGGGTATAAGCCGTGCATTCTTGGTGGTATCGGGTTGCCACTTTGGGGAGTGATACATCCCACTATGGTGCAAGCACGAGTATCTACGAGTTAGGGAGCCGATCGCATGGGCGTAGTGGGTACACCTAGTGGAGATAGGGCCAGGCGGCACCTATGAAGGCAGCTAGGGGTGCACGAAACTACCATTATCATTATTAAGTTCTGTAGGCGGGATCAACCTTAGGGTGACTAGTGGTGGTGCAGTATAGAAAATATCTTATAGTGGTGGTGCAGTATAGTAATTATCTTATAGTGGGTTAGGTGCGCTTTAACGTTATCTTAGTTCAATCTTATTTCCTTGTTTACTCTGTCATACTCAATTGTTCACAGTCATTTCCTTATTTTCCAACTTATGCCTCAGCCTAGTTATTTTGGTAATTATATTGTTAAAGTTATTGCACTCGCCCGACTTTATGTCTGACCCCCTTTGTTTCTTCCTCTTTTCTTTCTCCCTCCCCCCCCCCCCCCAAGGTGCTCAGGTTGGAACTAGCACCAGTGTAGCTTGATTTTGGACAGTTGTATTTCTTGCTTTTAGAAGACTGCTTAGATCACTGAAGTAAAGTTCAGCCTCTCTTATTTATGGCTAATTAGTATTGGGGATTATGTCTTTCAATTTATGTACTTTGGTTTAGTCAAGGTGGATATTATGTACTTGACTCTGGTTTTGATGATGTAATCAAACTTATGTATTTTCCGCTGCAATGAAATAAAGTTTTTTACTTTTTCAAGTACTGTTTATATATGTCTTGTTGTTAAGTTTCTGTTCTATACTCACTTAAAACGCTCCGTAGAAGTTAATGCATTCCCTTTGTGAGTGACATTAATGGACGCGGGGTGTTACACGTGGTATCAGAGCTGAAGGTTACCAGAACAAATATGAATTTTGAAAAGTGTTTTTGAAAAACAACTTTTATAAAGAAGTACCTTCAAAATTATGTTTTAAGGAAAGTATTTTCAAGAGAAAATCTTATTTTAGAAAGCATAACCCCAAGAGCCATATATCTTTCCTTCGGTTCTTTTGTATTGAATCTTTCCTTTTTCCTTTCAGTATGTCTGGAATTCCCGAGATACCCGAGGGAATAACAGTACCAGGATGGTTTAGGAGGTATTTGGAGACTAGGGCCACCACTGCAAGTCCAACAAATGCTCCTCCTCCTCCCCGCGTCGATACTTTCGCAAAGATATGTAAGGACTTTCGAGCAATGGGTGGAAAACCTTTTCATGGGATGGAGATGTTTGTTGAAGCTCGTAATTGGCTAAAGGAGGTGGAAGAATTGTTCGGAATCTTTGAAGTGGAAGATGGAAGAAAGGTTCAATTAGCTGCCTGGCTAATGAAGGATGAGGCCTCGTTTTGGTGGGAGGTCACTAATGGAGAGCTTCCAATTGGTACATGGCCAGACTTCAAGCGGAGGTTTGAGGCGAAGTTTCTCTCACGGGCTGAAGAGAATCTATACATGGAAAGATTTTTGGCATTGAAGGAAGGGAATCTATCGGTGAAAGAATACGTCAACAAGTTCAATCAGTTGGCGAGATTTGGCTTGGACTTGGTGAATAAACCAGAAAAGAAGGCCCTGAGGTTTGTTAAGGGTTTGAACGAGCCGCTTCATGGGTTAGCTATGACCCACATCCCTATAAGGGCTACCTTTGGGAGACTAGTAGACATGACGCTTATGCATTAATAGGAGAAGGGCGCCAATGCTAATAAGGCACCCGAGAAGAAAGTGGATCAAAAGAAGCCGCAACAGCAACAACAGAATAAGAAAGGTGGAAAAGGCAACAATGCTAAGGGAAAGAAAAGACGCTTTAACCGTGGGACACCCAGCCATCTAAGCCAAGATTGTAGGAAGAAAAAGAAGACTGGTTGTTTCCACTGTGGCGAAGCGGGACATCTGATTAAGGACCGCCCAAAGAAAGGGCAGAGGGCAGGGTCTACCTCGGGAGGACATGTGCAGGCTCTTATGGCACCAGGGCAGGCAAGGGGACAAGTTCAGGCCCTCGTGGTCCCACCGCTGCAAGAACGAGGTAGAGCAATTTCCGTTCAAAGTTTAGTTTTTATGTTTGATCATCCTGTCCGTACTTTATTCGATTCTGGCGCATCACATTCGCTTATCTCCACATCATTAGTTGAAACACTTCACCTAGATACTTGTCTTGTTACTGATCCCTTAGTAGTCTCAAATCCTATTGGTGGTTCGGCTCATCTTTCTATGATCTGCCGGGATTTGAGAGTGTTTATCTTGGGCGTTGAGTTTGAATGCAATGCCTTTGTTCTTGGTTTCATGGGCTACGGCTTGATTCTAGGCATGGATTGGCTAACTAGATATGGGGCAATCCTAGATTGTGAAAGAAGGGTAGTTAGATTGTTGACTCGTTGTGGAAAGACCCTTGATATTTCTTGTGACCCTAGAGGTCCAGTAATGCTTAGCTACCTAGAATCCCTTGACGCATCCGATGATGATTTACATTCTGTTCGTATAGTCCGTGAATATGTTGATGTCTTCGATGAGGTGAGGGGTTTACCCCCAAAACGTGAGATAGACTTTCGAATATATCTAGTAGATAATGCAAAGCCAGTTGCATTGCCAGTGCGCCACATGGCTCCAAGAGAGAGAAGAGAACTCAGTAAGCAAGTAAAAGAATTGCTTGAGAAGGGGTTCATCAAACGTAGTATATCGGAGTGGGGTGCTCCAGTAGTATTTGCCACGAAGGCAGATGGGTCCCTTAGACTTTGTGTGGACTATAAGGAGCTTAATAAACTTACTAAGAAGAATATACACCCACTGCCAAGGATTGACGATCTCTTTGATCAGTTAGTTGGCGCCTCAGTGTTTTCGCAGTTGGACTTAGCCACGGGTTTCCATCAGTTGAGAGTGGCTGAGGATAGCATAGACAAGGCTGCCTTTAGGACTCCAGACGGTTTCTTCAAGTGGCTTGTGATGCCCTTTGGTTTGACAAATGCCCCCGCATACTTTGTTGATTTGATGAGTAGGGTGTTTAGGGAGTACCTCAATAAATTCGTTGCAGTCTTTGTGGACGACATCTTGATCTTTTCTAAGAGCAAGGAAGAGCATGCCCTACATCTTAGGGAAGTGTTGGAGACTCCTCGAGCGCATAGCCTTAAAGCTAAATTTTCTAAGTGTCACTTTTGGAGGAAGGAAGTGCGATTCTTAGGGCACGTGGTTTCTAAAGAAGGGACAGCTGTGGATCCCACGAAGGTAGTGGCCATCCAAGATTGGAGGGTCCCTAAAAATGCTACCGAGGTGAGGATTTTCTTAGGGTTTGCAGGCTACTATAGGAAATTTATCAAAGAATTCGCAAAAATATCAGCCTCATTAACACGCTTGACGAAGAAGAACCTAGTTTTCACATGGGATTTAGATTGTGATGATGTGTTCCAACGTTTGAAGAGAGCTTTGACCACAGCCCCAGTCTTAGTGTTGCCAGATGGGAGTAAGCCATTTACCATTTATACCGATGCTTGTGGGATAGGACTAGGCGTAGTCTTAATGCAAGATGGAAGGGTAATAGCCTATGGTGGAAGGCGGTTGAGAGTGCATGAGAGAAATTACCCTACACATGACCTAAAGTTGGCCGCTATTGTTTTCGTGCTTAAGTCTTGGCGTCATTATCTTCTTGGCGAGAAATTCGAATTGTTCACTAACCACAAATCGCTAAAATACTTGTTCTCTAAGAAGGACTTGAACTTAAGGCAGCAGAGGTGGATGGAATTCTTAGCGTCCTACGATTTTGAGATAGCATATACCCCTGGCGAGGGTAACGTTGTGGCAGACGCCTTAATTAGGAAAAGATTGTCCTTGAGTCCGTTGCTTGTTGAGCGGCGAAGCTTAGAGTTCATCTCTACATTTGACTTTAAACCATCCATTGACTTCGTACCCGGTTTGCTAGCATCCTTAGAGGTCAGACCTAAGCTTTTGGGACGGATTGGTGAGGCACAGCGAGATGACCCACAGTTGGTTGAGTTAGTAGAGAACCTCAAAAAGGGGGAGTCATCGAACCATCTCAGTAGGTATACCCTAGATGATAAGGGTTGGTTGCGTAGGGATGGTAGACTTTGTGTACCACGGGACGAGAATTTGAGGAAGACCATTCTTGATGATGCACATCGTTCGAAGATGACCATCCATCCCAGCGGGGACAGATGCACATGGACATGAGACGAGTTTACTTTTGGGCCGGCATGAAGAAGGATTTGGCTGAGTTTGTCGCGAGATGCTTGGTGTGCCAACATGTAAAAGCAGAGCAAAAGAAACCCGGTGGGTTGCTTCACCCATTGGAGGTCCCACAATGGAAGTGGGAAAGTGTCTCGATGGACTTCGTTGATGGGTTACCGAGATCGAGGAAGGGTAATACGGGGATTTGGGTCGTGGTAGACATACTTACTAAGAGTGCCCATTTCATTCTCGTGAAGAGTAAGAGGATTGTTCCATGGTTAGCCACCCTATACATTCGAGAGATAGTTCGTTTGCACAGTGTTCCTTCTAGCATAGTGAGCGACCGCGATTCTATCTTTACTAGCGAATTTTGGAAGAGCTTGCAAGAGGCGGTAGGGACTCAGTTATGTTTGAGCACCGCATATCATCCTCAGACAGACGGCCAGACCGAGAGGGTGAATTGTATTCTGGAGGACCTATTGAGGCTATGTGTCTTAGACTTCGGATGTACATGGGAGGAACATCTTCCGTTAGTGGAGTTTGCATATAATAATAGCTTTCAGTCTAGCATTGGCATGGCAAAGTTCGAGGCTCTATATGGACGGCCGTGTCGTTCGCCTACATGTTGGTGGGAATCTACAGATAAGATCTTGCTTGGGCCCGATATGATTAGAGAGACTTTGGAAAAGATCGATTTGATTCGAAGGAGGATGAAGACGGCGCAAGATAGGCAGAAATCTTATGCGGACAAGAGGAGGTCAGATCTTGAGTTTGATATTGGGGACATGGTCTTTGTCAAGGTGTCTCCATTACAGAACGTCGTTCTCTTTGGGTCCGTTAGGAAGTTAGCACCAAGGTTCGTAGGGCCGTTTCCTATTAAGGAGAGGATTGGACAAATGGCGTATAAAGTGGAGTTACCCAAGAGACTTTGTGGTGTACACAATGTATTCCATGTACATGTTTGAGGAAATGCTTGCACGAGACCGTGGAAGTGGTAGAGCCGAGCTTGCTTAGAGAGGTGGAGATAGAGCGTGATGCGACGATTCGACAAGCTCCTATGTGCATTCTTGGGTCGGAGATTAAGAAGTTGAGAAATCGAGAGGTCAAGCTGGTCAAAGTGTAATGGGGAGATGATGAGAGAAACACCACTTGGGAGATGGAAGAGAAGATGCATTCATTGTACCCTTTTCTTTTCGAGGGTATGTCTTTTAATTTCTCCTTTATCACTTAGCTTGTACTTATCTTATCTTTAGTATGTCCTCTCGCTAGTATCTTTGACCTTTAGATAGGGTAGTCCTATGGTTGAAACATGTGTTTGAGACATGTTATGTATGATGGATGCATGTGGATGCAAGTGGTTGCTAGTGACTGCTCGTGGATGCATATACACACACTTTAGGCACTAGATCGGCTCAGTCACTTCATATTGCATATAAATGTGTGTGCATATTTAAGTTAATGGATGTATAAGGGTTGTGCTATCATATGGATGCTGCATTTTGCTGAATGGTTGTGCACACATATGGAAATAATATGTATTGATAGGATTCTTTCGCATACATAATGGACGCATGGCACTATCATGGTTTGCATTAAGGAGGTCAACTGAATCAGTAGACCGCCTGATTTTGCATTAGATAAGGAACATATACACACACTTCTGGCATATGTTCATACAGCATTAGGAATTCTATAAGGACAATGGATGCCAGCCAGTGTTTGATGGTTGAGTAGATGGTTGTTTGGATGTTAGGATATGCATTCTCCTTAACTTGGAGATTTTGGGGGGCGAAATCCTTTAAGGAGGGGAGAATGTAACACCCCGGATTTTTGAATAATCGAATTAACTAAATTAAAGAATATTTAATCTCAGACGTGAGAATTAAGGGAAATGGGTTGTGCCATTGTGTTCGTCTCGGAATTCTGGTCGAGATAGAATCCGAGTTTTCATAAAACAGATATCAGATGAAGGAGATATAGACGAACAAAGTCAGGCGGGAAAATAGAGAAAAAAAAGGATTGCACTGGCGCACTTGGGAAGTGCGCCAGTACAAATTTGCACTGGCGCACCTACCAAGTGCGCCCAGGCCGAGCAGCAGGCCTACACAGCTTTCTGGTTCAGTCTGATCTATGTTGTGACTCATTGCTGAGTCCTTTCTGACTCCTTGTTGAGTCATTAGGGCTGAGGTGTGCCCTATCCCGACCGAATGGTTTTGATTAACCCTAAGATCATCCGACGACTATAATTAAATTAAAATTCTGTATAAACATGGGTAGACTAAAACCCTAAATCAAAATAAAAACTGAAACTATGGACGTCATGCTGTCATCTTGTAACCTAGAGCAGCCGCCACCAACTAAAGGAAATCAAAGCTAATCAAATCAGTTCTATTCAACTCTAACAACGAATCTTCTTCAAAGGAAAGCTATTACAACTTCAGAATTCAGAACTCAAGACCTTCTTTGAGTTGTGAGTTCGATTTCTTTAATAAAATAATTAGTAATTTAATTGGATTAAGTTATGATGTGGATTATATAGATATGATGTGAATTATTGACCGCATGTTATAATTATGTTGTAAAATTGTGATGTTATCATATGTGTTGTAAATTCTATGATGTTATGTTGTGATGTTATCATCTATGTTGCAAAATTATGATGCTATCATCTATGTTATAATTCTATGATTGGCTTATGTATAATCAAATCATCATGTTGTTCATATGCTAGTTTGGTTCATATGATAAATCATATGTATTTATGCAAGTTAGGATGTTAATTGAGGCATAGATCATATGCAAATTATGTATAACCTTACATGTTTCATGACATCTATTTTAGATCTAAAGTTAGGCTATGACATGTGAGAGTTATATGCTAAATTCTACATGCTAGTTACATGTTTAGATGTAAGTTTAGACCATCGTTATGTTGCATAAATCACAAATGCAAGTTTATATAAAAATATGAGTTTGGAATATGAATCATGTTATGTAAGTTTGTATGCAAGTTTACACCTTTAGATGTAGATCTATGACATACATGATTTATGCAAGTTTGAGACTACTACCTAAACAAGTGTACACCTTTAGATTTGGATCTATGACATATGTAGTTTTATGCAAGTTGTAACTTTGGCCTATGCAAGTTTTTCACACATGCAAGTTCACCCCTTATGTTTAGATCTAGTTTTATTTCTATGAATGTTGAGATGTTTTCTCTTTATTCCATGAGTTAGGCTATTCGAGTCTAACGTATATTTTACATTAAATGAACGAACGTATAACGTGGGGTAAAGGGGATAATATTAAAAGATTTAATATTGAGAATTGGCATAAATGCCTTAAATGGCATAAAATAAATTTGTGATGAAAATTGGTATGATTTTACATACCATAAATAGATGGACATAATTGAGTCAATTATGGCCATAGTTAAATTTAGAATTAATTAATAATTTGAATAGGGAAAGAAATTCAAATTGGGGGGTGATTAATTAGGAGTAATTAATCGTCTAAGACACGAGGTTAGGCTCTTTTGTGGTGTAAGACTGCCCGGACCCACCCGGCAAATCCAGCTTCCACAAATGTTAGTCTAATATGGGAGGTCTTAGGCATAAATTAAATATGTAACAATTGTAAAGACACGAGGTTAGGCTCTTTTGTGGTGTAAAACTGCCCGGACCCGCCTGGCAAATCCAGCTGCCACAAATGTCAGTCTAATGTGAGAGGTCTTTATGAGGTTACGGTCTTAATGAATTAAGAAACACTTAACCAGATAAACATGTAGTGGGACATGAGGGGGTTAAGTGGGTGCCTTGGGCGGCATGTGGAATATAGTGGGTGCCTTGGGTGGCATTTGAAATACGATTAGAAACACTTAACCAAAATTGAAACATGTAAGTGAAGATGAATAAGAAGAGGGTTAAGTGGGATGTACTAGAGGGGACCAAGCTTAGGTGGATAGCTTGTGTCAAGTAATGGGAGGGCCCGTATCAACCAGTAACCCATAAGTTTCTTTGTGGGCTCGACCCAAGTCGAGGATGGGACACGCGTACTGGGATTGACTGTAAGAGGCCAAAACGGGTTAGCGGTGGCAACGCAAGTCCAACGGGTTCATATGCGTGTGTTGGCCCGGGCTGGTAGGTAAGACGTTGTTGCATCGTGTAGGTATAAGCCGTGCATTCTTGGTGGTATCAGGTTGCCACTTTGGGGAGTGATACACCCCACTTTGGGGCCAATACGGGTATATATGAGTTAGGGAGCCGATCGCATGGGGGTAGTTGGTACACCTAGTGGAGATAGGGGCAGGCGGCACCTATGAAGGCAGCTAGGGGTGCACGAAACTACCATTATCATTATTAAATTCTGTAGGCGGGATCAACCTTAGGGTGACTAGTGGTGATGCAGTATAGCAAATATCTTATAGTGGTGGTGCAGTATAGTAATTATCTTATAGTGGGTTAGGTGCGATTTAACGTTATCTTTGTTCAATCTTGTTTCCTTGTTTACTCTGTCATACTCAATTGTTCACAGTCATTTCCTTATTTTCCAACTTATGCCTTAGCCTAGTTATTTTGGTAATTATATTATTAAAGTTATCGCACTCGCCGGACTTTATATCTTACCCCTTTTGTTTCCTCCTCTTTTCTTTCTCCCCCCCCTAAGGTTGGAACTAGCACCAGTGGAGCTTGGTTTTGGACAGCTGTATTTCTTGCTTTTAGAAGATTGCTTGGATCGCTGAAGTAAAGTTCAGCCTCTCTTATTTATGGCTAATTAGTATTGGGTGTTATGTCTTTCAATTTATGTACTTTGGTTTAGTCAAGATGGATATTATGTACTTGACTCTGTTTTTGATGATGTAATCAAAACTTATGTATTTTCCGCTGCAATGAAATAAAGTTTTTTAATTTTTCAAGTATTGTTTATATCTATCTTGTTGTTAAGTTTCTGTTCTATACTCACTTAAAACGCTCCGTAGAAGTTAATGCATTCCCTTTGTGAGTGACATTAATGGACGTGGGGTGTTACAATTTCCAAATCTATTAAAATCTCTGTTTAATTTATTAAATAAACTTTATAATTTAATAACGATTTCCATAGCGACTATTTTAAAATTCGATTTGGACATAACTTTCAATATACAAACTGAAATCTCGATTTTTCTCTTCTATTGGAAAATTATAATTAAATCAATTCTAACATATCTTATTTCACAGAATTCCGACTTAAAACGGATTCTGTATATTCAGTTCAAGTTCAAAACTCAATTATACGATCTACCGCACAGTTTTGAGCTCGTTTATAATTATATATAAATTTAAACGTTCAGCCGCCGTTTAATTAACGAATTAAATATTAAAAATTCGTTAATACCCGAATTATAATATTTAAAATAGATTTAAATATTTGAGATCAAACAGCCGAAAAATCCAAGTCGTTACAATAAAAATTATATTTTTATTGTGTGTTTGATTCATTAAAGAGATTTTGTTAAATTAAAATGTAAATCATTTACATGATAGCGAAGTAGAAGAAAATATCATTTGTTAATTCATGTTTTGTTTATTAAAATGTAATCATTTACATGTTAGCAAAGAAGAAGATATCATTTGTTAATACATGTTTTGTTTATTAAAATGTAATCATTTACATGTTAGCAAAGTAGAAAAATGGTCATTTGTTAATATATGTTTTGTTTATTAAAACATTATCATTTACATATTAGCGAAGTAGAAAAACAATAATATGTTTTGATTCATTAAAATCATGTCATTTACATGGAAGCGATGTTAATAGAAAAATGCTCATTTGTTAAATATGTATTGATTCATTAGAATAATGCCATTTACATATTAGCGATGTAGAAAAATAATTACATGTTGATATATGTTTTGTCATTAAAAATGACATTTTTAATATGTTAAGTTAGAGTAAAAAAGTATTTATGTTAAACATGTTTTATCATTAAAAATGACATTTTTAATATGTTAAGTTAGAATAAAAAGATATATGAAATAAATAAATATATATATGTGATGAATAAAAATATATATACGCGAGGAATAAAAATATATATGCGATGAATAATATATATATATATATATATATATATATATATATAAGGGTGCGTTTTTTAGAGGTCCCTATTAAGTTTCAAAATATAAAAAAAACCCGGTCATAAACTTATTGTAAATTAGGTCCCTGTTTTCAAAACTTATAAAATAATAATTAAAAAAAATAAAAAAAATTCGTAAATTAGTAATAAAATATATTACGCATTATAAAAAAAATTCAGTTCAAAAAACAACAAAAATAATGTCAGAAAGAAGAAAACAGCAAAAAAAAAAACAGAAAAAACTGCAGTTAAATGCATAAGATTATGCACCTTTTTGATTTTATTGCATGCATATATGCAATTATTGCAGTTCTTCCAGCGGATAGATTTAACATAATTTTTCAGTTCATTTTTATTTGCATCCAAATGTGCAAATTTCTCAAAAAAATGCACACATGTGTGCAACATTTTTATAGGATAAAAAGTAGGGACCTAATTTATAAAAAAAAAACAAAGTTCTGAAAATTTTTAAACCCGCCCCCTATTTTATTTTTTCCGCCTTTTTGTATTTTATTTTTAAAAAATGTGCGTACGTTCATAAAAAAAAAATTCTAAAATATGGAAATAATGTCAGGAATCTACGGAAATCGAAAAAAAATAGTTGCATACATTTATGCAAATATTACTGATAATTGCATATATGTATGCAACTTTTCCGTAAGCTGTTTTCAGATTAAAATCTAAAAATAAACCTGCACAAATGTATGCAAGTATTTGAAATTTTTGCGCATATGTATGCATTTATTTGCATGAATAAAAATCAATGAAGATGTATGTAGTGAAAAATATGCACGGATGTATGCAGGAAAGTGATATATGTGCATACTATTGTGCATTTAACTGGAAATTTCGTTTTTTTTTTTGTTTTTTTGATTTTTGACGCCTTCGTTGATGGTTTTTTGTTCTGAATTTTTTAGTGTTTACATGTTTTATTTAAATAAGAATTTACGTGATTTTTTTATATTTTTTTATGACTTTTCAAAAAATAGGGACCTAATTTACAATAAGTTTATGACCGGATGTGAGCCTAATTAAGTTTCAAAATAGGGATGTGAGCCTAATATTCACTATATATAATGTGAAGAATATATATATGAAATGAGAAAAAATCGTATATATGCGATATGTAAAAATAATCATTTGTTAATATATGTTTTGTTTATTAAAACATTGTCATTTACATGTTAGCGAAGTAGAAAAATGATCATTTGCTAATATATGTTTTGTTTATTTAAAACATTACCATTTACATATTAGCGAAGTAGAAAAATGATCATTTGTTAATATATGTTTTGTTATTTAAAAAATTATCATTTACATATTAGCGAAGTAGAAAAAATATCATTTGTTAATATATGTTTTGTTATTTAAAACATTATCATTTACATGTTAGCGAAGTAGAAAAATGATCATTTATTAAAAATGATTTTGTTACATCAAAACGTTATCATTTACATGTTAGCATAGTAGAAAAATGATTATTTGTTAATAAATGTTTTGTTTATTAAAACATTGTCATTTACATATTAGCGAAGCAGAAAAAAGGATTACATGTTAAAATAAGGTTTGTCCATCAAAAATGTCACTATTAACGTGTTTGTTAGAGTTAAAAAGATTACGTCTTAAAATATGATTTGTCCATCAAAAATGTCACTTTTAACATGTTTGTTAGAGTAAAAAAAAGATTACATGTTAAAGTATAATTTGTCCATGAAAAATGTCACGTTTAACATGTTTGTTAAGATTACATGTTAAAATATGATTTGTCCATCAAAAATGTCACTTTTAACATGTTTGTTAAAGTTAAAAAGATTACATGTTAAAATATGATTTGTCCATCAAAATTGTCACTTTTAACATGTTTGTTAGAGTAAAATAGATTACATGTTAAAATATGATTTGTTCATCAAAAATGTCTCCTTTAACATGTTTGTTAAAATTACATGTTAAAATCTGATTTGTCCATCAAAAATGTCAATTTTAACATGTTTGTTAGAGTTAAAAGGATTACATGTTAAAATATGATTTGTCCATCAAAAATGTCACTTTTAACATGTTTGTTAGAATTAAAAAGATTACATGTTAAAATATTATTTGTCCATTGAAAATGTCACTTTTAATATTTTTGTTAGAGTTAAAAAGATTACATGTTAAAATATGATTTGTCCATCAAAAGTGTCACCTTTAACATTTTTGTTAGAGTTAAAAAGTTTACATGTTAAAATAAGATTTGTTCATTAAAAATGTCACTTTTAACATGTTAGTTTGAGTTAAAAAGATTACATGTTAAATTAAGATTTCTCCATCAAAAATGTTACTTTTAACATGTTTGTTAGAGTTAAAAAGATTACATTTTAAATTAAGGTTTGTCCATTAAAAACTTCACCTCTAACTTGTTTGTTAGAGTTAAAAAGATTACATGTTAAAATATGATTTGTCCATTGAAAATGTCACTTTTAACATGTTTGTTAGAGTTATAGTGATTACATGTTAAAATAAGATTTGTTCGTTAAAAATGTCACTTTTAACATGTTTGTTAGAGTTAAAAATATTACATGTTAAATTAAGATTTGTCCATTAAAAATGTCACTTTTAACATGTTAGTTGAGTTAAAAAGATTACATGTTAATATATGTTTAGTTTAATAAAAATGACATTTTTATCATGTTAAATTAGAATAAAAGAATCATATGTTAAAAATGTTTTGTTAGATAAAAACATTGTCTTTAACATGTTAGCCATGTAGTATAAAAGAATCAAATGTTATAATATTTTTGGTTAGATAAAAGTATTATTTTTTAACATGGTAATGAAGTGAATTAAATAGCCATGTCTTGAAAAATATGTGTGTATGTTAAAAATTTAATTTTTAACATGAATATGAATTAGAATAAATTTACATGAAATGAAATGAATGGAGTTGAAATCGTAGAATGAATTATATTTATATACAATATATAAATATAAACTAAAATAAAACGAATCGCGCACGGCAATTCGCGTTTAGGAATCGTAACTTTGAACGATTATACCGAAAGATCCGACCGTCGGATTTTCCCAAAACTAGAACCGTTGGGTTCATTTTGGAAAGATCTTTCCAACGATATTAAAATTTTAAGATCCAACGGTTAGATATCGAGAAATATGTAATTCAAATTTGGATAAAAACAGCGTCAAGGCCGCGTATTGACCTGAAGCGTCGTTCGAATTAAATGGGCTATTTTTATATAAGTAAATATAGCGCTAAATCGCTATAAAATATTATTAATAATATGAAATGATTTGAATTATATATATTTGAGAATTATATGAAAAGGTCGAGTTAAATCTCATTTCAAATAATTATATGACTGTTTAAAGTTGAAGACATTGAAGACGGTGGTTGAAGACTGTCGATCTTCACATCGAATGGACGACTACTAATGCTCTGAATTGGGTAGCTCCCAGTAAAGGGTCAAAGTGGTAGTTGTCCGGACGTACTTGTTGATTGTTCAGATATGCGAGAACCTCTCTTCCGTATTCGACATACGAGATGAGGAATAAGGTGTCTCCGGTTTCGTTCAAACCCAGAACGGACTTGTAAAAGGATGTGTGTCTAACATTGGATTTCGTTCTGTGTAAATTGATTTCTATTAAATATATATCGATTTGGTGAAGGAGAATTTATTCTTTTGCTTAACACCCTTCTCTATGATGCATGAGCTTAGAGATTATATATTGATAGACATAAGTTGCATGGCGTGGATTATCTATGTGGCATGCAAAGATGCAAATGATCAAGACATTTTTTGAAAAGCAGAGTCTTTTGGTTGATGGTCAAAGCACAGTTTAAATTAGCATAGCTTTGTGTATAACATTACTTCGCGAGCCACACACCCCGGTGAGAGTCAGAAATGGGATAAGGAAACACAGGGAGTGCACGATGTTTCTTTCTAGCTAGAAGTGGTGTCATGGTATGGAGCCCAGACATTTTTACTTATGTGGATGATGGAATGAGGCACCTCAGATATTGAGTCTCCAATGGCTCTGTGACGAGGAATTTCGCTCGGTCCGAACCAGTCGCTAAACCGACCCAGACCGTTCGAAACGCCCTTTCGTTTGAGAACACGACAAAACAGAACGCATACAGAAGAACATTTCATTGTATATTACAACAATGCATCAGATTACAAGAATTTACAGAGTATAAATGAATATTACACAGAAATATCAGAGATTTAAATTACATTTAAATACATAGCAGCGGAAAATAATACAATACACAACTAGAATGAGATATACGGATACAAAGCTTTCCGGATATCGTTCCAGCTGTAAACCAGGATCCTGTGAATATAAATCTGCAAAACCGAAACTACTAGCTGCCCGTGTCAAAAATAGGGGCACCCAGAGTTTAGGTTAAAACAATAAACTCCAGGTCAGTCATGTGACTGGTGTGAGAACTAAAACAGTTAATCTTTATTTTTAAAGCTAGGTAAATCAAGGGACCACGCCGTATAACACGGAACGGGTTTCCTCCCAAGAATACCAGTGCATAAAACAAACAGCGCAATGCTAAATAAAGAAAAATGAAGCTGTTATAAGACCCAGGTCCCATCACACAATGCAACGCAGTCGAGGATAGGGTTTTCCCTTATAACAGCCAAAGAATGCTTGATACGTTTTAAAACAAATCATTTGATATTATTATAAGTGCATAGTGTATAAAACACTTCAAATCATAAATATCAATCATAGGCGGCATAAGCGCCCCATCCCACTATGTCGCCATATATAGGATTACAATTAAAACCGCAAATGTCACGTATTTGGAAATTGGATTTCCTTCTATGAACCGAGGCAAAAGATAGTCCTCAACCGATTCGTGACTCTCTAGCCCGAGCCACCGGAACAGCCGCAACTGCCCCTTCGATCGTCAGGGCCGGTCCACCGATGTGGATTATAGTGCCTGAACAATACGTCTCCCCACCCTATGGGGTGTAAGTCTGGTCCGTCAGCCGACCAGAATGCATTCGGCCGAAACCGATATAACCGAGGCGCCTCGCAACCGCAACAACCACATAAGTCAAACTCGTCAGGGCGTGTAAAACCACTGACGCCACTTCTAGCTAGAAAGAAACGCAAGTCCTCCCTGATGTCCTCTCCCGTTTTTGGTTCATACCGGGTGTGAAACACGCGAGGTAAACGTTACACAAAGCTACGCCACAAAGGCCGTGCTTTGATCATCACCACAAGACTTTGCTTTTCAACAGAAGCCTTGATCATTTGCATCTTAGCATGCCACACAGGCAAACCATTCTATGCAACCGATATCAGTCACACAGAATGAAATCCAATGTCAGACACACAGTCCATTTACAAGTCCGTTCTGGGCCTGAACGAAACCGGAGGCACCTAGTACCCCGCATATCCATCGATCTCCAAGTACGTCTGGACGATCACTAACTGTTTCCATCTTCTTGGGTGTACAGCCCAATCAAGATCATCAGTTATCACCCAAACGACGTGAAGACCTCCGGTCTTCGACCATCGTCTTCATCTTCGACTTATCGTCGTATCAGTTATCCAGAATGGGATAAACCCGGTCTTTCCGAATAACTCGCGTATATTTAAATAAGTGTTACACAAACACAACATACGCCTCATTCCAATTCATTAGTCACTAACCGTAAATTAACCAAGAGAATAATTCCCCAAATATTAACCCCGAAGGCCGAAACCAACATCAGATCAATATCCAGAAAACCATTCTGCTTGGCTAACCGACAGTTAGTTTCTAAATTTCACGTTCAAATCTAATTAAAGATTTAACTATCGCCTGGAGCAAAACTGGTAATACTCCATTCTCGATCTTTTCAATCTAATTAAAGATTCATTAAAACTCCACTTAGTTTTAATCTGTGACTGGGTTAAAGAATCAGTGTCATCTAAAAACACGGTTCGCGATAAACCCAAAGTCACATTCCATTAATTATCGGGTTAAAGAACGAGTGTTATTTAAAAACACTGTTCACGATAAACCCAAAAATCATTCCATTAATTATCGGGTTAAAGAACGAGTGTTATTTAAAACACTGTTCACGATAAACCCAAAAATCAATATCAATTCAATTCCAATTAAATATCATTTAATTGGTACACTTCATTAAATCTAAATAAAAAGATTTAATCTTTTCTCAACTGGGTTCAAGAACAGTGTTAGTGAAGACACCATTCACGACAAACCCAAATCACATTCGATATTCAATACAAGGCTCTGAATAGAAAATATATCGGCTTATATTCAATATCGAATTCTACGACTAACAAATGTCGTATTGGAAATAACGATATACATATATATCTTTCAAATTTCCATAACAACACCTGTATAATCACGAATTCCAACATCGAAACATTCCGAAGACAATTTCGATTCAAATCCACTCCAATGCAATCATTGGAATTTTGGTTACTTTTAAAACCCTTTTCGAATTCAATTTATTTATTTAAAAATAAATAGAATTATAATTCTAGTTCAAAACTAGTTCATTTCGATAAAAATCCATTTTTATCTTTTCAAATATGGAGTTTTTCATCCCAATTCTTCACAAATCATTTCTTATGATTTTACACAAATTATTACTATTTTTAATAATTTTATCAAGGCACGTACAGTCGATTTCCATCAATGGCCATCGAACTGCACTTACAGCGACCTTTTTCGAATTTGATTTGGACATAATTCCAAATCCAACCGTTAGATTTCAAATTTCTAATCTTCGTTAGAAAGCTCTTTTCGATACGAACCCAACGGTTCCGGTTTTAGGAGAATCCGACGGTCGGATCTCCCGCAATGTCCGTTTGAAATAAATGGTCGAAATTCACGAACTGCCGCGGCGCGGCGCGTTCTATTCAGGCCATTATATTATATATATAATATATACTTCGTCGATTTTTATTTAAAACGAATTATATAAATAGTTTTAAATTCGTTTCAAAACATTTTCAACTTCCATTTCAATTCAAATCAAAATTGAATTCTTCTTTATAAATTCGTTTTAAAATCCATTTCTATTCAATTCAAATTTCAATTCAATTTGAATTCGTTTTCAATTCAATTCATTTCGAAATCGTTTTCAATTCAATTCATTTCGAAATCGTTTTCAATTCAATTCATTTCGAAATCGTTTTCAATTCAATTCATTTCGAAATCGTTTTCAATTCAATTCATTTCGAAATCGTTTTCAATTCAATTCGAATTCGTTTTCAATTCAATTCATTTCGAAATCGTTTTCAATTCAATTCATTTCGAAATCGTTTTTCAATATTCATTTTTAAGATGAATAAAATCGATATAAATATCGTTCACGTCAAAATGGCGTCAATCTAATCAACACGGCTTCATAAATTTCTATTTTCAAATATTCTATTTCAAATATTTCTTTTTCAAAATAGTTGTTATTATCAAAATATTTCGTTCAACACATGACCAATCTCAATGAATGAGTACTGTCAACACATGAACTTTTATTTTATAATATTCTTTATTTTTTTTTTTTAAATTGGAATGAGGCCCAATCAATCACCATATAAAGTTAATTATATGGATTTTCATACAACACATGTATATAATAACATTGAAAATAATCAACCATCAACCAAAGTGCACTACACTGTAAAAGCATCAAATATAGATATTCAACGCTTATAACAGCCTGTCAATCAATCGATCGACATATTTAATCAATCAGGATGAGTGAACTGCAAATTTCATCCCAACACCCGTGTGGGGTTTCAAACAATCAAACACATATTTTATTCGTGCAGTTGGGCGATGTGTGAAATTTATCATCCCAATCAATGTCCTTCAAATAGGTGTACATAAACAAACCGTCTGGTTTGTAAATGAATATTTTATTTATTCACATTCACGTTAAAAATTATATTTTTAACGATAAAACATTTTATTCCAACATATGAATTTCTATTCAGTTCATTCTTTAAATAAAATGATATTTTTATTTTTCTAACATATTTTAGAAAATTTCGGCGGCATAACGGCACGATACTAGAAACGGGACAAGGCCTAGCCTTATCCCCGGTCTAGTGAAGGCCCACGCCATTCACACATCAATCATATCAATTTCATTTTGCAAACCACTAAATTTGGAGTAAGGGTCTAACCTAGCCTTACTCCTTCGCCTTATAACGGCGCACGTCTAATCCTAACCAATTTATCGATTCGATTTTTCACACCACAAACCACATTCAAACCAATATCGCAATCAATCACCAAACAGTCAAACAAACAAGTCCATGGTCTGTGGACGATTGTGTCGGGTGCTACTAAGCACCGTCTGCATCCTAGTATATATATATAACTAGAAAATAAATTTGAAAGGTGAGAAATTCTCACATATAGCTATCCAACTCTACGACTCTCCTTTTGCAGAAGTCTTCGTCGTTATCGTCTTTCTTCACTTTCATTGCCCGTATTCTCTACATAGGTAAAAATCGAATTTTTACTTTGGAATTTCAATATATAAAAATCGAATTTTTATTTCAAAGTTCAATACATAAAAATCGAATTTTTATTTCAAAGTTCCATATATAAAAAAAACGAATTTTTATTTCACTATTCAATATATAAAAATCGAATTTTTATTTCACTATTCAATATATAAAAATCGAATTTTTATTTCACTATTTAACATAGATAAAATTCCATTTCAAAAATATATATTTCGCATTTTTACATCCAAAAATTTCGGCTTTTCACATTTAAAAATATCGCCTTCTCATATTTAAAAATATAATCTTTTTGCCTTTTAAAAATTTGTTCGAAAATTAAATATAAACAGTTTTTTTTTTTTTTAACTTTTTAAAATCAGTTTCATACTTTAATTAAAATCAGTTTTAACTTAATTAAAATTTCAGTTTTTAACTTAAATAAAAAAAAAGTTTATTTGCTTTTCAAAGATCAGTTCTTTTTAAAATAGAAATAAAATATAAAAACAGAAATCTTTAAATATAAAAACAGAAATAAAATATTAATAAATAAATAAAAAAAAAAATGAAAACTTACAGTCGAGGGGGGGGGTGCTTCGTCGCCGAACATTGCAGAGGGGGGGGTTCTCATCGGCCGCGGGTTCGTGAGGGAGGAGGGGGAGGCGGAGGGGTAGGCGGAGGGGTAGGCGGAGGGGTAGGCGGAGGCTAGGGGTTGTAGGAGGAGGGCGGCGTGGCTTTTGGGCGAACTAGGGGGGGAAATCGAGTTCGATTTGGTGAGAAGGGGGATCGCCTGACGCGGTGGGAGGAGCAATCTGGAGGCGGCGGTGACTGGCCCACGCGGGTGGCGGCGCGGCGGACTAGGGCTCCGTCGCCCTCGTCGTTTTTTTTTTTTTTTTTTTATTTCTTTTTGATTCTGAAAAAGTGAACGGGGGGGGGGGGGGGGCCTGGGAGAAGGTATGGGGAGGAGAGAGAGAATTCTTTTTTTTTTTATTATTATTTAATTATTTTATTTGCAAATAGTTGACTTTCACATATGACCTCGAAACGAGGTCCACCGCCTGTCGTCCATAGCGTTTTACCCCCATTCTGAACACAATGGGATATGTATCGCAAGCTGATTTGATCGTTTCGATTAGTTTCCGTTGAATTTACATTTAAATCACTATATTGAATTTTAAACGTATATTTCAAATTACCGGGGTCACATACTAACTCTAAAAATTCCATAAAAATATTTTCTAGCTTCGTATTGACGATACGGTCCTAACAAAACTAGTTTCGTCGAATTCTGAGACCGTTAGAAAAATGACCAATTTCCAGTCGATTAAAATCAACTGAAACTGGTCAAACGCGTTTTCCTTTGCCACGCTCACATATTGATTCGAAAAATCATGAAATTTGAAACCTAGCAATAACTTTACATCACGGACCCAACAAAAGTGGTTTCGTCGAAATCCGAGGTCGTTTGCAAAAAGTCTATTTTTAAGGGCCTTATATATATAAAAATATATATAAATTCCTCAGCGACTATTTCTAATTTTAAACTGGACATATCTTATCATTTCTAAGATGAAATCTCAGTTTGTTAACTTCGTTACAAAGATATAGTTATACAGATTCAAATATTTCTTGTTTCGTTCAATTCTGACTTATATTGAATTCTGTATATTCATTTGAAATTAGAAATCGAATTTTCGAACTACCGCGCCATTTTCAATTCCTTTTATAATTATATATAATTATTATATATTCTAACGACGACGCGTATAATATATACGTTCGAATTCTATTCAAAATAAATTTCTCGTCGATATTATTTAAAATAATTCATTTTAAATAATCAAAATTCGCTAAAATTGCCAAAATAAAAATTTTAAACTGGCCCAGATTTTCGGGTTGTTACAATCTCCCCCACTTAAAACTTTTCGTCCCCGAAAAGGAACAAAGTCGAAAGTGGTTTGATTATTCAGCTCTACGTTCGATCAGGCTTCCATTCTCCAACTCTTTAGTTTCTGAGAATTTTCAAAATTTCAAAAATTTGGCTAACTCCCTAAATTTTCGAAAAATTTCGCCATAACCTCCCCTGCAATGGGAGCATCGGGGAATTTCAAATAGCTTCCCCGGTCCTTCAGATCTCAAAAAGAAAAAGAAAAAGCCAAGCGGCTAGCCAATAGGCTCACAAAATCATCATCACCCAAACAAAACAGGAAATTATGTAGTAAACATGTACCTATTTGTCGGGCAAACAAATTTTATTCTCTGGCTCTAGCCTCCTTGCTATGACCTGTTCAATGATATATATGTATATGCAAGCAAATGCGACCAATTTTCAATATAGTTCAATATTCGATCAAATTAGGCATATTGGTTCAAAATTATCAAACAACTAAACAAACAACACAAACATCAATCAATTAGTGAATTAGAGTTTTCAAATTCATAATTTTGATATATAAGCTAAAATCATGTTTTTTTGATGCCAATTCACAACAATGTGTTCCTAACTATATAAGTTTTGGTTCTCACACCAGTCTAATGGAAATATATAGAAATCACACCTTCGTCACTCGAAAATAAATGCTGATGATGTTTCGAACCACCATCAGAACATTGTCGGGCTACTAGAGTGCGGTTCTATATCTACCCGGTATATTAAAACTTCGAATATACGCGGATCAGACGTATACGCAAAATCTACATATACTGGATTGTCCACATCAATATAAATAAATAATCAACTACGAATAATTGATTTAAATTTTCAAAATAAAATTTGTTTTCACTTTAAAAATATACTCTTCACACTCGTTCTAGGATACTACTGATCCCATCTCTAACGAGTCATTCTAATTGGATATTACTAATCCAATATCTGATGAATTCTTTCGTATGGTTCTAATGTGTCTTGTTCTCTAGCTTTGTAAACCAAAGCTCTGATACCACGTGTGACGAGAAGGAATTTCGCTCGGTCCGAACCAGTCGCTAAACCGACCCAGACCGTTCGAAACGCCCTTTCGTTTGAGAACACGACAAAACAGAACGCATACAGAAGAACATTTCATTGTATATTACAACAATGCATCAGATTACAAGAATTTACAGAGTATAAATGAATATTACACAGAAATATCAGAGATTTAAATTACATTTAAATACATAGCAGCGGAAAATAATACAATACACAACTAGAATGAGATATACGGATACAAAGCTTTCCGGATATCGTTCCAGCTGTAAACCAGGATCCTGTGAATATAAATCTGCAAAACCGAAACTACTAGCTGCCCGTGTCAAAAATAGGGGCACCCAGAGTTTAGGTTAAAACAATAAACTCCAGGTCAGTCATGTGACTGGTGTGAGAACTAAAACAGTTAATCTTTATTTTTAAAGCTAGGTAAATCAAGGGACCACGCCGTATAACACGGAACGGGTTTCCTCCCAAGAATACCAGTGCATAAAACAAACAGCGCAATGCTAAATAAAGAAAAATGAAGCTGTTATAAGACCTAGGTCCCATCACACAATGCAACGCAGTCGAGGATAGGGTTTTCCCTTATAACAGCCAAAGAATGCTTGATACGTTTTAAAACAAATCATTTGATATTATTATAAGTGCATAGTGTATAAAACACTTCAAATCATAAATATCAATCATAGGCGGCATAAGCGCCCCATCCCACTATGTCGCCATATATAGGATTACAATTAAAACCGCAAATGTCACGTATTTGGAAATTGGATTTCCTTCTATGAACCGAGGCAAAAGATAGTCCTCAACCGATTCGTGACTCTCTAGCCCGAGCCACCGGAACAGCCGCAACTGCCCCTTCGATCGTCAGGGCCGGTCCACCGATGTGGATTATAGTGCCTGAACAATACGTCTCCCCACCCTATGGGGTGTAAGTCTGGTCCGTCAGCCGACCAGAATGCATTCGGCCGAAACCGATATAACCGAGGCGCCTCGCAACCGCAACAACCACATAAGTCAAACTCGTCAGGGCGTGTAAAACCACTGACGCCACTTCTAGCTAGAAAGAAACGCAAGTCCTCCCTGATGTCCTCTCCCGTTTTTGGTTCATACCGGGTGTGAAACACGCGAGGTAAACGTTACACAAAGCTACGCCACAAAGGCCGTGCTTTGATCATCACCACAAGACTTTGCTTTTCAACAGAAGCCTTGATCATTTGCATCTTAGCATGCCACACAGGCAAACCATTCTATGCAACCGATATCAGTCACACAGAATGAAATCCAATGTCAGACACACAGTCCATTTACAAGTCCGTTCTGGGCCTGAACGAAACCGGAGGCACCTAGTACCCCGCATATCCATCGATCTCCAAGTACGTCTGGACGATCACTAACTGTTTCCATCTTCTTGGGTGTACAGCCCAATCAAGATCATCAGTTATCACCCAAACGACGTGAAGACCTCCGGTCTTCGACCATCGTCTTCATCTTCGACTTATCGTCGTATCAGTTATCCAGAATGGGATAAACCCGGTCTTTCCGAATAACTCGCGTATATTTAAATAAGTGTTACACAAACACAACATACGCCTCATTCCAATTCATTAGTCACTAACCGTAAATTAACCAAGAGAATAATTCCCCAAATATTAACCCCGAAGGCCGAAACCAACATCAGATCAATATCCAGAAAACCATTCTGCTTGGCTAACCGACAGTTAGTTTCTAAATTTCACGTTCAAATCTAATTAAAGATTTAACTATCGCCTGGAGCAAAACTGGTAATACTCCATTCTCGATCTTTTCAATCTAATTAAAGATTCATTAAAACTCCACTTAGTTTTAATCTGTGACTGGGTTAAAGAATCAGTGTCATCTAAAAACACGGTTCGCGATAAACCCAAAGTCACATTCCATTAATTATCGGGTTAAAGAACGAGTGTTATTTAAAAACACTGTTCACGATAAACCCAAAAATCATTCCATTAATTATCGGGTTAAAGAACGAGTGTTATTTAAAACACTGTTCACGATAAACCCAAAAATCAATATCAATTCAATTCCAATTAAATATCATTTAATTGGTACACTTCATTAAATCTAAATAAAAAGATTTAATCTTTTCTCAACTGGGTTCAAGAACAGTGTTAGTGAAGACACCATTCACGACAAACCCAAATCACATTCGATATTCAATACAAGGCTCTGAATAGAAAATATATCGGCTTATATTCAATATCGAATTCTACGACTAACAAATGTCGTATTGGAAATAACGATATACATATATATCTTTCAAATTTCCATAACAACACCTGTATAATCACGAATTCCAACATCGAAACATTCCGAAGACAATTTCGATTCAAATCCACTCCAATGCAATCATTGGAATTTTGGTTACTTTTAAAACCCTTTTCGAATTCAATTTATTTATTTAAAAATAAATAGAATTATAATTCTAGTTCAAAACTAGTTCATTTCGATAAAAATCCATTTTTATCTTTTCAAATATGGAGTTTTTCATCCCAATTCTTCACAAATCATTTCTTATGATTTTACACAAATTATTACTATTTTTAATAATTTTATCAAGGCCCGTACAGTCGATTTCCATCAATGGCCATCGAACTGCACTTACAGCGACCTTTTTCGAATTTGATTTGGACATAATTCCAAATCCAACCGTTAGATTTCAAATTTCTAATCTTCGTTAGAAAGCTCTTTTCGATACGAACCCAACGGTTCCGGTTTTAGGAGAATCCGACGGTCGGATCTCCCGCAATGTCCGTTTGAAATAAATGGTCGAAATTCACGAACTGCCGCGGCGCGGCGCGTTCTATTCAGGCCATTATATTATATATATAATATATATAATATATACTTCGTCGATTTTTATTTAAAACGAATTATATAAATAGTTTTAAATTCGTTTCAAAACATTTTCAACTTCCATTTCAATTCAAATCAAAATTGAATTCTTCTTTATAAATTCGTTTTAAAATCCATTTCTATTCAATTCAAATTTCAATTCAATTTGAATTCGTTTTCAATTCAATTCATTTCGAAATCGTTTTCAATTCAATTCATTTCGAAATCGTTTTCAATTCAATTCATTTCGAAATCGTTTTCAATTCAATTCATTTCGAAATCGTTTTCAATTCAATTCATTTCGAAATCGTTTTCAATTCAATTCGAATTCGTTTTCAATTCAATTCATTTCGAAATCGTTTTCAATTCAATTCATTTCGAAATCGTTTTTCAATATTCATTTTTAAGATGAATAAAATCGATATAAATATCGTTCACGTCAAAATGGCGTCAATCTAATCAACACGGCTTCATAAATTTCTATTTTCAAATATTCTATTTCAAATATTTCTTTTTCAAAATAGTTGTTATTATCAAAATATTTCGTTCAACACATGACCAATCTCAATGAATGAGTACTGTCAACACATGAACTTTTATTTTATAATATTCTTTATTTTTTTTTTTTTAAATTGGAATGAGGCCCAATCAATCACCATATAAAGTTAATTATATGGATTTTCATACAACACATGTATATAATAACATTGAAAATAATCAACCATCAACCAAAGTGCACTACACTGTAAAAGCATCAAATATAGATATTCAACGCTTATAACAGCCTGTCAATCAATCGATCGACATATTTAATCAATCAGGATGAGTGAACTGCAAATTTCATCCCAACACCCGTGTGGGGTTTCAAACAATCAAACACATATTTTATTCGTGCAGTTGGGCGATGTGTGAAATTTATCATCCCAATCAATGTCCTTCAAATAGGTGTACATAAACAAACCGTCTGGTTTGTAAATGAATATTTTATTTATTCACATTCACGTTAAAAATTATATTTTTAACGATAAAACATTTTATTCCAACATATGAATTTCTATTCAGTTCATTCTTTAAATAAAATGATATTTTTATTTTTCTAACATATTTTAGAAAATTTCGGCGGCATAACGGCACGATACTAGAAACGGGACAAGGCCTAGCCTTATCCCCGGTCTAGTGAAGGCCCACGCCATTCACACATCAATCATATCAATTTCATTTTGCAAACCACTAAATTTGGAGTAAGGGTCTAACCTAGCCTTACTCCTTCGCCTTATAACGGCGCACGTCTAATCCTAACCAATTTATCGATTCGATTTTTCACACCACAAACCACATTCAAACCAATATCGCAATCAATCACCAAACAGTCAAACAAACAAGTCCATGGTCTGTGGACGATTGTGTCGGGTGCTACTAAGCACCGTCTGCATCCTAGTATATATATATAACTAGAAAATAAATTTGAAAGGTGAGAAATTCTCACATATAGCTATCCAACTCTACGACTCTCCTTTTGCAGAAGTCTTCGTCGTTATCGTCTTTCTTCACTTTCATTGCCCGTATTCTCTACATAGGTAAAAATCGAATTTTTACTTTGGAATTTCAATATATAAAAATCGAATTTTTATTTCAAAGTTCAATACATAAAAATCGAATTTTTATTTCAAAGTTCCATATATAAAAAAAACGAATTTTTATTTCACTATTCAATATATAAAAATCGAATTTTTATTTCACTATTCAATATATAAAAATCGAATTTTTATTTCACTATTTAACATAGATAAAATTCCATTTCAAAAATATATATTTCGCATTTTTACATCCAAAAATTTCGCCTTTTCACATTTAAAAATATCGCCTTCTCATATTTAAAAATATAATCTTTTTGCCTTTTAAAAATTTGTTCGAAAATTAAATATAAA
The DNA here is from genome assembly GCA_030737875.1 of Allium sativum. Classification (NCBI taxonomy): domain Eukaryota; kingdom Viridiplantae; phylum Streptophyta; class Magnoliopsida; order Asparagales; family Amaryllidaceae; genus Allium; species Allium sativum. The sequence continues at coordinate 1,012,314,363 of CM060913.1, forward strand.
CAGTTTTTTTTTTTTTTTTTAACTTTTTAAAATCAGTTTCATACTTTAATTAAAATCAGTTTTAACTTAATTAAAATTTCAGTTTTTAACTTAAATAAAAAAAAAGTTTATTTGCTTTTCAAAGATCAGTTCTTTTTAAAATAGAAATAAAATATAAAAACAGAAATCTTTAAATATAAAAACAGAAATAAAATATTAATAAATAAAAAAAAAAAAAAATGAAAACTTACAGTCGAGGGGGGGGGTGCTTCGTCGCCGAACATTGCAGAGGGGGGGGTTCTCATCGGCCGCGGGTTCGTGAGGGAGGAGGGGGAGGCGGAGGGGTAGGCGGAGGGGTAGGCGGAGGGGTAGGCGGAGGCTAGGGGTTGTAGGAGGAGGGCGGCGTGGCTTTTGGGCGAACTAGGGGGGGAAATCGAGTTCGATTTGGTGAGAAGGGGGATCGCCTGACGCGGTGGGAGGAGCAATCTGGAGGCGGCGGTGACTGGCCCACGCGGGTGGCGGCGCGGCGGACTAGGGCTCCGTCGCCCTCGTCGTTTTTTTTTTTTTTTTTATTTCTTTTTGATTCTGAAAAAGTGAACGGGGGGGGGGCCTGGGAGAAGGTATGGGGAGGAGAGAGAGAATTCTTTTTTTTTTTTAATTATTTAATTATTTTATTTGCAAATAGTTGACTTTCACATATGACCTCGAAACGAGGTCCACCGCCTGTCGTCCATAGCGTTTTACCCCCATTCTGAACACAATGGGATATGTATCGCAAGCTGATTTGATCGTTTCGATTAGTTTCCGTTGAATTTACATTTAAATCACTATATTGAATTTTAAACGTATATTTCAAATTACCGGGGTCACATACTAACTCTAAAAATTCCATAAAAATATTTTCTAGCTTCGTATTGACGATACGGTCCTAACAAAACTAGTTTCGTCGAATTCTGAGACCGTTAGAAAAATGACCAATTTCCAGTCGATTAAAATCAACTGAAACTGGTCAAACGCGTTTTCATTTGCCACGCTCACATATTGATTCGAAAAATCATGAAATTTGAAACCTAGCAATAACTTTACATCACGGACCCAACAAAAGTGGTTTCGTCGAAATCCGAGGTCGTTTGCAAAAAGTCTATTTTTAAGGGCCTTATATATATAAAAATATATATAAATTCCTCAGCGACTATTTCTAATTTTAAACTGGACATATCTTATCATTTCTAAGATGAAATCTCAGTTTGTTAACTTCGTTACAAAGATATAGTTATACAGATTCAAATATTTCTTGTTTCGTTCAATTCTGACTTATATTGAATTCTGTATATTCATTTGAAATTAGAAATCGAATTTTCGAACTACCGCGCCATTTTCAATTCCTTTTATAATGATATATAATTATTATATATTCTAACGACGACGCGTATAATATATACGTTCGAATTCTATTCAAAATAAATTTCTCGTCGATATTATTTAAAATAATTCATTTTAAATAATCAAAATTCGCTAAAATTGCCAAAATAAAAATTTTAAACTGGCCCAGATTTTCGGGTTGTTACAGGCTCAAAGATAGTTCCGATAGGACTGGGAAATGTGTGTTCAGGAATAACTAATCCACAGTATGTGTGGACCGGTTCCGCAGGATCCAAGGGTTCGCCAGCGTCCGAGCCTTGAGGCATTTGCTAGAGTGTCTCGAATCGGTAAGGAGACCATCCCTAGCCTTGACTCATGATGGAAACCCAATTTCCAATACGACATTACATATTTGATTGTAGACCTATATATGGCGACATAGTAGGATGGATTACTATGTCGTCTAGCATTGATACATTAACTTTGAAAGTGTTTTAAATTGACTAGACATTAATAATAATATCAAGTGATTACTGTTTTATACGTATCAATCATGTTTGACCATTATAAGGTAAAACTCTATCCTCCGGTTTGCGTTGCATTATGTGATGGGACTTGAGTCTTATAATGGTTTAATTTTTCTAAAAAGCATTGTGTTGTTTTAAAAGATTTACTTATTTTATGCACTAGCAATCCAATGCAGTAAATCTGTTCTGTGTTAGCGACATTGTCCTGTAGTTAGCCTTATTATTAGATAAGTTAAGTAAGATTTCTCATACCAGTCCCATGACTGACTCGTAGTTTGTTTCACTTGCAAACTCGGTTCCCCTTATTTCCACGCGGGCAGTCGAGTGGTTTGTTTTGCAGATATTTATTTATTGAGCAGGATTCTGGATTGAAGCTTAATGTTGCGTCAAGAGCATTGATAGTCTTCCGCTGTGTTAGTTTATTGGTTCCGTTGCATTGTATTAAATTTATTGTAAATTAATCTTCCATTGTAGTATTATTTTTCATTGTACTCTACTATATTCTGCACTCTGATGTAACATTATTTTGATGTTTACAAAAGTCTTCTGTTATTTGTTCTGATGTGTTGTATGCCCAGAGTTAGCGTATCCGGGCTTCGAACGGTCTTAGTCGATTTAGCGATCGATTAGGTCCGAGCGAAATCCGTATCGTTACAGCTAGTATCAGAGCTTTGGTTAACTCAAATCTTGGGGGTACAACTCGTTAGGACTTAATAAAAGACTAATCAGAGGTAGGATTAGCAATATCCTATAAAAGAATACTCAGTAGAGATAGGATCAGTAGTATCCTAGAATGAGATACTCGTTAGAGATGAGGTTAGAAATGTCCTAGAATGAGTTAAGAGTGCAATTTTATAATTAACATATTTGTGATTATATATCTAATCCGATCTTAGAAAATATGATTTTTGAATATATAATAGTTATATATATTTGAAAAAGCTAATCAACTAATTGATTGATGATTGTGTTGTGTGATTATTAGTTCAACTAATAAATTTATTGAAACCAATAAAAGAATGAAAGTTGAGTTGGTTAGTTAAACAACTTTTAGCTACGTTCCTTTTCGAGGCCAAAAAGATTTTAAGTGGGGGAGATTTTAACAATGCGGAAAATTAGAACCAATTTAATTTTTTTATTTTAAGCTATTTTAATGAATATGCGAATATAAATTGGTTATTTTTGCTAAATAAAATTTGAGAATAATTTTAAAATTAGTTTTTATATTTTATTTGACTTAAAAATAAACCCAATAAAATTATTAAATTGATTTATAAGCTTTGTTTTGAAAATTTTGATTTTTAAAATCGTCGCATAGCCCTTAAAAAGTGAAAATTTGCATATGAGCTTTGAATTCGACGAAATAATATTTTTTTGGAATAATAATGACATATCATTGTTGGGTTCCAAAGTGCGCGTCGAACGGAGCCAGTATGTGGTCGTGCGAGGCAAAACCATTTGTTCAAAAATAGGCAGTCATTTTACGAAGGAACATTATTGATACGATCTCGGAATTCGATTCCACTTTTTTTTTCTAGATTCACATCGTTAAATAGTGGTTAAATCCAAAAAATCAAAATTTTTGAAGTTAGCCTTTGGGCATACAAGAAGAAAATGTACGCTAAAATCGCATTTTTGAAGCTAATTTGAGCAATTTTATAAAGGAACATTATTCAGATGACCTCGGAATTTGATGATTTTTTTTATTGGATCCGTAAAGTCGAATAATGGTAAGATTCCAAGTTTCATGATATTTAGAGTTAGGATGTGTCTGGACATGATTTATAAAGTGAAAAACAGACAATATTTTGACTTTAAAAATTCGCTATTTGTGCATACGGACTCAAAATTCGATGAAACTAGTTTCGTTGGGTCCATAATGTCAAAATGTAGTTGGATGCCAATTTTCATTGAAAACGGAATCAGTAGGTGACCACACGAATTTTTAAACGATGAAAATGAGAAATATTTGCAGTATAGTTTAAAATAAATTCAATAAAAAATAAATAAATTGGCTCCACTATATAACATCCTAAACTTCTCTAAACTTATTCCTAATCATAAAACAAGCAAATCCTAGTCATCATCTTCAACAACCGCCGGTCTTCATTTTAATGGACTGGAAGCTCCGAAATTTAATTATTGATCTCTCCAAATCCAAAAAGTGTTATTCAAAACTTATAACATGAAACTTGTAGAGATTCTTGTGCTCTTCAAATCTATACGCAGAAGATCATGTTTTGGGTTTTATTTTGCACAAATTTCGATCCTTAATGGGCTGGGTTCGGTTGCGTTTTTATGGCAAAGGAGGAGCTCAAATTCAAAGCTACTCGTGGTGAAGAAGGAGGAAGGAAGGAGCTTTGAGGTGGTGTATTTTGATCGGTGTCGGGAGGAGTGGATGGTGATGCGATTTCTAGAGAGGGGGACGGTTTTCTTTCTGCGTGCGTGACAAGTAGCAGAACGTGGAAGGGAAGGTAATTAAGGAGGGGTAAATGTTAATTAGTAATTAATTAATATAGGTTTATTATTTAATTAACTATATAATGTTTAAACAACAACAACTTTTGCAAACAGAAACGAAACAGAATGATTGTAGATGCGTTGGATTTGCCTTGACCGGATCTACACAATGAAATAGAGCAGAGCAGAAACGGAGCTAGCTACAAATTCAGAAGGAGTAAAACCAATGTGAGATCTATAATTTAAAACAAAATTTATTGTTGATTGCGATGAGAAATTTATATATAAGCTATATAAAATTCATATATGCATTGTATAAAAATTGAATTGATTGTTTGTGATTGCGATGAATGGCTGGATTGAATTGTATATGTTAGGATAATATTCATGTTTAAAAAGAAGTTGTTTATACAATAAAAATCATATTTTTATTGTGTATGTGAATCAATATAATGTTCATGTTGATAAAAAAATGTTTATCCAATAAAAATCATATTTTTATTGTATATGTGAATTAATAAAATGTTCATGTTGATAAAAAAAATGTTTATACAATAGAAATCATATTTTTATTGTATATGTGAATCAATAAAATGTTCATGTTGGATCAAAAAAACATTTATACAATAAAAATTATATTTTTATTGTATATATATGAAAAGAAAATGTTTTTACAACAATAAAAATTATTGTATGTTCAAATTATTAAAAAGTTTTATGTTAGAAGAAAATGTTATTAAAATAAAAATTACATTTTTATTGTATGTTTGATCCATTAAAAAGAATCATGTTTTAAATAAAAAGAGTAGCCAATAAAAAATATATTTTTATTGTGTGTTTGATTCATAAAAGAGATTTTGCAAAATTAAAATGTAAATAATTTACATGATAGCGAAGTAGAAGAAAAGATCATTTGTTAATTCATGTTTTGTTTATTAAAATGTAATCATTTATATGTTAGCAAAGAAGAAAAGATCATTTGTTAATACATGTTTTGTTTATTAAAATGTAATCATTTACATGTTAGCAAAGTAGAAAAATGATCATTTGTTAATATATGTTTTTTTTATTAAAACGTTATCATTTACATATTAGCGAAGTAGAAAAACAATAATTTGTTTTGATTCATTAAAATCATGTCATTTACATGTTAGCCATGTTAATAGAAAAATGTTCATTTGTTAAATATGTATTGATTCATTAGATTAATGTCATTTACATATTAGCAAAGTAGAAAAATAATTACATGTTGAAATATGTTTTGTCATTAAAAATGACATTTTTAATATGTTAAGTTAGAATAAAAAGGAATTTATGTTAAACATGTTTTGTCATTAAAAATGACATTTTTAATATGCTAAGTTAGAATAAAAAGATATATGCAAGAAATAAAAATATATATGTGATGAATAAAAAAAAATATGCGAGAAATAAAAATATATAAGCAATGAATAAAACATATATATAGAATGTGAAGAATATATATATGAAATGAGAATAAACCATATATATGGGATATATAAAAATGATCATTTGTTAATATATGCTTTGTTTATTAAAAAATTATCATTTACATGTTAGCGAAGTAGAAAAATGATCATTTGTCAATATATGTTTTGTTTATTAAAACATTATCACTTACATGTCAGCGAAGTAGAAAAATGGTCATTTTTTAATATATGTTTTGTTATTTAAAACATTATCATTTACATATTAGTGAAGTAGAAAAATGATCATTTGTTAATATATGTTTTGTTATTTAAAACATTATCATTTACATGTTAGCAAAGTAAAAAAATGATCATTTATTAAAAATGATGTTGTTACATCAAAACCATATCATTTACATGTTAGCGAAGTAGATAAACGGTTATTTGTTAATAAATGTTTTGTTTATTCAAAAATTGTCATTTACATATTTGCGAAGCAGAAAAAAGATTACATGTTAAAATAAGATTTGTCCATAAAAAATGTCACTTTTAACATATTTTTTAGAGTTAAAAAGATTACACGTTAAAGTATGATTTGTCCCTCAAAAATGTCACCTTTAACATGTTTGTTAGAGTTAAAAAGGTTACGTGTTAAAATATGATTTGTCCATCAAAAATTCACCTTTAACATGTTTCTTAGTGTTAAAAAGATTACATGTTAAAATATGATTTGTCCATCCAAAATATGTAACAACCCGGAAAATCTGAACCAGTTTGAAATTTTTAAATTGGCTATTTTAGTGGATTTTAAATATTTTAAATATATATTTTAAATAATAACGACGAAAAGTGAGTTTGAATCGATGTTTGAAAATAAATATAATTAATTTGAATTATAAACAAGGCCTGAAATGGCACGGTAGTTTCAAAATTTGAATTCAAACTTTGACTGACTGTACCGGGTGCAAATTAAAATGGATTTTAGTAAAACCAAAAATATTCAAATCTGTTAGTGAATATCTTTCTAACGAATCTGAAATATCGAAGTTTCATAGCAGGAAGCAAAAGTTATGGCTAAATGAATTTTCAGAAAGGTCACTATAGAGTTTATATAGCCCGTGAAAATAGCCATTTTGCAAACGACCTCAGAATTCGACGAAACCACTTTTGTTGGATCCGGGATGTCAGATTATTGCTAGGTTTCAAATTTCATACTTTTTGAAGCTAGTATGTGAGCGTGGCAAAGGAAAATGTGTATGGTCGATTTCTATTAAATTGGATCGACCAGAAAAAAGCCATTTTTCAAACGGTCTCAGAATTCGACGAAACTAGTTTTGTTGGGACCGTATCACCAAAACATAGCTAGATTTATTTTTCGGGGATTTTTAGAATTAATATGTGGCCCCAACAAATTGAAATGTACGTTTAAAACAAATATTGAATGTTTTATATTTTAAATTGAAGAGAAACAGACTGAAACAGTCGAATGGGCCTACGAAACATATCCCATTGTGTTCGGAATGGGGGTATTTGGCTAGGGATGATAGTCGTTGGGTTTGGATTGGAGTTCGTATGAGATAAGGGGTATTTTAAAATTTTAAAAATATATAAATAAAATAAAAAAATCTGATTGGCCATTCATTTCTCTCTCTCTCGGTTTCCTCTCTCCACGCTCGCGATAAACGACGGAAAGGGGCTGAGAACTTCTCTCTTCGATTTCTCTTCCGTTTCACAATGAAATCGCGTAATTCTTGATTCATTTTGAAGCTCTCCTTCTCTTCTTTAAATACATATAGGATTGTAATTTTTGGTTTGATATTCATCGAGTTTGAAGCCTCCAAAGTCGAAGACTTTCTACCGCCGCCACCGTCGATTATGAGCACCAAAGTGGGCCCTATTTCCGGCGGACATGTGCCTCACGTAGACCTTCGACGCTGCGCAGCCCGATCCTCGCATCGATTCACGGTTTGGCTGAAAATCTAAAACCTAGTTTTGAACAGGTTTGAAAAGTATACGGCTTTGGCCATATTTAACTGTTTTCGACATTTAAAACCATCGCAAACTTCTAAGAATCATATCTTTTTGCTATGTAGTCGAAATCCAGTGAAACAAGAGACAGTGGACTCATGTGGACGTCTTCTACATTCTAGAAGAGACCGCATATTTTTCTGAGCCTTCTGCAATTTTTGGTGCAGTGGAACCCAATGTGAGATTTCTGAATTATAAACAATATGGAAATGACGATGTATAAATTATATATTCGAAGTATGGGTTATATAAGCGTTGTATAAGTTGTACGTTCGATGTATAAGTTATATATGCGTTGTAAAAAAATTATATATGCGTTGAAATAAATTGAAATGATACTGAAGTGAATTGAAATATACTTATATATATATACGCCCCTCGTCCACCAACCAAGGACGATATTTATTGGTTGTGATTGGTGTGAAAATTGGTTGATAGCGAATGGTTGATTAGAATTGTTTGTGATTGAAATTGATTGATTGTGGTTGAAAAATACCCGTTTGTGGTTGAGAATTATTTGGTTGAAACCACATAGGATTAGTTTGTGGAAAAGAAGAATAAACATGCTCGTCTGCGTACGAATTAGATGCATGAAATCCCCATTGTCAAAAGCTGCGAGGCTTTAAGGTAGAGCGAGGAGTCGTACTAGGGACGGTCCCGGTTTTAACTACCCTGCCGTTATGCTGCCGAAATTTTCTGAAATATTTCTGTGTTTGATTTATATTCATGTGTTTAATGTTGAAACAAAATTCATATGTTGAATAGAAATTCATGTGTTGAAATAAATTCATGTGTTGAATGGAGTTCATATATTGAATAAATTCTTTGAAAGATAAAAAAACATTTTTATCATATATATAGACTATATAAAATATTAGTGGTTTAAATAAATCGTTTTAACACCAAAAATAACATTTTTACTCTATTTATGAACTATATAAAATAGTCTTGTTTTGAAATAAATTGTTTTATAATAAAAATCATATTTTTATCATCTATATGAACTATATAAAATAGTCTTGTTTTGAAATAAATTGTTTTATAATAAAAATCATATTTTTATCATCTATATGAACTATATAAAATAGTCGTGTTTTGAAATAAATTGTTTTACAATAAAAATCACATTTTTATTATATACATGAATTGTTAAAAATAGTGAAGTGTTGAAATAAATGCCTGTTGGATGAAAATATCATTTTTATCAAATGTATGAAAAGAATATGGTTTTGAAATTGATGAATAGATTATATATATATATATACAAATATAATTAAAATATATCGAATAACGAAGCTGCAGTTCGTGTTTTGAAACCGTGATTTCAAACGATAAGTGCGGGAGATCCGACCATCGGATTTTCCCGAAACCGAAACCGTTGGGTTCGCTTTGGAAATATCTTTCCAACGACACCAACTTTGTGAAGATCCAACGGTTAGATTGTCCGGAATGTTTAAATCAAATCTAAAGAAAAACAGCGCCAGAATCGATTATATATATATATATATATATAATTAAATTAAATCGAATAACGACACTGCAGTTCGTATTTTGAAATCAAAACTTCAAACGAGTGTACCGGGAGATCCGAACGTCGGATTTTCCCAAAACTGAAACCGTTGGATTCGTTTCGTGTAACGACCGTGAATTTCGTTCGATCCAAATCAGTCGCTAAACCGATCAAGACCGTGCGAAACGCCTGATTGTTTTGAGAACACGAAAAATTAGAACGCAGACGGAAGAATATTTCATTTTATATTACAACAATTCCATCAGAATACAAGAATATACAGAGTATTAACAAATATTACACAGAAAATATCAGAGATTTAAACTACATTTAAATACATCGCAGCGGAAAAATAATACAATACACAACTAGAAGTAATACATGGATACAGAGCTTTCCGAGTATCGTTCCAGCTGTAAATCAGGATCCTGTGAATATAAATCTGCAAAACCAAAACTACTAGCAGCTCGTGTCAAAATAAGGGCACCCATAGTTTAGGTTAAAACAATAAACTCCAGGTCAGTCATGTGACTGGTGTGAGAACTAAAACAGTTATTAATCTTTATTTCAAAGTTAGGTAAATCAAGGGACCACGCCGTATAACACGGAACGGGTTTCCTCCCAAGAATACCAGTGCATAAAACAAACAGCGCAATGCTAAATAAAGAAAAATGAAGCTATTATAAGACCCAGGTCCCATCACACAATGCAACGCAAGCCGGAGGATAGGGTTTTACCTTATAATAGCCAAAGAATGCTTGATACGCTAAATTTTATCTTTTATTATTACTATACGTGTATAGTGTATAAAACAACTTCAAATCATAAGTATCAATCACAGACGGCATGGGTACCATATATCATGTCGCCATACTAGGCTCTACAATCAAAACCGCAAATGTCACGTATTTGGAAATTGGATTTCCATCTGTGAACCGAGGCAAAAGATAGTCCTCACCGATTCGAGACTGTCTAGCCCGAGTCTCAGGATCAGAGCTCGAGTGACCCTTGGATCGTCCGGGCCAGTCCACCGATGTGGATTAAAATTCCTGAACACTGTGTTTCCCCGCCCTTTGGGGCATAAATGAGCCAACGAATGACTCCATCGGACCCGTATCATCCGATCTAACCGAGGCGCCTCGCAACAGCAACAACCACATAAGTCAAACTTGTCAGGGCATGTAAAACCACTGACGCCACTTCTAGCTAGAAGGAAACGCATGCCCTCCCTGAGGTCCTCTCCCGTTTCTGGTTCACAACCGAGGTGTGAGGCTCGCGAATTCACGTTACACAAAGCTATGCCACACAGGCCGTGCTTTGATCATCAACCACAAGACTTTGTTTTTCAAAAAAAGCCTTGATCATTTGCCACTTAGGCATGCCACACAGACAATTCACTCCATGCGATTGATATCCATCAATATATAACCCCTGAGCTCGTATGTCTCAGAGAAGGGCGTTAAGCAAGAGAATAAATTCTCCGCTGCCAAACAGATATATATTTAATAGAGATCAATCACACAGACTAAAATCCAATGTCAGACACATAGTCCATTTACAAGTTCGTTCTGGGTCTGAACGAAACCAGAGGCACCTTGTACCTCACATATCCATCGATCTATAAGTACGTCTGGACGACCACTAACTTATTCCCTCCTCTTGGGTGTACGGCCCAATCAAGATCATCAGTAATCACCCAAACGACGTGAAGACCTCCGCTCTTCAACCACCGTCTTCATCTTCGACACCACGTCGAATCAGTTATTCAGAATGGGATAAACCCGGTCTTTCTGAATAACTCGCGTATATCATAAACAAGTGTTACACAAACACAAGATACGCCTCATTCCAATTCATAATATTCTTTTATTTAAATATTCTTACACTTTGGGAAAGGTTCCCGTTAATTTTATCAAAGATAAATTCCTTAAATTTATTCTTTAATCTTCTTTGAATATCAATTCAAACTAGTCGGGATTAGCGAACCACACCAGAGTAATCATTTATTTCCCAATCCCAACCTATTCATCCCATGAAGTAAAGCTGGTAATATTTCATCTCTAACACCACAGTGTTATCGGTAAATTCAATTACCATTTCACGTTCAAATCTAATTAAAGTTTTAACTATCGCCTGGAGTAAAACTGGTGATACTCCATTCTTGATCTTTTCAATCTAATTAAAGATTCCTTAAAACTCCACTTAGTTTTAATCTATAACTGGGTTAAAGAATCGGTGTCATTTAAAACACGGTTCACGATAAACCCCAAAATCACATAACCTTTCAATCAGTCCCTAACCGTAAATTAGTAAGTGAGCAGTCCCGTAAGTATTAACCCCGAAGGCCGAAACCAACATCTGATCAATACACCAGAAACCATTCAACTTAACTAATCTCTAGTTAGTTCCTGATTTTCTTAACTCCTTGGGTCTAAGAACAATATTATTGAAGATACCGTTCATGACAACACAAAATCACATTCCATCATTTTTCGGGTTAAAGAACAAGTGTTATTTAAAACACTGTTCACGATAAACCCAAAAATCAATACAATTCAATCCCAATTAAATATTATTTAATTGGCACACTTCATTAAATCTAAATCAAAAGATTAAATCTTTTTCTCAACTGGGCTTAAGAACAGTGTTAATGAAGACACCATTCACGACAAACCCAAATCACATTTGATATTAAATACAAGGCTCTGAATAGAAAATATACCGGCTTATATTCAATATCAAATTCTACGACCAACAAATATCTTATTGGAAATAACGATATAAATATATCTTTCAAATTCCCATAACGATATATGTATCATCACGAAATCCAACATCGAAATATTCCAAAGACACTTTCGATTCAAATCCCTTCCAATGCAATTATTGGAAATTCTGGTTATTTTCAAAACCATTTCAAATCCAATTTATTTATTCTAAAAATAAATAAATTGTTATTCTAGTTCAAAACTAGTTCATTTCGATAAAACTCTATTTTTATCTTTTCAAATATGGAGTTTTTCACCCCGATTCTTCCCAAATCATTTCTTATGATTTTACACAAATTATTGATATTTTTAATAATTTTATCAAGGCACGTACAGTCGATTTCCATCAACGGCCATCGAACTGCACTTACAACGACCTTTTTCAAATTTGATTTGGACATAATTCCAAATCCAACCATTAGATTTCAAATTTCTAATATTCGTTAGAAAGCTCTTTTCGATACGAACCCAACGATTCCTGTTTCAAGAGAATCCGACGGTCGGATCTCCCGCAATATCCATTCGAAGTCAATGGTCGAAATTCACGAACTGCCGCAGCGCGACGCGTTCTATTCAGGCCATTATATATATATATATAAAATATTTCGTCGATTTCCTTTCATAACGTATTTTATAAATCGTTTTAGAATTCGTTTTCGAAACGATTTCAACTTCATTTCAAATTCAAATCAAAATTGAATTTTTCCTTATAAATTCGTTTTAAATTCATTTCAAATTGATTTCAATTCAAAAGGATTTTTAATTCAATTTGCGTTCGTTTCCAATTCAATTCAATTTCAATTCGAATTCATTTCTATTCAGTTTCAATTAGAATTCAATTCTATTCAGTTTCAATTCGAATTCATTTCTATTCAGTTTCGATTCGATTCGAATTTCAATTCATTTCAATTCATTTCAATTCTATTCCAATTTAATTCGAATTTCAATTCTATTCGAATTTCAAATCAATTCAGTTTATTTCGAATTTCAAATCAATTCGATTTAATTCGAAATTCAATTCACTTTAATATTCATTTCAATTTGAATAAAATCGATATAAATATCGTTCACGTCAAAATGGCGCAAATCTAATCAACACGGCTTCATATATTTCTATTTTCAAATATTTCTATTTCAAATATTTCTTTTTCAAATATTTCTTTTTAAAATATTTCTTTTTCAAATATTTCTTTTTAAAACTGGAATGAGGCCCAATCAATTTCCATAGATTTTATTTCTATGAATTTCCATACAACGCATGTGTATATCAACAATGAAAAATAATCAACCATCATCCAAAGTGCATTCTACACTGTATAAGCATCACATATAAATATTTAATGCTTATAACAGCCTGTCAATCAATCGATCGACATACAACTAATTATTGGGATTAGTGTACGTCATATATCATCCCAATACCCGTGTGGGGTTTCAAATAATCAAACACAGATTTTATTTGTGTAGTTGGGCGATGTGTAAAATTTATCGTCCCAATCAATATCAATCAAATCTGTGTATATAAACAAATCGCCGATTTGTTTATAAATATTTATTTTATATACACGTTAAAAATTCTATTTTTAACTATAAAATATTTCTAACTATATAATATTTTATTTCATTTCACATCACATCACACAATTAACTACACATCAAAATCAAACAAACAACCATACAGGCCGTCCATGGTCTGTGGACGACGGGTGTCGGGTGCTACTAAACACCATCTGCATCCTAGTATATAATTTTAACTATAAATAAATTAAAGGTGAGGAGTTCTCACCGAGGGTTCCACTCCGCCGTGCTTTGCTGTTTAACTGTTGAACATCTGGATTTGCTTGAAATTCCTATGCAGTTCTTTTCACGCTGTTCAAACAATTACATTTTTATTGCTTCTTTCAATAAATAAAAAGCATATTTTTACTTCTACTTTATATATATTATAATGCTTCGTTCTATATAAAAATTATATTTTTATATTTCTGCTTCATATATAAAGATCGAATTTTTATTATCATAACTATAAAAAAAAAATTACCTTTATATATTTAAAATTCCGCTCTTTCCTTATTTAAAAATCCCTCCTTTCATACATATAAAAGATCACATTATTATGGTGATATCGTATATATTAAAATCGATTTTTCTTCGTTACTTCATATATATAAAAATCGAATTTTTATCTTCACCTCATATATATAAAAATCAAATTTTTATCTTCACTTCGTTATAAAAATTATATTTTTACATTGCTCTTCTCCTAATAAAGATTATATTTTTATTACTCTACATGAATAAAAAATCATATTTTTAATATGCCACTAGTATAAAAATTATATTTTTAACCTTTCTATATTATAAAAATTATATTTTTAACCTTTATATATTTTAATAATTATATTTTTAACCTTTCTATATTATAAAAATTATATTTTTAACCTTTTTATATTATAAAAATTATATTTTTAACCTTTTCTCTTTATGTATAAAGATCACGTCTTTATAATTTTAGAAATCGAGTTTTTAATACTTAAAAAAAATCGAATTGAAATCAAAACAAGGTTTAAAGTAAAAATAAAAATAAAAAAACTCACGGTTTTAGTCGGAGGAGTCTCCACAGCTGGAAGAGGAGCGGCATAGGCGAGCTCCGACGATGGTGGGGACCAGGCAGGGCTGCATTGGGCTATAGTGTGAGGGAGCAGCGGGTTTGGAGTGTTTTCAGGTGGATGGGGTCCCACAATGCTCTGATGTGGCGGAGGAAGGGCTAAGGGGGCTCGGTGGTTCTGGAATCAAGAGGAGGGAGAGCAGCGCGCGAGGGGGGGGGGGGCTGGAGGAAGGCGCGATGGCTGGAGAAGGGTCGGAGGGGGACGACGCTGAATTGAGGAGGGGGTTTGCATCGGGATTCGCGTTCGATGGGAGTACGGCTTGGAGATGGTGATCGCCAGGGGGAGGCGCGCGGCGTCCATCGTGGAGGGGCGACGATCGTCGCTCCTTCCCTTTCCCCCCCTTTTTTATTTTTTTTATTTTGCTGAATGAAATGGTCAACGGTGGAAAGGAGAGTAATAGGGAAGGGGACTATTATTTTATAATTTAATTAATTTATTTATTTCCTTCTTGAATGTTGACTTTTTGTTCGGACTCCAATCGAGGCCCAACGACTATCGTCTCTAGCTAATTACCTCCATTCCGAACACAATGGGATATGTTTCGTAGGCCAATTTGACCGTTACGATCAGTTTTCGTTGGATTTACATTTAAATCATTATATTGAATTTAAAACGTACTTTTCAAATTACCGAGGCCACATACGGATTCTAAAAATTCCCAAAAAATATTTTCTAGCTTTGTATTGACGATACAGTCATAACAACACTAATTTCATCAAATTTTGAGACCGTTTGAAAAATGGTCATTTCCCAGTCGATTAAAATCAACTGAAACTGGTCAAATGCGTTTTCCTTCGCCACGCTCACATATTGATTCGAAAAATTACGAAAATTGGAATATAGCATTAACCTGGCATCACGGATCCAACAAAAGTAGTTTTGTCGAAATCCGAGGTCGTTTGCAGAATTTCCATTTTTAAGGGCCGAAATTCCATAGCGACTATTCTGAATTTTCAGCTGGACATATCTTTTGATTCCCGCTATGAAATTTTGATTTTTCGGATTCGTTGGAAAGATATTATCAAATAGATTCTATTATTTTTGGTTTTGCTAAATTCCGGTTTATTTTGAATCCGGTACATTCATTTGAAGTTTGAAATCGAATTATCGAACTACCGGGCCATTTTCAATTCCTTTTATAATTATAAATAATTATTTATATTCTATTGTCGATCTATATAACTATATACGTTCGAATTCTATTCAAAATAAATTTCTCGTCGCTATTATTTGAAATAATCTATTTTAAATAATCAAAATTCAATAAATTTGCCAAAATAAAATTTTTAAATTGGCTTGGATTTCCTGGTTATTACATTTCGAAATGATCTTTCTAATGATATAAAATTTGTGAAGATCCAATGGTTAGATTTTCAGATATGTGTAAATCAAATCTGAAGAAAAACAACGCCACGGCCGCGTTATGGCCTAAAGCGTCGTTTGAATGAATTGGCTATTTTTAAATAAATAAAAATAGCGATAAATCGTTATAAAATATTATAAACGATATAGAATGGAAATAAACCAATTTTATCTGGTTTGCTTGAAATTTGATGGTTGACTGTGTTTGACATGAAAATTATACTAAAGAATTTATCTTTGATAAAAATAATGGGAACCTTTCCCTAAGAATGTGAAATTTAGAAACTAACTGAAGGTTAGCTAAGTCGAATGGTTTCCTGGGTTTTGATCTGATGTTGGTTTCGGCCTTCGGGGTTAATATTTGGGAAATCGTTCTCTTACTAATTTACGGTTAGTGACCGATGAATTGGAATGAGGCGTATGTTGTGTTTGTGTAGCACTTGTTTATTATATACGCGAGTTGCTCAGAAAGACCGGGTTTATCCCATTCTGAATAACTTAATCGACGATAAGAAGTCGATGATGAAGACAATGGTTGAAGACCGGAGATCTTCACCTCAGTTGGATGGTAACTGATGACTTGATTGGGAGGCATCCCGAAATATAGATAATAAGTGGTGATCGTCCAGACGTACGTGGAGATCGATGGATATGCGAGATATGTGGTGCCTCCGGTTTCGTTCAGACCCACTGTGTGTCTGACATTGGATTTCATTCTGTGTGATTGATAGATGTCAGTTACATGGCGTGAATTGCCTGTGTGGCATGCTAAGATGTAGTGATCAAGGCTTCTGTTGAAAAGCAAAGTCTTGTGGTTGATGAACAAAGCACGGCCTGTGTGGCATAGCTTTGTGCATAACGTGAATTCACGAGCCTCACACCCCGGTATGAGCCAGAAACAAGAGAGGACCTCAGGGAGGACATGCGTTTCTTTCTAACTGGAGGTGGTATCAGTGCTTAAACTGGCTGACATTCTTATTTTCACCTGTGTGGTAGTTGCTGTTGCGAGGCGCCTCGGTTATATCGGTCGATCCGGGAACGATGGAGTCATTCGTTGGCTCATTTATGCCCCAAAGGGCGGGGAAACGCATTGTTCGGGCACTATAATCCACATCGAGTGGACCGGCCCTGTCGCTCCAAGGTGTAGTTGCGGTTATTCCGGAGGCTCGGGCTAGAGAGTCTCGAATTTGGTAAGGACTATCTTTTGCCTTGGTTCATGACGGAAATCCAATTTCCAAATACATGACTGTGCGGTTTTGATTGTATACCTATATATGGCAACATGATATATGGTACCCATGTCGTCTATGATTGATAGTTATGATTGAAATGGTTTTTGAAACATATAAACACTAGTAATAATATCAAATGCTTTTGTTTTATTCATATCAAGCATATTTTGGCCATTATAAGGTAAAATTCTATCCTCCGCTTTGCGTTGCATTGTGTGATGGGAACTGAGTCTTATAATGGCTTCATTTTTATAAAAAGCATTGCGATGTTTAAAAGATTTACTTATTTTAAATCACTGGCAATCCAATGGTGTAAACCCATTCCGCGAAAGTGGCGTGGTCCTGTGATTTGCCATATTATAAAATGTTTTAAGTAGATTTCTCATACCAGTCCCATGACTGACTCGTAGTTTGTTTCACTTGCAAACTCGGGTGCCCCTTTTTCTACACGGGCAGCCTTGTATTCAGGTTTTAGCAGGCTCTTTCTGGATAGCTGGAGCTGAAGATGGATTCTATCATTTATCTCTTTTTATACTGTTCAGCTCCTATTGTACATATTATGTTTGTTTTCCGTTGGAGATATTTATGCATAGCTGAACTGTATTTTGAACTAAGTATGATCCTGTATACAGTGTAACTCTGATGATTATGTTTACCCAGTGTATTATTTGTGCATAACTGGTGTATTTATTTATTTCTGTTCTGCTATTATCTGTTTATGTGTTATATCAAAAGATTACCCTTGACACCGTCATACGGGGTTTTGAGGTCGTCACAACGTGGTATCAGAGCTTTGGTTAAGCTTAGTTCTGGAATATAACATATTAACGAACTCGTCAGAAATAGAACCAGTAGTGTTCTAGGATGAATAACTCATTACAGATAAGATTAGTAATATCCTAATATGAGCATACCAGAATCAGAATAACTCGTTAGAGATAGGGTCAGAAATGCCCCAGAACGAGTTGAGAGTTATATGTTTATAAATAACGTATTTGTGATTATATATATATATAGTTTTGTTTTAGAAATATGATTTTTAAATATATAAAAGAGTATATGAATTAATTAGTATATTTTTGAAAGGTTGAAACAAATTGGTTGTTGGTTGCGTTGTGTGATTGTGGATTTGATTAATTAGAATTTTGAACCATTTAGCCAAATTGAACAAATATTGAACTGATTAGAGAATAAATAGAAATATATACGTGTGCATTTTATATGTTTGAACAGGTAAATGGATTAGCTGTTGAGTAAAGATTTTATTTGCGTGCCGGACAAATAGGTAAACCTTAATGAGTTGGATGCGCAAATTTTATTATTATATCAACTCCTGTGAGTGACATTGGATGCGGAGTGCTGGTTATTCTGTGTGTAATTAATAAATGTCGCCATAGGATAGTAACAATTAATTTTGAACTACACTGCATGGCATACTTCTTGAAGAGGGCATACTTCTTGAAGATAGCATACTTCATCATATACCACATAAGCATTCGGAGCTTGTGTGACGAGGTGGAAGGTTTACCATACGAGCGAGAGGCTCGTATGGCGATGACTATATATTACAGGTTGAATTGATACAGATATGGGCTATATATTACAGGTTGAACTGATGACTGATATGGACCATATAAAATGTAACGGTAAATTGGAAGATTAATAAAAACCCCACACGGGTCTGGAGATGACAATAAACACGTCTCCCTGGTCATTAAGGCACAAAAAACTATTTATGGGGTGACGAGAATTTATTCTCTGGAGTTATTATCTATACACACTCCCCCGTGGACACTAGAATATATCACTATAAATATGTGTATGCTTATTAGGATTTATTGGGTACTTAATACGGCCCAATAAATTTTCAAACCCCTTCCCATACAAAGGAGGTTATGGCGAAATTTTTCGAAAATTTAGGGTGTTAGCCAAATTTTTGAAAATTTGAAAATTCTTAGAAACGGAAAAGTTGAAGAATGCAAGCCAGATTGAAAGTTGAGTTAGTAAATTAAACCACTTTCGACTTTGTTCCTTTTCGGGGACGAAAAGTTTTAAGTGAGGGAGATTGTAACAACCTGGAAAATCTGAACCAGTTTAAAAATTTTAAATTGGCTATTTTTGTGGATTTTAAATATTTAAATAAATAATTTAAATAATAACGACGAAAAGTGAGTTTGAATCGATGTTTGAAAATAAATATAATTAATTTTAATTATAAACAAGGCCTGAAATGGCGCGGTAGTTTCAAAATTTGAATTCAAACTTTGATTGACTGTACCGAGTGCAAATTAAAACGGATTTTAGTGAAACAAAAAATATTCAAATCTGTTAGTGAATATCTTTCTAACGAATCTAAAAAATCGAAATTTCATAGTGGGAAGCAAAAGTTATGGCTAAATGAATTTTCAGAAAGTTCGTTATAGAGTTTATATAGCCCGTGAAAATAGCCATTTTGCAAATGACCTCAAAATTTGACGAAACCACTTTTGTTGGATCCGGGATGTCAGATTTTTGCTAGGTTTCAAATTTCATAATTTTTGAAGCTAGTATGTGAGCGTGGCAAAGGAAAATGTGTTTGGTCGATTTTTATTAAATTGGATCGACCAGAAAAGGGTCATTTTTCAAACGGACTCAGAATTCGATGAAACTAGTTTTGTTGGGACCATATCGTCAAAGCATAACTAGATTTATTTTTCGGGAATTTTTAGAATCAATATGTAGCCCAGGCAAATTTAAATGTACGTTCAAAACAAATATTTAATGTTTTATATTTTAAATTGAAGAGAAACAGACTAAAACAGTCGAATGGGCCTACGAAACATATCCCATTGTGTTTGGAATGGGGGTATTTGGCTAGGGACGACAGTCGTTGGGTTTGGATTGGAGTTCGTATGAGATAAGGGTATTTTAAAATTTTAAAAATATATAAATAAAATAAAAAAATCTGATTGGTCGTTCATTTCTCTCTCTATCTGTTTCCTCTCTCCACGCTCGCGATAAACGATGGAAAGGGGCTGAGAACTTCTCTCTTCGATTTCTCTTCCGTTTCACAATGAAATCGCGTAATTCTTGATTCATTTTGAAGCTCTCCTTCTCCTCTTTAAATCCGTATAGGATTTGTAATTTTTAGTTTGATATTCATCAAGTTTGAAGCCTCCAAAATCAGACACTTTCCACCGCCATCGATTGCGACCACCGAAGTGTGCCCCATTTCCTGCGCAAATGCGCCTCACGTAGGCCTTCGACGCTGCGCAACCCGATCCTCGCATCGATTCACGGTTTGGCTGAAAATCTAAAACCTAGTTTTGAACAGGTTTGAAAAGTATATGGCTTTGGCCATATTTAACTGTTTTCGACATTTAAAACCGTTGCAAACTTCTAAAAATCATATCTTTTTGCTATGTAGTCGAAATCCAGTGAAACAAGAGACAGTGGACTCGTGTGAACGTCTTCTACATTCTAGAAGAGACCGCACATTTTTCTGAGCCTTCTGCAATTTTTGGTGGAGTGGAACCCAATGTGAGATTTCTGAATTATGAACAATATGGAAATGACGATGTATAAATTATATATTCGAAGTATGGGTTATATAAGCGTTGTACACCTCATGTATAAGCATTGTATAAGTTGTACGTTCGATGTATAAGTTGTATATGCGTTGTAAAAAAATTATATATGCGTTGAAATAAATTGAAATGACATTGAAGTGAAGTGAAATATACTTATATATATATATATATATATATATATGTACGCCCCTCGTCCACAAACCATGGACGATATTTATTGGTTGTGATTGGTGTGAGAATTGGTTGATAGCGAATGGTTGATTAGAATTGTTTGTGGTTGAAATTGATTGATTGTGGTTGAAAAATACCCGTTTGTTGTTGGTAATTATTTGGTTGAAACCATAT
Source organism: Allium sativum (assembly GCA_030737875.1). Classification (NCBI taxonomy): domain Eukaryota; kingdom Viridiplantae; phylum Streptophyta; class Magnoliopsida; order Asparagales; family Amaryllidaceae; genus Allium; species Allium sativum. The sequence continues at coordinate 1,012,335,604 of CM060913.1, forward strand.
TGGATTAGTTTGCGGAAAAGAAAAATAAACATGCTCGTCTGCGTACGAATTAGATGCATGAAATCCCCATGGTCAAAAGCTGCGAGGCTTTAAGGTAGGGCGAGGAGCCGTACTAGGGACAGTCCCGGTTTTAACTACCCTGCCGTTATGCTACCGAAATTTTCTGAAATATTTCTGTGTTTGATTTATATTCATGTGTTGAATGTTGAAACAAAATTCATGTGTTGAATAGAAATTCATGTGTTGAAATAAATTCATGTGTTGAATGGAGTTCATATATCGAATAAATTCTTTAAAAGATAAAAAAACATTTTTATCATATATATAGACTATATAAAATATTAGTGGTTTAAATAAATTGTTTTAACACCAAAAATAACATTTTTACCTTATATACGAACTATAAAAAATTGTCGTGTTTTGAAATAAATTGTTTTATAATAAAAATCATATTTTTATCATCTATATGAACTATATAAAATAGTCGTGTTTTGAAATAAATTGTTTTACAATAAAAATCACATTTTTATTATATACATGAATTGTTAAAGTAGTGAAGTGTTGAAATAAATGTCTGTTGGATAAAAATATCGTTTTTATCAAATGTATGAAAAGAATATGGTTTTGAAATTGACGAATAGATCATATTTATATATATAATTAAAATAAAACGAATAACGAAGCTGCAATTCGTGTTTTGAAACCGTGATTTCAAACGACAAGTGCGGGAGATCTGACCATCGGATTTTCCAGAAACCGAAACCGTTGGGTTCGCTTTGGAAATATCTTTCCAACGACACCAACTTTGTGAAGATCCAACGGTTAGATTGTCTGGAATGTTTAAATCAAATCTGAAGAAAAACAGCGCCAGAATCGATTATATATATATATATAATTAAATTAAATTGAATAAAGACGCTGCAGTTCGTATTTTGAAATCGAAACTTCAAATGAGTGTACCGGGAGATCCGACCGTCGGATTTTCCCAAAACTGAAACAGTTGGATTCGTTTCGAAAAGATCTTTCTAATGATATAAAATTTGTGAATATCCAACGGTTAGATTTTCAGATATGTGTAAATCAAATCTGAAGAAAAACAGCGCCATGGCCGCGTTATGCCCTGAAGCGTCGTTTGAATGAATGAGCTATTTTTAAATAAATAAAAATAGCGAGAAATAGTTTTATAAACGATATAGAATGGAAATAAACCAATTTTACCTGGTTTGCTTGAAATTTGATGGTGGACTGTGTTTGACATGAAAATTATACTAAAGAATTTATCTTTGATAAAAATAATGGGAACTTTTCCCTAAGAATGTGAAATTTAGAAACTAACTGAAGGTTAGCTAAGTCGAATGGTTTCTTGGGTTTTGATCGGATGTTGGTTTCGTCCTTCGGGGTTAATATTTGGGAAATCGTTCTCTTACTAATTTACGGTTAATGACTGATGAATTGGAATGAGGTGTAAGTTGTGTTTGTGTAGCAATTGTTTATTATATACGCGAGTTGCTCAGAAAGACCGGGTTTATCCCATTCTGAATAACTGAATCGACGATAAGAAGTCGATGATGAAGTTGGTGGTTAAAGACCGGAGATCTTCACCTCGGTTGGATGGTAACCGATGTCTTGATTGGGAGGCATCCCGAAATATAGATAATAAGTGGTGATCGTCCAGACGTACGTGGAGATCGATGGATATGCGAGGTATGTGGTGCCTCCGGTTTCGTTCAGACCCAGAACGGACTTGTAGATGGACTGTTTGTCTGACATTGGATTTCATTCTGTGCGATTGATAGACGTCAGTTACATGGCGTGAATTTCCTGTGTGGCATGCTAAGATGCAGTGATCAAGGCTTCTGTTGAAAAGCAAAGTCTTGTGGTTGATGATCAAAGCACTGCCTGTGTGGCATAACTTTGTGTATAACATGAATTCGCGAGCCTCACACCCCGGTATGAGCCAGAAACGGGAGAGGACCTCAGGGAGGACATGCGTTTCTTTCTAGCTAGAGGTGGTGTCAGTGCTTAAACTGGCTGACATTCATATTATTTTCACCTATGTGGTTGTTGCTGTTGCGAGGCGCCTCGGTTTTATCGGTCGATCTGGGACCGATGGAGTCATTCGTTGGCTCATTTACGCCCCAAAGGGCGGGGAAACGCATTGTTCAGGCACTATAATCCACATCGAGTGGACTGGCCCTGTCGCTCCAAGGTGCAGTTGCGGCTGTTCCAGAGGCTCGGGCTAGAGAGTCTCGAATTCGGTAAGGACTATCTTTTGCCTTGGTTCATGACGGAAATCCAATTTCCAAATATGTGACTGTGCGGTTTTGATTGTATACCTATATATGGCGACATGATATATGGTAACCATGCCGTCTATGATTGATATTTATGATTGAAATTGTTTTTGAAACATATAAACACTAGTAATAATATCAAATGCTTTTGTTTTATTCGTATCAAGCATATTTTGGCCATTATAAGGTAAAACTCTATCCTCCGATTTGCATTGCATTGTGTGATGGGAACTGAGTCTTATAATGGCTTCATTTTTATTAAAAGCATTGCGATGTTTAAAAGATTTACTTTTTTTTAAAGCACTGGAAATCCAATGGAGTAAACCCATTCCTCGAAAGTGGTGTGGTCCTGTGATTAGCCATATTATAAAATGTGTCAAGTAGATTTCTCATACCAGTCCCATGACTGACTCGTTGTTTGTTTCACTTGCAAACTCGGGTGCCCCTTTTTCTACACGGGCAACCTTGTAATTAGGTTTTAGTAGGCTCTTTCTGGATAGCTGGAGCTAAAGATGGATTCTATTATTTATCTCTTTTTATGTTGTTCAGCTCCTATTGTACATATTATGTTTGTTTTCCGCTGGAGACATTTATTCATAGCTAAACTGTATTTTGAACTAAGTATGATCCTGTATACTGTGTAACTCTGATGATTATGTTTACCCAGTGTATTATTTGTGCATTATCTGGTGTATTTATTTATTTCTGTTCTGCTGTTATCTGTTTATGTGTTATATTCCAAAGATTAACCTTGACATCGTCGTACAGGGTTTTGGGGTCGTCACAAAATATCACTTTTAGCATGTTGGTTAGAGCTAAAAAGGTTATATGTTAAAATATGATTTGTCCATCAAAAATGTCACTTTTAACATGTTTGTTAGTATTAAAAAGATTACATGTTAAAATATGATTTGTCTATTGGAAATGTCACTTTTAACATATTTGTTAGAGTTAAAAAGATTACATGTTAAAATATGATTTGTCCATCAAAAATGTCACCTTTAACATGTTTGTTAGAATTAAAAAGATTACATGTTAAAATAAGAATTGTCCATTAAAAATGTCACTTTTAACATGTTAGTTAGATTTAAAAAGATTACATGTTAAATTAAGATTTGTCCATGAAATATGTCACTTTTAACATGTTTGTTAGAGCTAAAAAGACTACATGTTAAATTAAGATTTGTCCATTAAAAATGTCACTTTTAACATGTTTGTTAGAGTTAAAAAGATTATGTGTTAAAGTATGATTTGTCCATTGAAAATGTCACTTTTAACATGTTTGTTAGAGTTAAAAAGATTACATGTTAAAATAAGATTTGTTCATTAAAATTTCACTTTTAACATGTTTGTTAGAGTTAAAAAGATTACATGTTAAATTAATATTTGTCCATTAAAAATGTTACTTTTAACATGCTAGTTTGAGTTAAAAAGATTACATGTTAAATTAAGATTTGTCCATTAAAAATGTCACTTTTAACATGTTAGTTAGAGTTAAAAAGATTACATGTTAATATATGTTTAGTTTGATAAAAATGATATTTTTATCATGATAAATTAGAATAAAAGAATCATATGTTAAAAATGTTCTATTAGATAAAAACATCATCTTTAACATATTAGTGAAGTAGTATAAAAGAATCAAATGTTATAATATTTTTACTTTGATAAAAATATTATTTTTTAACATGTAAATGAAGTGAATTAAATAGTCATGTCTTAAAAAATATGTTTGTATGTTAAAAATATAATTTTTAACATGAATATAAATTGGACAAAATTTACATCAAAAGAAATAAATGGAGTTGAAATCGTAGAACGAATTATATTTATATATATAATATACAAATATAAATTAAAATAAAACGAATCGCGCGCAGTAATTCACGTTTCGGAATCGAAACTTTGAACGATTATTCCGAAAGATCCGACCATTAGATTTTCCCAAAACTGGAACCTTAGTTTCGTTTTGGAAAGATCTTTCCAACGATATTAAATTTGTTAAGATCCAATGGTTAGATGTTGAGAAATGTGTAATTTAAATTTGGATAAAAACAGCACCAAGGCCGCATATTGACCTAAAGCGTCGTTCGAATTAAATGTGCTATTTTTATGTAAATAAAAATAGCGATAAATCACTGTAAAATATTATTAACGATATGAAATGATTTGAATTATATATATTCGAGAATTATTTAAAAAGGCCATGTTAAAACTCATTTCAAATAATTATACGATGGTTTGAAGTCGAAGACATTGAAGAGGGTAGTTGAAAACAGGCGATCTTCACATCGAATGGACAACTACTGATGCCCTGAATTGGGTAGCTCCCAATAAAGGTTCAAAGTGGTAGTTGTCCAGACGTACTTGTTGATTGTACGGATATGCAAGAACCTCTCTTCCGCATTGGACATACGGGACGAGGAATAAGGTGTCTCAGGTTTCGTTCAGACCCAGAACGGACTTGTAAATGGATGTGTGTTTGACATTTGATTTCGTTCTGTGTAAATTGATTTCTATTAAATATATATCTATTTGGTGGCGGAGAATTTATTCTCTTTCTTAACACCCTTTTCTAAGACATACGATCTTGGAGGTTATATATTGATTGAAACGACCCGAAACTTCCCCGTAAAGGAAAGCCCGGATTGCTTTAAAACACGAAAAATCAGGAACATAAACAGAAGAACATTTCGTTATTATTACAACAATTACATCAAAGAACAAGAATATAATAGAGTATGAATAAATAATACACATTTGATAAATATCAGAGAATTAAATTATACGGTAGCGGAAAAATAATACATAACAAAACTGTAAGAAATACACAGATACAGAGCTTTCCGTATATAGCTCCAGCTGTAAATCAGGATCATGTAAGAATAAATCAGCAAAACCCAACTACTGGCTGCCCGTGTGGAAAATAGGGGCACCCAGAGTTTAGGTTAAAACAATAAACTCCAGGCCAGTCATGTGACTGGTGTGAGACCTAAAACAGTTATAAAGTTAATTTTAAAGTTAGGTATAACTAGGAACGGGTTTCCTCCCAAGGATACTAGTGCATAAAATAAACAGCGCAATGCTAATTAAAGAAAATGAAGCTATTATAAGACCCAGGTCCCATCACACAATGCAACGCAAGCCGAAGGATAGGGTTTTACCTTATAATAGCCAAATAATGCTTGATACGCGAAATTTAATCTTTTATTATTACTATAAGTGAAGAAATCAAGTTCAAATATAAATGTATCAATCATAGATGGCACGGGTACCATATATCATGTCGCCAACACTAGGCTCTACAATTAAAATCGAAAAGTGTCGTATTGGAAATTGGATTTTCCGTAAATGACCGAGGCTTTCTTGCCATCCCAACATTGAATCCAAGAATCGAAAGAAATCAATCGACATGAGTTAAACTTTGACATTGAATCCAAGACTCGAATTAACGATTCCATATCGACATGCACTCACTGTTCAAATTTTTTACCCCTTTTTGGGGCCTTTCTGGTGTCCTTCACCGTTCTCAGTGGAGAATCACACTTATTGGTGCACCCAGATACTATGGATCCTTCACAGCTCTCATTGGAGAATCACCCTTATCGGTGCTCCCGAATAAAAGATCCATTCTTGTCATTTATTTACCTGGAACCCTTCATAGCTCTCAGTGGAGAATCACCCTTATCGGTGCTCCCAGATCGTATAGATCCTTCACAGCTCTCATTGGAGAACCACCCTTATCGGTGCTCCTAGATACCAGGTTCACTCTTGCCATTTATTATCCGGCCTCAACCATTCACGGGTTGTGAAACTCGTCGAAGTCACATCTCGACATACAAAGCTATGCTATATGAAAGCTATGCCTTGATTGTAACGTCCCGAAAATTTTTCGACTTTGGTAATTGGTATAAAACCGACGTCGATTATCCAAACATCGAAAATACCGGTAGTTAATGAAAGAAATTATAGGGTGAGAATAGATAAGATAGAAACTTAGAATAGAAGAAGACGAAGAACATACAACATCAGAATAAAAACGAATCTCAAAGCGGAACAAATAAATATATTTCATAACGTAACTTTGAAATAAAACAGTATCTGTATACAATACCATTATTAGAGTATAACACTTACAGCACAGCGGAAATAACAATAGCCATATAATCCTGAAGCCTCCTGCTCCAGCTCTTTAAGTATCTATAAATCTCGACTACTTGACTGCCCGTACAAAATTGGGCACCCAAGAGTTTAGGGAAAACAAAACAAAATAAACTTCGGGTCAGTCATGTGACTGGTGTGAGTAAACTCAAATCATTTGATTTAACTTTCAAAATTTCTTTTGAAACAAAGGATAATCATAAGACCGATCCACACATAAACACGGATAACTTTTACCTTATGATAACCCAAAATATTTATAAAACGATACTTGTCTGCTATTATAATAACGTCTAGATCAAGTAAATAGAAATCTTGCAGAAACACTTGCATCTAACGTTCTACATATATAATATACAATCAAAACCGCGGGCTCTTATTTGGGGAATGGATTCCAACTATGACAAGGTATGAATCCACCTTCCGCTCAGTGTACTCTAGAAGCGATACACTAGAGTTCAATAAGAACATCTTGCAACTCGGCCACACATGATCGACCACTCATTTCGCTTGAGTATATCGAATATATTGTCACTTTACAGTTGGTAAACCAACATAACCATTCCCGGGAGATACAGAATTGAAAGAAGTAACAAATATGAATATTCTCTAGATGGTCACAATATACCCTACTTAGGTGCGGCCCACTTAGCCATGCTGCCTGCACGATTTCTGTCATTTCCCAGTTGATGAGGCTGGAGGTCATAACGTATCTTTCAACAGATTACTCATTCATTTACTTTGAATGGCACATCGTCATACCCGTCAAACCACAAATTGATTTCCGCAAAAATACCGTGGGTATAAGCTAAGAGAAACGAATACCTCCGCCACCAATGTAAATACGTTTGAAACGATCAACTTACGTGATCTACCAGATATACTCTGTCAAACATTCGTCCATTCAAGTTGTCCTGGGACTGGACAAACCGAAGGCACTATTATGTAAATCCATCTTAGGTAATTTCTACCTAGGATTGCCAGAATAACCCTTGTATAAACTCCGTCTTCGATTTGTCTTCGATCTATTTGATTCGAAATGCTAACGCTCATATGGAGTGGTTCTCGGATAATAATCCAACCAGTCTTTCCGTATTGACGATGGTAAAATGGTCAAAACTTTGATAATCTGTGATTTAACTGTCAAAGAAAACACATGTGCAAACAACGATATTATTTCCAAATGGAAATTATATCGATCAATCATCATGTAACATTTATCTCTTTAGTTCATTAATTTACTTATCTCCTGTTTCCATATATTCTAAATTCTTATTTTCTATTATCAGAAAACATTTCTGATTCTTATTTGGAAAACATTTCCAAAATTCCTTCTCTGGATTTAAACTGGTGTTTAAATCAAACATCGCGCAACTCAAACCATTTCACTCATTAACTAAATTCACATAACCATCCTTTACTATCAAACCTTAGCCATTCCTTAGCTAAGAAGGAAGTCAATCACGTTGGGGTATAATTACCTCTCAGACCTTAACTGAACAATGTTTTAACTTCGAAATAGAAAAAGTTTATCTTTTAAACCTTTAACAAACTTCCTTACATAACTCTCAGATTCTATTTATGTATCCACTTCTTTATTGAAAACTTTTATTATAACTATAGCGTTATAATCCCTACTTTCAAAATATCGAACTTCAAATATAACTTTTATTCTTTAATTTGAATAAATAAATAAACACCTAACTTATAAATAAATAAATCTTGATTTAAAAACCGGAAAGTATAAATACTTTCCCGAATTCGATATAATCGAATTCAACGATTAACTCTCTTCAAATAACTTAAATCCGATTAACTCTTTTCCAGTAACTAATATTCGAATATCTCTCTTCGAACAACTAATATTCGATTATCTCACTTCGAATAACTTATATTTCGATTTCCTCTCTTCGAATATCTAATATTCAATTATCTCACTTTGAATAACTAATATTCGATTAACTCTCCTCAACTCTATTCAAATATCTAATATTCGATAACTCCTTTCGAATAACTAGTATTCGATAACTCCTTTCGAATAAACTATATTCGATAATCTTCTTTCGAATAAACTATATTCGATTAATTTCTTTTCAATTAACTCTATTCGATTGACTACTTTCGGTTAACTCTAATTCGATTTAACTCTAACTCGGTTAACTCTAATTCGATATATCTCTAACTCGATTAACTCTAATTCGATTTAACTCTAACTCGGTTAATTCATTTCGATTAACTCCTTTTGATTAACTCCTTTTGATTAACTCCTTTCGATTAACTCCTTTTGATTAACTCCTTTCGATTAACTCCTTTTGATTAACTCCTTTCGATTAACACCTTTTGATTAACTCCTTTTGATTAACTCCTTTAATTCTATTCAAATAAACTATATTCGATTAACTCTTCTAATTCTATTCGAACAAACTATATTCGATTAACTCTACTTCTATATTCAGTTTGAAATATCGATGTTGAAATCGATTCTTACTTCTCTATATAAGTCCTGACTTATATATTCTATTTATCCAATGATAAATATTTTATTTTATTTACGAAATATTATTTATAAATTAATCTTCTCAATCTATTGGTTAGAACAGATTCTATTTAAAATCTTTGCTTTAAATCCATATCATGTTATACCCGTATGCGAAGCACAGGTCCAAACTTTCCTGATGTAAAATTCTATTCATTTGTCAAATATTTCCTTATATGACATTCTTTTCATTTCCCAATAAATTCCTTTTACAATTCTATTTATTTTCTAAATAAATATTTCTTTTTGAAATAATTTATTTTCAAAATACACTTTGAAAATCCCCTTTTCTACATCCCAGTATTTCTTACGGTATTTAGAACACCAAATAACAATGATCGATATCATTCAAACACACATAATCAACACAGATTATATATCACAACATATTACAATATATGAAAAACAGTAAGACAAATGTTGAGGAATCCAGTTGGATTCCTCCGACCTGTTTCCCTGCATCCACATATGTAAAACACATAAATAACATCAATTTCATTTCCATATGAAATATTCTGCTAAACAGAATCAATATTTGATTAATGATTTATGTATATATATATATATAGCATTATCTATAATTTCAACTAACTGACTAGCAGTTCATCCAAACAATCAACACATAGAAATCAATCATCATTTAGCAGTTCTAAAAATATGTTATAAAAATATAACTATTCAGAGTTGGTGAGTTTCTCACATTGGAGAATCATTGTTAATAACGATAACCATCGCTTGATTCAGACGGACAATTTATTTTGCTATAAATTGTAACGAGCTCTGATTCGCTCCTAGTCAGTTCCATTATGGAGCCACCATCCATACGATCCCAACTGATCTTGTTTCACCAAATTCTGATAATGTATTCAGAAGTTATGATATTAAGAAGTTAATATACATTTTAATTTAAAATCAAACTAACTTTTGAATAAAACTAATTGGGCTTAACTTAATTAATTCCTCCGGCCTATTAGAACATATATCGGTCCAACCCATATAAAACTCTTCTCCCCCGATATCTGTACAAACCCGTTGCTCCAAATATAAGGACCATAACCGAACTTTAATGCCTTCCAACTCCATTCCTATTCAATGATTTTAGCACACCGACTTTCATCCGCATTTTCCAGTCCTTTCCCTTAAACATGTTTTATACCTTGTACCTCATCCCACATTATCTCCCTTATCACCCCATCGTTCACCACGTTTTCCACCACTAAACTCCCTTAACTAAAACCCAAATTCCTTCTCCAGTTCAATTTAATTCAAGCAAAAACAAACTCCATCTGAATTCACTTGCACCACTACTACAACACCTTCACCGACATGATCCCTCCCAATACATAGATCGATCCAAACACTTCTCCTCCTTAACCAAAACTTAGCTCAAGGGACCAGCACTTCTCCTCCTCAACCAAAACTTAGCTCATGGGACCAGCACTTCTCCTCCTTAACCAAAATGTAACTCACGGACCAACAACACAGTGCGACGTTATTACCACTATTACACTATAAAGGAAAATCAAAACTAGCAACAACACTTCATCCTCACACTACTTTCAGTCCATCTCCACCACTGCTACAGGAGACTGGACAACCCTTTTTGGCTACCACTGACTCGCCCAAGCATTAGGCTCCTTCTAACGCCAGCCTCGCCCTCCACAACTGCCTTAAATCGCCAGAAACTGAATACAAACAGCTTCCGTTCGAGTCTATTTTCTGACTGACTCCGATGATCGGATATTACCATCCTCCGCCGGTGGCTCAACCAACCTGTCCCCCACCTTTCTCCTTCACAACTCCCTCCCTAATTCTCCTTTAATCGACTTCGACCATTAGCCCTAGGTCACGCTGTAAAAATGACAGCGAAAACAATGATGTTCGAATGCTTTTACATCCACATAGAAAGAAGAGAATGGTCAAAGGAACTCGAGAATACTGACACTACAACAAAAACACCGTATTATAACTTTAATTTTACAATGGTGGTAAAAGCACCGTAGTAATAAATGTTTTTTTACAACATTTTTCCAGAAAAGTTGTAATAAACTTATTTTTAACAACTATGTTATTTTGATAGTTGTAATAAAAGCCTATCAAAACTTTTATTTTTTGACTATTGTAATATATGACTACATTTTAATATTATTAACAACTAATAATTAATATATAATTTATAAATAATTCACAATTAAATGGTAATAATTAACATTGGTTATTTAATAAATAATACTTTATAACTTGTAGTTATAAAATGATAAACTACATCGTTAGTCATTTATAATTTACTATAACAAATGATTATTGATAAATTATTTATAATTGATAATTAATAAATAATAACTAATAAGTTATGATAATATTTGTTTAGTTCCCTCTTTTTTCAAGCGTGACGTTAAACAATCCCAGAAACTGGTCTTGTAGGAAATTGTTTAAACTTCCCACCTCCTTGTCTTATTACAAATCAAATTTATGCAACCTTAATTTTCAATTCCCGCTTCTACTTTTTGTTCGCCGCCTACATACTTATTTTTTAGAAACCCTAATATTCTCGAACTCTCAATCATCGATCTGCCTAAATCGATGAATCAATTTCCCTCCTTTCCTCCAAATTGCAGACCACAAGTAGCCAAAAAATCAACATATTTACACACCAAATCGATTTCCTGTTTCATTACTTTCTTTTGTTTAGGCCGCTTCTCTTTCTTCAGCCTCCTCGATCCTTGTATCAATCGCTGTTGTTGTCTAACACCTTTTTGACTCTGTAAAGATCGAAACTTTTGTTCACTTAATGTAGAATTACCAACTGATTTCTTCCCATCACAGCTGTGATTTGACATGGTTGTTTTTCCGTGCTGAGGTTAAAACCTGAAAACTATCTTCATTAATCAGAGGCGGTAAAGGAACAACTAGGGAGGGAGGCGCCATCTGATCAAAGGAGGAGTGAGGCGCTGACTGCAACGATGTTTGGCCCTACATCGATTTTCTTGAGGATGACATCTTGTTTCGATTTCTTACGTACTGCACTAGCTGAACAGAATGGGTACAACAATTTTACTGTTATTTACAATGTTTAATGGAATCGGCACAATTATACTCTGTTTTTTGGTTATTTACTTTAACATCAATATTGAATTTGCAGTTTAGGTGTAAATGCTTGTTTATCACGATCTTCTGCTATAACTACCAAGTGATTTTACAAGAACAAAGGCATTGAAATTACTGAAATATTAAAGATGCTCTTGCTTTCCTGATTGTTGAGGTAAGCAGCAACCACTAGCACAACATATAAATTTTGTTCATTCACATAATATGCATCAAATACCATTTCTTACCTGCAATATCCGGTAACAAAATATCTTCTAAATGTTATCACTGCCTATAAAACTAACCAAAACTTGTGTTTTGTTTTGCACTGGTCAAAATGAACAAATTTCATTCGCTCTTGGTGGATAATTGTTGTCAAACCTGCATTATGTTTCGGTTATTCTCGGTGAAATTATATGCAATAGTCAGTTTTATGTCGACCAGAGAAATACTGTTATAATAACCATAACCTATCAAAATCCTAACACTTATGGAAAAACTCCTTGAACTCATAAATCGCTTCCTTGAAACTTTCCCATCCGGTAGGCATGCGTCCAAATCTGCAAGACAAACATAGAAAAAAGATCTGAATATTGCAGGATTGTACAATCCTTTTTGCCTTAATCCTAATCCACTACAGGATTTTTTGCATCCATCTAGCTTAAACTCCACCTATCAGGATGAAAATGTAGTATTCAAAATCTTAAACAGTACCATGAACATGATGGGTCCAACAGAACAAGCAATTTCAGTGCTTGTCTTCATCTTGTTTGTATTTTGGTCGATCAGTTTCAGGGACTTGGAAAGAACACACTATGATTGGTTTGTGCATACGTGTAATAAGCTTCATATTGTACACACCACTAGATCAGTTTGAGCGTGTGCAGTAAGGTTTATATTGTGCATATTTTATGAAAACCAAACAATACAAGTAGATAAGAAGAAACCCTGATAACATTATTGTGCAGGTTTACTCTTCCAGAAAAAGAAAGTCGAGCATAAGTGAGAATTTACTCCTGGCAACTTGATGCATGCTTCGTAAGATTTGGTATTGTTGGCTTAAAAAAACACTATTTGTTCTTTTTTCTAACAGTAGACGTGTTCTTATACAACATGTGATAGTTTTTGTGTTTATTTTTTTTAAACATCAAAGATTTAATGTTCATATCTTCTCTCATATGGCCAAATTTGTCTACATACTCTTTCGATATTTTTTTTTTGCTTTGATTCTTGTTGAATAAAAATACAAAGATATTTATTTGTATGCATAATTCAAATTTATAGGTTTCATAGGTTTCAGAGGCTTTCTTGCAGAAGCCGAATTCCGAAATGACTACCATTAGAGAAGCTGTTGGATCAACTGTGGTTTGGAATAAAAATTACGTTGTCTATAGTTAAAGTGCTTTTGTAGGGTATGCTTATGTATCTTTTGTGTTAGATTGATGTATGTATTTTGAAACGGTTATGTTTTTGTGACGGGCTTAGTTGATGATGTACTATGTGTATGTCTATTGAATATTATGTTAATTAAAATATATGAATGATTTCGTATAATTATATATGTTGCATTGAAATACGAATCATATTATTATTAATATATATGAATTCTTTATATTGGTAAGGTGTATATGAGTTACAATAGCAAAAAAAAGTTGTAATAAAGTTTATTACAATGGTGGTAAAAGTTGTTATACCTATGCTCTAATGTTATAACAGAATATACAACAACGCGGAATAAAAGTTGTAACAATGTTTATTACAATGGTGAGTAAAAGTTGTTAAATACCCTATTTCACAACGGTGTTGCAACCGTGCAGAAACGTTCTAAAATATGTAAGTATATTACAACTTCTTAATATACGACGGTGGCTCCACCGTTGTAAAAACTTTTTACAACGTTTTTCCACTGTTGTAATATGGTATATTTGTTGTAGTGTGGTTTCATGAATTAGGGAATTTTGTAGGAATTGATTTTGATTTATAAAGTGTAACGACCCGGGGAAAAACTCGACGCTCGAATTTTCGACAACAATACATAAACCCGTATTACTTGCCAAAAACCCAAGTATCGAACCCCAGATTGTCAATAGAAAGAAAGTAGAAGGCGAGAATAGAAAGAAAGAATATTAGAATAGAAGAAAGAAGAAAAACAACACATCAGAATCTCACAGCGGAACGAATAAAACATAATATAACAAATCTTTTTATACAGAAGAAACTGTATATACATACCAATCATCAGAGTACAACATATATCAGTCACAGCGGAAAATAAAATTATATAACTAGCGGTGAAGCCGCCTGCTTCCAGCTCCTGAAACTCCAAACGAAAACTAACCTGGAACATACATGGTCTGACCCGAGCACAATTGAAGTAAAGAAAAATACACCGGGTCAGTCTGGAATACTTTTAGTGATAAATTCACATAACATACAATTGGTTTAACTTTGGAAAATCCTTTATGAAATAAAAGGATAATAGTAAGACCAGCGCACTCATAAACACGGATGGTTTTTACCTTACTATAACCCAAAACGTTTTCGAAATCATAATTTATTCTGATATTATCATAATGTCTAACTACAATTAAATAAGAATCTAGCGGAACGCTTACATCTCACGCTCCACATATATAGTATACAATCGAAAACCACGGGCACTTATTGGATATTGGATTCCAACTATGACAAGGTATAGGACCACCTTCCGAATGTGTATCTCTAGAGGCTAATACACTGGGTTCAACAAGAACGTCTTGCAACCCAGCCCACACATGACCGACCACTCATTTCGCTTGAGTGTATCGAATGTATATCACCGACGGTTGGGATCAGCAACCGCCTTCCAAAAAGGGACAGCATCGAATATAGATTAATGAAGCAAACGGAATTTCTCTAAATAGGAGATTATACACCCTAATGGGAGCGACCCACATAGCCATGCTGCCTGCCCGATTTTTGTCATTTCCCGGTTGTGAGGCTTGATGCTAGAATTTATCTTCTAGAACATCTGACCATCTTTCACTTTGAATGCCACATTGTCGGATCCATTATATATCACTAATTGACATCCACAAAAATACTCTAGTAGTTAAGCTAAGAGAACGGCCATTCTCCGCCAACCACTATCGCACGTTTGAAGGAATCAACGTACGCGATCCTTTTGGAAATACTCTGTCAGACATCCGTCCATACAAGTCATCTAGGAACAGGATGAACCGAAGGTACTCTCCTACTGCATCCACTATAGGAATCACCCCATGGACCAGTAGCGAGCAGTCCTTGCAATCCGTAGATTTCAACCACGACAGAATCACAAATCAAAATAACTCTAGTTGCAATTTAGAGAAACTCGACAAGTAGTCCTTCCGCTTATGAAGATCCACGGTCTTCAATTTCTCCATCTTGATCAGCATCTTTGCGTATTTGCTGGTCGGAATGGTTTTCGAATATAAATTCGATCCCGGTCTTTCCGTATCAACAATCGTATTTGTCAGGTTTGATAGTTGGTGATTTAACTATCAAATAACAATAGTGTGAATACAATGAATTTGCTGATTCGGTACTTGGCATGACTTGGCCTCTTTAAAAATATATTTAGCAAAATGGTTAATCAACTTCTAATTTTCCCAATATATCCAAAACATGATTTTTATTCTAATTTTATTTTAACCAAACTATTTTATACATTTCAAAATATGAAATGCTAAATTTCCATTCCCTTCCATATTGGGTATCATTATTTTTATCAAAACCCTTTTTCCCTTTTCTTAAAATCACGATATATACTTATATATATGTAATACTTAATGGTATAAACCAAATTACCACTTCTGATATGACAAATCAAATGTCGACTTATATAGTTTAATACCAAATCCTTATTTACATTAGAACTAATTTACATTTCAATACCTCACACTTATGTTCAATACTCCTTGTATATGAGATCACACCAATCACAACACCTTTCACTCGCTCCAGACTAATACCATTCCTTGATAATAATGAAGCCGTTCAAGTTGGGGTATTCTATTTACCTCTCAGACCTTGATCGACAACGTTCTTATCTCAGAATAGTATCAGTTCGTCACTTAACTACTGATATTAAAATCTCATTCCCCTTTTGATTTCAAATCTGGTTTTATAAACCGTTTTCTTACATTTGAAATCCTCGTTCGATAATCTCTTTACTTAATTCAATAATTAAGAAAAAAATCTTATTTATATCATTATATTTACTTTCACATCCTATGTACAATCTCATTGAACACTTTGGATTATAAATCCTTTTTTATTTTTAAATTCTCCTCGCTCCTTCTTCAAACCATATCGCCACAAAATCATTTCTCTAATGAATTTCAATTAAAAGCCATCGTTTTAATTATTATTAATTAAAATAGTAATTAACTTTATAATTCACTACATTAGAGATGGTTAACTTCGATATTAATCAAGAATAGGATTTTTATCGTTTTGAAAGCTTAATAAATTAATCAATGTTATTAACACTAACCACTTCAATAATTCCTTTAATTTTTAGTTAATCGACGATTTATTAATTATTTTTCACTATTCGTTAACTTAACAAATAATTCAGAAAATTTAAATCAAATTACTTTTCATTTGTCCACTTTACTCAAAACGGTTGATTTTATCAACCGTACACATCAGTTAGCAGTTAACTGATTTCATTTGCCATTCCCCTTTTAAATTAATTAAATAACTTAATTAATTTAAAAATAGCATTTAATTGTTTTAAAAACAATTATTCTATTTTATCAACCCGCAGGTAATTTCTTTGGATTTTCTGCCTTATAACTTGTTTACATCATACGATTTTGCTACATAAGCCATTTAAATTATTCTTTTATAAATTTGATTAAAATATTTATTTATAAATTTATAATTTAATCATTTATATAAAATGACTGAAAAACTTCAATTTAGTTATAAAATAATTTATAACTTTAAAACTGCGTCGATTCACCGAACGGTAAAACGACGTCTAAAACTAAACAATTTAGGCCATTCACGACCAATTATCAAATCAACACTGTCGATTGATTTTAAACACAACACCGGTGAATATCTATTCAACCATCACACTCAAAAAGGTTTTTCTACCATATGGGGTTCAATCAGTTCAAATATCAATGGCATAAAACAAACAAACAACATATATAATATTTGAGGAATCCGGTCGGATCCCTCCAACCTGTTCTTCCCTGCACCACTGCACGTTATACATTTCATAATAATATATGAATTAAATTTCAGTAACGCATTTAAATGACGAAAAACCGCAACCAATCAAACAATAACCAACCAATAGCAAACAATCAACCAATTTATACTTTTAAAGGTAAATTATATTTTAATATGAATTTACCACATCATAGGATTCTAGAAGGTGTGAGAATTAACTCACCAGATTTATACGGTTGACGTTGGACGCGTTTGTTCCTTTTAATTTGAGTCGAGCATTCAAAATTAGCTGAATTTTCAACTACGTCAGATCTGAGCCTAGTCAGTGCCATCGTCTAGGTCTCATCCCTGCGATCCCAACGGATCCTGTTTCGTCATATTTCGTTAAAGTATGATAAAGATATCGCAAATGTACGGTTTGAATAACTATTGATTGTTAACTAATTTTAATTATAAATTAATTAAATTATTAAGTAATTAATTACCTTAATTAAAGCTTATCCACGTCTGCGTCTTTACCAGTTGTTTACGCGTTTTCTCCTTTAAACATTTCTGAAACCCGATGATCTTTATCCCGTTGAACCTCCTCACCTACTTCGGTCTTCAGCTCATTCCCACGACCGCCTTCCACCACTGGAGGAGACCTCCACCAGCCCACTAACACCGCCGCCTCGTGTACCTTCTACGCCAGAACCCATTGCCTCACAGGTCCTCTCCTCCGCCCTGATTCCTGCTACGAACGGAACATGTTCAAATCACCACCTACGCCGCCACAGACCACCGGACGTCATGCCACCACCTCAGATCTGACTGCCAACCATCTCTCGACACTTCCCCTTCAGGCCCCCAGCCCAACACCTCCCCTAGTTGCAGGAATTTTGCCAAACCCGTTCACCACTTCCAAATCAAACCCAAAATCAACAGCTCCATTCATCTACCTCCCATGGCCACGACACACCATTTCGTACCCTCTGACCAGTGCCAAACGAAAGCCTTACCTCTTCTCTTCAATTCCCCCAAGGTCCCATCACCTCAAATCAACCCAATCGTCGTAATTGTGGCCAAGAACGAAAACTGTTTTTCTCGGATTTCATGAAATTTCGGCCACTATAGGTCACCGTTCACCCCTAACTTTTTACAGTAGTTCGGCATCGAGCCGATCTACAACTTTGCTTTGGATTGCCATAGAAAATTCTTGATGGATTATGAGATATAATTTGTTTTGTAAGCAGTGTGTTTTCTGCAAATTTGTTTGCTTTGGTTTGGAGGAGATTGTTTTAGGCTGAAATTTTAGGTGTATATATAATTATAAATAATATATTTTAAGTTGATGTGATGCGTGATGACGACTAACGATATTTATTTCGTACCTATCGCAATTTATGAATGTCGTTTTTCGTCCCAATGCTCACATACAAACCCCGTTCGTGACGCGAATGGACGTCATAGTATAATTTGACGATATGGTCCTAAAGTAATTTGTTTCATCGAATTCTGAGTTTGTTTGCTCAAATGGCCCTCGTTTACGTCCAAATGGTCGTTTTTATTTGTATTTTATTTTGCCACGCTTACCAATTAACCCCGATTGATGCGCAACTTTAAATCTAGCAATAATTTACTGTTGCGTTCCCAATAAAATTTGTTTCGTCGAAAACGAAGGTCGTTTGAATAAAGTCCCTTTTATAATTGCCCAATTCAAATAAAATAAACCAATTTTAAAATACCTTAAAATAATATCATTAAAATATTTAATTGACCATAGACGACCAGAATTTCATACACTACCAAAATAAAATATCTCGGGATGAGTTTGAAGCCAAATCGATATTATAAATATTTAAAAACCCCTATTAATATAAATAAACGTTATAATATATAACGAAATTCCACAACGACCTTTTCAAAATATGATTTGGACATAAAATAAAATCTACAACACGAAAACTCGATTTTTCTCTTTCATTAGAAAAATATTGTCCAACGGATTCAGACGTTTCTTGTTTCGAGAAAATCCGACTCATATTGGGCCCTGTACAGCCGTTTAAAGTTCAAAACGCCAATTTACGAACTGTCGCGTCGCTGCAGCTCGATTTATAATTAAATTATAAATTAAACGTTGTAAAGTCGTTTTACATACTAAATCATTATTATAATTTCAATACGAACAATATTAACCATTTTAAATCGCCCGATCACATTATACTGCGAATTCAACATTTTCCCAAATATTTCGAAAATAAAATATTATTATATTATTAAATAAAATTTAAATATTCAAATTAAAATGGTTAAATCAATTTATTTATATTCAAATCCATATTTTAAATAATTAAAATATTTCAATAAAATGGCCAAAAAATACGGGACGTTACATTCCTTCCCCCTTAGAATAATTTCGTCCTCGAAATTGCTAAGGTAGAAAAAACGCTACAACCGTTTATCTTTATAAAAATATTTAATTAAAACTCGATTTTATTTCCAAAATAAATCTAATCGGTTTTAAAACCATTTTATTTCAAATAAAAGAATTTTCCAAAAATCTTCAAAAATTTTCTAACACCTTAAATTTTGGAAATTTTTTGGTAGAGTCCCCCCTATACGGAGGACATCTGTAATATCGCAGGTTCAAGAAATATATATACATCGACTCTCATGTTCGGAAAAATTCAAAAACAAATCTCAAAACCCAAATAAAAACCCAAAATTCTTATTTGCGTAGGCGTACCTTTTTGCGAGCGTTATTATGTGATAAGCGATATACTATACTTGAGCTTGCTTAATTATTATGTAGCTCTATTCAAACTGAATTCAATTATCTCCAGAATTTTCTCTTGGATGGATTTTAAAGCTGAATTGACACTTCTGCACCTGTTCTCAACTCAAATGAACTCATTAGTCCCCAAACAAATGTCAGTTATGTTCAAAATATCTATATCATCCAGATTAGCCAATTTACACACTGTTCAATCCACACGAGATTATAATCATTACCAAGGCTTAGCGATCCATTCATTACTTTAATTATCCATTCGGATTTATTAATTTTGGATTGATTTATCCAACCTATTTATTTCATATTAGTTTTAAACAAATCGATTCATGTTCAGGTTTATATCCATGAGATCGAGCACACCATCCAAACATATAACACAATCAACATTAACAAATCCTAATAATTTTCCCATATTATAATAACTTGAGAAAATCATTACTTTTATTATTTTATAAAATAAGTTGGGCAAAACAAATTTTAAAATAATTTTATATCAAATTACAAATACACGCTCTCATATATTCACAAGAACTCAATCGGGGTATTGCTAACCCCATCTCTATTAAGTCACACCACGGAGACAAGGTTATCACTAAACCAATAGCTCTGATACCATTGTAACGACCCGAGGAAAAACTCGACGCTTGAATTTTCGACAAAAATACATAAACCCGTATTACTTGCCAAAACCCCAAGTATCGAACCCCAGATTGTCAATAGAAAGAAATTAGAGGGTGATAATAGAAAGAAAGAATATTAGAATAGAAGAAAGAAGAAAAAAACACATCAGAATCTCACAGCGGAACGAATAAAACATAATATAACAAATCTCTTTATAAAGAAGAAACTGTATATACATACCAATCATCAGAGTACAACATATATTAGTCACAGCGGAAAATAACTTTATATAACTAGCGGTGAAGCTGCCTGCCTCTAGCTCCTGAAACTCCAAGCGAAAACTAACCTGAAACATACTCGGTCTGACCCGAGCACATTTGAAGCAAAGCAAAATACATCGGGTCAGTCTGGAATACTTTCAGTAATAAATTCACATAACACACAATTGGTTTAACTTTGGAAAATCCTTTATGAAATCAAAGGATAATAGTAAGACCAGCCCACATATAAACACGGATGGTTTTTACCTTACTATAACCCAAAACGTTTTCGAAATCATAACTTATTCTGATATTATCATAATGTCCAAATATAAATAAATAACAATCTAGCGGAACGCTTACATCTCACGCTCCACATATATAGTATACAATCGAAAACCATAGGCACTTATTGGATATTGGATTCCAACTATGACAAGGTATGGGACCTCCTTCTGAATGTGTATCTCTAGAGGTGAATACACTGGGTTCAACAAGAACGTCTTGCAACCCAGCCCACACATGTCCGACCACTCATTTCGCTTGAGTGTATCGAATGTATATCACCGACAGTTGGGATCAGCAACCGCCTCCCGAAAAGGGATGGCATCGAATATAGATTAAAGAAGCAAATGGAATCTCTCTAGATAGGTTATTATAAACCCAAATGAGAGCGACCCACATAGCCATGTTGCCTGCCCGATTTTTGTCATTTCCCGATTGTGAGGCTTGATGCTAGAATTTATCTTCTAGAACATCTGACCATCATTCACTTTGAATGCCACATCATCAGATCCATCAGATATCACTAATTGACGTCCACAAAAATACTCTAGCAGTTAAGCTAAGAGAACGACCATTCTCCGCCAACCACTATCGCACGTTTGAAGGAATCAACGTACGCGATCCTTTTGGAAATACTCTGTCAGACATCCGTCCATACAAGTCATCCAAGAACAGGATGAACCGAAGGTACTCTCCTACTGCATCCACTATAGGAATCACCCCATGGATCAGTAGCAAGCAGTCCTTGCAATCCGTAGATTTCAACCACGACAGAATCACAAATCAAAATAACTCTGGTTGTAAGCTCGAGAAATTCGACAAGTAGTTTGCGTATTTGCTAGTCGGAATGGTTTTTGAATATAAATTCGATCCCGGTCTTTCCGTACCAACAATCGTATTGGTCAGGTTTGATAGTCGGTGATTTAACTATCAAATAACAATAGTGTGAATACAATGAATTTGCTGATTCGATACTTGGTATGACTTGGCCTCTTTAAAAATATATTTAGCAAAATGGTTAATCAACATCTAATTTTCCCAATATATCCAAAACATGATTTTTATTATAATTTTGATTTAACCAAACTATTTTATACAATTCAAAATATGAAATGCTTAACTTTCCATTCCCTTCCATATTGGGTATCATTATTTTTATCAAAACCCTTTTTCCCTTTTCTTAAAATCACGATATATACTTATATATATGTAATACTTAATGGTATAAACCAAATTACCAATTCTGATATGACAAATCAAATGTCGACTTATATAGTTTAAAACCAAATCCTTATTTACATTAAAACTAATTTACATTTCAATACCTCACACTTATGTTCAATACTCCTCGTATGGGAGATCACACCGATCACAACACCTTTCAATCGTTCCAAACGAATACCATTCCTCGATAATAATGAAGCCGTTCAAGTTGGGGTATTCTCAGACCCTGATCGACAACGTTCTTATCTTAGAATAATATCAGTTCGTCACTTAACTACTGATATTAAAATCTCATTCCCCTTTTGATTTCAAATCTGGTTTTATAAACCGTTTTCTTACATTTGAAATCCTCGTTCGATAATCTCTTTAATTAATTCAATAATTAAGAAAAAATCTTTTTATATCATTATATTTACTTTCACATCCTACGTACAATCTCGTTGAACACTTTGGATTATAAATCCTTTTTTATATTTTTAAATTCTCCTCACTCCTTTTTCAAACCATATCGCCACTAAATCATTTCTCCAATGAATTTCAATTAAAAGCCATCATTTTAATTATTATTAATTAAAATAGTAATTAACTTTATAATTCACTACATTAGAGATGGTTAACTTCGATATTAATCAAGAATAGCATTTTTATCGTCTTGAAAGCTTAATAAATTAATCGATGTTATTAACACTAACCACTTCAATAATACCTTTAATTTATAGTTAATCGATGATTTATTAATTATTTTTCACTATTCGTTAACTTAACAAATATTTCAGAAAATTTAAATCAAATTACTTTTCATTTGTCCATTTTACTCAAAACGGTTGATTTTATCGACTGTACACATCAGTTAGCAGTTAACCGATTTCATTTGCCATTCCCCTTTTAAATTAATTAAATAACATAATTAATTTAAAAATACCATTTATTTGTTTTAAAAACAATTATTCTATTTTATCAACCCGTAGGTAATTTCTTTGGATTTTCTTCCTTATAACTTGTTTACTCATACGATTTTGCTACATAAGCCATTTAAATAATTCTTTAATAAACTTGATTAAAATATTTATTTATAAATTTCTAATTTTATCATTTATATAAAATGACTAAAAAACTTCAATTCAGTTATAAAATAATTTATAACTTTAAAACTGCATCGATTCACCGAATGGTAAAACGACGTCTAAAACTAACTAATTTAGGCCATGCACTGCCAATTACCAAATCAACACTGTCGATTGATTTTAAACACAACACCGGTGAATATCTATTCAACCATCACGCTCAAACAGGTTTTTCTACAATATGGGGTTCAATCAGTTCAAATATCAACTGAATAAAACAAACAAACAACATATATAATATTTGAGGAATCCGGTCGGATCCCTCCAACCTGTTCTTCCATGCACCACAGCTCGTTATACATTTCATAATAATATATGAAATAAATTTCAGTAACGCATTTAAATGACGAAAAACCGTAACCAATCAAACAATAACCAACCAATAGCAACCAATCAACCAATTTATACTTTTAAAGGTAAATTATATTTTAATATGAATTTACCACTTCACAGGATTCTAGAATGTGTGAGAATTAACTCACCAGATTTATACGGTGGACGCGTTTGTTCCTTTTAATTTGAGTCGAGCGTTCAAAATTAGCTGAATTTTCAACTGCGTCAGATCAGAGGCTAGTCAGTGCCATCGTCTAGGTCTCGTCCCTGCTTACCCACATCAGTGTCTTTACCAGTAGTTTATGCGTTTTCTCCTTTAAACATTTCTGAAACCCGATGATCTTTATCCCGTTGAACCTCCACACCTACTTCGGTCTTCAGCTCATTCCCATGACCGCCTGCCACCACCAGAGGCGACCCCCACCAGCCCACTGACACTGCCGCCTCGAGTACCTTCTACGCTAGAACCTCCAACCTCCCAGGTCCTCTCCTCCGCCCCGATTCCTGCTTTGAACGGAACATGTTCAAATCACCACCCACACAGCTACAGACCACTGGACATCACGCCACCACCTCAGATCTAACCGCCATCCATTCCTCGACACTTCCCCTTCAGGCCCCTAGCCCAACACCTCCTCTAGTCACCGGAATTTTGCCAAACCCGTTCACCACTTCCAAATCAAACCCAAAATCAACAACTCCGTTCATCTACCTGCCACGGCCACCACAAACCATTTCAGACCCTCCGACCAGTGCCAAACGATAGCCTTACCTCTCCTCCTCAATTCCCCCAAGGTCCCATCACCTCAAATCAACCGAATCGTCGTAATTTTGGCCAAGAACGAAAAGTGTTTTTCTCGGTTTTCATGAAATTCAAGCCACCGCATGTGACCGTTCACCCCTAACTTTTTACAGTAGCTCGGCATTGAGCCGATCTACAACTTTGCTTTGGATTGCCATAGCAAATTCTTGACGAATTATGAGATATAATTTGTTTTGTAAGCAGGGTGTTTTCTACAAATTTGTTTGCTTTGGTTTAGAGAAGATGGTTGTGTTGGGCTGAAATTTTAGGTGTATATATAATTAGAAATAATATATTTTAAGTTGTCGTGACGCGTGATGACGACTAACGATATTTATTTCATACCTATCACAATTTCTAAATGTCGTTCATCGTCCCTGTGCTCACATACAAACCCCGTTCGTGACGCGAATGGACGTCATAGTATAATTTGACGATATGGTCCTAATGAAACTCGTTTCGTCGAATTCCGAGTTCGTTTGCTCATATGGCCCTCGTTCACGTCCAAATGGTCGTTTTTATTTGTATTTTATTTTGCCATGCTCACAAATTAACCCCGATTGACGCCCAACTTGAAATTTAGCAATAATTTACTGTTGCGGTCCCAATAAAATTTGTTTCATCGAAAACGAAGGTCGTTTGAATAAAGTCCCTTTTATAACTGCCCAATTCAAATAAAATAAACCAATTTTAAAATACCTTAATATAATATCATTAGAATATTGAAATTGGCCATACATGACCAGAATTTCAGACACTACCAAAATAAAATAACTCGGGTTGAGTTTGAAGCCAAATCGATATTATAAATATTTAAAAACCCCTTATTAATATAAATAAATGTGATAATATATAACGAAATTCCATAGCGACCTTTTCAAAATTTGATTTGGACATAAAATAAAATGTACAACACGAAAACTCGATTTTTCTCTTTCACTAGAAAAATATTGTCCAACAGATTCGGACGTTTCTTGTTTCGAGAAAATCCGACTCATATTGGCCCCTGTACAGCCGTTTAAATTTCTAAACGCCAATTTACGAACTACCGCATCGCAGCAGTTCGATTTATAATTAAATTATAAATTAAACGTTATAACATTGTTTTATAAATGAAATCCTTATTATAATTTCAATACGAACAATATTAACCATTTTAAATCGCCCGATCACATTATACTGCGCATTCAACATTTTCCCAAATATTTCGAAAATAAAATATTATTATATTTTTAAATAAAATTTAAATATTCAAATTAAAATGGTTAAATCAAATTATTTATATTCAAATCTGTGACGGCAAGGAATTTCGCTCGGTCCGAACCAGTCGCTAAACCGATTCAGACCGCTCGAAACGCCCTATCGTTTGAGAACACGACAAAATAGAACGCATATAAAAGAACATTTCACTGTATATTACAACAACGCACCAGATTACAAGAATATACAGAGTATAAATGAATATTACACAGAAATATCAGAGATTTAAATTACATTTAAATACATCGCAGCGGAAAATAATGAAATACACAACTAGAAGAGATATACGGATACAAAGCTTTCCGGATATCATTCCAGCTGTAAACCAGGATCCTGTGAATATAAATCTGCAAAACCAAAACTACTAGCTGCCCGTGTCGAAAATAAGGGCACCCAGAGTTTAGGTTAAAACAATAAACTCCAGGTCAGTCATGTGACTGGTGTGAGAACTAAAACAGTTATAAATCTTTATTTTCAAAGTTAGGTAAATCAAGGGACCACGCCGTATAACACGGAACGGGTTTCCTCCCAAGAATACCAGTGCGTAAAACAAACAGCGCAATGCTAAATAAAGAAAAATGAAGCTGTTATAAGACCCAGGTCCCATCACACAATGTAACGCAGTCGAGGATAGGGTTTTCCCTTATAACAGCCAAAGAATGCTTGATACGTTTTAAAACAGATTGTTTGATACTATTATAAGTGCATAGTGTATAAAACAACTTCAAATCATAAGTATCAATCATAGGCGGCATGGGTACCATATATCATGTCGCCGTATATAGGTTTACAAATAAAACCGCAAAGGTCACGTATTTGGAAATTGGATTTCCGTCTATGAACCGAGGCAAAAGATAGTCCTCAACCGATTCGAGACTGTCTAGCCCGAGTCTCAGGCACAGCCGCAACCGTACCTTGGATCGTCAGGGCCGGTCCACACGAAGTGGATTATAATGCCTGAACAATACGTTTCTCCGCCCTTTGGGGCGTAAGCGAGCCAACTAAATGACTCCATCGGTTCGAGAACGACCGATCAATCCGAGGCGCCTCGCAACAGCAACAACCACATAAGTCAAACTCGTCAGGGCGTGTAAAACCACTGACGCCACTTCTAGCTAGAAAGAAAACGCATGTCCCCCCTGACGTCCGTCTCCCGTTTTTGGTTCATACCTGGTGCGAAACACGCGAGGTAAACGTTACACAAAGCTACGCCACAAAGGCCGTGCTTTGATCATCACCACAAGACTTTGCTTTTCAACAGAAGTCTTGATCATTTGCATCTTAGCATGCCACACAGGCAAACCATCCTATGCAACCGATATCAGTCACACAGAATGAAATCCGATGTCAGACACACAGTCCATTTACAAGTCCGTTCTGGGTCTGAACGAAACCGGAGGCACCTAGTACCTCGCATATCCATCGATCTCCAAGTACGTCTGGACGATCACTAACTGTTTCCATCTTCTTGGGTGTACAGCCCAATCAAGATCATCAGTAATTACCCAAACGACGTGAAAACCTCCGGTCTTCGACCATCGTCTTCATCTTCGACTTATCGTCGTATCAGTTATTCAGAATGGGATGAACCCGGTCTTTCCGAATAACTCGCGTATATTTTAAATAAGTGTTACACAAACACAACATACGCCTCATTCCAATTCATTAGTCACTAACCGTAAATTAATCAAGAGAATAATTCCCCAAATATTAACCCCGAAGGCCGAAACCAACATCAGATCAATATCCAGAAAACCATTCTACTTAGCTAACCGACAGTTAGTTTCTAAATTTCACGTTCAAATCTAATTAAAGATTTAACTATCGCCTGGAGCAAAACTGGTGATACTCCATTCTCGATCTTTTCAATCTAATTAAAGATTCATTAAAACTCCACTTAGTTTTAATCTGTGACTGGGTTAAAGAATCAGTGTCATTTAAAACACGGTTCACGATAAACCCAAAGTCACATCCCATTAATTATCGGGTTAAAGAACAAGTGTTATTTAAAACACTGTTCACGATAAACCCAAAAATCAATATCCATTCAATTCCAATTAAATATCATTTAATTGGTACACTTCATTAAATCTAAATAAAAAGATTTAATCTTTTCTCAACTGGGTTCAAGAACAGTGTTAGTGAAGACACCATTCACGACAAACCCAAATCACATTCATTAATTATCGGGTTAAAGAACAAGTGTTATTTAAAACACTGTTCACGATAAACCCAAAAATCAATATCAATCCAATTCCAATTAAATATTATTTAATTGGTACACTTCATTAAATCTAAATAAAAAGATTTAATCATTTCTCAACTGGGTTCAAGAACAGTGTTAGTGAAGACACCATTCACGACAAACCCAAATCACATTCATTAATTATCGGGTTAAAGAACAAGTGTTATTTAAAACACTGTTCACGATAAACCCAAAAATCTATATCGATTCAATTCCAATTAAATGTTATTTAATTGGTACACTTCATTAAATCTAAATAAAAAGATTTAATCTTTTCTCAACTGGGTCCAAGAACAGTGTTAGTGAAGACACCATTCACGACAAACCCAAATCACATTCATTAATTATCGGGTTAAAGAACAAGTGTTATTTAAAACACTGTTCACGATAAACCCAAAAATCTATATCGATTCAATTCCAATTAAATGTTATTTAATTGGTACACTTCATTAAATCTAAATAAAAAGATTTAATCTTTTCTCAACTGGGTTCAAGAACAGTGTTAGTGAAGACACCATTCACGACAAACCCAAATCACATTCGATATTCAATACAAGGCTCTTAATAGAAAATATATCGGCTTATATTCAATATCGAATTCTACGACTAACAAATGTCGTATTGGAAATAACGATATAAATATATATCTTTCAAATTTCCATAACCACACCTGTATAATCACGAATTCCAACATCGAAATATTCCGAAGACAATTTCGATTCAAATCCACTCCAATGCAATCATTGGAAATTTTGGTTATTTTCAAAACCCTTTTCAAATTCAATTTATTTATTTAAAAATAAATAGAATTATAATTCTAGTTCAAAACTAGTTCATTTCGATAAAAATCTATTTTTATCTTTTCAAATATGGAGTTTTTCATCCCAAACTTTCACAAATCATTTCTTATGATTTTACACAAATTATTACTATTTTTAATAATTTTATCAAGGCCCGTACAGTCGATTTCCAACAACGGCCATCGAACTGCACTTACAGCGACCTTTTTCGAATTTGATTTGGACGTATCTCCAAATCCAACCGTTAGATTTCAAATTTCTAACATTCATTAGAAAGCTCTTTTCGATACGAACCCAACGGTTCCGGTTTTAGGAGAATCCGACGGTCGGATCTCCCGCAATGTCCGTTTGAAATAAATGGTCGAAATTCACGAACTGCCGCGGCGCGGCGCGTTCTATTCAGGCCATTATATTATATATATAATATATATAATATATACTTCGTCGATTTCTATTTAAAACGAATTATATAAATAGTTTTAAATTCGTTTCAAAATTCATTTCTATTCAATTCAAATTTCAATTCAATTTGAATCCATTTCAATTCGTTTTCAATTCAATTCTTCTCGAAATCGTTTTCAATTCAATTCATTTCGAAATCGTTTTCAATTCAATTCATTTCGAAATCGTTTTCAATTCATTTTGAATTCGTTTTCAATTCAATTCTTTTCGAATTCGTTTTCAATTCAATTCATTTCGAAATCGTTTTCAATTCAATTCATTTCGAAATATTCGATTTCGAAATCACTTTTCAATATTCATTTTAAAATGAATAAAATCGATATAAATATCGTTCACGTCAAAATGGCGTCAATCTAATCAACACGGCTTCATATATTGATATTTTCAAATATTCCATTTCGAATATTTCTATTTCAAATATTTCTATTTTAAAACTGGAATGAGGCCCAAACAATTACCATATAAAGTTAATTATATGGATTTTCATACAACACATGTATAATAGCATTGAAAATAATCAACCATCAACCAAAGTGCACTACACTGTATAAGCATCAAATATAGATATTCAACGCTTATAACAGCCTGTCAATCAATCGATCGACATATTTAATCAATCAGGATGAGTGAACTTCAAATTTCATCCTAACACCCGTGTGGGGTTTCAAACAATCAAACACATAGTTTATTTGTGCAGTTAGGCGATGTGTAAAATTTATCGACCCAATCAACGTCATTCAAATAGGTGTACATAAACAAACCGTCTGGTTTGTAAATGAATATTTATTTATTCACATTCACGTTAAAAATTATATTTTTAACGATAACACATTTTATTTCAACATATGAATTTCTATTCAGTTCATTCGTTAAATAAAATGCTATTTTTATTTTTCTAACTTATTTTAGAAAATTTCGGCGGCATAACGGCACGATACTAGAAACGGGACAAGGCCTAGCCTTATCCCCGGTCTAGTGAAGGCCCACGCCATTCACACATCAATCAAATCAATTCGTTATGCAAACCACAAACTTTGAAGTAAGGATCTAACCTAGCCTTACTCCTTCGCCTTATAACGGCGCACGTCTAATCCTAACCAATTTATCGATTCGATTTTTCACACCACAAACCACATTCAAACCAATATCGCAATCAATCACCAAACAGTCAAACAAACAAGTCCATGGTCTGTGGACGATTGTGTCGGGTGCTACTAAGCACCGTCTGCATCCTAGTATATATATATAACTAGAAATAAAATAGAAAGGTGAGAAATTCTCACTTATAGCTATCCTAGCTCCACGGCTCTTCTATTGTGGAGATCTTCGCCGTTTCGCCTTTTTGTCACCTTCGTTGCTGCTTTCACTACATACGTAAAAATCACATTTTTACTTCGCTATTCAATATATAAAAATCGAATTTTTATTTCAAAGTTCAATATATAAAAATCGAATTTTTATTTCAAAGTTCAATATATAAAAATCGAATTTTTAGTTCAAAGTTCAATATATAAAAATCGAATTTTTAGTTCAAAGTTCAATATATAAAAATCGAATTTTTAGTTCAAAGTTCAATATATAAAAATCGAATTTTTATTTCAAAGTTCAATAGATAAAAATCGAATTTTTATTTCAAAGAGATTCCACCTTTTCCATTTCAAAGATCTAATCTTTTATTTTTCAAAGTTTAAATCTTTTACCTTTTAAAAATTCAAATCTTTTTAAAACCTTTTTTTTTTAAAATTCAAATCTTTTTAAAACCTTTTTTTTTAAAATTCAAATCTTTTAAAACCTTTTTAAAATAAAGAATCAGTTTTAAATCTTTATTAAAATTTCAGTTTTAAAAATCCTAAACAAAATCAGTTTTAACTTTAACCTAAAATCAGTTTTCAATTTTAACAAAAATCAGTTTTCTATGCTTTATATAATTCAGTTTTTATTTCTTTATAAAATTTCAGTTTTTATACTTTTATAAAATTTCAGTTTTAATACTAAAAATAAAAATCAGTTTTATACTTAAACAAAAAATCAGTTTTATACTTAAACTAAAAAAATCAGTTCTAAAAATTAATAAAAACAGTTTTAAAAAAATAAAAGTAAACAGTAAAAGTAAAAAAAAAAGTAAAATAAATAAATTTAAAAACTTACGGGGGCCTGTGCTTGTTCGCCAGTGGAAGGGGGGGGGGGGGTTTCAGAGGGCGGCGTCGGGTTGGTGGAGCGCAAGCGGAGGCGGGCTAGGGTGGGTTGCGTCGGTGGGTTTTTCGAGGAGGGGGAAGGTGCGGTAGGCTCGTCGAGGGAGGGGCTGTCGCGAGGAGATCATCGGAGTGGGGCGGAGGCGCGCAGGCCTGGGGAGGGGGTGGCGGAAGGATCGGCGGTGATGGCTACGGGGGGGGGGAGGGTGGCGATCGGCGCTAATCGCCTGTGCGATTCGATTTAGGTTTTTTTTTTTTTTTTTTTTTTCTTCTGAAAATAAGAGGGAACGGGGGGGGCCAGAGTGTTTTAAGGAGGGAAAAGTTTTTTTTTTTTTTTTTTTTTTTATTATTATTATTTAATTATTATATTTGGCAAAAGGGTTGACTTTTACCTATGACCTCGAAACGAGGCCCACCGCCTGTCGTCCATAGCGTTTCACCCCCATTCCGAACACAATGGGATATGTATCGCAAGCTGATTCGATTGTTACAATCAGTTTCCTTTTGAATTTACATTTAAATCACTATATTGAATTTTAAACGTACATTTCAAATTACCGGGGTCGCATACGAACTTTAAAAATTCCAGAAAAATATTTTCTAGCTTCGTATTGACGATACGGTCCTAACGAAACTAGTTTCGTCGAATTCTGAGACCGTTTGAAAAATGGCCAATTTCCAGTCGATTAAAATCAACTGAAACTGGTCAAACGCGTTTTCTTTTGCCACGCTCACATATTGATTCGAAAAATTATGAAATTTGAAACCTAGCAATAACTTGACATCACGGACCCAACAAAACTGGTTTCGTCGAAATCCGAGGTCGTTTGCAAAATGTCCATTTTTAAGGGCTATATATTATATTAAAATATATATAAATTCCACAGCGACTATTTCTAATTTTCAACTGGACATATCTCATCATTTATAAAGTGAAATCTCAGTTTCTCAACTTCGTTACAAAGATATAATTATACAGATTCAAATATTTCTTGTTTCGTTCAATTCTGACTTATATTGAATTCTGTATATTCATTTGAAATTAGAAATCGAATTTTCGAACTACCGCGCCATTTTCAATTCCTTTTATAATTATATATAATTATTATATATTCTAACGACGACGTATATAATCTATACGATCGATTTCTATTCAAAATAAATTTTTCGTCGATATTATTTAAAATAATTCATTTTAAATAATCAAAATTCGCTAAAATTGCCAAAATAAAATTTTCAAACTGGCTCGCATTTTACGGGTTGTTACAATCTCCCCCACTTAAAACTTTTCGTCCCCGAAAAGGAACAAAGTCGAAAGTGGTTTGATCATTCAACTCTATGTTCGATCTGGCTTCCATTCTCCAACTCTTTAGTTTCTGAGAATTTTCAAAACTTCAAAAATTTGGCTAACACCCTAAATTTTTGAAAAATTTCGCCATAACCTCCCCTGCACCGGGAGCATCGGGGAATTTCAAATAGCTTCCCCGGTCCTTCAGATCTCAAAAAGAAAAAGAAAAAGCCAAGCGGCTAGCCAATAGGCTCACAAAATCATCATCACCCAAACAAAACAGGAAATTATGTAGTAAACATGTACCTATTTGTCGGGCAAACAAATTTTATTCTCTGGCTCTAGCCTCCTTGCTATGACCTGTTCAATGTAAGTATATGTATATGCAAGCAAATGCGACTAATTTTCAATATAATCCAATATTTGATTCAATTAGGCTAAATGGTTCAAAATTAGCAAACGAATAAACAAACAACACAAACATCAATCAATTAGTGAATTAGAGTTTTCAAATTCATAATTTTGATATATAAGCTAAAATCATGTTTTTTTTTTTTTTATGCCAATTCACAACAATGTGTTCCTAACTATATAAGTTTTGGTTCTCACACCAGTCTAATGGAAATATATAGAAATCACACCTTCGTCACTCGAAAATAAATGCTGATGATGTTTCGAACCACCATCAGAACATTGTCGGGCTACTAGAGTGCGGTTCTATATCTACCCGGTATATTAAAACTTCGAATATACGCGGATCAGACGTATACGCAAAATCTACATATACTGGATTGTCCACATCAATATAAATAAATAATCAACTACGAATAATTGATTTAAATTTTCAAAATAAAATTTGTTTTCACTTTAAAAATATACTCTTCACACTCGTTCTAGGATACTACTGATCCCATCTCTAACGAGTCATTCCCATTGGATATTGCTAATCCAATATCTGATGAATTCTTTCGTATGGTTCTAATGTGTCTTGTTCTCTGCTTTGTAAACCAAAGCTCTGATACCAAATGTGACGGCAAGGAATTTCGCTCGGTCCGAACCAGTCGCTAAACCGATTCAGACCGCTCGAAACGCCCTATCGTTTGAGAACACGACAAAATAGAACGCATATAAAAGAACATTTCACTGTATATTACAACAACGCACCAGATTACAAGAATATACAGAGTATAAATGAATATTACACAGAAATATCAGAGATTTAAATTACATTTAAATACATCGCAGCGGAAAATAATGAAATACACAACTAGAAGAGATATACGGATACAAAGCTTTCCGGATATCATTCCAGCTGTAAACCAGGATCCTGTGAATATAAATCTGCAAAACCAAAACTACTAGCTGCCCGTGTCGAAAATAAGGGCACCCAGAGTTTAGGTTAAAACAATAAACTCCAGGTCAGTCATGTGACTGGTGTGAGAACTAAAACAGTTATAAATCTTTATTTTCAAAGTTAGGTAAATCAAGGGACCACGCCGTATAACACGGAACGGGTTTCCTCCCAAGAATACCAGTGCGTAAAACAAACAGCGCAATGCTAAATAAAGAAAAATGAAGCTGTTATAAGACCCAGGTCCCATCACACAATGTAACGCAGTCGAGGATAGGGTTTTCCCTTATAACAGCCAAAGAATGCTTGATACGTTTTAAAACAGATTGTTTGATACTATTATAAGTGCATAGTGTATAAAACAACTTCAAATCATAAGTATCAATCATAGGCGGCATGGGTACCATATATCATGTCGCCGTATATAGGTTTACAAATAAAACCGCAAAGGTCACGTATTTGGAAATTGGATTTCCGTCTATGAACCGAGGCAAAAGATAGTCCTCAACCGATTCGAGACTGTCTAGCCCGAGTCTCAGGCACAGCCGCAACCGTACCTTGGATCGTCAGGGCCGGTCCACACGAAGTGGATTATAATGCCTGAACAATACGTTTCTCCGCCCTTTGGGGCGTAAGCGAGCCAACTAAATGACTCCATCGGTTCGAGAACGACCGATCAATCCGAGGCGCCTCGCAACAGCAACAACCACATAAGTCAAACTCGTCAGGGCGTGTAAAACCACTGACGCCACTTCTAGCTAGAAAGAAAACGCATGTCCCCCCTGACGTCCGTCTCCCGTTTTTGGTTCATACCTGGTGCGAAACACGCGAGGTAAACGTTACACAAAGCTACGCCACAAAGGCCGTGCTTTGATCATCACCACAAGACTTTGCTTTTCAACAGAAGTCTTGATCATTTGCATCTTAGCATGCCACACAGGCAAACCATCCTATGCAACCGATATCAGTCACACAGAATGAAATCCGATGTCAGACACACAGTCCATTTACAAGTCCGTTCTGGGTCTGAACGAAACCGGAGGCACCTAGTACCTCGCATATCCATCGATCTCCAAGTACGTCTGGACGATCACTAACTGTTTCCATCTTCTTGGGTGTACAGCCCAATCAAGATCATCAGTAATTACCCAAACGACGTGAAAACCTCCGGTCTTCGACCATCGTCTTCATCTTCGACTTATCGTCGTATCAGTTATTCAGAATGGGATGAACCCGGTCTTTCCGAATAACTCGCGTATATTTTAAATAAGTGTTACACAAACACAACATACGCCTCATTCCAATTCATTAGTCACTAACCGTAAATTAATCAAGAGAATAATTCCCCAAATATTAACCCCGAAGGCCGAAA
This sequence comes from Allium sativum, assembly GCA_030737875.1. Classification (NCBI taxonomy): domain Eukaryota; kingdom Viridiplantae; phylum Streptophyta; class Magnoliopsida; order Asparagales; family Amaryllidaceae; genus Allium; species Allium sativum. The sequence goes on from CM060913.1 coordinate 1,012,371,282, forward strand.
CCAACATCAGATCAATATCCAGAAAACCATTCTACTTAGCTAACCGACAGTTAGTTTCTAAATTTCACGTTCAAATCTAATTAAAGATTTAACTATCGCCTGGAGCAAAACTGGTGATACTCCATTCTCGATCTTTTCAATCTAATTAAAGATTCATTAAAACTCCACTTAGTTTTAATCTGTGACTGGGTTAAAGAATCAGTGTCATTTAAAACACGGTTCACGATAAACCCAAAGTCACATCCCATTAATTATCGGGTTAAAGAACAAGTGTTATTTAAAACACTGTTCACGATAAACCCAAAAATCAATATCCATTCAATTCCAATTAAATATCATTTAATTGGTACACTTCATTAAATCTAAATAAAAAGATTTAATCTTTTCTCAACTGGGTTCAAGAACAGTGTTAGTGAAGACACCATTCACGACAAACCCAAATCACATTCATTAATTATCGGGTTAAAGAACAAGTGTTATTTAAAACACTGTTCACGATAAACCCAAAAATCAATATCAATCCAATTCCAATTAAATATTATTTAATTGGTACACTTCATTAAATCTAAATAAAAAGATTTAATCATTTCTCAACTGGGTTCAAGAACAGTGTTAGTGAAGACACCATTCACGACAAACCCAAATCACATTCATTAATTATCGGGTTAAAGAACAAGTGTTATTTAAAACACTGTTCACGATAAACCCAAAAATCTATATCGATTCAATTCCAATTAAATGTTATTTAATTGGTACACTTCATTAAATCTAAATAAAAAGATTTAATCTTTTCTCAACTGGGTCCAAGAACAGTGTTAGTGAAGACACCATTCACGACAAACCCAAATCACATTCATTAATTATCGGGTTAAAGAACAAGTGTTATTTAAAACACTGTTCACGATAAACCCAAAAATCTATATCGATTCAATTCCAATTAAATGTTATTTAATTGGTACACTTCATTAAATCTAAATAAAAAGATTTAATCTTTTCTCAACTGGGTTCAAGAACAGTGTTAGTGAAGACACCATTCACGACAAACCCAAATCACATTCGATATTCAATACAAGGCTCTTAATAGAAAATATATCGGCTTATATTCAATATCGAATTCTACGACTAACAAATGTCGTATTGGAAATAACGATATAAATATATATCTTTCAAATTTCCATAACCACACCTGTATAATCACGAATTCCAACATCGAAATATTCCGAAGACAATTTCGATTCAAATCCACTCCAATGCAATCATTGGAAATTTTGGTTATTTTCAAAACCCTTTTCAAATTCAATTTATTTATTTAAAAATAAATAGAATTATAATTCTAGTTCAAAACTAGTTCATTTCGATAAAAATCTATTTTTATCTTTTCAAATATGGAGTTTTTCATCCCAAACTTTCACAAATCATTTCTTATGATTTTACACAAATTATTACTATTTTTAATAATTTTATCAAGGCCCGTACAGTCGATTTCCAACAACGGCCATCGAACTGCACTTACAGCGACCTTTTTCGAATTTGATTTGGACGTATCTCCAAATCCAACCGTTAGATTTCAAATTTCTAACATTCATTAGAAAGCTCTTTTCGATACGAACCCAACGGTTCCGGTTTTAGGAGAATCCGACGGTCGGATCTCCCGCAATGTCCGTTTGAAATAAATGGTCGAAATTCACGAACTGCCGCGGCGCGGCGCGTTCTATTCAGGCCATTATATTATATATATAATATATATAATATATACTTCGTCGATTTCTATTTAAAACGAATTATATAAATAGTTTTAAATTCGTTTCAAAATTCATTTCTATTCAATTCAAATTTCAATTCAATTTGAATCCATTTCAATTCGTTTTCAATTCAATTCTTCTCGAAATCGTTTTCAATTCAATTCATTTCGAAATCGTTTTCAATTCAATTCATTTCGAAATCGTTTTCAATTCATTTTGAATTCGTTTTCAATTCAATTCTTTTCGAATTCGTTTTCAATTCAATTCATTTCGAAATCGTTTTCAATTCAATTCATTTCGAAATATTCGATTTCGAAATCACTTTTCAATATTCATTTTAAAATGAATAAAATCGATATAAATATCGTTCACGTCAAAATGGCGTCAATCTAATCAACACGGCTTCATATATTGATATTTTCAAATATTCCATTTCGAATATTTCTATTTCAAATATTTCTATTTTAAAACTGGAATGAGGCCCAAACAATTACCATATAAAGTTAATTATATGGATTTTCATACAACACATGTATAATAGCATTGAAAATAATCAACCATCAACCAAAGTGCACTACACTGTATAAGCATCAAATATAGATATTCAACGCTTATAACAGCCTGTCAATCAATCGATCGACATATTTAATCAATCAGGATGAGTGAACTTCAAATTTCATCCTAACACCCGTGTGGGGTTTCAAACAATCAAACACATAGTTTATTTGTGCAGTTAGGCGATGTGTAAAATTTATCGACCCAATCAACGTCATTCAAATAGGTGTACATAAACAAACCGTCTGGTTTGTAAATGAATATTTATTTATTCACATTCACGTTAAAAATTATATTTTTAACGATAACACATTTTATTTCAACATATGAATTTCTATTCAGTTCATTCGTTAAATAAAATGCTATTTTTATTTTTCTAACTTATTTTAGAAAATTTCGGCGGCATAACGGCACGATACTAGAAACGGGACAAGGCCTAGCCTTATCCCCGGTCTAGTGAAGGCCCACGCCATTCACACATCAATCAAATCAATTCGTTATGCAAACCACAAACTTTGAAGTAAGGATCTAACCTAGCCTTACTCCTTCGCCTTATAACGGCGCACGTCTAATCCTAACCAATTTATCGATTCGATTTTTCACACCACAAACCACATTCAAACCAATATCGCAATCAATCACCAAACAGTCAAACAAACAAGTCCATGGTCTGTGGACGATTGTGTCGGGTGCTACTAAGCACCGTCTGCATCCTAGTATATATATATAACTAGAAATAAAATAGAAAGGTGAGAAATTCTCACTTATAGCTATCCTAGCTCCACGGCTCTTCTATTGTGGAGATCTTCGCCGTTTCGCCTTTTTGTCACCTTCGTTGCTGCTTTCACTACATACGTAAAAATCACATTTTTACTTCGCTATTCAATATATAAAAATCGAATTTTTATTTCAAAGTTCAATATATAAAAATCGAATTTTTATTTCAAAGTTCAATATATAAAAATCGAATTTTTAGTTCAAAGTTCAATATATAAAAATCGAATTTTTAGTTCAAAGTTCAATATATAAAAATCGAATTTTTAGTTCAAAGTTCAATATATAAAAATCGAATTTTTATTTCAAAGTTCAATAGATAAAAATCGAATTTTTATTTCAAAGAGATTCCACCTTTTCCATTTCAAAGATCTAATCTTTTATTTTTCAAAGTTTAAATCTTTTACCTTTTAAAAATTCAAATCTTTTTAAAACCTTTTTTTTTTAAAATTCAAATCTTTTTAAAACCTTTTTTTTTAAAATTCAAATCTTTTTAAAACCTTTTTAAAATAAAGAATCAGTTTTAAATCTTTATTAAAATTTCAGTTTTAAAAATCCTAAACAAAATCAGTTTTAACTTTAACCTAAAATCAGTTTTCAATTTTAACAAAAATCAGTTTTCTATGCTTTATATAATTCAGTTTTTATTTCTTTATAAAATTTCAGTTTTTATACTTTTATAAAATTTCAGTTTTAATACTAAAAATAAAAATCAGTTTTATACTTAAACAAAAAATCAGTTTTATACTTAAACTAAAAAAATCAGTTCTAAAAATTAATAAAAACAGTTTTAAAAAAATAAAAGTAAACAGTAAAAGTAAAAAAAAAGTAAAATAAATAAATTTAAAAACTTACGGGGGCCTGTGCTTGTTCGCCAGTGGAAGGGGGGGGGGGGTTCAGAGGGCGGCGTCGGGTTGGTGGAGCGCAAGCGGAGGCGGGCTAGGGTGGGTTGCGTCGGTGGGTTTTTCGAGGAGGGGGAAGGTGCGGTAGGCTCGTCGAGGGAGGGGCTGTCGCGAGGAGATCATCGGAGTGGGGCGGAGGCGCGCAGGCCTGGGGAGGGGGTGGCGGAAGGATCGGCGGTGATGGCTACGGGGGGGGGAGGGTGGCGATCGGCGCTAATCGCCTGTGCGATTCGATTTAGGTTTTTTTTTTTTTTTTTTTTTCTTCTGAAAATAAGAGGGAACGGGGGGCCAGAGTGTTTTAAGGAGGGAAAAGTTTTTTTTTTTTTTTTTTTTTTTTTTATTATTATTATTTAATTATTATATTTGGCAAAAGGGTTGACTTTTACCTATGACCTCGAAACGAGGCCCACCGCCTGTCGTCCATAGCGTTTCACCCCCATTCCGAACACAATGGGATATGTATCGCAAGCTGATTCGATTGTTACAATCAGTTTCCTTTTGAATTTACATTTAAATCACTATATTGAATTTTAAACGTACATTTCAAATTACCGGGGTCGCATACGAACTTTAAAAATTCCAGAAAAATATTTTCTAGCTTCGTATTGACGATACGGTCCTAACGAAACTAGTTTCGTCGAATTCTGAGACCGTTTGAAAAATGGCCAATTTCCAGTCGATTAAAATCAACTGAAACTGGTCAAACGCGTTTTCTTTTGCCACGCTCACATATTGATTCGAAAAATTATGAAATTTGAAACCTAGCAATAACTTGACATCACGGACCCAACAAAACTGGTTTCGTCGAAATCCGAGGTCGTTTGCAAAATGTCCATTTTTAAGGGCTATATATTATATTAAAATATATATAAATTCCACAGCGACTATTTCTAATTTTCAACTGGACATATCTCATCATTTATAAAGTGAAATCTCAGTTTCTCAACTTCGTTACAAAGATATAATTATACAGATTCAAATATTTCTTGTTTCGTTCAATTCTGACTTATATTGAATTCTGTATATTCATTTGAAATTAGAAATCGAATTTTCGAACTACCGCGCCATTTTCAATTCCTTTTATAATTATATATAATTATTATATATTCTAACGACGACGTATATAATCTATACGATCGATTTCTATTCAAAATAAATTTTTCGTCGATATTATTTAAAATAATTCATTTTAAATAATCAAAATTCGCTAAAATTGCCAAAATAAAATTTTCAAACTGGCTCGCATTTTACGGGTTGTTACAAAATCCATATTTTAAATAATTAAAATATTTCAATAAAATGGCCAAAAATACGGGACGTTACATAAAGTAACCCACTTTTTGCTGTGAGGAGCGAGTTTTTTTTATGGCGGCTACAATACATGATGTTTAGGGTTAAAGTGTTATGTGAGAGTATTTATAGTTAGAAAATATAATATTTTATTCGATTTTTATATTCGATTCTATCTAATCATTATTTGCATTTGTCTTTTAAAAATCTTTATGATCACGCACGATATCCAAAAATCATGAAAATGGACATACACCTACAGTTTGACATTACGGACCCAACGAAACTGGTTTCGTTGAATTCCGACTTCGTTTGCTCACACAACATATTTTTAAAGTCTAATCATTGTCTGTTTTTCACATTAAAATCCCGTACGTCCACATACTAACTCTAAAAATCACGAAACTTCAAATCTAACAATAATTTAATATTGCGGATCTAAAAAAGTTAGTTTCGTCGAAAACGGAGGTCGTTTGCAAAACTGGCTATTTTTAAAGCTCTAAATAAACCCTTTTAAATATTAAATATATTTAAAAATAATTAAATTAAATATTTATAAATAAATATTATCGTATATATTCACATAGAATATCATACAGCTCCAGAATAATCCTATATAAATTTCTAGCTCGATATTTTAAATCCTGATTAAATTGATATTCGATTTATATAAAAAATCCTTTTATAATATAAATATATATTTATAATTTTCAAAGGAATTCCATAGCGACTTTTCTGAAATTTGATTTGGACATAACTAAAAATCTACATGACGAAATCCCGATTTTTCTCTTCCACTAGAAAAATATACTTCCCCAGCTCTGAACGTTTCTTGTTTCACAGAAATCCAATTTAAAACGGACCCTGTACATTCAGTTGAAGTTCAAATCGCCAAATAGCGAACTACCGTACTATTTCAAGCTCGATCATAATTATAATATAAATTATACGTTCAACTGTCGTTCAAACAATATATTCGTTATTATAACTCAAATTCTAACTGAATTATATATTTTGAATTTGCCCAATTCACACCGTATTGCCATTTCAGCTAATTCTGATTATTTCAGAATTATATATATTATTTAATTATTATATTAATTAGATATTCAAAGTTATTTAATTAAACCACCATTAAATCCTTTAAATCACTATATAAATAATTAAATAAATTAATTATTATACTGCAAATATACGGGACATTACATTGATCATCCTCAACAAGGCTTTGCTTTTCAACAAAAGACTTGATCCATGCACTCGGCATACCACATTGTCAATCCATACCGCACTATTGATTTCCACCTATATATAACCTCTAAGCTCGTACGTCTTAGAGAAGGGTGTTAAGAAAGAGAATAAATTCTCCGCCACCAAACAGATATATATTTAGTAGACATCAACGAATACCGTATAAAGGAATATAATGTCAGACATACCATCCATTTTGCAAGTCTGTTCTGGGTCTGAACCAAACCGGAGGCACCTTATTCCTCGTCTCATATGTCCAATACAATAGAGAGGCGCTCACATATCCAGTCGATCTCCAAGTACGTCTGGACGATCACCACTTATTACCTTGTCTTGGGTGTACAGCCCAATCAAGACATCAGTAATGATCCAAACGACGTGAAGACCTCCTGTATTCAACCACCGTCTTCATCGTCGACTTATCGTCGAATCAGTTACTCAGAATGGGTATCAACCCAGCCCGCGTATATTACAAACAAGTGACATAAACACATAACATGCACCTCATTCCAATCTAGAATATTCTTTTATTCAAATATTCTTATACCTTGGGAAAGGTTCCCATTAATTTTATCAAAGATAAATTCTTTAAATTTATTCTTTGATCTCCCTTTAGATATCAATTGAAGCCAAATTAAGGTTTATCCAAACTATTCGTGTTTAACGAACCACACCGAAGTAATCATTTATTATATTTCTCAATCCCAACCTATTCATCCCATGGAGCAAAACTGGTAATACTCCATACCTAACACCATAGTGTTATCAGTAAAATTAATTACCATTTCACGCTCAAATCTAATTAAAGATTTAACTATCGCTTGGAGCAAAACTGGTGATACTCCATTCTCAATCATTTCCCGATTTTGATAATTTAATTATCACATTCACACTTCAATCTAATTAAAGATGAATTAAAACTCTAATTCAGTTTTAATCTCCAAAAATCATTACTTAATGATCATTCCAAGTTAATAAACTTATCTTATCTTTAACTGGGTTAAATAACTAATGTCATTTAAAACACAGCTCATGATAAACCCAAAATCACATACCATTAACAATGGAATCTTCACGAAAAACAGATCAGTATATATATATATATATATATATATAATCAATATTGTAATGACCCGAAAATCCGATCCAATTTGAGCTGACTAAATAACACAAGTCCAACCCCAAATTGCACTGAAAATTCAAGAAATTAATAGAAAGAAGATTGAGGGTGAGGATAGATAAGATAGAACTAGTAGAATAGAAGAAGAAGAACATCATCATCAGAGTAGCACGAATCTCACAGCGGAACGAATAAAATATAACATAACTTTTGAAATACAAACAGTATATGTATACAATAGCGCTTATCAGAGTACAACACTTACAACAACAGCGGAAATAATAATAGCTATAGAATCTTGAAGCCTCCTGCTCCAAGCTCTCCAAGTGTATCTGTAAAATCCCGACTACTTGACTGCCCGTACAAAATTAGGCACCCAAGAGTTTAGGGAAAACAAAACAAATAAACTCCGGGTCAGTCATGGGACTGGTGTGAGTAAAACAGTTTAAAACAGTTTGAACAAGTAAACGATATCTCATAAGACCACGCCGTATAACGGAACAGGTTTTCCCTTATGAGAATCCAAAATATCTTTATATCAAAAACCTTTTGATATTATAATAATGCCTACCAACACAATATAATAATCATCTAGCAGAAACGCTTTAATCTCACGTTCTACATATATAGTATACAATCAAAATCGCAAGCACGTATTGGTTAATGGATTTCCACCTATGACAAGGTATGGAACCATCTTCCGATCAGTGTACTCTAGGAATGATACACTGGAGTTCAACAAGAACATCTTGCAACTCAGCCACACATGACCGACCACTCATTTCGCTTGAGTGTATCGAATGTACATCACCAACGGCTGGGATCAGCAACAGTTTCCCGTATATATATGGGACAACATTGATAGATTAAAGAAGCAAATGAATATTCCCTAGATAGGTGATTATACACTGTAACAACCCGAAAATCTGGGCCAGTTTAAAATTTTTATTTTGGCAATTTTAGCGAATTTTGATTATTTAAAATGAATTATTTTAAATAATAACGACGAGAAATTTAATTTGAATATAATTGAAAATGGCGCGGTAGTTCGATAATTCGATTTCAAACTTTAATTGAATGTACCGGGTGCAAAACAATCCGGATTTTAGTGAAACCAAAAAACATTAGGATCTAATTGATAATATCTTTCCAACGAATCCGAAAAGTCAAAATTTCATAGCGGGAATCAAAAGATATGTCTAGTTGAAAATTCTAAATAGTTGCTATGGAATTCAGGCCCTTAAAAATAGGAATTTTGCAAACGACCTCCATTTCCGATGAAACCAGTTTTTTTGGATCCGGAATGTCAAATTATTGCTAGATTCCAATTTTCATAATTTTTGAAATCAATATGTGGGCGTGGCACACTTAAACGCGTTTGACCAGTTTCAGTTGATTTTAATCGACTGGAAAATGGCCATTTTTCAAACGGCCTCAGAATTCGATGAAATTAGTTTTGTTAGGACCGTATCGTCAATACAAAGCTAGAAATAATTTTTCTGTAATTTGTAGAGTCCGTATGTGGCCCCGGTAAATTAAAATGTGCGTTCCAATGGAAAATATAAAGAGTTATATTTAAATTTGAATCAAAACTGATCGAAACAGTCGAATTAGCTTGCGAAACATATCCCATTGTGTTCGGAATGGGGGTAATTAGCTAGGGACGACAGTCGGCGGGTTTGATTTCGAGTTCAAATGTAAAGCCAACTTTAAGTTGAATAAAATTAAAGGAAAATAATAAAATATAAATTAATTTTCGTTAATCCCTTACCCTCCTTCTTACCTTTTCCCGTCGTGCTTCAGACCTTAATAAAAAAAAAGGGAAATCGAAAAGGGGAAACCACACCCCCTCCCATCGCTGCAGCGCCGCCACCGTGCCATCGAAGGCCGTCGCTCCTCCCTCCACTTCCTCCTCCACTCCATCGCTCCCTCCCCTTCTTCTCCGTCCTCCTGTGTAGTCGCTGGCCCCTTCAAACCCTAAATCGACCGAAGCCGCCTCCCACAGCCACCGCCGGCCAACCCAGACTCCTTCACCGAACCCTCCAGCCGCCACGATGAATCCAGCGCCCATTGACCCCCTCCCCATTCGCTGTAAGTTTAGATTTTCATTTTATTTTAATGTATTTGTTTCATTTCAGTTTTCACGTCATAATCTTTAAATATAACTTGATTTTTCAGTTTATATTAATACAGAATTTTTATATGTGAAGAGGTAGGATTTTTATATTCGAAAAGTTCTAATTTTTATATAGAAGAAAGGTTGGATTTTTAAAGAGAATTTAGATTTTTATTAATATAAAGTTACGATTTTTAATCATATAAAAACTCGATTTTTAGTTAGGAAAAAAAATCCTATTTTTATATGCATAAATTAGAAACAAAAATACGATCTTTACTATGAAGTTAGTGATACAAAAATGAGATTTTCATATATGAAGTAGCGATAAAAATACGATTTATATATATATGAAGTAGCGAATAAAAACATAATTTTTATCTATATAGTAGCGGTATAAAAATTCGATTTTTATATATTGAATAGCAAAATAAAAAGGTGATTTTTATATATTGAATAACGAAGTAAAAATATGATTTTTATATATGTAGTGGCTACGGGCAACGAAGTTGACAAAGATGCGATAACGATGAAGATTTCCTGCATTAGAAGTGCCGTGGAGTTAGGATAGCTATTGGTGAGAATTTCTCACTCTTCAATTTCTTTTCTAGTTATATATATATATATATATATATATATATATATACTAGGATGCAGACGATGCTTAGTAGCACCCGACACAATCGTCCACAGACCATGGACTTGTTTGTTTGATTACAAAAATTAGTTAGATTATTTGATTGAAATTTGAGTTGTTTGGTGAAATGGAATGGATTGGTTGATGTGTGAATGGCGTGGGCCTTCACTAGACCGGGGATGAGGCTAGGCCTCGTCCCGTTTCTAGTATCGTGCCGTTATGCCGCCGAAATTTTCTAAAATGTGTTAGAAAAATAAAAATATCAATTTTATTGAATAAATGAACTGAATAGAAATTCATGTGTTAAAATAAAATGTTTTATCGTTAAAAATATAATTTTTAACGTGAATGTAAATAAATAAATATTCATTTACAAATCGGATGGTTTGTTTATGTACACCTATTTGAAGGACATTGATTGGGACGACAAATTTTACACATCGCCCAACTGCACAAATAAAAATCTATGTTTGATTGCTTGAAACCCCACACGGGTATTAGGATGATATTTGACGCACACCAATCCCGATTGTTTAGTTGTATGTCGATCGATTGATTGACAGGCTGTTATAAGCGTTGAATATTTATATTTGATGCTTATACAGTATAGAATGCACTTTGGATGATGGTTGATTATTCATCGTTGTTGATATATACATGTGTTGTAGAAAATCCATATAATTAACATTATATGGTAATTGATTGGGCCTCATTCCAGTTTTAAAATAAAAGAATATTTGAAAAAGAATATTTGAAATAGAAACATTTAAAAAAGAATATTTGAAAAAGAATATTTGAAATAGAAACATTTGAAAAAGAATATTTGAAAAAGAATATTTGAAAAAGAATATTTGAAAATAGAAACATTTGAAAAAGAATATTTGAAAAAGAATATTTGAAAATAGGAATATATGAAGTCGTATTGATTAGATTGACGCCATTTTGACGTGAACGATATTTATATCGATTTTATTCATTTTATAATGAATATCGAAAGTGATTTCAAAATCTGATATTTTGAAAAGAATTGAATATAAATAAATTCAAATTGAAATTGAATATAAATAAAGTCGAATTGAAATTGAATATAAACGAATTCAAATTGAAATTGAATATAAACGAATTCGAATTTAAATTGAATATAAATGAATTCGAATTGAAATGGAATAGAAATGAATTCGAATTGAAATTGAATTGAATTGAAAATGAACTGAAATTGAATTAGAAATCAATTTGAATTGAAATCAATTTGAAATGAATTTAAAAGGAATTTATAATGGAATATTCAATTTTGATTTGAAATTGAATATGAAGTTGAAACCGTTTTGAAAATGAATTTAAAACGATTTATAAAGCACGTTTTGAATATAAATCGACGAAATATAGATTATATATATAATATAATGGCGTGAATAGAACGCGCCGCGCCGCGGCAGTTCGCGAATTTCGACCATTGACTTCGAACGGATATTACGGGAGATCCGACCGTCGGATTCTCCCGAAACCAGAACAGTTGGGTTCGTATCGAAAGAGCTTTCTGGCGAATATTAGAAATTTTAAATCTAACGGTTGGATTTGGAATTATGTCCAAATCAAATTTGGAAAAGGTCGCTGTAAGTGCAGTTCGATGACCGTTGATGGAAATCGACTGTATGGGCCTTGATAAAATTATTAAAAATAGTAATAATTTGTGTAAAATCATAAGAAATGATTTAGAAAGAATTGGGATGAAATACTCCATATTTGAAAAGATAAAAGTAGATTTTTATCGAAATGAACTACCTTTGAACTAGAATTATAATTCTATTTATTTTTAAAATAAATAAACTGGATTAGAAATGGTTTTGAAAATAACCAGAATTTCCAATGATTGCATTGGAATGGATTTGAATCGAAATTGTCTTCGGAATATTTCGATGTTGGATTTTGTAATTATAAAGATGTTGTTATGGAAATTTGAAAGATATAGATATATATATCGTTATTTCCAATAAGATATCTGTTGGTCGTAGAATTTGATATTGAATATAAGCCGATATATTTTCTATTCAGAACCTTGTATTTAATATCAAATGTGATTTGGGTTTGTCGTGAATGGTGTCTTGATTAACACTGTTTTTGAACCCATTTGAGAAAAAAATTAAATCTTTTTATTTAGATTTAATGAAGTGTACCAATTAAATAATATTTAATTGGAATTGAATTGATATTGATTTTTGGGTTTATCGTGGACAGTATTTTAAATAACACTCGTTCTTTAACCCGATAATTAATGGAATGTGACTTTGGGTTTATCGTGAACCGTGTTTTAAATGACACTGATTCTTTAACCTAGTTAACGATTAAAACTAAGTGGAGTTTTAATGAATCTTTAATTATATTGAAAAGATCGAGAATGGAGTATCACCAGTTTTACTCCAGGCGATAGTTAAATCTTTAATTAGATTTGAACGTGAAATGGTAATTGAATTTACCGATAACACCGTGGTGTTAGATATGAAGTATAACCAGTTTTACTTCATAGGATGAATAGGTTGGGATTGGGAAATAAAATAAATGATTACTTCGGTGTGGTTCACTAATCCCGACTAGTTTGAATTGATATTCAAAGGAGATTAAAGAATAAATTTAAAGAATTTATCTTGGATAAAATTAATGGGAACTTTTCCCAAAGTATAGGAATATTAGAATAAAAGAATATTCTGAATTGGAATGAGGCGTATGTTGTGTTTGTGTAACACTTTTATAATATATAAGCGAGTTATTCAGAAAGACTGGGTTTATCCCATTCTGAATAACTGATTCGACGTGGTGTCGAAGATGAAGACGGTGGTCGAAGACCAGAAGTCTTCACGTCGTTTGGATAATTACTGATGATCTTGATTGGGCTGTACACCCAAGAAGATGGAAACAGTTGGTGATCGCCCAGACGTACTTGGAGATCGATGGATATGCGGGGTACTAGGTGCCTCCGGTTTCGTTCAGACCCAGAACAGACTTGTAAATGGACTGTGTGTCTGACATTGGATTTTAGTCTGTGTGATTGATCTCTATTAAATATATATCTGTTTGGCGGCGGAGAATTTATTCTCTTGCTTAACGCCCTTCTCTGAGACGTACGAGCTCAGAGGTTATATACTGATGGATATCAAACGCATAGAGTGAACTGCCGGTGTGGCATGCCTAAGTGGCGAATGATCAAGGCTTCTGTTGAAAAGCAAAGTCTTGTGGTTGATGATCGAAGCACGGCCTTTGTGGTGTAGGTTTGTGTAACGTTTACTTCGCGAGTTTCACACCTGGTATGAACCAAAAACGGGAGACGGACCTCAGGGAGGGCATGCGTTTCTTTCTAGTTAGAAGTGGCGTCAGTGGTTTTACACGCCCTAACGAGTTTGACTTATGTGGTTGTTGCTATTGCGAGGCGCCTCGGTTTGATCGGACGATCCGGGTCCGATGGAGTCATTCGTTGGCTCATTTACGCCCCAAAGGGCGGGGAAACGCAGTGTTCAGGAATTTTAATCCACATCGGTGGACTGGCCCTGACGATCCAAAGGCTTGACTGAGTACTTGCCTGAGGGGCGGGCTAGAGCGTCTCGAATCGGTTGAGGACTATCTTTTGCCTCGGTTCATAGACGGAAATCCAATTTCCAAATACGCGACATTGCGATTTTGATTGTATAACCTATATATGGTGACATGGTGTTATGGGGCATTCATGCCGCCTATGATTGATACTTATGATTTGAAGTTGTTTTATACACTATACACTTATAATAGTATCAAAATGATTTCTTTTAAACGTATCAAGCATTCTTGGCTATTATAAGATAAAAACCCTATCCCCCGGCTTGCGTTGCATTGTGTGATAGGACCTGGGTCTTATAATAGCTTCATTTTTCTTTATTTATCATTGCACTGTTGTTTTATGCACTGGTATTCTTGGGAGGAAACCCGTTCCGTGTTATACGGCGTGGTCCTTTGATTTGCCTAACTTTAAAATAAAGATTAATAACTGTTTTAGTTCTCACACCAGTCACATGACTGACCTGGAGTTTATTGTTTCAACCTAAACTCTGGGTGCCCCTATTTTGACGCGGGCAGCTAGTAATTTTGGTTTTGCAGATTTAAATTCACAGGATCCTGGTTTACAGCTGGAACGATATCCGGAAAGCTTTGTATCCGTATATCTCTTCTAGTTGTGTATTGTATTATTTTCCGCTGCTATGTATTTAAATGTAATTTAAATCTCTAATATTTCTGTGTAATATTCATTTATACTCTGTATATTCTTGTAATCTGATGCACTGTTGTAATATACAATGAAATGTTCTTTTGTATGCGTTTTGTTTTATCATGTTCTCAAACGATAGGGCGTCTCGAACGGTCAGGGTCGGTTTACCGACTGGTTCGGACCGAGTGTAACATCCCACAATTTTTGTATATTTATTTTTTTTCAAGTTAAAAAGAATAAAATGGGAAGATACTAGATACAAATCAAATTTCGTTGATTATAATGGTGATGATTATTTGAATGGAGTATAAATAGATTTTTTTTTTTTTTTAGTTTATACTTAGAATTTGTGAAATTTGGAAATTCACATTTTATTTATTTAAATAATTTGAGTTATTTAGTTAAATTGGAAATTCGAATTTAACTTGAAATGGAGAATTCTAAGTTAGGTAATAATAACTGTAATTCAAATTTAAATTCAAATTTAGATTTGAAATGGAAGGAATTTGTTTATAAATTTATATAAGTTATAATTTGACTTAAATTTGAATTTAGTGAATAATTAAATTGAATTAAAACAGTTAACTGAATAATTGAATATTTTATTTATTTAATTAACTGTGGAATTTAACGGTTTCGGAGACTATCTCGGAATTCGACGAAACTGGCGCCATCAGAACCGGAACAGTGATTTATTATAGGATTTCAATTTGCGTTACAATCCGACTTACCGTTCGACCGTACGAGAGAAAGTGTGAAAGAGACCTATGTAATTGGATAATTGTTTGTTTCTTATGTTGGGCCTATATATATATAAAACTTAGACCCATTCTCCGCTACATCAGCCATTTCTTTACTACGTTTACTTTTCTTCATTTGTTTCTTTCTAATGGCTGAGAAATCAAGTTAAAACCCTAGATTTAAAATCAAATTTCACCTCAAAATGAAACTTCTCCAAACCCTAGCTTATTATATGTCAAAACGAAGCTCTTGGCGATACGAACTGACGGGTGTTCTCAGATTCAACATGCAATGCACCATTTGGCCGGAATCCTTGGTCAAAGCTTCAGATTTCGAAACCCAAAGTCAATATTGGGCGTTTTCAATTCTGAGGTTAATTGAGAAATCTAAGATATGGGTTTTGTAGAGGAGGAGAATACGAGTGCGACAGTGGTGGTCGGAGGTTGTATAGTCGAGTGGGTGGTCGGGAATTTGAGTTTGAAACCGGAAATTCATTTCCGTTCGTGTCTTCGTCGGTGGCAGGTAGGACTACCGGAGGTGGTGGCTCGGGGACCCTGGGGCGCGGAATTCAATGCATGTCAATTTGGTGGCGGTCGCTGCCCTTAAGATGGCCGGAGTTGGGGAAATTCGGTGGTCAAACATGGACGTTTTCAAGGGGTTTCCGCCGGTTACTGTAGCAGGTAAAGAGGTGAGCGGGAAGAAGGAAGGGTGACGTGGCAGATCCGGATTTGGTGAGAGATATTTTTTTTTTATTTTTTTTATTTTTTTTTTATTTAAATTTCAAACGGTAAAACACTGATAACTTTCTCGTTTTAACTCGGAATTGGACGCGGTTTGTTGCGTTGGGATCGTGGAGGAATTGCGGACGTTTTGGCACTAACCAGGCTGCGTTCTGAGATTGTCAAATTTTGGGCCTTTTCTGGACGTTCGATTCGAATTGAAACCCGAAGGTGAGTGTTTCTTCACTCACGTAATACTAAATTTATCCCATATTTGTTGAATTAAACTACGATGTGAATTTGGTTGCATGGTGGTGTTGTTTGATGGATGATTGCTTTAAATTTGACATGCAAGGGTTAACATGCAAATAAAAATCGATGATTAGTTGTTTAAAATTTTATTTTAAATTTCTAATTTAAAATTTCCACCAGTTGTTAATCAGTAATATGACTCAGTTTACTGTTGTAATGGAATGATGTGATGGATGCCTTGGTTGGTTTGACTGTTGAAGAATATTATTTGAATTGTTCATTTATTCAGTACATAGTGGTGTATGTTCATTGACGATCAATCCCAATTTCTCACCTTGATGTTACGGGCATCTAATAAACCAGGGATTGATCGATAAAATAAATTAAGAACACAGGTTGAAATGATATACACCTGTGACCCTGATTTGGATTGAAATGATAGATCCATCCCTGAAGTATCGAGAAATTTAAATTTAAAATCACTTGGCCATTTAATAGATAATTATATACAGACATCGGTTGGTTAAATGATTGTAATATTTGATAATTTGTTTGATAGAACTTTTCCATTTCAATTAACGTACCCATACTCGACAATTTAATTCTTTAAAAATCCTGAGCTGGTATGTTGAATTAAGAAGGGTTAAAGAAATTTTTCCAAAATTAAGTGGGAATTATTTTAAATTTGAATTTGAATATGAAAAGAATCTTTCTAAATTAAGAGTTGGATTAGAAGGGAATACGTTCTTAGGGAACCAAATTTTGGAAGATATGGGAATCGAGGGTGTCGGGGTTATTTAACTCAGTTCAAATATATTTCACTCTTGAAGCCAAATAGTTGTTGAGCAGGGTTGAAACAAGATAGGGAATTTAATGAACTCCATTGAGATCGGAGGATAAATTCGAGTATCTGAATTTGGAAGGAAGGAAAGATTTTGATTAGAGAAATTTATTTAAATAATATTTATGTATTTAATTCCAAATAATTATTCTTCCTTTAAATTTATTACTTACTTTCACTTATCACTATGATATTTCAAATAATTTTTCCTTATATTTCATTTCTAAATTTTCTAGTAAACCTTATTTTTAAGTATATATATATATATAATATTTAAACTACTGTTTATTTCAAAATTTTATATTCTATATCTATATATTTATTTATTTATACAAAATTCATCATTATTATTATTATTATTATTATTAGTATTTATATGACATTAGTTTACAAGTATTTGAAATTATAAATTCCTTCCGAGTGGAAATGCTTGGGTTTGAACCGCTGGTTCAAATGGAGTTAAGATATAAGCTTTATTTCTGAATCGATTTCAAACCATTTTCAAATAAGGAAGATGGACTTTATTCTACTAAATATTAAATTATCTCCTAAGGGATTGAAAGCAAGTATGGAAGAATATATTCTATTGGAATCTGAATCGATTGTGATAAGTTGAAATCGTTTGAGATTAAATATATTCTATTTGAACATAAGCCTATTTTTGAAATACTATATGATTATAGTATGAGAATATGATATGATTTATGATATTTCAATATGAAACTACATTCTATATTTTGAATATAGATTGGTTCAAACTGAATATGATATTTTGGTATGAAGCGAACCTTTGAAATATAAAAGAACCAACCGATGTGAAAAGATGTAAGCGTTAGTTGTCAAAGAGACCGGAGTCGGCATAAGGCATACTCTCTGTCAGTGTCGATACCACTTTGACAACTGTAAACGTTTGACGTATCTGTGCACGTTCCGACGTATCCAGAATGAGATATGATGACTTGGAGGCGATTATTTAATCGAATGAAGATGAACGATTGCGAAATAGCCCTGACCTTCGGGTCAGAATTGAAATGACTAAAACAGGAGCTATACCGTGACTAATTGAGGTTAGCGCCTTTGATCGGACACACTTCTTCGATGCTATTTATATGACTATGATGATGATGTTTTGGGCCCATTTAATTTTATGATTATGGGAGTGTGTTCCGAGGTGGGCGGTAGTGGCTGCTATGCGTTACCACCGGTCCGGGAGTGCAATTGGTAGAATCCTACCCTGGGCATTGCCTCGAGTGCCTTGTCATATATATCCTTATCGAGCCCATACGATTTTGATTTAGTGTTGCTTTCTATGGAGTGCCCTCTGATAACACCAGTACGGTGAATTTACGGTACTGTATAGACTGTGATGCCTATAAACGGCGTAAGGGTAATATGGTAATCCCGCTTACGCTATTTTCAGTATTTATACTTTACTGGATAGACACTATCATAATAGCGTACTATATTATGTATGTATTAGTTTAACGGATCCTTGAGAGATGGAAAATCCCGTAACATCTCTTGAGTTACTGTACCCATGGCACTACTGTTATTTCGTATTTTGATTTGACTAATATGAGATGATTTAGTGCTGATCCGAGTGTTTGTTGTGTTTTCTTTTTTTGCAATACGCTCGGGTCAGCAGACATTGCAGTTACTGAAGATGACTGTGCCTTGGAGATCGAAGACGAAGATTTGGTATATATCTAGTATATATTTATTTCCGCTGCTTATTATGTACATCTGTATATGTGTAACTCTGATATTCATTTGAATGTTATAACCAATGTATATATTTCAACTGCTTTAACTGCTATTTATTTATTATATGTTGTCCTTCCG
The DNA here is from genome assembly GCA_030737875.1 of Allium sativum. Classification (NCBI taxonomy): domain Eukaryota; kingdom Viridiplantae; phylum Streptophyta; class Magnoliopsida; order Asparagales; family Amaryllidaceae; genus Allium; species Allium sativum. The sequence goes on from CM060913.1 coordinate 1,012,390,295, forward strand.
CTGTGAGATTCTGTGATTTTATTTTTCCTTCTTTCTTTCTTTTTCTTCTTTTTCCCAATAACTACCTGCATTTGCGATTTGTTTAGGTCGACATGTGTGGTTTATTGTCGATTTGAACGGTCAAAAATATGGGTCGTTACAGTTGGTATCAGAGCGATGGTTAGCGATAACCCTGGCTCTGTTTGGGAATTAACTCATTAGAGATGGGGTTAGTAATGCCCTAGAATGAGTTTGAGTGATATGAGAGAGCGTATTTGTATTTTGATATAAAAATGGTTTTATTGTGTTGGCTTGTTCTGTTGAATATTTATGGGTTCTGGTTGATATATGGGACGCCATCGTATCGATAGGAATTTATAAATAATCGAACAGGATGGATCGACATAATATGGTTTTCATTCATATTCTAAATATTTATATATCAAATATAATATTGGTTCAAGTATATGTGAAATCGTTTTAGTAGGTGGTAATTTTAAGCTATTACCTAATATGGTTGATTCGATAATAAATTTCATAAGGAAAATTCAAATGATCTATGAGAACAATTTGAAAATGAAATGATATCCAAATAAAATTGGGTGAGAAAGATTGAGATTTAAATATAAATGAACTTGAAACTTGATCCTGGGGTATCTTTGGAAATAGTTGCCAAGTTTTAACTAATACTATATTTTAGGTATGATCGAAAAGAAATGGTTTTAAAGATTATTCAAAGTGGTATAATCCCTCCTTGGACCTTAGAAACGATGTCGGTAATGAGTGCACACATTATCGATGTTACTCCAAAGAGTCTAAGTGGGGGAGAGACCACTCAATGATTATTAAAATCAGTTTTGACCAAGGATTTTGAATTTAACTCCATATAGTATAAATTTTATATAAAGGTATTAATATATAATATTTGAAGGATGAATTTGAGTTTAAACCCAGAATTTAAATTTTGAGTTCTTTGATGACCAAAGATTTGGTTTTAAAATTTGTATATGGTAAGTTTTTTTTATAAATTATATAAGTATATATGTATGCTATTTTAAACTTGATTTGAAAAATCCGGAATCGAGTATTGAGTTTACCTCAACTAATAACAACTATAAATCTATTTAAAGCGAAATTTTGAATTCGAGATTTATAAAATTTATATTACGAGCCTGAAATGGCGCGGTAGTTCGAAAATTCGATTTCTAACTTTGAATAAATATATAAAATTCAATATAAGTTGGAATTGGATAAAACGAGAAACTCTAGGATCGAATTGACCATATCTTTCTAATGAATGTAAGAAATTTAGTTTTTTTTACTTTATAAATGGTAAGTTATGACTAAATTAAAATTTAGAAATAGCGCTATGGAATTTATATATTCATATATACTTTATTAATATATAAGTTTAGAAATGGAAATCTTATAAAAGGTTTAACTTAAGGAAAGTGAGTAATGATGATTGGAGACTAAGTCTAAATTTAAAATCATGAACAACATTGATTTAATTAAAATTATGGATCTACTTGAAATAAAAAGAAAAGTAATGGACGAGAGAAAATGATTAAGATTTGAATCGAAGTGCCAAACATGAATAATATGGTGCAAATATATAATTGGCTTATACGGGGTAATAACAGTTAACGAATTCTAAATCCGAATTTGGGGAAATCGTAGTTCGAGTTGATGGATTCAATAAAATGAAATTGACTTGGAAAATTTTAATAAGTCAGTCTAGAACCAATACAGAACTTTGGTTATATAAGAAAAATTTGACTCATATTAGTAAGTGATGAGTAGGCGAGTCAAGTAGAGTTAATAAACGGGATGAAATAAAAATGGTTTATATAAAACCATGACGAACCTAACCCGTTATATAGATTCGAAGTTAACCCAAATGAGGGAGCAACTGAAATAAACTTGAGGTTTAGAATATGAGATAAGGTGATAAAAATGTAAACCAAGTCTAATTTGTTAAATTAGAATATCGAAAGGACTTTGAACTAAGAAGATTAAATTTAGATAGGTGAAGAAGAGAGTGGTTAATATATGAAGGAAGTACCAACATAAGAATAGCGAGATGCAGACACAAGTGAAAGGAGTGAATGTGAATGAACTTGAGCTAGTTCAGAATAAATGAATCCGAACTAGTTCAAGTGAATGGTTAAGCTAATGTGGGTAAACAAGATATTATTCAACGCAAAAGGATAAAGTAACTTTGAATAAGTAATGAAGTGGCAACTTAATTTATATTTATGAAATTATGTTTTATTTAAATCGAGTTGGTTGGAAACAATAAAAAAAAAAAAATTCAATGTTGTTTGAAATTGAATGTTTGAAAATGAAGCGAATAGAAATATATCGAGATTGAATAAGCAAATGAATATGAATTCATTTCTTGAATAAAGAAGTGACCACTAGTTTTGGAATGATGAAGACTTAAAATTAGAAAATTTAGAATCCGAAAGTTGGAAGTTCCAAAATAAATGAGTCAAGGTTGATGCGTAAATTTGAAGTATTCAATAAGCTGAAACAAAATGAGCATAACTTTTGTATGGATGATCAGATTCGGGCGATTCTGGACTTTTCAGAAACCTTAGAATCTGAACTAGAATTGTCATGAATAGAGCCTCATCAGAGTTTTTTTCAAGCCTACATGTTGAAATTTAAGATTTAGTCAAAGTCGTATGCGTAGAAAATAAAAATTCTGAACTGAATATCGATATTGTTTTGACCATAACTCTCTAACCGAGTATCGGATTTTGATGTGCGAGTACAATTCGGAAAGGCCAGAATGTAAACTAAAACTTTCTCTTAATATGATGAGTCAAATTCTGATGTTTAGAGGGTTAAAAACTGGGTTGAACAATTCAGATCTGCATTTTTCAGTGTACGGGCTGAGATGTTCGCCTTCACTAAAATAGTCATAACTTTTGAGCAAATCGTCGAAATTCGACGAATCCGGACAATTCGGAAAGCCTGAAATAAATGCTACAACTTTTGCCTAGTATGTTTTAGTCAAATTCCAACTTTTAAAGGGTGATAATCAATGATTTGTTCGCTGGTCCGCTATGAAGATCTTGGTTTTGTGGTTAAATTACTTTGTATATGTTGTGTAAGCTATATAAATTCGCCATATATTGTTATATATTTGATTCTTAGGCATGTTTGAGTGTTTTAGTAGGTGCAAGGAGTCGGAACTACGCTTGGAGCTCGCGTGCGCTAAATACTAAAATGCTAAGGTAAAGCAAAATGCAAATAAACGCTTAAAGAGGTAAGTATTTGGGGTTATGTAAAGCTTGGTGGTTTTGTTTTTGTTTTCCCCTGGTTCAGGGATGCCTCATCGTTGATGAGAAGTATATTTAGGTTAATATATGTATCGGGATTTTTCCCGGGGCTCTCCGTACAGGGGAGATGCTGCCGAAATTTTCCGTGATTTCGGGAGTTAGAAAATTTATGAGTTTACAACTTTATAACTTATTTTATAAATACTATTTTAAGTATGAATTTGAAATAGATATGTGTTTAAATTCGTTTCGTTTTCTTTTCGAGGACGAAATGCTTTTAAGTGGGGGAGAATGTAACATCCCACAATTTTTGTATATTTATTTTTTTTCAAGTTAAAAAGAATAAAATGGGAAGATACTAGATACAAATCAAATTTCGTTGATTATAATGGTGATGATTATTTGAATGGAGTATAAATAGATTTTTTTTTTTTTTTTTAGTTTATACTTAGAATTTGTGAAATTTGGAAATTCACATTTTATTTATTTAAATAATTTGAGTTATTTAGTTAAATTGGAAATTCGAATTTAACTTGAAATGGAGAATTCTAAGTTAGGTAATAATAACTGTAATTCAAATTTAAATTCAAAATTAGATTTGAAATGGAAGGAATTTGTTTATAAAATTTATATAAGTTATAATTTGACTTAAATTTGAATTTAGTGAATAATTAAATTGAATTAAAACAGTTAACTGAATAATTGAATATTTTATTTATTTAATTAACTGTGGAATTTAACGGTTTCGGAGACTATCTCGGAATTCGACGAAACTGGCGCCATCAGAACCGGAACAGTGATTTATTATAGGATTTCAATTTGCGTTACAATCCGACTTACCGTTCGACCGTACGAGAGAAAGTGTGAAAGAGACCTATGTAATTGGATAATTGTTTGTTTCTTATGTTGGGCCTATATATATATATAAAACTTAGACCCATTCTCCGCTACATCAGCCATTTCTTTACTACGTTTACTTTTCTTCATTTGTTTCTTTCTAATGGCTGAGAAATCAAGTTAAAACCCTAGATTTAAAATCAAATTTCACCTCAAAATGAAACTTCTCCAAACCCTAGCTTATTATATGTCAAAACGAAGCTCTTGGCGATACGAACTGACGGGTGTTCTCAGATTCAACATGCAATGCACCATTTGGCCGGAATCCTTGGTCAAAGCTTCAGATTTCGAAACCCAAAGTCAATATTGGGCGTTTTCAATTCTGAGGTTAATTGAGAAATCTAAGATATGGGTTTTGTAGAGGAGGAGAATACGAGTGCGACAGTGGTGGTCGGAGGTTGTATAGTCGAGTGGGTGGTCGGGAATTTGAGTTTGAAACCGGAAATTCATTTCCGTTCGTGTCTTCGTCGGTGGCAGGTAGGACTACCGGAGGTGGTGGCTCGGGGACCCTGGGGCGCGGAATTCAATGCATGTCAATTTGGTGGCGGTCGCTGCCCTTAAGATGGCCGGAGTTGGGGAAATTCGGTGGTCAAACATGGACGTTTTTAAGGGGTTTCCGCCGGTTACTGTAGCAGGTAAAGAGGTGAGCGGGAAGAAGGAAGGGTGACGTGGCAGATCCGGATTTGGTGAGAGATATTTTTTTTATTTTTTTTATTTTTTTTTTATTTAAATTTCAAACGGTAAAACACTGATAACTTTCTCGTTTTAACTCGGAATTGGACGCGGTTTGTTGCGTTGGGATCGTGGAGGAATTGCGGACGTTTTGGCACTAACCAGGCTGCGTTCTGAGATTGTCAAATTTTGGGCCTTTTCTGGATGTTCGATTCGAATTGAAACCCGAAGGTGAGTGTTTCTTCACTCACGTAATACTAAATTTATCCCATATTTGGTTAATTAAACTACGATGTGAATTTGGTTGCATGGTGGTGTTGTTTGATGGATGATTGCTTTAAATTTGACATGCAAGGGTTAACATGCAAATAAAAATCGATGATTAGTTGTTTAAAATTTTATTTTAAATTTCTAATTTAAAATTTCCACCAGTTGTTAATCAGTAATATGACTCAGTTTACTGTTTGAATGGAATGATGTGATGGATGCCTTGGTTGGTTTGACTGTTGAAGAATATTATTTGAATTGTTCATTTATTCAGTACATAGTGGTGTATGTTCATTGACGATCAATCCCAATTTCTCACCTTGATGTTACGGGCATCTAATAAACCATGGATTGATCGATAAAATAAATTAAGAACACAGGTTGAAATGATATACACCTGTGACCCTGATTTGGATTGAAATGATAGATCCATCCCTGAAGTATCGAGAAATTTAAATTTAAAATCACTTGGCCATTTAATAGATAATTATATACAGACATCGGTTGGTTAAATGATTGTAATATTTGATAATTTGTTTGATAGAACTTTTCCATTTCAATTAACGTACCCATACTCGACAATTTAATTCTTTAAAAATCCTGAGCTGGGATGTTGAATTAAGAAGGGTTAAAGAAATTTTTCCAAAATTAATTGGGAATTATTTTAAATTTGAATTTGAATATGAAAAGAATCTTTCTAAATTAAGAGTTGGATTAGAAGGGAATACGTTCTTAGGGAACCAAATTTTGGAAGATGTGGGAATCGAGGGTGTCGGGGTTATTTAACTCAGTTCAAATATATTTCACTCTTGAAGCCAACTAGTTGTTGAGCAGGGTTGAAACAAGATAGGGAATTTAATGAACTCCATTGAGATCGGAGGATAAATTCGAGTATCTGAATTTGGAAGGAAGGAAAGATTTTGATTAGAGAAATTTATTTAAATAATATTTATGTATTTAATTCCAAATAATTATTCTTCCTTTAAATTTATTACTTACTTTCACTTATCACTATGATATTTCAAATAATTTTTCCTTATATTTCATTTCTAAATTTTCTAGTAAACCTTATTTTTAAGTATATATATATATAATATTTAAACTACTGTTTATTTCAAAATTTTATATTCTATATCTATATATTTATTTATTTATACAAAATTCATTATTATTATTATTATTATTATTAGTATTAGTATTTATATAACATTAGTTTACAAGTATTTGAAATTATAAATTCCTTCCGAGTGGAAATGCTTGGGTTTGAACCGCTGGTTCAAATGGAGTTGAGATATAAGCTTTATTTCTGAATCGATTTCAAACCATTTTCAAATAAGGAAGATGGACTTTATTCTACTAAATATTAAATTATCTCCTAAGGGATTGAAAGCAAGTATGGAAGAATATATTCTATTGGAATATGAATCGATTGTGATAAGTTGAAATCGTTTGAGATTAAATATATTCTATTTGAACATAAGCCTATTTTTGAAATACTATATGATTATAGTATGAGAATATGATATGATTTATGATATTTCAATATGAAACTACATTCTATAATTTGAATATAGATTGGTTCAAACTGAATATGATATTTTGGTATGAAGCGAACCTTTGAAATATAAAAGAACCAACCGATGTGAAAAGATGTAAGCGTTAGTTGTCAAAGAGACCGGAGTCGGCATAAGGCATACTCTCTGTCAGTGTCGATACCACTTTGACAATTGTAAACGTTTGACGTATCTGTGCACGTTCCGACGTATCCAGAATGAGATATGATGACTTGGAGGCGATTATTTAATCGAATGAAGATGAACGATTGCGAAATAGCCCTGACCTTCGGGTCAGAATTGAAATGACTAAAACAGGAGCTATACCGTGACTAATTGAGGTTAGCGCCTTTGATCGGACACACTTCTTCGATGCTATTTATATGACTATGATGATGATGTTTTGGGCCCATTTAATTTTATGATTATGGGAGTGTGTTCCGAGGTGGGTGGTAGTGGCTGCTATGCGTTACCACCGGTCCGGGAGTGCAATTGGTAGAATCCTACCCTGGGCATTGCCTCGAGTGCCTTGTCATATATATCCTTATCGAGCCCATACGATTTTGATTTAGTGTTTCTTTCTATGGAGTGCCCTCTGATAACACCAGTACGGTGAATTTACGGTACTGTATAGACTGTGATGCCTATAAACGGCGTAAGGGTAATATGGTAATCCCGCTTACGCTATTTTCAGTATTTATACTTTACTGGATAGACACTATCATAATAGCGTACTATATTATGTATGTATTAGTTTAACGGATCCTTGAGAGATGGAAAATCCCGTAACATCTCTTGAGTTACTGTACCCATGGCACTACTGTTATTTCGTATTTTGATTTGACTAATATGAGATGATTTAGTGCTGATCCGAGTGTTTGTTGTGTTTTCTTTTTTTGCAATACGCTCGGGTCAGCAGACATTGCAGTTACTGAAGATGACTGTGCCTTGGAGATCGAAGACGAAGATTTGGTATATATCTAGTATATATTTATTTCCGCTGCTTATTATGTACATCTGTATATGTGTAACTCTGATATTCATTTGAATGTTATAACCAATGTATATATTTCAACTGCTTTAACTGCTATTTATTTATTATATGTTGTCCTTCCGCTGTGAGATTCTGTGATTTTATTTTTCCTTCTTTCTTTCTTTTTCTTCTTTTTCCCAATAACTACCTGCATTTGCGATTTGTTTAGGTCGACATGTGTGGTTTATTGTCGATTTGAACGGTCAAAAATATGGGTCGTTACACCGAGCGAAATTCCTTTTCGTCACATTTGGTATCAGAGCTTTGGTTTACAAAGCTCAGAGAACACGACACATTAAAACCATACGAAAGAATTCATCAGATATTGGGTTAGTAATATCCAATGGGACTGACTCGTTAGAGATAGGATCAGTAGTATCCTAGAACGAGTGTGAAGAGTATATTTGAAAAATGAAAACCAATTTTGTTTTGAAAATTTAAAATTAATTATTTGTATTTGATTATTTAGTTTATATTGATTTGGACAGTCCAGTATATAAAGATTTTGCATATACGCCTTGCAAACGTGTATTTGAAATTTTAATATACTGGATAGATATAGAATCACATTCTAGACACCCGGAGATGGTTCTGATGATTGATCGATCATCATCAGAATTTATGTTCGTGTTTTGAAGATGTAATATCTATATATCTCCTATTGATTGGTGTGAGAACCAAAAACTAGGTAGGGCTTATTGTAGTGATTTGGTATCAAAAACATGATTTTTGTATGTGTATCAAAGTTATGAATTTCAAAAGCTAATCAACTAATGCATTGATGTTTGTGTTGTTTGTTTATTTGTTTGATAATTTTGAACCATTATGCCAAATTGTACCAAATATTAAATTATATTGAAAATTGGTTGCGTTTGCTTGCATATACTTGTACTTATATTGGACAGGTCATAGCAAGGAGGCTAGAGCAGAGAATAAAATTTGTTTGCCCGACAAATAGGTACATGTTTACTACATAATTTACTGTTTTGTTTGGGTGATGATGATTTTATGAGCCTATTGGCTAGCCGTTTGGCTTTTTCTTTTTGAGATCAGAAGGCCTATATGGCAATTTCGGGATTTTCCCGTGGCTCCCGGTGCAGGGGAGGTTATGGCGAAATTTTTTGAAAATTTAGGGTGTTAGCCAAATTTTTGAAGAATTTGAAAATTCTCAGAAACTGAAAATTTGGAGAATGGAACCCAGATCGAACTTAGAGTTGAATGATCAAACCACTTTCGACTTTGTTCCTTTTCGGGGACGAAAAGTTTTAAGTGGGGGAGATTGTAACAACCCGAAAATCTGGGCCAGTTTAAAATTTTTATTTTGGCAATTTTAGCGAATTTTGATTATTTAAAATGAATTATTTTAAATAATAACGATCAGAAATTTAATTTGAATATAATTATAACGTATATATTATATACGTCGTCGTTAGAATATAAATAATTACATATAATTATAAATAGAATTGAACATGGCGCGGTAGTTCGATAATTCGATTTCAAACTTCAATTGAATGCACCGGGTGCAAAACAATCCGGATTTTAGTGAGACCAAAAAACATTAGGATCCAATTGATAATATCTTTCCAACGAATCCTAAAAGTCAAAATTTCATAGCGGGAATCAAAAGATATGTCTAGTTGAAAATTCTGAATAGTCGCTATGGAATTCAGGCCCTTAAAAATGGGAATTTTGCAAACGACCTCCGTTTCCGACGAAACCAGTTTTGTTGGATCAGGAATGTCAAATTATTACTAGATTCCAATTTTCATAATTTTTGAAATCAATATGTGGGCGTGGCATACTTAAACGCATTTGACCAGTTTTAGTAGATTTTAATCGACTGGAAAATGGCCATTTTTCAAACGGCCTCAGAAATCGATGAAATTAGTTTTGTTAGGACCGTATCGTCAATACGAAGCTAGAAATAATTTTTCTGTAATTTGTAGAGTCCGTATGTGGCCGCGGTAAATTAAAATGTGCATTCCAATGGAAAATATAAAGAGTTATATTTAAATTTGAATCAAAACTGATCGAAACAGTCGAATCAGCTTGCGAAACATATCCCATTGTGTTCGGAATGGGGGTAATTAGCTAGGGACGACAGTCGGCGGGTTTGATTTCGAGTTCAAATGTAAAGCCAACTTTAAGGTGAATAAAATTAATGGAAAATAATAAAATATAAATTAATTTTCGTTAAGCCCTTACCCTCCTTCTTACCTTTTCCCGTCGTGCTTCAGACCATAACAAAAAAAAGAAGGGGAAATCGAAAAGGGGAAACTGCACCCCCTCCCATCGCTGCAGCGCCGCCATCGTGCCATCGAAGGCCGTCGCTCCTCCCTCCACTTCCTCCTCCACTCCTTCGCTCCCTCCCCTTCTTCTCCGTCCTCCTGTGTAGTCGCTGGCCCCTTCAAGTCCTAAATCGACTGAAGCCGCCTCCCACAGCCACCACCGGCCAACCCAGACTCCTCCGCCGAACCCTCCAGCCGCCATGATGAATCCAGCGCCCACTGACACCCTCACCATTCGCTGTAAGTTTAGATTTTTATTTTATTTTAATGTGTTTGTTTCATTTCAGTTTTCACGTCATAATCTTTAAATATAACTTGATTTTTCAGTTTATATTAATACAGAATTTTTATATGTGAAGAGATAGGATTTTTATATTCGAAAAGTTCAAATTTTTATATAGAAGAAAGGTTGGATTTTTAAAGAGAATTTAGATTTTTATTGATATAAAGTTACGATTTTTAATCATATAAAACCTCGATTTTTAGTTAGGAAAAAAAATCCGATTTTTATATGCATAAATTAGAAACAAAAATACGATCTTTACTATGAAGTTAGTGATACAAAAATGAGATTTTCATATATGAAGTAGCGATAAAAATACGATTTATATATATATGAAGTAGCGAATAAAAACGTAATTTTTATCTATATAGTAGCGGTATAAAAATTCGATTTTTATATATTGAATAGCAAAATAAAAATTTGATTTTTATATATTGAATAGCGAAGTAAAAATATGATTTTTATATATGTAGTGGCTACGGGCAACGAAGTTGAAAAAGATGCGATAACGATGAAGATTTCCTGCATTAGAAGTGCCGTGGAGTTAGGATAGCTATTGGTGAGAATTTCTCACTCTTCAATTTCTTTTCTAGTTATATATATATATATATATATATATATATATATATATATATACTAGGATGCAGACGGTGCTTAGTAGCACCCGACACAATCATCCACAGACCATGGACTTGTTTGTTTGATTGCAAAAATTAGTTAGATTATTTGATTGAAATTTGAGTTGTTTGGTGAAATGGAATGGATTGGTTGATGTGTGAATGGCGTGGGCCTTCACTAGACCGGGGATGAGGCTAGGCCTCGTCCCGTTTCTAGTATCGTGCCGTTATGCCGCCGAAATTTTCTAAAATGTGTTAGAAAAATAAAAATATCAATTTTATTGAATAAATGAACTGAATAGAAATTCATGTGTTAAAATAAAATGTTTTATCGTTAAAAATATAATTTTTAACGTGAATGTAAATAAATAAATATTCATTTACAAACCGGACGGTTTGTTTATGTACACCTATTTGAAGGACATTGATTGGGACGACAAATTTTACACATCGCCCGACTGCACAAATAAAAATCTATGTTTGATTGCTTGAAACCCCACACGGGTATTGGGATGATATTTGACGCACACTAATCCCGATTGTTCAGTTGTATGTCGATCGATTGATTGACAGGCTGTTGTAAGCGTTGAATATTTATATTTGATGCTTATACAATATAGAATGCACTTTGGATGATGGTTGATTATTCATCGTTGTTGATATATACATGTGTTGTAGAAAATCCATATAATTAACATTATATGGTAATTGATTGGGCCTCATTCCAGTTTTAAAATAAAAGAATATTTGAAAAAGAATATTTGTAATAGAAACATTTGAAAAAGAATATTTGAAAAAGAATATTTGAAATAGAAACATTTGAAAAAGAATATTTGAAAACGAATATTTGAAAATAGAAACATTTGAAAAAGAATATTTGAAAAAGAATATTTGAAAATAGGAATATATGAAGCCGTATTGATTAGATTGACGCCATTTTGACGTGAACGATATTTATATCGATTTTATTCATTTTATAATGAATATCGAAAGTGATTTCAAAATCTGATATTTTGAAAAGAATTGAATATAAATAAATTCGAATTGAAATTGAATATAAATGAAGTCGAATTGAAATTGAATATAAAAGAATTCAAATTGAAATTGAATATAAACGAATTCGAATTTAAATTGAATATAAATGAATTCGAATTGAAATGGAATAGAAATGAATTCGAATTGAAATTGAATTGAAAACGAACTAAAATTGAATTAGAAATCAATTTGAATTGAAATCAATTTGAAATGAATTTAAAAGGAATTTATATTGGAATATTCAATTTTGATTTGAAATTGAATATGAAGTTGAAACCGTTTTGAAAATGAATTTAAAACGATTTATAAAGCACGTTTTGAATATAAATCGACGAAATATATATTATATATATTATATATATATATAATATAATGGCCTGAATAGAACGCGCCGCGCCGCGGCAGTTCGCGAATTTTGACCATGGACTTCGAACGGATATTACGTGAGATCCGACCGTCGGATTCTCCTGAAACGGGAACCGTTGGGTTCGTATCGAAAAGAGCTTTCTGATGAATATTATAAATTTGAAATCTAACGGTTGGATTTGGAATTATGTCCAAAACAAATTTGGAAAAGGTCGTTGTAAGTGCAGTTCGATGACCGTTGATGGAAATCGACTGTACGGGCCTTGATAAAATTATTAAAAATAGTAATAATTTGTGTACAATCATAAGAAATGATTTAGAAAGAATTGGGATGATATACTCCATATTTGAAAAGATAAAAGTAGATTTTTATCGAAATGAACTACCTTTGAACTAGAATTATAATTCTATTTATTTTTAAAATAATTTTTTTTTGAGCAAACGGATATGTAGCGCGAGGCTACACAGCCGGTTAAATATTAGATAGAAATAGTTTTCCAACTGACAAACCCAGTTGGTAGTTCAAAAAACAACCATCACCCCAAGTTTAAGACACTTCATACAACACAAAAAGAGCATACTACGAATACAACTACAAAAGCATGCAGATCAAAGTGCTAACCATCATAATTATACAAATACTACTAACAGAATTAAAGAAGCATCATCAGACTTCACATAAGCTCCATGCTAGATGCTGTATCATTGCTATCAACAGATGTAGCCGGAGAAGTGGCCACCGGCAGAGCAAACCTGAAAACAGCAGCATGATTGTCTCCAGAACCTGAGCAGGACGAAAAAATATGAATGATGCGGTGACAAATAGACATGATCGAACTAGCTTTGTTATTAAAAATCCTTGCATTTCTTTCTTTCCACACACACCAACTATAAACAGCCAGGAAGATATCGAGTAGTGGACCAGAATCAGATTCCCAATGATAAAAGAAAGAAGAAATGATGGGGATGAAACCAATTAAGTGGGTACTTGATGCGGCCCAAATTGGGAAGGTATAGTCGCAAGAGAAGAAAAGATGATGAACGGATTCAGCATGAGAATTACAGAAAGGGCAGTTAGGGTCTGTAACCACATTGCATTTGAAAAGCTTCTCTCTTGTATTGACCTTTTCATGAATCAAACACCATTGGAAGAAGAGAATTCTTGGAGCCAGCTTGCATTTCCAAATTCTTGAGAATTTAAACATTCTACCAGAAAAATTCAGATAATTGTAACATGATGATACAGAAAAGCCTCTAGAAGGAGAGAGAACCCAAACAAAATGATCAACCAAGATATTTAGTTGAGTGTTGCATATGAGTGCAAAGATATTCAGCAACTGAGAAAGAGTACTCCGATCAAAAAGCGAACCTGGAACTAAACTAACATAACCATTGTTAAAAGCATCAGCAACATAAAGCAGAGGATTAGTTTGAAGAGAAAAGAGTGAAGAAAAGTTAAGAGAGAGAGGTAAAATAACCAGAATTTCCAATGATTGCATTGGAATGGATTTGAATCGAAATTGTCTTCGGAATATTTCGATGTTGGATTTCGTAATTATACAGATGTTGTTATGGAAATTTGAAAGATATAGATATATATATCGTTATTTCCAATACGATATCTGTTGGTCGTAGAATCTGATATTGAATATAAGCCTATATATTTTCTATTCAGAACCTTGTATTTAATATCAAATGTGATTTGGGTTTGTTGTGAATGGTGTCTTGATTAACACTGTTTTTGAACCCATTTGAGAAAAAATTAAATCTTTTTATTTAGATTTAATGAAGTGTACCAATTAAATAATATTTAATTGGAATTGAATTGATATTGATTTTTGGGTTTATCGTGGACAGTGTTTTAAATAACACTCGTTCTTTAACCCGATAATTAATGAAATGTGACTTTGGGTTTATCGTGAACCGTGTTTTAAATGACACTGATTCTTTGACCCAGTTAACGATTAAAACTAAGTGGAGTTTTAATGAATCTTTAATTAGATTGAAAAGATCGAGAATGGAGTATCACCAGTTTTACTCCAGGCGATAGTTAAATCTTTAATTAGATTTGAACGTGAAATGGTAATTGAATTTACCGACAACACCGTGGTGTTAGATATGAAGTATGACCAGTTTTACTTCATAGGATGAATAGGTTGGGATTGGGAAATAAAATAAATGATTACTTCGGTGTGGTTCGCTAATCCCGACTAGTTTGAAATGATATTCAAAGGAGATTAAAGAATAAATTTAAAGAATTTATCTTGGATAAAATTAATGGGAACTTTTCCCAAAGTATAGGAATATTTGAATAAAAGAATATTCTGAATTGGAATGAGGCGTATGTTGTGTTTGTGTAACACTTTTATAATATATACGCGAGTTATTCAGAAAGACCGGGTTTATCCCATTCTGAATAACTGATTCGACGTGGTGTCGAAGATGAAGACGGTGGTCGAAGACCAGAAGTCTTCACGTCGTTTGGATAATTACTGATGATCTTGATTGGGTTGTACACCCAAGAAGATGGAAACAGTTGGTGATCGCCCAGACGTACTTGGAGATCGATGGATATGAGGGGTACTAGGTGTCCCCGATTTCTTTCAGACCCAGAACGGACTTGTAAATGGACTGTGTGTCTGACATTGATTTTAGTCTGTGTGATTGATCTCTATTAAATATATATCTGTTTGGCGGCGGAGAATTTATTCTCTTGCTTAACGCCCTTCTCTGAGACGTACGAGCTCAGAGGTTATATACTGATGGATATCAAACGCATAGAGTGAACTGCTGGTGTGGCATGCCTAAGTGGCGAATGATCATGGCTTCTGTTGAAAAGCAAAGTCTTGTGGTTGATGATCGAAGCACGGCCTTTGTGGCGTAGCTTTGTGTAACGTTTACTTCGCGAGTTTCACACCCGGTATGAACCAAAAACGGGAGACGGACGTAAGGGAGGGCATGCGTTTCTTTCTAGTTAGAAGTGGCGTCAGTGGTTTTACACGCCCTGACGAGTTTGAATTATGTGGTTGTTGCTGTTGCGAGGCGCCTCGGTTTGATCGGACGATCCGGGTCCGATGGAGTCATTCGTTGGCTCATTTACGCCCCAAAGGGCGGGGAAATGCAGTGTTCAGGAATTTTAATCCACATCGGTGGACCGGCTTTGACGATCCAAAGGCTTGACTGAGTACTTGCCTAAGGGGCGGGCTAGAGCGTCTCGAATCGGTTGAGGACTATCTTTTGCCTCTGTTCATAGACGGAAATCCAATTTCCAAACACGCGACATTGCGATTTTGATTGTATAACCTATATATGGCGACATAGTGTTATGGGGCATTCATGCCGCCTATGATTGATACTTATGATTTGAAGTTTTTTTATACACTATACACTTATAATAGTATCGAAATGATTTCTTTTAAATGTATCAAGCATTCTAGGCTATTATAAGGTAAAAACCCTATCCTCCGGCTTGCGTTGCATTGTGTAATAGGACCTGGGTCTTATAATAGCTTCATTTTTCTTTATTTAGCATTGCGCTGTTGTTTTATGCACTGGTATTCTTGGGAGGAAACCCGTTCCGTGTTATACGGCGTGGTCCTTTGATTTGCCTAACTTTAAAATAAAGATTAATAACTGTTTTAGTTCTCACACCAGTCACATGACTGACCTGGAGTTTATTGTTTTAACCTAAACTCTGGGTGCCCCTATTTTGACGCGTGCAGCTAGTAGTTTTGGTTTTGCAGATTTATATTCATAGGATCCTGTTTTACAGCTGGAACGATATCTGGAAAGCTTTGTATCCGTATATCTCTTCTAGTTGTGTATTGTATTATTTTCCGCTGCTATGTATTTAAATGTAATTTAAATCTCTGATATTTCTATGTAATATTCATTTATACTCTGTATATTCTTGTAATCTGATGCACTGTTGTAATATACAATGAAATGTTCTTTTGTATGCGTTCTGTTTTGTCATGTTCTCAAACGATAGGGCGTCTCGAACGGTCTGGGTCGGTTTAGCGACTGGTTCGGACCGAGCGAAATTCCTTTTCATCACATACACCCTACTTCGGTGCGACCGACTTAGCCATGCTTCCGGCCCGATTTCTGTCATTTACCGGATGTGAGGCTAGAAACTACGCTTATCTATCTTTCATTAATAGCACGATTACTTTGAATGCCACATTATCAGATCCGTTAATCATTAGTTGGATCTGCACAAATAGATTCTGGATATTATGCGAAGGGAATAAATCCGTTGGCCACCATATATATTTGTACAGTCCAACTCATTCGATCATTGGAAATATTCTGTCAGACATTCGTCCATATACATTCGTTCTGGGATTGAACGAAACCGAAGGCACTATTCTGTAAACAGGACAACCCTTGCTTAACACCGTCTTCAATTATCTTCATCGTATTTGATCACAACGCTTATGTCAATACGGAGTGGTTCTTTGGATAATAATCCAACCGGTCTCTCTATATTAACAACGTAAAATGGGCAAAACTTGATAGTCTGTGATTTAACTATCAAATGATAACATGTCGGTGTACAAACAACGATCTAAATTCCAAATGGAATTATCGATCCAATCATCAATCATATATATATTCATATTCCTTATTTTCTAAAATTAGAAAATATACGTTTTCAACATTGGAAAACATCTCCAATCCTCATTTTACGCATCACTACCATTCCACAACTATTAGTCCCTAACTGTAAAGTAGTAAGAGAACAATTCTCTAAGTATAAATCCCGAAGGCCGAAACCAACATCAGATCAACACTCAGAAAAATATTCAACTTACCAATCTCTAGTCAGTTTCTAATATTGTTTAACTCTATTTGATTTACTCTTATTCGAATACTATAAGTCGATTAACTCTATTGATTTAACTCTATCGAATAACTAAATTCGATAAACTCCTTTTGATTAACTCTATCGAATAACTAAATTTGATAAACTCCTTTTGATTAACTTGTATTCGGTTACTAAATTCGATTAGCTAATATTAGACTATTCTTATCGATTAACTAATATTAGACTTACTCAAATCAGGTTATTTCTAATTGAATGACTAATATTCAATTACTCTATTTCGATTATCTCTTTTATATCTCATCAATTTCCTTTTTATAACATTTATTTTCTGTTACAACTATTTCCTTTTTTAACGTTTACTTACCGTTACAAATATTTCCTATTTACAACTTCTATTTACCATTACAAATATTTCCTATTTACAACTTCTATTTACCGTTACAAATATTCCTTATTTACAACTTCTATTTACCGTTACAAGTATTCCTTATTTCTATTTATTTTCTAAATAAATATTTCCCTTTTAAATTCTATTTATTTTCTAAATAAATATCCCTTTTATAAAACTCTATTTGTTTTATAAATACTTCCTTTTTATAAAACCGTGTTCGTTTTATAAATAATATTCTTTTATAAAATCCTGTGATTTTATAAAATTCCTTTATTTCAGTATACATTGAAATATTCCTTTTTACAACTCATGGTTTCTTATGGTATTTAAAATATCAAACAACGATGATCAATATCGTTCTAACATCCAAAATCAATAACAGATTATAAATCACAACATATATCACAATATATGAAAACAGTAAAATAATTGTTGAGGAACCCAGTCGGATTCCTCCAACCTGTCTCCCTGCATCCACAGATGTTACACAGTATAATATATATCATATTTCATTTTGAAATGAAATATCCTGCTGTACATAACCATATTTGATTAACAGTACATAAATTAACTATAACTACGTTTTCAATCAAATCTATTTAACAGTCCAGTTTAACAATCAATATACAGCAGTCAATAAATAAAGTACAATTTATATTAAAATATAAATTGAGGAGAGTTAGTGAGTTTTACTCACTTTGGCAGTTCATCGTTAAAGAACGATAAACTGTTTGTTTGATTTGAATCAAACAATTTATTCGCCATAAATTCAACCGAGCTCCTATCCACTTCCAGAATATTCGGTCCTTTGATACGATCACGTCGGTATATGATACGATGAATTCCCTTTTATTTAACGGCCCACCAACCCATTCGAAAGCCCACCAGAAAATCCTTTGACCCAAAACTGCCTGCGTCCATCACATGATGTCCTTCATCACTCATCACCATAGCTGAACCGTGTTTTCCCCGTCCATCGCTATAGCAGTAGCATCGAACAACCCTCCCCCTTACTTCATGAACTCATACGGCCACACAAAGATCACCGTCCCCTGTTATCACAACTGAAATGATCAGACCCCCTAGCCCCTTTCTTTCCAAAACTGTCTTTCCCAAATGACCAAATGAACTTGCTTCCACCACAAAATTTCACCAGTCCTCACGCTTTAAACCCCCAACTTCCCACACTCGAGTATCATACAGTAGCTTCTCGCATAAAAACAAAGTCTGGCTTCACCAACTGTTGACATCTCCTCATTTCCTTATCATCGGAGCACACTGCTCCTTCAGTATTTTTGAACCCTTACTGCAAAAACAAAAAAAAAAACTCAACATCTTCCTCCCTTTAGAACTCCAGTACACGCCCAATATATTATTATCTCCACAAATTTCGAACTTCACAAACTTATCCTCCTCCATGAACACAGCAACACCCTTTTGTAAATACAGAACCTCACCCCAATAACCTCTCCGATCTGAAGCTTCAACGTCACTGCCCTTAATTCGAAAATCACCTCCTACCTCCCTTTAAAATAGCGTCCATCCCCATGCGTACCACGTTATCCTTCGTTCTCCTTCTCACTTCAGTATATCACGCGAGAACCTGTCCTACAGTCTTCAAACTTCCAAGCCGAACTACTTTGCTTCACACGAACAACAGACTTCCCCAAACTCAACTTCGACTTCGTCACTCAAAAACATCGCGCCTCTGAGCTATAGCCACCGGAAATTCATCTGACATCACCAAGTGCTGCGACTAACCCCCCTCAACTAACGCGCCAAGCCTTGACCACCCTAACTATGCCTTTCGCCGCCAGTAAACAAATAACCGCGGCCGATTTCTGCATCGTTTCCGGCCAACACAGTGAGCCGGATTAGATCTCCACCGATCATAAAGTAGTTCTCGATTAGCTCTATGTTTGCAGTTAAGGCATTTTCGATTTGATCCATGGAGTAGAAGAAATGAAGAGGAAGAGATTGGGAGATTGTGGCCATTGATTTAATCTAGTGGCGGCTACGAAGAAGCTGACCACGAAATGAATTGTTTTTCCGAAGAATTAGGTTTTAGGGTGTAAGGGTAGTAGTATTTATATCATTAAATTCGAAGACGTGGTCACCAGACTCACCTTTGGTTTCTGTGGTTGAGGAAAATGGCATACGTGTCTTCTTTTGATCCAAGAAGGTTGAGATAGAGGATACGTGGTCTCGGGTTGTCCACAAGAAATGGGTTCACGCGTTGGTTATTTGGATGGAATTTTAGACATTAAACATTTTAATAAATAATAAAAGTTAACGAAGAAAATACCCTTAAAACCACTCATACGAGCCACGAACAACGGAAACAAAAATACCATTGTGATCAGCGATGTGCCAGGATTCCAAGAATATAATAATATCGGTAGTCCAACTCCTATTGTGAAATCCCAAAATATCGATACAGGGTGCAAAATACTCCAAATAAAGAGTTGCTTATTTAATTAATTAAAAATTACAGTAAAATTCTAAAAATTAAATTATCGCTATTTCCCAAAAGAACCTTGTCTAGATTCAAACCCGATTTCCAGTTATATCGAATAAACAGTTATGGTCGATAAACGATTCTATAGCGACTTTTCTGAAATTTGATTTGGACATATCTCAAAATCTACATGACGAAATCCCGATTTTTCTCTTCCACTAGAAATATATACTCCACCAGCTCCACATGTTTCTTGTTTCACAGAAATCCGGCTTAAAACGAATCTTGTACATTCAGTTGAAGTTTAAATCGCCAAATTACGAACTACAGCGCCATTTCAAACTCGATTTTAATTATAATATAATTATACGTTCTAACATCGTCGATTAAATAATATATTCGTTATTTAAATAATTAAATAAGTTAATTATTACACCATCAAATATCCGGGTCATTACATTCTTCCCCACTTAAAAATAATTTCGTCCTCGAAATTGCTAAGTTAGAGGACGACCCTATCTATTGGAATTCCTAAGATTTGTTTACCCCTTAATTCTGATTTCAACTGAACCAATTAATATTGACTAAAATATTAATTCCTTCCGACTAACCTAAATTTTCAAAAATTTTAAAATTTTCTAACACTTTAAATTTTCGGACAATTTTGCCATAACCTCCTTTGTACAGCCCTATCGATAAAACCACAACTCGCCTCTCTAGGCCTTCTCCAACCAAAAGAAAATCAAACAGCCAAGCGGCTTGCCTAATCGGCTCATAAATCACCAAACTCAATATGAAATATAAACTTGTACCTTTTGTCGGGCATATCACTATAACCCTATCATCTGTTACCAATTCTGCATATATCATGCCATACAAATCAACTCCAAACAGTTTATATCCTCCAATCACAACTCATTCTTAACTCGAGTTCCATTCTCGATTTTCAAAATTTTAACTCACCAATTCCAATACCTTTTCAGATTATTCACTAATCAAATTCAGTTTTAATTCAACTTAGTTCAAGTTAAATTTCTAATTTGTTTATTCACATTTACTAGTTCATCTGTTTAACTCATAAGTTAAATTAAAATTTCAAATGCCTGGGTTTATTTCAAATCCATTTGAAATCATAATACCAATTCAAAACATTTGAATTTCTAAACACTTGTTTTTCTCAAAACAATTCAAAAACAGAAATCTTTGGTAGTAATCTGTTACTTAGCAACTCGAAAATGAACACTGATGATGTGGCCACACTCATCAGGGTTATTTCCCAGTTTATCGAAGTGAGTTCAATACTATAATACTTTCAATTTGAAAACATTTTCAAAATCCCCCAGGAACTTAAAATTCCCTTATTTTAATCCCAAATCTGATTTAAATTCAGATTTTATTCATCTTATTTCATACACATTAATCATATGAATTCTGATTAGTTATTTATAACCATTTCACCTTTTTTCTAATCTAATCCGATTATAATAACAACCAATACAACCAATTTTACTATGTTAATTTCAAAGCATATCATGTTGGTTCATCGTATTCAAGTGTTTAGAAACCCCGATCGATATTATGTTGCCCCACCATCGACCAGAATTCATAAGCCACTCAACCAATAAAGCTCCACAATATAAAACAAATTTTTATATCAATTAACAAATACGTTCACTCGTATATATACACTCAACTCAATCTAGGATATTACTAATCCCATCTCTACTGAGTTACGCCACAGAGCCAAGGTAATTCACTTAACCTTAAGCTCTGATACCAACTGTAATGACCCGAAAATCCGGTCCAATTTGAGCTGACTAAATAACACAAGTCCAACCCCAAATTGCACTGAAAATTCAACAAATTAATAGAAAGAAGATAGAGGGTGAGGATAGATAAGATAGAACTAGTAGAATAGAAGTAGAAGAACATCATCATCAGAGTAGCACGAATCTCACAGCGGAACGAATAAAATATAACATAACTTTTGAAATACAAACAGTATATGTATACAATAGCACTTATCAGAGTACAACACTTACAACAACAGCGGAAATAATAATAGCTATAGAATCTTGAAGCCTCCTGCTCCAAGCTCTCCAAGTGTATCTGTAAAATCCCGACTACTTGACTGCTCGTACAAAATTAGGCACCCAAGAGTTTAGGGAAAACAAAACAAATAAACTCCGGGTCAGTCATGGGACTGGTGTGAGTAAAACAGTTTGAACAAGTAAACGATATCTCATAAGACCACGCCGTATAAAGGAACGGGTTTTCCCTTATGAGAATCCAAAATATCTTTATATCAAAAACCTTTTGATATTATAATAATGCCTACCAACACATATAATAATCATCTAGCAGAAACGCTTTCATCTCACGTTCTACATATATAGTATACAAACAAAATCGCAAGCACGTATTGGTTAATGGATTTCCAACTATGACAAGGTATGGAACCACCTTCCGATCAGTGTACTCTAGGAACGATACACTAGAGTTCAACAAGAACATCTTGCAACTCAGCCACACATGACCGACCACTCATTTCGCTTGAGTGTATCGAATGTACATCACCAACGGCTGGGATCAGCAATCGTTTCCCGTATATATATGGGACAGCATTGATAGATTAAAGAAGCAAATGAATATTCTCTAGATAGGTGATTATACACCCTACTTCGGTGCGACCGACTTAGCCATGCTGCCTGCCCGATTTCCGTCATTTACCGGATGTGAGGCTAGAAACTACGTTTATCTATCTTTCATTAATAGCACGATTACTTTGAATGCCACATTATCAGATCCGTTAATCATTAGTTGGATCTGCACAAATAGATTCTGGATATTATGCGAAGGGAATAAATCCGTTGGCCACCATATATATTTGTACAGTCCAACTCATTCGATCATTGGAAATATTCTGTCAGACATTCGTCCATATACGTTCGTTCTGGGATTGAACGAAACCGAAGGCACTATTCTGTAAACAGGACAGCCCTTGCTTAACACCGTCTTCAATTATCTTCATCGTATTTGATCACAACGCTTATGTCAATACGGAGTGGTTCTTTGGATAATAATCCAACCGGTCTCTCCATATTAACAACGTAAAATGGTCAAAACATGATAGTCTGTGATTTAACTATCAAATGAAAACATGTCGGTGTACAAACAACGATATAAATTCCAAATGGAATTATCGATCCAATCATCAATCATATATATATATATATATATATATACATATATATATATATATATTCATATTCCTTATTTTCTAAAATTAGAAAATATGCGTTTTCAACATTGGAAAACATCTCCAATCCTCATTTTACGCATCACTACCATTCCACAACTATTAGTCCCTAACTGTAAAGTAGTAAGAGAACAATTCTCTAAGTATAAATCCCGAAGGCCGAAACCAACATCAGATCAACACTCAGAAAAATATTCAACTTACCAATCTCTAGTCAGTTTCTAATATTTTTTAACTCTATTTGATTTACTCTTATTCGAATACTATAAGTCGATTAACTCTATTGATTTAACTCTATCGAATAACTAAATTCGATAAACTCCTTTTGATTAACTCTATCGAATAACTAAATTTGATAAACTCCTTTTGATTAACTTGTATTCGGTTACTAAATTCGATTAGCTAATATTAGACTATTCTTATCGATTAACTAATATTAGACTTACTCAAATCAGGTTATTTCTAATTGAATGACTAATATTCAATTACTCTATTTCGATTATCTCTTTTATATCTCATCAATTTCCTTTTTATAACGTTTATTTTCTGTTACAACTATTTCCTTTTTTAACGTTTACTTACCGTTACAAATATTTCCTATTTACAACTTCTATTTACCATTACAAATATTTCCTATTTACAACTTCTATTTACCGTTACAAATATTCCTTATTTACAACTTCTATTTACCGTTACAATTATTCCTTATTTCTATTTATTTTCTAAATAAATATTTCCCTTTTAAATTCTATTTATTTTCTAAATAAATATCCCTTTTATAAAACTCTATTTGTTTTATAAATACTTCCTTTTTATAAAACCGTGTTCGTTTTATAAATAATTTCCTTTTATAAAATCCTGCGATTTTATAAAATTCCTTTATTTCAATATACATTGAAATATTCCTTTTTACAACTCATGGTTTCTTATGGTATTTAAAATATCAAACAACGATGATCAATATCGTTCTAGCATCCAAAATCAATAACAGATTATAAATCACAACATATATCACAATATATGAAAACAGTAAAATAATTGTTGAGGAACCCAGTCGGATTCCTCCAACCTGTCTCCCTGCATCCACAGATGTTACACAGTATAATATATATCATATTTCATTTTGAAATGAAATATCCTGCTGTACATAACTATATTTGATTAACAGTACATAGATTAACTATAACTACGTTTTCAATCAAATCTATTTAACAGTCCAGTTTAACAATCAATATACAGCAGTCAATAAATAAAGTACAATTTATATTAAAATATAAATTGAGGAGAGTTAGTGAGTTTTACTCACTTTGGCAGTTCATCGTTAAAGAATGATAAATTGTTTGTTTGATTTGAATCAAACAATTTATTCGCCATAAATTCAACCGAGCTCCTATCCACTTCCAGAATATTCGGTCCTTTGATACGATCCTGTTGGTATATGATACGATGAATTCCCTTTTATTTAACGACCCACCAACCCATTCGAAAGCCCACCAGAAAATCCTTTGACCCAAAACTGCCTGCGTCCATCACATGATGTCCTTCATCACTCATCACCATAGCTGAACCGTGTTTTCCCCGTCCATCGCTACAGCAGTAGCATCGAACAGCCTTCCCCCTTACTTCATGAACTCACACGGCCACACAAAGATCACCGTCCCCCTGTTATCACAACTGAAATGATCAGACCCCCTAGCCCGTTTCTTTTCAAAACTGTCTTTCCCAAATGACCAAATGAACTTGCTTCCACCACAACATTTCACCAGTCCTCACGCTTCAAACCCCCAACTTCCCACACTCGAGTATAATACAGTAGCTTCTCTCATAAAAACAAAGTCTGGCTTCACCAACTGTTGACATCTCCTCATTTCCTTATCACTGGAGCACACTGCTCCTTCAGTATTTTTGAACCCTTACCGCAAAAACAAAAAAAAACAACTCAACATCTTCCTCCCTTTAGAACTCCAGTACACGCCCAGTATATTATTATCTCCTCAAATTTCGAACTTCACAAACTTATCCTCCTCTATGAACACAGCAACACCCTTTTGTAAATACAGAACCTCACCCCAATAACCTCTCTGATCTGAAGCTTCAACGTCACTGCCCTTAAGTCGGAAATCACCTCCTACCTCCCTTTAAAATAGCGTCCATCCCCATGCGTACCATGTTATCCTTCTTTCTCCTTCTCACTTCAGTATATCACGCGAGAACCTGTCCTACAGTCTTCAAACTTCCCAGCCGAACTACTTTGCTTCACACGAACAACAGACTTCCCCAAACTCAACTTCGACTTCGTCACTCAAAAACATCACGCCTCCGATCTCTGGCCATAGGAAATTCATCTGACATCACCAAGTGCTGCGACTAACCCCCCTCAACTAACGCGCCAAGCCTTGACCACCCTAACTCTGCCTTTCGTCGCCAGTAAACAAATAATCGCGGCCCATTTCTGCATCGTTTCCGGCCAACATAGTGAGCCGGATTAGATCTCCACTGATCATAAAGTAGTTCTCGATTAGCTCTATGTTTGCAGTTAAGGCATTTTCGATTTGGTCCATGGAGTAGAAGAAATGAAGAGGAAGAGTTTGGGAGATTGTGGTCATTGATTTAATCTAGTGGCAGCTACGAAGAAGCTGACCACGAAATGAATTGTTTTTCCGAAGAATTAGGTTTTAGGGTGTAAGGGTAGTAGTATTTATATCATTAAATTCGAAGACGTGGTCACCAGACTCACCTTTGGTTTCTGTGGTTGAGGAAAATGGCATACGTGTCTTCTTTTGATCCAAGAAGGTTGAGATAGAGGATACGTGGTCTCGGGTTATCCATAAGAATTGGGTTCACGCGTTGGTTATTTGGATGGAATTTTAGACATTAAACATTTTAATAAATAATAAAAGTTAACGAAGAAAACACCCTTAAAACCACTCATACGAGCCACGAACAACGGAAACAAAAATACCATTGTGATCAGCGATGTGCCAGGATTCCAAGAATATAATAATATCGGTAGTCCAACTCCTATTGTGAAATCCCAAAATATCGATACAGGGTGTAAAATACTCCAAATAAAGAGTTGCTTATTTAATTAATTAAAAATTACAATAAAATTCTAAAAATTAAATTATCGCTATTTCCCAAAAGAACCTTGTCTAGATTCAAACCCGATCTCCAGTTATATCGAATAAACAGTTATGGTCGATAAACGATTCTATAGCGACTTTTCTGAAATTTGATTTGGACATATCTCAAAATCTACATGACGAAATCCCGATTTTTCTCTTCCACTATAAAGACATACTCCACCAGCTCCACACGTTTCTTGTTTCACAGAAATCCGACTTAAAACGAATCCTGTACATTCAGTTGAATTTCAAATCGCCAAATTACGAACTGCAGCGCCATTTCAAACTCGATTTTAATTATAATATAATTATACGTTCTAACATCGTCGATTAAATAATATATTCATTATTTAAATAATTAAATAAGTTAATTATTACACCATCAAATATCCGGGTCATTACAAATATAAACTTCCATATCCAACCGATAATTTAAATGGAATAACAGCAAAGCCTCTTAAATTCCATATAGAGTAACAGTCTTCCTCTAAAGAAGTTCACTTCGATTATTACCAAATCGAATTCCATTCCATTCCAATTTATTTTGTCAAATTCAAAAACTTTACTTTGGAAAATTCCATTAAATCTTAATTTAAAGATTTATAGATTCCAAATTACATTTCACTATTAATCGGGTTAAAGAATGAATGTCATTAAAAACACAGTTCACAATATACCCAATTTACATTCCATTTTTATTCCAGTTACTAAATACGACTGGAAACTCCAATAATCTTAATCAAAAGATTTATTCTTTTCACACGGGTTTAAGAATAGTGTTAATGAAGACACCATTCACGACAAACCCAAAATCTAATTCATTTATTCCATTCCAATTTAATATTAATTAATTGGAAAACTTCACTAAACCTTAATTATAAGATTTATTCTTTTTCTCAACTTGGTTTAAGAATAGTGTTATTGAAGACACCGTTCACGACAAACCCAAAATCTAATTTGTTATTAAATACAAGGCTCTGAATAGAAATTATATCGGATTATATTCAATATCAAATTCTGAAACCAATGGATATCGTATTGGGAATAACAATATCTGTATCTTCCAAATTCTCATAACCATATCCGTATAACCACGGAATCCAATATCGAAATATTCCAAAAATTATTTCCATTCTAGTTTATTCATTGGAAATTTTTGGTTATATTAAAAGCATTCACAAATCCAACTTATTTTACTTAAAATTTATTGGATTTTATTTCTAGTTAATAACTAGTTCATTTCGATAAAAATATATTTTTATCTTTTCAAATATGGAATTTTTCATCCCAATTCTTTCGAAATCATTTATTATGATTTTACACAAATTATTAATATTTTTTATAATTTTATTAAGGCCCGTGCAGTTGATTTCCATAAACAGTCATCGAACTGCACTTACAGCGACCCTTTCCAAATTTGATTTGAACATAATTCCAAATCCAACCGTTAGATTTCAAATCTCTTATATTCGTTGAAAGCTCTTTTTGATACGAACCCAATGATTCCTGCTTTAGGAGAATCCAATGGCCGGATCTCCCGTAATATCTATTCGAAGTCAATGATTGAAATTCGAGAACTGCTACGGCACGGCGCGTTCTATTTAGGCCATTTAATATATATAATATATATAATACATATAATACATATATTTCATTGATTTCCATTTAAAACGTAATTTATAAATTGTTTTAAATTCATTTTAAAAACGAGTTCAACTTCATATTCAATTTTTAAATCAAAATTGAATATTCCATATCATTTACATATAAACGATGATATTTTCAAAACATTAGATTTTGAAATCATTTCCTTTTCGATATTCATTATAAAAATGAATAAAATTGAAATAAACATCATTCGCGTTAAAATGGCCAATATCTAATCAACACGGCTTAATATATTTCAATATTTTCGTGTCCATCCAAAATCGGATATCAAAATCAGATTTTGATTATTTTCTGAATATTATTTTAAAATATTCTTTATTTTCTAAATTGGAATGAGACCCAATCAATTACCACATAATGTTAATTGTATGGATTCATACAACAAATGTATATAATAACAATGAAAAACAATCATCTATTATCCGGAGTGCATTACACAACTGCATAGGCATTAAATTTAAATAATTAACGCTTACAACAGTCTGTCAACCAATTGATTGACATAACACTAATTATTGGGATCAATGTATGTCAAATATTATCATAATACAGTCCATTTACACATCACAAAAGTCGTCAATGGTCTGTCCTAGTATATATTTTTAACTAGAAAATAATTAGAGTGAGAAGTTCTCACCTTTGGTTTCCACTCCGTCAGTCTTTAATTGACGGTTTTGGTACCGTTTGGATTTAAATTTGCTTTAAATTCAAACAAGCTCCAATTTGGACCCAGTCAGTTTTATTGCAAAGCTCTTGACTTCACGGTCTCAACGAATGCTGTTTCATGCGATTTGGAGTTCGTGGACAAAAGATATTAATATACGAACATGGAATATTATTTAAATAATAAGATCACTATTCACCTTCTTCTCCAAACAACACCCTCAACTTAAAATGCTCGCCACGGCCAAACCGTAAGTCGGAATTGCATGAACCTAGCACCATTCTCTCCGTCTTCTCTCCCACTTTCACGCCTGGTGGTCTCCACCTCCAGTTCGCCACGTGGGCCCCACGATATGCAGTTGAATGGAAAACTGCAGTTTTCGTTCATCTTAGTGCTGCGGCTGCCTCCGTGCTCTGAATGCTCCCAATTTTTACCAGTAGCTTGATCTCGACCTCGCAGACAATTTTCTCTTAGTCACTTTGCCTGAAAATGCACGGATCGACGAGAAATTTCCCATCTTTGCGACCGTCCTGTTTTCAGCACCCCTCCAATAAAATTGACATTCTGGCCAACTCCAGCCACCAGGGACCATGCCACCACCGCCAAAACCTTCTTTTGCTTCCACTCTACCATCCCTCCGAACCGCTAGACCGAATTCTCCATGTGGGGCCCACAGTAACCAAAATATGAAAACTGACTTGCTGCACTTTGAGCCCAAATCCTACCAAACCACTAATCCAATCACTACCAAATTTTTACAGTAGTTATTACTCATCATGCTCTACAATCTTACAAAATTTCATGGCCTAACTCTTTATGGTTTGGGAGATATAAATTATTTGGTTTTAACGGTTTTTTTGCAAAATTTTGGAAATGAGAAAGTGAGAGGGGCTGCTGCCAATTTTGGAGGGAGAAGGGAAGTGAGGGTTTGTGGAGAGAAAATATGTTATATAATGGTGGTTTTTTATTTTTTATTATTTCTCTAGTTATCGCTCTCCTCGTTCGATGTTTATTGATGTCACGATCACACACGAACTGCGTTGGTGATGAAAATTGATATGCTGTTACGTATTGACGATACGGTCCCAACAAAACTGGTTTCATCGAATTTCGAGTCCATTTTCTCAGAAAGCTCTGTTTCTGTCTTAAATGGTTGATCGATTCCCAATTTATTGTGCACGGCTACATACTAGCTCCAAAAATTATAGAAAAATAAATCTAGTTATGTTTTTCAAATACGGCTTCAATAAAACTAATTTCGTCGAATTTGGAGACCATTTGAAAAATGGTATTTTTAACTGGTCGATATAATTGACTGAAATTGACAAAACACGTTTTCTTTTGCTACGCTTACATATTAATTCCAAAAATTATGAATTTTGGAATCTAGCTGTGACAACCCGTAAAATCAGGACCAATTTAAAAATTTTATTTTAAATAATTTGGTTAGAAATTGTGCCAGAATTTAAAATTTTCATTTTTAAATAATATTAAAGCCATTAAAAATAGTCAATTTTCAAAAGAACTCTGTTTTCAACGAAACCACTTTGTTGGAACCGGAATGTCAAATTATTGCTAGGTTTCAATTTTCATAATTTTTCGAATCAATATGTGAGAATGGAAAAAGAAAATGTGTTTTGTTCATTTCAGTCAAATTTAATCGACTTGAAAAAGGCCATTTTTCAAACGATCTTGAAATTCGACGAAATTAATCTTGTTAGGACCGTATCGTCATAACAAAGCCAAATTTATTTTTTCTGTAATTTTTAGAGGTCGTATGTGACTCCGGTGAATTTATATATACGATCGCATTAATTAAATAAATGATTTAAATATTAAATTTAAGGATTTAGGCCACAGACAGTTGTTTGGGCTGACGAGCGTTAGCCCATTGGGTCCGGGATGGGGGCTATTGGGTAGGGTCAACTCTGATTGGGCTGGAATTGGAGTTGTTCAGAAGTTATGGATTTAATTTGCAAAATTTACATTAAAATAATATAAATATACATCAATTTTAATTCAAAACCATAATTCCTTATATCAGAGCCGCCGCCATCATATATTCCCATGGCTGAGAATGCTCCACTCTTCATCCACTAAAATCTCACGATCCACTCACTGAAATTCATCGGTCCTTTGGAGTTTATCGTAGAGGACTCCATAAACTACAATTCCACACGGATTGATCATCCTCTGGTGGAACGAACACCGAGAACCAATGCCTTGAAGTTGCATCGTTCGCAGTGCCGCACCTCCCATTTCCTACAATCGAGTTGACCATAGGTGGGGCCCTGTAACGACCCGGAAAATCTGAACCAATTTAAAAATTTTACTTGGCTAAAATAGTGGATTTTAAATATTTAAAATAAATATTTTAAATAATAGCAATGAAAAGTGAGCTTGAATCGACGTTTGAAAACGAATATAATTAATTATAATTATAAACAGGGCCGAAAATGGTGCTGCAGTTTCAAAAATTGAATTCAAACTTTGTCGGACTGTACTGGGTGCAAAACAAAACGGATTTGAGTGAAACCAAAAATATTTAAATCTGTTAGTGAATACCTTTCTGACGAATTTGAAAAATTGAAGTTTCATAGCGGAAAGCAAAAGTTATGGCCAAATGAATTTTCAGAAAGGTCGCTATGGAATTTATATAGCCCGTGAAATTGGCCATTTTGCAAACGACCTCGGAATTCGACGAAACCACTTTTGTTGGATCCGGGATGTGAAGTTATTACTAAGTTTCAAATTTCATAATTTTTGAAGCTAGTATGTGAGCGTGGCAAAGGAAAACGTGTTTTGGTCAATTACATTTAAATTGGATCGACCAGAAAAGGCCTTTTTGCAAACGGTCTTAGAATTCGACAAAACTAGGTTTGTCGGGACCGTATCGTCAAAACATAGCCATATTTATTTTTCTGGAATTTTTCGAATCAGTTTGTGGCCCTGGCAAATTGAAATGTACGTTCAAATCGAATATTAAATGTTATATATTTTAAATTGAATGGAAACTCACTGAAACAGTCGAATGGGCCTACGAAACATATCCCATTGTGTTCGAAATGGGGGTAAAACGCTAGGGACGATAGTCGTTGGGTTTGGATTGGAGGTCGTGTCAGAAAACACCTTTTAAAACCCACCGGCCAATCAGAATTTAATAAAAAAAAAAGAGAAAACTCTTTCTCTCTCCCTGACGTCGAAGGCGGAAACCGCTTTAAATCTTCCCGTCCACTTTCCGATCAATCCACGCAAAATTAGCCCCTCCTCCAGTTGAAAATTTTATAGAGCTCCTCGAGATCATCAAATCCATACCTGGTTTCGATTTTTTCATTGTGTATTTTGGGAGAACGGACGCCGAGAAGTCGCCGCCTTCACTTCGCCGCCTCGCCTGATTCAGACCACCGAGCTCGCCACCGTCAGAGGTGCAGGCGCTCCTCTCCTCCCCCTTCGACGCTGCGAAGGCCGATCGACGAATAGCTACACGGATTTTGAGATAAATCCAAACCTAGTTTTGAACGAAACAGCCGAGGTACGGCTTGTTTTATTTTCAACTGTTTTAACACCTTTAAACCGTTGCAAACTTTGAAAAATCATATCTTTTTGCTATGTGGTTGAAATTCAGTGAAACAAGAGACAGTGGACTCGTGAGGACGCCTTCCACATTTTAGAAGAGACCGCATATTTTTCTGAGCCTTCTGCTATTTTTGATGGAGTGGAACCCAATGTGAGATTTCTAATTTATAGTATATGGAAAACGATGATGTATAAATTATATAGTCGATGTATGAGTTATATAAGTGTTGTACACCTCATGTATAAGCATTGTATAAGTTGTACGTTCGATGTATAAGTTATATATGCGTTGTAAAAATTATATATATGCTGAAATAGAAGTGAATTGCTATATATATATATATATACACACACACGCCCCTCGTCCAAAAATTATGGACGATATTTATTGGTTGTGATTGGTGTGAAAACTGATTGATAGCGAATGGTTGATTGGGATTGTTTGTGGTTGATATTGATTGATTATGGTTGAAAAATACCCGTTTGTGGTTGAGAAATATTTGGTTGAAACCACAAAGGATTAGTTTGTGGAAATGAAATAAATATACATGCCGCCTGCGTGCGAACTAGATGCATGATTCCCCATTATCAAAAACCGCGAGGTTTTAAGGTAGAGCGAGGAGCCGTACTAGGGACGGTCCCGGTTTTAACTACCCTGCCATTATGCTGCCGAAATTTTGAATAATATTCATGTGTTTGAATTATTTCCATTTGTTGAAACTATATTTATTCGTTGAATAGAGAACCTTCATGTGTTGAGTCGATATTCATTCGTTGGATAGAAATTCATGTGTTGAATGGTGTTCGTGTTTTAAATATAAAAATCACAATTTTATTACCTATACGAACTATATAAAATAATCTCCCTTTTAAAGAAATTGTTTTATAATAAAAATCCTATTTTTATTACCCATACGAACTATATAAAATAATATTGTTTTGAAATGAATTGTTTTACAATAAAAATCACATTTTTATTGCATACGTGAATTGTTAAAAATAGTGAAGTGTTGAAACAGAAAATAGTTAGATAAAAATATCATTTTTATCGAAAGTATGAAAGTTATATAGTTTTGAGATCGAAGGATCGATATATATACATAAATAGAATTGAAATATATCGAATAACGACGCTGCAGTTCGTATTTTGAAACCGTGATTTCAAACGATTACTGCGGGAGATCCGACCATCGGATTTTCCCGAAACCGCAACCGTTGGGTTCGCTTTGGAAAAATGTTTCCAACTGCACCAACTTTGTAAAAATCCAACGGTTGGATTGTCTGGAATGTTTAATTCAAATCTGAAGAAAAACAGCGCTAGAATCGATTATATTTATATATATATACATAAATATAATTATATTTAATCGAATAATGACGCTGAAGTTCGTATTTTGAAATCGAAACTTCAAAAGATTATACCGGGAGATCCGACCGTCGGATTTTCCCGAAACTGGAACCGTTGGATTCGTTTTGAAAAGATCTTTCTAATGATATAAATTTTGTGAAGATCCAACGGTTAGATTTTCAGATATGAGTAAATCAAATCTGAAGAAAAACAGCGCCACGGTCGCGTTATGGCCCGAAGCGTCGTTTTGAATAAATTGGCTATTTTAAAATAAATAAAAATTGCAATAAATTGTTATAAAATATTATAAACGATATGGATGTGAAATTTAGAAAGTAACTGAAGGTTGGCTAAGTCGAATGGTTTCTTGGGTATTGATCTGATGTTGGTTTCGGCCTTCGGGGTTAATATTTTGGAAATCGTTCTCTTACTGGTTGACGGTTAGTGACTAATGAATTGAAATTAATGCGTATGTATGTTAGTGTTGCACTTGTTTATTATATACGCGAGTTGCTCAGAAAGACCGGGTTTATCCCATTCTGAATAACTGGATCGACGATAAGAAATCGAAGATGAAGACGGTGGTCGAAAACCGGAGATCTTCACCTCGTTTGGATGGTAACCGAGGTCCTGATTGGGAGGCATCCCGAAATATGGATAATGAGTGGTGATCGTCCAGACGTACGTGGTGATCGATGGGTTTGCAAGGTATATAGTGCCTCCGGTTTCGTTCAGACCCAGAATGGACTTGTAAATGGATAGTGTGTCTGACATTGGATTTTATTCTGTGTTGATTGATCTCTATTAAATATACATCTATTTGGAGGCGGAGAATTTATTCTTTTGCTTAACGCCCTTCTCTGAAAAGCACGAGTTCATAGGTTGTATATCGTTGGACATCAGTCGCATCGCAGGAATTGCTAGTGTGGCATGCCTAAGTGGCAAATAATCAGGGCTTCTGTTGAAAAGCAAAGTCTTGTGGTGATGATCAAAGCACCGCCTGTGTGGCGTAGCTTTGTGTATAAAGTAAATTCGCGAGCCTCACACCCCGGTATGAACCAGAAACGGGAGAAGGACCTCAGGGAGGGCATGCGTTTCTTTCTAGCTAGGAGTTGTGTCAGTGTTTTTACACGGCCTGACATTTTACTTATGTGGTTGTTACTGTTGCGAGGCTCCTCGGTCAGATCGAACGATCCAAGTCCGATGGAGTCATTTGTTGGCTCATTTGCGCCCCCATAGGGCGTGGAGACGTATTGTTTAGGGATAATAATCCACATCGGTTGACCGGCCCTGACGATCCAGGGGGCAGTTGCGGCTCCTGAGACATGGTAGGCGAGATTATCTCGAAGTCGGTAAGGACTATCTTTTGCCTTGGTTCATGACGGAAATCCAATTTCCAAATACGTGACTGTGCGGTTTTGATTGTATATATATATGGCGACATTATATATGGTACCCATGCCGCCTATGATTGATAGTTATGATTGAAATTGTTTTTGACACTTATAAACACTAGTAATAATATAAAACGCTTTTGTTTTATTCGTATCAAGCATATTTTGGCCATTATAAGGTTAAACTCTATCCTTCGGTTTGCGTTGCATTGTGTGATGGGAACTGAGTCTTATAATGGCTTCATTTTTATAAAAAGCATTACGATGTTTTGAAAGAATGATTTGTTTTAAAGCACTGGCAATCCAATGGATTAAACTCGATCCACGAAAGTGGCGTGGTCCTGTGATTAGCCAAATTTTGAATGTGTTGAGTAGATCTCTCATACCAGTCCCATGACTGACTCGTAGTTTGTTTCACTTTCAAACTAGGGTGCCTCTTTTTCTACACGGGCAGCCTTGTATTCAGGTTTAGCTGTCTCTTTCTGGATAGCTGGAGCTGAAGATGGATTCTATCATTTATCTCTTTTTATGCTGTTCAGCTCCTATTGTACATATTATGTTTGTTTCCGCTGTAGACATTTATGTATAGCTGAACTGTATTTGTACTAAGTATGATCCTGTATTCTGTGTAACTCTGATGATTACTTTTATTCAGTGTATTATTTGTACATTATCTGGTGTATTTATTTAACTCTTTTCTGCTATTATCTGTTTATGTGTTATATTCCAAGGATTACCCTTGCCACCGTCAGTACGGGGTTTGGGGTCGTCTCAATTTGGTATCAGAGCCTTGGTTAAGCTTAGTTATGGAATATAACATATTAACGAACTCGTTAGAAATAGAACCAGTAGTGTTCTAGGACGGATAACTCATTACAGATAGGATCAGTAATATCCTAGTATGAGTAGCAGAATGAAATTACACCTCGATAGACACATTTACATTTGAAGTATTTGTTTCTATGTT
The DNA here is from genome assembly GCA_030737875.1 of Allium sativum. NCBI lineage: Eukaryota > Viridiplantae > Streptophyta > Magnoliopsida > Asparagales > Amaryllidaceae > Allium > Allium sativum. The sequence goes on from CM060913.1 coordinate 1,012,426,259, forward strand.
TTAAAATATCATTTCTGTGACCTGACACTTGATCTGCTATTTGCAGAAGTACTAGAAAATGAGTGTCAGAAACAGAAGGAATGTAGAACCGGATATTGAGGCCCTATTAATCAAGTATCGAAATATGGGTGGAATACCGTTTTCTGGTGAAGAATCTATTATGAAGACACAGGCTTGGATTCGTTCTGCTGAAAAGATCTTTGACGGTTTAAAGCTGAGGGATGACAAAAAAGATTACTGGCATCCTGGGCACTCAAAGATGAAGCTTTGTTCTAGTGGGATTCGGTTATTGAGAATAATACGGAAGGTGATATCACCTGGGAAAGATTCAAAGTGATTTTCCTGGAAAGATTTACTCCTCCCGAAGCGACTGAGCGACTATGTGATGAATTTTCTTATTTGATACAAGGAGATATGACCATCCCAGAATATCATAAGAAATTCAACGAACTTTCTCACTTTGCTCCCATCTAATTAAGAATACAAGGAGAAAGAATCTGAGATTTATTTACGGGCTTCAAAGGAAATACCAGAATAAAGTAATGGGGCATGTAAAGCTTCCATTTTCAGAAATGATTTATATGGCTTATCAGTATGAAGATCTCCATAAGAAAGGCATGTTGCGCGACAAAGAGGAAATTAGTTCTAGCAGCAAAAGAAAATTTGAAGCTGATAGCCCTAAGACAAGTGTGCAGCCTGAGGACAGTACGAAGGCTGAAGTCAAAAAGAGGCCAAAGATCAATTAGAAAAAGGTAAAGACAGTCGTATGTCTAAAGTGCGATTAGCAAGGGCATTCGATGAGAAACTGTAGATCTTCGAACATACGAAAGGGTGATGGGTCAAGATCCAGGATGAATTTTCAAGAAAATAGAAAGTGCAGTCAATGGCAACAGACTAGTCATGTATAGCAGGATTGCTGGCTATTGAAAAAGACCAAAGGGGCTCAGGTAAATGAAGTGGCAGAAGGGCCTGCATCTTCGTCTGCTCCGAAAAGGCCAGATGTTTTGGAAGGAACGCTAACTGTCAAAGATATTCCAGTTAAAGTACTGTTTGACACAGCGCGTCGTGAAGCTTTGTTGCAAAGAATGCAGCTAAGAAGCTGGATTTGAATTTGAAAAAGCTCAAGGAACCAATGAATGTCCAGAATCCGGTTGGGGGTTCCATTGATCTCAGTTGGGTTTGTGGAGTGCCGGTTTCCTTTTCTCGTTATCGGTTCCCTACCATCGCAGCCGTCATGAATTTTACAGAGTTTGATCTTATCTTGGGGTTATACTGGTTGACCAAGTATGAAGCTGAGGTTAAATGCGCCGATAGAGTCGTTAAGGCGAAGATTAAATCAGGCGATTATATAACCATCCCCTGTGAAGGTCAGAATGCTAATAGAAGGGACTTCTGGGCAGCTTTGGATGTTTCTCCTGCCCAAATAGAAAATATCTCTGAAGTCACAGAGGATATTCCTCACCTCATCAAAGACATTTTTGTCTTCAAAAATTATGCGGATGTGTTTGAAGAAGTTGTTCGCTTACCTCCGCAAAGAGAAATAGATTTCAAAATTGCTTTAATTCCTAATGCAAGGCCGGTAGTACACGCTATTCGAAGAATGTCCTTGAAAGAGAAAGAGGAATTAGACAATCAAACATGACAGCTCGTATGGAAAGGTCTGATCAGGCCTAGTTTCACTGATTGGGGAGCAGCATTGGTTTTTGTCCCAAAATCTGACGGTACTCTATGGCTATGTGTGGATTATCGTGATTTGAACAAGCAGACCATAAAGAACAAATATCCATTGCCGCGGAATGATGATTTGTTGGATCGATTAAATGGCGCACAAGTATTTTCACGAATGGACCTAGCTACAGCCTCCCATCAACTTCGAATTGCCGAAGAGTGTGTTCCAATGACAGCATTCAGAGGTCCCGACTTATTCTACGAGTGGTTAGTAATGCCATTTGGCTTATGTAACGCTCCAGCATACTTCGTCGATCTGATGAATAGAGTGTTCAGAGGAGTTTTGAATAAATTTGTTCTGGTTTTTATTGATGATATTCTAATCTTCTCTAAATCCAAGGCCGAACAATAAAAGCATTTGGAACAGGTTCTAGAAATTCCGAGAAGGAATGTATTGAAAGCCAAACTATCCAAATGTATATTCTGGCAAGATGAAGTGAAATTTCTAGGCCACGTCGTATCGAAAGAAGAAATTGCTGTGGATCCAAGCAAAATCACAGCTATTCAAAACAGGAAACAGCCCAGTACCCCTACAGAGGTCCGAAGTTTTCTCGGATTGGCTAGTTATTACCGAAAGTTCGTTAAAAAGTTTTCGAAGATATCAGGTCACTTAACGAAGCTTACAAAGAAGCACTCAAAATTCAAATGGACTCCAGAAAGTGAAGAGGCTTTTGACGAGCTAAAGTTAAGATTAACGACTGCTCCAGTGTTAACCATAATCGACGGCAATCAGGATTTAAAAGTCTGGACAGATGCTTCTAGAGAAGGCCTTGGCGCAGTGTTAATGCAAAGAGGTTAAGTGATTGATTATGCTAGCCGTCAGCTGAAGCCCCACGAGAAAAACTATTTCACTCATGATCTTGAGTTATTGGCGATAGTATTCGCTCTAAAAATATGGAGGCACTATCTTCTAGGTGAGAGATTTGAACTGTTTACAGATCATCAGTCGTTAAAGTATCTGTTCACCAAGAAAGACTTGAATCTGAGGCAACAACGTTGGCTGGAGTTTCTTACAGCATACGATTTTGAAATTATGTACACTCCAGGGAAAGCCAATGTCGTGGCAGATGCGTTAAGCCGAAAGAATGAAATGATCGCCAGTTTTATTATCATGACTTCATTGATAGATAAAATATCTGCTGTTCAGAAGGATGATCACTTCATTCAGAAGATCAGAGAGATAATTCAACAAGGCGAACCCTCGAGTTTTCAAGTTGATCATGATGGGATTCTAAGGCTCAAAGGTCGAATCTGTGTCCCTAACATTCCTAAGCTTCGAAAGGAAGTACTGGATGAATGCCATAAGTCAAAACTTAGTATCCATCCGGGAGTAAGCAAAATGTATAATGACATCAAACGCACTTTCTGGTGGAAGTCGATGAAGAGGGACATTTCTTTATATGTTAGCCGATGCCCTACTTTCCATCTAGTCAAAAGCGACCAACAAAAACTTGCTGAACTGTTACAACCGCTAGACGTTCCAGGTTGGAAGTGGGAACATATTTCTATGGATTTCATTGATGGTCTGCCCAGAACAAAAAAAGGGAATGACAATATTTGGGTGATCGTAGATCGCTTCACGAAGACCGCCCATTTCATACCTGTCAGATCAAACATAACTGCTCAGAGTCTGGCGCAGATATACTTCAGGGAAATTGTTAGACTACATGGAGTGCCGCTCTATATAGTCAGTGATAGAGATACAATATTTACTAGTAAATTCTGGGAGGCATTTCAAGTAGAGCTGGGAACAAAGCTGAATCTAAGCACCGCTTAACATCCTCAGATAGATGGTCAGACTGAGAGGGTGAATCGTATTTTAGAAGATCTATTGCGGACTTGTGTTCTAGATTTCGGTGGATCATGGGAAGACCATCTAGATTTGGCTGAATTCTCATATAACAACAGCTACCAGGCGAGCCTGACAATGTCGCCATTTGAAGCGTTGTATGGTAGACCGTGCCAATCTCCTGCTTGTTAGGTCGAACCCGGAAATAGACTTGTGTTAGGGCCTGATATGATCCGAGAAGCTGCCGACAAAGTCGATTTTATCAAGAAACGATTACTCGCCGCTCAATGCCGACAAAAGAGCTATGCCAATAGGAGAAGAAGAGATATATCCTTTGTTGTTGGCGACTACGTATATTTGAAAGTATTGCCGATGAGAGGAGTTATCCGGTTCGGTAAAACTGGAAAGTTGGCACCCAAATTCATTGGTCCGTTTCCTATTCTGGAACGGATCGGAACTCTCGCCTATAGGGTTAAATTGCCTGATTGGTTGCCTGGAGTGCATGATGTATTTCACATATCTCAACTTCGAAAGCACGTTCATGACCCAGACTTGATCGTGGAAGAAGCAGCTCAACAGGATATTGAAATTACCCCTGAATTAGCTGTGAGAAGAGAGCCGCTAAAGATTATCGGCAAAGAAACCAAAGAACTGAGGAGCAAGAAGGTTCACTTAGTCAAAGCGCAGTGGAGTGGAGATCCGCGAGATTGTACTTGGGAAACTAAGGAGAGCATTCAGAAAGCCTATCCTAGATGCCGAGTGGATATCTCAGATTGACTCCGGTGCAAGGTACATTTACCGTACTTTGCATTACCAATTAGTTCTCTACTCTGTTGTTATTTTCTTTTCATGGATGTGCACTTTTAATTCTATAGTCTAAATGATTTTAAAAGAGTATAGAAATTGATTAGTAATTTTTGAAAAGCTAAAAACAATTTGATTGATTGTTTGAGTTGTGTGATAGTGGATTTGATTAATTAAATTATTAAGACAATAGTTAATTTAATCAATAATAGAATGAATGGTAGAATTTATTCGATTAAATCACACATTGAACTGATTAGAAAATAGTTAGAAATATATACTTGTGCATTATATATGTTTGAACAGGAAATTGGATGGCTTTTGAGTAAAGATTTTATTTGCGTGCCCGACAAATAGGTAAAACTTAATGAGTTGGATGCGAAATATTATTATATCAATTCCTGTGAATGCCATTGGATGCGGAGTGCTGGTTATTCTATGTGAAATAATAAATATCGCCATAGGATAGTAACAATTAATTTTGAACTACATTGCATGGCATACTTCTGAAGATAGGCATACTTCATCATATACCACATAAGCATTTGGAGCTTGTGTGACGAGGTGGAAGATTTACCATACGAGCGAGAGGCTTGTATGGCGATGACTATATTTTATAGGTTGAACTGATGACTGATATGGACTATTTAAATTGTAACGATTAAATTGCCAGATTAATAAAAACCCCACATGGGTCTGGAGTTGACAATAACCACGTCTCTCTAGTTATTAGATACGGCACATGGACTATTTATTTCCCACACGGGACGAGGTGACGAGGATTTATCCTCTGGAGCATTTAAAATACACACTCCCTCAGGCTTTGACAGGGTGACGAGAATTTATTCTCTGGAGTTATTATCAATACACACTCCTCGGTAAACACCAGAATATATCACTATAAATATGTGTATGCTTATTAGGATTTATTGGGTACCTAATACGGCCCAATAAATTTCCAAACCACTCCCCGTACAAAGGAGGTTATGGCGAAATTTTTCGAAAATTCCAGGTGTTAGCCAAATTTTTGAAGAATTTGAAAATTCTCAGAAACTGAAAAGTTGGAGAATGGAAGCCAGATTGAACGTAGAGTTGATTAATCAAACCACTTTCGACTTTGTTCCTTTTCGGGGACAAAAATTTTTAAGTGGGGGAGATTGTAACGAACCGGAAAATCTGAACCAATTTAAAAATTTTAAATTGGCTAAAATAGTGGATTTTAAATATTTAAAATAAATATTTAAAATAATAGCAATGAAAAGTGAGCTTGAATCGACGTTTTAAAATGAATATAATTAATTATAATTATAAACAGGGCTGGAAATGGCGCTGTAGTTTCAAAAATTGAATTCAAACTTTGTCGGACTGTACCGGGTGCAAAACAAAATGGATTTGAGTGAAACCAAAAATATTTAAATCTGTTAGTGAATACCTTTCTAACGAATCTGAAAAATTGAAGTTTCATAGTGGAAAGCAAAAGTTATGGCCAAATGAATTTTCAGAAAGGTCGCTATGGAATTTATATAGCCCGTGAAATTGGCCATTTTGCAAACGACCTCGGAATTCGACGAAACCACTTTTGTTGCATCCGGGATGTGAAGTTATTACTAAATTTCAAATTTCATAATTTTTGAAGCTAGTATGTGAGCGTGGCAAAGGAAAACGTGTTTTGGTCAATTACAGTTAAATTGGATCGACCAGAAAAAGGCCTTTTTGCAAACGGTCTCAGAATTCGACGAAACGAGTTTTGTTGGGACGATATCGTCAAAATATAGCCATATTTATTTTTTTGGAATTTTTCGAATCAGTTTGTGGCCCTGGCAAATTGAAATGTACGTTCAAATCGAATATTAAATGTTATATATTTTAAATTGAATGGAAACAGTCGAATGGGCCTACGAAACATATCCCATTGTGTTCGGAATGGGGGTAAAATACTAGGGACGATAGTCGTTGGGTTTGAATTGGACATCGTGTCAGAAAACACCTTTTAAAACCCACTGGCCAATCAGAACTTAATAAAAAAAAGAGAAAACTCTTTCTCTCTCCCCGACGTCGAAGGCGGAAACCACTTTAAATTTTCCCGTCCACTTTCCGATCAATCCATGCAAAATTAGACCCTCCACCAGTTAAAGATTTTATAGAGCTCCTCGAGATCTTCAAATCCATACCTGGTTTCGATTTTTTCATTGTGTATTTTGGGAGAATGGACGCCGAGAAGTCGCCGCCTTCACTTCGCCGCCCCGCCTGATTCAGACCACCGAGCTCGCCGCCGTCAGAGGTGCAGGCGCGCCTCCCCTCCCACTTCGATGCTGCGAAGGCCGATCGACGAATAACTACACGGATTTTGAGATAAATCCAAACCTAGTTTTGAACGAAACAGCTGAGGTACGGCCTGTTTTATTTTCAACTGTTTTAACACCTTTAAACCGTTGCAAACTTTGAAAAATCATGTCTTTTTGCAATGTGGTCGAAATTCAGTGAAACAAGAGACAGTGGACTCGTGAGGACGCCTTCTACATTTTAGAAGAGACCGCATATTTTTTTGAGCCTTCTGCTATTTTTGGTGGAGTGGAACCCAATGTGAGATTTCTAATTTATAGTATATGGAAAACGACGATGTATAAATTATATAGTCGATGTATGATTTATATAAGCATTGTACACCTCATGTATAAGCGTTGTATAAGTTGTACGTTCGATGTATAAGTTATATATGCGTTGTAAAAATTATATATGTGCTGAAATAGAAGTGAATTGCAATATATATATATATATATATATATATATATATATATATACGCCCCTCGTCCACAAAACACGGACGATATTTATTGGTTGTGATTGGTGTGAAAATTGATTGATAGCGAATGGTTGATTGGGATTGTTTGTGGTTGATATTGATTGATTGTGGTTGCTAATTTCCAAATACGTGACTGTGCGGTTTCGATTGTATATATATATATATATATATATGGCGACATGATATATGGTACCCATGCCGCATATGATTGATAGTTATGATTGAAATTGTTTTTGACACTTATAAACACTAGTAATAATATAAAATGCTTTTGTTTTATTCGTACCAAGCATATTTTGGCCATTATAAGGTAAAACTCTATCCTCCGGTTTGCGTTGCATTGTGTGATGGGAACTGAGTCTTATAATGGCTTCATTTTTATAAAAAGCATTGCGATGTTTTAAAAGAATGATTTGTTTTAAAGCACTGGCAATCCAATGGAGTAAACCCGTTCCACGAAAGTGGCATGGTCCTGTGATTAGCCATATTTTGAATGTGTTGAGTAGATCTCTCATACCAGTCCCATGACTGACTCGTAGTTTGTTTCACTTTCAAACTCGGGTGCCCCTTTTTCTACACGGGCAGCCTTGTATTCAGGTTTAGCTGGCTCATTCTGGATAGCTGGAGCTGAAGATGGATTCTATCATTTATCTCTTTTTATGCTGTTTAGCTCCTATTGTACATATTATGTTTGTTTCCGTTGTAGACATTTATGTATAGCTGAACTGTATTTGTACTAAGTATGATCCTGTATTCTGTGTAACTCTGATGATTACGTTTATTCAGTGTGTTATTTGTACATTATCTGGTGTATTTATTTAACTTTGTTCTGCTATTATCTGTTATATTCCAAGGATTACCCTTGCCACTGTCAGTAAGGGGCTTGGGGTCGTCTCAGGCCCTTACGTGCGCCTCCCTGTGCTCTTCATTGTAGTGGCACCCGATCTTCCCGAAGCCTGGTGGTCTGAGAGCAAAGTGGAAACCTGGGTTCGAACCAATTTGGAAGAAGCGCGGCCTTAACTGTATAAGGAAGAAGAAGGTGTAAATTTATTTAATTATTAAAATTAATTTATTTTAAATATTAACAATGTATAATAAAGCATATCTTATTCATACGAACACAGTTTTGAACGATTTTAGAAACATTAGAACTGTGACAACGAATATTACGACCGAGAACTGATTGCGACTGATTCTAAACCTTTTTGAATTTTAGATCTGAATCTGAAACGAGGTGAGAATTCTGATTTATTAAATAATTAAAATTTAATTATTTTTATTGTTATTTAAATCCGTGTCTGTATGATTATAAGTCAGATCCGTGATGCTTGTTATCTAGAATTTATTGATTTGTTTTTATGGCATATTTTATTATCATGATTTGCTTAGGATCTACGATGTAATTTTGTTTTTGTTATATTTCTGTTTTGTTATTAAATTTAGATTTGAAATCACATTATATTTCAGATCTATAGATGTTGGTTAAAATCCTTCTATTTAGATCCACAATTATGAAATTATTCTCCTACCCTCTAGATCTATCGTCTTTATTCAGAACTGCAGTTTTTTTTATTTCATGAACATGCAGTTGTTTAAGCTTAAAGATACCATCTTTATTTTGTTCTATGAACATGAAATTCGATCAAAGGTAAAAGTACATTTTATTGTGTTTCATGGACATGAGTTTTTATCAGATTTGGGATTTGTAGTAAAAATCACATTTTTCATGATTTACATGAAACATGGATTTTTATCAAGTCTAGATTTGGAATGTAAATCTCATTTTCATGAACCACATGAAAATGAATTATTTTTTAAAAAAAAATCTGATTTCCAATGTTATATTGAGTATAAAAAGAACGTATTTAGCGTCAAAGTTGTTCAAATAAAAAAAGAACATATTTTAGCGTCAAAGTTGTTAAATAAAAAAGATTAGATTTAAAAGAAATATTTTTATTGTTAAATTAGTTGCAATAAAAATAATAGAGTTAAAGGTGACATTTTTATTAAATAAAAAGAATAGAAATTAAAATGACATTTTTATTGTCTTTATTATGAAATAAAAAGTGTAGAAATTAAAGTTACAAAAATGTAATTAAAAACATAGAAATTAAAGTTACAATTTTATTTACATTTTAGATGTAAATAAAAACATAGATTTTAAAGTTAATTTTTTGTTGACATTTTAGATGCAATAAAAAAAGATTAGAATCAAAAGTTATATTTTTGTTTGCATTTTAGATGTAATTAAAAAGATTTGATTAAAGGTGACATTTTGATTTACATTTTAGAAGTAACAAAAAGAGTAGATTGAAATGTTATATTTTTATTGCCAAATTAGAGACAATAAAAAATTAGAATCAAAAACTATATTTTCATTTACATTTTATACGTAAATAAAAGAATTGATTTTAAAGTTACATTTTTGTTGACATTTTAAATGTAATAAAAAGAATAGAATCAAAGGTTATATTTTTATTGTCATTCTAGGGACAATAAAAAGAGTAGAAATAAAAGTGACATTTTTATCGTCATTTTAGATGCGACAAAAAGAATAGGTTTTGATGTTACATTTTTATTGCCAAATTAAAGACAATAAAAGGAATAGATTTTAAAGTGACATTTTTATTGTCATTTCATGTAAAATAAAAAAAGCATAGATTTTAATGTTACATTTTTATTGTCAAATTAGAGACAATAAAAAGAATAGAATTGAAAGTTACATTTTTATTGTCATTTTATATGCAATAAAAAGGAAAGGAATTAAAAGTTATATTTTTATCAACAAATTAGAGACAGTAAAAAGAATAGATTTTAAAGTTACATTTTTATTGTCATTATATATGCAATAAAAAGAATAGATGTATATGTCACATTTTCATTGTCATTTTAGAGACAATAAAAATAGTAGAATTAAAAATCATATTTTTATGGCCATTTGGTTTCAATAGCAAGAACGAACATTAGAAAATACATTTTCAATGTAAAATAGTTTCCATTGAAAAGAATTAGTCATTAAAATATGATTTGTTTTAAATTGTCACTTTTATCATGTTAGTTAGGATTAAGAAAATCATATGTAAAATTTCTAACATGAATATGGACTGTACTTTGCTTGCATGTGATTGAAAGTAGTTTAAATCGCCAAACAGTTTATGTATATATATATATATAAATTAAAATTAAACGAATCATGCGTGGTAGTTCGCGTTTCGGCAATTGTAACTTTAAACGATTATACTGAATGATCCGACCGTCGGATTTTCCCAAAACTAGAACCGTTAGGATCGCTTTGGGAAGATCTTTCCAAAGAAATAAATTTTGTCAAAATCCAATGGTTAGATTTCAAGATATTTGTAAATCAAACTTTGGTAAAATAGCGCTAGTGCCGCCCATAGACCCGAAGCGTTGTTTAATTAAAAATAGCGATAAATCGTTATAAATAGATATGAACGATATAAAATGATTTAAATAATAATTAATTATTTGAAAAGACCGAGTTCAACTCATTTCAAATAATTATACGACGATATAAATCGAATATATAGAAGACGGTGATTGAATGCCGACAATCTTCACATCGAATGGACGGCTACTGATGCCTTTGATAGGAGTTGCTGCCTTGAAAGGGTTACAGTGGTAGTTGTCCAGACGTACTTGTTGATTGTCCAGATTAGCGAGCACCTCTTTTTCGTATTGGATGTACAGATGAGGAATAAGATGACTTCGGTTTCGTTCAGACCCAGAACGGACTTGTAAATGGATGCGTGTCTGACGTTGGAGTTCATGCCATGTAAATTAAATTGATTTCTATCTAATGTATATCCGTTTGGTAGCGGAGAATTTATTCTCTTGCTTAACACGCTCAGAGGGTATATATTGGTAGTTATTGATCGCATGGCGTGAATTGTCAATGTGGCACGCCAAGATGCAAATGATCAAGGCTTTTGTTGAAAAGCAGGGCCTTGTGGTAGATGATCAAAGCATAGCCTGTTTAGGCGTAGCTTTGTGTATAGTGCGGCTTCGCAAACCTCACACCCTGGTATGAGTCAAAAATTGGAGTAGGACTGCAAGGAGTGCACACGTTTCTTTCTACCTAAGAAGTGGTGTCAACGACTTACCAGCCCTGACATTTTTACTTATGTGGATGATGGATTATGAGGTACCTCAGTTTTATAGGTTGTTTGTGGCCATATTAGAGGTTCAAAAGAATCGGGAAGCGTGTGTTCAGGAATTGCCAATCCACTAGCGTTTATGTGTGGACCGACCCTTAAGATCCAAGGGTTCACTACGGGGAATCCTGAGGCATTTGCTAGAGTGTCTCGAATCAGAGAGGATGATCCCTAACCTCGATTCGAGATGGAAACCAAATTTCCAATACAACATTACGGTTTTGATTGTAAACCTATATACGACGACATAGTAGGATAGGGTACTATGCAATCTAGGATTGATACATTTACTTTGAAATATTTTAATACTGATTAGTCACTAATAATAATATTAAAAATATTATTTTATACTTATCAAGTCATGTTTGATCATTATAAGGTAAAACTCTATCCTCTGGTTTGTATTGCATTGTGTGATGGGACTTGATTCTTATAATGATTTCATTTTTCCTAAAGAATTTCGTTGTTTTGAATAAAATTTATTTAAATTATGCATTGACAATCAAATGGAGCAAACCTGTTCTGCGTTAGCGGCGTGGTCCTGTGATTAGCCACACTGTTTGATTATGTAAGAAAGATTTCTCATACCAGCCCATGACTAACTCGTAGTTTATCACTTTGCAAACTCGGGTGCCCTATTTTTCTCACGGGCAGCCAAGTAACAGGTTTAGGTCATATTTGAGGCGTGTGCTAGATTGAAGACTGCTTTGGAAGAAGACGAAGATCTTTTCTTTTATCTTTATTTCTGCTTGTGAGACATTAGACATCTCTTATTTATGATGTAATTCGATGGAGTTTTCAGACTTATTTTCTTTCCATTGAGACTTTCTATTTGCTAAGTGTATCATGTATCTGCGTACTCTGATGTCTTGGTTATTATGATGATAATTATATTCTATCCGCTGCAATGATTTATGTGTTATGATATTATATGAGATTTGTTTCTGTTGTAAATATGTTATACTCCAATGATTATCCTCACTTTCGTTCTATGGAAGTTTGGGGTTATCACAATTGGTATCAGAGCTAAAGGTTAACCTTAGCTTCGGAGTATGACATATCTAGAACAATTCGTCTAAATAGAATCGGTAGTATTCTAAGGTGAGTAGCCCATTAGAGATAGGATTAGTAATGTCCTAGAATGAGCACAACAGAATAGGACATATTAATCAGTCATTACATCATCATCTTACCGTTCGTCCTTACATTACCTTTCCTTAAAAATTATCATTTATGTTGTTCTGAATCTTTCCTTGATGGTACAGACTAATTTGAAATGAGCACTAGAGCTAGAACCCGAGGTGGAGCCAGAGGCTAGTCAGAGATGAGACACCCATTATTCAGCAGCAGCCCACACCCGAAGACGTAGCACCATCCCCTCCTCCCCCACAGCCATTTGACTTAGAGAGAATGTCCAAGAAGTTTAGAAACTTAGGGGGAGCGTCCTTTACTGGGCGAGAGACGATGATTAAGGCATAGACATGGTTAAAGGACAGCGAGAAAATCTTTGAAGGCTTGGAATTGGAAGATCAACGCAAGCGCTTTATGGAAACATGGCTATTGAAGGACCAAGCTGAACATTGGTGGGATACAGTCAAAATTGGCAATGTTGTGTCCAACATGTCTTGGCCTAGATTCAAAGAGCTTTTCAACGACAAGTATATCCCTCCACAGGAAGTAGAGAGGCTTCATGATCAATTTGCAAATTTGCAGCAGGGAGGAATGACTATCTCAGAATATGTGCGGAAGTTCGAGGATCTTTTACGCTACGCTCCAGAATTAATTCAAGATACAATCCAAAAAAAATAAAAGATTCATTAAGGGCCTTTCTAAGAAGTACATGGACAAAGTCACAGCCCACATCAAACTCCCATTTAATGAAGTAATCGAGATGGCCTGTCGCTATGAGGAGAATGACCAGGCTGCACAACAAGATCGGATGAAAAATCAGAATAACAACAAGAAGGAGCAAACTGACAGGAAATTTGAGGCGAGCAACTCTTCAGCCACCAAGCCTCAAGGAAAGAAGAGAGAAAGGACAAAGGCAAAATGCTATAATTGCGACAAGGTTGGGCACTTTGAATATGAGTGTAGAGCTCCGAAAAGGGCCAAAAGGAATTAGTCTGGACCTAGTCAGAATCATGGCCAGAGTTCTCAGGATAAGAGGGAGTGCTACAATTGCCATCAGAATGGGCATATCAAGCCAAACTTCCCATTGCTGAAGAATTCTCAAGTGGCACATATCTACGATGGAGCGGCTGCCCCAGCTTCTTTCGAGGGAGCAGGTAAACCAATGTTTTAGGAGGTACTCTTAACATAAAGAACATTCCTATTACAGTTTTGTTTGACACTGGTGCATCATGAAGCTTTATTTCTAGTGACATAATTAAAAAGTTAGAATTGAAACCTAGAAAACTTAAAGAATTGATTAGAGCTCATAGTCCGATAGGAGGTTCTCTTATTCTCAATCAATACTGTAGAGTGCCGATCTCCTATTCTTGTTACCAGTTTCCTTTTGATTTGATCGTCATGAATTTCTCCTGATATGGTATCATACTGGGATTGGATTGGCTAACAAATCATGAGGCTGAGTTAGTATGTGCTGAAAGAATTATCAAAGTTAAAACTAAGCATGGAAATATTACTATACAATCCCACGGCTCAGCAACTGACAGAAAAGAATTATGGTCTTCTATAGAAGTCACTCCCACTTCTATTGAGGATATTCTTGTCGTTAAAGATTATGCTGATGTGTTCAACGAAGTTGATAGCTTACCTCCGCGTAGAGAAATCAACTTCAGAATTGACTTAGCTCTGAATGCAAGGCCAGTCGTGCATCCTATTCAAAGAATGCCACCAAAAGAAAAAGAGGAGCTGAGCTATCAAACTAAGCAACTTTTGTGGAAGGGTCTGATCAGACCTAGCTTCTCAGAATGGGGTGCAGCAGTGGTATTTGTCCCAAAGTCAGACGGTACCCTCCGACTGTGTGTGGACTACCACGACCTCAATAAGCAAACGCTGAAAAATAAATACCCACTGCCACGTATTGATGACCTGCTGGACCGCCTACATGGAGCACAAGTATTCTCTAGGACGGACCTAGCTACAAGTTTCCATCAACCGCGCATCGCAGAAGAGTGTGTTCCTCTGACAGATTTCGGAGGTCCAGATATATTTTATGAATGGCTAGTAATTCTCTTTGGTCTATGTAATGCTCCGGCATACTTTGTAGATCTGATGAATAAAGTATTCCGGTATGTTTTAAATAAATTCGTGCTGGTGTTCATCGATGCAATCCTAATCGTTTTTAAAACCACTGCTGAGAATGAAAAGCATCTGAATGAAGCCTTGGAGATTTTGCGAAGGAATGTGTTGAAAGCCAAATTATCCAAATGCATATTCTGGTAGGAAGAGCTGAAATTCCTCGGCCATGTTGTGTCAAAGGAAGGCATTTCAGTAGATCCATGAAAGATCTCAGCCATCCAAGATTGGAAGCAGCCTAGAACCCCCACAAAACTCAGAAGTTTCTTAGGACTGGCTGGGTATTATCAGAAATTCGTCAATGATTTTTCGAGACTATCTTGTCCATTGACAAAGCTGACTAAGAAGCATACAAAGTTCATTTGGACATCCGAATATGAGGAAGCTTTCCAAGAGCTAAAAAGTAGGTTGACCACTGCTCCTGTGTTGACCATTATTGATGGCAATCTGGATTTGAAAGTCTAGACAGATGCTTCTAGATAAGGTTATTCTTTTTATACAAACCAACATGTTAGAGATGTCATTTTTAAAATGATAAATCTCATTTTAACATGTTATTCTTTTATCTGTTTCAGGTATTGGTGCGGTGCTAATGCAAAGGGATAAAGTAGTCGCATATGCTAGCTGTCATTTGAAACCGCATGAGAAGAATTACGCTACTCATGATCTTGAGCTAATGGCCATCGTATTTGCTCTAAAGATATGGAGGCACTATCTCTTGGGTGAGAAGTTCGAACTGTATACGGATCACAAATCCTTGAAGCATCTATTTACACAAAGAGAATTGAATCTGAGGCAGCAACGTTGGGTTGAATTTCTTGCGGCCTATGACTTGGATATCATATATACTCCAGGGAAAGCCAATGTTGTAGCCAATGCACTCAGCAGGAAGAATACAGCCAGCACCAATCTTATCCTCGCCAATCTCATTATTACACCCTCCTTGATTGATAAGATCTCTGCTCTTCAGAAGAATGATAAATTTATTCAGATGATTAGTGAGCGAGTTCGAAAGGGCGAAGCATCAAGCTTCCAAATAGACAGCAAGGACCTTAGACTGCAAGGGAGAATATGTGTGCTAGATAGTTCCGAGCTAAAAAGAGAAGTTATGGACAATTGTCATAAATCTAAGCTCAGTATTCATCCAAGGGTGAGCAAGATGTATCATGATCTTAAGCGCACATTTTGGTGGAAGGCGATGAAGAAAGGCATTTCTATATATGTTTCTAAATGTTCCACCTGCCAACAAGTCAAGAGCGATCAACATAAGCCCGCAGGATTGCTGCAATCACTAGAGGTTCCAAGTTGGAAGTGGGACTAAATTTCTATGGACTTCATTGATGGCTTGCCCCGAACCAGAAAAGGGAATGAAAATATATGGGTGATTGTCGATCGCTTCACAAAGACTTCCCACTTCATCCCTGTCAAATCTAATCGAATAGCTTGAAGTCTGGCGCAACTTTATTTCAGAGAGATTGTCAGACTGCGTGGAGTTCCCAGTAGCATTGTCAGTGACCGTGATCTGATATTTTCTAGCAAGTTCTGGGAAGCTTTCCCAGAAGAGCTTGGGACCAAGTTGAATCTGAGCACTGCCTATCACCCTCAGACATATGGCCAGACAGAGAGGGTGAACTGCATATTAGAAGACTTGTTGCGAGCATGCATTCTAGATTTTGGCGGTTCATGGCAGGATCACTTACACTTGGTTGAGTTCTCTTATAATAAGAGTTACCAAGTAAGCTTGTAGATGTCGCCATTCGAAGCATTATATGGCAGGCCATGCAGATCCCCTGCATGTTGGGTGGAACCAGGCAATCGATTAGTCTTGGGTCTCGACATGATTCGCGAAGCAGCAGAGAAAGTTGATTTTGTTAAGAAGCGCTTACTGACTGTTAAGAGCTGACAGAAGAGCTATGCAAACAGATTTAGAATTCTCTGTTGGCGATTATGTATACTTGAGGGTTTCCCCATTGAGAGGTGTCGTTCATTTTGGGAAGATCAGGAAGTTGGCGCCGAGATTCATTGGTCCATTCCCTATTCTAGAAAGGATTGGAACTCTCGCTTATAGGGTGCAGTTGCCTGACTGTTTGCCAGGGGTGCATGATGTATTCCATGTATCTCAACTTCGGAAACATGTTCATGATCCAGACATAGTTATGGAGGAAGCAGCACAACAAGAATTGGAGATTAACCCGAGCTTAGCAGTGAAAAGGGAGCCGATGAAGATTGTTGGCAAGGAGACCCGAGTTCTGAGGAACAAGAGGATCCACTTAGTCAAAGTGCAGTGGAGCGGGAATGTGACGGCAAGGAATCTCGCTCGGTCCGAACCAGTCGCTAAACCGACCCAGACCGTTCGAAACACCCTATCGTTTGAGAACACGACAAAATAGAACGCAAACAGAAGAACATTTCATTGTATATTACAACAATGCATCAGATTACAAGAATATACAGAGTATAAATGAATATTACACAGAAATATCAGAGATTTAAATTACATTTAAATACATAGCAACGGAAAAATAATACAATACACAACTAGAATGAGATATACGGATACAAAGCTTTCCGGATATCGTTCCAGCTGTAAACCAGGATCCTGTGAATATAAATCTACAAAACCAAAACTACTAGCTGCCCGTGTCAAAATAGGGGCACCCAGAGTTTAGGTTAAAACAATAAACTCCAGGTCAGTCATGGGACTGGTGTGAGAACTAAAACAGTTATTAATCCTTATTTTTAAAGCTAGGTAAATCAAGGGACCACGCCGTATAACACGGAACGGGTTTCCTCCCAAGAATACCAGTGCATAAAATAAACAGCGCAATGCTAAATAAAGAAAAATGAAGCTGTTATAAGACCCAGGTCCTATCACACAATGCAACGCAAGCCGGGGGATAGGGTTTTCCCTTATAACAGCCAAAGAATGCTTGATACGTTTAAAACAAATCATTTGATACTATTATAAGTGCATAGTGTATAAAACAACTTCAAATCATAAGTATCAATCATAGGCGACATGGGTACCATATATCATGTCGCCATATATAGGTTTACAAATAAAACCGCAAATGTCACGTATTTGGAAATTGGATTTCCGTCTATGAACCGAGGCAAAAGATAGTCCTCAACCGATTCGAGACGCTCTAGCCCGTGTCTCAGGCAAGTACTCAGTCAAGCCTTGGATCCTCAGGGCCGGTCCACACGGAGTGGATTAAAATGCCTGAACATGCGTTTCCCCGCCCTATGGGGCGTAAACGAGCCAACTAAATGACTCCATCGGTTCGAGAACGACCGATCAATCCGAGGCGCCTCGCAACAGCAACAACCACATAAGTCAAACTCGTCAGGGCGTGTAAAACCACTGACGCCACTTCTAGCTAGAAAGAAACGCATGCCCTCCCTGACGTCCTCTCCCGTTTTTGGTTCATACCGGGTGTGAAACTCGCGAAGCAAACGTTACACAAAGCTACGCCACAAAGGCCTTGCTTTGATCATCACCACAAGACTTTGCTTTTCAACAGAAGCCTCGATCAACTGCCACTTAGGCATGCCACACAGGCAATTCACTCCATGCGTTTGATATCCATCAATATATAACCCCTGAGCTCGTACGTCTCAGAGAAGGGCGTTAAGCAAGAGAATAAATTCTCCGCCGCCAAACAGATATATATTTAATAGAGATCAATCACACGGACTAAAATCCAATGTCAGACACACAGTCCATTTACAAGTCCGTTCTGGGGCTGAACGAAACCGGAGGCACCTAGTACCCAGCATATCCATCGATCTCCAAGTACGTCTGGACGATCACCAACTGTTTCCATCTTCTTGGGTGTACAGCCCAATCAAGATCATCAGTTATCACCCAAACGACGTGAAGACTTCCGGTCTTCGACCATCGTCTTCATCTTCGACTTATCGTCGCATCAGTTATTCAGAATGGGATAAACCCGGTCTTTCCGAATAACTCGCGTATATTTTAAATAAGTGTTACACAAACACAACATACGCCTCATTCCAATTCATTAGTCACTAACCGTAAATTAATCAAGAGAATAATTCCCCAAATATTAACCCCGAAGGCCGAAACCAACATCAGATCAATATCCAGAAAACCATTCTGCTTGGCTAACCGACAGTTAGTTTCTAAATTTCACGTTCAAATCTAATTAAAGATTTAACTATCGCCTGGAGCAAAACTGGTGATACTCCATTCTCGATCTTTTCAATCTAATTAAAGATTCATTAAAACTCCACTTAGTTTTAATCTGTGACTGGGTTAAAGAATCAGTGTCATTTAAAACACGGTTCACGATAAACCCAATGTCACATCCCATTAATTATCGGGTTAAAGAACAAGTGTTATTTAAAACACTGTTCACGATAAACCCAAAAATCAATATCCATTCAATTCCAATTAAATATTATTTAATTGGTACACTTCATTAAATCTAAATAAAAAGATTTAATCTTTTCTCAACTGGGTTCAAGAACAGTGTTAGTGAAGACACCATTCACGACAAACCCAAATCACATTCATTAATTATCGAGTTAAAGAACAAGTGTTATTTAAAACACTGTTCACGATAAACCCAAAAATCAATATCAATTCAATTCCAATTAAATATTATTTAATTGGTACACTTCATTAAATCTAAATAAAAAGATTTAATCTTTTCTCAACTGGGTTCAAGAACAGTGTTAGTGAAGACACCATTCACGACAAACCCAAATCACATTCGATATTCAATACAAGGCTCCGAATAGAAAATATATCGGCTTATATTCAATATCGAATTCTACGACTAACAAATGTCGTATTTGAAATAACGATATAAATATCTATATCTTTCAAATTTCCATAACGACATCCGTATAATCACGAATTCCAACATCGAAATATTCCGAAGACAATTTCGATTCAATTCCACTCCAATGCAATCATTGGAAATTTTGGTTATCTTTAAAACCCTTTTCAAATTCAATTTATTTATTTCAAAATAAATAGAATTATATTTCTAGTTCAAAACTAGTTCATTTCGATAAAAATCTATTTTTATCTTTTCAAATATGGAGTTTTTCATCCCAAAATCTTCACAAATCATTTCTTATGATTTTACATAAATTATTACTATTTTTAATAATTTTATCAAGGCCCGTACAGTCGATTTACAACAATGGCCATCGAACTGCACTTACAGCGACCTTTTTCGAATTTGATTTGGACGTATCTCCAAATCCAACCGTTAGATTTCAAATTTCTAATATTCGTTAGAAGGCTCTTTTCGATACGAACCCAACGGTTCCGGTTTTAGGAGAATCCGACGGTCGGATCTCCCGCAATGTCCGTTTGAAATAAATGGTCGAAATTCACGAACTGCCGCGGCGCGGCGTGTTCTATTCAGGCCATTATATTATATATATAATATATATAATATATACTTCGTCGATTTCTATTTAAAACGAATTTTATAAATAGTTTTAAATTCGTTTCAAAAGCAATTTCAACTTCCTTTTCAATTCAAATCAAAATTGAATTCTTCTTTATAAATTCGTTTCAAAATTCATTTCTATTCAATTCAAATTTCAATTCAATTTGAATTCATTTCAATTCACTTTCAATTCAATTTGAATTCGTTTTCAATTCAATTCATTTCGAAATCGTTTTCAATTCAATTCATTTCGAAATCGTTTTCAATTCAATTCATTTCGAAATCGTTTTCAATTCAATTCATTTCGAAATCGTTTTCAATTCAATTCATTTCGAAATCGTTTTCAATTCAATTCATTTCGAAATCGTTTTCAATTCAATTCATTTCGAAATCGTTTTCAATTCAATTCATTTCGAAATCGTTTTCAATTCAATTCATTTCGAAATCGTTTTCAATTCAATTCATTTCGAAATCGTTTTCAATTCAATTCATTTCGAAATCGTTTTCAATTCAATTCATTTCGAAATCGTTTTCAATTCAATTCATTTCGAAATCGTTTTCAATTCAATTCAAAATATTCGATTTCGAAATCACTTTTCAATATTCATTTTTAAGATGAATAAAATCGATATAAATATCGTTCACGTCAAAATGGCGTCAATCTAATCAACACGGCTTCATAAATTTCTATTTTCAAATATTCTATTTCAAATATTTCTTTTTCAAAATAGTTGTTATTATCAAAATATTTCGTTCAACACATGACCAATCTCAATGAATGAGTACTGTCAACACATGAACTTTTATTTTATAATATTCTTTATTTTTCAAATTGGAATGAGGCCCAATCAATTACCATATAAAATTAATTATATGGATTTCCATACAACACATGTATATAATAGCATTGAAAAATAATCAACCATCAACCAAAGTGCACTACACTGTATAAGCATCAAATATAGATATTCAACGCTTATAACAGCCTGTCAATCAATCGATCGACATATTTAATCAATCAGGATGAGTGAAATTCATATTTCATCCCAACACCCGTGTGGGGTTTCAAACAAACAAACACAGATTTTATTCGTGCAGTTGGGCGATGTGTAAAATTTATCGACCCAATCAATGTCCTTCAAATAGGTGTACATAAACAAACCGTCTGGTTTGTAAATGAATATTTATTTTATTCACTTTCACTATATTCATATTCACGTTAAAAATTATATTTTTAACGATAAAACATTTTATTCTATCATATGAATTTCTATTATTCATTTACACAATAAAATGATATTTTTATTTTTCTAACATATTTTAGAAAATTTCGGCGGCATAACGGCACGATACTAGAAACGGAACGAGGCCTAGCCTTATCCCCGGTCTAGTGAAGGCCCACGCCATTCACACATCAATCAAATCAATTCGTTATGTAAACCACAAAGTTTGGAGTAAGCGTCTAACCTAGCCTTACTCCTTCGCCTTATAACGGCGCACGTCTAATCCTAACCAATTTATCGATTCGATTTTTCACACCACAAACCACATTCAAACCAATATCGCAATCAATAACCAAACAGCCAAACAAACAAGTCCATGGTCTGTGGACGGGTGTCGGGTGCTACTAAGCACCGTCTGCATCCTAGTATATATATATATAACTAGAAAAATAAATTGAAAGGTGAGAAGTTCTCACATATAGCTATCCTAGCTCCACGGCTCTTCATTTGCAGAAGTCTTCGTCGTTTCGCCTTTTTGTCACCTTCGTTGCTGCTTCCACTACATACATAAAAATCACATTTTTACTTCGCTATTCAATATATAAAAATCGAATTTTTAGTTCAAAGTTCAATATATAAAAATCGAATTTTTAGTTCAAAGTTCAATATATAAAAATCGAATTTTTAGTTCAAAGTTCAATATATAAAAATCGAATTTTTAGTTCAAAGTTCAATATATAAAAATCGAATTTTTAGTTCAAAGTTCAATATATAAAAATCGAATTTTTAGTTCAAAGTTCAATATATAAAAATCGAATTTTTAGTTCAAAGTTCAATATATAAAAATCGAATTTTTAGTTCAAAGTTCAATATATAAAAATCGAATTTTTAGTTATATAGATTCCGCCTTTTCCATTTCAAAGATCTAATCTTTTCTTTTACTTTTCAAAGTTTAAATCTTTTACCTTTTAAAAATTCAAATCTTTTAAAACCTTTTTAAAATTCAAATCTTTTAAAACCTTTTTCTTATATTACAAAAAAAATCAGTTTTTTTTTCTTTCTTTACAAAAAAAATCAGTTTTTAAAAGGTTTTACAAAATCAGTTTATTTTTTTTTATTCTTCTATAAAATCAGTTTTATTTCTGTTTATAAAAACTCAGTTTTTTTACTTTTTATAAAATTCAGTTTTCACTTCTAAAATTAAATCAGTTTTATACTTTTTTTCAAAACAGATTTTAATTTAAAACAAAACAGTTTTTACTGAATAAATAAAATAAAGTAAAATAATAATATATAAAAAAATTTGCTCACCGAATGTAGCTGCGAAGGGGGGGGGGTTTCTGGTGGCTCGTCGGCGGCAAGCTTCGAGGGGCGGCGCTATGGCTTCGAACGGGCGGCGGCTTCGTTTCGACGGAGAAGGCGTTGACTTCGGGGGGGTTGCTCGATGGTTGCGTCGCCTTCGCTGGAAGGAGCTCTGACGGAGGGGTGCGGTGGTGTTCGTCGGTGTCAACTTCGAGGTGGCGACTGCTTCGCGAGGGGGAGGCTGGATCGGCGCTAGGGTTCTTCTTTTTTTTTTTCTTTTATTTATGTTTTAACTGAATCGGGGGGGGGGGGGGGCAGAAAGGAGATAAGGAGGGAAAGATAGATTTTTTTTTTATTATTATTATTATTTAATTATTAAATTTAGCAAAACGGTTGACTTTTACATATGACCTCAAAACGAGGCCCACCGCCTGTCGTCCATAGCGTTTAACCCCCATTCCGAACACAATGGGATATGTATCGCAAGCTGATTTGATCGTTACAATCAGTTTCCTTTTGAATTTTCATTTAAATCATTATATTGAATTTTAAACGCACATTTCAAATTACCGGGGTCACATACTAACTAGAAAAATTCCAGAAAAATATTTTCTAGCTTCGTATTGACGATACGGTCCTAACAAAACTAGTTTCGTCGAATTCTGAGACCGTTTGAAAAATGGCCAATTTCCAGTCGATTAAATTCAACAGAAACTGGTTAAATGCGTTTTCTTTTGCCACGCTCACATATTGATTCGAAAAATTATGAAATTTGAAACCCAGCAATAACTTGACACTGCGGATCTAACAAAAGTGGTTTCGTCGAAATCCGAGGTCGTTTGCAAAATGTCCATTTTTAAGGGCCTGAATTCCATAGCGACTATTCAGAATTTTTGACTGGACATATCTTTTGATTCCCGCTATCAAATTTCGATTGGTCAGATTCGTTAGAAAGATATCATCAATTAGATACTAATGTTTTTGGTTTCACTAAAATCCAGATTGTTTTGCACCCGGTATATTCAATTGAAGTTTGAAATCGAATTATCGAACTACCGCGCCATTTTCAATTCTATTTATAATTATATATAATTATTTATATTCTAACGACGACGCGTATAATATATACGTTCGAATTATATTCAAAATAAATTTCACGTCGATATTATTTAAAATAATCCATTTTAAATATTCAAAATTCGCTAAAATGGCCAAAATAAAAATTTTAAACTGGCCCAGATTTTCCGGGTTGTTACAATCTCCCCCACTTAAAACTTTTCGTCCCCGAAAAGGAACAAAGTCGAAAGTGGTTTGATTATTCAACACTACGCTCGATCTGACTTCCATTCTCCAACTTTTCAGTTTCTGAGAATTTCAAAATTTCAAAAATTTGGCTAACACCCTAAATTTTTGAAAAATTTCGCCATAACCTCCCCTGCACCGGGAGCATCGGGGAATTTCAAATAGCTTCCCCGGTCCTTCAGATCTCAAAAAGAAAAAGAAAAAGCCAAGCGGCTAGCCAATAGGCTCACAAAATCATCATCACCCAAACAAAACAGTAAATTATGTAGTAAACATGTACCTATTTGTCGGGCAAACAAATTTTATTCTCTGGCTCTAGCCTCCTTGCTATGACCTGTTCAATGATATATATGTATATGCAAGCAAATGCGACCAAACTTCAATATAATTCAATATTTGATTCAGTTAGGCATAATGGTTCAAAATTAGCAAACAAATAAACCAACAACACAAACATCAATCAATTCGTTGATTTAGAGTTTCAAATTCATAATTTTGATACATATACAAAATCAAATTTTGATGCCAAATCACAACAATGAATTCTAGCTATATATAAGTTTTGGTTCTCACACCAGCCTAATGGAAATATATAGAAAATCACACCTTCGAAACTCGAACACACACTACTGATGCTATATAGTCATCAGTAGAATCATCTCCGGGCGACTAGAGTGTGATGCTATATCTATCCAATATATTAAAACTTCGAATACACGTGGATCAGACGTATACCCAAAAATTTTATATACTGCATTGTCCAAATCAATATAAACAAATAATCAATTACGAATAGTTGATTTAAATTTTCAAAACCAAAGATTTGTTTTCATTTTCAAAAATATACTCTTCACACTCGTTCTAGGATACTACTGATCCTATCTCTAACGAGTCATTCTAATTGGATATTACTAATCCAATATCTGATGAATTCTTTCGTAAGGTTCTAATGTGCCTTGTTCTCTGCTTTGTAAACCAAAGCTCTGATACCAAATGTGACGGCAAGGAATCTCGCTCGGTCCGAACCAGTCGCTAAACCGACCCAGACCGTTCGAAACACCCTATCGTTTGAGAACACGACAAAATAGAACGCAAACAGAAGAACTTTTTATTGTATATTACAACAATGCATCAGATTACAAGAATATACAGAGTATAAATGAATATTACACAGAAATATCAGAGATTTAAATTACATTTAAATACATAGCAACGGAAAAATAATACAATACACAACTAGAATGAGATATACGGATACAAAGCTTTCCGGATATCGTTCCAGCTGTAAACCAGGATCCTGTGAATATAAATCTGCAAAACCAAAACTACTAGCTGCCCGTGTCAAAATAGGGGCACCCAGAGTTTAGGTTAAAACAATAAACTCCAGGTCAGTCATGGGACTGGTGTGAGAACTAAAACAGTTATTAATCCTTATTTTTAAAGCTAGGTAAATCAAGGGACCACGCCGTATAACACGGAACGGGTTTCCTCCCAAGAATACCAGTGCATAAAATAAACAGCGCAATGCTAAATAAAGAAAAATGAAGCTGTTATAAGACCCAGGTCCTATCACACAATGCAACGCAAGCCGGGGGATAGGGTTTTCCCTTATAACAGCCAAAGAATGCTTGATACGTTTAAAACAAATCATTTGATACTATTATAAGTGCATAGTGTATAAAACAACTTCAAATCATAAGTATCAATCATAGGCGACATGGGTACCATATATCATGTCGCCATATATAGGTTTACAAATAAAACCGCAAATGTCACGTATTTGGAAATTGGATTTCCGTCTATGAACCGAGGCAAAAGATAGTCCTCAACCGATTCGAGACGCTCTAGCCCGTGTCTCAGGCAAGTACTCAGTCAAGCCTTGGATCCTCAGGGCCGGTCCACACGGAGTGGATTAAAATGCCTGAACATGCGTTTCCCCGCCCTATGGGGCGTAAACGAGCCAACTAAATGACTCCATCGGTTCGAGAACGACCGATCAATCCGAGGCGCCTCGCAACAGCAACAACCACATAAGTCAAACTCGTCAGGGCGTGTAAAACCACTGACGCCACTTCTAGCTAGAAAGAAACGCATGCCCTCCCTGACGTCCTCTCCCGTTTTTGGTTCATACCGGGTGTGAAACTCGCGAAGCAAACGTTACACAAAGCTACGCCACAAAGGCCTTGCTTTGATCATCACCACAAGACTTTGCTTTTCAACAGAAGCCTCGATCAACTGCCACTTAGGCATGCCACACAGGCAATTCACTCCATGCGTTTGATATCCATCAATATATAACCCCTGAGCTCGTACGTCTCAGAGAAGGGCGTTAAGCAAGAGAATAAATTCTCCGCCGCCAAACAGATATATATTTAATAGAGATCAATCACACGGACTAAAATCCAATGTCAGACACACAGTCCATTTACAAGTCCGTTCTGGGGCTGAACGAAACCGGAGGCACCTAGTACCCCGCATATCCATCGATCTCCAAGTACGTCTGGACGATCACCAACTGTTTCCATCTTCTTGGGTGTACAGCCCAATCAAGATCATCAGTTATCACCCAAACGACGTGAAGACTTCCGGTCTTCGACCATCGTCTTCATCTTCGACTTATCGTCGCATCAGTTATTCAGAATGGGATAAACCCGGTCTTTCCGAATAACTCGCGTATATTTTAAATAAGTGTTACACAAACACAACATACGCCTCATTCCAATTCATTAGTCACTAACCGTAAATTAATCAAGAGAATAATTCCCCAAATATTAACCCCGAAGGCCGAAACCAACATCAGATCAATATCCAGAAAACCATTCTGCTTGGCTAACCGACAGTTAGTTTCTAAATTTCACGTTCAAATCTAATTAAAGATTTAACTATCGCCTGGAGCAAAACTGGTGATACTCCATTCTCGATCTTTTCAATCTAATTAAAGATTCATTAAAACTCCACTTAGTTTTAATCTGTGACTGGGTTAAAGAATCAGTGTCATTTAAAACACGGTTCACGATAAACCCAAAGTCACATCCCATTAATTATCGGGTTAAAGAACAAGTGTTATTTAAAACACTGTTCACGATAAACCCAAAAATCAATATCCATTCAATTCCAATTAAATATTATTTAATTGGTACACTTCATTAAATCTAAATAAAAAGATTTAATCTTTTCTCAACTGGGTTCAAGAACAGTGTTAGTGAAGACACCATTCACGACAAACCCAAATCACATTCATTAATTATCGGGTTAAAGAACAAGTGTTATTTAAAACACTGTTCACGATAAACCCAAAAATCAATATCAATTCAATTCCAATTAAATATTATTTAATTGGTACACTTCATTAAATCTAAATAAAAAGATTTAATCTTTTCTCAACTGGGTTCAAGAACAGTGTTAGTGAAGACACCATTCACGACAAACCCAAATCACATTCGATATTCAATACAAGGCTCCGAATAGAAAATATATCGGCTTATATTCAATATCGAATTCTACGACTAACAAATGTCGTATTTGAAATAACGATATAAATATCTATATCTTTCAAATTTCCATAACGACATCCGTATAATCACGAATTCCAACATCGAAATATTCCGAAGACAATTTCGATTCAATTCCACTCCAATGCAATCATTGGAAATTTTGGTTATCTTTAAAACCCTTTTCAAATTCAATTTATTTATTTCAAAATAAATAGAATTATATTTCTAGTTCAAAACTAGTTCATTTCGATAAAAATCTATTTTTATCTTTTCAAATATGGAGTTTTTCATCCCAAAATCTTCACAAATCATTTCTTATGATTTTACATAAATTATTACTATTTTTAATAATTTTATCAAGGCCCGTACAGTCGATTTCCAACAATGGCCATCGAACTGCACTTACAGCGACCTTTTTCGAATTTGATTTGGACGTATCTCCAAATCCAACCGTTAGATTTCAAATTTCTAATATTCGTTAGAAGGCTCTTTTCGATACGAACCCAACGGTTCCGGTTTTAGGAGAATCCGACGGTCGGATCTCCCGCAATGTCCGTTTGAAATAAATGGTCGAAATTCACGAACTGCCGCGGCGCGGCGTGTTCTATTCAGGCCATTATATTATATATATAATATATATAATATATACTTCGTCGATTTCTATTTAAAACGAATTTTATAAATAGTTTTAAATTCGTTTCAAAAGCAATTTCAACTTCCTTTTCAATTCAAATCAAAATTGAATTCTTCTTTATAAATTCGTTTCAAAATTCATTTCTATTCAATTCAAATTTCAATTCAATTTGAATTCATTTCAATTCACTTTCAATTCAATTTGAATTCGTTTTCAATTCAATTCATTTCGAAATCGTTTTCAATTCAATTCATTTCGAAATCGTTTTCAATTCAATTCATTTCGAAATCGTTTTCAATTCAATTCATTTCGAAATCGTTTTCAATTCAATTCATTTCGAAATCGTTTTCAATTCAATTCATTTCGAAATCGTTTTCAATTCAATTCATTTCGAAATCGTTTTCAATTCAATTCATTTCGAAATCGTTTTCAATTCAATTCATTTCGAAATCGTTTTCAATTCAATTCATTTCGAAATCGTTTTCAATTCAATTCATTTCGAAATCGTTTTCAATTCAATTCATTTCGAAATCGTTTTCAATTCAATTCAAAATATTCGATTTCGAAATCACTTTTCAATATTCATTTTTAAGATGAATAAAATCGATATAAATATCGTTCACGTCAAAATGGCGTCAATCTAATCAACACGGCTTCATAAATTTCTATTTTCAAATATTCTATTTCAAATATTTCTTTTTCAAAATAGTTGTTATTATCAAAATATTTCGTTCAACACATGACCAATCTCAATGAATGAGTACTGTCAACACATGAACTTTTATTTTATAATATTCTTTATTTTTCAAATTGGAATGAGGCCCAATCAATTACCATATAAAATTAATTATATGGATTTCCATACAACACATGTATATAATAGCATTGAAAAATAATCAACCATCAACCAAAGTGCACTACACTGTATAAGCATCAAATATAGATATTCAACGCTTATAACAGCCTGTCAATCAATCGATCGACATATTTAATCAATCAGGATGAGTGAAATTCATATTTCATCCCAACACCCGTGTGGGGTTTCAAACAAACAAACACAGATTTTATTCGTGCAGTTGGGCGATGTGTAAAATTTATCGACCCAATCAATGTCCTTCAAATAGGTGTACATAAACAAACCGTCTGGTTTGTAAATGAATATTTATTTTATTCACTTTCACTATATTCATATTCACGTTAAAAATTATATTTTTAACGATAAAACATTTTATTCTATCATATGAATTTCTATTATTCATTTACACAATAAAATGATATTTTTATTTTTCTAACATATTTTAGAAAATTTCGGCGGCATAACGGCACGATACTAGAAACGGAACGAGGCCTAGCCTTATCCCCGGTCTAGTGAAGGCCCACGCCATTCACACATCAATCAAATCAATTCGTTATGTAAACCACAAAGTTTGGAGTAAGCGTCTAACCTAGCCTCACTCCTTCGCCTTATAACGGCGCACGTCTAATCCTAACCAATTTATCGATTCGATTTTTCACACCACAAACCACATTCAAACCAATATCGCAATCAATAACCAAACAGCCAAACAAACAAGTCCATGGTCTGTGGACGGGTGTCGGGTGCTACTAAGCACCGTCTGCATCCTAGTATATATATATATAACTAGAAAAATAAATTGAAAGGTGAGAAGTTCTCACATATAGCTATCCTAGCTCCACGGCTCTTCATTTGCAGAAGTCTTCGTCGTTTCGCCTTTTTGTCACCTTCGTTGCTGCTTCCACTACATACGTAAAAATCACATTTTTACTTCGCTATTCAATATATAAAAATCGAATTTTTAGTTCAAAGTTCAATATATAAAAATCGAATTTTTAGTTCAAAGTTCAATATATAAAAATCGAATTTTTAGTTCAAAGTTCAATATATAAAAATCGAATTTTTAGTTCAAAGTTCAATATATAAAAATCGAATTTTTAGTTCAAAGTTCAATATATAAAAATCGAATTTTTAGTTCAAAGTTCAATATATAAAAATCGAATTTTTAGTTCAAAGTTCAATATATAAAAATCGAATTTTTAGTTCAAAGTTCAATATATAAAAATCGAATTTTTAGTTCAAAGTTCAATATATAAAAATCGAATTTTTAGTTCAAAGTTCAATATATAAAAATCGAATTTTTAGTTCAAAGTTCAATATATAAAAATCGAATTTTTAGTTCAAAGTTCAATATATAAAAATCGAATTTTTAGTTCAAAGTTCAATATATAAAAATCGAATTTTTAGTTCAAAGTTCAATATATAAAAATCGAATTTTTAGTTCAAAGTTCAATATATAAAAATCGAATTTTTAGTTCAAAGTTCAATATATAAAAATCGAATTTTTAGTTCAAAGTTCAATATATAAAAATCGAATTTTTAGTTCAAAGTTCAATATATAAAAATCGAATTTTTAGTTATATAGATTCCGCCTTTTCCATTTCAAAGATCTAATCTTTTCTTTTACTTTTCAAAGTTTAAATCTTTTACCTTTTAAAAATTCAAATCTTTTAAAACCTTTTTAAAATTCAAATCTTTTAAAACCTTTTTCTTATATTACAAAAAAAATCAGTTTTTTTTTTCTTTCTTTACAAAAAAAATCAGTTTTTAAAAGGTTTTACAAAATCAGTTTATTTTTTTTTATTCTTCTATAAAATCAGTTTTATTTCTGTTTATAAAAACTCAGTTTTTTTACTTTTTATAAAATTCAGTTTTCACTTCTAAAATTAAATCAGTTTTATACTTTTTTTCAAAACAGATTTTAATTTAAAACAAAATAGTTTTTACTGAATAAATAAAATAAAGTAAAATAATAATATATAAAAAAAATTGCTCACCGAATGTAGCTGCGAAGGGGGGGTTTCTGGTGGCTCGTCGGCGGCAAGCTTCGAGGGGCGGCGCTATGGCTTCGAACGGGCGGCGGCTTCGTTTCGACGGAGAAGGCGTTGACTTCGGGGGGGTTGCTCGATGGTTGCGTCGCCTTCGCTGGAAGGAGCTCTGACGGAGGGGTGCGGTGGTGTTCGTCGGCGTCAACTTCGAGGTGGCGACTGCTTCGCGAGGGGGAGGCTGGATCGGCGCTAGGGTTCTTCTTTT
The DNA here is from genome assembly GCA_030737875.1 of Allium sativum. Classification (NCBI taxonomy): domain Eukaryota; kingdom Viridiplantae; phylum Streptophyta; class Magnoliopsida; order Asparagales; family Amaryllidaceae; genus Allium; species Allium sativum. The sequence goes on from CM060913.1 coordinate 1,012,457,315, forward strand.
TTTTTTTTTTTCTTTTTTTTATGTTTTAACTGAATCGGGGGGGGGGGGGGCCAGAAAGGAGATAAGGAGGGAAAGATAGATTTTTTTTTATTATTATTATTATTTAATTATTAAATTTAGCAAAACGGTTGACTTTTACATATGACCTCAAAACGAGGCCCACCGCCTGTCGTCCATAGCGTTTAACCCCCATTCCGAACACAATGGGATATGTATCGCAAGCTGATTTGATCGTTACAATCAGTTTCCTTTTGAATTTTCATTTAAATCATTATATTGAATTTTAAACGCACATTTCAAATTACCGGGGTCACATACTAACTAGAAAAATTCCAGAAAAATATTTTCTAGCTTCGTATTGACGATACGGTCCTAACAAAACTAGTTTCGTCGAATTCTGAGACCGTTTGAAAAATGGCCAATTTCCGGTCGATTAAATTCAACAGAAACTGGTTAAACGCGTTTTCTTTTGCCACGCTCACATATTGATTCGAAAAATTATGAAATTTGAAACCCAGCAATAACTTGACACTGCGGATCTAACAAAAGTGGTTTCGTCGAAATCCGAGGTCGTTTGCAAAATGTCCATTTTTAAGGGCCTGAATTCCATAGCGACTATTCAGAATTTTTGACTGGACATATCTTTTGATTCCCGCTATCAAATTTCGATTGGTCAGATTCGTTAGAAAGATATCATCAATTAGATACTAATGTTTTTGGTTTCACTAAAATCCAGATTGTTTTGCACCCGGTATATTCAATTGAAGTTTGAAATCGAATTATCGAACTACCGCGCCATTTTCAATTCTATTTATAATTATATATAATTATTTATATTCTAACGACGACGCGTATAATATATACGTTCGAATTATATTCAAAATAAATTTCACGTCGATATTATTTAAAATAATCCATTTTAAATATTCAAAATTCGCTAAAATGGCCAAAATAAAAATTTTAAACTGGCCCAGATTTTCCGGGTTGTTACAGGGAATCCTAGAGACTGTACATGGGAGACTGAGGATAGCATCAAACATGCTTCTCCCAAGTGCAGAGTGGACATCTCCGATAAACTCTTGGGTTGAGGCACATTTACAGTAATTAACATTTTCCATTATGTTTCCTACTTTACTATTGTTTCCTTTTCGGGGACGAAAAGCTTTTATGTGAGGGAGATTATGACAACCTGGAAAATCGGAACCAATTTAAAAATTTTATTTTAAATAATTTGGTTAGAAATTGTGCCAAAATTTAAAATTTTCATTTTTAAATAATATTAAAGCCATTAAAAATAGTCAATTTTCAAACGACCTCCGTTTTCGACGAAACCACTTTTGTTGGAACCAGAATGTCAAATTATTGCTAGGTTTCAATTTTCATAATTTTCGAATCAATATGTGAGCGTGCAAAAGAAAATGTGTTTTGTTCATTTCAGTCAAATTTAATCGACTTGAAAAATGGCCATTTTTCAAACGATCTCGAAATTTGATAAAATTAATCTTTTAAGGACCGTATCGTCATAACAAAAGCCAAATATATTTTTTCTGTAATTTTTAGAGGTCGTACGTGACTCCGGTAAATTTAAATATAAAATTGTATTAATTAAATAAATAATTTAAATGTTAAATTAAAGGATTCATGCCACAGACAGTCGTTTGGACTGACGAGACCTAGCCCATTGGGTTCAGAATGGGGGCTATTGTGTATGATCAACTCTGGTTGGGCTGGAATTGGAGTTGTTCAGAAGTTATGGATTTGTTTGCAAAATTTACATTAAAATATTATAAATATACATCAATTTTAATTCAAAACCCTAAATCTTTATATCAGAGCCGCTTCCATCTTATATTACCATGACCGAGAATGCTCCACTCTTCATCCACTAAAATCTCATTATCCACTCACTGAAATTCATCGGTCCTTTGGAGTTTATCGTAGAGGACTCCATAAGCTACAATTCCATATGGATTGATCATCCTCTGGTGGCACGAACGCTGAGAACCAACGCACTAAAGTTGCGTTATTCGCAGCACCGCACCCCCCATTTCCTGCGATCGTGTTGGCCATAGGCAGGGCCCCTGTGTGCGCCTCCCTGTGCTCTTCATCGTGGTGGCACTCGATCGTCCCTGGTGGTCTGAGAGCAAAGTGGAACCCTGGGTTCGAACCAATTTGGAAAAAGCGCGGCCTTAACTGTATAAGGAATAAGAAGGTGTAAAATCTATTTAATTATTCAAATTAATTTATTTTAAATATTAACAATGTATAATAAAGCATATCTTATTCGTACGAACACAGTTTTGAACGATTTCGGAAACATTGGGACTATGACAACGAATATTACGACCTAGAACTGATTGGGACTGATTCTGAACCTTTTTTAATTTTAGATCTAAATCTGAAAAGAGGTGAGAATTCTGATTTATTTAATAATTAAAATTTAATTATTTTTATTGTTATTTATATCCTTGTTTGTACGATTATAAGTCAGATTCGTGATGTTTGTTATCTAGAATTTATTGATTTGTTGTTATGGCATATTTTATTGCCATGGTTTGCTTGGGATCTACGATGTAATTTCGTTTTTGTTCAATTTATGTTTTGCGATTAAATTTAGATCCGAAATCACATTGTATTTCAGATCTATAGATGTTGGTTAAAATCCTTCTATTTAGATCCATAATTATGGAATTATTCTCCTACCCTCTAGATCTATCGTCTATTATTCAGATCTACGCTTTTTATTTTATTTTATTTCATGAACATGCAGTTGTTTAAGCTTAAAGATCCCATCTTTATTTTGTTATATCAACATGAAATTCGATCAAAGATAAAAGTACATTTTATTGTGTTTCGTGGACATGAGTTTTTATCAGATTTGGGAATTGTAATAAAAATCACATTTTTCATGATTTACATGAAACATGGATTTTTATCAAGTCTAGATTTGGAATGAAAATCTCATTTTCATGAATCGCATGTAAATGAATTAAAAAAAATTCTATTTTCCAATATTATATTGAGTATAAAAAGAACATATTTTTAGCGTCAAAGTTGTTCAAATAAAAAAAGAACATATTTTAGCGTCAAAGTTGTTAAATAAAAAAGATTAGATTTAAAAGAAATATTTTTATCGTTGAATTATTTGCAATAAAAATAATAGTATTAAATAAAAAAATAGAAATTAAAATGACATTTTTATTGTCGTTATAATGAAATAAAAAGTGTAGAAATCGAAGTTACATTTTTATTTACATTTTAGATGTAAATAAAAACATAGAGATAAAAGTTACATTTTTATTTACATTTTAGATGTAAATAAAAACATAGAAATAGAAGTTACATTTATATATACATTTTAGATGTAAATAAAAGTATAGATTAAAAAGTTTCATTTTTATTTACATTTTAGATGTAAATAAAAGTATAAACAAAAAGTTACATCTTTATTTACATTTTAGATGTAAATAAAAAGAATATATTTTAAGTTTCATTTTTATTTACAATTTAGATGTAGATAAAAAAATAGATTTAAAGTGACATCTTTATTTACATTTTAGATGTAAATAAAAGAATAGATTGAAAAATTATATTTTCATTTACATTTTGGATGTAAATAAAAGAATAGATTTTAAAGTTACATTTTTATTTACATTTTAGATGTAAATAAAAACATAGATTTTAAAGTTACATTTTTGTTGACATTTTAGATGCAATAAAAAAAGATTAGAATCAAAAGTATATTTTTATTTACATTTTAGATGTAAATAAAAAGATTTGATTAAAGGTGACATTTTGATTTACATTTTAGAAGTAACAAAAAGAGTAGATTGAAATGTTATATTTTTATTGTCAAATTAGAGATAATAAAAAATTAGAATCAAAAGCTATATTTTCATTTACATTTTAGATGTAAATAAAAGAATAGATTTAAAGTTACATTTTTGTTGACATTTTAAATGTAATAAAAAAAATAGAATCAAAGGTTATATTTTTATTGTCATTCTAGGGACAATAAAAAGAGTAGAAATAAAATTGACATTTTTATCGTCATTTTAGATGCGATAAAAAGAATAGGTTTTGATGTTACATTTTTATTGACAAATTAAAGACAATAAAAATAATAGATTTTAAAGTGACATTTTTATTGTTGTTTTATGTACAATAAAAAAAGTATAGATTTTAATGTTACATTTTTATTGCCAAATTAGAGTCAATAAAAAGAATAGAATTGAAAGTTACATTTTTATTGTCATTTTATATGCAATAAAAAGGAATGGAATTAAAAGTTATATTTTTATCGTCAAATTAGAGACAATAAAAAGAATAGATTTTAAAGTCACATTTTTATTGCCATTATATATGCAATAAAAAAATAGATGTAAATGTCACATTTTCATTGTCATTTTAGAGACAATAAAAATAGTAGAATTAAAAATCGTGTTTTTATGGCCATTTGGTTTCAATAGCTAGAATGAACATTAGAAAATACATTTTCAATGTAAAATAGTTTCCATTGAAAAGAATTAGTCATTAAAATATGATTTGTTTCAAAAAGTCACTTTTATCATGTTAGCTAGGATTAAGAAAATCATAAGTAAAATTTCTAACATGAATATGGACTGTACTTTGCTTGCATGTGATTGGAAGTAGTTGAAATCGCCAGACAGTTTATATATATATATATATATATATATATATATATATATTAAATGAATCGCGCGCGGTAGTTCGTGTTTCGGTAATCGTAACTTTAAACGATTATACCGAAAGATCCGACCATCGGATTTTCCCAAAATTGGAATCGTTAGGACCGCTTTGGGAAGATCTTTCCAACAAAATAAATTTGTCAGAATCCAACAGTTAGATTTCAAGATATGTGTAAATCAAACTTTGGTAAAAACAGCGCAAGGGCCGCCCATCAACCCGAAGCGTCGTTTAATTAAAACTAGTGATAAATCATTATAAATAGATATGAACGATATAAAATGATTTAAATGATAATTATTCGAGAACTATTTGAAAAGACCGAGTTCAACTCATTTCAAATAATTATACAACGATATAAATCGAATATATAGAAGACGGTGATTGAAGGCCGGTAAACTTCACATCGAATGGACAACTACTGATGCCTTTGATAGGAGTTGCTGCTTTGAAAGGGTTACAATGGTAGTTGTCTGGACGTACTTGTTGATTGTCCGGATTAGCGAGCACCTCTCTTCCGTATTGGACATACGGACGAGGAATAAGGTGATTCCGGTTTCGTTCAGACCCAGAACGGACTTGTAAATGGATGCGTGTCTGACGTTGGAGTTCATTCCATGTAAATTAAATTAATTTCTATCTAATGTATATCTGTTTGGTGGCGGAGAATTTATTCTCTTGCTTAACACCCTCAGAGGACATATATTGGTAGTTATTGATCGCATGGTGTGAATTGTCAATGTGGCACGCTAAGATGCAAATGATCAAGGCTTTTGTTGAAAAGCAGGGCCTTGTGGTTGATGATCAAAACATGGTCTGTTTAGGCGCAGATTTGTGTATAACGTGACTTCGCGGACCTCACACCCCGGTATGAGTCAAAAACGGAAATAGGACTGCAGGGAGTGCACACGTTTCCTTCTTGCTAAGAAGTGGTGTCAGCGACTTATCAGCCCTAACATTTTTAATTATGTGGATAATGGATTATGAGGTACCTCGGTTTTATAGGTTGTTAGTGGCCATATTAGAGGTTCAAAAGAACTGGGAAGCGTGTGTTTAGGAATTGCCAATCCACTAGCGTTTATGTGTGGACCGGCACTGAAGACCTAGGGGTTCACTGCCGGGAATCCTAAGTCATTTGCTAGAGTGTCTCGAATCGGAGAGGACGATCCCTAGCCTCGATTCATGATGGAAACCAAATCTCCAATACGACATTACGGTTTTGATTGTAAACCTATATACGACGACATAGTAGGATGGGGTACTATGCCGTCTAGGATTGATACATTTACTTTGAAATATTTTAATACTGATCAGACACTAATAATAATATTAAAAATATTATTTTATACATACCAAGTCCTGTTTGATCATTATAAGGTAAAACTCTATCCTTTGGTTTGCGTTGCATTGTGTGATGGGAATTGAGTCTTATAATGATTTCATTTTTCCAAAAGCATTTCGTTGTTTTGAATAAAATTTATTTAAATTATGCACTGTCAATCAAATGGAGTAAACATGTTCCGCGTTAGCGGCGTGGTCCTGTGATTAGCCACACTGTTAGATTATGTAAGAAAGATTTCTCATACTAGTCCCATGACTGACTCGTAGTTTGTTTCACTTTGCAAACTCGGGTGCTCTCTTTTTCTCACGGGCAGCCAAGTAACAGGTTTAGGTCATATTTGAGGCGTGTGCTGGATTGAAGACTGCTTTGGAAGAAGACAAAGATCTTTTCTTTTATCTTTATTTCTGCTTGTGAGACATTAGACATCTCTTATTTATGATGTAATTCAATGGAGTTTTCAAACTTATTTTCTTTCCATTAAGACTTTCTATTTGCTAAGTGTATCCTGTATCTGCGTTCTCTGATGTCTTGGATATTATGATGTTGATGATATTCTATTTCCGCTGCAATGATTTATGTGTTATGATATTATCTGAGATCTGATTTGTTGTAAATATGTTATACTCCAATGATTACCCTTGCTTTCGTTCTATGGAAGTTTGGGGTTATCATACTAGCAATAATTTGATATTCCAGATCCAACAAAAGTGGTTTCGTTGAAAACGGAGGTCGTTTGCAAAATGGCTATTTTTAAGGGCAATATATATTAAAATATATATAAATTCGACATCGAATTTTCTGAATTTTAAACTGGACGTAACTTACAATTTATAAAACGAAATCTCAGTTTTTTGCATTCGTTAGAAAGATATTGTTCTTCAGATTCCAATATTTCTTGTTTCGTCCAGTTCTGACTTATATTGAATTCTGTATATTCAATTGAAATTAGAAATTAGAAATCGAATTTTCAAACTGCCGCGCCATTTCAGGCTTGTTTTATAATTAAAATAAATTTATTCATTCTAACTTCGACTAAAATAAATTTTCAGTCATTATTGTTTAAAATAAATCATTTTAAAGATTCAAAATCCATTAAAATTCCAAAATTAAAAATTTTAAACTGGTTCTGATTTTCGGGGTTGTTATAATCTCCGCCAGTTAAAATCTTTTCGTCGTCGAAAAGGAACGGAGCTGAAAGTTGTTTAACTAACTAACTCAACTTTCATTCTTTAACTTTTCAGTTTCTAAGAATTTTCAATTTTTTCAAAAATTTGGCCAACACCCTAAATTTTCAAAAAATTTCCCATAACCTCCTTTGTATGGGAGACATTTAAAACCTTAACTAGCCATGCAGGGCCCTCATCAATCCAAAAGAAAAAGAAAAAGCCAAGCGGCTAGCCTATCGGCTCATAAAATCATCCAAATCCAATAAATTAGTAAACATGTACCTATTTGTCGGGCATACAATTTTATTCCTCTTCTCTAGCCTCCTTGTTATTCCCTGTTCACACATATATATGTACATGCATGCAATTTTTCCAAACAATTTGCAATTCAGTTCAAATTTGACTAAATTGGCTAAATTTTAATTTCATTCACATGTTGGTTTAACGATTCTATTAGTCAAACTAATAATCAAACAACACAACCAACAATCAATTGGTTGGTTAACGTTTCAAACACATAACTTTAATACATAGTCAAAAATCATATTTTTTGTGCCAAATCACAACAATAAACCCTATCTAGTTTTGGTTCTCACACCAGTCAATTGGAAATATATAGATATCCCACTTTCGAAACTCGAACATAAATTCTGATGATGCTCGAGCTATCATCAGAATCATCTTCGGTCAACTAGAGTGTGATTCTATATCCATCCTGTTAGTTTGAAACTTCATATACACATTTGCAAGGCGCATATGAGAAATCTTTATATACTTTATTGTTCAAATCAATTTAAAATAAATATTCAAATACGAATAATAAGATTTAAATTTTCAAAACAAACTTTGTTTTATTATTATTAAATAATACTCTTCTAACTCATTCTAGGATACTACTGATCCCATCTCTAACGAGTCATTCTCATTGGTTATTACTAATCCAGTCTCTGATGAATTCTTTCATTTTTTTTAATGTGCCTTGTTCTCAAGCTCTGTAAACCAAAGCTCTGATACCAACTGAAACGACCCGAAACTTCCCCGTAAAGGAAAGCCCGGATTGCTTTGAGAACACAACAAATCAGACACACAAACAGAAGAACATTTCATTGTTATTACAACAATTACATCAGAGAACAAGAATATAACAGAGTATGAATAAATAATATACATTTGATAAATATCAGAGAATTATATTATACGGCAGCGAAAAAATAATACATAACACAACTGTAAGAAATGCATGAATATAGAGCTTTCCGTATGTTGCTCCAGCTGTAAACTAGGATCCTGTAAGAATAAATCTACAAAAACCCAACTACTAGTTGCCCGTGTTGAAAATAGGGGCACCCAGAGTTTAGGTTAAAACAATAAACTCCAGGTCAGTCATATGCAACGTCCCGCATTTTTATCGGTTTGTATTTGAATATTTAAATCAGTTTAAATATTGAATTCGTAATATAAGTGGATTTATATATTAGTTAAAATGAAGTTGAACGGATAAAAATATATATTAAATATAATCGAGCTCGTAACGACGCTGCAGTTCGTAATATAACATTTTGAACTTCAACTAAGTGTACAGGACTCGTTATAAATCAGATTTCTACGAAACATGAAACGTTGGAATCTGTTGAACTGAATTTTTCAAAAGGAAGCGAAAAACCAAGATTCCGTGTTAAAGATTGTGAGTTATGTCCAAATCAAATTTTCAAATAGTCGCAATGGATTCGTTCATAAGCTATAACGATATATTTAATTATAATTAAATTTTGTTTTCGAATTTGGACAGGATATTTGAGACGTAGTTATAATTTAATTTATAGAATTTTTCTGTAATTTTTATTTTGAATAATAAGCAATTTTTATTTTGAAGTATTTTACACCCTATATCAGCATTTTGGGGTTTCATAGATTAAGCTAACTAGTCTAATTTATTATATTTTTTGGATCGTGGCACAATACTCGTCACGACTGTATTTTTAATTTTGTCTATAACCGACCGTAAAACAAATGGAGTTTTGTGTGATGGAGGGTAGTACACTATTTCTTACTTGAGAAAATATCATTGGTGCTTAAGGGCTAGTTTTATGTTGCCATGCTTCTACCATTCTATCCACAATCGAGGCTTATCTAGACAAAAGTAAACGTAAAGTAAGTAAACCATATTCATAGGCTAAGAAATGATCGATACTCTCTTCCAAATTCTATAAGATATTTATTGTTAGCATTTCCTAATGAGGCTTCAACGGACCAACACGAGTTATTTTAGGCTTGACTTATAATCTGATTCCTTGTCGTATAACTGAGGCATAAATTCTGCTACCATGAGTAAAATAAAGATAAATCATTCATGCACTAAGAACAAATTCTAAATAGTCTCATGTATACACACCTACTAATATATTTGTAGATAATACCTATTAATTTTAAAGAAACTTTTGTAGTTGTGGCAGTATGGATCAATTATCAACAGCAGTGAACAAGTGCTCTAGCACTATTTTAGCATTAACAATCTCTTCATTAAAGTATAAACAATAAAATACATACATATATATTATAATGTTGCTTCATTTTTGATAAAGCACTGCAAAACATAATATCCAAGACAACTCACTAGAAACGATCAACGTATAAATATAATATAGAGTATTGGCTTCCCTTAGATATTGTACAACCTCTCCTCCCTAGCGCTGACTACCTATTGACAACCAGTGTTTGCTTCTTACTCAAGGAATAGGGAAACATGCTAATCACTGTAAACCACTTGTATATTTGACTTCCTCTTCAGCAGCACATAAAAATAAATATAATTGCATAAATATGTCGATGACTAGTCCAAAAGAAATATCTTGTGATTATCTTGTTTCATGGATAACCTCAAGTTCTTCATCTAGCCAATAGGAATACCGAACTGACTTCAATCTCTTGCTTGCTGCACATGCCTTACAGCCTAGTCTGAAATTTGAGACTCACCTACAATCTACCATAGGCAGCCCAGCTACCCTAAACATGCTATGAAACACAACATCAAAACAGCTACCCCATGAAAATTTAACCAAAGCACATGACTACGTAAGTCAAACAACTGTTATTGAAATGAAATTTCATCCCATCTAAATCAAACGTTTAAAAGCTGCAAGTCTAAAGGGGTGAGGATGTACAGGCTATATCCCTCTATTCCTTGGTCGCCAAGGTTCTAATGAGCTATAAATACACAGGCAAATTCAGTATTCATCTTCACTACTCCAATCTGAAGCATTCTAAATAAAATCAAAATAGGAGTTATAATATTCTAAAAGTCCTGAAATATATATAATCGAAATCCTGTCCAAATCCTCTTCCAGTTCATATAAATTTTTGTTGGTGCGATATTCTTTTCCGGTACTCGAAAATCAATGCAGCAGGTTAGGGTTCAAAGTTTTCGAGAAGAAAGTAATCTGTTCATGATTTTAACGTTAGATCTAAACTGGAAATCGGATTTTGGTTGTAGCATCAAAGTTTTGGGGGCTTAATTGATTTATTTATGTCGATGCTCCCCTGTACGAGGCTGCGCAAGGATGCAGACGCTGATGTTTGGAGGATTTCGAGTTGAGGTTAGGTCATGTGGAGAGGAAGAGGAGGTGCTGAAGTGAATTTTAGTGATTTTTGTTGATTTTATAATGGAGTATGGAGGATGTTAGTTTGAAGTTTTCATCTGTTGGGAATATTGGAAGCAGGGTTTTTCTAAATCGCTGGAGGAAGAAGGAACGGTGTTATAGAGGAAAGGCGTGGGACTTCCAGGTATGGAGATGGGTTGACCTTAAAGGTTAAGGCCCAAGAAAGAGAAAAAAAAGCCCAAAAGAGAAAAAGAAGGGGCATGCGTGAGCATCAGCAGGAAAAGGACGGAATGTATTTTTTTTTTGAAGGAGCACAAGTAGTTTAATGTGAAGAAAAGTTGGACTACATGAGTATTTGGGTAAGGCCTAAATTAAGTCTAGTTGGAATAATAGTACATAAATTTTTATGCAAACATTATATAGCAGTGGAAGTTTATGTTTCAAACTTATACGTCCACAGAAACGGGCTAGACAAGGAGCATTGGAACCGTATCGATGAGTGTAACATTATGAAGCTGATTTGGAATGATTTGGGGTTAGTTGGGATTCCCGACAAGAATAAAACGACTGATAAACAAATCAACCAACATTAATCTTTATTCAACGATTAACGACCAAGGTGAGTAAACTCACTAACTCTGTCTAGTTTTATAATTTTATAAACGTTATCTAATATTGATAAAAATGATTGAATGTTGTGTGTGATGATTGTTTGGATGATTTGTTTATTTATTGGTAAAGATTTTAGATACAGTCATATATAAACTGTTGGTTACATATTGACACCATTTATTATAATAGTTCATATCGATATGAAATCAGTGTTATTATGTTGATTAGCAGCTGCGGATGCAGGAAAAAAGGTTGGAGGAATCCAACTGGATTCCTCAACAATTATATTGTTATTTTTCATATAATCAGTGATTGATTATTATGTGTTTTGGGATGTTTGAACAACATTGACCTGAAATAATTGGTATTTAAATACCGAAAAATATATTTGAATATATTGGAAAATAAATTGGGGTTTAAAAGGAAATTTCTATTTTTAAACAGAAATTTATTTTCGATTTGGGCTAGATATAATTGCTTGTTTTAAATTATATACAAGAAATAGTTGATTTATAAGGGATATTTTTAATTGAAAGGGAATTATTATTATTAAATAATTGGGAAATGTAAATCGAAGAAGAATTAAAAAAGGGAAATGGAAAATCATTTCAAAAGAAAACAACAAGATAACTTCGATTTTAGAAATGAGTGAAAAATGGAAATGAATCCGTAAGGATCTTTATTTAGAATTCGACTAGGTCGAATATTATAAAAATAATTTATTTTTATAAATTATATATATAATGGGATTTGGAATTTGAAGAGATAATAAATATTTGGATTTGTTATCGAACATGTAGTCGAGATTTAATCATAACTTACAAAATGAATTTATAAAATAAAACATGAAGTATAGATTTATAAATTAACAAGATAAACGGGAATATTAAACTGTGATGGTATTTATTTTTTAAATTATGATTTGATTTAATAAAAATGAGTCCAGTTTTCTGTAAAGGAACAATATTCACTTTCTAAAGTGAATAAAGATTTTAAAAGCAAACGCTTTGAAAATTTGAAATAGTGTCAAAGGGGAAATGGTAAATGTTGTAAGTATTCAAAAGAAAATGTGTTAACCTGAAATGGTAAGTTTTTTCCGAAGTTCGGAATGTTAATCGGATATAGGCCATGCGAAAGAGAGTTATAAGTTTAAATTCAATTATATTGAATTAGGGAAAGTACTAATTACTTTCCAGTTTATCAAGATCTGTTTATTATTTATTTATTTATTTATTTATTTAGAGTAATTAATCTAAGTTATATTTGAAATTAAACATTTCGGAAAACAAGAATTATAGTGATATCGTTATAATCAAAGTTTTTCTGTAAAGAAAGTAGACTCTTAATTTAAATTCGAGAGTTGTGTGAGCAATGACCGTTAAAGATTTGAAATGGTGAACTTAGCTGCTTTGAAGTTGAAAGTGATGTTCAGTCAAGGTCCGAGAGGTAAATATACCCCAACTCGTTGTTGGCTGTTGAGTTGGGTACGCATGATAGAGGGTTCTCACTTCGCATTAGATGGTGGACGGGAGACTCTTACCTCTACATATCCTACGAAAGTAAGGGAGGGTAGGTTGTGAATTCGAAAGGCTGGCCGTAAAATGAGTTGGTGGGGTACCAGTATAAGCCACGGGGGGAGGTTAGCCCTCTGCCTTGGGGGTTGAGGGATGGTTGAAAAGCCTACTGAAATCTTCGGGCCACTACAGTGGTATCAGAGCTGAAGGTTAAGTTATTACCTTGGCTCTGTGGCGTAACTGAATAGAGATGGAGTTAGTAATACTCTAGATTGAGTTTAAGTGTACATATATGTAATAACCCGGAAATCCGAGCCAATTTAATTTTTTTATTTTGGCAATTTTAGTGAATTTTGAATATTTAAAATGATATATTTTAAATGATAACGGCGAGAAATTTATTTTGAATAGAATTCGACGTATATATTTATTTGAATCATCGTTAGAATATAAATAATTATTTATAATTATAAAATGAATTTTTAGGGTCCGTATGGGCCCTGGTAAATTGAAATGTACGTTTAAAATTCAATATAATGATTTAAATATTAAATCTAATGAAAACTGATCGTAACGGCCGAATTGGCTTATGGGACATATCCCATTGTGTTCGGAATGGGGGTAATTAGCTAGGGACGAGAGGCAGTGGGTCTCGTTTTGAGATCGAATTAAAAAATTACTTTTTAGAGATTTAAAGTAAAATAAATATATATTATTAAATTTGTCAATGCTCCTTACTCTCCTTCCTTTCCCTCTTTCTCCCGTCAGTTAGAAAACGAAATATAAAAAAAAAAAAAAAGAGCCCAGAGCGATCGACGGAGGAACCCTCCCTTCCGCCGCCATCGACGCTGCCACCCAACCTGATCTCGCCGCCACCTCGACAGCATCTCCGACGCCCTCCACTTCCTTTCCCGTTCGCAAACCCTAGCCCCAAAACAAACCTGCTTCCGCCTCCATTGTTTCACCGCCACCGGAACAGCCTCTCCGCCACCACTGACGCAGGCGAACCATGTTTCTCCCCTTCTCTCGATTTACACTGTATGCTTTAATTTTATTTTGCTTAGTTATTTATTTTTGTTTATTTACCATTATTAGTTTTAAAAGGAATAAAAAAAATCAGTTTTTAAAGTAAAGAATAGATTTTTACAAATAAAAACGAAATCTTTATATTTTTGTTAGGAAAAATGAATCTTTATATGTGTAGCGAAAAGAAAAGATTGGATTTTTATTTCAATAGAGTTATGATTTTTATTATAGAAATAACATGTAAAAAGATTCGATTTTTATGTAGATAAAGATAACATTTTTAATAGAATAAAGTTAGGATTTTTGATGTAATAAAAATATGATTTTTATATTATAGAAAGAATAAAAATATGATTTTTATATTATAGAAAGAATAAAAATACGATTTTTATATTATATAGATAGTAAAAATTTGATCTTTATATGTGTAGCGAAATAAAAATCTGATTTTTATTATATATATGTTGAAATAAAAATGTGATTTTTATAGCGATGATATAAAAATTCGATATTTATATTAGAAGTAGATATAAAAATATAATTTTTATATAGGAAGGAGTGTTATAAAAATATAATCTTTATTGGAAGAAGAGCGATATAAAAATATAATTTTTAAATAGAGAATAGTGTGATAAAAATGTGATCTTTATTATATGAACACTGGTGTAAAAATAGAATTTTTATCTATGTAGTAGCGGTGTAAAAATAGAATTTTTATCCATATAGAGTGATTATAAAAATGTGATTTTTATATACATGACAACAATATAAAAATGCAATTTTTATATATGTAGTGGATACAGTAAACGAAAGTGACAAAAGGCGAGCACGGCAAAGATTTTCTATATATGAAGAGTCGCGGCGTTTGGTTTAGCTATTGGTGAGAACTCTTCACCTTCAATTTATTTCTAGTTTGAAATATATACTAGGATCCCGACGGTGCTTATTAGCACCCGACACCCGTCGTCCACAGACCATGGATGACTTGTTTGTTTGATTGTTGTGTAGTGAAATTTGATTGTGTGATGGCGAATGAAATAAAATATTTTATAGTGGAAAATATTTTATAGTTAAAAATATGATTTTTAACGTATATATAAAATAAATATTTATAAACAAATCGGATGATTTGTTTATATACACTGATTAGACTGATATTGATTGGGACGATAAATTTTACACATCGCCCAACTGCACAAATAAAAATATGTGTTTGTTGATTTGAAACCCCACACGGGTGTTGGGATAATATTGACGTACACTAATCCTGGTTGTTTAGCGGTATGTCAATCAATGGGTTGACAGACTGTGTAAGCGTTAATTAATTATATTTAATGCTTATGCAGTTGTGTGGTGCACTTTGGACGATGGTTGATTGTTTATCATTGCTATTATATACATGTGTTGAATAGAATCCATATAAATAATATTATATGGTAATTGAGTGGGTCTCATTCCAATTTAGAGAATAATAGAAAATTCATGTGTTGAATAGAATAAATATTCATGTGTTGAATAGAAAATAAATATTCATGCGTTGAATAGAATAAACATTCATGTGTTGAATAAAAGCCGCGTTGATTAGATTGACGACATTTTGACGTGAACGATATTTATATCGATTTTATTCATTTTTATAATGAATATAGGAAAGAAAGTGATTTCAAAATTTAACGTTTTGAAAATTTTATCATTTATATATCGATGATATGGAATATTCAATTTTGATTAGAAATTGAATATGAAGTTGAAATACGAATTTAAAACGATTTATAAAATACGTTTTAAAAGGAAATCGACGAAATATATATAATTTATATATTATATATATAATGGCCTGAATAGAAAGCGCCGCGCTGCGGCAGTTCGCGGATTTCGACCATTGACTTCGAATGGATATTATGGGAGATCCGACCGTCGGATTCTCCTAAAACCGGAACCGTTGGGTTCGTGTCGAAAAGAGCTTTCTAACGAATATTAGAGATTTGAAATCTAAAGGTTGGACTTGGAATTATGTCCAAATCCAATTTGGAAAAGGTTGTTGTAAGTGCAGTTCGATGGCCACTGATGGAAATCGACTGTACAAGCCTTGATAAAATTATTAAAAATAGGAATAATTTGTGTAAAATCATAAGAAATGATTTGTGAAGAATTGAGATGAAAAATTCCTAATTTGAAAACATAAAAATAGATTTTTATCGAAATGAACTAGTTTTGAACTAGAATTAAAATCAATTTATTTTTGAAATAAATAAATTGGATTTGAAATGTTTTTGAAAATAACCATAAGTCCCAATAATTGAATTGAAATGGATTTGAATCGAAATTGTCTTTGGAATATTTCGATGTTGGATTTCGTGATTATACAGATATTGTTATGGGAATTTGAAAGATATATTTATATCGTTATTTCCAATATGATATTTGTTGGTCGTAGAATTTGATATTGAATATAAGCCGATATATTTTCTATTCAGAGCCTTGGGTTTAATATCAAATGGGATTTGGGTTTGTCCTAAAAGGTTTCTTCATCAACACAGTTCTTAAACCCAGATGAGAAAAAGATTAAATATTATTATTTAGATTTAATGAAGTGTACCAATTAAATGGAATTTAATTGGAATTGAATTTGAATTGATTTTTGGGTTTATTGTGAACGGTGTTTTAAATAACACTTGTCCTTTAACCCGATAATTAATGGGATGTGATTTTGGGTTTATAGTGAACCGTGTTTTAAATGACATTGGTTCTTTAACCCAGTTAAAGACAAGAGGTGATTTCCCAAGTTAAATAATCATTGATATTGGTTTTTGGGAAGATTAAAACCAAGTGGAGTTTTAATGAATCTTTAGTTAGATTGAAATGGTCGAGAATGGAGTATCACCAGTTTTGCTCCAGGCAATAGTTAAATCTTTAATTAGATTTGAACATGAAATAGTAATTGAATTTAACGATAACACCGTGGTGTTAGATATGAAGTATGACCAGTTTTACTTTATGGGATGAATAGGTTGGGATTGGGAAATAAAATAAATGATTACTTCGGTGTGGTTTGCTAATCCCGACTAGTTTGAATTGATATTCAAAGAAGATTAAAGAATAAATTTAAAGAATTTATCTTTGATAAAATTAATGGGAACCTTTCCCAAAGTATAAGAATATTTGAATAAAAGAATATTCTGAATTGGAATGAGGCGTATGTTGTGTTTGTGTAACACTTGTTTATTATTTACGCGAGTTATTGAGAAAGACCGGGTTTATCCCATTCTGAATAACTAATTCGACGTGGTGTCGAGGATGAAGACGGTGGTCGAAGACCGGAGGTCTTCACATCATTTGGGTGATTACTGATGATCTTGATTGGGTTGTACACCCAAGAGGAGGGAATCAGTTGGTGATCGTCCAGACGTACTTGGAGATCGATGGATATGCGAGGTACAAGGTGCCTCTGGTTTCGTTCAGACCCAGAACGAACTTGTAAATGGACTGTGTGTCTGACATTGGATTTTTTCTGTATGATTGATTTCTATTAAATATATATCGGTTTAGCGGCGGAGAATTTATTCTCTTGCTTAACGCCCTTCTCTGAGACGTACGAGCTCAGAGGTTATATATTGATGGATACCAATCGCATGGAGTGAATTGCCTGCGTGACATGCCTAAGGGGCAATTGATCAAGGTTTCCGTTGAAAGCAAAGTCTTATGGTTGATGATCAAAGCGCTGCCTGTGTGGCATAACTTTGTGTAACGTTGATTCGCGAGCCTCACACCCCGGTTGTGAACCAGAAACGGGAGAGGACATCAGGGAGGGCATGCGTTTCCTTCTAGCTAGGGTGGTGTCAGTGACCTGCCAGCCCTGACATTTATATTATTTTCACCTGTGTGGTTGTTGCTGTTGCGAGGCGCCTCAAATATATCAGTGACACTATAGAGCCGATGGAATCATTTGGCTCATTTTCACCCCAAAGGGCGGGGGAACGCAGTGTCCAGGGTTTAAGTTTAATCCACATCGGTGGACCGGCCCTGATGATCCAAGGGTCACTCGAGCTCTTGTCCTGAGACATGGTAGGCTAGATTGTCTAGAATCGGTAGAGGACTATCTTTTGCCTCAGTTCGTAGATGGAAACCCAACTTCCAATACGTGACATTACAGTTTTATTTGTATAGCCTAGCATGGCGACATGATATATGGTACCCATGCCATCTATGATTGATATTTATGATTGAAATGTTTTGACAATATACACTTATAATAGTACCAAATGATTTGTTTTAAACGTACCAAGCATGTTTGGCTATTATAAGGGAAAACCCTATCCTCAAGCTTGTGTTGCATTGTGTGATGGGACCAGGGTCATATAATAGCTTCATTTTTCCAAAAAGCATTGCGCTGTTTTGTTATGTGCACTAGTGTTCTTGGGAGGAAGCCTGTTCCGTGTTATACGGCGTGGTCCCTTGAATTACTCTCTTTTAAAGTAAAGTTTTAAATAACTGTTTTAATTCTCACACCAGTCACATGACTGACCTGGAGTTTATTGTTTTAAGCTAAACTTTGGGTGCCCTTATTTTGACACGGGCAGCTAGTAGTTTTGGTTTTGCTGATTTATATTCACAGGATCCTGATTTACAGCTGGAACGATACTTGGAAAGCTCTGTATTCGTGTATTACTTCTAGTTGTGTTTTGAATTATTTTCCGCTGCGACGTATTTAAATGTAATTTAAATCTCTGATATTTTCTATGTTATATTTATTCATACTCTGTATATTCTTGTATTCTGATGGAATTGTTGTAATATACAATGAAATGTTCTTCTGTTTGCGTTTTGGTTTGTCGTGTTCTCAAAACAATCAGGGGTTTCGAACGGTCTTGGTCGGTTTAGCGACTGATTCGGATCGAGCGGAATTCCCGATCGTTACATTTGGTATTAGAGCTTTGGTTTACAAAGCTTAGAGAACAAGATACGTTAGAACCGAACGAAAGAATTCATCAGAGATTGGATTAGAAATATCCAACGAGAATAACTCGTTAGAGATGGGATCAGTAGTATCCTAGAACGAGTGTGAAGAGTAGTGTTTTTGAAATAAAAATTGAAAACAAGTTTTGTTTTGAAAATTTAATTCAATTATTCGTATTTGAATATTTATTTATATTGATTTGGACTATCCAGTATATAAAGATTTTGCGTATACGTATGATCCACGTGTATTCGAAGTTTTAATATATTGGGTAGATATAGAATCACACTGCAGTCGCCCGGAGATGATTCTGATGATTGATCGATCATCATCAGAATTTGTGTTCGAGTTTCGAAAGTGTGATATTCATATATTTCCATTAGACGGGTGTGAGGACCAAAATTAGATAGGGCTTATTGTTGTGATTTGGCATCAAAAATCTTATTTTTGGACTATATATCAAAATTATGAATTTGAAACGTTAATACACTAATTGATTGATGGTTGTATTGTTTGTTTATTTGTTTGATATTTTTAACCATTTATACCAAATTTAATCAAATATTGAACTGTATTGAAAATTATTTGCAAATCCATGCATGGACATATATATATATGTGTGAACAGGTCATAGCAAAGAGGGTAGAGTAGAAGAATAAAATTGTTTGCCCGACAAATAGGTACATGTTTATTGTATTTCTTTAGGTTTGGATGATTTTATGAGCTGATTGGCTAGCCGCTTGGCTGTTTCTTTTTCTTTTTGGATTGGTGAGGGCCATGGGAGGCTATTTGAAATATCCCGAAGTCCCCGGCGCAGGGGAGGTTATGACGAAATTTTCGAAAATTTAGGGTGTTAGCCAAATTTTTGAAAAATTTGAAAATTTCTTAGAAACTTAAAAGTTGAAGAACTTAAGCCACAAAGAAAACAATGTAAGTTGAGTTGATTTATTAAACAACTTTCGGCTTCGTTCCTTTTCGGGGACGAAAAATTTTAAGTGGGGGAGATTGTAATAACCCGGAAATCCGAGCCAATTTAAAAATTTTATTTTGGCAATTTAAGTGAATTTTGAATATTTAAAATGATTTATTTTAAATAATAACGACGAGAAATTTATTTTGAATAGAATTCGAACGTATATATTTATTTGAATCGTCGTTAGAATATAAATAATTATTTATAATTATAAAAGGAATTTTTAGGGTCCGTATGGGGCCCTGGTAAATTGAAATGTACGTTTAAAATTCAATATAATGATTTAAATGTTAAATCTAACGAAAACTGATCGTAACGGTCGAATTGGCTTATGGGACATATCACATTGTGTTCGGAATGGGGGTAATTAGCTAGGGACGACAGGCCGTGGGTCTCGTTTTGGGATCGAATTAAAAAGTTAATTTTCAGAGATTTAAAGTAAAATAAATATATATATATATATTATTAAATTGGTCAATGCCCCATACCTTACTTCCTTTCCCTCTTTCTCCCGTTAGTCAAAAAAAAAAAAAGAGCCCAACGCGATCGACGGAGGAACCCTCCCTTCCGCCGCCATCGACGCTGCCACCCAACCTGATCTCGCCGCCGACCTCGACAGCATCTCCGACGCCCTCCACTTCCTTTCCCGTTCGCAAGCCCTAGCCCCAAAACAAACCTGCTTCCGCCTCCATTGTTTCACCGCCGCCGGAACAACCTCTTCGCCACCACTGACGCAGGCGAACCATGTTTCTCCCCTCCCCTTCTCTCGATTTACACTGTAAGTTTTAATTTTATTTTACTTAGTTATTTATTTTTGTTTATTTACCATTATTAGTTTTAAAAGGAATAATAAAAAAAATCAGTTTTTAAAGTAATGAACAGATTTTTATAAATAAAAATGAAATCTTTATATTTTTGTTAGGAAAAATGAATCTTTATATGTGTAGCAAAAAGAAAAGAATGGATTTTTATTTCAATAGAGTTATGATTTTTATTATAGAAATAACGTGTAAAAAGATTCGATTTTTATGTAGATAAAGATAAGATTTTTAATAGAATAAAGTTAGGATTTTTAACGAAATAAAAATATGATTTTTATATTATAGAAAGAATAAAAATATGATTTTTATATTATAGAAAGAATAAAAATACGATTTTTATATTATATAGACAGTAAAAATTTGATCTTTATATGTGTAGCGAAATAAAAATTTAATTTTTATTATATATATGTTGAAATAAACATGTGATTTTTATGGCGATGATATAAAAATTCGATCTTTATATTATAAGTAAATATAAAAATATAATTTTTATATAGGAAGGAGCGTTATAAAAATATAATGATAATTGGAAGAAGAGCGATGTAAAAATATAATTTTTATATAGAGAATAGTGTGATAAAAATGTGATCTTTATTATATGAACACCGGTGTAAAAATAAATTTTTTATCTATATAGTAGCGGTGCAAAAATTGAATTTTTATCCATATAGAATGATTATAAAAATGTGATTTTTATAGACCTGACAACAATATAAAAATGCGATTTTTATATATGTAGTGGATACGGTAGACGAAAGTGACAAAAGGCGAGCACGACAAAGATTTTCTATATATGAAGAGTCACGGCGTTTGGTTTAGCTATTGGTGAGAACTCTCCACCTTTAATTTATTTCTAGTTTGAAATATATACTAGGATGTCGACGGTGCTTAGTAGCACCCGACACCGGTCGTCCATAGACCATGGATGACTTGTTTGTTTGATTGTTGTGTAGTGAAATTTGATTGTGTGATGGTGAATGAAATAAAATATTTTATAGTGGAAAATATTTTATAATTAAAAATATGTTTTTTAACGTATATATAAAATAAATATTTATAAACAAATCGGACTGATTTGACTGATATTGATTGGGACGATAAATTTTACACATCGCCCAACTGCACAAATAAAAATATGTGTTTGTTGATTTGAAACCCCACACGGGTGTAGGGATAATATTGACGTACACTAATCCCGATTGTTTAGTTGTATGTCAATCGATGGGTTGACAGACTGTGTAAGCGTTAATTAATTATATTTAATGCTTATGCAGTTGTGTGGTGCACTTTGGAAGATGGTTGATTGTTTATCATTGCTATTATATACATGTGTTGTATAGAATCCATATAAATAATATTATATGGTAATTGAGTGGGTATCATTCCAATTTAGAGAATAATAAAAAATTCATGTGTTGAATAGAATAAATATTCATGTGTTGAATAGAAAATAAATATTCATGTGTTGAATAGAATAAACATTCATGTGTTGAATAAAAGCCGTGTTGATTAGATTGACGCCATTTTTACGTGAACGATATTTATATCGATTTTATTCATTTTTATAATGAATATAGGAAAGAAAGTGAATTCAAAATTTAATGTTTTGAAAATATTATCATTTATATATCGATGATATGGAATATTCAGTTTTGATTAGAAATTGAATATGAAGTTGAAATCATTTTGAAAACGAATTTAAAACGATTTATAAAATACGTTTTAAAAGGAAATCGGTGAAATACATATATTATATTATATATATATATATATATATATATATATATATAATGGCCTGAATAGAACGTGTCGTGCAGCGGCAGTTCGCGGATTTCAACCATTGACTTCGAATGGATATTGCGGGAGATCCGACCGTCGGATTCTCCTAAAACCGGAACCGTTGGGTTCGTGTCGTAAAAAGCTTTCTAATAAATATTAGAGATTTGAAATCTAATGGTTGGATTTGGAATTATGTCCAAATCAAATTTGGAAAAGGTCGCCGTAAGTGCAGTTCGATGGCCGTTGATGGAAATCGACTGTACGGGCCGTGATAAAATTATTAAAAATAGTAATAATTTGTGTAAAATCATAAGAAATGATTTGTGAAGAATTGGGATGAATAATTCCAAATCAGAAAAGATAAAAATAGATTTTTATCGAAATGAACTAGTATTGAACTAGAATTAAAATCAATTTATTTTTTAAATAAATAAATTGGATTTGAAATGGTTTTGAAAATAACCAAAATTCCCAATAATTGAATTGGAATGGATTTGAATCGAAATTGTCTTTGGAATATTTCGATGTTGGATTTCGTGATTATACAGATATTATTATGGGAATTTGAAAGTTATATTTATATCGTTATTTCGAATACGATATTTGTTAGTCGTAGAATTTGATATTGAATATAAGCCGATATATTTTCTATTCAGAGCCTTATGTCTAATATCAAATGGGATTTGGGTTTGTCGTGAATGGTGTCTTCATCAACACTGTTCTTAAACCCAGTTGAGAAAAAGATTAAATCTTTTTATTTAGATTTAATGAAGTTTACCAATTAAATGGCATTTAATTGGAATTGAATTTGAATTTGAATTGATTTTTGGGTTTATTGTGAACGGTGTTTTAAATAACACTTGTCCTTTAACCCGATAATTAATGGGATGTGTTTTTGGGTTTACAGTGAACCGTGTTTTAAATGACATTGGTTCTTTAACCCAGTAAAAGACAGGAGGTGATTTCCCAAGTTAAATAATCATTGATATTGGTTTTTGGGAAGATTAAAACCAAGTGGAGTTTTAATGAATCTTTAATTAGATTGAAATGGTCGAGAATGGAGTATCACCAGTTTTTCTCCAGGCGATAGTTAAATATTTAATTAGATTTGAACGTGAAATGGTAATTGAATTTACCGATAACACCGTGGTGTTAGATATGAAGTATGACCAGTTTTACTTTATGGGATGAATAGGTTGGGATTGGAAAATAAAATAAATGATTACTTCGGTGTGGTTCGCTAATCCCGACTAGTTTGAATTGATATTCAAAGAAGATTAAAGAATAAATTTAAAGAATTTATCTTTGATAAAATTAATGGGAACCTTTCCCAAAGTATAAGAATATTTGAATAAAAGAATATTCTGAATTGGAATGAGGCGTATGTTGTGTGTGTAAGACTTGTTTATTATATACGCGAGTTATTCAGAAAGACCGGGTTTATCCCATTTTGAATAACTGATTCGACGTGGTGTCGAGGATGAAGACGGTGGTCGAAGACCGGAGGTCTTCATATCGTTTGGGTGGTTACTGATGATCTTGATTAGGCTGTACACCCAAGAGGAGGGAATCAGTTGGTGATCGTCCAGACGTACTTGGAGATCGACGGATATGCGAGGTACAAGGTGCCTCTGGTTTCGTTCAGACCCAGAACGAACTTGTAAATGGACTGTGTGTCTGACATTGGATTTTATTCTGTGTGATTGATTTCTATTAAATATATATCTGTTTGGCGGCGGAGAATTTATTCTCTTGCTTAACGCCCTTCTCTGAGACGTACGAGCTCAGAGGTTATATATTGATGGATATCAATCGCATGGAGTGAATTGCCTGTGTGGCTTGCCTAAGTGGCAATTGATCAAGGCTTCTGTTGAAAAGAAAAGTCTTGTGGTTGATGATCAAAGCACCTCCTGTGTGGCATAGCTTTGTGTAACATTGATTCGCGAGCCTCACACCCCGGTTGTGAACCAGAAACAGGAGAGGACATCAGGGAGGGCATGCGTTTCCTTCTAGCTAGGGTGGTGTCAGTGACCTACCATCCCTGGCATTTATGTTATTTTCACCTGTGTGGTTGTTGCTGTTGCGAGGCGCCTCGGATATATCGGTGACAGTGTGGAGCCGATGGAGTCATTTGGCTCATTTTCGCCCCAAAGGGCGGGGGAACGCAGTGTCCAGGGTTTAAGTTTAATCCACATCGGTGTACCGGCCCTGACGATCCAAGGGTCACTCGAGCTCTGATCCTAAGACATTGTAGGCTAGATAGTCTCGAATCGGTAGAGGACTATCTTTTCCCTCGGTTCGGAGATGTAAACCCAACTTCCAATACATGACATTACGGTTTTATTTGTAGAGCCTAGTATGGAGACATGATATATGGTACCCATGCCGTCTATGATTGATATTTATGATTGAAATGTTTTGACAATATACACTTATAATAGTATCAAACGATTTGTTTTAAACGTACCAAGCATGTTTGGCTATTATAAGGGAAAACCCTATCCTCCGGCTTGCGTTGCATTGTATGATGGGACTTGGGTCTTATAATAGCTTCATTTTTCGAAAAAGCATTGCGCTGTTTTGTTATACGCACTAGTGTTCTTGGTATGAAGCCCGTTCCGTGTTATACGGCGTGGTCCCTTGAATTACTCTCTTTTAAAGTAAAGTTTTAAATAACTGTTTTAGTTCTCACACCAGTCACATGACTGACCTAGAGTTTATTGTTTTAACCTAAACTCTGGGTGCCCTTATTTTGACACGGGCAGCTAGTAGTTTTGGTTTTGCAGATTTATATTCACAGGATCCTTCTTTACAGCTGGAACGATACTCGGAATGCTCTGTATCCGTGTATTACTTCTAGTTGTGTTTTGTATTATTTTCCGCTGCGATGTATTTAAATGTAATTTAAATCTCTGATATTTTCTGTGTAATATTTATTCATACTCTGTATATTCTTGTATTCTGATGGAATTGTTGTAATATACAATGAAATTTTCTTCTTTTTGCGTTCTGGTTTGTCGTGTTCTCAAAACAATCAGGGGTTTCGAACGGTCTTGGCCGGATTAGCGACTGATTCGGATCGAGCAGAATTCCCGATCGTTACAACATACGAGTGAACGTATTTGTAGATTAGTATAAAAACTGTTTCGTATTGTGTTGACTAGTCAGTCGAGTGGTTTATGAATTCAGGTCGAAACAGTAATGCAAACTGCATCGATAGGTGTTTCTAAACTCTTGAATAGAGTAATTCGACACAGTATGTTTTTAAAAGAGGGTAAATAAAATAAATTTACCCAAAAGTATATTTTGATATAAAGAAAGCATATATATTGGAATTATCTAATATATATTGAAGGTGTTGGTTAAAATTATAATCGAATAAGATTTATAATGGAGTTGGTTATATAAATAACCAATCAAAATATTATATAACTATAATATGCAAAATCAGATGAACTGAATTTTGATTTAAAACCAGAATTGAAATAAAACTCTAGGAACTTGGAAAAGAGTTGGAAATAATGTTTGGATTAAATATATGGGAATTTTAAAATCCTAGGAGATTTGAAATTGTTTTCCAAGTGTTGTGAAAGATATTTTGAAGTAAAAATCAAAATGGAAGTGTTTTAAAATGAATTTTGAAAAATAGTATAGTATTGAACTCACTTTGATCACTGGAAATAAATCCTGATGATGACGGTCGCATTATCTGTGTTCATTTTTGAGGTGCTAAGTGACGGATTACTACCAAATATTTTGTTTTGAATTATTGTGCGGAAACAAGTTGCCAGAAATTCAAATGTTTTGAATAATATATGATTTTAAACTGATTCGAAATAAATCCCAGGAATTAGAATTTTGAAATAAAGATTTAACTTATGGAGATAAAATGGTAAACGTGATACTTAAACTATGATAAACAAAATTGGACTGAATTTGGAACGATCCAAAATGAAATTTGTAAAATAGAAATAAAGGAGATTCGAGTTATTAATATGAATTGATTCTTGGAGAATAAGAATCGAATTTTGAATTTGGAGATGAAGATAACTGACTTGAGAAATAAATCAGTAAATGGAATTGATTGAAATAGAAATTTGGCTTAGTAAAAGCGAAAGATTGGTTTGAGAATGGATTGATGGGAGATCAACCAAGGATGCTTGGATATATGTTAAAGTGATAGCAAATGGAGGAGATAGAGATAAAAGCCAACAAAAAGGTATAAATTTACATTATATTCAAGTATGAGATTAATGAGCTATTTTTGGAAAGCCGCTTGGCTGTTTGAATTCCTTTTGGACTAGAAAAATCCCAGAGAGGAAAGTTGTAAGTAGTACCGAATGAGCAATGCAGAGGAGATGCTAACGAAATTCTCCGAAAAATTTAAGCTATTAGGAAATTTCCGGAATTTCTAAAAGTATTCGGTAATGAGAAGGAATTAATATTTTAATTAGAATTAATTGGTTCTATTGAAACTGAATTTAAGAAATTTAATAAAAATATTTTTAAACAGGTTATAATATGGATTGTAGCATTCTCCCTACCTTAGTAATTTCGGGGACGAAATTCTTTTAACGGGGAAGGAATGTAACGTCCCGCATTTTTATCGGTTTGTATTTGAATATTTAAATCAGTTTAAATATTGAATTCGTAATATAAGTGGATTTATATATTAGTTAGAACAAAATTGAACGTATAAAAATATATATTAAATAAAATTGAGCTCGTAACAACGCTACAGTTCGTAATTTAACGTTTTGAACTTCAACTGAGTGTACAGGACTCGTTATAAATCGGATTTCTTCGAAACAAGAAATGTTGGAATCTGTTGAACTGAATTTTTCAAAAGGAAGCAAAAAACCAGGGTTTCGTGTTACAGATTGTGAGTTATGTCCAAATCAAATTTTCAAATAGTCGCAATGGATTCGTTCATAAGCCATAACGAAATATTTAGTTGTAATTAAATTTTATTTTCGAATTTGGACAGGATATTTGAGATGTAGTTATAATTTAATTTATAGAATTTTTCTGTGAGTTTTATTTTGAAAAATAAGCACTTTTTTATTTTGAAGTATTTTACACCCTATATCAGCATTTTGGGGTGTCACAGATTAAGCTAACTAGTCTAGTTTATTATATTTTTTGGATCGTGGCACAATACTTGTCACGACTGTATTTTTATTTTTGTCTATAACTGAACGTAAAACAAATGGACTTTTGTGTAATGGAGGGTAGTATACTATTTCTTACTTGAGAAAATATCATTGGTGTTTAAGGGCTAGTTTTATGCTACCATGCTTCTACCATTCTATCCACAATCGAGGCTTATCTAGACAAAAGTAAACATAAGGTAAGTAAACAATATTCATGGGCTAAGAAATGATCGATACTCTCTTCCAAATTCTATAAGATATTTATTGTCCGCATTTCCTGACAAGGCTTCAACGGACCAACACGAGTTATTTTAGGGTTGACTTATAATCTGATTCCTTGGCGTATAACCGAGGCATAAATTCTATTACGGTGAGTAAAATAAAGATAAACCATTCATGCACAAAGAAAAATCCCAAATAGTCTCATGTATGCACACCTACTTATATATTTATAGATAATACCTATTAATTTTAAAGCAACTTTTGTAGTTGTGGCAGTATGGATCAATTATCAATTGTAGTGAACAAGTGCTCTAGCACTATTTTAGCATTAACAATCTCGTCATTAAAGTATAAACAATAAAATACATACATATATATTATAATGTTGCTTCATTTGTGATAAAGCACTGCAAAACATAATATCAAAGACAACTCACTGGAAACGATCAACGTATAAATATAATATAGAGTATTGGCTTCCCTTAGGTATTGTACAACCTCTCCTCCCTAACGCTGTAACAACCCGTATTTTTGTAACGTGTAATAACCATAAATCAAGTCAAAATTAATTTTTAAAATAAGAATCAAGGGAAACGGATTATGCCACTGCGTTCGTCTCGAAATTCTTCTTGGAAACGAGTCTGAGTTTTAGAAAATCGGAGTCCGTATGACCAAGTTATGACCTTTCGAAGTTTTCAGAAGTTTTCAAGTTCAAAACAGCTCAGAATTCGAATTCAAAATTCGAAATTCAAACCTCAGAATGGACTGGGGGGGGGGGGGGAATTTCCCATCCAGGACCAGGTCGACCTGGGGTTCGACTATGTAGTCAACCTGCCCAGGACCAGGTCGACCTGGGGGTCGACTACGTAGTCGACCTGCCCAGGACCAGGTTGACCATAGTGTCGACCTGGTGGCCGAGCCCACTTTTGAAGCTGGATTCACTTTGATGTTTCTAGCCTCGTTTCTGGCTACAATTGTTGATCTGACCCTATATAAACAGCCCCTAACACTAGTCTCTCTACACAAAATTTTCTCTGACATTATGCTCCTCTAATTCTGGTTGAAAAAGTTAGAGAAAGAGACTATTTCTTCTACGTCGAAACTGCATTAAGAGAATTGCTGATTTGGGGACTTCTGTTAGGACTCGACTAAGCATATGAAGATTCAACATCGACTTTCTTTTTCTAATTCTTGAACCACGATCTGTAAGCCCCAGTTACTTTTAAATTTAAACTATAAATGTAATATGAATATGTTGTAAATTGAAATTGGACCTGTGTATGATGACTGTTTTAAATCCATGCTTGTTCATCCTGGATCTTGACTTTTGGGTATATTACTATGACATTGATTTGGGGCCTATTTATGTTGTAAATCAAAAAGAAAAACCCCTCATATTATCATGTTGAATCTGCTATTAGTCACAAGTTTATGACTATCACCTTATGTCAATCGTTATCATGACTATACTATCACCTTATGTCAATCGCTACCATGACTATACTATCACCTTATGACAACTGTTATCTTGACTAGTACATTATTTTGCTAGATTTGGAATCTTTATGTTTGAGGCCAATATTCCATATGCCAGTAATGTTATATTCTTTTATCTCAAGTCATACCATGCTATGTTAGTAATCACTTTGCCACCTTATACCCGTCTCTTTTTATGTTATTCCCTAATTAGATTTATTTGTATCGATTCGAGTTTATGTGCGATGGGGATGCGATTTGGGTAGATTAGGTAAAACATAAATTGGCTTTGAACATGAACGTTATTATAACTTGAACCTGGATATGGACATGAACTTGGCACGATTTGACATGAAGCATGACATGAAAACTCGACATGAATTTTGACTTGAAAACTTGAACGTGGGCATGACACTTAGATAAACTTGAAAATGGCCAACTCGAGGTTGGATAGAGTTTGCAGTGTAAATCTTCCCGAAACCGCCCGACAAATCCAGTGACTACAAACAATAGGATCCAATGTGGGTAGTTGGTCATATCGCACGTAAAACCCGAGGTTAGACTATGTTGTGGTGTAAATCTGCCCGGAACCGCCCGGCAAATCCAGTGACCACAATAATTAGTCTAATGTGAGAGGTTGGGGTGCGCTAATGAATTAATGCCACATGATAGGTTTAAGTCATGAACTACTTCAATATACTTAACCAATTTGACAAGATGATTTGATAGGGTTAAGTCATGAATCGCTAGAGTACACTTAACCAACTTGATACATGATTTGGATAGGGTTAAGTCACGAATTTGAATGACAACACTTAACCCATTAGAAACCCTAGTTACGCGGTCCTTTTCAGCAGTAACCCACTTAGATGTATCACGATACCCTGGGACTAGGCAGGGTGGGGCACGATTACTGTGCTGATTGTAAGCGACCAGAACGACAGCTGAGTAGGTGCGCCATTGTAGGTTCGGGCGGACTATGGTCGTGCACGTAGTCCGGAGTTGAAAAAGCAGGCATTGGGCACCCGTAGGTTTACACGGTGCATGCTTGATTCGTGTCAGTGGTAGGTGATCGTCGCTAGTCTATGAATTAGAAAAGCGCGAATTTTAAATTAAATACTGCAAGCGCACAGGTGTGTAGCATACAGGTCGAACACAGGGAGGTAGATTAAAATCAAATTATTTATTTAATCTCTTGGGCGAGTTAGACGATTTTCGAAGTTGGTTTTTGACAACAATAAAAATTGAAACTGCGATCCGATTCAGAACAAATCTAATTGAACCGACGATCAAATCACAATTATCAATTCGAAATTAAAATGCAAAACAGAAATAAAATGCAGAAAGTAAAATTGTAGGAAAAGAAAAACAACAAAAAGTAAATTAGGATTGTCGTTGAAAGTAATCAAATGACTAATCACTAACAAAAAATGTAAAATACAATTGGTGCTCTTCCAAAACTAATTGTGAAGACAACACTGATTGCTAAGAAAAAGAAAAATGCAGAAATAAAAGAAGAACTTTTATTAATGGAGAAGAGAATACAGAATAATGGATAGGATGGTGCCTACAATGACATTACAAGGGTATTTATAGGATATATAGCCAAACCCTAACCCTAATTATAAATGGGCCTAGCCATTACATCAATAATTAGTTTACAATGGGAATTTCAAATGGGCCTTAGTTAAATCTATTAAATTTTTGCCCTTTTTTCTTTTCATCTTGGTTCATTGACAAGCCTCCTTTAATTTAAGATGTGCATGGCCTCTAAATCAGTTATTTTCTTGTCCAACAGCAGCCAGATGTGAGATCTTCATCTACAATTCTTCAAAATGCAAATACATAGCAAATTGATCTCTATTTCTCTACATTTCTGGTTGCATGCGGGCTGGGTTGGAATATCTGTAAAAGTAACAAAACAATACCCAAGTAATATTTATTTATATACAAAAGATAAGATATAAGAGCATAAAATATACATATTTCTATGTCAATCAAATACCCCCACACTTATCTTTTACTCGTCCTCGAGTAAAACAAGAAATGAAAAACTAACTAGATAGGTCGCAATTTCGTAGGAAACATGATTGCATTGAGCGTATGCAACAAGCCGTTAAACCTCTAGGTGTCCCTAGTAGGACGAGTGGTGTCTCGTGAGGGTTTTCAGCGGATACTACCCACAAAAGCCAAATGCAGTATGCTATGATTCTAATGAACTACATGAATGCAATGGACATATGCAGATAAAAACGAAAAATGAAAACACGACTTATTTCAGGAAGGTGGTACAACAAATTAAGTTAATAATTTCTAATCAGTTGATTTTATTTTAGATGCCTCAACTTGTAACAAATTTTCAATATAAATCAAGTTTTCAAATGTTAAATTCCAGTTTGGCTAGTTAGTTCGGTTGATAACATAGTGCAGCCATGAAATACATTCTTTGTTTGCTTGGCACAGTTTGCAAAGTGGTATTCTAATTTTCTCATGTATGGCTAGTCAAATCAATAAGGTCAAGAAGTGTTTGGGCATCATCGCTTATTCTTTATTCTATAAAATATTAAAATTTATGATTAAGTACATACACCTAACTTAGAAGACCAAGGTTTACCACCCATGCACTGCCTCGCAGACTAACAGAGAGTGGGTAAAGAGCTTGGCGGATTGTGCAGGCCGAC
Organism: Allium sativum; assembly: GCA_030737875.1. Lineage (NCBI taxonomy): Eukaryota > Viridiplantae > Streptophyta > Magnoliopsida > Asparagales > Amaryllidaceae > Allium > Allium sativum. Next base: position 1,012,489,343 of record CM060913.1, read on the forward strand.
TTTGACTTTGTCAACAACGTGTCGGTAATCCTTAGGTGTCCAATCTCATAAAATGAGACCAAGATATTCCAACGCTGACTTTGTCAACAACATGTTGGATAGAGCTTGGCGGGTTTGCACACCAACGCTTGATATACAAGCAATGTCGGATACCCTTGGATTACTGTTATTATTATTGAAAATATAGGCACAAAAGAGAGTTACGCGAATTCAACTTAACACAACTTAGTTTTAAAGATTCGAAAAGCCAATATAAGTATTTTAAGTCCTCCACTTATTTAAACAAAGTCTACAATATAGAATAGATTTCATGGCCATCACTTAAGAATCTCCCTATGTACCGGTTACACTATTATCCCTCAAAATTAAACTTTTCATTATATTTCTTATTCGATCTTAGTTGAGAGAAAAAAATACTATCAACTGACTAATAATTGTTAACTTATTTTGTTGCATCAAACTAAAATGAGTCATGTTTCAAAAAAAAGGCATGTTAGTACAGTCTAAAATGCATGATGGTCCTATTTAAATGTCTGAAAATGAAAAGAAAGAAAAATGAAAAATGAATGAAATGCAGACTCCCCCCACACTAGAACTAAACAATGTCCACACTGTGAACGTTTCCTAAATTTGAAAGATCGTACCCAAAGATGGATTAAATGTAAAATGATTTGTAAAATGAAATGCAGTCTAACTATATGTAAGAATGGATCATATGTACAATGATATATGTGTTTGCGGTGTATGCGATGCAAAGAACGCCACCAACTATTTCCCCCACACTTGGTTCTAGCCCTATGAGTCCCATTTCCACTATGTCTAGGCATGTTTTCTAACAAGCAAGAGTTTTTGAAAACCATCTCATCTTTGAACCAAGATTTATAGTCCAGGAGATAAATATCCAGGGTCGTCCTAACATGAAGTTTTTCAACCAAGCCAGCATGTAATGACCGAGAAATCTGAACCAGTTTGAAAATTTTATTTCTGGAAATTTTGCTGAATTTTGAGTCCAAATTTAAATTTTCCAATTTTAAATAACTCTGAAACAGTTTACTTCAAAAAAATAACTAGGAAACAGTTAAAAATGGCCATTTGGCAAACGACCTCGGAATTCGACGAAACCACTTTCGTTGGACCCGGAACGTCATAATATGGCTAGGTTTCAATTTTTAGAATTTTTCGATTTAATATGTGAGCGTGGCGGGAGAAACTGTGTTTGGTCAAATACGGTTGAAATTGAACGACTTGAAAATAGCCATTTTTCAAATGAGCTCAGAATTCAACGAAATTAACTTTGTTAGAACCGTATCGTCATCACGATGCCAAATATAATTTTTCTGGATTTTTCTGAGTTCATATGTGGTCACAGGAAATTAAAACGTATGTTCAAATTTAAATTAAACAATTTAAATTGAAAATAAAAGAAAAACATACTGTAACTTCAGAATTGGACCTTGGCGATAGCGCCATCGCGTTCAGAAGACGTCAAAACATTAAGTTCGACAGTCGTTGAGCGTGAATCGGAGGTCGTATGAGAAAACACTAATTTCTGGAATTATTATAATAAAATAATAATTAAAATAAAAATAAAATAAAACCCTAAAATACATGTATAAATACGGCCGTATACCATCGCTACAATATTCTTCCTCCTTCGTTGTTTTTGGCCGCCGAACCCATTATTTGCTCAAAATTTCAAACTCGAAATTCTCCCTCAATACTCCACGAAATTCATCAAACCAATACCCGTTTCGAAGAGGAAACCGAGACCTTCGATCTCGTACCAGTTTCACCCGATCTCGTGACCCGTGCCGCCGCCACCAAGCCCGCGAACGGCCGCCGCTCGCGCCCCCGCCGGGTCCACCTAAAGCCGCCGAGCGCCAACCCCTTCCCGGCGCACATAGACCTCTCCTTCCCGGTCCTCGTCCAACAAACGGCACTCGAATCCGTCAACTACAGCTCACAAAATCCGGATTTGAAATTCTGAACCAAAACTGGAAATTCAAAGGTAATTTTTATTTCAGAAATTGCGACGCTTTTAAGCGTGACTGCAGCAGTTGTTAAAAGTCAGTATGTTTAAAACATTGATAACTAATGCATATGAACCCGATTCTGAAAATTTCAGAACCGTTAGAACCGTGACGACGATTAGGATCTGCTGTGATTGATTGGAGCATTCTGAAAACTATTTGGATTTATTATTATTATTATCCAAACAAGGTGAGAGTTCTTTATCTAAATTTAATATTAAAATGAATTATTCGGTTCATGTTGTGATTTAAATAAAAGGTTCAGATCTGATTGTTTGTCCATGATGATGATTGTCCTATGTTTACATAGTCTGTATAGATCTATTTTCATATTATCATATGACATTACCTTGATTAAGTGTGAATTGTTCTAATTATCAATTCCAATAAAAAGTTGATTATCACATGTGTTAGAGTTGGATTGATCTACTTTGACAATTTTTTGTCTAATGTTAAAATAGAAAATTTTCATCGTATGTTAGATTGACATTTTTGTCTATTGTTAAAATAGAAAATTTTCATCGTATGTTAGATTGACAATTTTTGTCTAATGTTAAAATAGAAAATTTTCATTGTATGTTAGATTGACATTTTTTGTCTAATGTTAAAATAGAAAATTTTCATTGTATGTTAGATTGACATTTTTTGTCTAATGTTAAAATAGAAAATTTTCATCGTATGTTAGATTGACATTTTTTGTCTAATGTTAAAATAGAAAATTTTCATCGTATGTTAGATTGACATTTTTTATCTAATGTTAAAATAGAAAAATTTCATCGTATGTTAGATTGAAATTTTTTGTCTAATGTTAAAATAGAAAATTTTCATCGTATGTTAGATTGACATTTTTTGTCTAATGTTAAAATAGAAAATTTTCATCGTATGTTAGATTGACATTTTTGTCTAATGTTAAAAATAGAAAATTTTCATCGTATGTTAAATTGACATTTATTCTTAATGTTAACATTGAGAAAATACACTGTATGGTAATTGACATTTATTTTCAATGTTAAATAAAAGGGATTTTCATCGTAGGAATAAAATACGTTATTTTTAATGTATATGTAAAAGAGAGTTTTCATCGTAGAAAAGAGAAATACATCGTAGGATAAAATGTGCATTAGTTATAATGTATATAAAAAGAGGATTTACGCCATAGGAAAGATGTACAGTTTTTTTTATGTATAAAAAGAAAAAAAAAATGAAATTTACACTGTAGGAAACTGACAGTATTTATAATATAAATAACATAAGGATGGGTCATGTGAACAAAGATTACATTTTTTTTAGGTAATTAGAAATGATATTTCATTGTAAAATAGAAATGACATTTTAAATGAAATTGAAATTGAATAAAAAGGAGAATGAATATTTCATCTTTGTAAATGAAATTAAAATATAAGTGGAAGATGAAATGGAATGGATAGAACGGTGAATTATAATTTTAAGGTAAATTATAGAAAATAAAATAAAAGAAATGATTCATCGTCTAATCCTAAACTACATTGTCATGTAGGTAGAAAAGTAAAAGATAAGAGAAGAAGGAAGGCGTATGTAAGGATGATGAATTAAAAGAATTATATATATATATATTTATATATGTATAATTAAAATATAACGAATCAAGCACGGTAGTTCGCGTTTTGAAATCGAACTTTTAAACGATTATACCGGAAGATCCGACCGTCGGATTTTCCCAAAACTGAAACCGCTAGGACCGTCTTGGAAAAATCTTTCCAACGATATAAGCTACGTTAAAATCCAACAAGTAGGTTTTGAGAAAAGTGTAAAACAGCGTCAGAGTCGCCCTTGACCTGAAAAGTCGTTAAATAAAGAAATTAGTTATATTAAATAATTAAGGCAAGGATAAATCGTTATAAAACAACGCAACGACATGAAATGTGTTTTCCCAAAATTATGAATGCAAGATTATTTGGAAAGTCCAGGTTAATCCCATTCCAAATGATTGTACGATTTCAAGAGTCTAAATATGAAGACGGCGTATGAAGACTGTAAATCTTCCCTTGAATGGACAACGACCAAAACTCTGAATTGGGTAGCTCCCGATTCAAGAGTCGGGGTAATTGCCCAAACGTACGCGTTGGTTTCACGGGTTTGACCCTCGCTCAGACCCAGAGCATGGGTGTAAATGGATGGTGTGTCTGACATCGTACCCCATTAAATATCATGTTGTCGGTTTTTTGTTGATATAAAGATGTTGGTGGTAGTGAATTCATTCTCTACTTAACACCCGTTTATATACTGACAGACGGTCAATGGCACGGTATGGAGTGACGGTGTGGCATGCTAAGATGAAATGATCAAGGTTTCTTGTTGAAAAGAAGAACCTTGTGGTATGGGATGCATGACTTCACGAGCCTCACACACCGGCTGAGTCTAAAAAGGGGGAAGGGAACGCAGGGAAAGTAGCACGTTTCTTTCTAGTTAGTAGTCATTTTACTTTTGTGGATGATGAAATGAGGCGCCTCGGATAGGTCCTATAGGACCGGGGAACGTGTGCTTAGGAATTGCCAATCCTCTAAGCTGTATTTGAGGACCGGCCCTGCCATTTCCAAGGGTTAACTGCGGGTAATCCTGGGGCATTAACTAGAGTGTCTCGAATCGGTAAGGAGCTCCTCCCTAGCCTGGACTCATGATGGAAACCCAAATTTCCAATATGATCCCGACGAATTTGATTGTATTACTAGTATTGGAGGCATAATATATGGTACCTATGCTTCCTAGGATTAATACATTTCTTTGAATTGTTTTAAACATATACACCCTAATAATAGTATTAGTTTCGTATTTGGCGTATTTAGCATGTTTAACCACCATAAGGTAAAAATCTATCCTCTTGGTGTGCGTTGCATTTTGTGATGGGACCTGAGTCTTATGGTGGTTCCATTTTTCAAAAGACATCGCGTTGTGTTACGTTTTATTTATCTGTACTGACACTGTAGGTATGCACGGCAATCCATTGGTACAACCCGTTCCGCATTAGCGGCGTGGTCTTTGGATTTGCCTTATTTTGTATGAGTTAAGTTAGTTAAGAATTCTCACACCAGTCCCACGACTGACCCATCGTTTGTTTCACCTTTTTGCAAACTTGGGTGCCCTCTCTTCCACACGGGCAGCCAAGTAGACATGTTTACTCTTTGCTTGGAGCTTTCTTTGGAACGGCTTATATTTTCTCTCTTGGAATTTGCTTTGGTGAAGAGGTGATGACTTGGAGCTTCGAAGACCCTCTATCTTTTGCTTTATCGCATTTTTCCTTTTATTTCAGACATCAGACTTATTTCCATTTCATGTTATTTAATTTGGAGTTGGAACTTATGTCATTTTCTGAAAACTTATTGTAATAACTTAGATTCTGTGACTGTTGATTTCTATTGCTGATGACATTATATATCCGCTGCTATGATGTTGTTACTTTATGGATTTCCTGTGCTATGTTGTTTCCTGTGACTTGTTATATTATAATTATGTTGTATTCCATATGGTTTCTCCTTGCTTTCACTCCGTGGAGGTTAGGGGTCATCACAGTTGGTATCAGAGCTTTAGTTTACAAAGCGGAATATAACATATTTATAGTAACTCGTTTACGTAGAATCACAATATTCTACGACGAACATTTCACATGAATACACAATAGTCAGTCGCTTTATCACCATCTTTTATCTATCCTTTTATCCTATCACTTCTTAAAATCATCATTAAAATGGTTCTGACTCTTCTCTTGATCGTACAGAATTAACTAGGAAAATGAGTACCGCTGCTGCTAGAGCGGCTAGGGCCGCTAGGAGAAGGCAAAATACCACTGAAACTGAGGAGCCCACTGTCCAACAACAACCACCACCACCTCCGCCACCCTTTGACTTGGACAAGGTGGCAAAGAAGTTCAAGAACCTAGGCGGAGTTCCATTCACCGGTTCCGAGACCGTGGTACAAGCTCAGGCGTGGCTGAAAAATTGCGAAAAGATATTTAGAGGACTGGGTCTAGATGATCAGAGAAAGAGATTCACTGCAGCATGGCATCTTCAAGGTGAAGCGCAAAACTGGTGGGAGGTGGTCAACATTGGAGGAGACGAAGATAATATGTCTTGGGATAGATTTAAGGAGTTTTTCAACGACAAATACATTCTGAGGCAGGAGGTAGAAAGGCTACACGACGAATTCGCCAATCTGAAGCAAGGCGACAAGTCCATTTCAGAGTATGTTCGTAGGTTCGAGGACCTTTCCCGTTATGCCCCTGAACTGATTCGAGATGACTTTCAGAAGAATAAGAGATTCATAAATGGCCTTGCAAGGAAATATATTGATAGAGTCACAGCCCACATCGACCTTTCCTTCAATAAGATGGTGGAGTTCGCTTGCCGTTATGAAGAGAATGACAAGAAGGTTTCTCAGCAGGACAGAGAGAGGAGCTTAGCTAACAACAACAACAAAAGGAAGCAGCCTGAGAAAAAGACTGAAGGGAGTAGTTCGGGAGCCACTAAGAAGGGGGATAAGTCAAAGGTGCAATGTTTTAACTGCCAGCAATTTGGACATTATAGCTCGGAGTGCAAGAATCCAAAGAAGGCTAGGAGTGATAGCACCAAGGACTGCTACAACTGCCACAAGAAGGGTCACATCAAGGCCAACTGCCCACTGTTGAAAGGAGCTCAGATTGCACATATCTATGAGGGAGCTGGTACACCATCTTCCTCTGCACCTACTGAGGGAGGTAAGCCTGATGTTCTGGATGGTACTGTTTCTATTAAAAATATTCCGGTCACTGCTTTGTTTGATACGGGCGCATCAAGAAGTTTTGTTTCTAGCAACATGGTTAAGAAGTTAAATTTAAAACAAAGAAGCCTTAAAGAGCCAACTAATGTTCATAATCCTGTGGGGGGTTCTATCATCCTTGATTTATACTGTAGGGTGCCTATTTCTTACTCTCGTTTCAAATTTCCCTTCGACTTGATCATTATGGATTTTTCAGAATTTGATATTATCCTTGGTCTTGATTGGCTTACAAAATATGACGCTGAAGTGCTATGCTCAGAAAGAGTAGTGAAGGCGAAACCAGGGTTAGGAAATACCATTGTTATACCTTGCCATGGCTCAAATCCTGATAGGAAAGCTTTTTGGTCTTCTTTAGAAGTCACGCCCATCTCTTCAGAGAATATTCCTATTGTCAAGAATTACGCGGACGTATTTGAAGAAGTAGATAGTTTACTGCCGCGGAGGGAAATCGATTTCAGAATTGATCTTGTCCCTAATGCAAGGCATGTAGTTCATGCTATACGAAGGATGACCCCTAAAGAAAAAGAAGAGTTGAGTACCCAAACCAAACAGCTCTTGAAGAAGGGATTAATCCGGCCTAGCTTTTCCAATTGGGGAGCAGCTGTGGTGTTTGTCCCCAAATCTGACGGCACTCTAAGGCTCTGTGTGGATTACCGCGACCTAAATAAACAGACCTTGAAGAACAAATACCCCTTGCCTCACATAGATGATTTGATGGACAATTTAAATGGAGCCAAGGTGTTTTCGAAGATGGACCTAGCCACAAGTTTCCACCAACTCCGCATAGCCGAAGAATGCATCCCTTTGACCGCTTTCAGAGCTCCTGACTTATTCTACGAATGGTTGGTAATGTCGTTCGGTCTATGCAATGCTCCAGCCTATTTTGTTGACTTGATGAATAGGGTGTCTTGAATAAATTCGTCTTAGTCTTCATCGATGATATCTTGATCTTTTCTAAAACCAAGGAGGAGCGTGAAGGGCATCTAAGAGAAGTGCTAGAGATTCTGCAAAGAAATGTTCTAAAAGAAAAATTTTCAAAATGAACATTTTGGCAATAAGAGGTAAAATTCTTGGGCCATGTTGTGTCAAAAGAAGGAATTGCTGTAGACCCAAGCAAAATTTCCGCCATTCAAGATTGGAGGCAGCCGACTACACCCACAGAAGTAAGAAGCTTCCTAGGTTTGGCTGGATATTACAGAAAGTTCGTCAAAAACTTTTCCAAGTTATCTGGCCCTTTAACACAGCTCACCAAGAAGCATACCAAGTTCATTTGGATGGCAGAATGTGAGGAGTCCTTCCAAAAGCTAAAGGAGAGTTTGATCACTGCTCCCGTGCTAACCATCATCGATGGCAACCAAGATTTAGCCGTCTATACCGATGCTTCTCAAAATGGTGGTCTTGGCGCAGTATTGATGCAAAGGGGCAAAGTTGTTGCGTATGCAAGCCGTCAACTAAAGCCACATGAGAAAAATTATCGTGTCCATGACCTAGAGCTGTTGGCCATAGTCTTTGCTTTAAAAATTTGGAGGCATTATCTCTTGGGCGAGAAATTCGAATTATTCACAGACCATCAATCTTTGAAATATCTCTTCGATCAAAAGGACTTGAATTTAAGGTAGCTAAGGTGGCTAGAATTTCTTGCGTCATATGATCTCGACATCTTGTATATGCCGGGTAAAGCCAATGTTGTGGCAGACGCACTCAGTAGAAAGGCTGTCGTGGTCGCAAGCTTCATCGTTACCCCTTCTTTGATTGATAAAATTTCCACCCTCCAAAAGGAGGATAAGTTTATCCAAAGAATTATCAAGATAATTCAAGAAGGTGAAAGCACGATCTTCCAAATAGATCAAAAGGGAGTCCTTAGATTGCAGGGGAGGATCTGTGTTCCAAAAATCCCAGAGCTCATCCGGGAAGTTTTAAATGAAGGGCACAAATCAAAGCTTTCCATCCACCCAGGCGTGAAATAGATGTATCATGATCTAAAGCGCACGTTTTGGTGGAAAGATATGAAGAGGGATATATCCATTTATGTGAGTAGATGTCCTACATGCCAGCGAGTTAAGAGCGATCAACAAAAGCCAGCAGGATTGTTGCAACCATTGCCGGTACCAGAAGGGAAGTGGGACCAAGTCTCTATGGATTTTATAGATGGTTTGCCCCGTACTAGGAAAGGGAATGACAACATTTGGGTGATCGTGGACCGTTTCACCAAGGTCGCTCATTTTATACCTGTCAAGTCCACCAAAACTGCTCAAAGTCTGGCACAAATTTATCTTAAAGAAATAGTCAGGCTATATGGGTAATAAAACTAAATCTTTCCTTTTCATCGTTTTCTAAATGAAAATTTTCATGTCTAATCAAAGAAAATCTTTCGTGTTAAACAGAGTTCCTAGATGTATTGTTAGCGACCGCGATCCTATCTTCACTAGCAAGTTTTGGGAAGCATTCCAAAATGAGTTGGGAACGAAGTTAAACCTTAGTACCGCATACCACCCTCAGACAGATGGCCAAACTGAGAGGGTGAATCGCATTCTTGAAGATTTGTTGTGGGCTTGCATACTCGATTATGGAGGTTCTTGGGAGGATCACTTGCATTTAGTTGAATTCTCATATAACAATAGCTATCAAGCAAGTTTGAAAATGTCTCCATTCGAAGCCTTATATGATAAGCCATGTAGATCACCAGCCTGTTGGATTGAAAAGGGAAATCGCCTTGTTTTGGGTCCAGACATGGTCCGAGAGGCTTCAGACAAAGTTGATAAAATTAAGAAGCGATTACTGGCTGCGCAAAGCCGACAGAAAAGCTATGCAGACAAGCGTAGAAGAGACTTACTATTCTCTGTTGGGGACCATGTGTACTTGAAGGTTTCTCCACTAAGAGGTGTGATTCGGTTTGGGAAGACAGGAAAACTTGCACCAAAATTCATAGGCCCTTTCCCTATTCTTGAGAGGATTGGCACCCTAGCTTACAGAATTCAGATGCCCGACTGGTTGCCTGGAGTTCACGATGTATTTCATGTATCTCAACTTCGAAGGCATGTCCATGATCCGGATCTAATTGTGGAGGAAGCATCACAGCAGGATTTGGACATTACTCCGAGTCTAACAGTGAGAAAAGAGCCGATAAAGATTATTGGCAAGGAAACCCGAGCTCTGAGGAATAAAAGAATCAACCTAGTCAAAGTGCAGTGGAGTGGCGATCCTAGGGACTGCACTTGGGAGACTGAGGAGAGTATCAGACAAGCCTATCCCAAATGCAGAGTGGATTATCTCTGATTAGATTTTGATTTGAGGTATGCTTAAAATATTTTACATTCTCTGTTGGTTCCTACTCTTCTATTTTTCCTTTTTCCTTTTCGAGGACGAAAAGTTCTTAAGGAGGGGAGATTGTAATGACCCAGAAATCTGAACCAGTTTGAAAATTTTATTTCTGGAAATTTTTCTGAATTTTGAGTCCAAATTTAAATTTTCCAATTTTAAATAACTCTGAAACAGTTAAAAATGGCCATTTGGCAAACGACCTCGGAATTCGACGAAATCACTTTCGTTGGACCCGGAACGTCATAATATGGCTAGGTTTCAATTTTTAAAATTTTTCGATTTAATATGTGAGCGTGGCGGGAGAAACTGTGTTTGGTCAAATACAGTTGAAATTGAACGACTTGAAAATAGCCATTTTTCAAATGAGCTCAGAATTCAACGAAATTAACTTTGTTAAAACCGTATCGTCATCACGATGCCAAATATAATTTTTCTGGATTTTTCTGAGTTCGTATGTGGTCGCAGGAAATTAAAACGTATGTTCAAATTTAAATTAAACAATTTAAATTGAAAATAAAAGAAAAAATATTGTAACTTCAGAATTGGACCTTGGCGATAGCGCCATCGCGTTCAGAAGTTGTCAAAACATTAAGTTCGACAGTCGTTGAGCGTGAATCGGAGGTCGTATGAGAAAACACTAATTTCTGAAATTATTATAATAAAATAATAATTAAAATAAAAATAAAATAAAACCCTAAAATATATGTATAAATACGGCCGTATACCATCGCTACAGTATTCTTCCTCCTTCGTTGTTTTTGGCCGCCGAACCCATTATTTGCTCAAAATTTCAAACTCGAAATTCTCCCTCAATACTCCACGAAATTCATCAAACCAACACCCGTTTCGAAGAGGAAACCGAGACCTTCGATCCCGTACCTGTTTCACCCGACCCCGTGACCCGTGCCGCCGCCACCAAGCCCGCGAAAGGCCGCCGCTCGCGCCCCCGCCGGGCCCACCTGAAGCCACCGAGCGGCACCCCCTTCCCGGCGCGCATAGACCTCTCCTTCCCGGTCCTCGTCCAACAAACGACACTCGAATCCGTCAACTACAGCTCACAAAATCCGGATTTGAAATTCTGAACCAAAACTAGAAATTCAAAGGTAATTTTTATTTCATAAATTGCGACGCTTTTAAGCGTGACTGCAGCAGTTGTTAAAAGTCAGTATGTTTAAAACATTGATAACTAATGCATATGAACCCCGATTCTGAAAATTTCAGAACCGTTAGAACCGTGACGACGATTAGGATCTGCTGTGACTGATTGGAGCATTCTGACAACTATTGGGATTTATTATTATTATTATCCAAACAAGGTGAGAGTTCTTTATCTAAATTTAATATTAAAATGAATTATTCGGTTCATGTTGTGATTTAAATATAAGGTTCAGATCTGATTGTTTGTCAATGATGATGATTGTCCTATGTTTACATAGTCTGTATAGATCTATTTTCATATTATCATATGACATCACCTTGATTAAGTGTGAATGGTTCTAATTATCAATTCCAATAAAAAGTTGATTATCACATGTGTTAGAGTTGGATTGATCTACTTTGACAATTTTTTGTCTAATGTTAAAATAGAAAATTTTCATCGTATGTTAGATTGACATTTTTTGTCTAATGTTAAAATAGAAAATTTTCATCGTATGTTAGATTGACATTTTTTGTCTAATGTTAAAATAGAAAATTTTCATCGTATGTTAGATTGACAATTTTTGTCTAATGTTAAAATAGAAAATTTTCATCGTATGTTAGATTGACATTTTTTGTCTAATGTTAAAATAGAAAATTTTCATCGTATGTTAGATTGACATTTTTTGTCTAATGTTAAAATAGAATATTTTCATCGTATGTTAGATTGACATTTTTTGTCTAATGTTAAAATAGAAAATTTTCATCGTATGTTAGATTGACATTTTTTGTCTAATGTTAAAATAGAAAATTTTCATCGTATGTTAGATTGACATTTTTGTCTAATGTTAAAAATAGAAAATTTTCATCGTATGTTAAATTGACATTTATTCTTAATGTTAATATTGAGAAAATACACTGTATGATAATTGACATTTATTTTCAATGTTAAATAAAAGGGATTTTCATCGTAGGAATAAAATACGTTATTTTTAATGTATATGTAAAAGAGAGTTTTCATCGTAGAAAAGAGAAATACATCGTAGGATAAAATGTGCATTAGTTATAATGTATATAAAAAGAGGATTTACGCCATAGGAAAGATGTACAGTTTTTTTTTATGTATAAAAAGAAAAAAATTGAAATTTACACTGTAGGAAAGTGACAGTATTTATAATATAAATAACATAAGAATGGGTCATGTGAACAAAGATTACATTTTTTTCGGTAATTAGAAATGATATTTCATTGTAAAATAGAATGACATTTTAGATGAAATTGAAATTGAATAAAAAGGAGAATGAATATTTCATCTTTGTAAATGAAATTAAAATATAAGTGGAAGATGAAATGGAATGGATAGAACGGTGAATTATAATTTTAAGGTAAATTATAGAAAATAAAATAAAAGAAATGATTCATCGTCTAATCCTAAACTACATTGTCATGTAAGTAGAAAAGTAAAAGATAAGAGAAGAAGGAAGGCGTATGTAAGGACGATGAATTAAAAGAATTATTTATATATATATATTTATGTATGTATAATTAAAATATAACGAATCGAGCACGGTAGTTCGCGTTTTGAAATCGAACTTTTAAACGATTATACCGGAAGATCCGACCGTCGGATTTTCCCAAAACTGAAACCGCTAGGACCGTCTTGGAAAAATCTTTCCAACGATATAAGCTACGTTAAAATCCAACGGTTAGGTTTTGAGAAAAGTGGAAAACAGCGCCAGAGTCGCCCTTGACCTGAAAAGTCGTTAAATAAAGAAATTAGTTATATTAAATAATTAAGGCAAGGATAAATCGTTATAAAACAACGCAACGACATGAAATGTGTTTTCCCAAAATTATGAATGCAAGATTATTTGGAAAGTCCGGGTTAACCCATTCCAAATGATTGTACGATTTCAAGAGTCTAAATATGAAGACGGCGTATGAAGACCGTAAATCTTCCCTCGAATGGACAACGACCAAAACTCTGAATTGGGTAGCTCCCGATTCAAGAGTCGGGGTAATTGCCCAAACGTACGCGTTGGTTTCACGGGTTTGACCCTCGCTTAGACCCAGAGCATGGGTGTAAATGGATGGTGTGTCTGACATCTACCCCATTAAATATCATGTTGTCGGTTTTCTGTTGATATAAAGATGTTGGTGGTAGAGAATTCATTCTCTACTTAACATCCGTTTATATATTGACAGACGGTCGATGGCACGGTATGGAGTGACGGTGTGGCATGCTAAGATGAAATGATCAAGGTTTCTTGTTGAAAAACAGAACCTTGTGGTATGGGATGCATGACTTCATGAGCCTCACACACCGGCTGAGTCTAAAAAGGGGGAAGGGAACGCAGGGAAAGTAGCACGTTTCTTTCTAGTTAGTAGTCATTTTACTTTTGTGGATGATGAAATGAGGCGCCTCGGATAGGTCCTATAGGACCGGGGAACGTGTGCTTAGGAATTGCCAATCCTCTAAGCTGTATTTGAGGACCGGCCCTGCCATTTCCAAGGGTTAACTGCGGGTAATCCTGGAGCATTAACTAGAGTGTCTCGAATCGGTAAGGAGCTCCTCGCTAGCTTGGACTCATGATGGAAACCCAAATTTCCAATACGATCCCGACGAATTTGATTGTATTACTAGTATTGGAGGCATAATATATGGCACCTATGCTTCCTAGGATTAATACATTGCTTTGAATTGTTTTAAACATATACACCCTAATAATAGTATTAGTTTCGTATTTGGCATATTTAGCATGTTTAACCACCATAAGGTAAAACTCTATCCTCTTGGTGTGCGTTGCATTGTGTGATGGGACCTGAGTCTTATTGTGGTTCCATTTTTCAAAAGACATCGCGTTGTGTTACGTTTTATTTATCTGTACTGACACTGTAGGTATGCACGGCAATCCATTGGTACAACCCGTTCCGCGTTAGCGGCGTGGTCTTTGGATTTGCCTTATTTCGTATGAGTTAAGTTAGTTAAGAATTCTCACACCAGTCCCACGACTGACCCATCGTTTGTTTCACCTTTTTGCAAACTTGGGTGCCGTCTCCTCCACAAGGGCAGCCAAGTAGACAGGTTTACTCTTTGCTTAGAGCTTTCTTTGGAACAGCTTATATTTTCTCTCTTGGAATTTGCTTTGGTGAAGAGGTGATGACTTGGAGCTTCGAAGACCCTCTATCTTTTGCTTTATCGCATTTTTCCTTTTATTTCAGACATCAGACTTATTTCCATTTCATGTTATTTAATTTGGAGTTGGAACTTATGTCATTTTCTGAAAACTTGTTGTAATAACATAGATTCTGTGACTGAGGATTTCTATTGCTGATGACATTATATATCCGCTGCTATGATGTTGTTACTTTATGGATTTCCTGTGTTATGTTGTTTCCTGTGACTTGTTATATTATAATTATGTTGTATTCCATATGGTTTCTCCTTGCTTTCGCTCCGTGGAGGTTAGGGGTCATCACACAGCATTTCAAAAGTAATTCATGTATTCAACAAATTTGTCAGTGTAATTTTCCAAAAATTTGTGATCGTATATAAATTCAGTGAAAGTTGAAATCTGAGTGTTGTTCAAGAGTATGTGATCACATTTCTCAAAGTTGTTCAAGACACCGACAATTTCAAGCTCATTTGAAATTTTCTCAAAGTTAAATTTTCGAACTCGTGACGTGAATCCACTTCTTCCTCGTTTGGCAATTCAACCTCATATAATTCAAAGAATTCATGTTCATTAAAATCCTTCTCCAAAAATTCAACATTTTTTATTTCGTTCAATTTCAAAAATTTCAAGTTTCTCAGAGCCTGAAACAGAAAGATCAAAAGTTGAGTTTAAATCTTTCTCCTGAAAAGAATCGACATCCAAGTCATTTGTTGAATTTTTAACAACTTCATTTAGATTGTTATTCTCAATTTCCAAAGCTGTTATCTGAAAATTGTCACTATCGGTAAAGAATGGATTATTTTCTGATTTATCGCTTGTTTGAATTTGATTTTGTTGCTCTCGTTGTTCTTTCAAAGTTGTCAATAAACAAAGAAGTTCATCAGCCCTCTCACTAAGATTGTTAAGATGATATTCTTCAGAATTGTTGTTTTGAGGGTTCTCGTTTTGGATTTCTTGATTCTCAAAATTATAGTCCACATCAATTTCACAATCAATATTATTTCCAATGTGGTGGTTGTTTGAATTTTCAGAAAAATGGTATTGGAAATCATTTTGATTATAAAAATTATGTTCGTAACCAAAACTGTTAAAATTCTAGGGAAAATTGCAGTTTTGGTTATTTTCAAGATGTTGACATGAGCTATAATTTTGAAAATTTTGGTTTACAATCCCATACTGATGTGGATCAAAGCTATATTTGGATTCAAAGCTGTTTTGATGAGGATGTGGCCCATAATCGAAATTATTGATGTTAGAATTGAAATCGTAATTTCGATCATTTCTATGATTTTGAAAATTTTGATCAATTGGAAAATTTTGGAAATTATTGATACTGGGTCCACGAAAAATTGGAAAATCTTACCTCATGAGTTGTAATTCATACTCATACTCTACAAGAGGACGTCTACTCCAATTATTATCCCACGTTTCTCTTAAGGATTTTTTTGAATTAGACATTTGAATGAAGTCAATGGAAAACAAAAATTATTCTTAGTTCAAAATAGTATACAAGAATGAGTTGTGCTCTATTAATTAACTGACTCAATTAGAAGGGGGAAGAGGGTCTTATGGCCGTTCACGTATAGTATAAATACTAAGGGATACGACCAATGTTTTACGGGTAGTATGCAACCTCTTTTGCTAATAGTTCAAGAAATTGAACTACTATATTTCCGCGATCCAATTATACGAGACAGTTACTTCACAAAGCACCACTTTTCAATTATATTATTTCAAAAATCAAATCAAGTTTTATAATTGAAAATCGACGAGAATGATTAGTTATGGAAATTCGTGTCTCACCAAACAGATTCAGAAATTTCAATCACAGAACAGTCACAGACAAGAATAATTGCAAGAAAAATAAAAATAATTGTACAAGCAAGTTGTTGTCCCTGCAGAAGATTTTTACAAGCAATTTCTATATTTTTCAAAGTAGCTGCAGAACCTGTAGAGTAAGGAAATGTTTTACAGTGGGGTATGGCTGTCCTTCCAGAGAAATTGAATAGCACAGATAATTCAATCAATCAATTGTAATCGCCTCACCTCTGATTTCTTATTTGTTTGCTTGAAGTATGTTCGTCTTGGCCTTATGTTAAGCACCCAAAACCAATACCAATGCAAAGGGATTCACCAGTCAAGAGGATATAAACACTACAAATACTCTCAGAAATAGAAGCAGTCAAACATTTTTTTTATATATATATATGAAACAATTTGTGCCACGAATAATTGGATAAAAAAAATTGTGCTATGAATAATTGGAAACAAATCGAACCCCTCAGATATCACGCCCAACAAATCAACTCCCTGAATAAATGGAAACAGCAAGCCCAATTTCGACCCTTTATTCTTTTTTTTAAAGAGAAGATTTTAACACCACAAAAGAAGGAAGGAACAAATCAATTCTCAAAACAATTTAAAGAACAGGTCCTCGACCCTAAAAACACGCCCCTTTTTTTTCTGCAAACCAAAATAGGAAACTCTGCACCCCTCTTTTCTTCTTAATCCCTCACGCCACCCTTCTTCTGGAAAATCAAAACCGGACCAAGAAAAAAACAAAAGCAAAAATCACTTTTTTTTAGATTCGGGTTTTGTGAGGAGGCGATGAGGCTGAAGGTTTTGCGAGGGTTGGAATTGGTTGGGGCTCCGATTGCAAGCCGATGTGATTGCTAAATTTGGGTTCGGATTGTATCGAATTGGGTTTTTTGCATATCGGTCTGCGTTCGATTTGGTGAATGAGTAATTGGGTTCAGGGATTTGATTTTGGGTTTGTGGTGAGGAATGCGTTCGTTAGGGGATCTGAGGACTGAGTGGGCGATGGTTGTGAACTGAGCGTGTTGGTAATGGTTTCGGTTAGCTTGGGAAGTGCTTATGTGAGGGCGGAGGGTGATTGAATGGTGACGTTGGTTATTACTTTGGTTTGAACCGTGATGGTGTGGGAGTTGAGGCCACGGGTAGGTTTGTAAGGTATTCGAAGGTGGCTGTTGTTGTGTAGTAATGGACAGTGGGGGTTATTGCGTGAATTACTGTGAAGCATGATGAGGTTGCAGCCGTTTATTTTGGTGAGGGACGATCAGAATTGGTGTGGTGAAATTTGCGTGAGCTGTTCACGGGGTATATTCAGTGAGGATTGAAAGGACCTTTAGACAGCGTTTAGAAATGTGCTAAATGTTTGTCAAGCAAGGCGTTGTTGTATGAGGATGAAGAGAGGATTGACGTGGTGAAATATGGTAGGGGAGGTGGATGTAAACGGATGCAGCTTTTGGCTTGAACTGGAGTTGTGAAGAGATGGTCTGGTTTATGTGAAGGAGTCGGGCAAAAGAAGTGTGCCACGGTGGTTTCAGGTAGGCTGTGTATGTGTTACGGGGGAGGAGGCGATGAACTGGTGTAGTTTGGATTTGGTGAATGTTGAATTGATTTGGGTTTGTCAATGGTAGTGAGCGGTTTGAGTTGATTGGTTGTAGTGGATGGAGTATGGACGGTTTGTTTGTGAAAATCCAGTGGATGGCTTGGGTATGGAGTATTTGGACGTGAATTGCTAGGTGAATATGGAGATGGGTATGTGGACGTGAAGGCAATGTTTATGAAGATGGGAAGGATATGGGAAAAGGTAGAAGATGAGAATACAGACAGCAAGAAATACAAGAAAAAGAGAATCAAAGGATTTTTTTTCTTTTCTTTTATTTGTTTTGAAAGTATGTGAGGAAAAAAAATTGAAAAAGAAAGATATTGTATTTTTTTTTTTTTTGGAGCAAAGGGATTGTAGAGATAAGACAGGAAAGAAATAAAAGAACAAATTTTTTTTATATATACTTGGAAAAGAAGAAATTAAGGTACAGAAAAGAGGAAAGAAATTGAACAAAAGAATGGAATTTTTTTTCTTGATTAGGAAGAGTATGGTATCATGAAACAATACCAAATCAATGAAGAAACTTTTTTTTAAAGGAAAACAGGTTTGTAAAAGGAAGGGACTTGTAGATGAGAAATATAAGAAGGGAAATAGATGAAAATGGGAAATAAATCAAGGAATTTTGAGAAGTGTTTTTGTTTCTTGTTGTGGAGATTACAGTATCAACATATAATACCAAATCAAACCACTCAAGAATTTTTTTTAATATATATACAGGAAAAAAAAGAAAATTAAATAAAACAAAAACTAACACGAATCAGAAATTAAATAAATAATAAAATTTAATCGTTACCTCCACGGCAACGGCGCCAAAAACTTGTTCGTCAGTTTCCTATGAATTAGAAAAGTGCGAATTTTAAATTAAATACTGCAAGCGCACAGGTGTGTAGCATACAGGTCGAACACAGGGAGGTAGATTAAAATCAAATTATTTATTTAATCTCTTGGGCGAGTTAGACGATTTTCGAAGTTGGTTTTTGACAACAATAAAAATTGAAACTGCGATCCGATTCAGAACAAATCTAATTGAACCGACGATCAAATCACAATTATCAATTGGAAATTAAAATGCAAAACAGAAATAAAATGCAGAAATTAAAATTGCAGGAAAAGAAGAACAACAAAAAGTAAATTAGGATTGTCGTTGAAACTAATCAAATGACTAATCACTAACAAAAAATGTAAAATACTATTGGTGCTCTTCCAAAACTAATTGTGAAGACAACACTGATTGCTAAGAAAAAGAAAAATGCAGAAATAAAAGAAGAACTTTTATTAATGGAGAAGAGAATACAGAATAATGGATAGGATGGTGGCTACAATGACATTACAAGGGTATTTATAGGATAGATAGCCAAACCCTAACCCTAATTATAAATGGGCCTAGCCATTACATCGCTAATTAGTTTACAATGGGAATTTCAAATGGGCCTTAGTTAAATCTATTAAATTTTTTCCCTTTTTTCTTTTCCTCTTGGTTCTTTGACAAGCCTCCTTTAATTTAAGATGTGCATGGCCTCTAAATCAGTTATTTTCTTGTCCAACAGCAGCCAGATGTGAGATCTTCATCTACAATTCTTCAAAATGCAAATACACAGCAAATTGATCTCTATTTCTCTACATTTCTGGTTGCATACGGGCTGGGTTGGAATATCTGTAAAAGTAACAAAACAATACCCAAGTAATATTTATTTATATACAGAAGATAAGATATAAGAGAATAAAATAAACATATTTCTATGTCAATCAGTTGGCACCCTAGGACTTGATACACCCTAGGGTGGACCTAGCACAGGTGACTACATTTCGTGATTGGGCCGTATGACACAGACACTTAACAAGCTAGAACTTGTAGGGAGCCGATCGATTAGTAGATCGTACTATGGGACCCCATAATGGGTCACTTCATGATAATGGGCCAAGGGATCATTTCATGATTAATACTTGACATGGGTTAGAACACTAGTACAATTGGTGCAGCGAATCTTAAATATGCGATGCTAGACTTGACTTATCCTGTTATCTTAATTATCCTACCAATTCTGTTATCATCCTTATGTTTAATTCCAGTTTGCACAGATCATGTCACCTTTACTAGTTTTCATACTGAAAGTCACTAGGGCTTACCAGTCTTTATGACTGACCCTTTTTCTTTTGCCTCTTTTTCTTTCGTTTTTCCCCCCAGGTTCTCAGGGAGGAAACACTAGCTCTTAGCTTAGATTTAGCTTGCTTTCTGACAGCTCATGTACGGTTTGGTCTTGAGCTATGCTATGGCTGCTTCTGCTATTTATGGGGAATAATTTACTTTTGCTACTTTAAGTTTATGCTTCTTTAATTAGAACTTGATGTAATGGAACAATTTGTACCTTGGATATATTAGGTTTTGACTCTTTTCTTGAAAGTAATGAAATTTGGTTTTAAATTTCTACCGCTGCTTATTTTATGTTCTGTCTTGTGATATCTCTATTTATGCTTAACTAGATAATACTCCACCAAAACTAGTGCATTCCCTTTGTGCGTGACCCTAGCGGAGGTGGGGTGTTACATTTGGTATCAGAGCAGAAAGTTACCAGGCTGAGAAAAAGTTTTAAAAACCTTCTGAAACTATTTTCAAAACCATTTATAAAGAAGCATTTTTTTAAGAAAAGTTTATTTTTAAGAAAAAGCTATTCCCCAAAAGCCATTAGCACTTTCCTTCGTTTCCTCGTTTGAATCTTTCCCTTTTCGTTTTTCAGCATGGCTGATCTTAACCTGCCTGAGGGAATACCCGTGCCAGGATGGTTCCGAAGGTACTTAGAAGTTAGGGCCAACAGCGCGGGCCCAGCAGACATCCTTCCTCCTCCTCCCCTAGTGGCCGCGGTTCCTCCTCCTCCTGGTACCGCCTTTGCCAAAATATGCAAAGACTTTAAAGCATTGGGTGGCAAGAACTTCATTGGAACTGAAACCTTCGTTGAGGCACGAAACTGGCTAAAGGAGACTGAAGACTTGTTTATTATCTTTGATGTGGAGGACCATAGGAAAGTTCAGTTGGCAGCATGGTTGTTGAAAGAGGAAGCTGCATTTTGGTGGGAAGTCACCAACGCCACCAGGTCAATTGAGACTTGGGCAGACTTTAAAGAGAGGTTTGGGCTTAAATTCTTATCGTCAGCAGGAGAGAACCTTCAGATGGAGAGGTTACTCGTTCTCAAGCAAGGGGACATGTCTGTTACGGAATTCGTGAATAAGTTTAATCAGCTTGCTCGGTTCGGTTTGGATTTGGTCAACACAGCCCAGAAAAAGGCTGTACGCTTTGCTCGAGGATTGAACGAGCCACTACACAGTTTGGCCATAACTCATATACCCATGTGGGCGACCTTCGAAAGCTTGGTGGATATGGCTCTACTTCATGAGGAAGACAAGAATAACAAGAAGGAGGTTAAGCCTAATGCGACTCAGAATAAGAAAGTTGGCTCCAAGAAGGGAGGCAACAAGAATAACAATGGCAACAACAGCAAGGCGCATGAGACAAGGAAGTGCAACTTTTGTGGTATTACGGGACATCTAGCCAAAGACTGTAGAAAGAAGAAGAGAAAGTTGGGTGAATGCTTTCATTGTGGTGATACTGGACACATCAACAAGGATTGCCCTAAGAAGCAAGGTCAGGGGCAAGGGCAGACCCAGCGAGAAGGACCTTCTGGAGGGTAGTTGCATGCTCTCAACACCACTCCAGCTCTTGACCGAGGTAGTAATATTTCCGTAGAAAGCCTTGTTTACATTTCTGACTTTCCTTTTCGAACCTTATTTGACTCCGGCGCATCGCATACTTTTATTTCTTCCGATATTGTTGAAAATCTGCACCTAAGTACTAGTCTGGTTGAGGATCACGTTATAGTTTCAAATCCAATTGGGGGCTTCGCCCATTTATCTATGATGTGTGTGGATTTGAGGATCTCTTTCTTAAGCGTAGAATTCACGTGTAATGCTTATGTTCTCGGTCTTATGGGATACGGTTTGATCCTAGGTATGGATTGGCTGTCCAATTATGGAGCCATTCTTGATTGTGAACGAAGGGTAGTGAGGATCATGACTCACCTCAGTAATACCCTTGAAATTTCTTGTAACCCTAAGGGTCCGGTCATGTTGTGTTATCTTGAATCTCTTGACTCGTCCATCGACAATTTGCAATCTGTAAAAGTGGTCCGAGAATATCCAGATGACTTTGATGAGGTAAGGGGGTTACCTCCTAAACGCGAGATAGACTTCCGAATTTATCTTGTTGATAATGCCAAGCCAGTTTCATTGCCTGTTAGGCACATGGCCCCGCAAGAAAGAAGAGAGCTCAGTAAACAAGTTAAGGAGTTGCTTGAGAAAAATTTCATAAGACGAAGCATTTCTGAATGGGGTGCTCCGGTGGTATTCGCTATTAAGGCGGATGGTTCGCTTCGTCTGTGCGTAGATTATCGTGAGCTAAACAAGCTGACAAAGAAGAATAGACACCCACTGCCAAGAATCGACGATCTGTTTGACCAGCTGTAGGAGCATCTGTTTTCTCTCAACTCGATCGAGCCACAGGATTCCATCAGCTTAGAGTGGCTGAGGATAGCATTGACAAAACTGCGTTTATGACTCCAGATGGGTACTTCGAATGGCTCGTCATGCCGTTTGGGTTAACAAATGCACCCGCGTATTTTGTAGATTTGATGATAGTGTGTTTCGGGAGTTCCTTAACAAGTTTGTGGTAGTTTTTGTAGATGATATTTTGATTTTTATCAAAAGATGAAGAAGAGCATGCTAGACATCTCAGGGAAGTCATGGAAACACTTAGAGCACACAAGTTAAAGGCTAAGTTCTCCAAATTCCATTTTTGGAGGAAGGAAGTTTGGTTCCTTGGACATGTAGTTTCTAAGCAAGGCTTAGCCGTGGACCCCGCAAAGGTAGTCGCGGTATAAGACAGGAAAATTCCTAAGAATGCAACGGAGGTGAGGAGCTTTCTCAATTTGGCGGGCTACTACAGGAAGTTAATTAAGGACTTCGCTAAGATTTCAGCCCCTCTTACTAAGTTAACAAAGAAGAACCTAGCTTTTGTATGGGACATAGAGTGTGACGTTGCATTCCAGAGACTCAAGAGAGCCCTCACCACAGCTCCAGTTTTGGCATTACCTGACGGAGGCAAGATGTTTACCGTGTACACAGATGCATGTGGCACGGGATTAGGCGCAGTCCTGATGCAAGAAGGGAAAGTGATATGCTGTGGGGGCAGACAACTTAAAGTTCATGAGAAAAACTATCCCACGCATGACTTGGAGTTGGCCGCGATTGTTTTTGCACTTAAAGCTTGGCGCCATTATCTTATTGGGGAGAGATTCGAGTTGTATGCTAACCACAAATCGTTGAAGTACCTCTTCTCACAGAAATATTTGAATCTGAGACAACAACGATGGATTAAATTCTTGGCATCATATGACTTCGATATAGCTTATACCCCTGGCAAGGGTAACGTGGTGGCAGATGCGCTAAGTAGGAAAAGCTTGACCTTGAGCCCCTTGTTTGTTGAAAGGAAAAGCCTTGAATTTATAGCAACCTTTGATTTTACACCAGCTGTTGAGTCATTGACTGCTACATTAGCATCTCTCGAGTTAAGACCTACACTTCTAGATCAAGTAGGGACTTCACAAAAGGAAGACCCACAGATAGTCAAAATCATGGATAAGCTAATTAGGGGTGAGACGTCAAGTCACCTCAGTAGGTATGCCATAGATGACAAGGGATGGCTAAGGCATGATGGGAGGCTAAGCGTCCCGCAAGTGGGAGACTTAGTAAGGAAAGTTCTCGAGGAGGCACATCACTCGAAGATGACCATACATCCCAGAGGGGATAAGATGTACAAAGATAAGAAACGCATTTTCTTTTGGACTGGAATGAAAAAGGACGTGGCAGAGTTCGTTTCAAAGTGCGTGGTGTACCAACAAGTAAAGGCTGAGTCGAAGAAGCCTGGTGGGCTATTACATTCTTTGGAGGTTCCGCAATGGAGATGGGAGAGTATCTCGATGGATTTCGTGGATGGACTGCCTAGGTCAAGGAAGGGAAATACTAGCATATGGGTCATAGTTGATAGACTCACGAAAAGTGCTCACTTCATTCCAGTGAAAAGCAAGAGGACCGCATCATGGCTAGCGTTTATTTACCTTCGAGATATAGTACGGTTGCATGGAGTTCCTTCTAGTATAGTTAGTGATCGTGACCCGATTTTTACTAGCCAGTTTGGAATAGTCTACAAGAGGCAATGGGTACACGACTGAACTTGAGCACGACCTATCACCCGCAGACGGATGGACAAACCGAAAGGGTAAATTGGGTGCTAGAGGATCTTTTGAGACTATGCATTCTTGACTTTGGTGGTACTTGGGAAGACTGTATTCCTCTCGTGGAGTTTGCAAATAACAATAGTTACCAAGCTAGCATCGGAATGGCACCGTTCGAAGCCCTGTATGGAAGACCGTGCAAATCGCCAACTTTTTGGTGGGAGACGAAAGACAGACTTATAACTGGGCCCGACATGATAAGGGACACTTCTGAGAAGATTTAGTTGATACGAAGATGAAAATGGCCCAAGATAGACAGAAATCATATGCGGACCAGAGAAGGATAGACCTAGAGTTCAAAGTCGGAGATATGGTCTTTATAAAAGTTTCTCCGTTACGCAATGTAGTTCGTTTTGGAGCAGTTGGAAAGCTAGCACCAAGGTTCGTAGGACTGTTCCCTATCACTAAGAGGATTGGACGGATGGCCTATAAGGTAGACTTACCCGAGAAGTTGACTGGAGTACACAATGTCTTTCACATCTCGCATCTCCGAAAGTGCTTGCATGAGTCAGCCGAAGTGGTTGAGCCAAGCATCCTTGAATATGTAGAAGTGGAAAAAGAAGCAACATTGAGGCGAGTTCCAATTCGTATCTTAGGAACAGAGATTAAGAAGCTAAGGAATCGAGAAGTCAAGCTAGTTAAAGTGCAGTGGAGTGAAGCCCAAGAAGATGCAACTTGGGAAACTGAAGAGAAGATACGCGCGCTTTACCCATTTCTTTTTTAGGGTACATTCTCGATCTCTTTTTCCTATAAACTTGGAAACCTTTTCGTATCATGCTTCTACTATCTACGTTTGTCTTGTTATCTTCTCGATCTTATCTTGAGAAACTTAAGTAGAACCATATGGATATAAACATGTGATTGAAACATGTTATGGTTAATGTTTGCAAATGGTTGCAAGTGGTTGCTAGTGGATGCATGACACACATTAGGCACTAGATCGGCTCAGTCACATTTTCATGTTGCATATGCATGAGTGCTTATACTTGTACATGGATGGAACTTGTTGTGCTATCACTTGGATGTTGCATATGAATGAATGTTTGTGCACTCATGTAAAGATTATAAACTATGTTAGGAATTTTCATACATGTTGGATTCATTACACTAACATACTCTGCATTAAGGAGGTTTACTGATTCAGTAACCGCCTGATCTTTTGCATTAGATAAGTACATATACACACACTTTCTGCATATGTTCATACAGCATTAGAAATCTTTTAAGGACAATGGTTGCCTGTGGATGATGCTTTGAGTAGATGGGTGATTGGATGTTAGGATATATTCTTTCTAACTTAGAGATTTCGGGGACGAAATCCTTTAGGGAGGGGAGAATGTAACAACCTGTATTTTTATAACGTGTAATAACCATAAATCAAGGAAGAATTAATTTTTAAAATAATAGTCATGGGAAACGGATTACGCCATTGCGTTCGTCTCGAAATTCTGCTTGGAAACGAGTCCGAGTTTTCGAAAATCGGAGTCTGTATGACCAAGTTATGACCTTTCGAAGTTTTCAGAAGTTTTCGAGTTCAAAACAGCTCAGAATTCGAATTCAAAATTCGAAATTCAAACCTCAGAATGGACTGGGTGGGAAATTTCCCGCCCAGGACCAGGTCGACCTGGGGGTCAACTATGTAGTCGACCTGCCCAGGACCAGGTCGACCTGGGGGTCGACTATGTAGTCGACCTGCCCAGGACCAGGTCGACCATAGTGTCGACCTGGGGGTCGACCTTGTGGCCGAGCCCACTTTTGAAGCTGGATTCACTTTGATGTTTCTAGCCTAGTTTCTGTCTACATTCGTTGATCTGACCCTATATAAACAACCCCTAACACTAGTCTCTCTACACAAAATTTTCTCTGACATTATGTTGCTCTAATTCTGGTTGAAAAAGTTAGAGAAAGAGACTATTTCTTCTACGTCGAAACTGCGTTAAGAGAATTGCTGATTTGGGGACTTCTGTTAGGACTCGACTAAGCATATAAAGATTCAACATCGACTTTCTTTTTCTAATTCTCGAACCACGATCTGTAAGCCCCAGTTACTTTTAAATTTAAACTATAAATGTAATATAAATATGTTGTAAATTGAAATTGGACCTGTGTATGATGACTGTTTTACATCCATGCTTGTTCATCCTGGATCTTGACTTTTGGGTATATTACTATGACATTGATTTGGGGCCTATTTATGTTGTAAATCAAAAAGAAAAACCCCTCATATTATCATGTTGAATCTGCTATTAGTCACAAGTTTATGACTATCACCTTATGTCAATCGTTATCACGACTATACTATCACCTTATGTCAATCGCTACCATGACTATACTATCACCTTATGACAACTGTTATCTTGACTAGTACATTATTTTACTAGATTTGGAATCTTTATGTTTGAGGCCAATATTCCATATGCCAGTAATGTTATATTCTTTTATCTCAAGTCATACCATGCTATGCTAGTAATCACTTTGCCACCTTATACCCATCCCTTTTTATGTTATTCCCTAATTAGATTTATTTGTATCGATTCGAGTTTATGTGCGATGGGGATGCGATTTGGGTAGATTAGGTAAAACAAAAATTGGCTTTGAACATGAACGTTATTATAACTTGAACCTGGATATGGACATGAACTTGACACGATTTGACATGAAGCATGACATGAAAACTCGACATGAATTTTTATATGAAAACTTGAACATGGGCATGCCACTTAGATAAACTTGAAAATGGCCAACTCGAGGTTGGGTTGAGTTTGCAGTGTAAATCTGCCCGGAACCGCCCGACAAATCCAGTGACTACAAACAATAGGATCCAATGTGGGTAGTTGGTCATATCGCACGTAAAACCCGAGGTTAGACTATGTTGTGGTGTAAATCTGCCCGGAACCGCCCGGCAAATCCAGTGACCACAATAATTAGTCTAATGTGAGAGGTTGGGGTGCACTAATGAATTAGTGCCACATGATAGGGTTAAGTCATGAACCACTTGAATATACTTAACCAATTTGACACGATGATTTGATAGGGTTAAGTCATGAATCGCTAGAGTACACTTAACCAACTTGATACATGATTTGGATAGGGTTAAGTCACGAAATTGAATGACAACACTTAACCCATTAGAAACCCTAGTTACGCGGTCCTTTTCAGCAGTAACCCACTTAGATGTATCACGATACCCTGGGACTAGGCAGGGTGGGGCACGATTACTGGGCTGATTGTAAGCGACCAGAACGACGGCTGAGTAGGTACGCCATTGTGGGTTCAGGCGGACTATGGTCGTGCACGTAGTCCGGAGTTGAAAAAGAAGGCATTGGGCACCCGTAGGTTTACACTGTGCATGCTTGATTCATGTCGGTGGTTGGCACCCAAGGACTTGATACACCCTAGGGTGGACCTAGCACAGGTGACTACATTTCGTGATTGGGCCGTATGACACAGACACTTGACGAGCTAGGACTTGTAGGGAGCCGATCGATTAGTAGATCGTACCATGGGACCCCATAATGGGTCACTTCATGATATTGGGCCAAGGGATCATTTCATGATTAATACTTGACATGGGTTAGAACACTAGTACAGTTGGTGCAGCGAATCTTGAATATGCGATGCTAGACTTGACTTATCCTGTTATCTTAATTATCCTACCAGTTCTGTTATCATCCTTATGTTTATTTCCAGTTTTCACATATCATGTCACCTTTACTAGTTTTCGTACTGAAAGTCACTAGGGCTTACCAGTCTTTATGACTGACCCTTTTTCTTTCGCCTCTTTTTCTTTCATTCCCCCCCCCCCCCAGGTTCTCAGGGAGGAAACCCTAGCTCTTGCTTTCTGACAACTCATGTACGGTTTGGTCTTGAGCTATGCTATGGCTGCTTCTGCTATTTGTGCGGAATAATTTACTCTTTCTACTTTAAGTTTATGCTTCTTTATCTAGAACTTGATGTAATGGAAAAATTTGTACCTTGGATATATGAGGTTTTGACTCTTTTCTTGAAAGTAATGAAATTTTGTTTTTAATTTATACCGCTGCTTATTTTATGTTCTGTCTTGTGATATCTCTGTGTATGCTTACCTAGATAATACTCCATCAAAACTAGTGCATTCCCTTTGTGTGTGACCCTAGCGGAGGTGGGGTGTTACAAACACAAACTACCTATTGACAACCTGTATTTGCTTCTTACTCAAGGAATAGGGCAGCCTGCTAATCACTATAAACCACTTGTATAATTGACTCCCTCTTCAGCAACACATAAAAATAAATATAATTGCATAAATATGTCAATGACTAGTCCAAAAGTAATATCTTGTGATCATCTTGTTTCATGGGTAACCTCAAGTTCTTCATCTAGCCAATAGGACTACCGAACTGACTTCAATCTCTTGCTTGCTGCATATGCCTTACAACCTGGTCTGAAATTTGTGACTCACCTACAATCTACCATAGGCAGCCCAACTACCCTAAACATGCTATGAAACACAACATCAAAACAGCTACCCCATGAAAATTTAACAAAAGCACATGACTTCATGAATCAAACAACTGTTAATGAAATGAAATTTCATCCCATCTAAATCAAACGTTTAAAAGCTGCAAGTCTAAAGGGGTGAAGATGTACATGCTATACCCCTCTATTCCTTGGTCGTCAAGGTTCTAATGAGCTATAAATACACAGGTAAATTCAGTATTCATCTTCACAACTCCAAGCTGAAGCATTCTAAATAAAATCAAAACAGGAGTTATAATAGTCTGAAAGTCCTGAAATATTTATAATCGAAATCATGTCCAAATCCTCTTCTAGTTCATACAATTTTTTGTTGGTGCGATATCCTTTTCCAATACTCGAAAATCAATGCAGTAGGTTAGGGTTCAAAGTTTCCGAAAAGAAAGTAATCCGTTCGTGATTTGAACGTTAGATCTAAACTGGAAATCGGATTTCGCTTGTAGGATCAAAGTTTTGAGGGCTTACTTGATTTATTTATGTCGATGCTCCCCTGTACGAGGCTGCGTAAGGATGTAGACGCTGATGTTTGGAGGATTTCGAGTTGAGGTTAGGTCATGTGGAGAGGAAGAGGAGGTGCTAAAGTGAATTTTAGTGATTTTTGTTGATTTTATAATGGAGTGTGGAGGATGTTAGTTTGAAGTTTTCAGCTGTTGGGAATATTGGGAGCAGCGTTTTTCTAAATCCCTGGAGGAAGAAGGAACGGAGTTACAGAGGGAGGGCGTGGGATTTCCAGGTATGGCGATGGGCTGACCTTATGGATTAAGGCCCAAGAAAGAGAAAAAAAGCCCAAAAGAGAAAAAAGGGGGCATGCGTGAGCATCAGCAGGGAAGGGACGGAATGTATTTTTTTTGAAGGAGCACAAGCAGGTTAAGGTAAAGAAAAGTTGGACTGCGTGAGTATTTGGGTAAGGTCTAAATTAATTCTAGTTGAAATAATAGTACATATATTTTTATGCAAACGTTATATAGTAGCGGAAGTTTGAAAGGGTATTAATATGGCGAACTAAAAATTTATGGTGTCTTAGTAAAAGTTACATAACCCTTATGTTAGGAAGCAAACGTATACATATATATATATATAAAGTAATCTATTAAAATCTATTCAACGTTAAATTAGGATCTAACTAGTATATTGTAATTATTAATTCAAGTTTAATTTATTTAAATTAAAACGTGGTTGTATAATTTATGTGTCAAACTTATATGTCCATAGAAACGGGTCGGACAAGGAGCATTGGAACCGTATCAATGAGTGTAACATTATGAAGTTGATTTGGAATAATTTCGGGTTTGCTGGGATACCCGACAAGAATAAAACGACTGATAAAAGAATCAACCAACATTAATCGTTATTCAACGATTAACGACCAAGGTGAGTAAACTCACTAACTCTGTCCAGTTTTTTAATTTTATAAACGTTATCTAATATTGATAAAAATGATTGAATATTGTGTGTAATGATTGTTTGGATGATTTGTTTATTTATTGGCTAAGATTTTAGATACAGTCCTATATAAACCGTTGGTTACATAATGACCCCATTTATTATAATAGTTCATATCGATATGAAATCAGTGTTATTATGTTGATTAACAGGTGCAGATGCAGGAAAAAAGGTTGGAGGAATCCAACTGGATTCCTCAACAATTATATTGTTGTTTTTCATATAATCGGTGATTGATTATTGTGTGTTTTGGGATGTTTGAACAACACTGACCTGAAATAATTGGTATTTAAATACCAAAAAATATATTTGAATATATTGGAAAATAAATAGGGGTTTAAAAGGAAATTTCTATTTTTAAACAGAAATTGATTTTCGATTTGGGCTAGATATAATTGCTTGTTTTAAATTATATACAACAAATAGTTGATTTATAAAGGATATTTTTAATTGAAAGGGAATAATTATTATTAAATAATTGGGAAATGTAAATCGAAGAAGAATTTGAAAAGGGAAATGGAAAATCATTTCAAAAGATAACAACAAGATAACTTCGATTTTAGAAATGAGTGAAAAATGGATATGAATCCGTAAGGATCTTTAATTAGAATTCGACTATGTCGAATATTATAAAAATAATTTATTTTTATAAATTATATATATATATATAATGGGATTTGGAATTTGAAGAGATAATAAATATTTGGATTTGTTATCGAACATGTAATCGAGATTTAATCATAACTTACAAAATGAATCTCTAAAATAAAACATGAAGTATAGATTTATAAAATAACAAGATAAAAGGGAATATTAAACTGTGATGGTATTTATTATTTAAATTAAGATTTGATTTAATAAAAATGAGTCCAGTTTTCTGCAAAAGGAACAATATTCACTTTATAAAGTGAACAAAGATTTTAAAAGCAAACGCTTTGAAAATTTGAAATAGTGTCAAAGGAGAAATGGTAAATGTTGAAAGTAATAAATTCAAAAGAAAATGTGTTAACCTGAAACGGTACGTTTTTTCCAAAGTTCGGAATGTTAATCGGATATAGGCCATGCGAAAGAGAGTTATAAGTTGAAATTCGATTATACTGAATTAGGGAAAGTACTAATTACTTTCCAGTTTTCAAGATCTGTTTATTATTTATTTATTTAGAGTAATTAATCTAAGTTATATTTGAATTAAACATTTCGGAAAACAAGAATTATAGTGATATCGTTATAATCAAAGTTTTTCCGTAAAGAAAGTGGACTCTTAAATTGAATCTGAGAGTTGCGTGAGCAATAACCGTTAAAGATTTGAAATGGTGAACTTAGCTGTTTTGAAGTTGAAAGTGATGTTCAATCAAGGTCTCAGAGTTAATTATACCCTAACTTGATTGACTTCATGATTAACCGAGGAATGGTTAAGGTTCGGTGGTAGGATTGGTTAAATCGGAGATATTTCCTAAGTATAGAAATTGAAATGATTTGGGATAACGAGAAGTTAAGACATGATAATTGGATATGCTTTTCCAATGTTAATAACGTATATTTTCTAAATATAGAAAATAAGAGTTGTAAATATATGGAATTAATTCCCAATATTAAAAAGGAGATATTTTCTTAATATAAGAAATAAATAGATTAAATTAAATGGAAACGTTTTCCAAGAATCGGGTGAGGCAAACGGGGTTTGAGAAATACTTGCGAAAATATGGGTAGCAGGGAATTAGGGAAATAAAATGATAAATCTATTTAAAAGGGCTCAATGTTGATTGATGATTGATCAGTAGGATTTCCATTTGGGAATATAACCGTTGCTTGTTTGTATGTTTTCCTTTGATAGTTAAATCACCGGCTATCAAAGTTTTTGGCCATTTTTCCATTGTCAATATGGAGAGACCGGGATCAGATCTATATCTGAAAACCACATCATATGGACATGAGCGTTGCAGATCAAATAATCTGAAGATGGTTGAAAATGGAGTTTATGCAAGGGATGTTCTATTTACATAATAGTGCCTTCGGTTTGTCCAGTCCTAGGATAACTTGTATGGACGAATGCCTGACATAGTATATCCAATAGATCGCGTAAGTTGATCTCTTCAAACGTACTTACTTTGGTGGCAGAGGAATTAGTTTCTCTTAGCTTTATACCCGGGGTATTTTTGGGGAAATCAATTTGTGATTTGGCGGGTATGACGTTGTGGAATTTAAAAGGAATGGTGGACAGGTGTTCCAAAAAGATACGTTATGACCTCAAGCCTCACAACCGGGAAATGACAAAAATCGGGCAGGCAGCATGGCTATGTGGGTCGCCCCCATTAGGGTGTATTGTCACAATCTAGAGAATATTCATATTTGTTACTTCTTTTCTCTTCTGTATCTCCCGGGAATGGTTATGTTGCTAGCCACCTTTGGTGACAATATATTTGATACACTGAAAAGAAATGAGTGGTCGGTCATGTGTGGCCGGGTTGCAAGATGTTCTTGTTGAACCCAGTGTATTCCTCTCTAGAGATACATTATCGACAGGTGGTTCCATACCTTGTCATAGTCGGAATCCAATCTCCAATAAGCTCCGCGGTTTTGACTGTATACTATATATGTGGAGCGTGAGATGCAAGCGTTCTGCTAGATTATTATTTACTTGTGATTAGACACTATTATAATACCAAAATAATATTGTTTTAAAAATGTTTTGGGTTATCGTAAGGTGAAAACCATCTGTATTTATGTGTGGATTAGTCTTACGATTTTCTTTTCTTTTGAAAAGGATCTTGAAAAAAAAATAAACCAAATGGTTGAAGTTTACTCACACCAGTCCCATAACTGACCCAGAGTTCATTTTGTTTTGTTTTACCTTAAACTCTTGGGTGCCCAAATTTGTATGGGTAGTCAAGTAGTCAGGATTTTATAGGTATACTCGGAGGAGCTTGGAGCAGGAGGCTTCAACATTAGTTATATATAAAGTTTATTTCCACTGTGATGTTATGAGTTGAACTCTGATAATGGTATGTATCAATATAGTTTATATTTCAAAGTTATGTTATAATATATTTTATTCGTTCCGTTGTGAGATTCGTATTTACTCTAATTCAATTTAGTTGTCTTCTTCTTCTATTCTAATTTTCTTTCTTTCTATTCTCACCCTCTAACTTCTTTCTCTAAATGATCCTGTAACACCCCGAATTTTAGTTAATACTAAAATTCACTAATTACAGGATAAATAATCTCAGACGTGGGAATTGGGGGTAACGGGCTGCGTTATTGCGTTCGTCTCAGAAAAATACGCGAAATAGAGTCCGAGTTTTCGAGAATCGGAGTCCGTATGGCCCGGTTATGGCCCAAAGAAGTTTGCAGAAAAATTAGAGCTAAAAACAGATTTGGAAACTTAAATTCAGATTTTAAATTAGAACCAGCGGGGCCAGGCGGGAAGATTCCCGCCCTAAGCATGTCGACAGGGGTGTCGACAGGCCTGTCGACAGGGGTGTCGACTTGCCTGTCGACTTGCCTGTCGACACGGCGTCTCGAGCCAGAAGTTTGGGTGCACCAGATCTGGTTTTCTGGCTAGGGCTGGGCTTGGTTCTAGAGATTTCCTAAATCTAACGGACCTAAATTAATCTAGGGTTAATCTAAGGGCCTAAAACACTCTCTTAATCTATAAATACACCCTAAACCTACCTTAATCCATACTAAAAATAGAAATGAAGGCCTCATGCCGCCAAATTAAATCCTAGAAGGAGTCTCCACTAATCTAAGAAGGAAGTTGCAAGCTAATCCCTCTCAAATCATTCTCTAATCATCACCATCTTCATATTTAGCAACTAATTCCTCTTCATAAGTTGGTTAATTTTGGGTTTGGTGAGTTTCTATCACTTTAACATCAATTGTTAAAGTAAGTAGATTGGGTGTAATGAGACTTATGGTCTTAAATGCGGATTAGTGAGTTTGAATCATTTATAATGATATGTTACTCTATGTTGTTCTATGTTTATGCATACTTGATAAGTTGGTTTATGCATGCTTAATAAGTTAATTTATGCATGTTTAACAAGTTGGTTTATGCATGTTTAACAAGTTGGTTTATGCATGCTTAACAAGTGGATTTATGCATATTTAATGAGTGGAATTATGCATGTTTAACAAAGTGAGTTATGCAAGTTAAGTATATGTTTAAATGCAAGTTTAATGTGATATGCAAGTTATGCATGCTTATGCAAGTATATGGATGCTTATGCAAGTCATGTATACGTTTAAATGCAAGATTTATGTGATATGCAAGTTATGCATGCTTATGCGAGTATATGAATGCTTATGCAAGATATGTATATGCTTAAATGACATGATATGCAAGTTATGCATGTTTATGCAAGTTATGTATGCTTATGCAAGTATGTGAATGCTTATGCAAGTATGTGAATGCTTATGCAAGTATGTGAATGCTTATGCAAGTTATGTGTATGCCTAAATGCATGTTTAACATGTTATGCAAGTTATGAGAATGCTTATATGCAAGTTCAACATGTTATGCAAGATATGTGTATGATAATATGCAAGCTCATATGCAACATGTTATGCAAATCATGTGTATGATAATATGCAAGATTGGGTAAAATGTAGTTGGGTTAATATGTGTTCATATATGCAAGTTGACATCCTCTTAACCCATGACAAAGTTATAGGCTAAACCCATGATATTTGTGATGGATCTTCCCCTTTATTATGTCATGAAATGAGAACGATTTACGTGGGGAACGATGGGGTTGGTAAATATGTTAATAAATGAATGATTGGGTATGATTAAGCATACCATAAAAATAAATTACCATAAGTGGGAATTTACCTATTGAGTTAGGTCTACCCCATGGGAATTTACCTATTGAGTTAGGTCTACCCATGTTATGGAAAAACTTGATATTAATTAGGGATAATTAATATGGGGGTGATTAATTAGGTGTAATTAATCGACTAAGACACGAGGTTGGACTCATTTGTAGTGTAAAACTGCCCGGACCCGACCGGCTTAACCAGTTGCTACAAATGTCAGCCCAATGTGAGAGGTCTTAGCCATAAATTAAATACGTGATTAAGGTAAAGACACGAGGTTAGACTCTGTTATGACGTAAGACTGCCCGGATTCTACCGGCTTAACCAGGCGGTCATAACAGCCAGTCTAATGTGGGAGGTCTTTATGGGAGATCACGGTCTTAATTAATTAAGAAACACTTAACCATAGTAGCATGTAGTGGGACATGAGGGGTTAAGTGGGTGCCTTGGGTGGCATGTGGAAATTTAATGGTTGCCTTGGGTGGCATGTGGAATCTAGTGGGTTGCCTTGGGTGGCAATAGAAAATACGATTAGAATACTTAACCAAGAGAAACATGTAATTAAACATGATTAAAGGGTTAAGTGGGATACACTA
This sequence comes from Allium sativum, assembly GCA_030737875.1. NCBI lineage: Eukaryota > Viridiplantae > Streptophyta > Magnoliopsida > Asparagales > Amaryllidaceae > Allium > Allium sativum. Next base: position 1,012,524,920 of record CM060913.1, read on the forward strand.
GATATGTGACAAGCTTAGGTGGGTAGCTTGTTGGGGGCCCATTTCAACCAATATCCCAAACGTATCTTTGTGGGCTCGACCCATGTCAAGTGACGGGACACGCATATTGGGCTTGATTATAAGAGGCCAAAACGGGTTAGCGGTGGCAACGCAAGTCCAACGGGTTTCATATGCGTGTGTGGGCCCGGGCTGGTAGATAAGCCGTTGTTGCATCGTGTAGATATAAAGCCGTGCACCATTGATAGTATTGGGTAGCCACTTTAGGGGAGTGATACACCCCACTGTGGGACCAGCACGGGTATCTACGATAGGGAGCCGATCGATGGGGAGTAGTGGGTACACCTAATGAAGATAGGGGCAGACGGCACCTATGTAGGGGTACACGAAACTACTGGGTAAGAATTACTGAGTACACCTAGTGGAGATAGGGGCAGACGGCACCTATGTAGTGGGCTAGGAGTACACGAAACTACTGGGGAAATTTTCTAAGTCCTTAGAAGGGATCAACCTTTAAGTAGGAATGACTGGTGTGGTGCAGTTAGTAATTATCCTTGGGTGGGTAGATGCGTCCTGACGGTTATCTTAGTTTATCCTAAGTCTACCAAGCTGCTTAGTGTAGCCATTCATCCCCAGATATTACCGTAGGTCAAGTTTATGTCTTCTCTGGTTACTTTAATGATTGTATTGTTAAAGTTATAGGACTCACTCAGACTTATGTCTGACCCCGTTGTTTTTATCTTTTTCCCAACCCTCAGGTCCTACGGTGGATCCTAGTGGTAGTAGAGCTTGATCGGATTGCTGTTCCAGTCTTTAGGAGCTTGGGTAGATGTAAAGCTCCAGTTATCCAGTTATCTTTTCTTTTGTTATGGCTATTGTATGAGAGAGTGGGACTATGTACTTCTTTATTTTGATGGATATTGTACTTGACTTTTATCGTGGTTTTATGATGTAACCAGACATGTTTATTTCCGCTGTTGTGAGATGATATTTTTAAATTTCAAGTACTAGTTATATCTGTCTTGTTGTAATTTTTCTGTTCTATATTCACTAAAATACTCCACCGATGCTATGGCATTCCCTTAGTGAGTGACCATAGCGGGCGTGGGGTGTTAGACGTGGTATCAGAGCAAAGGTTACCAGAACAGATAAAATTTTTAGAAAACTATTTTTCTAAAACATTTTTGGAAGAGGTATTTTCAAAAACATGTCTTTAAAGAGAAAAGTTTTTGAAAGAAAAGCATAATCCCCAATAGCCATATCTATATCCTTCGAATCCTTCGTTTTGAATCTTTCCTTTTTCGTTTCAGCATGGCCGAGAATCTTAACTTTCCAGAGGGTGTGACGATACCAGTATGGTATAGGAGATTGATGGAGGCTAGGGCCACCACTACGGGTCCAGCAAATGTTCCTCCACCAACCGTAGCACCCGATCTTCCTCCTCCCCCTCCTCCTCGCACAGATACTTTTGCTAAGACTTGCAAGGAATTTAAAGCTATGGGAGGGAAACCTTTCCAAGGATCTGAAACTTTTGTGGAGGCTAGAGATTGGCTTAAGGAGGTGGAAGAGTTGATAGATATCTTTGAGATGGAAGAAGGGAAGAAAGTCAAGTTGGCTGCTTGGTTAATGAAGGGAGAGGCCTCATTCTGGTGGGAGGTCACTAATGGAGAACGCCCCGTTGACTCTTGGGCGGATTTTAGGCAAAGATTTGTGGCAAAGTTTCTCTCAAGGGCGGAGGAAAACTTGTATATGGAAAGATTCTTGACTCTAAAGCAAGGAAATCTTTCGGTGAAGGAATATGTTAACAAGTTTAATCAATTGGCAAGGTTTGGCCTAGACATGGTGAATACACCGGAGAAGAAGGCTTTGAGGTTCGTGAAAGGCTTGAATGAACCGATGCATGGGTTGGCTATGACTCACATCCCTTTGGGGGCCACCTTTGAGAAGCTAGTTGACATGGCACTCATGTATGAGGAAGAGAAGGGTCCTAATGCTAATAAGGCACCCGAGAAGAAGGGAGATTAAAAGAGACCTCAACAACAGCAAAGCAAAGGTGGGAAAGGCAACGGTGGCAAGGGCAAGAAAAAGAAGTGTTTCAATTGTGGGACACCTGGCCACCTAAGCAAGGATTGTCGCAAAAAGAAGAAGACTGGCTGCTTCCACTATGGCGAAGCAGGGCATTTAGTGAAGGATTGCCCTAAGAAAGGGCAAAGGACGGGATCTACCTCAGGAGGACAGGTGCAAGCTCTTATGCACCGAGTCAGGCTAGGGGGCAAGTACAGGCTCTCGCGGTTCCACCGATTCAGGAGAGAGGTAGAACTATTTCCGTTGAAAGTCTGGTTTTTCTATTTGACCATCCTGTCCGTACATTGTTTGATTCAGGCGCATCGCATTCGTTTATCTCATCATCATTAGTTGAGTCACTGCACTTAGACACCAGTCTGGTAGATGATCCCTTGGTTGTTTCAAACCCAATTGGGGGCTCCACTTATTTGTCCATGATATGTTTGGGTTTGAGGATTTCTATACTTAGCATTGAGTTTAGATGTGATGCTTTTGTATTGGGCTTCACGGGCTATGGGTTGATTTTGGGCATGGACTGGTTATCCAGTAATGGTGCCGTTCTTGATTGCGAAAGGAGAGTTGTTAGGCTCATGACCCGCTTGGGTAACACTCTCGAGATTTCTTGTAATCCCAGGGACTCTGTTATGCTAAGTTATCTTGAATCGCTTGCCGCTTCGGTCGAGAGTTTGCAATCTGTTAGAGTGGTCCGGGAATATCCAGATGTGTTTGAGGAGGTGAAGGGCTTACCTCCGAAGCGGGAGATTGACTTCTGAATATATCTGGTGGATAATGCTAAACCGGTATCTTTACCAGTGCGCTACATGGCTCCTCGTGAGAGGAGGGAACTCCATAAGCAAGTAGGGGAGTTGCTTGAGAAGGGGTTCATAAGACGGAGCATATCGGAGTGGGGTGCTCCAGTAGCATTTGCTACGAAGGCGGATGGGTCCCTCAGACTTTGTGTAGACTATAGAGAACTCAACAAGCTCACAAAGAAGAATAGACACCCATTGCCGAGAATAGATGATCTTTTCGATCAGTTGGTTGGCGCTTCAGTATTTTCTCAGTTGGACTTGGCCACGGGGTTTCATCAGTTGAGGGTGGCTGAGGATAGCATAGACAAGACTGCCTTTAGGACTCCGGATGGCTTCTATGAGTGGCTGGTGATGCCATTTGGGTTGACGAACGCCCCTGCATACTTTGTTGATTTGATGAGTAGGGTGTTCAGGGAGTTCCTTAATAAATTCGTGGTGGTTTTTGTGGATGATATCTTAGTATTTTATAAGAGTGAAGAAGAGCATGCCCTACATCTTGGGGAAGTGTTAAAGACTCTTCGAGCACATAGCCTTAAGGCTAAATTCTCTAAATGTCACTTCTGGAGGAAGGAAGTACGGTTCTTGGGGCACGTGGTCTCCAAGGAAGGGATAGCTGTGGATCCCGCGAAGGTAGTATCAATTCAGGATTGGAAGGTTCCGAAGAATGCTACTGAAGTAAGAAGTTTCTTGGGGTTGGCGGGTTATTATAGGAAGTTTGTCAAAGACTTCGCGAAGATATCAGCCCCATTAACCCGCTTAACAAAGAAGAATCTTGTTTTCACATGGAACGTAGATTGTGATGATGCGTTCCGACGGTTAAAGAGAGCTTTAACCACGGCTCCAGTTTTAGTGTTGTCAGATGGGAGCAAGCCATTTGTTGTCTATACCGATGCCTGTGGGACAGGACTTGGCGCAGTCTTAATGCAAGAGGGAAGGGTAATAGCCTATGGTGGAAGGCAGTTGAGGGCACATGAGAAAAATTACCCTACCCATGATCTAGAGCTGGCCGCTATTGTTTTTGCGCTTAAGATTTGGCGCCATTATCTTCTTGGTGAGAGATTCGAGTTGTTCACTGACCATAAATCTTTGAAGTACTTGTTCTCTCAGAAGGATCTAAACTTAAGATAGCAAAGGTGGATGGAGTTCTTAGCATCTTATGATTTCGAGATAGCGTGTACCCCTAGCAAGGGTAACGTGGTGGCGGACGCCTTGAGTAGGAAGAGGTTGTCCTTGAGTCCATTGTTCGTGGAACGACGAAACTTGGAGTTTATCTCGATGTTTGATTTCAGACCTTCCATTGATTATGTACCCGGTTTGCTAGCTTCCTTGGAAGTTAGGCCTACTCTTTTGGGGCGGATTGGAGAAGCACAGAGGGGCAACCCACAGTTGGTTGAGTTAGTAGAGAAGCTCATGAGGGGGGAGTCGTCCAGCCATTTGAGTAGGTACACCCTAGACGATAGGGGGTGCTTGCGTAGAGACGGTAGACTTTGCGTACCGCAAGACGAGGGTTTGAGGAAGGCTATTTTTGATGACGCACACCGTTCTAGGATGACCATTCATCCCGGTGGGGATAAGATGTACCAAGACATGAAGAGGGTTTTCTTCTGGGCCGGTATGAAGAAAGATGTGGCCGAGTATGTAGCTCGATGTTTGGTGTGCCAGCAAGTGAAGGCGGAGCAAAGGAAACCTGGTGGGTTGCTTCACCCATTGGAGGTTCCGCAATGGAAGTGGGATAGCGTCTCGATGGATTTTATTGACGGGTTACCCAGATCGAGGAAGGGTAATACAGGAATTTGGGTGGTGGTAGACAGACTTACTAAGAGCGCCCATTTCATACCTGTGAAGACTAAGAGGACTGCTCCATGGATAGCTTCAGTTTATCTTCGAGAGATAGTTCGATTACATGGGGTACCCTCTAGCATAGTAAGTGATCGAGATCCTATCTTCACTAGCGAGTTCTGGAGAAGTTTGCAAGAAGCAGTGGGGACTCAATTGTGTCTGAGCACCGCATATCATCGTCAGACGGACGGCCAGATTGAGAGGGTGAATCGTGTTCTAGAAGACCTTTTGAGGCTTTGTATCTTAGATTTTGGAGGTACATGGGAAGAGCATCTTCCATTGGTAGAGTTCGCATATAATAACAGCTTTCAGTCCAGTATTGGTATGGCTCCTTTCGAAGCTCTCTATGGAAGGCCTTGTCGATCACCTACATGTTGGTGGGAATCTACGGATAAGATCTTGCTTGGGCCCGATATGGTTAGGGAGACTTCTGAGAAGATTGATTTGATTCGAAGAAGGATGAAAGCAGCGCAGGATAGGCAAAAATCTTATGCGGACAAGAGAAGGACGGATCTTGAGTTTGAGGTTAGGGATATGGTTTTTGTTAAGGTATCTCCGTTGAGAAATGTTGTTCGCTTCGGATCCATTGGGAAGTTAGCATCGAGGTTTGTTGGGCCGTTTCCTATCAAGGAAAGGATTGGACGGATGGCATATAGGGTGGAGTTGCCCGACAGACTTAGTGGTGTTCATGATGTATTCCATGTGTCCCATTTGAGGAAGTGCTTACATGAGACCGCAGAGGTGGTAGAGCCAAGCTTGCTTAGAGATGTAGAGGTAGAGCGTGATGCGACTATTCGACGAGCCCCTACTCGCATCCTTGGGTCAGAGACTAGGAAGTTGAGAAACAGAGAGGTTCAACTAGTCAAAGTGCAATGGGGAGAAGATGAGAGCAACGCAACTTTGGAGACAGAAGCGAAGATGCGTTCATTATACCCATTTCTTTTTGAGGGTATGTCTTTACTTTCTCCTTTATCGCTTGTCTAGTACTTATCTTATCTTTGGTATGCCCTCTTGTTAGTACCTTTGACCTTTAGATAGGGTAAACCTATGGTTGAAACATGTGTTTGAGACATGTTATGGTTGATGGATGCAAGTGGGTGCAAGTGTTCGCTAGTGGTTGCTCGTGGATGCATATACACACACTCTAGGCACTAGATCGGCTCAGTCACTTCATATTGCATATTGCATAAAATTGTGTGTAGGAAAATATATTTATGGATGTATAATGGTTGTGTTATCACATGGATGATGCATTTTGGTGAATGATTGTGCACTCATGTAGATATTGAATGTGTCGATAGGGTTCTCTTGCATACATAATGGATGCATGGCACTATCATGGTTTGCATATGTTCATACATTAGATAGGGAACATATACACACACTTTTTGCATATGCTCATACATCATTAGAAACTGTTTAAGGACAATGGATGCCCGTGGTTGATGATTTGAGTAGATGGTTGTTTGGATGGTAGGATATGCATTCTCCTTAGCTTAGAGATTTCGGGGGCGAAATCCTTTAAGGAGGGGAGAATGTAAGACCCCGAATTTTAGTTAATACTAAAATTCACTAATTACAGGATAAATAATCTCAGACGTGGGAATTGGGGGTAACGGGCTGCGTTATTGTGTTCGTCTCGGAAAAATACGCGAAATAGAGTCCGAGTTTTCGAGAATCGGAGTCCGTATGGCCCGGTTATGGCCCAAAGAAGTTTGCAGAAAAATTAGAGCTAAAAACAGATTTGGAAACTTAAATTCAGATTTTAAATTAGAACCAGCGGGGCCAGGCGGGAAGATTCCCGCCCTAAGCATGTCGACAGGGCTGTCGACAGGCCTGTCGACAGGGGTGTCGACTTGCCTGTCGACTTGCCTGTCGACACGGCGTCTCGAGCCAGAAGTTTGGGTGCACCAGATCTGGTTTTCTGGCTAGGGCTGGGCTTGGTTCTAGAGATTTCCTAAATCTAACGGACCTAAATTAATCTAGGGTTAATCTAAGGGCCTAAAACACTCTCTTAATCTATAAATACACCCTAAACCTACCTTAATCCATACTAAAAATAGAAATGAAGGCCTCATGCCGCCAAATTAAATCCTAGAAGGAGTCTCCACTAATCTAAGAAGGAAGTTGCAAGCTAATCCCTCTCAAATCATTCTCTAATCATCACCATCTTCATATTTAGCAACTAATTCCTCTTCATAAGTTGGTTAATTTTGGGTTTGGTGAGTTTCTATCACTTTAACATCAATTGTTAAAGTAAGTAGATTGGGTGTAATGAGACTTATGGTCTTAAATGCGGATTAGTGAGTTTGAATCATTTATAATGATATGTTACTCTATGTTGTTCTATGTTTATGCATACTTGATAAGTTGGTTTATGCATGCTTAATAAGTTAATTTATGCATGTTTAACAAGTTGGTTTATGCATGTTTAACAAGTTGGTTTATGCATGCTTAACAAGTGGATTTATGCATATTTAATGAGTGGAATTATGCATGTTTAACAAAGTGAGTTATGCAAGTTAAGTATATGTTTAAATGCAAGTTTAATGTGATATGCAAGTTATGCATGCTTATGCAAGTATATGGATGCTTATGCAAGTCATGTATATGTTTAAATGCAAGATTTATGTGATATGCAAGTTATGCATGCTTATGCGAGTATATGAATGCTTATGCAAGATATGTATATGCTTAAATGACATGATATGCAAGTTATGCATGTTTATGCAAGTTATGTATGCTTATGCAAGTATGTGAATGCTTATGCAAGTATGTGAATGCTTATGCAAGTATGTGAATGCTTATGCAAGTTATGTGTATGCCTAAATGCATGTTTAACATGTTATGCAAGTTATGAGAATGCTTATATGCAAGTTCAACATGTTATGCAAGATATGTGTATGATAATATGCAAGCTCATATGCAACATGTTATGCAAATCATGTGTATGATAATATGCAAGATTGGGTAAAATGTAGTTGGGTTAATATGTGTTCATATATGCAAGTTGACATCCTCTTAACCCATGACAAAGTTATAGGCTAAACCCATGATATTTGTGATGGATCTTCCCCTTTATTATGTCATGAAATGAGAACGATTTACGTGGGGAACGATGGGGTTGGTAAATATGTTAATAAATGAATGATTGGGTATGATTAAGCATACCATAAAAATAAATTACCATAAGTGGGAATTTATCTATTGAGTTAGGTCTACCCCATGGGAATTTACCTATTGAGTTAGGTCTACCCATGTTATGGAAAAACTTGATATTAATTAGGGATAATTAATATGGGGGTGATTAATTAGGTGTAATTAATCGACTAAGACACGAGGTTGGACTCATTTGTAGTGTAAAACTGCCCGGACCCGACCGGCTTAACCAGTTGCTACAAATGTCAGCCCAATGTGAGAGGTCTTAGCCATAAATTAAATACGTGATTAAGGTAAAGACACGAGGTTAGACTCTGTTATGACGTAAGACTGCCCGGATTCTACCGGCTTAACCAGGCGGTCATAACAGCCAGTCTAATGTGGGAGGTCTTTATGGGAGATCACGGTCTTAATTAATTAAGAAACACTTAACCATAGTAGCATGTAGTGGGACATGAGGGGTTAAGTGGGTGCCTTGGGTGGCATGTGGAAATTTAATGGTTGCCTTGGGTGGCATGTGGAATCTAGTGGGTTGCCTTGGGTGGCAATAGAAAATACGATTAGAATACTTAACCAAGAGAAACATGTAATTAAACATGATCAAAGGGTTAAGTGGGATACACTAGATATGTGACAAGCTTAGGTGGGTAGCTTGTTGGGGGCCCATTTCAACCAATATCCCAAACGTATCTTTGTGGGCTCGACCCATGTCGAGTGACGGGACACGCATATTGGGCTTGATTATAAGAGGCCAAAACGGGTTAGCGGTGGCAACGCACGTCCAACGGGTTTCATATGCGTGTGTGGGCCCGGGCTGGTAGACAAGCCATTGTTGCATCGTGTAGATATAAAGCCGTGCACCGTTGATAGTATTGGGTAGCCACTTTAGGGGAGTGATACACCCCACTGTGGGACCAGCACGGGTATCTACGATAGGGAGCCGATCGATGGGGAGTAGTGGGTACAGCTAATGAAGATAGGGGCAGACGGCACCTATGTAGGGGTACACGAAACTACTGGGTAAGAATTACTGAGTACACCTAGTGGAGATAGGGGCAGACGGCACCTATGTAGTGGGCTAGGAGTACACGAAACTACTGGGGAAATTTTCTAAGTCCTTGGAAGGGATCAACCTTTAAGTAGGAATGACTGGTGTGGTGCAGTTAGTAATTATCCTTGGGTGGGTAGATGCGTCCTGACGGTTATCTTAGTTTATCCTAAGTCTACCAAGCTGCTTAGTGTAGCCATTCATCCCCAGATATTACCGTAGGTCAAGTTTATGTCTTCTCTGGTTTCTTTAATGATTGTATTGTTAAAGTTATAGGACTCACTCAGACTTATGTCTGACCCCGTTGTTTTTATCTTTTTCCCAACCCTCAGGTCCTACGGTGGATCCTAGCGGTAGTAGAGCTTGATCGGATTGCTGTTCCAGTCTTTAGGAGCTTGGGTAGATGTAAAGCTCCAGTTATCCAGTTATCTTTTCTTTTGTTATGGCTATTGTATGAGAGAGTGGGATTATGTACTTCTTTATTTTGATGGATATTGTACTTGACTTTTATCGTGGTTTTATGATGTAACCAGACATGTTTATTTCCGCTGTTGTGAGATGATATTTTTAAATTTCAAGTACTAGTTATATCTGTCTTGTTGTAATTTTTCTGTTCTATATTCACTAAAATACTCCACCGATGCTATGGCATTCCCTTAGTGAGTGACCATAGCGGGCGTGGGGTGTTACAGATCTGGTGTTTTCAATGTCTGATTAGTCGACATTATGTTTTATGTCGATTTTCGGGGTCGTAAAATCTCGTGGTCGTCACATCATGTGACTTGTGTGAGAACTAAAACAGTTATTAATCTGATTTTAAAGTTAGGTAAATCAAAGGACCACGCCATATAACACGGAACAAGTTTCCTGCCAAGGATACCAATGCATGAAATAAACAGCGTAATGCTAATTAAAGAAAAAGAAGCTTTTATAAGACCCAGGCCCCATCACACAATGCAGCACAAGCCGGAGGATAGGGTTTTACCTTATAATAGCCAAATAATGCTTGATACGCGAAATATAATCTTTTATTATTACTATAAGTGAAGAAATCAAATTCAAATATGAATGTATCAACCATAGACGGCATAGGTACCACATATCATGTCGCCAATACTAGGCTCTACAATCAAAACTAAAATGTGTCGTATTGGAAATTGGATTTTCCGCAAAGGACCGAGGCTTTCTTGCCATCCCTACGTTGAATCCAAGACTCGAAAGAAATCAATTGACATGCATTCAACTTTGACATTGAATCCAAGAATCGATATGCACTCAATGTTCAAATTTGTTACCCCTTTTTATGGCCTATCTGGTGTCCTTCACAGCTCTCAGTGGAGAATTACCTTTATCGGTGCTCCCAGATCCTATGGATCCTTCACAGCTCTCATTGGAGAATCACCCTTATTGGTGCTCCCAAATACCAGATCCATTCTTGTGGTTTATTTACCTGGCACCCTTCACATCTCTCAGTGGAGAGTCAACATTATCGGTGCTCCTAGATTGTAAAAATCCTTCACAGCTCTCACTGGAGAATCATCCTTATCGGTGCTCCCAGATACAAGTTCACTCTTGCCGTTTATTATTCGTCCTCAACCATTCACGGGTTGTGAAACTCGTCGATGTCACGTCTCGATATACAAAGTTATGCTATACAAAGCTATGCTTTGATCATCCTCAACAAGGCTCTGCTTTTCAACAAAAGCCTTGATCCATGAACTCGGCATACCACATTGTCAATCCGTACCGTACCATCAATATCCACCTATATATAACCTCTAAGCTCGTACGTCTCAGAGAAGGGTGTTAAGCAAGAGAATAAATTCTCTGCCACCAAACAGATATATATTTAGCAGACATCAACGAATACCGTATAAAGGAATACAATGTCAAACATACCATCCATTTTGCAAGTCCGTTCTGGGTCTGAATGAAACCGAAGGCACATTATTCCTCGTCTCATATGTCCAATAAAGGAGAGAGGCCCTCACATATCCGGTTGATCTCCAAGTATGTTTGGATGATCAACACTTATTACCTTGTCTTGGGTGTATAGCCCAATCAAGACATTAGTAATCATCCAAACGATGTGAAGACCTCCGGTCTTCAACAACCGTCTTCATCGTCGACTTATCGTCGAATCAGTTATCCAGAATGGGTTTGAACCCGGCCTTTCCGAATAACCCACATATATTACAAACAAGTGATATAAACACACAACATACGCCTCATTCCAATCCAGGATATTCTTTTATTCAAATATTCTTATACCATGGGAAAGGTTCCCATTAATTTTATCAAGGATAAATTCATTAAATTTATTATTTAATCTTCCTTTGGATATCAATTGAAACCAAATTAAGGTTTATCCAAACTAGTCGGGTTTAGCGAACCACACCGAAGTAATCATTTATTATATTGCTCAATCCCAACCTATTAATCCAATGGAGCAAAACTGGTAATACTCCATACCTAACACCATGGTGTTATTGGTAAAATTAATTACCATTTCATGTTCAAATCTAACTAAAGATTTAACTATCGCTTGGAGCAATACTGGTGATACTCCATTCTCGATCATTTCCCGAATTTGATAATTTAAATTATCGCGTTCACATTGCAATCTAATTAAAGATGCACTAAAACACTAATTCATTGTTAATCTCCAAAAATCATTATTAATGATTATTCCAAGTTAAGAAATTAATCTTATATTTAACTGGGTTAAAGAACTAATGTCATTTAAAACACAGCTCACGATAAACCAAAAATCACATTCCATTAACAATGGAATCTTCAAGGAAAACAGATCAATATATATAATCAATATAAACTTCCATATCCAACCGATAATATAAATGGAATAACGGCAAAGCCTCTTAAATTCAATGTATAGTAATAGTCTTCATCCACAGAAGTTCACTTCGATTATTACCAAATTGGATTCCATTCCATTCCAATTTATTTTGTTAAATTGGAAAACTTTACTTTGGAAAATTCAATTAAATCTTAATTAAAAGATTTATAAATTCCAAATCACATTTCACTGTTAATCGGGTTAAAGAACGAATGTCATTAAAAACACAGTTCACAATAAACCCAATTTATATTACATTTTTATTGCAGTTACTAAATATAACTGGAAACTCCAATAATCTTAATTAAAAGATTTATTCTTTTCACACGGGGTTTAAGAACAGTGTTAATGAAGACACCATTCACGACAAACCCAAAGTCCAATTCTTTTATTCAATTCCAACTAAATATTAATTAATTGGAAAACTTCACTAAATCTTAATTAAAAGATTTATTCTTTTTCTTAACTGGGTTTAAGAACAGTGTTATTGAAGACACCGTTCACGACAAACCCAAAATCCAATTTGATATCAAATACAAGGCTCTAAATAGAAATTATATCGTCTTATATTCAATATCAAATTCTGAATCCAACGGATATCGTATTGGGAATAACGATATCTGTATCTTCCAAATTCCCATAACCATATCCGTATAACCACGGAACCCAATATTGAATTATTCCGAAGTTTATTTCCATTCCAATCCATTCCAATTTATTCATTGGAAATTTCTGGTTATATTAAAAGCATTCACAAATCCAATTTATTTTATTTAAAAATAATTGGTTTTTATTTCTTGTTAATAACCAGTTCATTTCGATAAAAATATATTTAAATCTTTTCAAATGTGGAATTTTTCATCCTAATTCTTTTCAAATCATTTATTAAGATTTTCATAAATTATTAATATTTTTGATAATTTTATCAAGGCCCGTACAGTCGATTTCCATAAACGGTCATCGAACTACACTTACAACGACCCTTTCCAAATTTGATTTGGACATAATTTCAAATCCGACTGTTAGATTTCTAATCTCTTATATTCATTGGAAAGTCCTTTTCGATACAAACCCAACGGTTCTGGCTTTAGGAGAATCCGGCTGTCGGATCTCCCGTAATATCGATTCAAAGTCAATGGTCGAAATTCGCGAACTGCCGCGGCGCGGCGCGTTCTATTTAGGCCATTTAATATATTAATATATACATTATATATATTTCTTCGATTTCCATTGAAAACGTATTTTATAAATCGTTTTAAATTCGTTTTAAAAACGATTTCAACTTCATATTCAATTTTTAAATCAAAATTGAATATTCCATATCATTAACATATAAATGATGATATTTTCAAAACATTAGATTTTGAAATCATTTCCTTTTCGATATTCATTATAAAAATGAGTAAAATCAATATAAATATCGTTCGCGTCAAAATGGCGCATATCTAATCAACACGGCTTAATATATTATAACATTTTCGTGTCCATCCAAAATCGGCCATCAAAATCATATTTTGATTCTTTTCTGAATATTATTTTAAAATATTCGTTATTTTATTTTGTTCAACACATGAATAATTTTAATGCTTTATACATTCAACAAAAATGATATTTTTATTGTTTAAATATTTTATTCAACACATGAATATTTTTATTCAACACATGAATTATTTTAATCCTTTTCTGAATATTATTTCAAAATATTCTTTATTTTCCAAATTGGAATGAGACCCAATCAATTACCACATAATGTTAATTATATGGATTCATACAATAAATGTATATAATAACAATGAAAAACAATCATCCATCATCCAGAGTGCATTACACAACTGCATAAGCATTAAATATAAATAATTAACGCTTACAACAGCCTGTCAACCAATTGATTGACATACCACTAATTATTGGGATCAGTGTATGTCAAATGTTATCCCAATACCCGTATGGGGTTTAAATCAACACAGACATATTTTATTTGTGCAGTTGGGCGATGTGTAAAATATATCGTCCCAATCAATATTAGTTAAATGGGTGTACATAAACAAATCATCCGATTTGTAAATGAAAATTTATTCAACACATAAATATTTTACATAATTCATTCATTCAATAAAAATAATATTTTTAATTTTCATACATTTTTACTCAACACAATACAATCAACAATCACAATACAGTCCATTTCCACAACACAATACAATCAAACAAGCCGGCCTGTGGACGATGGTGTTAGGAGCTACTAAGCCCCGTCTACATCCTAGTATATATTTTTAACTAGAAAATAATTAGATTGAGAAGTTCTCACCTTTGGTTTCCACTCGATCAGTCTTTAATTGATGGTTTTGGTAACGTTTGGATTTAAATTTGCCCCAAATTCAAACAAGCTCCAATTTGGACCCAGATAGTTTTTTGCAAAGCTCTCGACTCCATGGTCTCAACGAATCATGTTTCATGCAATTTGGAGTTCGTGGCAAAAAGATATTAATATACGAACGTGGAATAGTATTTAAACAATAAGATCACTATTCACCTTCTTCTCCAAATGACACCCTCAACTTAAAATGCTTGTCACGGCCAAACCGTAAGTCGGAATCGCACGAAACCAGCGCCATTCTCTCCGGCTTCTCTCCCTCTTTCCAAAACTAGTGGTCTTTCCCTCCAGTTCGCCACATGGGTCCCACGATTTGTAGTTGACTGGAAAACTGCAGTTTTCGTTCAACTTAGTGCTGCGGCCGCCTCGGTGCTCCAAATGCTCCAAATTTTTACCAATAGGACCTCCCGGACAATTTTCTCTTTAGTCACTTTGGATGAAAATGCACGGATCAACGGAAAATTACTCATCTTTACGACTATTTCGTTTTCAGCACCCCTCCAATAAAATTGACATTCTAGCCAACTTTGGCTACCGGGGACCATGCCACCACTACCATAACCTTCATATGCTTCCACTCTACCATCCCTCCAAACCTCTCGATCTAATTTTCTATACGGGGCCCGCAGCAACCAAAATACAAAAACCGACCTGCTGCACTTCGACCACAATTCCGACCAAACCACCAATCCAATCTCCACCAAATTTTTATAGTAGCTAGTATTCATCATGCTCTACAATCTCACAAAATTTCATGGCCTAACTGTTTATTGTTTGGGAGATATAAATTATTTAGTTTCATGGGTTTTTTTGCAAAATTTCGCAAAAAAGAAAGTGAGAGGGGCTGCTGCCAATTTTTGGAGGGAGAAGAGAAGTGAGGGTGCAGAGAAAAGATGTTATATAGTGGTGGTTTAAGATTTTTTATTATTTCTCTAGTTAGCACTCTCCTCGTTCGACGTTTATTGATGTCATGATCACACACGAACTCTGTTGGCGATGAAAATTGACATGTTGTTATGTCTTGACGATACGGTCCCAACAAAACTAGTTTCGTCGAATTTTGAGTCTGTTTGCTCAAAAAGCTCTGTTTCTGTCTTAAATGGCTGATCGATTCACAATTTATTATGCACGGGCACACACTAGCTCCAAAAATTACAGAAAAATAAATCTATTTATATTTTTCAAATACGGTTTCAACAAAACTAATTTCGTCGAATTTGGAGACCGTTTGAAAAATGGCCTTATTAACTGGTCGATAAAATTGATTGAAATTGACAAAACACATTTTCTTTTGCCACGCTCACATATTAATTCCAAAAATTATGAATTTTGGAATACAGAAATAATTTGATATTCCGGATCCAACAAAAGTTGGTTCGTCGAAAACGGAGGTCGTTTGCAAAATGGCTGTTTTTGAGGGCTATATATATATATATATATATATATATAAATTCCAAAGCGACTTTTATGAATTTTAAACTGGACGTAACTTACAATTTATAAAACGAAATCTCAGTTTCTTACATTCGTTAGAATGATATTGTTCATCAGATTCCAATATTTCTTGTTTCGTCCAATTCTGACTTATATTGAATTCTGTATATTCAATTGAAATTAGAAATTAGAAATCCAATTTTCAAACTACCGCGCTATTTCAGGCTCATTTTATAATTAAAATAAATTTATTCATTCTAACTTCGATTAAAATAAATTTTTAGTCGTTATTATTTAAAATAAATCATTTTAAATATTCAAAATCCATTAAAATTGCTAAATTAAAAATTTTAAATTGGTTTCGATTTTCCGGGTTGTTACAATCTCACCCACTTAAAATCTTTTCGTCCTCGAAAAGGAACGGAGTTGAAAGTTGTTTAACTAACCAACTCAACTTTCACTCTGGCTTTCATTCTTCAACTTTTCAGTTTCTAAGAATTTCAAATTTTTCAAAAATTTGGCTAACACCCTAAATTTTCGAAATATTTCGCCATAACCTCCTTTGTATGGGGAGACCTTTAAAACCACAACTAGCCACGTAGGGCCCTCATCAATCCAAATGAAAAGGAAAAAGCCAAGCGGCTAGCCTATCGGCTCATAAAATCATCCAAACCCAATAAATTAGTAAACATGTACCTATTTGTCGGGCATACAATTTTATTCCTCTTCTCTAGCCTCCTTGCTATTCCCTGTTCACACACATACATATATATGTACATGCATGCAATTTTTCCAAACAATTTGCAATTCAGTTCAAATTTGACTAAATTGGCTAAATTTAACTTTCATTCACATGTTGGTTTAACAATTCTATTCGTCAAACAAATAATCAGACAACACAACCAGCAATCAATTAGTTGGTTAACGTTTCGAACACATAACTTTAATACATAGTCAAAAATCATATTTTTGGTGCCAAATCACAACAATAAACCCTATCTAGTTTTGGTTCTCACACCAGTCAATTGGAAATATATAGATATCCCACTTTCGAAACTCGAACATAAACTCTAATGATACTCGAGCTATCATCAGAATGATGTAACGACCCGCCTTTTCGAGTGGTTCAGGTTGAAAATGAAACCAACTCAAACCATTCGAATCGACAGATTGTTATTGCTATGGGGTTACTGTGACGGCAAAGAATTTCGCTCGGTCCGAACCAGTCGCTAAACCGATTCAGGCCGTTCGAAACGCCCTATCGTTTGAGAACACGACAAAACAGAACGCATACAGAAGAACATTTCATTGTATATTACAACAATGCATCAGATTACAAGAATATACAGAGTATAAATGAATATTACACAGAAATATCAGAGATTTAAATTACATTTAAATACATAGCAGCGGAAAATAATACAATACACAACTAGAATGAGATATACGGATACAAAGCTTTCCGGATATCGTTCCAGCTGTAAACCAGGATCCTGTGAATATAAATCTGCAAAACCAAAACTACTAGCTGCCCGTGTCAAAATAAGGGCACCCAGAGTTTAGGTTAAAACAATAAACTCCAGGTCAGTCATGTGACTGGTGTGAGAACTAAAACAGTTATTAATCTTTATTTTTAAAGCTAGGTAAATCAAGGGACCACGCCGTATAACACGGAACGGGTTTCCTCCCAAGGATACCAGTGCATAAAACAAACAGCGCAATGCTAAATAAAGAAAAATGAAGCTGTTATAAGACCCAGGTCCCATCACACAATGCAACGCAGCCGAGGATAGGGTTTTCCCTTATAACAGCCAAAGAATGCTTGATACGTTTAAAACAAATCATTTGATACTATTATAAGTGCATAGTGCATAAAACAACTTCAAATCATAAGTATCAATCATAGGCGGCATGAGCGCCCCATCCCACTATGTCGCCATATATAGGTTATACAATCCAAATCGCAAGGTCACGTATTTGGAAATTGGGTTTCCATCTATGAACCGAGGCAAAAGATAGTCCTCAACCGATTCGAGACAATCTAGCCCATGTCTCCGGAACAGCCGCAACTGCCCCTTGGATCGTCAGGGCCGGTCCACCGATGTGGATTATAGTGCCTGAACAATACGTCTCTCCGCCCTTTGGGGCGTAAGTCTGGTCCGTCAGCCGACCAGAATGCATTCGGCCGAAACCGATATAACCGAGGCGCCTCGCAACAGCAACAACCACATAAGTCAAACTCGTCAGGGCGTGTAAAACCACTGACGCCACTTCTAGCTAGAAAGAAACGCAAGTCCTCCCTGAGGTCCGTCTCCCGTTTTTGGTTCATACCGGGTGTGAAACACGCGAGGTAAACGTTACACAAAGCTACGCCACAAAGGCCGTGCTTTGATCATCACCACAAGACTTTGCTTTTCAACAGAAGCCTTGATCATTTGCATCTTAGCATGCCACACAGGCAAACCACTCTATGCAACCGATATCAGTCACACAGAATGAAATCCAATGTCAGACACACAGTCCATTTACAAGTCCGTTCTGGGCCTGAACAAAACCGGAGGCACCTAGTACCCCGCATATCCATCGATCTCCAAGTACGTCTGGACGATCACTAACTGTTTCCATCTTCTTGGGTGTACAGCCCAATCAAGATCATCAGTTATCACCCAAACGACGTGAAGACCTCCGGTCTTCGACCATCGTCTTCATCTTCGACTTATCGTCGTATCAGTTATTCAGAATGGGATAAACCCGGCCTTTCCGAATAACTCGCGTATATTTTAAATAAGTGTTACACAAACACAACATACGCCTCATTCCAATTCATTAGTCACTAACCGTAAATTAATCAAGAGAATAATTCCCCAAATATTAACCCCGAAGGCCGAAACCAACATTAGATCAATATCCAGAAAACCATTCTGCTTGGCTAACCGCCAGTTAGTTTCTAAATTTCACATTCAAATCTAATTAAAGATTCAACTATCGCCTGGAGCAAAACTGGTGATACTCCATTCTCGATCTTTTCAATCTAATTAAAGATTCATTAAAACTCCACTTAGTTTTAATCTGTGACTGGGTTAAAGAATCAGTGTCATTTAAAACACGGTTCACGATAAACCCAAAGTCACGTCCCATTAATTATCGGGTTAAAGAACAAGTGTTATTTAAAACACTGTTCACGATAAACCCAAAAATCAATATCATTTCAATTCCAATTAAATATTATTTAATTGGTGCACTTCATTAAATCTAAATCAAAAGATTTAATCTTTTCTCAACTGGGTTCAAGAACAGTGTTAGTGAAGACACCATTCACGACAAACCCAAATCACATTCATTAATTATCGGGTTAAAGAACAAGTGTTATTTAAAACACTGTTCACGATAAACCCAAAAATCAATATCAATTCAATTCCAATTAAATATCATTTAATTGGTACACTTCATTAAATCTAAATAAAAAGATTTAATCTTTTCTCAACTGGGTTCAAGAACAGTGTTAGTGAAGACACCATTCACGACAAACCCAAATCACATTCCATTAATTATCGGGTTAAAGAACAAGTGTTATTTAAAACACTGTTCACGATAAACCCAAAAATCAATACCAATTCAATTCCAATTAAATATCATTTAATTGGTACACTTCATTAAATCTAAATAAAAAGATTTAATCTTTTCTCAACTGGGTTCAAGAACAGTGTTAGTGAAGACACCATTCACGACAAACCCAAATCACATTCGATTAATTATCGGGTTAAAGAACAAGTGTTATTTAAAACACTGTTCACGATAAACCCAAAAATCAATACCAATTCAATTCCAATTAAATATCATTTAATTGGTACACTTCATTAAATCTAAATAAAAAGATTTAATCTTTTCTCAACTGGGTTCAAGAACAGTGTTAGTGAAGACACCATTCACGACAAACCCAAATCACATTCGATATTCAATACAAGGCTCTGAATAGAAAATATATCGGCTTATATTCAATATCGAATTCTACGACTAACAAATGTCGTATTGGAAATAACGATATAAATATATATCTTTCAAATTTCCATAACAACACCTGTATAATCACGAATTCCAACATCGAAATATTCCGAAGACAATTTCGATTCAAATCCACTCCAATGCATTCATTGGAAATTTTGGTTATTTTCAAAACCATTTCAAATTCAATTTATTTATTTAAAAATAAATAGAATTATAATTCTAGTTCAAAACTAGTTCATTTCGATAAAAATCCATTTTTATCTTTTCAAATATGGAGTTTTTCATCCCAATTCTTTCTAAATCATTTCTTATGATTTTACACAAATTATTGCTATTTTTAATAATTTTATCAAGGCCCGTACAGTCGATTTCCATCAATGGCCATCGAACTGCACTTACAGCGACCTTTTTCGAATTTGATTTGGACGTATCTCCAAATCCAACCGTTAGATTTCAAATTTCTAACATTCATTAGAAAGCTCTTTTCGATACGAACCCAACGGTTCCGGTTTCAGGAGAATCCGACGGTCGGATCTCCCGTAATGTCCGTTCGAAATAAATGGTCGAAATTCGCGAACTGCCGCGACGCGGCGCGTTCTATTCAGGCCATTATATTATATATAATATATATAATATATATTTCGTCGATTTCTATTTAAAACGAATTATATAAATAGTTTTAAATTCGTTTCAAAAGCAATTTCAACTTCCTTTTCAATTCAAATCAAAATTGAATTCTTCTTTATAAATTCGTTTCAAAATTCATTTCTATTCAATTCAAATTTCAATTCAATTTGAATTCATTTCAATTCGTTTTCAATTCGATTCATTTCGAAATCGTTTTCAATTCAATCCATTTCGAAATCGTTTTCAATTCAATTCATTTCGAAATCGTTTTCAATTCAATTCATTTCGAAATCGTTTTCAATTAAATTTGAATTCGTTTTCAATTCATTTCATTTTGAAATCGTTTTCAATTCAATTTGAATTCGTTTTCAATTCATTTCATTTCGAAATCGTTTTCAATTCAATTTGAATTCGTTTTCAATTCATTTCATTTCGAAATCGTTTTCAATTCAATTCATTTCGAAATCGTTTTCAATTCAATTCATTTCGAAATCGTTTTCAATTCAATTTGAATTCGTTTTCAATTCAATTCATTTCGAAATCGTTTTCAATTCAATTCAAAATATTCGATTTCGAAATCACTTTTCAATATTCATTTTAAAATGAATTAAAATCGATATAAATATCGTTCACGTCAAAATGGCGTCAATCTAATCCTCACGGCTTCACATATTTCTATTTTCAAATATTCTATTTCAAATATTTCTATTTTCAAATATTCTATTTCAAATATTTCTATTTCAAATATTTCTATTTCAAATATTTCTTTTTTCGAAACTGGAATGAGGCCCAATCAATTACCATATAATGTTAATTATATGGATTTTCTACAACACATGTATATATCAACAACGATGAATAATCAACCATCAACCAAAGTGCACTACACTGTATAAGCATCAAATATAGACATTTAACGCTTATAGCAGCTTGTCAATCAATCGATCGACATATTTAATCAATCAGGATGAGTGAACTTCAAATTTCATCCTAACACCCGTGTGGGGTTTCAAACAATCCAACACATATTTTATTTGTGCAGTTGGGCGATGTGTAAAATTTATCGACCCAATCAACGTCATTCAAATAGGTGTACATAAACAAACCGTTCGGTTTATAAATGAAGATTTTATTTTATTCACTTCACGTTAAAAATTATATTTTTAACGATAAAACATTTTATTCCAACCTATGAATTTCTATTCAATTCATTTATTCAATTAAATGATATTTTTATTTTTCTAACTTATTTTAGAAAATTTCGGCGGCATAACGGCACGATACTAGAAACGGGACGAGGCCTAGCCTTATCCCCGGTCTAGTAAAGGCCCACGCCATTCACACATCAATCAAATCAATTCGTTATGCAACCACAAAATTTGGAGTAAGGGTCTAACCTAGCCTTACTCCTTCGCCTTATAACGGCGCACGTCTAATCCTAACCAATTTATCGATTCGATTTTTCACACCTCAAACCACATTCAAACCAATATCGCAATCAATAACCAAACAGCCAAACAAACAAGTCCATGGTCTGTGGACGATTGTGTCGGGTGCTGCTAAGCACCGTCTGCATCCTAGTATATATATATAACTAGAAAATGAGAATTTAGAGTGAGAAGTTCTCACATATAGCTATCCAGCTCCACAGCACTTCATTGATAGAAATCTTCATTGTTTTCGCGTCTTCTTCAGCTTCGTCGCCCGTAGCCACTACATATGTAAAAATCGAATTTTTACTTCGCTATTCCATATATAAAAATCATATTTTTATTTCAAAGTTCAATATATAAAAATCGAATTTTTATTTCAAAGTTCAATATATAAAAATCGAATTTATAGTTCAAAGTTCAATATATAAAAATTCTATTTATAGTTCAAAGTTCAATATATAAAAATTCTATTTTTCTATCGAAGTTCAATATATAAAAATTCTATTTTTCTATCGAAGTTCAATATATAAAAATCAAATTTTTATTTCAAAAGATCAAATCTTTTCTCTTACTTTTTAAAGTTTAACTCTTTTACCTTTCAAGTTTAAATCTTTTCTTTTTAAAATTTAAACCATTTTCTTTTTAAAATAAAATCAGTTTAAAATACTTTTTTTTTTTAAATAAAATCAGTTTTGAATTTCCTTTAAACCAATCAGTTTTAAACTAAACAAAAATCAGTTTTTTTTTCATATTATCAAAAATCAGTTTTCTTTCTCTTTTATAAAAATGCAGTTTTTATTTTCTTTTCAAAACAGTTTTCAGTTTCTTTTAAAAAAAAAAACAGTTTTTAAAATCTTTTATAAAAATCTGTCTGTTTTTTTTATATCCTATTAAAAATCAGTTTTAAAACTAAATCTATACAGTTTTGAAAATAAAATAAAAATAAAAAAAATCAGTTTTTGCAATATATAAAAAAACAGTTTTTGCAATTAACATAAATCGGTTTTAACAAAAGTAAAAATAAATAATTTAAAAAAACTTACGGGGGGCGCTGTGCTTGTTCGTCAGTGGAAGGGGGGGGCGATGTGGCAGCCGCCGACGCAAGATGGAGGGGGGGGTGCTGCGGCTCTGACGAGGCGGAGAAGGGTTTTGGGCGCGGTAGTGGGGGTCATCGCAGTTCGAGCAGAGGATTCGGAAGGAGGAGAGAGGAAGGAAGGGGGAGGCGCTCGAGGTAAGGGGCGGACGGAGGCATCGGGGGGGAACGGAACGGTGGGAGGGCGTCCATCGCCTTCGAGATCCGAAGATCCGGATTTTTTTTCTTTTTTTTTTCCTTTTTTTTTTTTTTGGAATTAGAAGATATCGGGGGGGGGGCCAGAGTGTATATGGAGGGAAGAGAAGAATTTTTTTTTTTTTTTATTATTATTTAATTATTTTATTTTCAAAAAGGAACTTTTTCATTCGACCACTAATCGAGACCCACCGCCTGTCGTCCTTAGCGTATTACCCCCATTCCGAACACAATGGGATATGTATCGCAGGCTGATTCGATCGTTCCAATCAGTTTCCGTTAAATTTACATTTAAATCACTATATTGAATTTTAAACGTACATTTCAAATTACCGGGGCCACATACTAACTAGAAAAATTCCTGAAAAATATTTTCTAGCTTCGTATTGACGATACGGTCCTATCAAAACTAGTTTCGTCGAATTCTGAGACTGTTTGAAAAATGGCCAATTTCCAGTCGATTAAAATCAACTGAAATGGTCAAAACACGTTTTCCTTTGCCACGCTCACATATTGATTCGAAAAATTATGAAATTTGAAACCTAGCAATAATTTGACATCACGGACCCAACAAAACTGGTTTCGTCGAAATCCGAGGTCATTTGCAAAATGTCCATTTTTTAAGGGCCTTATATATATAAAAATATATATAAATTCCACAGCGACTATTTCTAATTTTAAACTGGACATATCTTATCATTTCTAAAATGAAATCTCAGTTTGTTAACTTCGTTACAAAGATATAGTTATACAGATTCAAATATTTCTTGTTTCGTTCAATTCTGACTTATATTGAATTCTGTATATTCATTTGAAATTAGAAATCGAATTTTCGAACTACCGCGCCATTTTCAATTCCTTTTATAATTATATATAATTATTATATATTCTAACGACGACGTATATAATATATACGTCGAATTTCAATTCAAAATAAATTTCTCGTCGATATTATTTAAAATAATCTATTTTAAATAATCAAAATTCGCTAAAATTGCCAAAATAAAATTTTCAAACTGGCTCGCATTTTACGGGTTGTTACAATCTCCCCCACTTAAAACTTTTCGTCCCCGAAAAGGAACAAAGTCGAAAGTGGTTTGATCATTCAACTCTATGTTCGATCTGGCTTCCATTCTCTAACTTTTTAGTTTCTGAGAATTTTCAAAATCTCAAAAATTTGGCTAACACCCTAAATTTTTGAAAAATTTCGCCATAACCTCCCCTGCATCGGGGAATTTCAAATAGCTTCCCCGGTCCTTCAGATCTCAAAAAGAAAAAGAAAAAGCCAAGCGGCTAGCCAATAGGCTCACAAAATCATCATCACCCAAACAAAACAGGAAATTATGTAGTAAACATGTACCTATTTGTCGGGCAAACAAATTTTATTCTCTGCTCTAGCCTCCTTGCTATGACCTGTTCAACAATATATATGTATATGCTAGCAAACGCAACCAAATTCCAATACAATTCATTATTCGATCACATTAGGCATAATGGCACTAAATTATCAAACAATTAAACAAACAACACAAACATCAATCAATTAGTGAATTAGAGCTTCAAATTCATAATTTTGATACATATACAAAAATCAGATTTTTGATGCCAAATCACAACAATAAGCCCTATCTAATTTTGGTTCTCACACCAATCAATAGGAAATATATAAATATCACATCTTCAAAACACGAACATAGATTCTGATGATGATCGATCAATCATCAGAACCATCTCCGAGTGTCTAGAATGTGATTCTATATCTATCCAGTATATTAAAATTTCAAATACACGTTTGCAAGGCGTATATGCAAAATCTTTATATACTGGACTGTCCAACTCAATATAAATAGATAATCAAATACGAATAATTGATTTAAATTTTCAAAACAAAAATTTGTTTTCACTTTAAAAATTTACTCTTCACACTCGTTCTAGGATACTACTGATCCCATCTCTAACGAGTCATTCCCATTGGATTTTACTAATCCAATATCTGATGAATTCTTTCGTATGGTTCTAATGTGTCTTGTTCTCTGAGCTTTGTAAACCAAAGCTCTGATACCAACTGTGACGGCAAAGAATTTCGCTCGGTCCGAACCAGTCGCTAAACCGATTCAGGCCGTTCGAAACGCCCTATCGTTTGAGAACACGACAAAACAGAACGCATACAGAAGAACATTTCATTGTATATTACAACAATGCATCAGATTACAAGAATATACAGAGTATAAATGAATATTACACAGAAATATCAGAGATTTAAATTACATTTAAATACATAGCAGCGGAAAATAATACAATACACAACTAGAATGAGATATACGGATACAAAGCTTTCCGGATATCGTTCCAGCTGTAAACCAGGATCCTGTGAATATAAATCTGCAAAACCAAAACTACTAGCTGCCCGTGTCAAAATAAGGGCACCCAGAGTTTAGGTTAAAACAATAAACTCCAGGTCAGTCATGTGACTGGTGTGAGAACTAAAACAGTTATTAATCTTTATTTTTAAAGCTAGGTAAATCAAGGGACCACGCCGTATAACACGGAACGGGTTTCCTCCCAAGGATACCAGTGCATAAAACAAACAGCGCAATGCTAAATAAAGAAAAATGAAGCTGTTATAAGACCCAGGTCCCATCACACAATGCAACGCAGCCGAGGATAGGGTTTTCCCTTATAACAGCCAAAGAATGCTTGATACGTTTAAAACAAATCATTTGATACTATTATAAGTGCATAGTGCATAAAACAACTTCAAATCATAAGTATCAATCATAGGCGGCATGAGCGCCCCATCCCACTATGTCGCCATATATAGGTTATACAATCCAAATCGCAAGGTCACGTATTTGGAAATTGGGTTTCCATCTATGAACCGAGGCAAAAGATAGTCCTCAACCGATTCGAGACAATCTAGCCCATGTCTCCGGAACAGCCGCAACTGCCCCTTGGATCGTCAGGGCCGGTCCACCGATGTGGATTATAGTGCCTGAACAATACGTCTCTCCGCCCTTTGGGGCGTAAGTCTGGTCCGTCAGCCGACCAGAATGCATTCGGCCGAAACCGATATAACCGAGGCGCCTCGCAACAGCAACAACCACATAAGTCAAACTCGTCAGGGCGTGTAAAACCACTGACGCCACTTCTAGCTAGAAAGAAACGCAAGTCCTCCCTGAGGTCCGTCTCCCGTTTTTGGTTCATACCGGGTGTGAAACACGCGAGGTAAACGTTACACAAAGCTACGCCACAAAGGCCGTGCTTTGATCATCACCACAAGACTTTGCTTTTCAACAGAAGCCTTGATCATTTGCATCTTAGCATGCCACACAGGCAAACCACTCTATGCAACCGATATCAGTCACACAGAATGAAATCCAATGTCAGACACACAGTCCATTTACAAGTCCGTTCTGGGCCTGAACGAAACCGGAGGCACCTAGTACCCCGCATATCCATCGATCTCCAAGTACGTCTGGACGATCACTAACTGTTTCCATCTTCTTGGGTGTACAGCCCAATCAAGATCATCAGTTATCACCCAAACGACGTGAAGACCTCCGGTCTTCGACCATCGTCTTCATCTTCGACTTATCGTCGTATCAGTTATTCAGAATGGGATAAACCCGGCCTTTCCGAATAACTCGCGTATATTTTAAATAAGTGTTACACAAACACAACATACGCCTCATTCCAATTCATTAGTCACTAACCGTAAATTAATCAAGAGAATAATTCCCCAAATATTAACCCCGAAGGCCGAAACCAACATCAGATCAATATCCAGAAAACCATTCTGCTTGGCTAACCGCCAGTTAGTTTCTAAATTTCACATTCAAATCTAATTAAAGATTCAACTATCGCCTGGAGCAAAACTGGTGATACTCCATTCTCGATCTTTTCAATCTAATTAAAGATTCATTAAAACTCCACTTAGTTTTAATCTGTGACTGGGTTAAAGAATCAGTGTCATTTAAAACACGGTTCACGATAAACCCAAAGTCACGTCCCATTAATTATCGGGTTAAAGAACAAGTGTTATTTAAAACACTGTTCACGATAAACCCAAAAATCAATATCATTTCAATTCCAATTAAATATTATTTAATTGGTGCACTTCATTAAATCTAAATCAAAAGATTTAATCTTTTCTCAACTGGGTTCAAGAACAGTGTTAGTGAAGACACCATTCACGAGAAACCCAAATCACATTCATTAATTATCGGGTTAAAGAACAAGTGTTATTTAAAACACTGTTCACGATAAACCCAAAAATCAATATCAATTCAATTCCAATTAAATATCATTTAATTGGTACACTTCATTAAATCTAAATAAAAAGATTTAATCTTTTCTCAACTGGGTTCAAGAACAGTGTTAGTGAAGACACCATTCACGACAAACCCAAATCACATTCATTAATTATCGGGTTAAAGAACAAGTGTTATTTAAAACACTGTTCACGATAAACCCAAAAATCAATATCAATTCAATTCCAATTAAATATCATTTAATTGGTACACTTCATTAAATCTAAATAAAAAGATTTAATCTTTTCTCAACTGGGTTCAAGAACAGTGTTAGTGAAGACACCATTCACGACAAACCCAAATCACATTCCATTAATTATCGGGTTAAAGAACAAGTGTTATTTAAAACACTGTTCACGATAAACCCAAAAATCAATACCAATTCAATTCCAATTAAATATCATTTAATTGGTACACTTCATTAAATCTAAATAAAAAGATTTAATCTTTTCTCAACTGGGTTCAAGAACAGTGTTAGTGAAGACACCATTCACGACAAACCCAAATCACATTCGATTAATTATCGGGTTAAAGAACAAGTGTTATTTAAAACACTGTTCACGATAAACCCAAAAATCAATACCAATTCAATTCCAATTAAATATCATTTAATTGGTACACTTCATTAAATCTAAATAAAAAGATTTAATCTTTTCTCAACTGGGTTCAAGAACAGTGTTAGTGAAGACACCATTCACGACAAACCCAAATCACATTCGATATTCAATACAAGGCTCTGAATAGAAAATATATCGGCTTATATTCAATATCGAATTCTACGACTAACAAATGTCGTATTGGAAATAACGATATAAATATATATCTTTCAAATTTCCATAACAACACCTGTATAATCACGAATTCCAACATCGAAATATTCCGAAGACAATTTCGATTCAAATCCACTCCAATGCATTCATTGGAAATTTTGGTTATTTTCAAAACCATTTCAAATTCAATTTATTTATTTAAAAATAAATAGAATTATAATTCTAGTTCAAAACTAGTTCATTTCGATAAAAATCCATTTTTATCTTTTCAAATATGGAGTTTTTCATCCCAATTCTTTCTAAATCATTTCTTATGATTTTACACAAATTATTGCTATTTTTAATAATTTTATCAAGGCCCGTACAGTCGATTTCCATCAATGGCCATCGAACTGCACTTACAGCGACCTTTTTCGAATTTGATTTGGACGTATCTCCAAATCCAACCGTTAGATTTCAAATTTCTAACATTCATTAGAAAGCTCTTTTCGATACGAACCCAACGGTTCCGGTTTCAGGAGAATCCGACGGTCGGATCTCCCGTAATGTCCGTTCGAAATAAATGGTCGAAATTCGCGAACTGCCGCGACGCGGCGCGTTCTATTCAGGCCATTATATTATATATAATATATATAATATATATTTCGTCGATTTCTATTTAAAACGAATTATATAAATAGTTTTAAATTCGTTTCAAAAGCAATTTCAACTTCCTTTTCAATTCAAATCAAAATTGAATTCTTCTTTATAAATTCGTTTCAAAATTCATTTCTATTCAATTCAAATTTCAATTCAATTTGAATTCATTTCAATTCGTTTTCAATTCGATTCATTTCGAAATCGTTTTCAATTCAATCCATTTCGAAATCGTTTTCAATTCAATTCATTTCGAAATCGTTTTCAATTCAATTCATTTCGAAATCGTTTTCAATTAAATTTGAATTCGTTTTCAATTCATTTCATTTTGAAATCGTTTTCAATTCAATTTGAATTCGTTTTCAATTCATTTCATTTCGAAATCGTTTTCAATTCAATTTGAATTCGTTTTCAATTCATTTCATTTCGAAATCGTTTTCAATTCAATTCATTTCGAAATCGTTTTCAATTCAATTCATTTCGAAATCGTTTTCAATTCAATTTGAATTCGTTTTCAATTCAATTCATTTCGAAATCGTTTTCAATTCAATTCAAAATATTCGATTTCGAAATCACTTTTCAATATTCATTTTAAAATGAATTAAAATCGATATAAATATCGTTCACGTCAAAATGGCGTCAATCTAATCCTCACGGCTTCACATATTTCTATTTTCAAATATTCTATTTCAAATATTTCTATTTTCAAATATTCTATTTCAAATATTTCTATTTCAAATATTTCTATTTCAAATATTTCTTTTTTCGAAACTGGAATGAGGCCCAATCAATTACCATATAATGTTAATTATATGGATTTTCTACAACACATGTATATATCAACAACGATGAATAATCAACCATCAACCAAAGTGCACTACACTGTATAAGCATCAAATATAGACATTTAACGCTTATAGCAGCTTGTCAATCAATCGATCGACATATTTAATCAATCAGGATGAGTGAACTTCAAATTTCATCCTAACACCCGTGTGGGGTTTCAAACAATCCAACACATATTTTATTTGTGCAGTTGGGCGATGTGTAAAATTTATCGACCCAATCAACGTCATTCAAATAGGTGTACATAAACAAACCGTTCGGTTTATAAATGAAGATTTTATTTTATTCACTTCACGTTAAAAATTATATTTTTAACGATAAAACATTTTATTCCAACCTATGAATTTCTATTCAATTCATTTATTCAATTAAATGATATTTTTATTTTTCTAACTTATTTTAGAAAATTTCGGCGGCATAACGGCACGATACTAGAAACGGGACGAGGCCTAGCCTTATCCCCGGTCTAGTAAAGGCCCACGCCATTCACACATCAATCAAATCAATTCGTTATGCAACCACAAAATTTGGAGTAAGGGTCTAACCTAGCCTTACTCCTTCGCCTTATAACGGCGCACGTCTAATCCTAACCAATTTATCGATTCGATTTTTCACACCTCAAACCACATTCAAACCAATATCGCAATCAATAACCAAACAGCCAAACAAACAAGTCCATGGTCTGTGGACGATTGTGTCGGGTGCTGCTAAGCACCGTCTGCATCCTAGTATATATATATAACTAGAAAATGAGAATTTAGAGTGAGAAGTTCTCACATATAGCTATCCAGCTCCACAGCACTTCATTGATAGAAATCTTCATTGTTTTCGCATCTTCTTCAGCTTCGTCGCCCGTAGCCACTACATATGTAAAAATCGAATTTTTACTTCGCTATTCCATATATAAAAATCATATTTTTATTTCAAAGTTCAATATATAAAAATCGAATTTTTATTTCAAAGTTCAATATATAAAAATCGAATTTATAGTTCAAAGTTCAATATATAAAAATTCTATTTATAGTTCAAAGTTCAATATATAAAAATTCTATTTTTCTATCGAAGTTCAATATATAAAAATTCTATTTTTCTATCGAAGTTCAATATATAAAAATCAAATTTTTATTTCAAAAGATCAAATCTTTTCTCTTACTTTTTAAAGTTTAACTCTTTTACCTTTCAAGTTTAAATCTTTTCTTTTTAAAATTTAAACCATTTTCTTTTTAAAATAAAATCAGTTTAAAATACTTTTTTTTTTTTAAATAAAATCAGTTTTGAATTTCCTTTAAACCAATCAGTTTTAAACTAAACAAAAATCAGTTTTTTTTTCATATTATCAAAAATCAGTTTTCTTTCTCTTTTATAAAAATGCAGTTTTTATTTTCTTTTCAAAACAGTTTTCAGTTTCTTTTAAAAAAAAAAAACAGTTTTTAAAATCTTTTATAAAAATCTGTCTGTTTTTTTTATATCCTATTAAAAATCAGTTTTAAAACTAAATCTATACAGTTTTGAAAATAAAATAAAAATAAAAAAAATCAGTTTTTGCAATATATAAAAAAACAGTTTTTGCAATTAACATAAATCGGTTTTAACAAAAGTAAAAATAAATAATTTAAAAAAACTTACGGGGGGCGCTGTGCTTGTTCGTCAGTGGAAGGGGGGCGATGTGGCAGCCGCCGACGCAAGATGGAGGGGGGGTGCTGCGGCTCTGACGAGGCGGAGAAGGGTTTTGGGCGCGGTAGTGGGGGTCATCGCAGTTCGAGCAGAGGATTCGGAAGGAGGAGAGAGGAAGGAAGGGGGAGGCGCTCGAGGTAAGGGGCGGACGGAGGCATCGGGGGGGAACGGAACGGTGGGAGGGCGTCCATCGCCTTCGAGATCCGAAGATCCGGATTTTTTTTTCTTTTTTTTTTCCTTTTTTTTTTTTTTTGGAATTAGAAGATATCGGGGGGGGGGGGGGGGGGCCAGAGTGTATATGGAGGGAAGAGAAGAATTTTTTTTTTTTTTTATTATTATTTAATTATTTTATTTTCAAAAAGGAACTTTTTCATTCGACCACTAATCGAGACCCACCGCCTGTCGTCCTTAGCGTATTACCCCCATTCCGAACACAATGGGATATGTATCGCAGGCTGATTCGATCGTTCCAATCAGTTTCCGTTAAATTTACATTTAAATCACTATATTGAATTTTAAACGTACATTTCAAATTACCGGGGCCACATACTAACTAGAAAAATTCCTGAAAAATATTTTCTAGCTTCGTATTGACGATACGGTCCTATCAAAACTAGTTTCGTCGAATTATGAGACTGTTTGAAAAATGGCCAATTTCCAGTCGATTAAAATCAACTGAAATGGTCAAAACACGTTTTCCTTTGCCACGCTCACATATTGATTCGAAAAATTATGAAATTTGAAACCTAGCAATAATTTGACATCACGGACCCAACAAAACTGGTTTCGTCGAAATCCGAGGTCATTTGCAAAATGTCCATTTTTTAAGGGCCTTATATATATAAAAATATATATAAATTCCACAGCGACTATTTCTAATTTTAAACTGGACATATCTTATCATTTCTAAAATGAAATCTCAGTTTGTTAACTTCGTTACAAAGATATAGTTATACAGATTCAAATATTTCTTGTTTCGTTCAATTCTGACTTATATTGAATTCTGTATATTCATTTGAAATTAGAAATCGAATTTTCGAACTACCGCGCCATTTTCAATTCCTTTTATAATTATATATAATTATTATATATTCTAACGACGACGTATATAATATATACGTCGAATTTCAATTCAAAATAAATTTCTCGTCGATATTATTTAAAATAATCTATTTTAAATAATCAAAATTCGCTAAAATTGCCAAAATAAAATTTTCAAACTGGCTCGCATTTTACGGGTTGTTACAGTTAAACATAAAAATCATCACAGAATCACAGACACAGAAGTTACAGAATATCTCGCAGCGGAATAAATAAAATACAATAGTAGTTCATGAAGCTACTACATACAAAATCTCAAAATAGTACATGATATCAGAATAATAAAATCAGATACAATGGAAGTTTAAATACAAGAGATTTCTCTAATACAGAGAACTTACCGAGCTAAACCAGTAACAGAAATAGGGAAATAACTGAAAGGGAACAACAAACAGAGATATGATCTTCAGCAAACATCCAGCTCGGAAAGAGGAAATCTCAAACTGTAATTCTCGGTCTGACCCGAGAAAAATGACAAGACAAAAATACCCGGATCAGGACTAACATTCTTATGAAAATAAATCGACTCAAGTGAACTAATCAATTGAAATGCTTAAATAACTTAAAGGATGTTTGGGATACCCATCCTCCAAGGATCTGTCAAACTATATATCATATACTATAATACGCTATTACAATAGTGTCTACGATAAATATACTGTTGAAAATAGCGTAAGCGGGATTACCATTATTACCCTTACACCGTTTATAAACATTGTAGTCTATACAGTACTGTAAACTCCACCAAACCGGTGGGCTATCAGGGAGCACTCCATAGGTACAACGCAAATCAAAATCGTAGTGGGCGCGATAAGGATAATATGACAAGGCACTCGAGGCAATACCCAGGGTAGGATCTACCAGTTGCACTCCCGGACCGATGGTGACACATAGCAGCCACTATCGCCCACCTCGAACACACTCCTATAATCAAGGGTGGTACCACTAAATCAAATCACAAGGTAATAGATATGGTTTGAAGAAACGTGTTCGATAAGATGAAGCGACCCCATTAGTCATGGTATAACTCCTGTTTTAGTCATTTTAATTATGACTCGAAAGTCAAGGCTATCCATCATCGTTCTCTTACTTCATTCCAGTAGCGTTCGCCAACTCCATCCTACTTCGTTCTGGATTCTCCACCCTCTTCTCTAGCCTCCTTGCTATTCCCTGTTCACACACACACACACACACACACACACACACACACACACACACACACACATATATATATATATATATATATATATGTACATGCATGCAATTTTTCCAAACAATTTGCAATTCAGTTCAAATTTGACTAAATTGGCTAAATTTAACTTTCATTCACATGTTGGTTTAACAATTCTATTAGTCAACCTAATAATCAAACAACACAACCAGCAATCAATTAGTTGGTTAACGTTTCGAACACATAACTTCAATACATAGTCAAAAATCATATTTTTGGTGCCAAATCACAACAATAAATCCTATCTAGTTTTGGTTCTCACACCAGTCAATTGGAAATATATAGATATCCCACTTTCGAAACTCGAACATAAACTCTGATGATGCTCAAGCTATCATCAGAATGATCTCCGGGCAACTAGAGTGTGATTCTATATCCATCCTGTATATTTTAGACTTCGTATACACGTTTGCAAGGCGCATATGCGAAATCTTTATAAACTTGATTGTCCAAATTAATTTAAAATAAATATTCAAATACGAATAATAAGATTTAAATTTTAAAAACAAATTTTTTATTATTAAATAATACTCTTCTAACTCGTTTTAGGATACTACTGATCCCATCTCTAACGAGTCATTCTCATTGGATATTACTAATCCAAACTCTGATGAATTCTTTCGTTTGGTTCTAATGTGCCTTGTTCTCGAGCTCCGTAAACCAAATCTCTGATACCAACTGAAACGACCCGAAACTTCCCCGTAAAGGAAAGCCCGGATTGCATTAAGAACACAACAAAACAGAAACACAAATAGAAGAACATTTCATTGTTATTACAACAATTACATCAAAGAACGAGAATATAACAGAGTATGAATAAATAATACACATTTGATAAATATCAGAGAATTAAATTATACGGTAGCGGAAATATAATACATAACACAACTGTAAGAAATACACAGATACAGAGCTTTCCGTATATAGCTCCAACTGTAAACCAGGATCCTGTAAGAATAAATCTACAAAAACCCAAATACTGGCTGCCCGTGTGGAAAATAGGGGCACCTAGAGTGTAGGTTAAAACAATAAACTCCAGGTCAGTCATGTGACTGGTGTGAGAACTAAAACGGTTATTAATTTGATTTTAAAGTTAGGTAAATCAAGGGACCACGCCGTATAACACGGAACGGGTTTCCTCCCAAGGATACCAGTGCATAAAATAAACAACGCAATGCTAATTAAAGAAAATGAAGCTATTATAAGACCCGGGTCCCATCACACAATGCAACGCAGGCCGGAGGATAGGGTTTTACCTTATAATAGCCAAATAATGCTTAATACGTGAAATTTAATCTTTTATTATTACTATAAGTGAAGAAATCAACTTCAAATATAAATGTATCAATCATAAACGGCATGAGTACCATATTTCATGTCGCCAATACTAGGCTCTACAATCAAAACCGAAAAGTGCCGTATTGGAAATTGGATTTTCCGTAAATGACCGAGGCTTTCTTGCCATTCCTACATTGAATCCAAGACTCGAAAGAAATCAATCGACATGCATTTAACTTTGACATTGAATCCAAGACTCGAAATAGTGATTCCGTATTGACGTGCACTCATTGTTCAAATTTGTTACCTCCTTTTGGGGCCTATCTGGTGTCCTCACAGCTGTCAGTGGAGAATCACCCTTATCAGTGCTCCCATATCCTATGTATCCTTCACAGCTCTCATTGGAGAATCATCCTTATCGGTGCTCCCCGATACCAGATCCATTCTTGTCGTTTATTTACTTGACACCCTTCACAGCTCCCAGATCATATAGATCCTTCATAGCTCTCATTGGAGAATCACCCTTATCGGTGCTCCCAGATACCAGGTTCACTCTTGCCATTTATTATCCGGCCTCAACCATTCACGGGTTGTGAAACCCGTCGATGTCACGTCTCGACATACAAAGCTATGCTATATGAAAGCTATGCTTTGATCATCCTCAACAACGCTCTGCTTTTCAACAAAAGCCTTGATCCATGCATTCGGCATAGCACATTGTCAATCCACACCGTACCATTGATTTCCACCTATACATAACCTCTAAGCTCGTATGTAAAGGCCCGCAAATCCGTGCTATCTGAATTGACTAATAACACCACACGTCCAACCCAAATAACACAGAAATACGAATCATTATTAGAAAGAAGATAGAGGATGAGAAAGAGAAAGAAAGAAATATTAGAATAGAAGAAAAACGAAGATCACAACTCACAGCGGAACGAATAAAATATATTATATAACATAACCTTTGAAATACAAAACTGTTTGGTACATATATACATACCATCATCAGAGTACACATAACATTTGATCCAGCGGAAGTAACTCTAAATAACTAACGTTGAAGCCTCCAGCTTCAAGCTCCTCCAAGTGTATCTGTAAAAGCCTGAAACACTTGACTGCCCGTACAAATTTGGGAACCCAAGAGTTTAGGGAAAACAAAACAAAATAAACTCTGGGTCAGTCATGGGACTGGTGTGAGTAAACTCCAACCACTTGTTTAACTTTAAAAATCCTTTCAAAAGAAAAGATAATAGTAAGACCAGCCCACACATAAACATGGACGGTTTTTACCTTACTATAACCCAAAACACTTTGATACGAAAATCCAGTGATATTATAATAATGTCTACATCAAGTAAATAACCAAATAGCAGAACGCTTGCATCTCATGCTCCACACATATAGTATAAAAATCAAAAAAAACTGCATGGCGCTTATTGGAGATTGGATTTCTAACATGACAAGGTATGGGACTACCTTCCGATGATGTATCTCTAGAGGCGAATACACCTGGGTTCAACAAGAACATCTTGCAACCCGGCCCACACATGACCGACCACTCATTTCGCTTGAGTGTATCGAATGTATATCACCAACGGTTGGACTCAAACCACCGTTTCCCGAATGGGCAGAATCGATAGATTTAGAAACAAAAGGAATTTCTCTAGATAGGTGATTATACACCCTAATGGGTGCGACCCACATAGCCATGCTGCCTGCCCGATTTTTGTCCTTTCCCGGTTGTTGAGGCCTGAGGCTACGATTTCTTACCATTTCTTGATAACACAATCACTTTGAATGCCACATTGTCAGATCCGTTAATCACTGGTTGAGTTTGCACAAATATTCTGGATATTATGCTAAGGGATAAATCCGTTGCAACCATATATATTCATACCGACCAACCCATTTGATCATTGGAAATACTTTGGCAGACATTCGTCCATTTACGTTCGTTCTGGGATTGAACGAAACCGAAGGCACCATTTCTATTAATAGAAAAAGTCCTTGCGCTTTACTCCGTCTTCAATATATTCAGCATACTTGGTTCGCAACGCTTATGCCGATACGGAGTGGTTCTTCGGATAATAATCCAACCGGTCTCTCCATATTGACAACGATGGTCAAAACTTCGATAGTCTGTGATTTAACTATCGAATAAAAACAAGTGTTCAATCAACATATCAAACAAATCACTGGGCTCTTTAATTAATATTTCATTAATTAAATCACTTTTCCATTTCCTTATCAATATTTGTTATCCAAATATTTCAATAACCATATTGGTCCTTTACGCTATTTTTGATTTCGTTTCCTTGTCGAATTCTATATATATCGATATATAGATTTCTAATTGTCAAATTTCTTAAAAATATTCTAACTCCTTAAATTTCCGGAAAAATTTGCCATAACCTCCCCTGTATCGGGAGCATCGGGAAATTTCAAATAGCTTCCCGGTATCTTCCTCAATCAAAAAGAAAAAGGAAAAGCCAAGCGGCTTGCCGATACGGCGCATAAAATCTCATATATGAATTAAACATGTACCTTTTTGTCGAGCACATAAATTTTAATCTTCATATACTCCATCCCATATCTGTTTAACACCTGTTCACCTGTTTCCAATTCAATTCAATACCATCTAATCGTTTGAATTCAGTTTCGCTCATTTATTCTTTAATTAGTCATTTTGCCTATTTCACTTCTTTGTTGAACATACATGTTCAAATAAAATGCTTAACTTGCTCACAACCAAATTGAATTTCAATTTCAATTCTAGTTTCCTTTTTGATTTCGAATATAAATTCTCAAATCGAATTCATTTATTTAAAGCTCAATATTCATTCGAAATCTCATTAACTAATTTCTATTCGAATTAGTTAACTCTATTAAATAAATCAAAAATCTGGTTTCTGTTTCAGAAATCAACTCATTACTCCACTGGAGTTCACATATATTTTATAACTCAAATCTGGATTTTTCTAAATAGAAATCTCGATTTTTATTTGCTTAAAATCCTTTAATTTAATTAAATAAACCGTTATGGTTTTATAATGGTTCTGGCGCTGTTTTTCTGAAAATTTGATTTTGAC
Source organism: Allium sativum (assembly GCA_030737875.1). Lineage (NCBI taxonomy): Eukaryota > Viridiplantae > Streptophyta > Magnoliopsida > Asparagales > Amaryllidaceae > Allium > Allium sativum. The sequence goes on from CM060913.1 coordinate 1,012,562,798, forward strand.
ATAACTCAAAATCTATACGACGAAATTCAGATTTTTCTCTTTCGTTAGAAAACTATTATCAAATCGGTCCTGACGTTTCTTGTTTCAAAGAAATCCGACTTTAATTGCGTTCTGTATACTCAATTGAAGTTCGGATTGCCAATTTACGAACTGCAGCGCTGCGGCGAGTTCGTTTTAATTATATTTATATATATAAACCTTTAAACTTCTTAAAATGACTTCAATTCCATTTTAACTCTATTTGAATTACTTGATTCAAATTCCAATCTCACTTTTGAATTCTATATTTCAAATCCCAATTCCTTTTCTATTTGATATTCAAATCAAATACTTGAATTTCTATTTCAATTCCAGTTTCAAATCCCATACTTGAATTCATTTGAATTCTCTTATTCAAACTCTATATTCAAATTCCATTTGAACTTCCATAATCCAATTTCTATATTTGAATTCTATTGAAGTTCAAATATTCAAACTCCCTTTTTAAATTCTATATTCAAAATTCCATAGTTTAAAACTCATTTGAATTTCAAATTCAAATTCCATAGATTAAACCCTATTTGAATTCAATTTGAATCTCTTATATTCAAATTCCATTTTCCATTTCCGACCCCATTTGAATTTCTAATATTCAAATTCATTTTCAATACCATTTGAATTTCTAATATTCAAATTCATTTTCAACACCATTTGAATTTCTAATATTCAAATTCATTTTCAACACCATTTGAATTTCTAATATTCAAATTCATTGGAATTCCCTTGAATTCAAATTCCATTTCAAAACTATTTGGATTTCCTATTTTGAAATCCTATATTCAATCCTACTTTGAAATCCTACTTTCAAAGTTTATTTCAAATTCTATTTTGAAATCTCATATTCAAATTTCTACTTGAATTCCTATATTCAATTTCATGTTCAAATTCAACTCTTGAATTTCTATTTCAATCTCTATTCAAATTTCATATTTAAATTCCATTCAAATCTCTATTCAAATTTCACATTTGAATTCTTCTTTGAAATACTATATTTCAAATTCTATTCTATTCTTCTTTGAAATTCTATATTTCAAATTCTATTTTGAAATTCTACATTCAAATCTCTATTTGAATTTCTTATTCGAATTCCTTTGAATTCAAATTTTATTTTAATTCCTTGAATTCAAATTCTATTTTTCATTCTAATTCCGTCTATTCAAGTTCTATTTGAACTTCTATTTGAATTTCTAATATTCAATCTCCTTTTAAAATTCAAATATTCAAACTCCTTTTAAAAATTCAAAGGTTATACTCAAATTTCATTTGAGTTATATATTTAAAAATTTCATTTCACATCCTATTTGAAATTCCATTTCAAATTCAAATTTCACACTTGTATTTCTATTTCTGAATTATCAAATGATAATTCTTTTCACTTCATTCATAACTTCGTTATAAAAGAATTATTTCTAAACTTCGTTTAAAAGAAACTACTTGTTATATTTTTCGAAAACGAGTTTATATTTATATTCCATTTAAAATTCAAATTCTATTTAAAAATAGAAATTTCCCTTTTTAAATCTCAAATATCCTTCCACGATATTTTTATAAATCAATATTCAAGCCCGGTGATATTTAAACACACAAAGCAATCAATTATTTATTTTTCTAACACATCATATATAAATATATGTGCAAACAAATAAACAAACAGATAATATATTTTTGAGGAATCCAGTTGGATTCCTCCAACCTGTTTTTCCTGCATCCACAGATGTTAGCACATAAATAATACCCATTCTGCTTGGTGGCAGAATATCGCGGTATAGAAGGTCATCCACTAATCATAGCGTGGGGCGTATAGGGTAATCATCCGCTATGAAACTGCGGGCATCCGCTAATGAGACTGCGGGAATCCAACCAATCAATCAACCCAATATATATATATATATAGCCTAAATAACTAATATATATAAAACAAGAAGAAAAATCCAAACAAGCAACAACAATTATTTTTAATGAAATAAAAATAATTCTAAAGGTGAGTGAGATTTACTCACCGATGATTTTTATTTATATTGCCGAATATCCGATTAAGTTTCCATATCGTCTCGGCTTGTTTCAACCAAATCCATTTCGTACCTACGATGATTTATTTCGTTTTATTGATTAAACATTATTAATTTAAATTAACTTAACACAATTTAATTAATTATTCTATGAATTCAAATTTATTAAACATATACCTTGTTGCCACTGAAATCACTCGACTAACCACTAAGCAGCGCAACAATTCACCGATCCATTGAAATCAGCCCCCAAAACAGCTTTATCCCATTTTGACATTTCCACGAACATTTCATCGGCGATCTAAATTCCCTTTTTAATCACCTACAATCGGCTACCTTCCCACTGTTGATCATGCCAGAAAAAGGACCAGCAACCCACACTCCATTTACATCATGTCTGAACTCCGCCCCGTCCCCCTTCAATACATCATCGGCTTCCTTCCCTGAAGCACAGGTCCGAACCCCTTCCAATGTTTCACGTTCATCATCAGTATTGACTCCCCTCCAAACTATCACCAGAAAACACATCGCATATGTCTGGTTGTCGAGCTTCAAGGGCCTCGCAACCCTCGAACCTCCATCCCACTGTATCAACGAAGTTTGAATCCCCACCCGACTACATCGCGAACCCCAAATTGAATCGCGGTGGCCCTAGTTACTGGCATCGGGTCTCAGGAAATCACACGTCAAGATTTAGAACACGAGAAACAAAAATCGAGTTCAAGTACATGGTTTCAATTCGAGATTTGATTTTAAATGAAAAAGCGAACTTCGGTTTTTGTTTTGAGCTGAAGGAGGGAGAGTTGAGATGGTTTTAGAATGGGAAAAAGGTTATGCGATGGACTGGTTTTATACACATGAAGAGGAGACAGTTGAGTACGAGCCATTAAATGGATGTTTTCCTTTGTATAGAAGCTGGGAAGCAGAAGTTGGTGCTCGAGAACTTAGGTCGGCGTAGGTGAAAGAAAAACATGTCGGCTGATGTTTATACTGAAAGGATCTTGATTAGATTTGTTTTTAATAAAATAACACCATTGTCTCGTGTCCCTAATTTAAAATCCTAAACCCCTTTTAACTATAACGACTGATGTTTCCAAGTCATTTTGCTATTTTGAATAGGTTAAACAATTTAATTTGAACGTAATATAAAATAATCAATATAATATAATATAATTTTAACTCAAACAAATAAATCTCTTAAAAATAAATTATTATCGTCTATTGAAATAGAATCTATACTGCTCATCTAAGGGTTTAAACAAAATTTGATTTTAAAATATAATTCAATCCCAAACAGTTAATTTTATTGAAAATAAATTAATATTATCGTTCTAATTCAATAATTAAATCCATTTATATTTGAATAAATATTTAAAACCATACTAAATATTTAAAATAAACTGTTCAAAAATCTGGGTCGTTACATCGTACGTCTCAGAGAAGGGTGTTAAGCAAGAGAATAAATTCTCCGCCACCAAACAGATATATATTTAGCAGAGATCAACGAATACCATATAAAGGAATACAATGTCAGACATACCATCCATTTTGCAATTCCGTTATGGGTCTGAACGAAATCGGAGGCACCTTATTCCTCGTCTCATACCAATACAGGAGAGAGGCCCTCGCATATCCGGTCGATCTAAAAGTACGTCTGGACGATCACCACTTATTACCTTGTCTTGGGTGTACAGCCCAATCAAGACATCGGTAATCATCCAAACGATGTGAAGACCTCCGGTCTTCAACCACCGTCTTCATCGTCGACTTATTGTTGAATCGGTTATTCAGAATAAGTATAAACCCGGCCTTTCCAAATAACCCGCGTATATTACAAACAAGTGATATAAACACACAACATACGCCTCATTCCAATCCAGAATATTCTTTTATTCAAATATTCTTATACCTTGGGAAAGGTTCCCATTAATTTTACCAAAGATAAATTCTTTAAATTTATTCTTTAATCTTCCTTTGGATATTAATTGAAACCAAATTAAGGTTTATCTAAACTAGCCGAGTTTAACGAACCACACCGAAGTAATCATTTATTATATTTCTCAGTCCCAACCTATTCATCGCATGGAGCAAAACAGGTAATACTCCATACCTAACACCACGGTGTTATTGGCAAAATTAATTACCATTTCATGTTCAAATTTAATTAAAGATTTAACTATTCCTTGGAGCAAAACTAGTGATACTCCATTATCGATTATTTCCCGAATTTGATAATTTAAATTATCACATTCACATTTCAATCTAATTAAAGATGCATTAAAACTCTAATTCATTTTTAATCTCCAAAAGTCATTTCTTAATGATTATTCCAAGTTAAGAAATTAATCTTATCTTTAATTGGGTTAAAGAACTAATGTCATTTAAAACACAGCTCATGATAAACCCAAAATAACATTCCGTTAACAATGGAATCTTCACAGAAAATAGATCAATATATATATGATCGATATAAACTTCCATATCCAACCAATAATATAAATGGAATAACGGAAAAGCCTCTTAAATTCCATATATAGTAACAGTCTTCCTCCACAGAAGTTCACTTCGATTATTTCCAAATCGAATTCCATTCCATTCCAATTTATTTTGTTAAATTGGAAATTTTTACTTCGGAAAATTCCATTAAATCTTAATTAAAAGATTTATAAATTTAAAATCACATTTCACTGTTAATCGGGTTAAAGAACGAATGTCATTAAAAAAACAGTTCACAATAAACCCAATTTACATTCCATTTTTATTCCAGTTACTAAATATAACTGAAAACTCCAATAATCTTAATTAAAAGATTTATTCTATTCACACGGGGTTTAAGAACAGTGCTAATGAAGACACCATTCACGACAAACCCAAAATCCAATTATTTTATTCAATTCCAAATAAATATTAATTAATTGGAAAACTTCACTAAATCTTAATTAAAAGATTTATTCTTTATCTCAACTAGATTTAAGAACAGTGTTATTGAAGACACCGCTCACGACAAACCCAAAATCCAATTTGATAACAAATACAAGGTTCTGAATAGAAATTATATCGGCTTATATTCAATATCAAATTCCGAAACCAATGGATATCATATTGGGAATAACGATATCTCTATCTTCCAAATTCCCATAACCATATCCGTATAACCACGGAATCCAATATCGAAATATTTCGAAGATTATTTCCATTCCAATTTATTCTTTGGAAATTTCTGGTTATATTAAAAGCATTCACAAATCCAATTTATTTTATTTAAAAATAATTGGATTTTATTTCAGATAATAACTAGTTCATTTAGATAAAAATGTATTTATATCTTTTCGAATATGGAATTTTTCATCCCAATTCTTTCCAAATCATTTATTATAAATTACAGAAATTATTAATATTTTTGATAATTTTATCAAGGCCCGTACAGTCGATTTCCATAAACGGTCATCGAACTGCACTTACAACGACCCTTTCCAAATTTGATTTGGACATAATTCCAAATTCAACCGTTGGAGTTTAAATATCTTATATTCGTTGAAAATCTCATTTTGATATGAACCAACGGTTCCGGCTTTAGGAGAACCCGACAGTCGAATCTCCCGTAATATCTACTCGAAGTCAATGGTCGAAATCTGCAAACTGCTGCGGCGCGACTCGTTCTATTCAGGCCATTTAATATATATAATATACATCTATGTTATATATATTTTGTCGATTTCTATTTAAAATGTATTTTATAAATCGATTTAAAAACGATTTCAACTTCATATTCAATTTTTAAATAAAAATTGAATATTCCATATCATTAACATATAAATGATGATACTTCCTTTCATGTCTGCCCTCTCCCCCTTTCTTTCCCGCCCTGTCAAATCGCCGCACCTGTCTCTTCCGTTCCATTTATCCTTCCTTCGAGCCTCGCACCCATCAACCTTCCGCCGCCTGATCCTCCTCCAGCCAACCCAGATCCTAGCCTTTCGCTGCCTCCTCCTTCGGCCCAACCTCCATCTTCCTCTCTCCCCAAAATCTCTGAAAAAGTAACTCAACAACCATGGACTTCGTTCCTTTTTAAGCGAAAATTGTTAAGCGCTGGGAAGTACATTCCTGTTGAGCTAACTCCTACTGTTTTCAATGGTACTCTAAAGATGGTAAGCGGTGTAGCAGAAGCAGGTACGGAGGTGTGGAACCAATATGTCGTTGGCTTTTTCTTAGATAAGCCCCTATCCTACTCTGCTGTGGTGGCCAAACTTAACTCGCTCTGGAAACTGAAGGGGTCTGTCAAGGTAAAATCAGACGGAGTTCTGTTTTTGTTTGATTTCACTTGCGATGAAGATAGAGAGCGTATTCTTCAAGCGGATCCTATCATAATGAACTCTAAGATTTTTGTTATTAAAAAGTATGATCCCACGATTAGCAATGTATGTGGCAATGTGAGGTCTGTCCCTGTCTGGGTAAAGTTTTACAACATCCCGCTTGCGGCATGGTCTAACTATGGTATCAATTGGATTAGTAGTATGCTAGGAAGATTATTGTGTATGGACGATATGACTGAGAGTCGTCAGAGATTAGCTTATGCTAAATGTCTGATAGAGGTTAAGCCGGACAAAGAGCTTTTGAACGACTTCCTAGTTTAAACAGTTGAGGGTGGAGTTCAACGAGTTTACGTCGAATATTTATGGAAACCTGAAATTTGTAATCTTTGTAATACGTTTGGCCATTTGAATGAGGGTTGTGATAAAGAAGGAAGAACTAGAGATGAAGGAAGAGACATAACTGTAAGGCAGATGAATTTTACAAGAAATGAGCCCAGTGAGCCAATGAAAAGTAGGAGACCATTGCAGGATAAAGGCGTTAATAACAACTGGCAGACAGTAGGATATAAGAGAAATGGAAATGTGATGCAAGCCAAGGCAAGCGTGAGTGGATGGTCGCGTCAAGGAAATTGGGTGAGGAGGGAAAAGAATCTTGTTGAGGAAATAACAAAAGAGAATAGTTTCATGGTTCTAGAAGAAGGCGAGATAGAGAATGTTATGAAACTTACTCAACAAAACATCACAAGCGAAGAAGACTCTGTAGTCTTGGTCATGAGTGAATTAGCGAATATTCCTGTGCCAACACTTGAGAATCTGCTGACGAGTAACAAACAGCATTGTATTGTCGCCACTCCTGTGTGTGAAGAGGTTATTGAACTAAATGAAGAATTACAAGAGGAGGAGGAAGTACACAGCTATTTTAGAGAGCTGATTATGCAGGAATGCCTTAAAGATAGAAGAAGAGAAATAAAACAAGGGAAGGCAAAAGTTGATGAAACTATAAGAAATGAAAGTGAAACAGTGACTAAGCTAATTGAATGCAGAGTGAATGAAAGAAGTAATGAATGTGTTGAAGACAAAAATCAATCCAGAACTGTTTCCCAACCAGATATCCACAAGACTGATCCTGCATGCATGCAAGACAACTCGTCCATTCAACCAACCTTAATACCACCTGATCCAGGCATTCTTTCTATTCTGAAAAGCAACATTTATGCTAACATTACCCCACCCAAAGCATTTTTAGCTCCCCCTTTATATTCCTTTTCCCCTAAACAGCCTGTTGTTCCTCACATTGTATCGAAGTCCATCACTCCTTCAACTGCTCAAAAACAGTATTTATTAAGGAGTACGAAACAAAGAGGAGCACCACCCCCAGTAGTTTAATTTATGGTGAAAAATGTCTGTGTGTGGAATATTAGAGGTTTCCATGACGACATTAAGCTCGATCAATGTAAAAACCTGATCTCAGAAAATAAACTAAGTATACTAGCAATTGTTGAGACCAAACTCGATCTCGCTCTGACGTTAAGAGCTGCAAAATATGTTAACCCGTCTTGGAGTTTTATTCACAACTTAAACGACACTCCCTTTGGCAGAATTCTTGTTCTTTTCGATCCTAGTAAAGTTTCTTTAACCCCTCTACACTCCTCTGCTCAACATTTACATTGCCATGCCATCAATCTATCAGACCATACTTCATATTATTATACTTTCATTTATGCAGCTAACAATGTGTCCTCAAGAAACAAGCTCTTTCAGTCCATCCATTCGCTCCGTCAATCTACTCATCCGTGGTTCCTTCTTGGTGATTTCAATTGCTGTTATGATACTTCGCAGCGTTATGGTGGTAATCCCCTCTCTTTAGCTCAAACCCTTCCTCTTAAAAATTCTTTAGAAGGTGTTGATCTTATCAATATCAAATGCTCCGGCATGCCTTTCTCTTGGAATAACAAAAAGAGGGATGGACCGAGAACCTACTCACCAATTGATCACGCTTTCTGCAACGCCTTATCCTTTTCCTTTTGGCCAGCAATTCACTGTGTTATGCCTCCGCCCCTTCTCTCCGACCACTCCCCTATTATCCTTCACGTGTGTGAGTTGGACATGAAAGGAAAAACTAGTTTCAATTTTTTTAATAATTGGGTTGATGAACCCGAATTTCTTGACTTTTTTAAAGAAATTTGGACGAGACCATCCTATGGATATCCCCTTATTATCTTGCAGGAAAAACTACGAAGAACGAAGAATGGACTTAGAGATTGGGCGAGGCAAAAGTTCGGTAACGGCAACAAGCAAACTTCATTATGGAAGGAGAAATTAAGGCAAATTCAAATTACTATGATGAAAGAGCCGGATAATCCTTTCTATCCTTCAACTGAAACCTACTCTGTAAGACAATACCAGCGAGCTCTAAATTCTGAAGATGAGATGATCAAACAGAAGGAGCGATTAAAATGGAAGAAAGACGGAGATAAAAATAGTGCTTATTTCCATGCCTCACTCAAAAGTAAACAGTGTATGGATAACATTGTTCGGAATGTTGATAATCATGGAACTACTTTGGAAAAACAAGGTGAAGTTGAACACGCTTTTCTTTCACATTTTTCTATTTTGTTTGGAAATTGTGATAACTTTGTCCCTAAGATTGATTTGGTTGATCCTTACGTTCTCCCAAAGCTTTCATCCAACGATCGTCTATATCTATGTAACGAGGTGACCAATAATGAGATTAAAGTGGCGATGTTCTCGCTCAACAGAAATTCGGCTGGAGGTCCTGACGGCTTCAATGCTTTCTTTTACTACTCTTGTTGGCTGATCATTGGTAACGATGTATGCAAAGCGATAAGGCATGTCTTCCTCAAAGCTAGCATGTTAACCTCTTTTAATACTACAAATATTGCATTGATCCCTAAAATGAAGAACGCAACTTCTGTGAATGACTTCAGACCCATCTCGTGTTGCAACGCCATCTACAAATGCATAACCAAAGTCATTGCTATAAGGCTTAAATTAGTTCTCCCTGATATTATTTCTCCTAATCAGGCAGCGTACCTTCCTGGTCGTGACATCCTTGACAATGTTCTTTTGTCCCAGGAGCTTTTAAATGGCTACAAGAACTCGAACATTGGACCAAGAGCAATGTTTAAACTTGACATAATGAAGGCAGTTGACTCTCTCTAATGGGACTCTATTGTGAGAATCTTCGGCTACATGAACTTTCCTCACCACTTCGTTGCTTGGATTCTTACTTGTATATCGTCAGCTCATTTCTCTCTTCTAATTAATGGATCCACAGTTGGTTATTTCAAGAGTAAACAAGGGATTCGTCAAGGAGATCCCATCTCCTCGTACATTTTTATTGTTGTGATGGAAGTGTTAACTCGAATGCTAAACCAGAAAATTGATGAAGGTAAATTTAAGTTGCGCCCGCTTTGTCTTGAACCTAGAGTATCGTCGGTAATGTTTGCGGATGATCTGGTCATATTTTGCGAACTGACTATGCAAACCATTAGTACTATCTTCGAAACATTGACTGAGTTCTACGAGATGACAGGTCTGCGTGTAAACCGCCAAAAGTCTACCATGAAAGTCGTGGGTCTGACTGATCAGCAAGTGACAGCTTTACAAATGAGGTCTGGTTTAATTAATAGTGATATTGCTTTGTCCTATCTTGGTCTGCCCTTTTCAACCGGAAATATTACTGTCTCTCAATGTATGCCATTGTATAATAGAATCACAGCGAGAATAAACTCATGGACATCAAGACTGTTAAGCCAGGCAGGGAGATTAACGCTCATCAAGTCTGTTATCTTCTCTATGCAAGTGTATTGGTCAAGAACTTTCATTCTTCCAGCCATGCTTGTTTCTATGATCAGAACAGCCATAATGAGGTATTTGTGGAAAGGTAAGAAAGAAGGAGGATATTTTACGCCGATTGCGTTTCACAAAATTAAGAGTCCTTTAAGCAAAGGAGGACTCAGAATCGTCAACATCAAGCAGTGGAACAAAGCGGCGTTTATCAGGCACATTGAAGATTTTTTCAACAACACTGACAGTATTTGGGTACAATGGTCGAAGAATAATGTTATTAAAGGTAGGAATTTTTGGAGTATGAATCAACCGCAGAGAATCAGTTCGACTTGGAGGAACATTTTCAAGCTTAGATCCGAAATTTTGCCTTTATTCAACTACCAAATCACTACTAACTCAAATGTTCTCTTCTGGGATGAGCCGTGGCTTCAAGCTGGTCTTATTCTTTTGACAATCTTTACGCATCTTGAGATAATTTCTTCTGGTATCCTTCGTAATGCCAAAGTACGAGAATATATCTATGAGGGGAGAATTAGTGTACCTTTTTCAGCTGTCTCTTCTATCAATACGTTGAGGGACAAGGTGGCGAGAACTAGAATTGCTGTTGATGGAGCTAAAAAGACTGTATGGTGCGGCAAAGATAGCAAGTTTCAAATAAAAATCCTGTATGAAGTAATGACTAGTATTCATAATATGCCAAATTGTGTTTGGAGTAGAAAAATTTGGTCTTCTGATAATCATGCGCGTGAGAATCTAATATTGTGGAAAGTGATTAAAGGCTCTATTTTCACCAAGGACAAACTTATCCAACGTGGTGTCATTGATGAGGAGATTTGTGTGTTCTGTAACACAAGTAATGAAACAGTGAGACATTTATTCTTTGAATGCCAGACTGTATTTCCTTTATGGAATGAGATCGTGAACAACATTGGTCGACTGGATGCAAATCAGAATGTGAATATCCAATGGAACATCTTGAAGAGTCAAACAAGCAGGAAAAAATCGATGGGTAGGATCTTGAGCTTTGTGCTTAAGAAATTCTTGTATATTTTTTGGAGGGAAAGAAATGCGAAGGTGTTCGGAGGACATAATGCAAAATCTCATGAACAACTAAGAACGACACAAAGGAAGGAAATCAGAGAAGGGATACGACAACTTGGTTTCACCTTTGATCCTGGAATTTTGAATATCCTGATGTAGTTTCTTTTCATGTTGTGTTGTCTTCTTGTTTTTGAAGAACCTTGTTTCTATGTTTTCTTTTGTGTGAGTTGTTGTATTTTCTTCAATTTCTATGGTTCTTCAATAAAGTGTTAGGGGTCCACTCAACCCCGTAAGCCTTGCAAACAAAAAAAAAACATATAAATGATGATATTTTCAAAACATTAGATTTTGAAATCATTTCCTTTCCAATATTCATTATAAAAAATGAATAAAATCGATATAAATATCGTTCGCATCAAAATGGCGCATATCTAATCAATACGACTTAATATATTTCAATATTTTCGTGTCCATCCAAAATCGGACATGAAAAACATATTTTGATTCTTTTCTAAATATTATTTTAAAATATTTGTTATTTTATTTTGTTCAACACATGAATAATTTTAATGGTTTATACATTCAATAAAAATGATATTTTTATTGTTTAAATATTTTATTCAACACATGAATATTTTTATTCAACAGATGAATAATTTTAATCCTTTTCTGAATATTATTTTAAAATATTCTTTATTTTCCAAATTGGAATGAGAGCCAATCAATTACCACATAATGTTAATTACATGGATTCATACAACAAATGTATATAATAACAATGAAAAACAATCATCCAACATCCAGAGTGCATTACACAACTGCATAAGCATTAAATATAAATAATTAACGCTTACAACAGCCTGTCAACCAATCGATTGACATACCACTAATTATTGGGATCAGTGTATGTCAAATATTATCCCAATACCCGTGTGGGGTTTAAATCAACACACACATATTTTATTTGTGCAGTTGGGCGATGTGTAAAATATATCGTCCCAATCAATATAAGTTAAATGCGTGTACATAAACAAATCGTCCGATTTGTAAATGAATATTTATTCAACACATAAATATTTTATATAATTCATTTATTCAATAAAAATGATATTTTTATTGTTCATACATTTTTATTTAACACAATACAATCAACAATCACATTACAGTCCATTTCCACAACTCAAAAGTCGTCTATGGATGACAGTGTTAGGAGCTACTAAGCGTCGTCTGCAACTTAGTATATATTTTTAACTAGAAAATAATTAGAGTGAGAAGTTCTCACCTTTAGTTTCCACTCCGTCAGTCTTTAATTGACGGTTTTGGTACCGTTTGAATTTAAATTTGCTCCAAATTCAAACAAGCTACAATTTCGACCCGTCAGTTTTGTTGCAAAGCTCTCGACTCCATGGTCTCAATGAATCCTTTTTCATGTGATTTGGTGTTCACGGCAAAAAATGTCAATATACGAACATGGAATATTATTTAAATAATAAGGTCACTATTCACCTTCTTCTCCAAACGACACCCTCAACTTAAAATGCTCGCCACAGCCAAACCGTAAGTCGGAATTGCACGAAACCAGTGCCATTCTCTCCCTCTTTCCACGCCTGGTGGTCTCCCCATCCATTTCGCCCCGTGGGCCCCACGATCTGCAGTTGAACGGAAAACTGCAGTTTCCGTTCATCTTAGTGCTGTGGCCGCCTCGGTGCTCCAAAGGCTCCCAATTTTTACAATAGCTTGGTCTCGACCTCCCGGACAATTTTATGTTTATTCACTTAGCCTGAAAATGCAAGGATCGACTAGAAATTGCTCATCTTTGCGGCTGTCCCGTTTTGAGCACCTCTCCAATAACATTGACATTCTGGCAAACTCCGTCCACCAGGGACCATGCCACCACCGCCAAAACCTTCGTATGCTTCCACTCTACCATCTATCCAAACCGTTCGACCTAATTATCTTTGTGGGGCACGAGCAACCAAAATACGAAAACCGACCTACTGTACTTCATGCCCAATTCCGACCAAATCACCAGTCCAATCATCACCAAATTTTTACAGTAGCTAGTACTCATCATGCTCTACAATCTCATAAAATTTCATGGCCTAACACTTTATGGTTTGGGAGATATAAATTATTTAGTTTCAGGGGCTTTTTTGCAAAATTTTGGAAAAGCGAAAGTGAGAGGGGCTGCTTTCAATTTTTGGAGGGAGAAGAGAAGTGAGGGTTTGTGGAGAGAAAAGATGTTATATAGTGGTGATTTATGATTTTTTATTATTTCTCTAGTTAGCGCTCTCCTCGTTTGACGTTTATTGATGTCACGATCACAAACGAACTCCGTTGGCGATGAAAATTGACATGCTGTTATGTCTTGACGATACGGTCCCAACAAAACTGGTTTCGTCGAATTTCGAGTCCGTTTGCTTAGAAAACTTTATTTCTACCTTAAATGGTTGATCGATTCCTTATTTATTGTGCACGGCCACATACTAGCTCCAAAAATTACAGAAAAATAAATCTAGCTATGTTTTTCAAATACGGTTTCAACAAAATTATTTTCATCGAATTTGGAGACCGTCTGAAAAATAGCCTTTTTAACGGGTTGATATAATTGACTGAAATTGACAAAACACGTTTTCTTTTGCCACGCTCACATATTATTTCCAAAAATTATGAATTTTGGAATCTAGCAAAAATTTGATACCCTGGATCCAACAAAAGTGGTTTCGTCGAAAACCGTGGTCGTTTGCAAAATGACTATTTTTAAGGGCAATATATATATATATTAAAATATATATACATTCCACAGCGACTTTTCTGAATTTTAAACTAGACGTAACTTACAATTTATAAAACGAAATCTCAGTTTCTTACATTCGTTAGAAAGATATCGTTCATCAGATTCCAATATTTATTGTTTCATCCAATTCTGACTTATATTGAATTCTGTATATTCAACTGAAATTAGAAATCGAATTTTCAAACTACCGCGCCATTTCAGGCTCGTTTTATAATTAAAATAAATTTATTCATTCTAACTATGATTAAAATAAATTTTTAGTCATTATTATTTAAAAAAATCATTTTAAATATTCAAAATCCATTAAAATTGCTAAAAAAATTAAATTTTCTGATTTTCTGGGTTGTTACATTGATAGACATCAGTTGCATGGCGTGGATTGTTAACGTGGCATGCTAAGATGCAAATGATCAAAACTTTTGTTGAAAAACAAAGCCTTGTGGTTGATATCAAAGCATAGCTTAAATTAGCATAGCTTTGTGTATAACATTACTTTGCGAGCCTCACACCCCGTTAAGAGTCGGAAATGGGATAAGGGAACGCAGGGAGTGCACAACGTTTCTTTATAGCTAGAAGTGGAGTCATGGTATGGAGCCCAGACATTTTTACTTATGTGGATGATGGAATGAGGCGCCTCGGATATTGAGTCTCCAATGGCTCAGAGATAGGACCGGGAAACATGCGCTTAGGAATAACTAATCCACTAAAGTATGTGTGGACCGGACCTACAGGATCCTAGGGTTCGCCAGCGTCCGAGGCCTGAGGCATTTGCTAGACTGTCTCGAATCAGTAAGGAGACCATCCCTAGTCTTGACTCATGATGGAAACCCAATTTCCACTACGACATTACGGATTTGATTGTAGACCTATATATGGCGACATAGTAGGATGGGGTACTATACCGTCCAGGATTAATACATTTACTTTGAAAGTGTTTTAAACTGACTAGACACTAATAATAATATCAAATGATTACTGTTTTATACGTATCAATTTTGTTTGACCATTATAAGGTAAAACTCTATCCTCTGGTCTGCGTTTCATTATGTGATGGGACTTGAGTCTTATAATCGTTTAATTTTTCTAAAAAGCATTGCGTTGTTTTAAAAGATTTACTTATTTTTGCACTGGCAATCCAATGCAGTAAACCCTTTCTGCGTTAGTGGCGTGGTCCTGTGTTTAGCCTTATTATTTGATAAGTTAAGTAAGATTTCTCATACCAGTCCCATGACTGACTCGTAGTTTGTTTCACTTGCAAACTCGGGTGCCCCTATTTCCACACAGGCAGTCGAGTGGTTTGTTTTGCCAATATTTAATTATTGAGCAGGAGTCTGGATTGAAGCTTAAAGCTGCATCTAGAGCATTGATAGTCTTCCACTGTGTTAGTTTATTTGTTCTGTTGCATTGTATTAAATTTATTATAAATTAACCTTCCGCTATAGTATTATTTTTCAATGTACTCTGATATATTCTGTACTCTGATGTAACATTATTTTTATGTTTATAAAAGTCAACTGTTATTTGTTCTGATGTGTTGTATGCCCAGAGTTAGCGTATCCATGCTTCGAACGGTCTTGGTCGATTTAGCAATCGATTAGGTCCGAGCGAAATCAGAGATAAGGTGGACAAGTGTTCAAAACCAAATTACCAAACTAGCCTTGAAAAATGCTATCTAAAGGGCGGAAATGTTCATTTCATTTCGTGCATTCACAAACACAAAACCAAGATAAGAAAAAGAAGAGAGGTTTAAGAGAAGCCAAGAGAAAGAATACAAGTTCAATTTTCAAGTCCAAGGTGAGAAAATCTATTTTAGTTCATGTATTCATATCATATTTTGAAAAAAAAGTTGAGAAATTTATGAATGAATGATTGGACTTGAAACCCTGAAAATGATGTTCGGTATTTTGGGCATAACTTTTGCAATTCTTAATAAAATTTCGACTTCTCTATCAATTTGGAAAGCTAATTCAAAGGGCTACAATTTTCACTCTTGCACTTTTTCTAGTTCGGTCATTTGTGTACCTAAAAACTGGATGTAAAGTCAGGTAAAAATCAGCTCGAAATGGACATGTAAAAAATGCCTCATGATGTTTGATTTTGTATTTTAAATTGATAAATGATTTCGAGGTTTTCTTTTTATGATAATCAGTACGAAGGCACGTCTGAATGGATGTGTGCATAGACAACCAAAGCAAAGATGGGTTATGCACAGAGAACTGTGGGAAAGGAAGAACATAAACCACCAAAATCATTAGCAACAATGTACATAATGTAAAACTTAATTTAAGAGAACCATTTATGCACAAAAATATGGGGTGCCATTGGAAAACAATAGTAATAAATTTTCATACATGTAAAAAATAAATATTATAGTAGGAAAAAGAAGATAGTTAAGCCATACAAAGCATGGTCCAGGAAACAAATTTAAAAAAAACTACAATGTTCACTCTATTGACAGCGCTACACCATTTTATTAAATTCAAACTACACGACTGGAAGCAGCATTTACAAAAATACACTTTGTTTTAAGCATGTTGCTTGCATCGCATCTTTATAACTAAACATCAATGAATTTTATAATAAGAACGTTCTTTTGCGCATTCGACACTGCCATAAAAGTGAGAACATGCAAGGGATACAAATCAATCTTTCTATAAAGAAAACCATTCCTCATCTGCACTTAACAATTGCTCAAGTTCATTTCTTTCTTCATGTAACTCTTTTTTTGCCAGTTGAAGTACTATCCTTAGAAGGCTTCAAACTTCCTTTTACAAATTGTTAACCTTCTTCATTGCATCAACATGGCTACAATATTCCCTCACCTGAAAGTTGAGTCATATTTAATGCATAAGCACGTATTTACATGCAGATTATAAATTTATAGATAAAAAATTGTTTTTTAATAAACATAGAATATGTCATCTTGCTAATATAAGTGGCGGGATATTTATTCTGGAGAAATGTATAGATTGCAAAACAACAAAGAGGAACTTGTCTTCGTGAAGCAATTAAATATTTGGTGTCAATAAATTCATGTAGTTGAGCAGTGAGAGATGCATCTACGTTATCTTTAGTAGCAGGAATATCACACATTGATGTGTCTCATTCATTTCCAAACCAACAATTCAGTATGAACTAAATTAATAAAATTTTAGTATTAAAATTGAATAAAATTTGGCAATATATTAAATATTGCAAATATGAAGAACTACTAAAGCTATCTACTCATATACTGAATATTCTACATCAATGAGCATATGAATTTTATACAACATAACACAATAATTGGCTAATTTTTCTATCCTAAAATCACTATTGTAGCTAAAGATGGCAAGAGCATAATATGAACTGGATGGTAATGTTAATAATTCGCTATCAGCAAAGACAGGTTTTTGTTTTGCTTTTCCTACTTGTTGAATAATAGAAAAAGGGATCTCCACATAAGAAGCTGCAGTTTGTGTTATGGAAGCTCAAAGCACTACATAGGCATAGTAAAAAAAGCAAGGTAACCAAAAATTGCACTTTAGAAGGAACTCAATAATTTAAAGAAATCAAATGATCATTGTTATGTAAATTATTAACATACACACCTAAAATAAGGAATCATAAAAGGGAAGTTATGTCATTGTAAGCACCTGAATAATTTTAGCTTTTTTCTTCCTTTCTATTTTAGTCAACAACTTATCTTCAAACCAAAGCAATTTCCACACAATCTTTTCCTATGAACAATAGTAAAAATATTCTTAAATGATTATAACTTAAATCGTAAGACTAAATTACGTTCTGATTTACTGATCAAGAAAATATAACGAAGCCATATAAGCTATAATAAATTTTATAGTTTAAAGAAAGAAATACAATTGTAAGCGCATGACAGCTGAAGTAGCAAAACCAAAAGAATACCATTATGATGTATTTTCGTTTAATTTTATCTTAATTGGGCATAATCATTGAGTTGTTATGTATTAATATGACGTATTTTATTGCTCTAAATTGGAAACACTGACGAATAAAATATTGAATATAAAAAGGGCAAAAACCTATCAGTATTAATATATTTATAATATTAATGAGATATTTATCTGGGTAAACTAAATCAACTTATGAAAAAAAAAATCTTATTTAAAAATTCTATAGCAAAATTATATGGGGAAAGAAACTTGGATCACCTAATATAACTGTTGTATCGCGACCATTAGTGAAGTTCTAGAGTTTTGATGCAAATCTAAAGTTAGTAGTATGTAATCTAAAAATCTTGCATGATGATGTCAATGTTATACCTCTATTTCCCATAGTATCAAAACATACTATTTTATACCTCATATGTTGCCTAAACAATTCTACTTTACGTTTTTGTGTATTATCATGTCTGTATAAACCGTGCAGTAGCCATCATGATATATTTTCTCCCATGAATTTGCTTGCATGAGAAAGCTAAATTACCAAAGTCATTCTTGTAGTTATTCCCAAAAAAATTACATTAGTACATAAATGAACCAATGAAACTTATCTTTCACCTATCGAAAATGCAAAATGTAAAATTTAGATCTTTTTTGTGCAAAGCATTACTACATATTATTTTCAGTTTTGAAAATGAGAGAGGAATGTTCTAAGTGGAATTCAATCTGATTCTGTAAAAGTGGGAGAAGGTAAAAAAAAATCTATTAACGAAAGTAAACGGCTTTCTATCATAAAATATTGGTCTTTTATTTCACATTATAAACTGACACACAATGAAACATGGCGCTATTTTACATGTGGTAAGGAAGAAAATTTAAGCTCTTATAGTGCTAGAGATCATGTAGAGGAGTATCCGTGTATAAACCAAGAGTTCCAACATAACATCAAATTGCAAGTTACACATTAAAGTAAAAGTAGAAGTCACATTAGTTGAAAACATGATTATATGTAAAAGTGCAACCATGTACATGCATGAATATGTAATGATAACCCATTTATCCATACACTGGATTATATATACCTGAAATCTATCCATGAAAGGTATAGCTACTGCAAGTTCTGGAGGCATAGATATAGAAAAGGTCACTAGAGTGCTGCAAAAGAATAACACCGTAGAACAAAATTATGCACCATACATAGTTAATAGAAGATTCATTAAGGAGAGTGACTAAATTGGTCAAGTCATAGCTAAAGGAAGCCTATGGGCTAAGATTTTAAAAACATGTGTAACATCCGGGTTTTTTTACCGCTCAAATCGATAATGATCCTTAATGTCGACACAAACAAATCAAAAATACGTATAGTTATTGGGATTTATATAAGAAAAAGAAGAGAAGAAGAAAAAATCAAACACAGATTCTCGCAGCGGAAGGACAAAACATAATAATTAAATAACAGTTCATGAAGCTGTTAAAACATACGTTTGATTATATTTTACAACAATTATCAGAGTTAACTATCATAAACATTCCAATGTTTGCAGCGGAGTAATATTAATAAATACGTCTATTGAGCTCCATCTTCATCTTCTTAACATTATTTTCAAAAATTGAAAACTCAGGATGACTCGAACACAAATGAAAAGACAAAAATACTTGGATCAGAACTAAAATATTCTCATATTAATTAAATCAAATCTATGCGATAATATGAGTGCGATAACTTCAGAGATGTTATGGGAATTTCCATCTCCTAAGGATCTATTAAACTAGATACTATACAAAACAATACAATACGCTATTATAGTAGTGTCTATGGTTGTAACAACCCGGAAAATCAGAACCATTTTTTTGGCTATTTTATTAAATTTTATATAGTTAAAATAATTTATTTTTAATTAATAATGATTAAAAAAATTTCTAAATCAAAGTTAGAACGAATATATTTATTTTCATTTCAAAAGGAGTTAGAAATAGCGCGGTAGTTTGAAAATTTGAATGCAAACTTTGGCTGACTGTGTAGGATGCAAAATAAATGGGATTTTAGTGAGACTAAAAATATTAGAATCTGTTTAATAATATCTTTCCAACGAATTCGAAAGATTGAAATTTTGTAACAACCCGGAAAATCTGAGCCAATTTAAATAATTTTAAATTGGCTATTTTGGTGGATTTTAAATATTTAAAATAAACATTTTAAATAATAACGATGAGAAGTGTGTTTGAATCGATGGTTGAAAATAAATATAATTAATTCTAATTATAAACAAGGCCTGAAATGGCGCGGTAGTTTCAGAATTTGAATTCAAACTTTGACTGACTGTACCGGGTGCAAATTATAACGGATTTTAGCGAAACCAAAAATATTTAAATCTGTTAGTGAATATCTTTCTAACGAATCTGAAAAATCGAAGTTTCATAGCGGGAAGCAAAGGTTACAGCAAAAAGAATTTTCAGAAAGGTCGCTATAGAGTTTATATAGCCCGTGAAAATGACCATTTTGTAAACGACCTCAGAATTCGACGAAACCACTTTTGTTGGATCTGGGATGTCATATTTTTGCTAGGTTTCAAATTTCATAATTTTTGAAGCTAGTATGTGAGCGTGCCAAAGGAAAATGTGTTTGGTCGATTTCAATTAAATTGGATCGACCAGAAAAGGGCCATTTTTCAAACGGTCTCAGAATTCGATGAAACTAGTTTCGTTGGGACCGTATCGTCAAAACACAGCCGGATTTATTTTTCGGGAATTTTTAGTGTCAGTATGTGGCCCCAGCAAATTGAAATGTACTTTCAAATTAAATATTGAATGTTTTATATTTTAATTTGAAGGAAAACTGACTGAAACATTTGAATCGGCCTACGAAACATATCCCATTGTGTTTGGAATGGGGGTATTTAGCTAGGGCGACAGTCGTTGGGTTTGAATTGGTGTTCGTATGAGATAAGGGGTATTTTTGGATTTTTTAAAATTTATAAATATAAAAAAAATATCTCATTGGGCCACATCATATTCTCTCTCCCCGATATACGAATCGCGACGGCGGAAATTGATTCTTTCCTTCTCTCCTCGATTCGTCTCAATCCGCTCCAAATTAGACCTCCATCCTGTTGGGGATTTTGTAGAGCTCGTCAAGATCTTCAAATCCATAGCAAGTTTGGATTTTTTTTCATTAAGTAATTTGAGAGATTCGCCGCCTAGAAGTTTCGAACTTCAACCCGCCGCCACCTCAGGCGATCGAATGCCACCGCACCCCCCTGCGCACGTGTGCCTCTCCTCCCTCTTCCTCGTGGTGAAGACCGATCGACGAATCGCTGCATGGTTTGGTCGCAAATCGAAGACCTAGTTCTGGACGAAATCAGAAAGGTACGGTTTAAATTATATTAAACTATTCTATAGCACTTTAAAGTGCTACGGTTTTTTATTTCACTGTAAAAATCATATCTTTTTGCTATGTTCACGAAATTCAGTGAAACAAGAGATACGTATTCCGTTGTGTCCGGAATAGGGGTATTTGGCTAATGGCGACACTTGTTGGGTTTGAATTGGAGTACGTATGGGCTGAAGGGTATTTTTGGATTTAAATGGAAATAAATAAATAAATAAAATAGAAATACGTATAAATAAGTTATCCGTATAACCCTAATTCATCTTCAACATAGCCGCCGTATTCCTTTGTCAAATGGCCGATATCTTCAGGATTTCATTCCCCAATATCTTTTAATCCTGAACATATTTTCAAACCATTCTTAAGGCAAATTCGAAGTGTTTTCCATCCCCTTGAGATCCGTATGTTTGAGATCATATATGAAGCAGTATCTTCCTCGATTTCCATGCAAGAACCTGCGTCGTTCATTGCTGAACCGCCACCAGAGGAGGCCGCCGAGTTTGAAGTTGTTCCTGGGGGAGGCGACGCACGTGTAGGCGCCTCAGGTGGCAGCGGCCGATCGTGGTTCGACGCCTTGATTGTCGCGAAGAGTGGAAACCTAATTTCGAATAATTGGGTTGAATTGTCGGTCGATTTTGAACAGAGGAAGAAGAAGGTGTTCTAAGTTATTTAATTAATTTAATTATTTTATATAAATTGTTAACGAACTTCATAAATTCATATCTCAATCGTACAATAACGAAAATCGATGAAACATGATTCGTTGGGACTGTAAAATCGAGATCTACATTTCGGAACTGACCAAAGAAATTTTGGACAACAAATTTAGAAGAAATTAAAAGCATAGTAAGACTTCTGAATCCGAATCAATTAAATTAAATTATATTGGGATGCAGCCAGAGTTTAGAAACTCCCGACACCCATCGTCCACAGACCATAGACGACTTGATTGTTTTGTGGTATGTCATTGGTTGATGTTTGGTGTTTGATTGTGGTTGAAAAAAAATGAAATTGGTTGATATTGTGGCATTAGACTTCCTAGAAAAATGTAACAGGAAATTAAACTCCATGTGAAACCGCAAGGTCTAAGGTAGTGTGAGGAGCCGTACATCGGGACGGTCCCAGTTTTAATTACCCTGCCGTTATGCTGCCGAAAATTTCTGAAATGTTATTGTGTTATAAATATTCATGTTATTAAATAATAATTGTTTGAACAACATGAAAATTATATTTTAGTATATATATATATATATATATATATGAAATTAATCGTTATATGTCAACAAAAAAACTTCATGTTTTGTTGTAAATCAAATTTAATCATTTGTTAGATAAAAATGTGTTTGCATTTGAAATTTACATTTTCTTTGATGTAAATAAAATATTAAAAATATAACATTGTAATATGAAATGTATTTACATTAGATTTACATTTTAATGTATATGAGACAATAAAATCAACATTTTTATATAGAAATGTATTACATTCGAAATTGTGATAACCCTAAACTTCCACAGAATGAAAGTAAAGAATGATCATTTGGAATACAACATAAATACAATAATACAGGTCACAGATACAACATAGCATAGAAAATTCATAGAGTACCAACATAATAGCAGCGGAAATATAATGTCATAAACCACAGAAAGTCCACAGTCACAAAATTCTAAATTATTACATCAAGTTTGCAGAAAATGAAATAAGTTCCAACTCTAACATAAACAACGTGAAATGAAACAAGTTTGATGTCTGAATTTAAAGAGAGAAAAATGCAATAGTAGCAAATGATAGATGTCTTCAAGCTCCAAGTCATCACCTCTCCACGAAAGCAAATCCAAGAAAGATAATAAGCAGCTCCAAAGAAAAGACCCCAAAAAAAGGATGAACCTGTTTACTTGCCTGCCCGTGTAGAATGGAGGGCAGCCGAGTTTGCAAAAAGGTGAAACAAACTTCGAGTCAGTCATGGGACTGGTGTGATAATCTTTAACTATTTTAACCAAAAGAAATAAGGCAAATCCAAAGACCACGCTGCTAACGTGGAACGGGTTTACTCCAATGGATTGCCGTGCAGAATTTAAAGTGTCATAACAACAGTAAATAAATCGTAAAATAACGCAATGCTTTTGGAAAAATGGAATCACCATAAGACCCAAGTCCCAACACACAATACAACGCAAACCAGAGGATAGGGTTTTACCTTATGCTGATTAAACATGCTAAATACGGTAAATACGAACCTAGTATTATCATTAGAGTATATAAAAAAACGTTTCAAAGTAAATGTATAAATCCTAGGAAGAATAGTATCCCATACTACTATGCCTCCATACTAGTAATACAATCCAATTCGTAGGCTCGTATTTAGATTTTGGTTTCCATCATGAGCCAAGGCTAGGGAGGAGCTCCTTACCGATTCGAGACACTCTAGCTAATGTCTCAGGGTCCCCCGCAGTGAACCCTTGGAAAGCTACAGGGCCAGTCCACACATACAGCTTCGTGGATTAGTTATTCCTGAACACACGTTTCCTGATCCTATAGGACCTGTCATTTGTGGCGCCTCATTCCATCATCCACATAAGTAAAATATCAGCCAGTTTAAGCACTGACACTACTTCTAGCTAGAAAGAAACGTGCTGCTCTCCCTACGTTCCCTTCTCCCATTTTAGACTCCACCGGGTTGTGAGGCTCATGAAGTTACGTAATACACAAAGCTATGCTTATTCAAGCTGTGCTTTGATCGTCACCACAAGGTTCTGCTTTTCAACAAGAAACCTTGATCATTGCATCTTAGTATGCCACATTGTCACTCCATACCGTACCATTAATCATCCATCAATATATAAACGGGTGTTAAGCAAAGAAAAAATTCTCCACCACCAATATTTATATATTAAACAGAAAATCAATAACATGATATTTAACGGAGTACTATGTCAGACACACCATCCATTTATAAGCTTATGCTCTGGGTCCGAGCGAAAACCAAATCCGTGAAATCAACACGTACGTTTGGGCAATGACCATGACCCTTGAATTGGGAGCAAGTCAAATCAGGGCCTCTATCATTGTCCTCTCGATGGAAGATTTACGGTCTTCATACGTTGTCTTCATACTTTGATTCTTTACGTCGTATGATTATTTGGAATGAGAGTAACTCGGACTTTACAAATAATCCTCGTATATACATACTTATTGAAAATCATTCTTATTCGTTAATATTATTTTAATTCATTTGAAAATGACGATAATATTATAGCATCCTAAATTCATTTTTTATTTACATTAAAAATGTAAACTTCATCCTTTTATTTAATTTACATGTGAAGATGAAAATTCGGTTACATGTCAAATTTCTATTTTTAATTTACATATAAGAAAGTAAGGTTTAATTTACAATGCAAATTTTGCTTTCTTTATTTACATTATAAGATGTAATTTTTTTATTTACAACGCAAACTTTACTTCTAGTTTACATTATAAAAATGTAATTTTTAATTACAATGCAAACTCTTTCTCATACCTACATATGAAATATGTACTTTTATTTTACATTGCAAATCCTCATTGAAATAAAATCACTACTCATGTTTTGTTCTTTTTTATTTACAAAGAAATGTAAATTTTCTATACATGTTGATTCTCATTTTAACTAATCACCTACAATTATACTTTCTATTGCGGCGATAAATCCATGTCCTAATTACATTAAAAATAAGTGTAATTTCTTATACGATGCAAATTTCACGTCTTCTAATTACAATAAAAATGTATTTTTTATTTACAATGTAAATTCTAATCTTCAACTATATGATTAAAAGGTAAATTTATTTTCAATGCTAGTTCCCATCTCCTAACTACGTATAGAAAAATGTAAACTTTATTACACCGCAAATTCTTATCTTTCCATTGCATATAAAAATGTAAATTTTAATTTGCAATGTAAATTCTATTTCTAATTACATATAAAGGCGTAATTTTTAGTTTTAATGTGAATCCTACTTCTTCTTACATTAGAAAAATGTAATTTTTAATTTATATTGTAAATCTCATCATACGTTACATACAAAAATGTAATTTTTATTATATGATGGAAATTCATGTTTTACATTCATATAAAAATGTAGTTTTTATCATACGATGCGAACTCCTATTCTAATTACATAGAAAACTGTAAAAAAAAATTAATCATACGGTGTAAATTCATATTTTAATCACATTAAAAATAATGTAATTTTCATGCGGTGAAAATTCCTACTTTATTTACATTAATAAAAACCTAAATTTTCATATGATAAAAATTCCTACTTGATTTACATTAATAAAAATGTAAATTTTCATTACATGTCAAAATACTACTTTATTTTTTCATATGAAAAATGTAAATTTCACTTACACTGTAAATCCTACCTTTAATTACATATGAAAAATGTAAAATTTTTTTATCCTATTTACATTAAGGGAAATGTAAATTTCCTTTTATCCTTATTTACATCATTAACATTAGAATTTTGTAATTTAATGTTTTCATGTCTTTGACTAACACGAATGGTTATTCTATTTACACAAGTCATCATACAAGGTGATGTATTCCATAACATGAACAAGATGATATATTTTTATACATGATTCATATCAACAAGGCATGCTTCGACAAATTCAAACAAGATGAATATCTAAATTTTCCACCACATATCAATCTATAATTTTAACTAAGAGATCTGAAATTTTAACTACATATTTATAATTTAAACTAACAGATCTATAATTTTAAAATAACAGATCTATAACTTTAACTGACAGATCTATAGTTATACCTTCACAAATTAACAGATCTACCATTCAACCCACATCACATTGCATATTTAATTTGCTAACAAATCAGAGATTTAAATAGCTAGAAATGTCATGATTAAATTTATTCAATTATATAAATCAGAATCTCACCTTGATTTAAGCGGAATCAAAAATCAACAGAGAATCAGAAATCGTTCCAATCAGTTTCAGCAAAGCCTATTTGTCGTCATGGTTCCGTCGGATCTGAAATTATCAGATTCGGAGTTCATATGCGTTAATTATCAATTTTTAATTTACAATTACTTTTTACAACTGCAGTTGCCACAGATAGAAGCGTGACAAATTCTAAAATTGTTCATACCTTAAGTTCTTAGTTTGTTCAAATCTTTGGATCGAGATAAATCGAGCTACGGTTGATGGTTTTAGGTGTCGTTTGTTGGAGAGTCACCACCTTGGAGAGGCGCACGCACGCTGAGAAGCAGGGGAGGCACGGTTCGTCGTGGTGGGCCTGACGACGGGATTTGCAATGCGGGTTTCGAGGGTCGGGGCAGGCTAACGGGGGCACGAGGGGAGGTAATTCTTGTCGGAGATGGAAGAGGAGAGAAGGAGCTTCGGAGATTGTCCAACGGGGTGGTCTTAAATGGAGTAAGAAGGGAGGAATCGAAGGAGGAAGTTTTGAGCAAGAAGAGGGCGGCGACTGGAAGGCATCGGGGAAGAAAGGGTACTGTGCATCGCGTATTTATACGTGTATTAAGGCGTATTTTCTTTTTATTTTTAATTAATTTAATCCGAAAATTAGAGTTTTTCGTCCGATCATCGAACAGATCCCAACGACTTTCGAACAATAGGTTTTGACGTCTTCTGAATGCAATGGCACTAGTGCCGAGGTCTAATTCTAAAGTTTACAGTATGTTTTCTTTATTTTCAAATAAATTCTTTTATATTAAATTCGAACGTACTTCTAAATTTTACCGGAGCCACATACTAGCTCAGAAAAATCCCGAAAAATCATTTTAGATTATGTTTTGACGATACGGTCCTAACAAAACTAATTTCGTCGAATTCTGGGATCGTTTGAAAAATGGCCATTTTCTGGTCGATCCAATTTAACTACAATTGACCAAAACACATTTTCCTTTGCCACACTCACATATTAACTTCAAAAATTATGAAATTTGAAACCTAGCAATAATTTGACATCCCGGATCCAACAAAAGTAGTTTCGTCGAATTCCGAGGTCGTATGCAAAATGTCTATTTTCAAGGGGGATATAATCTCTACACCGACCTTTCTGAAAATTCATTTGGCCATAACTTTTGATTCCCGCTATGAAAATTCGATTTTTCAGATTCGTTAGAAAGATATTTATTAACAGATTTAAATATTTTTGGTTTCACCAAAATCCGATTCATCTTGCATCCTGTACAGTCAGTCAAAGTTCAGCTTTGACTTTTCAAACTACCTTTTTTTCTAATTCCTTTTATAATTAAATTAAACATATTCGTATTAAATCCAATCAAAATAAATTTCTAGTCATTTTTATTTAACGTAATTCATTTCAACTATTTAAACACCTTTAAAATCTCTAAAATGAAAATTTTAAATTGGCCCCAAATTCCGAGTTGTTACAATCTCCCCCGCTTAAGAACTTTTCGTCCTCGAATAGAAAAAGTGAAGAATAGAAGGGTAGGAACCAACACAGAGAATGGGAAATATTTTAAGCATACCTCAAAATAAAATCTAATCGGAGATATCCACTCTGCATTTGGGATAAGCCTTCTTGATACTGTCTTCTGTCTCCCAAGTATAGTCTCTAGGATCACCGCTCCATTGCACTTTGACTAGGTTGATTCTCTTATTTCTCAGCACTCTAGTCTCTTTGCCAATAATTTTCAGCGGTTCTCTTCTCACTGCAAGGCTTGGGGTAATCTCCAAATCTTGTTGTGTAGCTTCTTCCACAACCAGATCCGGATCATGGACATGCCTTCGAAGTTGAGATACGTGGAATACATCGTGCACTCCAGGCAACCAGTCGGGCATCTGAATTCTGTAGGCTAGGGTGCCAATCTTTTCAAGAATAGGGAAAGGGTCGATGAATTTAGGTACTAATTTTCCTGTCTTTCCAAAACGGATTACACCTCGCATTTGAGCAACTTTCAAATAGACATAGTCACCCACTTCAAAATCTAATTCTCTTCTTCTTAAATCTGCATAGCTCTTTTGTCTACTTTGGGCAGCCAATAATCGCTTCTTAATAAAATCAACTTTGTCTGAAGCTTTTCGGACCATGTCTAGACCCAATACTAGACAATTTCCTTTTTCAACCCAACATGCTGGCGACCTGCATGGCCTACCATATAAGGCTTCAAATGGAGACATTTTCAAACTTGCTTGATAGCTATTGTTATATGAGAATTCAACTAAGTGCAAGTGATCCTCCCAAGAACCTCCAAAATCAAGTATGCAAGCTCGCAATAAATCTTCAAGAATGTGATTTACTCGCTCAGTTTGGCCATCAGTCTGAGGGTGATATGCGGTACTAAGATTTAACTTCGTTCCCAACTCATTTTGGAATGCTTCCCAAAATTTGCTAGCAAAGATAGGATCACGGTCGCTAACAATGCTACTAGGAACTCTGTTTAAAACAAAAGATTATTATTTAATTAGAAAATGAAAATTTTCATTCAGATAATGATGAAAAGGAAAGATTTAGTTTTATTACCCATGTAGCTGGACGATTTCTTTGAAATAGATTTGCGCTAGACTTTGAGCTGTTCTAGTGGACTTGACAGGTATGAAATGAGCGGACTTTGTGAAGCGATCCACGATCACCCATATGCTGTCATTTCCTTTCCTAGTACGAGGCAGACCATCTATAAAATCCAAGGAGATTTAGTCCCACTTCCAATCTGGAACTTCCAATGGTTGCAACAATCCCGCAAGCTTTTGTTGATCGCTCTTAACCTATTGGCATGTAGGACATCTACTCACATAAATGGATATATCCCTCCTCATAGATCTCCACCAGAACGTGCGCTTTAGGTCTTGATACATCTTGCTCACACCAGGATGGATGCAAATCTTTGATTTGTGGCCCTCATCTAAAACTTCTCTTATGAGCTCGGGGGTACTTGGAACACAAATCCGCCCGTGGAATCTAAGAACTCCCTTGCCATCCATTTGAAAGTTCGTGTTTTCACGTTCTTGAATTCTTTCAATCGTTTTTCGAATAAAAGCATCACTTTTCTGAAGAGAGGCGATCTTATCAATCAAAGAAGGGGCGATGATGAGGCTGCAACAATTGCATCCTTTTTACTGAGTGCATCTGCCACACCATTGGCTTTCCCTGGCGTATATAAGATGTCGAGATCATACGCCGCAAGAAATTCTAGCCACCGTTGCTGTCTTAAATTCAAATCCTTTTGATCGAAGAGATATTTCAAAGATTGATGGTCTGTGAATAATTCGAATTTTTCGCCCAAAAGATAATGTCTCCAAATTTTTAAAGCAAAGACTACGGCCAACAACTCTAAGTCATGGACACGATAATTTTTCTCATGCGGCTTTAATTGACGACTTGCATAGGCAACAACCTTGCCCCTTTGCATCAGTACTGCTCCAAGACCACCAGCTTGAGAGGCATCGGTGTAGACTTTTAAATCTTCGTTGCCATCGATGATGGTTAGTACGGGTCCAGTGGTCAAACTCACTTTTAGCTTTTGGAATGCCTTCTCACACTCAGATGTCCAATTGAACTTGGCATGCTTCTTGGTGAGCTTTGTTAACGGGCAAGACAGTTTGGCGAAGTCTTTAACAAATTTCCTGTAATATCCAGCCAAACCTAGGATGCTTCTCACTTCAGTGGGTGTACTAGGCTGCTTCCAATCTCGAGTGGCGGCAATTTTACTTGGGTCCACAGCAATTCCTTCTTTTGACACAACATGGCCCAAGAATTTTACCTCCTCTTGCCAAAATGTGCATTTGGAAAATTTTGCCTTTAAAACATTTCTTCGTAGAATCTCCAACACTTCCCTTAAATGCCCTTCATGCTCCTCCTTAGTTTTAGAATAGATTAGAATATCTTCAATGAAGACTAGTACGAATTTATTTAGGACCTCACGGAAGACCTTATTCATCAAGTCAATAAAGTAGGCTGGAGCATTGCATAGACCGAACGACATCACTAACCATTCATAGAATATGTCAGGACCTCTGAAGGCGGTCAAAGGTATGCATTCTTCGGCTATGCGGAGTTGATGGAAACCTGTGGCTAGGTCCATCTTCGAAAACCACTTGGCTCCATTTAATTGGTCCATTAAATCATCTATGCGAGGCAAGGGGTATTTGTTCTTCAATGTTTGCTTGTTAAGATCGCGGTAATCAACACAGAGTCTTAGAGTACCGTCGGATTTGGGGACAAACACCACAGCTGCACCCCAATTAGAAAAGCTAGGTCGGATGAGTCCTTTCCATAAGAGCTGCTTAGTTTGGGTTTGCAACTCTTCTTTTTCTTTAGGGGTCATCCTTCGAATAACATGGACTACAGGCCTTGCATATGGAACAAGATCAATTCTGAAATCGATTTCTCTTCGCGGCGGTAAATTGTCTACATCTTCAAATACGTCCGCGTAATTTTTGACCACGGGGATCTTTTCTAAAGAAATGGGAGTGACTTCGAGGGAAGACCAAAATGCCTTTCTATCAGATTTTGAGCCATGGCAAGGTATAGCAATAGTGTTTCCGAATCCTGTTTTCACCTTCACCACTCTTTCTGAGCATTGCACTTCAGCGCCAAATTTGGTTAGCCAATCAAGACCAAGGATGATATCAAACTAGGAAAAATTCATAATGATCAAGTTAAATGGAAATTGGAAATAGGAGTAGGAAATAGGCACCCTACAGTATAGATCAAGAGTGGTAGAACCT
Source organism: Allium sativum (assembly GCA_030737875.1). Lineage (NCBI taxonomy): Eukaryota > Viridiplantae > Streptophyta > Magnoliopsida > Asparagales > Amaryllidaceae > Allium > Allium sativum. Next base: position 1,012,593,821 of record CM060913.1, read on the forward strand.
CCTACAGGATTATGAACATTGATTTGTTCCTTGAGACTTCTTTGTTTTAATTTTAATTTCTTAACCGTGTTGCTAGAGATAAAACTTCTTGATGCACCCGTATCAAACAAAGCAGTGACAGGAATGTTTTTAACAGAAATGGTACCATCTAAAACATCAGGCTTACCTGCTCCTTCAGAAGAAGTATGTGTGGAGGAAGGTGATGCACTTGCCCCCTCGTACACATGTGCAATCTGCGCTCCTTTCAACAGCGGACAATTAGGCTTGATATGACCCTTCTTGTGGCAGTTATAGCATTCTTTAGTGTCATCACTTCGGGCCTTCTTTGGATTTCTGCAGTCCTTGCTGTAGTGTCCAAACTTCTGGCAGTTGTAGCATTGCACCTTTGACTTATCATGGGTTTCAACAGCTCCAGAACTGCTTCCTTCAGTCTTCTTCTCGGGTTGTTTCCTTTTATTGTTGGCCAAGCTCCTTTCTCTGTCTTGTTGGGAATTCTTCTTATCATTCTCCTCATATCGACAAGCAAACTCCACCAGCTTATTGAAAGAAAGGTCAATGTGGGCAGTGACTCTATCAATATATTTTCTTGCCAGCCCATTGATGAACCTCTTGTTCTTTTGAAAGTCATCCTGAATCAATTCAGGGGCATAGCGGGGGAGGTCTTCAAATCTTCGTACATATTCTGAGATGGTCTTGTCGCCTTGCTTTAGATTGGCGAACTCGTCATGCAGTCTTTCTACCTCCTGCCTTGGAATGTATTTGTCATTGAAAAGCTCCTTAAACCTTGTCCAAGACATATTATCTGCAGTCCCTCCAACCGTGACTGTGTCCCACTAGTTTTGAGCTTCCTCCTGTAGTAGCCATGAAGCCACTAATCTTTTCCTTTGATCCTCTAGCTCCAATCCTCCAAAAATCTTTTCGCAGTTCCTCAGCCAAGCTTGAGCCCGTGTCGCAGTTTCAGTACCCTTGAATGGCACTCCTCCTAGGTTTTTGAACTTCTTCGCCACCTTAACCAAATGAAAGGGCTGCGGTGGTGGTGGTTGTTGGACAGTGGGCTCCTCGGTTTCGGTAGTATTTTGCCTTCTTCTAGTTCTAGCAGCTCTAGCAGCAGCGGTACTCATTTCTAGTTAGTTCTGTACGGTCAAGGAAAGAGTCAGAACAACTATAATGGTGATTTGAAGAAATGATATAGATAAAAGGATGGATGAAAAGATGATAGAATGACTGACTATTATGTGTTCACATGAAATGTTCGCCATTGAATATTGTGATTCTACGTAAACGAATTATTATAAATATGTTATATTCCAAAGCTAAGTTTAACCAAAGCTCTGATACCAACTGTGATAAGCCCAAACTTCCACGGAATGAAAGTAAGGAATGATCATTTGGAATACAACATAAATACAATAATACAGATCACAGATACAACATAGCATAGAAAATTCATAGAGTAACAACATCATAGCAGCGGAAATATAATGTCATCAACCACAGAAAGTCCACAGTCACAGAATTCTAAATTATTACATCAAGTTTGCATAAAATGAAATAAGTTCCAACTCCAACATAAACAACGTGAAATGAAACAAGTTTGATGTCTGAAATTAAAGAGAGAAAAATGCAATAGTAGCAAATGATAGATGTCTTCAAGCTCCAAGTCATCACCACTCTACGAAAGCAAATCCAAGAAAGATAATAAGCAGCTCCAAAGAAAAGATCCCAAGCAAAGGATGAACCTGTTTACTTGGCTGCCCGTGTAGAAAGGAGGGCACCCGAGTTTGCAAAAAGGTAAAACAAACTTCGAGTCAGTCATGAGACTGGTGTGAGAATCTTTAACTATTTTAACCAAAAGAAATAGGGCAAATTCAAAGACCACGCCGCTAACGCGGAACGGGTTTACATCAATGGATTGCCATGCAGAATTTAAAGTGCCATAACAACAGTAAATAAATTGTAAAATAACGCAATGCTTTTGGAAAAATGGAATCACCATAAGACCCAAGTCTCATCACACAATGCAACGCAAACAAGAGGATAGGGTTTTACCTTATGATGATTGAACATGCTAAATACGGTAAATACGGACGTAGTATTATCATTAGAGTATATAAAAAAAACGTTTCAAAGTAAATGTATAAATCCTAGGAAGAATAGTATCCCATACTACTATGCCTCCATACTAGTAATACAATCTAATTCGTACGGTCGTATTTGGATTTTGGTTTCCATCATGAACCAAGGCTAGGGAGGAGCTCCTTACCGATTGGAGACACTCTAGCTAATGTCTCAAGGTCCCCCGTAGTGAACCCCTGGAAAGCTACAGGGCCGGTCCACACATACAGCTTCGTGGATTAGTTATTCCTGAACACACGTTTCCCGATCCTATAGGACCTGTCATCTGAGGCGCCTCATTCCATCATCCACATAAGTAAAATATCAGCCAGTTTAAGCACTTACACTACTTCTAGCCAGAAAGAAACGTGTTGCTCTCCCTACGTTCCCTTCTCCCGTTTTAGACTCCACCGGGTTGTGAGGCTCGTGAAGTTACGTAATACACAAAGCTATGCTTATTCAAGCTGTGCTTTGATCGTCACCACAAGGTTCTTCTTTTCAACAAAAAACCTTGATCATTGCATCTTAGTATGCCACATTGTCACTCCATACCGTACCATTGATCATCCATCAATATATAAACGGGTGTTAAGCAAAGAATAAATTCTCCACCACCAATATTTATATATTAAACAGAAAATCAATAACATGATATTTAACAGAGTACGATGTCAGACACACCATCCATTTATAAGCTTATGCTTTGGGTCCGAGCGAAAACCAAATCCGTGAATTCAACATGTACGTTTGGGCAATGACCATGACCCTTGAATTGGGAGCAAGTCAAATCAGGGCCTCGATCGTTGTCCTCTCGATGAAAGATTTATGCTCTTCATACATGGTCTTCATACTTCGATTCTTTACGTCGTACGATTATTTGGAATGAGAGTAACTCAGACTTTCCAAATAATCCTCGTATATGCATACTTATTGAAAATCATTCTTATTCATTAATATTAATTTAATTCATTTGAAAATGACGATAATATTACAGCATCCTAAATTCATTTTTTATTTACATTAAAAATGTAAACTTCATCCTTTTGTTTAATTTACATGTGAAAATGAAAATTTGGTTAAATGTCAAATTTCTATTTTTAATTTACATATAAGAATGTAAGGTTTAATTTACAATGCAAATTTTGCTTTTTTTATTTACATTATAAGATGTAATTTTTTTTTATTTACAACGCAAACTTTACTTTTTGTTTACATTATAAAAATGTAATTTTTAATTACAATGCAAACTCTTTCTCATACATACATATGAAATATGTACTTTTATTTTACATTGCAAATCCTCGTTGAAATAAAATCACTACTCATGTTTTGTTCTTTTTTATTTACAAAGAAATGTAAATTTTCTATACATGCTAATTCTCATTTTAATTAATCAGCTACAATTATACTTCCTATTGCGGCGATAAATCAATGTCCTAATTACATTAAAAATAAGTGTAATTTCTTATACGATGCAAATTTCACGTCTTCTAATTACAATAAAAATGTAGTTTTATTTACAATGTAAATTCTATTCTTTAACTATATGATAAAAAGGTAATTTTATTTTCAATGCTTGTTCCCAACTCCTAACTACGTATAGAAAAATGTAATCTTTATTACACCGCAAATTCTTATCTTTCCATTGCATATAAAAATGTAATTTTTAATTTGCAATGTAAATTCTATTTCTAATTACATATAAAGGTGTAATTTTTAGTTTTAATGTGAATCCTACTTCTTTCTTACATTACAAAAATGTAATTTTTAATTTACATTGTAAATCTCATCATATGTTACATATAAAAATTTAATTTTTATAATATGATGGAAATTCATGTTTTAATTACATATAAAAATGTAGTTTTTATCATACGATGCAAACTCCTATTCTAATTACATAGAAAAATGTAATTTTTTTTAATCATACGGTGTAAATTCATATTTTAATCACATTAAAAATAATGTAATTTTCATGCGGTGAAAATTCCTACTTTATTTACATTAATAAAAATGTAAATTTTCATACGATAAAAGTTCCTACTTTATTTACATTAATAAAAATGTAAATTTTCATTACATGTCAAAATCCTACTTTATTTTTGCATATGAAAAATGTAAATTTCACTTACACTGTAAATCCTACCTTTAATTACATATGAAAAATGTAATTTTTTTTATCCTATTTACATTAAGGGAAATGTAAATATCCTTTTATCCTTATTCTCATCATTAACATTGGAATTTTGTAATTTAATGTTTTCATGGCTTTGACTAACACGAATGGTTATTCTATTTACACAAGTCATCATACAAGGTGATGTATTCCATAACATGAACAAGATGATATATTTTTATACATGATTCATATCAACAAGGCATGCTTCGACAAATTCAAACAAGATGAATATCTAAATTTTCCACCTCATATCAATATATAATTTTAACTAAGAGATCTGAAATTTTAATTACAGATTTATAATCTAAACTAACAGATCTATAATTTTAAAATAACAGATCTATAACTTTAACTGACAGATCTATAGTTATACCTTCACAAATTAACAGATCTACCATTCAACCCACATCACATCGCACATTTAATTTGCTAACAAATCAGAGATTTAAATAGCTAGAAAAGTCATGATTAAATTTATTCAATTATATAAATCAGAATCTCACCTTGATTTAAGTGGAATCAAAAATCAACAGAGAATCAGAAATCGTTCCAATCAGTTTCAGCAAAGCCTATTTGTCGTCACGGTTCCGTCGGATCTGAAATTATCAAATTCGGAGTTCTTATGCGTTAATTATCAATTTTTAATTTACAATTACTTTTTACAACTGCAGTTGCCACAGATAGAAGCGTGACAAATTCTGAAATTGTTCATACCTTAAGTTCTTAGTTTGTTCAAATCTTTGGATCGAGATAACTCGAGCTACGGTTGATGGTTTTAGGTGCCGTTTGTTGGAGAGTGACCACCTTGGAGAGGCGCACGCACGCCGAGAAGCAGGGGAGGCGTGGTTCGTCATGGTGGGCCCGGCGGTGGGATTTTCGGCGCGGGTTTCGAGGGTCGGGGCGGGCTAACGGGGGCACGAGGGGAGGTAATTCTTGTCGGAGATGGAAGAGGAGAGAAGGAGCTTCGGAGATTGTCCTATGGGGTGGTCTACAATGGAGTGAGGAGGGAGGAATCGAAGGAGGAAGTTTTGAGCAAGAAGAGGGCGGCGGCTGGAAAGCATCGGGGAAGAAAGGGTACTGTGCATCGTGTATTTATACATGTATTGAGGCGTATTTTATTTTTATTTTTACTTAATTTAATCCGAAAATTAGAGTTTTTCGTCCAATCACCAAACGGATCCCAACGACTGTCGAACAATAGGTTTTGACGTCTTCTGAATGCAATGGCGCTAGTGCCGAGGTCTAATTCTGAAGTTTACAGTATGTTTTCTTTATTTTCAAATTAATTCTTTAATATTAAATTCGAACGTACTTCTAAATTTTACCGAAGTCGAATACTAGCTAAGAAAAATCCAGAAAAATCATTTTTGATTATGTTTTGACGATACGGTCCTAACAAAACTAATTTCGTCGAATTCTGGGATCGTTTGAAAAATGGCCATTTTCTGGTCGATCCAATTTAACTCCAATTGACCAAAACACATTTTCTTTGCCACGCTCACATATTAACTTCAAAAATTATGAAATTTGAAACCTTGCAATAATTTGACATCCCGGATCCAACAAAAGTGGTTTCGTCGAATTCCGAGGTCGTATGCAAAATGTCTATTTTCAAGGGCGATATAATCTCTATAGCGACCTTTCTGAAATTTTATTTGACCACAACTTTTGATTCCCGCTATGAAACTTCGATTTTTCAGATTCATTAGAAATATATTTATTAACAGATTTAGATATTTTTGGTTTCACCAAAATCCGATTCATCCTGCATCCTATACAATCAGTTAAAGTTCATCTTTGACTTTTCAAACTACCGTTTTTTTTCTAATTCCTTTTATAATTAAATTAAACACATTCGTATTAAATCCAATCAAAATAAATTTCTAGTCATTTTTATTTAAAATAATTCATTTCAACTATTTAAACACCTTTAAAATCTCTAAAATGAATATTTTAAATTGGCCCCAAATTCCGGGTTGTTAAAGAAATCCTCCTTTTTATGTAAATGAAACATTCAGAATAAAACATTGTTATACGAAATGTTTACATTGAAAACATCATTTTTAATGTAAATGAAACATAAAAAGATTACATTATTTTAATGTAATAAAAGAAATGTCTTGATATGAAATTTATATCTTTAATGTATGTCAACCATAAAAATAAACATTGACAAATAAAAATGTATTGGCATTAACATTTACATTTTAAAAGTAAATGCAACATTTAAAAATAAACATTTTGAAAATAGAATGTATTGCCACTAAAAATTTACATTTTAGTGTAAACAAAACATTGAAAATGACCTTTGGTATACTGGAATGCCTTTACTTTTAAAATATATTTTCAATGTAATGCGACATTAAAAATAGCCATTTGTTATATAGAAATGTATTGATATTGAAATATACATTTTTATTGTAAAAGCAACATTTAAAAATAAATAGTTTAAAATATAAATGTATTAATGTTGAAACTCACATTTTAATGTAAACAAAACATTAAAAATGTTCATTGCTATATAAAATATGTTTCTTTGAAGTTCAAATTTTTAATGAAATAAAGATTTCATTTGAAAGTTTACATTTTGTAACGTAAACATACATTGAATCGGAAGATTACATTTTGCAATGTAAACATACATTGAATCGGAAGATTACAGTTTGCAATGTAAACATACATTGAATTGAAAGATTATATTTTGCAAATGTAAAGAGTATATTAAATGTAATTAAAGAATGAAAAGAAAAATTACATTTTTCAATGTAACTAAAGAATGAAAAGAAAAATTATATTTTTTCAATGTAATTAAAGAATGAAAATATAAAATTACATTTTTCAATGTAATTAAAGAACGAAAGAAAAATTACATTTTTTAATGCAATTAAAGGATGACAGGAAAGATTACATTTTTCAATGCAATTAAAGAATGAAGGAAAGAATTTACATTTTTCAATGTAAATAGAGAATGAAATGGAAAATTACATTTTCAATATAGATAAAGAAAGAAAAAAAAGATTACATTTTTAATGTAACCAAAGGAACAAATAAGAAGGATTACATTTTCAGGGAAATCAGAGAAATGAATAAAAATAAAATTTTCATTTTTAATGTAATATATGATTTCATATATAAAAGAAATCCATGTTGAATTGAAATTGGTGTTGAAATCGTTGAATGATTTATATTTATATATTTATATATAAATATAAATTAAACTAAAATGAATCGCGCCGCTGTAGTTCGCGTTTTGAAATCGTAACTTCAAACGATTATACGGGAAGATCCGACCGTCGGATTTTCCCAAAACTGGAACCGTTGGGTTCGTTTTGGAAAGATCTTTCCAACGATATAAAATTCGCTAAGATCCAACGGTTAGATTTTGAGAAATGTGTAAATCAAATTTTGGTAAAAACAGCGCTAGGGCCATGTAATGACCCGTAGCGTCGTTTAATTAAAAATGGTATTTTTTGAAATAAATAAAAATAGCGATAAATCGTTATAAAATATTATAAACGATATGGAATGAAAATTAATGTTTTAAAGCATATATATTCGAGAATTATTTGAAAAGTCCGAGTTAATTCTCATTTCAAATAATTATACGATGATTGGAAATCGATGATTTGATGACGGCGATTGAAGATCGGCGATCTTCACATCGAATGGAGGACTACTAATGCCTTGGACTAATTTTCTCCCAGGAAAGGGTAACAGTGGAAGTTGTCTGGACGTACTTGTTGATTGTCCAAATTAGCGAGCACCTCTCTTCCGTATTGGACATATGGGACGAGGAATAAGGTGTCTCTGGTTTCGTTCAGACCCAGAATGGACTTGTAAATGGATGTGTGTCTGACATTGGATTTCATTCCATGTAAATTGATTCCTATTTAATATATATCTGTTGGTGGCAGAGATTTTATTCTCTTGCTTAACACCCTTCTCTGAGACGCACGAGCTCAGAGGTTATATATTAATAGTTATCGATCGCATAGCGTGAATTGTCAGTGTGGCATACCAAGATGCAAATGATCAAGGCTTACTGTTGAAAAGCAGAGCCTTGTGGTTGATGATCAAAGCACAACTTTAATGTAGCATAGCTTTGTGTATAGCATTACTTCACGAGCATCATACCACGGTATGAACCAGAAACGGGAGAAGGACCCCAGGGAGAGCATGCGTTTCTTTCTTGCTAGAAGTGGTGTTTGGGTTTTACAAGCCCATATATTTTTACTTATGTGGATGATGGAAAGCGAGGTACCTCAGATATTGAGTCCTTAGTTGCTCTATTTACGCCCCATAGGGCGGGGAGGCGTATTGTTCAGGCATAACTAACCCACTAACATATTTATGGACCAGCCTTGGCACTCCTTGATGTAGTTGTGGCTGTATCCTGGAACATGGTTGGCTAGATTGTCTCGAATTCGGTAAGGGCTATCTCTTGCCTTGTTTCATGATGGAAATCCAACTTCCAATACGATCCATACAGTTTTGATTGTAAACCTATATTTGGCGACATAGTATATGTTAGCTATGCCGTCTATGATTGATACGTTATGGTTGAAATGTTTTTGAAACATATACGCACTAATAATAATATCAAATCCGTTTTTATCGTATCACGCATTTTAGACCATTATAAGGTAAAACTCTACCCTCCGGTTTGCGTTGAATTGTGTGATGGGACTTGAGTCTTATAATGGCTTCATTTTTCTAAAATGCATTGCGTTGTTTTGACGATTTACTTTATTTCATGCACTGGCAATCCATTGGAGTAAACCTGTTCCATGTTAGCAGCGTGGTCCTGTGATTAGCCTTATTATTAAATAGGTTAATTAGATTTCTCATACCAGTCCCATGACTGACTCATAGTTTGTTTCACTTTGCAAACTCGGGTGCCCTCTTTTCTACACGGGTAGCCTTGTATACATGTTTTTAGCAGACTCATTTTAGATAGCAATGGAGCTGAAGATGGATACTGTCATTTCTATTATGTTGTTCAGACTTCACTTTGTATATTATGTTTATTCCGCTGAAGACATTTTATATTAAGTTGAAAACTGTATTTTGTACTAAGTATGATCCTATTATGCTGTGTAACTCTAATGATATTATTTCCAGTGTAATTTGATATACATTTTCTATTGTAATTCTATATTTCTGTTTTGTTGTTACTGTTTATGTGTTATATTTCAATGATTATCCTTACTTTCATACTACGGGAGTTTGGGGTCATCACAATGGTTAAATATAACATATTAAAATAGCGTAATTGGGATCACATTTTTACCCTTACACCGTTTATAATACCGTAGTCTATAAAGATACCGTAAAATCCACAATATGTAGTGGCTATCAGAGGTCACTCCACAGTTACGGTACAAATCAATGTTGTTGGGGGCTCGATCAGGATAATATGACAAGGTACACGAGGAATTCCCAGAGTAGGAATATACTAGTTGCATTCCCAGACTGGTAGTAACGCATAGGCGCGACTTCCGCCCACCTCGAACAACATTCCCAAATCACGGATGCGCATCAAATCAATCAAACCGAGGGACTATAGTAATAAAGGAAGAAGTGTGTAACAACAAGTATTTCACCCGGACCTAATCGATTGCTAAATCGACCAAGACCGTTCGAATCCCGCATACGCTAACTCTAGGCATACAACACATCAGAACAAATAACAGAAGACTTTTATAAACATCATAATAATGTTAAATCAGAGTACATAATATATCAGAGTACATCGAAAAATAATAATACAGCGGAATATTAATTTACAATAAATTTAATATAATGCCGTGGAAACTAACACAGCGGAAGACTATCAATGCTCTGGATACAGCTTTAAGTTTTGATCCAGAATCCTACTCAATAAATAAATATCTGCAAAACAAGCCACTAAACTGCCCGTTTGGAAATAGGGCACCCGAGTTTGCAAGTGAAACAAACCACGAGTCAGTCATGGGACTGGTATGAGAAATCTTACTTGACTTATCGAACAAGTCTAATCACAGGACCACGCCGCTAACGCGGAACGGGTTTACTGCATTGGACTGCAGTGCGTAAAATAAAGTAAATCTCTTGAACAACGCAAGAGTCAAGTCTCATCGCACAATGCAAAGAAAATCGGAGGATAGAGTTTTACCTTATAATGGTCAAACATGATGGATATGTATAAAGCAAAAATCATTTGATATTATTATCAGTGTCTAATCAGTTTAAAAACAATTTCAAAGTAAATGTATCAATCCTTGATGGCATAGTACCCCATCTTACTATGTCGCCATATATAGGTTTACAATCAAATCCGTAATGTCGTATTAGAAATCGGGTTTCCATCATGAGTCGAGGCTAGGAATCATCGTCACCGATTTCGAGACACTCTAGCAAATGCCTCAGGACTCGGACGCTGGCGAACCCTGATTAGCGGTAGGGCCGGTCCACGCATACTTTAGTGGATTAGATATTCCAGAATAATACGTTTCCTGATCCCGTTGGGCCTATCACTTGGCCAGTAGCGACCAATATCCGAGGGCCCTCACAATCCATTATCCACATAAGTAAAAATGTTTGGGCTTCATACCATGACTGTAACGACCCGTATTCTACGCACCATAGGACCGTAGGATATTTGTTTCTTTCACATACGAAGTCGTATGGTCATGTAACTTTGGGAGACGACTATTGGGGTCATTTCCCATGTTCATGATTTTTCCCAATTTTTAAATGACCATTTTACCCCTAGTTGGTACTGTTTTGGCCATAACTTCTGATTGGAAAGGAATTTTGACCTGAAACCACTTCCATTAGCTCCGGACGATGGTTTCTCTTTCTGTAGAGTGGTCACGTTAGCCAAACGGACTCACTGTTTGGGAGATATGGCTGAAACAAGTTTCAGATGGTGAAAAACAGCTTAATTAGGCTTAACCGGGTGATTAGCAGCTAGGCCCAGAGGGAAATTTCGGGTTTAGAGGTATAGGAGGACTGATTAGGGTTAGGAAATCACTTTCATTTCAGTTTTGAGCCGCCACAAACCTTCTTGAGACCTTAGTAATGGCTTCCATCCTCTAAAACCACTCCAAAACAAATTTTTAGTGAAGATTAAGCCTAAACTACATCAAAGCAAGGCCAAATAGCAACAAAGCAAGGTTGGAGCTGCTGCTATACATAGGAATTCGACCCAAACAGAGAGTATTTCAGATTTGGTGTTTTATTTTGTGGCCAAGGTGAGTGATTTGCATAGTTTTTGCACTAATTACGGTAATTAAGGGTAATTAGTGAAGATTAGCGAATTTATACACTAAAAAATTTTGGAAAAATATTTAGAAATTTGAAAATAATATTTTATGCCTCTGTTAGAAAATTTAGACGATTTGATTAAGTTTTACTAAGTATGTGCTTAAACATGATTAAGAGGGATTATGGGAAAATGTGAGGTTTTAGCCACTTTTGATCCATTTTGATTCATTTGAATCGTTGTTTTGCTGTTTGTGGTTGCTATTACATGTTGCTATGACTCTATGGTGTGTTTTATGATTTATTAGAAGTGTTAGATTTGTCAAAAACGTCGTCGAATGGCGTAAACAAGTTGGTGGAAAAAGTTGCAGAAAGTTGTGCAGGGCTTCGGATCGGATCGGATGTGGGCTCGGATAGGATATGTGAACTGGGCAAGAAACCCGAACCGGAGTCTGGCACAAAAGAGACTTGGCAAAAAGGAGGGCCATGTTGGTTAAGTTGGGGATCGGATCGACTTGAAGACGCAGGGCTCGGGTCGGAAGTAAACACTTGGGAGAACTAGCAAGAGGGAAGGCCACGCGGATCAGATGGCAAGGAGGGATCGGATCAGAATATGTGAAGAAACGAGGGAGCGGATCGGAACGGAGGCACGAACTGGAAGGGAGGACACCCGACCCGACCCGGAGGAGGACACCCGACCCGAAGTGGAATAACCGACCCGAACCGATGCGACGCTGTGGACCCGAACCGAACTGCTACAGGAGAAGACTACGAACCGACCTGGAGTAGAGGACCCGACCCGAACCGATGGCTAGAAGGAGAACCCGACCCGACCCAGTATTGACCAATAACCCGAGATGCAAAGGAAGTCCAAATGAGAAGTTAGAGCTCCAGATTCAGATGGGAATCAACGAGTTCGCTTCATGGTTGGGCTTTGCTGCGAGACGCATGCCAAGGGGTTATCGACGTCTATAGCTTTGGACCACTATGGTAGGAGGTACGAAGGCGGATTCAGGGCCATTATGGCATCGGTAGAACCAAGGGCTACAACCAATGAAGTAGGTCATTGAAATGTTTGGTCATGACTCCATATGTTTAGCTTGGTCATAGCAGGGTTTCTACAAGTCGGGATTCGCCGTTACCTCAAGTCGTCTAGTGTCCCAAAGTGGTAGATATCGTATGCTTTACGCACTGAGTGAGAGATGTGAGGATGGTTGCTATGGATGATTTGTTTGCTATCATTGTGACATGCACACCCCACCCTCGTATTCTTACACTATTTATTATGGCACCTTAGAGTATTGTACGGTATGTGGTACTAACTCTTTGGTTGCAGGTTCAGGTATGGTTTAGTATACCTGCTATCATTCTGTTTAGATGCTTATCGCTCATACCAGGCTTTATGTCTGACCCAGAGTTTTATGTCTCCTCTTATTACTCTGGGTGCTCACACGAGCAGACTAGAGACAGGTTAGCTGGTGATGCACAGGTAGATGATCCGGAGACGAGCAGGAGGCTTCCACATAATATATATATATATAGTATTCTCCCTGTGTTGTTGAAGATCACTGCTTGGGCATTGGTGGTGTATCTTCTACTTTAGCTTTCTTTTGTTTAGAGACAGTAAATTTGGAAAATTGTAATAAGCTGTATTTGGATTTCCGCTGCTCTGATGATTGATGTTGATTTTAGTTATCAGCTTATGCACTGTCTCACCTGTTTTATGTCAAGTATATTATTATTATATTTTATTCCATGCGCTATGAGACATTATACAGGTTCCTTGATTAGTTCATTCCCTTCTTTCCTTTCTTTGGCGACCGTTCCGTGCTAGTCGGGGCATGTGTACAGCGCACTTCCGGAGGGAATGCAGGCTGGTGCGGAGCGGGCCGTCACACTTGGTATCCGAGCCCTAGTTTGCGTAGTTAACCTAGGGAAGTTATCAGGGAGGGATAATATACGTATACGAGAGAGCGTATTTGTGATTTCTTTTGTTTTTAAAAGCTATATATATATACTATTACTAGTATAAGGATGAAGTCGTACTGCACTAGCACCACTATGGAGTCGTTAATCGTTTCCCTTTACAGATTGACGATGAGCCGATATGTTAGAGGTACCGGTAGAGGGGCCAATAATGGGAATGTTGCTGACATGAGGACGATGTTTACTGACCTCATGAGAGAGATGCTTAGAGATGTACAGAGGGCAGCTCCCAATGGTGGAAATGGTGGTGGTCCAATAGTGCAGGCGCCAAGAGTCGACTTCGCCAAGCTGAATAAGGATTATACTAGTCTTGGTGGGAAGCCGTTCCACGGAACGGAGTCGGCTACGGATGTTCAGGATTGGTTGGATAGTTGCGAACGTATCTTCGAGGATTTGGGTATCGAGGATGCGATGAAGAGAAAGCTAACGTCCCGTCAGCTGCAAGGGCGGGCAATGAATTGGTGGAATGCTATAAATGCAGCCACTCCCGAAGATCAGATTACTTGGGAGCAGTTTAAGGCTCGCTTTAGCGAGAAGTTCATTCCAGCTGCTCAGAAGTCAGTGCTGTTTAAGAAGTTCTTGGAGCTCAAGCAGAATGGCAGAGCTGTCTCGGAGTATATTGCTAAATTTGACACTGTGTCAAAATATGGGTTATCTCTTATTGATACTGCCGAGAAAAAGAATGAGAAATTCATAGCTGGTTTGGATCAGTACTTGGGGGAAAAACTTATTAACCACATCGATGAGACGTTTGAATCGATTGTGGGGAAAGCATTAAGATCAGAAAGTCTCTACCCTAAGCCGAAGACTGAGATTGCATCCGCAGATGAGCCAAAGCCACAAGCAAGTGGTGGAGGCAAGAGTGGTTCCCAGAATAATAGAAAGCAGAATCAGACTAAGGATGGCCAGAAGAAAAAGAATAAGCAAGATGTGGAGTGCTTCAGCTGTGGTAAGAAGGGCCATTATGCTAGTAATTGTCGGGCCAAGCCAGCGGATAGGAAGTGCTTCAACTATGGCCAAATGGGACATCACAAGGACAAGTGTCCGCAACCCCCTAAAGAAAAGCAAATAGTGAAAGCCTACGCCCTTAATGCTATTCCTTCTTCGTCGAATGCCCCAACAGTGGCGGAGAAGGGAAAGAATGTCGTCATTCAAGGTATGCTTTCTGTTTACGATGTTCCTGTTAGAGTTTTGTTTGATACCGGAGCTTCCAGTTCTTTCATATCTATTGACCTGGTAGATAGGTTGGGATTGGAGCCCGAGATTGTCGATAGACCTTTAGTAGTGACGAACCCGATTGGTGGTTCTACTATCCTTAGCATGATTTGTCGTAATGTGGTCTTATCGAGTCATGGATGCATGTTTGTTTGTGATTGCTTTGTTTTGGGCTTTACTGGGTTTGGTATTATTTTGGGAGTAGATTGGCTCCGAAGATACGGGGTGGTGGTAGACTGTGAGGGCTTTTTGGTGACAGCTAGAGCGGATGATGGGTGGAGGATAGTGTTTGGTGGTCTACCCAGTGAGGGGGTATTGGCTAGTTTTCTAAACTCCCTCGACATTCCGCATAGTGAGTTGTCAGGTTTGCCCGTGGTTGGCCAGTATCCGGATGTTTTCGAAGAAGTGACCGGAATTCCACCGCACCGAGAGATTGAGTTCCGTATTGATTTGGTAAAAGATGCCAGGCCTATAGTGATGCCACTTCGTCGTATGGCACCGAGAGAGCAGCGAGAGCTCGAGGTGCAAGTCAGCGATCTTTTGAAGAAGGGATTTATCAGAAGGATCTGAATGGGGAGCACCAGTTGTATTTGCTACCAAGGCGGATGGTTCCCTTCGTTTGTGTGTAGACTACCACAAATTGAATAAAGTAACGAGGAAGAACAAGTATCCTCTACCGCAGATAGATGATTTGTTCGATCAGTTGAGTGGCGCGAGATTATTTTCACAGTTGGATCTCGCGACAGGTTTTCATCAGCTTAGAGTGGAAGCTGAGAGTATAGCTAAAACGGCATTTCGAACGCTGTCCGGATTTTATGAGTGGTTGGTCATGCCATTCGGGCTGACCAATGCCCCAGCATATTTTGTGGATCTTATGAATAGGGTATTCAGAGATCAGTTGAATAAGTTTGTCCTTGTGTTCGTTGATGATATTTTGGTCTATTCGAGGACAGAGGAAGAACACAAGGAACATTTAAGAGTAGCGATGGAGGTGTTGAGAAAACACCAATTGAAAGCAAAGTTTTCTAAGTGTCACTTCTGGAAGAGGGAAGTGAGGTTCTTGGGCCATGTTGTATCAGAGAATGGGATTGCCGTGGACCCGGCGAAGGTGGCTACGGTACAAGATTGGCCTACGCCCAAGAACGCAACAGATGTAAGAAGTTTCTTGGGATTAGCCGGATATTATCGTAAGTTTATCCAAGGTTTCTCCAAGATAGCAGCACCATTGACCCAGTTGAACAAGAAGATCAAGCTTTTGTCTTGGATGAAAGGTGCGAAAATGCATTCAAAAGTCTAAAGGACAAGTTGACAAGCGCACCAGTGTTAGTCATTCCTAAGGGGGATGAAGAGATGACGGTATACACGGATGTCTGTGGTACCGGACTGGGTGCTGTATTGATGCAAGGCGGTAGGGTTGTAGCTTATGCAAGTTGGCAATTGAAACCGCACGAGAAAAGATACCCTACCCATGATTTAGAATTGGCAGCGATCGTGTTCGCGTTAAAGATGTGGAGACACTATCTCTTGAGAGAAAGATTTGAGCTGTTTACATATCATAAGTCGTTAAAGTATCTCTTCTCTCAGAAAGATCTGAATCTCCGTCAGCAGAGATGGTTAGAGTTCTTAGCTTCCTATGTTTTTGACATCGCATACACACCGGGAAAGGGCAATGCAGTGGCTAATGCATTGAGTAGAAGACATGCCAGTTTAGGGGCTATGTTCCTTGAATGGAAGCAACTGGAGTATATCGCTGGGTTTGATTTCAGACCAAAGTGCGAATTGGATCCAGAAATGTTAGCAAGTTTGATGATCAGACCCACTTTGATTGAGCGGATCGGCTCTAGTCAGAGGGACGATCCTAACCTATTGGAAATCATCTCCAAGTTAGAGATGGGTATCGATGAGGAGACGAACAAGTATGGGCTTGATCGAGATGGATGGCTTAGAAAGAATGGAAAGCTTGTTGTACCCAATGTCAATGGATTGAGAGATGAAGTGCTTAGAGAATGTCATCACTCAAAACTGACTATACACCCCGGTGGTAACAAGATGTATCGAGACATGAAGCAGACCTACTACTGGGAAGGGATGAAAAGAGACATTGGGAAGTTTATATCCAAATGCATGAATTGCCAGCTAGTTAAAGCTGAGCAAAAGAAGCCTAGTGGGTTGTTACAGCCATTAGAAATTCTCGAATGGAAATGGGAGCAAGTCTCGATGGATTTCATCGATGGTTTATCAAGGACTAGATCGGGACATGATAGCATTTGGGTGATTGTGGACCGATTGACTAAAAGTGCAAGATTTATACCAGTCAAATCGACCAAAACGGCAGCCAAGTTGGCAGAATTGTATATGAAGTGGGTAGTGAGATTTCATGGGGTACCTAAAATCATTGTGAGTGACCGAGACCCGTTGTTCACTAGTGGGTTTTGGAAGAGCTTACAAGAGGCTCTAGGGTCAGAGCTACATCTCAGTACCGCATATCATCCTCAGACCGATGGTCAGACGGAGAGGGTGAATCGTATTTTGGAAGATCTCTTGAGAGCATGTATATTGGATTTTGGTGGATCATGGGATGACCATTTGCATCTAGTAGAATTTGCATATAATAATAGCTACCAATCCAGTATCGGGATGGCTCCGTTTGAAGCTTTGTACGGAAGACCGTGCAACTCACCATCATGTTGGATAGAGACTGGCGAGAAGTTTATGCTTGGACCAGATGTGGTGAGGGAAACTTCAGATAAAATCAAGATCATTCAACAACGAATGAAGGCTGCCCAAGATAGGCAGAAGAGTTATGCTGATAAGAGAAGAAGAGACTTAAAATTCTCCGTTGGCGACTTGGTGTTTGTCAAGATTTCTCCGTTGAAGAGCATAATACGATTTGGCAGGAGAGGCAAGTTGGCACCAAGATTCGTTGGCCCATTCCCTATTCTTGAACTAGTCGGGAATTTGGCATATAGAATTGACTTACCAGAGAAAATGGCGGGAGTTCACAATGTATTTCATGTTTCCCAACTAAGGAAGTTCGTTCACGACCCAGATATAACTATTTCACCTGATCAGTTAGAGGACTTCGAAGTAGAACCCGAGGCGCTTGGGAACCGCAAGCCGGCCCGTATTGTCGAGCACGACATGAAACAACTTCGAAGGAAGGCGGTGAAGCTAATCAAGGTTCAGTGGGGCGAGGACGAGAATGATTGTACTTGGGAGACAGAGGGGAACATTAGGAAGACTTATCCAGAACTCTTTGCCTGGTAAGATTTTGACTTCGATTTAGTTTTCCGCATGCTAGGGTAGGCTTGTTTGTTTGTTTTGCATGTTTGATTGTTGTATACGGCTGTTAGGAATGCGGGATCTTTTGTATGTTCTGGGTTAAGGAATTTCGGGGACGAAATTTCTTAAGGGGGGAGAGTGTAACGACCCGTATTCTACGCACCATAGGACCGTAGGATATTTGTTTCTTTCACATACGAAGTCGTATGGTCATGTAACTTTGGGAGACGACTATTGGGGTCATTTCCCATGTTCATGATTTTTCCCGATTTTTAAATGACCATTTTACCCCTAGTTGGTACTGTTTTGTCCATAATTTCTGACTGGAAAGGAATTTTGACCTAAAACCACTTCCATTAGCTCCGGACGATGGTTTCTCTTTCCGTAGAGTGGTCACATTAGCCAAACAGACTCACCGTTTGGGAGATATGGCTGAAACAATTTTCAGATGGTGAAAAACAGCTTAATTGGGCTTAACCGGGTGATTAGCAGCTAGGCCCAGAGGGAAATTTCGGGTTTAGAGGTATAGGAGGACTGATTAGGGTTAGGAAATCACTTTCATTTCAGTTTTGAGCCGCCACAAACCTTCTTGAGACCTTAGTAATGGCTTCCATCCTCTTAAACCACTCCAAAACACATTTTTAGTGAAGATTAAGCCTAAACTACATCAAAGCAAGGCCAAATAGCAACAAAGCAAGGTTGGAGCTGCTGCTATACATAGGAATTCGACCCAAACAGAGAGTATTTCAGATTTGTTGTTTTATTTTGTGGCCAAGGTGAGTGATTTGCATAGTTTTTGCACTAATTACGGTAATTAAGGGTAATTAGTGAAGATTAGCGAATTTATACGCTAATAAATTTTGGAAAAATGTTTAGAAATTTGAAAATAATATTTTATGCCTCTGTTAGAAAATTTAGACGATTTGATTAAGTTTTACTAAGTATGTGCTTAAACATGATTAAGAGGAATTATGGGAAAATGTGAGGTTTTAGCCACTTTTGATCCATTTTGATTCATTTGAATCGTTGTTTTGCTGTTTGTGGTTGCTATTACATGTTTCTATGACTCTATGGTGTGTTTTATGATTTATTAGAAGTGTTAGATTTGTCAAAAATGTCGTCGAATGGCGTAAACAAGTTGCTGGAAAAAGTTGCAGAAAGTTGTGCAGGGCTTCGGATCGGATCGGATGTGGGCTCGGATAGGATATGTGAACAGGGCAAGAAACTCGACCCGAACCGGAGTTTGGCACAAAAGAGACTTGGCAAAAAGGAGGGCCATGTTGGTTAAGCTGGGGATCGGATCGACTTGAAGACGCAGGGCTAGAATCGGAAGTAAACACTTGGGAGAACTAGCAAGAGGGAGGGCCACGCGGATCACATGGCAAGGAGGGATCGGATCGGAATACGTGAAGAAACGAGGGAGCGGATCGGAACGGAGGCACGAACTGGAAGGGAGGACACCCGACCCGACCCGGAGGAGGACACCCGACCCGAAGTGGAATAACCGACCCGAACCGATGCGACGCTGTGGACCCGAACCGAACCGCAACAGGAGAAGACTACGAACCGACCTGAAGTAGAGGACCCGACTCGAACCGATGGCTAGAAGGAGAACCCGGCCCGACCCAGTATTGACCAATAACCCGAGATGCAAAGGAAGTCCAAATGAGAAGTTAGAGCTCCAGATTCAGATGGGAATCAACGAGTTCGCTTCATGGTTTGGCTTTGCTGCGGGACGCGTTCCAAGGGGTTATCGACGTCTATAGCTTTGGACCACTGTGGTAGGAGGTACGAAGGCGGATTCAGGGCCATTATGGCATCGGTAGAACCAAGGGCTACAACCAATGAAGTGGGTCATTGAAATGTTTGGTCATGACTCCATATGTTTAGCTTGGTCATAGCAGGGTTTCTACAAGTCGGGATTCGTCGTTACCTCAAGTCGTCTAGTGTCCCAAAGTGGTAGATATCGTATGCTTTACGCACCGAGTGAGAGATGTGAGGATGGTTGCTATGGATGATTTGTTTGCAATCATTGTGACATGCACACCCCACCCCCGTATTCTTACACTATTTATTATGGCACCTTAGAGTATTGTACGGTATGTGGTACTAACTCTTTGGTTGCAGGTCCAGGTTCAGGTATGGTTTAGTATACCTGTTATCATTATGTTTAGATGCTTATCGCTCATACCAGGCTTTATGTCTGACCCAGAGTTTTATGTCTCCTCTTATTACTCTGGGTGCTCACACGAGCAGACTAGAGACAGGTAAGCTGGTGATGCACGGGTAGATGATCCGGAGACGAGCAGGAGGCTTCCACGTAATATATATATAGTATTCTCCCTGTGTTGTTGAAGATCACTGCTTGGGCATTGGTGGTGTATCTTCTACTTTAGCTTTCTTTTGTTTAGAGGCAGTAAATTTGGAAAATTGTAATAAGTTGTATTTGGATTTCCGCTGCTCTGATGATTGATGTTGATTTTAGTTATCAGCTTATGTACTGTCTCACCTGTTTTATGTCAAGTATATTATTATTATATTTTATTCCATGCGCTATGAGACATTCTACAGGTTCCTTGATTAGGTCATTCCCTTCTTTCCTTTCTTTGGCGACCGTTCCGTGCTAGTCGGGGCATGTGTACAGCGCACTTCCGGAGGGAATGCAGGCTGGTGCAGAGCGGGCCGTCACAATGACACCACTTCTAGCTAGAAAGAAGCGCAAGTCCTCCCTATGGTCCTCATTCCGTTTTTGACTCATACCGGGGTGTGAGGCTCGCGAAGTAATGCTATACACAAAGCTATGCAAAATAAAGTTGTGCTTTGATCATCAACCACAAGGCTCTTCTTTTGAACAAAAGTCTTGATCATTTGCTTCTTAGCATGCCACGTTGACAATCCACGCCATGCGACTGATGTCTATCAATGTATAACGTCTAAGCTCGTACGTCTCAGAGAAGGGTGTTAAGCAAGAGAATAAATTCTCCGCAACTAAACAAATATATATTTAATAGAAATCAATTCACATAGAACGAAATCCAATGTCAGACACACATCCATTTACAAGTCTGCTCTGGGTCTGAACGAAACAGAAGACACCTTATTTCTCGTCCCGTATGTCCAATACGGAAGAGAGTTTCTCGCATATCCGGACAATCAACAAGTACGTCCGGACAACTACCACTATAACCCTTTACTCGCAGCTACCAAATTCAAGGCATCAGTAGTCGTCCATTCGATGTGTAGATCGCCGGTCTTCGACCACCGTCTTCAATGTCTTCGATTTTAAATCATCATATAATTTTTTGAAATGAGTTTTAACTCGGTCTTTTCAAAACATATATAATTCAAATCATTTCATATCGTTAATAATATTTTATAATGATATATCGCCATTTCTAGTCATAAAAAAATAGCCCATTTATTTCGAATGACGTTTCAGGTCATTACGCGGTCCTGGGGCCGTTTTTATCGAAATTTGAATTAAACATTTCTCGAAATCTAACCGTTGGATCTTAACAAATTTAATATCGTTGGAAAGATCTTTTCAAAGCGAACCCAAAGGTTCTAGTTTTGGAAAAATCCGACAGTCGGATCTCTCGGTATAATCGTTTAAAGTTACGATTCTGAAATGCGAACTACCATGCTTGGTTCGTTTTATTTAAATTTAAATTTATATATTATATATTATATATTATATATATATATACAATTCGCTTGATGATTTTAACGTGTTAAAAATAATGTTTTAATCAAACAAGATCATATTCTAACATATGATTCTTTTATTCTAATTTAACATGATAAAAATGTCATTTTTAATAACATAACATGTTTTACCTAAAATCCTTTTAATTATAATATAACATATTAAAAATGTGCTTTTAAATGACAAAACATGATTAACATATAATTCTTTTTATTCTACTATAACATATTAAAATGTTCTTTTAAATGATAAAACATGATTAACATGTAATTCTTTTTGTTCTACTCTAACATATTGAAATGTCCTTTTAAATGACAAAACATGATTAACATATTATTCTATTTATTCTAATTTAATATATTAAAATGTCCTTTTATATGACAAAACATGATTAACATGTTATTCTATTTATCTACAAGTTATCATATTAAAATGTCCTTTTAAATGACAAAACATGATTAACATGTTATTCTATTTATTCTACTCTAACATATTAAAATGTCCTTTTAAATGACAAAACATGATTAACACGTTATTCTATTTATTCTATTCTAACATATTATAATGTCCTTTTAAATGACAAAACATGATTAACATGTAATTCTTTTTATCTACTAACTAGTATATTAAAATGTCCTTTTAAATGACAAACATGATTAATATGTAATTCTTTTTATCTACTAACTAGCATATTAAAATATCCTTATAATGACAAAACATGATTGACATGAAATTATTTTTATCTATTAACTAGCATATTAAAATGTCCTTTTAAATGACAAAACATGGTTAACATGTAATTCTTTTTATTTTACTCTAACATATTAAAATGTCCTTTTAAATGAGAAAACATGATTAACATGTAATTCCTTTTATTCTACTAACTAGCATATTAAAATGTCCTTTTAAATGAAAAACCATGATTAACATGTAATTCTTTTTATCCTACCAACTAGAATGTCAAAATGATGTTTTAACTAACAAATACATTTTAACATGTAATCCTTTTTATTCTAACTAGCATGTATTCATTTTTCTACTTTACTAACAAAAATTTTATTGTCTAATCTTTTTATTTAAAACATGATTCTTTTTAGTGGATCAAACATACATAAAAAATGTTATTTTTAATGTTTAACCATTTTCTCTAAAACATGATTCTTTTTTATATCGAATCAAATAAACATTAAAAAAATCATTTTTAATGTTTAACCATTTTCTCTAAAACATAATTCTTTTTTATATTGAATTAAATATACATTAAAAATTATATTTTTAATGTTTAACAAATTTCTCTAAAACATGATTCTTTTTTATACTGAATCAAATATACATTAAAAATGTTATTTTTAATGTTTAACCATTTTCTCTAAAACATGATTCTTTTTTATATTGAATCAAATATACATTAAAAATGCTATTTTTAATGTTTAACCATTTTCTCTAATATGATTCTTTTTATATAATGAACAAGCATACATTAAGAAAGTTATTTTTAATGTTTAAACATTTTCTCTAAAACAAGACTCTTTTTATATAATGAACAAGAATACATTAAAAATGTTATTTTTAATGTTTAAACATTTTATCTAAAACATGATTCTTTTGTATATAATGAACAAGCATACATTAAAAATGTTACTTTTAATGTTTAAACATTTTATCTAAAACATGATTCTTTTGTATATAATGAACAAGCATACATTAAAAATGTTATTTTTAATGTTTAAACATTTTATCTAAAACAGAACAAATTTGTGATTCATGTATACAATAAAAAGTAATTTTTATTGTATAAACAATTTATTTCCAATATGACAAATTCTATGATTTATATATATACAATCAAAATTAATTTTTTTTATTGTATAGACAATTTATTTCTAACATGAAAAATCTATGATTCGTATATATAATAAAAAGTAATTTTTTACTGTATAAACAATTTATTTCCAATATGACAAATTATACTTTAACATGTTATTTTTTTTATGAATCAATAATACAACAAGATGTAATATTTAATATTGACATATTTTATTCAAACAATGAATATATTGTTTATTCATACTTACAATAAAAATGTGATTTTTATTGTAGAAATAAATTTTATCCAACTTGAACATTTTATCTTCATATATACAATAAAAATAAGATTTTTATTGTATAAGCATTTTCTTTTCAAACATGACCATTTCATTGATTCATATGTACAATAAAAACATGATAGTTATTGTATAAACAATTTCATTTCAAATATGAATATTTCATTTGCTCATATGTACAATGAAAATAAGATTTTTATTGTATAAACAATTCTAATCAAACATGAACATTTTTATATTCATATATACAATAAACATATGATTTTTATTGTATAAACAAATTCTAATCAAACATGAACATTTCATTGATTCACATATACAATAAAAATATGATTTTTATTGTACAAATATATTTTATCAAACATGAACATTTTTGATCAAACAAAATCATATTTTTACATAGGATTATTTTTCTAACATGATAATGTTTTAATCAAACAAAATCATATTTTTACATAGGATTATTTTTCTAACATGATAATGTTTTAATCAAACAAAATCATATTTTTACATGCACAATTCAATCCAGCCATTCATCCCAATTACAAACAATCAATTCAAACGTTATACAACATATATATGAATTTTATATAATGCATATGTAAATTTTCACATCGCCATCAATATTTTTTTTTTATTTTAAATTAGAGATCTCACAGTGTAAATTATAAATGGACATTTATAATTTAAGTTAAACTACCACATTAATGTTAACATTATTTTTAATATGTTAAACATTAAAATTTGTAACAACCCGAAAATCTGGGCCAGTTTAAAATTTTTATTTTGGCGATTTTAGCGAATTTTGATTATTTAAAATAGATTATTTTAAATAATATCGATGAGAAAAATGTTTAGAGTTGAATTCGACGTATATATTATATACGTCATCGTTAGAATATAAATAATTATATATAATTATAAATAGATTTGAAAATGGCGCGGTAGTTCGATAATTCGATTTCAAACTTCAATTGAATGTACCGGGTGCAAAACAATCCGGATTTTAGTGAAACCAAAAACATTAGGATCTAATTGATAATATCTTTCCAACGAATCCGACAAATCATGATTTCATAGCGGGAATCAAAAGATATGTCCAGTTGAAAATACAGAATAGTCGCTATGGAATTCAGGCCCTTAAAAATAGGCATTTTGCAAACGACCTCGGATTTCGACGAAACCAGTTTAGTTGGGTCCGGGATGTAAAGTTATTGCTAGGTTTCAAATTTCATAATTTTTCGAATCAATATGTGAGCGTGGCAAAGGAAAACGCGATTGACCATTTTCAATTGATTTTAATCGACTGGAAATTGGCCATTTTTCCAACGGTCTCAGAATTCGACGAAACTAGTTTTGTTAGGACCGTATCGTCAATACGAAGCTAGAAAATATTTTTCGAGAATTTTTAGAGTTAGTATGTGACCCCGGTAATTTGAAATGTACGTTTAAAATTCAATATAGTGATTTAAATGTAAATTCAACGGAAACTGATCAAAATAATCGAATCAGCTTACGATACATATCCCATTGTGTTCGGAATGGGGGCAATATGCTATGGACAACAGGCGGTGGGCCTCGTTTAGAGGTCGTATGTAAAAGTCAACATTTTTGTAAATAAAATAATTAAATAAATTAAAAATTAAATCCCTCCTCTCCTTTATCTCTTTACTCTGCCCCCCCCTTCTCATTTTTAATCGATGCAAAAAAAAAAAAAACAAGGAGACGACGGAAATGGGGAGGACCCTGTCGCGCCGCCGCCCTCTTCATCTCCTCCCCCCCCCCCTTCGATCCCCATCCCCTTCTGCTTCACCTCCTCCCCCTTGCTCTTCGTCGACCGCAACGCCGAGAAACCCCCCCCCCCTCTAATCGCGTCGCTGCGCGAGAACCCACCCCCCCCCCCCCCCCCCCATCGAACAAACCGACGCATCGAAGCCCCCTTCCCCCTTTCAGTTGCGCGCTCTCTCCTCTTTACTCCTTCCTTCCCCCACTTCCTTCGATTATCAAGGTGAGTTTTATGATTTTAATTTAGTTTAAAAACTGAATTTTTTTTGTGTAGTGTAAAACAGAAAAGATTTGATTTTTAAAGTAATCAAAATATGATTTTTATATATGGAAAACTGATTTTATATTATAGGAAAACTTTGGTTTTTATTTATAAAAAGAATAGATGTTTGTGCATAAAAAGATTCAGTTTGATATATATTTTTAATATGATAAAAGATCTGATTTTTAATCGATTAAAAATATAATTTTTATTAAGTGAAGATTAAAAATATAATTTTTATATCGTGGAAAGAATAAAGATATAATTTTTATATAAGGAAGATAATCAAAATATGATTTTGATATTTTTAAAGTGTTAAAAATATAATCTTTATTAAGTGGAAGATGTAAAAATATGATTTTTGTTTATGTAGAGAAGTAAAAATATAATTTTTACATGATAGGAATATTAAAAATATCATCTTTATATGTGTAGAAAACTAAAAATGTGATTTTTATAATGATATATTCGAAAAGGCGAAATCTTTATAGAAGAGTAGCATTGTAAAAATATAATTTTTATCTATATAGTAGCGGTATAAAAATTCGATTTTTATATATTGAATAGCATAGTAAAAATTCGATTATTATATATTGAATAGCATAGTAAAAATTCGATTTTTATATATTGAATAGCAAAGTAAAAATTCGATTTTTACATATGTAGTGAATACGGGCAACGAAGATGACAAAAAGGCGAGACTTACGAAGGTTTCTGCAAATGAAGTGCCGTGGAGTTAGGATAGCTATCGGTGAGAATTTCTCACCTTTCAATTTCATTTTCTAGTTATATATATATACTAGGATGCAGACGGTGCTTAGTAGCACCCGACACAATCGTCCACAGACCATGGACTTGTTTGTTTGATTGCAAAAATTAGTTAGATCATTTGATTGAAATTGAACTGTGTGGTGAAATGAATGGATTTGATTGATGTGTGAATGGCGTGGGCCTTCACTAGACCGGGGATAAGGCTAGGCCTTGTCCCGTTTCTAGTATCGTGTCTTTATGCCGCCGAAATTTTCTAAAATAAGTTAGAAAAATAAAAATATCATTTTATTTAAAGAATGAACTGAATAGAAATTCATATGTTAAAATAAAATGTTTTATCGTTAAAAATATAATTTTTAACGTGAAGTAAATAAAATAAAATATTCATTTACAAACCGGACGGTTTGTTTATGCACACCTATTTGAAGGACATTGATTGGGACGATAAATTTCACACATCGCCCAACTGCACAAATAAAATCTGTGTTTGATTGTTTGAAGCCCCACACGGGTGTTGGGATGAAATTTGAAGTTCACTCATCCTGATTGATTAAATATGTCGATCGATTGATTGACAGGCTTCTATAAGCGTTATATATCTATATTTGATGCTTATATAGTGTAGTGCACTTTGGTTGATGGTTGATTATTTTTCAATGCTATTATATGCGTGTGATGTATGGATATCCATATGATTAATTTTATATGGTGATTGATTGGGCCTCATTCCAATTTAGAAAATAAAGAATATTATAACATAAAAGTTCATGTGTTGACTGCACTCATTCGTTGAGATTAGTCATGTGTTGAACGAAATATTTTAATAATAAAATTTGCATCTTTATCAATATAAAATAAAGATTCATGTGTTGACTGTACTCATCCGTTGAGATTAGTCATGTGTTGAACGAAATAATTTTACAAAAATTGTCACACGTGGACAGTACTCATTCGTTGAGATTAGTCGTGTGTTGACAAAAATAAACATTCATTTGTTGAATAGGATATTTGAAAATAGGCATATATGAAGCTGTGTTGGTTAGATTGACGCCATTTTGACGTGAACGATATTTATATCGATTTTATTCATTTTAAAATGCATATTGAAAAGTGATTTCGAAAACGCATATTTTGAAATGAAATCGAAATGAATTGAATATATAATGATTTCGAAATGAATTGAATATAAAATGATTTCGAAATGAATTGAATATATAATGAATTCGAATTGAAATGGAAAACGAATTTGATTTCAATTGAATAGTAAACGAAACGAATTCGAATCGAATTGAATTGGAAACAAATTGAAATGAATTCAAATTGAATTGAAATTTGAATTGAATAGAAAAGAATTTTAAAACAAATTTATAAAGAAGAATTCAATTTTGATTTGAATTGAAATGGAAGTTGAAATTGCTTTTGAAACGAATTTAAAACTATTTATATAATTCGTTTTAAATAGAAATCGACGATATATATATTATATATAGGGATGGCAATGGGGCGGGTCTAGGGTCCAAACCCACTTGACCCGCCCCTGTTTTGACCCATTTAGACCCGCCCCATAGGGTCTTCGGGGCGGGTAGACCCGCGACCCGCTTATGGAGGTCCGGGTCTAGGGTCGGGTCTGGGGCATGGCTAACCCGCCCCAACCCGACCCGCATGATTGAAACATCATTCAAACTCTTTATAACTATAACTATTACTTGTTAATCTTTTTAGATTTACATGGTTGTAACTTGAATATTATATTCTTTCAATTGACAAACTATAAAATTTTCATTGTATTAAGTTGCATCAATAATAATCATACAATAACAAATGCATACATTTTGAACTATTAGCTTGCAACTCATTTTATAATATTCTCTTGTCATTGTGAACACATTATAATATGCATATAATTTATCATTTAGTGATAAAAAAATATAAATATATAAATTTGTGTACACTAGAACATAATATCACCGGGTCGCGGGGCGGGTAGGGTCTACCCTGATCCGTACGAGTTTCGGGTACGGGGCGAAATTCCAGACCCGCACCGGGTCTACGGGGCGGGTCTGGGGCGGAGTTTAAAAAGTCCGGGTCGGGTCTGGGGCACGAGAAACCCGCCTCAACCCGCCCCATTTCCATTCCTTATATATATTATATATATAATATAATGGCCTGAATAGAACGCGCCGCGCCGCGGCAGTTCGTGAATTTCGACCATTTATTTCAAACGGACATTACGGGAGATCCGACCGTCGGATTCTCCTAAAACCGGAACCGTTGGGTTCGTATCGAAAAGAGCTTTCTAACGAATATTAGAAATTAGAAATCTAACGGTTGGAATTGGAATCATGTCCAAATTAAATTTGAAAAAGGTCGCTGTAAGTGCAGTTCGATGGCCATTGCTGGAAATCGACTGTACGGGCCTTGATAAAATTATTAAAAATAGTAATAATTTGTGTAAAATCATTAGAAATGATTTAGAAAGAATTGGGATGAATAACTCCATATTTGAAAAGATAAAAATAGATTTTTATCAAAATAAACTAGTTTTGAACTAGAATTATAATTCTATTTATTTTTAAGTAAATAAATTGAATTTGAAAAGGGTTTAAAAATAACCAGAATTTCCAATGATTGCATTGGAGTGGATTTGAATCGAAATTGTCTTTGGAATATTTCGATGTTGGAATTCGTGATTATACCGATGTTGTTATGGAAATTTGAAAGATATATATTTATATCGTTATTTCCAATACGACATTTGTTAGTCGTAGAATTTGATATTGAATATAAGCCGATATATTTTCTATTCAGAGCCTTGTATTGAATATCAAATGTGATTTGGGTTTGTCGTGAATGGTGTCTTCACTAACACTGTTCTTGAACCCAGTTGAGAAAAGATTAAATCTTTTTATTTTAGATTTAATGAAGTGTACCAATTAAATAATATTTAATTAGGATTGAATTGATATTGATTTTTGGGTTTATCGTGGACAGTGTTTTAAATAACACTCGTTCTTTAACCCGATAATTAATGAATGTGATTTTGGGTTTATTGTGAACTGTGTTTTAAATGACACTGATTCTTTAACCCAGTTAAAGATTAAAACTAAGTGGAGTTTTAATGAATCTTTAATTAGATTGAAAAGATCGAGAATGGAGTAGCACCAGTTTTGCTCCAGGCGATAGTTAAACCTTTAATTGGATTTAAACGTGAAATGGTAATTGAATTTACCGATAACACCGTGGTGTTAGAAATGAAGTATCACCAGTTTTACTTCATGGGATGAATAGGTTGGGACTGGGAAATTAAAACCAATGATTACTTCGGTAAGGTTCGTTAATCTCGACTAGTTGAATCGAAATTCAAAAGAAGATTAAAGAATAAATTCAAGGAATTCATCTTGGATAAAATTAATGGGAACGTTTCCCTATGAATGTGAAATTAGAAACTAACTGTTGGTTAGCCAAGTAGGATGGTTTTCTGAATATTGATCTGATGTTGGTTTCGGCCTTCGGGGTTAATATTTGGGGAATTATTCTCTTGATTAATTTACGGTTAGTGACTGATGAATTGGAATGAGGCGTATGTTGTGTTTGTGTAACACTTATTTAAAATATACGCGAGTTATTCGGAAAGACCGGGTTTATCCCATTCTGAATAACTGATACAACGATAAGTCGAAGATGAAGACGATGGTCGAAGACCGGAGGTCTTCACGTCGTTTGGGTAATTACTGATGATATTGATTGGGCTATACACCCAAGAAGATGGAAACAGTTAGTGATCGTCCAGACGTACTTGGAGATCGATGGATATGCGGGGTACTAGGTGCCTCCGGTTTCGTTCAGCCCCAGAACGGACTTGTAAATGGACTGTGTGTCTGACATTGGATTTTAGTCCGTGTGATTGATCTCTATTAAATATATATCGGTTTGGCGGAAGAGAATTTATTCTCTTGCTTAACGCCCTTCTCTGAGACGTACGAGCTCAGGGGTTATATATTGATGGATATCAATCGCATGGAGTGAATTGCCTGTGTGGCATGCCTAAGTGGCAAATGATCAAGGCTTCTGTTGAAAAGCAAAGTCTTGTGGATGATGATCGAAGCACGGCCTTTGTGGCGTAGCTTTGTGTAACGTTTACTTCGCGAGTTTCACACCCGGTATGAACCAAAAACGGGAGACGGATCTCAGGGAGGGCATGCGTTTCTTTCTAGTTAGGAGTGGCGTCAGTGCTTGAACTGGCTGACGAGTTTGACTCATGTGGATGTTGCTTATTATTACTTGCTGAAAAGCGAGGCGCCTTGTGATATCGGTTTCGGCCGATGCTTCTGGTCGGCTGACGGGCCAGGCTTACGCCCCAAAGGGCGGGGAAACGTAGTGTTCAGGCATAATAATCCACATCGGTGGACCGGCCCTGACGATCTAAAGGGTCGATGCGCTCTGACCCTGTGGCTCGGGCTAGAGAGTCACAAATCGGTAGAGGATCTTGCCCCTAGCCTCGGTTCATACCATAAATGATAACCCAACTTCCAATACGTGACATTTGCGGTTTTATTTGTAAACCTATATATGGCGACATAGTGGTATGGGGCATTCATGCCGCCTATGATTGATACTTATGATTTGAAGTTATTTTATACACTATGCACTTATAATAGTATCAAATGATTTCTTTTAAACGTATCAAGCATTCTTGGCTATTATAAGGTAAAAACCCTATCCCCCGGCTTGCGTTGCATTGTGTGATAGGACCTGGGTCTTATAATAGCTTCATTTTTCTTTATTTAGCATTGCGCTGTTGTTTTATGCACTGGTATTCTTGGGAGGAAACCCGTTCCGTGTTATACGGCGTGGTCCCTTGATTTACCTAACTTTAAAATAAAGAATAATAACTGTTTTAGTTCTCGCACCAGTCACATGACTAACCTGGAGTTTATTGTTTCAACCTAAACTCTGGGTGCCCCTATTTTGACATGGGCAGCTAGTAGTTTTGGCTTTGCAGATTTATATTCACAGGATCCTGGATTACAGCTGGAACGATATCCGGAAAGCTTTGTATCCGTATATCTCTTCTAGTTGTGTATTGTATTATTTTCCGCTGCGATGTATTTAAATGTAATTTAAATCTCTGATATTTCTATGTAATATTAATTTATACTCTGTATATTCTTGTAATCTGATGCATTGTTGTAATATACAATGAAATGTTCTTCTGTATGTGTTTTGTTGTGGCTTGTTCTCGAACTATCCGCCGCTTTCCTTTACGGGGAAGTTACGGGTTTTTACAGTTGGTATCAGAGCTTTGGTTTACAAAGCTCAGAGGACAAGGCACATTAGAACCATACGTAAGAATTCATCAGATATTGGATTAGCAATATCCAATGAGAATGACTCGTTAGAGATGGGATCAGTAGTATCCTAGAACGAGAGTGGAGAGTATATTTTTCAAATGAAAACAATTCTGTTTTGAAATTTAGATCGTTTTACACGTATTTGAATAATTTATTTATATTGATTTTGGACAATTCAGTATATAAAGAATTTGCATATACGCCTTGCAAACGTATATTAAAAGTTTTAATATATTGGATAGATATAGCATCACACTCTAGTCGCCCGAAGATGATATTGATGATAGCGATCGCATCATCAACATTTATGTTCGAGTTTCGAAGGTGTGATTTTCTATATATTTCCATTAGACTGGTGTGAGAACCAAAACTAATATAGCTAGAATACATTGTTGTGATTTGGCATCAAAACATGATTTTCTTCATATATATCAAAATTATGAATTTGAAACGTTAATCCACTAATTGATTGATGTTTGTGTTGTTTGTTTAATTGTTTGATAATTTTGAACCATTATGCCTAATTTGATCGAATAATGAATTGTATTGGAATTGGTCGCATTTGCTTGCATATACATGTACTTACATTGAACAGGTCATAGCAAGGAGGCTAGAGCCGAGAATAAAATTTGTTTGCCCGACAAATAGGTACATGTTTACTACATAATTTACTGTTTTGTTTGGGTGATGATGATTTTATGAGCCTATTGGCTAGCCGCTTGGCTTTTTCTTTTTCTTTTTGAGATTAGAAAGACCGGGGAAGCTATTTGAAATTCCCCGATGCTCCCATTGCAGAGGAGGTTATGGCGAAATTTTTCGAAAATTTAGGGTGTTAGCCAAATTTTTGAAAATTTGAAAATTCTCAGAAACTGAAAAGTTGGAGAATGGAAGCCTGATCGAATGTAGAGTTGATTAATCAAACCACTTTCGACTTTGTTCCTTTTCGGGGACGAAAAGTTTTAAGTGGGGGAGATTGTAACAACCCGAAAATCTGGGCCAGTTTAAATTTTTTATTTTGGCGATTTTAGCGAATTTTGATTATTTAAAATAGATTATTTTAAATAATATCGACGAGAAAAATGTTTAGAATTGAATTCGACGTATATATTATATACGTCGTCGTTAGAATATAAATAATTATATATAATTATAAATAGAATTGAAAATGGCGCAGTAGTTCGATAATTCGATTTCAAACTTCAATTGAATGTACCGGGTGCAAAACAATCCTGATTTTAGTGAAACCAAAAACATTAGGATCTAATTGATAATATCTTTCCAACGAATCCGACAAATCAAGATTTCATAGCGGGAATCAAAAGATATGTCCAGTTGAAAATACAGAATAGTCGCTATGGAATTCAGGCCCTTAAAAATAGGCATTTTGCAAACGACCTCGGATTTCGACGAAACCAGTTTAGTTGGGTCCGGGATGTAAAGTTATTGCTAGGTTTCAAATTTCATAATTTTTCGAATCAATATGTGAGCGTGGCAAAAGAAAACGCGATTGACCATTTTCAGTTGATTTTAATCGACTGGAAATTGGCCATTTTTCCAACGGTCTCAGAATTCGACGAAACTAGTTTTGTTAGGACAGTATCGTCAATACGAAGCGAGAAAATATTTTTCGAGAATTTTTAGAGTTAGTATGTGACCCCGGTAATTTGGAATGTACGTTTAAAATTCAATATAGTGATTTAAATGTAAATTCAACGGAAACTGATCAAAATAATCGAATCAGCTTACGATACATATCCCATTGTGTTCGGAATGGGGGCAATATGCTATGGACGACAGGCGGTGGGCCTCGTTTAGAGGTAGTATGTAAAAGTCAACATTTTTGTAAATAAAATAATTAAATAAATTAAAAATTAAATCCCTCCTCTCCTTTATCTCTATACTCTGCCCCCCTTCTCATTTTTAATCGATGCAGAAAAAAAAGAAACAAGGAGACGACGGAAAGGGGGAGGACCCTGTCGCGCCGCCGCCCTCTTCATCGCCTTCCCCCCCCCCCTCCGATCCCCATCCCCTTCTGCTTCACCTCCTCCCCCTTGCTCTTCGTCGACCGCAACGCCGAGAAACCCCCCCCCCCCCTCTAATCGCGTCGCTGCGCGAGAACCCCCCCCTCTAATCGCGTCGCTGCGCGAGAACCCCCCCCCCCTCCATCGAAGAAACCGACGCATCGAAGCCCCCTTCCCCCTTTCAGTTGCGCGCTCTCTCCTCTTTACTCCTTCCTTCTTCCACTTCCTTCGATTATCAAGGTGAGTTTTATGATTTTAATTTGGTTTAAAAACTGAATTTTTTTTTGTGTAGTGTAAAATAGAAAAGATTTGATTTTTAAAGTAATCAAAATATGATTTTTATATATGGAAAACTGATTTTATATTATAGGAAAACTTTGGTTTTTATTTATAAAAAGAATAGATGTTTGTGCATAAAAAGATTCAGTTTGATATATACTTTTAATATGATAAATGATCTGATTTTTAATCGATTAAAAATATAATTTTTATTAAGTGAAGATTAAAAATATAATTTTTATATCGTGGAAAGAATAAAGATATAATTTTTATATAAGGAAGATAATCAAAATATGATTTTGATATTTTTAAAGTGTTAAAAATATAATCTTTATTAAGTGGAAGATGTAAAAATATGATTTTTGTTTATGTAGAGAAGTAAAAATATAATTTTTACATGATAGAAATATTAAAAATATCATCTTTATATGTGTAGAAAACTAAAAATGTGATTTTTATATTAATATATTCGAAAAGGCGAAATCTTTATAGAAGAGTAGCATTGTAAAAATATAATTTTTATCTATATAGTAGCGGTATAAAAATTCGATTTTTATATATTGAATAGCATAGTAAAAATTCGATTATTATATATTGAATAGCATAGTAAAAATTCGATTTTTATATATTGAATAGCAAAGTAAAAATTCGATTTTTACATATGTAGTGAATACGGGCAACGAAGGTGACAAAAAGGCGAGAGCGACGAAGGTTTCTGCAAATGAAGTGCCGTGGAGTTAGGATAGCTATCGGTGAGAATTTCTCACCTTTCAATTTCATTTTCTAGTTATATATATATATACTAGGATGCAGACGGTGCTTAGTAGCACCCGACACAATCGTCCACAGACCATGGACTTGTTTGTTTGATTGCAAAAATTAGTTAGATCATTTGATTGAAATTGAACTGTGTGGTGAAATTAATGGATTTGATTGATGTGTGAATGGCGTGGGCCTTCACTAGACCGGGGATAAGGCTAGGCCTTTTCCCGTTTCTAGTATCGTGTCGTTATGCCGCCGAAATTTTCTAAAGTAAGTTAGAAAAATAAAAATATCATTTTATTTAAAGAATGAACTGAATAGAAATTCATGTGTTAAAATAAAATGTTTTATCGTTAAAAATATAATTTTTAACGTGAAGTAAATAAAATAAAATATTCATTTACAAACCGGACGGTTTGTTTATATACACCTATTTGAAGGACATTGATTGGGACGATAAATTTCACACATCGCCCAACTGCACAAATAAAATCTGTGTTTGATTGTTTGAAGCCCCACACGGGTGTTGGGATGAAATTTGAAGTTCACTCATCCTGATTGATTAAATATGTCGATCGATTGATTGACAGGCTGCTATAAGCGTTATATATCTATATTTGATGCTTATACAGTGTAGTGCACTTTGGTTGATGGTTGATTATTTTTCAATGCTATTATATGCGTGTGATGTATGGAAATCCATATAATTAATTTTATATGGTGATTAATTGGGCCTCATTCCAATTTAGAAAATAAAGAATATTATAACATAAAAGTTCATGTGTTGACTGTACTCATTCGTTGAGATTAGTCATGTGTTGAACGAAATATTTTAATAATAAAATTTGCATCTTTATCAATATAAAATAAAGGTTCATGTGTTGACTGTACTCATCCGTTGAGATTAGTCATGTGTTGAACGAAATAATTTAACAAAAATTGTCACACGTGGACAGTACTCATTCGTTGAGATTAGTCGTGTGTTGACAAAAATAAACATTCATTTGTTGAATAGGATATTTGAAAATAGACATATATGAAGCCGTGTTGGTTAGATTGACGCCATTTTGACGTGAACGATATTTATATCAATTTTATTCATTTTAAAATGCATATTGAAAAGTGATTTCGAAAACGCATATTTTGAAATGAAATCGAAATGAATTGAATATATAATGATTTCGAAATGAATTGAATATAAAACGATTTCGAAATGAATTGAATATATAATGAATTCGAATTGAAATGGAAAACGAATTTGATTTCAATTGAATAGCAAACGAAACGAATTCGAATCGAATTGAATTGGAAACAAATTGAAATGAATTCAAATTGAATTGAAATTTGAATTGAATAGAAAAGAATTTTAAAACGAATTTATAAAGAAGAATTCAATTTTGATTTGAATTGAAATGGAAGTTGAAATTGCTTTTGAAACGAATTTAAAACTATTTATATAATTCGTTTTAAATAGAAATCGACGATATATATATTATATATATTATATATATAATATAATGGCCTGAATAGAACGCGCCGCGCCGTGGCAGTTCGTGAATTTCGACCATTTATTTCAAACGGACATTACGGGAGATCCGACCATCGGATTCTCCTAAAACCGGAACCGTTGGGTTTGTATCGAAAAGAGCTTTCTAACGAATATTAGAAATTAGAAATCTAACGGTTGTATTTGGAATTATGTCCAAATTAAATTTGAAAAAGGTCGTTGTAAGTGCGGTTCGATGGCCATTGCTGGAAATCGACTGTACGGGCCTTGATAAAATTATTAAAAATAGTAATAATTTGTGTAAAATCATAAGAAATGATTTAGAAAGAATTGGGATGAAAAACTCCATATTTGAAAAGATAAAAATAGATTTTTATCGAAATAAACTAGTTTTGAACTAGAATTATAATTCTATTTATTTTTAAGTAAATAAATTGAATTTGAAAAGGGTTTAAAAATAACCAGAATTTCCAATGATTGCATTGGAGTGGATTTGAATCGAAATTCAAAAGAAGATTAAAGAATAAATTCAAGGAATTCATCTTGGATAAAATTAATGGGAACGTTTCCCTATGAATGTGAAATTAGAAACCAACTGTCGGTTAGCCAAGTAGGATGGTTTTCTGAATATTGATCCGATGTTGGTTTCGGCCTTCGGGTTTAATATTTGGGGAATTTTTCTCTTGATTAATTTACGGTTAGTGACTGATGAATTGGAATGAGGTGTATGTTGTGTTTGTGTAACACTTATTTAAAATATACGCGAGTTATTCGGAAAGACCGGGTTTATCCCATTCTGAATAACTGATACGACGATAAGTCGAAGATGAAGACGATGGTCGAAGACCGGAGGTCTTCACGTCGTTTGGGTAATTACTGATGATCTTGATTGGGCTGTACACCCAAGAAGATGGAAACAGTTAGTGATCGTCCAAACGTACTTGGAGATCGATGGATATGCGGGGTACTAGGTGCCTCCGGTTTCGTTCAGCCCCAGAACGGACTTGTAAATGGACTGTGTGTCTGACATTGGATTTTAGTCCGTGTGATTGATCTCTATTAAATATATATTGGTTTGGCGGCGGAGAATTTATTCTCTTGCTTAACGCCCTTCTCTGAGACGTACGAGCTCAGGGGTTATATATTGATGGATATCAATCGCATGGAGTGAATTGCCTGTGTGGCATGCCTAAGTGGCAAATGATCAAGGCTTCTGTTGAAAAGCAAAGTCTTGTGGATGATGATCGAAGCACGGCGTTTGTGGCGTAGCTTTGTGTAACGTTTACTTCGCGAGTTTCACACCCGGTATGAACCAAAAACGGGAGACGGACCTCAGGGAGGGCATGTGTTTCTTTCTAGTTAGGAGTGGCGTCAGTGCTTGAACTGGCTGACGAGTTTGACTCATGTGGATGTTGCTTATTATTACTTGCTGAAAAGCGAGGCGCCTCGTGATATCGGTTTCGGCCGATGCTTCTGGTCGGCTGACGGGCCAGGCTTACGCCCTAAAGGGCGGGGAAACGTAGTGTTCAGGCATAATAATCCACATCGGTGGACCGGCCCTGACGATCTAAAGGGTCGATGCGCTCTGACCCTGTGGCTCGGGCTAGAGAGTCACAAATCGGTAGAGAATCTTGTCCCTAGCCTCGGTTCATACCATAAATGATAACCCAACTTCCAATACGTGACATTTGCGGTTTTATTTGTAAACCTATATATGGCGACATAGTGGTATGGGGCATTCATGCCGCCTATGATTGATACTTATGATTTGAAGTTGTTTTATACACTATGCACTTATAATAGTATCAAATGATTTCTTTTAAACGTATCAAGCATTCTTGGCTATTATAAGGTAAAAACCCTATCTCCCGGCTTGCGTTGCATTGTGTGATAGGACCTGGGTCTTATAATAGCTTCATTTTTCTTTATTTAGCATTGCGCTGTTGTTTTATGCACTGGTATTCTTGGGAGGAAACCCGTTCCGTAT
The DNA here is from genome assembly GCA_030737875.1 of Allium sativum. Classification (NCBI taxonomy): domain Eukaryota; kingdom Viridiplantae; phylum Streptophyta; class Magnoliopsida; order Asparagales; family Amaryllidaceae; genus Allium; species Allium sativum. The sequence goes on from CM060913.1 coordinate 1,012,632,379, forward strand.
TATACGGCGTGGTCCCTTGATTTACCAAACTTTAAAATAAAGAATAATAACTGTTTTAGTTCTCACACCAGTCACATGACTGACCTGGAGTTTATTGTTTCAACCTAAACTCTGGGTGCCCCTATTTTGACACGGGCAGCTAGTAGTTTTGGCTTTGCAGATTTATATTCACAGGATCCTGGATTACAGCTGGAACGATATCCGGAAAGCTTTGTATCCGTATATCTCTTCTAGTTGTGTATTGTATTATTTTCCGCTGCGATGTATTTAAATGTAATTTAAATCTCTGATATTTCCGTGTAATATTAATTTATACTCTGTATATTCTTGTAATCTGATGCATTGTTGTAATATACAATGAAATGTTCTTCTGTATGTGTTCTGTTGTGGCTTGTTCTCGAACTATCTGTCGCTTTCCTTTACGGGGAAGTTACAGGTTTTTAAACAATCACACCACAATACAGTCAATGAAATCATCCATGGTTTTCAAACAACGGTGAATGTGAACTTGGCACCATACAACATTTTAAGATAAATAAAATAGATAAAAGTCAACATCGGCTATCGATATATGCAGTTATGAAATAAATAACTGTAAAAATATTTTAGTGAGAGAGTTCTCGCCTTGATCGGTTCGAAATTGTTTTAATCACGATTGTTTTTAATAAAATTAAACAGATGTTTAATTTTATCAAAAATACAAATGGCCTCTGTTTCAGTTCTGGTCTATTCCATGCTGTAGATCTTGTCGAGACGAACCCAGTGCATCTGAAATCATCTGATTTTGTGTCGCATGAAAAAGTTATGATCAATTTTACATTTAATTACAATTTTAAATAATTAATTAACAAATAAATTCACTAATCACTTTCCTTAATCTTCCTCCCCCGTTCAATCCTCTGGACTGCGTTTGAACCCGACACTCCACCGTCCTCTCTCCAAATCGCACGCCCAAGACACCTCTGACCATTGATCAACCAACGCCATGCCAAAGCCATCGAGACACCCTCCCTTCGCCGCCACTATGGGGCAGCTCGCACCCCGGTTGCCATGGAAAACGAGCCCTAAAACCGATGGCTTTGCCCCTAAATTCCAATCAATCCATGCAACATAACATGATCTTAACCGTTGATGTTGTTAATCTCATTGAGCCTAACGTTTTTCCCTTTATAACTTTCTTCAATTGATTAATTGATTTTGAGATTTTAATGTTTGAAATCTGCTGCGTTCTGACCCTTAATAGCATTGAACGGCGGCTGTAAAAAGAGGGAACCCTAAGGTTTCAATTAAAGGGTATTTATAGCCTATTTATATTATTATTTAATTCTATAAATTCCAACTTTATTTTCCTATTGCTCCTAACTCCAAACGAACTCCAACTACTGATGCTACTAGCCAAACACCCTCATTCCGGACACAATAGGATATGTACGGTAAGCTAATTCTATCGTTTCGACTAGTTTTTATCGAAATTAAAATATGAATCAATATATAATGAATTTGAATGTACATTTTAATTTACCGGGGCCACATAGTGACTTCAAAAATTCCCGAAAAATAAATCTAGTTATGTTCTGACGATACGGTCCTAACAAAACTAATTTCGTCGAATTTGAAGACCATTTGAAAAATGGTCATTTTTTGGTCGATCCAATTCAACTGAAATTGAAAAAATACGTTTAAATTTACCACACTCACATATTAATTCCAAAAATTATGAATATTGGAATCTGGCAATAATTTAACGTTCTGGATCCAACAAAAGTGGTTTCATTGAAAACAGAGGTCGTCTGCAAAATGGCTATTTTTAAGGGCTTTATTATTATTTAAAATTTATATAAATTCCATAGCGACTATTTTAAATTTTGAAATGGACATAAATTTCTATTTATTTTATGAAATCTCAATTTCTTACATTCGTTAGAAAGAAATAATTAAACCAATTCAAATATTTCTGGTTTTTCCGAAATCCGATTTATTTTGAATTATGTACATTCAGTTAAAGTTTAAAATCAAATTTTCAAACTGCCGCACCGTTTCAAACTCCTTTTGTAATTAAATTAAATTTATATGTTCTAACTTCAATTTTAATAAACCTTAAATCGTTATTATTTAAAATAGATTATTTTAAATATTCAAAATCATTAAAATTGCTAAAATAAATTTTTTTAATTTGTTCTAAATCTCTAGGTTGTTACAATCTCCTCCACTTAAAATCTTTTCGTCCTCGAAAAGGAACCGACCTGAAAGTTGTTTAACTAACCAATTCAACTTTCATTCTTTTATTGGTTTCAATAATTTTATTAGTTGAACAAATAATCACACAACACAATCATCAATCAATTAGTTGATTAGCTTTTCAAATACATATAACTTTTATATATTCAAAAATCATATTTTCTAAGATCGAATTATATATAATCACAAATATGTTAATTATAAACTTGTCACTCTCAACTCATTCTAGGGCATTTCCAACCCCATCTCTAACGAGTATTTCATTCTAGGATGCTACTGATCCTATCTCTAATGAGTATTCTTTTATAGGATATTTCTAATCCTACCTCTGATGAATCTTTTGTTCAGTTCTAATGAGTTGTACCCCAAAGATTTGAGTACCAAGGCACTTATACCAACTATAATGACATGGATTTCGCTCGGACCTAATCGATCACTAAATCGACCAAGACCGTACGAATCCCGCATACGCTAACTATGGGCATACAACACATCAGAACAAATAAGAGAAGACTTTTATAAACATCATAATAATGTTACATCAGAGTACATAATATATAAGCGTACATCAAAAAATAATAATACAGCAGAAGATTAGTTTACAATAAATTTAATACAATGCAGCGGAAACTAACACAGCGAAAGACTATCAATGCTCTAGACATAGCTTTAAGCTTTGATCCAGAATCCTGCTCAATAAATCAAAATTTGCAAAACAAGCCACTAAACTGCCCGTGTGGAAATAAGGGCACCCGAGTTTGCAAGTGAAACAAACCACGAGTCAGTCATGGGACTGGTATATGTAACGGCCTGCATTCTACTCATCGAAGGATCGTAGAATATTTATTTCTTTCACAAACAAAGTCGTATGGTCATGTAACTTTGGGAGACGACTATTGGGGTCATTTCCCATGTTCATGATTTTTGCCGATTTTTATATGGCCATTTTGCCCCTAGCTGATCTTGTTTTGGCCATAACTTTTGATTGGTATGGAGTTTTGACCTAATGGACTCACCGTTTGGGAGATATAGCTGAAACAAGGTTTAGAAGCTGAAAAACAGCTTAATCGGGCCTAATTAGGGTGATTAGCAAGAGGGCCCATAACCCATTTCGGGATTTGGGTTATGGGAGGGCTGAGATGAGTTAGTAAATCAGTTTTTATTTCATTTCTTAGTCGCCACTTACAACCTTTGAACCCTAGCAATGGCCTCCCCTTGCTAAAACACCACAAATCACCTTCTAATAGCTAATTAAGACAAATTTACATCAAATCAAAGCGGATTAGGACAAAATTCGAGGTAAAGCTACTGGAGTGTATTGGAATCTGAACCATTTCGTCCAATGGTTTCAAATATGAGTTTATTTGCGGCTAAGGTGAGTGATTAGCATTGTTTTTACACTTATTACAGTTATTTAGGGTGATTAGTGCTAATTAACGAAATTATACATGTTAAAAATATGGAAAAATGTTTAGAAATTCTGAAATATTATTTTAGGACTCTGTTAGAAAATTTGATTAATTCGGACATGTTTTGCTAATCATATCATTAGTTATGCTTAAACATGATTAAGGGGAAAACATGGATTTTGGGTATGTTTGATCCATTTTTACATGGCTATTTATCATTTTGGTGTTTATGGTTGATGTTAAATGTTTCTACGACGGTTTGGAGTGATTTATGATTGCTTAGAACAGTTAGAATAGTCGAAAACGTCATCGTATGGTGTAAACAGTCGCTGGAAAAGTTGCAGGAAAAGTGCAGGATTGTGACTTGAACCGGATCGGATCAGTGGGGCAAACCGACCCGCTCGTGGAGCATCCCATGACCCGATCGCTTGCATCTAAAGTTCTCAGATCCGACCCTCTCGTAAATGGTGGCATGACCTGACCCGCTGGCATCTGGACTCCTCCGAACCGACCCGCCCCTTGAGTGTGCCACGAAACGCTTGATGGACCATAAACCATGCCTGCATATCCCAACCGACCCACTACTCCGAACCGAACCAGTGTGCACTATGACTAGCTTGGAGCATCACGATCTGACCCAGGGAAGTTGTGAGGCACGAGCCGAGCTGTAGCAGGTAGTCACGAGTCGAGATGGTGAGCACCAAAGCCCACGAACCAGAGGAAGTATCCGACCTAAACTGAAGGTGGAAAGAATGTAGAATCGAATGGAAGCTTGTTTCCAAACCAATCCGGAGGAGACCAAACCCGAGATGCAAAGGTATTCCAAATAGGAAGTAGAACTCAGGATCTAGTTGGGAACCGACGAGCTGACTTCATGAATTGGGCTTTGGTGTGGGACGTGTGGTAAGGGGTTATCGACGTCCATAACTTTGACTCACCACCAAGACGGATGTTAGGATACAGATCATTGTAGTGGGGTAGTTATTACTCCATGGGGTAGAGTGATCGTAGCATGGGTATGAGCCAGCGCAGTGAAGTCGTCATGACTTCATGGGAAATAGTGGACATATCAAGGACTAGTGGCTATGGATCAGTGCAGTGGAGTCACCATTACTCCATGGGTAGAGTGATCATAGCAAGGATTTGGGCGATCAAAGCGGTGGATATCGTATGCTTTATGCACTAAGTGAGAGATGTGAGGATGTTTGCTATGCTTGATTGTTTGCCATCACTATGACATGCACACCCCTCCCCCGTGTCTTTACACCATATGCTAGTGTCACCTTAGAGTATTGTACATCTTGTTGTGCTAACTCTTTGGTTGCAGGTCCAGGTTCAGCTATGGTTTAATATACCTGTTATTGTTCTGTTTTGCTGATTATCGCTCATACCAGACTTTTGTCTGACCCAGAGTTTTATGTCTCTTCATATTACTCTGGTTGCTCTTAAACGGGCATACTAGAGACTGGTCAGGTGACTATGCACAAGTAGCTGTGCCAGAGACGAGCAGGAGGCTTCCACGTATGATATATATAGATATTCTCCCTGTGTCGTTGCTGGTCACTACTTTGGGCATTAGTAGTGTACCTTCCTTATTTTGCTTTAGAGACAGTTTTTAAAAGTTGTAATAACGATGATGTGGAACATAAGATGTATTTTGATTTTCCGCTGCTATGATGGTTTAGTTTTCAGCTTATGCACTGTCTCGCCTGTTTTATGTCAAGTATGTTATTATTATATTTTATTCCATGCACTGTGAGACATTCTACAGGTTCCTTGCTAGTTCAAATTCACTTCTTTCCTTTCTTTGGCGACCGTCCCGTGCTGGTTGGACATCGACACAGCGCACTATCGTTGGAAATGTCGGTTGGTGCGGGGCGGCCGTCACATTTGGTATTAGAGCTTTAGGTTGCGTAGTTAACCTAGGGAATACAACAGAGAGAGAGTACGTATATGAGAGCGTGTATTTGTGATGTTTTGGTTTTCAAAAGCTATATATATATACTATTAGTATATTTAAGGATGAAGTCGCACTGCACTGGCACCACTGAAGAGATGGTTAATCGTTTTCCCCTTACAGATCGAACGATGAGCCGATATACTACGAGTACTAGTAGAGGATCTAATAATTGGAATGCTCCTGATATGAGGACGATGTTCACTGACTTCATGAGAGGGATGCTTAGAAATATGCAAGGAGCAGTTCCCAATGCTGGAAAAGGTGGTGGTGCGGCGGTGTAGGCACCTAGGGCCGATTTCGCCAAGCTATGCAAGGATTAAACTAGTCTTGGTGGAAAGTCGTTCCACAAAATTAAATCGGCTACAGAAGTTCGGGATTGGTTGGATAGCTGTTAACGTATCTTCGAAGACTTGGGTATCGGGGATGTGACGAAGAGAAAGCTAGCATCCTATCAGCTACAAGGACGAGCGATGAATTGGTGGAATGCTATTAAGGCAGCTACCCATAGGATCAAGTTACATGGGATCAGTTTAAGGCCCGATTCAGTGAAAATTTTGTCCCAGCTGCTCAGAAGTCAGAGTTGTTTAGAAAATTTCTAGAGCTTAAGCAGGATGGTAGGGCGATCGTGGAGTATATTGCTGAGTTCGATACTTTATCGAAGTATGGATTATCTCTTATCGACACTTCCAAGAAGAAGAATGAGAAGTTCATAATAGGCTTAGATCAGTACTTGGTGGAAAGGCTTATAAACCACATTGATGAGATGTTTGAATCCATTATGGGAAAAGCTATGAGATCAGAGAGTCTATACCCTTAGTCAAAGACTGAGGTTGAATCCACAGAGGAACCAAAACCGCAAGCAAGCGGTGGAGGCAAGAATGATTCTCAGAATAAGAGAAAGCAGAATCAGACCAAGGATGGCCAGAAGAAAAAGAATAAGAAAGATGTTGAGTGCTTTAGCTATGGCAAGAAGGGACATTATGCTAAAGAATGTCGAGCGAAGCCAGCGAACAAGAAGTGCTTCAACTGCCGCCAGGGGGGATATCACAAGGATAAATGTCCGGAACCCCCTAAAGAGAAGCAGATTGTGAAAGCATATGCTCTTAATGCTGTTTCTTCTTCGTCGAATGCCCCGTCCGCGGCGGAGAAAGGAAAGAATGTCGTCATTCAAGGTATGCTTTCTGTTTATGATGTTCCTGTTCAAGTATTGTTTGATACCAGAGCTTCTCGTTCCTTCATATCTAGTGACCTGGTAGATAGGTTGGGATTGGAACCCAAGATAGTCGGTAGACCTTTAGCGGTGACGAACCTGATTGGTGGTTCAACTAGCCTTAGCATGATTTGTCGTAATGTGGTCTTATCGAATCATGGATGCATGTTTGTTTGTTATTGCTTTGTTTTGGGCTTTACTGGGTTTGGCATTATTTTTGGAGTAGATTGGCTCCAAAGATACGAGGTGGTGGTAGACTATGAGGGCTTTTTGGTGACAGTTAGAGCGGATGATGGGTGGAGGGTAGTGTTTGGTGGTCTACCTAGTGATGGGGTAATGACTAGTTTTCTAAATTCCCTCGACATCCCGTATGATGAGTTGTCAGATGTGCCCGTGGCTGGCCAGTATCCGGACGTCTTCGAGGAAATGATCAGACTTCCACCACACTGAGAGATTGAGTTTCGTATTGATTTAGTGAAAGATACCAGGCCTATAGTGATGCCACTTCGTCGTATGGCACTAAGGGAGCGGCGAGAGCTCGATGTACAAGTAACCGATTTGTTGAAGAAGGGATTTATCAGAAGAAGTCTTTCTGAGTGGGGGGCACCAGTTGTGTTTGCTACCAAGGCAGATGGTTACCTTTAATTGTGTGTCGACTACCGCGAGTTGAATAAGGTGACGAGGAAGAATATTTATCTTCTACCGCGGATAGATGATTTGCTTGATCAGTTGAGTGGCGCGAGAGTGTTCTCCCAGTTGGATCTCGCGACAGGTTTTCATTAGCTTAGGGTGGAATCTAAGAGTATATCTAAAACGGCATTTCGGACGTCGTATGGATTCTATGAGTGGTTGGTCATGCCATTCGGGCTGACCAATGCACCAACATATTTTGTGGATCTTATGAATAGAGTATTCCGAGATCAATTGAATACGTTTGTTCTTGTGTTCGTGGATGACATACTTGTCTACTCGAGGACAGAGGAAGAACACTAGGAACATTTAAAGATAGTGATGGAGGTGTTGAGAAAACACAAATTGAAAGAAAAGTTTTCTAAGTGTAACTTCTGGAGGAGGGAAGTGAGATTCTTGGGCCATGTTGTTTCAGAAAATGTTATTGTTGTGGACCCTGCAAAGGTGGCTACGGTACAAGATTGGTCTACGCCCAAGAATGCAACAGACATAAGAAGTTTCTTGGGATTAGCTGGATATTATCGTAAGTTTATCCAAGACTTCTCCAAGATAGCGGCACCGTTGACTCAGTTGATCAAGAAAAATCAAACTTTTGTTTGGGACGAAAAGTGCGAGAATGCATTTAAGAGTCTAAAGGAAAAGTTGACATGTGCACCAGTGTTAGTTATTCCTAAAGGAATGAAGAGATGACGGTATACACAGATGCCTGCGGTACCGGACTAGGTGCTGTATTGATGTAAGGAGGTAAGGTTGTAGCTTATGCTAGTCGGCAACTGAAACCGCATGAGAAATGGTATCCTACACATGATTTGGAATTGGCAGCGATCGTGTTCGCATTGAAGATGTGGAGACATTATCTCTTGGGAGAAAGATTCGAGTTGTTTACCGATCATAAATCGTTAAGGTGTCTTTTCTCTCGGAAAGATCTAAATCTCCGACAGCAAAGATGGTTAGAATTCTTGGCTTCCTACGATTTCGATATCGCATATACACTAGGAAAGGGCAATGCGGTAGCTGATGCATTGAGTAGAAGACATGCCAGTTTAGGGGCTACGTTTCTAGAATGGAATTAACTGGAGTACATCGCTGGGTATGATTTCAGACCAAAGTACGAATTGGATCCAGAAGTATTAGCAAGTTTGACGATCAGACCCACTTTGATTGAGCGGACTGGCTCCAGTTAGAGGGACGATCCTAACTTATTAGAAATCATCTCCAAGTTAGAGATGAATATCGATAGGGAGATGGACAAGTATGGGCTTGATCGAGATGGATGGCCTAGAAAGAATGGAAGACTAATTGTGCCCAATGTCAATGGATTGAGAGATGAAGTGCTTAGAGATTGTCATCACTCAAAACTGACTATACATCCCAGTGGTAATAAATTGTATCGAGACATAAAGCAGACCTACTACTGGGAAGGGATGAAAAGAGACGTAGGGAATTTTATATCCAAATGCATGAATTGCTAGCTAGTTAATGCTGAGCAAAAGAAGCCTAGTGGTTTGTTGCTACCATTAGAAATTCCAGAATAGAAATGGGAACAAGTCTCAATGGATTTCATTGATGGGTTGCCAAGGACTAGATCGGGCCATGATAGCATTTGGGTGATTGTGGACCGATTGACTAAGAGTGCAAGGTTTATACCCGTCAAGTCGAATGGAATGGAAGCTAAGTTAGCGCAACTATATATGAAGTGGGCAATGAGATTTCATGGAGTACCTAAAAGCATTGTGAGTGACCGAGACCCGTTGTTTACTAGTGGGTTTTGGAAGGTCTTACAAGAGGCTCTAGGGTCGGAATTATATCTCAGTACCGCGTACCATTATCAAACCGACGGTCAGACAGAGAGGGTGAATCGAGTATTAGAGGATCTCTTGAGAGCTTGCATATTGGATTTTGGTGGATAATGGGATGACCATTTGCATCTAGTAGAGTTTGCATATAATAATAGTTATCAATATAGTATTGGTATGGCTCCATTTAAAGCTTTGTACGGAAGACCATGCAACTCACCGTCATGTTGGTTAGAAACTGGCGAGAAGTTTGTGCTTGGGCCAAATGTGATAAGAGAAATGTCAGATAAGATCAAGGTTATCCGACAACGAATGAAGGTTTCCCAAGATAGGCAGAAGAGTTATGCTGATAAGAGGAGAAGAGAATTAAAATTCTCCATTGGCGACTTGGTGTTTGTCAAAAATTCTTCATTGAAGAGCGTGATATGATTTGGTAGGAGAGGCAAGTTAACACCAAGATTTGTTGGTCCATCCCTAGTTCTCGAGCAAGTTGGGAATTTGGCATATAAAGTTTAATTACCAGAGAAGATGGCAGGAGTTCATAACGTATTTAATGTTTCCCAGTTAAGGAAATTCGTGCACAACCCCGATGTGGCTATTTCACCTGATCAGTTGGATGATATCGAAGTAGAACCCGAGGCAGTTAGGAACCACAAGCCAATTCGTATTGTCGAGCACTATACGATCGAAGCAACTTCGAAGGAAATCGGTGAATCTAATCAAAGTTCAGTGGGGCGAGGATGAGAATGACTGTACTTGGGAGATAGAGGAGAGCATTAAGAAGACATACCCAAAACTCCTTGCCTGGTAAAATTTTAATTGCGACTTAGTTTTCCGCATGCTAGGATAGACTTATTTGTTGTTTTTGTATGTTTGATTGTTGTGAATGGTTGGTAGGCATGCGGGATCCTTTGCTTGTTTCTTAGTTAAGGAATTTCGAGGGTGAAATTTCTTAAATGGGGGGGGGGGGGGTGGGAGAATGTAACGACCCGCATTCTATGCATCGAAGGATCGTAGAATATTTATTTCTTTCACATACGAAGTCGTATGGTTATGTAACATTAGGAGGCGACTATTGGGGTCAATTCCCATGTTCATGATTTTTGCTGATTTTTAAATGACTGTTTTGCCCCTAGCTGATCTTGTTTTGGCCATAACTTTTGATTGGTAAGGAGTTTTGACCTGAAACCACTTCCATACGATCCGGATGATGGTTTCCCCTTCCATAGAGTGGTTACATTAGCTAAACGGACTCACCGTTTGGAAGATATGGCTGAAACAAGGTTTAGAAGGTGAAAAATAGCCTAGCCGGGCCTAATTAGGGTGATTAGCAAGAGGGCCTACTCGAGGACGAAAACTTGATCGTCGCTAATCTATGAATTAGAAAAGCGCGACATTTAAATTAAATTATGCAAGCGCACAGGTGTGTAGCATACAGGTCGAACACAGAGAGGTAAATTAAAATCAAATTATTTATCTAATCTCTTGGGCGAGTTAGACGAAGCCTGGAGATTTTGTTGAACAACAGAACAATTGAAATTGTAACAATTAGGATTATCGTTGAATCTAATCAAACAATTAATCCTAATGAAAGTAAATAGCAAAACAGGAATAAAATGCAGAAAAAATGCAGAATAAGAAGAACAAAAAAAGTAAATTAGGATTGTCGTTGAAACTAATCAAACAACTAATCACTAAAAAAAATGTAAAATACAATTGGTGTTCTTCCAAAACTAATTGTGAAGACAACACCGATTGCTAAGAAAAATGCAGAAAAATAAAAGAAAAAGGAGTTTTATTAATGGAGAAGAGAATACAGAAAAATGGAGATATAGGATATTTGTTATAATGGGTATACATGTGCGTTTATAGGTGAAATTGGCCAAACGCTAATCAGATTAGTATGAATATATGGGCCTCTTTTCCAAGAATTATTATCATATCACATGCCTTTCTTGACTAAGCTTGTTTGGAAATAATCTCTAAGAATATCTGCGCATATCATGGTGAATACCTTCCTTATCTTCCATGTGGCTAATTGATTGACAAAAGATTTGCATGTGATTGATTCTTCCAAACATGGACTCATGTTAGACTCCAAAAGCATATAAGAAAAATCTTCCATATCTTCCATGTGGCTAATGTGAACACAAACATCTTCCAATGACATCTTTTGAGATCTTTTCTACCATTCTTCTTCTAATGTGACTAACGTGAACACATCTAGTCTCTTATGCAATTCTTCAAGTAAATGGCATTTATTCTTCACTTTTAAGGATGATGAGGTCTGGTCAACATATCTATAAAAACAACAAGAAAATACCCAGCGTAACATTTATTTATATACAAAAAAGATAAAATATAGGTGCATAAAATAAACATATTTCTATGTCAATCAAATACCCGCACACTTATCTTTTACTCGTCCTCGAGTAAAACAAAAATGAAAAACTAACTAGGTAGGTCACACTTTCGTAGGAAACACGATTGCATTGAGCGTATGCAACAAGCCGTTAAACCTCTAGGTGTCCCTAGTAGGTCGAGTGGTGTCTCGTGAGGGTTTTCAGCGGATACTACCCACAAAATCCAAATGCAGTATGTGTGTATCTAATGCAACTATATGAGTGCAAAGGGCTTATGCAATTGAAAACAAAAATTGAAAACACGACTTGTTTCGGGAAAGTGGTACAACAAATTAAGTTAACAATTTCTAGTCAGTTGATTTTATTTTAGATACCTCAACTTGTCACAAATTTTCAATATAAATCAAGTTTTCAAATGTTAAATTCCAGTTTGGCCAGTTAGTTCGGTCGATAACATAGTGCAACCATGAAATAAATTCTTAGTTTGCTTGGCACAGTTTGCAAAGTGGTATTATTATTTTCTCATGTATGGCTAGTCAAATCAATAAGGTCAAGAAGTGTTTGGGCATCATCGCTTATTCTTTATTCTATAAAATTTTAAAATTTATGTTCAAGTACATACACCTAACTTAGAAGACCAAGGTTTACCACCCATGCACTGCCTCGCGGACTAACGGAGAGTAGGTAAAGAGCTTGGCGGATTGTGCAGGCCGACTTTGACAACAACGTGTCGGTAATCCTTAGGCGTCCAATCTTATAGAATGGGACCAAGATATTCCAACGCTGACTTTGTCAACAACATGTCAGATAGAGCTTGGCGGGTTTGCACACCAACGCTTGATATACAAGCAATGTTGGATACCCTTGGATTATTATTATTATTATTATTGAAAATTTAAGCATAAGAGAGATTACGCGAATTCAGCTTAATACAACATAGTTTTAAAGATTCGAAAAGCCAATATAAGTATTTTAAGTCCTCCACTTATTTAAACAACGTCTACAACATAGAATAGATTTCATGGCCATCACCTAAGAATCTCCCTATGTACCGGTTACACTATTATCCCTCAAAATTAAACTTTTCATTATATTTCTTATTCGATCTAAGCTGAGAGAAAACAAATACTATCAACTGATTAATAATTGTTAACGTATCTTGTTGTATCAATCTGAAATGGGTCGTATTTTCAAAAAAAAAATATGGCATGTTACTACGATCTAAAATGCATGAGGGTCCTATTGAAATGCATGAAAATGAAAAGGAAAAATTAAAGAAAAATAAAAATGAATGCAATGCAGACTCCCCCCACACTAGAACTAAACAGTGTCCACACTGTAAACACGTTTTCTAAATGTAAAAGATAGCACCCAAAGATGGATGAGATGCAAAATTATTTGTAGAATGAAATGCAGTCTAACTATATGTAAGAATGGATCGTATTTACAGTGATATATGTGTTTACGATGCATGCAATGCAAAGACTGCCACCAACTTTTTCCCCCACACTTGGTTCTAGCCCTATGAGTCTCATTCCCACTATGTCTAGGCATGTTTTCTAATAAGCAAAGGTGTTTGAAAACCATCTCATCTTTAAACCTCGATTTATAGTCCAGTAAATGAATGTTCAGGGTCGTCCGAACATGAAGTTTTTCAATCAAGCTAACATTCCAAAAATAATTCATGTGTTCAACAAATTTATCAGTGTAATTGCTCAAAAATTTGTGATCGTATATAAATTGATTGAAATTTTAATTCTGAGTGTTGTTCAAGAATATGTGATCACATTTCTCATCATTAACTGACAACGTATTTTCGACACTGACAATTTCAAGTTCATTTGAAATCTCAAAATTAAAATTTTCGAACTCATGATGTTAATCTACTTCTTCCTCATTTGGCAACTCATCCTCATTCAATCCAAAAAATTCATGTTCATTAAAATCCTTTTTCAAACTTGAGTTGAAAATTTCAACATTTTCATTCTGTTCAATTTCTAGAATTTCAAGTTTTTCACAGCCTGAAAGAGGAAGGTCAAAATCTAAGCTTAAGTCTTTTTTCTGAAAAGAGTTGAAGTCCAAATCATTTGTTGAATTTTGAAAAACTTCATCAAGATGATTATTCTCAATTTCCAAGGTCGTTATTTGAAAATTTTCAATGTCAGTAGAAATTGGATTATTTTCTGATTCAAGGCTTGTTTGAATTTGATTTTCTTGCTCTCGTTGTTCTTTATAAGATGCCATTAAACAAAGAAGTTCATCCATTTTTTTATTTAGCCTTTCTGCCCTCTCATCAAAATGGCATTCTTCAGAATCGTTAATTTGAGAGCCCTCGTTTTGGATTTCTTGATTCTCAAATTTTTTTTAATTTTCAGAAAGATGATAATGATGTTGGAAATCATTTTGATTTTGAAAATTAGGTTCGTAATCAAAACTATCGAAATTCGAGGGAAAATTGCAATTTTGGTCATGCTCATGATGTGGATATGGGTTGTAGTTTTGAAAATTTTGATCAATTTGAAAATCATTTTCAAAATTATTTCCGAATTTGTTTCCAACCCCGTATTGATGTTGATCAAAGATGTATTGGGATTCAAAGCTATTTGGATGTGGATGTGGCCCATAATCGAAATTATTGAAATTTGAATTGAAATCGTCATTTCGATCATAACTTTGAAAATGTTGGTTATTTTGAAAATACTGAAAATTGTTGACATTGGTTTCACCAAATTTTGGGAAATCTTGCTTCATGAGTTGTATTTCATATTCATACTCTTCAAGTGGACGTCTACTTCAATTATTATCCCATAATTCTCTCAAGGATTTTTTTGAATAAGACATTTGAAATGAAATCAAGGCAAGATAGAAATTATTCTCAGTTCAAAATAGTATAAAATACTAAGTTGTGCTCTATTAATTAACTGACTCAATTAGAAGGGGGAAGAGGGCCTTATGGCCGTTCACGTATAGTATAAATACTAAGGGATACGACCAATGTTTTACGGGTAGTATGCAACCTCTTTTGCTAATAGTTCAATAAATTGAACTACTATATATCCGCGATCTAATTATACGAGACAGTCAACTTCACAAAACACCACTTTTCAATTATATTATTTTGCAACGTCTAATTTATTGTTGAAAACAATGAGAGTGATGACAGTAGTTATGGAAATTTCAACTCACAACAATCAGACAGAAATTTCAATCATAGAACAGTCAAAATAATTGCAGAAAATTAAATTATTGTACAAGCAAGCCGCTGCCCCTGCAAAAGATTTTTACAAGCAATTGTCTATATTTTTTTCTTTGCAGCAGAGCACCTGTAGAGTTAAAAGAAATTTACAGTGGGGTATGGCTGTCCATCCAGAAAAAATGAGTAGCGTCAATGATTGAAATCTCACTATTTGTAATTTCTTTTGATTTCAGAAATCTTGATTTGTTGCTTGAACTCCAGTCACCTTGTCCTTAGTTCGAAATCTCTCTCTTTTTTTTTTTGGTTTTTTTTGAATGAATTGAATAACAAGAAAACACAAGAAAAAGAAACAAAGGAAAAAAAACTAACTTTTTGGAGAAGATGGTGCCGAAGTGTGGATTGAAAAAAAAAACTATGGTGAAATGAGATTATGTGAGAGGAAGGGGTATTTGATCAGAGGAAAGAAATGAAGCAGGGAAAAATAATTGAAAAAAAAAGAATGAATCTTTTTATGACCTTCCCTTTTTTTATTATTGTTGAAAAAGTGGACAAATAGGAAAGAAACAAATGACAAAAAAAAAAGGAAGAGAGATTTCAGCAAAGAAAGAGAATTGTAAAGGAAGGAAGGAAAGTAATTGTAAAAGATTTGCAAAAGAAATTGAGAAGGGAAAGCAATAAAAGAGAAGACAAAAACAGAAAGAATTTTTTTTCTTTTGTTTATTTTTGTAAAATTAGAAGAGGATTTTTTTTATTTTATTTTTTGAAAAGAAAGGGAATTTGTAAGAGAAGAAAAGAAATCAAATGTATTGAGAATAAGAAAGACAAAAGAAGATAGGAATTTTTTTGCAAAAGAGAAATCTTTTCTTTTTGAAATTTGTAAAAAGAAAAAGAATGTAGATGATTGGAAAGAAAGTGGAAAGATGGAAAAAATAAAGGAAAATTGAAAGTTGTTTTTTTTTTTCAATGAAGGAGAGAGCCGGAAAGAAATAAATGAAAAAAAAATGGAAAGAGAGATTGTAGGAGGTGAATGAGAAATGCAATTGGAAAGAAATAAAAAAAATGCAAGTTTTTTTTTATGAAAATTTGAACAAGAAGAAAGAGAAAGAAATGAATGGTAAAAACCAAAACAAAAAAGGGAAAAAATTAAAAGAGGAGGGAAATAAGAAAAAAAAAGCAAGGTTTTTTGAGTAGAGAGGAAGGGTAGAAGAAATTGAGGAAAGAAATAAAAGAAGATAAAAACAAGAAAGAAATCAAAGTAGACAGAGAAGACATTGCAAAAGTTTTTTTTTTAGAAAGTTGTAGACAAAAGATGGAAACAAATAAAAAGAAAAGGAAAGGGAAAAGAAAAATGTGAAAATTAGCAAGGTGGTAGAAAGATGGAAAGAAATTGAAGAAAAATTAGCAACTTTCTTTTTTTGTATATATTTTTTTTCTTCTTGAAGGAATTAGATTGGAAGAAATGCAAAATAAAAAAAAGGAAAGAAATAAAAAAAAGGAAAACTAAAAGAAAAAGTGGCAAGATTTTTTTCCTTGTCTTAGAGATTATGATATCAATATGTGATACACAATCAACTAATCAAGATTTTTGTCTATATATATCTACAAGAAAACAATAGGAAAATAAATTAAAATTTGGCAAGTTTTTTTTTTTTTACAAAATCAAACAAAAAGAAAAAAAACTAACACGAATCAGAAATTAAATAAATAATAAAATTCAATTGTTACCTCCCGGCAACGGCGCCAAAAACTTGATCGTCGCTAATCTATGAATTAGAAAAGCGCGACATTTAAATTAAATTCTGCAAGCGCACAGGTGTGTAGCATACAGGTCGAACACATGGAGGTAAATTAAAATCAAATTATTTATCTAATCTCTTGGGCGAGTTAGATGAAGCCTGGAGATTTTGTTGAATAACAGAACAATTGAAATTGCAACAATTAGGATTATCGTTGAATCTAATCAAACGATTAATCCTAATGAAAGTAAATAGCAAAACAGGAATAAAATGCAGAAAAAATGCAGAATAAGAAGAACAACTAAAAGTAAATTAGGATTGTCGTTGAAACTAATCAAACGACTAATCACTAAAAAAATGTAAAATACAATTGGTGTTCTTCCAAAACTAATTGTGAAGACAACACCGATTGCTAAGAAAAATAAAAATGCAGAAAAATAAAAGAAAAAGGAGTTTTATTAATGGAAAAGAGAATACAGAAAAATGGAGATATAGGATATTTGTTACAATGGGTATACATGTGCTTTTATAGGTGAAATTGGCCAAACGCTAATCAGATTTATATGAATATATGGGCCTCTTTTCCAAGAATTATTATCATATCACATGCCTTTCTTGACTAAGCTTGTTTGGAAATAATCTCTAAGAATATCTGCGCATATCATGGTGAATACCTTCCATATCTTCCAAATCTTCCATGTGGCTAATTGATTGACAAATGATTTGCATGTGATTAATTCTTCCAAACATGGACTCATGTTAGACTCCAAAAGCATATAAGAAAAATCTTCCATATCTTCCATGTGGCTAATGTGAACACAAACATCTTCTAATGACATCTTTTGTGATCTTTTCTACCATTCTTCTTCTAATGTGACTAACGTGAACACATCTAGTCTCTTATGCAATTCTTCAAGTAAATGGCATTTATTCTTCACTTTTAAGGATGATGAGGTCTGGTCAACATATCAATAAAAACAACAAGAAAATACCCAACGTAACATTTATTTATATACAAAAAAGATAAAATATAGGTGCATAAAATAAACATATTTCTATGTCAATCAGGGCCCATAACCCATTTCGGGATTAGGGTTATGGGAGGGTTGAGATGAGTTAGTAAATCAGTTTTTATTTCATTTTTTTCGCCGCCACTTACAACCTTTGAACCCTAGCAATGGCCTCCACCTGCTAAAACATCTCAAATCGCCTTCTAATCGCTAATTAAGCCAAATCTACATCAAATCAAAGCGGATTAGCACAAAAATCGAGGTAGAGCTGCTGGAGTGTATTGGAATCTGAACCATTTCGTCCAAAAGTTTCAGATCTGAGTTTATTTGCGGCTAAGATGAGTGATTACATTGTTTTTACACTAATTACAGTTAATTAGGGTGATTACTGCTAATTAATGAAATTATACATGTTAAAAATCTGGAAAAATGTTTAGAAATTCTTAAATATTATTTTAGGCATCTATTAGAAAATTTGGTTAATTCGGACATGTTTTGCTAATCATATCATTAGTTATGCTTAAACATGATTAAGGGGAAAACATGGATTTTGGGTATGTTTGATCCATTTTGACATGGCTATTTATCATTTTGGTGTTTATGGTCGATGTTAAATGTTGCTATGACTGTTTGTTGTGATTTATGATTGCTTAGAACTGTTAGAATAGTCGAAAACGCTATCGTATGGCGTAAACAGTCGCTGGAAAAGTTACAGGAAAAGTGCAGGATTGTGACCCAAGCCAGATCGGATCGGTAGGGACGAACCGACCCTCTCGTGGAGCATCCCACGACCCGATCACTTGCATATGAAGCTCTCAGATCTGACCCTCTCATGAATGGTGGCACGACCCAACTCGTTGGCATCTGGAGTCCTCCGAACTGACCCGCCCCCTGGAGTGTGCTACGAACCGCTTGATGGACCATAAACCATGCCTGCATATCTCAACCGATCCGCTACTCCGAACCGAACCAGTGCAGCAATGCGACTAGCTTGGAGCATCACGATCTGACCCGAGGAAGTTGTGAGGCACGAACCGATCCGAAGCAGATAGTCATGAGTCGAGCTGGTGAGCACCATAGCCTACGAACCAGAGGAAGTATCCGACCCGAACCAAAGGTGGAAAGAATGTAGAACCGAATGGAAGCTTATTTTTGAACCGATCCGGAGGAGACCAAAACCCGAGATGCAAAAGTAGTCCAAATAGGAAGTAGAACTCAGGATCTAGTTGGGAACCGACGACTTGACTTCATGACTTGGGCTTTGCTGCGGGACGTGTGCTAAGGGGTTACCGACGTCTATAACTTTGACTCACCACCAAGACAGATGTTAGGTTACGGATCAGTGCAGTGGGGTAGTTATTACTTCATGGGGCAGAGTGATCGTAGCATGGCTATGGACCAGTGCAGTGATGTCATCATGACTTCATAGGGCAAAGTGGACATAGCAAGGACTAGTGGCTATGGATCAGTGCAGTGGAGTCGTCATGACTCCATGGGGCAGAGTGATCATAGCAAGGATTTGGGTGATCAAAGCGGTGGATATCGTATGCTTTACGCACTGAGTGAGAGATGTGAGGATGGTTGCTATGCTTGATTGTTTTCCATCACTATGACATGCACACCCCTCCCCCGTGTATTTAAACAATATGTTAGTGTCACCTTAGAGTATTGTACATCTTGTTGTGCTGACTCTTTGGTTGCAGGTCCATCAGGTATGGTTTAGTATACCTGTTATTTTTCTCTTTTACTGCTTATCGCTCATACCAGACTTTTGTCTGACCCAGAGTGTTATGTCTCTTCTTGTTACTCTAGGTGCTCTTAAATGGGCATACTAGAGACAGGTCAGGTGACTATGCACGAGTAGCTGTGCCGTAGATGAGCAGGAGCCTTCCACGTATGATATATATATATTCTCCCTGTATCGCTGCTGGTCACTACTTTGGGCATTAGTAGTGTACCTTCCTTATTTTTCTTTAGAGACAGTTTTTAAAAGTTGTAATAACGATGATGTGGAACATAAGCTGTATTTGGATTTTCCGCTGCTATGATGGTTTAGTTTTCAGCTTATGCACTGTCTCACCTGTTTTATGTCAAGTATGTTATTATTATATTTTATTCCATGTGTTGTGAGACATTCCACAGGTTCCTTGCTAGTTCAAATTCCCTTCTTTCCTTTCTTTGGCGACCGTCCCGTGCTGGTTGGACATCGGCACAACGAACTTTCGTTGGAAATGTCGGCTGGTGCAGGGAGAGCTGTCACAGTATGAGAAATCTTACTTAACATATCTAATATGGCTAATCAAAGGACGACGCCTCTAACACGGAACATGTTTACTCCATTGGACTGCCAGTGCATAAAGTAACTCTCTTAAACAACGCAATGCTTTTTAGAAAAATGAAACCATTATAAGACTCAAGTCCCATCACATAATGCAACGTAAACCGGAGGATAGAGTTTTACCTTATAATGGTCAAACATGATGGATACGTATAAAACAAAAATCATTTGATATTATTATTAGTGTCTAATCAGTTTAAAAACAATTTCAAAGTAAATGTATCAATCCTAGATGACATAGTACCCCATCCTACTATGTCACCATATATCGGTTTACAATCAGATCTGTAATGTCGTATTGGAAATTGGGTTTCCATCATGAGTCGAGGCTAGGAATTATCCTCATCGATTTCGAGACACTCTAGAAAATGCCCCAAGACTCGGACGCTGGCGAGCTCTGGTTAGCGGTAGGGCCGGTCCACACATACATTAGTGTATTAGTTATTCCTGAACAATAGTGTGGATTAGTTATTCCTGAACAATACGTTTCCCGGTCCTATTGGACCTATCACTTGGCCAGTAGCGACCAATATCCGAGGGCCCTCACAATCCATCATCCACATAAGTAAAAATGTTTGGGCTCCATGCCATGACACCACTTCTAGCTAGAAAGAAATGCAAGTCCTTCTTACGGTCCTCATTCCATTTTTGACTCATACTAGGGTGTGAGGCTCGCGAAGTAATGCTATACACAATGTTATGCTAAATAAAGCTGTGTTTTGATCATCAACCGCAAGGCTCTGCTTTTTAACAAAAGCCTTGATCATTTGCATCGTAGCATGCCACATTGACAATCCATGCCATGCAACTGATGTCTATCAATATATAACATCTAAGCTCGTACATCTCAGAGAAGTGTGCTAAGAAAGAGAATGAATTCTCCGCCACCAAACAAATATATATTTAATAGAAATCAATTCACACAGAACGAAATCCAATATCATGTATCCATTTACAAGTCCGTTCTGTGTCTGAACGAAACCGAAGACACTTTATTCCTCGTCCCGTATATCCAATACGGAGAGAGATTCTCGCATATCCGGACAATCAACAAGTACATTCAGACAACTACCACTTTAACAGTTTACTGGGAGCTACCCAATTCAGGGCATCAGTAGTTGTCCATTCAATGTGAAGATCGCCGGTCTTCGACCACCGTCTTCAATGTCTTCGACTTTAAATCATCGTGTAATTATTTGAAATGAGTTTTAGCACGGTCTTTTCAAATAATTCTCGAATATATATAATTAAAATCATTTCATATAGTTAATAATATTTTATAACGATTTATCGCTATTTTTATTTATATAAAAATAGCCCATTTAATTCGAACGACGATTCAGGTCATTAGGTAGCCCTGGCGCTGTTTTTATCCAAATTTGAATTACACATTTCTCGAAATTTAACCGTTGGCTCTTAACAAATTTAACACCGTTGGAAAGATCTTTCCAAAGCAACCCAACGGTTCTAGTTTTGGAAAAATCCGACGGTCGGATCTCTCAGTATAATTGTTTAAACATACGATTCCAAAATGCGAACTACTGTGCGCGATTCGTTTTATTTAAATTTAAATTTATATATTATATATAAATATAATTCCCTCAACGATTTTAACTAACGTGTTAAAAATAATGTTTTAATCAAACAAGATCATATTCTAGCATATGATTCTTTTATTCTAATTTAACATGATAAAAATGTCATTTTTAATAACATAACATGTTTTACCTAAAATCAATGTCCTTTTAAATAACAAAACATGATTAACATGTAATTCTTTTTATTCTGCTCTAACATATTAAAATGTCTTTTTAAATGACAAAAAATGATTAACATGTAATTCTTTTTATTCTACTCTAACATATTAAATTTTCCTTTTAAATGAAAAAACATGATTAACATGTTATTCTATTTATTCTACTCTAACATATTAAATTGTCCTTTTAAATGACAAAACATGATTAACATGTTATTCTACTTATTAACTAACTAGCATATTACAATGTACTTTTAAATGACAAAACATGATTAACATGTTATTCTATTTATTCTATTCTAACATATTAAAATGTCCTTTTAAATGACAAAACGTGATTAACATGTTATTCTATTTATTCTACTCTAACATACTAAAATGTCCTTTTAAATGAAAAAACAGGATTAACATGTAATTCTTTTTATCTACTAACTAGTATATTAAAATGTCCTTTTAAATGACAAAACATGATTAATATGTAATTCTTTTTATCTACTAACTAGCATATTAAAATGTCCTTTTAAATGACAAAACATGATTAACATGAAATTCTTTTACCTACTAACTAGCATATTAAAATATCCTTTTAATTGACAAAACATGGTTAACATGTTATTCTTTTTATTATACTCTAACATATTAAAATATCCTTTTAAATGACAAAACATGATTAACATGTAATTCTTTTTATTCTACTAACTAGCATATTAAAATGTCCTTTTAAATGGCAAAACATGTAATTCTTTTTATCCTACTAACTAGCATGTCAAAATGATGTTTTAACTAACAAATACATTTTAACATGTAATCCTTTTTTTTCTTACTAGCATGTATTCATTTTTCTGCTTTACTAACATGAAAATAACATTTTGATTAACAAAATTTCTTTAATGAATCAAGCACACAATAAAAATATATTTTTTATTGTCAAATCTTTTTATTTAAAACATGATCCTTTTTTATGGATCAAACATACATTAAAAATGTTATTTTTAATGTTTAACCATTTTCTCTAAAACATGATTCTTTTTTTATATTTAATCAAATATACATTAATAATGCTATTCTTAATGTTTAACCATTTTCTCTAAAAACATGATTCTTTTTTATATGAATCTAGTATACATTAAAAATGTTATTTTTAATGTTTAACCATTTTCTCTAAAACATGATTCTTTTTAAAATTGAATGAAATATACACTAAAAATGTTATTTTTTATATTTAACCATTTTCTCTAAAACATGATTTTTTTTATATTGAATCAAATATACATTAAAAATGTTATTTTTAATATTTAACCATTTTCTCTATAACATGATTCTTTTTTATATAATGAACAAGCATACATTAAAAATGTTATTTTCAATGTTTAACCATTTTCTGTAAAACATGATTCTTTTTATATTGAAACAAATATACATTAAAAATGTGATTTTTAATGTATAACCATTTTCTCTAAAACATGATTCTTTTTATATAATAAACAAGCATACATTAAAAATGTTATTTTTAATGTTT
Source organism: Allium sativum (assembly GCA_030737875.1). NCBI lineage: Eukaryota > Viridiplantae > Streptophyta > Magnoliopsida > Asparagales > Amaryllidaceae > Allium > Allium sativum. The sequence goes on from CM060913.1 coordinate 1,012,655,600, forward strand.
AAACATTTTATCTAAAACATGATCTTTTTTATATAATGAACAATCTCACATTAAAAATGTTATTTTTAATTTTTAAACATTTTATCTAAAACATGATTCTTTTTATATAATGAAGAAGCAAACATTAAAATGTTATTTTTAATGTTTAGACATTTTATCTAAAACAGGACAAATTTGTGATTCATGTATACAATAAAAAGTAATTTAATTTTTATTGTATAAACAATTTATTTCCAATACGAAAAATTCTATGATTCTTATATATACAATAAAAATTAATTATTTTTATTGTAAAGACAATTTATTTCCAACATGACAAATTCTATGATTCATATATATAGTAAAAAGTAATTTTTTTATTGTATAAACAATTTATTTCCAATATGATAAATTATACTCTAACATGTTATATTTTTTTATGAAACAATAATATAATAAAGATGTAATTTTTAATATTGACATATTTTATTCAAACATTGAATATATTGTTTATTCATACTTACCATAAAAATGTGATTTTTATTGTAGAAACAAATTTTATCCTACTTGAACATTTTATCTTCATATATACAATAAAAATATGATTTTTATTGTATAAGCAATTTCTTGTCAAACATGACCGTTTCATTGATTCATATGTACAATAAAAATATGATTCTTATTGTATAAACGATTTCTTTTCAAATACGAATATTTCATTGATTCATATGTACAATAAAAATAAGATTTTTGTTATATAAACAATTCTAATCAAACATGAACATTTTTTTTTCATATATACAATAAACATATGACTTTTATTGTATAAACAAATTCTAATCAAACATGAACATTTCATTGATTCACATATACAATAAAAATATGATTTTTATTGTACAAATATATTTTATCAAACATGAACATTTTTGATCAAACAAAATCATATTTTTACATAGGATTATTTTTCTAACATGATAATGTTTTAATCAAACAAAATCATATTTTTACATACACAATTCAATCCAGCCATTCATCGCAATTACAAACAATCAATTCAAATGTTATACAACATATATATGAATTTTATATAATGCATATGTAAATTTTCACATCACCATCAATAATTTATTTTATTTCAAATTAGAGATCTCATAGTGTAAATTATAAATGAATATTTATAATTTAATTTAAACTACCACATTAATGTTAACATTATTTTTAATATGTCAAAAATTACAATCACACCACAATACAGTCAATGAAATCATCCATGGTTTTCAAACAACGACGAATGTGAACTTGGCACCGTACGATATTTTAAGATAATTAAAACAGATAAAATTCAACATCGACAATCGATATATGCAGTTATGAAATAAATAACTGTAAAAATATTTTAGTGAGAGAGTTCTCACCTTGATCGGTTCGAAATCATTTTAATCACGATTGTTTTTAATAAAATTAAACAGATGTCTAATTTTATCAAAAATCCAAATGGCCTTTGTTTTAGTTCTGGCCTGTTCCATGTTGTAGAACTTATCAAGATGAACCCAGTGCACCTGAAATCATCTGATTTTGTGTGCGCATGACAAAGTTATGATCAATTTTACATTTAATTACAATTTTAAATAATTAATTAACAAATAAATTCACTAATCACGTTACTTAATCATCCTCCCCCGTTCAATCCTATGGACTGCGTTCGAACCCAACACTCCACCGTCCTCTCTCCAAATCGCACGCCCAAGACACCTCTGACCATTGATCAGCCAGCGCCATGCCAAAGCCCTCGAGACACCCTCCCTTCGCCGCCACTATGAGGCAGCTCGCACCCGGGTTGCCAAGGAAAACGAGCCCTAAAACCGACGGCTTTGCCCCTAAAATCCGATCAATCCAAGCAACAGAACACGATCTTAACCGTTGATCTTGTTATTCTCATTGAGCGTAATGTTTTTCCCTTTATAACTTTCTTCAATTGATCGATTGATTTTGAGATTTTAATGTTTGAAATCTACTGTGTTCTCACCCTTGATAGCATTGAATGGTGGCTGTAAAAAGAGGGAACCCTAGGGTTTCAATTAAAGGGTATTTATATCCTACTTATATTATTATTTAATTCTATAAATTCCAATTTTATTTGTTTATTGCTCCTAACTCCAAACGAACTCCAACGACTGATGCACCCAGCCAAATATCCCCATTCCAAACACAACGGGATATGTCCGGTAAGCCAATTCTACCGCTTCGACCATTTTTTTATCAAATTTAAAATATAAATCAATATATAATGAATTTGAATGTACATTTTAATTTACCAGGGCCACATAGTGACTTCAAAAATTCCTGAGAAATAAATGTAATAACCCGAAAATCTGGGCCAGTTTAAAATTTTTATTTTGGCAATTTTAGCGAATTTTGATTATTTAAAATGAATTATTTTAAATAAAATCGGCGAGAAATTTATTTTGAATTGAAATCGACGTATATTTATATACGCGTCGTCGTTAGAATATTTATTTTAAATTATAAATGGAATTGAAAATGGCGCGGTAGTTCGATAATTCGATTTCAAACTTCAATTGAATGTACCGGGTGCAAAACAATCCGGATTTTAGTGAAACCAAAAATGATAGGATCTAATTGATAATATCTTTCTATCGAATACGAAAAATCAAAATTTCATAGCGGGAATCAAAAGATATGTCCAGTTGAAAATTCTGAATAGTCGCTATGGAATTCAGGCCCTTAAAAATGGACATTTTGCAAACGACCTCGGATTTCGACAAAACCAGTTTTGTTGGTTCCGCAGTGTCAAGTTATTGCTAGATTCCAAATTTCATAATTTTTCGAATCAATATGTGAGCGTGGCAAAGGAAAACGCGATTGACCAGTTTCAGTTGATTTTAATCGACTGGAAATTGGCCATTTTTCAAATGGTCTCAGAATTCGACGAAACTAATTTTGTTAGGACCGTATCGTCAATACGAAGCTAGAAAATATTTTTCTGGAATTTTTAAAGTTAGCATGTGACCCCAGTAATTTGAAATGTATGTTTAAAATTCAATATAATGATTTAAATTTAAATTTAACGGAAACTGATTCAAACAGTCGAATCAGCCTACGATACATATCCCATTGTGTTTGGAATGGGGGTAAAATGCTAAGGACGTCAGGCGGTGGGCCTCGTTTCGAGTTCGTATATAAAGGTCAACCTTTTTTCGAATTAAATAATTAAAATAAAATAAAATAAAAATATATAATTTTTTCCCCTTTATTGGTTCTGGCCCCCCCAATTCTTCATTTCTACAGATCGTTCAAAATAAAAAAAAAGGGAGAGAGGCGAAGCAGAAGGAGGCGACGGAGTCGGAGATGAGCCGCCGCCCTCCCCAGGGGCCACCGCGCCTCATCGAAGCCCCCCCCCTCTTCCCCCTCGGCTGCTCCGCCCTCGCCAAATCCCCTCGAGATGCCGGAAACCCCAAAGCCCCATGACCCAAAACCCGCGCCCTAGCACCAGACGAGCCGCCACCGTGGGCCTACCGGCGCCCAGCACCACCACCCCGCCTCTGATCAGGCCGCCAGCGGGCCTCAACGGCGCACTTCCCCCCTTCCTCCGACAAACAATGTAAGCTTTTCTGAATTTATATACCTTTAAAATCTGATTTTTATTGTATATAAACTCTGATTTTCATTTATATAAGTTATTATGATTTTTATAGAAAAGATTTTAGTAAAAAAATGATCTTTGTTTTAGGAATACGATATTTATATATGAATAAAGTATAAAAGGTTATATTTTTAAATTAGTATAGTTTAGATTTTTAAATTAACAAAGATAAGGATTTTTATCTATTTAAAAGGTCGGATTTTTCTCTATATGAAGTTGAAATAAAAATTCGATTTTTAAATAAGTGATAGCACCATAAAAATTCGATTTTTCTATATTGAATAGCGTAGTAAAAATACGATTTTTGTATATTGAAAAGTGGAGTAAAAATATGATTTCTACTATGAAGTTGAAGAGGCGAATTAAAAATATGATTTTTATATTTTTAAAGTATTAAAAATATGATTTTTATATTTTTAAAGTATTAAAAATATAGTCTTTACTATATAGGTGATGTCAAAATATGATTTTTGTTTATGTAAAGAGTTAAAAATATAATTTTTACATGATCGGGATATTAAAAATGTCATCTTTATATGTGTAGAAAAATAAAAATGAGATTTTTATAAAGATGAAATCTTTAAATTTGAAAAGGTGAAGTCTATGTTTTTATAATGGCGAAATCTTTATTTTAGAAAAGGCGAAATCTTTATATGGAAAATAGCGTGATAAAAATATAATTTTATCTATATAACATAGCAAAGTAAAAAATTCGATTTTTATTTATAGAATAGCAAAGTAAAAATTCGATTTTTATATATAGAATAGCAAAGTAAAAATTCGATTTTTATATATTGGATAGCGAAGTAAAAATTCGATTTTTATATATTGAACATCGAAGTAAAAATGTGATTTTTACATATGTAGTGAATACGGGCAACGAAGATGACGAAGATGCGATAGCAATGAAGATTTCTATCAATGAAGTGCCGTGGAGCTAGGATAGCTATTGGTGAGAATTTCTTACCTTTCAATTTCTTTTCTAGTTATATATATATATATACTAGGATGCAGACGGTGTTTAGTAGCACCCGACACAATCGTCCACAGACCATGGACTTGTTTGTTTGGCTGTTTGGTTATTGATTGCGATATTGGTTTGAATGTGGTTTGTGGTGTGAAAAATCGAATCGATAAATTGGTTAGGATTAGACGTGCGCCGTTATAAGGCGAAGGAGTAAGGCTAGGTTAGGCTCTTACTCCAAATTTTGTGGTTTGCATAACGAAAGTGATTTGATTGATATGGGTATGGCGGTGGCCATTATTAGACCGGGGACAAGGCTAGGCCTTATCCCGTTTCTAGTACCGTGCCGTTATGCCGCCGAAATTTTCTAAAATAAGTTAGAAAAATAAAAATATCATTTTATTAAATAAATGAATTGAATAGAAATTCATATGTTGGAATAAAATGTTTTGTCGTTAAAAATATAATTTTTAACGTGAATGTGAATAAATAAATATTCATTTACAAACCAGACGGTTTGTTTATGTACACTTATTTGAATGACATTGATTGGGACGATAAATTTTACACATCGCCCAACTGCACAACTAAAATCTGTGTTTGATTGTTTGAAACCCCACACGGGTGTTGGGATGAAATATGAATTTCACTCATCCTGATTGATTAAATATGTCGATCGATTGATTGACAGGCTGTTATAAGCGTTGAATATCTATATTTGATGCTTATACAGTGTAGTGCACTTTGGTTGATGGTTGATTATTTTTCAATGCTATTATATACATGTGTTGTATGAAAATCCATATAATTAATTTCATATGGTAATTGATTGGGCCTCATTCCAATTTGAAAAATAAAGAAATTTTGAAAATAGAAATTATGAAGCCGTGTTGATTAGATTGACGCCATTTTGACGTGAACGATATTTATATCGATTTTATTCATTTTAAAATGAATATTGAAAAGTGATTTCGAAATCAACGATTTCGAAATGAATTGAATTGAAAACGATTTCGAAATGAATTGAATTGAAAACGATTTCGAAATGAAATGAATTGAAAATGAATTCAAATTGAATTGAAAACGATTTCGAAATGGATTGAATTGAAAACGATTTCGAAATGAATTGAATTGAAAACGATTTCGAAATGAATTGAATTGAAAACGATTTCGAAATGAAATGAATTGAAAACGAATTCAAATTGAATTGAAAACGATTTCGAAATGAATTGAATTGAAAACGATTTCGAAATGAATTGAATTGAAAACGATTTCGAAATGAAATGAATGGAAAGGAATTCAAATTGAATTGAAATTGGAATTGAATAGAAACGAATTTATAGAGAAGAATTCAATTTTGATTTGAATTGAAACGGAAGTTGAAATTGCTTTTGAAACGAATTTAAAACTATTTATATAATTCGTTTTAAATAGAAATCGACGAAATATATTATATATATATGTTATATATATAATATAATGGCCTGAATAGAACGCGTCGCGCCGTGGCAGTTCGTGAATTTCGACCATTTATTTCAAACGGACATTGCGGGAGATCCGACCGTCGGATTCTCCTAAAACCGGAACCGTTGGGTTCGTATCGAAAAGAGCTTTCTAACGAATATTAGAAATTAGAAATCTAACTGTTGGATTTGGAATTATGTCCAAATCAAATTTGAAAAAGGTCGCTGTAAGTGCAGTTCGATGGCCATTGATGGAAATCGACTGTACGGGCCTTGATAAAATTATTAAAAATAGTAATAATTTGTGTAAAATCATAAGAAATGATTTGTGAAGATTTGGGATGAAAAACTTCATGTTTGAAAAGATAAAAATAGATTTTTATCGAAATGAACTGGTTTTGAACTAGAATTATAATTCTATTTATTTTTAAATAAATAAATTGAATTTAAAAAGGGTTTTAAAAATAACCAGAATATCCAATGATTGCATTGGAGTGGATTTGAATCGAAATTGTCTTCGGAATATTTCGATGTTGGAATTCATGATTATACAGATGTTGTTATGGAAATTTGAAAGATATATATTTATATCGTTATTTCCAATACGACATTTGTTAGTCGTAGAATTCGATATTGAATATAAGCCGATATATTTTCTATTCAGAGCCTTGTATTGAATATCGAATGTGACTTTGGGTTTATCGTGAACTGTGTTTTAAATGACACTGATTCTTTAACCCAGTCAAAGATTAAGACTAAGTGGAGTTTTAATGAATCTTTAATTAGATTGAAAAGATCGAGAATGGGGTATCACCAGTTTTACTCCAGGCGATAGTTAAATCTTTAATTAGATTTGAACGTGAAATGGTAATTGAATTTACCGATAACACCGTGGTGTTAGATATGAAGTATAACCAGTTTTACTTCATGGGATGAATAGGATGGGATTGGGAAATAAAATAAATGATTACTTCGGTGTGGTTCGCTAATCCCGACTAGTTTGAATTGATATTCAAAGGAGATTAAAGAATAAATTTAAAGAATTTATCTTGGATAAAATTAATGGGAACTTTTCCCAAAGTATAGGGAATTTTGAATAAAAGAATATTCTAAATTGGAATGAGGCGTATGTTGTGTTTGTGTAACACTTTTATAATATATACGCGAGTTATTCAGAAAGACCGGGTTTATCCCATTCTGAATAATTGATTCGACGTGGTGTCGAAGATGAAGACGGTGGTCGAAGACCGGAAGTCTTCACGTCGTTTGGGTGATTACTGATGGTCTTGATTGGGCTGTACACCCAAGAAGATGGAAACAGTTAGTGATCGTCCAGACGTACTTGGAGATCGATGGATATGCGGGGTACTAGGTGCCTCCGGTTTCGTTCAGACCCAGAACGAATTTGTAAATGGACTGTGTGTCTGACATTGGATTTTAGTCTGTGTGATTGATCTCTATTAAATATATATCTGTTTGGCGGCGGAGAATTTATTCTCTTGCTTAACGCCCTTCTCTGAGACGTACGAGCTCAGGGGTTATATATTGATGGATATCAAACGCATGGAGTGAATTGCCTGTGTGGCCTGCCTAAGTGGCAATTGATCGAGGCTTCTGTTGAAAAGTAAAGTCTTGTGGTGATGATCAAAGCACAGCCTGTGTGGCATAGCTTTGTGTAACGTGAATTCGCGAACTTCACACCCGGTATGAACCAAAAACGGGAGACGGACCTCAGGGAGGGCATGCGTTTCTTTCTAGCTAGAAGTGGCGTCAGTGGTTTTACACGCCCTGACGAGTTTGACTTATGTGGTTGTTGCTGTTGCGAGGCGCCTCGGTTTGATCGGACGATCCGGGTCCGATGGAGTCATTTAGTTGGCTCACCTACGCCCCAAAGGGCGGGGAAACGCAGTGTTCAGGCATTTTAATCCACATCGGTGGACCGGCCCTGTCGCTCCAAGGGACGATGCGTTCTGTTCCTGAGACACGGGCTAGAGCGTCTCGAATCGGTTGAGGACTATCTTTTGCCTCGGTTCATAGACGGAAATCCAATTTCCAAATACGTGACATTTGCGGTTTTAATTGTAGAACTAGTATGGCGACATGATATATGGTACCCATGCCGCCTATGATTGATACTTATGATTTGAAGTTGTTTTATACACTATGCACTCATTATAGTATCAAATAATTTGTTTTAAACGTATCAAGCATTCTTTGGCTGTTATAAGGGAAAACCCTATCCTCGGCTGCGTTGCATTGTGTGATGGGACCTGGGTCTTATAACAGTTTCATTTTTCTTTATTTAGCATTGCGCTGTTTGTTTTATGCACTGGTATTCTTGGGAGGAAACCCGTTCCGTGTTATACGGCGTGGTCCCTTGATTTACCTAACTTTAAAATAAAGATTTATAACTGTTTTAGTTCTCACACCAGTCCCATGACTGACCTGGAGTTTATTGTTTAAACCTAAACTCTGGGTGCCCCTATTTTGACACGGGCAGCTAGTAGTTTTGGTTTTGCAGATTATATTCACAGGATCCTGGTTTACAGCTGGAACGATATCCGGAAAGCTTTGTATCCGTATATCTACTTCTAGTTGTGTATTGTATTATTTTCCGCTGCTATATATTTAAATGTAATTTAAATCTCTGATATTTCTGTGTAATATTCATTTATACTCTGTATATTCTTGTAATCTGATGCATTGTTGTAATATACAATGAAATGTTCTTCTGTACGGGTTCTGATTTGTCTTGTCCTCACAGTAATTCGTTCTTTCTCATCTCTTCGGAGACCGGGGAAGTTCGGGTCGCTTCAATAAATCTAGCTATGTTCTGAAGATACAGTCCTAACAAAACTAATTTTGTCGAATTTGGAGACCTTTTAAAAAATGGCCATTTTTTGGTCGATCTAATTCAATTGAAATTGACGGAACACGTTTAAAATTACCATGCTCACATATTAATTCCAAAAATTATGAAAATTGGAATCTGACAATAATTTAACATTCCGGATCCAACAAAAGTGGTATCATAAAAAACGGAGATCATTTGCAAAATGGCTATTTTTAAGTGCTTTATTATTACGAGCGTCACGGCACACGCTTCACGCGTGGTAACGGCACGCGCTTCGCGCGTGATCATGGCATGTGCTTCGCGCATGGTGTTGACATGCGCTTCGTGCGTGAACTGTTGTTCCTCAGATATATAAAATGGGTATCTAGCAAACCTTTCATAGCCGGTTAAATGTTAGGGCTACAAAACTTAAACTACAGAACTATTTGTATTCTTATTAGTACAAATATTAAGCTAAAAATTTGTATTCAAAAATTAATTGATTGATTTTGGGATTATGTGCTCAAAAAAGTGATTTTTAAACATGTGAATGTATAGTCCAGATTCATCTTTATGTTATTTAATAATGGTCATATTATGTTTATTTTAATTTATTGTGGATCACCTCATTTTATTGTTTCCCCTTATTTTGTCTACATTGATTTATTTACGCATTTTTCATGCTATTTTCCCTTCCTCCCCCCCCCCCCAAATTATCTCTCTCTTTATATGTTATTCATTTCTATTTATATTTACGTATGCTTATTCCTTTTTCCTCACATGCATATCCTTTGGCCAGTTGCCTAAAATTTTGCATTTGTTGCCTCATTTGATTTAATGTTGAACCAATTAAATTCTTTTATGATAAAAAAGATGCATTATTTAGGTCTATTTTAAAACTGACATTAATTTTGTTAACTTGATTGGAATCTTTCAGTTTAAAAAAATTGTACGTTAATTATAATCAACGATTTACTAATATAGTACATATATGTTTATGTTAACAGGAAAGGAAAGTTTTAATAAATTAATTATTTGATTTTGGGATTATGTGCTAAAAAAAGCAATATTTAAACATGTGAATTTATAGTCCAGATTTACGATTTTTGTCTTTATTGATTTATTTTCGCTTTTTTCATGTTATTTCCCCTTGTCTCTCCCCCCCATTTTCACTCTCTTTATATATTATTTATTTCTGATTATATTTAGATATGCTTATTCGTTTTTCCTTACATGCATATTCTTTGGACAGTACCTAAAATTTTAGACAATTAATTATTTGAATATGTAAATTAATTATTTGAAGGGCAATTTGGATACTTCACGGTCAAACCAAAAAGTAACAGCAAAATATAATGTACACGTAAGTATGAAAATATAGAGAAATTGGTATAAATTTACATGAAATTTTGAACAGATATGAACACCACAGCTGCAAAAAAATGGCCTAAAAACACGAATTAAAATAAAAAAATATATTATTATATAATAACAAAATGCGTCATTTGTAATATGAAGGCATGCAGTCCAAAGTTATAGTGTCTTATATTGTTCATGAAGTCAGTTGCAGTGCCCCATATTGTCCACCTGCAAAAATAGGAGGATAAAACAACTCTTAGTGCATATTTTATTCTAAGGATATCAAGTTATGAGTTAATGCCAAGTGCCTACATACATGTCATAATACCCATATTAAGTCTATAGATTACAAATAGCACTGAAGCTACAAAACCACATAGGTACTTTTGTTTTAATAACAATCTATATGAAACAATTTGAATTTTCTATGATTGTTTTAATGCCAACTGCTGAACATACATGAAATAAAGGAGGTCTCATCACTCACATGTATAAATACAACAAAATGTTCAATGGAAAAATAACCTTTAAAAAATCAAAATCCAAACTATCTGCATAATAACACGTCTGCATGCAAGGATCATGCATCAAAATGGTAGATATTACCTGGAAATATATTTGAGGCATTTGACATGTTCTAAATTACACACACAAGCCTAATATATAATTAGGATGAATTGTTCATTTCAGCATAGATTTACAGAGAATAATAGTTCCGTTTTGGGTTGTTTTAATAATAATTTAATTAAGCGAATGCAACTTGCCTGCGCACACCGTATGCATCTTGCCTACAGACAGCTTCTTTGTTATCATTCATGTTTCTATTTCACAAAAGAGTACTCAAGCCTTGCTTCTACTATTTGTGCGTTCAAACATATAAACAAAAAGCATATTGTGCATAGAAACTCAAAAGTTGTAAATCATAGAAATTTGTATAATAAAATTAAAAAAAAACATGATTTGAAAACTGCAAGTAACTGAAAGCACAACCGCTATCTATTTATCGCTCGAACCTCGTCTGGATTTCAAATCTGACTTTCTATTCTTCAAACTCAGCATAATCACTCTTGCTGTTATATTGCTATCTAAAACACGGCAGAAACATACTCATTACCCAACTGTAGATTATCTGTAATAACCCGGAAATCCGAGCCAATTTAAAAAAAAAATATTTTGGCGATTTTAGTGAATTTTGAATATTTAAAATGAATTATTTTAAATAACGACGACGAAAAATTAATTTTTAATAAAATTAGAATGTATATATTTATTCGAATCGTCGTTAGAATATAAATATTTTATTTTAAATATAAAAGGAATTGAAAATGGCGCGGTAGTTCGAAAATTCGATTTCAAATTTCAAATGAATGTACAGGATTCAAAATAAACTGGATTTTAGTGAAACCAAAAATATTTGAATCTAATTGAGAATATCTTTCCAACGAATCCGAAAAATTGAAATTTCATAGCGGGAATCAAAAGATATGCCCAGTTGAAAATTCAGAATAGTCGCTATGGAATTCTGGCCCTTAAAAATGGGAATTTCGCAAACGAACTCGGTTTTCGATGAAACCACTTTTGTTGGATCCGTGATGTGAAGTTATTGCTAGATTCCAAAATTCATAATTTTTCGAATCAATATGTGAGCGTGGCAAAGGAAAATACATTTGACCAGTTTTAGTTGATTTTAATCGACTGGAATATGGCCATTTTTCAAACGGTCTCAGAATCCGATGAAATTTGTTTTGTTAGGACTGTATCGTCAATACGAAGCTAGAAAATATTTTTTGGGAATATTTAGAGTTAGTATGTGGCCCCGGTAAATTGAAATGCGCATTCAAATTAAATATATAGAGTTATATTGTGATTTTGACGAAAACTGGTCGAAACGATCGAATTAGCTTATAATACATATCCCATTGTGTTCGGAATGGGTGTAATTAGCTAGGAACGACAGTCAGTGGGTTCAATTTCGAGTTCGAAATAAGAGGTTGCTTCTTGAGAATTAAAAACTAAATAAAATATATAATTATATATTTTCAAAGTCAACCCCCATCCCATTTCTCTTTCCCCGATCATTTTCCTTCAGATGAAAAAAAAACAAGGGCGAAAGGGGGAAACGCTCCTCCAGGCGGAGCGCCACCGCCCCACCGTCGCTCGAGGCCGACGTTGGCGATGCCCTCGCCCCCCTTCTCCTCCACCCTCCGTCTTCCTCTCCGCCCCCTCCTTCTACCCCGACCTACTCCTTCAACACGCGCCTCCCCAAACCCTAACCACCCCAAAACCCGCCTCCGCCTGAAGCCTCCCTTCCGACGCCTCTCTCTTCCGCAGATCCGACCGCGCTCCCCTTCTCTTTTCGGATTTCAACAGTAAGAGCTTTACTATTATTTATTTTTCTTTTTGTTTGGTCTTTACTTGTTTAGATAGATAGAAATGAAAATTTTATTATATGAAACATGATTTTAAATTTCAGTTTTATTTTATTTGTTGTATGTAATGAAAATTTGATTTTTATTTATAAATTAGCAGTAATTCATTTTTAAAATAATATATAAAATATATGTAAAGAGGGTAGATTTTTATATGCAAGAAAGGTAAAAAAATTATAGAAAGAAACGATTTTTATTATGAAGTTAGAAAAGTAAAGTTTGAATTTTTATATAGAAGCAAAGTTTGAATTTTTATATAGAAGTAAAGTTTGAATTTTTATATAGAAGTAAAGATTTGGTTTTTAACGATATAAAAATATAATTTTTAGCGTCATAAAAATATAATTTTTATGCGATGTAAAGAATAAGAATATAATTTTTATATGTATGTAGAAAGGATAAAAATTCAATTTTTATGTATTTATGATAATTAAAATATGATTTTTATATAGTAGAGAATATAAGAATTCGATCTTTATATATGAAGTAGAAATATAAAAATATAATTTTTATATAGAAAGAAGCGGTGTAAAAATAGAATTTTTATCTATATAGTAGAGGTATAAAAATAGAATTTTTATCTACATAGAGTGATTATAAAAATGTGATTTTTGTATACATAGCAACAATATAAAAATGGGATTTTTAAATATGAAGACAAAGGGAATAAAAATATAATTTTTATATAATGGAAAGAATAAAAATATGATGTTTATATAAGTAGTGAACTAAAAATAGAATTTTTATCTATATAGTAGCGGTATAAAAATAGAATTTTTATCCATAAGAGTGATTATAAAAATGTGATTTTTTATATACATAGCAACAATATAAAAGTGTGATTTTTATATATGTAGTGGCTACGGACGATGAAATTGACAAAAGGAGAGCACGACGAAGATTTCTACATAAGAAGAGTCGTGGCGATTGGTTTAGCTAGTCGGTGAGAACTTCTCACTTTAAATCTTGTTTTCTAGTTAAAATTATGTAACGACCCGGATTTCGCCCGACCCCAATCGATCGCAAGATCGATCAAACCATTCAAAACCCGCGTACGTTAACTTTGGGCATACAACACATCAGAACAACAACACAGACTTTTATAACATCAATAATAAATGTTACATCAGAGTACATCGATAAATAATACAGCGGAAGATAAATTACAATAAATTAATACATTGCAGCGGAACTAATCTCAGCGGAAGGCCATCAATATTCTGGACCCAGCTTCAGGCTTCAATCCAGGATCCTGCTTAACTATATCTGCAAAAAGCTACTCGACTGCCCGTGTGGGAAGAGGGCACCCGAGTTTGCAAAGTGAAACAAACTACAGGTCAGTCATTGGACTGGTGTGAGAATTCTATACTTAACTTATCTAATAAGTAGGCTAATCACAGGACCACGCTGCTAACGCGGAACGGGTTTACTCCATTGGATTGTCAGTGCATAAAATAAAGTAAATCGTCAAATAACGCAATGATTTTTAGAAAAATGAAACCATTATAAGACCCAGGTCGCATCACACAATGCAACGCAAACCGGAGGATAGGGTTTTACCTTATAATGTTCCAAAGATGCTTGATACGTAAAAACGAAATTATTATTAGTGTGAATATATATATATATATATATAAAACATTTCAAATATAATATCAATCCTAGACGGCATAGCTACCATCTACTATGTCGCCATACTAGTTATACAATCAAAACCGCAAGGGCGTATTGGAAATTGGGTTTCCATCAGGAGTCAAGGCTAGGGAGGAGCTCCAGCCGATTCGACATTCTAGCGATGCCTCATGATTCGGACGCTGGCGAACCCTTGGATACAGCAGGGCCGGTCCACAAATACTTTAGTGGATTTGTTATGCCTGAACACACGCTCCCCGATCCTATTGGATCTACAAATCAGCCGAGGGCGACTGATAAGAATAAACCGAGGCCTCGCAAAAATTCCATCAACCACATAAGCAAATGTCGGGCCGTGTTAAAGCCCAACACCACTTCTAGCTAGAAAGAAACGTGTGCACTCCCTGCGTTCCCTTCTCCCGTTTTAAGACTCAACCGGTGTGTGAGGCTCGCGAAGTCACGATATACACAAAGCTATGCCTAAATAGACTGTGCTTTGATCATCAACCACAAGGCCTGCTTTTCAACAAAGCCTTGATCATTTGCATCTTAGCATGTCATATTGTCAGACCCTACCATATTATTGATCATCTACAAATATATATATAACCTCTAAGCTCATACGTCTGAGAGAAGGGTGATAAGTAAAGAATAAATTCTTCACCACCAAACAGAAATATATAATCAGTAGCGTTCAACAAATACAGTAGAAATGAATACAATGTGAGACACGTAATCCATTTACAAGTCCGCTCTGGGTCTAAGCGAAACAACGTGTCCGTCGATCTCCAAATGCGTTTGGACGATCATTAATAAATACCTTGCCTTGGAAGGCCAATCCCAATTCAAGATACTAGTCATCATCATCCCAACGATGTGAAAACCTTCGGTCTTCAATAACGGTCTTCATCTTCGACTCTTGATCGTCGTGATGATTATTCAGAATGGGTTAAACCCGGTCTTTCTGAATAACTCGCGTATTTTGTGATTAAAAAGTAAATATTGGAAAATCACATATTACGCCACATTCCAACTTCGAGTATTCTTTTAATAAGATATTCATATTAGAAGATTCTCATTAATTTTATCAAAGATAAGCTCTGAAAATAAAAACTTAAATCTTCCTTAAAAGGTTTATTAAAACTCCAGTTTTGATTTACTATCAAAAATCATTATTACAAGATCATTTATTTCAAATCTATAAAATAGATTTATAAATTCCAATTAATAATTTCAATGTAAATTGGATTAAAGGACAAATGTCATTTAAAACATCGTCCACGATAAATCCACTTCACATCTCCATTTATTTCATATCACGAAATATAATTGCAAATCCTAATAATCTTAAAAAAAACATATTTTAAAATAATCATAAAAATATTCTTTATATAAAGATTCTAAATGGGAAGTATTCTTTATATTACAAATTCTTATCTTTTACAAATATTCTTTGTTCAACATATACTTGATTAACCATATTTTCTCTTTTATGAAAGAATATATACTTTATATAAAAAGGATTTCTAATGTAAAAATATTCTTATTTAAAAGAACACCTAAATCGAAATGCGTCTCAAACATTTACCATATAATTTGAATTATATGGATTTCACACACACATCATATACATGACAATATCGGTATAATCATCAAATCATCCATATACATCCAAAGTGTAAATTCCACTGTGTAAGCGTTAAAATTAAATAATAACGCTCATCGCAGCCTGTCGATCTAACGATCAACATTCAACTAAATATTGGGATTAGTGTATGTAAATTTTCATCCCAACACCCGTGTGGGGTTTCAACCAATCAAGCAAATGATAAACTAATTTGTGCACTTGGGCGATTGTGTGAAAATTATCGTCCCAATCACATAAACAAGTCGGCCAACTTGTGAATGGAAGTGTAATACACAATATATAATGATGACAAGAAAATATCTCTATTGCAATGAATGGATAAGAATAATAACTTTGCCTCTATTAACCATTTCTATTTTACTAGTTTAAACTCAAATAAAATGGATATTTCGTTTGGCAATTCTAATGAGACAAAATGATAAATATTTGTTTCGACAAAATAAACATTTAGATTTACCTAACCTATCTTGACAAGTATATATCTTGCCAACATACGAGATATATATATCTATATATAAATTGCTTAACTAATTCATTTTGATAAAAATGAATATTTTTGACAAAATGTTTATTTGGTTTAACTAATATAAATTGACTAAAATGAATAATTGTTTTCAACAAATGTAAATTGATAAAAGTGAATATTTTGTTATTAACTAGTATAAGTTGACAAAAGTGTTTATTTCATTTTAACTAACCAATTTTGACAAAAATGCATATTTTGTTTCCACTAGTATAAATTGATAAAAGTGATTATTTTATTTCAACTAGTATAAATTTACAAAAGTAATTATTTTATTTTAACTAGTCAAGTTTGGCAAAATGTTTATTTCTTTTTAACTAAATCAAGTTTGACAAAGACGTTTATTTCATTTTTACTAAATCAAGTTTGACAAAGATGTTTATTTCATTTTTACTAAATCAAGTTTGACAAAGATGTTTATTTCATTTTTATGTTTGTAAATAAAAATGTAACTTTTATTTTTAATGTTATATTGCATTGTGGAATGCAAATAAAAGAACAAACTTGATTTTTAAAATATATTTACATTTGTGAACGTAAAAAGAGCAAATTTTATTTTCAATATACATTTACATTTGTGAATGCAAATAAAAGAAATAATTTTATTTCCAATGTATATTTGCATTGAAGAATGCAAATAAAAGAACAAAATTTATTTTTAGAATATATTTGCATTTGTGAATGCAAATAAAAGTGCAAACTCTATTTTCAAAATATATTTGCATTAGGGGATGCAGATAAAAGAACAATTTATATTTTAATGTATATTCGCGTTAGATAATGCAAATAAAAGAATAAACTTTATCTTCAATGTATATTTGCATTGAAAAATGCAAATAAAAAATTAACTTATTTTTCCATGTTATATTTGCATTAGTGAATGTAAATAGAAGAATAAATTTTAGTTTCAACATATATTTGTATTGATGGATGCAAATAAAAGGGTAAATTTTATTTCAATGTATGTTTGCATTAGTGAATGCATATAAAAGATTGAACTCAAAATTTCAATTCTAGAATAACATAAAAAGGGTATTTCATTGTCTTACACTGTTCTATGTGTTCTAATAACAAATAAAAGAATCCTTTTATTTGTTTATACTTTTCTATACATATAAAAGAATATTTTATATGTAAATATTTTTTCTATGTATTCTAATGTCAAAAAGTGAATTTTATTTGTTTAATAAATTCTAATTTGTAAATGACAAATAAAAAGTAGATTTTATTCGTCTAATCAATTCCGAGTTTCAAATGACAAATAAAAAGTGAATTTTATTTGTGCAACAAATTCTAAGTTTCAAGTGACAAATAAAAGTGGATTTTATTTGTGCAACAGATTCTAAGTACATATTTGTGTTGTAGCACGTATATAAAAAGATGGACTTTATTTCTATGTCATATTTGTATGGAAAAATACAAATAAAAAGATGAACTTAATTTCTATGTTACATTTGTATGGAAAAATACAAATAAAAGATGAACTTAATTTCTATGTTATATTTGTATTGAAAAATACAACAAAAAAGATAATTCATTTTCTAAGTTATATTTTTGTTGAAAGTCACAAATAAAAAGATACTTCATTTGCTAAGTGTATGTTTGTGTTAAGGGACAAAAATTAAAAAGACATTCATTATTCTAAGTTTTATTTGTGTTGGTAAACACAAAATAAAAAGATAATTCTTTTGCTGAGTTATATTTGTGTTGAAAAACACAAATAAAAACAATAATTCATTTCTATGTATATATTTATGTTGAAAAACAAAAATAAAAGAATGGTTCTTTTTCTATGTTATTATTTGTGACGAAAAACACAAATAGAAGAATGGTTTCTTTTTCTCAAATAAAATGTAAACACTTATGTGTTTTTCTCAAATATTACTTTTAATTTACAAATACAATGTAAATAAAGTTTTGTTTTATAAACATGTTTTTGTTATCAACAATAAAATTTAATATTTTATAATTATTCTAATTCTAGAACATCCTATGTTTAAGGTGACAGTAAAAAGAAAATTTTTACTGTAATTCATAAACAGTGTCCTAAATGTAAACCAATAAAATAGGATTTTTTTTTTCGTTAGCCACATTCTGTTGTAATAAAACAAATGAAAATATATTCTATTCGTTGTTCGCATTCTATTATAAATAAACAAATAAAAATAATATATTATATGTCGTTCAAATTTTATTGCAACATCAAAATAATAGAATAAATAATTTATTACTTTAAAATAAATTAGAGCAACTATAATACGATTTAAATCAGAATAAAATATGATTTAGATCTAATTTTAGATCTAATTCTCTAACCACAAATACATTCAATGAAGATCTAGCCTATCATGAACAACCAAACCATACAACCAACAATAATCAACAATTCATCAATCATAGAACATTTCAGAACTGAATTAGTATTATAATACAATAATCTTTAACGCGAGAAAAAAAATTAAAAAAAAAATTAAATAAAAAAATAAAAAAAATTCAGAGTTCTCACATTATTTTTGCTGAAAATTCGACTGTCTCGGATTCCGCTCTGGTCTGCGCCATCGCGAAGATCTCGGAAAGACGAGTCCAACGCAACTTACGGTTCGTCAATCAGCCCTCGTATGAAAGAGATATTGATTTTTGAAGATCGGATAAATTAAATATTAAATAAATAAAATAATATTATAATATTACTCTTCTTCCTCGTCGCTACTGTCACGGCCGAACCCAAATTCGTTCCTCCAACCTTCTACGCGCGCCCCGCTATGGCCCACCGTCGACCAATCAGAGACCACCACTCCGAAGCCCCGCTTGCAAGCCACAACCGCCCCTAATAGCTCCGAACTCGGCCTCCTCCTCCTCTCAAAATCCGCCCCCGAATGCGCCCACTTCCTCGCCAGAATTCACGAAATCTATGCACCAAAACCCGATCTTAACCGTATGGATTTGTAGAGCTCTCCATCCTCTTCGATTTGATATATAGTTTGTAGATTTTCACTGAACGGATTGAGAGAAATTGATGTTTGAAGTTGGGATGTTTCTGGCCATTGTTTGAGATAGGCGGCGGCTGCAATTTTTAGGGTTAGGGTTTTAATTTTCAGATTTTTTTATTATTTTATTATTAAAAAATGTGTTATAAAGGTGAAAATGCGGGCTGTCTCCGAATTGGGCTTGCTTACTATCGATCTTAACGTTTTTAGGCCTTCTGAACGCAATGGGACAGGTCTCGGGGTCCAATTCCAAAATCTGTAGAAATTTTATTTAAAATCCCATTAAAAATTAATTAATTAAATACTGACTGTACATTTAATGCCGGGGCCACATATGACCTCAGAAAATTCTAAAAAAAAATATTTTTAGCTTTCTTATGATGATACGGTTCTAACGAGACTAATTTCGTTGAATTCCGAGACTGTTTGAAAAAATGGCTATTTTCAAGTCGTTTAAATTTAACTGAAATAGTCAAAACACATTTTATTTCGCCACGCTCACATATTAATTCGAAAAATTCTAAAATTTGAAAATTAGCTATAATTTGACATTCCGGTTCCAACAAAAGTGGTTTCGTTGAAAACGGAGGTCGTTTGAAAAATGACTATTTTCAAGGCCAATATATTTAATATTAAAAATGCATTTTTAAACAAATAATTCCCGAAACTCAAAATATATAAGTGTTTACTATTTTTCAATGAAGAAACATAATTCCGGACTCAATAGAAGTGGTTTCGAGTCGAAATTCCTTCATATGTGAAAAGTAGCCCTTCGGGCCGTATATAATATATATATATATAAATTCTACAACGACCTTTCAAAATATTGAATTGGCCATAACTTTTGATTTCCGTTATGAAATTTCAAATTTTCAGATTTGTTAGAAAGATATTTTTAAATAGATTCTAATATTTTTGGTCTCACTAAAATCCGTTAAATTTTGCATCCTGTACGGTCAGTTAAAGTTCAAGTTTGACTTTTCAAGCTACTGCATTATTTCTAATTCCCTTTTATTTTTAAATTAAATTTATTCGTTCTAACTTCGATTAAAATAAATTCTAGCCATTATTATTCAAAATAAATCACTTTATATTCCCAAAATTCATTAAAATTTTCTAAAATAAATTTTTTAAATTGGTTCAGAATTTGCGGGTTGTTACAAATTATATACTAAGATGCAGACGGTGCTTAGCAGCACCCGACACCCATCGTCCCAAACCATGGATGACTTGTTTGTTTGATTGCTGTGTTGTGAAATTTGATTGTGTGGTGTGGAATGAAATAAGATATTTTATGGTGGAAAATATTTTATAGTTAAAAATATAATTTTAACGTGTATATAAAATAAATATTTATAAACAAATCGGACGATTTGTTTATATACACTGATTTGACTGATATTGATTGGGACGATTAATTTTACACATCGTCCAACTGCACAAATAAAATCTGTGTTTGTTGATTTGAAACCCCACACGGGTGTTGGGATGATATTTGACGTACACTAATCCCGATTGTTTAGTTGTATGTCAACCGATGGGTTGACAGACTGTGTAAGCATTAATTATTTATATTTAATGCTTATGCAGTTGTGTGGTGAATTCTGGATGATGGTTGATTATTTATCGTTGCTATTATATATATGTGTTGTAGAAAATCCATATAATTAACATTATATGGTAATTGATTGGGCCTCATTCCAATATTGAAAAATATTCATGTGTTGAATAGAATAAATATTCATGTGTTGAATAAAAGCCGGGTTGATTAGATTGATGCCATTTTGACGTGAACGATATTTATATCAATTTTATTCATTTTTCAATGAATATTGAAATTGATTTCGAAATTCGAATTAGACTGAATAGATTTGAAATTCGAATTAAATTGAATAGATTTTAAATTCGAATTAAATTAAATAGATTTGAAATTCGAATTAAATTGAATAGATTTGAAATTCGAATTAAGCAGAATAGATTTGAAATTCGAATCAAATTGAAATGAATTGAAATTCGAATTAAATTGAAATGAATTGAAATTCGAATTAAATTGAAATGAATTGAAATTCAAATTAAATTGAAATGAATTGAAATTTGAATTAAATTGAAATTGAAATGAAATCGATTTGAAATGAAATTAAAACGAATTTATATTGAAAAATTCAATCTTGATTTGAATTTGAATATGAAGTTGAAATCGTTTCAAAAACGAATTTAAAATGATTTATAAAATACGTTTTAAAAGGAAATCGACGAAGTATATATTATATATATTATATATATATATATAAAATATAATGGCCTGAATAGAACGTGTCGCGCTGCGGTAGTTTGTGAATTTCGACCATTGACTTCAAGTGGACATTACGGGAGGTCCGACCGTCGGATTCTCCTAAAACCATAACCGTTGGGTTCGTATCGAAAAGAGCTTTCTAACGAATATTAGAGATTTGAAATCCAACGGTTGGATTTGGAATTATGTCCAAATCAAATTTGGAAAAGGTCGCTGTAAGTGCATTTCGATGGTCGTTGATGGAAATCGACTGTACGAGCCTTGATAAAATTATTAAAAATAGTAATAATTTGTGTAAAATCATAAGAAATGATTTTTGAAGAATTGGGATGAAAAACTCCATATTTGAAAAGACAAAAATAGATTTTTATCGAAATGGACTAGTTTTGAACTAGAATTATAATTCTATTTATTTTTAAAATAAATAAAGTGGATTTGAAATGGTTTTAAAGATAACCAGAATTTCCAATAATTGAAATGGAATGGATTTGAATAGAAATCATCTTCGGAATAGTTCGATGTTGGATTTCGTGATTATACAGATGTTGTTATGGAAATTTGAAATATATATTTATATCGTTATTTCCAATACGATATTTGTTGGTTTCAGAATTTGATATTGAATATAAGCCGATATATTTTCTATTCAGAGCCTTGTGTTTAATATCAAATGGGATTTTGGGTTGTCGTGAACGGTATCTTTAATAATACTGTTCTTAAACCCAAATGGAGTTAAGAAAATTAAGAACTAACTGGGGATCAGTTAAGTTGGATGGTTTCTTGGATATTGATCTGATGTTGGTTTCGGCCTTCGGGGTTAATATTTTAGGGAACTGTCCTCTTACTAATTTACGATTAGGGACTGATTGAAATGTGATGTGATTTTGGGGTTTATCGTGAACCGTGTTTTAAATGACATCGGTTCTTTAACCCAGTTAAAGATTAAAACTAAGTGGAGTTTTAATGAATCTCTAATTAGATTGAAATGATCGAGAATGGAGTATCACCAGTTTTGTTCCAAGCGATAGTTAAATCTTTAACTAGATTTGAGCGTGAAATGATAACTAACTTTACCGATAACACCGTGGTGTTAGATATGGAGTATTACCAGTTTTTCTCCTTGGGATGAATAGGTTGGGATTGGGAAATAAAATAAATAATTACTTCGGTGTGTTTCGCTAATCCCGACTAGTTTAAAGTATTATTCAAAGGAAGATTAAAGAATAAATTTAAAAGAATTTATCTTTGATAAAATTAATGGGAACCTTTCCCTAAGAATGTGAAATTTACAAACTAACTGCAAGTTAGCTAAACAGAATGGTTTCCTGGGTACTGATCTGATGTTGGTTTCGGCCTTCGGGGTTAGTATTTGGGAAATTATTCTCTTGTTAATTTACGGTTAGTGACTGATGAATTGGAATGAGGCATATGTTGTGTTTGTATAACACTTGTTTATTATATACGCGAGTTATTCAGAAAGTCCGGGTTTATCCCATTCTGAATAACTGATTCGACGATGAGTCGAAGATGAAGACGGTGGTTGAAGACCTGAGGTCTTCACATCGTTTGGGTGATTACTGATGATCTTGATTGGGCCATACACCCAATAGGAGGGAATTAGTTAGTGATCATCCAGACGTACTTGGAGATCGATGGATATGCGGGGTACTAGGTGCCTCCGGTTTCGTTCAGACCCAGAACGAACTTGTAAATGGACTGTGTGTCTGACATTGGATTTTATTCTGTGTGATTGATTTCTATTAAATATATATATCTGTTTGGCGGCGGAGAATTTATTCTCATGCTTAACGCCCTTCTCTGAGACGTACGAGCTCAGGGGTTATATGTTGATGGATATCAAACGCATGGATTGAATTGCCTATGTGGTAGATGATCAAGGCTTTTGTTGAAAAGCAGAGTCTTGTGGTTGAGGATCAAAGCACGGCCTGAGTGGCATAGCTTTGTGCAGCGTTGATTCGCGAGCCTCACACCCCGGTTGTGAACAAGAAACGGGAGAGGGCCTCGGGGAGGACATGGATTTCTTTCTAGCTAGAAGTGGCGTCAGTGGTTTTACACGCCCTGACGAGTTTGATTTATGTGGTTGTTGCTGTTGTGAGGCGCCTCAGATATATCGGTGACTATGTGGAGCCGATGGAGTCATTTGTTGGCTTATTGACACCCCAAAGGGTGGGGAAACGCAGTGTTCAGGCATTTTAATCCACATCGTTGGACCGACCCTGACGATCCAAGGGACCACCTGAGTCTGGGTCCTGAGGGGCGGGCTAGAGCTTCTCGAATCGGTGAGGACAATCTTTTGCCTCGGTTCACAGATGGAAATCCTGCTTCCAATACGTGATTTTGCGGTCTTATTTGTAGAGCCTAGTATGGAGACATAGTGGGATGGGGCACTCATGCTGTCTATGATTGATACTAATGATTGAAATTGTTTTATATATTATGCACTTATAATAGTATCAAATGATTTGTTTTTAGCGTATCAATCATTCTTTGGCTATTATTAAGTAAAAACCCTATCCTCCGGCTTGCGTTGCATTGTGTGATGGGACCTGGGTCTTATAATAGCTTCATTTTTCTTTATTTAGCATTGCACTGTTTGTTTTATGCACTGGTATTCTTGGGAGGAAACCCTTTCCGTGTCATACGGCATGGTCCCTTGATTTACCTAACTTTAAAATAAAGATTAGTAACTGTTTTAGTTCTCACACCAGTCCCATGAATGACCTGGAGTTTATTGTTTTAACCTAAACTCTGGGTGCCCTTATTTTGACACGGGAAGCTAATAGTTTTGGTTTTGAAGATTTATATTCATAGGATCCTGATTTACAGCTGGAATGATACTCGGAAAGCTCTGTATCCGTGTATTACTTCTAGTTGTGTTTTGTATTATTTTCCGCTGCGATGTATTTAAATGTAATTTAAATCTCTGATATTCTCTGTGTAATATTTATTCA
The DNA here is from genome assembly GCA_030737875.1 of Allium sativum. Taxonomy (NCBI): domain Eukaryota; kingdom Viridiplantae; phylum Streptophyta; class Magnoliopsida; order Asparagales; family Amaryllidaceae; genus Allium; species Allium sativum. The sequence goes on from CM060913.1 coordinate 1,012,680,346, forward strand.
TACTCTGTATATTCTTGTATTCTGATGAAATTGTTGTAATAAGCAATGAAATGTTCTTCTGTTTGCATTCCGATGTGGCTTGTCCTCAAAGTATCCACTCTTTCCTTCACGGGGAAATTATAGGTCCTTACAGTTGGTATCAGAGCTTTGGTTTACAAAGATCAGAGAACAAGACACGTTAGAACCAAACGAAAGAACTCATCAGAAATTGGATTAGTAATATCCAATGGGAATGACTCGTTAGAGACGGGATCAGTAGTATCCTAGAACGGGTGTGAAGAGTATATTCTTAAAGTGAAAACAATTTTCGTTTTGAAAATTTAAATCAATTATTCGTATTTGATTATTTATTTGTATTGATTTGGACAGTCCAGTATATAAAGATTTTGCATATACGTCTGAATCGCGTGTATTCGAAGTTTTAATATACTGGATAGATATAGAATCACACTCTAGTCGCCCGGAGATGATTCTGATGATTGATCGATCATCATCATAATTTATATTCGAGTTTCGAAAGTGGGATTTCTATATATTTCCATTAGGCTGGTGTGAGAACCAAAACTAGATAGGGTCTATTGTTGTGATTTGGCATCAAAAATGTGATTTTTGACTATATATCAAAGTTATGGGTTTGAGAAACTAATCAACTAATTGATTGATGGTTGTGTTGTTTGTTTATTTGTTTGAAATGTTGAACCTTTAGCCAAATTGAACCAAATAGTGAGTTGTATTGAAAATTTATCGCATTTGCATGCATATACATGTACTTACGTTGAACAAGTCATAGCAAAGAGGCTAGAGCAGAAGAATAAAATTGTTTGCCCGACAAATAGGTACATGTTTACGAATTTATTGGGTTTTGGATGATTTTATGAGCCGACTGACTAGCTGCTTGGCTTTTTCCTTTTCTTTTGGATTGAAGAAGGCCATGGGAGGCTATATGAAATATCCCGAAGTCCCCGGTGCAGGGGAGGTTATGGCGAAATTTTTCGAAAATTTAGGGTGTTAGCCAAATTTTTGAAAAAAACTAAAAAGTTCTTAGAAACTAAAAAGTTGAAGAACTAAAGCCCTAATGAAAATAGTGAAAGTTGAGTTGGTTTGTAAAACAACTTTCAGCTTCGTTCCTTTTCGGGGACGAAAAGTTTTAAGTGGGGGAGATTGTAATAACCCGGAAATTCGAGCCAATTTAAAAAAATTTATTTTGGCGATTTTAGTGAATTTTGAATATTTAAAATGATTTATTTTAAATAATGACGACAGAAAATTAATTTTTAATAAAATTAGAATGTATATATTTATTCGAATCTTCGTTAGAATATAAATATAAAAGGAATTGAAAATGGCGCGGTAGTTCGAAAATTCGATTTCAAATTTCAAATGAATGTAAAGGATTCAAAATAAAAAGGATTTTAGTGAAACCAAAAATATTTGAATCTAATTGAGAATATCTTTCCAACGAATCCAAAAAATTGTAATTTCATAGCGGGAATCAAAAGATATGCCCAGTTGAAAATTCAGAATAGTCGCTATGGAATTCTGGCCCTTAAAAATGGGAATTTTGCAAACGACCTCGGTTTTCGACGAATCCACTTTTGTTGGATCCGTGATGTCAAGTTATTTCTAGATTCCAAAATTCATAATTTTTCGAATCAATATGTGAGCGTGGCAAAGGAAAACGCGTTTGACCAGTTTTAGTTGATTTTAATCGACTGGAAAATGGCCATTTTTCAAACATTCTCAGAATTCGATGAAATTAGTTTTGTTAGGACCGTATCGTCAGTACGAAGCTAGAAATATTTTTTGGGAATTTTTAGAGTTAGTATGTGGCCCGGTAAATTGAAATGCGCGTTCAAATTCAATATATATAGTTATATTTTGATTTTGACGAACACTGATCGAAACGATCGAATCAGCTTACGATACATATCCCATTGTGTTCGGAATAGGGTTAATTAGCTAGGGACAACAGTCAGTGGGTTCGATTTCGAGTTCGAAATAAGAGGTTGCTTCTTGAGAATTTAAAACTAAATAAAATATATAATTATATATATTCAAAGTCAACCCCCTCATCCCATTTCTCTTTCCCCGATCGTTTTCCTTCAGATGAAAAAAACACGAGGATGGAAGGGGGGAAACGCTCCTCCAGGCGGAGCGCCACCGCCCCACCGCCGCTCGAGGCCGACGCCGGCGATGGCCTCGCCCCCTTCTCCACCACCCTCCGTTCTTCCTCTCCGCCCCCTCCTTCTACCCTAACCTCCTCCTTCAACGTGTGCCTCCCCAAACCCTAACCACCCCAAAACCCTCCTCCGCCTGAAGCCTCCCTTCCGACGCCTCTCTCTTCCGCAGATCCGACCGCGCTCCCCTTCTCTTTTCGGATTTCAACAGTAAGAGCTTTACTATTATTTATTTTTCTTTTTGTTTGGTCTTTACTTGTTTAGATAGATAGAAATGAAAATTTTATTATATGAAACATGATTTTAAATTTCAGTTTTATTTTATTTGTTGTATGTAATGAAAATTTGATTTTTATTTATAAATTAGCAGTAATTCATTTTTAAAATAATATATAAAATATATGTAAGGAGGGTAGATTTTTATATGCAAGAAAGGTAAAAAAAATTATGGAAAGAAATGATTTTTATTATGAATTTAGAAAAGTAAAGTTTGAATTTTTATGTAGAAGTAAAGTTTGAATTTTTATATAGAAGTAAAGATTTGGTTTTTAACGATATAAAAATATAATTTTTAGCGTCATAAAAATATAATTTTTATGTGATGTAAAGAATAAGAATATAATTTTTATATGTATGTAGAAAGGATAAAAATTCAATTTTTATGTATGTATGATAATTAAAATATGATTTTTATATAGTAGAGAATATAAGAATTCGATCTTTATATATGAAGTAGAAATATAAAAATATAATTTTTATATAGAAAGAAGCTGTGTAAAAATAGAATTTTTATCTATATAGTAGCGGTATAAAAATAGAATTTTTATCCATGTAGAGTGATTATAAAAATGTGATTTTTATATACATAGCAACAATATAAAAATGAGATTTTTATATATGAAGACATGGGTAATAAAAATATAATTTTTATATAATGGAAAGAATAAAAATATGATTTTTATATAATTAGTGAAATAGAAATAGAATTTTTATCTATATAGTAGCGGTATAAAAATAGAATTTTTATCCATATAGAGTGATTATAAAAATGTGATTTTTTATATACATAGCAACAATATAAATGTGTGATTTTTATATATGTAGTGGCCGCGGACGATGAAATTGACAAAAGGCGAGCACAACGAAGATTTCTATATAAGAAGAGTCGTAGCGATTGGTTTAGCTAGTCGATGAGAACTTCTCACTTTAAATCTTGTTTTCTAGTTAAAATTATATACTAGGATCCAGACGGTGCTTAGTAGCATCCGACACCCATCGTCCACAGACCATGGATGGCTTGTTTGTTTGATTGTTGTGTTGTGAAATTTGATTTTGTGATGTGGAATGAAATAAAATATTTTATAGTGGAAAATATTTTATAGTTAAAAATTTAATTTTTAACGTGTATATAAAATAAATATTTGTCCGATTTGTTTATATACACTGATATGACTGATATTGATTGGGATGATAAATTTTACCCATCGCCCAACTACACAAATAAAATCTGTGTTTGTTGATTCGAAACCCCACATGGGTGTTGGGATGATATTTGACGTACACTAATCCCGATTGTTTAGTTGTATGTCAACCGATGCGTTGACAGACTGTGTAAGCGTTAATCATTTATATTTAATGCTTATGCAGTTGTGTGGTGCACTCTGGATGATGGTTGATTATTTATCGTTGCTGTTATACATGTGTTGTAGAAAATCCATATAATTAACATTATATGGTAATTGATTGGGCCTCATTCGAGTATTGAAAAATATTCATTTGTTGAATAGAATAAACATTCATGTGTTGAATAAAAGACGGGTTGATTAGATTGACACCATTTTGATGTGAACAATAATTATATCGATTTTATTCATTTTTCAATGAATATTGAAATTGATTTCGAAATTCGAATTAAATTGAATAAATTTGAAATTCGAATTAAATTGAATAGATTTGAAATTCGAATTAAATTGAATAGATTTGAAATTCGAATTAAACTGAATAGATTTGAAATTCGAATTAAACTGAATAGATTTGAAATTCGAATTAAACTGAATAGATTTGAAATTCGAATTAAATTGAATAGATTTGAAATTCAAATTAAATTGAATAGATTTGAAATTCGAATTAAATTGAATAGATTTGAAATTCGAATTAAATTGAATAGATTTGAAATTCGAAATAAGTTGAATAGATTTGAAATTCGAATTAAATTGAATAGATTTGAAATTCAAATTAAATTGAATAGTATGAAATTCGAATTAAATTGAATAGATATGAAATTCGAATTAAATTGAATAGATTTGAAATTCGAATTAAATTGAAATGATTTGAAATTCGAATTAAATTGAAATGAATTGAAATTCAAATTAAATTGAAATGAATTGAAATTCGAATTAAATTGAAATGAATTTAAATTCGAATTAAATTGAAATTGAATTGAAATCGAATTTGAAATGAAATTAAAACGAATTTATATTGAAAAATTCAATCTTGATTTGAATTTGAATATGAAGTTGAACTCGTTTCGAAAACGAATTTAAAACGATTTATAAAATAAGTTTTAAAAGAAAATCGATGAATTATATATTATATATATTATATATATAATATAATGGCCTGAATAGAACGCGCCGCGCTGCGGCAGTTTGTGAATTTCGACCATTGACTTCAAGTGGACATTACGGGAGATCCGACCATCGGATTCTCCTAAAACCGGAACCGTTGGGTTCGTATCGAAAAGAGCTTTCTAACGAATATTAGAGATTTGAAATCTAACGGTTGGATTTGGAATTATGTCCAAATCAAATTTGGAAAAGGTCGTTGTAAGTGTTGTTTGATGGTCGTTGATGGAAATCGACTGTACAGGCCTTGATAGAATTATTAAAAATAGTAATAATTTGTGTAAAATCATAAGAAAAGATTTGTGAAGAATTGGGATGAAAAACTCCATATTTGAAAAGATAAAAATAGATTTTTATCGAAATGGACTAGTTTTGAACTAGAATTATAATTCTATTTATTTTTAAAATAAATAAAGTGGATTTGAAATGGTTTTAAAGATAACCAGAATTTCCAATAATTGAATTGCAATGGATTTGAATCAAAATCATCTTTGGAATACTTCGATGTTGGATTTCGTGATTATACAGATGTTGTTATGGAAATTTGAAAGATATATTTATATCGTTATTTCCAATACGATATTTGTTGGTTTCAGAATTTGATATTGAATTTAAGCCGATATATTTTCTATTCAGAGCCTTGTGTTTAATATCAAATGGGATTTTGGGTTTTCGTGAACGGTATCTTCAATAATACTATTCTTAAACCCAAATGGAGATAAGATATTAAGAACTAACTGGGGATAAGTTAAGTTGGATTGTTTCTTGGATATTGATCTGATGTTGGTTTCGGCCTTCGGGGTTAATATTTTAGGGAACTGTCCTCTTACTAATTTAAGGTTAGGGACTGATTGAAATGTGATGTGATTTTGGGGTTTATCGTAAACCTTGTTTTAAATGACATCGGTTCTTTAACCCAGTTAAAGATTAAAACTAAGTGGAGTTTTACTGAATCTTTAATTAGATTGAAATGATCGAGAATGGAGTATCACCAGTTTTGTTCCAAGCGATAGTTAAATCTTTAACTAGATTTTAACGTGAAATGATAATTAACTTTACCGATAACACCATGGTGTTAGATATGGAGTATTACCAGTTTTGCTCCTTGGGATGAATAGGGTGGGATTGGGAAATAAAATAAATAATTACTTCGGTGTGGTTCGCTAATCCCGACTAGTTTGAAGTGATATTCAAAGGAAGAATAAAGAATAAATTTAAAAGAATTTATCTTTGATAAAATTAATGGGAACCTTTCCCTAAGAATGTGAAATTTAGAAACTAACTGTAGGTTAGCTAAGCAGAATGGTTTCCTGGGTATTGATTTGATGTTGGTTTCGGCCTTCGGGGTTAATATTTGGGAAATTATTCTCTTATTAATTTACGGTTAGTGATTGATGAATTGAAATGAGGCGTATGTTGTGTTTGTATAACACTTGTTTATTATATACGCGAGTTATTCAGAAAGACCGGGTTTATCCCATTCTGAATAACTGATTCGATGATGAGTCGAAAATGAAGACGGTGGTTGAAGACCAGAGGTCTTCACGTCGATTGGGTGATTACTGATGATCTTGACTGGGCCGTACACCCAAGAGGAGGGAAACAGTTAGTGATCGTCCAGACATACTTGGAGATCGATGGATATGCGGGGTACTAGGTGCCTCCGGTTTCGTTCAGACCCAGAACGAACTTGAAAATGGACTGTGTGTCTGATATTGGATTTTATTCTGTGTGATTGATTTCTATTAAATATATATCTGTTTGGTGGCGGAGAATTTATTCTCTTGCTTAACGCCCTTCTCCAAGACGTACGAGCTCAGGGGTTATATATTGATGGATATCAAACGCATGGAGTGAATTGCCTGTGTGGCATGCCTAAGTGGTAGATGATCAAGGCTTTTGTTGAAAAGCAGAGTCTTGTGGTTGATGATCAAAGCACGGCTTGTGTGGCATAGCTTTGTGTAGCGTTGATTCGCGAGCCTCACACCCCGGTTGTGAACCAAATACGGGAGAGGACCTTAGGGAGGTCATGCGTTTCTTTCTAGCTAGAAGTGGCGTAAATGGTTTTAAACGCCCTAACGAGTTTCACTTATGTGGTTGTTGCTGTTGCGAGGTGCCTCGGATATATCGGTGACTATGTGGAGCCGATGGAGTCATTTGTTGGCTCATTGACACCCCAAAGGGTGGGGAAATGCAGTGTTCAGGCATTTTAATCCACATCTGTAATGCCCCGCATTGTCAGAGGTATTATAATTAATTTATTTAATTATATAAATAGTGATTTAGGGAATTAAATCGTCGTTAATTAAATTATAGTGAATATTTAATTAAATTAAATAATTAAATAATATATTAATTTAGAAATAATCAAAAATATTGGAAATCACAATATTTTGTGAATGGGGTCGTCCCTAAGTTTTAATTCAGCTTAGAGTTGAATTATATTGACGAATATATTCAATCGACGTCAGTTTGAACGTATAATTATTATAATTAAAATCAAGCTTGAAATGGCACTGTAGTTCGTAATTTGGCGATTTGAACTTTAACTGAATGTACAGGATTCGTTTTAAGACGGATTTCTGTGAAACAAGAAACGTGTGGAGCTGGTGGAGTATATCTTTCTAGTCGAAGAGAAAAATCGGGATTTCATCGTCTAGATTTTGATTTACGTCCAAATCAAATTTCAGAAAAGTCGCCGTGGAATTCCTTTATAATTCGTAACGCTTTATATACGTTATAAATATATTTTTCAGTATAAACTGAATATCGAGATAATCTGGAATCTAAAATATCAAACTGTAAATTCTGATATGATATTCTGGAGCTGTACGATATCATATGTGAAGATATACGATAATATAAATTTATTTATATTTAATTTAATTATATTTAAATATATTTATATATTTAAATGGGTCATCCATAGCTTTAAAAATAGCCACTTTTGCAAACGAAGTCGGAATTCGACGAAACTAGTTTTGTTGGATCCGCAATGTCAAATTATTATTAGATTCCAAGTTTGGCGATTTTTAGAGTCATTGTGTGGCCGCACGGATTTTTAGAGTGAAAAATAGTCAGTATTTAGACGGTTAAAAATACGCTGTGTGAGCATACGGAGTCGGAATTCGACAAAACTAGTTTCGTTGGGACCGCAATGTCGAACTCTAGCTACATGTCCAGTTTGGTGATTTTTAGGTCTCGTATGTAGTCATAGGAATTTTAGAGGACGATTATAGATAGCGTTTGATTTAAAACGAATATAAAAATAATATTTATTCACTATAAAATACCCTTAAAAATCCTAACCTAACCTAATTTCATTCCACGGTCAATAGAAAAATGCGCCTCCACCAAATATCTTCCATACGTGAAATTTAAGCGTTCAAAAAAATCAAACAATTCAAATCGAATACTATAAATCAAACCACTTATGTATTTTGAAAAGGGATCGAAAGCTGTTCATCGCAGTATGATTTTTGAGGGGTTCGGTTTCGATTTTTAGAAGTTGAAATCGACGGCGTTAGTTAGGGTTGAGGATTTGGGGGTAGGAAGATGATCGATGTTGATCGTTGATGTTGTATTTGAGTTTGTTGGGGGTTTTAGCTGCTGTGTGCCAAGTTCTGGGATTTTTCGCACCATTGTTGGTCGATGTGCTTCACAGTCGCGAGCTCCAGAAGCTGAACGACACCATCCCATTTTCAAGGACGAGCTGCTCCTATAAGGGTCGGAGTTGGAGAGATTTCGAATGGGATTCGATTGGTTATTTTTGTGGATTTTAATTTGTAGTGGAGAAGGGGATTTAATCTTGGAAGTTCGGTCGTGACTGTTGAAGGAGGAGTGTCGGGTTTGTACTGGAGACGGGATTTTGCAACCGAGGAAGAAGAGATAGTAGTTGGGTCGGGGTTTGGTGAACGTGGGCCTGTTTCAAATGGGTAAAGCCCATCTGCTCATTTAATTTTTAGTTTAAATTCAAATTAAATGTGTATAAACTTCTGGAGTGAATAACTTTATCATACGATACCGGTTTTCAGCGAAACAAGATCCGTTGGAATCGAATGGACAGACACTACACAATGGAACTGACCGCGAGTCAATTGGGGTCAGTCACAATTTATAGCAAAATAAATTGTCCGTCTTAATCAAAGACAATCATTGTTATTTAACGATGATAGTCCAATGTGAGTAAAACTCACCAACTCTGAATAGTTCTATTTTTACAGTGTATTCTTAGAACTGTTAAAAATTGTCTGTTTGATTGTGTGTTGACTGTTTGATTGAACTGCTAGTCAGTTAGTGGAAATCATATATATATATATATATATATATATATATATATATATATCGTTAAATATTTATATGTTGATTCTGCTATCAGAATAATTCATATCAAAGTGAAATCGATGTTAATGGTATTGTCTAACATCTGTGATGCAGGGAAACAGGTTGGAGGAATCCAACTGGATTCCTCAACATTTATTTTACTGTGATTTATATATTGTGATATATAATGTGATATATAATCTGACGTTGATTATGTGTGTTGGGACGATATTTATCGATGTCATATGGTGTGTTAAATACCATAAGAAATACCAGAATGTAGAAAAGGAAATTTCAAAGTATATTTTGAAATAAATTTATTTATATAAAATCAATGGATTTTATATATATACATAAAAGGATTTTTGAAAAAGGAATATATTTGGTAGATCAAATATAGGAGAAATAAATTTTGTAAATCATAATAAAAGGATATATTTGTAAACCAAATATCAGGGAAAATATTTGCCAAACAAATAGGAAGAGAAATATTTGTAAAACATTAACAAATAGAATAAAAGAGATATTTAATTGTTAGAATAAATAGAATAAAGGAATAATTATTTGTTAGAATAAATAGAATAAAGGAGATATTTATTTGTTAAATAAATAAGATTATAAAGGAAATATTTATTTAGAAAATAAATATGATATTTTAAAAGGAAATAGAGTTAATCAGTTAGAGTTAATCAAATAGAGTTAAGATATAGAGTTAAGCAAAAATTAGAAATTGACTAGAATTAGTAAGTTGAATGGGTTCCTGAGTATCGATCTGATGTTGGTTTCGGCCTTCGAGGTTTATACTTAGGAAGTTATTCTCTTGTTAGTTTATAGTTAGAGTCTGATAGATGTGGAAGAATAGTGATACATAATTAAGCCATGGAAATGTTCCCAATGTTAATAACGTATATTATCTAAACATAGAAAATGAGGAAATATACATATATATACATACATACATACATACATATATATATATATATATATATATATATATTGGATGATTGATCGATATAATTTCCATCTAGAAATAGTATCGTTGTTTGCACACTTGTTTTCTTTGATAGTTAACTCATAGACTTTCGAAGTTTTTGACCCTTTAACGTTGTTAATATGGAGAGACCGGTTGGATAATTATCCAAAGAACCACTCAGTATTGGCAAAAGAATTGCGAATCATTTACGCCAGAGATAATTGAAGATGGAGTAAAGTGCAAGGGCTGTTGTATAAGTCTTAGATAACAGTGACTAAGATGGATGTACTGAATAGTGCCTTCGGTTTGTCCAATCCGAGGACAACTTGTATGGACGAAGGTCTGACAGAGTATATCTGGTAGATCACGTAAGTTGATCGTTTCAAACGTATTTACGTTGGTGGCGGGGGAACTCGTTTCTCTTAGCTTATACCCGTGGTATTTTTGGATAAGTCAATTTGTGATTTGACGGGTATGACGATGTGACATTCTAAGTGAATGAAGATGTGGTATGCGAAAAGATAAGCGTAGCTTCTAGCCTCACATCCGGTAAATGACAGAAATCGGGCAGGCAGCATGGCTAAGTCGGTCGCACCGAAGTAGGGTGTATAATCACCTATTTAGAGAATATTCAATTGCTTCTTTAATCTATCAATGATGTCCCATATATATATATACATACATACATACATATATATATATATATATATATATACGGGAACGGTTGCTGATCCCAACCGTTGGTGATGTACATTCGATACACTCAAGCGAAATGAGTGGTCGGTCATGTGTGGCTGAGTTGCAAGATGTTCTTGTTGAACTCCAGTGTATCGTTCCTAGAGTACACTGATCGGAAGGTGGTTCCATACCTTGTCATAGTTGGAAATTCAATCATCCAATAAGCGCCTGCGGTGTATGATATATGTGGAACGTGAGATGAAAGTGTTCTGCTAGATTAACATCTATTTGTACTTAGACATTATTATAATATCAGAATGATATTGTTTACAAAGTTTTGTTTGGATTTCCATAAGTGAAAAACCCGTTCCGTTTTCATGGCATGGTCTTATGAGATATCCTATATTTACCAAGTGTTGGAGATTTATTAACACCAGTCCCATGACTGACCCGGAGTTTATTTTGTTTTGTTTCCCTAAACTCTTGGGTGCCTAAATTTGTACGGGTAGTCAAGTAGTCGGGATTTTACAGATACACTTGGAGAGCTTGGAGCAGGAGGCTTCAGAATTATATAGCTATTGTTTATTTCCGCTGTTGTTGTAAGTGTTGTACTCTGATAAGTGCTATTGTATACATAACTGGTTTATTTCAAAAATTATTTTATATTTTATTCGTTCGGCTATGAGATTCATGTTTACTCTGATGATGATGTTCTTCTTCTTCCTCTATTCTTTTAGTTCTACCTTATCTTTCCTCACCTTCTATCTTCTTTCTAATAATTTCTTGAATTTCCAGTGCAATTTGGGGTTGGACTTGTGTTATTTGGTCTGCTCAAATTGGACCGGATTTTCGGGTCATTACAGTTGGTATCAGAACTTAAGTTAAGAATTACCTTGGCTCTGTGGCGTGACTCGGTAGAGATAGGGTTAGTAATACCTAAATTGAGTTTGAGTGTATATATACGAGCGCGTATTTGTATTTGATATAAAATTTGTTTTATATTGTGGAGATTCGTCAGTTGAGTTGTTTGTGGATTCTGGTCGATCAGTTTAATCCACTGTATCGGTAGGAGTTGATAAACACTCGAATACGATGGGTCGACACGATATGTTTGTAAAGAGGGTAAATAGAATAAATTTACCCAAATTATATTCTAATATAGAGGAAATATATATATTAGATATATTGGTTGTGATTATAACCAGATAAGATTATAAATTAAATGGCTACGTAATTAGCCAACCAGAATTCGTATAAGTGAAATATATGAAATTGAAATGAATTAAATCTGAATTTGAATCTGGATTGGAATTAAAATCCCAGAAATTTGAATAAGTGTTTGTCAGCACATTTGGATTAAGTATAAGAGAATTTTACAATCCTGGGAGATTTTAAATTGGTTTAAAGCCTTGTGAATGGTATTTGAAATATATTTCAAAGTGGAAATGTTTAAGAAATGGTTTTAAAGTGATATAGTATTAAACTCACTTCGATAGCTGGGAAATAACCCTGATGATGAATCGCGACATCATCAGTGTTCATTTTTGAGGTGCTAAGTGACGGATTACTACCAAAGAAATTGTTTTTGAATTATTTTGAGAAAAACAAATTGTTTTGATATTCAAAATTGAATATTTTGATTTTTGGAAAAGGTTATGCTGTTTAAAAACTCCCAGGAACAGATTGTATGAATTAAAACAAATTTAAGTAGAATTTGTAAAAGCCAATAGAATTGAGATTGAATTAAAAGCCAGTTAAGTAAAAATCGTATTGAAATAGATTGATGTCAAGTGGAATTAGACTTGATTAGAGATAATCTGGAATTATATTAGACTGGTGAGTTATGGATTTGAAATCAAGAATAGTGCTTGAGTTTGAAATGAAATTCGACTTAGGTATAAGCGAATGGGTGTGTTAAAGATAAATTGATTTGAGATCAAGTTGGAATTACATTGGTATATGTTGGGTTCATAACAGGTGAAAGTGATAGAGTTGATATGCCCGACAAAAAGGTACAAGTTTACATTTGATATAAGCATGAGATTTATGAGCCGAATTGGCAAGCCGCTTGGCTATTTGATTTTCTTTTGGGTTGGAGATGGCCTAGAGAGGCGAGTTGTGGTTTTACCGATAAGGCTGTACAAAGGAGGTTATGGTGAAATTTTCCGAAAATTTAAAGTGTTAGAAAATTTTCAGAATTTTTGAAAATTTTAGTTACTTGGAATGAATAAATATTTTATTCGATATTAATTGGTTCAGTTGAAATCAAAAATAAGGGGGTAAACAAATCTTAGGAATTCCAATAGATAGGGTCGTCCTCTAACTTAGCAATTTCGAGGACGAAATTATTTTAAGTGGGGAAGAATGTAATGACCCGCATTGTCAGAGGTATTATATTTAATTATATAAATAGTGATTTAGGGAATTAAATCGTCGTTAATTAAATTATAGTGAATATTTAATTAAATTAAATAATTAAATAATATATTAATTCAGAAATAATCAAAAATATTGGAAATCACAATATTTTGTGAACGGGGTCGTCCCTAAGATTTAATTCAGCTTAGAGTTGAATTATATTGACGAATATATTCAATCGACGTCAGTTTGAACGTATAATTATATTATAATTAAAATCGAGCTTGAAATGGCACTGTAGTTCGTAATTTGGCGATTTGAACTTCAACTGAATGTACTGGATTCGTTTTAAGCCGGATTTCTATGAAACAAGAAACGTGTGGAGCTGGTGGAGTATATCTTTCTAGTGGAAGAGAAAAATCGGGATTTCATCGTGTAGATTTTGATTTACGTCCAAATCAAATTTCAGAAAAGTCGCTGAGGAATTCCTTTATAATTCGTAACGCTATATATACGTTATAAATAGATTTTTCAGTATAAACTGAATATCGAGATAATCTGGAATCTGAAATATCAAACTGTAAATTCTGATATGATATTCTGGAGCTGTACGATATCATATGTGAAGATATACGATAATATAAATTTATTTATATTTAATTTAATTATATTTAAATATATTTATATATTTAAATGGGTCATCCAAAGCTTTAAAAATAGCCACTTCTACAAACGAAGTCGGAATTCGACGAAACTAGTTTGTTGGATCCGCAATGTCAAATTATTATTAGATTCCCAGTTTGGCGATTTTTAGAGGCACTGTGTGGCCGCACGGATTTTTAGAGTGAAAAATAGTCAGTATTTAGACGGTTAAAAATACGCTGTGTGAGCATACGGAGTCAGAATTCGACGAAACTAGTTTCGTTGGGACCGCAATGTCGAACTCTAGCTACATGTCCAGTTTGGTGATTTTTGGGTATCGTATGTGGTCATACGAAATTTAGAGGACGATTGCAGATAGCGTTTGATTTTAAACGAATATAAAAATAATATTTCTTCGCTATAAAATACCCTTAAAAATCCTAACCCAACCTAATTTCATTCCACGGTCAACAGAAAAATGCGCCTCCACCAAATATCTTCCATACATGAATTTTAAGCCTTCAAAAAAATCAAAGAATTCAAACCGAATACTATAAATCAAACCACTTATGTATTTTGAAAAGGGATCGAAAGCTGTTCATCGCATTATGATTTTTGAGGGGTTCGGTTTCGATTTTCAGAAGTTGAAATCGACGGTGTTAGCTAGGGTTGAGGATTTGGGGGTAGGAAGAGGATCGATGTTAATCGTTGATGTTGTATTTGAGTTTGTTGGGGGTTTTAGCTGCTGTGTGCCAAGTTCTGGGAGTTTCCGCACCATTGTTGGTCGATGTGCTTCACAGTCGCGAGCTCCATAAGCTGAACGACACCATCCCAGTTTCAAGGACGAGCTGCTCCTTTAAAGGTCGGAGTTGGAGAGATTTCGAAGGGGATTCGATTGGTTATTTTTGTGGATTTCAATTTGTAGTGGAGAAGGGGATTTAATCTTGGAAATTCGGTCATGACTGGTGAAGGAGGAGTGTCGGGTTTGTACTGGAGACGGGATTTTGCAACCGAGGAAGAAGAGATAGTAGTTGGGTCGGGGTTTGGTGAACGTGGGCCGGTTTCAAATGGGTAAAGCCCATCTGCTCATTTAATTTTTAGTTTAAATTCAAATTAAATGTGTATAAACTTCTGGAGTGAATAACTTTATCATACGATACCGGTTTTCAGCGAAACAAGATCTGTTGGGATCGAATGGACGGACACTACAAAATGGAACTGACCGCGAGTCAATTGGAGTTCGTCACAATTTATAGCAAAATATATTGTTCGTCTGAATCAAAGACAATCATCTTTATTTAACGATGATAGTCAAATGTGAGTAAAACTCACCAACTCTGAATAGTTCTATTTTTATAGTGTATTCTTAGAACTGTTAAAAATTGTCTGTTTGATTGTGTGTTGACTGTTTGATTGAACTGCTAGTCAGGTAGTGGAAATCATATATATATATATACCGTTAAATATTTATATGTTGATTCTGCTATCAGAATAATTCATATCAAAGTGAAATCGATGTTATTCATATTGTCTAACATTTGTGATGCAGGGAAACAGGTTGGAGAAATCCAACTGGATTCCTCAACATTTATTTTACTGTGATTTATATATTGTGATATATAATGTGATATATAATCTGACGTTGATTATGTTTGTTGGGACGATATTTATCAATGTCATACGGTGTGTTAAATACCATAAGAAATACCAGAATGTTGAAAAGGAAATTTCAAAGTATATTTTGAAATAAATTTATTTATATAAAATCAATGGATTTTATAAATATAAATAAAAGGATTTTTGTAAAAGGAATGTATTTGGTAAATCAAATATAGGAGAAATAAATTTTGTAAATCATAATAAAAGGATATATATTTAAATCAAATATCAGGGAAAATATTTGTCAAACAAATAGGAAGAGAAATATTTGTAAACCATTAACAAATAGATTAAAAGAGATATTTATTTGTTAGAATAAATAGAATAAAGGAATATTTATTTGTTAGAATAAATAGAATAAAGGAGATATTTATTTGTTAAATAAATAGGATTATAAAGGAAATATTTATTTAGAAAATAAATATGATATTTTAAAAGGAAATAGAGTTAATTAATCAGAGTTAATCAGTTAGAGTTAATCAAATAGAGTAAAGATATAGAGTTAAGCAAAATTTAGAAACTGACTAGAATTAGTAAGTTGAATGGGTTCCTGAGTATCGATCTGATGTTGGTTTCGGCCTTCGGTGTTTATACTTAGGAAGTTATTCTCTTGTTAGTTTATAGTTAAAGTCTGATAGATGTGGAAGAATAGTGATACATAATTAAGCCATGGAAATGTTTCCCAGTGTTAATAACGTATATTTTCTAAACACAGAAAATGAGGAATAATACATATATATATATATATTTTGGATGATTGATCGATATAATTTCCATCTGGAAATAGTATCGTTGTTTGCACACTTGTTTTCTTTGATAGTTAACTCACAGACTATCGAAGTTTTTGACCCTTTAACGTTGTTAATATGGAGAGACCGGTTGGATTACTATCCAAAAAACCACTCTGTATTGGCATAAGCGTTGCGAATCATTTACGCCAAAGATAATTGAAGACGGAGTAAAGTGCAAGGGCTGTTGTATAAGTCTTAGATAACAGTGACTAAGATGGATGTACTGAATAGTGCCTTCGGTTTGTCCAGTCCTAGGACAACTTGTATTTACGAAGGTCTGACAGAGTATATCTGGTAGATCACGTAAGTTGATCGTTTCAAACGTATTTACATTGGTGGCGGAGGAATTCGTTTCTCTTAGCTTATACCCATGGTATTTTTGGATAAGTCAATTTGTGATTTGACAGGTATGACGATGTGACATTCGAAGTGAATGAAGATGTGGTATGTGAAAAGATAAGCGTAGCTTCTAGCCTCACATCCGGTAAATGACAGAAATCGGGCAGGCAGCATGGCTAAGTCGGTCGCACCGAAATAGGGTGTATAATCACCTATGTAGTGAATATTCAATTGCTTCTTTAATCTATCAATGATGTCCCATATATATATATACGGGAACGGTTGCTGATCCCAACCGTTGGTGACGTACATTCGATACACTCAAGCGAAATGAGTGGTCGGTCATGTGTGGCTGATTTGCAAGATGTTCTTGTTGAACTCCAGTGTATCGTTCCTAGAGTACACTGATCGGAAGGTGGTTCCATACCTTGTCATAGTTGGAAATTCAATCATCCAATAAGCGCCTACGGTGTATGATTTTACATTATATATGTGGAACGTGAGATGAAAGCGCTTTGCTAGATTGACATCTATTTGTACTTAGACATTATTATAATATCAGAATGATATTGTTTACAAAGGTTTGTTTGGATTTTCATAAGGGAAAAACCCGTTCCGTTTTCACGGCGTGGTCTTATGAGATATCCTTTATTTACCAAGTGTTGGAGTTTTATTCACACCAGTCCCATGACTGACCCGGAGTTTATTTTGTTTTGTTTCCCTAAACTCTTGGGTGCCTAAATTTGTACGGGCAGTCAAGTAGTTGGGATTTTACAGATACACTTGGAGAGCTTGGAGCAGGAGGCTTCAGAATTATATAGCTATTGTTTATTTACGCTGTTGTTGTAAGTGTTGTACTCTGATAAGTGCTATTGTATACATAACTGGTTTATTTCAAAAGTTATGTTATATTTTATTCGTTCCACTGTGAGATTCGTGTTTACTCTGATGATGATGTTCTACTTCTTCTTCAATTCTATTAGTTCTACCTTATCTTTCCTCACCCTCTATCTTCTTTCTAATAATTTCTTGAATTTCGAGTGCAATTTGGGGTTGGACTTGTGTTATTTGGTCAGCTCAAATTGGACCGGATTTTCGGGTCATTACAGTTGGTATCAGAACTTAAGTTAAGAATTACCTGGGCTTTGTGGCGTGACTCGGTAGAGATAGGGTTAGTAATACCCTAGATTGAGTTTGAGTGTATATATACGAGTGCGTGTTTGTATTTGATATAAAATTTGTTTATATTGTGGAGATTCGTCGGTTGAGTTGTTTGTGGATTCTGGTCGATCAGTTTGATCCACTGTATCGGTAGGAGTTGATAAACACTCGAATACGATGGGTCGACACGATATGTTTGTAAAGAGGGTAAATAGAATAAATTTACCCAAATTATATCCTAATATAGAGGAAATATATATATTAGATATATTGGTTGTGATTATAACTAGATAAGATTATAAATTAAATGGTTATGTAATTAACCAACCAGAATTCGTATAAGTGAAATATATGATATTGAAATGAATTAAATGTGAATTTGAATCAGGTTTGGAATTAAAATCCCAGAAATTTGAATAAGTGTTTGTTAACAGATTTGGATTAAGTATAAGAGAATTTTAAAATCCTGGGAGATTTTAAATTGGTTTAAAGCCTTGTGAATGGTATTTGAAATATATTTCAAAGTGGAAATGTTGAAGAAATGGTTTTAAAGTGATATAGTATTGAACTCACTTCGATAGCTGGGAAATAACCCTGATGATGAATCGCGACATCATCAGCGTTCATTTTTGAGCTGCTAAGTGACGGATTACAACCAAAGAAATTGTTTTTGAATTGTTTTTAGAAAAACAAATTGTTTTGATATTCCAAATTGAATATTTTGATTTTTGGAAAAGGTTATGCTGTTTAAAAATTCCCAGGAACATATTTTATGAATTAAAAAAAATTTAAGTAGAATTTGTAAAAGCCAATAGAATTGAGATTGAATTAAAAGCCAGTTAAGTAAAAATCGTATTGAAATAGATTGATGTCAAGTGGAATTAGACTTGATTAGAGATAATATGGAATTATATTGGACTGTTGAGTTATGGATTTGAAATCAAGAATAGTGCTTGAGTTTGAAATGAAATTCGACTTAGGTATAAGCGAATGGGTGTGTTAAAGATAAATTGATTTGAGATCAAGTTGGAATTACATTGGTATATGTTGGGTTGATAACAAGTGAAAGTGATAGAGTTGATATGCCCGACAAAAAGGTACAAGTTTACATTTGATATAAGCATGAGATTTATGAGCCGAATGGGCAAGCCGCTTGCCTGTTTGATTTTCTTTTGGGTTGGAGATGGCCTAGAGAGGCGAGTTGTGGTTTTACCGATAGGGTTGTACAAAGGAGGTTATGGAGAAATTTTCCGAAAATTTAAAGTGTTAGAAAATTTTCAGAATTTTTGAAAACTTTAGTTACTTGGAATGAATAAATATTTTAGTCGATATTAATTGGTTCAGTTGAAATCAGAAATAAGGGGGTAAACAAATCTTAGGAATTCCAATAGATAGGGTCGTCCTCTAACTTAGCAATTTCGAGGACGAAATTATTTTAAGTGGGGAAGAATGTAATGACCCGCATTGTCAGTGGTATTATATTTAATTATATAAATAGTGATTTAGGGAATTAAATCGTCGTTAATTAAATTATAGTGAATATTTAATTAAATTAAATAATTAAATAATATATTAATTCAGAAATAATCAAAAATATAGGAAATCACAATATTTTGTGAACGGGGTCGTCCCTAAGATTTAATTCAGCTTAGAGTTGAATTATATTGACGAATATATTCAATCGACGTCAGTTTGAATGTATAATTATATTATAATTAAAATCGAGCTTGAAACAGCACTGCAGTTCGTAATTTGGCGATTTGAACTTCAACTGAATGTACAGGATTCGTTTTAAGCCGGATTTCTGTGAAACAAGAAACGTGTGGAGCTGGTGGAATATATCTTTCGAGTGGAAGAGAAAAATCGGGATTTCATAGTGCAAATTTTGATTTACGTCCAAATCAAATTTTAGAAAAGTCGCTGTGGAATTCCATTATAATTCGTAACGCTTTATATACGTTATAAATAGATTTTTCAGTATAAACTGAATATCGAGATAATCTAGAATCTGAAATATCAAACTGTAAATTCTGATATGATATTCTAGAGCTGTACGATATCATATGTGAAGATATACGATAATATAAATTTATTTATATTTAATTTAGTTATATTTAAATATATTTATATATTTAAATGGGTCATCCAAAGCTTTAAAAATAGCCACTTTTGCAAACGAAGTCGGAATTCGACGAAACTAGTTTTGTTGGATTCGCAATGTCAAATTATTATTAGATTCCAAGTTTGGAGATTTTTAGAGGCACTGTGTGGCCGCACGGATTTTTAGAGTGAAAAATAGTCAGTATTTAGATGGTTAAAAATACGCTGTGTGAGCATACGGAGTCGGAATTCGACGAAACTAGTTTCGTTGGGACCGTAATGTCGAACTCTAGCTACATGTCCAGTTTGGTGATTTTTGGGTATCGTATGTGGTCACAGGAATTTTAGAGGACGATTGCAGATAGCGTTTGATTTAAAACGAATATAAAAATAATATTTATTCACTATAAAATACCCTTAAAAATCCTAACCTAACCTAATTTCATTCCACGGTCAACAGAAATATGCGCCTCCACCAAATATCTTCCATACGTGAACTTTAAGCCATCAAAAAAATCAAACAATTCAAACCGAATACTATAAATCAAACCACTTATGTATTTTGAAAAGGGATCGAAAGTTGTTCATCGCAGTATGATTTTTGAGGGGTTCGGTTTCGATTTTAAGAAGTTGAAATCGATGGCATTAGCTAGGGTTGAGGATTTGGGGGTAGGAAGAGGATCGATGTTGATCGTTGATGTTGTATTTGAGTTTTTTGGGGGTTTTAGCTGCTGTGTGCCAAGTTCTGGGAGTTTCCGCACACTTGTTGGTCGATGTGCTTCACAGTCGCGAGCTCCAAAAGCTGAACGACGCCATCCGAGTTTCAAGGACAAGCTGCTCCTTTAAGGGTCGGAGTTGGAGAGATTTCGAAGGGGATTCGATTGGTTATTTTTGTGGATTTTAATTTGTAGTGGAGAAGGGGATTTAATCTTGGAAGTTCGGTCATGACTGTTGAAAGAGGAGTGTCGGGTTTGTACTGGATACGGGATTTTGCAACCGAGGAAGAAGAGATAGTAGTTGGGTCAGGGTTTGGTGACGTGGGCCGGTTTCAAATGGGTAAAGCCCATCTGCTCATTTAATTTTTAGTTTAAATTCAAATTAAATGTGTATAAACTTCTGGAGTGAATAACTTTATCATACGATACCGGTTTTCAGCGAAACAAGATCTGTTGGGATCGAATGGACGGACACTACAAAATGGAACTGACCGCGAGTCAATTGGAGTTCGTCACAATTTATAGCAAAATATATTGTTCGTCTGAATCAAAGACAATCATCTTTATTTAACGATGATAGTCAAATGTGAGTAAAACTCACCAACTCTGAATAGTTCTATTTTTATAGTGTATTCTTAGAACTGTTAAAAATTGTCTGTTTGATTGTGTGTTGACTGTTTGATTGAACTGCTAGTCAGGTAGTGGAAATCATATATATATATATATATATATATATATATGTATGTATGTATATATATATATATACCGTTAAATATTTATATGTTGATTCTGCTATCAGAATAATTCATATCAAAGTGAAATCGATGTTAATCATATTGTCTAACATCTGTGATGCAGGGAAACAGGTTGGAGGAATCCTACTGGATTCCTCAACATTTATTTTACTGTGATTTATATATTGTGATATATAATGTGATATATAATCTGACGTTGATTATGTGTGTTGGGACGATATTTATCGATGTCATATGGTGTGTTAAATACCATAAGAAATACCAGAATGTAGAAAAGGAAATTTCAAAGTGTATTTTGAAATAAATTTATTTATATAAAATCAATGGATTATATATATATATATAAATAAAAGGATTTTTGTAAAAGGAATATATTTGGTAAATAAAATATAGGAGAAATAAATTTTGTAAATCATAATAAAAGGATATATTTGTAAATCAAATATAAGGGAAAATATTTGTCAAACAAATAGGAAGAGAAATATTTGTAAACCACTAACAAATAGAATAAAAGAGATATTTATTTGTTAGAATAAATAGAATAAAGGAATATTTATTTGTTAGAATAAATAGAATAAAGGAGATATTTATTTGTTAAATAAATAGGATTATAAAGGAAATATTTATTTAGAAATAAATATGATATTTTAAAAGGAAATAGAGTTAATTAATCAGAGTTAATTAGTTAGAGTTAATCAAATAGAGTAAAGATATAGAGTTAAGCAAAAATTAGAAACTGACTAGAATTAGTAAGTTGAATGGGTTTCTGAGTATCGATCTAATGTTGGTTTCGGCCTTCGGGGTTTATACTTAGGAAGTTATTCTCTTGTTAGTTTATAGTTAGAGTCTGATAGATATGGAAGAATAGTGATACATAATTAAGCCATGGAAATGTTTCCCAGTGTTAATAACGTATATTTTCTAAACATAGAAAATGAGGAAATATACATATATATATATATATATATTGGATGATTGATCGATATAATTTCCATCTGGAAATAGTATCGTTGTTTGCACACTTGTTTTCTTTGATAGTTAACTCACAGACTATCGAAGTTTTTGACCCTTAAACGTTGTTAATATGGAGAGACCGGTTGGATTATTATCAAAAGAACCACTCTTTATTGGCATAAGCATTGCGAATCATTTACGCCAAAGACAATTGAAGACGGAGTAAAGTGCAAGGGCTGTTGTATAAGTCTTAGATAACAGTGACTAAGATGGATGTACTGAATAGTGCCTTCGGTTTGTCCAATCCGAGGACAACTTGTATGGACGAAGGTCTGACAGAGTATATCTGGTAGATCACGTAAGTTGATCGTTTCAAACGTATTTACGTTGGTGGCGGAGGAATTCGTTTCTCTTAGCTTATACCCGTGGTATTTTTGGATAAGTCAATTTGTGATTTGATGGGTATGACGATGTGACATTCTTAGTGAATGAAGATGTGGTACGCGAAAAGATAAGCGTAGCTTCTAGCCTCACATCCAGTAAATAATAGAAATCGGGTAGGCAACATGGCTAAGTCGGTCACAACGAACTAGTGTGTATAATCACCTATCTAGAGAATATTCAATTGCTTCTTTAATCAATCAATGCTGTCCCATATATATATATATATATATGGGAATGGTTGCTGATCCCAACCGTTGGTGATGTACATTCGATACACTCAAGTGAAATGAGTGTTCGGTCATGTGTGGCTGAGTTGCAAGATGTTCTTGTTGAACTACAGTGTATCGTTCCTAGAGTACACTGATCGGAAGGTGGTTCCATACCTTGTCATAGTTGGAAATTCAATCATCCAATAAGTGCCTGCGGTGTATGATTTTACATTATATATGTGGAACGTGAGATGAAAGCGTTCTGCTAGATTGACATCTATTTGTACTTAGACATTATTATAATATCAGAATGATATTGTTTACAAAGTTTTGTTTGGATTTTCATAAGGGAAAAACCCGTTCCGTTTTCACGGCGTGGTCTTATGAGATATCCTTTATTTACCAAGTGTTGGAGTTTTATTCACACAAGTCCCATGACTGACCCGGAGTTTATTTTGTTTTGTTTCCCTAAACTCTTGGGTGCCTAAATTTGTACGGGCAGTCAAGTAGTTGGGATTTTACAGATACACTTGGAGAGCTTGGAGCAGGAGGCTTCAGAATTATATAGCTATTGTTTATTTCCGCTGTTGTTGTAAGTGTTGTACTCTGATAAGTGCTATTGTATACATAACTGGTTTATTTCAAAAGTTATGTTATATTTTATTCGTTCCGCTATGAGATTCGTGTTTACTCTGATGATGATGTTCTTCTTCTTCCTCTATTCTATTAGTTGTATCTTTTCTTTCCTCGCCCTCTATCTTCTTTTTAATAATTTCTTGAATTTCCAGTGCAATTTGGGGTTGGACTTGTGTTATTTGGTCATCTAAAATTGGACCGGATTTTCGGGTCATTACAACATCGGTGGACCGACCTTGACGATCCAAGGGCCCACCTGAGTCTTGGTCCTGAGGGGCGGGCTAGAGCGTCTCAAATCGGTGAGGACTATCTTTTGCCTTGGTTCACAGATGGAAATCCATCTTCCAATACGTGATTTTGCGGTCTTATTTGTAGAGCCTAGTATGGCGACATAGTGGGATGGGGCACTCATGTCGTCTATGATTGATACTTATGATTGAAATTGTTTTATACACTATGCACTTATAATAGTATCAAATGATTTGTTTTTAGCATATCATGCATTCTTTGGCTATTATAAGGTAAAAACCCTATCCTTCGGCTTGCGTTGCATTGTGTGATGGGACCTGGGTCTTATAATAGCTTCATTTTTCTTTATTTAGCATTGCGATGTTTGTTTTATGCACTGGTATTCTTGGGAGGAAACATGTTCCGTGTTATACATACGGCGTGGTCCCTTGATTTACCTAACTTTAAAATAAAGATTAATAACTGTTTTAGTTCTCACACCAGTCCCATGACTGACCTAGAGTTTATTATTTTAACCTAAACTCTGGGTGCCCTTATTTTGACACGGGCAGCTAGTAGTTTTGGTTTTGCAGATTTATATTCACAGGATCCTGATTTACAGCTGGAACAATACTCGGAAAGCTTTGTATCCGTGTATTACTTCTAGTTGTGTTTGTATTATTTTCCGCTGCGATGTATTTAAATGTAATTTAAATCTATGATGTTCTCTATGTAATATTTATTCACACTCTGTATATTCTTGTATTCTGATGAAATTGTTGTAATAAGCAATGAAATGTTCTTCTGTTTGCGTTCCGATGTGGCTTGTCCTCAAAGTATCCGCTCTTTCCTTCACGGGGAAGTTACGGGTCCTTACATTATCGAACATCTTAGACAATTTCAGCAAAACAAATTATATTTCCATTAGTCAAATGAATAGATTCACTGATGCTTTGTATTAAGACCGGCATCTGATTTTTTTGTGGAACCAGTATTCATGGCGATGGCGGGTCCGTCCTTATTCTGTAGGTACTTACAAATGATAAAACCATACCATACAGGTACTATATAGAAAGAGTAAATAAAAGATGAAAGACAACACAAAAACTGGTAATGGAGAGCTACAGATAAAATTTTACATACTTATAGGAGAAAGCTAAGCTAAAGCTTTGAAAGGGGCAGCAATGGAGATATCAAGAACAAAAATGAGGTGAATAGAAGAACGGTGAGAATGGGATATATGAATGTGAATGGGTGGATATTTAAATGGTCCAACAGTATTCTCTAGAACCCAATGTTCATTGATAACACGGAGTGAATGATTCTACGTTGATGTGCACATGTAATCTTACAACGTTTTAAATAAATTGGGTTATGATGCCTAGTCTATCGCTAATGCCGTAAGTATTCAAATAAAGACAAAAAACTGTCATTGATATAGTGCCAAATTTGCTTTCTAACCATATAAGAAATTTCCATTTATCCACGTCAATATTAATTTCTATATATACGGAAAATAAATTGAATTTGTAGGTCTATATGACAAATGTAAATAATCTTAGTTCTAATTTTAAACACAAATATGTCTATACATATAATAGTATCGTGCATACATATAAGAAAGGTTTTAAGCAAACTATTTTGGAATGTAAAATTTTAATTGCTTGATATAAACCTGAATTGATGCAGTAAATTATGAATGGAAATTCATATCATTAGAAACAATGAAATCCATAAACTAAAATAAATAGCAACTAAAATGAGAAGCGATTAAAATTTGCAATGAAAGCCTATTTAGGGATCCTCTTTTTGAGCGATATTAAAGAGGATATTAGAATTGTGGAAAAGTTTTATTAGATCCCTATTTAAGTGACATTTAATGTCTAATTTATTGGGGATTTTATGTTAAATAATTATTTTGTATATTTAAAAACTCATACATAAGGGCATTTTGGCATGTTCACGGTCGGACAAAAACTTTGTGCTCCCAAAAGAAATATTAATAAAGATTGTTGAAAAGGTTTATTAGATCCCTATTTAAGTGACATTTAATGTCTAAGTTATTGGGGATTTTAGGCTAAATAATTATTTTGTATATTTAAAAACTCATACTTAAGGGCATTTTGGGTTACCACCAAAAAATTTGGAATGTAAATTTTGGGTTAAATAATTATTTATGTATATTTAAAAACTCATACATAATGGTTCATTAGTATTCATTTTCGAGTTTTAAGTGACGGATTACTACCAAAAAATTTGTTTTTGGAAATGTTTTGAGAAAAAAAGTTGCTTTGATTCCGAAAGGAAATATTGGATTTTTGATATGGTCAATGGTTTAAAAATTCCCAGGGGAAGATTTGTTTGAATTGAAACAAACTGAATTTAAATTTATGAAAGCAAGCTGGAATTGAATTAAAGCTAGTTAAGTTAAAATTGAATTGAATTATAATATAATGATATCGAGTAAGTTGGATTGATGTCATAAGAATTTGGAATCGATGTTGGAATTTGAGTTCAGAACAGAAATTGACTTAGGTATAAGCGAATGGTTGGATGTGTGGATAAAAACAGATTGGAATTTGATTGGGATAACATTAGTATATGCTGAATTGGCAGCAGATGGAAAGGATATAATGATATGCTAGACAAAAAGGTACCAGTTTATATTATATGACTTTGAGATTTTGATGAGCCGAATTGGCAAGCCGCCTGGCTATTTGATTTTCTTTTGGGTTGGAGAAGGCCTAGAGAGTCGAGTTGTACCGATTGAGCAGTAGAAAGGAGGTGCTGGCGAAATTTTTCAGAAATTTCGGGTGTTAGAAAATTTTCAGAGTTAACGGTAATTTTCGTTAGTAGGAATAAATTAATATTTTAATTAAAATTTATTGGTAAAGTGATACTGGAATTTAAGAAGTAAACAAATAAATTTTAACCAGTTAGTAGGGTTTGTTTTCTACCTTAGCAATTTCGAGGACAAAATTATTTTAAGGGGGAAGAATGTAATGTCCCGTATATTTGCAGTATAACAATAAATTTTTGTAATTATTTATATAGTGATTTAGAGGATTAAATGGTGGTTTGATTAAATAACTTTGAATATTTAATCAATATAATAATTAAATAATATATTTAATTCTGAAATAATCAGAATTAACTGAAATGGCAGTACAGTGTGAATTGGGCAATCCAATATATATATATTTCAGTTTGGAATTGAATTTGAATAACGAATATATTATTTAAACGATGTTCGAGCGTAGAATTATAATATAATCATAATCGAGCTCGAAATGGCGCGGCAGTTCGCTATTTGGCGATTCGAACTTCAACTGAATATACAGGGTCCGTTTTAAATCGGATTTCCGTGAAACAAGAAACGTTCGGAGCTGGTGAAGTATATTTTTCTAATGGAAGAGAAAAATCGGGATTTCATTGTGTAGATTTTGCGTTATTTCCGAATAAAATTTCAGAAAAGCCGCTATGGAATTCCATTGGAATTCATAAATATATATTTATATTATAAAAGGATTATATATATAAATCAAATATCGATATAACTGGGAATTTTGAAATATCGAGTCATAAATCCAATTGAAGCTGTATGGTATTCTATTGCGAATATATACGATAATATAAATTTATTTATATTTAATTTAATTATTTTTAAATATATTTATATATTTAAAAGGATTATTTAGAGCTTTTAAAATCGCAAGTTTTGCAAACGACCACCGTTTTTGACGAAACTAATTTTGTTGGATCCGTAATATTAAATTATTGTTAGATTCCAAGTTTCGTGTTTTTTGGGGTCAGTGTGTGGTCGAACGGATTTTTAATGTGAAAAACAGTCAGTATTTTGATGGTTAAAAATATGCTGTGTGAGCAAACGGAGTCGAAATTCGATGAAACAAGTTTCGTTGGGTCAGTAATGTTGAACTATAGCTACATTTCAATTTCCATGATTTTTGGATATCGTGTGTGATCACATGGATTTTTAGAAGGAAAAAACAGATGTAAAATAATAAAAATAAAATATCTTAATAAATATCTAAAAATATCTATCCAAAATATCTGAAGTATTTATCCTTATAAATATCCCCGTTCACTTCCTTATAACCTAAATGAGCCGTTATTTTCTTATTTCTTTTTTCCAGAAAGAAAACGTGGAAAACTTCTTCTTCAAAAATCCATAGAAAATCAAATAAATTTTTATAAATTGCAACGCGAGTTCCTTTGAGTTTGCGAGTCCTTTCTCTTCAAATCTAGATTGTTTTTACTGAGTTCAAGCTCATCACTGTTCGCTGGGTTTATAACAGTGAATGCTAGGGTTATCGATTTTGAGATTTTTGTGCATTAAATTGGAATTTTGAAGTCGGAATCAGGTTTAGGAGGTGGTTTAACAACTCGTTGAGGAGTTTCAGGTTGTTCTGAGATGATTGATGTCATCGGTTTATTGAACGGAGAAGGTTTGGGCGTGACGTCGGATTCGGGTAGGGATGGCCGCAGGCATGGAGATGGTGAGCAGGAAATGTGGTTTATGATGGGGAGTGTCATGGGGTTTTCCTTTCGAATTTTTGTGAAGAAATGGAAGAGTGGTGATCAAATGAAAACAACAACAATGGCCGGTTTAAATCTGGAGCAGGAGGATCGGATTTAGGAGGAAATGTGGAAGCGGGTATGGGCTTGGTTGGAATGGTGTTGGGCCAGGTATAATGGGTGAGGCCCGATTTAATAGAAATTAAGTTTTAATTTAAACCTAAATTCTATATTAAATTGTATAATGCATATCTAATTCATACGTAAACGAAATGGAACAAAACAGGATCCGCTGGGATCGTATGGATGGTGGCTCCACAATAGAACTGACTGGGAGTGGATTGGAGCTTGTTACAATTTATAGCAAAATAAATTGTCCAGTCTGAATCGAAGATAGTTAATTGTTTTTTAACGATAACTGTCAAATGTGAGTAAAAATCACTAACTCTAATCATTTATATTTTTATAACGTATTTTTAGAACTGACAGATGATGGTTGATTTTGTATGTTGACTGTTTGGTTGAACTGCTAAGTGATTGGTTGAAATTATAGATAACGATATATATATATATATATATATATATATATATATATATCGTTAATCAAATATTGATTCTGTTTATCAGAATATTTCATATTGAAATGAAATTGATGTGAATTATATTGTGTAACATCTGTGGATGCAGGGAAACAGGTCGGAGGAATCCAACTGGATTCCTCAACATTTAAAATACTGTTTTGTTTCATATATTGTGATATATGATGTGATATATAATCTGTTATTGATTATGGGTGTTTGTATGATATTGACCCTTGTTATTTGGGGTTTTAAATACCATAAGAAAATACTAGGATGTAAAAATAGGAATTTTCAAAGTGTATATTTGAAATGATATATTTATAAAATCAAAGGATTTTATAAAAGGAATATTTATCATTTGATAAATAAAAAAATAGCAAAGGAAATATTTGTGAAAACAAATAGAAAAGGAAATATTTGTAAACCATTTACAAATAGAATTGAAAAGGAAATATTTGTGAAAACAAATTAAAAAGGAAATATTTGTAAACCATTTACAAATAGAATTGAAAAGGAAATATTTGTAAATCATTTACAAATAGATTATAAATGGAAATATTTATTTATTAAATAGATAGAGTTATAAAAATAAATATTTATTTAGAAAATAAGTGGAATCATAAAGGAAATATTTATTTAGAAAATAAATATATTATAAAAGGAAATAGTTGAAAAATAAATAGAATTGTATAAAAAGAGAATTTTACATTAGGAAGGTTTAGACTCATGCTTCGCACATGGGTATAACAGAATATGAATTTCAAAGTGAACATCTAAGAGAAATCTGTTTTAAAAGATAAAGTAAGAAGATTAATTTATAAATAAGGTTTTATAAATTTAATAAAATATTTATCATTGGATAAATAGAATATATAAGTCAGGACTTATATAGAGAAGTAAGAATCGATTTCAACATCGGTATTTGAAACTGAATATGGACGAAGAGTAAATTGGATAGGGTTAATCAGTTACAGTTAACTAGTAGAGTTAACCAGTTAGAGTTAATCAGTTTGAGTTAACCAGTAGAGTTAACCAGTTTGAGTTAATCAGTTAGAGTTAATCAGTTAGAGTTAATCGAATTAGAGTAATTGATTGGAGTTAATCAGTTAGAGTTAACCAGTTATTAGAGTTGACCAGTTAGAGTTAATCAGTTAGAGTTAATCAGTTAGAGTTAACCAGTTAGAGTTAATTAGTAGAGTTAATTGAATACTAGTTATTCAATTAGAGTTAATCGAATATTAGTTATTCAAATAAAGAGTCAACCAGATAGATTTAATTGAACACAGTTAATCGAATTAGGATTTAATTGAATATTAGTTATTCAATTAGAGTTGATCGAATATAGTTATTTGAGATAGAGTTAGTCAAACATAGTTATTCAGGATGAGTTGCCATTTCGTACGACTGCTAGCATAATTCGTAGGGCTGTAGATAGCCTATGGCGGTCGGATGTTTCCTGAGGGAATCAGGCGTAACCATTGTGATCGTTGCGATCTAGAGTCAAGCGAATGGAGTTAAATCGAATATTAGCTATCCAAAATAAAGTTAAAACAGACATAGTTAATCGAATATTAGTTATTTGATAGGAGTTAATCAAAATGTGTTTATCAAAATGAGTTAGAGGAGTTAATCGAATTATATTTAATCGATTAGAATTAGAGTAATCAAATAGAGTTAATTGATTAGAGTTAAATCGAATTAGAGTTATTCAGAGAGGAGTTATCGAATATTAGTTATTCGAAAGGGTTAATCGAATATTAGTTATACAAAAGGAGTTAATCGAATATTAGTTATTCGAAAGGAGTTATCGAATATTAGTTATTCGAAAGGAGTTAATCGAATATAGTTTATTCGAAAGGAGTTAATTGATAAGAGTTAATGGATTAGAGTTAATCCAATAGAGTTAAGAGATTAGGGTTAATCAAATAGAGTTATTCCAATAGAGTTAATCAAATAGAGTAAATAGAATAGAGTTAATCAAATAGAGCTAAATGATAAGAGTAAATCGATTAGAGTTAATCGAATAATGTTAATTGAATAGAGTGAATCAAATATGGCTGTTCGAAGAGTGATTATCGGATATAGTTTATTCGAAGGAAAGAGTTATCGAATATAGATTTATTCGAAAGAGAGTTACGTAAGGAAGTTTGTTAAAGGTATAAAAGGTGAACCTTGTCCGTTTCGAAGTTAGAAATGTTGTTTAGTTAAGGTCTGAGAGGTAGTTATACCCTAACTTGATTGGCTTCATTTTTAACAAAGGAATGGTTAAGGTTCGATATTGAAGATTGGTTAAGTGAATTTAGTTAATAAGTGTTAACGGTTCGAGTGGGCATAACGATGTTTTATTTAACATCTGTTTAAATCCAATGAAGGAGTTTTGGAAATGTTTTCCAAATAAGAATCAGAAATGTTTTCTAAATTAGAAAATAAGAATTTCTAAATATATATGGAAATAGGAAATAGGTAAACGAATAAATTAATGATGAATTAATTTAAGAGATAAATGATGATTGATCGATAGAATTTCCGTCTGGAAATAATATCGTTGTCTGCAAACGTGTTTTTCTTTGATAGTTAACTCACCAACTATCGAAGTTTTTGACCATTTTTCCATCGTCAATACAGAGAGACCGGGATCAGATTCATTATCTGAAACCCACTCTGTATGGGCATTAGCATTGCAATCAAATATGATGAAGATAATTGAAGACGGATTATGAAAGGGCTGTCCTGTTTACAGAATAGTGCCTTCGATTTGTCCAGTCCCAGGACAACCCATATGGAAGAATGTCTAACAGAGTATATGTAATAGATCGCGTAAGTTGATCTCTTCAAATGTATATACGTTTGGTGGCGGAGGAATTCGTTTCTCTTAGCTGTATACCTGTTGTATTTTTGGGGAAATCAATTTGTGATTTGGCGGGTATGACGATGTGACATTCAAAGTGAATAGATGTGTGATCTGTCAAAGATAAGCGTGGCCTCTAGCCTCACAACCGGGAAATGACAAAAATCGGGCAGGCATCATGGCTAAGTGGTTGGCTGCCAAGTAGGGTGTATTATCACCTATCTAGAGATATTCATTTCATTCTGTAATCTATTGTCGATGCTGTCCCATTCGGGAAACAGTTGTTGATCCCAACCGTTAGTGATATACATTCGATACACTCAAGCGAAATTAGTGGTCGGTCATGTGTGGCCGGGTTGCAAGATGTTCTTGTTGAACCCAGTGTATTCCTCTCTAGAGGTACACTATCGGAAGGTGGTTCCGTACCTTGTCATAGTTGGAAATCCATTACCTAATAAGTGCTTGCGGTTTTGATTATATACTATATATGTGGAACGTGAGATGAAAGCGTTCTGCAAGATGATTATTATGTTGTGGTTGATATACATTATTATAATATCAAAACGAGTTTTGATATAAAGTTTATCGTTTCTTTCAAAAATGATTTGAAAGTTAAATCAAATTTATTTGGACTCTCATAAGGGAAAAACCCGTTCCGTTATACGACGTGGTCTTATGAGATATCATTTAATTGCTCAAACTCTTTTAAATTGTTTTACACACACCAGTCCCATGACCGACCCGGAGTTCGTTTTTATTTTGCTTTCCATAAACTCTTGGGTGCCCAATTTTGTATGGGCAGTCAAGCAATCAGGATTTTACATATATACTTGGAGAGCTTGGAGCAGGAGGCTTCAGGATTATGTAACTATTGTTTATTCCGCTGTGTTGTAAGTGTTGTACTCTGATACTGTTACTGTATACACATACTGATTTTATTTCAAAGATACGTTATCTATTATATGTTGTTCGTTCCGCTGTGAGATTCGTGTTTACTCTGATGTTGTATGTCCTTCTTCTTCTTCTATTCTAAGTTTCTATCTTATATATTCTCACCCTCTAATTTCTTTCATGGATTATCCGGTGTTTTCGATGCTTGAATAGTCGACATGGTGTTATATGACGATATCCAGGATCGCAAATTTCCGGGATGTTACAACAATCCTCAATTCGTGCATAGATCTTTATAATCAACACAAATCTCAACCCCAGTTGAATGCCCTTTACTGTAGACATTGAAACCCAAATAAAATCATGCTGCACCCTCGAACAAAAGAATTGAATTGAAGAGAATATTTATCTAAGTTGAATGAGAATAGTTTTAGAATTTTTGATGAGAAGTTCACAAGACATTGAGTTTTGAATGAGGCAGAAGCCATTGTTGTTTCTCTAGTTTTTTCTAAGATGGACGGCTTGATCAGAGAATAGAAAATGAGTGTAGGCTTAGGTTAGAATTAGAGATTATTTATATGTAGGAAATTAGGTTAACATAGATTTGTATAAGATGTACTTCTAGTCAAAGAATTTCAACGGTTAAATAAACAAAGTATTCAAATTTTCATTCGTACATCTTTAATTCAATTTCAAATATTAAATTATATTTGATTAAATTTCACTAAATCAATTTATATATTAACCAAATAAATTATATTAAATTAGTTAACTTTCTTTTAATTCAACCTTCATGAGTAGCAAATTTTCTCGTTTTGGTTACATAAAAATTTACTATTATTTATAACAAATTCACAGATCGAATTCAAAGTTAATTATTACACCAATTTGCAATCTTTGGTTTCCACTGTAATTAAACCTCATTAAGAATATATGTATATTAATTCCACTAAATTGATTTGATTTAATTTGTTTTCTTTTTATTCAACCAATCTTGAATTTATAGATATAGTTGAAATTTTTTTTCATATCCTATTACGCTAGTAATCTCCGTTTATCGTTTAATGTGTAGTAATGAAATATTTAATTGCAATCAATTCGTTTATCATAACATAACTTCGATTAAGTCACATTTTATTCTGTATTTATTTTATTATTCATACATCGTTGGATTTTAGCCCTATTTAATGCTTGTTTAAAATTCATTATGTCAATCTTCTACAGTTACAAGTTTGTTCACCTTAACTTCAGTAATTACACGCACTAGTAAAAATTCATTTCCAAGTTAACATCAATGAATTAAATAGCAACTGGTTTCATACATTAATCAATTAATCTATTGTAATCTTTATTTTTAAAATTAGTTAAACATTCAATTTATTCCTTTAATTACCATTCTTATTGTTTGCGTCAAAAACGGCACAAACACCAAGTGTACTCGGGATACTTCTCAAAAAGACCAGTAATATGAAAAGTGGAGCCAATCAACATGATAAAGCAAGTAAAGAGACACAATATTTTTATTGTGGTTCGATCAAATGTGATCTACGTCCACTTTAAATTGTGATTCCATTATTGCACATAGAGTTACAAGGCAAACACATTCTCTCATTACTTTCATCGCTACACTTTCCTAGAATTTGACTAAGGAAGAGTGGTGATGGACTTCAATCGTGGCGGATGATGGTGGATTGAATGGAGATTTCCATGTAAACTTTGATGGATTAGGAGTTAGATCTTCACTTTATGGTGATTGGAGATGATGAAATCTCTAACTAGATCTAGAGAATGGAATTTAGCAGCCCTTCGGGATCATAGGATTCATCCCCCATAAAAGTGGGGTTGGACCTCTATTTATAGGTGTGGAGAAATGAGGTGATATCATATTCAGTGTCACCGGTCGGTCGACCCTTATTTACGAAATTGCCATCGGCCAGCCTAGCAACAGTTGTCTAAAACCAACCTGTAGACAGCTGTCGGAAGGATCGATTGGTCTCGATTGGGTCCAGCCGGTCGGTACGACTCCTCTTTTGCTTCACACGGGAGACTTAGCAAGGATTCCATAATATGGCCGGCCGGTTGTTTATCCTTAGGCCGGTCGGTGTTTTCTCACTTGGTCAAACATGATATCTCTAAAGGGGCCGGTCAGGACTCACAGTTCTCGGCCGCCCGGGAGGGGAGTTTTCCTTTCTTCATGTACATGACCGCTCTACTCTGAAGTTGTGACTATCTGAACAGTGTGTTTGGGTTCGGACCGATCGGTGTTGCTGTCATCATACCGATCGGCGTTGCTTCCTTGGATCAAGCCATGCTGTGTTTTCCTGGCCGTTCAGTCCATTCTTCTAACTATACCGATTGGGTTCATTCTCCAATATTTGGTGGATAACATTTTCCCCTCGAGGTCCTCAATCTTTATTCTTGTAAAATTGAGGACCTCGACACAAAAACCTTTATTATGAATCGATATATCCCGATCGTCGCACTTGTGAATGGGAGAACAAACTGAAACAAAGGATCCCGATATGCCGATCGGTCTATTAACCTGAGCATGAGCGAGATAGGTGTCGGTTGGTTTTCTAGCCGATCGGTGTATGCCCCTTGGGATTTATGGACTTGATTTGAGATTTGACCGATGTGACTTTTTATCTCTCTTGACCGCTAGGCTTCCCAATGCTCCTCTATTTATATCCCTTCGAATGATCATTTCCTCATCGTTCCACATTTTTCTTTTAAGGAAAATTAATGGCAGCTAAATCTTGACCTGACAGAAAATCTAAAGTGGAGCTTTCTTTCTCCCTCAAGCTTCTCGCTAATCCTTCACCTTCTCTCGAGCTTCGAATTGACTTCTCCATCGCCAGGTTCTTCTTTAACTCTGTTTTATTTTGCTTTAGTTTAAATTAAAATGTTCTTGTATTCACGCTCCCTACTCGAAAATAATGTCGTTTGAACCTGGTGTGAGTTGATTTGGCATAAAAGTGATGGTTTGACGATTCTGATATTTTGGTTTAACTGATTTAGCTCTGAGTAGTTTTGAAATTTGGTTAAGCACAGTTGTTGCAACCTTAAGAAACTTGTTGCGAAATTTGGTTTTCATAACTCTAGCCTCGTTCGATGTCGCCATGGTGTTCGACGAAATGCCTAGACTGAAACGTGTTAGACATGCTGTGCAAATTCCAAATTTCATGTTGCATGACTTTGCGTTAGAGAATTGCGGTCTTTAAATTTTGTCGTGCATATTTTACTCCGATACCACCTCTGCTATAGTTGCATATTACATTAAGTTCGGTTTCTGGATGCTACTTAACTACACTGATCTTCGCAATGCCACATTTGAATCTAATACCCTCGTATAACCTTGTGTACCATTTCATGTTGACCATGAAAAAATCCTTTAGAAAAATCATCGACCGGTCTTCTATATCGGAAGATGATCACATTTGCTGGTCGGCCACGGATACCGACCGGTCCTAGTTAAATTCCTTAAGGAGGCGGGGCACTGATCGATGTGTGTTGATCACCGTCCGGTTTGCTCAATCCTTATGGGAAGTTAATCGTACCGACCGGTTTGTTCCTAGGTGCCAGTCAGTCGTGTGATTTCTAGGTACGCGATTGGTACTGACCAGCCAGTTATTTCTGTTTCTCTGGGCGATTTCTCGAAGGTACCAGTCGGTTTGGACTAAAATCGATACCAATCGGTTGATTCTGGAGGTCACCCAACTGCTTTCTCATCCTTGCTCACTTTAATATTTAGAAAAGTGTTTGAGTACTTCCTTTTTCTATGCAGGATGGATCCAACTTCCAACGAATACAGGATAAAAAGGTTCTTTGATCTGGATGAAGACACAATTGGCCAACCCTCAGTGAATTCCCCCATACTAGCTGGCCCTACTTACCCAGAGATACAATCAATCATGAACATGCCTCGTTATGCACTAAGGGATTGTAATGCCAAGCTTGCTAAGCGACTTCCCGATTGGAACTTACAAGGGGTTTCTGCCGACTTAGAGTTGTCGCACCCCGATTGTTGAATTACATCCAGTGACATCGTGGTTGCCAAATCCAGATTGCTTGGACATATGGAAGAGACTTTGCATCAATTCGAGAAACAAATGGATCTACTCAAAGATCAAACTGCGAAAAAGCTTCAAGACTGGCATTCTCTGGCCGGAGACCTTCAAAGACTTCATCAGGAGAGCCTCGACCGCATTGCAATTTTAGAAGCTGACAAGGTGAAACTGATCCACGCTCTGAGAAACCGAGACGCTCTTGTTGCTGCTTTTCCAAAGGGAGACATTGAGTTGGCCGGTCCATCTAGCAAGAGGCATGTTCCTGATGCTTCCACATCAGGTCTGTTCCATTGAAGAAGAAGGTCGGACGGCCCAGGAAGTACCCGGATGCATAGCTCTTTCCTCTTGATGCTTGGTAACTTTTGGCTTGATGAATTTTATCTCTAGACTGGTTGTATTAAGCAAGTTCCGGTCCTCTCCTTTAATTGCTATGTTGGCTTATGCTGGTGTTATATGACTGCGGTGGCTGTGTTTGCTGGGTTTTTTTTATGGCGATGGGATATTAGCCATGAAAGTTAATGATTAATTATCTAGGTCACTTAGTTCATAGCTTGCTTTCTTATTTATGCCTTTATTTGTTGTGGCTTGTATTGTTTGTGTCTGATACCAGGCAGTCCGTGTTTATGATCACTCGGACGACCGGTTTGTGACCGACCGGTTACCGGTGGCGTTGATCGATCGATTGTTTTCTACCTGAAGCCGGCTAGTGGTGTGGGTTGCTAATGGTGCATTGATCCCATTTTTGTATGATGGCTTTTTGTCTTTGAATGTCGAATCATGTCACTAGATGTGCGGTGACGACGCGTGGTTGCTCCTGGTTTCGGCCCGAGTCATCACAACCTGTCTTATAATAATTGAAGCATTGCATAACGCTAGGTTAGTTAATTCAATATTGATTTTCCATATTACCAACAAGTCAATCATCTAAGTATGATGAATTTCAAACGTGAATCAGTGTTTTTGCAAACTTGTTTCATTCGATGGTCTTTAGAACCTAACGAAGCTTGTTTGCTAAAATACACCATCTTAGTTTGGAGTTGTATCGATACTTGACGATTAGGTGGTTGATATAACCTAACAAGTTCAATATTGTACGCTATTTTATGCTTATGAAACGCGTATTTGTGATTTGTTTTTCATGTTTACAACACAAAATTTTTGCACTTTTTATGAAGATAAGTTCCTTCTTAGTGCCCCTGTTTGGAAGGCAACATTTATGAACCCTTTATTCATTGTGAATGAACGGCTCAGCCACTTGTAGAATTTGTAGGGTGCCTCTGAAAATGGCCTTTGGGTCCGTCACTAACAGAATTTGGATGATCCGGCATATGAACGGACACCCCCAAAGAGGTTTTTTGGTAATCCGTCAGTAACTGGGTTTGGAAGACTTAGAATTGATAGTTGGATTTGGAAGACCCAACATCTGAATGGATGCCTCCGGAGAGGTCTTTTAGACTCAGTGTTCATGTCGTTATCTAGCCATGTATCAATGGCTTTGACGAGTAACCGAGTGCCTCCTGGGGAGGTGTTTGGTTTTTAAAACCCGGTGTTAGTGTCACTATCCGGCCATGTATCAATGGCGTCGGCGAGTAACCGAGTACCCCGTGGGGAGGTTATTAGTTTTTAAAACCCAGTGTTAGTGTCGCTACCCAGCCAAGATATGCTATAATAATCATCAAGATTAGTTACGCTATGATAGGTTCACCACTTTTTAAGACCTGCGATAGAGGTCAAATCTCAGCAAGAAGTACGTAAATGTAAGATTTATATGGGTAACGTAATCTCTTCTCATTTATATTTACAAAACTTGTAATCACATCACAAAGTGTGTACGATGCATTTTTACAAGTAATATAAAAGGAAAATTAAAAGAAGTAGCGGCGGAGATGAATAGCATTCCATGCTCTCGGGAGTTGGATTCCGTCCGTTGTCTTTAGCTCAAATGTTCCATTTGAGAACTTTTGACTTATTACATTTGGCCCCTCCCAATTGGGTCCTAGTACTCCGGTTCCTATCATGATTTTCTTAAGAACGAGATCCCCAACTTGGAATGTCCTTCGTCTAACTTGGGCATTAAAACGGCAGGCTATTCTTATCTGATGCGCCATAACTCTGAGTTCCGATTCTCTTCTTCTTTCCTCGAGTAAGTCAAGCGCCTCGAGTTGAAGTATTTCGTTTTCTGCTTGGTCAAAGTAGATTCTTCTATGATTTGGGATTTCTAATTCGACTGGGATCATCGCTTCAGATCAGAATGCCAATGAAAACGGAGTGTGTCCTGTTGTAGTTTTATGGGTTGTACGGTATGCCCACAATGCTAGCGGAAGTTCATCAACCCATCCCCCCTTGGCTTTCTCAAGTCGTTTCTTGATGGTTGACTTCAGGAACTTGTTGATTGCTTCAACTTGCCCATTAGCTTGCAGATGCGCAAGGGCCGAAAAACTTTTCTTGATTTTGAATTTGGCGCAAAAATCCAAGAACTCACTGCTTTCAAATTGAGTGCCACTGTCAGTGATTATCTTTTGTGGTATGCCAAACCTGCAGATGATGTTTTTCAAGACAAAGTTGATCACCTTCTTTTAAGTAATAGTGGCTAATTGTTTTGCTTTGGCCCATTTTGTAAAATAATCAACTGACACTATTGCGTACTTCATATTTGACTTTACGGTGGGTAGTGCCCCAATTAAATCTATTCCTCAGACATCAAATG
This sequence comes from Allium sativum, assembly GCA_030737875.1. Lineage (NCBI taxonomy): Eukaryota > Viridiplantae > Streptophyta > Magnoliopsida > Asparagales > Amaryllidaceae > Allium > Allium sativum. The sequence continues at coordinate 1,012,719,743 of CM060913.1, forward strand.
GCCATGGACTGACCATTTGTGTTAACTCGGTCGGTGGTGCTCTCAGAATTTTCGAAATTTTTTGGCATTTGTCGCATCTTTTGGGATAATTCATTGCGTACAGGTTCACGTCGGGCCAAAAATAGTCGTATCGCAGAACTTTCTTGGCTAATGTTTGACCGCCGACGTGATCTCCACAATCTCCCTCATGCAATTCTGCCAAGATTGCTCTTGACTCCTCCTTGGACAAACACAACAATAATGGAACAGAGAATCCTCGTCTATACAGCTTTCCGTCCTGAACAAGATATAGTGGAGCCTTGCACAGTATTTTCTTCCTCCTTTTCGTTTCCTCTGGGAGTGTTCCATTGAGGATGTATTCCTTAATCGGTGTCATCTAGGACTCAGGTTCTTCCATGGTTTCCATAATCCACTCGACATCTTCCTCTTCAATGACAGGCATTGTAAGGACTTCAACAGGCACTAGTCCCAGCAAATGTGCATCAGAAGAACTAGCATATCGGGCGAGAGAATCAACCTTAGTGTTTTCCACTCTCGGAATGTGAGATATAGTGTAATGATCGAGGTTGTTGAGGAGTTCCATGGCCTTCATAAGATAGGAAGGAAGATTTCCCACTTTAGTCTGGAATTCCCCAAGAACTCGCCCCACTACCAATTGGGAATCGCTGAAAATCCGTATGGTCTTTAGATTCAGCTCTTTTGCCAGTTTTAATCCATTTATCAGTGCTTTGTACTTAGCCTCATTATTGGTTGACGGAAACTCTAGCCTTAATGCATGACATGAAGAATGGCCTTCTGGAGTTTCCAAGACAGTCCCGGCTCCTGAACAGTAATCGTTTCTTGAGCCATCCACGTATAGCTTCCAACTAGTGACTACTTCCGCTGGTTCCCCAATTTGTTCTCCTCTGTCCATGAATTCAGCAATGAATTCCGCAAAATCTTGCACATTAATAGCCTTTCTAGGGTGATAGGTGATGTCATATTGGCTGAGTTCAATGTTACACTTCAGCAGTCTTCTAGAAGTTTCTGGACGGAAGAGAATTTGCCTTAGCGGTTGGTCGGTGAGAACCTTTATTGGATAGGACTGGAAATATGGTCTCAATTTCTTTGAGGCGATGAGTAGACAGTATGTTAGCTTTTCAAGCTTTGGGTAATTCAGCTCCGCTCCAGCAAGTCGCTTACTGGTATAATATACTGGCCATTGGACCTTTGACTCTTCTCGGACAAGTGCGGCACTCAGGGCATGTGGTGATACTGCCAAGTATAAGAATAGCTCTTCTCCATTTTTGGGTTTAGAAAGCATCGGCGGTGATTCCAAATGTTGAATTTATTGTTCAAAAGCGATTTGGCATTCTGGAGTCCATTGAAAGTCTTTCTTTCCTTTCCTTAAAGCGTCAAAAAGCGGGATGCATCGATCCGTTGCCTTGGAGATGAAGCGGTTAAGGGCGGCGATTTTTCCATTCAAGCTTTGAAGCTCCTTTTTTGTTTTTGGCGCCCGCACTTCTCTTAACACCGTGACTTGGGAAGGATTTGCATCGATGCCTCTGGCATTGACTATGAACCCGGGGAATTTTCCTGAAGACACTCCAAATAAGCATTTCAGAGGATTTAACTTCATACCGAATTTTCTTAAAATATGGAACAGTTCTGCTAGATCTTCTAGGTGATCTTCAGCCTTTTTCGACTTTACCAGCATGTCATCGACGTACACCTCCATAGTGTTCCCAATTTGGGATTTGAGCATGGAGTTCACTAGACGCTGATATGTTTCCCCAGCATTCTTTAGTCCGAATGGCATGACCTTGTAACAGTATGGGCCTCTATTAGTTATGAAGCTTGTGTTCTCTTCATCCGGTTCATGCATCATGATCTAATTATATCCAGAATATGCATCCATGAAAGATAGCAGTGCATGCCCCGCAGTTGCATCAACGAGCTGATCGATTCTTGGTAGAGGAAAGCTATCCTTAGGACAAGCTTTATTAAGGTCCGAGTAGTCTATGCACACCCTCCATTTGCTGTTAGACTTTTTGACAAGAACTGGATTTGATACCCAATCGGGATATGTTGATGCTCGTATGAAGTTATTCTTAAAAAGTATGTCTACCTCTTCTTCCAATGCTATCGATATTTCAGGTCCATGGGCTCGTCATTTTTGTTTTACATGAGTGACGTTGGAACTAACATTCAGTTTATGAACAATTGTATCTGTTGATATTCCACACATGTATGAATGTGTCCATGAAAAGATGTCTAAGTTTGCTTTCAGAAACAATATCAAATCCCATTTCAGCTTCTGGCCCAGCTGAGAACCTATTTTTGGAAATTGGTTAGGATCTTTATCATGCACCGGAACAGAAATGGTATCTTCAGCTGGGACCGCTCGGTCTTCCCCCATACTGGTTTTTCTCGGATCCATCTCCTTATGAGCTCCGCTATGATCGCCAGTATGGGGGCCTTGCTTTAGTTGCTATAAAGGAGAGTTTTGAATGCGGAGGGGTGGCTCCACATCCTTCTTCACTTCTTTTTTCCTTAATTCAGAAAGCTCAACCAGGTAGCACTCCATTGCTGCTTGCTGGTCTCCTTTAACTATACTAATCCCGTTCTCGATGAGAAATTTCGTCGTCAGGCACCACGGGGCCATGGTGATTCGGAATGCTATAAGTGTTGGTCTTCCTAGGAAGGCATTATAGGCTGAGAGCTCGTCGATTACAACAAAGTCTTGCTCTCGTGTGACCCTTTGCTCTCCTTCTCCGAGATCAACAGGCAGATTGATAATTCCAATTGGTTGGACAGCTTGCCCGGTAAAGCCATGAATTTTGTTCTGACAAGCTTTCACATCTCCCATAGAAAGCTTCATTCTGTGAAAGGTATTAATGAACAAGGCATTGACGGACGCTCCACTGTCAACCAGAACTCTTCTGATGATGGCAGGACCCAAGCCTATGGTTATCACCATTGGGTCTTCGGTTGGGACTATCAACCCTTCTGAATCCTGTTTTTTGAATACAATGTCATCCTAGGAGAACCTGGGTACTTTGCTGAAAAAGATCCACTCATGATCATGAGCTCACCTTCCTTTGGGAGGTTCCTCATTTCGTTAGCACACTTCAAAAGATCCCCCCAACTTTTCCCGGCAAGGTGTGGGCCTCCTGATATGGTATTAATGATCAGCCTTGGCATAACAGCGTTTGCAGCTTTCTCACTTTGGCCTGGTTATCCACTAGAGGCTCCTTGGCCTTGGGATGCTTGAGAATTTTGCGGATTCTTGGTATATTGTTGGATTCTATTTTTCCTTATTAGTTCTTCAATTAAGCTCTTTAGGTGTCGACATTCATTTGTATTATGCCCCGGTTGGTTATGAAACCGACAAAATCTTCCGGATTTAATGGCGGCATTGCTAACCTTTATTTGCTTTGGCGAAGGGTAATCTTCAGTCTCCTTGGTGGCCATGAAGATATTCTCTATCGTCTCATTTAATGGTGTCAACTCAGAGTTCTTAAAGTAATGGAACTTTTTATTAACTCGGTTGTCTCTCCCATCGTTGCCTCGTTTTTGGCCTCCAAGGTTTTTCTGATTGTTATCATCTTCATCACCCTTCTTCTCAAGCTATATGCTTCTTTCCAAGATATCTATAGCATAGACAGGATCCTTGTCCACACCTATGTATTCTTCAGCTTTATCGAATAATTCTTCGAGGGTACCGGGTTTCTTCTTTTTAATCCAACGTCCGAGCTTAGTCTTCTTATTTATGGCCCCCTTCAAGCCCATTAAAGCCAATCGAGGCTCGTAATTCCCAACTTTAGCTGCTGCGGTATTGAATCAGGTAAGAAAAGTTCTAATCGGCTCCCCCAGCCTCTTCTCTAGCTCATTCAACTCCATTACATCTCGCACTTTGTGGTTTGAAGTCTGAAATGCTCTCGAAATAGCTTTTCCAATGTGGCGAAGTCATCCACTGATCTAGGTGGTAACTTTGTGAACCAAAGCGAAGCTACTCCATCGAGGAAGGTCAGAAAATATAAGCATTTTAATTCATCAATGGCTTGGGCCTCGTCCATGTGTTGATCATACTTAAATAGGAAAACATTAGGGTCGGTTGTCCCGCTATAGGCCTAAACTGTTGGTGGTTTGAAGTTGTTCGGATATGGTGCCATTTTTATCCTATCTATCAGTGGAGTCTTTGTCCGAGCGAATCCCCATTATTTCTCATCACTCTGCTTCTTCAGCCCCTTTTCCACAATTCTGTGGATCATCTCCAATATACGCTCTTCCTCGTTGTGTCGATCCGCGGGGCGGACGCCGTCTTCCTTACCGAATGTCTTCTTAAGCGGACGATTGTGGTTCATATTTCGGGGCCCTAAGCCTCCTTCTTGAGGAGGTGCCCCTTTGGCGGAGCCGAGCATTTGTTGGGAAGTTGCCTTGTAATTATAGTTATGAGGAGGTATTTTAGTTTCCTTATGGTTAGGATTTTTCATCTCTTGGAAAGAATTCCCTCGGATTGGACTTGAAGAAGAAGATCCTGCGTTTTCCGTATGCGGAGTTTGAAGGGATTTTGCTCGGGCGGATTTCGTAGTGACCTTGGCCGCAGCAAATTGTGTGGCGAACATTGCTTCAAGCCTTTTCATCATAGCTTTATTTGCAACGTCCATCCGATTTTCTAGTCCGGCCGCTACTTCGTCGAGTTCTCTCCTCGTGACTGCCACTCCGGCGTTAGAAGTTTCTCCGCGTTCGAATGGGTTGGTAGGAGGAGTAGTTTCATGCTCATGGTCAGCGACACTATCATTATTCTCGGTGTTTTGATTGGCGACCTTCTTTAATGGTCTACCTGATTTCTTTATTATTTCCAGCAAGGGCTTGAATTGGACCGTAGTGAAACGGGCTTAGACCTTCAATACAAGGCGTAGAACCTTGTGAGTGAGTATGAGAGAACGGATGATTGAATCGGCCCCACGGTGGGCGCCAAATGTTTGCGTCAAAAATGGCACAAACACCAAATGTACTCGGGATACTTCTCAAAAAGCTTGGTAATATGAAATGTGGAGCCAATCAACAAGATAAAGCAAGTAAAGAGACACAATATTTTTATAGTGGTTCGATCAAGTGTGATCTACATCCACTTTGAATTATGATTCCATTATTGCACATAGAGTTACAAGGCAAACACATCCTCTCATTACATTCATCGCTACACTTTCCCAGATTTTGACTAAGGAAGAGTTGAAACGACCCAAACTTCCCAGTCAAGGAAAGCCTGGATTGCTTTGTGAACAATACACATCAAAATACAAACTGAGGAACATTTTATTGCTGATTACAACAATTACATCAGAGTACAAGAATATAACAGAGTATGAATACTTACTACATAAATAGAAATACAATAATATCAGAGTTTTAAATTACATTTAAATAGCAGCGGAAAAATATTACAACTATACAACTGAAAGGAATACACGGATACAGAGCTTTCCGAATACCGCTTCAGCTGTAAGCCAAGATCCTGTAAATATATCTGCAAAAAGCTACTCGACTGCCCGTGTGGAAAATAAGGGCACCCGAGTTTGCCAGTGAAACAAACTACAGGTTAGTCTTGGGACTGGTATGAGAAATCTAACTTAACTTATCTAATTAATATGGCTAATCACAGGACCACGCCGCTAACGCGGAACGGGTTTACTCCATTGGATTGCCAGTGCATAAAATAAAGTAAATCGTTAAACAACGCAATGCTTTTTAGAAAAATGAAACCATTATAAGACCCAAGTCCCATCACACAATGCAACGCAAACCGGAGGATAGGGTTTTACCTTATAATGGTCAAAAGATGCTTGATACGATAAAACAGATTTAATATTAGTGTGTAAATATATGGATATATATATATAATAAACATTTCAATCATAATGTATCAATCATAGACGGCATAGTACCCCATCCTACTATGTCGCCACACTAGTTCTACAATTAAAATCGCAAGGTCGTATTGGGAATTGGATTTCCATCATGAGTCGAGGTAGGGGCAAGCTCCTCTCCGATTCGAGACACTCTAGAAAATGCCTCAGGATCACACCTATGGGCAACCCTTGGAGCGGTCGGGTCGGTCCCTGCCTATCGGCAGTGGATTGGTTATGCCTGAACACACGTTTCCCGGTTCCTTTGAACATATAGTATGACCACTAACGGCCTATAAAAATCCGAGGCGCCTCAAAATCCATCATCCACATAAGAAAAATGTCATCCAGTTTAAGCACTGACACTACCACTAGCTAGAAAGAAACGTGTGCACTCCCTACGGTCCATATCCCGTTTTTGACTCATACTGGGGTGTGAGGCCCGTGAAGTCATGATATACACAAAGCTATGCCGTAATAGGCTATGCTTTGATCATCCCACAAGGCCCTGCTTTTCAACAAAAGCCTTGATCAATTGCATCTTGGCATTTCACATTGACAATTCACGCCATGCGATCAATCACTATTAATATATACCAGGGTGTTAAGTAGAGAATTAATTCTCCACCACCAAATAGACATACATTAATAGAAATTGATTTAATTCACATGGAACGAAATCCAATGTTAGACACACATCCATTTACTAGCTTATGCTCTGGGTCTGAGCGAAAACCAAATCCGAACAATCAACAATAGTCCGGACGGCCACCAATGAAGCCCCTTCAAGGTAGCGACTCCCATCAAGGGTCTCTATAGCAACACATCCATTCGATGTGAAGATTGTCAGTCTTCAAACACCGTCTTCATCTTCGACTCTTCATCGTCGTAGTAATTATTCGGAATGGGTTAAACCCGGTCTTTCCGAATAACTCGCATATTTTATAATAAAAATCAAGTACTATAAAACACATCCAACGTCTCATTCCAATACAGGATATTCTTATAATAAGATATTCACATTATTATATCAAAGATAAATCCTTTAAGTTTATTCTTAAATCATTCTTTTAAAGATTTATTAAAAACCCAATTTGGTTTTAAATATCAAAGAATCATTACTCAATGATTAATTAAATTTAAGAAATTAATCTTATCTTTAACTGGGTTAAAGAACTAGTGTCATTTCAAAACACCGTTCACGATAAACCCAAAATCGACTTCCATTAAATATGGAATCTTCACAGAAATCAAATCAATATATGATCGTTATAAATTTCTGTATCCGACCAATAATATAAATGGAATAACGGCAAAGCCTCTTAAATTCCATATGTAGTATCGGTTTTCTTTTACAGGAGCTTATCTCTGTTATTATTAATTCGAATTCCATTCAACTCCAATTTAATATATTTAATGGGAAAACTTTACTTTTGGAAAATTCCCATTTAAATCTTAATAAAAGATATATAAATTCCAAATCGTATTTTCACTGTCAGTTGAGTTAAAGAACAAATGTCGCTTAAAAACATAGTTCACAATAAACCCAACTCACATTTCATCTTATTTCAATTACTAAATATAATTGAAAACTTTAATAATCTGAATTAAAAGATTATTCTTTTCATACGGGGTTTAAGAACAGTGTTATTTAAGACACTATTCACGACAAACCCAAATCCAATTTATTTAATTTAATTTCAATTAAATATTGACAAATTGGAAAACTTTATTAAATCTAAATTTAATGATTTATCCTAGTTGATAACTAATAAAAATATATTTTCCCAAAATATATTCTTTTTCTAAAATATTTTCTAAAATATTCTTTTCTAGAATATTCTTTATTGGAATGTGACTCAATCAACAACCATAAATTGTATGTGATCAACAATCATGATAAGTAATTATTAAACATCCAAATGACGACCAGAGTGGAATTTATAACTGTGTGAGCATTAAAGTAAATAACTAATGATCATCACAGACTGTCAATCCATCGATTGACAGATAACTAAATATCGGGATTAGTGTGTATCCAATATCATCCCAATACCCGTGTAGGGTTTCATCCATCAACCAAATAATAAATTATCTGTGCACTTGGGCGATGTGTGAAAATTATCGTCCCAATCACATAGACAAGTCAGGTAACTTGTAAATGGGAGTGTAATATTCAATTTGAATATACAAACATTATATTTATCACATCAAACATTTCAACATCATAGACATATAATTTCAACATCATAGACATATATTTCAATTCTTTTTATTGTGGACAAATGACAATAAAAATCTAGTCTTTTAATTCAATTCATTTTATTGTCAACAATGTTACAATCAAATATAATTCTATATGATAATAAAAACTAATTTTTCATTGTAACCAAATGACTATAAGGATATAATCCTTTTATTCTAATCCTTTCTATGGAATCTAAACTACATTAAAAATGTAATTTTTAATGTACAATCTTTTTATTGAAAACAAAGTGTCAATAAAAATATAATCTTTTAACTCAATCTTCTTATTGTAAACAAAATGACAGAATTGACTAATTCTTTTTAATGTAAAGAAAATATGATGATTTTGTTTAATCCTTTTTATGTAAACAAAATGTGAATCTTGTTATAATACTTTTAATGTAAACCAAATGTAAAATTGTGTTATAACTCTTTATATGTAAACAAAAATGTGATAATTTTTCTTCACTAATCATGTTTTAATAAAAATGTGATTTTTATTTCTATGATCATTTCTAAACAAAATGTCCTTTTTGTCTTTCTAATGTACAATTTAACAAAATGTTCTTTTTAATCCTATTTAACATTTCTAAACAAAATGTTCATTTCTAACTCATTCTCTTTTTTTAATGTATAAAAATATACGTTTTCAATTCATTCCTTTCTAATGTGACAAAATGAATGCTTTCTAATTCATTTTTCTAAAGTGACAAAATTGCATTCCTTTTATTTCAAGTGACAAAAATGTATTCTTTTGTTTCAAGTGTCATTCTTTGACAAAAATGTTATTTTTGTTTCAATTATCATTCTTTGACAAAAAATTGCTATTTTTGATTCAATTATCATTCTTTGACAAAAGTGCTCATTTCTTTAAATTGACAAACATAAATGTTTCTAATCGACTCCTTTAAATTGACAAAAATGACCGTTCTGATTCATCCTTTCAAATATGACAAAAATGTCCATTCTTATTTATTCTTTTAAATATGACACAAATGTATATTTTTGTTTACAATACGCATTTCAAATAAAAATGTGACTTTTATTTATGTACATGTTTAAATCAAAGATGTCGTTTTTATATGCATAATATATTTCAAATAAAATGTTGTTTTTACCTAACATAATCTAATTGACAAAAATGTCAATTTTGATCTGACATATTTTAATTAACAAAATTGTTAATTCTACTTACTAATCAAATCTTGACAAAAATGTTAATCCTATTCACTAATCACATTTTGATAGAAATATGCTATTCTATCCATTAATCATATTTTGACGAAAATATGTTTTTCTATTCATTAATCGTATTTTGGCAAAAATGTTGATTTTATCCACTAATCAATATTTTGGCAAAATGTTGAGTTTCTTCAACAAGAATGTGAATTTTTTGTTTGATCTATTTAAATGTAAACAGAAATTAAAATCCTGTTTAATTCTAATCCTTATTGTAAACAAATATGACAATAAAACATGATTTCTTATTATTTAAAAGAATGGTACTTAAAAATATGTCCTTTATTTTTGCAAAAGAATGTTTTAACAAAATATATTTCTTTGTTTGAAAAAAAATATTTACAAAAATCAATTTTTTTAATTGAAAAAGAATGTTTAACGAAATCTAATCAAAAATGTCATTTTGACTTTCATAACACATTTCAAATAAAAATGTTGTTTTCATTTCATTAATCATGTTTTAACAGAAATGGCTCTTTTATCATATTTAACCTTTCATAACAAAATGTCCTTTTTAATCATATTAACATTTTAGAAACAAAATGCTGATTTAAAAAATTATCAAAATTCTGCGTTACGCGTATGTTGAAAATTTCTAAATCAACATATTTGCAAAATCTGTTGTTTTATGCATGTGATCCTTTTATATAAACAAAAATTATATTTTTGTTTAAATCGAATTCTAATTAACAGAAGTGTTAATTTAACAATACAATGAACAAAATGGTAAATTTGTTCAATCTAATTCTAATTAATAGAATTGTTTCAATTCCAACAGTACAATAAACAAAATGATAATTTTTTTTAGTCTAATTCAAATTTACAGAAATGTTAATTTCAGTCATTCTATCGCCTCATCACAAAATCAAACGAACAGATGTATAATCTACTTTTAACACAGGATAACAACAGCTTGAATCAACTGTAGATTAACAACAATAATTTCAAAAATTATTTCTAATTATGAAAGAAATAAATAAATAGATTTCTCACCAAAAAATTGAGATATGAAATTTTCATCGTTCTCTGTTCCATCACGTAGATCCCTTCACTGCGATTCTAACGCATTTCGTTTCGTTGAATTCCGTCTCTGTTTGCAAAAGTTATCGTCGTTTAAAGATTTGAAAATAATAATTTAACTTAAATAAATAATTAAGGATTCCTAATTACCCTCTTAGTTTAACAGTGGCCGATGCTTTCTCCTTCTTCCTGTAGAAACCAAACCAATATACGTCGACTTCAACACGCGCCGCTGCACCTCGCCACAGGCCGATCATCCGACAACGCCGCTCCGTTGCCCTACAATATTCGCGCCGCCGCCAGAAGCACCACCCTACTTGGTGGGCCCCCTGCCTCGAAAACCAAACCCAAACCGTACGCCTTTGAGGCTTAAATTCCAGCACCTCTCGCGACGAAACACCATCTCCACCATTCAAGATGTGGACCTCGCTGCCTTTATCGATTTGCCTTAGAAAGGTTTTGAATTTCGTTGATTGGATTTCATGAAACCTGAGGAAGAATATCGGATTGTATTGGCCATTCAAATGCCTTGGTGGCAGCTGTTGTTTTCTTTTGGGGTATTAGGGTTAGGGATACGGTGTATACCGTATTTATACATGTATTCCCCTTTTTTTAACTTTAAATCCAAAAATACCATTTAACTCATACGAACTCCAATTCAAAACCAACGAGTGTCGCCCCTAGCTAATAGCCCCCGTCCCGGACACAATGGAATATGTTTCGTAACCCAATTCGGCTGTTACGATATGTTTTTCTTTAAATTTAATTATAAATCATTTAATTATGAAATTCAAACGTACATTTTAAATTACCAGGGCCACATACTGACTCGAAAAATTACAGAAAAATTATTTCTAGTTATGTTTTGACGATACGGTTCTAACGAGACTAATTTTATTGAATTCTGAGACTGTTTGAAAAATGGCCTTTTTCGAGTCGATTAAATTTGACTGAAATTGACAAAAACACATTTTCCTTTGCCACGCTCACATATTAACTCGAAAATTTTTGAAAATTGAAACCTAGCAATAATTTGACATTCCAGTTCCAACAGAAGTGGTTTCGTCGAAAACCGAGGTCGTTTGCAAAATGGTTATTTTTAAGGCCAATATACTATATTAAAATATATATAAATTCTACAGCGACTTTTCTGAATTTTAAACTGGACATAACTTTTGATTTATAAAGTAAAATTTCAGTTTTTCAGATTCGTTAGAGAAATATGATTAAACAGATTAAAATATTTCTGGTTTCGCTCAATTCTGATTTAAATTGAATCATGTACAGTCAGTTAAAGTTCAAATTCAAATTTTCAAACTGCAGCGCTGTTTTAAACTCCTTTTATAATTAAATTGAATTTATTCGTTTTAGAATAATTTTTTAGTTGTTATTAGTTAAAATAAATTATTTTAAATATTTAAAATCCATTAAAATTTCTAAATTTCTAAATTTTAAATTGGCCCCAAAATTCTGGGTCGTTACAATCGCCCCCACTTAAAATCTTTTCGTCCTCGAAAAGGAACGTGGCTAAAAGTTATTTTATTAACTAACTTACTTAAATTTTTATTTATTGGTTTAATTTATTATCATTCTAATATTTTAATTAGTGAAACTAATTATCAAACATCACAACCAGCAATCAATTAGGTGATTAATTTTTCAAATATATATAACTTTTATATATAGTCAAAAATCATATTTTTAGTGCAAATCACAGCAATGTGCCTTAACTAAGTGTTGGTTCTCATACCAGTCAATGGAAATATATAGAAATCCCACTTTCGAGACTCGAACATAAATTCTGATAATGTTTCGAACCACCATCAGAACATCTCCGGGCGACAAAAGTGTGCTTCAATATCTATCTAGTATATTAAAACTTCGAATATCCGTTAATTACTCGTATATCCAAAATCTTTATATAATCGATTGTCCAAAATATAATAATATATCCAAATACGTATTTTAAGATAAAATTTTCAAAACTAAATTTGTTTTCATTTTTATTTTAAAGAAAATAATACTCTTTACACTCGTTCTAGGATACTACTGATCCCATCTCTAACGAGTTATTCTCATTGGATATTACTAATCCAATCTCTGATGAATTCTTTCATTCAGTTCTAATGTGAGTTGTTCTCGAGCTTTGAAAACCAAAGCTCTGATATCAAATGAAACGACCCGAACTTCCCAGTCAAGGAAAGCCTGGATTGCTTTGAGAACAATACACATCAAAACATAAATTGAGGAACACTTTATTGTTGATTACAACAATTACATCAGAGTACAAGAATATAACAGAGTATGAATACTTATTACATAAGTAGAAATACAATAATATCAGAGTTTTAAATTACATTTAAATAGCAGCAGAAAAATATTACAAATATACAACTGAAAGGAATACACGGATACAGAGCTTTCCGAATACCGCCTCAGCTGTAAGCCAGGATCCTGTAAATATATCTGCAAAAAGCTACTCGACTACCCGGGTGGAAAATAAGGGCACCCGAGTTTGCCAGTGAAACAAACTACAGGTCAGTCATGGGACTGGCATGAGAAATCTAACTTAACTTATCTAATTAATATGGCTAATCACAGGACCACGCCGCTAACGCGGAACGGGTTTACTCCATTGTATTGCCAGTGCATAAAATAAAGTAAATCGTTAAACAACGCAATGCTTTTTAGAAAAATGAAACCATTATAAGACCCAAGTCCCATCACACAATACAACACAAACCAGAGGATAGGATTTTACCTTATAATGGTCAAAAGATGCTTAATACGATAAAACGGATTTAATATTAGTGTGTATATATATAATAAACATTTCAATCATAATGTATCAATCATAGACGGCATAGTACCCCATCCTACTATGTCGCCATACTAGTTCTACAATCAAAATCGCAAGGTCGTATTGGGAATGGGATTTCCATCATGAGTCGAGGCTAGGGGCAAGCTCCTCTCCAATTCGAGACACTCTAGCAAATGCCTCAGGATCACACCTATGGGCAACCCGTGGAGTGGTAGGGCCGGTCCCTGCCTATCGGCAGTGGATTGGTTATGCCTGAACATACGTTTCCCGGTTCCTTTGAACCTAGAGTATGACCACTAACGGTCTATAAAAATCCGAGGTGCCTCAAAATCCATCATCCACATAAGTAAAATGTCATCCAATTTAAGCACTGACACTACCACTAGCTAGAAAGAAACGTGTGCACTCCCTACGGTCCATATCCCGTTTTTGACTCATACCGGGGCGTGAGGCTCACGAAGTCACGATATACACAAAGCTATACCGTAATAGGCTATGCTTTGATCATCCCACAAGGCCCTTCTTTTCAACAAAAGCCTTGATCAATTGCATCTTGGCGTGTCACATTGACAATTCACGTCATGCGATCAATCACTATTAATATATACTAGGGTGTTAAGTAGAGAATAAATTATCCACCACCAAATAGACATACATTAATAGAAATCGATTTAATTCACATGGAACGAAATCGAATGTCAGACACGCATCCATTTACTAGCTTATGCTCTGGGTCTGAGCGAAAACCAAATCCGAACAATCAACAATAGTCCGGACGGCCACCACTGAAGCCCCTTCAAGGTAGCTACTCCCATCAAGGGTCTCTGTAGCAACACATCCATTCGATGTGAAGATCGTCGGTCTTCAAACACCGTCTTCATCTTCGACTCTTCATCGTCATAGTAATTATTCGGAATGGGTTAAACCCGGTCTTTCCGAATAACTCGCGTATTTTATAATAAAAATTGAAGTACTATAAAACACATCCAACGTCTCATTCCAATTCAGGATATTCTTCTAATAAGATATTCGCATTATTATATCAAAGATAAATCCTTTAAGTTTATTCTTAAATCTTTCTTTTAAAGATTTATTAAAAACCCAATTTGGTTTTAAATATCAAAGTATCATTACTCAATGATTAATTAAATTTAAGAAATTAATCTTATCTTTAACTGGGTTAAAGAACTAGTGTCATTTCAAAACACCGTTCACGATAAACCCAAAATCGACTTCCATTAAATATGGAATCTTCACAGAAATCCAATCAATATATGATCGTTATAAATTTCTGTATCCGACCAATAATATAAATGGAATAACGGCAAAGCCTCTTAAATTCCATATGTAGTATCGGTTTTCTTTTACAGAAGCTTATCTTGGTTATTATTAATTCGAATTCCATTCAACTCCAATTTAATATATTTAATAGGAAAATTTTACTTTTGGAAAATTCCCATTTAAATCTTAATAAAAGATATATAAATTCCAAATCATATTTTCACTTTCAATTGAGTTAAAGAACAAATGTCGCTTAAAAACATAGTTCACAATAAATCCAACTCACATTTCATCTTATTTCAATTACTAAATATAATTGAAAACTTTAATAATCTGAATTAAAAGATTATTCTTTTCATACGGGGTTTAAGAACAGTGTTATTTAAGACACTATTCACGACAAACCCAAATCCAATTTATTTAATTTAATTTCAATTAAATATTGACAAATTGGAAAACTTTATTAAATCTAAATTATTGATTTATCCTAGTTGATAACTAGTGCATTTCAATAAAAATATATTTTCCCAAAATATATTCTTTTACTAAAATATTTTCTAAAATATTCTTTTCAAGAATATTCTTTATTGGAATGTGACTCAATCAACAACCATAAATTGTATGTGATCAACAATCATAATAAGTAATTATTAAACATCCAAATGACGACCAGAGTGGAATTTATAACTGTGTGAGCATTAAAGTAAATAACTAACGCTCATCACAGACTGTCAATCCATCGATTGACAGATAACTAAATATTGGGATTAGTGTGTATCCAATATCATCCCAATACCCGTGTGGGGTTTCATCCATCAACTAAATAATAAATTATATGTGCACTTGGGCGATGTGTGAAAATTATCGTCCCAATCACATAGACAAGTCGGGTAACTTGTAAAAGGGAGTGTAATATTCAATTTGAATATACAAACATTATATTTATCACATCAAACATTTCAACATCATAGACATATAATTTCAACATCTTAGACATATATTTGAATTCTTTTTATTGTGGACAAATGACAATAAAAATCTAGTCTTTTAATTCAATTCATTTTATTGTCAACAATTTTACAATCAAATATAATCCTTTAAATCTATATGACAATAAAAACTAATCTTTTCATTGTAACCAAATGACTATAAGGATATAATCCTTTTATTCTAATCCTTTCAATGGAATCTAAACTACATTAAAAATGTAATTTTTAATGTACAATCTTTTTATTGAAAACAAAGTGTAAATAAAAATATAATCTTTTAACTCAATCTTCTTATTGTAAACAATATGACAGAATTGACTAATTCTTTTTAATGTAAAGAAAATATGATGATTTTTTTTAATCCTTTTTATGTAAACTAAATGTGAATCTTGTTATAATCCTTTTAATGTAAACCAAATGTAAAATTGTGTTATAATTCTTTATATGTAAACAAAAATGTGATAATTTTTCTTCACTAATCATGTTTTAATAAAAATGTGATTTTTATTTCTATGATCATTTCTAAACAAAATGTCCTTTTTGTCTTTCTAATGTACAATTTAACAAAATGTTCTTTTTAATCCTATTTAGCATTTCTAAATAAAATGTTCATTTCTAACTCATTCTTTTTTTTTAATGTATAAAAATATACGTTTTCAATTCATTCCTTTCTAATGTGACAAAATGAATGCTTTCTAATTCATTTTTCTAAAGTGACAAAAATGTATTCTTTTTATCTCAAGTGACAAAAATGTATTCTTTTGTTTCAAGTGTCATTCTTCTATTTCAAGTGTCATTCTTTGACAAAAATGCTATTTTTGTTTCAATTATCATTCTTTGACAAAAATATGCTATTTTTGATTCAATTATCATTCTTTGAAAAAAGTGCTCATTTCTTTAAATTGACAAACATAAATGTTTCTCATCGACTCCTTTAAATTGACAAAAATGACTGTTCTTATTTATCCTTTCAAATATGACAAAAATGTCCATTCTTATTCATTCTTTTAAATATGACACAAATGTATATTTTTGTTTACAATACGCATTTCAAATAAAAATGTGACTTTTATTTATGTACATGTTTAAATCAAAGATGTCGTCTTTATATGCATAATATATTTCAAATAAAATGTTGTTTTTAACTAACATAATCTAATTGACAAAAATGTCAATTTTGATCTGACATAATTTAATTAACAAAATTGTTAATTCTACTTACTAATCAAATCTTGACAAAAGTGTTAATCCTATTCACTAATCACATTTTGATAGAAATATGCTATTCTATCCATTAATCATATTTTGACGAAAATATGTTTTTCTATTCATTAATCATATTTTGGCAAAAATGTTGATTTTATCCACTAATCAATATTTTGGCAAAATGTTGATTTTCTTCAACAAGAATTTGAATTTTTTGTTTGATCTATTTAAATGTAAACAGAAATGAAAATCCTGTTTAATTCTAATCCTTATTGTAAACAAATATGAAAATAAAACATGATTTCTTCTTATTGAAAAGAGTGGTACTTAAAAATCTGTCCTTTATTTTTGCAAAAGAATGTTTTGACAAAATCTATTTCTTTGTTTGAAAAAAAATCTTTACAAAAATCTATTTTTTTTATTGAAAAAGAATGTTTAACGAAATCTAATCAAAAATGTCATTTTGGCTTTCATAACACATTTCAAATAAAAATGTTGTTTTTATTTCATTAATCATGTTTTAACAGAAATGGCTCTTTTATCATATTTAACATTTCATTACATAATGTATTTTTAATCATATTAACATTTTAGAACAAAATGCTGATTTAACAAATTATCAAAATTCTGCGTTACGCGTACGTTGAAAATTTCTAAATCAACATATTTGCAAAATCTGTTGTTTTATGCATGTGATCCTTTTATATAAACAAAAATTATATTTTTGTTTAAATCGAATTCTAATTAACAGAAGTGTTAATTTAACAATACAATGAACAAAATAGTAAATATGTTCAATCTAATTCTAATTAACATAATTGTTTCAATTCCAACAGTAAAATAAACAAAATGATAATTTTTTTAGTCTAATTCAAATTTACAGAAATGTTAATTTCAGTCATTCTATCGCCACATCACAAAATCAAACGAACAGATGTATAATCTACTTTTAACACAGGATAACAACAGCTTGAATCAACTGTAGATTAACAAAAATAATTTCAGAAATTATTTCTAATTATGAAAGAAATAAATAAATAGATTTCTCACCAAAAAATTGAGATCTGAAATTTTCATCGTTCTCTGTTCCATCATGTAGATCTCTTCACTGCGATTCTAACGCATTTCGTTCCGTTGAATTTCGTCTCTGTTTGCAAAAGTTATCGTCGTTTAAAGATTTGAAAATAATAATTTAACTTAAATTAATAATTAAGGATTCCTAATTACACTCTTAGTTTAACAGTGGCCGATGCTTTCTCCTTCTTCATGTATAAACCAAACCCATACGTCGACTTCAACACGCGCCGCTGCACCTCGCTACAGGCCGCCGGCCGATCATCCGACACCGCCGCTCCGTCGCCCTACACCGGTCGCGCAGCCGCCAGAAGCACCACCCCACTCGGTAAGCCCTCTGCCTCGAAAACCGAACCCAAACCGTATGCCTTTGAGGCTTAAATTCCAGCACCACTCGCGAAGAAACACCATCTCCACCGTTCAAGATGTGGACCTCGCTGCCCTTATCGATTTACCTTAGAAAGGTTTTGAATTTCGTTGATTGGATTTCATGAAACCTGAGGAAGAAGATCGGATTGTATTGTCCATTCAAATGCCTTGGTGGCGGCTGTTGTTTTCTTTTGGGGTATTAGGGTTAGACATACGGTGTATACCGTATTTATACATGTATTCCCCTTTTTTTCACTTTAAATCCAAAAATACCATTTAACTCATACAAACTCCAATTCAAACCCAACGAGTGTCGCCCCTAGCTAATATCCCCCATCCCAGACACAATGGAATATGTTTCGTAACCTAATTCGGCTGTTACGATATGTTTTTCTTTAAATTTAATTATAAATCATTTAATTATTAAATTCAAACGTACATTTTAAATTACCGGGGCCACATACTGACTCGAAAAATTACAGAAAAATTATTTCTAGTTATGTTTTGACGATACGGTTCTAACGAGACTAATTTTGTTGAATTCGGAGACTGTTTGAAAAATGGCCTTTTTCAAGTCGATTAAATTTGACTAAAATTGACAAAACACATTTTCCTTTGCCACGCTCACATATTAATTCGAAAAATTATGAAAATTGAAACCTAGCAATAATTTGACATTCCGGTTCCAACAGAAGTGGTTTCGTCGAAAACCGAGGTAGTTTGCAAAATGGCTATTTTTAAGGCCAATATACTGTATTAAAATATATACAAATTCTACAGCGACTATTCTGAATTTTAAACTGGACATAACTTTTGATTTATAAAGCGAAATTTCAGTTTTTCAAATTCGTTAGTGAAATATGATTAAACAGATTAAAATATTTCTGGTTTCGCTCAATTCTGATTTAAAATGAATCCTGTACAGTCAGTTAAAGTTCAAATTCAAATTTTCAAACTGCAGCGCTGTTTTAAACTCCTTTTATAATTAAATTGAATTTATTCATTTTAGAATAAATTTTTAGTTGTTATTAGTTAAAATAAATTATTTTAAATATATAAAATCCATTAAAATTTCTAAATAAAAAATTTTAAATTGGCCCCAAAATTCCGGGTCGTTACAAGAGTGGTGAAGGACTTCAATCGTGGCGGATGATGGTGGATTGAATGGAGATTTCCATGTAAACTTTGATGGATTAGGAGTTAGATCTTCACTTTATGGTGATTGGAGATGATGAAATCTCTAACTAGATGTAGAGAATGGAATTTAGCAGCCCTTCGGGATCATAGGATTCGTCCTCCCTTAAAGTGGGGTTGGACCTTTATTTATAGGTGTGGAGAAATGAGGTGATATCATATTCAGTGTCATCGGTCGGTCGACCCTTATTTACGAAATTGGCATCGGCCAGCCCGACAACAGTTGTCCAGAAACCAACCTGTAGATAGCTGTCGGAAGGACCAATCTGTCTGGATTGGGTCCAGCCGGTCGGTACGACTCCTCTTTTGCTTCACACGGGTGACTTGGCAAGGATTCCATAACATGGCCGGCCGGTTGCTCATCCGTAGGCCAGTCGGTGTTGTCTCACTTGGGCAAACATGATATCTCTAAAGGGGCTGGTCGGGACTCACAGATGTCGGCCGCCTGGAAGGGGAGTTTTCCTTTCTTCGTGTACAGGACTGCTCTACTCTGAAGTTGTGACTATCTAACCAGTTTGTTTGGGTTCGGACCGACCAGTGTCGCTGTCATCATACCGATCAGCGTTGCTTTCTTGGATCAAGCCATGCTGTATTTTCCTGGCCGTTCGTCCAATCTTCTAACTATACCGATCGGGTTCGTTCCCCAATATTTGGTGGATAACACTTATTTTTCATTAACTACGCCATTCAATTATCTTATTGTAACTTGTTTCCACTTTATTTTAGTACATTAATTTTGGGTTTTGCAATTTAACATTTGTTACAACTTCTAATTAAATATTATATGAATATTTTTGTAAACAAATAAATAAATGGATTCACATACTAGTTAATTATTTTAACTTAATAAATTTCAATTGACCATATAAAATTCTACCATTTATTTACAATATTTTGTTGAATTCCTTTTATTTCAAATAAATAACCAAATCATGACTATCTTTACAATAAATGCATATAATTGCATTTACAACTAGTTGAAATTTCATTACATAATCAAATGGATCTATATTATTTACGTATTCCATAAATTAGAATTATAAATATATAATAGAATCTCAAAATTTGTTAATCCAATATTACTTCAAATTTCTATATAATTAAATTATTAAACAGAGGTCACTATCATATATAGCCACAGGAATTCATTGTTTAACAAATCAATTTTAGTTCATACATTATCAATACGACATAAATCATAAATTTTAATATTTAAGACAATTTCGTTCAAAAACATATTAAATTTAGTAATTTTAATTATCACAAAATCTTGGGATGTTACACACTCCCCCACTTAAAACTTTTCATCATCGAAAAGGCATAGTAAGAAATTGTAAATTTATAAGTGTTTTCCATATAACTTTTTATTCGACTTGTCTCATTCGTTAGTTTACATAACAAATTCCATTAGTAATTTAATTTTGTATCGTGAATTACCAAAACGCGATTTTTTTTGAAAATTTGAATTACACATATCTTAAAATCTATAAGTCGAAATCTAAAATTTTATCTTTCATTAGAAAATTATATTCTAATAGATCCAAAAGATTCTTCTTTCAAAGAATTCTGATTTATTTAGAATCTTATACATTCATTTAAACTGCAATTCGTAAAATTACGAATTGTAGCTTCGCGACAGGTTCATTTTAATTAAATTTAATTAATTCGTTTGGCTATCGTTAAATTTATAAATTATAAACCAATTTACTTTTATTTTCACAAAACAAGTTAAACATTTATTTTTGACTTTGGAATATTGATTATCTTAAATCATCAAATAACTAACCACCAATTGCAATATAATTTAATTCATAACCAAATAATTCACTTCATTTGCTCATTTCATTAACACAGTTTATTTGCATTAGTTATTGAATTTAATTTCAAACATAACTAAGTATACATAGTTTTTTTCATAAGTTAAGTTTCATTCGTATATATATAAACCATCAAAATTTTTTAGCACTCAATATTCCTACCAGTACTTGAATATTATCCAATTTTAATCCTATAACATGTTAACTTTTGATTAATTGATAAGTTATATATATGCTATGGAAATGTTCGATTTTTATACAAGTTCAACAGTTTCAGTTTATTTTGAATTCATTATTTCAAACTGCAAATAGTTTAATTTTAATCATAACTCTCTTGGATTTATTTACTTTTTATGTAATTCATAAATTTCTATAACTTCAATTTTAGTTCATTCCAACAATTTTGAATTCATTAACTATTCAAGAACATAAAAATTCCAACTTCGGGTTTGTTTCCAAATCAACTTAAAATAATATATATATATATATATATATTATCTTTTATATTAAACCATAATTTAAAAGATTTAAATGAAATCCAAATTTCCAAACAAAGTATAAAATTCTAAGTGGTCTCTCCCCAATTAGTCTCTTGAAAATAATGTCGATAATGCGTGCACTCATTACCGAAATCATTTTCCAAAGGCGAAGGGGGAATTATACACTTATTTCAAAATTCATTTGAAAATAGTTTTTATACGTAATAACTTTTAAAATATAAAAATATTATTTCAAATCATTTGCAAAACAGTATTACAAAACCACCCAAAATTAAATTCTCAAATTCATATTTAATTTCTTATTTCATTATCAATTTATTTTCAATATTTATTTCTTAAATCATTCAATACCAATAGTTTTGAATTATTGATTAATAAAGTAATATATGATGAAAATTTAATATTATCATCAACAAAATAAAAATTCATATATTTTCAAATAATTCTATATATAAATAAAATATAATTCAAAAAAATATTATGTCAACGAGTCATATTCAAGTGTTTAGGAATCCCTATCGATGCCTTGGCGTCCCAAGTACCGACCAGAATTCATAAATACTCAATGGAACAAACCGAAACAATACAAAATCATTTTATATCAAAATTACAAGTACGTTGACTCATATACGATCAAACTCATTCTAGAATATTACTACCCTATCTCTGATGAGTTAATCCCAAATAGAGCCAAGGTTTTCGCTAAACCAAAGCTCTGATATCAAATGTAACATCCAAGATTTTTTTTTGACCATTCAAATCGACAATGATCCTCAATGTCGACATAAAAAAATAAAAAATATGGATAGTTATTGGGATTTATATAAGAAAAAGAAGAGAAGAAGAAAAACAAACACAAAATCTCGCAGCGGAAGGACAAAATATAATAATTAAATAACAGTTCATGAAGCTGTTAAAACATACATTTGATTATACTTTACAACAATTATCAGAGTTAACTATCATAAACATACCAATGTTTGCAGCGGAGTAATAATAATAAATACGTCTGTTGAGCTCCATCTTCATCTTCTTAACATTGTCTTCAAAAACTGAAAACTCAGGCTGACCCGAGCACAAATGAAAAGGCAAAAATACTCGGATCAGAACTAAAATATTTTCATATTAGTTAAATCAAATTCATGCGATAATTTGAGTGCAATAACTTAAGAGATGTTACGGGAATTTCTATATCCTAAGGATCCATTAAACAAGATACTATATAATACAATACGCTATTATAATAGTGTCCATGGTTAAATATAACATATTAAAATAGCGTAAGCGAGATTACATTTTTACCTTACACTGTTTATAATACCGTAGTCTATACAGATACCATAATGTCCATAGTACGTAGTGGTTATCAGAGGGCACTCCATAGACACGGTACAAACCAAAGTCGTAGGGGGCTCGATTAGGATAATATGACAAGGCACACGAGGAATGCCCAAAGTAGGAATATACTAGTTGCAAGCCCGGACTGGTGGTAATGCATAGCCGCGACTATCGCCCACCTCGAAGAACACTCCAAAATAACGGATGCACATCAAATCAAATCAATACAACCGAGGAACTATAGTAACAAAGGAATAAGTGTTGCCGGTGGAGGTAGCTAACCCCACTTGGTCATGGTATAACCCTGTTTTAGTCATTATAATTACGACCAGAAGGTCATGGATATCCATTATCGTTCTGTTTCTTCAAATCTTGTAATCGCCTCTAAATCAATCTACTTCATTTTGGAACTCCACGTTTACACAGTTGTTTAAGTGGTTTTCGGTATTGGTAGAGAGTATGATAATATCTGATCCCAGTCTCTTTAACAACCAATCGTTCACATATTTCATGCCTGTCAGTTCTTTTACATTTCAAAGGGGTTTGTACTTCATATCGAAATATCAACTTTTCATAAAACTCATTTCAATATTCAAGAGAGAATATTATTCATCATAAAAACTACATTTTAACAAATTTAAAATCTTGAAACAATTCCAACTTTAAAATAATTTAAAATAGTTATTTTTTTATAGTTTAAATATATAATATATATAGTTTAAAAATAAATAATTAGTATTTAAAATAGAATTTCAGATTTAGTAAAATCTATACGTAAAATATTAAAATAGTTTATAAAATAAATAGTTTAATATTAAAATAGTTACTTTAAAATAAATAATAAAATAAAATAGTTATAAGGTAAATATTTTATAAAGAATATTATTATTATAAAAAATAAAGTAGCTTATAAAATGGTTTAAAAATACTACAGTTGGATTTAGAATTATATCTTCAAAAATTTAACCAAACAGGAAATCATATTTCAGTTACAAATCAATTCGACTAAATTTTGATATCTTAATTCAAATCCATTCAACTTCACATTTTTTAAAATTTCAATACGATTCGACAATTCGATTTAATAAATTGATTCAAATAATTTAATTTCAATTATAGTTCTCACTTTGAATTATTCGTTTACAAAATCTCAAGTTCACAATTTAATTATTACAATAAATCAGGTTAATTTAAAATAATATCAACGATGGATAAACAATTCAATTTCGATAAATTTAATTTTTTATATCCAATTCAATTTAACTTCAGTTATCCACATTTACGAATTCTATTAAAATTTAAAATTTTAATTTCAAACCTCAAAGTCTAAATTTAAAGAAAATCGATTAATAATGTCACTTATTTTATCTTTAAAATAATACTCCAAAATTCAAGATTAAAAACAATTTTTATTTAACCAACCGGTGTATGTATATAATTTTCTACCCTATGGCCAAGTAATACTTAAAATTAAATTTTAGTATTTGGGAAAGGATATATATCATTTCAATCCATATTAGGGTCATAGGTATTTGTCATTTCAACCTACGTTCTTAATTCATTTTAATGATTAATCACATGTTTATTTGATCCCCGTAACATCTAGGGTAATAGTTGTCACTACTAGAAAATGGTGTCATTACCCACCAATTGTAAGTTTAGGTAAAACTAATCTAATGGTGGGTAATATGTTTTAGCTACCAATGTTGAATTGGTAGACATTTGTGGGTAAAGCTTAGTAAAGAAAGAGCTTTTACCTACATTTATTAATATTGGTAGGTAGAAAAATCAGTGGACCCTAGTAAATTGTGAATCAAATAATGAATCATCGGTTGATGTGTTTGATGACATGACATCCTATGTGGTTGCTGACATGGTTGCCACATTAACACATACGTGACATACATAATTGTTGCCACTTGACATCTTGTGGTTGGTCCATGTGTCAAATAACGATTCGTCCTTGTGTCATCAATTGATTAGTATATATGACATCATTTTCTTAAGCCATATAGAATAATTTGATTAGACCACGTGACATTTACTACAATAAATAGTTTTTTTAGCCAATTCTAAACAATTAAAAATTGCTACATGCAAATATTAACAACTATCCCCTTGCATTGTTAAAATGATTATTTGTTCTCTATTTAAATAATTAATATTCATAATAATGATTAATAATTATTAACAATACAATTTAAATATAAATCTCAATGCAGTAACACTATTTATTGCATCAAAAGTAGAAAGAATAACAAACTAACAACAAAATGAGCATAAATAGATTAACGAATGTTCAACAATTGGATATAACCGTATTTTTGTACATAAAGAAAATAATATATGGGTTAGCCTAACAACTAGAATTTTTATTCTGGAACAATAATCTCTAGATCATTTCTTCAAGAGTATCACTTTAGCTTTAGCCTCCTCCTCTTCCTCATTTTCTTTCTCTAAGAAAACTAACATGCCAAGCTCAATTTTAGTCAACATATTCATTCTTAGATTTTATTTTTTCCTGGAAGAACAATCTTCGAACTCATTTCTTCAAGGTGTTTCTCTTTAGATTTAGTCTTCATTCCCTTCTTTTCATCCAAGACCAATTATCGTCACTATATTCATTTGATTATGATCAGTTCAACTATCAAATGCATAAAAATTAATATTATTGATGTTTATAAAAAAGAAATTAATGATGCGATGTTGGCAATAACAAAGAGATAACCAAATAAAAATTAATGATGCGATGTTGGAAATAACAAAGAGATAACTAAACATTTACATATTTCAAATGTGTAGTAACCAATAAAACTAAACAAGAAAGTGAGTAAAAAGAGGTATTCAATCGTACTTAAAACTATAATAGTGTACAAATTTAGAAAATAAACCATTTCAAATGCATATATTGTAAGCTATACAAACGAATCCCTGACCACGGCATCGACAAATGTGTGCACTACCATGAAATTATTAAACTAATTGAGCAGTAGGAAATTGAATTCTTTGAAGTACTAATGCCCAAAAAAGCTTCACATAACCAACATACATCTGTTTTTATGTTACTATAAAAAAAATAAAAAAATGGCTAAAATAAGCTTTTTGAAGAACAAAAATCAAAGTATATAAGAACATAAGAAGTATTATGAGGTCCTAATTCGTTTCAAATTAAACAACTTCAAAGGAGGTTTATGAAGAAAAAAAATCTAAAGTAAACAGAATGCATATGCATATATGATATATTGCAGTTGTTGGAAAACTAATGGCTGAGTCACGCACTATGTCGCTCTCTTAAAGATGTTTCAGCGATCTGCTCAATGGTGCAAAGCAGTTCCTACCTTTCTCTGCCGCCTCCTGGATAAAACAGCCTTCTTCTTTAATATCAATTCGCTTGCGCGACGAATCGAGCTTGATTTGCACTTCAGTTAAAAAGTCTGCTGCTCTTTTGTATTATAATATAAAACAATGAAGACAAGAGAGTTTTTAAGAAAGAGAGCAAAAAGAAGAATGTTCTGTCTATAGCTTTTTGTATCTCATTCTTTATATAGAAATAAATAAAGAGTGGCATCAACTAGGTTAGCGGGAGAAAATTGAACATAATTAATACCATTATTAAATTAGAGAGACGTTCAAAAGTGTTGCAATTTTTTAACATGTAAATTTGCATGTTTCAAAAGAGATAAATGATAATCAATTTTAGTTGATATTCATTGCAGGATTAAATACCATATATTTATTCTTTCGTAACAGCTCCAAAATTAAAGGGTCACATGCATGTATGACCGTTACTGTTCAATCAAAAATGGCTCATTAATATTAACATATATTTAGATATATTTCCGTTATAAATTTTAACGGTTCTATGGCATTAATTGCATCACAATATATGTAAACATATTACCGTTATAACTTCCAACGGCTCTATTTTAATAATTGCTCAATAATAAATTTTTGGTAATGTAATTAATCTTTTAAATAAACCCATAACATATATAAAACTTTTCCAATAGTATTTATGCATCTATATAATAAAATCCCTTGGTAGGACAAACCAAGAGACAAAGAGGGGTTGAGATTTAACTTCAAAAAGAAATCAGATGGACACAATTTTGACATGCAGTAATAAAACAATTGTGCATGAAATCTTTAACTCTGTTACATAACCCCTCAATTCAATAAAATAAACCGCTCCCACGTTTATTTTATTGTCCACGCTGCTCTCCCACGATTATTTCTCGACTCCTCCGATAAATTTTTCACCCGGATGTCCTTTGAGAATAGAAGGTGGCATCAATCCTTCTTCCACATTTGAATGAGAAATACGATTTTAATGCTTGGAGAGAGAGAATCTGTAACCCCTTTTTTCTTGCCAAACATCCGGTGAAGGTTAGATCTATCTTTTGAATGCTAATAGTTCTCACTTGATTAATTGGGATGTAAATCAATTCTCGAATTATTTTTGTTTCTGATCGTTTCTACTCCTTTTCAATACTATCATGCTTATTGCTTCTAATTTTAATTTGATTTAATTCTTCTAAAAATTAATGTATAATTAGCCACTGCTTGGGGTTTAACTTTATATGTTTTCCCACTGTCAATTTTAACACACTTTTACAATGCATAACAAACGAACTATGTAAACATGGCATATTTAAATTTTGTGTTTTGGGCAGAGATTCATGAATAAAGGAGCATTAAGCACGTAAATAAGGACAAACTATTAGGTATGGATTCACTTTCTTCTCCCTTCAACATATCCTATGTTCTCTAAATCTGCGTTTTACAGTTGATGATTTATAGGCTATTGATTTTAAATCTGCTATTAAGATTATTGAAAATGACTGTTTGATTTGGAAAAATATATGGATAATGAGATTGTATAGATTGACCTTGATGAATTTTTTTGGTTTTTATGTTTTTAGTTGTACTAGGGAGTTCGATAGTTTGTTGTCCAAATTAGTATTAGCTTTTCTTCTTATGATTACCTATATGTCCTGATGATCCCTTTTAATGGTTTATTCTGTATGAATTGCCAATAGGTGGATTCAATTCTTCTTCATGTTGTTACTTCACCTTTTTTTAATCTTATAAGACATATTAACCATAGATAGTTGTTTTAGTTGTTGATTACCTTAACAAAGTTATTTCATCTTTCTTCTGAAGTGTTAATGCTAAACTTCGTACTCTCTTTAACTTTGATTAAATTTCTATGTTATTCGATTAATTTGTTTACTTCATGTCTTTCTTTATATGTCATAAAGACAAACATGTCACAAGTCCAGCAAATTTTGAATGTAACTGGTGTATAATGTATTAATACAAACTACTGTCACATATAAGATCTGTTACTTTCTATACTATCTCATTCATTGCGTGGAATGGACATTTGTAATTGAAGCTCCTAGAGTTAACGAATAACCTTTTGTTTCTAACAGTGCTCTGTCAGTTATATATCAATTGATGAGGTGCATAACCTCTTAAAGTCTCACAAGAAGATGAATATAAATGATATGTTATTAGCTGTTGACTTTCATTTACTACGAAACTCAATTGTTCTAAATTTCAAATAAAAGATCGTGAGTGCTAGGATTATATTCATTCCACTAAATAGTTTCATACTAATTTTTAGGTCATCACAATGGAAAGTCGGGTTCATTCACTTTATATTTGTATCATTATATGTGTTGGCCTGGGAAGGATTAGTATTTTCTTATGATTTTACTATT
Organism: Allium sativum; assembly: GCA_030737875.1. Lineage (NCBI taxonomy): Eukaryota > Viridiplantae > Streptophyta > Magnoliopsida > Asparagales > Amaryllidaceae > Allium > Allium sativum. Next base: position 1,012,748,455 of record CM060913.1, read on the forward strand.
TGTCAGATGATCCTTTATATTGGTTTGATGTGTATGAATTTCCATCGGTAGAGTGTAACGACCCATATTTTTACGGTATATAAATTATTTATTTAATTATTTAAATAATGGTTTTGGTTATTTACAATGGCCAGAATTAAATAATATTGAATATTTAATTAAAATAAATAATATATTTAATTTCTGAAATAGTCAGAAATTGTGGAATTCACAAAATGGTGTGAATTGGATCATCTGTGATATTTAATTTAGTTTAGAATTGAATTAGAATAACGAATATATTATTTGAACGGCTGTTTGAACGTATAATTATAATATAATTAAAATCGAGCTCGAAATGGCGCTGCAGTTATTTGTTGATTCGAACTTCAATTGAATATACAAAAGCCGTTTCTAGTCGGATTTCAGTGAAACAAGAATCGGTAGGAGCTGGTGAAGTATATTTTTCTAATGGAAGACAAAAATCGAGATTTCGTCGTGTAGATTTCTAGTTATGTCCAAAACAAATTTTAGAAAAGTCGCTTTGGAATTCCTTTATAATTTTTAATTATTGGTGCTTCTAATTTTGATATAATCAACATGTTTTTTCTTTTTCTTAATTTTTTTCTTTGTTTTAAGTTTCCGATAAGATACTTTTACTGCTATATCGGGAGTTACTCCACGTATTGCTTGACGTAAAGCGGATAGTGGATTTGTTTCCGTCTTTTGTTGAATCTTTTTCACGGCTTGATAGATAATTTGATAAGCCAATGATTTTTTTTCGTGTTTCAGAATATTAATGAGGATCCTGAATTTGAGATTTTCTACACCAAAAATATTTTATTAAACGAAGGTATTCGTGCTTGGATGGCGGCTCAGGATCAGCCTCATGAAAACCTTATATTCCCTGAGGAGGTTCTACCCCGTGGAAACCAGGGACGGGATATGAGGCCACCTCTCCTAGTCTCAATTGGGATTCCCATCGTTCAGTGAATGCTCGAAGCCATCTCCGTATTAATCCCCACCTTCAGCCATTGACCCCTATGCTGCATTCGATCCATCTGTCCCATCACCAGAGGCGGATATGTGCCCAGGCATCTGATGCCTTTCAGACCTGTAAGGGAAATCAGTCATAGGTAGGCCCCATAGCCATCTCCATTCATTCTTCCTTTGCGTCCCGAAGTCGACGAAGCCATTCATTGGGCCTAATCGACTGGGCTTCACAGCGCAATTCGGCCCCTGAACAAACTGGGCCTCCCTACCTTACTGGTTGGTTTGACTGCATTGCCTTACTTAAAGCTGCTTGCCCTATTGGCTTTCTTTTAGTTCCTGCTTTCGGGTGGGATTTTTCCTTTAGGCACTCTACTCCTTCTTTCTTGGAATATTCACATTACATTAGGCTTCCTTGGGTTTCGCTTGCCCCCTATCGTCTAGTAGCTAGGGCCCTTGTTGACTGGCCTTTACCTTCATGTGGTACCTTGAAGCCTGTGCTCGCCATTTTGAGCTTGAGCTACGCTTCATGTGTCTTCCTTACGAAGGGGTGTTCATAAGAACACATGGCCCGGGATTGGCAGATAGCGAAAATTGCCCAATGTTTATACTGGCCTGTGTGGAAGACGTCTGATCCAGTTTGTTACTGGTCTTCGATTCACTCGTCCAGATGTTTACTTTCCCCTGGATCTCGAGCACCTATCCAAACTATTCCAAGTAGATGTGGTCGCCTTAGCCCCGTAGTTTTGAACCAACAAAGACAGTGCGCGCAAGGCGCCAGTATAAACATTGGGGAGGTATAAACATTGGGGAGCAAGCAACGACTTTCTTAGTTGCTATTAGCGTAGCTTGAAGCTGGGGAACGCAAGTTTGATCGAGGCGCCTGGAGGAAGGAGGAGAGGTGGAATAACCCACATGCGACGAGTGTGGTTTGGGTGATGATGGATATGGAGAATGACCTTCCGTGAACGATTTAATTCTATTTTAAAAAGGAATTTCATTATAAATCGAATATCGATATAACTGGGAATTTTGAAATATCCAGTTGTAAATCCCATAGGGGAGGTATGGTACTCCACTGTGAATATATACAATAATATTTGTTTTTAAATATATTTATATATTTAAATGGGTTATTTAGAGCTTTAAAAATAGCCAGTTTTTCAAACGACCTCCAAATTTGACGAAACTAATTTTGTTGGATCCGCAATATTAAATTATTGTGAGATTTCAATTTCCGTGATTTTTGAAGTCAGTATGTGGCCGTACCGATTTTTAAAGTGAAAAACAGTCGATATTTTGACGGTTAAAAATACGCTTTGTGAGAAAACGGAGTTGGAATTCGATGAAACCAGTTTTGTTGGGTCCGCAATGTCGGACTATAGGTGCATGTCCAGTTTCGTGATTTTTGGGTATCGTATGTGATCATAGGAATTTTTAAACGAGGATTTCAGATAACGATTGCTTATAAATAAATATTATAATCAATAAATAAATCATTTTTCCTTCCTATAAGTACCACTACATCAGTAACCCTAATCAAAAACTTTCTCTGGTCAAATGCGATTTGAGCCGCCACCAGTTTTGTTCCCAACGTAAAGAAGTCCCACCTCAAAAATCTAAATAAATTCCAATAAATTTCAATAAATTTCAAAGTAAATTCCTTTTAGTTTGTGTGGCCTTGCTCTTCAATTCTGGAAGGGTTTTACTGAGTTCGACGTAAGGTTTGAGCGCTGAATTCCAATAGTGAACGTAGGGTTACAGAGATTTGGAAAAAACGCAAGCTTTAATTCTAGTTTTGGGTTTGATTCTTGGTTCGCGACATCAGGAGACTCCGATTTGCTTTGTTTTGTGGAATTCCGTGATCAAAAGTGTCGCTACTTTCCTGAGCAGCGGTGGAAATCCAGTTCGACGTGGGGGTTAAATGGGGTTCGAACATTTCGATTTGGGGACCAAGTTGTAGAGATTTGGAAGGAGGTTCGAATGGGTATTTTTGCTAGAATTTTCATTGATGGAAGATGGAGATGTCGGAGGTTTAAGGAGGCGCAAATGGCCATGTTCTTTTGTTCAAAGTTCTAGAGTGCGGTGATTTCAATTGGAGAAGAACAGATAAAGGGTGCGGGTCTGTTGAGGATTATTGGGCCGGGATGGATTTGGTGAGGCCTGAAACAAATGATATTTTTGTTGAATTTATTTAAAAAAGGTATTATTTTGTAAAATCGATAAATATCTCATACGATATCGGTTTTTAGCAAAACAACATCCGTCGGGATCGTATGGACGGACACTACACGATGGAACTGACTAGAAGCCCATTGAAGTCCGTTACAATTTATAGAAAAATAAATTGTCCATCTGAATCAACCGATGGTTATCGTTATTAACGATGATCGTCCAAGGTGAGTAAATCTCACTAACTCTTCTCACTTTATATTTTTATAAAATATTTTTAGAATTTATAAATAATGGTTGTTTGCTGTGTGTTGGCTGTTGGTTGAACTGCTAGTCAGTTGATTGAAAATATAGATAACGATATAAATATATCGTTAATCGAATATTAATTCTGTTTATCAGAATACTTCACATTCATGTTGTTTATGTTGATCAACATCTGTGGATGCAGGAAAACAGGTCGGAGGGACCCAACTGGGTTCCTCAACATTTATTTTATTGTTTTTCATATATTGTGTTATATAATGTGATATGAACTCTGTTGTTGATTTTATATGGTTGAATGATACCGATCATTGTTATATGGTATGTTAAATACCATAAGGAATACTGGAATGTTAAAAAGGAAATTTTCAATGTTATATCGAGAAAGAAATATTTATAAAATCAAAAGATTTTATAAAAAGGAAAATATTTATTTAGAAAATAAATAGATTAAAAAGGATTATTTATTTGTTAATCAAATAAATAAAATTGAAGGGAAATATTTGTAAACCATTTACAAATAGAATTGAAAAAGAAATATTGTAAACTATTTGCAAATAGAATTGAAAAGGAATAATTGTTTGAAAAATAAATAGAATAGAAACAAGAAATATTTGTAAAATAAATAGAAAAGGGATTTATTTTGTAAATAAATTGATTGTAAAAGAAAATACTTGAAAAGTGACTAGAATTGTAGAAAAGGAGAATTTTACATTTGAAAGGTTTAGACCCGTGCTTCGCACATGGGTATAATATGATATGGATTTAAAGAAAAGATTTTAAATAGAATCTATTCTAACAGATAGATTGAGAAGATAAGTTTATAAATAATATTTTATAAATTAAATAAAATGTTTATCATTGGATAAATAGAATATATAAGTCAGGACTTATATAGAGAAGTAAGAATTGATTTCAACATCGATATTTGAAACTGAATAAAAGTAGAGTTAAATCAGTTAGAGTTAATCAGTCAGAGTTAATCAGTTAGAGTTAATTAGATAGAGTTAATCGAATTAGAATGAATTAAATACTAGTTATTAAATTAGAGTTGATTGAATGTAGTTATTTGAGATAGAGTTAGTCAAACATAGTTATTTAGGATGTGTTGCCATTTCATACGACTGCTAGCGTAATTCGTAGGGCTGCAGATAGCCTACGGCGGTCGGATGTTCCCTGAGGGAATCAGGCGTAACCGTTGTGATCGCCACGATCTAGAGTCAAGCGAATGGAGTTAAATAGTATATTATACATTCGAAAAAAGTTAAAAATAGACATAGTTATTCAAATATAAGTAAATCAAATATTAGTTATTCAATAGGAATTAAATAAGTTGAGTTAATCAAGTAAGTTAATCAAGTTGAGTTAATCGAGTTGAGTTAGTCAGGATGAGTTAATCAAACGGAGTTAATCCAAATGAGTTAATCCAAAGGAGTTATTCGAAATAGTTTATTCGAATAGAATTAAAGAAGTTATTCGAAATAGTTTATTCAAATAAAATTAAAGGAGTTAACCGAATATAGTTTATTCGAAAGGAGATTAATCGAACGTAAATCATTCGTAGACAGTTAATCGAATGTAAATCATTCGAAGGGAGATTATCGAATATAGTTATTCGAAGAAAGAGTCATCGAATATAGTTTATTTTAAAAGGAGTTATCGAATAGAGATTATTCGAACAAGAGAATTATACATTGAATTCGATTATATCAAATTCGGGAAAGTAATATTTACTTTTCGTTTTAATCAAAATTTACATATTTATTAATATATTTAAGAAGAAAGGAATTATAATGCCATAGTTAAAATCAATGTTTTAAAATAAAGAAGGGGATTTATAAATAGAATTCGAGTTACGTAAGGAAGTTGTTAAAGATTTAAAAGGTTGAACTTTGTCTATTTCGAGGTTAGAAATGTTGTTATGTTATGGTCTGAGAGGTAATTATATCCCAACTTGATTGACTTCGTTTTTAGCTGTGGGATGGTTAAGGTTCGATAGTGATGATTGATTAAGTAAATTTAGTTAACGAGTGTAATGGTTTAAATTGGCTTAGAAATGTTTATTTAAACATCTATTTGAAATCAAATGTATAAATCTTGGAAACATTTTCCAAATATAATCTGATATATTTTCTAATCATAGAAAATGAAATGTTGATGAGAAAGAATACTGGAATAATAGTGATACATGAAACAGAGATGGAAATGTATTCCAATGATTGATGACGTATATTTCCTAAATTTAGAAAATAAGAAATATTGAGTATATAGAAATGGGAAATGAATAAATTAATGATTAATTTAAATTAAAGGAGATTAATGTTGATTGATGATTGATCGATCAAATTTCTATCTGAAAATAAGATCGTTGGTTGTACACCCATTTTTCTTTGATAGTTAAATCACCGACTATCGAAGTTTTGACCATTTTTTGTCGTCAATACGGAGATACCGGGATCAGATTCATTATCTGAAACCACTCTGTATGGACGTTAGCGTTGCGATCAAATATGATGAAGATAATTGAAGACGGAGCTATGCAAGGGCTATCCTGTTTACAGAATAGTGCATTCGGTTTGTCCAGTCCCAGGACAAACGTGAATGGACGAATGTCTTATAGAGTATATCTAACGGATCACGCAAGTTGATCTCTTCAAACGTACTTACGTTTAGTGGCAGAGGAATTCGTTTCTCTTAGCTTTATACCCATGGTATTTTTGGGGAAATCAATTTGTGATTTGGCGGGTATGACGATGTGGCATTCAAAGTGAATAGTGGTCAGGTGTTCTAAAAGATACGTAATAACCTCAAGCCTCATCAACCGGGAAATGACAGAAATCGGGTAGGCAACATGGCTAAGTGGGTCTCTCCCATTAGGGTGTATATCACCTATCTTGAGAAAATCCAATTCATTCTTTTATCTATTCGATGCTGTCCCTCTTCGGGAAACGGTGGGTAGCTCCCAACCGTTGGTGATATACATTCAATACACTCAAGCGAAATGAGTGGTCGGTCATGTATGGGCCGGGTTGCAAGACGTTCTTGTTGAACCCAGTGTATTCGCCTCTAGAGATACACTATCGGCAGGTGGTCCAATACCTTGTCATAGTTGGAATCAATCTCCAATAAGCGCCCACAGTTTTGTTGTATAGTGTTCGCTAAACGATATTTCTATTGGATTAGAAAATCGTCACGAATATTGAAATAACCGCAAGTGCACGGCGTACTATTGTAATACGTAGTGAGTGCGAGTCGATCCACAGGGAAAGAAGTGATTTCAATTTTATTCACTCAAATTAAACCAAACTTTGATTTGTTCTAATAAATACTAATGAAATTAGAAACCAAGTTGAGAGCTAATATGAAATTAGAGAGTAATTTAGAGGTAACTCCACTCTCACATTTATGTAAGTTATCAAACATACAATGTATGGCCTCAATAAGTGATATAAATGCAACATTTAAACCACTTATGATTCTCATGAAAATGAAACTAAAGCAAAACTATTCTAAGTATGATATATGAACTATTGGCTAGAACTATAGACCATCAAATTTTGTTCATACTTTCATTTCAAAATCAATAATCACTTAGCAAATATTGATGTAACTTGTGTTTATATTGAATAAGAATAGATCATTTGCAAATGCATCATAACCTATCAAACCCATATGTATAAACTTACATCAATATTCACTAACATGACGCACATATTAAAGATCACAAATCATACACATGTTGAACTTACACAAAGTTAGAGAGCATCATTACCCCTAAATCAAGGGATTAGCCACTCATATGTGTTGTCATATCAACACATGTAAGTTTCAACATTAGAAAATTAAGCAAAATGTAAGAAAAACTAAGTAGAACAAGAAGAGAACTAAACTAAGAACATAAATTAAATCTAAGCTATGAACATAAAGTAAATGAACATGAAAGTAAATCTAAGCTATGAACATGAATGTAAATCTAAGCTATGAACATGAAGTAAAGAGCATAGAAATTAAATTGCATTAAAGCAAAGAAGTTACATAAATAAAATGGCTAAGAAGCCATTAAAATAAAAGAGAGCTATGATCTAAAGTAAACCAACTAAAGGATAAAAAAGAGAGGGAGGATAAAAGAACATAAATGGGGTATATATACAAGATCACAAACCCTAATCACTCATAATGGGAAATCCCCAAAATGGCCCTTCATGAAGCTTCTAATCCTCTCTTAGCCACTAATGAGTCATGTTGGATGCATGAGGTACTTTGTCTCATTCACTTAGTCTTTAATAAGAATCTTAAGAGAAAGAGGTTAATTTGAGAAGTGGGGTCCTCCATGATCATGTATGAGAATTATTTCCTCTTCATTCCTTTGTATGCATGCATTTGTGCTCCAAATCTTCATGTGTATGCATTATTTGTGCTCCAAAATTCCTATTAGAGACAATAACAAAAAACAAGTAAATGCAATCACATAATAAAACATGCATAAGTGATCAATTTTTCCCAAAATGAGTGATGATTTTGAAAATATTTAAAATATAGTTTGATCCTATAAAACACCCAAAAATGTTCATTTATTTATTTAACAAGAATAAATATGTGAATATAAATGTGCATTTTTACGTGCACATCAATTACCCCCACACTTATCTTTTTATTCGTCCTCGAATAAAGTAAAGAAACTAAGATAAATCCACTTTCGTAGAGAGCACGATTGCATTGAGCGTATGCAACAAGCCGTTAAACCTATGGCTGTCCCCAGTAGGACAAGTGTTGTCTCGTGAGGGTTTTCAGCGGATACTACCCAAAAAATTCAAATGTTAAATGCAAAAAATATTTACAAAATGCAAGATTAGAAGATATGTACAAGATGAATGCAATATTATTTACAAATGGGTAATTTACTTTTAAATTTTACACGAAGGAGTTAACACAAGTTCGGGTTGTCACTATGAAATTTAAGTCCGTTACTAATCAAAACTTCAAACAAAAGTCAGTTATCGCTACAAACTCCTCTAGCTTGGCCAGCTGTTTTGGTAGAAACATAGTGCAAATATGAAATGAATTCTGTAATCGATATCAAAAATCATACATTGGCATCTTTATTTACTTTTGGTTAGCAAGTTAGGTCAAATAAGTGAAGAGTGTGCTTGGATTTCAAGTGCTAACTCTCTCTTTATTACAAAATATTTACATTATTATTATTTACAAATACCTAGGTATACCACCCCTACACTGCACTACGACTTATGTGAGGGTCAGTAATCCTAAGGTGTCCAACTCATAAAATGAGACCAAGATATACCGACGCTAACTTTGTCAACAAGGTGTCGGAAAGAGCTTGGCGGGTTTGCACACCAACGCCAGTTGTACCAGCAATGTTGGATACCCTTGGATTATTATATCTATATACACCAACACATGAAATGAGACCAAGATATACTGACGCTGACTTTGTCAACAAGGTGTCCGAAAGAGCTTGGCAGGTTTGCACACCAACGCCAGATGTACCAGCAATGTTGGATACCCTTGGATTATTATATCTATATACATTCCTTTTTTTTAATTTAAGAGAGAGAGAGTTTAGCGAGAATATCTTAGCACAACTTCACTTAAACAATCTAAAATGTTAACGTAAGTAATCTAAATCAACCATGCATTTAATCGGATTACAATTTAGAAAACACTTCATATTCATCACCTATGAATTTCCCTATATACCGGCTACACTAAATTTGCTCATAATTCAAACTTTTCTTTCGTTATCCGTTAAGAGAAGTAAAATTCCAAATATTTTAATCGTACGACCAAAACCGTATATCTACTTCATCGTGCCCATTTAAAAGTAAATTAAAATGATTTTTTTTCTTGATTTTTTTTTGATGAAAAAAGAAAAGAAAAGCGAAATCTATGCAAAAACTAAAATGAATATGAAACTCCCCCCACACTTGATTTTGACTGTGTCCCCACAGTTAACCCAAGTGGAAGGAAAAAAGAAAAGAAAAGAAAAATGTGAAAATATGTGCTATATTTACAAGAGAATTTTTTTTTATAGTATATCAGAAAATATATTGACAAGAATTAAATGAAACGGTCTTCTAAAGACCGATTCATTTGTCTCTTCAAGTGTGAGAGACACAGCTTAAGCTCGAAAAACCAAATCGTAAAAACTTCCGAAGTTAGATGTAGATTTGGAAAAACAAATGTCGTTTTATTAAAAATCGAATGAGTTGGTTTATTTTCAATGATTTTTAGGGTAGATTGAATAAATGGTTGAAATTCATTTTTAATTTCACCAATTTGAATTTCAAATTTACCATTGAAAATTTGTTCAAAAATAATGATTTCAAAATCCAAATGGTGATTCAAATCTACCTCATTAAGATTCAACTCATTACCGGAAAGTCAAAAAAATTTATTTTCCTCAAATTCGTCTTCCTTTAATGAATTATCAACAACTTCAATGCATGTATTATTTTCAAAGTCCAAAGTTGTTGTTTTTAAGTTTTCAGAAAAAGGAAGATCGGATGCTAAATTATGTTCCACCCTCTCAAAAGAATTGAAATCCAACTCAATTACCATGTTATTAACAACTTCGTTAAGATCGTTATTTTCAATTTCAAAAGTTGTTATTTGAAAATCGTCGAGTTTGGTAAAAGATGGATTATCAGTCGAATCGTCACACGTTCGATTTTGATTATTTTGTTTTTCACGAAAATTCAAGTAGTTTTCAAATACCAAATCCGTGTGATTATCAAAAATTTCGTTCATTTTCTCAACAAAATCAAAGTTATAATTATTAACTTGAGTAGTTTGAAATTGTTGAGAACAAAAATCGTTAATCGCACCATCATTGAAATTATTCCCATTTCCAAAATCATTTGTAAAGTGATTCACATTTCCATTTTGAATTTGAAATTCATTTTGAAGTTCGAAATTGTAATGGCAAGGGTTATGATAAAAATTATTTGAATTTGAATTTGGAATTGAATTTTCAATATTTTGAAAACTTTGACTTGAATTGTTGCACAGATATGAATTACACCATTCATTTATTCTTTGATTTTGTTGTGTGTTCATTTCAAGTAAAGATTCAATTTGTGTTTCAAGAGTTGAAGGTTGATCATTAGTTTGAAAATTATGTGGTGCAAAATCAGAGTTAGTTTGAAAATTTTGAAAGGTTGATGGTGTAAAATCCAAAGTGTCTGGACAATAGTTGTTAAAATATCCATATGAATTTGGTGCAAAATTATATGGATTATATTGATTTTCACAACTATCATAAAATTCATGGCAATAAGGAAATTGAGACATTTTCACAAGAATGATTTTTTTTTAATGAGAAAAGGAAATATTCAAAAAAGAAAATTTGTTTTTTTCTAGATTTTTGATTTTTAAATATTTTTTTAATATATATATGCATGAATCTAATGCAACTATATGAATGCAATTTACTTATTTACAATTCTTCTAAAATTATATAATGACGGTTAGATTAATTTCAACAAAAGATTTCTCAGCCAGTTAACGGACAGGAGTTATCGGTGCATCAAGAATCACTCTAGTAATGCAGCCGAAGGTTTAAGTACCTTCAGAGGAACAACCGATGTAATATTTACGAATCACCGTAATATTTATAAACGATTATTACTCTGTCATAGTCTAGACACCAATAAATAAATCGTCAAAAATTAACCAATTTGTCAAAATATAATGATGTCCTTAAAAAGATAAAAACAAAGCTAAATGAATGCAAAACATAAATTAAATGTGAATAACAATGCAACTACAAATGATTTTTTTTTCGGAATTTTTTATGCAAATGCAAGCACACAACAATGCAATGAAATAAACATAAGGGAGAAGAGAACAATAACAGAGGGTCTGAAAAAAAAAATCGTTCTTAGCGGCAATTTTTTAGCAAGCAAGTAGGCAAATTTTTAGCAAAGCGAAGCAACTCTCTCCTGATTTCCTGCAACCTGAAAAGATTTATATACAAGGAAAGATTGAGAATGATTTTTTTTAAGACAGAAAAAAGAAAGAAAAAAAAAGAAACAAAGAAAAAAAACAAATTAAAGGAAACTTCAAAACTTTATAACCAAAGATTTAAAACTTCCGACAACCAAAATAGCACCAAATGGCCCGCTACCCAAAACGGCCCACTACCCTAAATTGCTAATAACTGGTTCATTCCAAAGCAATATATTTCCAGAAGAAGAAACGACAAATCCTCTTTCAATTGAAAGTCAGCAAGAACCAAATAAATAAATAAATAATTGCGGTGGCTTTCATTGTCCGTAAACAAGAAAATTGAAGAAAGAAATTCTCAAGTCTGTAAACAAGAAAATTGTGGCTTTCCAAGTCAGTACTGAGTTCGATTTTCAGCAATTCGGGGTTGTTCGTGACTTCGTGAATTTGGGGTAGGGTGATTTAGTTGTAGGGGTGAGGAATTTGGGGATTTCTATGTTTCGATTTGACTGTAGGAGGAGTTATGTCGTGGGTGACTCGCGTTTGTGGTGGTGAATTTCTCGGTTTGGGGATTTGCGATGGTTGGGTTTTAGTTGAAGTGCTGGAGTTTTAGATTGACAGTAGAAGTCGGAGTGAACTGGTTGCAAGCCGTGAAGGTGGAGGGTTGGTTGAAAACGTTGATGAGTGGTGACAAGGCAGAAGAATGAGTTGTGAGTATGGGAGGGGTATGTAGCAGTTGGTGGTATATAATGGAGTGGTTGAATGGTTGTCGGAGCTGCGAGAAGGAGAGTGAGCAGGATTTGTTTGTAATCGAGGCTGAAGTGAAAGTTGGAAGACTGGTGATATGGTTGTGTATGTGATCAAGGGTGAACTGAGTGTAAATATATGAGGGGTTAAGAAGAGTGGTTTGATTGATAGTTTGGGGAGCAGGTAGTTTCAGGGTGGTAACGTTTGTTTGTTTGCTGTGAAGTTCGGTGTACTTGAGGTGATCAGTTTGTGGGCTGGTATGTTCAGTTGGAGTTGGGATTAGTGGTGTGTGATGGTGAATGGTGGTTAAGGCTTTGATTTGGTGAATTCGGGGTGAATTTCTGTTTGATTGTGTAGGTGAAAGCTCTTGAATGTTAGTGTGGTTCTGGTCTGAGAAACTTTGGTGATGGCAAGTTGATGTCAAGTTGAAGTATTGCAAAGGAGAATGGTGGAGAGATTTAGGGTGGTGTTGTATTGGCTGAGGGGGACTTCGGTAACAAGAAGGAGGCGATGTGCTGGCCTTCGGTTGATGATGTTCTCAGACTGGATATGTTATAGTAGTGGTTTTGTTGAGGTTTTGAAGAGAGTTTGTTGGTGACTGGAGTTGTGTTTGGGAATTGCGAGGCAATTTTAGAGGAAGGGTTGGTGCAAAATGATGATAACGGGCGAAGCTGCTGATCGGATTAGAAGCATGGAGAACTTGTTGAAAGGAAGGTGGTGCTGATGAAGTGTGTTTGGTTTGTATGGTATGGCTTAGGGGATTTCCGTGGATGCTAAAGAGAGAATTCGGCTTTGCAGAGCCGTGAAGTGGTGATACTTGGCTGTAAATGGATTGGTGAAATGGTTTTAGCAGTTTGGGTACTGTTATGGTTGATAGCGAGGAGTGTATCTGAGACAGGAGTTTGTTAATGAAAGTGTAATTTGTGGTGAATGGTGCTTCTTGGCCTATATGATGAGACGAGGAAGATGGAGTAGCAAGTCGGTTATTGCCGTTTTGAAAGTGGAATATAGGTTGAGGTGGTGACTGAAGTGGTTTGGAAGACAGGAATGTGAATGAAAACAGAATGTGAATGTAAATGAAAACAGAATAAGAGAGACTTGTAAAACTGTGAAACAGAAATTGTAAAACAGCAGCAATTTTTTGTGAACTAGAAAAGCTAAGTTTTTCCTTTTTTTATTCCAGAACTGTATGATGCAAGATTGCAAATCAGAAAATAAAAGGACTAAAACAATGTAGACACTGACTGTACGCAGAGAACAAATAACATAAAATTAGGCTCTAAAACAATGCACATAATACCAGTAAACACAAAATGAAAATGCAAACACAGACAGAAGATGAAACACAGAAGCAGCAAGGGGATGATAGAAAACAGTTTTTTTTTCTAAGACTTAAAACAAAACAAAACAAAAAATGCACAACTAATTACAACAAAACACACACAAATGCAATTTGAACTTGATCAATCAAACACAAGTTTTTTTTTAATAAAAGAAAACAACAAAATAGAAAATAACACACAAAAGAAACACACACACAATCAATCTAAACACACAAAACAAATACTAACCACAAATGAACAAACAAAACACAAAATGCAACACACACAAAATTAATCCGAAGAATAGAACTAAAATCAAATTTCTATCCCCGGCAACGGCGCCAAAAACGTGTTCGTTAAACGATATTTCTATTGAATTAGAAAATCATCACGAATATTGAAATAACCGCAAGTGCACGGCGTACTATTGTAATACGTAGTGAGTGCGAGTCGATCCACAGGGAAAGAAGTGATTTCAATTTTATTCACTCAAATTAAACCAAACTTTGAATTGTTCTAATAAAAACTAATGAAACTAGAAACTAAGTTGAGAGCTAATATGAAATTAGAGAGTAATTTAGAGGTAACTCCACTCTCACATTTATGTTAGTTATCAAACATACAATGTATGACCTCAATAAGTGATATAAATGCAACATTTAAACCACTTATGATTCTCATGAAAATGAAACTAAAGAAAAACTATTCTAAGTATGATCTATGAACTATTGCTAGAACTATAGACCATCAAATTTTGTTCATACTTTCATTTCAAAATCAATAATCACTTAGCAAATATTGATGTAACTTGTGTTTAAATTGAATAAGAATAGATCATTTGCAAATGCAACATAACCAATCAAACCCATATGTATAAACTTACATCAATATTCACTAACATGAATGTAAAGACCCGTAACTTCCCCGTGAAGGAAAGCGCGGATAGTTCGAGAACAAGCCACAACAGAACGCAGACGGAAGAACATTTCATTGTATATTACAACAATCCATCAGATTACAAGAATATATAGAGTATAAATGAATAAATATTACACAGAAATATCAGAGATTTAAATTACATTTAAATACATCGCAGCGGAAAATAATACAATACACAACTAGAAGAGATATACGGATACAAAGCTTTCTGGATATCGTTCCAGCTGTAAACCAGGATCCTGTGAATATGAATCTGCAAAACCAAAACTACTAGCTGCCCGTGTCAAAATAGGGGCACCCAGAGTTTAGGTTAAAACAATAAACTCCCGGTAAGTCATGGCACAGGTGTGAGAACTAAAACAGTTGTAAATCTTTATTTAAAGTTCGTTAAATCAAGGGACCACGCCGTATAACACGGAATGGGTTTCCTCCCAAGAACACCAGTGCATAAACAAACAGCACAATGCTAAATAAAGAAAATGAAGCTATTATAAGACCCAGGTCCCATCACACAATGCAATGCAAGCCGGAGGATAAGGTTTTTACCTTATAATAGCCAAGAATGCTTGATACGTTTAAAGCAAATCATTTGATACTATTATAAGTGCATAGTGTATAAAACAACTTCAAATCATAAGTATCAATCATAGACGGCATAAGCGCCCCATCCCACTATGTCGCCATAATAGGCTCTACAAATAAAACCGCAAATGTCACGTATTTCGAAATTGGATTTCCGTCTGTGAGCCGAGGCAAAAGATAGTCCTCACCGACTTCGAGACTCTCTAGCCTGAGTCTCAGGGCAAGTACTCAGTCAAGCCACTTGGATCGTCAGGGCCGGTCCACCGATGTGGATTAAAATTCCTGAACACTGCGTTTCCCCGCCCTTTGGGGCGTAAATGAGCCAACGAATGGCTCCATCGGACCCGGATCGTCCGATCTAACCGAGGCGCCTCGCAACAGCAACAACCACACAGGTGAAAAGTATATAAATGTCTGGGCTGGTAGGTCACTGACACCACCCTAGCCAGAAGGAAATGCATGCCCTCCCTGAGGTCCTCTCTCGTTTCTGGTTCACAACCGGGGTGTGAGACTCGCGAATCAACGTTACACAAAGCTACTCCACATAGGCCGTGCTTTGATCATCAACCACAAGACTTTGATTTTCAACAGAAGCCTTGATTATTTGCCACTTAGGCATGCCACTTAGGCAATTCACCCTATGCGTTTGATATCCATCAGTATATAACCCCTGAGCTCGTACGTCTCAGAGAAGGGCGTTAAGCAAGAGAATAAATTCTCCGCCGCCAAACAGGTATATATTTAACAGAAATCAATCACACAGACTAAAATCCTACGTCAGACACACAGTCCATTTACAAGTTCGTTCTGGGTCTGAATGAAACCGGAGGCACCTAATACCCCGCATATCCATCGATCTCCAAGTACGTCTGGACGATCACCAACTGTTTCCATCTTCTTGGGTGTACAACCCAATCAAGATCATCAGTAATTATCCAAACGATGTGAAGACCTCCGGTCTTCAACCACCGTCTTCATCTTCAACACCACGTCGAATCAGTTATTCAGAATGGGATAAACCCGGTCTTTCTGAACAACTCGCGTATATATATAATAAACACGTGTTACACAAACACAACATACGCCTCATTCCAATTCAGAATATTCTTTTATTCAAATATTCTTATATTTTGGGAAAGGTTCCCATTAATTTTATCAAAGATATTGTAACAACCCGGAAAATCTGGGCCAGTTTAAAAATTTTTATTTTGGCAATTTTAGCGAATTTAGATTATTTAAAATGAATTATTTTAAATAAAAACGACGAGAAATTTATTTTGAATATAAATCGATCGCATATATTATATACGTCGTCGTTAGAATATAAATAATTATATATAATTATAAATAGAATTGAAAATGGCGCGGTAGTTCGATAATTCGATTTCAAACTTCAATTGAATGTACCGGGTGCAAAACAATCCGGATTTTAGTGAAACAAAAAATAATGGAATCTAATAGTGAATATCTTTCCAACGAATCCGAAAAATCAAGATTTCATATCGGGAAGCAAAAGATATGTCCAGTTGAAAATTCTGAATAGTCGCTATGGAATTCAGGCCCTTAAAAATGGACATTTTGCAAACGACCTCGGATTTCGACGAAACCAGTTTTGTTGGGTCCGCAGTGTCAAGTTTTTGCTAGGTTTCAAATTTCGTAATTTTTCGAATCAATATGTGAGCGTGGCAAAGGAAAACGCGTTTGACCAGTTTCAGTTGATTTTAATCGACTGGAAATTGGCCATTTTTCTAACGGTCTCAGAATTCGACGAAACTAGTTTTGTTAGGACCGTATCGTCAATACGAAGCTAGAAAATATTTTTCCGGAATTTTTCTAGTTCGCATGTGACCCCGGTAATTTGAAATGTACGTTTAAAATTCAATATAGTGATTTAAATGAAAATTCAAAAGGAAACCGATTGTAACGATCAAACCAGCTTGCGATACATATCCCATTGTGTTCGGAATGGGGGTTAAACGCTATGGACGACAGGCGGTGGGCCTCGTTTAGGGGTCGTACGTAAAAGGTCAACTCTTTGCTAAATATAATAATTAAATAATAAAAAAAAAAAAAAAAAAAAAAAAAGAAACTCTTCCCTTCCCTCCTTATCTCCCGCTTGGCCCCCCCTTTTTTTTTATTTCTATTCAGACAAGAGAAAAGAAAAAAAAAAAAAACAACAAAACCTAAATCGCCAGCCCCCCCCCCGCGCACGAACTCCGACGAAGCCCCCCCTGGAGCGCCGCCGCCCCCCTCAAGACCGCACCACCGATCGAAGACCCAAGCCGCCTCCATCGCTCGAAGCATCGCCTCCCAGTTCGACGCTGAAGCCGCCGCCCTCGAGAAGCCTTGCCGCCGCCGATCTGCGAGAAACCCCCCCCCCCTCGGTACGTTTTCTTTCATTTTATTTTTTTAGTTTATTTTTGTTTTAAATTTTGATTTTAAAACATTTAAGAACTGATTTTGAAAATGATTTTTAAACTGTTTTTATAAAAGAACTTTAAAACTGAATTTTTAAAAGTATTTTAAAACTGAACTGAATTTTCTAAAAGAATAAAACTGCATTTTCTAAAAGAATAAAACTGCATTTTCTAAAAGAATAAAACTGTTTTTGAAATAAAAAAATAGAAAACTGATTTTATAAGCAAATAATAAACTGATTTTAAAAGCATAATAAAAACTGATTTTTATATGAAATTAAAACTGGGTTTTCTTATTAGGGAAAAAAAAGAAAAAAACTGATTTTATTTTGAACTTTAAAATAGGAAAAAGGTTTAATCTTTTAGTAGAAAAAGATTTGAACTTGCACAAATAAAAATCATATTTTTATATGTTGAAAGTCGAAATAAAAATCATATTTTTATATGTTGAAAAATCATATTTTTATATGTTGAAAGCAAAAGTAAAAATCATATTTTTATATATTGAAAGCGAAGTCAAAATCATATTTTTATATATTGAAAGCGAAGTCAAAATCATATTTTTATATATTGAAAGCGAAGTCAAAATTCGATTTTTATATATTGAAAGCGAAGTCAAAATTCGATTTTTATATATTGAATAGCGACGTCAAAATTCAATTTTTATATATTGAATAACATAGTAAAAATTCGATTTTTACGTATGTAGTGAAAGCAGCAACGAAGGTGACAAAGAGGCGAAACGACGAAGACTTCTGCAAATGAAGAGCCGTGGAGCTAGGATAGCTATATGTGAGAATTTCTCACCTTTCAATTTATTTTCTAGTTATATATATATACTAGGATGCAGACGGTGCTTAGTAGCACCCGACACCCGTCCACAGACCATGGACTTGTTTGTTTGGCTGTTTGGTTATTGATTGTGATATTGGTTTGAATGTGGTTTGTGGTGTGGAAAATCGAATCGATAAATTGGTTAGGAGTAGACGTGCGCCGTTATAAGGCGAAGGAGTAAGGCTAGGTTAGACCCTTACTCCAAATTTTGTGGTTTGCAAAATGAAATTGATTTGATTGATGAGTGAATGGCGTGGGCCTTCACTAGACCGGGGATAAGGCTAGGCCTTGTCCCGTTTCTAGTATCGTGCCGTTATGCCGCCGAAATTTTCTAAAATAAGTTAGAAAAATAAAATTAGCATTTTATTTAACGAATGAACTGAATATAAATTCATATGTTAAAATAAAATGTGTTATCGTTAAAAATATAATTTTTAACGTGAATGTGAATAAATAAATATTCATTTACAAACCAGACGGTTTGTTTATGTACACCTATTTGAATGACGTTGATTGGGTCGATAAATTTTACACATCGCCTAACTGCACAAATAAAATATGTGTTTGATTGTTTGAAACCCCACACGGGTGTTAGGATGAAATTTGAAGTTCACTCATCCTGATTTATTAAATATGTCGATCGATTGATTGACAAGCTGCTATAAGCGTTAAATGTCTATATTTGATGCTTATACAGTGTAGTGCACTTTGGTTGATGGTTGATTATTCATCGTTGTTGATATATACATGTGTTGTAGAAAATCCATATAATTAACATTATATGGTAATTGATTGGGCCTCATTCCAGTTTCGAGAAAAATAGAAATATTTGAAATAGAAATATTTGAAATAGAAATATTTGAAATAGAAATATTTGAAATAGAAATATTTGAAATAGAAATATTTGAAATAGAAATATTTGAAATAGAAATATTTGAAATAGAATATTTGAAAATAGAAATATGTGAAGCCGTGAGGATTAGATTGACGCCATTTTGACGTGAACGATATTTATATCGATTTTATTCATTTTAAAATGAATATTGAAACGTGATTTCGAAATCGAATATTTTGAAATGAATTGAATTGAAAACGATTTCGAAATGAATTGAATTGAAAACGATTTCGAAATGAATTGAATTGAAAACGATTTCGAAATGAATTGAATTGAAAACGATTTCGAAATGAATTGAATTGAAAACGATTTCGAAATGAATTGAATTGAAAACGATTTCGAAATGAATTGAATTGAAAACGATTTCGAAATGAATTGAATTGAAAACGATTTCGAAATGAATTGAATTGAAAACGATTTCGAAATGAATTGAATTGAAAACGATTTCGAAATAAATTGAATTGAAAACGATTTCGAAATGAATTGAATTGAAAACGATTTCGAAATAAATTGAATTGAAAACGATTTCGAAATGAATTGAATTGAAAACGATTTCGAAATAAATTGAATTGAAAACGATTTCGAAATGAATTGAAAACGAATTCAAATTGAATTGAAAGCGATTTCGAAATAAATTGAATTGAAAACGATTTCGAAATGAATTGAATTGAAAACGATTTCGAAATGAATTGAATTGAAAACGATTTCGAAATGAATTGAATTGAAAACGATTTCGAAATGAATTGAATTTTAAAACGATTTCGAAATGAATTGAATTGAAAACGAATTCAAATGGAATTGAAAGCGAATTGAAATGAATTCAAATTGAATTGAAATTTGAATTGAATAGAAATGAATTTTGAAACGAATTTATAAAGAAGAATTCAATTTTGATTTGAATTGAAAAGGAAGTTGAAATTGCTTTTGAAACGAATTTAAAACCATTTATATAATTCGTTTTAAATAGTAATCGACGAAATATATATTATATATATTATATATATAATATAATGGCCTGAATAGAACGCGCCGCGCTGCGGCAGTTCGCGAATTTCGATCATTTGTTTCAAACGGACATTACGGGAGATCCGACCGTCGGATTCTCCTAAAACCGGAACCGTTGGGTTCGTATCGAAAAGAGCTTTCTAATGAATGTTAGAAATTTGAAATCTAACGGTTGGATTTGGAGATACGTCCAAATCAAATTCGAAAAAGGTCGCTGTAAGTGCAGTTCGATGGCCGTTAATGGAAATCGACCGTACGGGCCTTGATAAAATTATTAAAAATAGTAATAATTTGTGTAAAATCATAAGAAATGATTTGTGAAAGTTTGGGATGAAAAACTCCATATTTGAAAAGATAAAAATAGATTTTTATCGAAATGAACTAGTTTTGAACTAGAATTATAATTCTATTTATTTTTAAATAAATAAATTGAATTTGAAATGGTTTTGAAAATAACCAAAATTTCCAATGATTGCATTGGAGTGGATTTGAATCGAAATTGTCTTCGGAATATTTCGATGTTGGAATTCGTGATATTACAGGTGTTGTTATGGAAATTTGAAAGATATATATGTATATCGTTATTTCCAATACGACATTTGTTAATCGTAGAATTTGATATTGAATATAGGCCGATATAGTTTCTATTCAGAGCCTTGTATTGAATATCGAATGTGATTTGGGTTTGTCGTGAATGGTGTCTTCACTAACACTGTTCTTGAACCCAGTTGAGAAAAGATTAAATCTTTTTATTTAGATTTAATGAAGTGTACCAATTAAATGATATTTAATTGGAATTGAATTGATATTGATTTTTGGGTTTATCGTGAACAGTGTTTTAAATAACACTTGTTCTTTAACCCGATAATTAATGGGATGTGACTTTGGGTTTATCGTGAACCGTGTTTTAAATGACACTGATTCTTTAACCCAGTCACAGATTAAAACTAAGTGGAGTTTTAATGAATCTTTAATTAGATTGAAAAGATCGAGAATGGAGTATCACCAGTTTTGCTCCAGGCGATAGTTAAATCTTTAATTAGATTTGAATGTGAAATTTAGAAACTAACTGGCGGTTAGCCAAGCAGAATGGTTTTCTGGATATTGATCTGATGTTGGTTTCGGCCTTCGGGGTTAATATTTGGGGAGTTATTCTCTTGATTAATTTACGGTTAGTGACTAATGAATTGGAATGAGGCGTATGTTGTGTTTGTGTAACACTTACTTAAAATATACGCGAGTTATTCGGAAAGACCGGGTTTATCCCATTCTGAATAACTGATACGACGATAAGTCGAAGATGAAGACGATGGTCGAAGACCGGAAGTCTTCACGTCGTTTGGGTGATAACTGATGATCTTGATTGGGCTGTACACCCAAGAAGATGGAAACAGTTAGTGATCGTCCAGACGTACTTGGAGATCGATGGATATGCGGGGTACTAGGTGCCTCCGGTTTCGTTCAGACCCAGAACGGACTTGTAAATGGACTGTGTGTCTGACATCGGATTTCATTCTGTGTGACTGATATCGGTTGCATAGGATGGTTTGCCTGTGTGGCATGCTAAGATGCAAATGATCAAGGCTTCTGTTGAAAAGCAAAGTCTTGTGGTGATGATCAAAGCACGGCCTTTGTGGCGTAGCTTTGTGTAACGTTTACCTCGCGTGTTTCACACCAGGTATGAACCAAAAACGGGAGACGGACCTCAGGGAGGACTTGCGTTTCTTTCTAGCTAGAAGTGGCGTCAGTGGTTTTACACGCCCTGACGAGTTTGACTTATGTGGTTGTTGCTGTTGCGAGGCGCCTCGGTTATATCGGTTTCGGCCGAATGCATTCTGGTCGGCTGACGGACCAGACTTACACCCCATAGGGTGGGGAGACGTATTGTTCAGGCATAATAATCCACTCCGTGTGGACCGGCCCTGACGATCCAAGGCTTGCCTGCGCGCTTGCCTGAGACATGGGCTAGATTGTCTCGAATCGGTTGAGGACTATCTTTTGCCTCGGTTCATAGATGGAAACCCAATTTCCAAATACGAGACTTTGCGGTTTTGATTGTATATCCTATATATGGCGACATAGTGGGATGGGGCGCTCATGCCGCCTATGATTGATACTTATGATTTGAAGTGTTTTATATACTATGCACTTATAATAGTATCAAATGATTTGTTTTAAACGTATCAAGCATTCTTTGGCTGTTATAAGGGAAAACCCTATCCTCGACTGCGTTGCATTGTGTGATGGGACCTGGGTCTTATAACAGCTTCATTTTTCTTTATTTAGCATTGCGCTGTTGGTTTTATGCACTGGTATTCTTGGGAGGAAACCCGTTCCGTGTTATACGGCGTGGTCCCTTGATTTACCTAATGATTTGAAATAAAGATTAATAACTGTTTTAGTTCTCACACCAGTCACATGACTGACCTGGAGTTTATTGTTTTAACCTAAACTCTGGGTGCCCCTATTTTCGACACGGGCAGCTAGTAGTTTTGGTTTTGCAGATTTATATTCACAGGATCCTGGTTTACAGCTGGAACGATATCCGGAAAGCTTTGTATCCGTATATCTCATTCTAGTTGTGTATTGTATTATTTTCCGCTGCTATGTATTTAAATGTAATTTAAATCTCTGATATTTCTGTGTAATATTCATTTATACTCTGTATATTCTTGTAATCTGATGCATTGTTGTAATATACAATGAAATGTTCTTCTGTATGCGTTCTGTTTTGTCGTGTTCTCAAACGATAGGGCGTTTCGAACGGTCTGGGTCGGTTTAGCGACTGGTTCGGACCGAGCGAAGTTCCTTGCCGTCACATTTGGTATCAGAGCTTTGGTTTACAAAGCTCAGAGAACAAGGCACATTAGAACCATACGAAAGAATTCATCAGATATTGGATTAGCAATATCCAATGGAATGACTCGTTAGAGATAGGATCAGTAGTATCCTAGAACGGGTGTGAAGAGTATATTTTTCAAATGAAAACATTTTGTTTTGAAAATTTAAATCAACTATTCGTATTTGATTATTTGTTTATATTGATTTTGGGCAATTCAGTATATAAAGAATTTGCATATACGCCTTGCAAACGTATATTCAAAGTTTTAATATACTGGATAGATATGGAATCACATTCTAGTCGCCCGGAGATGGTACTGATGATTGTCATGACATCATCCGTATTTATATTCGTGTTTCGAATGTGTGATTTTCTATATATTTCCATTGGACTGGTGTGAGAACCAAAATTAGATAGGGCTTATTGTTGTGATTTGGCATCAAAAATCTGATTTTTGTATATGTATCAAAATTATGAATTTGATAATCTAATTCACTAATTGATTGATGTTTGGGTTGTTTGTTTATTTGGTTGCTAAATTTTAACCATTTTGCCTAATTCAACCAAATATTGAATTGTATTGGAATTTGGTCGCATCTACTTGCATATACATGTATATCATTGAACAGGTCATAGCAAGGAGGCTAGAGCCAGAGAATAAAATTTGTTTGCCCGACAAATAGGTACATGTTTACTACATAATTTCCTGTTTTGTTTGGGTGATGATGATTTTGTGAGCCTATTGGCTAGCCGTTTGGCTTTTTCTTTTTCTTTTTGAGATCTGAAGGACCGGGGAAGCTATTTGAAATTCCCCGATGCCCCCGGTGCAGGGGAGGTTATGGCGAAATTTTTCAAAAATTTAGGGTGTTAGCCAAATTTTTGAAATTTTGAAAATTCTCAGAAACTGAAAAGTTGGAGAATGGAAGCCAGATCGAGCGTAGAGTTGAATTATCAAACCACTTTCGACTTTGTTCCTTTTCGGGGACGAAAAGTTTTAAGTGGGGGAGATTGTAACAACCCGGAAAATCTGGGCCAGTTTAAAAATTTTTATTTTGGCAATTTTAGCGAATTTAGATTATTTAAAATGAATTATTTTAAATAAAAACGACGAGAAATTTATTTTGAATATAAATCGATCGCATATATTATATACGTCGTCGTTAGAATATAAATAATTATATATAATTATAAATAGAATTGAAAATGGCGCGGTAGTTCGATAATTCGATTTCAAACTTCAATTGAATGTACCGGGTGCAAAACAATCCGGATTTTAGTGAAACAAAAAATAATGGAATCTAATAGTGAATATCTTTCCAACGAATCCGAAAAATCAAGATTTCATATCGGGAAGCAAAAGATATGTCCAGTTGAAAATTCTGAATAGTCGCTATGGAATTCAGGCCCTTAAAAATGGACATTTTGCAAACGACCTCGGATTTCGACGAAACCAGTTTTGTTGGGTCCGCAGTGTCAAGTTTTTGCTAGGTTTCAAATTTCGTAATTTTTCGAATCAATATGTGAGCGTGGCAAAGGAAAACGCGTTTGACCAGTTTCAGTTGATTTTAATCGACTGGAAATTGGCCATTTTTCTAACGGTCTCAGAATTCGACGAAACTAGTTTTGTTAGGACCGTATCGTCAATACGAAGCTAGAAAATATTTTTCCGGAATTTTTCTAGTTCGCATGTGACCCCGGTAATTTGAAATGTACGTTTAAAATTCAATATAGTGATTTAAATGAAAATTCAAAAGGAAACCGATTGTAACGATCAAACCAGCTTGCGATACATATCCCATTGTGTTCGGAATGGGGGTTAAACGCTATGGACGACAGGCGGTGGGCCTCGTTTAGGGGTCGTACGTAAAAGGTCAACTCTTTGCTAAATATAATAATTAAATAATAAAAAAAAAAAAAAAAAAAAAAAAAGAAACTCTTCCCTTCCCTCCTTATCTCCCGCTTGGCCCCCCCTTTTTTTTTATTTCTATTCAGACAAGAGAAAAGAAAAAAAAAAAAAACAACAAAACCTAAATCGCCAGCCCCCCCCCGCGCACGAACTCCGACGAAGCCCCCCCTGGAGCGCCGCCGCCCCCCTCAAGACCGCACCACCGATCGAAGACCCAAGCCGCCTCCATCGCTCGAAGCATCGCCTCCCAGTTCGACGCTGAAGCCGCCGCCCTCGAGAAGCCTTGCCGCCGCCGATCTGCGAGAAACCCCCCCCCCCTCGGTACGTTTTCTTTCATTTTATTTTTTTAGTTTATTTTTGTTTTAAATTTTGATTTTAAAACATTTAAGAACTGATTTTGAAAATGATTTTTAAACTGTTTTTATAAAAGAACTTTAAAACTGAATTTTTAAAAGTATTTTAAAACTGAACTGAATTTTCTAAAAGAATAAAACTGCATTTTCTAAAAGAATAAAACTGCATTTTCTAAAAGAATAAAACTGTTTTTGAAATAAAAAAATAGAAAACTGATTTTATAAGCAAATAATAAACTGATTTTAAAAGCATAATAAAAACTGATTTTTATATGAAATTAAAACTGGGTTTTCTTATTAGGGAAAAAAAAGAAAAAAACTGATTTTATTTTGAACTTTAAAATAGGAAAAAGGTTTAATCTTTTAGTAGAAAAAGATTTGAACTTGCACAAATAAAAATCATATTTTTATATGTTGAAAGTCGAAATAAAAATCATATTTTTATATGTTGAAAAATCATATTTTTATATGTTGAAAGCAAAAGTAAAAATCATATTTTTATATATTGAAAGCGAAGTCAAAATCATATTTTTATATATTGAAAGCGAAGTCAAAATCATATTTTTATATATTGAAAGCGAAGTCAAAATTCGATTTTTATATATTGAAAGCGAAGTCAAAATTCGATTTTTATATATTGAATAGCGACGTCAAAATTCAATTTTTATATATTGAATAACATAGTAAAAATTCGATTTTTACGTATGTAGTGAAAGCAGCAACGAAGGTGACAAAGAGGCGAAACGACGAAGACTTCTGCAAATGAAGAGCCGTGGAGCTAGGATAGCTATATGTGAGAATTTCTCACCTTTCAATTTATTTTCTAGTTATATATATATACTAGGATGCAGACGGTGCTTAGTAGCACCCGACACCCGTCCACAGACCATGGACTTGTTTGTTTGGCTGTTTGGTTATTGATTGTGATATTGGTTTGAATGTGGTTTGTGGTGTGGAAAATCGAATCGATAAATTGGTTAGGAGTAGACGTGCGCCGTTATAAGGCGAAGGAGTAAGGCTAGGTTAGACCCTTACTCCAAATTTTGTGGTTTGCAAAATGAAATTGATTTGATTGATGAGTGAATGGCGTGGGCCTTCACTAGACCGGGGATAAGGCTAGGCCTTGTCCCGTTTCTAGTATCGTGCCGTTATGCCGCCGAAATTTTCTAAAATAAGTTAGAAAAATAAAATTAGCATTTTATTTAACGAATGAACTGAATATAAATTCATATGTTAAAATAAAATGTGTTATCGTTAAAAATATAATTTTTAACGTGAATGTGAATAAATAAATATTCATTTACAAACCAGACGGTTTGTTTATGTACACCTATTTGAATGACGTTGATTGGGTCGATAAATTTTACACATCGCCTAACTGCACAAATAAAATATGTGTTTGATTGTTTGAAACCCCACACGGGTGTTAGGATGAAATTTGAAGTTCACTCATCCTGATTTATTAAATATGTCGATCGATTGATTGACAAGCTGCTATAAGCGTTAAATGTCTATATTTGATGCTTATACAGTGTAGTGCACTTTGGTTGATGGTTGATTATTCATCGTTGTTGATATATACATGTGTTGTAGAAAATCCATATAATTAACATTATATGGTAATTGATTGGGCCTCATTCCAGTTTCGAGAAAAATAGAAATATTTGAAATAGAAATATTTGAAATAGAAATATTTGAAATAGAAATATTTGAAATAGAAATATTTGAAATAGAAATATTTGAAATAGAAATATTTGAAATAGAAATATTTGAAATAGAATATTTGAAAATAGAAATATGTGAAGCCGTGAGGATTAGATTGACGCCATTTTGACGTGAACGATATTTATATCGATTTTATTCATTTTAAAATGAATATTGAAACGTGATTTCGAAATCGAATATTTTGAAATGAATTGAATTGAAAACGATTTCGAAATGAATTGAATTGAAAACGATTTCGAAATGAATTGAATTGAAAACGATTTCGAAATGAATTGAATTGAAAACGATTTCGAAATGAATTGAATTGAAAACGATTTCGAAATGAATTGAATTGAAAACGATTTCGAAATGAATTGAATTGAAAACGATTTCGAAATGAATTGAATTGAAAACGATTTCGAAATGAATTGAATTGAAAACGATTTCGAAATGAATTGAATTGAAAACGATTTCGAAATAAATTGAATTGAAAACGATTTCGAAATGAATTGAATTGAAAACGATTTCGAAATAAATTGAATTGAAAACGATTTCGAAATGAATTGAATTGAAAACGATTTCGAAATAAATTGAATTGAAAACGATTTCGAAATGAATTGAAAACGAATTCAAATTGAATTGAAAGCGATTTCGAAATAAATTGAATTGAAAACGATTTCGAAATGAATTGAATTGAAAACGATTTCGAAATGAATTGAATTGAAAACGATTTCGAAATGAATTGAATTGAAAACGATTTCGAAATGAATTGAATTTTAAAACGATTTCGAAATGAATTGAATTGAAAACGAATTCAAATGGAATTGAAAGCGAATTGAAATGAATTCAAATTGAATTGAAATTTGAATTGAATAGAAATGAATTTTGAAACGAATTTATAAAGAAGAATTCAATTTTGATTTGAATTGAAAAGGAAGTTGAAATTGCTTTTGAAACGAATTTAAAACCATTTATATAATTCGTTTTAAATAGTAATCGACGAAATATATATTATATATATTATATATATAATATAATGGCCTGAATAGAACGCGCCGCGCTGCGGCAGTTCGCGAATTTCGATCATTTGTTTCAAACGGACATTACGGGAGATCCGACCGTCGGATTCTCCTAAAACCGGAACCGTTGGGTTCGTATCGAAAAGAGCTTTCTAATGAATGTTAGAAATTTGAAATCTAACGGTTGGATTTGGAGATACGTCCAAATCAAATTCGAAAAAGGTCGCTGTAAGTGCAGTTCGATGGCCGTTAATGGAAATCGACCGTACGGGCCTTGATAAAATTATTAAAAATAGTAATAATTTGTGTAAAATCATAAGAAATGATTTGTGAAAGTTTGGGATGAAAAACTCCATATTTGAAAAGATAAAAATAGATTTTTATCGAAATGAACTAGTTTTGAACTAGAATTATAATTCTATTTATTTTTAAATAAATAAATTGAATTTGAAATGGTTTTGAAAATAACCAAAATTTCCAATGATTGCATTGGAGTGGATTTGAATCGAAATTGTCTTCGGAATATTTCGATGTTGGAATTCGTGATATTACAGGTGTTGTTATGGAAATTTGAAAGATATATATGTATATCGTTATTTCCAATACGACATTTGTTAATCGTAGAATTTGATATTGAATATAGGCCGATATAGTTTCTATTCAGAGCCTTGTATTGAATATCGAATGTGATTTGGGTTTGTCGTGAATGGTGTCTTCACTAACACTGTTCTTGAACCCAGTTGAGAAAAGATTAAATCTTTTTATTTAGATTTAATGAAGTGTACCAATTAAATGATATTTAATTGGAATTGAATTGATATTGATTTTTGGGTTTATCGTGAACAGTGTTTTAAATAACACTTGTTCTTTAACCCGATAATTAATGGGATGTGACTTTGGGTTTATCGTGAACCGTGTTTTAAATGACACTGATTCTTTAACCCAGTCACAGATTAAAACTAAGTGGAGTTTTAATGAATCTTTAATTAGATTGAAAAGATCGAGAATGGAGTATCACCAGTTTTGCTCCAGGCGATAGTTAAATCTTTAATTAGATTTGAATGTGAAATTTAGAAACTAACTGGCGGTTAGCCAAGCAGAATGGTTTTCTGGATATTGATCTGATGTTGGTTTCGGCCTTCGGGGTTAATATTTGGGGAGTTATTCTCTTGATTAATTTACGGTTAGTGACTAATGAATTGGAATGAGGCGTATGTTGTGTTTGTGTAACACTTACTTAAAATATACGCGAGTTATTCGGAAAGACCGGGTTTATCCCATTCTGAATAACTGATACGACGATAAGTCGAAGATGAAGACGATGGTCGAAGACCGGAAGTCTTCACGTCGTTTGGGTGATAACTGATGATCTTGATTGGGCTGTACACCCAAGAAGATGGAAACAGTTAGTGATCGTCCAGACGTACTTGGAGATCGATGGATATGCGGGGTACTAGGTGCCTCCGGTTTCGTTCAGACCCAGAACGGACTTGTAAATGGACTGTGTGTCTGACATCGGATTTCATTCTGTGTGACTGATATCGGTTGCATAGGATGGTTTGCCTGTGTGGCATGCTAAGATGCAAATGATCAAGGCTTCTGTTGAAAAGCAAAGTCTTGTGGTGATGATCAAAGCACGGCCTTTGTGGCGTAGCTTTGTGTAACGTTTACCTCGCGTGTTTCACACCAGGTATGAACCAAAAACGGGAGACGGACCTCAGGGAGGACTTGCGTTTCTTTCTAGCTAGAAGTGGCGTCAGTGGTTTTACACGCCCTGACGAGTTTGACTTATGTGGTTGTTGCTGTTGCGAGGCGCCTCGGTTATATCGGTTTCGGCCGAATGCATTCTGGTCGGCTGACGGACCAGACTTACACCCCATAGGGTGGGGAGACGTATTGTTCAGGCATAATAATCCACTCCGTGTGGACCGGCCCTGACGATCCAAGGCTTGCCTGCGCGCTTGCCTGAGACATGGGCTAGATTGTCTCGAATCGGTTGAGGACTATCTTTTGCCTCGGTTCATAGATGGAAACCCAATTTCCAAATACGAGACTTTGCGGTTTTGATTGTATATCCTATATATGGCGACATAGTGGGATGGGGCGCTCATGCCGCCTATGATTGATACTTATGATTTGAAGTGTTTTATATACTATGCACTTATAATAGTATCAAATGATTTGTTTTAAACGTATCAAGCATTCTTTGGCTGTTATAAGGGAAAACCCTATCCTCGACTGCGTTGCATTGTGTGATGGGACCTGGGTCTTATAACAGCTTCATTTTTCTTTATTTAGCATTGCGCTGTTGGTTTTATGCACTGGTATTCTTGGGAGGAAACCCGTTCCGTGTTATACGGCGTGGTCCCTTGATTTACCTAATGATTTGAAATAAAGATTAATAACTGTTTTAGTTCTCACACCAGTCACATGACTGACCTGGAGTTTATTGTTTTAACCTAAACTCTGGGTGCCCCTATTTTCGACACGGGCAGCTAGTAGTTTTGGTTTTGCAGATTTATATTCACAGGATCCTGGTTTACAGCTGGAACGATATCCGGAAAGCTTTGTATCCGTATATCTCATTCTAGTTGTGTATTGTATTATTTTCCGCTGCTATGTATTTAAATGTAATTTAAATCTCTGATATTTCTGTGTAATATTCATTTATACTCTGTATATTCTTGTAATCTGATGCATTGTTGTAATATACAATGAAATGTTCTTCTGTATGCGTTCTGTTTTGTCGTGTTCTCAAACGATAGGGCGTTTCGAACGGTCTGGGTCGGTTTAGCGACTGGTTCGGACCGAGCGAAGTTCCTTGCCGTCACAGATAAATTCTTTAAATTTATTCTTTAATCTCCTTTGAATATCAATTCAAACTAGTCGGGATTAGCGAACCACACCGAAGTAATCATTTATTTTAATTTCCCAATCCCAACCTATTCATCCCATGAAGTAAAACTGGTCATACTTCATATCTAACACCACGGTGTTATCGGTAAATTCAATTACCATTTCACGTTCAAATCTAATTAAAGATTTAACTATCGCATGGAGTAAAACTGGTGATACTCCATTCTAACACCTTTTCAATCTAATTAAAGATTCATTAAAACTCCACTTAGTTTTAATCTTTAACTGGGTTAAAGAATCAGTGTCATTCAAAACACGGTTTACGATAAACCCAAAATCACATTCCATTAATTATCGTGTTAAAGAACAAGTGTTATTTGAAACACTGTTCACGATAAACCCAAAAATCAATACCAATTCAATTCCAATTAAATATTATTTAATTGGTACACTTCATTAAATCTAAATAAAAAGATTTAATCTTTCCTCAATTGGGTTCAAGAACAGTGTTAACATAGACACCATTCACAATAAACCCAAATCACATTTGATATTAAATACAAGGCTCTGAATAGAAAATATATCGGCTTATATTCAATATCAAATTCTACGACCAACAGATATCGTATTGGAAATAACGATATATATATATATATATATATATATATATATATATATATCTTTCAAATTTCCATAACAACATCTGTATAATCACGAAATCCAACATCG
Source organism: Allium sativum (assembly GCA_030737875.1). Lineage (NCBI taxonomy): Eukaryota > Viridiplantae > Streptophyta > Magnoliopsida > Asparagales > Amaryllidaceae > Allium > Allium sativum. The sequence continues at coordinate 1,012,779,975 of CM060913.1, forward strand.
AAATATTCCGAAGACAATTTCGATTCAAATCCATTCCAATGCAATCATTGGAAATTCTGGTTATTTTCAAAACCATTTCAAATTCAATTTATTTATTTAAAAATAAATAGAATTATAATTCTAGTTCAAAACTAGTTCATTTCGATAAAAATCTATTTTTATCTTTTCAAATATGGAGTTTTTCATCCCAATTCTTCCCAAATCATTTCTTATGATTTTACACAAATTATTACTATTTTTAATAATTTTATTAAGGCCCGTATAGTCGATTTCCATCAACGGCCATCGAACTGCACTTACAGCGACCTTTTTCAAATTTGATTTGGACATAATTCCAAATCCAACTGTTAGATTTCTAATTTCTAATATTTGTTAGAAAGCCCTTTTCGATACGAACCCAACGGTTCCGGTTTTAGGAGAATCCGACGGTCAGATCTCCCGCAATATCCATTCGAAGTCAATGGTCGAAATTCGCGAACTGCCGCGGCGCGACGCGTTCTATTCAGGCCGTTATATTATATATATAATATATACTTCGTTGATTTCCTTTCAAAGCGTGCTTTATAAATCATTTTAAATTCATTTTCAAAACGGTTTTAACTTCATATTCAATTTCAAATCAAAATTGAATATTCCAATCTAAATTCGTTTTAAATTCATTTCGAATCGATTTCAATTCGAATTCATTTGTATTCAATTTAAATTCGAATTCATTTCTATTCAATTTCAATTCGAATTCATTTCTATTCAGTTTCAGTTCGAATTTCAATTCTTTTCAAAATATCATATTTTGAAATCACTTTCGATATTCATTATAAAATGAATAAAATCGATATAAATATCGTTCACGTCAAAATGGCATCAATCAAATCAACACGGCTTCATATATTTCTATTTCCAAATATTTGATTTCAAATATTTCTACTTCAAATATTTCTATTCAAAACTGGAATGAAGCCCAATCAATTACCATATAATGTTAATTATATGAATTTTCTACAACACATGTATACAATAACAACGATGAATAATCAACCACCATCCAAAGTGCATTCTACACTATATAAGCATCAAATATAAATATTCAACGCATATAACAGTCTGTCAATTAATCAATCGACATACAACTAAACAATCGGGATTAGTGTACGTCAAATATCATCCCAATACCCGTGTGGGATTTCAAACAATCAAACACAGATTTTATTTGTGCAGTTGGGCGATGTGTAAAATTTTATCGTCCCAATCAATATCAATCAAATGTGTGTATATAAACAAACCGTTCGGTTTGTTTATTTTTATTTCATTTCATATACACGTTAAAAATTCTATTTTTAACTATAAAATATTTTTAACTATATAAATATTTTATTTCATTTCATAACACATCACACAATCAACTACACATCAACATCAAACAAACAAGCATACAAGTCGTCCATGGTCTGTGGACGACGGGTGTCGGGTGCTACTAAACACCGTCTACATCCTAGTATATATTTTAACTAGAAAACAAAATTAAAAGGTGAGAAGTTCTCACCAAAGCTATCCCAACTCCACGACACTTCAAATGTAAGAAATCTTCACCTTTTCGCCTTTTGTCACTTTCGTTGTCTGCTTTCACTACATATATAAAAATCACATTTTTATACCGCTATTCAATATATAAAAATCGATTTTTTACTTCGCTATTCAATATATAAAAATCGAATTTTTACTTTGCTATTCAATATATAAAAATCGAATTTTTACTTCGCTATTCAATATATAAAAATCGAATTTTTACTTTGCTATTCAATATATAAAAATCGAATTTTTACTTCGCTATTCAATATATAAAAATCGAATTTTTACTTCCCTATTCAATATATAAAAATCGAATTTTTACTTTGCTATTCAATATATAAAAATCGAATTTTTACTTTGCTATTCAATATATAAAAATCGAATTTTTACTTCGCTATTCAGTATATAAAAATCTCGCCTTTTCAATTATAAAGATTTCGCCTTTTCAATTATAATGATTTCGCCTTTTCAATTATAAAGATTTCGCCCTTTTAAAAATAAATATTTCGCCTTTTTTTAAAATAAATATTTCGCCTTTTCAAAAATAAATATTTCGCTATGCTATATCTATTAAGATGATATTTTTACTATCTATATAATATGAAAATCGTGTTTTTATACTTTCCGTACTATAAAAATCATATTTTTACATTGCTACTACTATAAAGATCACATCTTTATTACTCTACATTATATAAAATCATATTTTTATTCTTCATACTATATAAAAATCATATTTTCTTCGCATATATATATATACATATATATAAAAACAGATTTTTATTGGTTAGATAACCTAAAGTAAAACTGAAATAAAAATAAAACAAATAAGAAAACAAAATATACTCACCGATTAAAGGAGGGGGAGAAGGGGCGTTCGATTTTGGGGGAATTGGGGGTCGTGGATGCGGAGGAGAAGAGAGGAGGAAGAGGAGAGGAAGGCGGCGGAGCTCGGGGGGGGGGGGGGGGGGAGCGGCGGTGGCTGCGTCTGGCAAGTTGGGGAGGGTTGCGGTGGGTTTAGGGGGGCGCGAGGTGGGTTCATGATGGAGGAGGGAGGGTGCTCAGAAGTAGGCGGAGCGGAGGGGAGAAGGGCGACGGTCCCCCCCGGTGGCGGCGCCGTCGACGAAGAGGAAGAGGGGGGGCGATTTGGTTTTTTCTTTTTCTTTTTCCTTTCGATCGAATGATTTTGAACGGGGGGGGGGGGGGGGGGGGGCAGAGGAGTTAAAAGGAAGAGGGAAGTTTATATTATTATTTTTTATTAATTAAATTTCCATAAATTTGACTTTTTCATACGACATCTAAACAAGGCCCACCGCCTGTCGTCCATAGCGTTTCACCCCTATTCCGAACACAATGGGATATGTATCGTAAGCTGATTCGACCGTTTCAATCAGTTTCCGTTAAAATCAAAATATAACTCTATATATTGAATTTGAACGTGCATTTTAATTTACTAGTGTCACATACTAACTCTAAAAATTCCAGAAAAATATTTTCTAGCTTCGTATCGACGATACGGTCCAAACAAAACTAGTTTCATCGAATTCTAAGACCGTTGGAAAAATGGCCATGTTCCAGTCGTTTAAAATCAACTGAAACTGGTCAAACGCGTTTTCCTTTGCCACGCTCACATATTGATTCGAAAAATTATGAAATTTGGAATCTAACAATAATCTGACATCACGGATCCAACAAAAGTGGTTTCGTTGAAATCCGAGGTCGTTTGCAAAATGGCTATTTTTAAGGGCCTGAATTCCATAGCGACCATTCAGAATTTTCAACTGGACATATCTTTTGATTCCCATTATGAAATTTCGATTTTTTGGATTCGTTGGAAAGGTATTCTCAATTAGATCCTAATATTTTTGGTTTCGCTAAAAACCGCTTTGTTTTGCACCCGGTACATTCAATTGAAGTTTGAAATCGAATTATCGAACTACCACGCCATTTTCACTTCTATTTATAATTATATATAATTATTTATATTCTAACGACGACGTATATAATATATACGTTCGAATTCTATTCAAAATAAATTTCTCGTCGATATTATTTAAAATAATTCATTTTAAATATTCAAAATTCACTAAAATTGCCAAAATAAAAAATTTAAACTAGCCCAGATTTCCGGGTTGTTACAATGAAGCACATATTAAAGATCACAAATCATACACATGTTGAACTTACACAAAGTTAGAGAGCATCATTACCCCTAAATCAAGGGATTAGCCACTCATATGTGTTGTCATATCAACACATGTAAGTTTCAACATTAGAAAATTAAGCAAAATGTAAGAAAAACTAAGTAGAACAAGAAGAGAACTAAACTAAGAACATAAAGTAAATCTAAGCTATGAACATAAAGTAAATGAACATGAAAGTAAATCTAAGCTATGAACATGAATGTAAATCTAAGCTATGAACATGAAAGTAAAGAGCATAGAAATTAAATTGCATTAAAGCAAAGAAGTTACATAAATAAAATGGCTAAGAAGCCATTAAAATAAAAGATAGCTGTGATCTAAACTAAACCAACTAAAGGATAAAAGAGAGAGAGAGGATAAAATAACATAAAGGGGATATATATACAAGATCACAAATCCTAAAACCCTAATCACTCATAACGGGAAATCCCCAAAATGGCCCTTCATGAAGCTTCTAATCCTCTCTTAGCCACTAATGAGTCATGTAGGATGCATGAGGTATTTTGTCTCATTCACTTAGTCTTTAATAAGAATCTTAAGAGAAAGAGGTTAATTTGAGAAGTGGGGTCCTCTGTGATCATGTATGAGAATTATTTCCTCTTCATTCCTTTGTATGCATGCATTTGTGCTCCAAATCTTCATGTGTATGCATTATTTGTTCTCCAAAATTCCTATTAGAGACAATAACAAAAAACAAGTAAATGCAATCACAAAATAAAACATGCATAAGTGATCAATTTTTTCCAAAATGAGTGATGATTTTGAAAATATTTAAAATATGGTTTGATCGTATAAAACACCCAAAAATGTTCATTTATTTATTTAACAAGAATAAATATGTGAATATAAATGTGCATTTTTACGTGCACATCATATAGTATATATGTGGAACGTGAGATGCAAGCGTTCTGCTAGATTGTTAATTACTTGTGATTAGACATTATGTAACACCCCACATCCGTTAGTGTCACTCACGAAGGGAACGCACTAAGTTCTGTGGAGCATTTAGGGTAAAAGATGTAGATAAATTACAAGACAGACAGAAATTAAACAACGAAAAATAAAACTTTTCTTTATTGATAAAATAGTTTGTACAATGGTTTCTTTACAATATCAGAGTATCATCTGTTTTACCAAATAAAGAAGCATAAAAACAACATTTATATTCCCCGATTTTAGCAAGAGCCAGCAATAGCATCTGAAAAGAGAATCCAAGCAAACTTCGACAAATCTTCAAGCTGGGAAAGAGTGGCAGTCCAACTTAACCTGAGCTAAACTATTCCCTCCTTTACTACCTGGGGGGGGGGGGGGGACGGAAGAAAAGAAGACGAAAGAAAAACAGAGTCAGACATAAAGCCCGAGTAAGTTCAGTAACTTCTAGCATGTGAACATGGAAAAACAAAACGACATGAATTAACCGAATACAAGATTACTCCATGACCATAGGGTCAGTAAGATTAGACAAGATAATCACAAGATATGCAAAAATAAGATAAACTGGATACGCTCTAGTACTTTCACCGCTTCGTTATTTCCTTGTTATACTGGTTCCTATATCTCTGCACCACCTATCTAGTGTTGCAACTAGTAACGACAATGCGAACCCAATCCCTGTATTTTCCTTTGCCTTCGGGCATCCATTTATTATTTATTACCTAGATCTTAATCTAGGGTTTTCTATCAAGTGCTTTCTACTTTCAACTAGAGTTTATGCTATCTGCTGAACGCTTCTCGGATTCAGGGTTTATGCCACCTAGTCCAACTAGGAATTATGCTGTCTATCGAACGATGCCCCCAAGTCTAGGACACACTACCTATAGTGGTATATGTTCCCATACTTCCCTACGCAGGTATCGCGAATCGTTATCGCTTGTCTAGATGCACATGTCATGTAATGTGCGACCCGAGTCCTGTGACAGGGCAAATCAAGGAATACAGAACTCGGTCGGGAGCTTTCAGATATTTGCCAATGCAGATGCTAAGGTCTGTTTTTATTCCAGTGGCTATGGTCCCACTTGACCCCTCCCTCAAGTAATGAAAGGCACACCTTGTAAAATGAGAACTATACGCCGGCCCCCGGTGCCCCACTATCCTATGGCCATCCTCACCCATAACTAGATAGCAAGTATATGGTCTTTTGGAGTTCTCCGCCTTTCCGCTTCACGTATCTCGATTGACTCAAGATGGATGGTAGACGACGAGTCGCTATCACAGGGCTACCGTTTGCTCGCCGAATCACGCTGGTCCATCCTAGTCTTTAGGTTACCATGTATTGCAACCAAGGCATACCCCTGGTTGTTCTACGCAGACTTTAACCTCTGTGGGCCCAGGCGGATCATCTGCAGCCTCACAGAGGGATACCAAGAGTACCCTCACGTCCCCTCGAAGCCTCGGGCTTCGTAACCCAATTCGTTGGAGCCTTCTTTTTAATCAGACAGACGTTCGCTCCTCCTCGTGTTATACTAAGAATTACTACTTAGTTTTGTCAACTAAGGTTTCCCACTTAGTTTCCAAAATCGTTGTTTTCTTAACTAAGGTTCACTACTTAGCTCCTTTTAACTAAGGTTTACTACTTAGTTCTCTTTCCCATCAATTTGGATTGGTTAAGTGTCATTAGTCAATTCAAGCTAACTTAGCCCTCTTCATTTATCATGTTAGGTTGGTTAAGTGTCATCAGTAATTCACGTTGACTTAACCCTACCACAAACCAAGTTATATTGGTTAAATATTTCTTATTACTTAACCCTACCCCTTCATCATGTATTGGTTAAGTGTTCCTTTTAACTTAACCTTGCCCATCTGTTTAAACCAACATGTTATTAATGGTTAAGTATTATCCCTTCATGTTTTAGACTTAACCTCATTCCTTTATCACAACCTGATGGTTAAGTGTTCAGGTTTACTAAACCCTACGGTCTAGCCCAGCTAACATATCAAAATTGGCTAAGTGTATTAGATTTTACTTAACCCCAACCTCTAGTCTAGTTAACATATTAATTTGGCTAAGTGTGTTAACTTTACTTAACCCCTACAAGTCTCGTTTTGCTACCTTGAGTTTGGTTAAGTGTCTCTATGGACTTAGCCCTCCCATTCTAGCTTAACTGTGTTAAGTTGATTAAGTGTTCCTATGGACTTAACCCTCTCATTCTAGCTTGACTGTGTTAAGTGGGTTAAGTGTTCCTATGGACTTAACCCTCCCATTCTAGCTTAATTATGTTAAGTTGGTTAAGTGTTCCTATGGACTTAACCATCCCATTCTAGCTTGACTGTGTTAAGTTGGTTAAGTGTTCCTATGGACTTAACCCTCCCATTCTAGCTTAATTGTGTTAAGTGTCAGTCTGAACCTAACCCCACCCATCAGTCTAGTTATCATGTTGAACTGGTTAAGTGTCTTAGTTTAGTTAACCCTACCATTCTTGTTCTAGCTTTAACTAAATAAATTAAAGCCGCTACCACTCACATTAGACATGTATTGTTGCGACTACTGGATGTGCCGGTTGGTTCCGAGCAGGTTTACATCGCAACTCAGTCTAACCTTGGGCTAGGCATATTCTAAGTTCAAAGGGTTTCAATTTATTTTCAAATCAAGTTTTGAAAGCAACCATCCCGTTTGTTGGATCAGTTAGGGATAGCCAGGGAGAGCAGGAAACTTGTATTTTCCAAACCCAAGCTTAGACACTATCCTCTCTGTCACCCTAGAACTTTCTGGTGTGTCATTAAAAGACATGTCGTTAATAAACCTTTAATTTGTCTAAATTAACATTTCCTCATTTAGGACAAATTCTATAAGTAAATTAATCCTAATTTACTTATTTCCTAATTACTCTTTTAATGTGAATCGTCAACATTTATTCTTACGGCCCAATTCTCCCCTCTATATCATATTTATGCTTTTTGGTATGTGGACTATACCAAATTAAGTGTCACTAACCATGATTTTGCTAAACCTGACAGTTATTCCCAATTATGGCCAATTTCACATTTATGCCAATATACTTACCATGCCAAATTAGCTAATCCAATTCCGATTCAACATTCTAATTCACGTCAAACTATACTTATTACTCTAGTTCACTATTTATGTAAATGCTAGATTTACACGTCAATTCTAGATTCAAATTACACATCTTATAATTTATGTCAAATTTATCTAATTTGCGTTTCCATGAATATGCCATAATACATGTTCCAAATTTATGCCAAATTCCATGTTTTACAACTATGTTTTAGTACATTTCACATTATGCTCAAATCGTATTCCCACCGTTCGTATAATTGCGATTCAATCTAGATTATGGATAAGTCTAGACTTGTAGAAATTAGGGAACGAACCAAAGATGCTATGCAAAAGATAGACATACTAACTGGTATAAAAAGGGTTGAATAACGACGTCGGTTCAAGAACATGGGTAGACCTAACTTAATAGGTAAATTCCCAAGGTCTAAAACCAAAGAAAACCAAGGATAAGCAGAATAAATAATCGGGTTTAGACCCAATCTCAGAATCACAGAACTTAAGCAACACTTTCCTAGTCATGAATCATAGGTGTTTAATCACAGATGTCCTTGTTTTGTCATAGGCAATAGTTTATTTTTCCTAATCAAAGGCATAGGCTTAGTCAAGGAAATAATCCTCATAGTCACAGTCACAGTCATAGGCAATGTTCATAGTCATAGGCAATGTCCATAGTTATCGGCAATGTTCATAGTCATAGGCAAATATTCATGGTCATAGGCATATGGTTTTAAGGTCAATAGTCTCATAGTCATGGTCTATTTTGTCCTCGAATCACAACAGTTCTTAATTAGGTTCAAGAGTATAGGCACTGATTCGAATAGAGAGAGAGAGAGAGAGAGAATTGGCATATTCTTTTATTCCTTTAATTTCATGTCACGAACAAAGAAAAATGTTCAAATCTAGAAACAACTGACTTACAGAGATTAGATCAGAACAGAAAGATGGCGTTGCTAAGATTCGTAGAAAAACAGTCGTTGAAGTCGTTTGAACCTCCTCTTGAATCCTAGCTTGACTTGAAACTCTTCTTGAAAGTCTTTTAGCAGCATCTCCTCGTCTTGATTTATTATATATATATATATATATATATATTTCTATTTATTATTTAATTTAAGAGGAGGAGAAGAAGCCATGTTTGTCAATAATCTTTGCAGCATAAGGGTAGAAAAGAATTGTGAATAGAGAAGATGACTAGGGTTGTTTATATAGTGTTAGGCGGACGAACCTAGTCAGAATGGCGTCCAGATACATAGAACGAACAGGGTGCAGAAGGCTGGAAAAACAGGGGGGTCGACCCCCAGGTCGACTATGTAGTTGACCTGGGTGCCTCAGGTCGACTACCCAGTCGACCTGCGTGTCTTGGGCGGGAAAATAACCGCCCTGGCCAATCCGGCCCGATTTTTGAAATTTGAATTTCGCTGAATCTTCCGGAGGCCATATCTTCCTCATACGGACTCCGATTTACGCAAACTCAGACTCGTTTTCATGCAGAATTCCGAGATGATCGCAATGGTGTAGACCGTTTCCCTTGATTTTGATTTTAACTTTTAATTCTGCCTTGATTTGTGAATCTTAGAGTTACAGAATTACGGGGTGTTACATTCTCCCCCACTTAAAAGGATTTCGTCCCCGAAATCTTCAAGTTAGGAAGAATGTGTCCTACCATACAATCACCCATCTACTCAACCATTCACTCACAGACATCCATTGTCCTTAAAAGATTTCTAATGCTTTCATGTTCATATGCATAGTGTGTGTATGTCTTTATCTACTGTAAAATCAGGCGGTCTACTGATTCAGTCGACCTCCTTAATGCGGGTCATGTCAGTGCCATGCGTCCAACCATGTATGCAAGCATCCCTAGTTATGTAAATACTACATGTGTGCACATACATTTATCCATATGCAACACCCATATGATAACATATCAAGTTCAATTTACAAACAAATACATATCTGTAAATGCAATATGAAAGCGTCTGAACTGATCTAGTGCCTAATGCGTATGCATATGCATCCACGAGCAACCATTAGCAATCACTTGCAACCACCAACCATAACATGTTTCAAACACATGTTTAAATCCATTGGCTTCTACCTAAGGATCGAAGATACGACCAAGAGGATATACTTCGGAAAGAGATAAACAATTATGCGTAAAGCTCCTACAGAGAAATCAAGGATGTACCCTTAAGGAAAAGGGTATAATGCTAGTACCTAGCCTTCTTGAGCTTTACTCCACTGTATCTTAACTAATTTAACTTCACGATTGTGAAGTTCCGGATCTCCATTTCCAAAATAAACAGATGTCAATCACGGTACCAAGTATACGTACTAAGATGATTAGAGGTTTCCCTCTTATCCGCCATGCCATAACTATAAGAGTCGAAAGGTCACTATGTGCTCTTTAGAGTGCCTGCCACAACTATTCATCTCTCCCGCAAACCATCCAAACCGAACTCGATGTTCCTCAAGTACAAGCCCCAAAGGCATAAACCAATATCAGACAAGCACCCAAGGAATATCTCCCCTGAATTTAGACGATCTACGTGAGATGATATAAGCAAACTCGATAGCTATTCTCAAATCCCTACTAACCAAAAATAAACTGGTCGGACCACCAATTGGATTTGAGACTCTAGTGGGATCTTTCTACTGTATAAGTACCATGGTGCAGAGACTCAACTATGGAAGTGGATAAGAACAAATGCGAAGAGCTAAAACCAAAGGAAAGAGTACGAACAGCAAAACTAGACTCTTCCAACAAAATTTTACTACCTTTCTCCTAGGTACGCTTGGTGGCGAAAGTATTTATTTGCCCTTCTGAAAATCTTGTTCCTTGTTCTTTCCCTCGTCCTTAATTATATGCCCTATCATACCCTAGTAAAAATACTTCCTCTTGTCTTAGGTTTTATAATTTCTTCCTCCTACATCCATGATTTCCTCATCCTAGGGTTGTGCTCCTTAGCCAAACTCCTCATCCCCTTCCGTGTGTAACCATGTTGACAAATATCTTGAAAGCTGCCTCCCTTGCACGGAAAACCCTATAAGCTTTGAAAGAAAACTGCCCGTAGATGAAACAACTACGGCTACGGATGGAAGCCGGGAACTACTTTGCCCTTAGATGAGGTTACGTCCCAGAAAGCCAGGAGCCCCAGAGACTCAAGAAAGAAGGAGACAAGAATTTAAACAGAGGAAGAGAAGATAGTGCGTATGGCCTTGGGGAATACGTCTTTAAAACAAATCTTTTCTTTTGAAAATGCTTCTTTAAAAACCGTTTTGAAAATAATTTTTCAAATCCTTTATCTAATCTGGTAACCTTCAGCTCTGATACCACGTGTAACACCCCACGTCCGTTAGTGTCACTTACAAAGGGAATGCACTAAGTTTTGTGGAGCATTTAGGGTAAAAGATGCAGATAAATTACAAGACAGACAGAAATTAAACAGCGGAAAATAAAACTTTTCTTTATTGATAAAATAGTTTGTACAATGGTTTCTTTACAATATCAGAGTATCATCTGTTTTACAAAATAAAGAAGCATAAAAACAACATTTATATTCCCCGATTTTACCAAGAGCCAGCCATAGCATCTGAAAAGAGAATCCAAGCAAACTTCGACAAATCTTCAAGCTGGGAAAGAGTGGCAGTCGAACTTAACCTGAGCTAAACTATTCCCTCCTTTACTACCTGGGGGGGGGGGGACGGAAGAAAAGAAGACGAAAGAAAAACAGAGTCAGACATAAAGCCCGAGTAAGTTCAGTAACTTCTAGCATGTGAACATGGAAAAACAAAACGACATGAATTAACCGAATACAAGATTACACCATGACCATAGGGTCAGCAAGATTAGACAAGACAATCACAAGATATGCAAAAATAAGATAAACTGGATACGCTATAATACTTTTGCCGCTTCACTATTTCCTTGTTATACTGGTTCCTATATCTCTGCACCACCTATCTAGTGTTCCAACTAGTAACGACAACACGATCCCAATCCCTGTATTTTCCATTGCCTTCGGGCATCCATTTATTATTTATTACCTAGATCTTAATCTAGGGTTTTCTATCAAGTGCTTTCTACTTTCAACTAGAGTTTACGCTATCTGCTGAACGCTTCTCGGATTCAGGGTTTATGCCACCTAGTCCAACTAGGAATTATGATGTCTATCGAACGATGCCCCCAAGTCTAGGACACACTACCTAGAGTGGTATATGTTCCTTTACTTCCCCACGCAGGTATCGCGAATCGTTATCGCTTGTCTAAATGCACATGTCCTGTAATGTGCGACCCGAGTCCTGTGACAGGGCAAATCAAGGAATACAGAACTCGGTCGGGAGCTTTCAGATATTTGTCGATGCAGATGCTAAGGTCTGTTTTTATTCCAATGGCTATGGTCCCACTTGACCCCTCCCTCAACTAATGAAAGGCACACCTTGTAAAATGAGAACTATACGCCGGCCCCTGGTGCCCCACTATCCTATGGCCATCCTCATCCATAACTAGATAGCAAGTATATGGTCTTTTGGAGTTCTCCGCCTTTCCGCTTCACGTATCTCGATTGACTCAAGATGGATGGTAGACGATGAATCGCTATCACAGGGCTACCGTTTGCTCGCCGAATCACGCCGGTCCATCCTAGTCTTTAGGTTGCCATGTATTGCAACCAAGGCATACCCCTGGTTCTTCTACGCAGACCTTAACCTCTGTGGGCCTAGGCGGATCATCTACAGCCTCACAGAGGGATACCAAGAGTACCCTCACGTCCCCTCGAAGCCTCGGGCTTCGTAACCCAATTCGTTGGAGCCTTCTTCTTAATCAGACGGACGTTCGCTCCTCCTCGTGTTATACTAAGAATTACTACTTAGTTTTGTCAACTAAGGTTTACCACTTAGTTTCGAAAATCGATGTTTTCTTAACTAAGGTTTACTACTTAGCTCCTTTTAACTAAGGTTTACTACATAGTTCTCTTTCCCGTCAATTTGGATTGGTTAAGTGTCATTAGTCAATTCAAGCTAACTTAGCCCTCTTCATTTATCCTGTTAGGCTGGTTAAGTGTCATCAGTAATTCACATTGACTTAACCCTACCACAAACCAAGTTATATTGGTTAAATATTTCTTATTACTTAACCCTACCCCTTCATCTTAACTTTTAATTTTAACTTAACCTTGCCCGTCTGTTTTAACCAACATGTTATTAATGGTTAAGTATTATCCCTTCATGTTTTAGACTTAACATCATTCCTTTATCACAACCTGATGGTTAAGTGTTCAGGTTTACTTAACCCTACGGTCAAGCCCAGCTAACATATCAAAATTGGCTAAGTGTATTAGATTTTACTTAAACCCAACCTCTAGTCTAGTTAACATATTAATTTGGCTAAGTGTATTAACTTTACTTAACCCCTACAAGTCTCGTTTTGCTATCTTGAATTTGGTTAAGTGTCTCTATGGACTTAGCCCTCCCATTCTAGCTTAACTGTGTTAAGTTGGCTAAGTGTTCCTATGGACTTAACCCTCCCATTCTAGCTTGACTGTGTTAAGTTGGTTAAGTGTTCCTATGGACTTAACCCTCCCATTCTAGCTTGACTGTGTTAAGTTGGTTAGTGTTCCTATGGGCTTAACCCTCCCATTCTAGATTAACTGTGTTAAGTGTCAGTCTGAACCTAACCCCACCCATCAGTCTAGTTATCATGTTGAACTTGTTAAGTGTCTTAGTTAAGTTAACCCTACCATTCTTGTTCTAGCTTTAACTAAATAAATTAAAGCCGCTACCACTCACATTAGACAGGTATTGTTGTGACTACTGGATGTGCCGGTTGGTTCTGGGCAGGTTTACATCTCAACTCAGTCTAACCTCGGGCTAGGCATATTCTAAGTTCAAAGGGTTTCAATTTATTTTCAAATCAAGTTTTGAAAGCAACCATCCCGTTTGTCGAATCAGTTAGGGACAGCCAGGGAGAGCAGGAAACTTGTATTTTCCAAACCCAAGCCTAGACACTATCCTCTCTGTCACCCTAGAACTTTCTGGTGTGTCATTAAAAGAGATGTCATTAATAAACCTTTAATTTGTCTAAATTAACATTTCCTCATTTAGGACAAATTATATAAGTAAATTAATCCTAATTTACTTATTTCTTAATTACTCTTTTAATGTGAATCGTCAACATTTATTCTTACGGCCCAATTCTCCCCTCTATATCATATTTATGCTTTTTGGTATGTGGACTATACCAAATTAAGTGTCACTAACCATGATTTTGCTAAACCTGACAGTTATTCCCAATTATAGCCAATTTCACATTTATGACAATATACTTACCGTGCCAAATTAGCTAATCCAATTCCGATTCAACATTCTAATTCACGTCAAACTAGACTTATTAATCTAGTTCACTATTCATGTAAATGCTAGATTTACACGTCAATTCTACATTCAAATTACACATCTTATAATTTATGTCAAATTTATCTAATTTGCATTTCCATGAATATGCCATAATACATGCTCCTAATTTATGCCAAATTCCATGTTTTACAACTATGTTTTAGTACATTTCACATTATGCCCAAATCGTATTCCCACCGTTCGTATAGTTGCGATTCAATCTAGATTATGGATAAGTCTAGACTCGTAGAAATTAGGGAACGAACCAAAGATGCTATGCAAAAGATAGACATACTAACTGGCATAAAAAGGGTTGAATAACGACATCGGTTCAAGAACATGGGTAGACCTAACTTAATAGGTAAATTCCCAAGGTCTAAAACCAAAGAAAACCAAGGATAAGCAGAATAAATAATCGGGTTTAGACCCAATCTCATAATCACAGAACTTAAGCAACACTTTCCTAGTCATGAATCATAGGTGTTTAATCACAGATGTCCTTGTTTTGTCATAGGCAATAGTTTATTTTTCCTAATCAAAGGCATAGGCTTAGTCATGGAAATAATCCTCATAGTCACAGTCACAGTCATAGGCAATGTTCATAGTCATAGGCAATGTCCATAGTCATCGGCAGTGTTCATAGTCATAGGCAAATATTCATGGTCATAGGCATATGGTTTTAAGGTCCATAGTTTCATAGTCATGGTCTATTTTGTCCTCGAATCACAACAGTTCTTAATTAGGTTCAAGAGTATAGGCACTGATTCGAATAGAGAGAGAGAGAGAGAATTGGCATATTCTTTTATTCCTTTAATTTCATGTCACGGACAAAGAAAAACGTTCAAATCTAGAAACAACTGACTTACAGAGATTAGATCAGAACAGAAAGATGGCGTTGCTAAGATTCGTAGAAAAACAGTCGTTGAAGTCGTTTGAACCTCCTCTTGAATCCTAGCTTGACTTGAACCTCTTCTTGAAAGTCTTTTAGCAGCATCTCCTAGTCTTGATTTATTATATATATATTTCTATTTATTATTTAATTTAAGAGGAGGAGAAGAAGCCATGTTTGTCAATAATCTTTGCAGCATAAGGGTAGAAAAGAATTGTGAATAGAGAAGAAGACTAGGGTTGTTTATATAGTGTTAGGCGGACGAACCTAGTCAGAATGGCGTCCAGATACATCAGAACGAATAGGGTGCAGAAGGCTGGAAAAACAGGGGGGGTAGACCCCCAGGTCGACTATGTAGTCGACCTGGGTGCCCCAGGTCGACTACCCTATCGTCGACTACCTAGTCGACCTGGGTGTCTTGGGTGGGAAAATTCCCGCCCTGGCCAATCCGGCCCGATTTTTGAAATTTGAATTTCGCCGAATCTTCCGTAGGCCATATCTTCTTCATACAGACTCTGATTTACGCAAACTCGGACTCATTTTCATGCATAATTCCGAGACGATCGCAATGGCGCAGCCCGTTTCCCTTGATTTTGATTTTAACTTTTAATTCTGCCTTGATTTGTGAATCTTAGCGTTACAAAATTACGGGGTGTTACACATTATTATAATATCAGAAAATTATTGATTTCCAGAACTATTTTAGGTTATCGTAAGGTAAAAACCGTCCGTGTTTATGTGTGGATCTGTCTTATGATTATCTTTTCTTTTGAAAAGAATTTTGAAAAGTTAACCAAATGATTTTAGTTTACTCACACCAGTCCCATGACTGACCCAGAGTTTATATTTTTTGTTTTCCCTAAACTCTTGGGTGCCCAAATTTGTACGGGCAGTCAAGTGATTAGGATTTTATAGATATACTTTGGAGGAGCTTGGAGCAGGAGGCTTTAGCACTATAGATATATAGTTTAGTTCCGCTGTGATGTTGTGTGATAATGGTATGTATATACTGTTACAAGTTATATTTCCAAGTTATTTTGTATATTATATTTTGATCGTTCCGCTGTGAGATTCGTATTACTCTTATTTTGGTCTGTGGTGTTTTTCTTCTTCTTATTCTATTCTAATTTTCTATCTTATCTATTCTCACCCTCTAACTTCTTTCTATTAATGATCTGGAACGTTCGATACCTGAATAAGTAACATGGGTTTTGTGTTGGTTTTCGGAGTCGAAAATCCCAGTTCATTACAGTGGTATCAGAGCTGAAGGTTAAGTGACTACCTTGGCTCTGTGGCGTGACTCAGTAGAGATGAGGTTAGTAATGCCCTAGATTGAGTTGAAAGTATATATACGAGTGAATGTATTTGTAGATTTTTTTTAAAAAAAAAAACTGTTTTATATTGTGGAGATTTATTGGTTGAGTTGTTTATAAGTTCTAGTCGATCAGTTTGATCCACTGTATCGATAGGGGTTTCTAAACACTCAAATATGATGAACCGACACAGTTTGTTTTGAAAGAGGATAAATAAAATAACTTACCCAAGGTATATTCCGATATAAAGAAAATATTTATATTTGAATTAATGTAGTATATTGGATGTGTTGGTTGATTATAATTGAAATGGTTATATAAATATCCAATTTGAGTTCGTATAATGTAAAAGCAGAATAATTAAATCTGAATTAAATTAGAATTGGAATTAAAATTCTGAAAACTGGGAAAAGTGTTCATAAATGGATTTGAGTTAAATATAAGGAAATATTAAGATCCTGGGAGGTCTTAAATTGTTTACAAGTATCGTGAATGATATTTTGAAAAAGATTTCAAAATGAAAGTGTTTAAGATAAGAGTTTTGAAAAGCGATATAGTATTGAACTCACTTCAGTAGCTGGGAAATAACTCTAATAATGCTGGCCACATCATTAATGTTCATTTTCGAGTTCTAAGTGACGGATTACTACCAAAGATTTTGTGTTGGATTGTTTTGAGAAAACAAGTGGTTTTGAATCCTGAAAAGGAATATTTTATTTTTGAAAGAGCTAAACTGTTTAAAAACTCCCAGGAGAGATTGTTTGAAAAAAAAAACAAATTTGAACAGAAATTTGTGAAAGCAGCTGGAATTGAATTGAAACTAATTAACTGTAAATTGAATTGAAATAGAACGATATCGAATAAAGTTGGATTTGTGAGTTATGAATTTGTTTAAATATATTGGACGGGTAAGTAAGAGGTGAAATTGGTAATGGAATTTGAGATTGAGAATGAGATTTGGTTTGAAAATAGGATGATTCGATTTGAGAAAAGATAATCGGAGATTGATTGGGATGACTTCGGTATATGCTAAATCGGCAAAAGAATGAAAGGATTTAATGATATGCCCGACAAAAAGGTACAAGTTTATTTTTATGGATTTGGTGATTTATGGGCCGATTTGGCATGCCGCTTGGCTGTTTGATTTTCTTTTGGATTGGAGAAGGCCTAGAGAGGCGAGTTGGGGTTTGAACTATTGACCGGTACAAAGGAGGTGCTGGCGAAATTTTTCGAAAATTTCGGGTGTTAGAAAATTTTCAGGATTTTAGAAAATTATCGTTGATAAGAATTAATCAATATTTTAATTGAAATTAAATTGGTTCAGTTGAAAATAAGGTTGGTAAGTAAACAAGTAAATTTGTACTAGTCAATAGGGTTTGTTCTCTACCATAGCAATTTCGAGGACGAAATTATTTTAAGGGGGAAAGAATGTAATGACCCGTATTTTTACGGTATATAAATAATTTATTTAATTGTTTAAATAATTGTTTTGGTTATTTACAATGCCCTAAATTAAATAATATTGAATATTTAATTGAAATAAATAATATAATAATATATTTAATTTCTGAAATAGTCAGAAATAGTGGAATTCACAAAATGGTGTGAATTGGATCATCTGTGATATTTAATTCAGTTTAGAATTGAATTAGAATAACGAATATATTATTTAAATGGCAGTTTGAACGTATAATTATAATATAATTAAAATCGAGCTCGAAATGGCGCTGTAGTTCGTTATTTGGCGATTCGAACTTCAATTGAATATACAGAAGTCGTTTCAAGTCGGATTTCTGTGAAACAAGAAACGTTAGGAGCTGGTGAAGTATATTTTTCTAATGGAAGAGAAAAATCGAGATTTCGTCGTGTAGATTTCTAGTTATGTCCAAATCAAATTTTAGAAAAGTTGCTGTGGGATTCCTTTATAACTTATAATGATTTGTTTATATTTTAAAAAGGAATTTCAATATAAATCGAATATCGATATAACTGGGAATTTTGAAATATCGAGTTGTAAATACCATAGGAGAGGTATGGTACTCCATTGTGAATATATACAATAATATTTATTTTTAAAGATTAAATTTAAATGTTTTTAAATATATTTATATATTTAAATGGGTTATTTAGAGCTTTAAAAATAGCCAGTTTTTCAAACTCCCTCCAAATTCGACGAAACTAATTTTGTTGGATCCGCAATATTAAATTATTGTCAGATTTCAATTTCCGTGATTTTTGAAGTCAGTATGTGGCCGTACCGATTTTTAAAGTGAAAAACAGTCGATATTTTGAAGGGTAAAAATACGCTGTGTGAGCAAACGGAGTCGAAATTCGATGAAACCAGTTTCGTTGGGTCCGCAATGTCGAACTGTAGGTGCATGTCCAGTTTCGTGATTTTTGGGTACCGTATGTTATCATAGGAATTTTTAAATGAGGATTTCTGATAATGATTGCTTATAAATAAATATTATAATCAATAAAAAAATCATTTTTCCTTCCTATAAGTACCACTACATCAATAACCCTAATCAATAACTTTCTCTGGTCAAATGCGATTTGAGCCGCCACCACTTTTGTTCCCAACGTAAAAAAGTCCCACTTCAAAAATCAAAATAAATTCCAATAAACTTCTATAAATTTCAAAGTAAATTCCTTTTAGTTTGTGTGGCCTTGCTCTTCAATTCTGGAAGGGTTTTACTGAGTTCAACGCAAGGTTTGAGCGCTGAATTCCAACAGCGAACGTAGGGTTCCAGAGATTTGGGGAAAACACAAGCTTTAATTCTAGTTTTGGGTTTGATTCTTGTTCGTGACATTAGGAGACTCCAATTTGCTTTGTTTTGTGGAATTCTGTGATCAAAAGCGTCGCTGTTTTTCTGAGCAGTGGTGGAAATCCAGTTCGACGCGGGGGTTAAATGGGGTTCGAACATTTCGATTTGGGGACCAGGTTGTAGAGATTTGGAAGGAGGTTCGAATGGGTATTTTTTCTAGAATTTTCATTGATGGAAGATGGAGATGTCGTAGGTTTAAAGAGGCGCAAATGGCCATGTTCTTTTGTTCGAAGTTCTGGAGTGCGGTTATTTCATTGGAGAAGTGTTTACACCAAAATTTGGCAAAACAACCAAAGTATTGCTTAACGCGTCACCTAATTGGAGGCGAAATGCTTAGGAAGCATGTCACCTTTTCATAGGCAAGGCATAAGAATACCTTTTTTATTATGTGAGGCCATATCTAATATATCAAAACACCAAAATACGAAAAGAAGACAAGGGTTTATAGTGGTTCAACTCTTATTCAAGTATACATCCACTTTGAAGATAGAATCTCATTATTCACCAAGAGTTTTACAACATTTTCTCACTTATACATTCATAAGAGCTCTTTTGACATGCATTCATCTTTACACTCCTTTGAGAAGGGTGGAAAGCTTGAAACACTTATGCTTTTTCCTCCATGGAAGCCATGGTCATATGCTTGATAGATCTTCGATAAGGCATGAAGAAGAGATGTTGAAATGTTTGAAGAAATCCAGGAACCAATTTGGCAGCACCTCCTCTTGTTTCCGGAAAAGCCCCCCCCCCCCCAAAAAAAATGATGGAGGTAGGGTGCTATTTATAGGCGAAGGAGTGGCTGAAATCTTGTATTCAGGGTTCTGGTCGGTATTTTTGGTATTTACGGAAATGCCACTGCAAGTTGTCTCCAGCTGTCAAGCCATTTTGGACGCTACGACCGACCAAAGGCCTTTATTGAAGGGAAAGACAACCAGGAGGCTTAGATGTGGAGCGGACCGACCAGATGCGAACGAACGACCAGGAAGTTGAAACAAAAAAGCGGACCGACCAAAGTAGGAGGAGCAAGATGGCGTTGTCTTCTGGAAATGCGCGACAAGGAGTCCTTGAGAGAAGAACGACCAGTTGACTTCCGCATTTGGAGCGACCAGAGGTCTTCTGCATGTGGAGCGACCAGAGTTTTCGCCCACAATGACCGACCTTTCCTTTGCTGTCTCAGGACCGACCACTTCTTCAAATGCACAGAACCGACCCATACAAACTTGTTGATATCCCATCGGTCGATTTAGGTGGATAACATTTTGCCCCTCGGAGTTCCATAATTTTTCACGAAAAACTATGGACTTTGAAATATTAGATGATACACCAAATGATTGATCAGGTTTAACTAGGGTCGGTTTTAAAATTTATTCGCAGGGGTCGGTTTTCTCTCTTCAGGTTGATTCGGTCCAGTGGGTAACGAGACGGGCTGGTCGTCCATGCTATATAACTTCTCCTTGACCCTTGGTGTTCCTCATTTCTCTCAACCCTGAGCTAATTCATTTTAATGGTGGCGTGCTCTTGAAGAAAATTTCCCAATCTCATTTCGCTCCACCGATTCAATCCATGAATCTGATCCATTCACGGCTGCTTTCCTCGAATCTTTGACAAGTGTTTGACTCTCAGTCACTCGAATCCACACCTCGTCGAAGCCTGGAAGTATGATCCAAACTTCTTCAATTAGATGATCTAATCGCAGGTATATGTCTCTATTTCTTTATTAATTCGAGTATGATCAATGTTCACTTGAATTTGAAATGGATCCCACCTTCGGTTGAGCTGTATTCGAACTGGTTTCGACGTATAATTGTGATTTGCAGTAGAATCCTTGAATCTGAAACCCTTTGTGTATTGAAATATATTTGACAGTAATGTAGTATTCAACTTGAGTTTGTGGATCATGATTTTGAGATGAGAATCCTTGTAGTTTTTCTTTGTTGCGATGATGATCACAATATGTTTGAATGGCTGACGCATGCATAATTTTCTGCTTAAACCATTATTTCGTGATATTTTCATTATGTACTCGCACTGAATAATCAGGCAAACAACACGTTTGTATAAATGTTTGATTTGATGAAGCTATGGTAACGTCTTGTGATGCACGTCTGATTTTCCTTCTAAAATCATCCCTTTATACTGTTTGTATCACATATTTGTAGTAGTGACCACGTTTGCTTTTAAAGTACGACCGACTCAGGTCAATTTTTGTGTGTATTGCCTCTAAAACCGACTAGCTTAGAACCGACTAGGGTTTTGTTTGACCGACATGAGGTGAAGTTTGATACAAACCGACCCAGGCAAGTTTTGAGCGACCAGAGCTTTAGGTATATTTTTGGACCGACCAGTTTTAGAAAAGTTCCGGAGCGACCGACCAAGACAGACTTGAATCTCGACCGATCAGGACGTGGTCGATTTCAAACTAATCGTAATTGGATTAATAAAAGGATGACCAATCTTAAAATTGAAGGGGCTGACTTTAT
Source organism: Allium sativum (assembly GCA_030737875.1). Lineage (NCBI taxonomy): Eukaryota > Viridiplantae > Streptophyta > Magnoliopsida > Asparagales > Amaryllidaceae > Allium > Allium sativum. The sequence goes on from CM060913.1 coordinate 1,012,801,663, forward strand.
GCGACCAACACTTTACTGGTTTTGAGTGACCAGAACTTTCTGGTTTTGAGCGATCAGAATTTACTATTTGGCTTTGAACCGACCTGACCCTCAGCTTGCCATGGCCGACCCTGCTTGAACTCAAATAATAAGAGCTCTAGTTTTTCTTAGTCTTATAATGATTTTTTCCCCCTCTGGGACATTTTAAGCTCGTGGACTATTATAATCATGCAATGAGTTTACTTTCACCATTGCCTTCTGTCGGTGGATACACAGCCATGGTGATGAACGCCACTGAAACTGACTTGCCTTTATTTAATACATGCCCATTTGTTGATGCTTCCACGGACATAATGCTTTCTCAACCAGGCTCTCAGGAAGAAAGGATTGACGTGATTGCCAACCTTGATCGACACCTCCACAACCTCCAAGAAGAAGACCATGATTCTGAAGAAACAATGGATGATGTGATCGACAATCAAGGGGAAAAGGTCAATTCTTCCACTGGTCGTAAAAACCGAAAACGTTCTATCAAAAAGAAGACCACCAGCTTGTCAACCCCTGAGGGTTCTGCTTCCAAACCTGCATTGAGATCTGGCGATTTGAAGAAGTAGTGGCTTAGACTCTCTTGTTTTGCATTTACCAAACTTTATCTTGACCGGATATATATATGCGAGTGCCGGCCCTCGCTTACTACTTTGCAATGTTTTGAATTCTGAATAATTTGTACTTGACAATGCTGTGACTTGATCCTGTGCTTGAACGTGATGTGACAATGTTCTGTGTTTTTGTACTTTTAACCTTTTTATCACGTTTTTTCCGTATATTATGGTCTGTACACCACACTTGCACATCTTTCTTTACACATTCTGATTATCCATGGATTTTTCAATTATATATGATTGTAATGATCCTTTGGCACGTGAAGAATCAAATAGTTACTTTCGGCTTTCTGATATGATATGCCCCCGTACCAATGGAATATTTCAACCCTGATACATTGAAAACGGTCTTATGAATTGGATGCTTTAAGTTGTAATCAGAATTTAAAAAGTGTCTGTCATTGTACTGTGACATTTGGAGCTTTTTTTTCTTCATACAAACTTTACATGTATTATTTGGAATTCTCCATTTTTTGCATCTTGGCGGAGTAGGTATTGAGAAATGAGTGGACACCTCTTGAAGAGGTTTTTTGCCCAATTTGTGACGTTATTTGGTCATATATTTACTGACCTTTGTAGTCGATCGGGTGCCCGTGGAGAGGTCTTGGGTTAAAGACTCAGTTTGGCAATAATGTGGTCAGTTTTTTGCTGACTTTAAGTTAGTTGACTGAGTACCCCTGAAGAGGTTTTAGGTAAAAGACTCAGTTTGGTAATAACGTGGTCAGATTTGTACTGACTTTAAGTTATTTGACTGAGTACCCCCAGAGAGGTTTTGGGTTAAAGACTTAGTTTGGTAATAACATGGTCAGATTTGTACTGACTTTAAGTTATTTGAATGAGCACCCCCGGAGAGGTTTTGGGTTAAAGACTCAGTTTGGTAATAACGTGGTCAGATTTGTACTGACTTTAAGTTATTTGACTGAGCACCCCCAGAGAGGTTTTGGGTTAAAGACTATGTCTGTCTAGTTCCACGGAGTGGGTATTGATTTTGTTGGACATTTGAGTTGATCAAGATGCCTTGGTTATAAATCCATTACCCTAGGTCAATCCTCTCGAATGATACTCCTTTGGTGGAATTTTAGCGAGTCTTCTTTGACTTTACTCCGTTGGTTTCTCCCGTTGGTTGGCCTTGGTGTTTTGTCCTTCTTTTTTATCTTATGGAGACATTTCTCACTTACCGTATTTCGACTGGAGTGCTTTATGGATTCATGTGCTTAATTTGTCCTTTCGGACTATGCTATGAACTAACACCAGGCTTTCATCGGGGAATGAACCAGTGAATTTTTTCTTTTAATTATGTCATGTAATCAGAAATCATAACTGAGCATCTTTGAGTATATAATCAAAGGTATGCGATGTATAATTTAGACAGGAGTCAAAAGAGCTGTTTTATTCATATTCATGTAATTTCATACAAAGTGTCTATTATATTCATAGAAAAACACAAAGGAATATGAGCTAAAAGAGTTATTTGAAATAACGCCGGAGGTGATCACTGTTCCAGGCCCTTGGGACTTCTACTCCGTCTATAGTCTTGAGCTTAAAGGTACCGTCGAGGAGATTTTGGTCGATGACAAATGGACCTTCCCTATTGGGGCCAAAGACTCTGTAACACCCTGTAAATCAGTTAATACTAATATTCACAAATGAAAGAATAATTAATTTCAAATATAAGAATATTGGGAAATGGGCCACGCCATTGTGTTTGTCTCGGAAAAATACGCGAAATAGAGTCCGAGTTTTCGAATATCGGAGTCCGTATGACCCAGATAAGGCCTAAAGAAGTTTTCATAAATTTAAATTCAGATTTAAAAACAAAATTTTCAATCTTCAGAAGTGGCGGGAAAAATCCCGCCAGGCCCAGGGGGTCGACCTGGTGGTCGACTGGGGAGTCGACCTCCCCCCAGGTCGACTGGGGAGTCGACCCTAGGGTCGACCTAGGAGTCGACCTCCCTGGTCGAGCCCAGGTGACCTGGGTGCATCTGGTTGGGTTTTCGGGCTGTGTTTTGAAGGCTGGACGAAATCTAATGGCTCTAATCTATTCTAGGGTAAATGTAACACCCCACGTCCATTAATGTCACTCACAAAGGGAATGCATTAACTTCCATGGAGGTTTTAAGTGAATATAGAACAGTAAAATTACAACAAGACAGATATAAAATAGTACTTGGAAATTCAAAAACTTTATTTCATTGTAGCAGAAGTCAAAACATGTTTGATTACATCATAACACCATATTCAATGTCAAGTACAATATCTATCTTAATAAATACAAGTACATAATCCCATTACATGAATAGCCATTAAAAAGAAAGATAACAAGCTGGACTTTACTTCAGCAGTCCAAGCTTTCCAGTAGATAAGCGATCCAACTAGACTCCACTAGAACTTGGCCCAACCTGCGGACCTGAAGGGAGAAAAAGGATGGAAAAGAGGGGATCAGACATAAAGTCTGGTGAATATGATAATTCTACAATACTATTACCAAAATAACTGGACTAAGGCATAAGCTGGAAAACAAGAAAATGTCTATGAAGAGCAGATTAAGGACATAGACAATCGCTAAAGGCAACGTTATAGGCGCTCCTAAATACTAAAGGATAAACACTATACTGCACCACACCAGTCACCCTAAAGATTCATCCCACTTAGCTTCACTTAGAAACTTTCCCAATGGCTTTACGTACCCCTAGCTGACTACATAGGTGCCGCCTGCCCTTATCTCCACTAGGTGTACCCTACTTCCCATTATTCGATCGGCTCCCTAACTCGTAGATACCCGTGCTGGCCCCACAGTGGGGTGTATCACTCCCCTAAAGTGGCAACCTGATACAACGGACATGCACGGCTTATACCTACACGATGCAACAACGTCTTACCTACCAGCCCGGGTCCACACACGCATATGAAACCCGTTGGACTTGCGTTGCCACCGCTCCCTGTTTTGGCCTCTTATAGTCAAACCCAGTATGCGTCCCGTCCTCGACTTGGGTCGAGCCCACAAAGATACGTTTTGGGATACTGGTTGAAATGGGCCCCCACTATTTACCACAAGCATTCCACCTAAGCTTGTCCCCATTAGTCCATCCCACTTAACCCACTTAGTCATGCTCATTTACATGTGTCTTTGGTTAAGTCTAATCGTATTTCAAATGCCTCTAAAGGCAACACCCAGATTCCTCATGCCACCCAAGGCACTTACTTAACCCCCATGTCCCACCTTACATGATTATCTGGTTAAGTATTTCTTAGTTCATTAAGGCCATAACCTCATAAAGACCTCTCACATTAGACAGGCATTTATGGCAGCTGGATTTGCCGGGCGGGTCCGGGCAGTCTTACACCATAAAAGAGTCTAACCTCGTGTCTTTACAACTGTTATGCTTTAGTTTGGGCCTAGGACCTGTCACATTGGGCCGACATTTGTGACTACTGGATTTGCCGGGCGGGTCCGGGCGGGTTTACATCACAAACGGGTCCAACCTCGTGTCCTAAGCATTGATTATTAATAATAATCCACTTTCCCCCAATTTTAATAATTCCCTACTTGAATTATTAATTACTTCCAATTTTTAACAATGTCCATAATTGACTCAATTATGGACATTCATTCATGGTATGCAAAATCTTACAAAATTGCACCCAATTTATTAATTCCTAATATTACCCCTACCCCACGTTTAAACGTTTATTCGCAAAATATATGTTAGACTCGAATAGCCTAACTCATAGCATAAAAGAGATTATCATAATAACAACATGTATATGTGACCAAATGAATCATAATAAGGGGTGAAACTTGCATATGTCCAACTTGCATAGATTATACATGTCATGGACCTAAAGGTGTCAACTTGTTCAAAATTCACCTAATATAATCTCAATCAATTTTCATAAACTTACATATGAACATGTGTGAATCAACATCATCTAATTTTTTAACAACATGGTTTTATATGGGTACACCTAACTCAATAGGCAAATTCCCATAATCAAGTTTTATTTAATTATAGTTTCAAGTTTATGGGTACACCTAACCTAATAGGCAAATTCCCATAAACAAGATCCATTTAAATTAAGAAAAAAAAACATAACTTTAAGCATGATCCAACAGCATGATTTTTCAACATAATATAGCATGATTTATAACATGGCATAGTATGATAGTATAACATAGCTTGACATGATTCTCAACATAGCACGACATAGCATAAGAGAATTTACAACATAGCATGACATAGCATATATAATTTACATCATACGACAACATAATAACATAATAAGAGATCCACAATATATAGAATTTACAATTACAAATCACATCACTTTCTTGTGATCCATTCATAACTGAGTCAAATTAGTTTGTAATAGTCTTGTGAGAATCATCATACTCACCAACAAAAGAAAAGAATTAGAGAAAGAGAGATCTTTTGATTTGATTTGTGTAGATTTAGTTGTAGATGATTAGGCTTCCTCTTCTTAGTTTGTGACGGCTACGCTGAACTCCATGGCAGCAGCATGACGGTAGCTTCTCTAATTTTACAAGTGATTTAGGTTTAGGGTCTACCCACTTATTTATAGATTTTAGAATGCATTTAGGCCATTAGATTTAACCTAGAAATAACCGCAGCCGTTCAGACAAGATGGGGTTTATCTTGTTGAAACACCCCACCTCCGTTAGGGTCACTCTCAAAGGGAATGCCCTAATTTTGGTGGAGGTTTATAAGTATAAGTCACAGATATACAAGACAGATATAAGAACACATATTTGTAAATAGCGGAAAAACAACAAACTTTTATTTCATAAAAGCAAATACGTGCTACAACAATATCACCATAATTGTCTTACATCTTTTCCCAAAAACATAAGATAACACTTTCATAATCTGTCTTGATTACATCTTTTAAAGAAGCATAAATAAAACATAGATAAACTGCAAAGGCCCCATAGTGGATTGTCCAAAGCCATAGTTCAAAATGAAAAGGTCCAAGCAATACATTTCTCTTCTTCAAGCTGGATGTTAAGGCTGGTCAAGCTGCTGTGTTCCCTCCCTGTGGACCTGGGGGGGGGGGGGAACGAAAGAAAAGTAGAGTCAGACATAAAGCCTGAGTAAGTCTAGTACTATTTTGTCTATGAATAAAAAACTGGGTATGATAAGTATAAACAAGAAGTGGGAAAGCACTATAAACTTGGTTAAGTTGTCTAGGGTCGAATATACTATCGTACCCCATGTTAATCTCTGAACCCATATAAACTAGTTTCCAACTGGCACCACATAATCAGGCTGAAGTGATCCATTCTATGATGATCGGATCCTACTCGCATAGTTACATGTGTCTTACGGCCCCCGATGATGTAGTTACCTATGCTGGTCCCGCCATGGGGTGTATCAAGTCCCATGGTGGCGGCCCGACACAATCCTAGAGTGCACAGGTATGCTACTGGTGTCCAGTGCCCTATTTTTCTGTGCCAGAGTGTGTGCACGCCTGCACCCCGTTAGAACCTACACTGCTACACCACCGCCGTCGATTTGACCTCTTACAATCAGCCCAGTAATCGTGCCCCACCCTGCCTAGTTTCAGGGTATCCTGATACACCTTCTAGGGTTACTGCTGAAAAGGGTCCCCCGTTACTAGGTTTTCTATCTCTAGCCAACATGCTAAGTTGGTTAAGTGTTTTTCTAACCTAACCCCCACCAGTCCGTTTAGTTTAGCATGTTCCATTTTGATTAAGTCTTTAGTTCACTTAATCCTAACAATCCTGACTCAGCCTTAATTGTCTTATTAAGGCCCTGACCTCTCACATTAGACAGGTATTGTTGTGGCTGCCTGTTGCCGGTTGGTTCCGGGCAGTCTTACGCCACAACTCAGTCTAACCTCGGGTCCTTATTGGGCTCCATGTTTAACCTCCCACATTGGATAGGTATTGTTGTGACTACTGGACAGCCGGGCGGTTCCGGGCAGGTTTACATCACAACTCAATCCAACCTCGGGTTAAACACATCGTATGTTCTACATTTACATATTTTGTCTTTCTTCTTTATTTTCTTATATGTAAATATTTGCGGCCAATTATTAAGTTAATGGTGTAAAGGTTACACCAATCATGGGCCCAACCCATACTTGAATTTGGGCCCTTCTATTTTATGTTTTCATTCATTAGTAATTTTAACCCAACGTTATTTTCCCCCGTTTAACACGTCTGTTTATTATATATATGTTGGGCTTAGCCTTTTAAAGCCCAACTTAGCCATGCGAAAAGGGGAGGCTTAACGCGTGATTACATACACAAAGAGGGGAATGTGAGCGCATGAACTTGCAATATGACGTTGGAAATACAAAATAGAAACTGGTGTACTTGCATAGTAGTGACATATACTTTGGTCATAAAGCATAGGTGACATGAATCAAAGCATGTGAACTTGTAGTTGTGATAAGAATCTAAATTGGGTATCATTATTGACACATAGTCATAACTACAACATGAACCTATATTTTTATTTAGGCATAATGTCAAACATAAGCATGGCAAAAATATTTCTAACATAAGCATGGCATAATGTCAAACATAAGCATGGCATAAGTATAGTTAAATTTGTTCACATAACCATGGCATAAATATTTCTAACATGAAATCATGATTCTTACTTTAGTCATGTAAACTTGCAAAAAGGGATTTTGAATCTAACCTAGCTATGTACCACATATGTCATCATATGATTCTTGTAAACAATATAGACTTAATTATACAAAATATCAATCATAGCCTAGTCATATTCATAAGTTTGCAAATAGGTTTTCTAGTACAAAAGCATGACTTAATACATAGATCATGGTGCCAAAATTTCAACATAGTTTCATATGAACTATAACAACCAAACTTGTTCCAATTACTTACAAAATGATTTATGCACAAAAATATACATCATGATGGCATAGTAGCAAAACCCCAAACTTGCATGAATTTCAATTAATCAACTACATACATGTAGCTTCAACATGGATTACATAATTTGCGAATATTCCATACGTATACTTGCATAGAACTACCGCATGTAGTTCTTTATAATGAATAACATAATTCCCAAATCGATAAGAATCATAGTAACGCACAAATTATGAATTATTTATTACCACAACCAAGTATACAAACCAACACAGTTATTTGTTCATACCAAAGTAATACTCTACTTACAATGGTGAGGCGAATTCTCAAATTTAGGGATTTGAAGATGCGGTTTGATTTGATTGAGTTGCTTTATGCCTTAGAATTTGCCTCCTAATCCTCTCTCCAATTGGTGGCTACCCCTAGTCGTTCCTCAGCAACATGGCGGCTTTGTTCTTATTTTTGAATGAGTAGATTAGGGTTAGTCTAGGGTTGTTTTTATAGAGGTTATAAACTGATTAGGACCATTGATGTTGCTTGGATTGATCGTAGCCATTCATCCTAAGGAGAGACCAATTAGAGCCTGCCACCTAGCCCTAATGACAAAGCAGTCTACAGAAAATCGACCAACATAAAATAGGCCAGCCAGGTTGGACTGGGTTCGACCTGGCTCTGGACCAGGTCGACATGCCTGTCGACAGCCCTGTCGACCTGGTTAGACCAGGTCGACAGCCCAGTCGACCTGGGTGCGTTAGGCGGGTGTTCTTCCGCCCTGGCCCATTGGGCCCCACTTTTAATTTTAAACTGTTTTATTCTGTTTGAATTTTAAATTTAATTCAGAAACTTCCGAAGGCCATATCTTCTTCATACGGACTCCGTTTTTCGAAAACTCGGACTCTATTTCGCGTATTTTTCCGAGACGAACGCAATGGCATATCCCGTTTCCCTTAGTTCTCTGATTTCGAATTAATTATACTTTAATTTGTTAATTTCACAGTTATAGAATTCGCGGGGTGTTACATTCTCCCCCACTTAAAACGATTTCGTCCCCGAAATCTTCAAGTTAGGAGGAATGTATATCCTGACATCCAATCATCCATCTACTCATCCATCAAACACGAGCATCCATTGTCCTTAAAAGACTTCTAATTCTTCATGATCATATGCGAAGTGTGTGTGTGTATGTACTTATCTAATGCAAAATCAGGCGGTCTACTGATTCAGTTGACCTCCTTAATGCGAATTATGTAAGTGCCATGAATCCATTATGTATGCAAATTTTCCTATTCTTGATTCTACATGAGTGCACAATCATTCAATACAAATGCAGCATCCACATGACAACACATTAAAATTCAACCACATACGAATGCAAACATATATGCATATGCAATATGAAGTGACTGAGCCGATCTAAAACCTAGATTGTGTGTGTATATGCAACCACGAGCAACCACCAGCAATCACTTGCAACCACTTGCAACCATCATCCATAACATGTTTCAATTACATGTTTCCATCCAAAGGGTTTCTACCTAAAAGATAAGGTCAAGGAAATATACCTAAAAAGATAGATAAAAGCGCAACTTAAGGGAAATGAAAGATCAAGGATGTACCCTCGAACAGAAAAGGGTAGGTTGTACGGATTCTAGCTTCAGTTTCCCAAGTCGCGTCTCCCTCGGCGTCGCTCCACTGAACTTTGACGAGCTTGACTTCGCGGTTGCGTAGCTTCTTCACTTCCGTTCCTAATATGCGGGTTGGAACTTTTCTTATGGTTGCTTCGCGTTCCACTTCGGCCTCTTCGAGGATATTTGGCTCTACCACCTCGGCTGACTCATATAGACATTTTCGGAGATGTGAAACGTGAAAAACGCTGTGGACTCCAGCCAACTTCTCGGGTAGCTCTAATCTATAGGCCATTTTCCCAATTTTCTCGATGATAGGGAATGGCTCTACGAACCTTGGTGCTAGCTTTCCTGTGGTTCCAAAACGAACAACGTTTCTTAGCGGTGATACCTTGAGAAAAACTCTGTCTCCAACCTCAAATTCAAGGTCGGTCCTTCTCTTGTCGGCGTAGGACTTTTGTCTGTCTTGGGCCGTCTTCATCCTTCTTCGTATTAAGCCTACTTTCTCTGAAGTCTCTCGGATCATATCTGGTCCAAGTACGAGCTTATCAGTAGACTCCCACCAACAAGTGGGCGATCGGCACGGTCTTCCATATAAAGCTTCGAAGGGCGCCATTCCGATGGTTGCTTGATAGCTGTTGTTGTAGGCAAATTCCACCAAAGGAAGGTGGTCTTCCCATGTCCCTCCGAAGTCAAGGACGCATAGTCTTAAAAGGTCTTCCAAAACTCTGTTCACTCTCTCTGTTTGGCCGTCGGTTTGGGGATGATAGGCTGTGCTCAAGCATAACTGCGTTCCTACTGCTTCTTGCAGACTCCGCCAAAACTCACTGGTGAAGATGGGGTCTCGGTCACTAACAATGCTAGATGGTATTCCATGGAGTCGAACGATTTCCTTAAGGTAAAGTGATGCTAGGGATGAGGCAGTTCTTTTACTTTTGACAGGTAAAAAGTGGGCGCTTTTAGTAAGCCTATCCACTATTACCCAAATGCTAGTGTTGCCTCTCCTAGACCTAGGCAGCCCATCGATGAAGTCCATTGAGATGCTATCCCACTTCCACTGCGGGACCTCCAGAGGATGTAGCAGTCCGCTAGGCTTTTTCTGTTCCGCCTTAACCCGTTGGCACACCATACACTTAGAAACGAACTCTGCAACGTCCTTTTTCATGTCGTTCCAGAAGAAAGTCCTTTTTATGTCTTTGTACATTTTATCTCCGCCTGGGTGTATCGTCATCTTGGAGTGATGTGCTTCCTCGAGAACCTTCTTTATTAAATCTTTTGTCTGTGGGACGCATAGTCTTCCGTCTCGCCTTAGCAAACCCTTATCGTCGATGGAGTATCTGTTGAGGTGACTTGAAGTCTCACCCCTAATTAGCCTATCAATTATTTCCACAAGCTGAGGGTCTTCGCGTTGTGCTGTCCCTACTGAATCCACTAAAGTTGGGCGCACTTCGAGAGATGCTAGCATGCCTGGTACGAAATCGGAGGAAGGCCTAAAGTCGAAGCTGGCTATAAACTCTAGGCTTTGTCTTTCAACAAACAACGGGCTTAGGGTCAATTTCTTTCGGCTCAACGCGTCTGCCACTACGTTGCCTTTGCCCGGAGTGTAGGAGATTTCGAAATCGTACGAGGCAAGAAACTCCATCCATCTTTGTTGCCTCAAGTTAAGATCTTTCTGCGAGAAAAGATATTTCAACGATTTATGGTCAGTGTAAAGTTCGAACTTCTCACCTAGGAGATAGTGTCGCCAAGACTTGAGTGCAAAGACGATGGCGGCTAACTCAAGATCGTGGGTTGGGTAGTTCTTTTCGTGCACTTTCAACTACCTCCCGCCATAAGCTACTACCCTTCCTTCTTGCATTAAGACGGCGCCTAGCCCTGTCCCACATGCATCCGTATAAACAGTGAACATCTTGCTCCCATCTGGCAGCGTCAAAACTGGGGCTGTTGTGAGAGCCCTTTTCAGTCGTTGGAAAGCAAACTCGCAATCCAAGTCCCAATTGAACACTAGATTCTTCTTAGTCAATTTCGTGAGCGGAGCTGAGATTTTCGCAAAATCCCTTATGAACTTTCGATAGAAACCCGCTAGTCCTAGAAAGCTTCGGACTTCAGTTGCATTCCTTGGTGTCTTCCAATCCTGTACCGCCACTACCTTAGCAGGGTCCACTGCTAACCCTTGTTTGGATACTATGTGCCCAAGGAACCTCACCTCTTCTCTCCAAAAGTGGCATTTGGAGAACTTGGCTTTTAGTTGATGGACTCGCAAAGTTTCCATGATTGCCCTTAAGTGTTGAGCGTGTTCCTCTTCACTCTTTGAGAAGATAAGGATATCATCTACGAAGACCACCACGAATTTGTTGAGGAAATCTCTAAATACCCTACTCATTAGGTCCACGAAGTACGCAGGTGCATTTGTCAAGCCGAAAGGCATGACAAGCCATTCAAAGAAGTCGTCTGGGGTTCTGAATGCCGTTTTATCGATGCTATCTTCAGCCACCCTTAGCTGATGAAAACCAGTTGCTAAATCGAGTTGGGAGAAAACAGACGCTCCTACAAGCTGGTCAAATAAATTGTCAATTCTAGGGAGAGGGTGCCTATTCTTTTTCGTTAGCTTGTTGAGCTCCCTATGGTCAACACATAGACGGAGTGAACCATCCGCCTTTGTAGCGAACACCACCGGAGCGCCCCATTCTGAAATGCTCCTCCTAATGAACCCCTTTTCTAGAAGCTCTTTAATCTGTTTACTGAGCTCTTTCCTTTCTCGTGGAGCCATGTGTCTAACGGGCAACGCAACGGGCTTTGCATTATCTACAAGATATATGCGGAAGTCTATTTGCCGCTTCGGAGGCAAGCCCTTCACCTCTTCGAAGACATCCGGATATTCCCGGACCACTTTAACCGATTGCAAATTTTCAACAAAGGCATCTAGCGATTCAAGATAACTAAGCATAACCGCATACGAGGGATTACAAGAAATTTCCAAAGTATTACCGAGCTGGGTTAGGAGCCTAACAACCCTTTTCTCACAATCAAGGATGGCCCCATTACTGGATAGCCAATCCATACCCAAAATCAAACCATAACCCGAAAAGCCCAAAACAAAGGCACTACATTGAAATTCTACACTTAGAATAGAAATTTTCAATCCCACACAGATCATAGACAAATGAGCTGGGCCCCCAATTGGGTTTGAAACAATTAAGGGGTCTTCTACCATACTAGTTTTTAGGTGCAGAGATTCTACTAGAGCAGACGAGATAAAGGAGTGTGATGCGCCAGAATCAAATAAAGTACGAACGGGGTGATCATAAAGATAAACTACACTTTCTACAGAAGTATTTATACCTCTCTGTTGCAGAGGTGGCGCCTCCAGCACATGAACCTGTGCCCCTGGGGTGGATCCAGCCCTCTGCCCCTGTCCTCGTTTCTTTGGGCAGTCCTTAGCCCTATGGCCTGTCTCACCGCAAGAAAAGCACCCACCATTCTCCTTGGCCTTCTTTTTCCGGCAGTCCTTTACTAAGTGCCCCACTTTGCCACAGAAATTGCACTTCCTCTTCTCTTTGTTGCCTTTCCCGCCCTTCTTAAAGTCTGTCTTCTTGGGCTGCAAACCCTCTTTCTTCCCTTGAGAGCTTTCTGCCTTCGTCTCCTTCTTGCTCTTATCCTCTTCATTCAGCAATGCCATTTGCACCAATCTTTCATACGTGGCTCCCATGGGTATATGGGTCATGGCCAAACTGTGTAATGGCTCATTCAACCCATTGACGAAACGGAGGGCCTTCTTGTGCGGGGTATTGACTAGGTCAAGCCCAAACCTAGCCAGCTCATCGAACTGATTCACATACTCTCTGACTGTCTTGTCCCCATGCTTAAGAAATAAGAATTTTTCCAACTGCAAACTTCTTTCCGCATCTGAGAGAAATTTAGTCTCAAACCTTGCCCTAAAGTCCTCCCATGTCTCCACTGGTCTTTCAGCATTAGTGACTTCCCACCAGTAGGAAGCCTCACCCTTCAATAGCCACACTGCCAATTGTACTTTTTGTCTATCCTCTACCTCAAAGATGATGAATAGGTCCTCAGTTTCTTTCAGCCAATTTCTAGCTGCCACGAAGGACTCAGTTCCATGGAAATCCCTTCCTCCCATAGCTTTAAAATCTTTACATATCTTAGCAAAAGTGTTTCCCCGAGGAGGAGGTGGAGGAAAAGGTGCCGCTGCAGCTGGATGATTTCCGGCAGCTGGGGGCGGAGGAATGGTAGGGCCTGGCTGAGTGGCTCTTGCTTCTAAGAACCGTCTAAACCAACCAGGTATTGGTACCCCTTCCGGCAAGTTAAGATCTTCGGACATGCTGAAACAAAAAGGATAGATTCAAAACGAAGGATAAGAGATAGTACCTATGGCTTTGGGGGTGGACTTTGCCTTTTTAAAATAAAATAACATTTTTCTTTTAAAAATGCTTCTTTAAATTTCTTTTTTGAAAATAATTTTTCAAAACTTTTTATCTTATCTGGTAAACCTATGCTCTGATACCAAGTGAAACACCCCACCTCCGTTAGGGTGACTCTCAAAGGGAATGCCCTAATTTTGGTGGAGGTTTATAAGTATAAGTCACAGATATACAAGACAGATATAAGAACACATATTTGTAAATAGCGGAAAAACAACAAACTTTTATTTCATAAAAGCAAATACGTGCTACAACAATATCACCATAATTGTCTTACATCTTTTCCCAAAAACATAAGATAACACTTTCATAATCTGTCTTGATTACATCTTTTAAAGAAGCATAAATAAAACATAGATAAACTGCAAAGGCCCCATAGTGGATTGTCCAAAGCCATAGTTCAAAATGAAAAGGTCCAAGCAATACATTTCTCTTCTTCAAGCTGGATGTTAAGGCTGGTCAAGCTGCTGTGTTCCCTCCCTGTGGACCTGGGGGGGGGGGGGGGGAAACGAAAGAAAAGTAGAGTCAGACATAAAGCCTGAGTAAGTCTAGTACTATTTTGTCTATGAATAAAGAACTGGGTATGATAAGTATAAACAAGAAGTGGGAAAGCACTATAAACTTGGTTAAGTTGTCTAGGGTCGAATATACTATCGTACCCCATGTTAATCTCTGAACCCATATAAACTAGTTTCCAACTGGCACCCCATAATCAGGGTGAAGTGATCCATTCTATGATGATCGGATCCTACTCGCATAGTTACATGTGTCTTACGGCCCCCGATGATGTAGTTACCTATGCTGGTCCCGCCATGGGGTGTATCAAGTCCCATGGTGGCGGCCCGACACAATCCTAGAGTGCACAGGTATGCTACTGGTGTCCAGTGCCTTATTTTTCTGCGCCGGAGTGTGTGCACGCCCGCACCCTGTTAGAACCTACACTGCTACACCACCGCCGTCGATTTGACCTCTTACAATCAGCCCAGTAATCGTGCCCCACCCTGCCTAGTTTCAGGGTATCCTGATACACCTTCTAGGGTTACTGCTGAAAAGGGTCCCCCGTTACTAGGTTTTCTATCTCTAGCCAACATGCTAAGTTGGTTAAGTGTTTTTCTAACCTAACCCCCACCAGTCCGTTTAGTTTAGCATGTTCCATTTTGATTAAGTCTTTAGTTCACTTAATCCTAACAATCCTGACTCAGCCTTAATTGTCTTATTAAGGCCCTGACCTCTCACATTAGACAGGTATTGTTGTGGCTGCCTGTTGCCGGTTGGTTCCGGGCAGTCTTACGCCACAACTCAGTCTAACCTCGGGTCCTTATTGGGCTCCATGTTTAACCTCCCACATTGGATAGGTATTGTTGTGACTACTGGACAGCCGGGCGGTTCCGGGCAGGTTTACATCACAACTCAATCCAACCTCGGGTTAAACACATCGTATGTTCTACATTTACATATTTTGTCTTTCTTCTTTATTTTCTTATATGTAAATATTTGCGGCCAATTATTAAGTTAATGGTGTAAAGGTTACACCAATCATGGGCCCAACCCATACTTGAATTTGGGCCCTTCTATTTTATGTTTTCATTCATTAGTAATTTTAACCCAACGTTATTTTCCCCCGTTTAACACGTCTGTTTATTATATATATGTTGGGCTTAGCCTTTTAAAGCCCAACTTAGCCATGCGAAAAGGGGAGGCTTAACGCGTGATTACATACACAAAGAGGGGAATGTGAGCGCATGAACTTGCAATATGACGTTGGAAATACAAAATAGAAACTGGTGTACTTGCATAGTAGTGACATATACTTTGGTCATAAAGCATAGGTGACATGAATCAAAGCATGTGAACTTGTAGTTGTGATAAGAATCTAAATTGGGTATCATTATTGACACATAGTCATAACTACAACATGAACCTATATTTTTATTTAGGCATAATGTCAAACATAAGCATGGCAAAAATATTTCTAACATAAGCATGGCATAATGTCAAACATAAGCATGGCATAATGTCAAACATAAGCATGGCATAAGTATAGTTAAATTTGTTCACATAACCATGGCATAAATATTTCTAACATGAAATCATGATTCTTACTTTAGTCATGTAAACTTGCAAAAAGGGATTTTGAATCTAACCTAGCTATGTACCACATATGTCATCATATGATTCTTGTAAACAATATAGACTTAATTATACAAAATATCAATCATAGCCTAGTCATATTCATAAGTTTGCAAATAGGTTTTCTAGTACAAAAGCATGACTTAATACATAGATCATGGTGCCAAAATTTCAACATAGTTTCATATGAACTATAACAACCAAACTTGTTCCAATTACTTACAAAATGATTTATGCACAAAAATATACATCATGATGGCATAGTAGCAAAACCCCAAACTTGCATGAATTTCAATTAATCAACTACATACATGTAGCTTCAACATGGATTACATAATTTGCGAATATTCCATACGTATACTTGCATAGAACTACCGCATGTAGTTCTTTATAATGAATAACATAATTCCCAAATCGATAAGAATCATAGTAACGCACAAATTATGAATTATTTATTACCACAACCAAGTATACAAACCAACACAGTTATTTGTTCATACCAAAGTAATACTCTACTTACAATGGTGAGGCGAATTCTCAAATTTAGGGATTTGAAGATGCGGTTTGATTTGATTGAGTTGCTTTATGCCTTAGAATTTGCCTCCTAATCCTCTCTCCAATTGGTGGCTACCCCTAGTCGTTCCTCAGCAACATGGCGGCTTTGTTCTTATTTTTGAATGAATAGATTAGGGTTAGTCTAGGGTTGTTTTTATAGAGGTTATAAACTGATTAGGACCATTGATGTTGCTTGGATTGATCGTAGCCATTCATCCTAAGGAGAGACCAATTAGAGCCTGCCACCTAGCCCTAATGACAAAGCAGTCTACAGAAAATCGACCAACATAAAATAGGCCAGCCAGGTTGGACTGGGTTCGACCTGGCTCTGGACCAGGTCGACATGCCTGTCGACAGCCCTGTCGACAGCCCTGTCGACCTGGTTAGACCAGGTCGACAGCCCAGTCGACCTGGGTGCGTTAGGCGGGTGTTCTTCCGCCCTGGCCCATTGGGCCCCACTGTTAATTTTAAACTGTTTTATTCTGTTTGAATTTTAAATTTAATTCAGAAACTTCCGAAGGCCATATCTTCTTCATACGGACTCCGTTTTTCGAAAACTCGAACTCTATTTCGCGTATTTTTCCGAGACGAACGCAATGGCGTATCCCGTTTCCCTTAGTTCTCTGATTTCGAATTAATTATACTTCAATTTTTTAATTTCACAGTTATAGAATTCGCGGGGTGTTACACTTGTTGACTCGGCAATGAGTCAGAAGTGACTCAGCAAACACTCAGCAATATATATATATATATATATATATTCTACAATGTACACATTAGATACACCCCCCCTTTTACACACTTATTATTGTTTTTATATACATATTAGATACATCCCCTCTCTTACACACTTATTAATATTATTATATTCATATTAGATACATCCCCTCTCTTACGCACTTTTATATTCATATTAGATACATCCCCCCTCTTACACACTTATTAATATTTTAGCAACTTTAGTGTTAATAGAAAATTCGGGGTGTTACAGTAAATCTAATGGCCTAAATGCATCCTAACATCTATAAATAAGTGGGTAGACTCTAACCCTAAATCACTTGAAAAATTGGAGAGCTACCGACATGCCGTTGCCATGGAGTTCAGCGTACCCGTCACAAACTAAAGAAGAAGGAGAAAGCCTAGCCTACAACTAAATCTACTCAACAAACAAATTAAATCAAAGACTCTTTCTATTTCTCTTCTTTAGAAATAGTGAGTATGATGAATCTCACAATATTATTATAAAATAATTTGATTAAGTTATGAATGGATCACAAGAAAGTGATATGAATTGTTATGTATTTGTAAATTATGTTGTGAATCTCTTGTTATGCTATTATGTTATCATATATATGTTGTTATGTTGTAGTGATTATGTTGTAAATAATCCTATGCTATGTCATATGTGATTAATCACGATATGCTATGTTATAAATCATGTTATGCCATGTTTTAAATCTTGCTATGCTATGTTGTAAATCATATCATGTTATGTTGCAAATTATGATATGCTATGTTGTAAATCTTATATATGTTGTAGATCTCATATTATCACATATGTTGAAATACTTATGTTATATGATAATGATGTCATGTTAAGTTGTTTTGAATTATACAAGTTGTAAAATCATGATGTTATTATTTATGCGAATTGGATCATGTTTAAAGTTTATGTTTTTTTATAATAGAACTTGATTATGGGAATTTTCCTATTGAGTTAGGTGTACCCATATACATGAATCTACAAATTAATTGGATCTTGAATATGGGAATTTTCCTATTAAGTTAGGTGTACCCATATACATGAATCTATGATTAAATGAATTTTGATTTTAGAGGCATTTGAAATACGATTAGACTTAACCAAACACACATGTAAATAAACATGACTAAGTGGGTTAAGTGGGATGGATTAATGGGGACAAGCTTAGGTGGAATGCTTGTGGTAAATAGTGGGGGCCCATTTCAACCAGTATCCCAAAACGTATCTTTGTGGGCTCGACCCAAGTCGAGGACGGGACACGCATACTGGGCTTGACTATAAGAGGCCAAAACGGGGAGCGGTGGCAACGCAAGTCCAACGGGTTTCATATGCGTGTGGTGGACCCGGGCTAGTAAGTAAGACGTTGTTGCATCGTGTAGGTATAAGCCGTGCATTCTCAGTTGTATCAGGTTGCCACTTTAGGGGAGTGATACACCCCACTGTGGGGCCAGCACGGGTATCTACGAGTTAGGGAGCCGATCGAATGGGGTAGGGTAGTAGGTACACCTAGTGGAGATAGGAGCAGACGGCACCTATGTAGTCAGCTATGGGTAAACGAAGCTACCATTATTAATCAGTTATCAAGGGAGTACACCTAGTGGAGATAGGAGCATACGGCACATATGACGTCAGCAAGGAGTATGTGGAGTTACCATTATTAAGGGGGTATGTCTAGTGGGGATAGGTACACGTTGGGTACCTATGATAGCAACTAGAGATATACAGTCAAACATGGGGGATAGTGGGTACATCTAGTAGTACACGAAGCTATCATCATTCTATTTAGCCAAGGGGGATCAAATTCCAAGAGTGACTAGTAGGGGTGCAGTTAGTCCTAGTACAGTACGGTACGGTACGGTACAGTACGGTAGAGTATAGTAATTATCCTATGTTGATTAGGAAGCGCGATTAACGTTAGTGTTAGTGGACGGGCGTGATGCAGTGTAGTAATTATTCATTAGTAATTAGGTGTGCCTTTACCATTATCTTTAACGTTATCTTGGTTCATCTCATTTCCTTTGTCTGTTATGCCACACCTAATAGTTCATAGACATTTACTTGTCTTCCAGCTTATGCCTTAGTCCAGTTATTTTGATAATAGTATTGTTAGAATTATCATACTCGCCAGACTTTATGTCTGACCCCCCTCCATTTCTATCCTTTCCCCCTTCCAGGTCCTCAGGTTGGACCCAGCTCTAATGGAGTTTGATTGGATTGCTTTATCTCTCTTGGAAAGCTTGGATCGTTGAAGTAAAGTCCAGCTTGTTATCTTTTTCATGGCTATTTGTATAATGGGATTATGTATTTTGTTTTTATCAAGATGGATAATGTACTTGACCCTGTTCAATGATTTTGTGATGTAACAAACATATTTAACTTCCGCTGCAATAAAATGAAATTTTTAGATTTCCAAGTACTGGTAATTATCTGTCTTATTGTAGTTCTTCTGTTCTATATTCACTATTAACCTCCATGGATGTTAATGCATTCCCTTTGTGAGTGACATTAATGGAAGCGGGGTGTTACACGTGGTATCAGAGCTTAAGGTTACCAGAACAGATAAGATATTTTGAAAAATTATTTTTCAAAAAGCATTTTTATAAAGAATACTTTCAAAAATATGTTTTGGAGAGTATTTTTGAAAGGAAGGTTTATTTTAAAAACATAATCCCCAAGAGCCATATATCTTTCCTTCGATTCTCCGTTCTGAATCTCTTCCTCTTTCTCTTTTTGAATTTCCCCCTCCGCGTATAGATGCTTTTTCTAAGATAATTAGGGACTTCCATACGAAGGACGAAAAAAAACCACTTCAAGGGACTTAGACGTTAGTTGGGCTAGAAGTTAGTCCAAGGAGGTGGAGGGCTTGTTGGTACCTTTAAGACGGACAACGGGAGGAGGGTTCAAATAGCTGTTAGGTTAACAAAGAAAGAAACCTCATCTTGGTGGGAGGTCACGAATGGAGAATGTGGAGAAGAAGGCTTTGAGATTCGATAATGGATTGAATGAACCGTTGCAAGGGTTGGCTATGACCCATATCCCTATGGGGGCCACCTTTGAGAAGCTAGTAGACATGACACTCGTGCACGAGGAGAAAGGCGCTAATGCTAAGGCACCCGAGAAGAAAGGGAATCAAAATAAAGGTGGCAAAGGCAACAATGGCAAGGGAAAGAAGAAATTCTTTAACTGTGGGACACTAGGTCATCTCAGCAAGGATTGCCGAAAGAAAAAGAAGACTGGCTGTTTTCATTGTGGTGAAGCGGGACATCTAGTGAAGGACTGCCCAAAGAAGGGTCAGAGGGCAGGAGCTACCTCGGGAGGACAGGTGCAGGCACTTATGGCACCAGGGCAGGAAAGGGAACAAGTTCAGGCTCTCGCGGTCCCACCGCTGCAAGAATGAGGTAGAACCATTTCTGTTGAAAGCTTAGTTTTTCTGTTTGATCACCCTGTCCGTACCTTATCCGACTCAGGCGCATCGCATTCATTTATTTCTATATCATTAGTTGAAACACTGCACCTAGATACTAGTCTTGTTACTGACCACTTAGTAGTCTCAAATCCTATTTGTGGTTCAGCTCATCTTTCTATGATTTGTAGAGATTTGGGAGTGTTTGTCTTGGGCGTTGAGTTTGAATGCAACGCCGTTGTCCTGGGTTTCACGGGCTATAGTTTGGTTCTAGAGGTGGATTGGCTAGCCAGGCATGGTGCCATCCTATATTGTGAAAGGAGGGTAGTTAGACTTTTGATTCGTTGTAGAAAAACCCTCATATTTCTTGCGACCCTAGGGGTTCTGTGATGCTTAGCTGCCTAGAATCGTCTGACGCATCTAACGATGATTAGGAATCTGTTGTGTGGTCCGTGAGTATGGAGACGTCGTTGATAAAGTGCGGGGTCTACCCATAGGCGTGAAATAAGTTTTCGTATGTGCTCAATAGGTTAAGCAAAGTCGTTATGTAATCAGCAGTAGTTTTGCAGCAAGACTGGAAAGGACGGCCAGAGTCGGTTAAGTGCTCAATTGGTTGACCATCTTACTAGTATCATCTCACGTAGGTCGACAGAAATCGAAGGAGGTATCCCTTGGGTGTTTGTCTGATATTGGTTTAGGCCTTTGGGGCTTGCACTTAGGGGATGTCGAATTCGACTAGGATGGTCTGCGTGAGAGATGGATAGTTGTGACGATTTTACATGGGATAATATCCTGGTTTTCCCTAGGAGCAGAGAAGAGCATGCCCTACATCTTAGGGAAAGTTTGGAGACCCTACAAGTGCACCAGCTTAGAGCTAAGTTCCCTAAGATACCATTTTGGAGGGAGGAAGTGAGGAATTTAGGGCATGAGGTCTCTAGGGAAGGGAGATATGTTAGGATGAAGGGAGTTCTTGGCGTCCTACGATTTTGAGATAATATATACCCCTGACAAGGGCAACGCTGTGGCGGATGCTTTGAGTAGGAACAAGTTGGCATGGAGCCCTTTGTTGTCAAGCAAAGTAGTTTAGAGTTTATCTCTACCTTTGACGTTAGACCTTCTGTTGACCTTGTACCCGGTTTGCTAGCATCCTTGGAGGTTAGACCTACACTTCTAGGACGAGTTGGTGAGGCACAGCAAGACGACCCACAGTTGGTTGAGATAATAGAAAAACTCAAAGGAGGGGAGTCGTCTAGCCATCTTCGTAGGTATACCCTAGACGATAAGGGTTGGTTATGAAGGGATAATAGACTTTGTGTACCACAAGACAAAGACTTAAGGAAGGCCATTCTTGATGATGCTCATCGCTCAAAGATGACCATTCACCCCGGCGGAGACAAGATGTACAAAGATATGAAGCGGGTTTTCTTTTGGGCCGGTATGAAAAAGGATGTGGCCGAGTACGTCGCTAGATGCTTGGTGTGCCAATGAGTAAAAGCGGAACAAAAGAAACCCGGTGGGTTGCTTCAATCATTGGAAGTTCCACTATGGAAATGGGAAAGCGTCTCAATGGATTTTGTGGATGGATTACCAAGATCAAGGAAGGGTAATACGGGGATTTGGGTTATAGTAGATAGACTTACTAAGAGCGCCCATTTTATTCCCGTGAAAAGTAAGAGGACTGCTCCGTGGTTGGCTTCTGTATACATTAAAGAGATAGTTCGTTTGCACAGTATTCCTTCTAGTATAGTAAGCGACCGTGATCCCATCTTCACTAGCGAATTTTGGAAGAGTTTACAAGAGGCGGTAGGGACTCAGCTATGTTTGAGCACCGCATATCATCCTCAGACGGATGACCAGACCGAGAGGGTGAATCATATTCTAGAGGATCTTTTAAGGCTTTGTATCCTAGACTATGGGGGTACATGGGAAGAGCACCTTCCGTTGGTAGAATTCGCATATAATAATAACTTTCAGTCTAGTATTGGCATGGCACCTTTCGAAGCTCTTTATGGAAGGCCTTGCCGTTCGCCAACATGTTGGTGGGAATCTACCGATAAAATCCTACTTGGGCCCGATATGGTTAGGGAAACCTCGGAGAAGATTGATTTGATTCGAAGGAGGATGAAAGCAGCACAAGATAGGCAGAAATCGTATGCTGATAAGAGGAGGACAGATCTTGAGTTTGACATTGGGGACATGGTTTTTATCAAAGTATCTCCATTACGGAATGTTGTTCGCTTTGGGTCCGTTGGGAAATTAGCGCCAAGGTTTGTAGGGCCGTTTCCTATAAAAGACAGGATTGGGAAGATGGCGTATAGGGTGGAGTTGCCTGAGAAACTTAGTGGAGTACACGACGTATTCCATGTATCACATTTAAGGAAGTGTTTGCACAAGACCGCGGAGGTGGTAGAGCCGAGCTTGCTTAAAGAGGTGGAAATAGAGCGTGATGCAACAATTAGACGAGCTCCTACATGCATTCTTGGGTCGGAGATCAAAAAGTTGAGGAATAGAGAGGTCAGACTAGTTAAAGTGCAATGGGGAGATGATGAGAGCAACGCTACTTGGGAGACAGAAGAGAAGATGCGTTCGTTGTACCCTTTTCTTTTTGAGGGTATGTCTTTTAATTTCTCCTTTATCGCTTAGCTTATCTTATCTTATCTTTAGTATATCCTCTCGTTAGTATCTTTGACCTTTAGTTTGGATAATCCTATTGTTGAAACATGTGTTTGAGACATGTTATGTATGATGGATGCAAAATGGATGCAAGTGTTTCTTAGTGGTTGCTCGTGGATGCATATATACACACACTTTAGGCACTAGATCGGCTCAGTCACTACATATTGCATATTGCATAAATGAATGTATTTAGTATAATGGATTTATAATGGTTGTACCATCATATAGATGTTGCATTCGGTTGAATGGATGTGCACGCATATAGAAGTAGTATGTAAGCAATTAGGATCTTTTGCATACATAATGGATGCATGGCACTATCATGAATTGCATCAAGGAGGTCAACTGAATCAGTGGACCGCCTGATTTTGCATTAGATACAGACATATACACACACTATGCATTTAAACATAAAAGCATTAGAAGTCTATAAGGACAGTGGATGCCAGTGTTTGATGATTGAGTAGATGGTTGATTGGAATTTAGGTTGAACATTCTTCTTGACTTGAAGATTTCGGGGTCGAAATCCTTTATGGAGGGGAGAATGTAACACCCCGTAAATCAGTTAATACTAATATTCACAAATGAAAGAATAGTTAATTTCAAATATAAGAATATTGGGAAACAGGCTGCGCCATTGTGTTCGTCTCGGAAAAATACGCGAAATAGAGTATGAGTTTTCGAAAATCGGAGTCCGTATGACCCAGATAAGGCCCAAAGAAGTTTTCAGAAATTTAAATTCAGATTTAAAAACAAAATTTTCAATTTTCAGAAGTGGCGGGAAAAATCCCGCCAGACCCAGGGGGTCGACTGGGGAGTCGACCTCCCCCCCAGGTCGACTGGGTAGTCGACCCTAGGGTCGACCTGGGAGTCGACCTCCCTGGTCGAGCCCAGGTGACCTGGGTGCATCAGGTTGGGTTTTCGGGCTGTGTTTTGAAGGCTGGACAACATCTAATGGCTCTAATCTATTCTAGGGTAAATCTAATGGCCTAAATGCATCCTAACATCTATAAATAAGTGGGTAGACTCTAACCCTAAATCACTTGAAAAATTGGAGAGCTACCGACATGCTGTTGCCATGGAGTTCAGTGTAGCCGTCACAAACTAAAGAAGAAGGAGAAAGCCTAGCCTACAACTAAATCTACTCAACAAACAAATTAAATCAAAGACTCTTTCTATTTCTCTTCTTTAGAAATAACGAGTATGATGAATCTCACAATATTATTATAAAATAATTTGATTAAGTTATGAATGGATCACAAGAAAGTGATATGAATTGTTATGTATTTGTAAATTATGTTGTGAATCTCTTGTTATGCTATTATGTTATCATATATATGTTGTTATGTTGTAGTGATTATGTTGTAAATAATCCTATGCTATGTCATATGTGATTAATCATGCTATGCTATGTTATAAATCATGTTATGCCATGTTTTAAATCTTGCTATGCTATGTTGTAAATCATATCATTCTATGTTGCAAATTATGATATTCTATGTTGTAAATCTTATATATGTTGTAGATCTCACATTATCACATATGTTGAAATACTTATGTTATATGATAATGATGTCATGTTAAGTTGTGTTGAATTATACAAGTTGTAAAATCATGATGTTATTATTTATGCGAATTGGATCATGTTTAAAGTTTATGTTTTTTTATAATAGATCTTGATTATGGGAATTTTCCTATTGAGTTAGGTGTACCCATATACATGAATCTACAAATTAATTGGATCTTGAATATGGGAATTTGCCTATTAAGTTAGGTGTACCCATATACATGAATCTATGATTAAATGAATTTTGATTTTTGGGAATTTGCCTATTGAGTTAGGTGTACCCATATAAAACCATATTGTTAATGATGTTGATTCACACATGTCCTATACAAGTTTATGAAATTTGATCAAAATCATATTATGTGAATTATGAATAAGTTGACACCCTTAGATCCATGACATGTATGACCTTATGCAAGTTGTAATTTTGGATGTATGCAAGTTTCACCCCTTGTTATGATTTATTTAGTCACATATATATGTTGTTGTTGTGAATATTTTCTTTTATGCTATGAGTTAGACTAATCGGGTCTAGCATACATTTTGTGAATAAACGTTCAAACGTGGGGTAGGGGTGATATTAGGAATTAATTAATTGGGGTGCAATTGATATGATTTTGCATGCCTTAAATGGATGTCCATAATTGAGTCAATTATGGACATTGCTAAATTTGGAATTAATTAATAATTCAAATAGGGAATTATTAAAATTGGAGAAAGTGAATTATTAATAATAATCAATGCTTAGGACACGAGGTTGGACCCGTTTGTGACGTAAACCTTCCCGGACCCGCCCGGCAAATCCAGTAGTCACAAATGTCGGCCCAATGTGAGAGGTCCTAGGCCCAAACTAAAGCATAACAGTTGTAAAGACACGAGGTTAGACTCTTTTATGGTATAAGACTGCCCGGACCCGCACGGCAAATCCAGCTGCCATAAATGCCAGTCTAATGTGAGAGGTCTTTATGAGGTTATGGCCTTAATGAATTAAGAAATACTTAGCCAGATAATCATGTAAGGTGGGACATGGGGGTTAAGTAGGTGCCTTGGGTGGCATAAGGAATCTAGTGGTTGCCTTTAGAGGATTTGAAATACGATTAGACTTAACCAAACACGCATGTAAATAAACATGACTAAGTGGGTTAAGTGGGATGGATTAATGGGGACAAGCTTAGGTGGAATGCTTGTGGTAAATAGTGGGGGCCTATTTCAACCAGTATTCCAAAATGTATCTTTGTGGGCTCGACCCAAGTCGAGGACGGGACACGCATACTGGGCTTGACTATAAGAGGCCAAAACGGGGAGCGGTGGCAACGCAAGTCCAACGGGTTTCATATGCGTGTGTGGACCCGGGCTGGTAGGTAAGACGTTGTTGCATCGTGTAGGTATAAGCCGTGCATTCTCAGTTGTATCAGGTTGCCACTTTAGGGGAGTGATACACCCCACTGTGGGGCCAGCACGGGTATCTACGAGTTAGGGAGCCGATCGAATGGGGTAGGGTAGTAGGTACACCTAGTGGATATAGGAGCAGACGGCACCTATGTAGTCAGCTAGGGGTAAACGAAGCTACCATTATTAATCAGTTATCAAGGGAGTACACCTAGTGGAGATAGGAGCAGACGGCACCTATGACGTCAACTAGGAGTACGTGGAGTTACCATTATTAAGGGGGTACGTCTAGTGGGGATAGGTACACGTTGGGTACCTATGATAGCAACTAGAGATATTCAGTCAAACATGGGGGATAGTGGGTACATCTAGTAGTACACGAAGCTATCATCATTCTATTTAGCCAAGGGGGATCAAATTCCAAGAGTGACTAGTAGGGGTGCAGTTAGTGCTAGTACAGTACGGTACGGTACAGTACGGTAGAGTATAGTAATTATCCTATGTTGATTAGGAAGCGCCAATAACGTTAGTGTTAGTGGACGGGCGTGGTGCATTGTAGTAATTATTCATTAGTAATTAGGTGTGCCTTTACCATTATCTTTAACGTTATCTTGGTTCATCTCATTTCCTTTGTCTGTTATGCCACACCTAATAGTTCATAGACATTTACTTGTCTTCCAGCTTATGCCTTAGTCCAGTTATTTTGGTAATAGTATTGTTAGAATTATCATACTCGCCAGTCTTTATGTCTGACCCCCCCACCATTTCTATCCTTTTCCCCCTCCAGGTCCTCAGGTTGGACCCAGCTCTAATGGAGTTTGATTGGATTGCTTTATCTCACTTGGAAAGCTTGGATCGTTGAAGTAAAGTCCTGCTTGTTATCTTTTTCATGGCTATTTGTATAATGGGATTATGTATTTTGTTTTTATCAAGATGGATAATGTACTTGACCCTGTTCAATGATTTTGTGATGTAATAAACATATTTAATTTCCGCTGCAATAAAATGAAGTTTTTAGATTTCCAAGTACTGCTAATTATATGTCTTGTTGTAGTTCTTCTGTTCTATATTCACTATTAACCTACATGGAAGTTAATGCATTCCCTTTGTGAGTGACATTAATGGAAGCGGGGTGTTACAGACTCTTGTTGCGGTCATGATCTTCTTTAACACTAAGTCTCCCACTTCGAATGTTCTATGCCTGACCTTTTGATTGAAGTGCTGGGCAACTCTCCTTTGATGGGCGACTATCCTAAGCTCCGATTCAGTCCTTTTTTCTTCGAGTAAATCGAGGGCTTCAAGTTGCAGTTTTCATTCTCTTTCTGGTTAAAGTGAATTCTGCGGTGAGTAGGAACCTCTAATTCCACAGGTATCATTGCTTCGATCCAAATGCCAGGGAGAATGGAGTATGCCCTGTCGTAGTTTTATGAGTCGTACGGTAAGTCCATAGTGCAAGTGGCAGTTCTTCAATCCAGTTACCCTTAGCTTTCTCGAGACGTTTCTTAATGGTAGATTTCAGGATTTTGTTGACTGCTTCAACTTGCCCGTTGGCCTGCAGGTGGGCAACTGCTGCAAAGCTTTTCTGAATGTGATATTTGTCGCAAAAATCTTTGAACTCATCGCTTTCAAATTGTGTGCCATTGTCGGTGATGATCTTCTGCGGAATTCCAAATCTGCATATGATATTTTTCAAAACAAAATTGATTACTTTTCTTGATGTGATGGTTGCCAGTGGCTCAGCTTCCACCCATTTAGTAAAATAGTCCACAACAACTATGGCATACTTAAAGCCGGATTTTGCAGTAGGTAATACTCCAATCAAGTCTATGCCCCAGACAGCGAATGGCCAAGGACTCAACATTTGTGTCAACTCAGTCGATGGAGCTCTCGGAATCTTTGCAAATTTTTGGCATTGGTCACATTTTTTAGCAAAGATCATAAAGTCGAGATTTACCTCTGGCCAGAAGTAGCCATATCGAAGAACTTTTTTGGCTAGAGTTTGTCCGCCTACATGTCCGCCACAATCTCCTTCATGTAGTTATGCCAGGATTGCTTTGGATTCCTCCTTTCTTACACATCGTAGCAAAGGTGTTGAATATCCTCTCCTATATAAGTGACCATCCTGAACGAGATACAAACGGGACTTTCGGAGCAACTTCTTGTGATCCTTCGGGTTTTCAGGAAGTATCCCATGGAGTATATAATTCTTGATGGGGGTCATCCACGAGTCTGGCTCGTCAGTTGTCTCCATAATCCAATCTATATCAGATTCTTCAACACTGGAACTAGATAAAACTTCAACTGGAACTAGATCAAAGATTTGAGGATCTCCGGTACTAGCCAACTTTGATAAAGAATCGGCTTTCCAATTTTCTCCTCTAAGGATATGAGAGATAGAATAGTACTCTAGATTGTCAAGAAACTCTTTGACTTTGCGTAGATATGTCGGAAGATTTCCTCTCTTGGTCTCAAATTCACCTTTGATTTGAGAAACCATCAACTGTGAATCGTTGAAGATTAACAAACTTCTCATGCTTAACTCTTTCGCAACTCTCAGTCCTCCAAGAAAAGCTTCATACTCGGCCTCATTGTTTGTGACTGGGAATTCAAATCGTAGAGCACAACATATCTGTCGTCCTTCTGGAGTTTCAAACACTATTCCTGCCCCAACACAGTATTCATTCCTAGCACCATCAACGAAAAGCTTCCATTTGGTGACCAATTCATTGGTTTCTTCCATTTCCTCTCCTCTATCAGTGAACTCGGCAATAAAATCAGCTAGGGCTTGCCATTTATTGCTTGCCTGGGGTGATAAGTGATATCATACTGACTGAGCTCAATATTCCATTTTAGTAATCTCCCTGAGGTTTCTGGACGGAACAACACTTGTTTCAAAGGTTGATCTGTAAGGGCCTTGATAGAGTGAGATTGGAAATAAGGCCTGAGCTTCTGTGAGGCGACAAGCAAAGCATATGCAAGCTTTTCTATCTTCAGATAGTTCATCTCCGCCCCGGTAAACCTTTTTCTGATGTAGTATACCGGCCATTGAACTTTATCTTCTTCCCTGATGAGGGCTGCGCTTAGAGCATGGGATGATACTGCAAGATATAGGAACAGACTTTCTCCATCCTTTGGTTTTGACAGTATCGGAGGTGATTCCATATGCTTGATAAGATCCTCAAATGCTTGCTGGCATTCAGGAGTCCACTGGAAATTCTTTCTTTCCTTTTTCAATGCATCAAAGAGGGGAATACACATTTCTGTTGCCTTTGAAATGAAACGGCTTAGAGATGCTACCTTGCCATTCAAACTTTGGAGTTCCTTTTTAGTCCGCGGAGCTCGCATTTCTCGCAAGGCAACCACCTGTGCTGGGTTTGCTTCAATGCCCCGAGCGTTGACCATGAAGCCAAGAAACTTCCCGGAAGCTACACCAAATGAACATTTGAGTGGATTCAGCTTCATGCCGTACCTCCTTAGGATTTGAAACATCTCGTCAAGGTCTTCCATATGACTTTTTGCTTCCTTGGATTTCACCAACATGTCATCAACATAGACCTCCAAGGTTTTTCCAATTTTCCCTTTGAACATTGAATTCACCAGACGTTGATACGTGGCACCTGCATTTTTCAAACCAAATAGCATTACCTTATAACAATACAAACCACGATCAGTTATGAAACTAGTACTATCCTGGTCCGGCACGTGCATCATGATCTGATTGTAGCCTGAATATGCGTCCATGAAAGACAACAGTTCATCCCCCGCCGTTGCATCGACAAGCTGATCAATTCAAGGCGGGGGAAACTGTCTTTTGGGCATGCTTTGTTTAGATCAGAATAGTCAACACACACCCACCATTTGTCGTTTGACTTTTTCACAAGAACTTGGTTGGACAACCATTTAGGATGAGTGGACTCGCGAATGAAGTTTTTCTTTAATAGCCTATCCAGTTCATCCTCCAAAGCCTCAGATCTCTCAGGGCCTTGCATCTGTCTTTTCTGTTTCGCAGGATGTATGCTAGGATCAATGTTCAGCTTATGCACAATCACTTCCGGAGATATTCCACACATATCTGAATGGTTCCAAGCAAAGACATCCAAATTCGTTTTTAGAAAAACAATCAATTCTTTTTGCAGCAAAGGATCCAACTGAGAGCCTATCTTTACCAACTTATCTGGATCGTTATCATGGACCTGTATAGAAATGGTAGCTTCAGCCGGTGCTGCCCTTTCCTCCCCTGCAATGGTTTTTCGCGGATCCATATCTTCTTGCATGTCGTTGTATTCTCCAGCACTGGGGGAGGTCATTAATTGCTATAAGGGGCTTCATGGATGCAGAGAGGAGTCTCCACATCCTTCTTAAAGTCATACTTGCGAGCTTCAATCAACTCTGCCATATAGCAGTCTCTTGACTCTTGAGGATCTCCTTTGATTACTCCCACTCCATTTGCAGTTGGGAACTTCATCGTCAAACACCATGGAGCAAGAGCTATCTTGAAAGCAGCTAGCGCTGGTCTTCCCAAAAATGCATTATACCCTAAAAGCGAGTCTATTATCACAAAAGACTGCATCATGGAAACTTGCTTCTTCCCTTCACCAAGCTCTACGAGGAGATCGACTACACCAATAGGCTGAGTTGGTACACCAGTGAAACTATGTATTTTATTTTTACTTGCTCGCACATTATCCATGGACAACCCCATCTTAGAGAAAGTATTGTAAAACAGGACATTTACAGATGCCCCATTATCAATCAGTACCTTCTTCACTATTGCTGGACCCAAACCAATAGTGATCACAATTGGATCAATGGTTGGAATCAATAGTCCACTAGAATCCCGATCTCGGAATACCACATCTACCCAGGATGTTTTTGGTATTTTCCAACGAAGTGAGTTACTGCAAACTTCGAATCCATTTTCTTTTGAAGCACTGCCTAGTTCATTTGTATACCGGACAATATCCTCCCAGGTATCTCCTGCAGGATGAGGTCCACCACTGATCGTGTTGATAACGGGTCGAGAACCATTTGCAGGTGTTCTTCCATCTTGACTTGGATGAATCTGCTGCCCTTGAGTAGGCTCAGTATCCGACGAACATTTCACATACTCCTGAAGATGGTTTTTCCTTATCAACTCTTCAATCAGATTCCTCAAGTGCCGACACTCATTTGTGTCATGACCCGGTCGATTATGAAATCGGCAAAACCTTCCTGAATTTGCAGCTTCTTCGGACACCTTTATTGGTTTTGGGCTTGGATAATCCTCCGTAGCCTTAGTTGCCATGTATATGTGCTCAAGTGTATCATTCAACGGAGTAAGGTCCGTAGGCTTGAAGAAGCGTCGCTTTTTAAATTCCTTATCGTTCTTGGCATCATTACCGTTTCCTCTTTTTTGCCCCCACCTGA
This sequence comes from Allium sativum, assembly GCA_030737875.1. NCBI lineage: Eukaryota > Viridiplantae > Streptophyta > Magnoliopsida > Asparagales > Amaryllidaceae > Allium > Allium sativum. The sequence goes on from CM060913.1 coordinate 1,012,833,143, forward strand.
ATTTATTTGTTTGGTTTTTGTAGAAGCTTCTTTTTTCTCCAGAACCACATTAGTTTTGGTCTTGCCAACAGAATAAATGGGATCATCTTCAAGACACATGTATTCCTCGGCTTTGTCGTAGAATTTCTCTAATGTGTTGGGCTTCTTTCTCTTTAACCACCTTCCAAATTTAGAATGTTTATCTATGCCCCCCCCTTCAAGGCCATTAGAATTAGCCTTGGCTCGTGGGTTCCTACTTCAGCGGTGGAAGCATTAAAACGACTTAGAAAAGATCTAATCGTTTCACCCGGGGCTTGTTCCAACTCGTTGAGGGACATAATATCTCTAACCTTCGTTGTCTGGAGGCGGAACTGATCTTGAAAGCATCTTGCTAGTGTGAAAAAATTATCAATAGACCTGGGAGGCAATTTAGTGAACCATAATGATGCTACTCCTTCCAAGTACACTGGGAAGTACAAGCACTTAAGCTCGTCAGTTGCTTGGGCCCCATCCATGTGTTGGTCGTATCGAAACAAAAACACATTGGGGTTGTCTGTCCCATTATAGGCTTGGATTGTAGGTGGTTTGAATTTCCGCGGGAAGGTTGCCTTTTTGATTCTTTCAGTGAGAGGGGTTTTTGATGGCACGAACTCCCATTCAGCCTGACTATCGTTTCGAGACTTGCTTTCTTTCATAAGCTGTTTGACCATTTTCAGGAGGCGTTCCTTCTCGTGGAGGCTATCTGCGGGGCTGACGCTTTTGTCTTGATCGACAACTTACTTAAGCAAACCATCACGGTCGTGACTCCGGGGTCCTGGTCTTTCATCATTAGAAAGTGCCCCTTTGGCAGAATTGGCCGCTTGATGAGAAATGATCCCCGCGTTATGGTTCCGATCAACATGCTTCGAATTCTCATGCTTTCCTTTGTTTAGGATCACAGATCTGTTGGATAGATTTTTCTAGGTTCGGACTAGAGGAAGAAGAACCGGTACCCTCTACATGAGCATGCTTTGTGGCTACCTTTGCCGTAGAGGCTTGAAGAGTAAAGAGTGAATCTAGCCTTGCCATTATGGCTTTGTTAGCTATTTCCTGCTGTTGTGTCAGACCAGCGACAGCTTGATCAAGCTCGCCTCTTGTGACATTCACGCCTCCATTTGATGTTTCGCCTACTTCAAGCCGGTTAACAGTGGGGGTTTCCTCATTAGATGCTCTAGCCCTTGCTTCCTTATTTGCTTTTGGCGGCATTATTTCAGAAAGTAGCTTGAACTTTGAGGAGAGTTCGTCAGAAGGCCCAACTCGTAGATTCGAGCGGCCTATTTTGAGACTAGGCTTAAAAACTCCAAGATCTTCACAATATATTTGATGTCAGAAAGTAGATCGGTCCCACGGTGGGCGCCTAATTGTTTACACCAAAATTTGGCAAAACAAACAAAGTATTGCTTAACGCATCACCTAATTGGAGGCGAAATGCTTAGGAAGCATGTCACCTTTTCATAGGCAAGGCGTAAGAATACCTTTTTTATTATGTAAGGCCATATCTAATATATCAAGACACCAAAATACGAAAAGAAGACAAGGGTTTATAGTGGTTCGACTCTTATTCAAGTCTGCATCCACTTTGAAGATAGAATCTCATTATTCACGAAGAGTTTTACAACATTTTATCACTTATACATTCATAAGAGCTCTTTTGACATGCATTCATCTTTACACTCCTTTGAGAATGGTGGAAAGCTTGAAACACTTATACTTTTTCCTCCATGGAAGCTATGATCATATGCTTGATAGATCTTCGATAAAGAATGAAGAAGAGATGTTGAAATGTTTGAAGAAATCCAGGAACCAATTTGGCAGCACCTCCTCTTGTTTCTAGAAAAGCCCCCCCCCCCCCCAAAAAAAATGATGGAGGTAGGGTGCTATTTATAGGCGAAGTAGTGGATGAAATCTTGTATTCAGTGTTCTGGTCGGTATTTTTGGTATTTACGGAAATGCCACTGCCCTTTGTCTCCAGCTGTCAAGCCATTTTGGATGCTACGACCGACCAAAGGCCTTTATTGAAGGGAAAGACGACCAGGATGATTATATGCAGGGCAGACCGACCAGATGCGAACGAACGACCAGGAAGTTGAAACTAAAAAGCGGACCGACTAGAGTAGGAGGAGCAAGATGGCGCTGTCTTCTGGAAATGCGCGACCAGGATCGAGAAAACATCAGAATTGGCTTCTTCAAATATGAGGTCGTCCTTGAGAGAAGAACGACCAGTTGACTTCCTCATTTGGAGCGACCAGAGGTCTTCTGCATTTGGAGCGACCAGAGGTTTCGCCCACAATGACCAACCCTTCCTTCGCTGTCTCAGGACCGACCCCTTCTTCAAATGCACAGAACCGACCCATAAAAACTTGTTGATATCACATCGATCGATTTAGGTGGATAACAAGAAGAACAGATAAAGGGTGCGGGTCTGTTGAGGGTTATTAGGCCGGGATGGATTTGGTGAGGCCCGAAACAAAATATATTTTAGTTGAATTTATTTTAAAAAGGTATTATTTTGTAAAATAGATAAATATCTAATACTCTATTGGTTTTCAGCAAAACAAGATCCGTCGGGATCGTATGGACGAACACTACACAATGGAACTGACTGGAAGCCCATGGAGTCCGTTACAATTTATAGCAAAATAAATTGTCCGTCTGAATCAAGCGATTGATATCGTTATTAACGATGATCATCCAAGGTGAGTGAATCTCAGTAACTCTGCTCACTTTATAATTTTGTAAAATATTTTTAGAATTTGTAAATAATGGTTGTTTGCAGTGTGCTGGCTATTGGTTGAACTGCTAGTCAGTTGATTGAAAACATAGAAAACAATATAAATATACCGTTAATAGAATATTAATTCTGTTTATCAAAATACTTCACATTCATGTTGTTTATGTTGATTAACATCTGTGGATGCAGGAAAACAGGTCAGAGGGACCCAACTGGGTTCCTCAACATTTATTTTACTGTTTTTCATATATTGTGTTATATGATGTGATATGAACTCTGTTGTTGACTTTATGTGGTTGAATGATACCGATCATTGTTATATGGTACGTTAAATACCATAAGGATTACTGGAATGTTAAAAAGGAAAATTTCAATGTTATATCGAGAAAGAAATATTTATAATATCAAAAGATTTTATAAAAAGGAAAATATTTATTTAGAAAATAAATAGATTTAAAAGAAATAATTATTTGTTAATCAAATAGATAAAATTGAAGGGAAATATTTCTAAACCATTTACAAATAGAATTGAAAAAGAAATATTGTAAACTATTTGCAAATAGAATTGAAAAGCAATATTTATTTGACAAATAAATAGAATAGAAAGAAGAAATATTTGTAAAATAAATAGAAAAGGGATTTATTTTGTAAATAAATAGATTATAAAAGAAAATACTTGAAAAGTGACTAGAATTGTAGAAAATGAGAATTTTACATTTGAAAGGTTTAGACCCGTGCTTCGCACACGGGTATAATATGATATGGATTTAAAGCAAAGATTTTAAATAGAATCTATTCTAACAGATAGATTGAGAAGATAAGTTTATAAATAATATTTTATAAATTAAATAAAACGTTTATCATTGGATAAATAGAATTTATAAGTCAGGACTTATATAGAGAAGTAAGAATCGATTTCAACATCGATATTTGAAACTGAATAAAAGTAGAGTTAAATCAGAGTTAATCAGTTAGAGTAAATCAGTTAGAGTTAATAAGATAGAGTTAATCGAATTAGAATTAATTAAATACAAGTTATTAAATTAGAGTTGATCGAATGTAGCTATTTGAGATAGAGTTAGTCAAACATAGTTATTTAGGATGTGTTGCCATTTCGTACGACTGCTAGCGTAATTCGCAGGGCTGCAGATAGCCTACGGCAGTCGGATGTTCCCTGAGGGAATCAGGCGTCACTGTTGTGATCACCGCGGTCTAGAATCAAGCGAATGGAGTTAAATCAAATATTAGCCATTCGAAATAAAGTTAAAAACAAATGAAGTTATTCGAATATAAGTTAATCAAATATTAGTTATTTGATAGGAATTAAATAAGTTGAGTTAATCAAGTAAGTTAATCAAGTTGATTTAATCGAGTTGAGTTAATTGAGTTGAGTTAGTCAGGATGAGTTAATCAAACCGAGTTAATTTAAATGAGTTAATCCAAAGGAGTTATTCGAAATAGTTTATTCGAATAGAATTAAAGGAGTTATTCGAAATAGTTTATTCAAATAAAATTAAAGGAGTTAACCAAATATAGTTTATTCGAAAGGAGATTAATCGAACGTAAATCATTCGTAGACAGTTAATTGAATGTAAATCATTCGAAGTGAGATTATCGAATATAGTTATTCGAAGAAAGAGTCATCGAATATAGTTTATTTGAAAAGGAGTTATCAAATAGAGATTATTCGAAAAAGAGAATTATACATTGAATTCGATTATATCGAATTTGGGAAAGTAATATTTACTTTTCGTTTTAATCAAAATTTACTTATTAATAAATTTAAGAAGAAAGGAATTATAATGCCATAGTTAAAATCAATGTTTTAAAATAAAGAAGGGGATTCATAAATAGAATCCGAGTTACGTAAGGAAGTTGTTAAAGATTTAAAAGGTTGAACTTTGTCTATTTCGAGGTTAGAAATGTTGTTCAGTTAAGGTCTAAGAGGTAATTATATCCCAACTTGATTGACTTCGTTTTTAGCGAAGGGATGGTTAAGGTTCGATAGTGAAGATTGATTAAGTAAATTTAGTTAATGAGTGTAATGGTTTAAATTGGCTTAGAAATGTTTAGTTAAACATCTGTTTGAAATCAAATGTATAAATCTTGGAAACATTTTCCAAATATAATCAGAGATATTTTCTAATCATAGAAAATGAAATGTTGATGAGAAAGAATACTGGAATGATAGTGATACGTGAAACAGAGATGGAAATGTTTTCCAATGATTGATGACGTATATTTCCTGAATTTAGAAAATAAGAAATATTGAGTATATAGAAATGGGAAATGAATAAATTAATGATTAATTTAAATTAAAGGAGATTAATGTTGATTGATGATTGATCGATCGAATTTCTATCTGGAAATAAGATCGTTGGTTGTACACCTATTTTTCTTTGATAGTTAAATCACCGACTATCGATGTTTTGACCATTTTTCGTCGTTAATACGGAGAGACCGGGATCAGATTCATTATCTGAAAACCACTCTGTATGAACGTTAGCATTGTGATCAAATATGATGAAGATAATTGAAGACGGAGTTATGCAGGGCTATCCTGTTTACAGAATAGTGCCTTCGGTTTGTCCAGACCCAGGACAAACGTGAATGGACGAATGTCTGACAGAGTATATCTAACGGATCGCGTAAGTTGATCTCTTCAAACGTACTTACGTTTGGTGGTGGAGGAATTTGTTTCTCTTAGCTTTATACCCACGATATTTTTAGGGGAATCAATTTGTGATTTGGCGGGTATGACGATGTGGCATTCAAAGTGAATTGTGGCCAGGTGTTCTAAAAGATACGTAATGACCTCAAGCCTCATCAACCGGGAAATGATAGAAATCGGGCAGGCAGTATGGCTAAGTGGGTCGCTCCCATTAGGGTGTATATCACCTATCTAGAGAAAATCCAATTCATTCTTTTATCTATTTTATGTTGTCCCTCTTCGGGAAACGGTGGGTAGCTCCCAACCGTTGGTGATATACATTCGATACACTCAATTGAAATGAGTGGTCGATCATGTGTGGGCCGATTTGCAAGACGTTCTTGTTGAACCCAGTGAATTCGCCTCTAGAGATACACTATCGGCAAGTGGTCCCATACCTTGTCATAGTTAGAATCCAATCTCAATAAGCGCCCACAGTTTTGTTGTATAGTATATATGTGGAACGTGAGATGCAAGCGTCCTGCTAGATTGTTAATTACTTGTGATTAAACATTATTATAATATCAGAAAAGTATTGATTTCCAAAACTGTTCTGGGTTATCGTAAGGTAAAAACCGTTCGTTTTTATGTGTGGATTGGTCTTATGATTATCTTTTCTTTTGAAAAGAATTTTTAAAAGTTAAACCAAATGATTTTAGTTTACTCACACCAGTCCCATGACTGACCCAGAGTTTATTTTGTTTTCCCTAAACTCTTGGGTGCCCAAATTTGTACGGGTAGTCAAGTGATTAGGATTTTACAGATATACTTTGGAGGAGCTTGGAGCAGGAGGCTTCAGCACTATAAATATATAGTTTAGTTCCACTGTGATGTTGTGTGATAATGGTATGTATATACTGTTACAAGTTATATTTCCAAAGTTATGTTGTGTATTATATTTTAATCGTTCCGCTGTGAGATTCGTATTACTCTGATTTTGGTATGTGGTGTTTTTTTTTCTTCTTCTTCTATTCTAATTTTCTATCTTATCTATTCTCACCCTCTAACTTCTTTCTATTAATGATCTAGAATGTTCGATACCTGAATAATTAACATGGGTTTTGTGTTGATTTTCGGATTCGAAAATCCCAGTTCGTTACATAGAGTCTTTTTTTCTTCTTGAAGCTACTTCTCTTTTGATAATCTTATAAGACATCAATCTTTGATAGGTGTTTGGGACACCAACAGGGACAATTACCCTAACGGTTGTGCAACAGTATTTTCACAACATTTTCAATGTTGTTTTTAGGAAAAGATTGTGAGTGGAGGCACTAGAACATGGCTAGCATATGCAGTGGACTGCTGGGAGGGTTCGTTGCAAATTCTTCCTGATGCATTGTGTTGGTTCCATGGATAATGATCATCTGTGGGTTCATGGCAGCATGGGGGTAATTAACTGCAGTCGAATATTTAGCGATGTATTCGTAAAATATATATACGACTTGAATGCTTTTCCATGGAAGTATTGATGGAATTGGATGGGTGTGACATACATAGAAAGAAATAATGATTGGCTTATTTCATTTTAAATTTGACATCCTTTACTCTTACTGTATTTGTAAGAATTACCTCATGCAATCTTTACTGTCAACATATGAACCTTTTCAGCGTATAATTTACTTTTGGTATATGCAATGTCACATTTTTTTTAAAACATTATTACTGATTAATTAGCTGATGGATTCTCAATAATTTTTAAATTTCTGATTACATGACATTACTTAAGCCAAGATTTACAAAAAACATATGATTAGCATAATATACTAAGTATTATGGCAGTTGTATTTGCGCATTACCAAGCCAGTTATTGTGTCCATTTTCATTGCTTAAATTTGTGGTATGTTATGTTTTCATTTTTTTTAATGCTTCCAATTTTTCAGCTGCACTTGGATATTCTTTCTATGGACATGCATGGGATGATTAACTTTGCAGTTTTTATATAAATAAGGCCGGAGAAAATAGCAAGCGAAAATTGCTAATCACAAATCCATACGGTTGTAAGGGCAACAAAATGATGAAATAGATAGGCATAGAATTTTATACTCTGCAGTTATAATTTGGTACAATGCAATTATGCAAACAAAAGTGTGTTGGCACATATAATTCAAACCACTATATATTTCCATTTTGTTTAATGATGCTTGAACTAAGATATGCATAGGATTTTTGACATATTGGTTAATGGTGCTTGAACTAATATTATTATCATTTTGTTTGCATTTGAGTCTCATTTTAAAATTATGATTTTAGCCATAAATCATGGATCATCCACCGAAACGCCATAGATGAAGGTGTTGTTAAATTGTTTGTCTACTATGTCATACAATTTTGAAGTAGGAATGTGTATTGGAAGAGAGTTGTTATTCATTAAAAAAAAATTAACTTGAAAGACTCGGAAAGGAATTATGCCAAGAAAGTTATATGTTCTATATTTAACTATAGCATGCATTGTCATTTTATTCAACCACGCTCTGTTCTAATTTTATATCTGCAAATACATTTTTATTATGTTAGCTCATTCAAAACCTTACTGACCATCTCACTAAAAATGCATTACATGTTGCAATATATGCATTTCAACTATGCTGTGCCAATCCAGTTTAAATTAAAACGTTGTTACTGGTTAAGCTTTAGTCTATTTATTTTGAAGCATTAACAAAATTATTGATACGCAGTGTCAATTAAAATATTATCCCCCGAAAGATTTGGGAATATCTAATAATTGGATTGTGCTGCATTGAAAATCCATGTTCTTAGTTCAAGATCTTGCAAGTACATGAGTTCATAGAGTGTTGACGCATCGACATATTTTAGGTGTTCTTAAGTTTGAATGCTCCTAATTTAAAATGTTGTTCACTTACAAATTCTTTTACTTAGCAAACATATGTGATTTTCAAATGACTTGACATGTACTGGAAAATTTATATTGCAGTATTGGCAAGAAAAAGAAATGCAATGGAAAATATGTGCGAATACAGCTTGATTGTGGCATTGTTGGGCTTATTGTATGCTGTCAGCTATGATTGAATAAATGTTGACGATTATTTGGAATTTTGAAAAGAAAAAAAATTGTCATGGTAGCAAAACTAAAGTTTAAGTTATTCTTATTTCAAATATCTTCCACTTATTTTATACTACAATCTTCTTTAAGGGTCATAAATTTTGAAAATCAACAAACTTGCTTCTTGACTAATAGTTGATTCATGAGACATGCATGTATGGAAATATTCTCATAGGTATTTTAGTAATTAAAAACCTAATTATTTATTTTTAGAGGAAGATGCCTCAAAATGAATCAGCAATTTCGTGTTTTTGTTAGAGATATGTAAACTGATGTATTCAACGGAAAAGGGATAAATTGGATGTTGTTCTTTAAAAAAAAATTGTAGCCTTCTCTTTAATATGTTATTCACTTATTTTCCATTTTATTGATTGCAACAAGTTTTATACTTAGCAATATTCATTTTTTGCAATGAATTAATACAAGACTAATTATAGTAACAACAGTGGAATCCTAACATATACATATATCACTTACATCATATATCTTGCTATTATACAATATGTTCGCACTGCTTATTCATAAATGCAAACTACAACACTTGAAAGTCTATTCTCCCGTGCAACGCACGGGTTTCCACTCGTACAAAATATAAAAATGAAATAACACTTAAAATCATAACCAAAAATATATAAAACTTAAATCATAACCAAAAATATATAAATTTGTGAACTATTCGTTTACTTCGATCTCTTTAGCATCCATTAGTACCATTATGAAACTTACTCCTTGCTAGCATTCCATGATTTTAATAAAAGAAATAAAAAAACCAAAAATAAGAAAGCACAACACTGACATACATAAGCATATAGTTTGTTAAAATGAATAGTTCATGGAATAAAACATAAGTTTATACAATCATTTCGACATGCAGTAGAAGTGTAAACTAAATTAACTTTAGATTACCTTAGGGAATAGAACATATAAATTTAACAACTTTAAATATTAAAGATGATCACTAGATATTCTACTTTTCTGTTGCATGAGATAGTAGTTCGAAACCCAAAACAGTCAGTTACAAACACAAGGCACCTAATTTAACAACTGTTGAATTAAACACTTTGCATTTATTTGACAAATACAAGGCACCTAATTTAGCAGACTTATTGAACTTCAAATATTTACCAATCAAAGTTTGTAAATTTGGCAACAGCTCAACTGCCAACATTGGTATCTTTGGTCTTCCATCTATGGTACTTCTTTGCAAATCAGTTCTGCACAATAACTCTATTATTCTTCCCCCAAAATGCTTATATTCTTATCATCTAAAATATGCTCGTTCTCAAATGATATTTTCTGCAGTTCAACTCCTTTTGATTTACTTTTCCTATGACATGTAATACATCCAACAAATTTACTTTTGCTGATAGAACTCACAACTTTATCACCGTAATTTTATTCTCCCTTAGCAGAAATGGATGTTTTTGTTACTAGCGTCGTTGCTGCCGCTGCTGCTGCTACACACATCATTTTCTTTCTAGGTCTTCCTATAAAGTTCCTTGTTTTTTCACTTTATAATATTATTCTCATCAGTCCTTGTATTTCTTCGGGACCCATTCTTTGCCAAATGCAATTTCAGCGCCAATTCTTTATCTCCAATATCACCAAAATCATTGTCTTCTTTTTCTTTTCCGGTGATTTCATCCAAACATACCTTTAAAATTTGACTTATATGGATTCCACTTCTGCCTCTTGGAATTGCGCAATAACCAATACAAACAAAAGATTCACTCTTCAAGCCAGCCAAAGTAACAAACCTCTTCTCCCTAAGAACACAATTCATACGAATCCGACGTAAACACTGGAAGCAATCCAAAAACTGGTCTCTCCCTTGCGTTTTGAAATTTGAGAAGCACATCATGCACTTAACGCGGGAATTGATGAGATTCAAGCAAGTTTCGCATAATAAAACAATGCGCCACTCGCTATCAAGGACTTTGAAACTGGTTAGGGTTAGGTTTAGGGTTTGATTGTGAAGATCTGAGCGGACTTCTCTCTTGCATGTGGAGAAATAGGAAAAGCGGCCGGTAAAAAGAACATAAGGTTGAAATCTGAACCATTGGTTTGATGGATTTTCTAATGGTTGATAAACAAGGGTATCAATGGCATGAATTAGTAATGGTTGCAAATGGATATTGTTTTGCATTTAACGAATCAATATAATATAAATAAACAATCAACTGAAATTAATTGGAAACAAAATTACGTTTAAGTAGAATTTTGGGTAAATGCGAGCATCGAAATTTTAGGAGGAAACAAGAGGTTTCAATTTTGATTTTTTTCCAAAAAAGTTAGTTTTCATTTTAATTATATTTTATTTTGAAAACTTTTAATATGGTTATGTATAGATAACTGAAAAATAAAATTATGTTATTTGAATACACAATGGGCATTTAAAGGAAGTAGTAAAAATAGCATTGTAATAGAGTATTTTTTGTAGCGATAGTGGTTCCTATCGGCTTCTAATATGGCCAATCAAAAGAGAATACGCGGATTGAGATTTATACCGTTCGATTTGATTTAAAATAAATTCTTAGATTTGTAGTTGGAGAGAAAGGCATACATTGTGTTTCTCTAATGAAATGGGGAGTTTATTTTTTAGCCATTTTGAATAATGACATACTGTATGAAAATTTAAAACTTTTTTTTTTAAAAAATTGTAACTCTTACATTCTAATAGTCAATTGTTTGAAAAAATGACAATATATTAAATGTTATAAATAAATCATCATTGATTATTTAATCTTAATTATTTAAAATTTATTTATTGTTTATTAATTGCTAATTATTTCATATTTTAAAATAAGTGATTTTATGTGACAACCCCAAAACCCGTACTGACGGTGTTAAGGGTAATCATTGGAATATAACACAGAAACAGAAAATAGCAGAACAGAAATAAATAAATACACTAGATAATGAACAAATAATACACTGGATAAATGAAATCATCAGAGTTACAAAGTATATAGGATCATACTTAGTACAAATACAGTTCCAGCATAAAAAGAGATAAATAATATAATCCTTCTTCAGCTCCAGCTATCCAGAAAGAGCCTGGCTAAAACCTGAATACAAGGCTGCCCGTGTAGAAAAAGGGGCACCCGAGTTTGCAAGGGAAACAAACTACGAGTCAGTCATGGGACTGGTATGAGAAATCTAATTAACACATTTTATAATATGGCTAATCACAGGACCATGCCACTTTCGCGGAACAGGTTTACTCCATTGGATTGCCAGTGCTTTAAAACAATTAAATCTTTTAAAACATCGCAATGCTTTTTATAAAAATGAAGCCAATATAAGACTCAAGTCCCATCACATAATGCAACGCAAACCGGAGGATAGAGTTTTACCTTATATCGACCAAAATATGCTTGATACGAGCAAAACAAATCATTTGATAATCAGACTCCAACTGTAAAATAGTAAGAGTACGATTCCATAGGTATTAACCCCGAAGGCCGAAACCAACATCAGACCAATACCCAGGAAACCATCCATCTTATCTCGTTTATAGCTTGTTTCTAATTTCATACACAATCATAAATATCAATCATAGACGGCATGGGTACCATATATCATGTCGCCATATATATATACAATCAAAACCGCACGATGTTGTATTTGGAAATTGGATTTCCGTCATGAACCAAGGCAAAGGATAGTCCTTACCGACTTTGAAACAATCTAGCCCATGTCTCAGGGTCAGAGCACATCGACCCTTGGAGCGATAGGGCCGGTCCACCGATGTGGATTAAATTTCTTGAACACTACGTTTCCCCGCCCATTGGGGCGTAAATGAGCCAACGAATGACTCCATCAGCTTCACATAGTCACCGATATAACCGAGGCGCCTCGCAACAGCAACAACCACATAGGTTAAAATAATATAAATGTCAACCAGTTTAAGCACCGACACCACCTCAAGCTAGAAGCAAACGCATGCCCTCCATGAGGTCCTCTGCCGTTTCTGGTTCATACCGGGGTGTGAGGCTCGCGAATTCACGTTATACGCAAAGCTACGCCACACAGGGGGTGCTTTGATCATCAAACACAAGACTTTGCTTTTCAACAGAAGCCCTGATTACTGCATCTTAGCATGTCACACATGCAATTCACACCGTGCAACTGATGGCTATCAATTACACAGACCGAATTCCAATGTCAGACACACCGTCCTTTTACGAGTCCATTCTGGGTCTGAACGAAACCGGAGGCACTATATACCTCGCAAACCCATCGATTTCCATGTTCGTCTGGACGGTCTCCACTCATTATCCATATTTCAGGATGCCACCCAATCAGGACATCAGTTACTATCCAAACGAGGTGAAGATCTCCGGTCTTCGACCACCGTCTTCATCTTCGATTTCTTATCGTCAATTTAGTTATTCAGAATGGGGTAAACCCGGTGTTTCTGAGCAACTCGCGTATATAATAAACAAGTGCTACACAAACACAACATACGCATCATTTCAATTCATTAGTCACTAACCGTAAATCAGTAAGAGAATGATTTCCCAAATATTAACCCCGAAGTCCGAAACCAACATCAGATCAAAACCCAGGAAACCATTTGAATTAGCCAACCTTCAGTTAATTTCTAAATTTCATATTCCATATCGTTTATAATATTTTATAACGATTTATCGCTATTTTTATTTATTTAAAAATAGCCAATTTATTTAAACGACGCTTCAGGCCATAACGCGGCCGAGGCGCTGTTTTTCTTCAGATTTGATTTACACATATCTGAAAATATAACCGTTGGATCATCACAAAATTTATATCATTAGAAAGATCTTTTCAAAATGAATCCAACGGTTCCAGTTTTGGGAAAATCCGACGATCGGATCTCCCGATACAATCGTTTGAAGTTTCGATTTCGAAATACGAACTGCAGCGTCGTTATTCGATTAATTTTAATTATATATATATATATATATATATATAAAATCTATTCTAGCACTGTTTTTCTTCAGATTTGAATTAAACATTCCAGACAATCCAACCGTTGGATCTTTGCAAAGTTGGTGTTGTTGGAAAGATAATTCCAAAGCAAACCCAGCGGTTTCGGTTTCGGGAAAATCCAATGGTCGGATCTCCCGCACTAATCGTTTGAAATCACGGTTTCAAAACACAAACTGCCGCTTCGTTATTCGATTTATTTTAATTATATTTATATGTATATATATAAATATAATCGATTCTTCGATTTCAAAACCATTTCCTTTTCATACATTTGATAAAAATGATATTTTTGTCCAACTGACTTCTATTTCAACACTTCACTATTTATAACTATTCATGTATATGATAAAAATGTGATTTTTATTGTAAAACAATTTATTTCAAAACATGACTATTTTATATAGTTCGTATAGATGGTAAAAATATGATTTTTATTATAAAAAAATTTATTTCAAAACATGACTATTTTATATAGTTCGTATAGATGGTAAAAATATGTTTTTTATTATAAAACAATTTATTTCAAAACACGAATACCATTCAACACATGAATTTCCATTCAACGAATGAATTTCTATTCAACACATGAAGGTTTTCTATAGTTTATATATATAGATAAAAAGGTGATTTTTATATTTAAAACACGAATATCATTCAATACATGAATTTCCATTCAGTGAATGAATTTCTATTCAACACATGAAGGTTTTCTATAGTTTATATATATATATAGATAAAAAGGTGATTTTTATATTTAAAACAAGTATACCATTCAACACATGAATTTCTATTCAACTAATGAATTTCAATTCAACACAAGGTTTTCTATAGTTTATATATATAGATAAAAAGGTGATTTTTATATTTAAAACATGAATACCATTCAACACATAAATTTCTATTCAACGAATGAATTTCAATTCAACACATGAAGGTCTTCTATAGTTTATATATATATAGATAAAAAGGTGATTTTTAAATTTAAAACACGAATACCATTCAGCACATGAATTTCTATTCAACGAATGAATTTCAGTTCAACACATGAAGGTTTTCTATAATTTATATATATAGATAAAAAGGTGATTTTTATATTCAAAACACGAATACCATTCAACACATGAATTTCTATTCAACGAATGAATTTCAATTCAACACATGAAGGTTTTCTATAGTTTGTATATATAGATAAAAAGGTGATTTTTATATTTAAAACACGAATACCATTCAACACATGAATTTCTATTCAACGAATGAATTTCAATTCAACACATGAAGGTTTTCTATAGTTTATATATATAGATAAAAAGGTGATTTTTATTGCAAAACAATTAGTTCAAAACATGAATGTCGTTCAATAGATGAATTTCTATACAGCACACGAATATAGTTTCAACACATGAAAATAATTCTAAAACATGAATATTATTCAAAATTTTGGCAGCATAACGACAGGGTAGTTAAAACTGGGGCCGTCCCAAGTACGGCTCCTCGCTCTACCTTAAAGTCTCGCAGCTTTTGACAATGGGGATTTCATGCATCTAGTTCGCACGTAGGCGACATGTATATATTTTCATTTGCACAAACTAATCCTATGTGCTTTCAACCAAATAATTCTCAACCACAAACGTGTATTTTTCAACCACAATCAATCAATTTCAACCACAAACAATTATAATCAACCATTCGCTATCAACCAATTTTCACACTAATCACAATCAATAAATATCGTCCATGGTTTGTGGACGAGGGGCGTGTATGTATGTATATATATATATATATATATATTTTATAAGCATTTCACTTCTATTCAACACATATTTAATTTTTACAACGCATATATAACTTATACATCGAACGTACAACCTATACAACTCTTATACAAGAGGTGTACAATGCTTATACAAGTCATACATCGACTATATAATTTACACATCGTCGTTTTCCATATCGTTTATAAATTAGAAATCTCACATTGGGTTCCAGTCCACCAAAAATAGCAGAAGGCTCAGAAAAATATGCGGTCTCTTCTAGAATGTAAGAGACATCCACACGAGTTCACTGTCTCTTGTTTCACTGAATTTCGTCAAGAAATGAAAAAGATATGATTTTTACAATGAAATCAAAAACCGTAGCGCTTTAAACTGCTATTAAATAGTTTAAAATAGTTTCAGCCGTTACATTCTGAAATTCTTCAAAACTAGGTTTTCATTTTTCTTCAAATCCGTGTAGCTTCGAGTCGATCGGCCGACGCCACGTAAGAGAGATCGGAGAGGCGCACGTGCGCCAGGAGGTGGGGCCAGTTCGGTGGCTCCGGCTGACGGCGGCGGCGGTCCAAAGACCGGATGTTCTCGAGCTCGATTCAAGCTCCACAGGCCACGAAAAAAATCCAAGGTTGGTACGGATTAGAATATCGTGAGGAGCACTACAAAATTCTCCAAAGGGGCATTGGGTTTCGTGGAGTGTGGAAGGAGAAATCGAAGAGAGAATGGGATGAAGGCCTTCTGTCGTGCACGCTGAAGAATAGTCGGGGAGAGAGAAAACTGATAGCCAATAGGATTTTTTATTTAATTTATATATTTTTAAATTTCTAAAATACCCTTTGTCACATACAAACACCAATTCAAACCCAACGACTGTCGTCCCTAGCGTTTTACCCCTATTTCGAACACAATGGGATATGTTTCGTAGGCCCATTCAACTGTTTCAGTCAGTTTTCCTTCAAATTAAAATATATAACATTCAATATTCGATTCGAACGTACATTTCAATTTGCCAGGGCCACAAACTGATTCGAAAAATTCCAGAAAAGTAAATCTAGCTATGTTTTGACGATACGGTCCCAACAAAACTAGTTTCGTCAAATTCTAAGACCGTTTGTAAAATGGCCCTTTTCTGGTCGATCCAATTTAACTTTAATTGACCAAAACACATTTTCCTTTGCCATGCTCACATACTAGCTTCAAAAATTTTGAAATTTGAAACCTAGCAATAATTTGACATCTCGGATCCAACAAAAGTGGTTTCGTCGAATTCCGAGTTCGTTTGCAAAATGGCCATTTTCATGGGCTATATAATTTCTATAGCGACCTTTCTGAAAATTCATTTGGCCATATCTTTTGCTTCCTACTATGAAACTCTGATTTTTCAGATTCGTTAGAAAGATATTCACTAACGGATTTAAATATTTTTGGTTTCACTCAAATCCATTTTGTTTTGCACTAGGTACAGTCAGTCAAAATTTGAATTCAAATTTTGAAACTACCGCGCCATTTCAGGCCTTGTTTATAATTAGAAATAATTATATTCGTTTTCAATGTCGATTCAAACTTACTTTTCATCGGAATTGTTTTAAAATATTTATTTTAAATATTTAAAATCCACTAAAATAGCCAATTTAAAAATTTTAAATTGGTTCAGATTTTCCGAGTCGTTACAATCTCCCTCACTTAAAACTTTTCGTCCCCGAAAAGGAAAAAGTCGAAAGTGGTTTGATTAATCAACAATACGTTTAATCTGGCTTCCATTCTCCAACTTTTCAGTTTCTGAGAATTTTCAAATTCTTCAAAAATTTGGCTAACACCCGGAATTTTCGAAAAATTTCGCCATAACCTCCTTTGTACGGGGAGGGGTTTGGAAATTTATTGGGCCGTATTAGGTACCCAATAAATCCTATAAAGAATACACATATTTATAGTGATATATTCTGGTGTTTACAGGGGAGCATGTATAGATATTAACTCCAGAGAATATATTCTCGTCTCCCTGTCAAAGCCTGAGGGGGTGTTTTTTTTGTAATTTCTCCAGAGAATAAATTCTCGTCACCTCGTCCCGTGTGGGAAATAAATAATCCATATGCCATATCTAATGACTAGAGAGACGTTATTATTGTCAACTCCAGACCCGTGTGGGGTTTTTATTAATCTGGCAATTTATTGTTACAATTTTATATGGTCCATATCAGTCATCAGTTCAACCTGTAAAATATAGTCATCGCCATACAAGCCTCTCGCTCGTATGGTAAATCTTCTACCTCATCACACAAGCTCCAAATGCTTATGTGGTATATGATGAAGTATGCCTATCTTCAAGATGTATGCCATGTAGTGTAGTTCAAAATTAATTGTTACTATCCTATGGGGACATTTATTATTACACACAGAACAACCAGCACTCCGCATCCAATGGCATTCACAGGAGTTAATATAATAATATTATTGCGCATCCAACTCATTAAGGTTTACCTATTTGTCGGGCACGCAAATAAAATCTTTACTCAACAGCTAATCCATTTACCTGTTCAAACACATATAATGCACATGTATATATTTCTATCTATTTTTAACTCAGTTTAATGTGTGATTTAATTGAATAAATTCTACCATTCATTCTCGTATTAATTAAATTAACCATTGTTCTAATAATTTAATTAACCCAATCTACTATCACACGACACAAACAACAATCAAATGGTTTTTAACTTTTCAAATATATACCTTTTTATATATTCAAAAATTATATTTCTAAAACCAAACTATATATATAATCACAAATACGTTATTTATAAACATATAACTCTCGACTCGTTCTGGGGCTCTTCTGACCCCATCTCTAATGAGTTATTCTGCTATACTCATACTAGGATATTGCCGATCCTATCTGTACTGAGTTACTCATCCTAGAACTCTACTGTTTCCATCTCTGATGAGTTCGTTAATGTGTTATATACCAGAGCTAAGCTTAACCTCGCTCTGATACCACGTTGTGACGACCCCAAAACCTGTACTGACGGTGTTAAGGGTAATCATTGGAATATAACACAGAAATAGATAACTGCAGAACAAAAATAAACAAATACACCAGATAATGAACAAATAATACACTGGATAAATGAAATCATCATATTTACACATTATACAGGATCATACTTAGTACAAATACAGCTCAACTATACATAAATGTCTACAGCGAAAAAAAAACATAATATGTACAATAGGAGCTAAACAACATAAAAAGGGATAAATAATAGAATCCATCTTCAGCTCCAGCTATCCAAAAAGAGCCTGCTAAAACCTGAATACAAGGCTGCCCGTGTAGAAAAAGGGGCACCCGAGTTTGCAAGTGAAACAAACTACGAGTCAGTCATGGGACTGGTATGAGAAATCTACTTAACACATTTTATAATATGGCTAATCATAGGACCACGCCACTTTCGCGAAACGGGTTTACTCCATTGGATTGCCAGTGCTTTAAAAAAATTAAATCTTTTAAAACATCGCAATGCTTTTTATAAAAATGAAACCGATATAAGACTCAAGTCCCATCACATAATGCAACGCAAACCGGAGGATAGAGTTTTACCTTATATCGACCAAAATATGCTTGATACGAGCAAAACAAATCATTTGATAATCAGACTCCAACTGTAAAATAGTAAGAGAACGATTCCATAGGTATTATCCCCGAAGGCCGAAACCAACATCAGACCAATACCCAGGAAACCATCCATCTTATCTCGTTTATAGTTAGTTTCTAATTTCATACACAATCATAAATATCAATCATAGACAGCATGGGTACCATATATCATGGCGCCATCTATATATATACAATCAAAACCGCACGATGTCATATTTGGAAATTGGATTTCCATCATGAACCAAGGCAAAGGATAGTCCTTACCGACTTTGAAACAATCTAGCCCATGTCTCAGGGTCAGAGCGCATCGACCCTTGGAGCGACAGGGCCGGTCCACCGATATGGATTAAATTTCCTGAACACTACGTTTCCTCGCCCTTTGGGGCGTAAATGAGCCAACGAATGACTCCATCGGCTTCACATAGTCACCGATATAACCGAGGCGCCTCACAACAGCAACAACCACATAGGTGAAAATAATATAAATGTCAGCTAGTTTAAGCACCGACACCACTTCTAGCTAGAAGGAAACACATGCCCTCCCTGAGGTCCTCTCCCATTTCTGGTTCATACCAGGGTGTGAGGCTCGCGAATTCACGTTATACACAAAGCTACGCCACACAGGCGGTGCTTTGATCATCAACCACAAGACTTTGCTTTTCAATAGAAGCCCTGATCACTGCATCTTAGCATGCCACACAGGCAATTCACACCATGCAACTGATGGCTATCAATTACACAGAACGAATTCCAATGTCAGACACACCGTCCTTTTATAAGCCCGTTCTGGGTCTGAACGAAACCGGAGGCACTATATACCTCGCAAACCCATCAATTTCCACGTACGTCTGGACGGTCACCACTCATTATCCATATTTCGGGATGCCTCCCAATCAGGACATCAGTTACCATCCAAACGAGGTGAAGATCTCTGGTCTTCGACCACCATCTTCATCTTCGATTCTTATCGTTGATTTAGTTATTCAGAATGGGATAAACCCGGTCTTTCTGAGAAACTCGTGTATATAATAAACAAGTGCTACACAAACACAACATACGCATTGTTAGCCTGCTTTGTGACCAGGTTACCCAAAGAAAAGATCATGTTGACATACCTCTGGGTAAATGTTGTCTCATATGAAATCTCTGGATAACATCGCTCTCCGGCATTGGAAGCATCATCAGAAGACACAAGGCAGTTTGGTCAAAATCACGATATCAGTATAAACTGGCCCGAAACCCCTATCAAATGACCTCATTTTGATATATTCACCTCATACACTCGTAGCCCTTTGAATTAGCTTCAGTTTGAGCTTTGGTTTGGCTCAATCGGACTTACGGTTTGAAAGTTACGTCCATTTCCGTGAACGGGTGTAAGTTGGCATATGACCACGATCCGATCCGCTCTTGCCTACGCGATCCGATCCGACCCATGACCGCGATCCGACCTATGACCGCGATCCGACCCATGACCGTGATCCGACCTTCGGACCTGTTCAAACGCAGCTTGTTTTGACCTATTCTCAAGGCTACTGGCTCTCCTATTTTTCTGGATCGCCTGCCACGTACCCCATCATGAACCAGTCCTCCCAGGAGCTTTCCTACAACTATAAATACACCTTCAGAGGGCATTTTCAAGGGACTTTTTGGCATCTCCTCATCCATGGCTGCCATAGCCAACACTTCTCCATGAATAACCACCATCTTCCTCAATAAATTCAATGGATTCAGAGAGAATTATTCATTGAATTCAAGTGATTGAAAGACAATATTTATTGTAATTGTAATCCATGAGTGAAATGAGAAAATATGAAGTGGACGTAGACTCGTTAACGCCGAACCACTATAAAAATCTTGTTGTCTCACTTTTTCTATATTTTTTAGTTATTTCTTCATATCCTATGCTCAAAATACGACGATTTCGGTGTTAGGACCATTTTTTGGTCTAACATTTTGGTGCTTTCACTGAGAACCGAATTCTTAACCTATCGGATTGCTATTCTACTATTTGGATTTGAAAGTTCGAAGAAAACAGTCCGCATTTCTACCATTTTTGAATATTTCGTTGATTTCAGAAAATCAGAGCTTCATGCCTTCAAAAAAAAGAAGCTAATGGTTCACAAGCTTCACGACCAAATGAGGATAATAAAGAAAATGCACAGGAGCAAGTTAGAGCAGCTGGCCGGTTCTCGGTTCGTGGTTCGCGGATCGTGGGGGTATCATGAACTGGCTCGCGGTTCGCAGAATGACCTCGACGAACGGAGCCCAAAGAGCTATCACGATCCGATTCGTGGCTCGCGGAACGACCCCCATGAATGGATCCCAAAGAGCCATCACGATCCGATTCGTAGCTCGCGGAACGACCTCCACGAACGGAGCCCAAAGAGCCATCACGATCCGATTCGTAGCTCGCAGAACGACCTCCACGACCCGGGCCCAGAGTGACCTTCACGACCCGACCTGGTGTAGGATCCACGACCCGATCTGAAGACGTTGATTAATTGATGATCCGAGCCACGAACCAGACGACAGTAGCGAACCGCGACTCAGAAAAGTGATGACGAACAAGGGCCGTGACCCGACCCAAAAAAGTGACATTTTTTGGAAAAAAATGCAATTTTCAGATCATTTCAGAAAAAGCTCTATCTTCCAAAATCAAAAAAATCGTGCGGTGCCCACATTTTCGACCTAACCGGTTAGATCGAACGCCACCGGAACTGCGGGGCCCCGGACCCCCGCCGGCGCTGCGCCCGGACCCTCGGACGGCCTCGCCTTCGGCTCGGAGCACGGCTCGCCTTCGGCTCGGAGTACATTTTGACCCACAATTATCACAAATGCTTATCGACCAAGATTCGGTAGGAATTCTGAGGATTCTTTCTAGAGCCATAACGCTTAATACTGATGTTATTCAATGTGAGGAGCTATTCGGAAGATTCGGCACGCTGGCTATGACGGTATACGTGATAATGATTATCTCTTGGCAACCTCCTCTTCTAAAGCTCCAATGGTGTGCATATTTCCCAAATGCAACTGATGTTGCTCCTGAACGAATAGTGATTACCTAGTTTACGTGACTTAAACCTGTCCTACAGGCGAAATCCCAGATGACATTGACATAGAGCAATCCGGATACTATTCTGAGGATGACTCAAAAGATCCCAATGACCATGATTCTCAATAATGGGATACCCGACGGCAAGTAAGGATCCTAGCACTACAAAGTTAGAAAAACGTATGTCCTACGGTTCACCTATTTGCCGTCAACCGCATTGAGATAGATTGATTTCCACGTGTCCAAGGGTTAGATCGATGTACTTTGGTCCCTAGAGTTAGGAACCAATTGAACCTCCGCAGGCTGTGATTGGATATATGGATCATTGCTGGGATGATAACAACTTGACTGCTCACCAGCCACCATATGACATTGGTCAAGAAATGAGAATTTGAGATCAATGAAAATATGAATCAACCATTAGCTCTCCACTTCATACAATAGTCGTGATAGAATTTGTGAACACTACTTTATGCCTTGCAAGCCACGCTATCGCAGTCAAACTTATCTTATTAAGGTCTAGACTGACCAGCTCTACCTAGCACTTTGGTGTCTACTACTAAATATCCCAACCGAAGATGTAGTGAGAATGGTCTATGGTGACCGAGTTATTGAAGAAGCCGACTATTTGGCTGGATGGAATGTGCTATGCAACACAGATGGCATGAAACCCAAAGACACTTCCCCCTAGATGAAATGGAGTGTGAAGGAGGTGTCAATATTACGAATAAAGGTAGCATCACAAAAGGAATTGCCCGATGATCTGCTCGAAGACATAAACCCCAGAGAGGATGGTGATTCAGGATGCAGAAGGGTGACATCTAATGACACAACTACACATGTTCTGATTGGTGATGCCGTCCTGACTAAGGTCTTGAAGTCGGATCTTATTTATACCTATTCCGAGCAAGGGAACTTACATGCTTTCTACAGGCGAGCCTGGATATGATTCCAGGGAGAACGTCTACCTTGAAAGAAGAACTCAGAAGGCTAAAAGGCAATGGTTTTATATGAGGCGCTACACATCCCGCTTGGGTATCAAATCCCATCCTCATCAAGAATGCTAATGGGAAATGGCGCACATGCATCGATTTCTCAGATTTGAATAAAGTCTGCCCAAAAGGAAGCTCCCCTACTATTTTCAGGTTCATATGATTGTGATACACACTGATTAGCTACTACGACAGGACTTGCAGCGACCTGAGGTATCTAGAAGATTGCTCAAACGGAACATAGAGCTGAACCAGTTTGATCTCAATTCCCTCCTAAAGAAGTCCATACGAAGACAAGCATTAGCCAACTTCATGGCTAAATGTACCACCCCCGAAGAGGATGTGTCAGATGTAGAAGATGCACCTGGAAGATGTAATTAGACGGTGCAAAGAATGATTGACCGTCCGACGTCGGTGTCTTATTAATAACCCCTAAAGGACGGTCAATTTACTATGCCTTACGGTTGAAATTCTCCGCTATTAACAACGGCTCCGAAGACGACACCCTGATTATCGAATTGAAATTCGCTAAGGAGTTGGGAATAGTGGCATCGAACATATTTTATGACTTTTATATCATTGTTCACCAGGCTCGAAAGGAATTCCAGGCGCAGGAACCACCACTCGCAGCTTGCCTAGAATTGGAAGAAGGGCTGTTGGATGTATTGGAACGTTACAACATATCTCATGTCCTACGAGCAGAAGATCAGAAGGCGAATAATCTGACCAAATTAGAAGGGTCCGACAATCTAGAAAAGATAGAGATGATCCCTATCAAGACACTATAAAATACAACCATTGGTCAGATGGAAGTTGATCCAGCGTTGGAGACCGAACCTGGAAGAGAGTTATGGATAACCCCATGATGAACTTCCTATAGCACAGAATGTATCTAACAAGGTGAAGTGAAAGGCGTGCAAGGCGACATGGCTTATTTTCCTTGGAAGGTTGCTCCGAGATAGACATCAATGAGCCTCATTGCTAAATCCGCTGCCCTGAATGATTCGTCGAAATCACTAGTCAACTTCCCGTTAAATGGGAGATGTACATGAGTGAAACTTCTGATGAACGGCATTTTGAAGCTAGAAAGTGAAGATTCACACTTCCACTCCTTTCATCGATTATATGTCAAGCAAACTCATTCCCCGGACACTGGGGGCAACTAGAGATTTGAGCATGAATCGCTCGAGAATAAATCATCCAATTCAAAGATGACACATCAGGAGTTTGCACGGCCAACTGCATTTTTCTTGCCCGAAGAGTAGAAAATTGAGTATTTAATTCTTGCCCCCAATATGGAATCGAAGGCATATCAGCAAATTGGTGAGATATGATTATCTCACCAGCAGCATTATCCTATTTCTTAGCACCATTGCGATGATGTGCTACCATTAGCGATACAGTCATGAGTTCCTGACACTCTATCCTTACCCTTAGCATAGGGGGAAAAGAGGCGATTCAAAAAGAGATGCGACCTCATCACTCGCTTATAGTACCTACTTAGCCGCCTTTGACATCTCAAGACCCTGATCAAGGTCTATTCATTTTTTGGGACTGCCGCCCCCATGATAATTTGAAAAAGGATTCCTCATCAACTAAAAGACTTTGGCAGCCCTTCATTGGCAGAGATAGGGCGAAGCAAAATGGACCTGCAATGAATATGCAACGCCATTTTTCACTCAGAATGATACTCATTCCTTTAACAGGATTATTCTATAACCATGACTCTTATATTTGCATCCTTTATGAGTTATTGATGTAATTAACTCAGATGAAATAATATGTGGATGGTGTAGGTACCATGGATCTGGTATCGATCAGACTTTTAACACCCGCATGCAGAATTATGGAGCACTGCCATAACGGGCCCGACTGAACTGCTCGCTAGCAAAGTCATGCCCCCCGTCTAAAGAAAGTCATATAGCTCAAGGTGGATTCGGAATGATCATCCAATCCTTGGCTTACACGTGGCAGACCGCAAGACAATTGTACATAAATCATTGAATCGCAAAGTCGTAGTCCAACTCCAGATGAACGCGGTGTGACAGCCTACATGGCTCGATCCTATGCTCGACGCCACCGGATTACATGAATTCAAATAAAGGAGGCAATACTGCCCCTTGATATGCTCACTTTTCAATCATGCAATTTACTTTCAAATGCTTTCTGAGTTATTGACATGACTAACTCGTGTGATATGAATGACGCAGGTACCCGAAGTTTGGTGCCAACCAATCCTCCCAAAGACTGTTCGGAGGAACGCAGAGCCTTGGCAAACGTTTTCCAACTGTTTGTCTGTCTGACTTTAATCCTCAGAGGTTGGATTAAAATATAAACCTTGGATGAGTTTGAAGGGCGTGCCTGATTGAAGACCGCTCAATCCAGGACTCTAACTCTCATGATTCGAGAGAGAGTATAAAGGACGTGAAGATGACGTCCACAAGGCGCGAAGGTGCACCATGATAGGAACTGCCTCGACAACACTCTAACTCTCTAGAGCAGAGAGTGAGTATAAAAGCGTCTCCGATTGAGCGCTGAGAAAGAGCTCTTACCCCGCTGAAGGATCGGGGAGCAATAGAACTACTGAGCTCGAACTCTAACCTCGGCGACTGCCAGGAGAGTATAAAAGCGTCCCTGATTGTGCGCTGAGAAAGAACTCTTACCCCGCTGAAGGATCGGGGAGCGACAGAACAGCTGAGTTCAAACTCTAACCTTGGCGACCGCCAGGAGAGTATAAAAGCGTCTATGATTAAGCGCTGAGAAAGGTGCTGGAGACTCAGCACCCCCCATAATTTCTGCTCCGCTGAAGGATCGTTGAGCATATCATGAAACAAGCTAGAACTCCTACCCCGCTGAAGGATCGTTGAGCATATCATGAAACAAGCTAGAACTCCTACCCCGCTGAAGGATTGGGGAGCAGATTGAAAGCTGAGTTCGAACTCCAGAGAAAGTATAAAGGCGCTAGAGACTTAGCGCCACAAGGGCTCCTACCCCGCCAGAGTGTCGGGGGACTGACTGAACTCCGAGCCCGGATCCTCCATGTCCGGACATGGGGGCAAAACAATTAAGGTCCTAATCAATCCTCAACAAATCACTGGCGAGGCACTAAGTTAATGATTGTTTGGGAGCATACCTATACACACATACTACTTTAGTGCATTTTCATTTATAATTGCATTGACTACTTATAACGCTTCATGACTTATTTGCCCATTCGCAGGTACAAGACAATGCGAAAGGAACAGGGTTTTTATTACTAAACGCAGGTTTACAAAAGATAACTAGTCAAGAATGCGAGGGCCTCACTCACAGTGATGGCAATGTGCTAATGGAAAACGAACAAAGGGTCGCGTCCAGAAGGATGATGCAGGCCCCTTGAAGACCAGAAAGCAGATGCAAAGAGAATGTCCATCTACTGATCCCAACTTACATCCAGAATGGGAAGCTCAGATAAGGCTGGATATATCCCACGTAATAATTGAACATGATGCAACCATTTCGTCCCCGACCTTTCCCTTGATGCAAAGAGAAAACGGGAGCACTCGAGGCGACTACAATTTGATCCTTCACTGCTTGATTTCTGTCCTCGGAGCTTGGATGGGAGACTAGGGCTTAGCATGGGCTGAATACCAACAATTCATTTTTGCACTCAACTCCGTCTCTTGATGCGAGAAGTGAACATGAATCCAGAGAAGACGTGAATTCGAAGTGTACTGCTCAACAAAACCCCCTGTGGATAGGGGGCACATGAATCAAGAAGCCTGAGGCCGACCTTCACCTATTTCAGGAATGAACTGGAAGGCCGAGCAACAATCATCAATTCACTGGAAATGATAAAATTGAAGTTCAGGTAGTGACGAACTTGGCACAGTCAGATATCAACCATCATCTTGGGTTGAACACAAACCAATCAGCAGGCACGCAACATGCGGTTTCGATTCCCTACGTCATGGATGGAAACACGGGCAATGGAACAGCTACCTGCAACATCCTAGATGAGAATGCAAGAATTGTGAAAACTCAGATCATGCACGACCAGTTTTATCTCCAACTCGAATGAATACTCGAGCGACATTTCATACTCAGCTCTAAGAAAGAACGCAACAATTCGAAAAACAGGAACCCGGTCAGGTCGAATGACTCGAACCATGACGTGGGGGCAATATCGACGTGGAAACAAGAAATCAGCAAAGACCCCCTTTGTAATCTCAGATTCGCTGCTGGGGGGACCAGCCAGGATCTTGATAATGTGCATCAATTCTTTGATGGCAACCTGCTCGCTAGTCTGATTCACGCCTCTCGAGAGGCGGCACTTCTCGAGATGATATGGATAACAACAAGTACAGCCCTCACACGTGGGACGTCAGGATCCCCTGTTATTCCCCCGGACTTTAAATTTTCTCTCTAACGAGAGTTGTTTAGAAGCTTTGATGAATTCAACCCTGAGGTGGACATACTTCTATGATAAGAAGGTGTTAATGTCGAGATAGAAAATCTCAATGCTTTTATGATAAAGGATGGAGCATCATCCGACTCCCGAACTTATAAGGATAAAGGAAAAGCCCTGGAAAACAATGACAAGAATGTGCAATTCCAAAGTGAATCTATACCACTTATTGAGCCCATGATCTTATTTGTTAAGCACAATTGAACCGAGCATGAGAAAGAGACTCAATAAGACTGTGATAACCATTTCGTACTAGGCTAAAGCATAAACGGTGGGGCCCAACTAACTTCATAACGACATTTATTCACTCGCATTCAACAACCTTACTTGACTCTGCAACCGATCTGATGAGAGTAACCGAAGTCGCTGATGCCCGATGAGGCAATCCTCACTATTTGACTAAAGAGAAGAGATGATATCAAAGCAAATGTGGTTCAACCATTCGCATATACAATTCCGATTTTTGCTAAATTGAGAAATAGTACAGAATGATCTGGGTCGACTAAGATTGCTAAACTTGCAACTCTTACCAGATGCAATGACAGGAAGTATAAAATCTTCAAGACTAAATGCCTTATTGACTCAACTCAACCCCCATCGATACTAGGGACATAAGTACTGACCTCGCTTGTCCTCCGATGGCACTGAGAGAACAAGTGTCGGTTCACAGACTAACTTTCAAGACAATCCTGGCATGAAATGGGATTCAAAACATGTATGTCATGCCTCCGGAGTACAATCTTACTCATCTTTTCCGACCAAGCGAGCTAGCTTGTGGATCGAATGTGAACTTAAAGACTCAAACTACACCAAATGGAAGGTGTGACAAACCTATCTACTCCCTCGCGATGGTGACGATCCTATAGGCACTGGTCCACATAATTTTACAACATCCCTTACTGACTACTTCATAAGTGTATATTGGATTAAGAAATGATCCATAATAATTGTGGATTCTCTCGACTACGATCCAGAGTGATCATGGCTTTTGAATTCCTTACTGTTACGATTCAATGCGATTTTAAGATCCTGGATTAATATCAAGATATCAAGATAGTTCGAACTTGAGTACAAATGACAAATTCATATGTTGATTCTGATGTGCTTTGTCCCAACAGTCCAGTTGTTAGCTTAGAGCCCAAAGATTCTTACATCGCCCCATGATTTGGTTGGCTGCTTCATTTATTGACTCATATGTAAAAGAAAGTCCAACCCTACCACGCGCTTGGCTTGCATAGAGTGATGATGTTGTTTGGCAACGACCTATGCGTGTAGGATCACGCTCAGGAGCCGACAATTTAGCATGACTTCTGACGGTTGAATTAGATCTTTTGATTTGACAAGGTTTAAACAATTTCTTAATCGTCTCGAATACTCCTCTCATAGAACTTAGCCTGATTAGCTCCAATGGAAGCAATGCAACAATTGGATAAAGCCTTCTCAAGGACAAATGATATTCCAGAAAGATCTAGCTCAACATATTCAAAGCACATCTCATCCTCGATAAGATGTACTTTGGGGGGCAAAATGTTAGCCTGCTTTGTGACCAGGCTAACCAAAGAAAAGATCATGTTGACATACCTCTGGGTAAATGCTGTCTCATATGGAATCTCTGGATAACATCGCTCTCCGGCATTGGAAGCATCATCAAAAGACACAAGGCAGTTTGGTCAAAATCACGACATCAGTATAAACTGGCCCGAAACCCCTATCAAATGACCTCATTTGGATCTATTCACCTCATACACTCGTAGCCCTTTGAATTAGCTTCTGTTTGAGCTTTGGTTTCGCTCAATCGGACTTACGGTTTGAAAGTTACGCCCATTTCCGTGAACGGGTGTAAGCTGGCATATGACCGCGATCCGATCCGCCCTTGCCTACGCCATCCGATCCGACCCATGACCGCGATCTGACCTATGACCGCGATCCGACCCATGACCGCGATCTGACCCATGACCGCGATCCGACCTTCGGACCTGTTCAAACGCAGCTTGTTTTGACCTATTCTCAAGGCTACTGGCTCTCCTATTTTTCTGGATCGCCTGCCACGTACCCCATCATGAACCAGTCATCTCAGGAGCTTTCCTACAGCTATAAATACACCTTCAGAGGGCATTTTCAAGGGACTTTTTGGCATCTCCTCATCCATGGCTGCCATAGCCAACACTTCTCCATGAATAACCACCATCTTCCTTAATAAATTCAATGGATTCAGAGAGAATTATTCACTGAATTCAAGTGATTGAAAGACAATATTTATTGTAATTGTAATCCATGAGTGAAATGAGAAAATATGAAGTGGACGTAGGCTCGTTAACGCCGAACCACTATAAAAATCTTGTTGTCTCACTTTTTCTATATTTATCAGTTATTTCTTCATATCCTATGCTCAAAATACGACGATTTGGGTGTTAGGACCATTTTTTGGTCTAACACGCATCATTTCAATTCATTAGTCACTAACCGTAAATCAGTAAGAGAACGATTTCCCAAATATTAACCCTGAAGGCCGAAACCAACATCAGATCAAAACCCAGGAAACCATTCGACTTAGCCAACCTTCAGTTAATTTCTAAATTTCATATTCCATATCGTTTATAATATTTTATGATGATTTATCGCTATTTTTATTTATTTAAAAATAGCCAATTTATTTAAACGACGCTTCAGGCCATAACGCGGCCGTGGCGCTGTTTTCTTCAGATTTGATTTACACATATCTGAAAATCTAACCGTTGGATCATCACAAAATTTATATCATTAGAAAGATCTTTTCAAAACGAATCCAACGGTTCCAGTTTTGTGAAAATCCGACGGTCGGAACTCCCGGCACAATCGTTTGAAGTTTCGATTTCAAAATACGAGCTACAGCGTCGTTATTCGATTAATTTTAATTATATATATATATATATATATTAACATAATCGATTCTGGCGCTGTTTTTCTTCAGATTTGAATTAAACATTCCAGACAATCCAACCGTTGGATCTTTGCAAAGTTGGTGTCGTTGGAAAGATATTTCCAAAGCGAACCCAGCGGTTTCGTTTTCGGGAAAATCCGATGGTCGGATCTCCTGCACTAGTCGTTTGAAATCATGGTATCAAAACACGAACTGCCGCTTCATTATTCGATTTATTTTAATTATATTTATATGTATATATATTAATATAATCGATTCTTCGATTTCAAAACCATTTCCTTTTCATACGTTTGATAAAAATGATATTTTTATCCAACTGACTTCTATTTCAACACTTCACTATTTTTAACTGTTCATGTATATGATAAAAATGTGATTTTTATTGTAAAACAAATTATTTCAAAACATGACTATTTTATATAGTTCGTATAGATGGTAAAAATATTATTTTTATTATAAAACAATTTATTTCAAAACATGACTATTTTATATAGTTCGTATAGGTAGTAAAAATATGATATTTATTATAAAACAATTTATATCAAAACACGAATACCATTCAACACATGAATTTCCATTTAACGAATGAATTTCTATTCAACACATGAAGGTTTTCTATAGTTTATATATATAGATAAAAAGGTGATTTTTATATTTAAAACACGAATACCATTCAACACATGAATTTCTATTCAACGAATGAATTTCAATTCAACACATGAAGGTTTTCTATAGTTTATATATGTAGATAAAAAGGTGATTTTTTATATTTAAAACACGAATACCATTCAACACATGAATTTCTATTCAACGAATGAATTTCAATTCAACACATGAAGGTTTTCTATAGTTTATATATATAGATAAAAAGGTGATTTTTATATTTAAAACACGAATACTATTCAACACATGAATTTCTATTCAACGAATGAATTTCAATTCAACACATGAAGGTTTTCTATAGCTTATATATATAGATAAAAAGGTGATTTTTATATTTAAAACACGAATACCATTCAACACATGAATTTCTATTCAACGAATGAATTTCAATTCAACACATGAAGGTTTTCTATAGTTTTTATATATAGATAAATAGGTGATTTTTATATTTAAATCACGAATACCATTCAACACATGAATTTCTATTCAACGAATGAATTTCAATTCAACACATGAAGGTTTTTTATAGTTTATATATATAGATAAAAAGGTGATTTTTATTGCAAAACAATTTATTTCAAAACATGAATGTCGTTCAATAGATGAATTTCTATGCAGCACACGAATATAGTTTCAGCACATGAAAATAATTCTAACACATGAATATTATTCAAAATTTCGGCAGCATAACGGCAGGGTTGTTAAAACCGGGGCCGTCCCTAATACAGCTCATCACTCTACCTTAAAGCCTCGCAGCTTTTGACAATGGGGATTTCATGCATCTAGTTTGCACGCAGGCGGCATGTATATATTTTCATTTCCACAAACTAATCCTATGTGGTTTCAACCAAATAATTCTCAACCACAAACAATTATAATCAAACATTCACTATCAACCAATTTTCACACCAATCACAATCAATAAATATCATCCATGGTTTGTGGACGAGGGGCGTATATATATATATATATATATATATATATATATATATGTGTGTGTGTGTGTGTGTGTGTGTGTGTGTGTGTGTGTGTGTGTATTATATAAGCATTTCACTTCTAATAAACACATATGTAATTTTTACAACGCATATATAACTTACACATCGAACGTACAACCTATACAATGCTTATACAAGAGGTGTACAACGCTTATACAAGTCATACATCGACTATATAATTTATACATCGTCGTTTTCCATATCGTTTATAAATTAGAAATCTCACATTGGGTTCCACTCCACCAAAAATAGCAGAAGGCTCAGAAAAATATGCGATCTCTTCTAGAATGTAGAAGACGTCCACACGAGTCCACTGTCTCTTGTTTCACTGAATTTAATCAAGAAACGAAAATGATATGATTTTTACAGTGAAATCAAAAACCGTAGCGCTTTAAACTGCTATTAAATAGTTTAAAATAGTTTCAGCCATTACCTTCTGAAATTCTTCAAAACTAGGTTTTGATTTTTCTTCAAATCCGTGTATCTTCGCGTCGATCGGCCGACGCAACGTGAGAGAGCTCGGAGAGGCGCACGCGCGCCAGGAGGTGGGGCCAGTTCGGTGGCTCCGGCTGACGGTGGCGGCGGTCCAAAGACCGGATGTTCTCGATCTTGATTCAAGCTCCACAGGCCACGAAAAAATCCAAGGTTGGTATGGATTTGAAGATCGTGAGGAGCACTACGAAATTCCCCAAAGGGGCATTGGGTTTCGTGGAGTATTGTAACACCCCACCTCCGCCAGTGCCACTCTTGCAAGGGCACTGACTTTGGAGGGGCGTTTAAACAAGGTAAACATGCATGCAGATATCACATGACAGAACGTAAAAGTAAAAACAGAGTAAATATAGCAGCGGATAAAAACTAGCATATCAAAACCATAAGTTAAGTTACAACACAGTACTTGATCATTATCTTCCATAAACAAAGTCTAGAAACATAAAACTGGAAACTGGAAAGGAAAACATAAAGTAGCTATCCCCAAGGTAGAAAACCATAGCGAGCTCAAGTCCAAAGCATACATGAGCTATCCAGGAAAAGCAGCTAAGATCCAAGCTAAGTACTGGTATTCCCGCCCTGTAAACCTGGGGGGGGGGGAACGAAAGAAAAGAGGCAAAAGAAAATGGGTCAGTCAAAAGACTGGTAAGTCCTACCTACTATTGTACAACAACTAATAAAGTTAACTGTATATGTAAACAAGGATGAGTCATAGGATGATAACTGGCATGGAAAAAGTCAACAAGATAGATCAAGTGTGGCACCACATATACAAGGTTGAGGTTTGCACCAAGTGTACTAGTATCACAAGTCATGTCAAGTGTAAACAAGAAGTGATCCCCAGGCCCAAGTTTGGCCCAACATCATGAGTGACCTAAACCAAGGTCCAACTAGCACGGTCTAGTCGATCGGCTCTCCTAAAGCCTAACTCATCAAGTGTCGGAATCATACGGCCCAACTACGAAGTGTAGCTAAACTGTGCTAGGTCCACCCTAGGGTGTATCAAGTCCTAGGGTGTCAACCACTGACACAAACCAAGCACGCACAGTTTAAACCTACTGGTGCCCGTGCCTGCTTTTTCAACTCCGGACCATGTGCACGACCATGGCCCACCTGAACCTACACCGGCGCACCTACACAGCCGTCGTCTTGGTCGCTTACATGTCATCCCAGTAATCGTGCCCCACCCTAGCCTAGTCCCTAGGGTATCATGATACAACTAAGAGGGTTACTGGTGCAAAGGACCACGTAACTAGGGTTTCCTTAATGGGTTAAACGTGGTTAACCCAACTCATCCAAGTACCAAGTTGGTTAAGTGTACCCAAGGTTCATGACTTAACCCTATCAACCCATCGTGTTTAATTGGTTAAGTATTCAAGCGGTCCATGACTTAACCCTACCATGTGGCATTAATTAATTTAATGCACCCAACCTCTCACATTAGACCTTGTTGTGGTTACTAGTTAGGCCGGGCGGGTCCGGGTAGGTTTACACCATAACTTAGTCTAACCTCGGGTTTCACGTGCAACATGACCAACTACTCACATTGGGTCCTATTGCTTGTAGCCACTAGTTAAGCCGGTCGGTTCCGGGTAGGTTTATGCTACAAGCTCAACCCAACCTCGAGTTGGCCATCCTCATGTTTTCTAAGTGTCATGTCCATCATGTTTCCAAAACACATTACAAATTTTCAAGCAATTGGGTAGACCTAACTTAATAGATAAATTCCCAATGGGTAGACCTAACTTAATAGGTAAATTCCCAAGCTTACGTTTTTATGTCTTTTAAGTTTACCCAACCCCAAACGCAATCCCCTCGCTTACATATCGCAATAGCGCATAAAGGATATAAAGAGGGAACTTGGCAAAATCATGACATAAAGGTGTTGGAGCCACAAGTTAAACATGGTGGCATATGAGACAAAGATGTGATCACAAACTTGCATACCATGTTATCAACTTGCAAAATATTCCTAAGCATGCATAACATCATTTTAACTTGCATAGTGTTCATATGCATGCATAACATGGTTTCAACTTGCATAAGGTTCATATGCATGCATAACATCAAAGTTGGCAAATAGGCGGAACATGGCCATAGATAGCATGAGATAAGGACTAGTAACATGCATATAACATTATATGCATGTTAATACAAGGTCTATGAGAGTTTCAAAGTTGCATCATGCAACATTTCCAACCAAAGATCACATCTTTCTGTGCATAAAGCCAAGGTAATGACTTTACTAACATGCATAGAGTAAGATTATGCATAAAATCATAAGATCAAAGCACATATCATGATTAACCCCAAACTCAACTTGCAACATAACATATTAACTTCATAGTTAAAATACAAGAGTAGAAATAGGCTTATAATGCTTATGTGGACTCAAGTGAGTATAGCAAACGTAAGAAACCCCTTATGCAACAAATTAAAACCCCAAAATGCAAGCAAACTTGATCAAGACTCCTCCTTTATGATGCCAATAGAGAAACAAGACTTTAATGCAAGCTAAAGAGGATCATACAAGCCTAAATACACTTGTATGCATGGAAATCTCTTAGAAATTTGATTTAGGAATTTATGAAGAGAGTGGAGGCCATGAGAGGATAGATTTTGCCATAGTTTAGTTGTAGGATAGATTAATGATGATTTAGGGTAGGTTAGGGTCTTATTTATAGATTAGGCAAGTGTTTTAGGCCATAGGATTAACCCTAGGATAGATCCCAGCCCTCAAAAATCGTCACAAGCCTCCAAAACAAGACCAAGGGCCAAAACAGGTGCACCAGGCTAGCCAGGGTCAAGCCAGAAGGCTGTGCAGGTTTCTGGCTCGACACGGGCGCACTTCCCAAGTGCGCCAGTGTACTTTTGTGCTGGCGCACTTCCCAAGTGCGCCAGTGCATTCTGACTTGTTTTCGGTTTTTCTGCCTAACTTCGTTCGTCCATATCTTCTTCATACGGACTCCGATTTTCGAAAACTCGGACTCTATTTCGCGTATTTTTCCGAGACGAACGCAATGGCATAGCCCGTTTCCCTTGATTCAGATTTTAGAATTAAATTCTGCGTCAATTTATGTTATAACAGGTTATTGAAAATACGGGTTGTTACATTCTCCCCTCCTTAAGGGATTTCGTCCCCGAAATCTTCAAGTTAGGAAGAACGTATCCTACCATCCAACATCCATCTACTCAAAACATCATCCACGAGCAATCGTTGTCCTTACAAGATTCTAAATGCTGTATGAACATATGCAAAGGTGTGTGTATATGTACTTATCTAATGCAAATATCATCAATGCAGATTATGTTAGTGAAATGAATCCATATGTATGCAATTCCTAACATAATGCATATCATCTATATGTGTGCACATCACATACATCCATATGCAACATCCATGTGATAACACAAAAATTTTCATCCATGAATAAGCATAAACACTCATGCATATGCAATATGAGAGTGTGTGAGCCGATCTTAATGCCTAATGTGTATCATGCATCCACGAGTATCCACTTGCAACCACTTGCAACCATCAAGCATAACATGTTTCAAATACATGTTTCATCCAAAGGGTTTCTACCTAAGGTTCTCATGACAAGATTAGCACGATAACTAGATAAACATGGATAGCAAAGAGAAAGATATGCTAACAAAGAAAGAGATTGAGAGTGTACCCTCAAAAAGGAATGGATAAAGCCCACGCATCTTCTCCTCGGTTTCCCAAGTTGCGTCTTCTTCGGCTTCACCCCATTGAACCTTCACCAACTTGACCTCTCGATTCCTTAGCTTCTTGGTCTCCATCCCCAAGATACGAATCGGAGCTCTCCTCAAAGTAGCTTCTTTCTCCACTTCCACATCTTCCAGAACACTTGGCTCAACAACCTCTGCTGACTCATGTAAACATTTCCGGAGATGCGAGACATGAAAAACATCGTGTACTCCGGCAAGCTTCTCGGGCAATTTCACTCTATAAGCCATCTGCCCGATCCTCTCTATAATAGGGAAGGGTCCAACAAATCTCGATGCTAACTTCCAAACGGCTCCAAATCGGACCACATTCCGCAAAGGAGAAACCTTCACGAAAACCATATCTCCAACATCAAACTCCAAATCAGATCTTCGCTTATCAGCATAGGATTTCTGTCGGTCTTGGGCCGCTTTCATCCGTCTTCGAATCAACTCGATCTTCTCGGATGCATCTCTGATCATATCAGGCCCAAGTATAAGCTTATCTGTAGTCTCCCACCAACATGTAGGCGACTTGCACGGCCTCCCATATAAAGCTTCAAATGGTGCCATCCCTATGCTTGCTTGATAACTGTTATTATATGCAAATTCAACAAGAGGAAGATGGTCTTCCCAAGTACCACCAAAATCCAGAATACAAAGCCTTAACAGATCCTCGAGTACCCTATTCACCCTTTCGGTTTGACCGTCCGTCTGTGGGTGATAAGCAGTACTTAGATTCAACCTCGTGCCCATGGCTTCTTGCAAGCTATTCCAGAACTGACTTGTAAAGATTGGGTCACGGTCACTGACTATACTAGAAGGGACTCCATGAAGTCTCACAATCTCACGAAGATATACAGATGCTAGCCAAGATGCGGTCCTCTTGCTCTTTACCGGAATGAAATGAGCACTCTTCGTAAGTCTGTCCACAATAACCCAAATGCTCGTATTCCCTTTCCTTGACCTTGGTAGCCCATCAATAAAATCCATGGAAATACTCTCCCACTTCCAAAGTGGAATGTCTAGAGGATGCAATAGCCCACCGGGCTTCTTCGACTCGGCCTTAACTTGCTGGCAAATGATACATCTAGAAACAAACTCTGCCACATCCTTCTTCATCCCAGGCCAAAAGAAAATACGCTTCATATCTTTATACATCTTATCTCCGCCTGGATGTATAGTCAACTTAGAGCGATGCGCTTCCTCAAGAATTTTTCTTACTAGATCTCCTACCACTGGAACACATAACCTTCCATCTCTCCTCAGCCAACCCTTGTCATCAATAGAATATCGAGCGAGATGACTAGACGTCTCTCCTCGAATCAGCTTATCCATAATCTCAACTATCTGAGGGTCTTCTTTCTGCGAAGACCCCACTTGATCAAGAAGGGTGGGTCTGAGTTCCAGAGATGCTAATGAACCGGTCATCGGCTCAATTGCCAAAGAGAAATCAAAGGTTGCCACATATTCTAAATTCTTCATCTCAACGAATAGAGGACTTAGGGTCAACCTCTTTCTGCTTAGTGCATCACCCACAACATTACCCTTGCCAGGGGTATAAGCTATCTCGAAGTCATATGATGCCAAAAATTCCATCCATCTTTGCTGCCTAAGATTCAGATCTTTCTGCGAGAAGAGATACTTGAGTGATTTGTGATCAGTATACAACTCAAACCTTTCGCCTAAAAGATAGTGGCGCCAGGACTTGAGTGCAAAGACAATCGCCGCCAACTCCAAGTCATGAGTGGGGTAGTTCTTCTCATGAACTTTAAGTTGCCTACCCCCATAACATATCACTCTTCTCTCCTACATCAGAACAGCGCCTAACCCTGTGCCACATGCATCGGTATACACGGTAAACATCTTACCGCCATCGGGTAATGCCAAAACTGGAGCTGTGGTAAGGACCCTTTTGAGCCTTTGAAAAGCAAGCTCACACTCTAAGTCCCATGCAAAGACTAAGTTCTTCTTCGTCAATCTAGTGAGAGGGGCCGAAATCTTAGCAAAGTCTCTAATGAACTTCCTATAGTAGCCTGCCAGACCGAGAAAGCTTCGCACTTCGGTTGCATTCCTAGGAGTCTTCCAGTCTTGAACTGCAACCACTTTCGCGGGATCCACAGCTATACCCTGCTTAGAAACTATATGCCCAAGAAATTGGACTTCCTTTCTCCAAAAGTGGCATTTGGAGAACTTGGCTTTCAACTGATGGCCTCTAAGCGTATCCATCACTTCCTTGAGGTGTCTAGCATGTTCTTCCTCGTCTTTTGAAAAGATCAGAATATCATCCACGAAGACAACAACAAACTTGTTAAGGAACTCCCTGAACACCCTACTCATCAAATCTACGAAGTAGGCGGGTGCATTAGTCAAGCCGAATGGCATGACAAGCAATTCAAAGAATCCGCCTGGAGTCCTAAATGCAGTCTTATCAATGTTGTCTTTGGCCACTCTAAGCTGATGAAATCCGGTGGCTAAATCAAGCTGAGAGAAAACAGAAGCACCAACAAGCTGGTCGAAGAGGTCATCTATCCTCGGTAATGGATGCCTATTCTTCTTGGTCAGCTTGTTCAACTCTCGATAATCAACACATAGACGAAGCGAGCCGTCCGCCTTAGTAGCGAACACCACAGGAGCACCCCATTCGGAAATGCTTCGCCTAATAAAATTCTTCTCAAGTAGCTCCTTGATTTGCTTATTGAGCTCTCTCCTTTCACGCGGGGCCATGTGCCTAACTGGTAAGGAGACTGGCTTAGCATTATCAACCAGATAAATGCGGAAATCTATCTCTCGCTTAGGGGGTAACCCCTTAACTTCTTCAAAAACATCAGGGTATTTTCGAACCACCCTTACAGATTGTAGATCATCGATAGACGAGTCAAGAGATTCAAGATAACATAGCATGACGGGATCTACCGGGTTGCAAGAAATCTCTAGGGTATTGCCAAGGCGAGTCATGAGTCTCACCACCCTATGCTCACAATCGAGAATGGCTCCATAGCGGGACAACCAATCCATGCCCAAGATCAACCCGTATCCCGTGAACCCGAGAACATAAGCATCACACGAGAATTCTACGGTCAAGATAGAACTCCTCAAATCCATACAGATCATAGATAAATGGGCTGAACCCCCAATCGGATTTGAAACACTAACGGGATCCTCAACAAGACTAGTACTTAGGTGCAAACTTCCAACAACATCAGAAGAAATAAAGGTATGCGATGCGCCAGAATCAAACAAAGTGCGAACAGGAAAACCAGAAATATCAACAAGACTTTCCACAGAAATAGTACCTCGGTCCTGAACTGGAGCTGTGTTGAGAGCATGCACTTGCCCTCCAGATAAACCTGCGCGCTGAGTTTGTCCATGCCCCTGCTTCTTAGGGCAATCCTTGCTAAAATGTCTCGTCTCTCCACAATGAAAGCATCCACCCAATTTCATTTTCTTCTTCCTACAGTCCTTGGCTACGTGCCCAACAATCCCACAGAAGTGGCACTTTCTTGTGTCCTTTGCCTTGTTCTTGTTGCCCTTGTTGTTCTTGTTGTTCTGATTACTCTGATTCCCTCCCCACTAGGAGTCTGTCTTCTTAGGCTGAGTTTCATTGGGCTTGACTTCCTTCTTCCCATTCTTATCATCTCCCTGCAGCAATGCCATGTCTACTAGGCTCTCAAAAGTGGCCCCCATGGGTATGTGTGACATGGCTAGACCTTGTAATGGCTCATTTAACCCTCGTGCAAAACGTAGAGCCTTCTTCTCGGGAGTATTTACCATGTCCAAACCGAATCGGGCAAGCTGGTTGAACTTATTCACATATTCTCTCACTGTCATGTCTCCTTGCTTCAAGGCTATGAACTTCTCTAGTTGCAAATTTGCCTCCGCAGACGATAAAAACTTAAGCCCAAACCTTGCCCTAAAGTCGGCCCAGGTTTCTACGGGCCTAGTAGCACTGGTGACCTCCCACCAATAAGAAGCTTCCTCCTTTAGTAGCCAAACCGCCAACAGAACCTTTCTACGGTCCTCTATATCAAAGATGGCAAAGAGATCTTCGGTCTCCTTCAACCAATTTCTTGCTTCCACAAAAGTCTCCGTCCCCATAAAATTTTTGCCACCCATTGCCTTGAAGTCCTTGCAAACCTTGGCGAAATCGGCTTGTGGTTGCTGAGGAGGAGGAGGAGGGGTGGAACCTCAGTGATAGTGGGAGTGGTTGCTGGACCTGCATTGTTGGCCCTAGCTTCCAAAAACCTCTGGAACCATCCGGGAATGGTGACTCCCTCAGGAAGATTGAGATCGGCCATGCTGAAAAAAAAAGGAAAAGATAGATTTAGAACGAGGAAACGAAGGATAGTGCTTATGGCTCTTGGGGGATAGCCTTTCAAAATAAACTAGACTTTTATTTGGAAAATACTTAATTGGTTTTGAAAATAGCTTTTAAAAGTAACTTTAAAACCCTTTTTGCTCCAATCTTGTAAACCTTATGCTCTGATACCAAATGTAACACCCCACCTCCGCCAGTGCCACTCTTGCAAGGGCACTGACTTTGGAGGGGCGTTTAAACAAGGTAAACATGCATGCAGATATCACAAGACAGAACATATAAGTAAAAACCGAGTAAATATAGCAGCGGATAAAAACTAGCATATCAAAACCATAAGTTAAGTTACAACACAGTACTTGATCATTATTTTCCATAAACAAAGTCTAGAAACATAAAACTGGAAACTGGAAAGGAAAACATAAAGTAGCTATCCCCAAGGTAGAAAACCATAGCGAGCTCAAGTCCAAAGCATACATGAGCTATCCAGGAAAAGCAGCTAAGATCCAAGCTAAGTACTGGTATTCCCGCCCTGTAAACCAGGGGGGGAAACGAAAGAAAAGAGGCGAAAGAAAATGGGTCAGTCAAAAGACTGGTAAGTCCTACCTACTATTGTACAACAACTAATAAAGTTAACTGTATATGTAAACAAGGATGAGTCATAGGATGATAACTGGCATGGAAAAAGTCAACAAGATAGATCAAGTGTGGCACCGCATATACAAGGTTGAGGTTTGCACCAAGTGTACTAGTATCACAAGTCATGTCAATTGTAAACAAGAAGTGATCCCCAGGCTCAAGTTTGGCCCAACAACATGAATGACCTAAACCAAGGTCCAACTAGCACGGTCTAGTCGATCGGCTCTCCTAAAGCCTAACTCGTCAAGTGTCGGTGTCATACGGCCTAACTACGAAGTGTAGCTAAACTGTGCTAGGTCCACCCTAGGGTGTATCAAGTCCTAGGGTGTCAACCACTGACATAAACCAAGCACGCACAGTTTAAACCTACTGGTGCCCGTGCCTGCTTTTTCAACTCCGGACCATGTGCACGACCATGGCCCGCCTGAACCTACACCGGCGCACCTACACAGCCGTCGTCTTGGTCGCTTACATGTCATCCCAGTAATCGTGCCCCACCCTAGCCTAGTCCCTAGGGTATCATGATACAACTAAGAGGGTTACTGGTGCAAAGGACCACGTAACTAGGGTTTTCTTAATGGGTTAACCGTGGTTAACCCAACTCATCCAAGTACCAAGTTGGTTAAGTGTACCCAAGGTTCATGACCTAACCCTATCAACCCATCGTGTTTAATTGGTTAAGTATTCAAGCGGTCCATGACTTAACCCTACCATGTGGCATTAATTAATTTAATGCACCCAACCTCTCACATTAGACCTTGTTGTGGTTACTAGTTAGGCCGGGCGGGTCCGGGTAGGTTTACACCACAACTTAGTCTAACCTCGGGTTTCACGTGCAATATGACCAACTACTCACATTGGGTCCTATTGCTTGTAGCCACTAGTTAAGCCGGTCGGTTCCGGGTAGGTTTATGCTACAAGCTCAACCCAACCTCGAGTTGGCCATCCTCATGTTTTCTAAGTGTCATGTCCATCATGTTTCCAAAACACATTACAAATTTTCAAGCAATTGGGTAGACCTAACTTAATAGGTAAATTCCCAATGGGTAGACCTAACTTAATAGGTAAATTCCCAAGCTTACGTTTTTATGTCTTTTAAGTTTACCCAACCCCAAACGCAATCCCCTCGCTTACATATCGCAATAGCGCATAAAGGATAGAAAGAGGGAACTTGGCAAAATCATGAAGTAAAGGTGTTGGAGCCACAAGTTAAACATGGTGGCATATGAGACAAAGATGTGATCACAAACTTGCATACCATGTTATCAACTTGCAAAATATTCCTAAGCATGCATAACATCATTTTAACTTGCATAGTGTTCTTATGCATGCATAACATGGTTTCAACTTGCATAAGGTTCATATGCATGCATAACATGGTTTCAACTTGCATAAGGTTCATATGCATTCATAACATCAAACTTGGCAAATAGGCGGAACATGGCCATAGATAGCATGAGATAAGGACTAGTAACATGCATATAACATTATATGCATGTTAATACAAGGTTTATGAGAGTTTCAAAGTTGCATCATGCAACATTTCCAACCAAAGATCACATCTTTCTATGCATAAAGCCAAGGTAATGACTTTACTAACATGCATAGAGTAAGCTTATGCATAAAATCATAAGATCAAAGCACATATCATGATTAACCCCAAACTCAACTTGCAACATAACATATTAACTTCATAGTTAAAATACAAGAGTAGAAATAGGCTTATAATGCTTATGTGGACTCAAATGAGTATAGCAAACGTAAGAAACCCCTTATGCAACAAATTAAAACCCCAAAATGCAAGCAAACTTGATCAAGACTCCTCCTTTATGATGCCAATAGAGAAACAAGACTTTAATGCAAGCTAAAGAGGATCATACAAGCCTAAATACACTTGTATGCATGGAAATCTCTTAGAAATTTGATTTAGGAATTTATGAAGAGAGTGGAGGCCATTAGAGGATTGATTTTGCCATAGTTTAGTTGTAGGATAGATTAATGATGATTTAGGGTAGGTTAAGGTCTTATTTATAGATTAGGCAAGTGTTTTAGGCCGTAGGATTAACCCTAGGATAGATCCCAACCCTCAAAAATCGTCACAAGCCTCCAAAACAAGACCAAGGGCCAAAACAGGTGCACCAGGCCAGCCAGGGTCAAGCCAGAAGGCTGTGCAGGTTTCTGGCTCGACACGGGCGCACTTCCCAAGTGCGCCAGTGTATTTTTGTGCTGGCGCACTTCCCAAG
The DNA here is from genome assembly GCA_030737875.1 of Allium sativum. Taxonomy (NCBI): domain Eukaryota; kingdom Viridiplantae; phylum Streptophyta; class Magnoliopsida; order Asparagales; family Amaryllidaceae; genus Allium; species Allium sativum. Next base: position 1,012,876,548 of record CM060913.1, read on the forward strand.
TGCGCCAGTGCATTCTGGCTTGTTTTCGGTTTTTCTGCCTAACTTCGTTCGTCCATATCTTCTTCATACGGACTCCGATTTTCGAAAACTCGGACTCTATTTCGCGTATTTTTCCGAGATGAACGCAGTGGCATAGCCTGTTTCCCTTGATTCAGATTTTAGAATTAAATTCTGCCTCAATTTATGTTATAACAGTTTATTGAAAATACGGGTTGTTACAAGTATGGAAGGAGAAATCGAAGAGAGAAGGGGATGAAGGCCTTCCGTCGTGCGCGCTGAAGAATAGTCGAGGAGAGAGAAAAGTGATAGCCAATAGGATTTTTTATATTTAATTTATATATTTTTAATTTCTAAAATACCCTTTGTCACATACGAACACCAATTCAAACCCAACGACTGTCATCCCTAGCGTTTTACCCGCATTCCGAACACAATGGGATATGTTTCATAGGCCCATTCGACGGTTTCAGTCAGTTTTCCTTCAAATTAAAATATATAACCTTCAATATTCGATTTGAACGTACATTTTAATTTTCCAAGGCCACAAACTGATTCGAAAAATTCCAGAAAAATAAATCTAGCTATATTTTGACGATACGATCCCAACAAAACTAGTTTCGTCGAATTCTGAGACCGTTTGTAAAATGGCCCTTTTCTAGTCGATCCAATTTAACTTTAATTGACCAAAACACATTTTCCTTTGCCACGCTCACATACAAGCTTCAAAAATTTTGAAATTTGAAATCTAGCAATAATTCGACATCCCGGATCCAACAAAAGCGGTTTCGTCGAATTCCGAGGTCGTTTGCAAAATGGCCATTTTCACGGGCTATATAATTTCTATAGCGACATTTCTAAAAATTCATTTGGCCATAACTTTTGCTTCCTACCATCAAACTCCAATTTTTCAGATTCGTTAGAAAGATATTCACTAACAGATTTAAATATTTTTGGTTTCACTCAAATCCGTTTAGTTTTGCACCCGGTACAGTCAGTCAAAGTTTGAATTCAAATTTTGAAACTGCCGCGCCATTTCAGGCCTTCTCTATAATTAGAAATAATTGTATTCGTTTTCAATGTCGATTCAAACTTACTTTTCATCGGAATTGTTTTAAAATATTTATTTTAAATATTTAAAATCCACTAAAATAGCCAATTTAAAAATTTTCAGTTGGTTCAGATTTTCCGGGTCGTTACATTTTATAAGAAACATTGCTAGGATATGCAGACGAAATCTTCATTCCAAAAACGAAACTGCGAGAATTGGTCTATTTTGACATATCATCACATAACTTAGCGTTATTTCTAGTGAAAAGCTAAAATGATAGAAGAGAAATATATGTGCCAATTGTAAAAAGACTTTCCTTTCATTGTATGTATAGGTAACACTTTTTACTTACTCGTATTTATTCGTAGATAGTCGTTCTTGCAAAATGTCAAAATGCTGACAATATTCACCTACCATTAAACCTTACCACTAAATATTAGTAGATTAAATTATCTTTACCTACCCATATATATTGGTAGGTAAATGCCAGATTTCTTGTAGTGTGCGATTAATCAACATAAATCAATAACATATATAAACATTATCGATAACAATATGAATTACTTATCAATACAGTAAATATATAATTTCAAGGCATCCATCAAAATCAATACATCTAAATAGTTCTATATAATATTAGTGTATTAGCAATCATATGTGAGTTCTTTTTTTAAACTAGAAATTAAATTCTAACTGTAAAATTTATAGCATGGTTAATTAAATTATACTCTCTATACAAATTAACACAAATAAGCAGTTTAAACAATCAAACAGTAAACAAACAATCATATCATAACATAAATTTAATTTAACTAACAATCAAATATTTTAGTTAGGTGTGAGTAGGTTTAATCACTCACCTTTGGTTTCAAACGAGATTGAAATCCAATTTTTAGCTCAAAAATCAACGGTCACAGAATCAGTTCGAACCAACACCATTACGAAGAGCTCATCGATACGATTCCAAAGGATCCAACCATGCGTCATTCTGAATTCGTATGTAAAAGTTATATACATTACAATTTATACAAATTTGAATATAAATTAAAACAAGATAATTAAACACACCCTCTCACCTTAATGCCACATTGCCATGTCATCATTTCTTCTTCTTCCTCACTTTCTCTACAGCAAATAAAATCATCCGTGTCCTTAAACACGTCTCCTTCTCTACTTTATATCTCCTATTTCCCTCAATGAAAACCCAAACAGACGGATTCGACGAGTTTCTCCTCGCGATCTCTTCCTCTCCATCATCATCTCGCCGAACTCGATCTCAATAAGGAAAATGCCTCCTTACATACGTATGTTTTTCACTATAGGTTGCGACACTTTTTGTTGTGAAATCCTCTCAAATTTTGTCACAATGTGCTCCTCCGTCCCACAAACCTGAATACAATCATCAATTCGTGCATAGATATCTATAATCAACACAAATCTCAACCCTAGTTTAATGTCCTTTACTGTAGACATTGAAACCCAAATAAAATCATGCCGCACCCTCTAACAAAAGAATTGAATTGAAGAGAATAATTATCTGAGTTAAATGAGACTAGTTTTAGAATTTTTCGATGAGAGGTTCACAAGATATTGAGTTTTGAATGAGGTAGAAGCCATTGTTGTTTCTATAAAAAATTTCTATGAGTGACAGCTTGATCAGAGAATAGAAAATGATTGTAGGGTTAGGTTAGAATTAGAGATTATTTATAGGTAGGAAATTAGGCTAAAATAGATTTGTATAAGATGTATTTCTAGTCAAAGAATTTCAATGGTTAAATAAACAAAGAATTCAAATTTTCATTTGTACATCATTAATTCAATTTCAAAGATTAAATTATATTTAATTAAAGTTCATCAAATCAATTTATATATTAATCAAATAAATTATGTTAAATTAGTTAACTTTCTTTTAATTCAACCTTCATGAGCAACAAATTATCTTGTTTTGGTCACTCAAAAATTTACTATAGTTTATAACAAATTCACATATCGAATTCAAAGTTAATTATTACACCAATTTGCAAGGTTTGGTTTCCACTGTAATCAAATCTCATTAAGCATTTATATATTTTGTAACAACCGGGAATTTTTGAACCAATTTAAAATTTTTATTTTAGCTATTTTAATGGATTTTGAATACTAAAATGATTTATTTTAAATAATAATGAACAAATTTTATTTAAATCGAAGTTAGAACGTGTAAATTTATTTTAATTATAAAACAAACTCGAAATGGCACAGTAGTATAACGACCCGAACTTCCCCGATCTCCGAAAAGAAGAGAAAGAACGGATTGTCTGAGAACACGACAAATTAGAATGCCAACAAAAGAACATTTCATTACTATTACAATAATTTACATCAGAGTACAAGAATATACAAAGTATGAATAAATAATATACATTTGATAAATATCAGAGATTTAAAAATTATAATATAGTGGAAAATAATACAAAACACAACTTAAAGAAATACACGGATACAAAGCGTTCCGAATACAGCTCCAGCTGTAAACCAGGATCCTGTGAATACAATATCTGCAAAACCAAAACTACTAGCTGCCCGTGTGGAAAATAGGGTCACCTACAGTTTAGGTTAAGACAGTAAACTCCAGGTCAGTCATGTAACTGGTGTGAGAACTAAAACAGTTATTTAAAACTTTGCTTTAAAATAAAATATATCAAGGGACCAGGCCGTATAACAGAGAATGGGTTTCCTCCCAAGAATACCAGTGCATATAACAAAAATGCTTTTTGAAAAAATGAAGCTTTTATAGGACTTAGGTCCCATCACACAATGCAACGCAAGCCGGAGGATAGATTTTTACCTTATAATAGCCAAACATGCTTGGTACGTTTAAAACAAATCATTTTGATATTATTATAGTTTAAAGTGTATGAAAGCAACTTCAGATATAAATGTATCAATTATAGACGACATAGTGCCCTATCCCACTATGTCGCCATACTAGGTTCTACAATCAAAACATAAATGTAAAGTATTGGAAATTGGATTCCATCTATGAACCAAGGCAAGGAATCGTCCTTACTACTTCGAGACTCTCTAGCCCGAGCCTTAGGGACAGAACGCAACGTCCCTTGGATCTTTAAGGCCGGTCCACATTTTAAGTGGATTAATAATCCCTGAACAATACGTTTCCCTGCCCTATGGGATGTAAGTCTGGTTAGTATGTCGACCATATCCATCCATCGGCCCCGTAGTGACTGATATATCCAAGGTAACTTGCTTTCCATCATCCACATAAGTAAAAAATGTCTGGGCTCCATACCATGACACCACTCCTAGCTAGAAGGAAATGCATGTTCTCCCTGCAATCCTTTCCCATTTCTGGTTCGTACCGGGGTGTGAGGCTCGTGAATTAACGCTACACAAAGCTATGCTATAGTATAGGCGTGCTTTGATCATCAACCACAAGACTCTGCTTTTCAACCAAAGCCTTGATCCTTTGCATCTTAGCATGCCACATAGGCAATTCACGCTCTGCGACTGATGTCTATCGATATATAACCTCTGAGCTCATACGTCTTAGAGAAGGGTGTTTAGCAAGAGAATAAATTCTTCGCCATCAAACAGATATATATTTAATAGTGATTAATCAACACAAAATAAAATTCAATGTCAAACACACATCCATTCACAAGTTCCTTCTGGGTCTGAACGAAACTGGAGGCACCTTATTCCTCGTCCCATATGTCCAACACAAGAGAGAGGTCCTCGCATATTCGGTCGATCTCTAAGTACGTCTGGACGATCACCACTTATTACCTTGTCTTGGGTGTATAGCCCAATCATGACATCAGCAATCATCCAATTGATGTGAAGACCTCCGGTCTTCAACCATCGTCTTCATCATCGACTTATCGTCGAATCAGTTATTCAAAATGGGTATAAACCTGGCCTTTCTAAATAACTCACGTATATAATAAACAAGTGTTATAAAACACAACATACGCCTTATTCCAATTTTGAATATTCTTTTATTTAGATATTCATACCCTTTGGGAAAGGTTCCCATTAATTTTATCAAAGATAAATTCTTTAAATTTATTCTTTAATCTTCCTTTGGATATCAATTCATACCAAATTAAGGTTTATCCAAACTAGTCGGGATTAGCACACCTTACCCAGTTAATCATTTGTTTAATTTCCCAATCCCAACCTATTCATCGCATGGAGCAAAACTGGTATGACTCCATAACTAACACCATGGTGTTATCGGTAAAATAAGTTACCATTTCCCCTTCAAATCTAATTAAAGATTTAACTATTGCTTGGACCAAAACCGGTGCTACTCCATTCTCTTTTCAATCTAATTAAAGATTCATCAAAACTCCAATTAGTTTTAATCTTTCCAAAAATCAATATTAATGATTATTTAACTTTGGAAACACAAACCTGTCGCATCGACGATCTACACTGTACTATTGATTTCTGCTGATATATAACCACTAAGCTCGTACGTCTTAGAGAAGGGTGTTACGCAAGAGAATAAATTTTCCGCCACCAAACCGATATATATTTAGCAGAGATCAACCATATAGTTCAAAATACAATGTTAGACATGTAATCCTGTCTTTAACTGGGATAAAGAACTAATGTCATTTAAAACACAGTTCATGATATACCCAAAATAACATTCCATTAATTATGGAATCTTCACGAAAAAACAGAACAATATATATATATATCGATATCAATTTCCGTATCCGACTAATAATATAAATGGAATAACGACAAAGCCTTTTAAATTGCATATATATTAACAGTCTTCCTCCACAGAAGTTCATTTCGATTATTACGGAATCGAATTCCATTCCAATTAAATATTAATTAATTGGAAAATTTACTTTGGAAAATCCCACTAAATCTTAATAAAAGATTTATATATTCCAAATAAAATTTCATTGTAAATCGGGTTAAAGAACGAATGTCGTTAAAACACGGTTCACAATAAACACAATTCACATTCCATTTTACTCCAATTAAATGTTAATTAACTGGCTCTAATAATCTTAATTAAAAGATTTGTCCTTTTCACACGGTGTTTAAGAACAGTGTTATTTAAGACACCATTCACGACAAACCCAAAATCCGATTCTTTTATTCAATTCCAATTAAATATTAATTAATTGAAAAACTTCGCTAAATCTTCATTCAAAGATTTATTCTTTTTCTCAACTGGGTTTAAGAACAGTGTTATTTAAGACACCATTCACGACAAACCCAACATCCAATTTGGTATTAAATACTAGGCTCTAAATAGAAATTATATCATCTTATATTCAATATCAAATTCTGAAATGAACAAATATCGTATTGGGAATAACGATATATATATCTTTCAAATTCCTATACCATATCTGTATAATCATGGACTCCAATATCGAAATATTCCAAATATAATTTCGATTCAAATCCCTTCGAATTCATATATTGGAAATACTGGTTATTTTCAAAACCATTCCAAATCCAATTTATTTATTTAAAAATATTGGATTATAATTCTAGTTCATAACTAGTTCATTTTGATAAAAATATATTTTTGTCTTTACAAACATGGAATTTTTCACCCAAATTCTTTCTAAATCATTTATTATTTTACACAAATTATTGATATTTCTAATAATTTTATCAAGGCCCATACAGTCGATTTCCATAAACGGTCATCGAACTGCACTTACAACGACCTTTTCCAAATTTTATTTGGACATTATTCCAAATCCAACCATTAGATTTCACATCTCTTATATCCGTTGGAAAGCTCTTTTCGGTACGAACCCAATGGTTCTGGTTTTAGGAAAATCCGACGGTCGGATCTCCCGTAACATCAATTAGAAGTTAATGGTCGAAATTCGTGAACAGTCGTTGCGCGACGCATTCTATTCAGGCCAATATATATATATATATATATATATATATATATATATATATATATATATATATATATATATTATCGATTTCCTTTTAAAACGTATTCTATAAATCGTTTTAAATTTGTTTTAAAAACGATTCCAACTTCATTTTCAATTTTAAATCGAAATTGAATATTCCTTATCATTATAATATATAAATTATAATATTTTCAAAATATCAGATTTTGAAATCATTTCCTTTTCGATATTCATTATAAAAACGAATAAAATCGATATAAATACTGTTCACGTCCAAATGGCACATATCTAATCAACATGGCTTTATATTTTTCAATATTTTCGTGCCCATCCCAAATCGGACATCAAAATCATATTTGATCCATTACTGAATATTATTTTAAAATATTTGTTATTCTAATTTTTTTGTTATTTTAAAATATTCATTATTCGTCATTTTAAAATATTCGTTAATTTAAAATATTCGTTCTTTCTGAATTGGAATCAGACACAGATAATTACCATATAATTTATTTATATGGATTTCATACACACATGGACACAACAATAATCAACCACAATCAACCATCATCCAGAGTGCATTACATAACTGCATAAGCGTTAAATATAAATAATTAACGCTTACAATAGACTGTTAACCCATCGATTGACATACAACTAAACAATTAGGATTAGTGTACGTCAAATATCATCCTAATACTCGTGTGGGTTTTCAATCAACACACACAGACTTATTTGTGCCATTAGGTGATGTGTAAAATATATCGTCCCAATCAATACCATTCAAATGGGTGTACATAAACAAATCGTCTGATTTGTAAATGAATATTTTATTTTATTCACATTCATTTTAAAATTTATATTTTTAACGATAAAATATTTATTTCAACACATGAATATTTTATACAGTTTATTTATACAATAAAAATGATGGTTTTATTATTCAAATATTTTATTCATCACATGAATATTTTATACAGTTTATATATGCAATAAAAATGATATTTTTATTATTCAAATATTTTATTCATCACATGAATATTTTATACATTTTTATACAATAAAAATGATATTTTTATTATTTAAATATTTTATTTGTCACATATAATCAATAAACCCAATACAGTCCATTCAATCTAAACAAACAATCATGGTTTGTATAATCAATGGTGTCGGGTGCTACTAAGCACCGTCAGCATCCTAGTATATATTTTACTGGAAAATAATCAGAGTGAGAAGGAGTTCTCACTGTCGGTTTCCACTCCGCCAGTTTTATTTCTGAATTTTTGTATCGCTTGGATTTGAATTTGCATGCAATTCTAATTTTCTTTGTTTTGATTCTAGTCAGTTCCACTGCGAAGCTCTCATTTTTGTGATTCCAATGCAATTGAATTTGCGAATTTCTGATATCGTACGAAGTAGATACAATAATTCAAAGATTTATTACATTAACCATTAATTAAACAATTAATTAATTAAAGTAATTAAGGCCATAACTCTCTCTTAATTATCTTGATCGGTCTGGAACCAAAGCCGCTTCCTGAAATCCATCTTGATTTAATTTTCCATCCACCACCGCCCCTAGGCTCACCTTGACCAGCCTCCAACGCCGCCACTTCGATGCCTTGATTAGCGCCTTCCTTCACCCACGATCTGGGCGAGCTCGGTGGCTCCGTGTGTGTCGATTTCCGCCCTAAACGGTGGTAGTTTGGGCTCAAATATCGAGCTCCCTGCCCCGTGATACTTGATAAAACTTGCATCATTCCGAAGCCCTCAATTAGATCTAGGGTTTTTGCTTTTAAGTAATGATCTATTTCGAATTGGATTGGTGATTTTTAGGGTTTTTATTTGGGAAAGTATTGGCCGCTAGTTTGGAAATGACGGCGGCAGAAAGAGAAATAGGAAAGTAGGGTTCCGCGTATTTCAATGGTATTTATACTATATTTTAGATTATTAAATTATTAAATTCAAAAATAACTTGTTAAACCATCTGAACTCCAAACGACACCCAACGACTGTCGCCCCTAGTTAAATTCCCCCATTCCGAACATAGTGGGATATCTCCCATAAGCGCATTCCATCATTTCGATCAGTTTTCATTAAAATTATAATATAACATTCAAAATTGATTTTAACATACATTTTAATTTACTGGGACCACATACTAACTCCAAAAATTCCAGAAAAAATAAATCTAGATATGTTTTGAGGATACGGTCCTAACCAAACTAATTTCATTGAATTTGAAGACTGTTTGAAAAACAGTCATTTTCTAGTCGATTAAATTCAAAATGAATTGACCAAGCACGTTTAAATCCGCCACACTCACATATTGATTCCAAAAATTATGAAAATTGGAATCAAGCAATAATTTGACGTTCCAGATCTAAAAAAAGTGGTCTTGTCGAAAACGGAGGTCGTTTGCAAAATCGCTATTTTTAAGAGCTATATATTATATAAAATTCCATAGCGACTATTATGAATTTTCAAATGGACATAAATTTTTATTCCCGTTATACAATCTGTATTTTTCACATTTGTTGGAAAGATAATTTCAAATAGATTCGAATGTTTCTGGTTTCACTTAAATCCAGTTTATTTTGAATCTTGTACATTCATTTGGAATTTGAAATCGAATTTTCAAACTACCGCGCCATTTCCAATGCCTTTTATAATTAAAATAAATATTTATATTCTAACTTCGATTTAAATAAATTTATACATTATAATTCTATTCAAAATAAATTTCAAGTTGTTATTATTTAAAATAAATCATTTTATATATTCAAAATTCATTAAAATTGCCAAAATAAAAATTTTAAATTGGTTCTAATTTTCCGGGTTGTTACAATCTCCCCTACATAAAATCTTTTCGTCCACGAAAAGGAATGGATCTGAAAGTTGTTTAAATAATCAAATCAACTTTTATTCAGGAATTCATTCTTCCACTTTTCAGTTTCTAAGAATTTTCAAATTTTTCAAAAAATTGGCAAACACCCTAAATTTTCGAAAAGTTTCGCCATAACCTCCTTTGTACGTAGATACATTTAAAACCTCAACTAGCCACGTAGGGCCCTCATCATCCAAAAAGAAAAAGCCAAGCCGTTAGCTAATCGGCTCATAAAATCATCCAAACCCAATAAATTTGTAAACAAGTACCTATTTTTCGGGCATACAATTTTATTCCTCTTCTCTAGCCTCCTTGCTATGACCTGTTCACACATATATATATGTACATGCATGCATTTTCAAACAATTTTCAATTCAATTCAAAATATTGGTTCGATTTGGCTAAATTTACCTTCATTTCTCTTATAGATTTTATGGTTCAAATATTTTCATATTAATCAAAATAATAATCAAACAACATAACCAGCAATCAATTAGTTGATATCTTTTCAAATTCATATTTTTTATACTCAAAAATCATGTTTTTGATGCCAAATCACAAACAATAAATCCTATCTAGTTTTGGTTCTCACACCAGTCAATTGGAAATGTATAGAAATCCCACTTTCGAAACTCGAACACAAATATTGATGATACTATAGTAATCATCAGGATCGTCTCTGGGCGACCAGAGTGTGATTCTATATCTATCCAGTATATTTGGGACTTTGTATATACGCAAGCTAGGCGTATATGCAAAATCTTCATATACTAGATTTTCCAAGTCTGTATAAAATAAATATTCAAATACGTATAATATGGTTTAAATTTTCAAAACAAAAATTGTTTTTATAAATAATACACTTCTCACTCGTTCTAGGATTGAAGCAACCCGAACTTCCCCGGTCTCTGAAGAGAAGAGAAAGAACGAATTACTTTGAGGACAAGACGAATCAGAACGCAAACAGAAAAACATTTCATTGTTAATTACAACAATTCCATTAGAATACAAGAATATACAGAGTATAAATAAATATTACACATCATAAAATATCAGAGATTTCAATACGTTTCATAGCAGCGGAAAATAATACAATACACAAGTAGAAGTAATACACGGATACAGAGCTTTCCGAGTATCATTCCAGCTATAAATCAGGATCTTGTGAATATAAATCTACAAAACCAAAACTACTAGCTGCCCGTGTCAAAGTAAGGGCACCCAGAGTTTAGGTTAAAACAATAAACTCCAGGTCAGTCATGTTGTAACACCCCGTAATTCTGTAACACTAGGATTCCCAAAACAAGGCAGAATTAAATTTTAAAATCAAAATCAAGGGAAACGGGTTACGTCATTGTGTTCGTCTCGGAATTCTGCATGAAAACGAGTCCGAGTTTGCGAGAATCGGAGTCCATATGAAGGAGATATGACCCTCCGAAGTTTCAGGAATTTTCAAAACAGAAAACAGCTCGAAATTCGAATTCGAAATTCGAATTCAAACCCCGAAGCGGGCTGGGCGGGAAAATTCCCGCCCAGGACCCAGGTAGACTGGGGAGTCGACCCCCCCTGACCAGGTCGACTGCCCAGTCGACCTGGGTACAGAAACCCACATTTGGGCCTAGGTGCATTCTGATGTACCTGGTCTCGATTTCTGCCTAGATTCGTCCCCCTAATCCTATATAAACAGCCTCTGGCCTCATTCTCTCTACACCATTTCATTCTATCCTTATGCTATCTCTGAGAAAATGTATAAATAAATAAAAATAAGAAAATAATACGAAAATCCAAGACAAGGATATGCTGCTCAAGTTTGTCACGAAGAGATTCGAATCAAGATTAAAGCTTCAAGATAAGAATCAAAGGCTAACTCAAACGGTTTCGAGCAACGTCGCACGAATCATAGCAACACCATCTTTCTATTCTAAAAACCGATCAATGTAAGTCGGTTACTTTTTATATTTGAACGTTTTCTCTATTCGTGACATGAAATTAAAGGAATAAAAGAATATGCCAAATCTTTCTATTCGAATCAGTGCTTATATCTTTGGACCAAATTAAGAACTGTTATGATTCGAGGACCAATAAGACTGCAACTATGAAACTATGGACCTTTAAACCATATGTCTCTTTGACTATGAATATTGCCTATGACTATGAACACTGCCTATGACTGTGACTCATGGCTATGAGAATTATATCCTTGACTATGAACACAAGCTTATGCCTTTGATTAGGAAACATAAACTATTGCCTATGACAAAACAAGAACAACTGTGATTAAAAACCTATGATTCATGACTAGGAAAGTGTTGCTTAAGTTTTGTGACTGTGAAATTGGGTCCAAACCTGATTATCTATTCTGTCTATTCTTGGTTTTCTTTGGTTTTTGATCTTGGGAATTTACCTATTAAGTTAGGTCTACCCATGTTCTTGAACCTACGTCGTTATTCAACCCTTTTATGTCATAAGATTTTCAGACCTATAGGCCTTCGATGTTTTAGATCAATTTCAGTGTAATTCGTTAGGTCTGTAAGTAGTAAATTATCATTTTATGCCAGTTATTATGTCTATCTTTTTCATAGCATCTTTGGTTCATTCCATATTTTCTACGAATATAGATTTATCTATAATCTAGATTGAATCACGATTATACGAATGATGGGAATACTATTTGGGAAAAAAAATGAAATTTACTAAAAACGTAGTTATAAACTTGGAAATTGGCATGAATTGGGAACATGTATTATGGTATGTTCATAAAAATGCAAATTGGATAAATTTGACATGATTTATAGGATGTGTAATTTGAATCAAGTATTGACATGTAAATCTAGCATTTACATGAATTGTGAACTAGAAATATTAAGTCTAGTTTGACATGAACTGTAATTAGAATGTTAAATCAGAATTGGATTAGCTAATTTGGCATAATAAGTATATTGGCATAAATTTGAAATTGGCCATAATTGTGAGTAGTTGTCATGCTTAGCAAAATCATGGTTAGTGACATTTAATTTGGTATAGTTTACATACCAAAAAGCATAAATATGATATAGAGGGGAAAATGGGCCATAATAATAAATGTTGGCAATTTACATTAAAAGAGTAATTATGAAATAAGTAAATTAGGAATAATTTACTTATAGAATTTGTCCTAAATGAGAAAATGTAAATTTAGACAAATTAAAGGTTTATTAACGACATATCTTTTAATAATACACCAGAAAGTTCTAGGGTGACAGAGAGGATAGTGTCTAGGCTTGGGTTTGGAAAATACAAGTTTCCTGCTCTCCCTGGATATCCCTAACTGATCCGACGGACGGGATGGTTATTTCAAAACCTGATTTGAAAATTAATCAAAACCCTTTGAACTTAGAAAACACGAATATGCCTAACCCGAGGTTAGACTGAGTTGCGATGAAAACCTGCCCAGAACCAACCGGCACATCCAGTAATCGCAACAATATCTGTCTAATGTGAGTGGTCGTGGCTTTAATTTATTTAGCTAAAGCTAGAACAAGAATGGTAGGGTTAAGTTAACTAAGACACTTAACCAATTCAACATGATAACAAAACCAATGGGTGGGGGTTAGGTTCATACAGACACTTAACACAGTTAAGCTAGAATGGGAGGGTTAAGTCCATAGGAACACTTAACCAACTTAAAACAGTTAAGCTAGAATGGGAGGGCTAAGTCCGTAGGGACACTTAACCAACTTAACATGGTAACAAGACAAGATTTGTAGGGGTTAAGTAACTAAGAAAACACTTAGCCAAATTAACATGTTAACTAGACTAGAAGGTGTGGTTAAGTAAAGTTAATACACATAGCCAAATTAACATGTTAACTAGATTAGAGGTTGGGGTTAAGTAAAATTTAATACACTTAGCCAATTTGATATGTTAGCTGGACTAGACCATAGGGTTAAGTAAACTTGAGCACTTAACCATCAGATTGTGATAAAGGAATAGGGTTAAGTTTAAAACATGAAGGGATTATACTTAACCATTAATAACATGTTAGTTAAAACAGACGGGCAAGGTTAAGTTAAAAAGGAAACACTTAACCAATACAGGATGAATGGGTAGGGTTAAGTAATAAGAAATACTTAACCAACATAACTTGGTTTGTGGTAAGGTTAAGTCAACATGAATTACTGATAACACTTATCTAGTTTAACAGGATAAATGAAGAGGGTTAAGTTAGCTTGAATTGACTAATGACACTTAACCAATCCAAATTGACGGGAAAGAACTAAGTAGTAAACCTTAGTTAAAAAGAGCTATGTAGTAAACCTTAGTTAAGAAAACAACGATTCTGGAAACTAAGTGGTAAACCTTATTTAGTAAAACTAAGTAGTAATTCTTACTATAACACGGGAAGGAGCGAATGTCCGTCTGAGTAAAAAGATGGCTCCAACAAATTGGGTTACGAAGCCTGAGGCTTCGAGGGGACGTGAGGGTACTCTTGGTATCCCTCTGTGAGGCTGCAGATGATCCTCCTGGGCTCACATAGGTTAAGGTCTGCGGTAGAAGAACCAAGGATATGCCTTGGTTGCAAAATATGGCAACCTAAAGACTAGGATGGACCAGCGTGATTCGGCGAGAAACCGGTAGCCCTGTGATAGCAACTCGTTGTCTACCATCCATCTTGAGTTAGTCGAGATACGTGAAGCGGAGTGGCGGAGAACTCCAAAAGACCATATACTTGCTATCTAGTTATGGGTGAGGATGGCCATAGGTTAGTGGGGTATAGGGGGCCTACGTATAGTTCTCATTTTTCAAGGTGTGTCTTTCATTAGTTGAGGGAGGGGTCGAGTGGGACCATAGCCACTAGAATAAAAACAGACCTTAGCATCTGCATCGGCAGATATCTGAAAGCTCCCGACCGAGTTCTGTGTTTCTTGATTTGCCCTGCCACAGGACTTGGGCCGCACATTACAGGACATGTGCATCTAGACAAGCAACAACGATTCACGATATATGCATGGGGAAGTATAGGAACATATACCACTCTAGGTATTGTGTCCTAGACTTGGGGGCACCGTTCGACAGGTAACATAATCCCTAGTTGGACTAGGTGGCATAAACCCTGAATCCGAGAAGCGTTCAGCAGATAGCATAAACTCTAGTTGAATCTAGAAAGCACTTGATAGAAAACCCTAGGTTAGATCTAGGTAATAAATAATAAATGTATGCTTGAAGGCAATGGAAACTACAGGGATTGGGATCACGTTATCGTTACTAGTTGGGACACTAGTTAGGTGGTGCAGAGATATAGAAATCAGTATGACAAGGAAATAGCGAAGCGGCAAAAGTATTAGAGCATATCCAGTTAATCTTATCTTATCATATCTTGTGTTAATCTTGTCTAATCTTGCTGATCCTATCATCATGGTGTTATCTTGTATTCAGTTAATTCATGTCGCTTTGTTTTTCCATGTTCACAAGCTAGAAGTTGCTGAACTTACTCAGGCTTTATGTCTGACTCTGTTTTTCTTTCGTCTTCTTTTCTTCCGTTTCCTCCCCCCCCCTAAGGTTGTTAAGAAGGGAATAGTATAGCTCAGGTTAAGTTGGATTGTCACTCTTTCCCAGCTTGAAGATTTGTCGAAGTTTTGCTTGGATTCTCTTTTCAGATGCTATGGCTGGCTCTTGCTACATTGGGGAATATAAATGTTGTTTTATGCTTCTTTATTTTGTAAGATAGATGATACTCTGATGTTATAAGAAATCGTTGTACAAACTATTTTATCAATAAAGCAAAGTTTTATTTTCCGCTGTTGTAATTTTTGTCTGTCTTGTAATTTATCTACATCTTTTACCCTAAATGCTCCACAGAACTTAGTGCATTCCCTTTGTGAGTGACAGTAATGGATGTGGGGTGTTACACGTGGTAACAGAGCAGAAGGTTACCAGATCAGATAAAGGATTTGAAAAATTATTTTCAAAACGGTTTTAAAAGAAGCATTTTCAAGAGAAATGATTTGTTTTAAAGGCATATTCCCCAAAGCCATATGCACTATCTTCTCTTTCTCTATTTGAATTCTTGTCTCCTTCTTTCTTGAGTCTCTGGGGCTCCTGGCTTTCTGTGAGGTAACCTCATCGATAGGCGAAGATGTGCCTGGCTTCCATCCATAGCCATAGTTGTTTCACCTACGGCCAGTTTTCTTTCAAGCTTATATGGTTTTCTGTACGATGGAAGCAGCTTTCGAGAGATTTGTCAACATGACTACACACGGAAGAGGATGAGGAATTCATGGATGTAGATTTTGCTCACAAAGGAGGAAGGAATTATAAAACCTAAGACAAGAGGAAGTATCTTTACTGTGGTGTAATAGGGCATGTAATTAAGGGCAAAGGACAAGATTTTCAGAAGGGCAAGTACCTACTTTCACCACCAAGCGTACCTAGGAGAAAGATAGTAAAGTTCTGTTGGAAGAGTCTAGTTTTGTTGTTCATACTGTTTCCTTTGGTTTTAGCGCTTCGCATTTGTTTATATCCACTTCCATAGTTGAGTCTCTGCACCATAGTACTTGTATAATAGAAAGATCCCACTAGAATCTCAAATCCAATTGGTGGTCCGACCAGTTTATTTTTGGTTAGTAGGGATTTGAGAATAGCTATCGAGTTTGCTTATATCATCTCACGTAGATCGTCTAAATTCGGAGGAGATATTCCTTGGGTGCTTGTCTGATATTGGTTTAGGCCTTTGGGGCTTGTACTAGAGGAACGTCGAGTTCGACTAGGATGGTTTGCGTGAGAGATGAATAGTTGTGGCAGGCACTCTAAAAAGCACGTAGTGACCTTTCGACCCTTATAATTATGGCATGATGGATAAGCTAAGAGGAGAGACCTCTGATCATTCTAGTATATACACTCAGCATCACGGTTGACATTTGTTTATTTTGGAAATGGAGGTCTGAAACTTCACAATCGTGAAGTTAAATTAGTTAAGATACAATGGAGTAAAGCTCAAGAAGGCTAGATACTAGCATCATACCCTTTTTCCTTAAGGTTGCATCCTTGATTTCTTTTTTCTTTTTTAGGAGCTTTACGCATAATTGTTTCTCTCTTTCCAAAGTATATCCTCTAGGCCGTATCTTCGATCCTTAGGTAGAAGCCAATGGATGTAAACATGTATTTGAAACATGTTATGGTTGATGGTTGCAAGTGGTTGCTAATGGTTGCTCGTGAATGCATATGCATACATATTAGACACCAGATCATTTCGGACGCTTTCATATTGCATTTACAGATATGTATTTGTTTGTAAGTTGAACTTGATATGTTATCATATGGATGTTGCATATGGATGAATGGCTGTGCACGCATGTAGTATTTACATAACTAGGGATGCTTGCATACATGATTGGACGCATGGCACTGACATGATTCGCATTAAGGAGGTCAACTGAATCAGTAGACCGCCAGATTTTGCATTAGATAAAGACATATACACACACTATGCATATGAACATGAAAGCATTAGAAATCTTTTAAAGACAATGAATGTCTGTGATTGAATGGTTGAGTAGATGGGTGATTGGATGGTAGGACACATTCTTCCTAACTTGAAGATTTCGGGGACGAAATCCTTTTAAGTGGGGGAGAATGTAACACCTCGTAATTCTGTAACACTAGGATTCACAAAACAAGGCAGAATTAAATTTTAAAGTCAAAATCAAGGGAAACGGGTTACGCCATTTCGTTCGTCTCGGAATTCTGCATGAAATCGAGTCCGAGTTTGCGAGAATCGGAGTCCGTATGAAGGAGATATGACCCTCCGAAGTTTCAGGAATTTTCAGAGTAGAAAACAGCTCGAAATTCGAATTCAAACCCAGAAGCGGGCTGGGCGGGAAAATTCCCACCCAGGACCCAGGTCGACTGGGTAGTCGACCCCCCCCCCCCCCCCCCCGACAAGGTCGACTGCCCAGTCGACCTTGGTAAAGAAACCAACTTTTGGGCCTAGGTGCATTCTGATGTACCTGGTCTCATTTTATGCCTAGATTCGTCCCCCTAATCCTATATAAACAGCCTCTGGCCTCATTCTGTCTACACCATTTCATTCTATCCTTATGCTGCCTCTGAGAAAATGTATAAATAAATAAAAATAAGAAAATAATACGAAAATCCAAGACAAGGATATGCTGCTCATGTTTGTCACGAAGAGATTCGAATCAAGATTAAAGCTTCAAGATAAGAATCAAAGGCTAACTCAAACGATTTCGGGCAACGTCGCACGAATCATAGCAACGCCATCTTTCTATTCTAAAAACCGATCAATGTAAGTCGGTTACTTTTTATATTTGAACGTTTTCTCTATTCGTGACATGAAATTAAAGGAATAAAAGAATATGCCAAATCTTTCTATTCGAATCAGTGCTTATATCTTTGGACCTAATTAAGAACTGTTATGATTCGAGGACCAATAAGACTGTGACTATGAAACTATGGACCTTTAAACCATATGTCTCTTTGACTATGAACATTGCCTATGACTATGAACACTGCCTATGACTGTGACTCATGGCAATGAGAATTATTTCCTTGACTATGAACACAAGCTTATGCCTTTGATTAGGAAACATAAACTATTGCCTATGACATAACAAGAACAACTGTGATTAAACACCTATGATTCATGACTAGGAAAGTGTTGCTTAAGTTTTGTGACTGTGAAATTGGGTCCAAACCTGATTATCTATTCTGTCTATTCTTGGTTTTCTTTGGTTTTTGATCTTGGGAATTTACCTATTAAGTTAGGTCTACCCATGTTCTTGAACCTACGTCGTTATTCAACCCTTTTTATGCCATAAGATTTTCAGACCTATAGGCCTTCGATGTTTTAGATCAATTTCAGTGTAATTCGTTAGGTCTGTAACTAGTAAATTATCATTTTATGCCAGTTATTATGTCTATCTTTTTCATAGCATCTTTGGTTCATTCCCTATTTTCTACGAATCTGGATTTATCTACAATCTAGATTGAATCACGATTATACGAACGATGGGAATACGATTTAGGCAAAATATGAAATTTACTAAAAACGTAGTTATAAACTTGGAAATTGGCATGAATTGGGAACATGTATTATGGCATGTTCATAAAAATGCAAATTGGATAAATTTGACATGAATTATAGGATGTGTAATTTGAATCTAGTATTGACTTGTAAATCTAGCATTTACACGAACTGTGAACTAGAAATATTAAGTCTAGTTTAACATGAACTGTAATTAGAATGTTAAATCAGAATTGGATTATCTAATTTGGCATAATAAGTATATTGGCATAAATTTGAAATCGGCCATAATTGTGAGTAATTGTCATGCTTAGCAAAATCATGGTTAGTGACATTTAATTTGGTATAGTTTACATACCAAAATGCATAAATATGATATAGAGGGGGAAATGGGCCATAATAATAAATGTTGGCAATTTACATTAAAAGAGAAATTATGAAATAAGTAAATTAGGAATAATCCTAAATGAGAAAATGTAAATTTAGACAAATTAAAGGTTTATTAACGACATCTCTTTTAATAATACACCAGAAAGTTCTAGGGTGACAGAGAGGATAGTGTCTAGGCTTGGGTTTTGAAAATACAAGTTTCCTGCTCTCCCTGTCTATCCCTAACTGATCCGACGGACGGGATGGTTACTTTCAAAACCTGATTTGAAAATTAATCAAAACCCTTTGAACTTAGAAAACACGAATATTCCTAACCCGAGGTTAGACTGAGTTGCGATGTAAACCTGCCTGCAACCAACCGGCACATCCGGTAATCACAACAATATCTGTCTAATGTGAGTGGTCGCGGCTTTAATTTATTTAGTTAAAGCTAGAATATGAATGGTAAGGTTAAGTTAACTAAGACACTTAACCAATTCAACATGATAACAAAACCGATGGGTGGGGGTTAGGTTCATACAGACACTTAACACAGTTAAGCTAGAATGGGAGGGTTAAGTCCATAGGAACACTTAACCAACTTAAAATAGTTAAGCTAGAATGGGAGGGCTAAGTCCATAGGGACACTTAACCAACTTAACATGGTAACAAGACAAGATTTGTAGGGGTTAAGTAAGTAAGAAAATACTTATCCAAATTAACATGTTAACTAGACTAGAAGGTGGGGTTAAGTAAAGTTAATACACACAGCCAAATTAACATGTTAACTAGACTAGAGGTTGGGGTTAAGTAAAATTTAATACACTTAGCCAATTTGTTATGTTAACTGGATTAGAACGTAGGGTTAAGTAAAATTGAGCACTTATCCATCAGATTGTGATAAAGGAATAGGGTTAAGTTTAAAACATGAAGGGATAATACTTAACCATTAATAACATGTTAGTTAAAACAGACGGGCAAGGTTAAGTTAAAAAGGAAACACTTAACCAATACAGGATGAATGGGTAGGGTTAAGTAATAAGAAATACTTAACCAATATAACTTGGTTTGTGGTAGGGTTAAGTCAACATGAATTACTGATAACACTTAACCAGTTTAACAGGATAAATGAAGACGGTTAAGTTAGCTTGAATTGACTAATGACACTTAACCAATCCAAATTGACGGGAAAGAGAACTAAGTAGTAAACCTTAGTTAAAAAGAGCTAAGTAGTAAACCTTAGTTAAGAAAACAACGATTCTGGAAACTAAGTGGCAAACCTTAGTTAGTAAAACTAAGTAGTAATTCTTAGTATAACACGGGGAGGAGCGAATGTCCGTCTGAGTAAAAAGAAGGCTCCAACGAATTGGGTTACGAAGCCCGAGGCTTCGAGGGGACGTGAGGGTACACTTGGTATCCCTCTGTGAGGCTGCAGATGATCCTCCTGGGCTCACAGAGGTTAAGGTCTGCGGTAGAAGAACCAAGGGTATGCCTTGGTTGCAAAATATGGCAACCTAAAGACTAGGATGGACCAGCGTGATTTGGCGAGAAACCGGTAGCCCTGTGATAGCAACTCGTCGTCTACCATCCGTCTTGAGTCAGTCGAGATACGTGAAGCAGAAAGGCGGAGAACTCCAAAAGACCATATACTTGCTATCTAGTTATGAGTGAGGATGGCCATAGGTTAGTGGGGGCATAGGGGGCATGCGTATAGTTCTCATTTTTCAAGGTGTGCCTTTCCTTAGTTGAGGGAGGGGTCGAGTGGGACCATAGCCACTGGAATAAAAACAGACCTTAGCATCTGCATCGGTAGATATCTGAAAGTTCCCGACCGAGTTCTGTGTTTCTTGATTTGCCCTGCCACAGGACTCGGGCCGCACATTACAGGACATGTGCATCTAGACAAGCGATAACGATTCGCGATACATGCGTGGGGAAGTATAGGAACATATACCACTCTAGGTAGTGTGTCCTAGACTTGGGGGCACTGTTCGACAGGAAGCATAATCCCTAGTTGGACTAGGTGGCATAAACCCTGAATCCGAGAAGCGTTCAGCAGATAGCGTAAACTCTATTTGAATCTAGAAAGCACTTGATAGAAAACCCTAGGTTAGATCTAGGTAATAAATAATAAATGTATGCCTGAGGGCAATGGAAACTACAGGGATTGGGATCACGTTATCGTTACTAGTTGGGACACTAGTTAGGTGGTGCAGAGATATAGAAATCAGTACAACAAGGAAATACCGAAGCGGCGAAAGTATTAGAGCATATCCAGTTAATCTTATCTTAGCATATCTTGTGTTAATCTTGTCCAATCTTGCTAATCCTATCATCATGGTGTTATCTTGTATTCAGTTAATTCATGTCGCTTTGTTTTTCCATGTTCACATGCTAGAAGTTACTGAACTTACTCAGGCTTTATGTCTGACTCTGTTTTTCTTTCGTCTTCTTTTCTTCCGTCCCCCCCCCCCCCCAGGTTGTAAAGAAGGGAATAGTATAGCTCAGGATAAGTTGGATTGTCACTCTTTCCCAGCTTGAAGATTTGTCGAAGTTTTGCTTGGATTCTCTTTTCAGATGCTATGGCTGGCTCTTGCTACATTGGGGAATATAAATGTTGTTTTATGCTTCTTTATTTTGTAAGACAGATGATACTCTGATATTATAAAGAAATCGTTGTACAAACTATTTTATCAATAGAGTAAAGTTTTATTTTCCGTTGTTGTAATTTTTGTCTGCCTTGTAATTTATCTGCATCTTTTACCCTAAATGCTCCACAGAACATAGTGCATTCCCTTTGTGAGTGACACTAACGGATGTGGGGTGTTACACATGTGACTGGTATGAGAACTAAATCAGTTATTAATCTTTATTTTAAAGTTCAGTAAATCAAGGGACCACGCCGTATAACACGGAACGACTTTCCTCCCAAGAACACCAGTGCATAAAACAAAAAGCGCAATGCTAAATAAAGAAAAATGAAGCTATTATAAGACCCAGGTTCCATCACACAATGCAATGCAAACCGGGGGATACGGTTTTTACCTTATAATTGCTAAGAATGCTTGGTACGTGAAATTTCATGTTTTATTATTACTATAAGTGTATAGTGTCAAAACAATTTCAAATCATAAGTATCAATCATAGACGGTATAAGTACACCATACCACTATGTCGCCATATATAGTTATACAATCAAAACCGCTAAGTCACGTATCGGAAGTGGGATTTCCATCTGTGAACCGAGGCAAAAGACAGTCCTCACCGATTCGAGACAATCTAGCCCATGTCTCAGGATCAGAGCTCGAGTGACCCTTGGAGCGACAGGGCCGGTCCACCGATGTGGATTAAAATTCCTGAACACTACGTTTCCCCGCCCTTTGTGGCGTAAATGAGCCAAATGACTCCATCGGCTCCACACAGTCACCGATATATCCGAGGCGCCTCGCAACAGCAATAACCGCATAAGTCAAACTCGTCAGGACGTGTAAAACCACTGACGCCACTTCTAGCTAGAAGGAAATGCATGCCCTCCCTGAGGTCCTCTCTCGTTTCTGGTTCACAACCGGGGTGTGAGGCTCGTGAATCAACGTTACACAAAGCTATGCCACATAGGCCG
This sequence comes from Allium sativum, assembly GCA_030737875.1. Taxonomy (NCBI): domain Eukaryota; kingdom Viridiplantae; phylum Streptophyta; class Magnoliopsida; order Asparagales; family Amaryllidaceae; genus Allium; species Allium sativum. Next base: position 1,012,899,408 of record CM060913.1, read on the forward strand.
TGCTTTGATCATCCCCCACAAGACTTTTCTTTTCAATAGAAGCCTTTATTATTTTCCACTTAAGCATGCCACATAGGCAATTCACTCCATGCATTTGATATCCATCAATATATAACCCCTGAGCTCGTACGTCTTAGAGAAGGGCGTTAAGCAAGAGAATAAATTCTCCACTGCCAAACAGATATATATTTAATAGAAATCAATCACACAAAATAAAGTCCAATGTCAGACACACAGTCCATTTACAAGTTCATTCTGGGTCTGAATAAAATCTGAGGCACCTAGTACCTCGCATATCCATCGATCTCCAAGTACGTCTGGACGATCACTAACCGATTCCCTCCTCTTGGGTGTATGGCCCAATCAAGATCATCAGTAATCACCCAAACGACGTGAAGACCTCCAGTCTTCGACCACCGTCTTCATCCTCGACACCACGTCGAATCAGCTATTCAGAATGGGATAAACCCGGTCTTTCTGAATAACTCGCGTATATAATAAACGAGTGTTACACAAACACAACATACGCCTCATTCTAATTCAGAATATTCTTTTATTCAAATATTCTTATACTTTGGGAAAGGTTCCCATAAATTTTATCAAAGATAAATTCTTTAAATTTATTCTTTAGTCTTCTTTTCAATATCAATTCAAACTAGTCGGGATTAGCGAACCACACCGAAGTAATCATTTCTCAATCCCAACCTATTCATCCCATGAAGTAAAACTGGTCATACTTCATATATAACACCACGGTGTTATCGGTAAATTCAATTACCATTTCACGTTCAAATCTAATTAAAGATTTAACTATCGCCTAGAGCAAAACTGGTGATACTCCATTCTCGACCATTTCAATCTAATTAAAGATTCATTAAAACCCCAATTAGTTTTAATCTTCACAGAAATCAATATTCTGTCTTTAACTGGATTAAAGAACCAATGTCATCTAAAACACGGTTCACGATAAACCCAAAATCACATTCCATTAATTACGGGTTAAAGAACAAGTGTTATTTAAAACACTGTTCACGATAAACCGAAAAATCAATTCAAATTCAATTCCAATTAAATACCATTTAATTGGTACACTTCACTAAATCTTAAAAAAAAGATTTAATCTTTCTCTCAACTGGGTTTAAGAACAGTGTTAATGAAGACACCATTCACGACAAACCCAAATCCCATTTGATATTAAATACAAGTCTCTGAATAGAAAATATATCGGCTTATATTCAATATCAAATTCTACGACAAACAAATATCGTATTGGAAATAACGATATAAATATATCTTTCAAATTTCCATAACAATACCTGTATAATCACTAAATCCAACATCGAAATATTCCAAAGACAATTTCGATTCAAATCCATTCCAATTCAATTATTGGAAATTCTGGTTACTTTTAAAACCACTTTCAAATTCAATTTATTTGTTTCAAAAATAAATTGATTTTAATTCTAGTTTAAAACTAGTTCATTTCGATAAAAATTTATTTTTAACTTTTCAAATATGGAATTTTTCATCCCAATTCTTCCGAAATCATTTCTTATGATTGTACACAAATTATTACTATTTTTAATAATTTTATCAAGGCCCGTACAGTCGATTTCCATCAACGGCCATCGAACTGCACTTACAACGACCTTTTCCAAATTTTATTTGGACATAATTCCAAATCCAACCGTTAGATTTCAAATCTCTAATATTCGTTAGAATTCTCTTTTCGATACGAACCCAACGGTTTTGGTTTTAAGAGAATCCGACGGTCGGATCTCCCGCAATGTCAATTCGAAGTCAATGGTCGAAATTCGCGAACTGCCGCGGCGCGGCGCATTCTATTCAGGCCATTATATTATATATATAATATATACTTCGTCAATTTCCTTTCAAAACGTATTTTATAAATCGTTTAAATTCGTTTTCAAAACGATTTCAAATTCAAATCAAAATCGATTTTTTCAATATAAATTCATTTTAATTTCATTTCATTTCAATTTCAATTTAATTCGAATTTCAATTTAATTCAAATTTCAAATCTATTCAATTTAATTCGAATTTCAATTCATTTCAATTTAATTCGAATTTTAATTCATTTCAATTTAATTCAAATTTCAATTCAATTCGAATTTCAAATCTATTCAATTTAATTCGAATTTTGAAATCACTTCAATTTAATTCGAATTTTGAAATCACTTTCAATATTCATTGAAAAATGAATAAAATCGATATAAATATCGTTCACGTCAAAATGGCGTCAATCTAATCAACACGGCTTTTATTCAACACATGAATGTTTATTCTATTCAACACATGAATATTTTTCATTTCAACACATGAATTCATTTTCAATTCAACACATGAATTTATTTTCAATTCAACACCTGAATTTATTCTCAATTCAACACGTGAATTTATTTTCTATATTGGAATGAAGCCCAATCAATTACCATATAATGTTAATTATATGGATTTTCTACAACACATGTACATAATAGCAATGATAAATAATCAACCATCATCCAGAGTGCACAACACAACTGCATAAGCATTAAATATAAATATTTAACGCTTACACAGTCTGTCAACCCATCGATTGACATACAACTAAACAATCGGGATTAGTGTACGTCCAATATCATCCCAATACCCGTGTGGGGTTTCAAATCAACAAACACAGATTTTTATTTGGGCAGTTGGGTGATGTGTAAAATTTATCGTCCCAATCAATATCATTCAAATCAGTGTATATAAAAAAATCGTCCGATTTTTTTATTACTATTTATTTTACTTACACGTTAAAAATTATATTTTTAACTATAAAATATTGTAACAACCCGAATTTTAATAACATGTTGAAACTATAAATCAGGGTATAATTAATTTTTAAAATAAGAATCAAGGGAAATGGGTTACGCCATTGCGTTCGTCTCGAAATTTTACATGAAATAGAGTCCGAGTTTTCGAAAATCGGAGTCCGGATGAAGAAATTATGGCATGTAGAAGATTCAGCAGATTTTAGGCAGCACAAGACCCGGCAGGTCGACCTAGGGGCCAGGTCGACCATGTGGTCGACCTTAGGGTCGACCTACCCCCTAGGTCGACCATATGGTCGACCTCCTCCCTTACAGGTCGACCTGGTCGGCCTGTTTTGACCCAGAACTCATTTTTTGAAGCCTGAGACGTGTTTTGATGGTCCGGATTGATTCTAGGGTTAATCTAACGGCTTAAACTAGTTGGTACACCCATAAAAACACCCTTAGACCTAACCTAATTCATATTAAATCATTCTTACACCATTATGCTGCTGAACTCCCTCTTGAACCATGGCCGCCGCCTCCAAATCAAAGTACAAGCATTCAAACTCAAATCAATTCGGAGAACAAAGCTTCAACAATGGTTCAAACAATAAATCAACACTACTACAACGTTCTATGACCATTTCAGTTCTTAATTCGTTAGCCATGCCCTGTAAGTTCTAGTTATTTTCAGATTAAAATATTTAAATATAATATGGGCATGTGATGAAGTGAAATTGGATATAAGTATGTTTATCGATCTATTTCTGTTGCTTCTTGGATCTTGAGTTTTGAGACTTGTCTCTCTTTATTCCCATGTCTAGTTTATGATCTATTCAGCCTGTTGTAAATCATTTTTCTTGATTCATATTGATATTATTACCAAGTTGTAATCTTCATGCCTGTGATGATGTTTTTCTCTCTGATCTTATTTTTATGCGAAATTCTATCTTCCCCTATTTATTTTCTTTTGATGAACCTAGGTCAATTTCGGACCTAGGCCTAAACTACGATATACGTGCGATGGTATACGGGGGAAATATTGGAATATTGCCTAGTGGAATATATGTGTTTGGTGGAATTGATGGCATAACATAAAAATTGGATATTTGGGTATTACTACCATTAACATGAAATTGGATATTTGGGTATTGTCAATATAATTGAAATTGCAAGTTTGGGCATTCGCTTAAATAATTTGGCATGAAGTAGGCATACATGAATTGGCATGTAAATTAAATCACGAGTTTGGGACTATGTAAGTTTAAATCAAAAGATTTGGGCTTATGTTAATTAGGCATATGTAGAATTGGGAATTTGAACATGAAAGCAATTGTAAATTTGATAATTGGCATAAACATGTATTATGAACTTGGGCAACTGACATGTATTGTAATAAAAAGATTATAGTTTGGGATAACTACATCATGAATCATGATTTGGGTTTATTAGGTATGAAACTTGGTACATGTAATTTTGGCTAGAACTTGATACGGTAAAATGACATAAAATTGGCATACATGTAAAATGGCATAAAATTGGCATACATGTAAAATGGCATGAATTGAACATATGTAAATTTGGTATAAATTGGGCATATGTAAAACTGACTTGTAATCTAGAACTTGGTCATATGTTAATTATGTAAAAATTTGGAGTTGAAACGTATATGATAATTTATGACATGGTAGAGGTTTAATATGAACGCGCCTAAGTTGGGTTTTGGGTAGTTGCCATGTATTGTAAATAAAAGGCTATAACTTGGCATAATTTTATAGTGAATCATGATAATAATTTGGAAATATGTTTTGGGGCAAAAACGTGAGTTATGAATTGGGAAAATGGGCCATAACATTAAATTGTTAGCACACTTACATATAAAGAACAAATATGTAAATTTAGAAAAATACGAAATGCTTAACCCGAGGTTGGATTGAGTTGTGATGTAAACCTGCCCGGACCCGCCCGGTTGTCTAGTAATCACAACAATACCTATCCAATGTGGGAGGTTAAGGCAGTGAGCCCAATAAGGACCCGAGGTTAGACTGAGTTGCGGTGTAAACCTGCCCGGAACCGACCGACTGTCCAGTAACCGCAACAATACATGTCTAATGTGAGTGGTTGGTGCTTTAATGAATAAGTTAAAGCTAAGTCAGGATTGATAGGGTTAAGTAAACTAAGAATGCTTAACCAGCATAACATGTTAACCAGTGGGTGGGTTAAGTAATATGACTAGGCTAATGACACTTAACCAATTTGACACGATGACTTGACAGGGTTAAGTCATGAACCGCTTGAATATACTTAACCAATTTGATACGATGATTTGATAGGGTTAAGTCATGAACCGCTTGAATATACTTAACCAATTTGACATGATGATTTGGTAGGGTTAAGTCACGAACCGCTTGAATATATTTAACCAATTTGACACGATGACTTGATAGGGTTAAGTCATGAACCGCTTGAATATACTTAACCAATTTGACACGATGATTTGGTAGGGTTAAGTCATGAACCGCTTGCATATACTTAACCAATTTGACACGATGACTTGATAGGGTTAAGTCATGAACCGCATGAATATACTTAACCAATTTTACACGATTATTTGGTAGGGTTAAGTCATGAACCGCTTGAACATACTTAACCAACTTGACACATGATTCGTAGGGCTAAGTCATGAACTTGAACGACAACACTTGTAATGGCGCGTTTTGTAAGGTATAATAATTAAGTTATTTAATTATTTAAATAACGAATATATTAAATAAACGATAGTTGAACGTATAAATTATAATAATTATTATAATCGAGCCCGTAACGACGCGGCAGTTCGTTATTTGGCGAGTTGAACTTCAACTGAATGTACATGATTCATTTTAAGCCGGATTTCTATGAAACAAGAAACTTGTGGAGCCGGTGGAGTATATCTTTCTAGTGGAAGAGAAAAATCGGGATTTCATCTTGTAGATCTTGATTTACGTTCAAATCAAATTTCAGAAAAGTCGCTGTGGAATTCCTTTATAATTTGCGACGCTTTATATATGTTATAAAAGGGTTTTTCAATATAACTAGATATCGGGTTCGAATTTAGACAAGGTTCTTTTGGGAAGTAGCGATAATTTAATTTTTAGGATTTTAATGTAATTTTTAATTAATTAAATAAGCAACTTTTTATTTGAAGTATTTTGCACCCTGTAATCAACATTTTGAGGTTTCACAAAATGAGGTAATCTACCGATGTTATTATATTTTTGGGACGCTGGGGCATTGCTTGTCAAAACGGTACGTTCACGTCTGTCTGTGGATGACTATATAACGACGCAGATTCCTTTACTTGGCAAATAAGGAACTCACAAGATTTGAAATAAAAGCCTACCTTAGTTGATATATTTAAACCGTGGTTCTGCTTGGTCCACCGCACCTAAAATACATACATTAACATATGCTCCTATACAAAAGGATTTTTTTGGGCACAAATCTTTTAGATGTTTGGTTTAAACAAGTGCCACCGTCCAAAAATAAGGTTCGGATATTATAAAATAAATAAAATATTTAACAGATGAGTGAACCAAACAAAGGCCACACACAACCCTTCTCAACCACACAACAAAGTATGATCCCCTATAAAAATCATTCCTCAGCCGCCACAATTCTGGTTACAGTAAACCAAATCGATCTTCACAAATTAAAACAAAATCAAAACAAATATAAGTAAAATCCCATAAATCACGCTGGATTTATAATTGGATTCATGGGGGGGGGGGTTCGGCAAACATTTCGGTATGGTTTTGTGGAGTTCGAACTAAACAAAGTTCGCTGCTGCTTTGAGACATCAGCTAGGGTGGACCGGAATTCTCGTTTCAGGGAACTGGAGACTGGCGCAGGGATGGCATCGCGTTGGTAGTAAGGAGGCTCTCATGAGGATCAGCATGGAGGTGTACGGTGACATTTGGGTTCACTGTTCTCAGCATATGGCGAAAGGGGTCTCAAAACTAAATCGAAATACCATATTTCGAATTTTTTGATTTTAGTGCTGGGTGATAAAGGTTTAAACAGGGAGTTATTTGGTGTATGCGTTCGAGTTGTCTTGGATTATAGGAGGAGAAAGTGGGGTTGGGAGTCGCGATAATGGCCATTTTAATGAGCAGGCGACGGGTTTATGTTTGGGGAAGAAGGGGAGTAGACGCGCTGAGTTGAACGACGTAGGTAGCAGCATCGATGGATGAACGAGGTGGAGGTCGGCAGAGGTCAAAGCGTCGGTCAACGTGACTGAAGCTGTTACGGGTTCTTGAGTTTGGATTTGGGGAAGATGGCCTTACGGGTGTGTTATTTAACGTTAAGGAAGGGGCTCAAATATTGGGCTGAAATGGAGTGGGTGAGCCCAAGTACTATTTAATAAAATTAGTTAGTTTAATTTAATTAATGCATGAAATTTGTAAATCCAATAACTAACTCATACGATATCAGATTCAGACGAAACAAGATCCGTCGGGATCGTATGGACGGGAGCGTCACAATGGGACTGACCGCGAGTCAATCCGAGATCGTTACAATTTATGGCGAAATAAATTGTTCGACTGAATCAATGAACGCAAACCGATATTTATCGGTTAACGCGCAAAAGTGAGTAAATCTCACTAACTCTGAACAGTTTATAATTTCATGTTGATAGTTTGGACTGTTAAATAGATTTGATTGAAACAAAGATATAGTTATATATATAAACGACAATCAAATATTGATTCAGTTCATCAGTATATTTCATGTTGGAATGAAATTGATATATATTTTATTGTGTAACATCTGTGGATGCAGGGAAACAGGTTGGAGGAATCCAACAGGATTCCTCAACAGTTATTTTACTGTGATTTTTATATTGTGATATATAATGTGATGTATATAATCTGTGTGATTATGTGTGGTGGGACGATATTTATCGTTGTTATATGGTGTGTTAAATACCATGAGAAATACCAGAATGTAGGAGAGGGGTTTTCAAAGTATATTTTGAAAATAGTTTATTTATATAAAATCAAGGGATTATATATATATATATATATAAGAAAAAGGATTCTGAATATAAAGGAATATAGTTGGTAAAAACAATATAAAAGAATTATATTTGTAAATCAAATACAAGGGAATATATATGTTAATCGAATATAAGGGGATATATTTGTTAATCAAAATATAAAGGAATTATATTCGTTAAAAGAAATATAAAGGATATTTATTTCGAGGTTAAATAAATAGAATTTAACTAAAGGAGATATTTATTTGTTAAATAAATAGGAGTTAACCAAGTGAATTGGTCGAGTTAACCAAGTGAATTGGTCGAGTTAATCGAAGTGAATTTGTTAAGTTAAACTAAGTGAATCGGTTAGAGTAAATCAAAGTGAATTAGTTAAGTTAACTAAGTGGTTAATCGAAGTGAATTAGTTGAGTTAAACTAAGTGAATCGGTTAGAGTTAATCAATGTGAATTAGTTAAGTTAACTAAGTGGTTAATCGAAGTGAATTAGTTGAGTTAAACTAAGTGAATCGGTTAGAGTTAATCAACGTGAATTAGTTAAGTTAACTAAGTGGTTAATCCAAGTGAATTAGTTGAGTTAAACTAAGTGAATCGGTTAGAGTAAATCAACGTGAATTAGCTAAACTAAACTAAGTGGATTAGTTCAGTTAATCGAGACGAGTTAACCAGTTAGGTTAAACCATTTGAGTTAATCAGTTAGAATTGACCAGTTAGAATTGACCCGTTGGAATTAACCAGTTAGAGTCAACCAGTTAGGTTAAACCAGTTGAGTTGACCGGTTAGAGTTATCCAAGTAGAGTTAATCGAGTAGAATTGTCGAATATCACTTATCCGAAGGAGAGTTATCGAATATCGTGTATTCGAGAGAAGAGTAATCGAATATAGTTTATTCGAGTGGAGGAATCAAATGCTATTCATTTGAGAAGAGTAATCGAATATAGTTTATTCGAGTGGAGAAATCAAATGTTATTCATTTGAGAAGAGTTACCGAATATTATTTATTCGAAGAGTAGTTATCGAATATTGGTTATTCGAAGTTAGTTAATCCAAAGGAGTTATTCGAAGTTAGTTAATCCAAAGGAGTTATTCGAAGTTAGTTAATCCAAAGGAGTTATTCGAATTAGTTATTCGAAGGTAAGTTATTCGAATTAGTTATTCGAATAGAGTTAGACACGTAAGAGTTAATTGAATATTAGTTATTCAATTTGAGTTAATCGAATATAGTTATTCGAGTAAAATTAAAAGAGTTAATCGAATAATTTATTCGAATAGAGTTAGAAAAGTTAATCGAAGATAGTTCATTCGAATAGTGTTGGAGGAGATATCGAATATAGTTTATTCGATAGGATAGAAGTGAATATAATTTATCAATTAAGTTATTCGAATGAGTTATTTGAAGGAGTAAATCAAATTTAGTTAATCGATTTGGGTTAAGTTTAAGATTCATCGAGTTAAGTAATCGAGTTAAGAAATCGAGTTGAGATAATCGAGTTAAGAAAATCAAGTTGAGTTAGTCGAATAAGTTATTCGATAAGAGTAAATCCATTTAAGTTAAATCGGATGTTAGTTATTCGATAAGAATTGACACATTTAAGAAAATCGAATATTTGTTATTCGATAAGAGTTAATGAAATAGAGCCAACCAAGGAGAGTTATTCGAAAATTAGTTATTCGATAGGAGTTAATCGAAATAGAGTTTATCGAATATAAGTTATTAAAAAGGAAGAGTTAATCGAATAGAGATTACTCGAAAGAGAGTTATACGTCGAATTCGATTATAGCGAATTCGGGAAAGTACTATTTACTTTCCAGGGTAAATCAAGATTTTGTTATTGATTTAGAAATTAGGTGTCTGTTAAATTATTCGAGTTAAGAAATAAATTTATAATTTAGGTTAGATATTTTAGGGGTTGGAATTATAACGTTATAGTTATAATCAAACGTTGCCATATAAGAAGTGGATTCGTAACCTGAATCCGAGAATTTGCGTAAACAGATGATTGAAAAAAGTGAGTGATGAACTTCACCTATTTCACAGTAAAGGACGTTGTTCAATTAAGGTCTGCGAGGTAATTATACCCCAACTTGATTGACTTCAGAATTGACAAAGGAATAGTTGTGGTTCGATAGAAAAGGTTGATTTGAAATATAGTTAAGTAATAAGCGATTAATGGATTAAGCGTAACGATGTTTTATACAACGTTCATTGGAAATCCGTAAATGAGTTTTGGGAACGTTTTCCAAATATAATCATATATGTTTTCTAAACATAGAAAATGAAATGTTTCCATGATAAGAATTTAAGAAATAGAGTTAAGCAAATTCAGAAACTGATTGGAGAGGGTAAGTTGAACGGTTTTCTAAGTGACGATCTGATGTTGGGTTCGACCTTCCGAATTGATACTTAGAGAATTGTCCTCATACTAGTTACAGTTAGGGACTGATAGTTGCGAAATAATAGTGATGTGAGAATAAGCTATGGAAATGTTTTCCAATGATTAATAACATATATTTTCTAAATATATGAAATAAAGAAATATGAACATATGATGATTGATCGATCGAATTTCCATTTGGAAATAAGATCGTTGTTTGTACACCGACATGTTTTCATTTGATAGTTGAATCACAGACTATCAAAGTTTTTACCATTTTAACGTTGTTAATATGGAGAGACCGGTAGGATTATTATCCAAAGAACCACTCTGTATTGGCATAAGCATTGCGAGCAAAATCTGCCAAAGATAAATTGAAGACGGAGTAAAGTGCAAGGGCTGTTGTATAAGTCTTAGATAACAGTGACTAAGATGAATATACTGAATAGTGCCTTCGGTTTGTCCAGTCCCAAGACAACGTATATGGAAGAAGGTCTGACAGAGTATATCCAATGGATCGCGTAAGTTGATCTGTTCAAACGTATTCACGTTTGGTGGCGGAGGAATTCGTTTCTCTTAGCTATATACCCGTGTTATTTTTGTATAAGTCAATTTGTGTTTTGGCGGGTATGACGATGTGGCATTCAAAGTGAATGGTGATCAGATGTTCTGAAGATAGACGTAGCTTCTAGCCTCACACCGGGAAGTAACAAAAGTTGGGCTAGGCAGCATGGCTAGTTGGGTCATCCCCAAGCAGGGTGTATTGTCACCGATCTAGAGAATATTCATATTTATACTTCTTTTTGATTCTGTATCTTCGGATGACGGTTTGATGGCCTACAACCATGGTGGCAATATATTCGCGACACTCAAGCTAAATGAGTGAGCGGTCATGTGTGGCCGGGTTGCAAGACGTTCTTGTTGAACCCTGAGTGTATCACCTCTAGAGTACACTATTCAGAAGGTGCTCCCATACCTTGTCTGTTGGAATCCATTCTTCGATAAGTGTCCTGCGGTTTATGATTTTATACTATGTATGTAGAACGTGAGATGCAAGCGTTTCTGCTAGATTGATACCTATTTGTACTTAGACATTATTATAATATCACAATGATATTGCTTGTCAAAGTTGTTCAGATACTCATAAGGGAAAAACCCGTTCCGTATTCACGGTGTGGTCTTATGAGATATCCTATACCTGTTTTAAACTATTTTACTCATACCAGTCCCATGACTGACCCGGAGTTTACTTTGTTGTTTTCCCTAAACTCTTGGGTGCCTAAATTTGTACGGGCAGTCAAGTAGTCGGGATTTACAGATATACTTGGAGAGCTTGGAGCAGGAGGCTGCAAGATTTTATAGCTATAGTTATTTCCGTTGTGTTGTAAGTGTTGTACTCTGATAAGTGCTATTGTATATATATAACTGTTTACTTCAAAGTTAGGTTATATATTATATGTTATTCGTTCCGCTGTGAGATTCGTGTTACTCTGATGATTCTGATGTTCTTCTTCTTCTTCTTCTATTCTATTAGTTCTATCTTTTCTTTCTCATCTTCTAAATTCTTTCACTAACGTCGCGGAATTTCCGACTCTCGAGGAGTCGGAAATTTCCAGCCGTTACAGTTGGTATCAGAGCTTAAGTTAAGTGATTACCTTGGCTCTGTAGAATAACTCGATAGAGATGGGATTCGTAATATCCTAGATTGAGTTGGAGTGTATATATATGAGCGCGTGATTGTTATTCAATATAAAATGGTTTTATATCGTGGAGACTCATTGGTTGAGTGGCTTATGAATTCTGGTCGATCAGTTGATCCACTGTATCGATAAGGGATACTAAACACTCGAATACGATGAACCGTCATGATATGTTTTGAAAGAGGGTAAATGAAATAATTTTTCCCAAAATATATTTGTTTATAGAAAAAATATATATCTTGAAATTATTATAGTATATTGATTGTGTTGGTTGTTATTATAATCGAATAAGATTATAAAAGGGTGAAATGGTTATAAATGACCAATCAGAGTTCATATGAATGTAATATATGAAATAGTTGGAACTAAATATGAATTTAAATCAGAATTTGGAATTTAAAATAAGGAAATTTTAAGTTCCTGGGAGATTTTGAAAATGTTTTTCAAATTGAAAATGATATAGTATTGAACTCACTTCGATTGCTGGAAAATAGATTCTGATGATGAATCTAGACATCATCAGTGATCATTTCCGAGTTCTAAGTGACGGATTACTACCAAAGATTTTGTTTTTGGAATTGTTTTGAGAAAACAAGTTGTTTTAGACATTCAAAGGTTTTTAATTGGCATGTGGTTTCAAATTAATGTGAAAGAAACCCAGGAACTTAAGTTCTGGAATTAAAATTTAACTAATGAAGTTAAATAAAATGAGATGGTAAAAATAAATTGAAATTTAACTTGAACCGAGTTAAATAAAATTGAATTGGAATTAGAGATAATCTAGAATGGAACCAAATTGATAAGTCAATAATTTGGAATTTGATATTAGAGTTCGAATGAAATTCGATTTGGTTTGAGGATATAAACTGAGTGGAATGACCATGATATATGCAGAAGTGATAACAGATCAAAAGGATATAATGATACGACCGACAAAAAGGTACAAGTTTATATTATATATGAGTTTGGATTTTATGAGCCGAATTGGCAAGCCGCTTGGCTGTTTGATTTTCTTTTGGGTTGGAGAAGGCCTAGAGAGGCGAGGGGTGGTTTGTCATATTGACCAATACAAAGGAGGTTATGGCGAAATTTTTCGAAAATTCCAGGCGTTAGAACATTCTTATGATTTATGGAAATTCAGTTGGCCAGAATGAATTAATAATTTAATTGAAAATTTAATGGTTCAGTTGAAACTGGAGTTGAGAAGTAAACTAAAAGATATTTGAATCTAGTTAGTAAAGTTGGTAGCATTTTCCTAGCTTAGCAATTTCGAGGACGAAATTATTTTAAGGGGGGAAGTCTATAATGGCGCGTTTTGTAAGGTATAATAATTAAGTTATTTAATTATTTAAATAACGAATATATTAAATAAACGATAGTTGAATGTATAAATTATAATAATTATTATAATCGAGCCCGTAACGACGCGGCAGTTCGTTATTTGGCGAGTTGAACTTCAACTGAATGTACATGATTCATTTTAAGCCGGATTTCTGTGAAACAAGAAATGTGTGGAGCCGGTGGAGTATATCTTTCTAGTGGAAGAGAAAAATCGGGATTTCATCTTGTAGATCTTGATTTACGTTCAAATCAAATTTCAGAAAAGTCGCTGTGGAATTCCTTTATAATTTGCGACGCTTTATATATGTTATAAAAGGGTTTTTCAATATAACTAGATATCGGGTTCGAATTTAGACAAGGTTCTTTTGGGAAGTAGCGATAATTTAATTTTTAGGATTTTAATGTAATTTTTAATTAATTAAATAAGCAACTTTTTATTTGAAGTATTTTGCACCCTGTAATCAACATTTTGAGGTTTCACAAAATGAGGTAATCTACCGATGTTATTATATTTTTGGGACCCTGGGGCATTGCTTGTCAAAACGGTACGTTCACGTCTGTCTGTGGATGACTATATAACGACGCAGATTCCTTTACTTGGCAAATAAGGAACTCACAAGATTTGAAATAAAAGCCTACCTTAGTTGATATATTTAAACCGTGGTTCTGCTTGGTCCACCGCACCTACAATACATACATTAACATATGCTCCTATACAAAAGGATTTTTTTGGGTACAAATCTTTTAGATGTTTGGTTTAAACAAGTGCCACCGTCCAAAAATAAGGTTTGGATATTATAAAATAAATAAAATATTTAACAGATGAGTGAACCAAACAAAGGCCACACACAACCCTTCTCAACCACACAACAAAGTATGATCCCCTATAAAAATCATTCCTCAGCCGCCAAAATTCTGGTTACAGTAAACCAAATCGATCTTCACAAATTAAAACAAAATCAAAACAAATATAAGTAAAATCCCATAAATCACGCTGGATTTATAATTGGATTCATGGGGGGGTTCGGCAAACATTTCGGTATGGTTTTGTGGAGTTCGAACTAAACAAAGTTCGCTGCTGCTTTGAGACATCAGCTAGGGTGCACCGGAATTCTCGTTTCAGGGAACTAGAGACTGGCGCAGGGATGGCATCACGTTGGTAGTAAGGAGGATCTCATGAGGATCAGCGTGGAGGTGTACGGTGACATTTGGGTTCACTGTTCTCAGCATATGGCGAAAGGGGTCTCAAAACTAAATCGAAATACCATATTTCGAGTTTGTTGATTTTAGTGCTGGGTGATAAAGGTTTAAACAGGGAGTAATTTGGTGTATGCGTTCGAGTTGTCTTGGATTATAGGAGGAGAAAGTGGGGTTGGGAGTCGCGATAATGGCCATTTCAATGAGCAGGCGACGGGTTTATGTTTGGGGAAGAAGGGGAGTAGACGCGCTGAGTTGAACGACGTAGGTAGCAGCATCGATGGATGAACGAGGTGGAGGTCGGCAGAGGTCAAAGCGTCGGTCAACGTGACTGAAGCTGTTACGGGTTCTTGAGTTTGGATTTGGGGAAGATGGCCTTACGGGTGCGTTATTTAACGTTAAGGAAGGGGCTCAAATATTGGGCTGAAATGGAGTGGGTGAGCCCAAGTACTATTTAATAAAATTAGTTAGTTTAATTTAATTAATGCATGAAATTTGTAAATCCAATAACTAACTCATACGATATCAGATTCAGACGAAACAAGATCCGTCGGGATCGTATGGACGGGAGCGTCACAATGGGACTGACCGCGAGTCAATCCGAGCTCGTTACAATTTATGGCGAAATAAATTGTTCGACTGAATCAATGAACGCAAACCGATATTTATCGGTTAACGCGCAAAAGTGAGTAAATCTCACTAACTCTGAACAGTTTATAATTTCATGTTGATAGTTTGGACTGTTAAATAGATTTGATTGAAACATGGATATAGTTATATATATAAACGACAATCAAATATTGATTCAGTTCATCAGTATATTTCATGTTGGAATGAAATTGATATATATTTTATTGTGTAACATCTGTGGATGCAGGGAAACAGGTTGGAGGAATCCAACAGGATTCCTCAACAGTTATTTTACTGTGATTTTTATATTGTGATATATAATGTGATGTATATAATCTGTGTGATTATGTGTGGCGGGACGATATTTATCGTTGTTATATGGTGTGTTAAATACCATGAGAAATACCAGAATGTAGGAGAGGGGTTTTCAAAGTATATTTTGAAAATAGTTTATTTATATAAAATCAAGGGATTTTATATATATATATATATATATAAGAAAAAGGATTCTGAATATAAAGGAATATAGTTGGTAAAAACAATATAAAAGAATTATATTTGTAAATCAAATACAAGGGAATATATACGTTAATCGAATATAAGGGGATATATTTGTTAATCAAAATATAAAGGAATTATATTCGTTAAAAGAAATATAAAGGATATTTATTTCGAGGTTAAATAAATAGAATTTAACTAAAGGAGATATTTATTTGTTAAATAAATAGGAGTTAACCAAGTGAATTGGTCGAGTTAACCAAGTGAATTGGTCGAGTTAATCGAAGTGAATTTGTTAAGATAAACTAAGTGAATCGGTTAGAGTAAATCAAAGTGAATTAGTTAAGTTAACTAAGTGGTTAATCGAAGTGAGTTAGTTGAGTTAAACTAAGTGAATCGGTTAGAGTTAATCAATGTGAATTAGTTAAGTTAACTAAGTGGTTAATCGAAGTGAATTAGTTGAGTTAAACTAAGTGAATCGGTTAGAGTTAATCAACGTGAATTAATTAAGTTAACTAAGTGGTTAATCCAAGTGAATTAGTTGAGTTAAACTAAGTGAATCGGTTAGAGTAAATCAACGTGAATTAGCTAAGTTAAACTAAGTGGATTAGTTCAGTTAATCGAGACGAGTTAACCAGTTAGGTTAAACCATTTGAGTTAATCAGTTAGAATTGACCAGTTAGAATTGACCAGTTAGAATTGACCCATTGGAGTTAACCAGTTAGAGTCAACCAGTTAGGTTAAACCAGTTGAGTTGACCGGTTAAAGTTTTCCAAGTAGAGTTAATCGAGTAGAATTGTCGAATATCACTTATCCGAAGGAGAGTTATCGAATATCGTGTATTCGAGAGAAGAGTAATCGAATATAGTTTATTCTAGTGGAGGAATCAAATGCTATTCATTTGAGAAGAGTAATCGAATATAGTTTATTCGAGTGGAGAAATCAAATGTTATTCATTTGAGAAGAGTTACCGAATATTATTTATTCGAAGAGTAGTTATCGAATATTGGTTATTCGAAGTTAGTTAATCCAAAGGAGTTATCCGAAGTTAGTTAATCCAAAGGAGTTATTCGAAGTTAGTTAATCCAAAGGAGTTATTCGAATTAGTTATTCGAAGGTAAGTTATTCGAATTAGTTATTCGAATAGAGTTAGACACGTAAGAGTTAATTGAATATTAGTTATTCAATTTGAGTTAATCGAATATAGTTATTCGAGTAAAATTAAAAGAGTTAATCTAATAATTTATTCGAATAGAGTTAGAAAAGTTAATCGAAGATAGTTCATTCGAATAGTGTTGGAGGAGATATCGAATATAGTTTATTCGATAGGATAGAAGTGAATATAATTTATCAATTAAGTTATTCGAATGAGTTATTCGATGGAGTAAATCAAATTTAGTTAATCGATTAGAGTGAGTTAATCGATTTGGGTTAAGTTTAAGATTCATCGAGTTAAGTAATCGAGTTAAGAAATCGAGTTGAGATAATCGAGTTAAGAAAATCAAGTTGAGTTAATCGAATAAGTTATTCGATAAGAGTAAATCCATTTAAGTTAAATCGGATGTTAGTTATTCGATAAGAATTGACACATTTAAGAAAATCGAATATTTGTTATTCGATAAGAGTTAATGAAATAGAGCCAACCAAGGAGAGTTATTCGAATATTAGTTATTCGATAGGAGTTAATCGAAATAGAGTTTATCGAATATAAGTTATTAAAAAGGAAGAGTTAATCGAATAGAGATTACTCGAAAGAGAGTTATACGTCGAATTCGATTATAGCGAATTCGGGAAAGTACTATTTACTTTCCAGGGTAAATCAAGATTTTGTTATTGATTTAGAAATTAGGTGTCTGTTAAATTATTCGAGTTAAGAAATAAATTTATAATTTAGGTTAGATATTTTAGGGGTTGGAATTATAACGTTATAGTTATAATCAAACGTTGCCATATAAGAAGTGGATTCGTAACCTGAATCCGAGAATTTGTGTAAACAGATGATTGAAAAAAGTGAGTGATGAACTTCATCTATTTCACAGTAAAGGACGTTGTTCAATTAAGGTCTGCGAGGTAATTATACCCCAACTTGATTGACTTCAGAATTGACAAAGGAATAGTTGTGGTTCGATAGAAAAGGTTGATTTGAAATATAGTTAAGTAATAAGCGATTAATGGATTAAGCGTAACGATGTTTTATACAACGTTCATTGGAAATCCGTAAATGAGTTTTGGGAACGTTTTCCAAATATAATCATATATGTTTTCTAAACATAGAAAATGAAATGTTTCCATGATAAGAATTTAAGAAATAGAGTTAAGCAAATTCAGAAACTGACTGGAGAGGGTAAGTTGAACGGTTTTCTAAGTGACGATCTGATGTTGGGTTCGACCTTCCGAATTGATACTTAGAGAATTGTCCTCATACTAGTTACAGTTAGGGACTGATAGTTGCGAAATAATAGTGATGTGTGAATAAGCTATGGAAATGTTTTCCAATGATTAATAACATATATTTTCTAAATATATGAAATAAGGAAATATGAACATATGATGATTGATCGATCGAATTTCCATTTGGAAATAAGATCGTTGTTTGTACACCGACATGTTTTCATTTGATAGTTGAATCACAGACTATCAAAATTTTTACCATTTTAACGTTGTTAATATGGAGAGACCGGTTGGATTATTATCCAAAGAACCACTCTGTATTGGCCTAAGCGTTGCGAGCAATATCTGCCAAAGATAAATTGAAGACGGAGTAAAGTGCAAGGGCTGTTGTATAAGTCTTAGATAACAGTGACTAAGATGAATATACTGAATAGTGCCTTCGGTTTGTCCAGTCCCAAGACAACGTATATGGAAGAAGGTCTGACAGAGTATATCCAATGGATCGCGTAAGTTGATCTGTTCAAACGTATTCACGTTTGGTGGCGGAGGAATTCGTTTCTCTTAGCTATATACCAGTGTTATTTTTGTATAAGTCAATTTGTGTTTTGGCGGGTATGACGATGTGGCATTCAAAGTGAATGGTGATCAGATGTTCTGAAGATAGACGTAGCTTCTAGCCTCACACCGGGAAGTAACAAAAGTTGGGCTAGGCAGCATGGCTAGTTGGGTCATCCCCAAGAAGGGTGTATTGTCACCGATCTAGAGAATATTCATATTTATACTTCTTTTTGATTCTGTATCTTCGGATGATGGTTTGATGGCCTACAACCATGGTGGCAATATATTCGCGACACTCAAGCTAAATGAGTGAGCGGTCATGTGTGGCCGGGTTGCAAGACGTTCTTGTTGAACCCTGAGTGTATCACCTCTATAGTACACTATTCAGAAGGTGCTCCCATACCTTGTCTGTTGGAATCCATTCTTCGATAAGCGCCCTGCGGTTTATGATTTTATACTATGCATGTAGAACGTGAGATGCAAGCGTTTCTGCTAGATTGATACCTATTTGTACTTAGACATTATTATAATATCACAATGATATTGCTTGTCAAAGTTGTTCAGATACTCATAAGGGAAAAACCCGTTCCGTATTCCCGGCGTGGTCTTATGAGATATCCTATACCTGTTTTAAACTATTTTACTCATACCAGTCCCATGACTGACCCGGAGTTTACTTTGTTGTTTTCCCTAAACTCTTGGGTGCCTAAATTTGTACGGGCAGTCAAGTAGTCGGGATTTACAGATATACTTGGAGAGCTTGGAGCAGGAGGCTGCAAGATTTTATAGCTATAGTTATTTCCGCTGTGTTGTAAGTGTTGTACTCTGATAAGTGCTATTGTATATATATAACTGTTTACTTCAAAGTTAGGTTATATATTATATGTTATTCGTTCCGCTGTGAGATTCGTGTTACTCTGATGATTCTGATGTTCTTCTTCTTCTTCTTCTATTCTATTAGTTCTATCTTTTCTTTCTCACCTTCTAAATTCTTTCACTAACGTCGCGGAATTTCCGACTCTCGAGGAGTCGGAAATTTCCAGCCGTTACAACACTTTGCCAATTCGACATGACACGTAGACGGGTTAAGTCACGAACTTGAGTGACCACACTTAACCAACTTGACATGCTAGACTGATGGGGTTAAGTCTCGAATTTAAATGACAACATTTAACCTGCTGGACGGAAACCCTAATAACGCGGTCCTTTTCAGCAGTAACCCACTAGATGTATCATGGTACCCTGGAACTAGGCAGGGTGGGGGCACGATTACTGGGCTGATTGTAAGTGACCAGAACGACGGCTAAGTTGGTGCGCCATTGTAGATTCAGGAGGACTATGGTTGTGCACGTAGTCCGAAGTTGAAAAAGCAGGCATTTGGCACCAGTAGGTTTACACTGTGCATGCTTGATTCGTGTCGGTGGTTGGCACCTAAGGCTTGATACACCCTATGGTGGACCTAGCACAGGTGACTACATTCGTGATAGGGCCATATGACACAGACTCATGAACGAGATAGGATTTGTAGGGAGCCGATCGATTAATAGATCGTTTCGTGAGACCAAGTAATGGGTCATTTCATGACGTTGGGTGTAACACCCCACGTCCGTTAGTGTCACTCACAAAGGGAATGCACTAAGTTCTGTGGAGCATTTAGGGTAAAAGATGCAGATAAATTACACGACCGCCAGAAATTAAACAGCGGAAAATAAAACTTTGCTTTATTGATAAAATAGTTTGTACAATGATTTCTTTACAATATCAGAGTATCATCTGTCTTACAAAATAAAGAAGCATAAAAATACATTTATATTCCCCAATGTAGCAAGAACCAGCCATAGCATCTGAAAAGAGAATCCAAATAAAACTTCGACAAATCTTCAAGCTGGGAAAGAGTGACAGTCCAACTTAACCTGAGCTATACTATTCCCTCCTTTACTACCGGGGGGGGGGGGGCGGGGAACGGAAGAAAAGAAGATGAAAGAAAAACAGAGTCAGACATAAAGCCTGAGTAAGTTCAGTAACTTCTAGCATGTGAACATGGAAAACAAAACGAAAAGAATTAACGGAATACAAGATTACACCATGACGATAGGGTCAGCAAGATTAGACAAGATAATCACAAGATATGCTAAGCTAAGATAAACTGGATATGCTTTAATACTTTCGCCGCTTCGCTATTTCCTTATTATACCGGTTTCTATATCTCTGCACCACCTAACTAGTATCCCAACTAGTAACGATAATGTGATCCCAATCCTTGTAGTTTTCATTGCCTTCAGGCATACATTTATTATTTATTACCTATATCTAATCTAGGGTTTTCTATCCAGTACTTTCTAGATTCAGCTAGAGTTTACGCTATCTACTGAACGCTTCTCGGATTCAGGATTTATGCCACATAGTCCAACTAGGGATTATGCTACCTGTCGAACGATGCTCCCAAGTCTAGGACACACTACCTAGAGTGGTATATGTTCCTATACTTCCCCACGAATGTATCGCGAATCGTTATCGCTTGTCTAGATGCACATGTCCTGTAATGTGCGGTCCGAGTCCTGTGACTGGGCAAATCAAGGAATATAGAACTCGGTCGGGAGCTTTTAGATATCTGCCGATGCATATGCTAAGGTCTGTTTTTATTCCAGTGGCTATGGTCCCACTTGACCCCTCCCTCAACTAATGAAAGGCACACCTTGTAAAATGAGAACTATAGGCCGACCCCCGGTGCCCCACTATCCTATGGCCATCCTCACCCATAACTAGATAGCAAGTATATGGTCTTTTGGAGTTCTCCGCCTTTCCGCTTCACGTATCTCGATTGACTCAAGATGGATGGTAGACGACGAGTTGCTATCACAGGGCTACCGTTTTCTCGCCGAATCACACCGGTCCATCCTAGTCTTTAGGTTGCCATATATTGCAACCAAGGCATACCCCTGGTTCTTCTAGGAAGACCTTAACCTCTGTGAGCCCAGGAGGATCATCTGCAGCCTCACAGAGGGATACCAAGAGTAACCTCACGCCCCCTCGAAGCCTCGGGCTTCGTAACCCAATTCGTTGGAGCCTCTTTTTTTTTAACTCAGACGGACATCCGCTCCTTCCCGTGTTATACTAAGAATTACTACTTAGTTTTATTAACTAAGATTTACCACTTAGTTTCCAGAATCGTTGTTTTCTTAACTAAGGTTTACTACTTAGTTCTCTTTCCCGTCAATTTGGATTGGTTAAGTGTCATTAGTCAATTCAAGCCAACTTAACCCTCTTCATTCATCCTGTTAAACTGGTTAAGTGTTATCAGTAATTCGTGATGACTTAACCCTAACACAAACCAAGTTATATTGGTTAAGTACTTCTTATTACTTAACCATACCCATTCATCCTGTATTGGTTAAGTGTTCCTTGCCCGTCTGTTTTAACTGACATGTTATTATTAATGGTTAAGTATTATCCCTTCATGTTTTAGACTTAACCCTATTCCTTTATCACAATCCGATGGTTAAGTGTTCAAGCTTAATTAACCCTACGGTCTAGCCCAGCTAACATACCAGATTGGCTAAGTGTATTTACTTAACCCCGACCTCTAGTCTAGTTAATATGTTAATTTGGCTAAGTGTATTAACTTTACTTAACCCCACCTTTTAGTCTAGTTAACATGTTAATTAGGCTAAGTGTATTAACTTTACTTAACCCCGCCTTCTAGTCTAGTTAACATGTTAATTTGGCTAAGTGTATTAACTTTACTTAACCCCACCTTCTAGTCTAGTTAACATGTTAATTTGGCTAAGTGTTTCCTTAGTTACTTAACCCCTACAAATCTTGTCTTGTTACCATGTGAAGTTGGTTAAGTGTCCCTATGGACTTAGCCCTCCCATCCTAGCTTAACTGTGTTAAATTGGTTAAGTGTTCCTATGGACTTAACCCTCCCATTCTAGCTTAACTATATGGCCCTAACCCCACCCACCAGTCCGGTTATCATGTTGAATTGGTTAAGTGTCTTAGTGAACTTAACCCTACCATTCTTGTTCTAGCTTTAATTAAATAGATTAAAGCCACGACCACTCACATTAGACATATATTGTTGCGATTACTGGATGTGCCGGTTGGTTCCGGGCAGATTTACATCGCAACTCAGTCTAACCTCGGGTTAGGCCTATTCGTGTTTTCTAGTTCAAAGGGTTTTGACTAATTTTCAAATCAGGTTTTGAAAGTAACCATCCCGTCTGTCGGATCAGTCAGGGAGAGCAGGAAACTTGTATTTTCCAAACCCAAGCCTAGACACTATCCTCTCTGTCACCCTAGAAATTTCTGGCGTATTATTAAAAGAGATGTCGTTAAGAAACCTTTAATTTGTCTAAATTTACATTTCTCATTTAGGAGAAATTTTATAAGTAAATCATTCCTAGTTTACTTATTTCCTAATTCCTCTTTTAATGTAAATTTTCAACATTTATTCTTACGGCCTATTTTCCCCTCTATATCATATTTATGCCTTTTGGTATGTGAACTATACCAAATTAAATGCCACTAACCATGATTTTGCTAAACCTGACAAGTACTCCAATTATGGCCTATTTCAAATTTTTGCCAATATACTTATCATGCCAAATTAGCTGATCCAATTTTGATTTACATTCTAATTACGGTTCATGTCAAACTAGACTTATTATTCTAGTTCACAATTCATGTAAATGCTAGATTTACAAGTCAATACCAGATTTAAATTACACATCTTATAATTCATGCCAAATTTATCCAATTTGCATTCTTATGAACATGCCATAATACGTGTTCCCAATTTACGCCAATTTCCAAGTTTTAAA
Source organism: Allium sativum (assembly GCA_030737875.1). Lineage (NCBI taxonomy): Eukaryota > Viridiplantae > Streptophyta > Magnoliopsida > Asparagales > Amaryllidaceae > Allium > Allium sativum. The sequence continues at coordinate 1,012,922,759 of CM060913.1, forward strand.
ACTACGTTTCTAGTAAATTTCATATTTTCCACAAATCGTATTCCCACCGTTCGTATAATCGTGATTCAATCTAGATTATAGATAAATCTAGATTCGTAGAAAATAGGGAATGAACCAAAGATGCTATAAAAAAGGATGGACATAATAACTGGCATAAAAAGGTTTGAATAACGACGTAGGTTCCGGAACATGGGTAGACCTAACTTAATAGGTAAATTCCCAAGGTCCAAAACCAAGAATAGACAGAATAGAAACGTAGGTTCAAGAACATGGGTAGACCTAACTTAATAGGTAAATTCCCAAGGTCTAAAATCAAAGAAAACCAAGAATAAACAGAATAGAAAATCAGGTTTAGACCCAATTTCACAGTCACAAAACTTAAGCAACACTTCCCTAGTCATGAATCATATGTGCTTAATCACAGCTGTTCATGTTATGTCATAGGCAATATTTTATGTATTTCCTAATCAAAGGCATAGGCTGGTGTTCACAATCAAGGAAATAATTCCCATAGTCACAGTCATAGGCAGTGTTCATAGTCATAGGCAATGTTCATAGTCATAGGCAATGTTCATAGTCAAAGAGGCATATGGTTCTAAGGTCCATAGTTTCATAGTCACAGTCTTATTTGTCCTTTAATCATAACAGTTCTTAATTAGGTCCAAAGAAATAGGCACTGATTCGAATAGAAAGAATTGGCATACTCTTTTATACCTTTAATTTCATGTCACGAAAAGAGAAACATTCAAATCTAAGAAGTAACTGACTTACAGAAATTAGATTAGATTCATAGAAAAATAGTCGCTGCAGTCGTTTGAATCTTAACTTGAATCCTAGCTTGACTTGAATCTCCTCTTGAAAGTCTTAAGCAGCATTTCTGTAGCACCCCACGTCCATTAATGTCACTCAAAAAGGGAATGCATTAACTTCCATGGAGGTTATAATTGAATATAGAACAGAAAAATTACAAAAAGACAGATAATAAATAGTACTTGGAAATCTAAAACTTCATTTTATTGCAGCGGAAATTAAACATGTTTGTTTCATCATAAAACCAAGTGCAATATCCATCTTCATAAAACAAAATACATAATCCCATTACATAAATAGCCATTAAAAAGATAACAAGCTGGACTTTACTTCAACGGTCCAAGCTTTCCAAGAGAGATGAAGCAATCCAATCAAACTCCACTAGAGCTGGGCCCAACCTGAGGACCTGGAGGGGGAAAAAGGATAGAAATGGAGGTGGGTCAGACATAAAGTCTGGCAAGTATGATAATTCTAACAATACTATTATCAAAATAACTAGACTAAGGCATAAGCTGGAAGACAAGTAAATGTCTATGAACTCTTAGGAAGATAAAGATAGCGTTTAAGATAACGTTAAAGATAACGGTAAAGGCACACTTAATTACTAACGAATGATTACTACACTGCACCACACATTACTACACTGCACCACACCAGTCACCCTAAAGGTTGATCCCACCTGCATCACACAGAAACTTTATAAATAGCCTTGCGTAACCCTAGCTGACTACATAGGTGTCGTCTGCCCCTATCTCCACTAGGTGTACCCCACTACCCACTTTCGATCGGCTCCATACTCATAGATACCCGTGCTGGCCCCACAGTGGGGTGTATCACTCCCCTAAAGTGGCAACCCGATACAACTTGAGAATGCACAGCTTATACCAACACGATGCAACAATGTCTTATCTACTAGCCCGGGTCCACAGACGCATATGAAACCCGTTGGACTTGCGTTGCCACCGCTCCCCGTTTTGGCCTCTTATAGTCAAACCCAGCATGCGTGTCCCGTCCTCGACTTGGATCGAGCCCATAAAGATACGTTTGGGATACTGGTCGAAATGGGCCCCCACAAGCTACCCACCTAAGCTTGTCACTAGTATATCCCACTTAACCCTCTTAGTCATGTTCATTTACATGTGTGTTTGGTTAAGTCTTACTAATCGTATTTCACATGCCACTAAGGGCACCCCCTAGATTCCTCATGCCACCCAAGGCACCTACTTAACCCCCATGTCCCACCTTACATGTTTATCTGGTTAAGTATTTCTTAATTCATTCAGGCCATAACCTCATAAAGACCGCTCACATTAGACTGGCATTTATGGCAGCTGGATTTGCCGAGCGGGTCTGGGCAGTCTTACACCATAAAAGAGTCTAACCTCGTGTCTTTACAACCGTTATGCGTTAGTTTAGGCATAGGACCTCTCACATTGGGCTGACATTTGTGACCACTGGATTTGCCGGGCGGGTCCGGACAGGTTTACGTCACAAACGAGTCCAACCTCGTGTCCTAAGCATTGATTAACACGTAAAATCTTTTACCCCAGTTTTAATAATTCCCTATTCAAATTATTAATTAAGTCAACTTTTAATGATGTCCATAATTGACTCAATTATGGCCATCCACTTATGGCATGCAAAATCATATCAATTGCACCCCAACTTTTTAATATTAAATCCTTAATATTGCCCATACCCCATGTTTATACGTTCGCTTATTCAACGTATAATATAGGTTAGACTTGTATAGTCTAACACCTAGCACAAAGATAAATTATCACAACATATAGACAATTAAAATAAATCTAATCATAATAGGGGTGAAACTTGCATAAACTACACATGTTAAGGATCAAAAGGTGTCAACTTGTTAAATGTCTCAATTTACATGATATGATCATAGCCCAAATCTATACATAAACTTGCATATGGGGTTTTTAGGCAACATAATGATGGTGTGAACTAGCATAGGATATCACATATGTCATAGCATAATTCTAGATGTCATAATAGATGTCTTGGCATACGTTCATAACTTTTCTAATCAATCTAACTTGCATATGTGACTTGTCATATAGATCAACATAACCCAAACATGATGATTTAATTAATATGAACTAACTAGCATAGATGGTAACATCATGGCCTTTTTAACATGTATGATTCATCACAACTTAGCATAGAAACTTTCAACATACATAACATCATCATAGCATGATTTACAACATATAAGATATCATCATCTCATAACATTGGATTTACAATATACATGATAGCAAAAGGGGTTTACAACAAAATATATGATAATTTACATCATCTACTCATAATTCATTCATAACTCAACCTAATTAAAATGATAATAATCTTGTTAAGATCATCATACTCACAATTTAGAGAAGAAAAGAGAGAGTTTTGCTTTGCTTTAGGGTTGAGAGAATTAGAATTGAATTTGCTTTTCTTCTTTCTTAGTTGGCGGCGGTTCCATTGATTTCCATGGCGATGGTAACTATTCTATTTTAATTAGGTTTAGGGTTAGCATTAGGATGTATTTATAGGTGTAGGAAGTTATTTAGGACCATTAGATTAACCCTGAACCATGAGAACCAATCAAATGCAAAATCTGCATTTGAGCGAATCTGCCCACGGGTTGACAGCCAAACACCCTGGATTAACCCCTAGTCGACCCAGCGAGGCTCGGATCGACCTAAAAAATGGGCCGGTTCGGTTATTTCCCCTCCCAATTCGCTGTTTTGAACTTTTTTGCATATTTATTTTTTTATTTTTTTTATTTTTATATATATATATATCAATATATATATATATATTTTTCTCTGCGCAACTCATTTCACTTAATTCTTTTCTAAAAATTAAGTATACTTTAATTTGTGAATTTTAATGTTATAAAATTACGGGGTGTTTCATTCTCCCCTCCTTAAAGGATTTCGTCCCCGAAATCTCCAAGTCAAGAAGAATGTATATCCTACCATCTAATAGTCCATCTACTCAACCATCAAGCACCAGCATCCATTGTCCTTAAAAGACTTCTAATGCTTTAATGTTTATATGCACAGTGTGTGTATATGTCCATATCTAATGCAAAATTAGGCGGTCTACTGATTCAGTCGACCTCCTTAGTGCAATTCATGATAGTGCCATGCGTCCAATATGTATGCAAAAGATTCCTAATGATACATATTAATTTTATATGCGTGCACAACCATCTACCCGAATGCAGCAACTATATGATAATACAACCATTATACATCCATTTTACTAAATACATCCATATATATGCAATATGCAATATGAAGTGATTGAGCCGATCTGGTGCCTAATAGTGTGTGTATATGCATTCACGAGCAACCACTAGCAAACACTTGCATCCACTTTGCATCCACCATACATAACATGTCTCAAACACATGTTTCAACCATAGGATTATCCTAACTAAAGGTCAAAGATACTAGCGAGAGGATATACTAAAGATAAGATAAGTACAAGCTAAGCGATAAAGGAGAAATTAAAGGACATACCCTAAAAAAGAAAAGGGTATCGTGAACGCATCTTCTGTTCCGTCTCCCAAGAAGCGTTGCTCCCATCATCTCCCCATTGCACTTTGACTAGTCTGACCTCTCGATTCCTCAACCTCTTGATCTCCGACCCAAGAATGCGCGTAGGAGCTCGTCGAATTGTCACATCACGCTCTATCTCCGCCTCTCTAAGCAAGCTCGGCTCTACCACTTCCACGGTCTCGTGCAAGAACTTCCTCAAATGTGACACATGGAATACGTCATGTACACCACTAAGTCTCTCGGGCAACTCCACTCTATACGCCATCCGTCCAATCCTCTCCTTAATAGGAAACGGCCCTACAAACCTTGGTGCTAATTTCCCAGCGGACCCAAAGCGAACAACATTTCGTAATGGAGACACTTTGACAAAGACCACGTCCCCAACATCAAACTCGAGATCTGTCCTCCTCTTATCCGCATAAGATTTATGCCTATCTTGCGCTGCTTTCATCCTCCTTCGAATCAAGTCGATCTTCTCCGAAGTCTCCCTAATCATATCGGGACCAAGTAAGATCTTGTCCGTAGATTCCCACCAACATGTAGGTGAACGACAAGGTCGTCCATATAGAGCTTCGAATGGTGCCATACCAATGTTGGACTGAAAGCTATTATTATATGCGAACTCAACCAATGGAAGATGCTCTTCCCATGTACCCCCAAAGTCTAGGATACATAGCCTCAACAGATCCTCTAGAATGCGATTCACCCTCTCAGTCTGGCCGTCCGTCTGAGGATGATATGCGGTGCTCAAACATAACTGAGTCCCTACCGCCTCTTGTAAGCTTCTCCAAAATTCGCTAGTGAAAATAGGATCGCGGTCGCTCGCTGTGCTAGAAGGAACACCGTGCAAACGAACTAACTCTCGAACATATACAGAAGCTAACCATGGAGCAGTCCTCTTACTCTTCACGGGAATAAAATGGGCGCTCTTAGTAAGTCTATCTACTATAACCCAAATTCCCGTATTACCCTTCCTTGATCGCGGTAATCCATCCACAAAATTCATCGAGATGCTTTCCCATTTCCATAGTGGAACCTCCAATGGGTGAAGCAACCCACCGGGTTTCTTTCGCTCCGCTTTTACTTGTTGGCACACCAAGCATCTAGCGACATACTCGGCCACATCTTTCTTCATGCCGGCCCAAAAGTAAACTCTCTTCATATCTTTGTACATCTTGTCCCCGTCGGTATGAATGGTCATCTTCGAACGATGTGCTTCGTCAAGAATAGTCTTCCTTAGGTCATCGTCTTTTGGTACACAAAGTCTACCGTCCCTACGTAACCAACCCTTATCATCTAGGGTAAACCTACGGAGATGGCTTGATGACTCCCCTCCTTTGAGCTTTTCTACTAACTCAACTAACTGTGGGTCGTCTCCCTGTGCCTCGCCAATCCATCCCAAAAGTGTAGGTCTGACCTCCAAGGATGCTAGCAAACCGGGTACAAAGTCAACAGAAGGTCTAAAATCAAACATAGAGATGAACTCTAAACTTCGTCGCTCAACAAACAAAGGACTTAAGGATAATCTTTTTCTACTTAAGGCATCGGCCACCACGTTACCCTTGCCAGGGGTATATGCTATCTCAAGGTCGTAGGACGCTAAGAACTCCATCAACCTTTGCTGCCTTAAGTTCAAGTCCTTCTGAGAGAATAAGTATTTTAAAGATTTGTGGTCAGTGAATAATTCGAATTTCTCGCCAAGAAGATAATGATGCCAAGACTTAAGCGCGAAAACGATAGCGGCCAACTCTAGGTCATGCGTGGAGTAATTCTTTTCATGCGCTCTTAACTGCCTTCCACCATAGGCTATTACCCTGCCCTCTTGCATTAAGACTGCGCCTAGTCCTGTCCCACAAGCGTCAGTATAAACGGTAAACAGCTTACTCCCGTCTGGCAATACTAAGACTGGGGCTGAAGTCAAAGCTCTCTTCAAACGTTGGAACGCATCATCACAATCTACGTCCCATGTGAAAACTAGGTTCTTCTTCATCAAGCGTGTCGATGGAGTTGATATCTTTGCAAAGTCTTTGATAAACTTCCTATAGTAGCCAGCCAACCCCAAGAAACTTCTCACTTCGGTAGCATTTTTGGGAACCTTCCAATCTTGGATGGCCACCACCTTCGCGGGATCTACAGCTATCCCTTCTTTGGAAACCATGTGCCCCAAGAACCGTACTTCCTTCCTCCAAAAGTGACACTTAGAAAATTTAGCTTTAAGCTTATGCGCTCGAAGAGTCTCCAACACTTCCCTAAGATGTTGGGCATGCTCTTCTTCATCCTTAGAAAAGATCAAGATGTCATCTACAAAGACTACCACAAATTTGTTAAGGTACTCCCTAAACACCCTACTCATCAAATCAACAAAGTATGCGGGGGCATTTGTCAAACCGAAGGGCATCACTAGCCATTCATAGAAACCGTCCGAAGTCCTAAAGGCAGTCTTGTCAATGCTATCCTCAGCCACTCTCAACTGATGGAAACCGGTGGCTAAGTCCAACTGCGAAAACACTGAGGCGCCAACTAACTGATCGAAGAGATCGTCAATCCTCGGCAGTGGGTGTCTGTTCTTCTTAGTAAGCTTATTAAGTTCTCTACAGTTCACACAAAGTCTAAGGGACCCATCCGCCTTCGTGGCAAATACTACTGGAGCACCCCACTCCGATATACTTCGTCTTATGAACCCCTTCTCAAGCAACTCCTTCACTTGCTTACCGAGTTCCCTCCTTTCACATGGAGCCATGTGGCGTACTGGCAAAGATACTAGTTTCGCATTATCAACAAGATATATTCGAAAATCTATCTCCCGCTTCGGAGGCAAGCCCTTCACCTCCTCAAACACATCCGAATATTCTCGGACCACTCTAACAGATCGTAGATTTTCCTCAGACGCGTCAAGCGATTCTAGATAACTTAGCATAACCGAATTTATGGGATTACAAAAGATTTTGAGTGTTGCCAAGGCGAGTCACGAGCCTAACTACTGTCCTTTCACAATCAAGAATGGCCCCATTTCTGGATAACCAATCCATTCCTAAAATTAGCCCATAGCCCGTGAATCCCAACACATAAGCATCACATCTAAATTCAACGCTAAGTATGGAAATTTTCAAATCCAAACACATCATAGACAAATAAGCTGAGCCCCCAATTGGATTCGAAACAACTAAGGGATCCTCTACTAAACTGGTGTTTAAGTGCAGTGATTCAACTAATGATGTAGAGATCAACAAATGTGATGCACCCGAATCGAATAAGGTACGGACAGGATGATCAAATAGAAAAACTAAGCTTTCAACAGAAATGGTTCTACCTCGTTCTTGCAGCGGTGGGATCGCGAGAGCCTGAACTTGTCCCCTTGCCTGCCCTGGTGCCATAAGAGCCTGCACCTGTCCTCCCGAGGTAGCTCCTGCCCTCTGCCCCTTCTTTGGGCAGTCCTTCACAAAATGTCCCGCATCGCCACAATGAAAACAGCCTGTCTTCTTTTTCTTTCGGCAATCCTTGCTGAGATGGCCTGGTGTCCCACAGTTAAAACATTTCTTCTTTCCCTTGCCATTATTGTCTTTACCACCCTTCTTGTTTTGCTATTGTGGTTTCTTCTGATCCCCCTTCTTCTCGGGTGCCTTATCAGCTTTAGCGCTTGTCTCCTCATGCATAAGCGCCATTTCTACTAACTTCTCAAAGGTGGCCCCCATAGGGATGTGGGTCATAGCCAACCCTTGCAATGGTTCATTCAAGCCATTCACGAACCTCAGCGCCTTCTTCTCCGGCGTGTTCACTAAGTCCAAGCCAAACCTTGCTAACTGATTAAATTTATTGACATATTCTTTCACTGATGAGCTTCCTTGCTTCAATGTCAAGAACCTTTCCATATATAGATTTTCTTCTGCCCTTGAGAGAAACTTCGCCTCGAACCTACGTCTGAAATCCGCCCAAGAGTCAACAGGACGCTCCCCATTAGTGACCTCCCACCAAAACGAGGCCTCTCCCTTCATCAACCAAGCTGCTAAACGAACACTCTTCCCTTCTTCTACTTCAAAGATTTCTAGCAATTCTTCCACCTCCTTAAGCCAATCTCTAGCTTCCACAAACGTTTCTGACCCTTGAAATGGTTTTCCACCCATAGCCTTGAATTCCTTGCACGTCTTTGCAAAAGTATCTACGCGAGGAGGAGGAGGAGGAGGAAAGGGTGCAACTGGTGGTGGTGGAACATTGGTTGGACCTGCAGCGGCCCTAGCCTCTAATAACCTCCTATACCATCCTGGTATCGTTACACCGTCGGGTAGATTAACTTCTTCAGCCATGCTGAAACGAAAAAGGAAAGATTCAGAATGGAGAATTCGAAAGATAAAGATATGGGCTATTGGGGATTATGTTTTTTTTTTCTTAAAAACTTTTCTCTTTAAATTTCTCATTAAAACATGTTTTTGAAAGCACTTCTTCCAAAAATAACTATTTTTCTAAAGTATTTTTATCTATTCTGGTAACCTTAAGCTCTGATACCACGTGTAACACCCCATGTCCATTAATGTCACTCACAAAGGGAATGCATTAACTTCCATGGAGGTTATAAGTGAATATAGAATAGAAAAATTACAACAAGACAGATAATAAATAGTACTTGGAAATCTAAAACTTCATTTTATTGCAGCGGAAATTAAACATGTTTGTTTCATCATAAAACCAAGTACAATATCCATCTTCATAAAACAAAATACATAATCCCATTACATAAATAGCCATTAAAAAGATAACAAGATGGACTATACTTCAACGGTCCAAGCTTTCCAAGAGAGATGAAGCAATCCAATCAAACACCACTAGAGTTGGGCCCAACCTGAGGACCTGGAGGGGGAAAAAGGATAGAAATGGAGGGGGGTCAGACATAAAGTCCTGCAAGTATGATAATTCTAACAATACTATTATCAAAATAACTAGACTAAGGCATAAGCTGGAAGACAAGTAAATGTCTATGAACTCTTAGGAAGATAAAGATAGCGTTTAAGAGAACGTTAAAGATAACGGTAAAGGCACACCTAATTACTAACGAATGATTACTACACTGCACCACACATTACTACACTGCACCACACCAGTCACCCTAAAGGTTGATACCACTTGCTTCACACAGAAACTTTATAAATAGCCTTGCGTACACCTAGCTGACTACAAAGGTGCCGTCTGCCCCTATCTCCACTAGGTGTACCCCACTACCCACTATCGATCGGCTCCCTACTCGTAGATACCCGTGCTGGCCCCACAGTGGGGTGTATCACTCCCCTAAAGTGGCAACCCGATACAACTTGAGAATGCACGGCTTATACCTACATGATGCAACAACGTCTTATCTACCAGCCCGGGTCCAAAGACGCATATGAAACCCGTTGGACTTGCGTTGCCACCACTCCCCGTTTTGGCCTCTTACAGTCAAACCCAGCATGCGTGTCCCGTCCTCGACTTGGGTCGAGCCCACAAAGATACATTTGGGATACTGGTCGAAATGGGCCCCCACAAGCTACCCACCTAAGCTTGTCACTAGTATATCCCACTTAACCCTCTTAATCATGTTCATTTACATTTGTGTTTGGTTAAGTCTTACTAATCGTATTTCACATGCCACTAAGGGCACCCCTTAGATTCCTCATGCCACCCAAGGAACCTACTTAACCCCCATGTCCCACCTTACATGTTTATCTGGTTAAGTATTTCTTAATTCATTCAGGCCATAACCTCATAAAGACCTCTCACATTAGACTTGCATTTATGGCAGCTGGATTTGCCGGGCGCGTCCGGGCAGTCATACACCATAAAAGAGTCTAGCCTCGTGTCTTCACAACTGTTATGATTTAGTTTAGGCCTAGGACCTCTCACATTGGGCTGACATTTGTGACCACTGGATTTGTAGGGCGGTTCCGGGCAGGTTTACGTCACAAACGAGTCCAACCTCGTGTCCTCAGCATTGATTAACACGTAAAATCTTTTACCCCGGTTTTAATAATTCCCTATTCAAATTATTAATTAAGTCAACTTTTAATGATGTCCATAATTGACTCAATTATGGCCATCCACTTATGGCATGCAAAATCATATCAATTGCACCCCAACCTTTTAATATTAAATCCTTAATATTACCTCTACCCCACATTTATACTTTCGCTTATTCAACGCATAATATAGGCTAGACTTGTATAGTCTAACACCTAGCACAAAGATAAATTATCACAACATATAGACAATTAAAATAAATCTAATCATAATAGGGGTGAAACTTGCATAAACTACACATGTTAAGGATCAAAAGGTGTCAACTTGTTAAATGTCTCAATTTACATGATATGATCATAGCCCAAATCTATACATAAACTTGCATATGGGGTTTTTAGGCAACATAATGATGATGTGAACTAGCATAGGATATCAAATATGTCATAGCATAATTCTAGATGTCATAATAGATGTCTTGGCATATGTTCATAACTTTTCTAATCAATCTAACTTGCATATGTGACTTGTCATATAGATCAACATAACCCAAACATGATGATTTAATTAATATGAACTAACTAGCATAGATGGTAACATCATGGCCTTTTTAACATGTATGATTCATCGCAACTTAGCATAGAAACTTTCAACATACATAACATCATCATAGCATGATTTACAACATATAAGATATCATCATCTCATAACATTGGATTTACAATATACATGATTGCAAAAGGGGTTTACAACAACATATATGATAATTCACATCATCTACTCATAATCCATTCATAACTCAACCTAATTAAAATGATAATAATCTTGTTAAGATCATCATACTCACAATTTAGAGAAGAAAAGAGAGAGTTTTGCTTTGCTTTAGGGTTGAGAGAATTAGAATTGAATTTGCTTTTCTTCTTTCTTAGTTGGCGGCGGCTCCATTGATTTCCATGGCGACGGTAACTATTCTATTTTAATTAGGTTTAGGGTTAGCATTAGGATGTATTTATAGGTGTAGGAAGTTATTTAGGACCATTAGATTAACCCTGAACCATGAGAACCAATCAAATGCAAAATCTGCATTTGAGCGAATCGGCCTACGGGTTGACAGCCAAACACCCTGGATTAACCCCTAGTCGACCCAGCGAGGCTTGGGTCGACCTCAAAAATGGGCCGGTTCGGTTATTTCCCCTCCCAATTCGGTGTTTTGAACTTTTTCGCATTTTTTTTATTTTTTTGTATTTATATATATATATATATATATATATATCAATATATATATTTCTCTGCACAACCCATTTCACTTAATTCTTTTCTAAAAATTAAGTATACTTTAATTTATGAATTTTAATGTTATAAAATTACGGGGTGTTACAATTTCCTCGTCTTGGATCTTCGTATTATTTTCTTATTTTTATTTATTTATATATTTTCTCAGAGGTAGCATAAGGATAGAAAAGAATTATGAACAGAGGAGGAGATTAAGGCTGTTTATATAGGGTTAGGCGGACGAACCTAGGCAGAAAACACGACCAAATACATCAGAACGAACCAGGTTCAGAAAGCTGGAAAAAGCAGGGGTTCGACCTACAGGTCGACTACCCAGTCGACCTGGGTGCCTTGGGCAGGAAAATTCCCTCCCAACCCAGTCTGGGTCCGATTTTGAATTTGAATCCGCTTTTCTGAACTGTTTTGAAATTTGAACTTCGCTGAATCTTCCAGAGGCCATATCTTCCTCATACGGACTCCGATTTACGCAAACTCGGACTCGTTTCCATGCAGAATTCCGAGATGAACGCAATGGCGCAACCCGTTTCCCTTGATTTTGATATAACTTTTAATTCTGCCTTGATTCATGAATCTTAGTGTTACAGAATTACGGGGTGTTACATTGGGCAAGGGATCATTTTATAGTCAACGCATGGTACGGGTTGGGATACTAGTACGGGTGGTGCAGAGAAAATAGATATCATAGGAATATTTTAAATGGTGAAGCAGAGAAATCTTGCGATGTTTGACAGAAATCTTGCGAAATTATACTTGGTTCATCTTGAATGGGAACCTTGCAATGTTATACATGACAAAAATCATAATATGATATTCTTAGTTATCGTGCCTGTAGCTCATCTTGTCATCATGGTTATGTTTACTTTCAGTTTATTCATGCCATGTTATCTTACCTGTTTTTATGCTGAAAGTCACTAGGACTTACTCAGTCTTTGTGACTGACCCGGTTTGTTTCGCCTCTTTTTCTTCCGTCCCCCCCCCCCCCAGGTTCACAAGGTGGGAATACAGCTTAGTTCAGATCTTATCAAGCTGCAAGGGTCTTTCATGTACGACTTGGATTTCTTTTGGCTATGGATTGCTTTGCTTTATTGGGGAATACTACAGTTTATTTTTATGCTTCTTTGTTTTTGAGCAAGATAGATATTTTAGTTATGTAACTGGGTATTGGAAGTAGATGGGCTTTTATTGTAAACAATTATATTTAATAAGATTTGAAGTACTTCTACTTTGCTTTCCGTTGTTTTTATATATGTCTGTCTTGTAATATTTCTGTTCTAGTACCCATAATGCTCCATTGAAGTTAAGGCATTCCCTTTGTGAGTGACCTTAACGGATGTAGGGTGTTACAAATATTTACCACTATAAAATATTTTATTTCACTCCACATCACACAATCAAATTTCACAACACAGCAATCAAACAAACAAGCCATCCATGGTCTGTGGACGACAGGTATCGGGTGCTGCTAAGCACCGTCTGCATCCTAGTATATATTTTTAACTAGAAATTGAAATAAAAGTGGGGAGTTCTCACCCAAGCTAAACCAAATGCCACGACTCTTCTTATGTAGCACATCTTCGCCGTGCTCGCCTTTTGTCACTTTCGTTGCCCGCAGCAACTACATATATAAAAATCACATTTTTATATTGTTGCTATGTATATAAAAATTGTATTTTTATACCGCTACCATATAGATAAAAATTCTATTTTTATCTTGCTAGAAATCTAATAAAAATTATATTTTTATTACTCTACATGAATAAAAATCATATTTTTATAATTCTAATCATATAATAAAATTATATTTCTACTTCATATATTTTTACAATTCTTCCTTCTATATAAAAATTATATTTTTATATATCTACTTCTTATATAAAAATCGAATTTTTATTATCATACCTATATAAAAATTATATTTTTATTACCTACGTTATATAAGAATTATATTTTTAATCTCTACTATAATAAAAACTATATTTTTAATACTCTACTATAATAAAAACTATATTTTTAATACTCTACTATAATAAAAATTATATTTTTATACTCTACTATAACAAAAATTATATATTTAACCTCTACTACCCTTTTTAGATAATTACAGAGTTAATGAAACTAGTTACATAACAAAATAAAAGAGGAAAAACTCACTATCGTCAAGTAGAGGAGGGGGGTTTCACCGTCCGTCGAAGGGGTGGGGGGAACCTGCGGTGGCGCGCTCGAGGTAGGCGGGCTGCGGTTCGATCGAGTGGGGGGTCGCGGTTCAATCGAGGGGGGTTTCACTGTTCGTCGAAGGGGTGGGGGGGTTGGACTTCGATCCAGAGGGGGGGAGGAGCGGTTTAGGCGGAGGGAGGCGCGATGGAGGCACAGGCAGCAGGCTTCAGATCGTGGATCGCATGATTTTTTTTATTTTTATTTTTTTTGTTTAGACCTGAATCGAAAGGGAGGGGAAGGAGAGAGGAAGTCAACTTATATATATATATATATATTAATTTAATTTATTTATTTTAATTTCAAAAAGTAACTTTTATTTTCGAACTCGAAATCGAGCCCATCGACTGTCATCCATAGCTAATTACCCCCATTCCGAACACAATGGGATATGTATCGTATGTTGATTTGATCGTTTCGATCAGTTTTCATCAAGATCAAAATATAACTCTATATATTGAATTTGAACGCACATTTTATTTTACCGTGGCCACATACTAACTAGAAAAATTCCCGAAAAATATTTTCTAGCTTCGTATTGACGATACGGTCTTAACAAAACTAGTTTCTTCAAATTCCGAGACCATTTGAAAAATGGTCATTTTCCAGTCGATTAAAATCAACTAAAACTGGTCAAACGCGTTTTCCTTTGCCACGCTCACATATTATGTAACGACAAGGAATTTTTCTCGATCCGAATCAGTCGTTAAACCGATCTAGACTGTTTGAAACCCCTGATCGTTTGAGAACACGACAAAATAGAACGCAGACGAAAGAACATTTCATTGCTATTACAACAATTCCATCAGATACAAGAATATACAGAGTATAAATGAATAAATTACATTCGATAAATATCAGAGATTACAATAAATTACATAGCAGCGGAAAAATAATACAAAGCACAATTGAAGGTGATATACAAATACAGAGCTTTCCGGATATCATTCCAGCTGTAAACCAGGATCCTATGAATATAAATCTGCAAAACCAAAACTACTAGCTGCCCGTGTCGAAAATAGGGGCACCCAGAGTTTAGGTTAAAACAATAAACTCCAGGTCAGTCATGTGACTGGTGTGAGAACTAAAACAGTTATTTAAAACTTTACTTTAAAAGAGAGAAATTCAAGGGACCACGCCGTATAACACGGAACGGGTTTCCTCCCAAGAATACCAGTGCATAGAATAAACAGCGCAATGCTTTTTCGAAAAATGAAGCTATTATAAGACCCAGGTCCCATCACACAATGCAACGCAAGCCGGAGGATAGTGTTTTCCCTTATAATAGCCAAACATGCTTGGTACGTTTAAAACAAATCATTTGATACTATAATAAGTGTATAGTGTCAAAACAATTTCAATCATAAATATAAATCATAGACGACATAGCATCCCATGCTACTATGTCGCCATACTAGGCTCTACAAATAAAGCCAAAACATCTCGTATTGGAAATTGGATTTCCGTCATGAGTCGAGGCAAGGGGCAAGCTCCTCTTCGCTTCGAGACACTCTAGCAAATGCCTCGGGACTACACACTCTGGGTAACCCCTGGATGCTTCAGGGCCGGTCCTCACTTACGTTAGAGGATTAGTATGCCTGAGCACACGTTTCCCAATCCTTACAGACCTAAAATCGAGGCGCCTCATCCAACAACCACATAGGTGAAAAGTATATAAATGTCAGGGCTGGTATGTCACTGACACCACCAAAGCTAGAAAGAAACGTCGTGCTCTCCCTGCAGTCCTTATCCCGTTTTTAACTCATACCGAGGTGTGAGGCTCGCGAATTCACGTTATACACAAAGCTGCCACGTAGGCCGTGCTTTGATCATCAACCACAAGACTTTTCTTTTCAACAAAAGCCTTGATCATTGCATCTCAGCGTGCCACATAGGCAATTCATGCCATGCGATTGATATCTATCGATATATAACCTCTAAGCTCGTACGTCTCAGAGAAGGGCGTTAAGCAAAAGAATAAATTCTTCGCTGCCAAACAGATATATATTTAACAGAAATCAATCAACACAGAATAAAATCCAATGTCGGACACACAATCCATTTACAAGTTCGTTCTGGGTCTGAACGAAACCGGAGGCACTTTCCTCGCATATCCATCGATCTCCAGGTACGTCTGGACGATCACTAACTGATTCCCTCATCTTGGGTGTACAGCCCAATCAAGATCACCAGTAATCACCCAAACAATGTAAAGACTTCCGGTCTTCAACCACCGTCTTCATCTTCGACATATCGTCGAATCGGTTATTCAGAATGGGTATAAACCCAGACTTTCCGAACAACCCGCGTATATTAAAAACAAATGTTACACAAACACAACATACGCCTCATTCCAATTCATATCCTCAGGGAAAGGTTCCCATTAATTTTATCCAAGATAAATTCTTTAAAATTTATCCTTTAATCTTCCTTTGGATGTCATTTCAAACCAAATTATGGTTTTTCCAACTAGTCGAGATTAGCGAGCCACACCGAAAAATTATTTATTTTATTTCCCAATCCCAACCTATTCATACCATGAAGCAAAACTGGTAATACTCCATATCTAACACAACAGTGTGGTCGGTAAAATTTATTACCATTCCACGTTCAAATCTAATTAAAGATTTAACTATCGCTTTGGAGCAAAACTGGTGATACTCCATTCTCGCTCATTTTCTAAATTTGATAATTCAGATTATCAATTCACATTTCAATCTAATTACAGATTCATTAAAACTCCTTTTACTGGGTTAAAGAACTAATGTCATTTAAAACGCCGTTCACGACAAACCCAAATCACATTCTATTTATTATCGGGTTAAAGAATAAGTGTTATTTAAAACACCCTTCACGATAAACCCACAAATCAATTCTATTTAAAACCCATTTCAAATCCAATTTATTTATTTAAAAATATACGGGTTTAATTTTAGTTCAAAACTAGTTCATTTCAATAAAAATCTATTTTTATCTTTATAAATGTGGGATTCTTCGTCCCAATTCTTCAAAAATCATTTCTTATGATTTTACACAAATTATTACTATTTTTATTAATTTTATCGAGGCCCGTACAGTCGATTTCCATCAACGGCCATCGAACTGCACTTACAGCGACCTTTTCCAAATTTGATTTGGACGTATCTCCAAATCCAACTGTTAGATTTCAAATTTCTAATATTTGTTAGAAAGCTCTTTTCGATACGAACCCAACGGTTCCAGTTTTAGGAGAATCCGACGGTCGGATCTCCCGTAATGTCCGTTTGAAATAAATGTTCGAAATTCACGAACTGCCGCGGCGCAGCGCGTTCCATTCAGGCCATTATATTATATATATATAATATATATAATATATATTTCGTCGATTTCTATTTAAAACGAATTATATAAATAGTTTTAAATTCGTTTCAAAAACAATTTCAACTTCTATTTCCAATTCAAATCAAAATTGAATTTTTCCTTATAAATTCGTTTTAAAATTCATTTATATTCAATACAAATTTCAATTTGATTTGAATTCATTTCAATTCGTTTTCAGTTCAATTCGTATTCATTTTATATTCAATTCAATTCGTTTTCTATTCGATTCAATTCGAAATCGTTTTCTATTCGATTCAATTCGAATTCGTTTTCAATTCAAATCAAATTAGTTTTCTATTCGATTCAATTCGAATTGGTTTTCTATTCAATTCAATTCAAATTGGTTTTCTATTCGATTCAATTCGAATTGGTTTTCTATTCAATTCAATTCAAATTGGTTTTCTATTCGATTCAATTCAAATTTGTTATATATTCAATTGAAATCAAATTCGTTATATATTCAATTGAAATCAAATTCGTTTTAATTTAAATTCAATTCGTTTTCTATTCAATTTGAATTCAATTCGTTTTCTATTCAATTCAAATCAAATTCGTTTTCTAATCAATTTAATTCAAATTTCATTTCAAAATATTCGATTTCAAAATCACTTTTCAATATTCATTTTAAAATGAATAAAATCGATATAAACATCGTTCACGTCAAAATGGCGTCAATCTAATCAACACGGCTTCATATATTTCTATTTTCAAATATTCTATTTCAAATATTTCTTTTTCAAATATTTCCTATTCAAATATTTCTATTTCAAATATTCCTATTTTTAAAATATTTCGTTCAACACATGACTAATCTCAACGGATGAGTACGGTCAACACATGAACCTTTATTTTATATTGATAAAGATGTAAATTTTATTATTAAAATATTTCGTTCAACACATGACTAATCTCAACGGATGAGTACGGTCAACACATGAACCTTTATTTTATATTATTCTTTATTTTCCCGATTGGAATGAGGCTCAATCAATTACCATATAAAGTTAATTATATGGATTCCATACAACAAATGCATATAATAGCAACGATAAATAATCAACCATCATCCAAAGTGCACTACGCTGTATAAGCATCAAATACAGATATCTAACGCTTATAACGGCCTGTCAATCAATCGATCGACATACAACTAATTATTGGGATTAGTGTATACCGTATTTTATCCCAATACCCGTGTGGGGTTTCAAACAATCAAACACAGATTTTTATTTGTGCAGTTGGGCGATGTGTAAAATTTATCGTCCCAATCAATGTCCTTCAAATAGGTGTCCATAAACAAACCGTCCGGTTTGTAAATGAATATTTATTTATTCACATTCACTATATTCATATTCACGTTTAAAAATTATATTTTTAACGATAAAACATTTTATTTTAACATATGAATTTCTATTCAGTTCATTCTTTAAATAAAATGATATTTTTATTTTTCTAACATATTTTAGAAAATTTCGGCGGCATAATGGCACGATACTAGAAACGGGACAAGGCCTAGCCTTATCCCCGGTCTAGTGAAGGCCCATCGCCATTCACACATCAATCAAATCCATTTCATTTCACCAAACAATTCAATTCAACCCAAATAATCTAACCAACTACACAACCAAACAAACAAGTCCATGGTCTGTGGACGATTGTGTCAGGTGCTACTAAACACCGTCTGCATCCTAGTATATATATATATATATATATATATATATATATATATATATATATATATAACTTGAAAAAGAAATTGAAGAGTGAGAAGTTCTCACCGATAGCTATCCAATACCACGACTCTTCATTGATAGGAATCTTCAACGTTCTCGCCTTTTTACCACCTTCGTTGCCCGTATTCTCTACATATGTAAAAATCGAATTTTTACTTCGCTTTTCAATATATAAAAATCGAATTTTTTTACTATGCTATTCAATATATAAAAATTGAATTTTTACTATGCTATTCAATATATAAAAATCGAATTTTTACTATGCTATTCAATATATAAAAATCGAATTTTTACTATGCTATTCAATATATAAAAATCGAATTTTTACTTCGCTACTATATAGATAAAAATTCTATTTTTACAACGCTACTATATAGATAAAATTTTCGCCTTTTCAAATATAAAGATGATATTTTTTCCTAATTAAAAATCGTATTCTTCTTCTATGAAAAATCATATTCTTATTTTGCTACACCTATAAAAATGATATTTCTAATATTCCTATCATGTAAAAATTATATTTTTAATTCTCTACCTAAGTAAAAATCATATGTTTACATCTTCTACATAATAAAGATTATTTTTTTAATACTTTAAAAATATAAAAATCATATTTTTATCCTTCTACAATATGAAAGATTATATTTTTATCCTCCTACAATATAAAAGATTATATTTTTATCCTCCTACAATATAAAAGATTATATTTTTATCCTCCTACAATATAAAATTTCAGATATTTAATTGCTAAAATTAATTAAACAAAACAAAACAAAAATAAATAGAGGGCTTACATTGCTTTAAGGAAGAGGAGGGGGTCTTTGCGTTCGGCGGAGGACTGTCGGCGAAGTCAGCGGGGGTGGAGAAGGTCGGGGCAAGGCTCGGGAGGGGGGGGGGGTATGGCGGCGCGTCGATCAGAAAGGGGGGGGGGGTTTGCGGTCGGCATCGGGATAGGGGGGTTCGATCGCGAGGCAGTAGAGAGGGGGGGTGCCTCGCGCGGCGGCGCGATGATCGATTGGGGGGGGGGGGCGGCGCTCTGTCGATCGCGGTTTTTTTTTTCGTTTTTTTTTCGTTCTGTAAAATGAAATCGGGGGAGGGGGGCCAATCTGAAGAAGATAAAGGGGAGGAGAGAGAGAAGGATAGGTTATTATATTTTTTTTATTAATTTTAAATTCATAAAAAAGTTGACTTTTACATACGACCTCTAAACGAGGCCCACCGCCTGTCGTCCATAGCGTTTTACCCCCATTCCGAACACAATGGGATATGTATCGTAGGCTGATTCGATCGTTTCGATCAGTTTCTGTCAAAATCAACATATAACTCTATATATTGAATTTGAACGCGCATTTCAATTTGCTGGGGTCACATATTAACTCTAAAAATTCCCGAAAAATATTTTCTAGCTTCGTATTGACGATACGGTCCTAACAAAACTAGTTTCGTCGAATTCTGAGACCGTTTGAAAAATGGCCAATTTCCAGTCGATTAAAATCAACTAAAACTGGTCAAACGCGTTTTCCTATGCCACGCTCACATATTGAGTCGAAAAATTATGAAATTTGGAATCTAGAAATAATTTGACATCACGGATCCAACAAAAGTGGTTTCATCGAAATCCGAGGTCGTTTGCAAAATTCCCATTTTTAAGGGCCTGAATTCCATAGCGACTATTCAGAATTTTCATCTGGACATATCTTTTGATTCCCGCTATGAAATTTTGATTTTTCGGATTCGTTGGAAAGATATTCTCAAATAGATCCTAATGTTTTTTGTTTCACTAAAATCTGGATTGTTTTCCACCCGGTACATTCAATTGATGTTTGAAATCGAATTATCGAACTACCGCGCCATTTTCAATTCCTTTTATAATTATAAATAATTATTTATATTCTAACGACGACGAATATAATATATACGTTCGAATTTTATTCAAAATAAATTTCTGGTCGATATTATTTAAAATAATCTATTTTAAATGTGCAAAATTCGCTAATATTGCCAAAATAAAAATTTTAAACTGGCCCAGATTTTCGGGTTGTTACAATCTCCCGCACTTAAAACTTTTCGTCCCCAAAAAGGAACAAATTCGAAAGTGGTTTGATTAATCAACTCGACGTTCGATCTGGCTTCCATTCTCCAACTTTTCAGTTTCTGAGAATTTTCAAATTCCTCAGAAATTTGGCTAACACCCTAAATTTTCGAAAAATTTCGCCATAACCTCCCCAGCACCGGGAGCCACGGGAAAATCCCGAAATTGCCATATAGGCCTTCTGATCTCAAAAAGAAAAAGAAAAAGCCAAGCGGCTAGGCAATAGGCTCGTAAAATCATCATCACCCAAACAAAACAGTAAATTATAGTAAACATGTACCTATTTGTCGGGCAAACAAATTTTATTCTCTGTTCTAGCCTCATTGCTATGACCTGTTCAATGTAAGTACTTGTATATGCAAGCAAATGTGACCAATTTTCAATACAATTCAATATGTGATTCAATTAGACTAAATGGTTTTAAATTATCAAACAAATAAACAAACAACACAAACATCAATCAATTAGTGAATTAGAGTTTCAAATTAATAATTTGATATATATACAGAAAATCATGTTTTTGATGCCAATTCACAACAATGTATTTTAGCTATATTAGTTTTGGTTCTCACACCAGTCTAATGGAAATATATAGATATTACACCGTCGAAACATGAACATAAATATTGATGATGCCATGGTCATTATCAACATTATCTCCGGGCGACTAGAGTGTAATTCTATATCTATCCAGTATATTAAAACTTCGAATATACGTTCATGACTCGTATATGCAAAACCTTTATATAATGGATTGTCCAAATTCAAAATAAATAAATACTCAAATACGTTTAAAACGATTTAAATTTCAAAAACAAAAATTTTTCATTTGAAAATATGCTCTTCACACTCGTTCGAGGATACTACTGATCCTATCTCTAACGAGTCATTCTAATTGGATATTTCTAATCCAATATCTGATGAATTCTTTCGTATGGTTCTAATGTGCCTTGTTCTCGAGCTCTGTAAACCAAAGCTCTGATACCAAATGTAACGACAAGGAATTTCGCTCGATCCGAATCAGTCGTTAAACCGATCTAGACCGTTAGAAACCCCTGATCGTTTGAGAACACGACAAAATAGAACGCAGACGAAGGAACATTTCATTGCTATTACAACAATTCCATCAGATACAAGAATATACAGAGTATAAATGAATAAATTACATTCGATAAATATCAGAGATTACAATAAATTACATAGCAGCGGAAAAATAATACAAAGCACAATTGAAGGTGATATACAGATACAGAGCTTTCCGGATATCATTCCAGCTGTAAACCAGGATCCTATGAATATAAATCTGCAAAACCAAAACTACTAGCTGCCCGTGTCGAAAATAGGGGCACCCAGAGTTTAGGTTAAAACAATAAACTCCAGGTCAGTCATGTGACTGGTGTGAGAACTAAAACAGTTATTTAAAACTTTACTTTAAAAGAGAGAAATTCAAGGGACCACGCCGTATAACACGGAACGGGTTTCCTCCCAAGAATACCAGTGCATAGAATAAACAGCGCAGTGCTTTTTCGAAAAATGAAGCTATTATAAGACCCAGGTCCCATCACACAATGCAACGCAAGCCGGAGGATAGGTTTATCCCTTATAATAGCCAAACATGCTTGGTACGTTTAAAACAAATCATTTGATACTATAATAAGTGTATAGTGTCAAAACAATTTCAATCATAAATATAAATCATAGACGACATAGCATCCCATGCTACTATGTCGCCATACTAGGCTCTACAAATAAAGCCGAAACATCTCGTATTGGAAATTGGATTTCCGTCATGAGTCGAGGCAAGGGGCAAGCTCCTCTCCGCTTCGATACACTCTAGCAAATGCCTCGGGACTACACACTCTGGGTAACCCCTGGATGCTTCAGGGCCGGTCCTCACTTACGTTAGAGGATTAGTATGCCTGAACACATGTTTCCCGGTCCTTACAGACCTAAAATCGAGGCGCCTCATCCAACAACCACATAGGTGAAAAGTATATAAATGTCAGGGCTGGTAAATCATTGACACCACCAAAGCTAGAAAGAAACATCGTGCTCTCCCTGCAGTCCTTATCCCGTTTTTAACTCATACCGAGGTGTGAGGCTCGCGAATTCACGTTATACACAAAGCTGCCATGTAGGCCGTGTTTTGATCATCAACCACAAGACTTTGCTTTTCAACAAAAGCCTTGATCATTGCATCTCAGCGTGCCACACAGGCAATTCATGCCATGCGATTGATATCTATCGATATATAACCTCTAAGCTCGTACGTTTTAGAGAAGGGCGTTAAGCAAAATAATAAATTCTTCGCCGCCAAACAGATATATATTTAACAGAAATCAATCAACATAGTATAAAATCCAATGTCGGGCACACAATCCATTTACAAGTTCGTTCTGGGTCTGAACGAAACCGGAGGCACTTTCCTCGCATATCCATCGATCTCCAGGTACGTCTGGACGATCACTAACTGATTCCCTCATCTTGGGTGTACAGCCCAATCAAGATCATCAGTAATCACCCAAACGATGTGAAGACTTCCGGTCTTCAACCACCGTCTTCATCTTCGACATATCGTCGAATCGGTTATTCAGAATGGGTATAAACCCGGACTTTCCGAACAACCCGCGTATATTAAAAACAAATGTTACACAAACACAACATACGCCTTATTCCAATTCATATCCTCAGGAAAAGGTTCTCATTAATTTTATCCAAGATAAATTCTTTAAAATTTATCCTTTAATCTTCCTTTGGATGTCATTTCAAACCAAATTATGGTTTTTCCAACTAGTCGAGATTAGCGAACCACACCGAAGTAATTATTTATTTTATTTCCCAATCCCAACCTATTCATCCCACGAAGCAAAACTGGTAATACTCCATATCTAACACCACAGTGTTGTCGGTAACATTTATTACCATTCCACGTTCAAATCTAATTAAAGATTTAACTATCGCTTTGGAGCAAAACTGGTGATACTCCATTCTCGCTCATTTTCTAAATTTGATAATTTAGATTATCAATTCACATTTCAATCTAATTACAGATTCATTAAAACTCCTTTTACTGGGTTAAAGAACTAATGTCATTTAAAACACCGTTCACGACAAACCCAAATCATAGTCTATTTATTATCGGGTTAAAGAATAAGTGTTATTTAAAACACCCTTCACGATAAACCCACAAATCAATTCTATTTAAAACCCATTTCAAATCCAATTTATTTATTTAAAAATATACGGGTTTAATTTTAGTTCAAAACTAGTTCATTTCGATAAAAATCTATTTTTATCTTTACAAATGTGGGATTCTTCGTCCCAGTTCTTCACAAATCATTTCTTATGATTTTACACAAATTATTACTATTTTTATTAATTTTATCGAGGCCCGTACAGTCGATTTCCATCAACGGCCATCGAACTGCACTTACAACGACCTTTTCCAAATTTGATTTGGACGTATCTCCAAATCCAACCGTTAGATTTCAAATTTCTAATATTTGTTAGAAAGCTCTTTTCGATACGAACCCAACGGTTCCGGTTTTAGGAGAATCCGACGGTCGGATCTCCCGTAATGTCCGTTTGAAATAAATGGTCGAAATTCACGAACTGCCGCGGCGCAGCACGTTATATTCAGGCCATTATATTACATATATAATATATATAATATATAATTCGTCGATTTCTATTTAAAACGAATTATATAAATAGTTTTAAATTCGTTTCAAAAACAATTTCAACTTCTATTTCCAATTCAAATCAAAATTGAATTTTTCCTTATAAATTCGTTTAAAAATTCATTTATATTCAATTCAAATTTCAATTCAATTTGAATTCATTTCAATTCGTTTTCAGTTCAATTCGTATTCGTTTTATATTCAATTCAATTCGTTTTCTATTCGATTCAATTCGAAATCATTTTCTATTCGATTCAATTCGAATTTGTTTTCAATTTAAAGCAAATTAGTTTTCTATTCGATTCAATTCGAATTGGTTTTCTATTCAATTCAATTCAAATTGGTTTTCTATTCGATTCAATTCGAATTGGTTTTCTATTCAATTCAATTCAAATTGGTTTTCTATTCGATTCAATTCAAATTTGTTATATATTCAATTGAAATCAAATTCGTTATATATTCAATTGAAATCAAATTCGTTTTAATTTAAATTCAATTCGTTTTCTATTCAATTTGAATTCAATTCGTTTTCTATTCAATTCAAATCAAATTCGTTTTCTAATCAATTTAATTCAAATTTCATTTCAAAATATTCGATTTCAAAATCACTTTTCAATATTCATTTTAAAATGAATAAAATCGATATAAACATCGTTCACGTCAAAATGGCGTCAATCTAATCAACACGGCTTCATATATTTCTATTTTCAAATATTCTATTTCAAATATTTCTTTTTCAAATATTTCCTATTCAAATATTTCTATTTCAAATATTCCTATTTTTAAAATATTTCGTTCAACACATGACTAATCTCAACGGATGAGTACGGTCAACACATGAACCTTTATTTTATATTGATAAAGATGTAAATTTTATTACTAAAATATTTCGTTCAACACATGACTAATCTCAACGGATGAGTACGGTCAACACATGAACCTTTATTTTATATTGATAAAGATGTAAATTTTATTATTAAAATATTTCGTTCAACACATGACTAATCTCAACGGATGAGTACGGTCAACACATGAACCTTTATTTTATATTATTCTTTATTTTCCCGATTGGATTGAGGCTCAATCAATTACCATATAAAGTTAATTATATGGATTCCATACAACAAATGCATATAATAGCAACGATAAATAATCAACCATCATCCAAAGTGCACTACACTGTATAAGCATCAAATACAGATATCTAACGCTTATAACAGCCTGTCAATCAATCGATCGACATAAAACTAATTATTGGGATTAGTGTATACCGTATTTTATCCCAATACCCGTGTGGGGTTTCAAACAATCAAACACATATTTTTATTTGTTCAGTTGGGCGATGTGTAAAATTTATCGTCCTAATCAATGTCCTTCAAATAGGTGTACATAAACAAACCGTCCGGTTTGTAAATGAATATTTATTTATTCACATTCACTATATTCATATTCACGTTAAAAATTATATTTTTAACGATAAAACATTTTATTTTAACATATGAATTTCTATTCTGTTCATTCTTTAAATAAAATGATATTTGTATTTTTCTAACATATTTTAGAAAATTTCGGCGGCATAACGGCACGATACTAGAAACGGGACAAGGCCTAGCCTTATCTCCGGTCAAGTGAAGGCCCACGCCATTCACACATCAATCAAATCCATTTCATTTCACCAAACAACTCAATTCAACCCAAATAATCTAACCAACTACACAGCCAAACAAACAAGTCCATGGTCTGTGGACGATTGTGTCGGGTGCTACTAAACACCGTCTGCATCCTAGTATATATATAACTAGAAAAAGAAATTGAAGAGTGAGAAGTTCTCACCGATAGCTGTCCAATATCACGACTCTTCATTGATAGAAATCTTCAACGTTCTCGCCTTTTTATCACCTTCGTTGCCCGTATTCTCTACATATGTAAAAATCGAATTTTTACTTCACATTTCAATATATAAAAATCGAATTTTTTACTATGCTATTCAATATATAAAAATCGAATTTTTACTATGCTATTCAATATATAAAAATCGAATTTTTACTATGCTATTCAATATATAAAAATCGAATTTTTACTTCGCTACTATATAGATAAAAATTCTATTTTTACAACGCTACTATATAGATAAAGATTTCGCCTTTTCAAATATAAAGATGATATTTTTTCCTAATTAAAAATCGTATTCTTCTTCTATGAAAAATCATATTCTTATTTTGCTACACCTATAAAAATGATATTTCTAATATTCCTATCATGTAAAAATTATATTTTTAATTCTCTACCTAAGTAAAAATCATATTTTTACATCTTCTACATAATAATGATTATTTTTTTAATACTTTAAAAATATAAAAATCATATTTTTATCCTTCTACAATATGAAAGATTATATTTTTATCCTCCTACAATATAAAAGATTATATTTTTATCCTCCTACAATATAAAAGATTATATTTTTATCCTCCTACAATATAAAATTTCAAATTTTTAATTGCTAAAATTAATTAAACAAAACAAAACAAAAATAAATAGAGGGCTTACATTGCTTTAAGGAAGAGGAGGGGGTATTTGCGTTCGGCGGAGGACTGTCGGCGAAGTCAGCGGGGGTGGAGAAGGTCGGGGCAAGGCTCGGGAGGGGGGGGGGTGTATGGCGGCGCGTCGATCAGAAAAAGGGGGGGTTTGCGGTCGGCATCGGGATAGGGGGGTTCGATCGCGAGGCAGCAGAGGGGGGGGAATGCCTCGCGCGGCGGCGCGATGATCGATTGGGGGGGGGGGGGGCGCTCTTTCGATCGCGGTTTTTTTTCTTTTCGTTTTTTTTCGTTCTGTAAAATGAAATCGGGGGAGGGGGGCCAATCTGAAGAAGATAAAGGGGAGGAGAGAGAGGGATAGGTTATTATATTTTTTTTATTAATTATAAATTCATAAAAAAGTTGACTTTTACATACGACCTCTAAACGAGGCCCACCGCCTGTCGTCCATAGCGTTTTACCCCCATTCCGAACACAATGGGATATGTATCGTAGGCTGATTCGATCGTTTCGATCAGTTTCTGTCAAAATCAACATATAACTCTATATATTGAATTTGAATGCGCATTTCAATTTGCTGGGGTCACATACTAACTCTAAAAATTCCCAAAAAATATTTTCTAGCTTCGTATTGATGATACGGTTCTAACAAAACTAGTTTCGTCGAATTCTGAGACCGTTTGAAAAATGGCCAATTTCCAGTCGATTAAAATCAACTGAAACTGGTCAAACGCGTTTTCCTATGCCACGCTCACATATTGATTCGAAAAATTATGAAATTTGGAATCTAGCAATAATTTGACATCACGGATCCAACAAAAGTGGTTTCATCGAAATCCGAGGTCGTTTGCAAAATTCCCATTTTTAAGGGTCTGAATTCCATAGCGACTATTCAGAATTTTCAACTGGACATATCTTTTGATTCCCGCTATGAAATTTTGATTTTTCGGGTTCGTTGGAAAGATATTCTCAAATAGATCCTAATGTTTTTGGTTTCACTAAAATCTGGATTGTTTTGCACCCGGTACATTCAATTGAAGTTTGAAATCGAATTATCGAACTACCGCGCCATTTTCAATTCCTTTTATAATTATAAATAATTATTTATATTCTAACGACGATGAATATAATTTATACGTTCGAATTTTATTCAAAATAAATTTCTGGTCGATATTATTTAAAATAATCTATTTTAAATGTGCAAAATTCGCTAATATTGCCAAAATAAAAATTTTAAACAGGCCCAGATTTTCGGGTTGTTACATATTGATTCAGAAAGTTACGAATTTTGGAATCTAGCAATAACTTGACATCACGGATCCAACAAAATTGGTTTCGTCGAAAACCGAGGTCGTTTGCAAAATTCCCATTTTTAAGGGCCAAAATTCCATAGCGACCATTCTGAATTTTCAACTGGACATAACTTTTTGTCCCGCTATGAAATTTCAATTTTTCGGATTCGTTGGAAAGATATTCTCAATTAGATTCTAATATTTTTGGTTTCGCTAAAATCCGGTTTATTTTGCACCCGGTACATTCATTTGAAATTTGAAATTGAATTATCGAACTACCGCGCCATTTTCAATTCCTTTTATGATTTAAAATAAATATTTATATTCTAAAGACGATCTATATAAATATATATGTTCGAATTCTATTCAAAATAAATTTCTCGTCGCTATTATTTAAAATAATTCATTTTAAATATTCAAACTTCATCAAAATTGCCAAAATAAAAATTTTAAATTGGCTCAGAATTCCGGGTTATTACAAGGATACTACTGATCCTATCTCTAATGAGTCATTCTAATTGGATATTACTAATCCAATCTCTAATGAATTCTTTCGTTCGGTTCTAATGTGTCTTGTTCTCGAGCTCTGTAAACCAAAGCACTGATACCAAACTATAATGTCCCGAACTTCCCCGATCTCCGAAGAGAAGAGAAAGAACGGATTGTCTGAGAACAAAACAAATCAGAATGCAAACAAAAGAACATTTCATTGCTATTACAACAATTTACATCAGAGTACAAGAATATACAAAGTATGAATAAATAATATACATTTAATAAATATCAGAGATTTACAAATTATAATGCAGCGGAAAATAATACAAAACACAACTTAAAGAAATACACGGATACAGAGCGTTCCGAATATAGCTCCAACTGTAAACCAGGATCCTGTGAATACAATATCTACAAAACCAAAACTACAAGCTGCCCGTGTGGAAAATAGGGGCACCCAGAGTTTAGGTTAAAACAATAAACTCCAGGTCAGTCATGTGACTAGTGTGAGAACTAAAACAGTTATTTAAAACTTTACATTAAAATCAGATATATCAAGGGACCACGCTGTATAACAAGGAACGGGTTTCCTCCCAAGAACACCAGTGCATATAACAAAACAACGCAATGCTTTTTAGAAAAATGAAGCTATTATAAGACTCAAGCCGGAGGATAGAGTTTTACCTTATAATAGCAAAAAATGTTTGGTACATTTAAAACAAGTCATTTTGATATTATTATAGTATAAAGTGTATGAAAACAACTTCAAATATAAATGTATCAATCATAGACGAGATAGTGCCCCATCCCACTATGTCGCCATTCTAGGTTCTACAATCAAAACTGAAATGTCACGTATTGGAAATTGGATTCCATCTATGAACCAACGCAAGGGATCGTCCTTACCTCTTTGAGACTCTCTAGCCCGAGCCTCGGGGACATAACGCATCGTCCCTTGGATCTTCAGAGCCGGTCCACATTTTGAGTGGATTAATAATCCCTGAACAATACTTTCCCCTGCCTATGGTGCGTAAGTCTGGTCAGTGTGTCGACCATATCCATCCATCAGCCCCGTAGTGACTGATATATCTGACGTATCTCGCTTTCCATCATTCACATAAGTAAAAATGTCTGGGCTCCATACCATGACACCACTCCTAGCTAGAAGGAAACGCATGTTCTCCCTGCAGTCCTCTCCCGTTTTTGGTTCATACCGGGGTGTGAGGCTCGCGAATTAACGCTACACAAAGCTATGCTATATTAAAGCCGCACTTTGATCATCAACCACAAGACTCTGCTTTTCAACAAAAGCCTTGATCCTCTTTATTTCAGTATGCCGCACAGGCACTTCACGCCATGCGACTGATGTCTATCGATATATAACCTCTGAGCTCATACATCTTAGAAAAGGGTGTTAAGCATGAGAATAAATTCTCTGCCACCAAACAGATATATATTTAATAGAGATCAATCAACACAGAATAAAATCCAATGTCAAACACACATCCATTTACAAGTTCATTCTAGGTCTGATCGAAACCGGTGGCACCTTATTCCTTATCCCATATGTCCAATACAGGAGAGATGTCCTCGCATATCCGGTCGATCTCCAAGTATGTCTGGACGATCACCACTTATTTCCTTGTCTTGGGTGCACAGCCCAATCAAGACATCAGTAATCATCCAAACGATGTGAAGACCTATGGTCTTCAACCACCGTCTTCATCGTCGATTTATCGTTGAATCAGTTATTCAGAATGGGTATAAACCCGGCCTTTCTGAATAACTCGCGTATTTAATAAAGTGCTATAAAACACAACATACACCTCATTCCAATTCTAAATACTTTTTTATTTAAATATTCAAATCCTTTGGGAAAGGTTCCCATTAATTTTATCAAAGATAAATTCTTTAAATTTATTCTTTAATCTTACTTTGGATATCAATTCAAACCAAATTAAGGTTTATCCAAACTAGTCAGGATTGGCGCACCTTACTGAAGTAATCAGTTGTTTAATTTTCTAATCCCAACCTATTCATCCCATGGAGCAAAACTGGTATGACTCCATAACTAACACCACGGTGTTATCTGTAAAATTAATTACCATTTCCCCTTCAAATCTAATTAAAGATTTAGCTATCGCTTGGAGCAAAACAGGTGCTACGCCATTCTCTTTTCAATCTAATTAAAGATTAATTAAAACTCCACTTAGTTTTAATCTTCCCAAAAATCAATATTAATGATTATTTAACTTTGGAAACATAAACATGTCGCATCGACAATCTATACCGTACTATTGATTTCTACCGATATATAACCTCTAAGCTCGTACGTCTTAGAGAAGGGTGTTAAGCAAGAGAATAAATTCTTCGCCACCAAACAGATATATATTTAGTAGAGATCAGCCCTACAGTTCGAAATACAATGTTATGTAATCCCCACTTTAACCGGGTTAAAGAACTAATGTCATTTAAAACACAGTTCACAATAAACCCAAAATCAAATTCCATTAATTATGGAATCTTCACAGAAAAACGGATCAGTATATATATCGATATCAATTTCCGTATCCGACTAATAATATAAATGGAATAATGACAAAGCCTTTTAAATTCCATATATATTAACAGTCTTCCTCCACAGAAGTTCATTTTGATTATTACCGGATCGAATTCCATTCCATTCCAATTAAATATTAATTAATTGGAAAACCTTACCTTGGAAAATCCCATTAAATCTTAATAAAGGATTTATATATTCCAAATCACATTTCATTGTAAATCGTATTAAGGAACGAATGTCGTTAAAACACAGTTCACGATAAACCCAATTCACATTCCATTTTATTCCAATTAAATGTTAATTAACTATAAACTCTAATACTCTTAATTAAAAGATTTATCCTTTTCACACAGGGTTTAAGAATAGTGTTATTTAAGACACCATTCAGGACAAACCCAAAATCCAATTCTTTTATTCAATTCCAATTAAATATTAATTAATTGGAAAACTTCGCTAAATCTTTATTCAAAGATTTATTCTTTTTCTCAACTGGGTTTAAGAACTGTGTTATTTAAGACACCATTTACGACAAACCTAATATCCAATTTGATATTAAATACAAGGCTCTTAATAGAATTATATCAGCTTATATTCAATATCAAATTCTGAAATCAACAAATATCGTATTGGGAATAATAGTATATATGTCTTTCAAATTCTTCCACAATATCCGTATAATCACGTAATCCAATATCGAAATATTCGGAAGATAATTTCGATTCAAATCCCTTTTAATTCATATATTGGTAAATCTGTTTATTTTTAAAATCATTTCAAATTCAATTTATTTATATAAAAATATTGGATTATAATTCTAGTTCATAACTAGTTCATTTTGATAAAAATATATTTTTATCTTTACAAACGTGGAAGTTTTCACTTAAATTCTTTCCAAATCATTTATTATGATTTTACACAAATTATTGATATTTCTAATAATTTTATCAAGGCGCATACAGTCGATTTCCATAAACGGTATCGAACTGCACTTACAACTACCTTTTCTAAATTCTATTTAGACATAATTCCAAATCCAACCGTAAGATTTCACATCTCTTGCATTCGTTGGAAAGCTCTTTCTGATACGAAGCCAACGGTTTTAGTTTTAGGAGAATCCGACAGTCAGATCTCTTGTAACATCAATTCGAAGTTAATGGTCAAAATTCGCGAACGGCCGCTGCGCGGCGCGTTTTATTCAGGCCATTAAATATATATAATATATAGGTTATATATATTTCATCGATTTCCTATTAAATCGTATTTTAAAAATCATTTTAAAAATGATTCCAACTTCATTTTCAATTTTAAATCAAAATTGAATATTCCTTATCATTGTAATATGTAAATGATAATATTTTCAAAATATCAGACTTTGAAATCATTTCCTTTTTGATATTCATTATAAAAACGAATAAAATCGATGTAGATATCGTTCACGTCCAAATGGCACATATATAATCAAGACGGCTTCATATTTTTCAATATTTTCGTGTCCATCCCAAATCGAACATAAAAATCATATTTTGATCCATTAATGAATATTATTTTAAAATATTAGTTATTGTAAAAATATTCATTATTCGTGATTTTAAAATATTCGTTAATTTAAAATATTCGTTCTTTCTGAATTGGAATCAGACACAGTCAATTACCATAAAATTTTATTGATATGGATTTCATACACACATGGACACAACA
This sequence comes from Allium sativum, assembly GCA_030737875.1. Classification (NCBI taxonomy): domain Eukaryota; kingdom Viridiplantae; phylum Streptophyta; class Magnoliopsida; order Asparagales; family Amaryllidaceae; genus Allium; species Allium sativum. Next base: position 1,012,956,074 of record CM060913.1, read on the forward strand.
ATAATCAAACCCAGTCAACCATCATCTAGGGTGCATTAAGCAATTGCATAAACATTAAATATAAATAACTAACGCTTACAACAGTCTGTCAACCCATTGATTGACATACAACTAAACAATTGGGATTAGTATATGTCAAATATCATCCTAATACCCATGTGGGGTTTCAATCAACACACACAGATTTATTTTTGCCATTGGGCAATGTGTAAAATATATCATCCCAATCAATATTAGTCAAATGGGTGTACATAAACAAATCGTCCGATTTATAAATGAATATTTTATTTTATTCATATGCATATTAAAAATAATATTTTTAACGATAAAATATTTATTTCAATGCACGAATATTTTATATAGTTTATTTACACAATAAAAATGATATTTTTATTATTCAAATATTTCATTCATCACATGAATATTTTATACAGTTTATATATACAATAAAAATGATATTTTTATTATTCAAATATTTTATTCATCACATGAATATTTTATACAATTTATATACAATAAAAATGATATTTTTATTATTCAAATATTTTATTCATCACATACAATCAATAAACCTAATACAGTCCATTCAATCCAAACAAACAATCATGGTTTGTACAATCAATGGTGTCGGGTGCTACTAAGTATCGTCTGCATCCTAGTATATATTTTATTGGAAAATAATTAAAGTGAGAAGGAGTTCTCATTGTCGGTTTCCACTCTTCGAGTTTTATTTCTAAATTTCTGTACCGCTTGGATTTGAATTTGCATGAAATTCTGATTTGCTCCATTTTGATTCTAGTCAGTTCCACCGCGAAGCTCTCATTTTTGTGATTCCAATGCAACTGAATTTGCAAATTTCTGATATCGTATGAAGAAGATACAATAATTCAAAGATTTATTACATTAACCATTAATTAAAGAATTAATTATTTAAAGTAATTAAGGCCATAACCCTCTCTTAATTATCTTCCTCGTTTTGGAACTAAAGATGCTTCCTGAAACCTATCTCGATTTAATTTTCCGTCCACCGCTGCCCCTAGGCTCACCGTGACCAGCATCCAATCCCGCCACTTCGATTCCCTGATTGGCGCCTTCCTTCACCCACAATCGCTGTGGCTCTGTGTGTCTCGATTTCCACACCAAACGGCGGCAGTTTGGGCTCAAAAATTGAACCCCCTACCTCATGATACTTGATCAAACTCGCATCATTCCGAAGCCCTCAATTAGATCTAGTGTTTTTGCTTTTAAGTCATGATCTATTTCGAATTGGATTGACGATTTTTAGGGTTTTAATTTGGGAAAGTATCGGCCGTTAGTTTGGAAATGATGGCGGCAGAAAGAGAAATAGGAAAGTAGGGTTCCACGTATTTCAATGGTATTTATAGTATGTTTTATATTATTTAATTATTAAATTCAAAAAATAACTTGTTAAACCATCTGAACTCCAAACGAGACCCAACGACTGTTGCTCCTAGCCAAATACCCCCATTCCGAACACAATGGGATATGTCCCGTAAGCCCACTCCGTCGTTTCGATCATTTTCATTACAATTACAATATAAATTAATATAACATTCAAAATTGATTTTAACGTACACTTTAATTTACTGGGGCCACACACTGACTCCAAAAATTCCATAAAAATAAATATAACTATGTTTTGACGATACGGTCTTAACCAAATTAATGTCGTCGAATTTGGAGACTGTTTGAAAAACAGTCATTTTCTAGTCGATTAAATTCAAACTGAATTGACCAAACATGTTTAAATCCGCCACGCTCACATATTGATTCCAAAAATTATGAAAATTGGAATCAAGAAATAATTTGACATTCCCGATCCAACAAACTTGGGTTCGGCAAAAACAGAGGTCGTTTGCAAAATCGCTATTTTTAAAGGCTATATATTATATAAAATTCCATAGCGACTATTCTGAATTTTCAACTGGACATAACATTTTATTCCCGTTATGAAATCTGGATTTTTCACATTCGTTGGAAAGATATTTTCAGACAGATTCAAATATTTCCGGTTTCACTGAAATTCGGTTTATTTTAAATCCTGCACATTCTTCTGAAATTTGATTTTCAAACTACCGCGCCATTTCCAATTCCTTTTATAATTAAAATAAATAATTATATTCTAAATTCTATTTAAATAAATTTATACGTTCTAATTCTATACAAAATAAATTTCTAGTCATTGTTATTTAAAATAAATCATTTTAAATATTCAAAATTCATTAAAATTGCCAAAATAAAAAATTTTAGTTGGTTCCGATTTTCCGAGTTGTTACAGGTAGTTTGAAAATTAGATTCTTAATTTCAAATAAATATACATAATTCAATATAAATCAGAATTGGACGAAACAAGAAACTTTAGAATCTATTTAACATACCTTTCTAATTAATGTAAGAAATTGAGATTTCACTTTATAAATAGTAAGTTAAGTTTAGTTTAAAATTTAAAATAGTCGCTATAGTGTATATATATATATATATATATATATATAAGTAGCCCTTAAAAATAGCCATTTTGCAAACGACCTCCGTTTTCGACAAAACCACTTTTGTTAGATCTGGAATGTCAAATTATTGTTAGGTTTCAAATTTCATAATTTTTGGAATTAATACGTGAGTGTAGTGAATTTAAACGTGTTTAGTCAATTCAGTTTAAATTAAATCGATTAAAGAAGGCCATTTTTCAAACGACCTCTAAATTTGACAAAATTAGTTTTGTTAGGACCGTATCCTCAAAACATAGCTAGATTTAATTTTTTTGTAATTTTTGGAGTCAGTATGTGGCCCGAGCAAATTAAAATATAGGTTTAAATTTAATATTGACCATTATATTAATTTATATTTTAATTTTGATTAAAATTGATTGAAAAAGTTGAATTGGCTTATGAAACATTTCGCATTGTGTCCGGAATGGTGGGATTTGGCTAAGGGCGACAGTCGTTGAGTTCGGTTTGGAGTTCAGATCGATAAACGGATATTATTGGAATTAAATATAATATAATCTATAAATATCCCCCAAAATAGAAAACCCTAGTTCCATTCAAAATCGTTGCCAGTTTAATAAAATAATGGCTAAAATCACCGTATTTATGATCAGCGATTTGTCACAATCTGATCAACATTATCACAAATTCCCAAATGCTAGAGTGTTCAACTAGGTGATTTCTTCGAAATCAACGGTCATGATTTATTTCTGATGAGTCGTGTTCTCAAAGCAATCCAGGCTTTCCCGATAGGGGAAGTTTGGGTCATTTAATTTTGGTAACAGAGCTTTGGTTTACAAAGCTAGAGAACAAGACACATTAGAACCAAACGAACGAATTCATCAGAGATAGGATTAGTAACATCCTATGAGAATAACTCGTTAGAGATAGGGTTAGCAATAACCTAGAATGAGTTTGAAGAGTATTATTTATAAAAACAAATTTAATTTTGAAAATTATATCTTATTATACGTATTTGAGTATTTTATTTTGTATTGAATTTGGACTATCGGGTATATGAATATTTTGAATATACGCATAATTAACGTGTGTTCGAAGCCTATAATATACTAGATAAATATAGAATAACACTTTAGTCGGTCGTAGATGATTCTAATGATTGCTAGCTTCATCAATATTTATGTTCGAGTTTCAAAAGTGAGATATCTATATGATTCCAGTTGACTAGTGTGAGAACCAAAACTTAGTTAGAATTTATTGTTTGTGATTTGACATTGAAAATATGATTTTGATATATAAAAGCTATACAGTTGAAAAGCGATTCAAATAATTGATTGCTGGTTGTCATGGATTATTATTAAATTAACTAATTAATGATATTGGAATAATCAAACCAATAACAGAACGAAGGTAAATTAAGCCAAATCGAATCAAATTATTGAACTGAATTGAAAATTGATTGGAGTTGCATACATATACATATATATGTGTGAACAGGTCATAGCATGGAAGCTAAGAAGAGGAATAAAATTATATGCCCAACAAATAGGTACATGTTTACTATATTCATTGGGTTTGATGATTTTATGAGCCGACTGGCTTTTTCTTTTTCTGTTGGATTGATGTGGGCCCTGTGAGCCAAGTTGCTGTTTTACCGGTTAGTCCGTACAAAGGAGGTTATGGCGAAATTTTTCGAAAATTTAGGGTGTTAGCCAATTTTTTGAGAAATCAGAAAATTCTTAGAAACTGAAAAGTTGAAGAATGAAATACAGAATGAAATTTGAGTTGGTTAGCTAAACAACTTTCTGCTTTGTTCCTTTTCGAGGATGAAAAGATTTTAAGTTGGGGAGATTGTAACAACCCGGAATTTTTGAACCAATTTAATTTTTTTATTTTAGCTATTTTAATTGATTTTGAATATTTAAAATCATTTATTTTAAATAATAACAACTAAAAATTTATTTAAATCAACGTTAGAACATATAAATTTATTTTAATTAGAACTCGAAATGGCACGGTAGTTTGAAAATTCGATTTTTAATTTCAAATGAATATACATAATTCAGTATAAATCAGAATTGGAAGAAACAAGAAACGTTAGAGTCTATTTAACTATATCTTTCTATTAAATGTAAGAAATTGAGATTTCACTTTATAAATAGTAAGTTAATTCCGGTTTAAAATTTAACATAGTCGCTATAGATATATATATATATATATAGCCCTTAAAAATAACCATTTTTCAAACAACCTCCGTTTTCGACAAAACCATTTTGTTAGATCTGGAATGTCAAATCATTGTTAGGTTTTAAATTTCATAATTTTTGGAATTAATATGTGAGCATAGTAAATTTAAATGTGTTTGGTCAATTTAGTTTAAATTTAATCGACTAGAAAAAGGAAAATTTTCAAACGGCCTCCAAATATGACGAAATTAGTTTTTTAGGACCGTATCGTCAAAACATAGCTAGATTTATTTTTCTATAATTTTTGGAGTCAGTATGTGGCCCCGGTAAACTAAAAAGTAGGTTCAAATTCAGTATTGATCTACATATTAATTTATATTTTAATTTTAATGAAAACTAATTGAAATAGTCGAATTGGATAACGAAACATATCCCATTGTGTCCAGAATAGGGGTATTTGGCTAAGGACGATAGTCGTTGAGTTTGATTTGGAGTTCAGATCGATAAACGGATATTACTGGAATTAAATAGAATATAATATAATCTATAAATATCCCCTAAAATAGAAAACTCTAGTTCCATTCAAAGCTGCCACAAGTTAAATAAAATAACGGCCAAAATCGCCCCATTTCTGATCAGCGATTTCTCACAATCCCATCAGCATTATCACAAATTCCCAAATGCAATAGTGTTCACTTGGTGAGTTCTTCGAAATCAATGGTCGTGATTTATTTCTGATGAGTTGTGTTCTCAAAGCAATCCGGGCTTTCCCGATAGGGGAAGTTTGGTTCATTCCATATTTAATTCCACTAAATCGATTTGATTTAATATGTTTTCTTTTTATTCAACCAATCTTGAATTTATAGATATAATTGACATTTTTGTTCAATCTTATTACGCTAGTAATCTCCGTTTATCATTTAATATGTAGTACCGAAATATTTAATTGCAATCAATTTATTTGTCATAACTTAAATTTGATTAAGTCACATTTAATTCCATATTTGTTTTATTATTCATACATCGTTACATTTTGGTCCTATTTAATGCTTGTTTAAAATTTATTATGTCAATCTTCTACAGTTACAAGTTTATTCACCTTAACTACAGTAATTACGCGCAGTAGTAAAAATTCATTTCCAATTTATCATCAATGAATTAAATAGCAGCTGGTTTCACGTACTAGTAAATTAATCTATTGTAGCCTTTATTTTTAAAATTAGTTAAACATTCAATTTATTCCTTTAATTACTGTAACGACCCGGATTTTTGGTCGGTTAATTTTAAATATTTAATATCATTTAAATATTGTGTTGATAATATAAATGAATTTTTATATTATGTTATCGATTTAATAATCGATTTAGATTTAATATCGAATATATTGAATTATCGAAATACGAAATATAATTGAAATCAGAGCTAAAAACTGAATCAAAACAATCCAGATGACCGGTATAAACTCTATTTGAAGATATACGATAATAATAATAATTTATTATCGAGAAATTTATTTGTTTAAATTTAAGTTATATTATAACAATTTAATATGGGTATTCCATATATACATTTGAAATAAAATTCACTATTAGTTCATTGAGCTTAGAATAGTGGTACAATATTGAAAACATCAGTCGGTACGTCAAAATAGCGGTTCGTGATTTCAAATAATGGACCTCGGGATATTTGATTAATGGATAGACTCGAAATCAAATCGATATCTTTTAAAAAAGAAATAAAAATCTCTTTAAATCTAATCGAATAAAAAACAAGTCAAATCGTATTAAATATACGATCAAATCAAATAAATGAACGTCGCTTTCAGTGTACCTTAAGCTACCCTACCTAATTCCTTAAGGCCGAAGTCTTCCTCATCTATAAATCACGATCTCCCCTCTCCTTTACTTTTCAATCTTCGATTTCTTAGCAACAAAGAAAAAGGGAAGCTTCATAAATGAAAATGACCACTACCTAAATCTAAACTCTTCAAAGTCGTGTCTTTCATTTTTCAGTTCCTTAAAATCATACGCTTTCAGGAACAATGGCTGAATTCAGTTCCTCTCTCCATCTTCCAATGTTTTTTTTAAAATCAAACACATGATGAAATTAAACGATTTCAGGTTCGTTGTCTCCTTTTTCTCGAGAGCTGCATCTGGGTGGTCTCAGTATTACGTGCGATTCCTTTTCGTGAAGTTCGATATCTACATAACGAAGTAATCTAGGTCGTTGGGATTATCTCCTGTCATGGGTGGTGTCGAGATGGACAGAAGGAGATCAACGCGGTTATCATAAGCAAGTTCGAATACTGATTTTGGGTGCAATGCTGGACAATTGAGGAGTCCAATATGTTTCCTTTGGGAATTCGAACTGGGTAAAAAAAAGAGAGGCACGAAAAATCTAAAGCTCGAAAGTGAAACAACTACTTAGGGTATTGATTTGGTTGTGTGGTTTGGTTTCTAATGTCAGGAAAGTGGTGATTTGTTCTTAGGGATTGGGTTAACATGGATTATTTATGAAAGGGGAAGGAGAAGAGATGAAGTCAGAGCTTTGTACTGATGCTCAGTGGGTGTTTAATGAAGTGAGATTATGGTTTTCAGATTTCGCAGTTTGGAAATAACCATATTAAAGCTCAATAGCCTGAAGAGGTTGAAATGCCAAATGGAACATGGTTGTTGTGTTCAGGTTTTGGGCAAGGGATTCCCTGGTGCTTGTGCTTGTGTTTGTTGATAAAGAAGAAAGGAGATTGAAGAGAAAATGAATTAGGTAATTAAATTGGTTAATCATTTTTTTACTTAAATATATATCCTATAATGAAATATTATAAATTCATAAAAGGTTCAGAAAAGAATGTATACAATCACAAGTTACATTCAGTTTACGAAATACACGAGCTTGGATTGAATAGAAGTTTTTCTGAGTCGGCTGGGATTATGAAAATTCAAACTCTGGATTTGGCGAAATAAAAATCACGACGAGTAAATCTCACTCATATTTTATTTAGAATTATTTTATTCATTAAAATAATTGCTTGATGGTTGTTTGCATGCACTGAAATATTATTGAGGCTATTAAATATATATTAGTTATTTAGGATTGGTGTTTGTGGTTATTATATATATATATATATATATATATATATATATATATTGGTGATTGGATAGTTCCCGCAGTACTATTAGCGGATGCTCGCAGTATCATTAGCGGATTACCCTATGCGCCCCACGCTATGATAGTGGATGACCTTCTGTACCGCAATATCCTGCCTCGAAGCAGGATGGGTATTATTTACGTTGGCTAACGTCTATGGATGCAGGAAAAACAGGTTGGAGGAATCCAACTAGATTCCTCAAAATTTATTACTGTTTGTTTTCACATATATATTATCATATATGATGTGTTATAAAACCCGTGATTTGATAATTGAGTGTTTTTGTTTGGATATTTAAATATCACTGGGCTAAAATGTTGATATATAAAAATATCATGAAAAGGATATTTCATATTTTAATGGAAAAACTGTTTTTCTAAAAATAGAGCTTGAATTTTGAATGGGCTAAATATATTAACTTGTTTGAATATATAAAACAAGTAGTGAAATTATAAACGTTGTTTATAAATTACTAATACGAGATTTGAAATGAATTTATAAACACTATTTATAAATAACGTGGAAAAATTATCATTGGATAATTTGAATATTTAAATTCAAATGTGAATTTAAAAATAGAAATGGGGAAATTGTTTTAAAGAAATAAACGATGGAATTTATTCTGATATTAAGAATATAAATTGAACTAAAATAAGTCCATATGAATTTATGATTTAATTCGAATTTATTTAAATAGAAGTTAAATTGAATATGAAAATAAATTGGGTGTTATATATATAAGTTATTATAAATAGGAATTTCCAAAATAAGATTTTGGTTTTTAAACAGATTTCGAAATAGACTTGTTTAAATATAAATCAAGGAAATTTACAAAATGGTGTTTATAAATAAAATCAATTAATTATCAAGAGATAATTTGAATTTTTAAATTCAAATATGAATTTAAAAATAGAATTTGAAATCATTCGAATGGGAACAACGGTTTTTATTCCGCAATTCGGAATATCAAAGGGATGGAGTTTCAAATAGAAATTTGAAAAGGGAACTTGTTTAAATATATGAAATAAGGAAGTTGAATTTATAAATGGTGTTATAAATTTGGTGAAATAAATTATCATTTGGATAATTTAAACCATTTAAATCCAAATAGGAATTTAAAAGTAAATTGGGAAGTGTTTTGAAACAAAACAATTGATTATATTTCGGAATTCGGAATATAAGCTGAATTAAGAAGAATTCAACGAGTTTATAATTGAAATTCGATTATATCGAATTTTATAAATAATTTTTTTATAAAAGGAATTGCAATTAAATATAGAAGATCCAAGTATAAATAAATATATTACCGAGTAAGGAAAAATCGACAATTATAGATAATCGAAAATATTATGTTGAATTGGGAAACTGATTTGATATATATTAAAAATACATTAGAACGGGGTTAGAATTCATAGATAAACGAAGTTTAAACGTTCATATATATAAAAATATAATTAAAACGAACTCGCCGCAGCGTGGAAGTTCATGAATTGGCGTTTCGAACTTCAATTTAAGTCGGAATTCTTTGAAACAAGAATCATCGGGACCGGTTTGATAATAGTTTTCTAATGTAAGAGAAAAATCTGGATTTCATATTATATATTTTGAGTTATGTCAAAATTAAATTTTCAGAAAAACCGCACCATAACCGTTTAAAAACCATAACGGTTGATTTAAATAAGTTAAAGGATTTTAAGTAAATAAAATCCGAATTTCTATTTAGAAAAATCCAGATTTTAGTTATAAAATATAGCCGAACTCAAGTTGAGTAATGAAATGATTTTTGAAACAAAAATCAGATTTTGTTAATTATTGAATAGAATTAACTAATTTGAAGAATAATTAGTTATTGGTGTTTTGAATTGAAATTGAGCTTTGGATAAGTAAATTGGGTTTGTAAATTTATATTCAAAATCGAATAGGCAACTTGAATCGAAAATGGAATTCAATTTGTTTATAAGCAAGTTGATATTATATTTGAATGTATTATGTTCAAACAAAGAAGTGAAATAGGCAAAATAACTAATTAGAAAATAAATTAGCGAATTGGGTTAAGACAAATGAATTGAGTTGAAACCAAATGAGAACATTTGGATATGTGTTAGACAGGTATGGAATGAAGTATATAAAGATTGTAATTTGCGTGCCCGACAAAAAGGTACACGTTTAAATTTCATATGAGGTTTTATGCGCCGAATCGGTAAGCCACTTGGCTTTTTGATTTTCTTTTTGAATGGAAAGGGCCTAGAGAGGCGAGTTAAGGTTTGAACTATCGACCGGTACGAAGGAGGTTATGGTGAAATTTTCCGGAAATTTAAGGAGTTAGAATATTTTTAAGAAAATTTGATAGTTAGAAATCAATGTATCGATATATATAGAATTCGATAAGGAAATGAACTTGAAATTTGAATATTATAAACAAAAAGGAAATCTATAATTAAATCCGATAAAATTAGAAAGAGAAACGTATGCGGGTTTAAAAATGAATAATTGGTTTTATGATGTTGATTATTCGAGGTAAGTGGTCTTGTCCATTTTGAAGTTAAGGATGTTTTCAGTCATGGTCTGAGAGGTAATTATACCCTAACTTGATTGATTTCATTACTAACTGACAAACAACAAGATCTAGTCTCGAAGAGAAATGTTTGAATAAGAGTTAGTTGAATGCAGTGTTTTGAGTTGTTGTAATGATGGTTTACACAACATTTGTTTTAACCCAAGTAAGTGGAAATTTAGAAATATAATAATAAATATTTCCTGAGTACAGAAATAGATGAATGGTCATAGAAGAGATAAGTAAATGGGAACGTTTTCCAATTATATATAGAATATATTTTCTAAGTATAGAAGATAAAGAAGACGATATATGGAAATGTTTTTCCAAATAGCGTAAGAGGCCAAGATGATTATTGAAAATATTTGGTTAACAAATATTGATAATGAAATGGAGAAATGATTTAATTAATGATATATTAATTAAGGGGTCCAGTAATTGTTTGATGTTTGGAATGGATGTTTGTTTTTCTTCAATAGTTAAATAACCGACTATCGAAGTATTTGCCAATATCGTTGTCAATATGGAGAGACCGGTTGGATTATTATCCGTGAACCACTCTCTATGGGCAGTAACATTGCAAATTAGATTACATGAAGATAATCGAAGATGGAGTAAAGTGCAAGGACTTTTTCTATTAATGGAAATTGTGCCTTCGGTTTCATTCAGTCCCAGAACGAACGTGTATGGATGAGTGTCTGACAGAGTATTTCCAGTAATCACATATGTTGGTCTGTATAGATATATATAGTAGAAGAGAATTTATTCTCTTAGCATAATATCCAGAATATATTTATGCAAATCAATTAGTGATTAACGGATCTAACAATGTGGCATTCAAAGTGATTGTGCTATCAAGGAATGATAAGTAATCGTAGCCTCAGGCCTCAACAACCGGGGAAAAAAAAATCGAATAGGTAGCAAGGCTATGTGGGTCACTCCCATTAGGGTGTATAATCACCTATCTAGAGAAATTCCCTTTACTTCTTTAATCTATCGATGTTGTCCCTTTTCGGGAAACGGTTGCTGATCCCAACCGTTGGTGATATACCTTCGATACACTCAAGCGAAATGAGTGGTCGGTCATGTGTGGGCCGGGTTGCAAGATGTTCTTGTTGAACCCAGTGTATTCCCCTCTAGAGATACACTATCGGAAGGTGGTTCCATACCTTGTCATAGTCGAAATCCAATCTCCAATAAGCGCTCTGCGGTTTTTGATTTTATATTATATATGGAGCGTGAGATGCAAGCGTTCCGTTAGATTGTTATTTATTTGATTTAGATACTATTATAATATCAATGGATTTTCGTATCAAAGTGTTTGGGTTATAGTAAGGTAAAAACCATCCGTGTTTATGTGTGGATCGGTCTTACGATTATCATTTCTTTCGAAAGGATTTTTAAAGTTAAACAAATGATTGGAGTTTACTCAGACCAGTCCCACGACTGACCGAGAGTTTATTTTGTTTTTGTTTTCCCTAAACTCTTGGGTGCCCAAATTTGTACGGGCAGTCATGTAGTCAGGATTTTTCAGATTCATTGGAAGAGCTGAAAGCAGGAGGCTTCACTAGTTAGCTATAGACATCATATTTCCGTTGTGTACTATGTTGTATCTGGAAACAAGTGTTTATAACTGTTCCAGGAATAATTGTTGTGCTCTGATAATGGTATGTATATACAGTTACTGATTTGTACTTCAAAAGTTATATTATTTAATATATTTTATTCGTTCCGCTGTGAGATTTGTGTTCTTCGTTTTTCTTCTATTCTAACTTTTCTTTCTTTCTATTCCTCATCCTCTAACTTCTTTCTACTAATGATTCGTATTTCTGTGCAATTTGGGTTGGGCGTGTAGTGTTATTAGTCAACTCAGATAATACGGATTTGCGGGCCATTACAATTACCATTCTTATTTTTCATTAATTACGCCATTCAATTATCTTATTGTAACTTGTTTCCACTTTATTTTGATACACTAATATTGGGTTTTGCAATTTATGACTTGTTACAACTTCTAATTAAGTATTATATGAATATTGTTGTAAACAAACAAATAAATGGATTCACGTACAAGTTAATTAATCTAACTTAATAAATTTCAATTGACCACATAAAATCCTACCATTTATTTACAATATTTAGTAGAATTAGCTTTATTTCAAATAAATAACCAAATCATGACTATCGTTATAATAAATGTACATAATTGCGTTTACAACTAGTTGAAATTTCATTACATAATCAAATGGATCTATATTATTTACGTATTCCATAAATTAGAATTATAAATATGTAATAGAATCTCAAAATTTGTTAATTCAACATTACTTCAAATTTCTATATAATTAAATTATTAAATATGGGTCACTTTCATATATAGCCACTGGAATTCATTGTATAACAAGTCAATTTTAGTTCAAACTTTATCAATACGACATAAATCATAAATTTTAATATTTAAAATAATTTTGTTCAAAAACATATTAAATTGAGTAAATTAAATTATCACAAAATCTTGGGATGTTGCAACCTGCATCATTACTTCCGAGTTGTCCCGCTCGGGTGGAATTATCCAATTCCCATCATAGTTAGCGTTGCTAAAAATTCCTCTCACAACCAAAAGCCAATCAGCAAGGAAACATTTAAATACATAAAAGTATAAAATGTAAATTGGAAGAATACCGAAGATTGGAAAGTCGATTAATGGAATTTGAAACCGTAAATTAATCCATCGCCTTTGTCCCAAACATCGCCTCCTCTTCAACGACCCATGGCTTTCGGAAACCCTGTCATAGGTTAATTTATTTGATGGTTTAGGATTTTTTTCCATTTTGAAGTTGGATCCGAATAACATACGGACTGTAGTTTAAAGAGAAAACGTAAGAATTGGAGTTTCAAAAGAAGCGGTTGAGTAAATGATGGGTTTTCCAGTGAAGAAGAAAAGTGAAATGGGCAGAACGACGGAAAAAAGGAAGTGGCGAGAGATGGTATTGACTTAAACGACACATATGACCTTGAACCGCCGAAATTCATGCGATCAGGACATGGCATGGATATGAGAAAAGGCATGTATGCCCTCTAACCATTTTTTGGTTCATTGTTTTGTAAGTGCATGAAGGGGTTGATTAGGAAATTCAAAAAAGCTTCACCAAAGCAAAGTATTTGTATTATCAGTAAAGATTAAGTAGAATAAGAGAGTTTCTTACTATAAAAAATTTGGAGTCAGAAGCTATTTTTATCATAAAGAAACAACGTCAAACATTTTGCCCAAAAACAGGCTGAAAATCTGAGTTTCAGAACTTTTTATAGCATTCTGAAACACTATCTTTTCTCTGAATTAGTTATGAAGCTTAATAAGCTACCCAGAAATTTTCATAGTGTCCCAGAAAAGCTGTAGTAAGCTATTTTTAGTCTAAAATCAGTATAAACTACCCAGGGCTTGTCATAACACTTCTGGAAGGGCTGTCTTTTCTATGAATTTACTACTAATTATTTTAAATTGAACAGAACTTTTCATAGCATGACAAAAATGCTGTTTTGGATGTTTTTAATATAAAATCATGGTAAAGTATTCCAAATCCTCTCAAATTTGGACTTGATTTTCCTTATAATATCATAAACAAACTGATAAAATCGAGGGTGTTAAATCAAAGTAAAAGAGAGTCAAAACGTGTCAAAATTGAGAACAAGGAAGGTTATCAAATTTCGATGATTTAAGGAAAATAATTGATTAATTTGGAATGATGATAAGTACTATATAATGTTCTACGAGATTTTTGCATGAAGATGGCAAGGAGTACCGTGAGTATATTTATCATTCAAACCATTATTATTTCATAAGCTTATATTTCAATTTAAAGATGCCTATGACTTCAACATACTATATTGACTTCAATCTTTGCTTCAGTAAGTAAAGAACATATATGACTAATGACTGAGGGCATTGATGACTCAGCATGACTAGCATAAGGTCCTTAAAACAAGAACATAAGGATTAGTAGGGGACTGGGACAGACATAGACTACCTATGGTTTGATAGCCATAATTGCATTATAAAAATGCATTCCTTTGATTAATGTCTTATGTGAATATTATTTTCAAGTATTCTATTTTCGATGATTAGTTTGAAGTTATAATCTATTTTATCGCAAGGGAGTTTTTGGTATATAAAAGAGAAGATCTTTCGAAAGGAAATTTTACAAGAAATATTTAGATACTTTTCAAAACGAGTATTTGTAGAGTGTTTCTACTTGATATAATTTTTTTTTTTTGGAAGTAAATATTGATTTTAAATGTTTTTTAAAAGAAGGACTACGTCGGGTTAATCCTGTATCTACTTGTTTACCCAATTAGATAAAGGCATGTAGGCAGTCACAAGTGGTAGTGATGCAACTGCTTTATTGATAAAAAATATTTTCGGTTGTTATTACATTTTGTGTTGGTGCATCTTTCATGTTTTTCATTTAAGCTATACTGACCTTTTATCAAGTGTGCAGGAATGAATATCAATGTCCCTCTCATCAGAGTTGCATAATGATAAATGTATCGTAATTGTGTTTGAATTTGTATTTAAGAACAAATATGTAATCAGATAAGTGGCATTTATCAAAATTTTATCCAGAAAATTTAGTGATATTGTATATAATTATAAAATATGATGGTAGCTGTCATTGTTTTTTTGAATGGAAGGATTTTCGGTAATTTTAAATGGTCTGGAATTCCGGGGCGTCACATTTAATCCTTAAAATGATAAATAATTATTAATTAACCTTAAAAGAAAAATTAAATAATAATTATTACTTAAATAAATAATTAAAAACCTAAATTATTCTTTATTTAATAATTAACTAAACACCTAAACCTGAATTAATAATTAACTTAAAGTAACTAATAACAATTAATTATTTAAACCCTTGTTAAATAATTAATTAACTTAAGTAATCTTAATTAAGTAACAAATCATACTTAATCTTTATTTTAAATTCATTATATAATAATAAACTTTCATTAGTTATTTAAATTATAATCAAACTTACTTGATAAAAATTTAGGTACAAATTACTCTATTACTTGATAATTAAATACAGATTACTATATTAAATTGATTAAATAATCATTAAATAAAAAATTAAATAATAATTTCTTTTTTACACTTTGAATGAGTCATGAAATCATTTTTCAAAACATACTCAAGTTGAAAATAAACCTAATTTCTAAAAATAGTTTGTTTTCACGAGCTGCACTTATAGAGATTGTCGTTATAAAACCCTTAGTTTCAAATCTTAGCTTTTAAATTTTCCTTTAAAACTTACTAAAGAAATCTTAAAAACTTTTCAATACATAAAGTAAATGTTTATAAAATGAAACAAAGTTTGAAACTTTAAATGATTTTAGGTTTCAAAAACATAAACATGTTTCAACCAAGGATTTCAAGACATAAATGACATAAATTTTCTAACTTTAAAGCATATAACACAAACATGGTGTTCATAACATATATAACCAAATCAAGACCACAATTGTAACAACCAGGAAAATCAGAACCAATTTAAAATTTTTATTTTGTAAATTTATTGAATTTTAGATATTTAAAATGATTTATTTTAAATAATAACGTCGAGAAATTTATTTTGAATAGAATTAGAATGTATATATTTATTTGAATCAACGTTAGAATATAAATATTTATTTTAATTATAAAAGGAATCGAAAACGGCACGGTAGTTTGAAAATTCGATTCCAAATTTCAAATGAATGTACATGATTCAAAATAAACCGGATTTTAGCGAAACCACAAATATTTGAATCTATTTGAAGATATCGTTCCAGCGAATCCGAAAAATTGAAATTTCATAGCGGGGATAAAAAGTTATGCCCAGTTAAAAATTCAAAATAGTCGCTATGGAAAATATAGTCCTTAAAAATGGAAATTTTGCAAACGACCTCCGTTTTCGACGAAACCACTTTTGTTGGATCCAGGATGTCAGTTTATTTCTAGATTCCAAAATTCATAATTTTCTGAATCAATATGTGAGCGTGGCGAAGGAAAACGAGTTTTGACAAATTCAGTCAATTTGGAGCGACCAGAAAATGGACATTTTTCAAATGGTCTCCAAATTTGATGAAATTAATTTTGTTAGGACCGTATCATTAATACGAAGCTAGAAATAATTTTTCTGCAATTTTTGGGGTCCGTATGTGATCCATGTAAATTGAAATGTACGTTTAAAATTCAATATAATTATTTAAATGTTAATTTAAATGAAAACTGATCGAAACAGCCAAACTGACTCACGATACATATCCCATTGTTTTTGGAATGGGGGTAATTGGCTGGGGGAGACAGTCATTGGGTCCGATTCTGAGATCGAACCAAAAAGTTACTTTTAGGAAATATATTAAATAAAATATGTATTATATTATATAAAGTCAACTCTATTCTCTCCTTCCCTTTTTCAGTTCAAACCAGATCGAGATTTAGAAAAAATTTAAAAAAAGGGAAAAGGGGGCAGATGCCATCACGCCCCACCTCTAGGGGGAGCACCGCCGTCGCGCCCCCAGCGAAGCTCCGCTCCCTCCCCATATGCGCACCACCCCTTTTGTTAGCCCCCCTCCCAGAAGACCCGTTGCGCCTTTAACCTCGACCGCGCCACCAAATTTCCAGCCCCCTTGTAACGACCCGAAATCCCCCTTATGGGACATCACGCATTGTACTGAGGACAAGATGAATCAGAACACAAACAGAAGAACATTTCATTGTTTATTACAACAATTTCATCAGAATACAAGAATATATAGAGTATGAATAAAGATTACACATTCAATAAATATCAGAGATTTACATATTACAATGCAGCGGAAAAATAATACAGAACACAACTGAAAAGAATATACGGATACAGAGCTTTCCGGATATCATTCCAGCTGTAAACCAGGATCCTGTGAATATAAATCTGCAAAACCAAAACTACTAGCTGCCTGTGTCGAAAATAAGGGCACCCAGAGTTTAGGTTAAAACAATAAACTCCAGGTCAGTCATGTGACTGGTGTGAGAACTAAAACAGTTATTAATCTTTATTTTAAAGTTAGGTAAATCAAGGGATCACGCCGTATAACACGGAACGGGTTTCCTCCCAAGAGTACCAGCGCATAAAACAACAGCGCAATGCTAAATAAAGAACAATTAAGCTATTATAAGACCCAGGTCCCATCACATAATGCAACACAAGCCGGAGGATAGGGTTTTAACTTATAATAGCCAAAGCATGCTTGATACGTTTTAAAACAGATTATTTTGATAGTACTATAGGTGTATAGTGTCAAAACAATTTCAATCATAAGTATCAATCATAGACGACATGAATGCCCCGTACCACTATGCCGCCAAATATAGGTTCTACAATCAAAACTACAAAGTCACGTATTGGAAGTTGGATTTCCATCAGTGAACCAAGGAAAAAGATAGTCCTCACCGATTCGAGAGCCTCTAGTCCGCCCCTCAGGAATAGAACGCATCGTCCCTTGGATCGTCAGGGACGGTCCACCGATGTGGATTAAAATGCCTGAACACTGCGTTTCCCCGCCCTTTGGGGCATAAATTAGCCAAATGACTCCAACGGCTCCACACAGTCACCGATATAGCCGAGGTGCCTCGCAACCCAACAACCACATAAGTCAAACCCGTCAGGGCATGTCAAACCACTGACGCCACTTCTAACTAGAAGGAAACGCATGTCCTCCCTGATGTCCTCTCCCGTTTCGGGCTCACAACCGGGGTGTGAGGGTCGCGAATCAACGCTACACAAAGCTGTGCCACACAGGCTGTGCTTCGATCATCAACCAGAAGACTTTGCTTTTCAACATAAGTCTTGATCATTTGCATCTTAGCATGCCACACAGGCAGACCACTCCATGCAACCGATATCCATCGATCACACAGAATGATATCCAATGTCAGACACACAGTCCATTTACAAGTCCGTTCTAGGTCTGAACGAAACCATAGGCACCTTGTACCTCGCATATCCATCGATCTCCAAGTACGTCTGGACGATCACCAACTGATTCCCTCCTCTTGGGTGTACAACACAATCAATATCATTAGTAATCACCCAAACGATGTGAAGACCTCCTGTCTTCAAGCACCGTCTTCACCTTTGACTTATCGTCGTATCAGTTATTCAGAATGGGATAAACCCGGTCTTTCCGAACAACTCGCGTATATAATAAACAAGTGTTACACAAGAACAACATACGCCTTATTCCAATTCATCAGTCACTAACCGCAAATTAGTAAGAGAACAATTTCCCAAATATTAACCCCGAAGGCCGAAACCAACATTAGATCAATACCCAGGAAACCCTTCATCTTAACTAATCTTCAGTTAGTTGTTAAATTTCACATTCTTAGGGAGAGGTTCCAATTAATTTTTTCAAAGATAAATTCCTCAAATTTATTCTTTAATCTTCTTTTGAATATCAATTCAAACCAAATTATGGTTTACCCAAACTAGTCGGGATTAATGAACCTTACCGAAGTAATCAATAGTTAAATTACCCAACCCCAAACCTATTCATCCCATGAAGTAAAACAGGTAATACTTCATACCTAACACCACGTTGTTATCGGTAAATTCAATTACCATATCACGTTCAAATCTAATTAAAGATTTAACTATATCCTAGAGCAAAACTAGTGATACTCCATTCTCGATCATTTCAATCTAACTAAAGATTCAAAAAACTCCACTTGGTTTTAATCTTCCCAAAGTCAATATTAATGATTGTTTAACTTGGGAAATCATATCCTTTCTTTAACTGGGTTAAAGAACCAATGTCATTTAAAACACGATTCACGATAAACCCAAAATCACATTCTATTCCATCAGCCTTTAACCATAAATTAGCAAGTGAACAATTCCCTAAGTAATAACCCCGAAGGCCGAAATCAACATCAAATCAATACCCAAGAAACCATTCCACTTAACTAATCTTCAGTTAGTTTCTAATTTTCTTAACTCCGTTAGGTCTAAGAACAGTGTTAATGAAGACACCATTCACGACAAACCCAAATACCATTTGATATTAAATACAAGGCTCTGAATAGAAAATATATCAACTTATATTCAATATCAAATTCTACGACCAACAAATATCGTATTGGAAATAACGATATAAATATATCTTTTAAATTTCCATAACAATATCTGTATAATCACGAAATCCAACATCGAAATATTCCAAAGACAATTTCAATTCAAATCCATTCCTGTTCAGTTATTGGAATTTCTGGTTACTTTTAAAACCCTTTCAAATCCACTTTATTTATTTTAAAATAAAAATAAATGGGATTATAATTCTAGTTAAAAACTAGTTCATTTCGATAAAAATCTATTTTTATCTTTTCAAATTTGGAATTTTCATCCCAATTCTTCCCAAATCATTTCTTATGATTTTACACAAATTATTACTATTTTTAATAATTTTATCAAGGCCCGTACAGTCGATTTCCATCAACGGCCATCGAACCGCACTTACAGCAACCTTTTCCAAATTTGATTTGGACATAATTCCAATCCAACCATTAGATTTCAAAGCTCTAATATTTGTTAGAAAGCTCTTTTCGATACGAACCCAACGATTCCGGTTTTAGGAGAATCCGACGGTCGGATCTCCCATAATATCCATTCGAAGTCAATGGCCGAAATTCGCAAACTACCGCAGCGCAGCGCGTTCTGTTCAGGCCATTATATATAATATATATATTATATATTTCGTCGATTTCCTTTAAAATGTATTTTATAAATCGTTTTAAATTTGTTTTCAAAACGATTTCAATTTCATATTCAATTTCGAATCAAAATTGAATATTCCACATCATCGATATACAAATGATAATATTTTCAAAATATTATATTTTGAAATCACTTCTTTTTCTACAATCATTATAAAAACGATTATAATCGATATAAATATCGTTCGCGTCAAATTGGCGCATATCTAACCAACACGGCTTTGTATATTTCAATAACTTCGTTATTCTATTCAACAAATGAATATTTTCTTCAACACATGAATATATATTTTTATTCAACACATGAGTATATATTTTTATTCAACACATGAATTTATATTTTTATTCAACACATGAATATTCTTTTTTTTATATTCAACACATGAATATTTTCTTTCTATTCAACACATGAATTTTCTTTTATAATATTCCTTATTTTCCAAATTGGAATGAGGCACAATCAATTACCATATAACGTTAATTATATGGATTCCCTACAACACATGTATACAATAGCAACGATAAATCATCAACCATCATCCAGAGTGCACCACACAAATGCATAAGCATTAAATATAAATAATTAACGCTTACCTAGTTCTGTTAATCCATCGATTGACATACAACTAAACAATCGGGATTAGTGTACGTCAAATCTCATCCCAATACCAGTTTGGGGTTTCAAATCAACAAACACGGATTTTATTTATGCAGTTGGGCGATGTGTAAAATTTATCGTCCCAATCAATATCAATCAAATCAGTGTATATAAACAAATCGTCCGATTTGTTTATAAATATTTATTTTATATACACGTTAAAAATTATATTTAGAACTATAAAATATTTATTCAATCCATATCACACAATCAATTTCCACAACACATTAATCAAACAAACAAGCCATCCATGGTCTGTGGATGTAACAAGCCGGAAAATAAGAGCCAATTTAAAATTTTTAAATTGGTTATTTTCAAAGAATTTAAACAATTGAAATTGCATATTTCAATAAAATAATGAATTGGAGATAGCGTGGTAGTTTGAAAATTTGAATTCAAACTTTGATTGACTGAACCGGGTAGAAATTTTAACGGATTTTAGTGAAACCAAAAATATTTAAATCTGTTTATGAATACCTTTCTAACGAATCTGGAAAATCAAAGTTTCATAGCGGGAATCAAAAGTTATGGCCAAATGAATTTTCGGAAAGATCGCTATATAGAATATATAGCCCTTGAAAATAGACATTTTGCAAACGACCTCGGAATTCAACGAGACCACTTTTGTTGGATCCGGGATGTCAAACTATTGCTAGGTTTCAAATTTCATAATTTTTGAAGCTAGTATATGAGCGTGGCCAAAGAAAATGTGATTTGTCAATTTCTGTTAAATTGGGTCGACCAGAAAATGGCCATTTTTCAAACGATCTCAAAATTCGACGAAACTAGTTTTGTTGGGACCGTATCATCAAAACAAGCTAGATTTATTTTTCTGGAATTTTTCGAATCAGTTTGTGGCCCTGGCAAATTGAAATGTACGTTTAAATTAAATATTTAATGTTTTATACTTTAATTTGAAAAATAACTGACTGTAACAGTCGAATTGGCCTACGAAACATATCCCATTGTGTCCGGGATGGAGGTATTTAGATGGGGGCGACAGTCGTTAGGTTGAAATTGGTGTTCGTTTAGACAAGGAGATATTTTTGAATTTAAAATAAATTAAAAATAAAATATATTAGCCAATCCCTCTCTTTCTCTCTCTCATTTCAGTTTAACCGGTCAAACCCGATAACCCCCCCCCCCCCCCTCCACGAACGAAGGAAGCTGCTCCGATCTTCCCTCCCATTTTCCGATCGATCCAAGAAGAATTAGCCCCACCTCTAGTTGGGTTTTTTGTTCATCTCACTCCCATCTTTAAATCCATACCAAGAAAGCCCGCTATCGTTCAGTATTGGAGGAGAATCGACAGCCTGAAGTCACCGCCTGAAAGCCGCTGCCACCGCCGTGTCTGGCCACCGAGCTCGCCATCTCCGCCACCGATCTGAGCGCCCCTCTTCCCTCTACAACGTGGTGCCTTCTGATTTTGGTATTGCTACGCGGATCAAAGAATAATTTCAACCCTAGTTTCGAAGGTTTACTGAGGTGAACGACTTTAATTTTTCTGAATTGAAAATAACACTTTTAAGTGTTACAAACTTTAAAAAATCATATCTTTATCGTGTGTTGACGAAATTCGATGAAATAGGAAACATCGTGACCGCAAGGAGGCTCTCTAATATCTAGAAGAGACCGCGGATTTTTTTGGGCTATCTACAATTTTTAGCACCTCGAAAACCAATGTGAGAAATCAAATGTAATGACCTGAAAATCCGGACCAATTTGAGCTGACCAAATAACACAAGTCCAACCCCAAATTGCACTGGAAATTCAAGAAATTAATAGAAAGAAGATAGATGGTGAGAATAGATAAGATAGAAACTTATAGAATAGAAGAAGAAGAAGAACATCATCATCAGAGTAAACACGAAACTCACAGCGGAACGAATAAAATATAACATAACTTTTAAAATAAAACAATTATGTATACAATAGCACTTATCAGAGTACAACACTTACAACAAAAGTGGAAATAATAATGGATATAGAATCATGAAGCCTCCTGCTCCAAGCTCCCCAAGTGTATCTGTAAATCCCGACTACTTGACTGCCCGTACAAATTTAGGCACCCAAGAGTTTAGGGAAACAAAAGAAAATAAACTCCGGGTCAGTCATGGGACTGGTATGAGTAAAAGAGTTTAAAACGGTCTGAACAAGTAAACGATATCTCATAAGACCACGCTGTAAAACGGAACGGGTTTTTCCCTTATGAGAATCCAAAATATCTTTATATCAAAAACCTTTTGACATTATAATAATGTCTATCAGCCACAATATATTAATCATCTAGCAGAAACGCTTTCATCTCACGTTCTACATATATAGTATACAATCGAAACCGCAAGCACGTATTGGGTAATGGATTTCCAACTATGACAAGGTATGGAACCACCTTCCGATCAGTGTACTCTAGGAACGATACACTGGAGTTCAACAAGAACATCTTGCAACTCAGCCACACATGACCGACCACTCATTTTGCTTGAGTGTATCGAATGTACATCACCAACGGTTGGGATCAACAACCGTTCCCGTATATATATATATGGGACAACATTGATAGATTAAAGAAGAAAATGAATATTCTCTAGATAGGTGATTATACACCCTACTTCGGTGCGACCGACTTAGCCATGCTGCCTGCCCTATTTCTGTCATTTACCGGATGTGAGGCTAGAAGCTACGCTTATCTTTTTCACATACCACATCTTCATTCACTTAGAATGTCACATCGTCATACCCTCTAAATCACAAATTGATTTTGCCAAAAATACCACGGGTATAAGCTAAGAGAAACGAATTCCTCCGCCACCAACGTAAATACGTTTGAAACGATCAACTTACGTGATCTACCAGATATACTCTGTCAGACCCTCGTCCATACAAGTTGTCCTGGGACTGGACAAACCGAAGGCACTATTCAGTATATCCATCTTAGTCACTGTTATCTAAGACTTATACAACAGCCCTTGCACTTTACTCCGTCTTCAATTATCTTTGGCATATGCGATTCGCAACGCTTATGCCAATACAGAGTGGTTCTTTGGATAATAATCCAACCGGTCTCTTCATATTAACACCGTTAAAATGGTCAAAACTTTGATAGTCTGTGAGTTAACTATCAAAGAAAAACAAGTGTGCAAACAACGATACTATTTCCAGATGGAAATTATATCGATCAATCATCCAACATATATATATATTTCCTCATTTTCTATGTTTAGAACATATACGTTATTAACACTGGAAAACATTTCCCTGGCTTAATTATGTATCACTATTCTTCCACATCTATCAGACTCTAACTATAAACTAATAAGAGAATAACTTCCTAAGTATAAACCGCGAAGGCCGAAACCAACATCAGATCGATACTTAGAAAACCATTCAAATTATTAATCTCTAGTCAGTTTCTAATTTTTGTTTAACTCCTTATCTTTACTCTATTTGATTAACTCTAACTGATTAACTCTGATTAATTAACTCTATTTCATTTTAAAATATCGTATCTATTTTCTAAATAAATATTTCCTTTATAATTCTATTTATTTAACAAATAAATATCTCTTTTATTCTACTTATTCTAACAAATAAATATTCCTTTTAACTTTATTTATACCCTAGATAATAAAATTTTTACCTTTATTTATTTCCTACATAAACAAATCCTTTTATATCTATTTGTAAATGGTTTACAAATATCCCTCTTTCTATTTGTTTTGACAATATTTTCCTTTATATATATTGTTTTACAAATATTTTACCTTATATTTGATTTCGCAAATATATCTCCTCTATATTTGTTTTATAAATAAATCCCTTTATATTTGTTTAACAAATAAAATTCCTTTTATTCCAAATCCTTTTTCTTTTATAATATAAAATCCATTGATTTTATATAAATAAATTATTTTCGAGATATACTTTGAAAATCCCTTTCCCACATTCTGATATTTCTTGTGGTATTTAACACACCATATAACAATGATAAATATCGTCCAAACACACATAATCAACGTCAGATTATACATCACATTATATATCGCAATATATATATATATATATATATATATATCACCGTAAAATAAATATTGAGGAATCCAGTTGGATTCCTCCAACCTGTTTCCATGCATCACAAATGTTAAACAATATAGATAACATCATTTTCAGTTCCATATGATATATTCTGTTAAACAGAATCAATATTGAAATTCAACTAACTGACTAGCAGTTCAATCAAACAATCAACACACGGTAAATCAGACAATTTCTAACAGTTCTAAAAATACAACATGAAATTATAAACTGTTTAGAGTTGGTGAGATTTACTCACATTGGACGATCATCGTTAATAACGATAACCATCGCTCGATTCAGATGGACAATTTATTTTGCTATAAATTGTAACGAGCTCTAATGGATTTGCCGTCAGTTCCATCATGTAGTGCCTGCCCGTACGATCTCAACGCAACTGACGGTTCTCGATTTCGATTCCGTATGGGCTAGATATCGCGTACACAAGTTAATACATTATCGTTTGAATTAATATAAATTTCTATTTAAATTTAAAAGAATTGGGCTTTACCCAATACTTCTTTGCCGGCCCAACACCGCATTACCAACTTCTGGCCTCTCTTCTTCTTTCGCAACACACCAGATCTCGTCCTCCTTGCTTCAGCAGATCCACGCAACTTGTTTTCTCCATTTTTCCTTTCTTAATAAACATTTTGCTCCTTGTCTTCCACAATACACGGCTCTACATCATGTCGTAAGTTTTTAAATCCATCACTCTTTGAAAAACAATACCCTTCCCAACAGTATCATCTCCTCTTCTATCCTCCTTTTTAAATGTGTGACCTGCTCATTCACACCTTTCCATGTCACCCCAACATTTCGATCTCCCAGTAAAACCCACAACCGAGCTCACCCTATCCCTTCACATCCAGACTTCCAACAGCATGTCCCCCCCCCCACCTTCATGCAAACACAAAGACTTCCGCAACCAGACTTCCGCAATCTCTGACCGACCCAACACCGGTGCCAACTCCACTTCTTGCCCAGTTTACTTCAGATTTACATAAGCTGCCTCAAACAGCCTCGCACTGTTCATTTTATTATATATCCATATTTGCTTTTAGTTTTCGAATGGACATTAGACTTCATTTGGTTTTCTCTTGTTCACTGCGTTTTATATGGGAGAGATTGAAGATGTATGTTGCTTGCGTTTGAAGATGTGTTTAGTTTGTAGCCAAGTAAATTTTGCAGTGAAGGAATGGGTAAGTAGGGTACACGGTATAGGTCTGCTGAGGATGGTGACACCTCTACTTTGATGGAACAACGAACAAGCGTGTAGAAACAGTACACTCAGATGTTAAGGAAACCATATAACGTTTTAAATAATTTAACATATATCAATTATAACATTTTGGCGACCCTTCTACATGAAATTCTGTTCCCATCCGGACGGCCAACGACAGAAGTAAATATACTGTTGTGATGAGCTTGGTGTCACGATCCCAAAAATATAAAAATATCGGTAGATTAACTCATATTTTGAAACCCCAAAATCGTTGATTAAGGGTGCAAAATACTCCAAATAAAAAGTTGCTTGTTTAATTAATTAAAAATTACAGTAAAATTCTAAAAATTAAATTATCACTACGTCTCAAAAGAACCTTGTCTAAATTCGAAACCGGTATCTACTTATATCGAATAAACTGTTACGGTCGATAAACGATTCTATAGCGACTATTTTAAAATTTATTTGGACATATCACGAAATCTACCCGACGAAATCCAGATTTTTCTCTTCCACTAGAAAGATATATTTTACCAGCTCGACACGTTTCTTGTTTCACCGAAATCCGGCTTAAAACGAATCCTGTATATTCAGTTGAAGTTCATATTGCCAATTTACGAACTGCAGCGCCATTTCGAGCTCTATGTTAATTATATTAAAATTCTACGTTTGAACTGTCGTTTATATAATATATTCGTTATTCAAATTCAATTCCAAGCTGAATTAAATATCACAGATGATCCAGTTCACATTATATCGCCATTTCAGCCAATTCTGATTATTTCAGAATTAAATATATTATTTAATTTATTACTTTAATTAAATATTCACCATTATTTAATACCACGACCATTAAATCCTTTTAATCACCTTTTATTTAATTAAATAAATTAATTATAATACCTTTGGCAATGCGGGTCATTACAATCTTTCCCACTTAAAATAATTTCGTCCTCGAAATTGCTAAAAGATAGAGGACGACCCTATCTATTGGAATTCCTAAGATTTGTTTACCCCTTATTTCTGATTTCAACTGAACCAATTAATATCGACTAAAATATTTATTCATTCCGACTAACTAAAATTTTCAAAAATTCTGAAAATTTTCTAACACTTTAAATTTTCGGAAAATTTCGCCATAACCTCCTTTGTACAGCCCTATCGGTAAAACTCCAACTCGCCTCTCTAGGCCTTCTCCAACCCGAAAGAAAATCAAACAGCCAAGCGGCTTGCCAATTCGGCTCATAAATCTCATGCTTATATCAAATATAATCTTGTACCTTTTTGTCGAGCATATCATTATATCCCTACATTCATTACCACTTCTACATATAACAATGCATTACCAACTTGATCTCCAATCATTTCATTCCCAAAACCAAATCATTCGCTTATACCTAAGTCGAATTCTATTTCCACTCGAGTTCCATCCTCGATTTCAAACTCTTAACTTATTAATCCAAGTTAATTCCTTTTTCTTGACCTAGCAATTTGGTTCCATTTTAGACTATCTTTAATCGAATCCAATTCTATTTAACTTAGTTCAAGTTAAATTTCAATTTATTTTTACCATCTTATTTTATTTAACTTCATAAGTTAAATTTAAATTCCATAATTTAAACCCCTGGGTTTATTTCAAATCAATTTGAAATCATAATACCAATTCAAAACCTTTGTATTTCTAAATAACTTGTTTTCTCAAACATTTCAAAAACCAAATCTTTGGTAGTAATCCGTCACTTACCAACTCGAAAATCACACCGACGATGTCCGCATCATCATCGGAATTATTTTCTAGCAATCGAAGTGAGTTCAATACTATATCACTTTCAGTTTGAAAAACGTTTTCAAAATCTCCCAGGAACTTAAAATTTCCTTATTTTGAATTCAAATTCTGATTTAAATTCAGATTTAATTCATCTTATTATTATTATTATTTTCTTTTTCATATACTTTACTTATATGAATTCTAATTGGTTATTTATAACCATTTCGCTTTATAATCTCATTCGGTTATAGTAACACCCAACACATCCAATACAATATTTCCAATATATATAAAATATATTTCAGGTAAAATTATTTGATTTACCGTCTTTTCAAAACATACCATGACGGTTCATCGTATTCAAGTGTTTATAAAACTCCTACCAATACAGTGGATCAAACTAATCGACCAGAATTCACAACCAACTCAACCAATAAATCTCCATAATATAAAATCACTTTATATTGAATAACAAATACGCACTCGTATATATACACTCAACTCAATCTAGGGTATTACTAACCCCATCTCTACTGAGTCACGCCACAGAGCCAACGTAATTCTTAACTTAAGCTCTGATACCAACTGTAATGACCCGAAAATCCGGACCAATTTGAGCTGACCAAATAACACAAGTCCAAACCCAAATTGCACTGGAAATTCAAGAAATTAATAGAAAGAAGATAGAGGGTGAGAATAGATAAGATAGAAACTTATAGAATAGAAGAAGAAGAAGAACATCATCATCAGAGTAAACACAAAACACACAGCGGAACGAATAAAATATAACATAACTTTTGAAATAAAACAATTATGTATACAATAGCACTTATCAGAGTACAACACTTACAACAACAGTGGAAATAATAATAGCTATAGAATCTTGAAGCCTCCTGCTCCAAGCTCCCAAAGTGTATCTGTAAATCCCGACTACTTGACTGCCCGTACAAATTTAGGCACCCAAGAGTTTAGGGAAACAAAAGAAAATAAACTCCGGGTCAGTCATGGGACTGGTATGAGTAAAACAGTTTAAAACGGTCTGAACAAGTAAACGATATCTCATAAGACCACGCCGTAAAATGGAACGGGTTTTTCCCTTATGAGAATCCAAAATATCTTTATATCAAAAACCTTTTGATATTATAATAATGTCTATCAGCCACAATATATTAATCATCTAGCAGAAACGCTTTCATCTCACGTTCTACATATATATTATACACTTGAAACCGCAAGCACGTATTGGGTAATGGATTTCCAACTATGACAAGGTATGGAACCACCTTCCGATCTGTGTACTCTAGGAACGATACACTGGAGTTTAACAAGAACATCTTGCAACTCAGCCACACATGACCGACCACTTATTTTGATTGAGTGTATCGAATGTACATCACCAACGGTTGGGATCAGCAACCGTTCCCGTATATATATATATATATATATATATATATATATATATATATATATATATATATATATGGGACAACATTGATAGATTAAAGAAGCAAATGAATATTCTCTAGATAGGTGATTATACACCCTACTTCGGTGCGACCGACTTAGCCATGCTGCTTGCCCGATTTCTGTCATTTACCGGATGTGAGGCTAGAAGCTACGCATATCTTTTTCACATACCACATCTTCATTCACTTAGAATGTCACATCATCATACCCTCTAAATCAAAAATTGATTTTTCCAAAAATACCACGGGTATAAGCTAAGAGAAACGAATTCCTCCGCCACCAACGTAAATACGTTTGAAACGATCAACTTACGTGATCTACCAGATATACTCTGTCAGACCCTCGTCCATACAAGTTGTCCTGGGACTGGACAAACCGAAGGCGCTATTCAGTATATCCATCTTAGTCACTGTTATCTAAGACTTATACAACAGCCCTTGCACTTTACTCCGTCTTCAATTATCTTTGGCATATGCGATTCGCAACGCTTATGCCAATACAGAGTGGTTCTTTGGATAATAATCCAACCAGTCTCTCCATATTAACACCGTTAAAATGGTCAAAACTTTGATAGTCTGTGAGTTAACTATCAAAGAAAAACAAGTGTGCAAACAACGATACTATTTCCAGATGGAAATTATATCGATCAATCATCCAATATATATATATATATATATATCCTCATGTTCTATGTTTAGAACATATACGTTATTAACATAGGAAAACATTTCCATGGATTAATTATGTATCACTATTCTTCCACATCTATCAGACTCTAACTATAAATTAATAAGAGAATAACTTCCTAAGTATAAACCCCGAAGGCCGAAACAAACATCAGATCGATACTTAGAAAACCATTCAACTTATTAATCTCTAGTCAGTTTCTAATTTTTGTTTAACTCCTTATCTTTACTCTATTTGATTAACTCTAACTGATTAACTCTGATTAATTAACTCTATTTCCTTTTAAATTATCGTATCTATTTTCTAAATAAATATTTCCTTTATAATTCTATTTATTTAACAAATAAATATCTCCTTTATTCTATTTATTCTAACAAATAAATATTCCTTTTAACTTTATTTATACACTAAATAATAAATTCTTTTACCTTTATTTATTTCCTACATAAATAAATCCTTTTATATCTATTTGTAAATGGTTTACAAATATCCCTCTTTCTATTTGTTTTGACAATATTTTCCTTTATATATATTGTTTTACAAATATTTTACCTTATATTTGATTTCACAAATATATCTCCTCTATATTTGTTTTATAAATAAATCCCTTTATATTTGTTTAACAAATAAAATTCCTTTTATTCCAAATCCTTTTCTTTTATAATATAAAATCCATTGATTTTATATAAATAAATTATTTTCGAGATATACTTTGAAAATCCCTTTCCCACATTCTGGTATTTCTTATGGTATTTAACACACCATATAACAACGATAAATATCGTCCAAACACACATAATCAACGTCAGATTATACATCACATTATATATCGCAATATATATAAATATATATATATATCACAGTAAAATAAATGTTAAGGAATCCAGTTGGATTCCTCCAACCTGTTTCCCTGCATCACAAATGTTAAACAATATAGATAACATCACTTTTAGTTCCATACGATATATTCTGTTAAACAGAATCAATATAGAAATTCAACTAACTGACTAGCAGTTCAATCAAATAATCAACACACGGTAAATCAGACAATTTCTAACAGTTCTAAAAATACAACATGAAATTATAAACTATTTAGAGTTGGTGAGATTTACTCACATTGGACGATCATCGTTAATAACGATAACCATCGCTCGATTCAGACGGACAATTTATTTTGCTATAAATTGTAATGAGCTCCGATGGATTTGCCGTCAGTTCCATCATGTAGTGCCAGTCCGTACGATCTCAACGCAACTGACGGTTCTCGATTTCGATTCCGTATGGGCTAGATATCGCGTACACAAGTTAATACATTATCGTTTGAATTAAAATAAATTTCTATTTAAATTTAAAATAATTGGGCTTTACCCAATACTTCTTTGCCGGCCCAACACCGCATTACCAAATTCTGGCCTCTCTTCTTCTTTTGCAACACACCAGATCATGTCCCCCTTGCTTCAGCAGATCCACGCAACATGTTTTCTCCATTCTTCCTTTCTCAATAAACTTTCTGCTCCTTGTCTTCCACAATACACGGCTCTACATCATGCCATAAGTTTTTAAATCCATCACTCTTTGAAAAACAACACCCTTCCCAACAGTATCATCTCCTCTTCTATCCTCCTTTTTAAATGCGTGACATGCTCCCATCATTCACACCTTTCCATGTCACCCCAACATTTAGATCTCCCAGTAAAATCAACAACCGAGCTCAACCTCTCCCTTCACATCCAGACTTCCAACAGCACGTCCCCCCCCCCACCTTCATGCAAACACAAAGACTTCTGCAACTAGACTTCTGCAACCTCTGGCCAACCCAACACCAGTGCCAACTCCACTTCTCGCCCAGTTTACTTCAGATTTACATAAGCTGCCTCAAATAGCCTCGCACTGTTCATTTTATTATATATTCATATTTGCTTTTAGTTTTCGAATGGACATTAGACTTCGTTTGGTTTTCTCTTGTTCACTGCGTTTTATATGGGAGAGATTGAAGATGTATGTTGCTTGCGTTTGAAGATGTGTTTAGTTTGCAGCCAAGTAAACTTTGTAGTAAAGGAATGGGTAAGTAGGGTACACGGTATAGGTCTGCTGAGGATGGTGACACCTCTGCTTTGATGGAACAGCGAACAAGCGTGTAGAAACAGTACACTCAGATGTTAAGGAAACCATATAATGTTTTAAATAATTTAACATATATCAATTATAACATTTTGGCGACCCTTCTACATGAAATTCTGTTCTCATCCGGACGGCCAACGACAGAAGTAAATATACCGTTGTGATGAGCTTGGTGTCACGATCCCAAAAATATAAAAATATCGGTAGATTAACTCATATTTTGAAACCCGAAAATCGCTGATTAAGGGTGCATAATACTCCAAATAAAAAGTTTCTTATTTAATTAATTAAAAATTACAGTAAAATTCTAAAAATTAAATTATCACTACGTCTCAAAAGAACCTTATCCAAATTCAAAACTGGTATCTACTTTAATCGAATAAAATTTTACAGTCGATAAACGATTCTATAGCGACTATTTTAAAATTTGATTTGGACATATCTCGAAATCTACACAACGAAATCCAGATTTTTCTCTTCCACTAGAAAGATATATTTTACTAGCTCCACACGTTTCTTGTTTCACAGAAATCGGGCTTAAAACGAATCCTATATATTCAGTTGAAGTTCAAATCGCCAATTTACGAACTGCAGCGCCATTTCGAGCTCTATTTTAATTATATTAAAATTATACGTTCAAACTGTCGTTTATATAATATATTCGTTATTCAAATTCAATTCCAAGCTGAATTAAATATCATAGATGATCCAGTTCACATTATATCGCCATTTCAGCCAATTCTGATTATTTCAGAATTAAATATATTATTTAATTTACTACTTTAATTAAATATTCACCATTATTTAATACCACGACCATTAAATCCTTTTAATCACCTTTTATATAATTAAATAAATTAATTATAATACCTCTGCCAATGCGGGTCATTACATCTAAATTAAATTGTGTGAATGAAACCATGTTGTATAAATTATATAAGCGAATTGTAAATTATATACGCATTGTATACCTCATGTACATGTGTTGTATAAGTTATATGAGCGACGTATAAATTATACAAGCGTTGTATGAAACATATATGCTTTGAATTGTGTTGAAATGAAAGTGAAATATATATATATATATATATATATATATATATATACTCCCCTCGTCCACAAACCATGGACGATATTTATTGCTTGTGTTTGACGTGAAAATATGTACTATGACGAATGGTTGAAAATAATTGTTTGTGTTTGATATTGTGGTTGAAAAATGCCTTTGCGGTTGAAAAATACCCTTTTGTGGTTGAAACAAATTAGAATAGGATTGTCGAAATGAAAATAAAACATGCCGCCTGCGTGCGAACAAGATGCATGAATCCCCATTGTAAAAAATAGCGGGGTTTTAAGGTAGAGCGAGGAGCCGTACTAGGGACGGTCCCGGTTTTAACTACCTTGCCGTTATGTTGCCGAAATTTTCTAAAATATTCGTGTAATAGAATTATTTTCATTTGTTGAAATTATTTTCATGTGTTGAAACCACATTCATGTGTTGAATAGAAATTCATTCGTTGAATAGAAATTCATGTGTTGAATGGTATTCGTGTTTTAAATAAATAGCTTTAATGATAAAAAATCACATTTATATATAAACATATACAAACTATAAAGAACATTTGTAATGACCCGGATATTCCGTCGGTTAGATTTGAATATTTAATACGGTTTTAAATATTAATATGATAAATTAAATGAATATTTAATTTAAGTTATTAGTTTAATAATCAATTTCGATTTAAAATCGAATATATTAATCTACAGAATACGAAAATGGATTTAGTTGAATTCAAATTTTAATTTGAATTGAAAACAGTTCAAATAATTAATATGAAATTTTAACGGTAATAATATTTATTTATTATCGAGTAGAATAAATAGTTTGAAATTTAAATTAATATCTTCTACAGATGATCAAATTGGACTTCGTGACCTGTCCCGGTGGATTCAGAATGGTGGTTTAATCCTAGGAAGGACTGTTGTTGGGTTCAAATAGGAGTTGAAATCAATGTGGGAATTTAAATTAAAGAATAACGGTTTTAATTTAGAATTAAATAAAATATAAAATTTCTGTGGCCCTGGTTACACCACCTACCCTAGCTATGCCATCCACTCCTTTCCTTCCGTTCAAATCCAACCACGTTCCCCTTTCTCTTATTATATAACGCAACATCCCCTGTCTTTCCTTCATTTCGATTTCCTCTAAAGAAAAAAAGAATCGAATCCAACTCTCGTATTAGGAAAAAACGAAGGAGTGGAATCGCGTTTCAATTCACGTTCTCGATCTGTGGTAGTGAGTTCTTCAAAGCTCGTCGGAGCGATGGCGAATCAAGGACAGCAACAGTAGGGTTCGATGTTGTAGGAATTTTGGGAAATCGAAGATGGATTGGAGCTTAGCGATGTCGATGCACTGATGGGGTGATTCAGGGTTGGCGACTGAAGTGAAGTCCGACTTCAAATCTGTATCGCGTGTGTATGGTGCAGGAAGTCAACATTAGTATAGGCCATGATTTCAGAAAGGGGATCTGGAGTAGTGGTATTCATAATGGTGCGATGAACTGGTGTTGGAGGATCAACGGTTGAAATGGTGGAGGAGGACGCGATGGTTTATTGAGATAGAGAAGGACGCGATGGTCACTGTTGTACTGACCGCTGCGAGGTCGACTAGGTGAGGCAAGTTTTCGAGTTAGGTTTCAGGTTTTGGGGCATTCGATAATTACAGTTATTATGGTTTACTGTATGGACAGCGGCGAAAATGAAGGACAATACTGTAGTGTGGTAGTGACATTGTATGGGATTATGTTGCAGGAGCAGTGAGAGCTGATGGTTGTACTGATTTTTGTTGATGAATGGAAGGTGTCCGATGAATTGCTGTAATGGACGATGGGAGTGTCTGGAGGTTGATTTCAGTTTAGGCGGTTAGAAGTTTTGCTCCGTTGGTAGGTCGAGCTTAACAAGGTATATATTTACGTAATTTAAAATTCATAGAATCATTTTATTTATTGTTCTTGGTTAGTATAAATAAATAGATAGCTAATTTCAATAAGTAAATTTGGTTAATTGAAAATAAAATTAAATGATTTTAGGTGTTATATAAATTTCTTTGAGACAAGTCGAATGGAGCGTCGTGAAGTTTGGAATTTTAAATGGATACTTGACATAAGGAAACTACGGTGAGTAAATCTCACCTTCTATTTAGAATTTATTTTTATATAGTTAAAAATAATTGTTATGCTTGTTTGAATGCTGTCTGATTGTTTTAAAATATATATAGTTATTTAGGACTATTATATATATATTGGTTTGGTGATTGGTTGGATTCCCGCAGTCTCATTAGCGGATGCCCGCGGTTTCATAGCGGATGATTACCCTATACGCCCCACGCTATGATTAGTGGATGACCTTCTATAACGCGATATCCTGCCTCGAAGCAGGATGGGTATTACTATGTTGACTAACGTCTGTGGATGCAGGAATACAGGTTGGAGGAATCCAACTGGATTCCTCAAAAATCTATATATATATTCTGTTTGTTTGCTTGATTTCATATATATTCATATAGGATGTGTTAAAAATCAAATGATTGAATAATTGGTTGATTTGATTGTTTAAAATATCCCTGGGCTTGAATATTGATTTATAAAAATATCGAAAAGGGTATTTGAAATTTAAAAAGGGAATTCTATTTTTATAAATAGAATTTAAATTTTTAAATGAACTATAGAAAACATTAACTTGTTTTGAATATATATGAACGAATATCGAATTTATAAAGTTGTTATAAATGAAAGGATGGAATTTGAATCGAATTTATAAAGTTGTTATAAATGAAAGGATGGAATTTGAATCGAATTTATAAAGTTGTTATAAATGAAAGGATGGAATTTGAATCGAATTTATAAAGTTGTTAAAAATGAAAGGATGGAATTTGAATCGAATTTATAAAGTTGTTATAAATGAAAGGATGGAATTTGAATCGAATTTATAAACGTTGCTTATAAATGAAAATATGGGATTTGAATTGAATTTTATAAACGTTGTTTATAAATGGAAAGGTGGGATTTGAATTGAAGTTATAAACGTTGTTTATAAATAATGCCGAGAATTCAAATGGACTTTGAATATAAGGAATTGAAATAGAGATTTGAATAATAGAAATTCAAATGGACTTTAAACTATAGATTTGAATATAGAAATTCAAAGGGACTTTTAACGATTTGAATATAGGATTCAAATGGAATTTAAACAATAGAATTTGAATAGATTTGAATAATAGAATTCAAATGGAGTTTAACTATAGACTTTGAATATAGAATTTGAAAAGAGAATTCAAATAGATTTGAATATAGAATTTGAAAAGTGAAATTTAAGTAGACTTTGAAAATAGAATTTGAATAATA
The DNA here is from genome assembly GCA_030737875.1 of Allium sativum. Classification (NCBI taxonomy): domain Eukaryota; kingdom Viridiplantae; phylum Streptophyta; class Magnoliopsida; order Asparagales; family Amaryllidaceae; genus Allium; species Allium sativum. The sequence continues at coordinate 1,012,992,623 of CM060913.1, forward strand.
GAATTCAAATGGAATTTAACTATAGAATTTGAATATAGTATTTCAAATGGAATTTGAATAGAGAAATTTAAATAGACTTTGAATATAAGGAATTGAAATAGAGATTTGAATAATAGAAATTCAAACGGACTTTTTAATATAGGATTTGAATAAATAGAAGACAATAGAATTTGATATATAGAAATTGAATAATAGAAGCGAATTGGAGTTTGAATATAGAATTCAAATATTAAAAGGAGAAATAGACTAAAGAAATAATTAACGAATTGAGTTAAAACGATTGGTATAGTTAAAATAGATTGGACAGGCATAAATATACAGGAGACAGGTATGGAATAAAGTATTGAAGTGAAATAAATAGAATGCCCGACAAAAAGGTACGTATTTAATTTCCATATGAGATTTTATGCGCCATATCGGCAAGCCGCTTGGCTTTTTCTTTTTCTTTTTGAGATGAGAAGGACCGGGAAAGCTATTTGAAATTTCCCGATGCTCCCGGTACAAAGGAGGTTATGGCGAATTTTTCCGGGAATTTAAGGAGATAGAATATTTTTAAGATAATTTGATAGTTAGAAATTTACATATCAAAATGTATAGAAGTCGATAAGAAAACGAACTTAGAAATAGAATAGTATAATAAAAAAGGAAGTATAAGAATAAAATCTCGTAGGATTTGAAAGAGAAAATGTATATGTGTTTAAAGGTGAATAATCAGTTGTATGGTATTGATTATTCGAGTAAGTAGTCTTGTCTGTTTTGACGTTAAATGTTATTCAGTCAAGGTCTGAGAGGTAATTATACCCCAACTTGGTTGATTTCATGATATACCGATAAGTAGCAAGATTCAGGCTCGAAGATCAATGTGGAATAAGAATTAGTTAAATACTGTATTTGGGTTGTCGTAACGATGTTTTACACAACATCTGTTTTAACCCAAATATGTGCAAAGCTTGGAAATAGAATAACGAATATTTCCTAGTATAGAAAAAAAAGAAGGCGATATATGGAAATGTTTTCCAAAGAACGTATAAGGCCAATATGGTTATTGAAAATATTTGGTTAACAAATATTGATAAAGAAATAGAGAAGAGATTTAATTAATGGAATATTAATTAAAGGTTCAGTGATTGTTGGATGTTTGGATGAACACTTGTTTTATTCGATAGTTAAATCATCGACTATCGAAACACTTGTTTTTATTTGATAGTTAAATCACAGACTATCGAAGTTTTGACCATCGTTGTCAATATGGAGAGACCGGTTGGATTATTATCCGAAGAACCACTCCATATTGGTAGTAGCGTGCGAATCAGATTATATAAAGATAATCGAAGACGGAGTAGAGTGCAAGGACTTTTTCTATTTATAGAAATAGTACCTTCGGTTCATCCTGTTCCTGGGTGACTTGTATGGATGAATGTCTGACAGAGTATTTCCAGAAAGGTCACGTACATTGATTTCTTCAACCGTACCAAGAGTGGAAGCGGAGAAGGAAACTTCTTTTAGCTAACACGTAATGTACTGTTGAGGACGTCATTCGGTGATTTGATGGATTTGACGATGTAACATTCGAAGTGAATCTGGTGTGATGATAAAGCGTAGCTTCTAGCCTCATCAACCGGTAAATGACAGAAATCGGGCAGGCAACATGGCTATGTAGGTCGCACCTATTAGGGTGTATAATCACCTGATCTAGAGTTTCATTTACTTCTAAAAATCTATTGTCGATGCTGACCCATTCGGGAAACGGTTGCTGATCCCAATCGTTGGTGATATACATTCGATACACTCAAGCGAAATGAGTGGTCGGTCATGTGTGGCTGAGTTGCAAGATGTTCTTGTTGAACTCGGTGTATTCTCCTCTAGAGATATACCAGCGGAAGGTGATTCCATACCTTGTCATAGTTGGAAATCCATTACCCAATACGTGCTTGCGGTTTTGATTGTGTATTATATATGTGGAACGTGAGATGCAAGTGTTTCCACTAGATTGTTATCTACTTGATTTAGACATTATTATAATATCAAAAGAGTTTTGATATAAAGATAAATCAAGTGTTTGGATTCTCATAAGGGAAAAACCCGTTCCGTGTTATACGGCGTGGTCTTATGAGATATCATTTAGTTTTCTGAAACTGTTTTAAACTGTTTACTCATACCAGTCCCATGACTGACCCGGAGTTTATTTGTTTTGTTCTACCTAAACTCTTGGGTGCCTAAATTTGTACGGGCAGTCAAGTAGTTCAGGATTTTTCAGATCTATCTAAAGGAGCTTGGAGCAGGAGGCTTCAGCGTTATCCAGTTATAGTTGTTCCGTTATGTTGTAAGTGTTGTACTCTGATAAGTGTATGATATACAATTAAGATTTTGTATTTCAAAGATGTGATATATTATATTTTGTTCCGCTGCGATGTGAGATTATGTGTTGTTATTTCTGTTCTTCTTCTACCTCTTTCTTCTAAAAAAAATGTCTCGTATTTTCGTGATATTTGGGTTGGACGTATGATGTATATAGTCAACTCTGATGTTATGAAAATGCGGGCCATTACAGTTGGTATCAGAGCTTAGGTTGAGCGAATACCTAGGCTGTGTGGAAATGTGCTCATTAGAGACAGGATCAGTAGTATCCTAGAATGAGTTGAGTGTATATATATACGAGAGAGCGTACTTGTTATTTGATATAAAAACTGTTTTATATTGTGTTGACTAGTCTGTTGAGTGGATTATAAATTTTGGTCGAATCGTGGGACGCCACGATGTCGATAGGAGTTTATAAACACTTGAACAGGAGATTGGACACGATATTGTTTTTAAATAGTTAAGTTGATTGTTAGGATTATAATCAAATTAGATTATAAAACTGAAATAGTTATATATATAACCAATGGAATTTGCATATGAAATCAAATATACAAATGTGATAAATTGAAATTGAATTCCAACCAGAATTAAGAATTTAAAATCCTGGGAGTTTGGAAAATATTTTTCTAATTGGAGTTTGAAAGAAATAAAGCACTGAACTCATTCAGTAGCTGGGAAATAATTCTGATGATGGTCGCAACATCATCAGTGTTCATTTTCGAGTTTCTAAGTGATGAATTGCTGCCTTAGAAAAGTTTTGATGGAAATTTGTTTGAAAGGGAAACAAGTTGTTTGAAAATTCAAATGTTTTGAATTTGGGATTGGTATAAATCTATGTATATATTTATATAACTTCAAAGGAATTTTGAAATAGGAGTGAAATTGGAATATAGATTTCAAATAGAAATTGGATAAGAAAAATTGAAATGGAATTTGAATTCAAAGGAATTCAAATGGGTTTGAATAAAGAAAAGTCAAATAGAGATTTGAATATTAGAATTCAAATGGAATTTGGTTAAATAGAATTTCAAAGAGAATACAAAGTGGAGGTTGAATATTAGAATTCAAAGAAAATATAAAGTTTGAAATAGAATTTTAAAATAAAAGGAGTTTAAATAGAATTTGAATTCAAAGTGAAATTAAATAGAATTTGAATTCAAAGTGAAATTAAATAGAATTTGAATTCAAAGTGAAATTAAATAGAATTTGAATTTCAAAGGAGTTAAAATAGAATTTAAATTCAAAAGGATTTCAAATAGGAATTTGAATAAGGAATTTAAATAGAAATTGAACAAAGGATTTCAAATGAAGTTTAAATATAGGGATGCAAATGGAATTCAAATAAAGTTTAAATAAAAAAATTCAAATAGAATTTGAAGATAGAAATTTAATTAGAATTTGAATCGAGGAATTCAAATAGAAATTGAATAGAAGGAAATTCAAATATATAGTTTGAATAAAGAGATTCAAATGGAATTTGAATATTGTAGATATAGAGGACTTGAAAATTTGAAGAGAAATAGATCGGGGATATTATGTTGAAATAGAAAAATGGATTTGAGATATATTGAAAATATATCAGAATGGAGTTGAATTTATTATAAACAAAGTTAGAATGTTTATATTTATAAATATAATTAAAACGAGCTCGACGTAGCGCGGCAGTTCGTAAATTGGCAATTCGAACTTCAATTTAATATACAGAACTCAATTGAAGTCGGAATTCTTTGAAACAAGAATCGTCGGGACCGGTTGAACGATAGTTTTCTAATGAAAGAGAAAATTATGGATTTCGTCGTATAGATTTTGAGTTATGTCAAAATCAAATTTTTAGAAAAGCAGCGCCAGAAACCATAAAAAACCACAATGGTTTATATATATAAGTAAAAGGATTTTTTTAAAGTAAATAAAATCCGAATGGCCATGAGAAAAATATAGACTTGAGTTATAAAATGAATGTGAATTCAAGAGAAGTAGATAAAATGATTTGGGAAACAATGATCATATTTCTGATTATTGAATAGAATTAACTAAGTAAAAGAGAAATTAGTTAATCAAATTTGAATCGAAATTGGGTTTTTGGATAAGTGAAAGAGATTGAGAATTTATATTCGAAATCGAATATATAACTCGAGTTGAAAATATAATTAGATTAGTTTATAATTTAGTTGACATATATTTGAACAAGTTATATTCAAATAAATGGATGAACTAGGCAAAACAGTTAATTAGCAACTAGAATGGGAATTTGACTGATTGAAATTAAATTTAACTTAAGTAAGTTAAATAGATCGAAATGAATAAATTGAGTAAAATCAATGTGAATGAAATATGAATTTGGTGTGAATAAAGGAAAAACCAAAAGAGTTAAAAGGAAATATATTTGTAACACAAATACAAAGGGAGTTATGTGCAAACAAATAGGAGGAGAAATATTTGTAAAAACATTTACAAATAGATTAAATGGAAATATTTATTTATAGAAAATAAATAGAATGTTATAGATGAGATATTTATTTGTCAAATAAATAGAAATTAATCAAAGGAATATTCAGAAGATGAATAGAAAATGGAAATCTGTTTTTAACAGATAAATAGAAAGGATTAATTTATAAATAACAGTTTATAAATTAAATTAAATATTTATCATTCGATAAATGGAATATATAAGTCTGGACTTATATAGAGAAGAGATATTGGTTTTTAACACCGATAGTTTTAAATAGAAGGGGTACACAACACTTATATAAGTGAAGTAACGTTATTAAAGAGAACATTTATAAAGTGAAGAACCGTTACTAAAAGTAAATCTTTATAAATGAATAAACGTTATCCAGTAGGAGTTATTCGAATAGGCGAAATCGATTAGAGTTAGAGATAATCGATTAGAGTTAGAAATAATCGATTAGAGTAAGAATTAACCAGTTAGAGTTGATCGGTTAGGGTTAATCCATAGAGTTAATTGAATATTAGTTATTCAATTAGAATTTATTGAATATTTGTTATTCAAATTAAGAGTTAACCAGATAGGGTAAATTGAACCTAGTTAATCGAATTAGGATTTAATTGAATGTTAGTTATTCAATTTAAGTTGATCGAATATAGTTATTGAGATAGAGTTATTAAAACAAAGTTACTCAGGATAAGTTGCCATTTCGTACGACTGCTAGCGTAATTTGCAGGGCTTCAGATAGCCTAGGGCGGTCGGATGTTTCCTGGGGGAATCAGGCGTAACCATTGTGATCGCTGCGATCTAGAGTCAAGCGAATGGAGTTAAATAGAATATTAGTTATTCGAATTGAATTAAAGGAGTTATCGATTATTAGTAAATCGAAGGAGTTATCGATTATTTGTTAATCAAATTGAGTTATCGATTATAGTTTAATCGAAAAGAGTTATCGATTAGTTTAATCGAAGTGAGTTATAGAATATTGGTTATTCGAAGGAGTTATCGAATTTAGTTATTCGATGGAATTAATCAAAAAGAGTTAAATCCTATAGAGTAAATTGATAAGAGTAAATTAAATAGAGTAAATCGAATATAGTTATTCGAAGAACGGTTTTCGAATCTAGTTATTCGAAAGAGAGATTATCGAATATAGTTATTCGAAGGGAGGAGTTATCGAATACGGATCTATTCGAAAGAGAGTTATGCAAGGAAGTTTGAAATGTTGAGTATCAAGATAAATGGGGTTGTAGCACTTTTTCTACCTTAGCAATTTCGAGGACGAAATTATCTTAAGTGGGGAAGAATGTAATGACCCGGATATTCCGTCGGTTAGATTTGAATATTTAATACGGTTTTAAATATTAATTTGATAAATTAAATGAATATTTATTTTAAGTTATTAGTTTAATAATCAATTTCGATTTAAAATCGAATATATTAATCTACAGAATACGAAAATGGATTTAGTTGAATTCAAATTTTAATTTGAATTGAAAACAGTTCAAATAATTAATATGAAATTTTAACGGTAATAATATTTATTTATTATCGAGTAGAATAAATAGTTTGAAATTTAAATTAATATCTTCTACAGATGATCAAATTGGACTTCGTGACCTGTCCCGGTGGATTCAGAATGGTGGTTTAATCCTAGGAAGGACTGTTGTTGGGTTCAAATAGGAGTTGAAATCAATGTGGGAATTTAAATTAAAGAATAACGGTTTTAATTTAGAATTAAATAAAATATAAAATTTCTGTGGCCCTGGTTACACCACCTACCCTAGCTATGCCATCCACTCCTTTCCTTCCGTTCAAATCCAACCACGTTCCCCTTTCTCTTATTATATAACGCAACATCCCCTGTCTTTCCTTCATTTCGATTTCCTCTAAAGAAAAAAAGAATCGAATCCAACTCTCGTATTAGGAAAAAACGAAGGAGTGGAATCGCGTTTCAATTCACGTTCTCGATCTGTGGTAGTGAGTTCTTCAAAGCTCGTCGGAGCGATGGCGAATCAAGGACAGCAACAGTAGGGTTCGATGTTGTAGGAATTTTGGGAAATCGAAGATGGATTGGAGCTTAGCGATGTCGATGCACTGATGGGGTGATTCAGGGTTGGCGACTGAAGTGAAGTCCGACTTCAAATCTGTATCGCGTGTGTATGGTGCAGGAAGTCAACATTAGTATAGGCCATGATTTCAGAAAGGGGATCTGGAGTAGTGGTATTCATAATGGTGCGATGAACTGGTGTTGGAGGATCAACGGTTGAAATGGTGGAGGAGGACGCGATGGTTTATTGAGATAGAGAAGGACGCGATGGTCACTGTTGTACTGACCGCTGCGAGGTCGACTAGGTGAGGCAAGTTTTCGAGTTAGGTTTCAGGTTTTGGGGCATTCGATAATTACAGTTATTATGGTTTACTGTATGGACAGCGGCGAAAATGAAGGACAATACTGTAGTGTGGTAGTGACATTGTATGGGATTATGTTGCAGGAGCAGTGAGAGCTGATGGTTGTACTGATTTTTGTTGATGAACGGAAGGTGTCCGATGAATTGCTGTAATGGACGATGGGAGTGTCTGGAGGTTGATTTCAGTTTAGGCGGTTAGAAGTTTTGCTCCGTTGGTAGGTCGAGCTTAACAAGGTATATATTTACGTAATTTAAAATTCATAGAATCATTTTATTTATTGTTCTTGGTTAGTATAAATAAATAGATAGCTAATTTCAATAAGTAAATTTGGTTAATTGAAAATAAAATTAAATGATTTTAGGTGTTATATAAATTTCTTTGAGACAAGTCGAATGGAGCGTCGTGAAGTTTGGAATTTTAAATGGATACTTGACATAAGGAAACTACGGTGAGTAAATCTCACCTTCTATTTAGAATTTATTTTTATATAGTTAAAAATAATTGTTATGCTTGTTTGAATGCTGTCTGATTGTTTTAAAATATATATAGTTATTTAGGACTATTATATATATATTGGTTTGGTGATTGGTTGGATTCCCGCAGTCTCATTAGCGGATGCCCGCGGTTTCATAGCGGATGATTACCATATACGCCCCACGCTATGATTAGTGGATGACCTTCTATAACGCGATATCCTGCCTCGAAGCAGGATGGGTATTACTATGTTGACTAACGTCTGTGGATGCAGGAATACAGGTTGGAGGAATCCAACTGGATTCCTCAAAAATCTATATATATATTCTGTTTGTTTGCTTGATTTCATATATATTCATATAGGATGTGTTAAAAATCAAATGATTGAATAATTGGTTGATTTGATTGTTTAAAATATCCCTGGGCTTGAATATTGATTTATAAAAATATCGAAAAGGGTATTTGAAATTTAAAAAGGGAATTCTATTTTTATAAATAGAATTTAAATTTTTAAATGAACTATAGAAAACATTAACTTGTTTTGAATATATATGAACGAATATCGAATTTATAAAGTTGTTATAAATGAAAGGATGGAATTTGAATCGAATTTATAAAGTTGTTATAAATGAAAGGATGGAATTTGAATCGAATTTATAAAGTTGTTATAAATGAAAGGATGGAATTTGAATCGAATTTATAAAGTTGTTATAAATGAAAGGATGGAATTTGAATCGAATTTATAAAGTTGTTATAAATGAAAGGATGGAATTTGAATCGAATTTATAAACGTTGCTTATAAATGAAAATATGGGATTTGAATTGAATTTTATAAACGTTGTTTATAAATGGAAAGGTGGGATTTGAATTGAAGTTATAAACGTTGTTTATAAATAATGCCGAGAATTCAAATGGACTTTGAATATAAGGAATTGAAATAGAGATTTGAATAATAGAAATTCAAATGGACTTTAAACTATAGATTTGAATATAGAAATTCAAAGGGACTTTTAACGATTTGAATATAGGATTCAAATGGAATTTAAACAATAGAATTTGAATAGATTTGAATAATAGAATTCAAATGGAGTTTAACTATAGACTTTGAATATAGAATTTGAAAAGAGAATTCAAATAGATTTGAATATAGAATTTGAAAAGTGAAATTTAAGTAGACTTTGAAAATAGAATTTGAATAATAGAATTCAAATGGAATTTAACTATAGAATTTGAATATAGTATTTCAAATGGAATTTGAATAGAGAAATTTAAATAGACTTTGAATATAAGGAATTGAAATAGAGATTTGAATAATAGAAATTCAAACGGACTTTTTAATATAGGATTTGAATAAATAGAAGACAATAGAATTTGATATATAGAAATTGAATAATAGAAGCGAATTGGAGTTTGAATATAGAATTCAAATATTAAAAGGAGAAATAGACTAAAGAAATAATTAACGAATTGAGTTAAAACGATTGGTATAGTTAAAATAGATTGGACAGGCATAAATATACAGGAGACAGGTATGGAATAAAGTATTGAAGTGAAATAAATAGAATGCCCGACAAAAAGGTACGTATTTAATTTCCATATGAGATTTTATGCGCCATATCGGCAAGCCGCTTGGCTTTTTCTTTTTCTTTTTGAGATGAGAAGGACCGGGAAAGCTATTTGAAATTTCCCGATGCTCCCGGTACAAAGGAGGTTATGGCGAATTTTTCCGGGAATTTAAGGAGATAGAATATTTTTAAGATAATTTGATAGTTAGAAATTTACATATCAAAATGTATAGAAGTCGATAAGAAAACGAACTTAGAAATAGAATAGTATAATAAAAAAGGAAGTATAAGAATAAAATCTCGTAGGATTTGAAAGAGAAAATGTATATGTGTTTAAAGGTGAATAATCAGTTGTATGGTATTGATTATTCGAGTAAGTAGTCTTGTCTGTTTTGACGTTAAATGTTATTCAGTCAAGGTCTGAGAGGTAATTATACCCCAACTTGGTTGATTTCATGATATACCGATAAGTAGCAAGATTCAGGCTCGAAGATCAATGTGGAATAAGAATTAGTTAAATACTGTATTTGGGTTGTCGTAACGATGTTTTACACAACATCTGTTTTAACCCAAATATGTGCAAAGCTTGGAAATAGAATAACGAATATTTCCTAGTATAGAAAAAAAAGAAGGCGATATATGGAAATGTTTTCCAAAGAACGTATAAGGCCAATATGGTTATTGAAAATATTTGGTTAACAAATATTGATAAAGAAATAGAGAAGAGATTTAATTAATGGAATATTAATTAAAGGTTCAGTGATTGTTGGATGTTTGGATGAACACTTGTTTTATTCGATAGTTAAATCATCGACTATCGAAACACTTGTTTTTATTTGATAGTTAAATCACAGACTATCGAAGTTTTGACCATCGTTGTCAATATGGAGAGACCGGTTGGATTATTATCCGAAGAACCACTCCATATTGGCAGTAGCGTGCGAATCAGATTATATAAAGATAATCGAAGACGGAGTAGAGTGCAAGGACTTTTTCTATTTATAGAAATAGTACCTTCGGTTCATCCTGTTCCTGGGTGACTTGTATGGATGAATGTCTGACAGAGTATTTCCAGAAAGGTCACGTACATTGATTTCTTCAACCGTACCAAGAGTGGAAGCGGAGAAGGAAACTTCTTTTAGCTAACACGTAATGTACTGTTGAGGACGTCATTCGGTGATTTGATGGATTTGACGATGTAACATTCGAAGTGAATCTGGTGTGATCATAAAGCGTAGCTTCTAGCCTCATCAACCGGTAAATGACAGAAATCGGGCAGGCAACATGGCTATGTAGGTCGCACCTATTAGGGTGTATAATCACCTGATCTAGAGTTTCATTTACTTCTAAAAATCTATTGTCGATGCTGACCCATTCGGGAAACGGTTGCTGATCCCAATCGTTGGTGATATACATTCGATACACTCAAGCGAAATGAGTGGTCGGTCATGTGTGGTTGAGTTGCAAGATGTTCTTGTTGAACTCGGTGTATTCTCCTCTAGAGATATACCAGCGGAAGGTGATTCCATACCTTGTCATAGTTGGAAATCCATTACCCAATACGTGCTTGCGGTTTTGATTGTGTATTATATATGTGGAACGTGAGATGCAAGCGTTTCCACTAGATTGTTATCTACTTGATTTAGACATTATTATAATATCAAAAGAGTTTTGATATAAAGATAAATCAAGTGTTTGGATTCTCATAAGGGAAAAACCCGTTCCGTGTTATACGGCGTGGTCTTATGAGATATCATTTAGTTTTCTGAAACTGTTTTAAACTGTTTACTCATACCAGTCCCATGACTGACCCGGAGTTTATTTGTTTTGTTCTACCTAAACTCTTGGGTGCCTAAATTTGTAAGGGCAGTCAAGTAGTTCAGGATTTTTCAGATCTATCTAAAGGAGCTTGGAGCAGGAGGCTTCAGCGTTATCCAGTTATAGTTGTTCCGTTATGTTGTAAGTGTTGTACTCTGATAAGTGTATGATATACAATTAAGATTTTGTATTTCAAAGATGTGATATATTATATTTTGTTCCGCTGCGATGTGAGATTATGTGTTGTTATTTCTGTTCTTCTTCTACCTCTTTCTTCTAAAAAAAAAATGTCTCGTATTTTCGTGATATTTGGGTTGGACGTATGATGTATATAGTCAACTCTGATGTTATGAAAATGCGGGCCATTACAACATTCATGTGTTGAATAGAAATTCATTCGTTGAATAGAGATTCATGTGTTGAATGGTACTCGTGTTTTAAATAATTAGCTTTAATGATAAAAATCACATTTATATATATATATATATATATACAAACTATAAAGAACATTCATGTGTTGAATAGAAATTCATTCGTTGAATAGAAATTCATGTGTTGAATGGTATTCGTGTTTTAAATGAATTGATTAAACAATAAAAATTACATTTTTATTGTGAATATGAAGAGTTAAAAACATTCACGTGTTGAATAAATATTTCTGATGATAAAAATATTACTTTTATCATGTACACGCCTCGCTAAAAATACATACGTGTTGAAATAAATATTTGTTCGCTAGAAATATTAGTATTAGCTTTGTTCTACATATATATATATATATATATATATATATATATATTTATATACATGTGTTGAACATAGAAAATGGATTAGCTGTTGAGTAAACAAATTATTTGTGTGCCCGACAAATAGGTAAGCCTTAATGAGTTGGCTACGCAATTTTATTTTTATATCAACTCCTGTGAATGCCATTGGATGCGGAGTGCTGTTTATTCTGTGTGTAATAATAAACATCACCATAGGATAGTAACAATTAATTTTGAACTACACTACATGGCATACTTCTTGACGATAGGCATACTTCATCATATACCACATAAGCATTTGGAGCTTGTGTGACGAGGCTGATGATTTACCATACGAGCGAGAGGCTGGTATGGCGATGATTATATATTACAGATTGAACTGATGACTGGTATGGACCATATAAAATATAATGATAAATTGCTAGATTAATAAAAACCCCACACGGGTCTGGAGTTGACAATAATCACGTATCTCTAGTTATTAGATACGGCACATGGATTATTTATTTCCCACACGGGACGAGGTGACGAGGATTTATCCTCTGGAGTAATTAAAAATACACACTCCCTTAGGCTTAGACAGGGTGACGAGAATTTATTCTCTGGAGTTATTATCTATACACGCTCCCCTGTAAACACCAGAATATATCACTATAAATATTTGTATGCTTTATTGGATTTATTGGGTACCTAATACGACCAAATAAGTTTCCAAACCCCTTCCCGTACAAAGGAGGTTATGGCGAAATTTTATGAAATATAAAGGCGTTAGTGAAATATTTGAAGTGGAAATGATATTCAAATTGCAGAATGAACTATATTTATATATATATATATAAATAAAATTGAAAGGAATCGAGGCCGTGCAGTTCGTGTTTTGAAATCGTAACTTCAATCGATTAGTACGAGAGATCCGACCGTCGGATTTTCCCGAAACCGCAACCGTTTGGTTCGCCTTAGAAATATCTTTCCAACGGCACCAACTTTGTAAAGATCCAACAGTTGGATTGTTTGGAATGTTTAATTCAAATCTGAAGAAAAACAGCACCAGAATCAATTATATTTATATATAAATATAAATAAATTTAATCGAATAACGACGCTGCACTTCGTATTTTGAAACCTTAACTTCAAACCACTAGTGTAGAAGATCTGACCGTCGGATTTTCACGAAACTGGAACGATTGGGTTCGCTTTGGGAATATCTTCCCAGTGATATAAACTTTGAAGATATCCAACGGTTAGATTTCCCGATATGTGTAAAACAAAATTGGGGAAAAATAGTGTCAGTGCCACGGCACGACCTGAAACGTCGTTTAATTAAATATGGCCATTTTTAAATAAATAAAAATGGCGAAAAATAGTTATATAATATTATAAGCGTCATAGAATGGAAATAAACCAATTTTGCTTGGTTTGCTTGATATTTATTGTATACGTTTGACATGAAAATTATACTAAAGAACTGAAATGTGAATGTCGAATAATATAACCATAGAAAGAATTAATTTGAATTCTAATTATACGTGAATTATTTGAAAAGGCCGAGCTAACCCTCATTTCAAATAATTGATCGAACGATTCGATGTCGAAAATACAAAGACGGTTCAAGACCGACGATCTTCATATCGGATGGATGGGCGCTGCTGAGGTTCCTGATTGGAGTAGCTAACTTGAAGGAACGGAAGTAGTAGCCGTCTGAACGTATGTGTTGATTGTACGGATATACGAGGAATATGGTGCCTTTGGTTTCGTTCAGACCTAGTACGGACTTGAAAATGGACTGTGTGTCTGACATTGGATTTTGTTCTGTACTGATTGATCTCTGTTAAATATATATATCTGTTTGGCGGTGGAGAATTTATTCTCTTTCTTAACGCCCTTCTCTGAGACGCACGAGCTCAGAGGTTATATATTGATAGAAATCAGTCGTATGGAGTGGATTGCCTGTGTGTCATGCCAAGATGTAGTGATCAAGGCTTCTGTTGCAAAGCAAAGTCTTTTGTTCGATGATCAAAGCACGTCCTACGTGGCCTGGCTTTGTGTATAGCGTGGATTCGCGAGCCTCACACCTCGGTATGAGTCAAAAACGGGATAAGGACTGTTGGGAGAACACGACGTTTCTTTCTAGTTATGATGGTGTCAATGCTTAAACTGGCTGACATTTATATTACTTTCATCTTTGTAGTTGTTGGAATGTGCGGCGCCTCGATTATAGGTCTGTAAGGACCGGGAAACGTGTGTTCAGGAATTGCCAATCCTCAAACGTAAGGGAGGACCGGCTCATCTGATTCCAAGGGTTACCCAGAGTGTGTAGTTCTGAGGCATTTGCTAGAGTGTCTCGAAGCGGAGAGGAGCTTGCCCCTTGCCTCGACTCATTACGAAAATCCAATTTCCAATACGAGATAACGGATTTGATTGTAGAACTAGTATGGCGACATAGTGGTATGGGGCACTTATGCCGTCTATGATTGATATTTATGATGATATTCGTTTATGAAACATATATGCACTAGTAATAATATCAAGTGATTTTGCTTTGTACGTATTAAGAATATTTTGGCCATTATAAGGAAAAACTCTATCCTCCGGTTTGCGTTGCATTGTGTGATGGGACTTGAATTTATAACGGCTTCATTCTTTTTAAAAGCATTGCGTTGTTTTAAAGAATTTACTTTGTTTTAAATGCACCGGCAATCACTGGAGTAAACCCGTTCCGCGAAAGTGGCGTGGTCCTATGATTTTCCTTATTACTGTTGTTTAACCAGTTAAGTAGATTTCTCGTACCAGTCCCATGACTGACTCGTTGTTTGTTTCACATTGCAAACTCGGGTGCCCTTATTTTCACACGGGCAGCCTAGTTGACAGATGGCAGGTTATTTTGGCTTAGCACTGCAGTACGGAGTGCGCTTTTGGCTTGATGGCGAGGATTAGATTTGTATTTTGGCTATTGACTTTCCGCTACCCTTATCTTATGTATATGATTCCGCCTATGGCGATGTAGACTGTTTTACTTCCAGCATTTATAATCTTATGTATATGTACCGCCTCAGGCGATGTAGACTGATACCTTTATTATGTCTCACTGTATGTATATATTCCGCCTATGGCGATGTTGACTGATCATTCCCCTTTTATTTACTAAGTTATATCCTACGTTGTGCTATTCTGATGTTGTTACATGTTATGATTCTGCTGCCATATCTACGTAAAATTATTCTATTTATTGTTTTTGCTATTATCTGTACTCTGCTAATGATGATTAATGTGTTATATTCTAATGATTATCCTTAACACCGTCATACGGGTTTCGAGATCGTCACAGTTGGTATCAGAGCTTTGGTTAACCTTTGTTCTTGAATCTAACACATTAAACGCCTCGTCAAAATAGAATCATAGTGTTCTAAGGCGGGTGGCTCATTAGAGATAGGATTAGTAATGTCCTAGAATGAGCTAAGCAGAATAACAAAACAATTTGATCAGTACATCATTACCTTTCCTTATGCTCTCCTGCTTTATTGTATATGAAAGTTATCCTTTCTGTGAGCTTGAATCTTTTCTTGCTTATACAGTACTTGACTTGATGGCTACACGAGCAGCTGCAGCCAGAGGCGGCCGAGGAGGCTGAGCAGGCAGAGCTGGAGGACGGGGGAATATCCATGTAGCAGAACAGGGGCCTATGATACAGCCACCAGCACCTCAGGACTTCGAGCTTGACAGAGTAGCAAAGAGGTATAGAAACCTAGGAGGCAAACCCTTTTCTGGCCTTGGCACCGTAACAGAGGCTATTGGATGGCTGAAGACATGCGAGAAGATTTTTGGTGGCATGAGACTTGGAAACCACGACAAAGCACTTTTGGGCTCTTGGCTCTTACAGGAGGAGGCCGAGTTTTGGTCGGATGCCATCACCTCTGAGGATGAGGAGGATACTGTAAGGACCTGGGAAGAGTTCAAGACCTTGTTCAAGGGGAAGTTCATCCCCGAGCAAGCATTAGAGCGTATGCGTGATGAGTTTGCTAATCTCCAGTAGGGAGACCGTTCTATTCAAGACTATCTCAACAAATTCACACAGCTATCACGTTATGCTCCAGAGCTTATTTTGACATCAAAAGCAAAGAACAAGAGGTTCATATTGGGGCTGAAGCGCAAGTATCAGGACCAGGCCATGAGCAACATCAAACTTTCATTTTCAGAACTAGTAGAGATGGCCTGCAACTACGAAGATTTGGATGAGAGGAACACCAATCTAGACCGCGCTAAAATTCAAGCTGGGAACAAGCGAAAAGCTTCAGGAGATCAGCCTGAGTCCAGCAATGCAACAGCCGCTACTCAGCAAGCTGGTAAGATACCCAAAGGAAGCTGCTACAATTGCGGAAAGAAGGGGCATTATTCGAATGTGTGCACCGCCCCAAAGAGACTGGAGGAAAATCCAGAAAGCTCCAACCCGAACCCCCGCAGCTCAGATGATTGCTACAACTGCCATCAGAAGGGGCACTGTAGCAGGGATTGTCCTTTGAAGAAGAATGCATTGGTGACACATGTTTATGATGGGGAAAACCCGCCAGCTATCCCCGATGGATCAGGTAAACCCGATGTCTTAGGAGGTACCCTTACAATTAAAAATATTCCTGTTTCTGTACTTTTTGACACTGGTGCATCACGTAGCTTCATTTCTAATAACACTGTTCACAAGTTAAAATTGAAACAAAGAAAGCTTAAAGAACCAATTAAAGTTCGAAACCCGATAGGAGGCTCTATCATTCTCAGTTCATATTGTAGAGTACCTATTTCCTTTTCTTGATACCGATTTCCTTTTGATTCGATTATCATGGATTTTCATGAGTTCGATATTATTCTGGGGCTTGATTGGTTAACGAAATATGAGTCAGAAGTTAAATGTTCTGAAAGAATCGTTAAAGTTAAAACAAAACTTGGATATATTATTATACCTTGTCACGGCTCAGAAATAGATAGAAAGGAATTTTGGTCTTCTTTGGAAGTTATTCCCACTTCATTAGAAAAGATTCCGGTCGTTAAAAACTATGCGGATTTGTTTGAATAAGTCGAAAACTTACCTCCGCAAAGAGAAATTGAATTCAGAATAGATCTAATTCCGAATGCCCGACCAGTAGTACATCCAATTCGAAGAATGGCCCCAAAAGAAAAGGAAGAGTTGGGCAGCCAAACTCGAGAATTGCTTTGGAAAGGTCTGATCAGGCCAAGCTTTTCAGATTGGGGAGCAGCATTAGTGTTTGTCCCGAAATCAGACGGTACACTACGACTTTGTGTTGATTACCGAGATCTCAATAAGCAGACACAGAAGAACAGATACCCCTTGCCACGAATCGATGATCTGTTAGATCAATTAAATGGGGCGAGAGTATTCTCCAGAATGGACCTAGCTACAGGTTTCCACCAATTACGTATAGCCAAAGACTGTGTTCCTTTGACAGCCTTCAGGGGTCTCGATTTATTCTACGAATGGTTAGTAATGCCGTTCGGCTTGTGTAACGCTCCAGCATACTTCGTCGATCTTATGAACAGAGTGTTCCATGGTGTCTTGAATAAAAATTTTCTGGTCTTCATCGATGACATTTTAATCTACTCTAAGTCAGAAGGCGTGCATGCGAAACATTTAGAATAAGTGTTGGAAATTCTGAGAAGAAATGTCTTAAAAGCTAAATTTTCTAAGTGTATCTTCTGGCAAGATGAAGTTAAGTTCCTTGGCCATGTGGTATCAAAAGAAGGGATTGCTGTGGATCCAAGCAAAATTACAGCGATTCAGGACTGGAAACAGCCTACTACCCCCACCGAAGTTCGAAGTTTCCTTGGATTGGCTAGTTAGTATCAGAAATTCGTTAAGGATTTTTCGAAGATATCCAGTGTATTAACAAAGCTCACAAAGAAACATGAGAAATTCAAGTGGACTCCAGAATGTGAGGAAGCTTTTAGAGAGCTGAAACTGAAATTGACAACTGCTCCAGTATTAACAATTATAGATGGCAACCAGAACTTGACTGTATGTACGGATGCTTCTATTAGAGGGCTTGGCGCAGTATTAATGCAAAGAGGCCAAGTGGTCGCTTATGCTAGCCGTCAGCTGAAGCCGCACGAAAGGAACTATGCAACTCATGACCTTGAGTTATTAGCCATCGTGTTTGCTTTGAGAATCTGGAGGCATTATTTGTTGGGTGAAAAGTTCGAGCTGTTTACTGATCATCAATCATTGAAGTATCTATTCACTCGGAAAGATCTAAACTTGAGACAACAATGTTGGTTAGAATTCCTGGCAGCATACGATTTTGAGATTCTGTACACTCCAGGGAAAGCCAATGTTGTGGCGGACGCGCTTAGCAGAAAGAATGAAATCATCGCCAGCTTTATCATTACGTCTTCGTTAATTGACAGGATCTCTGCCCTTCTGAAAGAAGATAATTTTGTTAAGGAGATGATCAAAAGAATTAAAAAGGGCGTAGACTCTAGCTTCCAAGTGGATAGTGAGGGAGTTCTGAGATTAAAAGGAAGAATTTGTGTTCCCGACATCTTCGAGCTAAAAAGGGAAGTGCTTGATGAATGCCACAGGTCCAAACTCAGTATCCATCCCGGTGTGAGCAAAATGTATAATGACCTCAAATTAACATTCTGGTGGAAGGCGATGAAAAGAGATATTTCATTATATGTTAGCAGATGATCCACTTGTCAACTAGTCAAGAGCGATCAGCAGAAACTCGCCGGATTATTACAACCATTAGATATCCCAGGATGGAAGTGGGAGCAGATTTCCATGGACTTCATAGATGGTTTGCCTCGAACTAAGAAAGGAAACGACAGTATTTGGGTGATCTTAGATCGCTTCACGAAGACCGCCCATTTTGTACCTGTAAGATCCAACAGAACGGCTCAAAGTCTAGCGCAGATTTACCTCAAAGAAATAGTTAAACTGCATGGAGTGCCGCTCAGTATAGTCAGTGATAGAGATCCACTATTTACTAGCAAATTCTGGGGAGAATTCCAAACAGAATTTGAACCAAATTGAATCTAAGCACTCCTTATCACCCTTAGACAGATAGCCAAACTGAGCGGGTGAATAGAATTCTAGAAGATTTACTACGGGCTTGTATTATTGATTTTGGCGGGTCATGGGAGGATCACTTACATTTGGTAGAATTCTCTTATAACAATAGCTATCAAGCAAGTTTGGGAATGTCGTCGTTTGAAGCATTATACGGTAGACCATGCAGATCCCCCGCATGTTGGGTAGAACCTGGCAACAGACTTGTGTTGGGGCCCGATATGATTCGAGAAGCATCAGATAAAGTCGATTTCATCAAAAAGCGATTGAAAACTGCACAAAGCCGACAGAAAAGTTATGCAGATTCTAGAAAAAGAGATTTATCATTTGCCGTTGGTGATTATGTGTATTAAGAGTTTCTCCGATGAGGGGAGTAATCAGATTTGGCAAAACAGGGAAGTTGGCACCGAGATTTATTGGTCCCTTCCCTATACTTGAACGAATTGGAACTCTTGTTTATAGGGTTTCATTACCTGATTGGTTGCCTGGAGTGCATGATGTGTTCCACGTATCTCAACTCAGAAAACATGTGCATGGTCCAGATCTTGTTGTAGAAGAAGCAGTGCAACAAGACTTGGAAATTACTCCAGAATTAGCAGTCAGAAGAGAGCCATTTAAGATTGTTGGCAAAGAAACTAGAGAGCTAAGGAGCCAAAAGGTTCATTTAGTTAAAGTGTAGTGGAGTAGTGATCCTAGAGACTGTACTTGAGAGACTGAGAAAAGCATTAAGCAAGCTTACCCCAAATGCAGAGTGGACATCTCTAACTAACTCCGGTGCAAGGTACCTTTACAATACTTTGCATTTACATTTTGTTTCCTACTGTACTGTTGTTTCCTTTTCAAGGATGAAAAGTTTTAAGTGGGAGAGATTGTAACAACCCGGAAAATACGAGCCAATTTAAAAAATTTAAATTGGTTATTTTCAAAGAATTTAAACAATTGAAATAGCATATTTCAATAAAATAATGAATTGGAGATAGCATGGCAGTTTGAAAATTTGAATTCAAACCTTGACTGACTGTACCGGGTGGAAATTATAACGGATTTTAGTGAAACCAATAATATTTAAATTTGTTTATGAATACCTTTCTAACGAATCTGAAAAATCGAAGTTTCATAGCGGGAATCAAAAGTTATGGCCAAATGAATTTTCAGAAAGGTCGCTATATAGAATATATAGCCCTTAAAAATAGACATTTTGCAAATGACCTCGGAATTCGACGAGACCACTTTTGTTGGATCTGGGATGTCAAACTATTGCTAGGTTTCAAATTTCATAATTTTTGAAGCTAGTATTTGAGCGTGGCAAAAGAAAATGTGATTGGTCAATTTCTGTTAAATTGGGTCGACCAGAAAATGGCCATTTTTTCAAACGATCTAAGAATTCGACGAAACTAGTTTTGTTGGGACCGAATCGTCAAAACATAGCTAGATTTATTTTTCTAGAATTTTTCGAATCAGTTTGTGGCCATGGCAAATTGAAATGTACGTTCAACTTAAATATTTAATGTTTTATACTTTAATTTGAAAAATAAATGACTGTAACAGTCAAATAGGCCTACAAAACATATCCCATTGTGTCCGGGATGGGGGTATTTAGCTAGGGGCGACAGTCGTTAGGTTGAAATTGGTGTTCGTTTAGACAAGGAGATATTTTTGAATTTAAAATAAATTAGCCAATCCCTCTCTTTCTCTCTCTCATTTCAGTTTTACAGGTCAAACCCGATAAACCCCCCCCCCCCCCCCCCCACCACGAACGACGGAAGTTGCTCCGATCTTCCCTCCCATTTTCCGATCGATCCAAGAAGAATTAGCCCCACCTCCAGTGGGGTTTTTTGTTCATCTCACTCCCCTCTTTAAATCCATACCAAGAAAGCCCGCTATCGTTCAGTATTGGAGGAGAACCGACCTCCTGAAGTCGCTGCCTGAAAGCCGCAACCACCGCCGTGTCTGGCCACCGAGGTCGCCATCCCCGCCACCGATCTGAGCGCCCCTCTTCCCTATACAACGTGGTGAATTCTGATTTTGGTATCCCTACGCGGATCGAAGAATAATTTCAACCCTAGTTTCGAAGGTTTACTGAGGTGAACAACTTTAATTTTTCTGAATTGAAAATAACACTTTTAAGTGTTACAAACTTTAAAAAATCATATATTTATCGTGTGTTGACGAAATTCGATGAAACAGGAAACATCGTGATCGCAAGGAGGCTCTCTACCATCTAGGAGAGACCGCGGATTTTTCTGGGCTGTCTACGATTTTTAGCACCTCGAAAACCAATGTGAGAAATCTAAATTAAATTGTGTGAATGAAATCGTGTTGTATAAATTATATAAGCGAAGTGTAAATTATATACGCATTGTATACCTCATGTAGATGTGTTGTATAAGTTATATGAGCGATGTATAAATTATACAAGCGTTGTATGAAACATATATGCTTTGAATTGTGTTGAAATGAAAGTGAAATATAATATATATATATATATATATATATATATACTCCCCTCGTCCACAAATCATGGACGATATTTATTGCTTGTGATTGGCGTGAAAATATGTAGTATGATGAATGGGCGAAAATAATTGTTTGTGGTTGATATTGTGTTTGAAAAATACCTTTGCGGTTGAAAAATACCCTATTGTGGTTGAAACAAATTAGAATAGGATTGTGGAAATGAAAATAAAACATGCCGCCTGCGTGCGAACTAGATGCATGAATCCCCATTGTCAAAAACAGCGAGGTTTTAAGGTAGAGCAAGGAGCCGTACTAGGGACGGTCCCGGTTTTAATTACCCTGCCGTTATGCTGCCGAAATTTTCTGAAATATTCGTGTGATAGAATTATTTTCATTTGTTGAAATTATTTTCATATGTTGAAACTAGATTCATGTGTTGAATAAAAATTCATTCGTTGAATAGAAATTCATGTGTTGAATGGTATTCGTATTTTAAATAAATAGCTTTAACGATAAAATCACATTTATATATATATATATATACAAACTATAAAGAACATTCATGTGTTGAATAGAAATTCATTCGTTGAATAGAGATTCATGTGTTGAATGGTATTCGTGTTTTAAATAAATAGCTTTAACGATAAAAATCACATATATATATACAAACTATAAAGAACATTCATGTGTTGAATAGAAATTCATTCGTTGAATAGAAATTCATTTGTTAAATGGTATTCGTGTTTTAAATAAATTAATTAAACAATAAAAATTACATTTTTATTGTGAATATGAAGTGTTAAAAACATTCATGTGTTGAATAAATATTTCTGATGATAAAAATATTACTTTTATCATGTGTACGCCTCGCTAAAAATACACACGTGTTGAAATAAATATTTGTTCGCTAGAAATATTAGTATTAGCTTTGTTCTGCATATATATAGACATGTGTTGAACAAAGAAAATGGATTAGTTGTTGAGTAAAGAAATTATTTGCGTCCCCGACAAATAGGTAAGCCTTAATGAGTTGGCTGCGCAATTTTATTTTTATATCAACTCCTGTGAATGCCATTGGATGCGGAGTGTTGGTTATTCTGTGTGTAATAATAAACATCGCCATAGGATAGTAACAATTAATTTTGAACTACACTACATGGCAAACTTATGGATGATAGGCATACTTCATCATATACCGCATAAGCATTTAGAGCTTGTGTGACGAGGTTGAAGATTTACCATACGAGCGAGAGGCTGGTATGGCGATGATTATATATTTCAGGTTGAACTGATGACTGATATGGACATATAAAATATAACGATAAATTGCCAGATTAATAAAAACCCCACACGGGTCTGGAGTTGACAATAATCAAGTCTCACTAGTTATTAGATACGGCACATGGATTATTTATTTCCCACACGGGACGAGGTGACGAGGATTTATCCTCTGGAGTAATTAAAAATGCACACTCCCTCAGGCTTAGACAGGGTGACGAGAATTTATTCTCTGGAGTTATTATCTATACACACTCCCCTGTAAACACCAGAATATATCACTATAAATATGTGTATGCTTTATAGGATTTATTGGGTACCTAATACGGCCCAATAAATTTTCAAACCCCTTCCCGTACAAAGGAGGTTATGGCGAAATTTTTCGAAATATAAAGGCGTTAGTGAAATATTTGAAGTGGAAATGATATTGAAATTGCAGAATGAACTGTATATATATATATATATATATATACATAATTGAAAGGAATCAAGGCCGTGCAGTTCGTGTTTTGAAATCGTAATTTCAATTGATTTGTACGAGAGATCCGACCGTCGGATTTTCCCGAAACCGCAACCGTTGGGTTCGCCTTAGAAATATCTTTCCAACGGCACCAAATTTGTAAAGATCCAACGGTTGGATTGTTTGGAATGTTTAATTAAAATTTGAAGAAAACAGCGCCAGAATCGATTATATTTATATATAAATATAACTAAATTAAATCGAATAACGACGCTACAGTTCGTATTTTGAAACCTTAACTTCAAACGACTAGTGTGGAAGATCCGACCGTCGGATTTTCACGAAACTGAAACCGTTGGGTTCGATTTGGGAATATCTTCCCAGTGATATAAACCTTGTAGAAATCCAACAGTTAGATTTCCCGATATGTGTAAAACAAATTTGAGGAAAAACAGCGCCAGTGCCACGGCACGACCTGAAACGTCGTTTAATTAAATATGGCCATTTTAAATAAATAAAAATGGCGAAAAATAGTTATAAAATATTATAAGCAGCATAGAATGGAAATAAACCAATTTTGCTTGGTTTGCTTGATATTTATTGTATATGTTTGACATGAAAATTATACTAAAGAACTGAAATGTGAATGTCGAATAATATAACCATAGAAAGAATTAAATTGAATTCTAATTATACGTGAATTATTTGAAAAGGCCGAGCTAACCCTCATTTCAAATATTTGATCGAACGATTCAAAGTCGAAAATACAAAGACAGTTCAAGAACGACGATCTTCATATCGGATGGATGGGCACTGCTGAGGTTCCCTATTGGAGTAGCTACCTTGAAGGAACGGAAGTAATAGCCGTCTGAACGTATTTGTTGATTGTACGGACATACGAGGAATATGGTGCCTCTGGTTTTGTTCAGACCCAGAACGGACTTGAAAATGGACTTTGTGTCTGACATTGGATTTTGTTATGTATTGATTGATCTCTGTTAAATATATATCTGTTTGGCGGCGGAGAATTTATTCTCTTGCTTAACACCCTTCTCTGAGACGTACGAGCTCAGAGGTTATATATTGATAAAAATCAGTCGTATGGAGTGGATTGCCTGTGTGTCATGCCAAGATGTAGTGATCAAGGCTTCTGTTGCAAATCAAAGTCTTGTGTTCGATGATCAAAGCACGACCTACGTTGTCTGGCTTTGTGTATAGCGTGGATTCGCGAGCCTCGCACCTCGGTATGAGTCAAAAACGGGATAAGGACCACTGGGAGAACACGACGTTTCTTTCTAGTTATGATGGTGTCAGTGTTGAAACTGGCTAACATTCATATTACTTTCATCTTTGTAGTTGTTGGAATGCGAAGCGCCTCGATTATAGGTCTGTAAGGAACAGGAAACGTGTGTTCAGGAATTGCCAATCCTCAAACGTAAGGGAGGACCGGTCCAGCCGATTCCAAGGGTTACCCAGAGTGTGTAGTCCTGAGGCATTTGCTAGAGTGTCTCGAAGCGGAGAGGAGCCTGCCCCTTGCCTCGACTCATGACGGAAATCCAATTTCCAATACGAGATAACGGATTTGATTGTAGAACTAGTATGGCGGCATAGTGGTATGGGGCACTTATGTCGTCTATGATGATATTCATTGTAATAACCCAGAAATCTGAGCCAATTTAAAATTTTTATTTTGGCAATTATAGCGAATTTTGAATATTTAAAATGAATTATTTTAAATAATATTGACGAGAAATTTATTTTGAATATAATTCAAACGTATATATTTATATAGATTGTCGTTAGAATATAAATATTTATTTATAATTATGAAAGGAATTGAAAATGGCGCGGTAGTTCGATAATTCGATTTCAAACTTCAAATGAATGTACCGGGTGCAAAATAAACTTGATTTTAGTGAAACCAAAAATATTTGAATCTAATTGATAATATCTTTCCAACGAATCAGAAAAATTGAAATTTCATTGCGGGAATCAAAAGTTATGGCCAAATGAATTTTCAGAATAGTCGTTATGGAATCCTGGCCCTTAAAAATGGAAATTTTGCAAATGACCTCGGATTTCGACGAAACCACTTTTGTTGGATCCGTGATGTCAAGTTATTGCTAGATTCCAATTTTCGTAATTTTTCGAATCAATATGTGAGCGTGGCAATGGAAAACGCGTTTGACCAGTTTCAGTTGATTTTAATCGACTGGAAAATGGCCATTTTCCAAACGGTCTCAAAATTTGACGAAACTAGCTTTGTTAGGACCGTATCGTCAATATGAAGCTAGAAAATATTTTTCTGGAATTTTTCGAGTTCGTATGTGACCCGGTAATTTGAAATGTACGTTTAAAATTTAGTATAATGATTTAAATGTAAATTCAGCGAAAACTGATCGTAACGATCGAATCAGCATACGAAACATGCTCCATCATGTTTGGAATGGGGGTAATACACTAGGGACGACAGTCGGTGGGTTTAATTCTGAGTTTGAATTAAAAGGGTGCTTTTAGGAGGAAATTTAAAATAAATTAATAAAATAATATATATATATATATATATACATCCCCCCTTATTCTCTCCCTCCATTTCCATTATTTCAGTCAACGTCCTAAAACTAAACCCGATTCCCCGAATCGCCTCACCCCCTTACCTTCGACGCGCCGCCCTAGGCGGACCCCCAACGCCGCTCCCCTCCGGCCATCGCGCCACCCCATCCCTCTCCGCTCAATTCTCTCTCTCCTCCTCTCTTTCCCAAAACCCCTGAAGCCTAAATCGACCCGCGCCTTCATCTCCTCCCTCCATGCGTTGACCAACCCCTCCGCCTACCTCCCGCGACGCTTCCCTTTCCCTCTCTCCTCAGTTCGACGCAATCCTCCTCCTTCAAAGCTAAGGTAAGTTTAAATTTCAAGTTTGATTTTATTTAAGTTTAAATCTGATTTTTTTTTAAGTTTAAAAACTGAAATTTTGTGATTTTTAAAACTAAATAATAATATGATTTTGGTTATAGGAAAGATCAAGTTTTTATTTAAGAAAAGATCAAGTTTTTATTTAAGAAAAGATCAAGTTTTTATTAAAGAAAAGGAGAGATTTTTATCGTATAGAATTATGATTTTTATGTAATGGAAAGTAGGATTTTTCTTATGTATAAAAGTATAATCTTTAGGCGATATAAAACTATAACTTTATGTTGGAATTAACAACTTAAAAATATAATTTTTATGCTAGTGTCATTTTAAAAATATGCTTTTTATATAGTAAAGATGATAAAAATATGATTTTTATATATGTGGTAGCGATATAAAAATTCGATCTTTGTATAAGAAATAGAAATATATAAACATAATTTTTATATAGAAAGAAGCGTTGTAAAAATATATAAAGTAGAAGTATTAAAAAATATAATTTTTATTTGAACAGCGTGAAAAGAACTGCATTGGCATTTCAAGCAGATCCAGCTGATTCAGCAGTTCAACAGCAAAGCACGGCGGAGTGGAACGCTCTGTCAGAAATTCTCACTTTTAATTTAATTTTCTAGTTAAAATATATACTAGGATGCATACGGTGCTTAGCAGCACCCGACACCCATCGTCCACAGACCATGGACGACTTGTATGCTTGTTTGTTTGATTTTGATGTGTGGTTGATTGTGTGATGTGATGTGAAATGAAATAAAATATTTATATAGTTAAAATATTTTATAGTTGAAAATAGGATTTTTAACGTGTATTTGAAATGAAATAAAAATAAACGAATCAGACGATTTGTTTATATACACACATTTTACTGATATTGATTGGGACGATAAATTTTACATATCGCCCAACTACACAAATAAAATCTGTGTTTGATTGATTGAAACCCCACACGGGTATTGGGATGAGATTTGACGTACAGTAATCCCGATTGTTTAGTTGTATGTCAATCGATGGATTGACAGACTGTGTAAGCGTTAATTATTTATATTTAATGCTTATGTAGTTGTGTGGTGCACTCTGGATAATGGTTGATTATTTATCGTTGTTATTTTATACATGTGTTGTAGAAAATCCATATAATTAACATTATATGGTAATTGATTGGGCCTCATTCCAGTTTTGAATAGAAATATTTGAAAGAGAAATATTTGAAAGAGAAATATTTGAAAGAGAAATATTTGAAAAAGAAATATTTGAAATAGAAATATTTGAAAATAGAAATATATGAAGGCGTGTTGATTAGATTTGCGCCATTTTGACGTGAACGATATTTATATCGATTTTATTCAAATTGAAATGAATATTAAAGTGAATTGAAATTCGAATTAAATTAAATTGATTTGAAATTCGAAATAAACTGAAATGATTTGAAATTCGAATTAAATTGAAATTCGAATTAAATTGAAATTCGAATTAAATTGAAATAGAATTGAAATTGTTTTGAAATGAATTCGAGTTAAAATTGAATAGAATTGAATTCGAATTGAAATCAAATTGAATAGAATTGAATTCGAATTGAAATCAAATTGAATAGAAATGAATTCGAATTGAAATTGAATTAATTTGAAATTCAAATTGAATTGTAAACGAATTGAAATTGAATTAAAAATCGATTTGAATTGAAATCAATTTGAAATGAATTTAAAACGAATTTGTAAGGGAAAATTCAATTTTGTTTTGAATTTGAAAAGGAAGCTGAAATCGTTTTGAAAACGAATTTAAAACGATTTATAAAATTCGTTTCGAAAGGAAATCGATGAAGTATATATTTTATATATAATATAATGGCCTGAATAGAACGCGCTGCGCCGCGGCAGTTCGCGAATTTCGACCATTGACTTCGAATGGACATTGCGGGAGATCCGACCGTCGGATTCTCCTAAAACCGGAACCGTTGGGTTCGTATCGAAAAGAGCTTTCTAACGAATATTAGATTTTTGAAATCTAACGGTTGGATTTGGAATTATGTCCAAATCAAATTTGGAAAAGGTCGCTGTAAGTGCAGTTCGATGGCCGTTGGTGGAAATCGACTGTACGGGCCTTGATAAAATTATTAAAAATAGTAATAATTTGTGTAAAATCATAAGAAATGATTTGTGAAGAATTCGGATGAAAAAATCCGTATTTGAAAAGATAAAAATAGATTTTTATCGAAATGAAATAGTTTTGAACTAGAATTATAATTCTATTTATTTAAAAATAAATAAAGTGGATTTGAAATGGTTTTAAAAGTAACCAGAATTTCCAATGATTGAATTGGAAGGGATGTGAATCGAAATTGTCTTTGGAATATTTCGATATTGGATTTCGTGATTATACAGATATTGTTATGGGAATTCTAAAGATATATCTATATCGTTATTTCCAACATGATATTTGTTGGTCGTAGAATTTGATATTGAATATAAGCCGATATATTTTCTATTCAGAGCCTTGTATTTAATATCAAATGTGATTTGGGTTTGTCATGAATGTTGTCCTCATTAACACTGTTCTTTAACCCAGTTGAGAAAAAGATTAAATCTTTTTATTTAGATTTAATGAAGTGTACCAATTAAATAATATTTAATTGGAATTGAATTGGTATTGATTTTTGGGTTTATCGTGAACAGTGTTTTAAATAACACTTTTTCTTTAACCTGATAATTAATGGAATGTGATTTTGGGTTTATCGTGAACCGTGTTTTAAATGACACTGATTCTTTAATCCAGTTAAGGATTAAAACTAAGTGGAGTTTTAATGAATCTTTAATTAGATTGAAAAGATCGAGAATGGAGTATCACCAGTTTTACTCCAGGCGATAGTTAAATCTTTAATTAGATTTGAACATGAAATGGTAATTGAATTTACCGATAACACCGTGGTGCTAGATATGAAGTATTACCAGTTTTACTTCATGGGACGAATAGGTTGGGATTGGGAAATAAAATAAATGATTACTTCGGTGTGATTCGATAATCCCGACTAGTTTGAATTGTTATTCAAAGAAGATTAAAGAATAAATTTAAAGAATTTATCTGTGATAAAATTAATGGGAACCTTTCCCAAGGTATAAGAATATTGGAATAAAAGAATATTCTGAATTGGATTGAGGCGTATGTTGTGTTTGTGTCACATGTGTTTATTATATACGCGAGTTGTTTAGAAAGACCGGGTTTATCCCATTCTGAATAACTGATTAGACGTGGTGTCGAAGATGAAGACGGTGGTTGAAGACCGGAGGTCTTCACGTCGTTTGGGTCATTACTGATGATCTTGATTAGGTCGTACACCCAAGAGGAGGGAATCAGTTAGTGGTCGTTCAGACGTACTTGGAGGTCGATGGATAAGAGAGGTACAAGGTGCCTTCGGTTTCGTTCAGACCCAGAACGGACTTGTAAATGGACTGTTTGTCTAACATTGGATTTTATTCTGTATGATTGATTTCTATTAAATATATATCTGTTTGGTGGTGGAGAATTTATTCTCTTGCTTAACGCCCTTCTCTGAGACGTACGAGCTCAGGGGTTATATATTGATGGATATCAAACGCATGGAGTGAATTGCCTGTGTGGCAAGCCTAAGTGGCAATTGATCAAGGCTTCTATTGAAAAGCAAAGTCTTGTGGTTGATGATCAAAGAACGACCTGTGTGGCATAGCTTTGTGTAGCGTTGATTCGCGAGCCTCATACCCCGGTTGTGAACCAGAAATGGGAGAAGGATCTAGGGAGGGCATGCGTCTCTTTCTAGCTAGAAGTGGCGTCAGTACTTTTACATGCCCTGACGAGTTTGACTTATGTGGTTGTTGCTGTTGGGAGGCGCCTTGGATATATCGGTCGTTCTCGAACCGATGGAGTCATTCGTTGGCTCATTTATGCCCCATAAGGCGGGGAGACGTAGTGTTCAGGCATTTTAATCCACATCGGTGGACCGGCCCTGTGGCTCCTAGGTGCATTTGCAGGTGTAGCCTGAGACATGGTAGGCTAGATTGTCTCGAATCGGTAGAGGACGATCCCTGGCCTTGGTTCACATATGGAAATCCAACTTCCGATACGTGACTTTGCGGTTTTGATTGTATACCTATATATGGCGACATAGTGGTATGGGGCACTTATGCTGTCTATGATTGATACTTATGATTGAAATTGTTTTGACACTATACACTTATAGTAATAGAAAAATATGAAATTTAGCGTATCAAGCATCCTTTGGCTATTATAAGGTAAAACCCTATCCTCCAGTTTGTGTTGCATTGTGTGATGGGACCTGGGTCTTATAATAGCTTCATTGTTCTTTATTTAGCATTGCGTTGTTGTTTTATGCACTGGTATTCTTGGGAGGAAACCTGTTTCGTGTTATACGGTGTGGTCCCTTGATTTAACTAACTTTAAAATAAAGATTAATAACTGTTTTAGTTCTCACACCAGTCACATGACTGACCTGGAGTTTATTGTTTTAACCTAAACTCTGGGTGCCCTTATTTTGGACATGGGCAGCTAGTAGTTTTGGTTTTGCAGATTTATATTCACAGGATCCTGACTTACAGCTGGAACGATATCCGGAAAGCTTTGTATTTGTATATCTCCTTCTAGTTGTGTTTTGTATTATTTCAGTTGCGATGTATTTGAATGTAAATTAAATCTCTGATATTTCTGTGTAATATTTATTCATACTCTGTATATTCTTGTATTTTGATGGAATTGTTGTAATAAACAATGAAATGTTCTTCCGTCTGTGTTCTGTTGTGGCTTGTTCTCGAACTATGCGCACTTTCCTTACCGGGGAAGTTACGGGTTTTCACAGTTGGTATCAGAGCTTTGGTTTACAAAGCTCAGAGAACAAGACACATTAGAACCATACAAAAGAATTCATCAGAAATTGGATTAGTAATATCCAATGAGAATGACTCGTTAGAGATGGGATTAGTAGTATCCTAGAACAGGTGTGAAGAGTATATTTTTAAAATGAAAACAAATTTTGTTTTTGAAAATTTAAATCAATCATTCGTATTTGAATATTTATTTAAATTGATTTGGAACATCCAATATATAAAGATTTTGTATATACGTCTGATCCGCGTGTATTCGAATTTTAATATACTGGATAGATATAGATTCGCACTCTAGTCGCTCGGGGATAATTCTAGTGATGTCCGGACAACATCAGTATTTATATTCGTGTTTCGAAGGTGTGATATCTATATATTTCCATTAGACTGGTGTGAGAACCAAAATTAGATAGGGCCTGTTGTTGTGATTAGGCATCAAAATGTGATTTTTGACTATATATCAAAATTATGTGTTTGAAATGATAATTAACTAATTGATTGCTGATTGTGTTGTTGGATTATTTTTTGATTAATTAAATGTTGAACCTTTAGCCAAATTGAATCAAATAGTGAGTTGTATTGAAAATTAGTCGCATTTGCTTGCATATACATGTACATACATTGAACAGGTCATAGCAAGGAGGCTAGTGCAGAGGAATAAAATTGTTTGCCCGACAAATAGTTACATGTTTATTGTATTTTTTGAGTTTTTGGTGATTTTATGAGCCGATTGGCTAACCGCTTGGCTTTTTCTTTTTCTTTTGGATTGAAGAAGGCCATGGGAGGCTATATGAAATATCCCGAAGTCCCCGGTGCAGGGGAGGTTATGGCGAAATTTTTCGAAAATTTAGGGTGTTAGCCAAATTTTTGAAAAATTTGAAAAGTTCTTAGAAACAGAAAAGTTGAAGAACTTAAGCCGTAAGGAAAATAATGAAAGTTGAGTTGATTTGTAAAACAACTTACGGCTTCGTTCCTTTTCGGGGACGAAAAGTTTTAAGTGGGGGAGATTGTAATAACCCGGAAATTTGAGCCAACTTAAATTTTTTATTTTGGCAATTATAGCGAATTTTGAATATTTAAAATGAATTATTTTAAATAATATCGACGAGAAATTTATTTTGAATATAATTCGAACGTATATATTTATATAGATCATCGTTAGAATATAAATATTTATTTATAAGTATAAAAGGAATTGAAAATGGCGCGGTAGTTCGATAATTCGATTTCAAACTTCAAATGAATATACCGGGTGCAAAATAAACCGCATTTTAGTGAAACCAAAAATATTTGAATCTAATTGGTAATATCTTTCCAACGAATCAGAAAAATTGAAATTTCATAGCGGGAATCAAAAGTTATGGCCAAATGAATTTTCAAAATAGTCGCTATGGAATTCTGGCCCTTAAAAATGGAAATTTTGCAAACGAACTCGGATTTCGACGAAACCACTTTTATTGGATCTATGATGTCAAGTCATTTCTAGACTCCAATTTTCGTAATTTTTCGAATCAATATGTGAGCGTGGCAAAGGAAAACGCGTTTGACCAGTTTCAGTTGATTTTAATCGACTGGAAAATGGCCATTTTCCAAACGGTCTCAGAATTTGATGAAACTAGTTTTGTTAGGACCGTATCGTCAATATGAAGCTAGATAATATTTTTCTGGAATTTTTCGAGTCCGTATGTAACCCCGGTAATTTGAAATGCACGTTTAAAATTTAATATAATTATTTAAATGTAAATTCAGCGAAAACTGATCGTAACGATCGAATCAGCGTAAGAAACATGCTCCATCGTGTTCGGAATGGTGGTATTACGCTGGGGACGATAGTCGGTGGGTTCAATTCTGAGTTCGAATTAAAAGAGTGCTTTTAGGAGGAGATTTAAAATAAATTAATAAATTAATATATATATATATACATCCCCCCTTATTCTTTCCCTCCCTTCCGATTATTCAAGTCAACGCCCTAAAACCAAACCCGATTCCCCAAATCGCCTCGCCCCCTTACCTTTGACGCGCCACCCCACGCGGTCCCCCAACGCCGCTCCCCTCCGGCCATCGCGCCACCCCATCCCCCTCTGCTCGATTCTCTCTCTCCTCCTCTCTTTCCCAAAACCCCTGAAGCCGAAATCGACCCGCGCCTTCATCTCCTCCCTCCACGAGTTGACCAACCCCTCCGCCTACCTCGCGCGATGCTTCCCTTCCCCTCTCTCCTCAGTTCGACGCAATCCTCCTCCTTCAAAGCTAAGATAAGTTTAAATTTCAAGTTTGATTTTATTTAAGTTTAAAACTTATTTTTTTTTAAGTTTAAAAACTGAAATTTTGTGATTTTTGAAACTAAATAATAATATAATTTTGGTTATAGGAAAGATCAAGTTTTTATTTAAGAAAAGATCAAGTTTTTATTTAAGAAAAGGATCAAGTTTTTATTAAAGAAAAGGAGAGATTTTTATCATATAGAATTATGATTTTTATGTAAAGGAAAATAGGATTTTTCTTAGGTATAAAAGTATAATCTTTAGGCGATATAAAACTATAATTCTATGTAGGAATTAGCAACTTAAAAATATAATTTTTATGCTAGTGGCATATTAAAAATATGATTTTTATATAGTAGAGATTATAAAAATATGATTTTTATATATGTGGTAGCGAAATAAAAATTCGATCTTTGTATAAGAAATAGAAATATAAAAATATAATTTTTATATAGAAAGAAGCATTGTAAAAATATATAAAGTAGAATTATTAAAAAAATATAATTTTTATTTGAACAGCGTGAAAAGAACTGCATTGGCATTTCAAGCAGATCCAGCCGATTCAGCAGTTCAACAGCAAAGCACGGCGGAGTGGAACCCTCTGTGAGAACTTCTCGCTTTTAATTTAATTTTCTAGTTAAAATATATAATAGGATGCAGACGGTGCTTAGCGGCACCTGACACCCGTCGTCCACAGACCATGGACGGCTTGTATGCTTGTTTGTTTGATTTTGATGTGTGGTTGATTGTGTGATGTGATGTGAAATGAAATAAAATATTTATATAGTTAAAATATTTTATAGTTGAAAATAGGATTTTTAACGTGTATTTGAAATGAAATAAATATAAACGAATCAGACGATTTGTTTATATACACACATTTGATTGATATTGATTGGGACGATAAATTTTACACATCGCCCAACTACACAAATAAAATCTGTGTTTGATTGATTGAAACCCCACACGGGTATTGGGATGAGATTTGACGTACAGTAATCCCGATTGTTTATTTGTATGTCAATCGATGGATTGACAGACTGTGTAAGTGTTAATTATTTATATTTAATGCTTATGCAGTTGTGTGGTGCACTCTGGATGATGGTTGATTATTTATCGTTGTTATTTTATACATGTGTTGTAGAAAATCCATATAATTAACATTATATGGTAATTGATTGGGCCTCATTCCAGTTTTGAATAGAAATATTTGAAAGAGAAATATTCGAAATAGAAATATTTGAAAGAGAAATATTTGAAAAAGAAATATTTGAAATAGAAATATTTGAAAATAGAAATATATGAAGGCGTGTTGATTAGATTTGCGCCATTTTGACGTGAACGATATTTATATCGATTTTATTCAAATTAAAATGAATATTAAAGTGAATTGAAATTCGAATTAAATTGAATTGATTTGAAATTCAAAATAAACTGGAATGATTTGAAATTCGAATAGAATTGAAATTCGAATTGAATTGATATTTAATTGAAATTGTTTTGAATTGAATTCGAGTTAAAATTGAATAGAATTGAATTCGAATTGAAATCAAATTGAATAGAATTAAATTCGAATTGAAATCAAATTGAATAGAAATGAATTCGAATTGAAATTGAATTAATTTGAAACACAAATTGAATTGAAAACGAATTGAAATTGAATTAAAAATCGATTTGAATTGAAATCAATTTGAAATGAATTTAAAACGAATTTGTAGGGGAAAATTCAATTTTGATTTGAATTTGAAAAGGAAGTTGAAATCGTTTTGAAAACGAATTTAAAACAATTTTTAAAATTCGTTTCGAAAGGAAATCGATGAAGTATATATTATATATATTATATATATAATATAATGGCCTGAATAGAACGCGCAGCGCCGCGACAGTTCGCGAATTTTGACCATTGACTTCAAATGGACATTGCGGGAGATCCGACCGTCGGATTCTCCTAAAACCGGAACCGTTGGGTTCGTATCGAAAAGAGCTTTCTAACGAATATTAGAAATTTGAAATCTAACGGTTGGATTTGGAATTATGTCCAAATCAAATTTGAAAAAGGTCGCTTTAAGTGCAGTTCGATGGCCGTTGGTGGAAATCGACTATACGTGCCTTGATAAAATTATTAAAAATAGTAATAATTTGTGTAAAATCATAAGAAATGATTTGTGAAGAATTGGGATGAAAAAATCCATAATTGAAAAGATGAAAATAGATTTCTATCGAAATGAACTAGTTTTGAACTAGAATTATAATTCTATTTATTTGAAAATAAATAAAGTGGATTTGAAATGGTTTTGAAAGAAACCAGAATTTCCAATGATTGAATTGGAAGGGATGTGAATCGAAATTGTCTTTGGAATATTTCGATATTGGATTTCGTGATTATACAGATATTGTTATGGGAATTTGAAAGATATATCTATATCGTTATTTCCAACACGATATTTGTTGGTCGTAGAATTTGATATTGAATATAAGCCGATATATTTTCTATTCAGAGCCTTGTATTTAATATCAAATGTGATTTGGGTTTGTCGTGAATGTTGTCCTCATTAACACTGTTCTTTAACCCAGTTGAGAAAAAGATTAAATCTTTTTATTTAGTTTTAATGAAGTGTACCAACTAAATAATATTTAATTGGAATTGAATTGGTATTGATTTTTGGGTTTATCGTGAACAGTGTTTTAAATAACACTTGTTCTTTAACCCGATAATTAATGGAATGTGATTTTTGGTTTATCGTGAACCGTGTTTTAAATGACATTGATTCTTTAACCCAGTTAAGGATTAAAACTAAGTGGAGTTTTAATGAATCTTTAATTAGATTGAAAAGATCGAGAATGGAGTATCACCAGTTTTACTCCAAGCGATAGTTAAATCTTTAATTAGATTTGAACGTGAAATGGTAATTGAATTTACCGATAACACCATGGTGCTAGATATGAAGTATTACCAGTTTTACTTCATGGGACGAATAGGTTGGGATTGGGAAATAAAATAAATGATTACTTCGGTGTGGTTCGCTAATCCCGACTAGTTAGAACTGATATTCAAAGAAGATTAAAGAATAAATTTAAAGAATTTATCTTTGATAAAATTAATGGGAACCTTTCCCAAGGTATAAGAATATTTGAATAAAAGAATATTCTGAATTGGATTGAGGTGTATGTTGTGTTTGTGTCACATGTGTTTATTATATACGCGAGTTGTTCAGAAAGACCGGGTTTATCCGATTCTGAATAACTAATTCGACGTGGTGTCGAAGATGAAGACAGTGGTTGAAGACCGGAGGTCTTCACGTCGTTTGGGTGATTACTGATGATCTTGATTGGGCCGTACACCCAAGAGGAGAGAATCAGTTAGTGGTCGTCCAGACGTACTTGGAGGTCGATGGATAAGCGAGGTACAAGGTGCCTCCGGTTTCGTTCAGACCTAGAACAGACTTGTAATTGGACTGTGTGTCTGACATTGGATTTTATTCTGTGTGATTGATTTCTATTAAATATATATTTGTTTGGTGGCGGAGAATTTATTCTCTTGCTTAATGCCCTTCTCTGAGACGTACGAGCTCAGGGGTTATATATTGATGGATATCAAACGCATGGAGTGAATTGCCTGTGTGGCATGCCTAAGTGGCAATTGATCAAGGCTTCTGTTGAAAAGTAAAGTATTGTGGTTGATGATCAAAGCACGGCCTGTGTGGCATAGCTTTGTGTAGCGTTGATTCGCGAGCCTCACACACCGGTTGTGAGCCAAAAACGGGAGAAGGATCCAGGGAGGGCATGCGTCTCTTTCTAGCCAGAAGTGGCGTCAGTGGTTTTACATGCCCTGACGAGTTTGACTTATGTGGTTGTTGCTATTGCGAGGCGCCTCGGATATATCGGTCGTTCTCGAACCGATGGAGTCATTCGTTGGCTCATTTATACCCCATAGGGCGGGGAGACGTAGTGTTCAGGCATTTTAATCCACATCGATGGACCGGCCCTGTGGCTCCTAGGTGCAGTTGCGGCTGTAGCCTGAGACATGGTAGGATAGATTGTCTCGAATCGGTAGAGGACGATCCCTGACCTCGGTTCACAGATGGAAATCCAACTTCTGATACGTGACTTTGCGGTTTTGATTATATACCTATATATGGCGACATAGTGGTATAAGGCACTTATGCCGTCTAAGACTGATACTTATGATTGAAATTGTTTTGACACTATACACTTTTAGTAATAGAAAAACATGAAATTTAGCGTATCAAGCATTCTTTGGCTATTATAAGGTAAAACCCTATCCTCCGGTTTGTGTTGCATTGTGTGATGGGACCTGGGTCTTATAATAGCTTCATTGTTCTTTATTTAGCATAGCTTTGTTGTTTTATGCATTGGTATTCTTGGGAGGAAACCTGTTCCGTGTTATAGGGCGTGGTCCCTTGATTTACCTAACTTTAAAATAAAGATTAAAAACTGTTTTATTTCTCACACCAGTCACATGACTGACCTGGAGTTTATTGTTTTAACCTAAACTTTGGGTGCAATTATTTTGGACACGGGCCGCTAGTAGTTTTGGTTTTGCAGATTTATATTCACAGGATCCTGACTTACAGCTGGAACGATATCTGGAAAGCTTTGTATCCGTATATCTCCTTCTAGTTGTGTTTTGTATTATTTCCGCTGCGATGTATTTGAATGTAAATTAAATCTCTGATATTTCTATGTAATATTTATTCATACTCTGTATATTCTTGTATTATTATGGAATTGTTGTAATAAACAATGAAATATTCTTCCGTCTTTGTTCTTTTGTGGCTTGTTCTCGAACTATCCGCACTTTCCTTACCGGGGAAGTTACGGGTTTTCACATTCATTTTTGAAACATATATGCACTAGTAATAATATCAAGTGATTTTGCTTTGTACGTATTAAGCATATTTTGGCCATTATAAGGAAAAACTCTGTCCTCCTGTTTGCGTTGCATTGTGTGATGGGACTTGAGTCTTATAACGGCTTCATTCTTTTTAAAAGCATTGCGTTGTTTTAAAGAATTTACTTTGTTTTAAATGCACCGGCAATCACTGGAGTAAACCCGTTCCGCGAAAGTGGCGTGGTCCTATGATTTTCCTTATTACTGTTGTTTAACAAGTTAAGTAGATTTCTCACACCAGTCTCATGACTGACTCGTTGTTTGTTTCACTTTGCAAACTCGGGTGCCCTTAGTTTCACACGGGTAGCCTAGTTGACAGATGGCAGGTTATTTTGGCTTAGCACCGCAGTACGGAGTGCGCTTTTGGCTTGATGGCGAGGATTAGATTTGTATTTTGGCTATTGACTTTTCGCTATCCTTATCTTATGTATATGATTCCGCCTATGGCGATGCAGACTGTTTTACTTCCAGCATTTATTATCTTATGTATATGTACCGCCTCAGGCGATGTAGACTAATACCTTTATTATGTCTCACTGTATGTATACATTCCGCCTATGGCAATGTTGACTGATCATTCCCCTTTTATTTACTAAGTTATATCCTACGTTGTGCTATTCTGATGTTGTTACATGTTATGATTCCGCTGCCATATCTATGTAAAATTATTCTATTTATTGTTTTTTCTATTATCTGTACTCTGCTAATTATGATTAATGTGTTATATTCCAATGATTATCCTTAACACCGTCGTACGGGTTTCGGGATCGTCACAGTGGACGACGGGTGTCAGGTTCTGCTAAGCACCGTCTGCACCCTAGTATATATTTCAAAGTAGAAATTGAAATAAAAGTGAGGAGTTCTCACCTTTAAGCTAAACCAAACACCGCGACTCTTCTTATGTAGAAATTTTTCGCCGCGTTTCCAATCGGTTCCATCGCACTCTGTTTCACATGATTTATATAAAAATCACATTTTTATTTCAATGCTATATAGATAAAAATCACATTTTTATTCTAATAAATAAAAATCATATATATTTTTTCTACTTCATATTTTTTTACAACGCTTCCTTCTATATATGAACTATATTTTTATATTTCTACTTCTTATATAAAGATCGAATTTTTATCTCGACGCTATAAAAATTACATTTTTATCTCAACATATATATAATAAAATTCAGGTTTTTATTTCGCTACATATATAAAAATCATATTTTTATATTCTCCCTTATATAAAAATTCTATTTTTAATCCGCTACTCATATAATGTTGATATTTTTATTTTGATGTTCATACCATAAAAATCATATTTTTATTGTAAAAACCAAATTTTTATATACCATAAAAATCTAAGCTTTCATGTCAAAAAAAATATAATCTTTCACATATTAAAAAAAATGCTATACATATATAGATTAATAAAAAAATTATATTTTTATCCCAAAATTATATATATATAAACCATATGAACACAAATTATAATTTTTATAGCTTAAAGAAATCATATTCGAAGAGAATTAGATAGAAAAACTCACTGCGAGGGGGGGGGGAAGGGATCGCTGTTGAAATTGGGGAGAGGAGGGGGTCGCAGTTGCTCGTGTTGGTGGTGGGTGGCTCGTCGGAGCTGCGGGCAGCTAGGGCTTCGGTGGAGTTGCGGAGTTTTGGCGTGATGGAGGCTCAGATTCACGAATTGGAGAAGGGGGAAGGGAAGGAGAAGGGTCGGCGGAAGAGAGGGGGCGGTGCGCCTTATAGGCGGCGGCGGCTAGGGACCAAGCGCCGTGCGATTGGGGGAGACGCGGGATAGGTTTTCTCAAATGAAGAGGAGTTGACTTCTGCAGGAAGGAGAGTAACCGGGGGGGGGGGGGGGTATTTGTAAATAAATTTATTTATTTTATTTATTTCTCAAAAATGTTGACTTTGTATACGAACCCCAAACGAGACCCAATGCCTGTCGTCCCCAGCTAATTACCCCCATTCCGAACACAATGGAATATGTTCCGTAAGCCAGTTCGGCTGTTATGCCCAGTTTCCGTTCAAATCAAAATATAACTATATATATTGAATTTTAACGGACATTTCAATTTACCGGGGCCGCATACGGACTCTAAAAATTCCCGAAAAAATATTTTCTAGCTTCGTATTAACGATACGGTCCTAACAAAATTAATTTCATCGAATTCTGAGACCGTTTGAAAAATGACCATTTTCTAGTCGATTAAAATCAACTAAAACAGGTCAAACGCGTTTTCCTTTGCCACGCTCAAATATTGATTTAGAAAATTACGAATTTTGGAATCTAGCAATAATTTGACATACGGGATCCAACAAAAGTGGTTTCATAAAAAACAGAGGTCATTTGCAAAATTTCCATTTTTACGGGCCAGAATTCCATAGCGACTATTCTGAAATTTCAACTGGACGTAACTTTTGATTCCCGCTATGAAATTTTGATTTTTCGGATTCGTTGGAAAGATATTCTCAAATAGATTCTAATATTTTTTGTTTCGCTAAAATCCGGTTTATTTTGAATCATGTACATTCATTTGAAATTTGAAATCGAATTTTCAAACTACCGCGCCATTTTCAATTCCTTTTATAATTAAAAATAAATAATTATATTCTAACGTCGATTCAAATAAGTATATACGTTCTAATTATATTCAAAATAAATTTCTCGTCCTTATTATTTAAAATAATTTATTTTAAATATTCAAAATTCATCAAAATTGGAAAAATAAAAATTTTAAGTTGGCTCGGATTTCCGGGTTATTACAATCTCCCCCACTTAAAACTTTTCGTCCTCGAAAAGGAACGAAGCAGAAAGTTGTTTTACAAATCATCTCAGCTTTCATTATTTTCATTACGGCTTAAGTTCTTCAACTTTTCAATTTCTAAGAACTTTTCAAAATTTGGCTAACACCCTAAATTTTCGAAAAATTTAGCCATAACCTCCCCTGCACCGGGAGCTTATGGATATTTCAAATAGCCTCCCATGGCCCTCACCAATCCAAAAAGAAAAAGAAACAGCCAAGCGGCTCATAAAATCATCAAAAACCCAAGAAATACAATTAACATGTACCTATTTGTCGGGCAAACAATTTTATTCCCCTTCTCTAGCCTCCTTGCTATGACCTGTTCAATGTAAGTACATGTATATGCATGCAAATGCGACAAATTTTCAGTACAATTCACTATTTGGTTGAATTTGGCCAAAGGTTCAACATTTAATTAATCAAACAATAATCAAACAACACAACTAGCAATCAATTAGTTTATTATCCTTTCAAATTCATAATTTTGATACATACACAGAAAATCATGTTTTTGATGCCAAATCACAACAATAAGCCCTATCTAGTTTTGGTACTCACACCAATCAATTAGAAATATATAGATATCACACTTTCGATACTCGAATACCAATTCTGATGATGTTCGAACTATCATCAGAATCATCTCCGGGCGACTAGAGTGTGATTCTATATCTATCCAGTATATTAAAACTTCAAATACACGCGGATCAGACGTATACACAAAATCTTTATATACTGCATTGTCCAAATTCAATATAAAATAAATAATCAAATACAAATAATTGATTTAAATTTTCAAAACAAAACTTGTTTTTATTTTTTTATTTTAAAAACACTACTCTCCACACTCGTTCTAGGATACTACTAATCCCATCTCTAACGAGTCATTCTCATTGGATATTACTAATCCAATTTCTGATGAATTCTTTCGTTCGGTTCTAACGTGTCTTGTTCTCCTAGATCTGTAAACCAAAGCTCTGATACCAAGC
Organism: Allium sativum; assembly: GCA_030737875.1. Classification (NCBI taxonomy): domain Eukaryota; kingdom Viridiplantae; phylum Streptophyta; class Magnoliopsida; order Asparagales; family Amaryllidaceae; genus Allium; species Allium sativum. Next base: position 1,013,034,503 of record CM060913.1, read on the forward strand.
TATAACGACCCGAAATCCCCCTTATGGGAAATCACGGATTGTACTGAGGACAAGACGAATCAGATCGCAAACAGAAGAACATTTCATTGTTTATTACAACAATTTCATCAAAATACAAGAATATACAGAGTATGAATAAAGATTACACATTCGATAATTATCAGAGATTTACAAATTACAATGCAGCGGAAAAATAATACAAAACAAAACTGAAAAGAATATACGGATACAGAGCTTTCCGGATATCATTCCAGCTGTAAACCAGGATCCTGTGAATATAAATCTACAAAACCAAAACTACTAGCTGCCCGTGTCGAAAATAAGGGCACCTAGAGTTTAGGTTAAAACAATAAACTCCAGGCCAGTCATGTGACTGGTGTGAGAACTAAAACAGTTATTAATCTTTATTTTAAAGTTATGTAAATCGAGGGACCACGCCGTAAACACGGAACGGGTTTCCTCCCAAGAGTACCAGTGCATAAAACAACAGCGCAATGCTAAATAAAGAACAATGAAGCTATTATAAGACCCAGGTCCCATCACACAATGCAACACAAGCCGGAGGATAGGGTTTTACCTTATAATAGCCAAAGCATGCTAGATAAGTTTTAAAATAGATTATTTTGATAGTACTATAAGTGTATAGTGTCAAAACAATTTCAATCATAAGTATCAATCATAGACGACATGAATGCCCCATACCACTGTGCCGCCAAATATAGGTTCTACAATCAAAACTGCACAGTCACGTATTGGAAGTTGGATTTCCGTCTGTGAACCAAGGAAAAAGATAGTCCTCACCGATTCGAGAGCCTCTAGTCCGCCCCTCAGGAACAGAACGCATCGTCCCTTGGATCGTCAGGGCCAGTCCACCGATGTGGATTAAAATTCCTGAACACTGCGTTTCCCCGCCCTTTGGGGCGTAAATGCGCCAAATGACTCCATCGGCTCCACACAGTCACTGATATATCCGAGGCTCCTCGCAACCCAACAACCACATAAGTCAAACTTGTCAGGGCGTGTCAAACCATTAATGCCACTTCTAACTAGAAAGAAACACATGTCCTCTCTGATGTCCTCTCCCATTTCTGGTTCACAACCGGGGTGTGAGGCTCGCGAATCAACGCTACACAAAGCTATGCCGCACAGGCTGTGCATTGATCATCAACCACAAGACTCTGCTTTTCAACATAAGTCTTGATCATTTGCATCTTAGCATGCCACACAGGCAGACCACTCCATGCAACCGATATCCATCAATCACATAGAATGGTATCCACTGTTAGACACACAATCCATTTACAAGTCCGTACTGGGTCTGAACGAAACCGAAGGCACCTTATACCTCGCATATCCATCAATCTCCAAGTACGTCTGGACGATCACCAACTGATTCCCTCCTCTTGGGTGTACAGCCCAATCAAGATCATCAGTAATCACCCAAACGATGTGAAGACCTCCGGTCTTCAACCACCGTCTTCACCTTCGACTTATTGTCGTATCAGTTATTCAGAATGGGATAAACCTGGTCTTTCCGAACAACTCGCATATATAATAAACAAGTGTTACACAAACACAACATACGCCTCATTCCAATTCATCAGTCACTAACCGCAAGTTAGTAAGAGAACAATTTTCAAAATATTAACCCCGAAGGCCGAAACCAACATCAGATCAATACCCAGGAAACCATTCATCTTAACTAATCTTCAGTTAGTTGTTAAATTTCACATTCTTAGGGAGAGGTTCCCATTAGTTTTATCAAAGATAAATTCCTCAAATTTATTCTTTAATCTTCTTTTGAATATCAATTCAAACCAAATTATGGTTTACCCAAACTATTAGGGATTAACGAACCTTACTGAAGTAATCAATTGTTAAATTTCCCAACCCCAAACCTATTCATCCCATGAAGTAAAACTGGTAATACTTCATACCTAACACCACGGTGTTATCGGTAAATTCAATTACCATTTCACGTTCAAATCTAATTAAAGATTTAACTATCGCCTAGAGCAAAATTGGTGATTCTCCATTCTCGATCATTTCAATCTAATTAAAGATTCAAAAAACACCACTTGGTTTTAATCTTCCCAAAAATCAATATTCATGATTGTTTAACTTGGGAAATCACATCCTGTCTTTAACTGGGTTAAAGAACCAATGTAATTTAAAACACGGTTCATGATAAACCCAATATCACATTCTATTCCATCAGCCTTTAACCGTAAATTAGCAAGTGAACAATTCCCTAAGTAATAACCCCGAAGGCCGAAACCAACATCAGATCAATACCCAAGAAACCATTTCACTTAACTAATCTTCAGTTAGTTTCTGATTTTCTTAACTCCGTTGGGTCTAGGAACAGTGTTAATGAAGACACCATTCACGACAAACCCAAATCCCATTTGATATTAAATACAAGGCTCTGAATAGAAAATATATCGACTTATATTCAATATCAAATTCTACGACCAACAAATATCGTATTGGAAATAACGATATAAATATACCTTTCAAATTTCCATAACAATGTCTGTATAATCACGAAATCCAACATCGAAATATTCCAAAGACAATTTCGATTCAAATCCATTCAAACCCAATTATTGGAATTTCTAGTTACTTTTAAAACCCTTTCAAATCCACTTTATTTATTTAAAAAAATAATTGGGATTATAATTCTAGTTCAAAACTAGTTCATTTTGATAAAAATCTATTTTTATCTTTTCAAATTTGGAATTTTCATCCCAATTCTTCCCAAATCATTTCTTATGATTTTACACAAATTATTACTATTTTTAATAATTTTATCAAGGCCCGTACAGTCGATTTCCATCAACGGCCTTCGAACTGCACTTATAGCGACCTTTTCCAAATTTGATTTGGACATAATTACAAATCTAACCGTTAGATTTCAAATCTCTAATATTCGTTAGAAAGCTCTTTTCGATACGAACCCAAAGGTTCTGATTTTAGGAGAATCCGATGGTCGGATCTCCCGTAATATCCATTCGAAGTCAATGGTCGAAATTCGAGAACTACCGCAGCGCGGCGCGTTCTATTCAGGCCATTATATAGTATATATATATATATAGTATATATTTCATCGATTTCCTTTTAAAACATATTTTATAAATCGTTTTGAATATTTTTACAAAACTATTTCAACTTCATATTCAATTTCGAATCAAAATTGAATATTCCACATCATCGATATACAGATAATAATATTTTCAAAATATTATATTTTGAAATCACTTCTTTTTCTACAATCATTATAAAAACGAATATAATCGATCTAAATATCGTTCGCGTCAAAATGGCGCATATCTAACCAACACGGCTTTATATATTTCAATAACTTCGTTATTCTATTCAACACATGAATATTTTTTCAACACATGAATATTTTTTTTCAACACATGAATATATATTTTTATTCAACACATGAATTTATATTTTTTTTCAACACATGAATATATATTTTTATTCAACACATGAATTTATAATTTTATTCAACACATGAATATTTTCTTTCTATTCAACACATGAATTTTCTTTTATAATATTCATTATTTTCCAAATTGGAATGAGGCCCAATCAATTACCATATAACGTTAATTATATGGATTCCCTACAACACATGTAAATAATAGCAACGATAAATCATCAACCATCATCCATAGTGCACCACACAACTGCATAAGCATTAAATATAAATAATTAACGTTACCTAGTCTGTCAATCCATCGATTGACATACAACTAAACAATCGGGATTGGTGTACGTCAAATCTCATCCCAATACCCGTGTGGGGTTTCAAATCAACAAACACAGATTTTATTTGTGCAGTAGGGCGATGTGTAAAATTTATCGTCCCAATCAATATCAGTCAAATCCATGTATATAAACAAATCGTCCGATTTGTTTATAAATATTTATTTTATATACACGTTAAAAATTATATTTTTAATAATAACATATTTATTCAATCCACATCACACAATCAATTTTCACAACACATTAATCAAACAAATAAGCCATCCATGGTCTGTGGACGACGGGTGTCGGGTGGTGCTAAGTACCGTCTGCATCCTAGCATATATTTCAAACTAGAAATTGAAATAAAAGTGAGGAGTTCTCACCTTTAAGCTAAACCAAACGCCGCGACTCTTCTTATGTAGAAAATCTTCGCCGCGTTTCCAATCGGATCCATCGCACTTTGTTTCACACGATTTATATAAAAATCACATTTTTATTTCAATGCTATATAGATAAAAATCACATTTTTATTCTAATAAATAAAAATCTTATTTTTTTTCTACTTAATATATTTTTACAATGCTTCTTTCTATATAAAAACTGTATTTTTATATTTCTACTTCTTATATAAAGATCGAATTTTTATCTCAACGCTATAAAAATCACATTTTTATCTCAACATATGTATAATGAAAATCAGGTTTTTGTTTCGCTACATATATAAAAATCATATTTTTATATTCTCCCTTATAGAAAAATTCTATTTTTAATCCGCTACTCATATAAAGATAATATTTTTATTTCGATGTTCATACCATAAAAATCATATTTTTATTGTAAAAACCAAATTTTTATATACCATAAAAATCTAAGCTTTCATGTCAAAAAAATATAATCTTTCATATATTAAAAAAAATTATATACATATATAGATTAATAAGAATTATGTATTTATCCCAAAATTATATATATATAAACCATATGAACACAAATCATAATTTTTATAGCCTATAGAAATCATATTCGAAGAGAATTAAATAGAAAAACTCATAGCGAGGGGGGAAGGGTTCGCTGTTGAAATTGGAGAGAGGAGGGGGTCGTAGTTGCTCGCGTTGGTGGTGGGTGGCTCGTCGGAGCTGCGGACGGCTAGGGCTTCGGTGGAGTTGCAGAGTTTTGGCATGGCGGAGGCTCAGATTAACGAATTGGAGAAGGGGGAAGGGAAGGAGAAGGGTCGGCGGAAGAGGGGGGGGGGCAGTGCGCCTTGGAGGCAGCGGGGGCTGGGGACCAAGCGCCGTGCGATTGGGGGAGACACGGGATCGGTTTTCTCGAATGAAGAGGGGTTGACTTCTGGAGGAAGGAGAGTAACGGGGGAGGGTGTATTTGTAAATAAATTTATTTATTTTATTATTTTATTTATTTCTCAAAAATGTTGACTTCGTATATGAACCCCAAACGAGACCCAACGCCTATCGTACCTAGCTAATTACCCCATTCTGAACACAATGGAATATGTTCCGTAAGCCAGTTCGGCTATTACGCCCAGTTTCCATTCAAATCAAAATATAACTCTATATATTGGATTTGAACGGACATTTCAATTTACGGGAGCCACATACGAACTCTAAAAATTCCCGAAAAATATTTTCTAGCTTCGTATTGACGATACGGTCCTAACAAAACAAATTTCATCGAATTCTAAGACCTTTTGAAAAATGGCCATTTTCCAGTTATTAAAAAAAACTAGAATGAGTCAAACGCGTTTTCCTTTGCCACGCTCACATATTGATTCAGAAAATTACGAATTTTGGAATCTACCAATAATTTGACATCTCGGATCCAACAAAAGTGGTTTAGTCGAAAACAGAGGTCGTTTGCAAAATTTCCATTTTTAAGGGCCAGAATTCCATAGCGACTATTCTAAATTTTCAACTGGACATAACTTTTGATTCCCGCTATGAAATTATGATTTTTCGGATTCGTTGGAAAGATATTCTCAAATAGATTCTAATATTTTTGGTTTCTCTAAAATCCGGTTTATTTTGAATCATGTACATTCATTTGAAATTTGAAATCGAATTTTCAAACTACCACGCCATTTTCAATTCCTTTTATAATTAAAAATAAACAATTATATTGTAACGTCGATTCAAATAAATATATACGTTCTAATTATATTCAAAATAAATTTCTCGTCGTTATTATTTAAAATAACTTATTTTAAATATTCAAAATTCATCAAAATTGCCAAAATAAAATTTTTAAATTGGCTCGGATTTCAGGGTTATTACACCCCTCCCCCCACAAACCCTAGCACCACCTGGCTTAGTGCCGCCCCCGCCACCGTTTTCCCCCTTCTCTCAATTTGAAAACCGATTCACCACAACCCCCACAACCTGAAACGGCCGCCACCGCCCAAATCAGCCTCCATCAAAGATTTAATTCATACAAGAATAAAAGTAAGTTCTTTATTTTATTTTATTTTATTTATATTTATTTATGTAGAGTAAAGCTAGGATTTTTCCTTTAGGTAAATGCAATAAAAATATGATTTTTATTAATAAAAATATGATTTTTATATTATAGAGATAATAAAAATATGATTTTTATATGATAGGGAGTATAAAAATGCGATTTTAGCATATGTAGTAGAGATATAAAAGTACGATTTTTATATATAAAAATGTGATTTTTGTATAGAGAATGGCGAGAGAAAAATAAGATTTTTATTATATGAAGAACGATATAAAAATCCGATTTTTATATATGGTGTAGCGATAAAAATTCGATCTTTATTTAAGAAGTAGAGATATAAAAATTTAATTTTTATACAGAAAGAAGCATTGTAAAAATATATGATTTTTATATATGAAGTGCCATTATAAAAATGTGATTTTTAAAATAAACATCATATTAGAAATGCGATTTTTACTATGAACAGCAGGAAAGATCGCATTGGAATTTTTGGCAAATCCGAACCGTTCAAAAATAGAGAATGGAGAAGTGGATCCCAAATGTGGGAACTTCTCACTTTAATTTAATTTTCTAGTTAAAATATATTCTAGGATGCAAATGGTGCTTAGCAGCACCCGACACCCATCGTCCACAAACCATGGACGGCTTGTTTGCTTGTTTGATTTTGTGGTGAAAATTGATTGTGTGATGTGGAATGGATTAAAATATTTCATAGTTAAAAATATAAATTTTAACGTGTATATGAATAAAATAAATATTTATAAACAAATCAGCCGATTTGTTTATGTACACTGGTTTGACTGATATTGATTGGGACGATAAATTTTACACATTGCCTAACTGCACAAATAAAATTCATTATTTTTTGATTGAAACCCCACATGGGTATTGGGATGAAATTGGACATAAACTAATCCCAATATTTAGTTGTATGTTGATCGATTGATTGACAAGCTGTGTAAGCGTTGAATATTTATATTTGATGCTTATGCAGTGTAGAATGCACTTTGGATGATGGTTGACTGTGTTTGATTGTTGTTGTGTTCATGTGTGTATGAAATCCATATAATCAAAATTATATGGTAATTGACTGTGTCTGATTCCAGTTTAGAAAGAATGAATATTTTAAAATAAGGAATATTTTAAAAGAATGAATATTTTAAAATAATATTCGGCAAAAGATAAAAATCTGATTTTGATGTCCAATTTGGGATAGACAAGAATATATTTAAATATATAAAGCCGTGTTGGTTAGATTAACGCCATTTTGACGTGAACGATATCTATATCGATTTTATTCATTTCTATATTGAATATTGAAAAGGAAATGATTTCGAAATATAATATTTTGAAAATATTATCATTTATATATATATTGATGATATGGAATATTCAATTTTGATTTGAAATTGAATATGAAGTTGAAATCGTTTTGAAAACGAATTTAAAACAATTTATAAAATACATTTTAAAAGGAAATCGACAAAATATATATTATATATATAATATAATGGCCTGAAAAGAACGCGCCGCGCCGCGGTAGTTCCCGAATTTCGACCATTGAGTTCGAACGGACATTACGGGAGATCCGACCGTCAGATTCTCCTAAAACCGAAACCGTTGGGTTTGTATTGAAAAGAGCTTTCTAATAAATATTAGAGATTTGAAATCTAACGGTTGGATTTGGAATTATGTCCAAATCAAATTTGGAAAAGGTCGCTGTAAGTGGAGTTCGATGGCCGTTTATGGAAATCAACTGTATGGGCCTTGATAAAATTATTAAAAATATCAATATTTTTTGTAAAATCATAATGAATGATTTGGAAATAATTGGGATAAAAAATTCCATATTTGAAAAGATAAAAATAAATTTTTATCGAAATGAACTAGTTATGAACTAGAATAATAAATCCAATATTATTAAAGTAAATAAAATGGATTTGAAATAGTTTTAAAAATAACCATAATTTCCAATATATGATTTGGAATGGAAATGAATTGAAATTATCTTCGGAATATTTCGATATTGGATTCCTTGATTATACGGATGTTGTGGAGGAATTTGGAAGATATATATATCGCTATTCCAATACGATATTTGTTGATTTTTGAATTTGATATTGAATATGAGCCGATATATTTTCTATTCAGAGCCTTGTGTTTAATATCAAATGGGATTTGGGTTTGTCATGAATGGTGTCTTCATTAACACTGTTCTTAAACCCAGCTGAGAAAAAGATTAAATTGGGCTTTGAATAGGGGCTGATTGGGAGATTTCGGGAGATATGACTGAAACAAGTTTCAGATGGTGAAAAACAGCTTAATTGGGCTTAATCGGGTAATTAGCAGCCAGGCCCAAAGGGGATTCCGGGATTAGAGATGTATAGGGGCTGATTAGGGTTAGAAAATATTTCTTTCAGCTGCCACTTTCATTCTTGGAACCCTAGCAATGGCCTCCAACACCCAAATCAACTTCTAATCACTTTCTAATCAAGTTTTGGCTTAATCAACATCAAATCAAAGAAGATCTTAAACAAATCAGTATTAGAGCTGCTGTTAGACATTAGTATTCACCCAAATCAATGAGGTTTTAGTTCTGAAAATTTTATTTGTGGCCAAGGTGAGTGATTTGCATAGTTTTGCACTAATTACGGTTAATTAAGGGTAATAAGTGAAGATTAGCGAATTTATACATTAATAAATTCTAGAAAAATATTCATAAATTCTTAAATAATGTTTTAGACCTCTGTTAGAACCTTGGGTTAATTTGATTAAGTTTTACTAATCATATCATTAGTTTTGCCTAAACATGCTTAAGGGAAAATATGGGATTTTGGGTATGTTTGATCCATTTTACATGCTATAGTTGTTGTTTTGGTGTTTATGATTGATTGTACATGTTGCTATGACTATATGGTATGTTTTGTGATTGCCTAGAAGTGTTAGATTGGTTGAAAACGCCGTCGAATGGCGTAAAACTGCCATTGGAAAAGTTGCAGGAAAATGTGCAGGGTTTCGGATCAGATCGGAATAGAAGGCTCAGATCGGATGGTGGAGTGGGCAGAGAAACTGAACCGGATCAGAACCTCGCATTAAAGGAGACTTGGCGAGAAGGAAGGCCATTTGTTTAGAATTGGAGTTGGGCAGGGGATCGGATCGGAGAGACCAACAGGGATCGGATCAGAAGCAAGGGCATAGGGATCGGATCGGACTAGAGCTAGGGGGCAGGATCGGATCGGAGGACCAAGCTTGGAGCTGGAGTTGGAGCAAAGCACTGGATCGGATCGGGACATCTAGGAGGGAGCAACCACCGAACCAGGCACAGGGCATCCGAACCGAACCAGGGCTAGAGGACCGAACCGAGAAGGAATGGATCAAGGCATGAGTCAGGACCACCGAACCGAACCGGATAGGGACCACCGAACCGAACCAGATATATACTTTTACCTCATCGTGACGACTCTTTTGAAGGCCAACTCCAATTCGACCAAAACCCAGATACAAAGGAAGTCCAAATGAGGGGCTTTGACTAAGGATCCAGTTGGGAACCAATGAGTGGGCTTCATGGTTGGGCTTCGCTGCGGGACGTGTGCTAAGGGGTTGTCGATGTCTATAACTTTGATTCACTACGTGTAGGGAGTACGTGAACGGATTGAGGGCCACAGTGGTCTAGGTACGACTAAAGAGCTATAGAACAATGAAGTGGGGTCATTTGTAAAGATTTGGTCATGACTGTAACACCCCACGTCCGTTAGTGTCACTCACAAAGGGAATGCACTAAGTTCTATGGAGCATTTTAAGGTAAAAGATGCAGATAAATTACAAGACAAACAAAAATTAAACAGCGGAAAATAAAACTTTGCTTTATTGATAAAATGATTTGTACAATGGTTTCTTTACAATATCAGAGTATCTTCTGTCTTGCAAAATAAAGAAGCAAAAAAACAACATTTATATTCCCCGATTTTAGCAAAAGCCAGCCATAGCATCTGAAAAGAGAATCCAAGCAGACTTCGACAATTCTTCAAGCTGGAAAGAGTGGCAGTCCAATTTAACCTGAGCTAAACTATTCCCTCCTTTACTACCTGGGGGGGGGGGGAACGGAAGAAAAGAAGACGAAAGAAAAACAGAGTCAGACATAAAGCCTGAGTAAGTTCAGTAACTTCTAGCATGTGAACATGGAAAAACAAAACGACATGAATTAACTGAATACAAGATAACACCATGATGATATGGTCGGCAAGATTAGACAAGATTAACACAAGATACTGCTAAGATAAGATAAACTGGATATGCTCTAATACTTTCGCCGTTTCGCTATTTCCTTATTATACTGATTTCTATATCTCTGCACCGCCTATCTAGTGTCCCAACTAGTAGCGATAACGTGATCCCAATCCCTGTATTTTCCATTACCTTCCGGCATACATTCATTATTTATTACCTAGATCAAATCTAGGTTTTTCTACCAAGTGCTTCCTAGATTTAACTAGAGTTTACGCTATCTGCTGAACGCTTCTCGGATTCAGGATTTATGCCACCTAGTCCAACTAGGGATTATGCTACCTGTCGAACGATGCCCCCAAGTCTAGGACACACTACCTAGAGTGGTATATGTTCCTATACTTCCCCACGCATGTATCGCGAATCGTTATCGCTTGTCTAGATGCACATGTCCTGTAATGTGCTGTCCGAGTCCTGTGACAGGGCAAATCAAGAAACACAGAACTCGGTCGGGAGCTTTCAGATATCTGCCGGTGCAGATGCTAGGGTCTGTTTTTGTTCCAGTGGCTATGGTCCCACTTGACCCCTCCCTCAACTAATGAAAGGCACACCTTGTAAATGAGAACTATACGCCGGCCCCCGGTGCCCCTCTATCCTATGGCCATCCTCACCCGTAACTAGATAGCAAGTATATGGTCTTTTGGAGTTCTCCGCCTTTCCGCTTCACATATCTCGATTGACTCAAGATGGATGGTAGACGACGAGTCGCTATCACGGGGCTACCGTTTGCTCGCCGAATCACGCCGGTCCATCCTAGTCTTTAGGTTGCCATGTATTGCAACCAAGGCATACCCCTGGTACTTCTACGTAGACCTTAACCTCTGTGGACCCAAGCGGATTATCTGCAGCCTCACAGAGGGATACCAAGAGTACCCTCACGTCCCCTTGAAGCCTCGAGCTTCGTAACCCAATTCGTTGGAGCCTTCTTTTTAATCAGACGGACGTTCGCTCCTCCTCGTGTTATACTAAGAATTACTACTTAGTTTTGTCAACTAAGGTTTACCACTTAGTTTCCAGAATCGTTGTTTTCTTAACTAAGGTTTACTACTTAGTTCTCTTTCCCGTCAATTTGGATTGGTTAAGTGTCATTAGTCAATTCAAGCTAACTTAACCCTCTTCATTTATCCTGTTAAGCTGGTTAAGTGTCATCAGCAATTCACGTTGACTTAACCCTACCACAAACCAAGTTATATTGGTTAAGTATTTCTTATTACTTAACCCTATCCCTTCATCCTGTATTGGTTAAGTATTTCTTTTTAACTTAACCTTGCCTGTCTGTTTTAACTAACATGTTATTAATGGTTAAGTATTATCCCTTCATGCTTTAGACTTAACCCCATTCCCTTATCACAACCTGATGGTTAAGTGTTCAGGTTTACTTAACCCTAAGGTCTAGCCCAGCTAACATATCAAATTGGCTAAGTGTATTTACTTAACCCCAACCTCTAGTCTAGTTAACATGTTAATTTGTCTAAGTGTATCAACTTTACTTAACCCCACTTTCTAGACCAGTTAACATGTTAATTTGGCTAAGTGTTTCCTTAGTTACTTTATCCCTACAAATCTTTTCTTGTTACCATGAGTTTGGTTAAGTGTCCCTATGGACTTAGCCCTCCATTCTAGCTTAACTGTGCTAAGTTGGTTAAGTGTTCCTATGGACTTAACCCTCCCATTCTAGCTTAACCGTATGAACCTAAACCCACCTACCAGTCTTGTTATAATGTTGAGTTGGTTAAGTGTCTTAGTTAACTTAACCCTAGCATTCTTGTTCTAGCTTTAACTAAATAAATTAAAGCTGCTACCACTCACATTAGACATATATTGTTGCGAATACTGGATATGCCGGTTGGTTCCGGGCAGGTTTACATCGCAACTCAGTCTAACCTCGGGTTAGGCATATTCGTGTTTTCTAAGTTCAAAAGGGTTTTATTAGTTTTCAAATCAGGTTTTGAAAGTAACCATCCCATCCGTCGGATCAGTTAGGGATAGCCAGGGAGAGCAGGAAACTTGTATTTTCCAAACCCAAGCCTAGACACTATCCTCTCTGTCACCCTAGAACTTTCTGGTGTGTCATTAAAAGAGATGTCGTTAATAAACCTTTAATTTGTCTAAATTTATATTTCCTCATTCAGGCCAAATTCTATAAGTAAATTATTTCTAATTTACTTATTTCCTAATTACACTTTTAATGTAAATTGTTTATATTCATTCTTATCGCCCATTTCCCCTTCTAAATCATATTTATGCTTTTTGGTATGTGGACTATACCAAATTAAGTGTCACTAACCATGATTTTGCTAAACCTGCTAATTACTCCCAATTATGGCCAATTTCACATTTATGCCAATATACTTACCGTGCCAAATTAGCTAATCCAATTCCGATTCAACATTCTAATTCTAGACTTATTACTCTAGTTCACTATTCATGTAAATGCTAGATTTACACGTCAATACTAGATTCAAATTACACATCTTATAATTCATGTCAAATTTATCTAATTTGCATTTCTATGAACATGCCATAATACATGTTCCCAATTTATGCCAATTTCCAAGTTAAACTACGTTTTTAGTAAATTGCATATTTTGCCCAAACCGCATTCCCACCGTTCGTACAATCGTGATTCAGTCTAGATTATAAATAAAGCTAGGTTCGTAGAAAATAGGGAATGAACCAAAGATGCTATGCAAAAGATAGACATACTAACTGGCATAAAAAGGGTTGAATAACGATGTCGGTTCAAGAACATGGTTAGACCTAACTTAATAGGTAAATTCCCAAGGTCTAAAACCAAGGATAGACAGAATAGAGACGCAGGTTCAAGAAGATGGGTAGACCTAACTTAATAGGTAAATTCCCAAGGTCTAAAACCAAAGATAACCAAGAATAGACAGAATAGATGATCGGGTTTAGACCCAATTTCATAGTCACAAAACTTAGGCAACACTTTCCTAGTCATGAATCACAGGTGTTTAATCACAGATGTCCTTTTTATGTCATAGGCAATAGTTTATATTTCCTAATCAAAGGCATAGGCTTAGTCAAGGAAATAATCCTCATAGTCACAGTCACAGTCATAGGCAATGTTCATAGTCATAGGCAATGTCCATAGTCATAGGCAATGTTCATAGTCATAGGAAAATGTTCATAGTCATAGGCATATGGTTTTAAGGTCCATAGTTTCATAGTCACAGTCTTATTTGTCCTCGAATAATAACAGTTCTTAATTAGGTTCAAGAGTATAGGCACTGATTCGAATAGAGAGGGAGAGAGAGATTTGGCATATTCTTTTATTCCTTTAATTTCATGTCACCAACGGAGAAAAATGTTCAAATCTAAAAATAACTGAATTACAGAGATTAGAATGGAGTTGCTATGATTCGTAGAAAAACAATCATTGAAGTCGTTTGAACCTCCTCTTGAATCCTAGCTTGACTTGAACCCCTTCTTGAAATCTTTAGCAGCATTTCCTCGCCTTGGTTTATTTTATATATATTATCTATTTATATATTTTCTCAGAGGCAGCATAAGGATAGAAAAGAATTGTGAATAGAGAAGAAGACCAGGGCTGTTTATATAGTGTTAGGCGGACGAACCTGGTCAGAAAACGTGACCAAATACATCAGAACGAACCAGAGCATAAAGCTGGAAAAAGCGGGGAGGTCGACCCCCAGGTCGACTACCCAGTCGACCTGGGTGACCCAGGTCGACTACCCAGTCGACCTGAGTGCCTTGGGCGGGAAAATTCCCGCCCAGCCCAATCTGGGTCCGATTTGAATTTTGAACTTGACCTGTTTTGAATTTTGAACTTCGCTGAATCTTCCGGAGGCCATATCTCCCTCATACGGACTCCGATTTACGCAAACTCGGACTCGTTTCCATGCAAAATTCCGAGACGAACGCAATGGCGCAGTCCGTTTCCCTTGATTTTGATTTTAACTTTTAATTCTGCCTTGATTTGTAAATCTTAGCGTTACAGAATTACGGGGTGTTACATTCTCCCCCACTTAAAAGGATTTCGTCCCCGAAATCTTCAAGTTAGGAAGAATGTGTCCTACATCCAATCACCCATCTACTCAACCATTCAATCACAGGCATTCATTGTCCTTAAAAGATTTCTAATGCTTTCATGTTCATATGCATAGTGTGTGTATATGTCTTTATCTACTGTAAAATCAGGCGGTCTACTGATTCAGTCGACCTCCTTAATGCGATTCATGTCAGTGCCATGCGTCCAACCATGAATGCAAGCATCCCTAGTTATGTAAATACTATATGCGTGCATGGCCATTCATCCATATGCAACACCCATATGATAACATATCAAGTTCAATTTACAAACAAATACATATCTGTAAATGCAATATGAAAGCGTCTGAACTGATCTAGTGCCTAATACGTATGCATATGCATTCACAAGCAACCATTAGCAACCACTTGCAACCATCAACCATAACATGTTTCAAATACATGTTTACATCCATTGCTTCTACCTAAGGATCGAAGATACGACCTAGGTGATATACTTTGGAAAGAGAGAAACAATTATGCGTAAAGCTCCTAAAACAAAGAAATCAAGGATGCACCCTCAAGGAAAAGGGTATGATGCTAGTATCTAGCCTTCTTGAGCTTTACTCCACTGTATCTTAACTAATTTAACTTCACGATTGTGAAGTTCCGGATCTCTATTTCCAAAATAAACAGATGTCAATCACGGTACCAAGTATACGTACTAAGATGATTAGAGTTTTCCCTCTTATCCGCCATGCCATAACTATAAGAGTCGAAAGGTCACTACGTGCTCTTTGGAGTGCTTGCCACAACTATTCATATATCACGCAAACCATCCAAACCGAACTTGACATTCCTCAAGTACAAGCCCCAAAGGCCTAAACCAATATCAGACAAGCACCCAAGGAATATCTCCCCCGAATTTAGATGATCTACGTGAGATGATATAAGCAAACTTGATAGCTATTCTCAAATACCTACTAACCAAAAATAAACTGGTCGGACCACCGATTGGATTTGAGACTCTAGTGGGATCTTTCTACTATACAAGTACTATGGTGCAGAGACCCAACTATGGAAGTGGATATGAACAAACGAGAAGCACTAGAACCTAAGGAAATAGTACGAACAAAAAACTAGACTCTTCCAACCGGACTACCTTCCTCCTAGGTACGCTTGGTGGCGAAAGCATGTACTTGTCCTTCTGAAAATCTCGTCCTCGTTCTTGCCCTTGTCCTTAAGTATATGCCCTATCATACCCTAGTAAATATACTTCCTCTTCTCTTAGGTTTTATAATTTCTTCCTCCTTCGTGTGCTAAGTCTACATCCATGAACTCCTCATCCTAGGGTTATGCTCCTTAGCCAAACTCCTCATCCCCTTCCGTGTGTAGTCATGTTGACAAATCTCTCGAAAATTGCCTCCATCGTACGGAAAACCCTATAAGCTTCGAAAGAAAACTACCCGTAGATGAAACAACTATGGCTATTGATGGAAGCCGGGCACTACTTTACCCTTCGATGAGGTTACCTCCCAGAAAGCCAGGAGCCCCAGAGACTTAAGAAAGATGGAGACAAGAATTTAAATAGAGGAAGAGAAGATAGTGCGTATGGATTTGGGGAATATGTCTTTAAAACAAATCTTTTCTCTTGAAAATGCTTCTTTAAAGACCATTTTGAAAATAATTTTTCAAATCCTTTATCTGATCCGGTAACCTTCAGCTCTGATACCACGTGTAACACCCCACGTCCGTTAGTGTCACTCACAAAGGGAATGCCCTAAGTTCTGTGGAGCATTTTAAGGTAAAAGATGCAGATAAATTACAAGACAGACAAAAATTAAACAGCGGAAAATAAAACTTTGCTTTACTGATAAAATGATTTGTACAATGGTTTCTTTACAATATCAGAGTATCTTCTATCTTACAAAATAAAGAAGCATAAAAACAACATTTATATTCCCCGATTTTAGCAAAAGCCAACCATAGCATCTGAAAAGAGAATCCAAGCAGACTTCGACAATTCTTCAAGCTGGAAAGAGTGGCAGTCCAATTTAACCTGAGCTAAACTATTCCCTCCTTTACTACCTTGGGGGGGGGGGCGGAATAAAAGAAGACGAAAGAAAAACAGAGTCAGACATAAATCCTGAGTAAGTTCAGTAACTTCTAGCATGTGAACATGGAAAACAAAACGACATGAATTAACTGAATACAAGATAACACCATGATGATAGGGTCGGCAAGATTAGACAAGATTAACACAAGATACTGCTAAGATAAGATAAATTGGATATGCTCTAATACTTTCGTCGCTTCGCTATTTCCTTATTATACTGGTTTCTATATCTCTGCACCGCCTATCTAGTGTCCCAACTAGTAATGATAACGTGATCCCAATCCCTGTATTTTCCATTGCCTTCCGGCATACATTCATTATTTATTACCTAGATCAAATCTAGGGTTTTCTACCAAGTGCTTCCTAGATTTAACTAGAGTTTACGCTATCTTCTGAACGCTTCTCAGATTCAGGATTTATGCCACCTAGTCCAACTAGGGATTATGCTACATGTCGAACGATGCCCCCAAGTCTAGGACACACTACCTAGAGTGGTATATGTTCCTATACTTCATCACGCATGTATCGCGAATCGTTATCGCTTGTCTAGATGCATATGTCCTGTAATGTGCGGTCTGAGTCCTGTGACAGGGAAAAATCAAGAAACACAGAACTCGGTCGGGAGCTTTCAGATATCTACCGGTGCAGATGTTAAGGTCTGTTTTTGTTCCAGTGGCTATGGTCCCACTTGATGCACACCTTGTAAAATGAGAACTATACGCCGGCCCCTGGTGCCCCTTTATCCTATGGCCATCCTCACCCATAACTAGATAGCAAGTATATGGTCTTTTGGAGTTCTCCGCCTTTCCGCTTCACGTATCTCGATTGACTCAAGATGGATGGTAGACGACGAGTCGCTATCACAGGGCTACCGTTTGCTCGCCGAATCACGCCGGTCCATCCAAGTCTTTAGGTTGCCATGTATTGCAACCAAGGCATACCCCTGGTTCTTCTATGCAGACCTTAACCTCTGTGGGCCCAAGCGGATCATCTGCAACCTCACAGAGGGATACCAAGAGTACCCTCACGTCCCCTTGAAGCCTCGGGCTTCGTAACCCAATTCGTTGGAGCCTTCTTTTTAATCAGACGGACGTTCGCTCCTCCTCTTGTTATTTTAAGAATTACTACTTAGTTTTGTCAACTAAGGTTTACCACTTAGTTTCCAGAATCGTTGCTTTCTTAACTAAGGTTTACTACTTAGTTCTCTTTCCCGTCAATTTGGATTGGTTAAGTGTCGTTAGTCAATTCAAGCTAACTTAACCCTCTTCATTTATCCTGTTAAGCTGGTTAAGTGTCATCAGCAATTCACGTTGACTTAACCCTACCACAAACCAAGTTATATTGGTTAAGTATTTCTTATTACTTAACCCTACCCCTTCATCCTGTATTGGTTAAGTATTTCTTTTTAACTTAACCTTGCCCGTCTGTTTTAACTAATATGTTATTAATGGTTAAGTATTATCCCTTCATGCTTTAGACTTAACCCCATTCCCTTATCACAACCTGATGGTTAAGTGTTCAGGTTTACTTAACCCTAAGGTCTAGCCCAGCTAACATATCAAATTGGCTAAGTGTATTTACTTAACCCCAACCTCTAGTCTAGTTAACATGTTAATTTGGCTAAGTGTATCAACTTTACTTAACCACACTTTCTAGACTAGTTAACGTGTTAATTTGGCTAAGTGTTTCCTTAGTTACTTTATCCCTACAAATCTTGTCTTGTTACCATGAGTTTGTTTAAGTGTCCCTATGGACTTAGCCCTCCGTTCTAGCTTAACTATGCTAAGTTGGTTAAGTGTTCCTATGGACTTAACCCTCCCATTCTAGCTTAGCTGTATGAACCTAACCCCACCTACCAGTCTTGTTATCATGTTGAGTTGGTTAAGTGTCTTAGTTAACTTAACCCTAGCATTCTTGTTCTAGCATTAACTAAATAAATTAAAGCCGCTACCACTCACATTAGACAGATATTGTTGCGAATACTGGATATGCCGGTTGGTTCCGGGCAGGTTTACATCGCAACTCAGTCTAACCTCGGGTTAGGCATATTCAGGTTTTCTAAGTTCAAAAGGGTTTTGATTAGTTTTCAAATCAGGTTTTGAAAGTAACCATCCCATCCGTCGGATCAGTTAGGGATAGCCAGGGAGAGCTGGAAACTTGTATTTTCCAAACCCAAGCCTAGACACTATCCTCTCTGTCACCCTAGAACTTTCTGGTGTGTCATTAAAAGAGATGTCGTTAATAAACCTTTAATTTGTCTAAATTTATATTTCCTCATTAAGGCCAAATTCTATAAGTAAATTATTTCTAATTTACTTATTTCCTAATTACACTTTTAATGTAAATTGTTTATATTCATTCTTATCGCCCATTTCCCCTTCTAAATCATATTTATGCTTTTTGGTATGTGGACTATACCAAATTAAGTGTCACTAACAATGATTTTGCTAAACCTGCCAATTACTCTCAATTATGGCCAATTTCACATTTATGCCAATATACTTACCGTGCCAAATTAGCTAATCCAATTCCGATTCAACATTCTAATTCTAGACTTATTACTCTAGTTCATTATTCATGTAAATGCTAGATTTACACGTCAATACTAGATTCAAATTACACATCTTATAATTCATGTCAAATTTGTCCAATTTGCATTTCTATGAACATGCCATAATACATGTTCCCAATTTATGCCAATTTCCAAGTTAAACTACGTTTTTAGTAAATTTCATATTTTGCCCAAACCGCATTCCCACCGTTCGTATAATCGTGATTCAGTCTAGATTATAAATAAAGCTAGGTTCGTAGAAAATAGGGAATGAACCAAAGATGCTATGCAAAAGATAGACATACTAACTGGCATAAAAAGGGTTGAATAACGACGTCGGTTCAAGAACATGGGTAGACCTAACTTAATAGGTAAATTCCCAAGGTCTAAAACCAAGGATAGACATAATAGAGACGCAGGTTCAAGAACATGGGTAGACCTAACTTAATAGGTAAATTCCCAAGGTCTAAAACCAAAGATAACCAAGAATAGACCGAATAGATGATCGGGTTTAGACCCAATTTCATAGTCACAAAACTTAGGCAACACTTTCCTAGTCATGAATCATAGGTGTTTAATCACAGATGTCCTTGTTATGTCATAGGCAATAGTTTATATTTCCTAATCAAAGGCATAGGCTTAGTCAAGGAAATAATCCTCATAGTCACAGTCACAGTCATAGGCAATGTTCATAGTCATAGGCAATGTCCATAGTCATAGGCAATGTTCATAGTCATTGGAAAATGTTCATAGTCATAGGCATATGGTTTTAAGGTCCATAGTTTCATAGTTACGGTCTTATTTGTCCTCGAATAATAACAGTTCTTAATTAGGTTCAAGAGTATAGGCACTGATTCGAATAGAGAGAGAGAGATTTGGCATATTCTTTTATTCCTTTAATTTCATGTCACCAACGGAGAAAAACGTTCAAATCTAAAAATAACAGACTTACAGAGATTAGAATGGCGTTGCTATGATTCATAGAAAAACAGTCATTGAAGTCATTTGAACCTCCTCTTGAATCCTAGCTTGAATTGAACCCCTTCTTGAAATCTTTAGCAGCATTTCCTCGCTTTAGTTTATTTTATATATATTATTTATTTATATATTTTCTCAGAGGCAGCATAAGGATAAAAAAGAATTGTGAATAGAGAAGAAGACCAGGGCTGTTTATATAGTGTTAGACGGACGAACCTGGTCAGAAAACGTGACCAAATACATCAGAATGAACCAGAGAAGAAAGCTGGAAAAAGCGGGGAGGTCGACCCCCAGGTCGACTACCCAGTCGACCTGGGTGACCCAGGTCGACTACCCAGTCGACCTGGGTGCCTTGGGCGCGAAAATTCCCGCCCAGCCCAATCTGGGTCCGATTTGAATTTTGAACTTGACATGTTTTGAATTTTGAACTTTGCTGAATCATCCGGAGGCCATATCTCCCTCATACGAACTCCGATTTACGCAAACTCGGACTCGTTTTCATGCAGAAGTCCGAGTCAAACGTAATGACGCAGCCTGTTTCCCTTGATTTTGATTTTAACTTTTATTTTTGCCTTGATTTGTGAATCTTAGCATTACAGAATTACGGGGTGTTACAATGACTCTATGTGGTAAGCTTGGTAGTAGCAGTAGTTGTACAAGTCGAACTCCATCACTACTTCGATCGGTCTAGTGATTGACGGTGGACATCGTATCTTTACGCACTTAGTGAGAGATGTGAGGATGGTTGCTATGTTTAATTTGTTTGCCATCACTATGACATGCACAACCCAACCCCCGTTATCTTTACACCATCTGTTCAGTGGCACCTTAGAGTATTGTACGGTATGTAGTGCTAACTCGTTGGTTGCAGGTTCAGGTTCAGGTATGGTTTAATATATCTGTTATTGTTCTGTTTAGCTGCTTATCGCTCATGCCATACTTTTTTTATAACCTAGAGTTTTATGTCTCTTCTTATTACTCTGTGTGCTCTCACGAGTAGACTAGAGACAGGTTAGCTGGGCATGCACGGGTAGCTGATCCGGAGACGAGCAGGGGGCTTCCACGTATGATACATATAGATAGTCTCCCTGTGTTGTTGAAGATCACTGCTTGGGAATTAGTGGTGCATCCTCTACTTTAGCTTTCTTTTGTTTTAGAGACAGTTTAAAGTTGTAATAATGGTGTTGTATCATAAGCTGTATTTGGATTTCCCCTGCCATGTTGGTTTAGTCTTCAGCTTATGCACTGTCTCGCCTGTTTTATGTCAGACTATGTTATTATTATATTTTGTTCCATGCGTTGTGAGACATTCTATAGGTTCCTTGTCAGTTCATTCTCTTCTTTCTTTTCTTCTGACGACCGTTCCGTGCCAGCTGGGCATGTGTACAGCGCACCTTCGGAGGAAATGCAGGCCGGTGCGGGGCGGGCTGTCACACTTGGTATCAGAGCTCTAGGTTGCGTAGTTAACATAGGGAAGTTATCAGGGAGAGATAATATACGTATATGAGAGAGCGTATTTGTGATTATTTTGATTTTTAAAAGATATATATATTATTAGTATAGCTAAGGATGAAGTCGCACTGCACTAGCACCACTATGGAGATGGTTAATCGTTTTCTCTTTACAGATTGAACGATGAGCCGATATGTAAGGGGTACGGGTAGAGGAGCCAATAATGGGAATGCTGCTGACATGAGGACGATGTTTACTGACCTCATGAGAGAGATGCTTAGAGTTGTGCAGAGGGCAGCTCCCAATGGTGGTAATGGTGGTGGTCCAATAGTGCAAGCGCCTAGGGCCGATTTCGCCAAGCTGAACAAGGATTATACTAGTCTTGGTGGGAAGCCGTTCCATGGAACGGAGTCGGCTACGGATGTTCAGGATTGGTTGGATAGCTGCGAGCATATCTTCGAAGATTTGGGTATTGAGGATGCGATGAAGAGAAGGCTAGCATCCCGTCAACTGCAAGGACGGGCAATGAATTGGTGGAATGCTATAAAGGCAGCTACTCCCGAAGATCAGATTACTTGGGATCAGTTTAAGGCTCGCTTTAGCGATAAGTTCATTCCAGCTGCTCAGATGTCAGTGTTGTTTAAGAAATTCCTGGAACTCAAGCAGAATGGCAGAGTTGTCTCGGAGTATATTGTCGAAATATGGGTTATCTCTTATTGATACTGCCGAGAAGAAGAACGAGAAGTTCATAACTTGCTTGGATCGGTACTTGGGGGAAAGGCTTATTAACCACATCGATGAGAGGTTTGAATCGATTGTGGGGAAAGCATCGAGGTCAGAGAGTCTTTACACTAAGTCGAAGACTGAGGTTGCATTTGCAGAGGAGCCAAACCCGCAAGCAAGCGATGGAGGCAAGAGTGGTTCTCAGAATAAGAGAAAGCAGAATCAGACTAAGGATGGCCAGAAGAAAAAGAATAAGAAGGATGTTGAGTGCTTCAACTGTGGTAAGAAAGGCCATTATGCTAGTAATTGTCGGGCCAAGCCAGCGGATAGGAAGTGCTTCAACTGTGGCCAAGTGGGACATCACAAGGACAAGTGTCCGCAACCCCCTAAAGAAAAGCATATGGTGAAAGCATATGCCCTTAATGCTATTCCTTCTTCGTCGAATGCCCCAACTACGGCGGAGAAGGGAAAGAATGTCGTTATTCAAGGTATGCTTTCTGTTTATAATGTTCCTGCTAGAGTTTTGTTTGATACCGGAGCTTCCAGTTCCTTCATATCTAGTGACCTGGTAGATAGGTTGGGATTAGTGCTCGAGATTGTCGATAGACCTTTAGTGGTGATGAACCCGATTGGTGGTTCGACTAACCTTAGCATGATTTGTCGGAATGTGGTCTTATCGAATCATGGATGCATGTTTTTTTGTGATTGCTTTGTTTTGGGCTTTACAAGGTTTGGCATTATTTTGGGAGTCGATTGGCTCCAAAGATACGGGGTGGTAGTAGACTGTGAGGGCTTTTTGGTGACAACTAGAGCGGATGATGGGCGGAGGGTAGTGTTTGGTGGTCTACCCAGTGAGGGGGTAATGGCTAGTTTTCTAAATTCCCTCGACATCCCGCAAGGTGAGTTGTTTGGTTTGCCCGTGGTTGGCCAGTATCTGGACATCTTCGAAGAAGTGACCGGGCTTCCACCACACCGAGAGATTGAGTTCCATATTGATTTAGTGAAAGATGCTAGACCTATAGTGGTGCCACTTCGTCGTATGGCACCAAGGGAGAAGCGAGAGCTCGGGGTGCAAGTCAGCGATCTTTTGAAGAAGGGATTTATCAGAAGGAGTGTTTCTGAATGGGGAGCACCAGTTGTGTTAGCTACCAAGGCAGATGGTTCCCTTCGTTTTTGTGTAGACCACCGCGAGTTGAATAAAGTGACGAGGAAGAATAAGTATCCTCTACCGCGGATAGATGATTTGTTTGATCGGTTGAGTGGCACGAGAGTATTTTCTCAGTTGGATCTTGCGACAGGTTTTCGTCAGCTTAGAGTGGAAGCTAAGAGTATAGCTAAAACGACATTTCGGACGCCGTCTGGGTTTTATGAGTGGTTGGTCATGCCATTCGAGCTGACCAATGCCCCAGCATATTTTGTGGATCTTATGAATAGGGTATTCAGAGATCAGTTGAATAAGTTTGTCCTTGTGTTGATATTTTGGTCTACTCGAGGACAGAGGAAGAACACAAGGAACAATTGAGGATAGTGATGGAGGTGTTGAGAAAACACCAGTTGAAAGCAAAATTCTCTAAGTGTCACTTCTGGAGGAGGGAAGTGAGATTCTTGGGCCATGTTGTTTCAGAGAATGGTATTGTCGTGGATCCTGCGAAGGTGGCTACGGTACAGGATTGGTCTATGCCCAAGAATGCAACGAACATAAGAAGTTTCTTGGGATTAGCTGGATATTATCGTAAGTTTATCCAAGACTTTTCCAAGATAGCTGCACCGTTGACTCAGTTGACCAAGAAGAATCAAGCTTTCGTATGGGACGAAAAGTGCGAGAATGCATTCAAGAGTCTAAAGGAAAAATTGACATGTGCACTAGTGTTAGTCATTCCTAAGGGGAATGAAGAGATGACGGTTTATACGGATGCATGTGGCACAGGGCTAGGTGCTGTATTGATGCAAGGAGGTAGGGTTGTAGCTTATGCAAGTCGGCAACTGAAACTGCACGAGAAAAGATACCCTACCCATGATTTGGAATTGGTAGCGATCGTGTTCGCACTAAAGATGTGGAGACATTATCTCTTGGGAGAAAGGTTTGAGCTGTTTACCGATCATAAATCGTTAAAGTATCTCTTCTCTCTGAAGGATCTAAATCTCCAACAGCAAAGATGGTTAGAATTCTTGGCTTCCTATGATTTTGACATCGCCTATACACCAGGAAGGGACAATGCGGTGGCTGATGCATTGAGTAGAAGACATGCCAGTTTAGGGGCTATGTTTCTTGAATGGAAGAAATTGGAGTACATCGCTGGGTATGATTTCAGACCAAAGTGCGAATTGGATCCAGAAATGTTAGCAAGTTTGACGATCAGACCCACTTTGATTGAGAAGATTGGTTCCAGTCAGAGGAGCGATGCTAACTTATTGGAAATCATCTCAAAGTTAGAGATGGGAATCGACGGAGAGATGAACAAGTATGGCCTTGATCGAGATGGATGGCTTAGGAAGAATGGAAGGCTAGTTGTACCCAATGTCAATGGATTGAGAGATGAAGTACTTAGAGAATGTCATCACTCAAAACTGACTATACATCCCGGTGGTAACAAGATGTATCGAGACATGAAGCAGACCTACTACTGGGAAGGGATGAAAAGAGACGTTGGGAAATTTATATCCAAATGCATGAATTGCCAGCTAGTTAAATCTGAGCAAAAGAAGCCTAATGGTTTGCTACAACCATTAGAAATTCCAGAATGGAAATGGGAACAAGTGTCAATGGATTTCATTGATGGGTTGCCAAGGACTAGATCGGGCCATGATAGCATTTGGGTGATTGTGGACCGATTGAACAAGAGTGCAAGATTTATACCCGTCAAGTCAAACAGGACGGCAGCTAAATTAGCGGAACTGTATATAAAGTGGGTAGTAAGATTTCATGGAATACCCAAGGACATTGTGAGTGACTGAGATCCGTTGTTCACTAGTGGATTTTGGAAGAGCGTACAAGAGGTGTTAGGATCATAATTACATCTCAGTACCGCGTATCGTCCTCAAACCGACGGACAGACAGAGAGGGTGAATCGAGTATTAGAAGACCTCTTGAGAGCCTGTGTATTGGATTTTGGAGGATCATGGGATGACACTTTGCATCTAGTAGAGTTTGCATATAATAATAGTTACCAATCCAGTATTGGTATGGCTCCATTTGAAACTTTGTACGGAAGACCGTGCAACTCACCATCATGTTGGTTAGAGACTGGTGAGAAATATGTGCTTGGACCAGAAGTAATAAGAGAAACATCAGACAAGATTAAGGTTATCCAACAACGAATGAAGGTTGCCTAGGATATGTAGAAAATTTATGCTGATAAGAGGAGGAGAGAATTAAAGTTCTCCATTGGCGACTTGGTGTTTGTCAAGATTTCTTCGTTGAAAAGCGTGATACGATTTGGCAGGAGAGGCAAGTTAGCACCAAGATTTGTTGCTCCATTCCCAGTTCTTGAGCAAATTGGAAATTTGGCATATAAAGTTGAATTACCAGAGAAGATGGTAGGAGTTCACAACGTATTTCATGTTTCCAAGTTAAGGAAGTTTGTGCACGACCCAGATGTGACTGTTTCACCTTATCAGTTGGATGATATCGAAGTTGAACCAGAGGCTATTGGGAATCACAAGCCTATGCGTATTGTTGGGAACGATACAAAGCAGCCTCGAAGGAAGGCGGTGAAATTAGTCAAAGTTCAGTGGGGTGAGAATGAGAATGACTTTACTTGGGTGACAGAGGAGAGCATTAGGAAGTCGTATCCGGAACTCTTCGCTTAGTAAGATTTCAGTTTCAATTAGTCTTTCCGCATGCTAGGATAGGCTTGTTTTGTTTGTTTTGAATGTTTGATTGTTGTTTGTGGCTGGTAGGCATGCGGGATCATTTATATGTTTTGGATTAAGGATTTTCGGGGACGAAATTTCTTAAGGGGGGGGGGGGGGGGAGAGTGTAACGACCCGCATTCTACGCATCGAAGGATCGTAGAATATTTATTTCTTTCACATACAAAGTCGTATGGTCATGTATCTTTGCGAGACGACTATTGAGGTCATTTCCCATATTCATGATTTTTACCGATTTTTAAACG
The DNA here is from genome assembly GCA_030737875.1 of Allium sativum. Lineage (NCBI taxonomy): Eukaryota > Viridiplantae > Streptophyta > Magnoliopsida > Asparagales > Amaryllidaceae > Allium > Allium sativum. The sequence continues at coordinate 1,013,060,973 of CM060913.1, forward strand.
ACCATTTTGCCCCTAGCTGATACTGTTTTGACCATAACTTTGGAATGGAAAGGAATTTCGACTTGAAACCACTTCCATTGGCTCCGGATGATGGTTTACAATCCCGTAGAGTGGTCACATTAGCCAAACGGCTCACTGTTTGGGAGATATGGCTGAAACAAGTTTCAGATGGTGAAAAACAGCTTAATTGGGCTTAACCGGGTAATTAGCAGCTAGGCCCAAAGGGGATTTCGGGATTAGAGATGCATAGGGGCTGATTAGGGTTAGAAAACATTTCTGTCAGCCGCCACATTCATTCTTGGAACCCTAGCAATGGCCTCCAACACCCAAATCAACTTCTAATCACTTTCTAATCAAGTTTTGGCTTAATCAACATAAAATCAAAGAAGATCTTCACCAAATAAGTATTAGAGCTGCTGTTAGACATTAGTATTCACCCAAATCAACGAGGTTTCAGTTCTGAAAATTTTATTTGTAGCCAAGGTGAGTGATTTGCATAGTTTTGCACTAGTTATGGTTAATTAAGGGTAATTAGTGAAGATTAACGAATTTATACATTAATAAATTTTGAAAAAATATTCATAAATTTTTAAATAATGTTTTAGACCTCTGTTAGAAACTTGGGTTAATTTGATTAAGTTTTACTAATCATATCATTAGTTTTGCCTAAACATGCTTAAGGGAAAATATGGGATTTTGGGTATGTTTTATCCATTTTACATGCTATAGTTATTGTTTTGGTGTTTATGATTGATTGTACATGTTGCCATGACTGTATGGTACGCTTTGTGATTGCCTAGAAGTGTTAGATTGGTCGAAAAAGCCATCGAATGGCGTAAAGCAGCCATTGGAAAAGTTGGAGGAAAATGTGCAGGGTTTCGGATCAGATCAGAATAGAAGGCTCGTATCGGATGGTGGACTGGGCAGAGAAACCGAACCGGATCGGAACCTCGCACTAAAGGAGACTTGGCGAGAAGGAAAGCCATTTGTTTAGAAATGGAGTTGGGCAGGGGATCGGATCGGAGAGACCAACACGGATCGGATCGGATGCAAGGGCATAGGGATCAGATCGGACTAGAGCTAGTGGGCGGGATCAGATCAGAGGACCAAGCTTGGAGCTGGAGTTGGGGCGAAGCACCGGATCGTATCGGGACATCTTGGAGGGAGCAACCACCGAACCAGGCACAGGGCATCCGAATCGAACCAGGGCTGGAGGACCGAACCGAGAAGGAAAGGATCAAGTCATGAGTCAGGACCACCGAACCGAACCAGATAGGGACCACCGAACCGAACCAAATATATACTTTTACATCATCATGACGACTCTTTTGAAGACCAACTCCAATTCGACCAAAACCCGAGATGCAAAGGAAGTCCAAATGAGGAGCTTTGACTCAGGATCCAGTTGGGAACCAATGAGTGAGCTTCATGGTTGGGCTTCGCTGCGGGACATGCGCTAAGGGGTTGTCGATGTCTATAACTTGGAATCACTATGTGTAGGGAGTACGTGAACGGATTCAGGGCCACAGTGGCCTAGGTACGACTAAAGAGCTATAGACCAATGAAGTGGGGCCATTTGTAAAGATTTGGTCGTGACTCCATGTGGTAAGCTTGGTAGTAGCAGTAGTTGTATAAGTCGAACTTCGTCACTACTTCGATGGGTCTAGTGATTGACAGTGGTGGACATCGTATGCTTTACGCACTGAGTGAGAGACGTGAGGATGGTTGCTATGTTTGATTTGTTTGCCATCACTATGACATGCACACCCCCACCCCCGTTATCTTTACACCATCTGTTCAGTGGCACCTTAGAGTATTGTACGGTATGTAGTGCTAACTCCTTGGTTGCAGGTCCAGGTTCAGGTATGGTTTAGTATACCTGTTATTGTTCTGTTTAGCTGCTTATCGCTCATACCAGACTTTTTGTCTAACCCAGAGTTTTATGTCTCTTCTTATTACTCTGGGTGCTCTCACGAGCAGACTATATACAGGTTAGCTGGGCATGCACCGGTAGCTGATCCAGATACGAGCAGGAGGCTTCCACGTATGATACATATAGTTATTCTCCCTGTGTTGTTGAAGATCACTGCTTGGGAATTAGTAGTGCATCTTCTACTTTAGCTTTCTTTTGTTTTAGAGACAGTTTAAAGTTGTAATAATGGTGTTGGATAATAAGCTGTATTTGGATTTCCGCTGCCATGTTGGTTTAGACTTTAGCTTATGCATTGTCTCGCCTGTTTTATGTCAGACTATGTTATTGTTATATTTTGTTCCATGCGCTATGAGACATTCTACTGGTTCCTTGTCAGTACATTCTCTTCTTTCTTTTCTTCTGACGACCGTTCCGTGCCAGCTGGGCATGTATACAGCGCACCTTCAGTGGAAATGCAGGCCGTTGCGGGGCGGGCTGTCACAACCATAGTCATGGCCGGAAAAAAAGATGAAACTTGGAGAATGTGCATAGATTACAGGTTAGTCAATGCTCAAACAATAAAGGATAAATTTCTTATTTATTAGTCGATGATTTATTAGATGAATTATATGGTTCTACATATTTTATCAAGCTTGATCTAAAATTTGGATATTACCAAATCGGTATGCACTCTACTGACATACACAAAACTGCATAGGAACATTAGGAGTTTAGTATAATTCCTTTACGTTTTCAAATGAACCATCTACATTTCAGGCTTTGAAGAATAATATATTTCAACCATATCTAAGAAAGTTTATTCTTATTTTCTATGATGAAATCCTAGACTTGGTCTGAGCATGTGTTGTAGCTTAAAACTGCATTGAATGTACTAGAAGAAAGCAAGCCGATCAGTAAGCTATCAAACTGTTCATTTGCAGTGAGAGAAGTGACTTATGTATGCCATATCATATCAGAAAATAGCATTGCAGTTGAACTAGATAAAGTACAAGCTACCAGATAGTGGCGATAATAAAAAAATATTAAATTTTTGAGGGTTTCTATTAGGTTTTACTGGCTGCTCTAAAATATTAATTAAAAATCATGGAAGTATCAAAACATATGACAGAATTATTGAAAAAGAAAGCATTTCAGTGGAATGGTCGAGTTGTAAAATCCTTCAAAAGACTCAAACAATGCTTGATGGAGCGACTAATTCTAAGCATGCCATATCTTTCTAAAGACTTTGCTATGGATTCATTGGAATGTGATGCTAGTAGGGTAGGAATTGGGGAAATTTTAGGTAGTGTTTGGTTTACTTTGTGTTTTGATTTTTTAGTTTTCGACGTTAATTGTAAAAGTTGAGAAGATTTGAAGTATAGCGGAGGTAACAGATCAAAGGTGGAGGAAGTAACAGAAGGGACCATGGGATGATGAACAGAAGAATTTGTTATGTTTTTTTAAAATATGGAAAATAATAAAAAGTTGTTTTTAGTTTTGTGTTTTAATTTTGTTTCGTAAAACGATCGTTTTTCACGATATGTGTGCATCGCCGGTATTTTTATATGTGCGAAAAATCAAAATTGAAAAGTGTAAACCAATTGCACCCTTAACCTAGGGTGGCAAACCAATTGCCTATCTTGGCCAAGCACTCAATGGAAAACAATTTGTTATTGTCAACCTATGAAAAAGAACCGATAGCTTTAACATGGGTAAAAGATTTATCATCAAGACTAATCATCGGAGTCTAAAATATCTTCTGTCATAAAGACTGACTACAGGAATATAAGGCAGACGGTTAGCCAAGCTACAAAGTTTGATTCTAAGGTGGAACACAAAAAAGGAAAAGAAAACATTGTCGCTAACAGGCTTTCAAGATTGCCAGAAGAAATGAGGTTAACAAATTCATCCAAGCACCATCATCCAATAAGTACAGTTGAAAGCAACTGACTACAAGAATTAAAGAGGCATATGTTACAATCAGAAAAATATAAGAAAAATCTACAGGCAAATAATTACAACTCTGACAAATACATACTAGTAGATGGGCTTATTCTCTATAAAATTGGATTTATTTGGATCATCATTGCAAGGATGTCATTGTTGAAGTATGCGATACTATATGCTAGATTGAAGAGGATGAAGATAGCTTCGAGTTAGAGGTGACCGTTCGCAAATCAGAGTTCGCACGAGTAAGTTAGAGCCAAATTGATGTTTGGTTTCAATAGGCTGGTGCGACAGACGTCTGTCGTGGGGTATGACACACGTATGATTTGTCAGGGAGGATTTTCCCGAGAGTTCCCACATACGTCTATCATACCCAGGACAGATATCTGAGAGGGACAGACGTCTGAGCTGAGTGCTGAAGCCCAAATAATTCCCTAGGAGGGACAGATGTCCGTCGTCTCCCTTGACAGACGTCTGACGAGGCATTTGGGCTATTTTGGGCTGAAAACTTTGTAGGTTGATTTGTTAAGACTTGAGGTTAATTTCGGTAATTGGCCTATCTCTATATAAGCTATTTTCAGAGGTTCAAAGGGAGAGCTTGGTGACTTGATTGAATTCAAGGGTTTATTCTCAAGGTTAAATTAGGGTTTATAACCTAATTCTAATTCTTCAATTCAAACTCTTTCCTATATTGAAACATAGTGATCATTGGATCAATCTCTTGTATTCCTTTCATCGTGGTAATAAAATACTCTCTCCAAAGTGGAGGTACACTAACAAGATGTTATTGGAACCACTATAAATCCTTGTGTGATCTATTTTTGCTACTTAATCATTAGTTTCTTGATTACAGTTGAGATTTGGATTGTTCGTGATTGGTTGATCATTGTTTGGTGACTAGAGTTTTTGTTTTTGTTTGTTTTTGCAAGTCTAACAACGATCTAGTCTTCCCCTAGCGCTTGTGGTTTAGATATTTGATTCGAGTGGTCTTGAGTCGGATTAATCACAACGGTTATAAAAGTTGGTATAAGAGCAATTGGTGCTTGTTAGGTGTTTGTGAAAATGCCTGAGACGGATAATAGCTCGGTAAGTCCTTCAACCGGAAGTCCGAATAATGTGGCGCCTTATGTACGGGTTCGTATGCAGTGTCGGGTTCTCAATTAGTTATTGAAAAGTGGAATGGTGATAATGAATTTGGGATGTGGCAATGGAAAATGAATGCGGTTCTTAGGCGGAATCGGGTACACCGAGTGCTATTTGATATTCAATTATTGCCAAGTGATATCTTGGATGTTGAGAGAGTGGACATGGGGGAATGAGCTTACACTACTCTTCAACTTGCTATGAGGGAGAATGTAATATCCGAAATTAGTGGTGAGACGACCATTAAAGGTGTATAGGACTAGTTGAAGAAATCGTATATGAAGAAGTCGCTCACAAACCGTTTGATCTTGTTGTGAAAGTTTTGCACTTTCAAGATGAAGGAGGGTAATTCGCTTAGGGAACATTTGAAAGCCTTTGATGACTTGCTCGTGAAGATGAAGGCCGTTGATTTGAAGATTGAGAAAGAGCAAAAGGCTATGATATTATTGTGTTCGTTGTTGGACCGCTATACGGTTTTCTCATATAGTTTGATTAATGGCTGAGATACCCTGACTCTAGATGATGTCAAGACAGGTCTTCTTAGTGAGGAGTTGAGAGATCAAATGAAGGAGACGAGTGAGGGTAGTAGTGGACCTAGTAGTGGTCACAGGTTGTTTGCGGAGAAAGTAAAGAATGTGAATAAAGGAAACCGGGGGCGTTCTAAATCAAGAAAGCCCAATGGAAGAGGTAAATCGAAAGAGAGAAATGGCAAGTGCTTTATTTTCAAGAAACCAGGAAATTGGAAGAATGGATGTCTGGATAATGATAAGAAGGAAGTAGAGTCTTCATCCGTAGCGGTGGAGAGTGGGGATGGTGAGATAGATGAGAATGTGTTGACGGCGGTAGCAACGGGTGTTTCGAGTAACGAATGAGTGCTCGATTCGGGTGTGTCATATCATATGACGCCAAATAGAAGAAAAAAAAATTGTCCTTTGAAGTCAAATAGGGAAATGCAATTGCTATAGGAAATGGTGCTATTTGCAAGTCGATGGGTAGTGGCTCCGTGCAAATAAGGATGCTTGATGGGGTTGTTCGCACGCTTACCAATGTTCGCTATGTTCCGGGACTAAGGAAATCGCTTATATCTTTGGGGCAATTGGATTATCTAGGATGCAAGATCACTGTCGAGAAGGATTGCTTCAGGGTTTCGAAGGGGGTGCTTGTGGTTATGAAAGGTGTTAGGACTCATGGTATATATTTGTTTCAAGGTGTGATCGTAGGAGGTGAGACTTGTGTGGGTGTTGATAGTTCTCGTGACCTGGATGCGACACGGTTATGGCATTAGAGATTGGGTCATGTCTCGGAGAGGAGTTTGGATACTCTTCGGAAGCGGGAGATGATCGAGGGTGAGAGTTTAAATAAACTAGTATTTTGCGAGGAATGTGTCATGGGGAAGCAAATAAGGTTATCATTCGATGAAGGAAATCATGACTCAAAGGAGGTTCTTGAGTATGTTCATTCGGATGTTTGGGGACCGGCACCGATTTCTTCTTTGGGTGGAGTTCGTTATTACATTTCTTGCATTGATGATTTGTCTCAAAAGTTATGGGTGTATGTAACGAAGGCCAAGTTGGAGGCATTTTCTAAGTTCATAGTGTGGAAGGCTCTTGTTGAGAATGAGAGTGGTAAGACTTTGAAGGTGTTAAGGACCGACAATGGCGGCGAGTATGTTTCCCTGGAAGTCTTGGAGTATTGTAAGCATCACGGAATCCGAAGACATTTTACTACATTGGGAGATCCGCAATCTAATGGAGTAGCGGAGAGAATGAACCGAAATCTACTTGAGAAAGCTCGATGCTTGAGATTGAAATCGGGTTTGTCTAAGGGATTTTAGGCCAAAGCTTTGCCAACCGCGGCACATATTGTGAATCGAATTCCATGCTCGGCCATTGATAACAAAATTCCGGAGGAAATGTGGAAAGGGAAGAGTGTTGACTTGAGATATCTTCATGTATTTGGTATCCCGGTTTATGTGCAGGGTCCGGGGAATGATAAGCTTGGAGCTAAAGCATTCAAAAGGGTCTTGCTTGGTTTCATGGACGACGTGAAAGGCTATCGGATTTGGAATCCAAAAATGAAGAAGGTGGTTAATTCTCGTTATGTCACTGTTGATGAGTCGGTTTTATTCAAGAAAAATGAGAGCTCATCACAAGTTCCGGATTTGTTTCACGTTGAATCAAAGGAGAAGGAAGTCATTCTCGTATTCCGTCAAAGTAGTAGTAGAGTTGAAGAAGCTTGTGGGGTTGAAACGTTTGATGAAACATTTCATAGTCCACATGGTTCCTCACGTGTTGGTTATGTACATAATACTAGAGAAGTTTCGACTCAAGGTGGAGCCGAAAGGGGTTTGGGTGATAGTATTGCTACTCGAGTTAGTCGACATGCAATAAGGCCTCCCGAAAGATATGGTGATTGGAACTACCTTAGCTTTAGTGATCATTTGGACTATGCTCTCAGCGTAGTCCAAGATGAGCCGATGGACCTTGATGACGTCATGGAGTCGAGAGAGAGCTCTAAATTGTAAGGACCTGGGTTTTCTGATAAATTTATTTTAAATGTTTAATATTTATTTTAAGTATTTAGTTGATAATATAAAACGAATTTTTATATTGAGTTATCAATTTAATAATCAAAATACGATTTATTTCGAATATATAATTATCGAAATACGAGATCTGAAGTAATTTAATTCGAAATTAAAACCGGAGTCAAAATGATTCAAATGATTTTTAAAAATGGTATTCGAATATAAATGATAATGAAAATAATTTATTATCGAAGAATCTGATTTATTTCTGAATTTAAATTATATTATATATTAATTTAATATGGTATAAACGTTCAAATTAAATTTCAGAATATTTTCTGTTGAGTTCGGAATAGTGTTGTAGATTTGGAACGTCCGTCGTTATGTTAAAATAGCTGTTCATGATGTCAAGTGGTGAACTCCGATATATTTTTAGTGGATAAGTACGAAATCAAATCGAAATCTGTTTAAAAAGATTAAAGATTTCGTGAAGTCAAATCATATTTAAAATTTTGTACTATACAGATATAATTTCCTTAGGGGCCAAGTTCATCTTCATCTATAAGTAACTCGATACCCCTTGTTCATTCATATTTCTCGTTCTCCAGAGAACAAATGGAAGTCTTCCTCTGAAAATCAAAAGTTTCAAAAAAGGGCCGCTTCATATATTTAAAATCAAATCCGATGCTTCCTATTCTTTCCTCTCCAAATCGGGTCGTCGTTTTCAATTTAAAAAGGCGCACTGCTATTTGGAAAAGGACGCCAAGGTCTTGGATGTGATTGGGTGCATCCGGAGCGACATGCTAATGAGGAGGTCGACCTTTCAATAGAGATAACTGAGACTTCGGGGGAGGTCAGGTATCGCGATCTCGTACAATGGATTTTGGAGGAAATCATCCGTCGATTGTTGTATTGGAAGCAACGACGGTTAGAGACTCGAGAAGATGAGTGATGGTTTATGCGACGGTTATTTTTGGTTTGGGGATTGAAGTTGACTTACGGTAGAATTTTGGGGTAGTTCGATCAAAGAAGGATCGCATGGCTTCAGAAAGGGGTTGTGACCTGGGATCTATTGACTGCGACGGAGTTCAGAGGCCAGTATGAGTGCCTCGCGAATGCTTTTCATGAGTTTGTGCAAATTTTTGGGCGTGAAGGAGATGGGATAAGTCCGCGTCGAAATTCAATAAGAGACAAAGAAAGGTTCGACCTTCTTCATTTTATTTTATTTTTGTCTATGTTGTTTTGCATTCAACAATAATGTTGAGCAGATCAGATGACGTACAGTTTAGTAATAGGTTAGGCATTTGGGTAGAGTTTAAGTAGAAAGTTCAAATGACTTCGAGTTGAAGCAGTTCGAACAATTTACAGTAAGGAAGAGGCTAGAAAACTAATGTTTATGGTTAATAGAAGAAGAAGGCTTACACCGTATATAATTTATTTATGCTAGGTTATTAAATTTTAGTTATCTTTATTAAAATTAAATTGCAATTATATGATTAATTACATATATCTAATCATGAAATTAAATAAATAAATAAATTTACAAGGTTGAATCGATCAAATCAAGTTATGGGATTCAAAGTTGAAAAGTCTTTGCTAAGGGATAGGAATTGGAACGAATAGCAATTAAAAATCACGGTGAGTAAAATCTCATTCATATTTTTATTTAGAATTATTTTATTCGTTAAAATAATTGTTTGTTGGTTATCTGCATGCACTAGAATATTTTTCTATGGCTATTAAATATATATTAGTTATTTAGTATTGGTTTGTGGTTATTATATATATATGTATATATTGGTGACTGGATAGTTCCTGCAGTACCATTAGCGGATGCCTGTAGTATCATTAGCGGATGACCCTATATGCCCCACACTATGATAGTGAATGACCTTCATACTGCGATATCCTGCCACATAGCGGGATGGGTATTATTTCTGTTGGCTAACATCTGTGGATGCAGGAAAACAGGTTGGAGGGATCCAACTGGATTCCTCAAAAATATTATTATTTGTTTGTTCCACATATATTATCATATATGATGTGTTGATTGATAATTGAGTTGTTTGATTGTTTAAATATCACTGGGCCAAAATATTGATATATAAAAATATCGTGAAAAGGATATTTGAGATTTAAAAATGGGAAATCTATTTTTCAAAAATAGAATTTGAATTTCGAGTGGACTATAAAGATATTAACTTGTTTTAAATAAATAAAACAAGTATTTTATTTATAAATGAAATTTATAAATTAAATAACACGGGAAATTTAAGTAAATTTATAAACGATGTTTGTAAATGAAATGGAATTATTTTCATTGGATAATCAGGGAATTGAATTGAACTGAATTAATAAATCGGGTTTATAAATGTAGTGGGAAAAATTTTCATTTGGATAATTTGAATATTTAAATTCAAATGTGAATTTAAAAATAGAAAAGGGGAAATCGTTTTAAAGAAATAAACGATGGAATTTATTCTAATGTTCAGAATATAAATTGAACTAAATTAAATCCGTAAGGATTTATGATTTGAATTCGATTAATTGGAATTTATTTAAATAGAAGTTAAATTGAATATGAAAATAAATTGTGTGTTATATATAAATAAGTTATTATATATAGAAATTTCCAAAGTAAGATTTTGGTTGTAAATAGATTTCTAAATAGAACTTGTTTAAATATATAAGACAAGGAAACTTATAAATAATGTTTATAAATATAAAGAATTAATTATCAAGAGATAATTTGAAATATTAAATTCAAATATGAATTGAAATTATTTCAAAAAAAAAGGGAAATGGTAGTTTTTATTCCGAAATTTGGAATATAGAAATGGGTTGGGTTTCATATATTGGAAAGGAAAGCTTGTTTTAATTTTTAAACAAGAAAATTAATTTATAAACAATGTTTATAAAAATAGGGAAATAAATTATCATTGGATAATTTAGAAGTTTAAATTCAAGAAAGAATTTAAAAAGTGAAATTTGAAAACGTGTTGAAAATAGAATAATTGACTATATTCTGGGATTCAGAATATAAACTGAATTGAGAAAATCCAAAGGATTTATAATTGGAATTCGATTATACCGAATTTTATAATTTATTTATAAAAGGAATTGGGATTTAAAATAACAAATCGAGTATAAATAAATGTATAACCGAGTAAGGAAAAATCAACGATTATAGATAATCAGAATTATTGAGTTAAATTAGGAAAATTGGTTTGATATATATTTAAAATATATTAGAATGGAGTTGAATTTAGTTTAAACGAAGTTTAATAGTTTTTATATATAAATATAATTAAAACAAACTCGCCGCAACATGGCAGTTCGTAAATTGGCGTTTCGAACTTCAATTGAGTATATAGAACTCAAATTAAGTAGGAATTCTTTGAAACAAGAATCGTTAGGACCGTTAGAATAATAGTTTTCTAATGAAAGAGAAAAATCTGGATTTCGTCTGATAGATTTTGAGTTATGTCCAAATCAAATTTTCAGAAAAGCAGTGCCAAAATCGTTTAAAAACCATAATGGTTTATATAAATAAATATAAGGATTTTTAAGCAAATAAAATCCGAATTTCCATTTGAAAAATCTGGACTTGAGTTATAAAATAAATATGAACTCGAGTGGAGTAAATGGATTGATTTTTGAAATAAAATCATTTATTTATTTTTGAATAGAATTAACTAAGTGGAAGAATAATTTGTTAATCGAATTTTAGATCGAGATATTTCTTTTGATAAGTAAATGAGACTTGTGAATTTCATATTCGAAATCGAATATGAAACCTGAAATGAAAATGGGATTCAATTGATTTATAAGTAAACTAAAATACATACGAACATGATACGTTCAAATAACAAGTGAAATAGGCTAAGAAGCAAATTAAAGAATAAATGGGAGAAACTAGATTCAAATGATTGGATTGAGTTGAATTGAAAACAGGTGAACATGTGTTAAACATGTATAGAATGAAGAGAATGAAGTTTATAAATTTAGTGCCCGACAATAAGGTACGTATTTAAATTTCATATGAGGTTTTATGGGCCGAATCGGCAAGCCACTTGGCTTTTGGATTTTCTTTTTGAATGAAAAGGGCCTAGAGAGGCTAGTTGAGGTTTGAACTGTTGACCGATACAAAGGAGGTTATGGCGAATTTTTCCGGAAATTTAAGGAGTTAGAATATTTTTAAGAAAATTTGATAGTTAAAAATCAATGTATCGATATATATAGAATTCGATAAGGAAACAAACTTAAAAAATAGAATATTATAAACAAAAAGGAAATCTATAATTAAATTTGGTAAAAATAGTAAGAGAAATGTATATATGTTTTAGAAATGGAAAATTGGTTTAATATGGTGTTGATTATTCGAGTTAGCGGTCTTGTCTGTTTTGAAGTTAATAATATTTTCAACCAAGGGCTGAGAGGTAATTATACCCCAACTCAATTGATTTCATTATTAGCTGATAAATAGCGAGATTCGGTCTCGAAGAGAAATGTTTAAAGAAATTTAGTCGAATGCGGTATTTTGGGTTGTTGTAGCATAACATTCGTTTTAAACCAAGTAAGGGAAATTTTGGAAATATAATAATAAATATTTCCTTAGTATTGAAATGAATGGTCGTGAAACGGAGAAGTAATTGGAATATTTTCCAATTATTAATAGAAGATATTTTCTAAGTATAGAAAATAAAAGATGGCGAAATATGGAAATGTTTTTCCAAACAGCGTAAGAGACCAAGATGATTATTGAAACTATTTGGTTAACGAATATTGGTAAGGAAATGAAGAAGTGATTTAATTAATGAAATATTAATTAAGAGGCCCAGTGATTTGTTTGATGGTTGGAATGTTTTTTTATTTTTCTTCGATAGTTAAATAATGGACTATCGAAGTGTTTGCCAATATCGTTGTCAATATGGAGAGACCGGTTGGATTATTATCCGTGAACCACTCCGTATTGGTAGCAGCGTTGCGAATCAGATTATATGAAGATAATCAAAGATGGTGTAAAGTGCAAGGACTTTTCTATTAATAGAAATTGTGCCTTCGGTTTCGTTCAGTACCAGAACGAAGTGTATGGACGAATGTCTGACATAGTATTTCCAATGATTGCATATGTTTGTCTGTATAGATATATATGTTGGCGGAGAATTTATTCTCTTAGCATAATATTTAGAATATATTTGTGCAAAATAATTAATGATTTACGGATCTGACAATGTGGCATTCAAAGTGATTGCGTTATCAATGAATGATAAGTAATCGTAGCCTCAGGCCTCAACAACCGGGAAATGACAAAAATCGAGCAGGTAGCATGGCTATGTGGGTAGCTCCCATTAGAGTGTATTATCACCTATCTAGAGAAATTCATTTAATTCCTTATTTTATTCGATGTGTCCCATTCGGGAAACAGTTGTTGATCCCAACCGTTGGAGAAATACATTCGATACACTCAAGCGAAATGAGTGGTCGGTCATGTGTTGGCCAGGTTGTAAGATGTTCTTGTTGAACCCAGTGTATTCCCCTCTAGGGATACACTAACGGAAGGTGGTTCCATACCTTGTTATGTTGGAAATCCAATATCCAATAAGCGCCTTGCGGTTTTTGGTTTTATATTATATATGGAGCGTGAGATGCAAGCGTTCCGCTAGATTCTATTTATTTGATGTAGACATTATTATAATATCACTGGATTTGATATCAAAAAATATTTTGGGTTATCGTAAGGTAAAAAACATCCGTGTTTATGTTTGGATCGGTCTTACGATTATCATTTCTTTTGAAAGGATTTATTTTAAAAAAAATTTAAATAAATGATTGGAGTTTACTCACACCAGTCCCGTGACCGACCCAAAGTTTTTTTTTTTGTTTTTTTTCCTAAACTCTTGGGGCCCAAATTTGTACGGGCAGTCAAGTAGTCGGGATTTTTCAGATTCACTTGGAAGAGCTGGAAGTAGGAGGCTTCACCAGTTAGCTATAGACTATCATATTTCCGCTGTGTACTATGTTGTATCTGGAAACAGGTGTTTATAACTGTTCCAGGAATAACTGTTGTGCTCTGAAAATGGTATGTATATACAGTTACTGAGTTGTATTTCAAAAGTTATGTTATTTAATATATTTTATTCGTTCCGCTGTGAGATTTGTGTTCTTCGTTTTTCTTCTATTCTAACTTTTCTTTCTTTCTAGTCCTCACCCTCCAACTTCTTTCTACTAATGATTCGTATTTCTATGTCATTTGGGTTGGATGTGTGGTGTTATTAGTCAACTCAAAGGGTACGGAAATTCGGGCCGTTACACTTGGTATCAGAGCTTAAGTTGAGCGAATACCTAGTATTTGGTGGGGTTGTGCTCATTAGAGATAGAGTCAGTAGTACCCTAGAATTAGTTGAGTGTGTATATATATATACGAGAGAGCGTATTCATTAGTTGATATAAAAAAAAAATTATATTGTGTTGTCTAGTTTATTGAGTTGTTTGTGAATTCAGATCGAATCGTGGGACGCTACGAAGTCGATAGGAATTTCTAAACACTTGAACAGAGAAATTTGACAAAATATTGTTTTAAGTGGGTAAATGAAATAATTTTACTCAAAACTCTGTTTTGATAGAAGGAATAATTTTGTGAAATTATTATAATATATGGATGTGTTGGTTGATATTATTACAATCAAATGAGATTATAAAAATTGGAATGGCTATGTATAACCAAATATAATTTGTATATAAATGAAATATACAAACGAGATGAACTAAAATTGAATTCAAACCAGAATTTGGAATTTAAATCCTGGGAAGTTTGAAAATATTTTCTGAAGTATATTAGAATATTATAGCTTTGTTTTGGGAAGGATTTGAATAAAAACCATTCTTGAATGGATTTTTTTGGAAGAGATAAAGAACTGAACTCACTTCAATGGCTGGAAAATAATTCTGATGAGAACTGCAGCAAGATCAGTGTTCATTTTCGAGTTTCTAAGTGATGGATTGCTACCTTAGAAATGTTTTGAATGGAAATTTGTTTGAAAGAAAACAAGGTTTGAAAATAAATTCAAATGTTTTGAATTTAGGATGGAAATAAATATATGTATATATTTATGTGGTTTCGAAAGGATTTGAAATAGAAACTCGGGAATTTAAATTCTAGAATTAAATTTAACCTAAACAAGTTAAATGAATCAAAGTGAATAAATTGAATAAAATCAATTTGAATGAATTGAATGCTTATGAATGGAATATGAATTGGATATGAATATATTTAATTTAAATCATTCAGATTATATGAATAGAAACCAAAATTTTATGGGAACTGAAATTTCTAGAAATTTGAAATGTTGAGTTTCAACATAAACGAGTTTTGAAAAGTTAATGGGTTTGTAGCAGTTTTCCTACCTTGGTAATTTCGGGGACGAAATTCTTTTAAGGAGGGAAGATTGTAACGACCCGGGTTTTCTGATCGATTTATTTTAAATATTTAATATTTATTTTAAATATTTAGTTGATAATATATAATGAATTTTTATATTGAGTTATCAATTTAATAATCAAAATACGATTTATTTCGAATATATAATTATCGAAATACGAGATCTGAAATAATTTAATTCGAAATTAAAACCGAAGTCAAAATGATTCAAATGATTTTAAGAAATGGTATTTGAAAATAGATGATAATGAAAATAATTTATTATCGAAGAATCTGATTTATTTTTGAATTTAAATTATAGTATATTTTAATTTAATATGGTATATACATTCAAATTAAATTTCAGAATATTTTCTGTTGAGTTCGGAATAGTGTTGTAGCATTGGAACATCCGTCGTTACGTTAAAATAGCAGTTCATGATGTCAAGTGGTGAACCCCGATATATTTTTAGTGGATAAGCATGAAATCAAATCGAAATCTGTTCAAAAAGAATAAATATTTCGTTAAGTCAAACCATGTTTAAAATTTTATACTATACAGATATAATTTCCTTAGGGGCCAAGTTAATCTTCATCTATAAGTAACTCGATACCCCTCATTCATTCATTCATTCATATTTCTCGTTCTCTAGAAAACAAATGGAAGTCTTCCTCTGAAAATCAAAAGTTTCAAAAAAGGATCGCTTCATAGATTTAAAATCAAATCCAATGCTTCCTATTCTTTCCTCTCCAAATTGAGTCATCGTTTTCAATTTAAAAAGGGGCACTGCGATTTGGAAAAGGACGCCGAGGTCTTGGATGTGATTGGGTGGATCCGGAGTGACATGCTAAAGAGGAGGTCGACCTTTCAATAGGGATAACCGGGACTTCGAGGAACGTCAGGCATCGTGATCTCGTACAATGGATTTTGGGGGAAATCATCCGTCGATGGTTGTATTGGAAGCAATGACAGTTGGAGACCCGAGATGATGTGCGACGGTTTATGCGATGGTTATTTT
Source organism: Allium sativum (assembly GCA_030737875.1). Lineage (NCBI taxonomy): Eukaryota > Viridiplantae > Streptophyta > Magnoliopsida > Asparagales > Amaryllidaceae > Allium > Allium sativum. The sequence continues at coordinate 1,013,076,941 of CM060913.1, forward strand.
GGGTTTGGGGATCGGAGATGACTTACAGTAGAATTTTGGGGGTGTTCGATCAAAGAAGGATCGCATGGCTTCAGAAAGGGGTTATGACCTGGGATCTATTGACTGCGACGGAGTTCATAGGCCAATATGAATGCCTCGTGAATACTTTTCAGGAGTTTGTGCGAGTTTTTGGGCATGAAGGAGATAGGATAAGTCAGCGTCGAAATTCAATAAGAGATAATGAAAGGTTCGGCCTTCTTTATTTTATTTTATTTTTGTCTGCATTGTCTGCATTCAACAATAATATTGAGTAGATCAGATAACGTCCAATTTAATAATAGGGTAGGCATTTGGGTAGAGGTTAGGTAGCAAGTTCAAATGACTTCGAGTTGAAGCAGTTCGAACAATTTACATTAAGGAAGAGGCCAGCAAACTCATGTTTTTGGTTAATGGAAGAAGAAGGCTTACACCGTGATTAAGGTATATAATTTATTTATGCTAGATTATTGAATTATAGTTATCGTTATTAAAATTAAATTGCAGTTATATGATTAATTACATATATCTGATTGTGAAATTAATTAATTAAATAAATAAATTTACAAGGTTGAATCGATCAAATCAAGTTATGGGATTCGAAGTTGAAAACTCTTTGCTAAGGGATAGGAATTGGAACGAATAGCAATTAAAAATCGCGGTGAGTAAAATCTCACTCATATTTTTATTTAGAATTATTTTATTCGTTAAAATAATTGTTCGTTTGTTGTCTGCATGCACTGAAATATTTTCTATGGCTATTAAATATATATTAGTTATTTAGGATTGGTTTGTGGTTGTTATATATATATTGGTGATTGGATAGTTCCCGTAGTACCATTAGCAGATGCCTGCTGTATCATTAGCGGATGACCCTATACTCCCCACGCTATGATAGTGGATGACCTTCATACCGCGATATCCTGCCATGAAGCGGGATGGTTATTTTTTCTGTTGGCTAACATCTGTGGATGCAGGAAAACAGGTTGGAGGGATCCAATTGGATTCCTCAAAAATATTATTATTTGTTTGTTCCACATATATTATCATATATGATGTGTTGATTGATAACTGAGAGGTTTGATTGTTTAAATATCAATTGGGCCAAAATATTGATATATAAAAATATCGTGAAAATGATATTTGAGATTTAAAAAGGGGAAATCTATTTTTCAAGAATAGAATTTGAATTTCGAGTGGACTATAAAGATATTAACTTGTTTTAAATAAATAAAACAAGTATTTAATTTATAAATGATATTTATAAATTAAATAACACAAGAAATTTAAGTAAATTTATAAACGGTGTTTATAAATGAAATGGAATGATTTTCATTGGATAATCAGGAAATTGAAATGAACTAAATTTATAAACGGGGGTTATAAATGTAGTGGGAATGATTATCTTTTGGATAATTTGATTATTTAAATTCAAATGTGAATTTAAAAATAGATATGGGGAAATTGTGTTAAACAAATAAAAGATGGAATTTATTCTGATGTTCAGAATATAAATTGAACTAAAACAAATCCATATGAATTTATGATTGAATTCAATTAATTTGAATTTATTTAAGTAAAAGTTAAATTGAATATGAAAATAAATTGGGTGTTATATATATTAGTTATTATAAATAGAAATGTAATAACCCGGAAATGCGGGCCAATTTAAAATTTTTACTTTGGCAATTTTAATGAATTTTGAATATTTAAAATGAATTATTTTAAATAATAACAACGAGAAATTTATTTTGAATATAATTAGAACGTATATATTATATACGTCGTCGTTAGAATATAAATATTTATTTTAAATTATAGAAGGAATTGAAAATGGCCCTACAATTCGATAATTCGATTTCAAACTTCAATTGAATGTATCGGGTGCAAAACAATCCGGATTTTAGCGAAACCAAAATATTAGAATCTAGTTGAAAATATCTTTCCAACGAATCTGAAAAATCAAAATTTCATAGCGGGAATCAAAAGTTATGCCCAGTTGAAAATTCAGAATAGTCGCTATGCAAATTATACATGGCCCAAAAAGTCAAATTTTGCATATGGATGAATTTGGACTCGAAACCACTTCCATTGAGTTCAAAATGCCATTTAGAACTCCGAAAAGTATAAGCTTCGATATATTCCGATATCCGGAATAGTGACTATTGGCAGGAGCTTTTCGGTTAACAAAACATAGCCCTTAAAAAGTGAAATTTTGAATACGAGATAAATTTTTATGGATTCATAATGACAAATTATTGTTAAGTTTCAAAAAGCGCGTCGAACGGAATTAGTATGTGGCCATGCGAGCTGAAACAGTTCAGTGTAAAGCGAGCAGTCATTTTACAAAGGAACATTACTGATACGACCTCAGAATTCGATTTCGTTTTTTTTTCTGGATTCGTATCGTCTAATAATTGTTAAATCCAAGAGGGCTTGTTTTTTTTGAGTTAGCATGTGAACGTGCGAAAAGAAAAGGTGCGCCAAAATCGCATTTTTAGAGCTTATCTGAGTATATTCGTGATTTTTTTTGAACGGCCAAATGAACTCGGAATTCGACGAAACTTATTTCGTTGGACTCGTCTTCATGTCTACTATCTCGTGTCCAAAATTCGCGGCAACCGGAGATCGTCGGCATTCGGACGATTGACGGAAAACGGGCATATAAACCACTTCTTTTCCAAAACACTTCATAATTTTTCACCTTCCTCTTCCTCCTTCTTTCTTCAAAAATGGGGACATCCCCAAATCCCTTCAGCCCCCCCCCCCCTCCTCCCCGCTGACCGGCGGCCTCCCCTCCCTCCGGCGCCCCGCCACCTCCTCCTTCTCTCTCCTCCTCCTCTCTCCTTTTCTACAAACCCATGAACCCATTCCACCCCAAATCACCACCGCCGCCGCCCCTTAGCCGCCTCCCCACGCCTAATCAAGTCCGGCGCCCCTTCACCCTCCTCAATTCCGGCCGTGGGCCCCCCGTTCACCAAAAACCCATTTTACACTAATCGCCCGTTTTGCAAATAAGCCCCTGATCGTATTTCGCCGATAACTCCCAAACGGTGCGTTTTTGGCCAAAGTCCCACTAAACCAAAGTTGTAGAGCACGAAATTCTCTTCGATTTGGCTATATGAAAGTCGTGTTTTGGAGTTCGGAGCTGCTCGGAAAACGCGTTCGAAGTCTGCTATTCAAAAGCGGTAAAATTCGTGTACTTTCGCGAATTCTGGCGAATTGGAGCATTTTCGACAAAAAGACCCTTAGGCGAAAGTTGTCCGGAATGGCGCGTTTAAGCTAGTAAAAAGGCGGTGTGAAGATTGAAGCTCGTTCGCAAATTCTAGGACCCGAACAGCGAATCCGGGCGTTAGAAAAAAAAATGAGTTTTCTCCGCTTTAAAGCTTCTATGGTTTTTGACGAATGAAGTAGAATAAAAATATGATTTTTATATTATAGAAAGAATAAAAATATGATTTTTATATAGTAGAGATAATAAAAATATGATTTTTATATTATATAGATAGTAAAGATTTGATCTTTACTATATGAACAGCGGTATAAAAATAGAATTTTTATCTATATAGTAGTAGAATAAAAATGTGATTTTTATATACATAGCAACAATATAAAAATGTGATTTTTATATATGTAGTGACTACGGGCAGTGAAATAGGCAAAAAGGCGAGCACGACGAAGATTTCTACATAAGAAGAGTCGTGGCGTTTGGTTTAGCTATTGGCGAGAACTTCTCACTTTAATTTCTTTTTCTAGTTATATATATATACTAGGATGCAGACGGTGTTTTGTAGCACCCGACAACATTGTCCACCGACCATGGACTTTTTTGTTTAGTTGTGTAGTTGGTTAGATTATTTGATTTGAACTTGATTGTTTGGTGAAATGGAATGGATTGATTGATATTTGTATGGCGTGGGCCATCAGTAGACTGGGGATAAGGCTAGGCCTTGTCCCGTTTCTAGTATCCTACCGTTATGCCGCCGAAATTTTCTAAAATAAGTTAGAAAAATAAAGATATCATTTTATTTGATAATTGAACCGAATAGAATATTCATAGGTTGAATAAAATCATTTGGTCGTTAAAAATATATTTTTTAACGTGAATGTGAATAAATAAATATTCATTTACAAACCAGACGATTTGTTTATGTACACCTATTTGAAGGACATTGATTGGGACGATAAATTTTACACATCGCCCAACTGCGCAAATAAAATCTGTGTTTGATTGTTTGAAACCCCACACGGGTACTGGGATAAAACACGGCATACACTAATCCCAATAATTAGTTGTATGTCGATCGATTGATTGACAGGCTGTTATAAGCGTTAGATATCTATATTTGATGCTTATACAGTATAGTGCACTTTGGATGATGGTTGATTATTTAACGTTGCTATTATATACATGTGTTGTATGGAATCCATATAATTAACTTTATATGGTAATTGATTGGGCCTCATTCCAATTTAGAAAATAAAGAATATTATAAAATAAAGGTTCATGTATTGACAGTACTCATCCGTTGAGATTAGTCATGTGTTGAACGAAATATTTTAACAATAAAATTTACATCTTTATCATTGTAAAATAAAGGTTCATGTGTTGACAGTACTCATCCGTTGAGATTAGTCATGTGTTGAACGAAATATTTTAACAATAAAATTTACATCTTTATCATTATAAAATAAAGGTTCATGTGTTGACAGTACTCATCCGTTGAGATTAGTCATGTGTTGAACGAAATATTTTAACAATAAAATTTACATCTTTATCATTATAAAATAAAGGTTCATGTGTTGACAGTACTCATCCGTTGAGATTAGTCATGTGTTGAACGAAATATTTTAATAATAAAATTTACATCTTTATCATATATAAAATTAGAAACTAATTGGAAAATAGATAAGATGAGTGGTCTCCTGGGTATTGATCTGATGTTGGTTTCGGCCTACGGGGTTAATATTCAGGGAATCGTTCTCTTACTAATTTACGGTTGGAGTCTGATTTAAATCAAACGATAGATACCATAATTTTTATAAAATATATTAAATAACAAAAATAGTCACACGTGGACAGTACTCATTCGTTGAGATTAGTCATGTGTTGACAAAAATAAAGATTCATGTATTGAATAGAATAAATATTCATTTGTTGAATAGAATAACGGAATTATTGAAATATATAAAACCGTGTTGATTAGAGATGCGCTATTTTGACGCGAACGATATTTATATCGATTATATTCGTTTTATAATGAATATTGAAAAGAGATTTAAAAATCGAATATTTAGAAAAACGAATTTGAATTGAATTGAATAAAAATCGAATTCGAATTGAATTGAATATAGAATGAATTGAAATTTGAATTGAATTGGAAATGGAAGTTGAAATGTTTTTGAATGAATTTAAAACTATTTATAAAATTCGTTTTAAATAGGAATCGGCGAAATGTATATTATATATATTATATATATAATATAATGGGCTGAATTGAACGCGCCGCGCCGCGGCAGTTCGCGAATTTCGACCATTGACTTCGAACGGATATTACGGGAGATCCGACCGTCGGATTCTCCTAAAACCGGAACCGTTGGGTTCGTATCGAAAAGAGATTTCAAACGAATATTAGAAATTTGAAATCTAACGGTTGGATTTGGAGATACGTCCAAATCAAATTTGGAAAAGGTCGGGGTAAGTGCAGTTCGGTGGCCATTGTTGGAAATCGACTGTACGGGCCTTGATAAAATTATCAAAAATAGTAATAATTTGTGTAAAATCATAAGAAATGATTTGTGAAGATCTGGGACGAAAAATCCCACGTTTGTAAAGAAAAAAAGATTTTTATCGAAATGAACTAGTTTTGAACTAAAATTGAACCCATTTATTTTTAAATAAATAAATTGGATTTGAATTGGATTATAAATAGAATTGATTTGTGGGTTTATCGTGAACAGTGTATTAAACAACACTTGTTCTTTAGCCCGATAATAAATAGAATGTGATTTGGGTTTATCGTGAACTGTGTTTTAAATAACACTAGTTCTTTAACCCAGTAAAAGGAGTTTTAATAAATCTGCAATTAGATTGAAATGTGAATTGATAATCTAAATTATCAAATTTGGAAAATGAGCGAGGATGGAGTATTACCAGCTTTTCTCCAAAGCGATAGTTAAATCTTTAATTAGATTTGAACGTGAAATGGTAATTAATTTTACCGATAACACCACGGTGTTAGATATGGAGTATTACCAGTTTTTCTTCATGGGATGAATAGGTTGGGATTGGGAAATAAAATAAATAATTACTTCGGTGTGGTTCGCTTATCTCGACTCTTTTAGAAAACCATAGTCTGGTTTGAAATGACATCCAAAGGAAGATTAAAGAATAAATTCAAAGAATTTATCTTGGATAAAATTAATGGGAACCTTTCCCTAAGAATTGAAATTTAGAAACTAGCTGTAGGTTAGTTAAGAAGAATGGTTTCCTGGGTATTGATCTAATGTTGGTTTCGGCCTTCGGGGTTAATATTTGGGAAATTGTTCTCTTACTGATTTACGGTTAGTGACTAATGAATTGGAATGAGGCGTATGTTGTGTTTGTGTAACATTTGTTTTTAATATACGCAGGTTGTTCGGAAAGGTCGGGTTTATACCCATTCTAAATAACCGATTCGACGATATGTCGAAGATGAAGACGGTGGTCGAAGACCGGAAGTCTTCACATCGTTTGGATAATTACTGATGATCCTGATTGGGCTGTACACCCAAGAGGATAGAAATAGTTGGTGGTCGTCCAGACGTACTTGGAGATCGATGGATATGCGAGGAAAGTGCCTCCAATTTCGTTCAGACCCAGAACGAACTTGTAAATGGATTGTGTGTCTGACATTGGATTTTATTCTGTGTTGATTGATTTCTGTTAAATATATATCTGTTTGGCGGCAGAGAATTTTTTCTCTTGCTTAACGCCCTTCTCTGGGACGTACGAGCTTAGAGGTTATATATCGATAGATATCAATCTCATGGCATGAATTGCCTGTGTGGCATGCTGAGTTGCATGGATCAAGGCTTCTGTTGAAAAGCAAAGTCTTGTGGTTGATGATCAAAGCACAGTTTACGTGGAAACTTTGTGTATAACGTGAATTCGCGAGCCTCACACCTCGGTATGAGTCAAAAACGGGATAAGGACTGCAGGGAGAGCACGCCGTTTCTTTCTAGCTTTGGTGGTGTCAGTGACTTACCAGCCCTGACATTTAAATACTTTTCACCTATGTGGTTGTTGGATGAGGCGCCTTGATTTTAGGTCTGTAAGGACTGGGAAACTTCTGTTCAGGAATAACTAATCCTCAAACGTAAGAGAGGACCGGCCCTGAAGCATCCAGGAGTTGCCCAGAGTGTGTAGTCCCGAGGCATTTGCTAGAGTGTCTCGAAGCGGAGAGGAGGTTGCCCCTTGCCTCGACTCATGACGGAAATCCAATTTCCAATACATGTATTCGGTTTTATTTGTAGAACTAGTATGGCGACATGATATATGGTACCCATGCCGTCTATGATTGATATTTATGATTGAAATTGTTTTGACACTATACACTTAAAATAGTATCAAATGATTTGTTTTAAACGTACCAAGCATGTTTGGCTATTATAAGGGAAAACCCTATCCTCCGGCTTGCGTTGCATTGTGTGATGGGACCTGGGTCTTATAATAGCTTCATTTTTCGAAAAAGCATTGCGCTGTTTATTCTATGCACTGGTATTCTTGGGAGGAAACCCGTTCCGTGTTATACGGCGTGGTCCCTTGAATTACTCTCTTCTAAAGTAAAGTTTTAAATACCTATTTAGTTCTACACCAGTCACATGACTGACCTGAAGTTTATTGTTTTAACCTAAACTCTGGGTGCCCTCATTTTCCGCACGGGCAGCTAGTAGTTTTGGTTTTGCAGATTTATATTCACAGGATCCTGATTTACAGCTGGAACGATGCTCGGAAAGCTCTGTATCCGTGTATTACTTTCAGTTGTGTTTTATATTATTTTTCCGCTGCAATACTGTATTTAAATCTCTAATATTCTTTGTTGTATAATATTCATTTATACTCTGTATATTCTTGTATCTAATGGAATTGTTGTAATAACAATGAAATGTTCTTCCGTCTGCGTTCTAATTTGTCCTGTTCTCAAAACGATCAGGGGTTTCGAACGGTCTAGATCGGTTTAACGACTGATTCAGATCGAGCGAAATTCCCGGCCGTCACATTTGGTATCAGAGCTTTGGTTTACAGAGCTCGAGAACAAGGCACATTAGAACCATACAAAAGAATTCATCAGATATTGGAATAGTAATATTCAATTAGAATGACTCGTTAGAGAAAGGATCAGTAGTATCCTAGAACGAGTGTGAAGAGTATATTTTTCAAATGAAAACAATTTTGTTTTGAAAATTTAAATCATTTTATACGTATTTGAATATTTTATTTGTATTGATTTGGACAATCTAGTATATAAACGTTTTGCATATACGCGTCATGAACGTATATTCAAAGTTTTAATATACTGGATAGATATAGAATCGCACTCTAGTAGCCCGGGGATGATTCCACTGATGACGTACGGCATCAGTGGTTTATTTTTGTGTTTCGAAGGAGTGATATCTATATATTTCCATTTAACTGGTGTGAGAACCAAAACTAATATAGATAGGTTTATTGTTGTGAATTGACATCAAAAACAAGATTTTCAGTATATATATCAAAATTATGAATTTGAAACGTTAAATTCACTAATTGATAGATGTTTGTGTTGTTTGTTTATTTGTTTGATAATTTTGAACCATTATGCCTAACAGAATCAAATATTGAATATTATTGAAAATTAGTCGCATTTGCTTGCATATATGTGTACTTACATTGAACAGGTCATAGCAAGGAGGCTAGAGCAGAGAATAAAATTTGTTTGCCCGACAAATAGGTACATGTTTACTATAATTTACTGTTTTGTTTGGGTGATGATGATTTTATGAGCCTATTGGCTAGCCGCTTGGCTTTTTCGTTTTCTTTCTGAGATCAGAGGGCCTGTATGGCAATTTCGGGATTTTCCCGTGCTCCCAGTGCAGGGGAGGTTATGGCGAAATTTTTCGAAAATTTATGGTGTAAACCAAATTTCTGAAAAATTTGAAAAGTTCTTAGAAACTGAAAAGTTGAAGAACTTAAGCCGTAATCAAAGTACTGGAAGTTGAGTTGAATTGTTAAACAACTTTCAGCTTCGTTCCTTTTCGGGGATGAAAAGTTTTAAGTGGGGGAGATTGTAATAACCCGGAAATGCGGGCCAATTTCAAAAATTTATTTTGGCAATTTTAATGAATTTTGAATATTTAAAATGAATTATTTTAAATAATAACAACGAGAAATTTATTTTGAATATAATTAGAACGTATATATTATATACATCGTCGTTAGAATATAAATATTTATTTTAAATTATAGAAGGAATTGAAAATGGCCCTACAGTTCGATAATTCGATTTCAAAATTCAATTGAATGTACCGGGTGCAAAACAATCCGGATTTTAGCGAAACCAAAATATTAGAATCTAGTTGAAAATATCTTTCCAACGAATCTGAAAAATCGAAATTTCATAGCGGGAATCAGAAGTTATGCCCAGTTAAAAATTCAGAATAGTCGCTATGCAAATTATACATGGCCCAAAAAGTCAAATTTTGCATATGGATGAATTTGGACTCGAAACCACTTCCATTGAGCTCAAAATGCCGTTTAGAACTCCGAAAAGTTTAAGTTTTGATATATTCCGATATCCGGAATAGTGGCTATTGGCAGGAGCTTTTCGGTTAACAAAACATAGCCCTTAAAAAGTGAAATTTTGCATACGAGCTCAGAATTTGAGGAGATAAATTTTTATGGATTCATAATGATAAATTATTGTTAAGTTTCAAAGAGCGCGTCGAACGGAGTTAGTATGTGGCCGTGCGAGCTGAAATAGCTCAGGGTAAAGCGAGCAGTCATTTTACAAAGGAACATTACTGATACTACCTCAGAATTCGATTTCTTTTTTTTTTCTGGATTCGTATCGTCTAATAATGGTTAAATCCAAGAGGGCTTGTTTTTTTGAGTTAGCATGTGAGCGTGCGAGAAGAAAAGGTGCGCCAAAATCGCATTTTTAGAGCTTATTTGAGCATATTCGTGATCTTTTTTGAACGATCAAACGAAATCGGAATTCGACGAAACTTGTTTCGTTGGACTCGTTTTCACGTCTACTATCTCGTGTCCGAAATCCGCGGCAATCGGAGATCGTCGGCATTCAGACGATTGATGGAAAACGGGCATATAAACCACTTCTCTTCCAAAACACTTCATAATTTTTCACCTTCCTCTTCCTCCTTCTTTCTTCAAAAATGGGGACATCCCCAAATCCCTTCAGCCCCGCCTCCTCCCCGCTGACCGGCGGCCTCCCCTCCCTCCGGCGCCCCGCCACCTCCTCCTCCTCTCTCCTACTCTTCCTCCTCCTTCTCTCTCTCCTTTTCTACAAACCCATGAACCCATTCCACCCCCAAATCACCACCGTCGCCGCCCCTTAGCCGCCTCCCCACGTCCAATCAGGTCCGGCGCCCCCTTCCCCCTCCTCAATTCCGGCTGTGGGCCCTCCCGGTCACCAAAAACCCATTTTACACTAATCGCTAGTTTTGCAAATAAGCCCCTGACCGTATTTCGCCGATAACTCCCAAACGGTGCGTTTTTGGCCAAAGTCCCTCTAGAACAAAGTTGTAGAGCACGAAATTCTCTTCGATTTGGTTATATGGAAGTCGTGTTTTGGAGTCCCGAGCTGCTCGGAAAACACGTTCGAAGTCTGCTGTTCAAAAGCGGTAAAATTCGTGTACTTTAACGAATTCTGGTGAATTGGAGCATTTTCGGCAAAAAGACCCTTAGGCGAAAGTTGTCCGGAATGGCGCGTTTAAACTAGGAAAATGATGGTGTGAAGATTGAAGCTCGTTCGCAAATTCTAGGACACGAACAGCGAATCCGGGCATTAGAAAAAAAAAGTGAGTTTTTTCCGCTTTAAAGCTTCTATGGTTTTTGACGAATGAAGTAGAATAAAAATATGATTTTTATATTATAGGAAGGATAAAAATATGATTTTTATATAGTAGAGATAATAAAAATACGATTTTTATATTATATAGATAGTAAAGATTTGATCTTTACTATCTGAACAGCCGTATAAAAATAGAATTTTTATCTATATAGTAGTAGAATAAAAATGCGATTTTTATATACATAGCAACAATATAAAAATGTGATTTTTATATATGTAGTGACTACGGGCAGTGAAATAGGGAAAAAGGCGAGCACGATGAAGATTTCTACATAAGAAGAGTCGTGGCGTTTGGTTTAGCTATTGGTGAGAACTTCTCACTTTAATTTCTTTTTCTAGTTATATATATATACTAGGATGCAGACGGTGTTTAGTAGCACCCGACACCATTGTCCACAGACCATGGACTTGTTTGTTTGGTTGTGTAGTTGGTTAGATTATTTGATTTGAACTTGATTGTTTGGTGAAATGGAATGGATTGATTGATATGTGTATGGCGTGGGTCATCACTAGACCGGGGATAAGGCTAGGCCTTGTCCCGTTTCTAGTATCGTGTCGTTATGCCGCCGAAATTTTCTAAAACAAGTTAGAAAAATAAAGATATCATTTTATTTGATAAATGAATCGAATAGAATATTCATAGGTTGACTTAAATAGTTTGGTCGTTAAAAATATAATTTTTAACGTTAATGTGAATAAATAAATATTCATTTACAAACCGGACGGTTTGTTTATGTACACCTATTTGAAGGACATTGATTGAGACGATAAATTTTACACATCGCCCAACTGCACAAATAAAATCTGTGTTTGATTGTTTGAAACCCCACACGGGTATTGGGATAAAACACGGCATGCACTAATCCCAATAATTAGTTGTATGTCGATCGATTGATTGACAGGCTGTTATTAGCGTTAGATATCTATATTTGATGCTTATACAGTGTAGTGCACTTTGGATGATGGTTGATTATTTATCGTTGCTATTATATACATGTGTTGTATGGAATCCATATAATTAACTTTATATGGTAATTGATTGGGCCATATTTCAATTTAGAAAATAAAGAATATTATAAAATAAAGGTTCATGTGTTGACAGTACTCATCCGTTGAGATTAGTCATGCGTTGAACGAAATATTTTAACAATAAAATTTACATCTTTATCATTATAAAATAAAGGTTCATGTGTTGACAGTACTCATCCGTTGAGATTAGTCATGTGTTGAACGAAATATTTTAACAATAAAATTTACATCTTTATCATTGTAAAATAAAGGTTCATGTGTTGACAGTACTCATCCGTTGAGATTAGTCATGTGTTGAACGAAATATTTTAACAATAAAATTTACATCTTTATCATTATAAAATAAAGGTTCATGTGTTGACAGTACTCATCCGTTGAGATTAGTCATGTGTTGAACGAAATATTTTAATAATAAAATTTACATCTTTATCATATATAAAATTAGAAACTAATTGGAAAATAGATAAGATGAGTGGTCTCCTGGGTATTGATTTGATGTTGGTTTCAGCCTTCGGGGTTAATATTCAGGGAATCGTTCTCTTACTAATTTACGGTTGGAGTCTGATTTAAATCAAACGATAGATACCATAATTTTTATAAAATATATTAAATAACAAAAATAGTCACACGTGGACAGTACTCATTCGTTGAGATTAGTCATGTGTTGACAAAAATATAGATTCACGTATTGAATAGAATAAATATTCATTTGTTGAATAGAATAACGGAATTATTGAAATATATAAAACCGTGTTGATTAGAGATGCGCTATTTTGACGCGAACGATATTTATATCGATTATATTCGTTTTATAATGAATATTGAAAAGAGATTTAAAAATCGAATATTTAGAAAAACGAATTTGAATTGAATTGAATAGAAATCGAATTCGAATTGAATTAAATATAGAATGAACTGAAATTTGAATTGAATTGGAAATGGAAGTTGAAATGTTTTTGAACGAATTTAAAACTATTTATAAAATTCGTTTTAAATAGGAATCGGCGAAATGTATATTATATATATAATATAATGGGCTGAATAGAACGCGCCGCGGCAGTTCGCGAATTTCGACCATTGACTTCGAACTGATATTACGGGAGATCCGACCGTCGGATTCTCCTAAAACCAGAACCGTTGGGTTCGTATCGAAAAGAGCTTTCAAACGAATATTAGAAATTTGAAATCTAACGGTTGGATTTGGAGATACGTCCAAATCAAATTTGGAAAAGGTCGGCGTAAGTGCAGTTCGGTGGCCATTGTTGGAAATTGACTGTACGGGCCTTGATAAAATTATCAAAAATAGTAAAAATTTGTGTAAAATCATAAGAAATGATTTGTGAAGAACTGGGATGAAAAATCCCACATTTGTAAAGATAAAAATAGATTTTTATCGAAATGAACTAGTTTTAAACTAAAATTGAACCCATTTATTTTTAAATAAATAAATTGGATTTGAATTGGGTTGTAAATAGAATTGATTTGTGGGTTTATCGTGAACAGTGTATTAAACAACACTTGTTCTTTAGCCCGATAATAAATAGAATGTGATTTGGGTTTATCGTGAACTGTGTTTTAAATAACACTAGATCTTTAACCCAGTAAAAGGAGTTTTAATGAATCTGCAATTAGATTGAAATGTGAATTGATAATCTAAATTAGCAAATTTGGAAAATGAGCGAGGATGGAGTATTACCAGTTTCCTCCAAAGCGATAGTTAAATCTTTAATTAGATTTGAACGTGAAATGGTAATTAATTTTACCGATAACACCACGGTGTTAGATATGGAGTATTACCAGTTTTTCTTCATGGGATGAATAGGTTGGGATTGGGAAATAAAATAAATAATTACTTCGGTGTGGTTCGCTAATCTCGACTAGTTTAGAAAACCATAATCTGGTTTGAAATGACATCCAAAGGAAGATTAAAGAATAAATTCAAAGAATTTATCTTGGATAAAATTAATGGGAACCTTTCCCTAAGAATTGAAATTTAGAAACTAGCTGTAGGTTAGTTAAGAAGAATGGTTTCCTGGGTATTGATCTGATGTTGGTTTCGACCTTCGGGGTTAATATTTGGGAAATTGTTCTCTTACTGATTTACAGTTAGTGACTAATGAATTGGAATGAGGCGTATGTTGTGTTTGTGTAACATTTGTTTTTAATATACGCGGGTTGTTCGGAAAGGCCGGGTTTATACCCATTCTGAATAACTGATCCGACGATATGTCGAAGATGAAGACAGTGGTCGAAGACCGGAAGTCTTCACATCGTTTGGATAATTACTGATGATCCTGATTGGGCTGTACACCCAAGAGGATGGAAATAGTTGGTGGTCGTCCAGACGTACTTGGAGATCGATGGATATGCGAGGAAAGTGCCTCCGGTTTCGTTCAGACCCAGAACGAACTTGTAAATGGATTGTGTGTCTGACATTGGATTTTATTCTGTTTTTATTGATTTCTGTTAAATATATATCTGTTTGGCGGCGGAGAATTTATTCTCTTGCTTAACGCCCTTCTCTGAGACGTACGAGCTTAGAGGTTATATATCGATAGAATTCAATCGCATGGCATGAATTGCCTGTGTGGCATGCTGAGTTGCATGGATCAAGGCTTCTGTTGAAAAGCAAAGTCTTGTGGTTGATGATCAAAGCACAGCTTACGTGGTAGCTTTGTGTATAACGTGAATTCACGAGCCTCACACCTCGGTATGAGTCAAAAACGGGACAAGGACTGCAGGGAGAGCACGACGTTTCTTTCTAGCTTTGGTGGTGTCAGTAACTTACCAGCCCTGACATTTATATACTTTTCACCTATGTGGTTGTTGGATGAGGCGCTTCAATTTTAGGTCTGTAAGGACTGGAAAACATGTGTTCAGGAATAACTGATCCTCAAACGTAAGAGAGGACCGGCCCTGAAGCATCCAGGTGATACCCAGAGTGTGTAGTACCGAGGCGTTTGCTAGAGTGTCTCGAAGCAGAGAGGAGCTTGCCCCTTGCCTCGACTCATGACGGAAATCCAATTTCCAATACGTGTATTCGGTTTTATTGGTAGAACTAGTATGGCGACATGATATATGGTACCCATGCCGTCTATGATTGATATTTAAGATTGAAATTGTTTTGACACTATACACTTAAAATAGTATCAAATGATTTGTTTTAAACGTACCAAGCATGTTTGGCTATTATAAGGGAAAACCCTATCCTCCGGCTTGCGTTGCATTGTGTGATGGGACTTAGGTGTTATAATAGCTTCATTTTTCGAAAAAGCATTGCGCTGTTTATTCTATGCACTGGTATTCTTGGGAGGAAACCCGTTCCGTGTTATACGGCGTGGTCCCTTGAATTACTCTCTTCTAAAGTAAAGTTTTAAATACCTGTTTTAGTTCTCACACCAGTCACATGACTGACCTAGAGTTTATTGTTTTAACCTAAACTCTGGGTGCCCTCATTTTTCGCACGGGCAGCTATTAGTTTTGGTTTTGCAAATTTATATTCACAGGATCCTGATTTACAGCTGGAACGATGCTCGGAAAGCTTTGTATCCGTGTATTACTTTCAGTTGTGTTTTGTATTATTTTTCTGCTGCAATACTGTATTTAAATCTCTGATATTCTTTGTTGTATAATATTCATTTATACACTGTATATTCTTGTATCTGATGGAATTGTTGTAATAACAATGAAATGTTCTTCCGTCTGCTTTCTAATTTGTCCTGTTCTCAAAACGATCAGGGGTTTCGAACGGTCTAAATCGGTTTAACGACTGATTCAGATCGAGCGAAATTCCCGGCTGTCACAAGAAATTTCCAAAATAAGATTTTGGTTGTAAATAGATTTATAAATAGAACTTGTTTAAATATATAAGACAAGGAAACTTATAAACGATGTTTATAAATATGACGAATTAATTATCAAGAGATAATTTGAAATATTAAATTCAAATATGAATTTAGAAGTATAAATTGAAATTATTTCGAAAAAAGGGAAATGGTAGTTTTTATTCTGAAATTCGGAATATAGAAGGGGTTAGGATTCAAATAGCTATTTAAAAGGAAAGCTTGTTTTAATTTTTAAACAAGAAAATTAATTTATAAACAATGTTTATAAAAATAGGGAAATAAATTATCATTGGATAATTTAGAAGTTTAAATTCAAGAAAGAATTTAAAAAGTGAAATTTGAAAACGAGTTGAAAATAGAATAATTGATTATATTTCGGGATTTAGAATATAAACTGAATTGAGAAAATCCAAAGGAGTTATAATTGGAATTCGATTATACCGAAGTTTATAATTTATTTATAAAAGGAATTGGGATTTAAAAATAACAAATCGAGTTAAATAAATGTATAACCGAGTAAGGATAAATCAGCGGTTATAGATAATCATAATTATTGAGTTGAATTGGGAAAGTTATTTCGATATATATTTAAAATATATTAGAATGGAGTTGAATTTATTTTAAATGAAGTTTAAAAGTTTATATATATAAATATAATTAAAATGAACTCGCCGCAGCGTGGATGTTCGTAAATTGGCGTTTCGAACTTCAATTGAGTATATAGAACTCAAATTAAGTAGGAATTCTTTGAAATAAGAATTGTCGGGACCGTTGGAATAATAGTTTTCTAATGGAAGAGAAAAATCTGGATTTCGTCTGATAGATTTTGAGTTATGTCAAAATCAAATTTTCAGAAAAGCAGCGCCAAAATCGTTTAAAAACCATAATGGTTTATATAAATAAATATATAGATTTTAAGCAAATAAAATACGAATTTCCATTTGAAAAATCTGGACTTGAGTTATAAAATAAATATGAACTCGTGTGGAGTAAATGGATTGATTTTTGAAATAAAATCGGTTATTTATTTTTGAACAGAATTAACTGAGTGGTAGAAAATTTGTTAATCAAATTTTAGATCGAGATATTTCTTTTGATAAGTAAATGAGACTTGTGAATTTCATATTCGAAATCGAATATGAAACCTGAAATGAAAATGGGATTCAATTGATTTATAAGTAAACTAAAATACATACGAACATGATACGTTCAAATAACAAGTGAAACAGGCTAAGAAGCTAATAAAAGAATAAATGGGCAAAACTGAATTCAAACGATTGGTTTGAGTTGAATTGAATTGAAAACAGGTGAACATGTGTTCAACATGTATGGAATGAAGAAAATGAAGTTTATAAATTTAGTGCCCGACAATAAGGTACATGTTTAAATTTCATATGAGGTTTTATGCACAGAATCGGCAAGCCACTTGGCTTTTTGATTTTCTTTTTGAATGAAAAGGGCCTAGAGAGGGTAGTTGAGGTTTGAACTGTTGACCGGTACAAAGGAGGTTATGGCGAATTTTTCCGGAAATTTAAGGAGTTAGAATATTTTTAAGAAAATTTGATAGTTAGAATTTATTGTATCGATATATATAGAATTCAATAAGGAAACAAACTTAAAAAATAGAATATTATAAATAAAAACGAAATCTATAATTAAATCTGGTAAAAATAGAAAGACAAATGTATATATGTTTTAGAAATGGAAAATTGGTTTAATATGGTGTTGATTATTCGAGTTAGCGGTCTTGTCTGTTTTGAAGTTAATAATATTTTCAGTCAAGGGCTGAAAGGTGATTATACTCCAACTCGATTGATTTCATTATTAGCTGATAAATAGCAAGATTCGGTCTCGCAGAGAAATGTTTAAAGAAATTTAGTCGAATGCAATATTTTAGGTTGTTGTAGCATAACATTCGTTTTAACCTAAGTAAAGGAAATTTTGGAAATATAATAATAAATATTTCCTAAATATCGAAATGAATGGTTGTGAAATGGAGAAGTAATTGGAATATTTTCCAATTATTAATAGAAGATATTTTCTATGTATAGAAAATAAAAGATGGCGAAATATGAAAATGTTTTTCCAAACAACGTAAGAGACCAAGATGATTATTGAAAATATTTGGTTAACGAATATTGGTTAGGAAATCAAGATGTACTAACTCAGAAATTCTAAGCCAATTTAAAATTTTTATTTTGGCAATTTTAATGAATTTTGATTATTTAAAATGAATTATTTTAAATAATAACGACGAGAAATTTATTTTGAATAGAAATAGAACATATATATTTATATAGATCGTCGTTAGAATATAAATATTTATTTTAAATTATAAAATGAATTGAAAATGGCGCGGTAGTTTGAAAATTCGATTTCAAAGTTCAAATGAATGTACCAGGTGCAAAATAAACCGGATTTTAACGAAACCAAAAATATTTGAATCTAATTGAGAATATCTTTCCAACGAATCCGAAAAATTGAAATTTCATTGCGAGGATCAAAAGTTATGCCCAGTTGAAAATTCTGAATAGTCGCTATGGAATTTCGGCCCTTAAAAATGGAAATTTTGCAAACGACCTCGGTTTTCGACGAAACCACTTTTGTTGGATCCATGATGTCAAGTTATTTCTAGGTTTCAAAATTCGTAATTTTTCGAATCAATATGTGAGCGTGGCAAAGGAAAACGTGTTTGACCAGTTTTAGTTGATTTCAATCGACTGGAAAATGGCCATTTTTCAAACGGTCTCAGAATTCGATGAAATTAGTTTTGTTAAGACCGTATCGTTAATACGAAGTTAGAAAATATTTTTCGAGAATTTTTAGAGTAAGTTTGTAACCCCAGTAAATTGAAATGCACGTTCATATTCAATATATAGAGTTATATTTTGATTTTGACGAAAACAGATCGAAACGATTGAATCAGCTTGCGATACATATCCCATTGTGTCCGGAATGGGGGTAATTAGCTATGGACGACAGTCGCTGGGTTTGATTACGAGGATAAAATAAAATAATATATATTATATACCCCCTCTATTCCTATCCATCTCCCTCTCTCTCCTATTCAATATCACGAGAAAAAGATAAAAAAACCCAAATCATCGCGTTGCCCCCCCCTCCCCCCCCCCCGACCACCGCCCGCG
This sequence comes from Allium sativum, assembly GCA_030737875.1. Classification (NCBI taxonomy): domain Eukaryota; kingdom Viridiplantae; phylum Streptophyta; class Magnoliopsida; order Asparagales; family Amaryllidaceae; genus Allium; species Allium sativum. The sequence continues at coordinate 1,013,096,087 of CM060913.1, forward strand.
CACCACCGTAGGCAGCCCCCACCTCAACGCACCCCTCCCCCTCACGCCGCCTTCCCTCCTCTTCGATCCCCTCTTCCTCCCCCGTCCAGCTCCACCGCCTTTGTCCCCCTCTTTCCCCCACCGTTAAACTCTAACTCGATTTAAACCCCCAAATGCCGGAAAACCCATCGCGCAAGCACCGCCTTCAGCCGCTGCTCCACCCCCTGATGCCGGCGACCCCCTCCAGCAACCCCCATGGCTCCTCCGACAAACAACACCCCTCCCCTACTCCAATCAATGTAAGTTAATAATGTTTCGATTCTTAAGTTAACAAAGTTTAGATTTTTAAGTTTATAAAGTTTAGATTTTTAATTTATAAAAGTTTAGATTTTTAGAAATGGAAAGAGGTGATTCTTGAAATAAAGATATCGTTTTTATTTATATAAAGTTATCATTTTTAATGACATGAAAGAGGTGATTTTTATTCATGAAAGTTATGATTTTTATCGTTCAAGTAGTAAGATAAAAATATAATTTTTATATTATAGAGATAATAAAAATATAATTTTTATATCATAGGAAGATTAAAAATACGATTTTTTTATAGTAGAAATAATAAATATGCGATTTTTATATAGTAGAAATAATAAAGATGCGATTTTTATATAGTAGAAATAAAAAAGATAGCGTTATAAAAATATAATCTTTATATAGAAGATAGCGTTATAAAAATATGATCTTTATTATATGAACACCATTATAAAAATAGAATTTTTATCTATATAGTAGCGGTGTAAAAATAGAATTTTTATCTATATAGTAGCGGTGTAAAAATAGAATTTTTATCTATATAGTAGCGGTGTAAAAATGTGTTTTTTATATACATAACAACAATATAAAAATGTGATTTTTATATATGTAGTGGCTACGGACAGTGAAATTGACAAAAGGCGAGCACGACGAAGATTTCTACATAAGAAGAGTCGTGGCGTTTGGTTTAGCTAGTTGGTGAGAACTCCTCACTTTTAATTTCAATTTCTAGTTAAAATATATACTAGGATGCAGACGGTGCTTAGTAGTACCCGACACCCGTCGTCCACAGACCATGGATGACTTGTTTGTTTGATTGCTGTGTTGTGAAATTTGATTGTGTGGTGTGGAAATGAAATAAAATATTTTATAGTGGAAACTATTTTATAGTTAAAAATAGTATTTTTAACGTGTGTATAAAATAATTATTTATAAACAAATCGGACGATTTGTTTATATACACTGATTTTACTGATATTGATAGGGACGATAAATTTTACATATCGCCCAACTGCACAAATAAAAATATGTGTTTGTTGATTTGAAACCCCACGCGGGTATTGGGATGATATTTGGCGTACTCTAATCCCAATTATTTAGCTGTATGTCGATCGATTGGTCGACAGACTGTGTAAGCGTTAATTATTTATATTTAATGCTTATGCAGTTGTGTGGTGCACTCTGGATGATGATTGATTATTTATCGTTGCTATTATATACATGTGTTGTAGAAAATCCATATAATTAACATTATATGGTAATTGATTGGGCCTCATTCCAATATAGAAAATAAATTCATGTGTTGAATTAAAAAGAAATTTATGTGTTGAATTGAAAATAAATTCATGTGTTGAATTGAAAATAAATTCATGTGTTGAATTGAAAATAAATTCATGTGTTGAATAGAATAAACATTCATGTGTTGAATAAAAGCCGTGTTGATTAGATTGACGCCATTTTGACGTGAACGAAATTTATATCGATTTTATTCATTTTTATAATGAATATAGAAAACGAAGTGATTTCAAAATATAACGTTTTGAAAATATTATCATTTGTATATCGATGACGTGGAATAATCAATTTTGATTAGAAATTGGATATGAAGTTGAAATCGTTTTGAAAAAGAATTTAAAACGATTTATAAAATACGTTTTAAAAGGAAATCGATGAAATATATAATATATATATATATTATATATATATAATAGCCTGAATAGAACGCGCCGCGCCGCGGCAGTTCATGAATTTCGACCATTGACTTCGAATGGACATTACGGGAGATCCGACCGTCGGATTCTCCTGAAACCGGAACCTTGGGTTCGTATCGAAAAGAGCTTTCCAATGAATATTAAAATTTGAAATCTAATGGTTGGATTTGGAATTATGTCCAAATCAAATTTGGAAAAGGTCGTTGTAAGTGCAGTTCGATGGTCGTTGATGGAAATCGACTGTACAGGCCTTGAAAAAATTATTAAAAATAGTAATAATTTGTGTAAAATCATAAAAAATGATTTGTGAAGAATTGGGATGATAAACTCCATAATTGAAAAGATTAAAATAGATTTTTATCGAAATGGACTTGTTTTGAACTAGAATTATAATTCTATTTATTTTTAAAATAAATAAAGTGGATTTGAAGTGGTTTTAAAGATAACCAGAGTTTCCAATAATTGAATTGGAATGGATTTTAATCGAAATCATCTTCAGAATAGTTCGATGTTGGATTTCGTGATTATACAAATGTTGTTATGGAAATTTGAAAGACATATTTATATCGTTATTTCCAATACGATATTTGTTGGTTTCAGAATTTGATATTGAACATAAGCCGATATATTTTCTATTCAGAGCCTTGTTTTTAATATCAAATGGGATTTTTGGGTTGTCGTGAACGGTATCTTTAATAATACTGTTTTTAAACCCAAATGGAGTTAAGAAAATTAAGAACTAACTGGGGATCAGTTAAGTTAGATGGTTTCTTGGATATTGATCTGATGTTGGTTTCGGCCTTCGGGGTTAATATTTTAGGGAACTGTCTTCTTACTAATTTACGGTTAGGGACTGATTGAAAAGTGATGTGATGTTGGTCTCAGCAAATGAAACAAACTCAAGTACTCAACATCACAGAACTTATATCCTTCAGTAATGTAACCAAACCAAGCTCCCACTCAACAGCCACCTCACATCGATCTCCATGATCGGACGACCCCCCTCCTCGTCGTACTGTTGCCAAGGCATTCCACCTCGTTCACCTCCGGTTCACGGAAACCAGGTTAAGTGCATCCCATAACAACCAAGATCCACTCGAAATCAACATGCCTTCGACCGTGGCTGCTATATGTCCAAAGAACGACCGGACCCTCTAAAGTTTACACAAAATGGGCACTCATTGGAAAGGAAGTAAGAAAAATCAAATAGTATTCGATTTCGATTTCACTTGGGTTAGAAGCCGATTAAATTATTTTGCTGAAGAAAACTATGTGGCGGCTTGAATTTTGTTTACAAAGGATGGAGTTTTTGGGTCTTAAGGGATGGGTGTTTTAACGATATTATATAGGAGATATTCTGCGGTTGGAAACAACGGGTGCGTTGACCTTCCTTTACCTTATAAACATAGAAAATATAGATACCCCTTTTCACACTATCTCCTATACATACGAGCCTCGAACAACGAAAACAAAATTACCGTTGTGGTCAGCAATGTGCCAGAATTCCAAAAATATAATAATACCACTAGATTAACACATATTGTGAAACCCCAAAATCGCTGATTAAGGGTGCAAAATACTACAAATAAAAAGTTGCTTATTTAATTAATTAAAAATTATAGAAAAATTCTAAAAATTAAATTATCACTACTTCCCAAAAGAACCTTGTATAAATTCAAACCCGATCTCTAGTTATATCGAATAAACTATTACAGTCGATAAACGATTCTATAGCGATTATTTTAAAATTTGATTTGGACGTGAATCAAAATCTACACGACGAAATCCCGATTTTTCTCTTCCACTAGAAAGATATACTTCACCAGCTCCCAACGTTTCTTGTTCCACAGAAATCCAGCTTAAAACGAATCCTGTACATTCAATTGAAGTTCGAATCGCCAATTTACGAACTGCAGTGCCATTTAGAGCTCGATTTTAATTATATTATAACTCTACGTTCAAACTGTCGTTTATATAATATATTCGTTATTCAAATTCAATTCCAAGCTGAATTAAATATCACAGATGATCCAGTTCACACCATATCGCCATTTCAGCCAATTCTGATTATTTCAGAATTAAATATATTATTTAATTTATTATTTAAATTATATATTCACCATTATTTAATTCCACGACCATTAAATTCACTATATCACCTGTTTATATAATTAAATTAATTAATTATAATACCTCCGCCAATGCGGGTCATTACACTTGTCGAGTTGCTAGGTGCCACGGAGTGGCATGGGGTGGCACGGGGTGGATAGAGCTATTTTGTTTGTTGATTATGGAAAGGAATAACGGTGAGAGATTGGAAATCTATCTTCTTGTTAAGTACTCGTTACACTCCCGAGTACATTGTTCTTTGGTGAGATGACTTTGGTTTAAATATTTTCAACACTTCATCGGTGGGCAGTAGTCTTGCCAGAGCTCGTTAACAGAGCGCAATGGGTGGTAGCTTTGATGGAGCTCATTGGGAAAGTATTCATGGTGCTTGGTCGAAGGTAGAAGGAAAGGCTTAGGGCATTGGAGTTTGGAGTATGGAGATGGTTATAGTAACAAGGTGGAGTGTTGAAGTATGCGATACTATATGCTAGATTGAAGAGGATGAAGATAGCTTCGAGCCGGAGGTAACCGTTCGCAAATTGGAGTTCGTACGCGGAAGTTAGAGCCGAATTGGTGTTTGGTGTCAGCAGGCTGATGCGACAGACGTCTGTCGTAGGGTACACCAAACGTCTGAGTTTTTAGGGAGGATTTTCCCGAGAGTTCCCACAGACGTTTGTCATCCCCAGGAAAGACGTCTGAGAGGGATAAACGTCTGTCACGGCCTACGACAGACGTCTGAGCTGAGTGTTGAAGCCCAAATAATTCCCTGGGGGGGACAGACGTCTGTCTCTCCCTTAACAAACATCTGGCGAGGCACTTGGGCTATTTCGGGTAGAAAACTTTGTAAGTTTATTTGAGAAGACTTGGGGGCAATTTCGATATTTGGCCTATCTCTATATAAGCTATTTTCAAAGGTTCAAAGGGAGAGCTTGGTGACTTGATTGAAATCGAGGGTTTATTCTCAAGGGTGATGTAACGACCCGGATTTTTGGTTGAATTACTTTAAATATTTAGTATGGTTTTAAATATTGAATTCATAATATAAATGGTATTTTATTGGGTTATCGATTAAATAATCGAAATACGATTTATTTTGATAATTATCGAAATACGAGAAGTTTGAAATAATTCAATTCGAAGATAAAACTGAATCAAAACAGTTCAGTCGACTGATATAAATTTTATTTGAATTAGAACGACAATAATAATTTATTATCAATAAATTTAATTGTTTGAAATCGAATTATATTTTAAATCGAATTTAATTTAAACCGTTGATTTAATTTGTTATTTCTTCTACTAAGTTCAAAATAACAGTATAATCTTGTAACGCCAGTGGTTGCGTTGAAATAACGGTTCAGGATTTTTGATTAAGAGACCAAGAGATACTTTGAAAATATTATATTACAAAATCAAATCGAATTATATACACGTCAGTTCGAGCCACCCTAAAAACGTTACCTAGCCGACCTATCTTTGTAAAATCACAGACCTGTTTCCTCGAGCCAGCAAAAATGTCTCTCATCTTCCACATCAAGGGAACACCATCGTAATGGCGTGGTACGTTTTGTCACCTTCGCACCTATATAACAACACCTCGTCTTCAATTCCCAAAGGAGCGTACCATCTAATAATCCCTTCTTCTCGTTCTTTTATCCCAATTAGATCGAAATTTGATTCCACCGTTAATAAAAAAAAAGGAGAAAATAGAAAGTTAATTCGCAATTTATAATTCCTAAATCTCGAAGACAATCGACAGTTGCTCGCAGGGAAGGAAGCAGTACAACAGTAGTTCGATTGGGGATCGCGACTTGAACCACCGGCTCTCAGAGGTGACGCACTCGCAATTTGGGGAAATGGGTCGACATCAACATTGTTTCAAGTTTTGCAAAGAGATTCCAACCTTGAACAAGATGTGCGATTTGCAGGAGGGTCAGGTGCGATGTTATTTCGGAGTTCGAAATCTTCAGCAGTGGCTGGCGGTTCGTGGTTGCCTGTGAGGTTGAAGGATGGTGCGACAGTCATTTAGAAATCGCAATACACATAGGTCATTTTCTGGAGTAGTAAAATTGTTGAGAATGGACGCAGTGATTCGGGAACTTAGCGTTCAGGAAGGGGAGTTCGATACCGAGGATCGAACTTTGAAACTGGGTAATTCGAGGTTGTGCAACAGGGGTGAGATCTGAGGAACCAACGACAGTAGTGGAATTTTGTGATAAAAATGGTGCGATGTATTTTTATCAAATGGAGCTTGGCAGTGAAGTTTAGAGGGTTCGAAGTGGGGTTAAGCCATTGTAGTGGAGTTAAGCCGTTGACTGTGGGATTGAATGAAGTAAAATGGATCCGTAATTTCCAAGATATGGTTTGCATTTGGTCGAGAACAACAAGGTGATGACTCATTTGAGATGGTTTAAGGTATGTGATTTAACTGAACTCTAAGCCGAGACGATACGGAATCAAACGGATACTCAGCAAAAAAAATCACGGTGAGTAAATCTCACTCACCTTTTATTTATAATTATTTTTACTTCGTAAAAATAATTGTCGTTGCTTGTTTGGATTTTTCTGCTTGTTTTATATATATTAGTTATTTAAGGCTATTATATATATTGGGTTGATTGATTGGTTGGATTCCCGCAGTCTCATTAGCGGATGCCCGCAGTTTCATAGCGGATGATTACCCTATACGCCCCACGCTATGATTAGTGGATGACCTTCTATACCACGATATTCTGCCACGAAGCAGAATGGGTATTATTTATGTGCTAACATCTATGGATGCAGGTAAACAGGTTGGAAGAATCCAACTGGATTCCTCAAAAATATATTATCTGTTTGTTTGTCGGTTTCATATATATTCTCATATATGATGTGTTACAAATCCCGTGATTTGATAACTGATTGTTTTGGGGTGTTTAAATATCACTGGGGCTCGAATATTGATTTATAAAAATATCGGAAAAGGATAATAGAGATTTGAAAATGGAATTCTATTTTTATAAATAGAATTTGAATTTTTAATGAGGTATAGAAAATATTAACTGTTTTAAATATATAAAACAGGTGAATTTATAAACTTGGTTTATAAATTAAAATACGGGGTGTTAATTGGATTTATAAACATTATTTATATGTTTATAATGTGAAAATTTAAGGGAAGTTATAAACGTTGTTTATAAATTAAATAATACAAATAGAATTTGAATATGAGAAATTAGAATGAAATTTGAATATTTGAGTTCAAAGGAATTAAAATAAAATTTGAATTCAAAGGAATTCAAATGAAGAAAATTCAAATAGAGACTTTGATATAAAATTTGAATAAAGAAATTCAAATAGAGATTTGAATGTAGAATTTCAAAATAGAATTTGAAATAAACTTTGAAAATAGGATTTTCGAAGTAGAATTGGAAATAGAATTTCAAAATAGGAAATCCAAATGGTTTTGAAATGGAATTTGAATTCAAGGGAATTCAAATGGCTTTGAGTGAAGAAATTCAAATGGGATTTAAATAATGGGTTTTAAATAAAGAGGATTCAAATATAAGAATTTATATAAAACTCAAATGGAGTTTAAATATAGGATTCAAATAGAATCCAAAAAGAATTTGAATAAGAGGAATTCAAAGAGAATTAAAAGTTGGTATTTGAAATTCAAATGGTATTAGAATGGAGTTTTGGATATTTGAATTTAAAATAGAAATTCAAAATGGAGTTTGATTATTTAAATTCAAGTATGAAATTTCAAATATAACAATTCAAAAGGGAGTTGATTATTGAAATTAATGTGGTATTTAAATTCAAGGAGATTAAAATGTGGTATTTGAAATCAAGGAAATAAAATATGGTATGTGAATTCAAGAGAATTAAATTGGAATATTAGAATTCAAATGGTGTTAAAAATAAGTTTGAATATTAGAATTCAAATGGTGTTGGAAATGAATTTGAATATTAGAATCCAAATGGAGATGGAAAATGAAATTTGAATATAGGAGATTCAAATTGAATTCAAATGGAATTTAAACTATGGATTTGAATATATTAAAATATATCAGAATGGAGTTGAATTTCATTCAAACGAAGTTTAAAAGTTTATATATATATATATATATATATATATATATATATATATATAATTAAAACGAACTCGTCGCGGCGCTGCAGTTCGTGAATTGGCGACTCGAACTTCATTTGAGTATATCGGAGTCAAATTAAGTCGGAATTCTTTGAAACAAGAACCGTCAGGACCCGTTAAAAAATAGTTTTCTAAAGGAAGAGAAAAATCTGGATTTCGTCGAATAGATTTTGAGTTATGTCAAAATCAAATTTTTAAAAGTGCAGCGCTAGAAACCATTAAAACCATAATGGATTTTATATAATAAATATAAGGATTTTTAAGCAAATAAAAATCCGAATTTCCATTTAAAAACCTGGTCTTGAGTTAGAAGATAATGGTGAACTCAAGCAAAGCAAGTAAAGTGATTTTTGAAACAATAATCATATTTTTGACTATTGAATAGAATTAACTAAGTCAAAGAAGAATTAGTTAATCGAGTGTTGAATTGAAGTCGAACCTTGAAAGGCGAATTTGGAATTGTAAATATATATTCGAAATCGAATATAGAACCTAAATTGAAATTTGAATTCAATTAGTTGATAAGCAAGTTGAAATATATTTGAAACGTGTTATATTCAAATATACAAGCGAAATAGGCAAAGAGATAGTTAACGAGTTAATTTAACGAGTGGAGTCAAAACGAGTGTATGGGTTTGAAATAAATTGGACAGGTATAGATATACCGGAGACAGTTATGGGAAAATGAGATGAAGGTATATAATTAGTGTGCTCGACAATAAGATACATGTTTAATTCATATATGAGGTTTTATGCGCCGTATCGGCAAGCCGCTTGGCTTTTTCTTTTTCTTTTTGGAATAAGAAGGACCGGGAAAGCTATTTGAAATTTCCCGATGCTCCCGATACAGGGGAGGTTATGGCGAATTTTTCCGGAAATTTAAGGAGTTAGAATATTTTTAAGATATTTTGATAGTTAAAAATCATTGTATCGACGTATAGAATTCGATAGGTAAGTGAATATAAAAATCGAATATTGTAAACAAAAAGGGAAATCTATAAATTAGAAATAGAGAGCGAACTTTATACATGTTTTTAAAATGAATAATTGGATTGTATAGTGTGTTTATTCGAGGTAAGTGGTTTTGCCGCTTTGAAGTTGAGGATGTTTTCAGTTAAGGTCTGAGAGGTAATTTTACCCCAACTTGATTGATCTCATTTTTAGTGGATAAATAGCAAGATCCAGTCTCGAAGAGAAGTGTTTGAAAAAGAGTTAGTTGAATAAAATATTTTGGGTTGTTATAACAATGTTTTACACGACATTCGTTTTAAACCCAAGTGATGGAATTTTGGAAATATAACAAGTAAATATTTCCTGAGTATAATTAAAATAGTCGGGATAGAGATAAGTGATTGGAATTGTTTCAAGTTGCAAATAGAGATATTTTCTAATATATAGAAAATAAAAGAAGTTGATATTGGGAAATGCTTTCCAAACAGCGTAAAGGGCCAATATTGTTATTGAAAATATTGATAAGGAAATGGAGAAGAGATTTAATTAATGAAATATTAATTAAAGAGCCCAGTGATTTGTTTGATATGTTTGGCTGAACACTTGTTTTTATTTGATAGTTAAATCACAGACTATCGAAGTTTTGACCATCGTTGTCAATATGGAGAGACCGGTTGGATTATTATCCGAAGAACCACTCCGTATCGGCATAAGCGTTGCGAACCAAGTATGCTGAATATATTGAAGACGGAGTAAAGTGCAAGGACTCTTTCTATTAATAGAAATTGTGCCTTTGGTTTCGTTCAATCCCAGAACGAACGTAAATGGACGAATGTCTGACAGAGTATTTCCAATGATCAAATGGGTTGGTCTGTATGAATATATATGATTGCAACGGATTTATCCCTTAGCATAACATCCAGAATATTTGTCCAAACTCAACTAGTGATTAACGGATCTGACAATGTGGCATTCAAAGTGATTGGGCTATCAATGAATGGTAAGTATTCGTAGCCTCAGGCCTCAACAACCGGGAAAGGGCAAAAATCGGGCAGGCAGCATGGCTATGTGGGTCGCACCCATTAGGATGTATAATCACCTATCTAGAGGTTCATTTAATTTCTTATTCTATTTGATGCTGTCCCAGTCGGGAGACGGTTGCTGATCCCAACCGTTGGTGATATACATTCGATACACTCAAGCGAAATGAGTGGTCGGTCATGTGTGGGCCGGGTTGCAAGATGTTCTTGTTGAACCCAGTGTATTCCTCTCTAGAGATACACTAGCGGAAGGTGGTTCCATACCTTGTCATGTTGGAAATCCAATCTCCAATAAGCGCCATGCGGTTTTTGATTTTATACTATGTATGTGGAGCGTGAGATGCAAGCGTTCTGCTATTTGGTTATTTACTTGGTGTAGACATTATTATAATATCACGAGATTTTCGTATCAAAGTGTTTTGGGTTATAGTAAGGTAAAAACCGTCCGTGTTTATGTGTGGGCTGGTCTTACTATTACCTTTTCTTTTGAAAGGATTTTTAAAGTTAAACAAGTGGTTGGAGTTTACTCACACCAGTCCCATGACTGACCCAGAGTTTATTTTGTTTTGTTTTCCCTAAACTCTTGGGTGCCCAAATTTGTACGGGCAGTCAAGTAGTCGGGATTTCACAGATTTATTTGAAGGAGCTGGAAGCATGACGCTTCACCGGTTAGCTATAGGCTATCATATATTCCGTTGTGGACCTTGTTTGTATCTGGAAGCAGGTGTTTATAACTGTTCCACAAATGACTGTTGTGCTCTGATGATGGTATGTATATAAAGTTACTGATTTGTATTTCAAAAGTTATGTTATATAATATATTTTATTCGTTCCGCTGTGAGTTTGTGATCTTCGTTTTTCTTCTATTCTAATATTTCTTTCTTCTATTTCTCATCCTCTAACTTCTTTCTAATAATGATTCGTATTTCTGTGCAATTTGGGTTGGACGTGTGGTGTTAATAGTCAACTCAGATAGTACGAATTTGCGGGTCGTTACAGGTGAATTAGGGTTTATAACCTAATTCTAATTCTTCAATTCGATTCTCCTCAAAATCTTTTCTTTATTGAAATATAGTGATCATTGGATCAATCTCTTGTATTCCTTTCATTATGGTAATAAAATACTCTCTCCCAAGTGGATGTACACCGACAAGATGTTAGTGGAACCACTATAAATCCTTGTGTGATTTATTTTTGCTACTTAGTCATTAGTTTCTTGCTTGTGGTTGAGATCTGGATTGTTCATGATTGATTGATCATTGTTTTGTGACTAGAGTAATTGTTTTTGATTGTTTTTGCAAGTCTAACAATGGTCTAGTCTTCCGATAGTGCTTGTGGTTTAGATATTTGATTCATGTGAACTTGAGTCGGATTAATCACAATGGTTACAACAGTCATCACAACCATACCTAATGAATATCATGCAAAACCTTTAATAGGACATGCTGGTACTATGAAGAAAAAACATAAGTCATGTGTGTTCATTTGAAGGGGATGAAATTAGATGCTTAATATTACATTAAGGAGTGCGATATATTTCAAAGGAATAAAAATACAAATATACCTATGCCTAGATTACTATAGCAATTTGGACAGAAATATCAATGGATTTCATTACAGGGTTACTTAAAAGCCACAAACACACTATAATTTATGTTGTGGTAGATAGACTTACCAAATATTCATGTTTCTTCTCATTGTATTATCCCTACATAGCCAAAGACATAAAATTTTACTAATGTATTCATTTTGGAAAGACTTTTTTAGACCGCAATGCTGCCCACTTAATTTTAGCTCATTCAACCATCCCCAATATGATAGCTCGACTGAGGAAGTTAATAAAGTATTAGAGGGCTATTTACTATGCACTGGACGACACAAACGCCGTGAATTGTCTGTTACCTTCCTCCAGCAGAGTGTTGGTATAACACAAGCTGGCATTGTTCCAATAACACTACATCTCTCGTTGTTGTTTATGGCATCACACCCCCTACTCTACTATTATATGTCCCCAATATAGAAAAAATTCCTTAAGTTAACCAAGAACTATTTTAAAGAGTCATAATATTGTAGATGTGAAAAGACAATCTGGTTTTGCCTTAAAAAAGTGCAAAGAGATATAAAATGCTAAGAGAACAGAAAGAGAATTTGGAAAAGAGGTTGGATATTTCTCAAATTGCAAATTTATAGACAAATTTTAGTTAGAAGCCTCAAAACAACTTAGCTTTATCTTAAATTCTATGGTCTTTACCAAATTATACAGTGCATAGGGAAAGTGACTTACAAGTTAGGTTTATGGCCTGATGAAAAGTGACCCCCCAATCTTTGACATATCTCAACTTAAATGAAGGCATGGAAAACGACTAGTTATTCAACATGATGTTTCATGGTACATTGAAGAACTAGCTAGTTGATGAACCAGAGGCAAATTTTGAATAGAAAAACATTTCCCATAAACAAAGAGCAGTAACACAAGTTCTGGTTAAGTGGAAGAAAAAAACATGAAAATGAATCGACATGGAAGGATTATTACATGTTGGTTAAGAGGTTTCCAGTCTTTGACCATACATGGTCTAATTTTAAAGAGAGAGAAAGTGTTAGGACTGTGTAAATTTTATTGAATAGATTGTTGTAAGGATGTTACAAAAGGGCAATTCATCAAACACTTTGGTACTTGAAACTATTTCAACCTCCATCAAAGATTTTGAGCACGTGATGACAATTGAGAAACAAAGGCCAAAGAGCTTGGAGAGGAGAAGACATTGGCATAAAGCACTGACTACAGAAAGGGATGACTTGTGTTTGCACATCCACAGCTATGCATGTGTACATGTTGTAGGATAAAGGCCTGAACTAATTTATGGGTATTTGTTATTGATGGGATAATGACTGTTGGGAATTCATTATTAAGTGATGAGAATGTTATAAGTAGAAGAGAGGTGTACATGTAAAATGTGTGAATTCCTTTTTTATTTATTAATAATGCTGCAATTCTTTTCGTGAACTATCCTCAGAGATTACTCTTCTTATACTTCATGCAACTTCATCTTTTACTGTGATGTTATACTTCTTCCTTCGCACATCTTCTTAACTTCATTAATCTTCCCTGTAAACACTTGTTCTCCAGCCAGTGACTTCTCCTAGCCTTCCAATAACCAACACACATGCTAACCTAATCAAACATGAACAATAAGGAGCGTGACAAAAGAAGAACTAATTAATTCATGAGTATTGTAATGGCCCGCAAATCCGTACTATTTGAGTTGACTAATAACACCACACTTCCAACCCAAATTGCACAGAAATACGAATCATTATTAGAAAGAAGCTAGAGGGTGAGAAATAGAAAGAAATATTAGGATAGAAGAAAATGAAGATCACATACTCACAGTGGAACGAATAAAATATATTAAATAACATAACTTTTTGAAATACAAAACAATAACTTTATATGCATACCATCATCAGAGCACAACAGTTATTCCTGGAACAGTTATAACACCAGTTTCCAGATACAAACATGGTTCATAGTGGAATATATGATAGTCTATGGCTAACTGGTGGAGCCTCCTGCTTCCAGCTCCTCCAAATGAATCTGAAAAATCCCGACTACTTGACTGCCCGTACAAATTTTGGGCACCCAAGAGTTTGGGGAAAACAACAAAATAAACTCCGGGTCAGTCATGGTACTGGTGTGAGTAAACTCCAATCATTTGTTTAACTTTCAAAATCCTTTAGAAAGAAAAGATAATAGTAAGACCGGCCCACACATAAACATGGACGGTTTTTACCTTACTAAAACCCAAAACACTTTAATACGAAAATCCAGCGATATTATAATAATGTCTACATCAAATAAATAACCAAATAGCAGAATACTTGCATCTCACGCTCCACATATATAGTATAGAATCAAAAACCGCAGGGTGCTTATTGGAGATTGGATTTCCAACATGACAAGGTATGGAACCACCTTCCGATCAGTGTACTCTAGAGGCGATACACTGGGGTTCAACAAGAACATCTTGCAACCCGGCCCACACATGGCCGACCACTCATTTCGCTTGAGTGTATCGAATGTATCTCACCAACGGTTGGGATCAGCAACCGTCTCCCGAATGGGACAGCATCGAATAGAATAAGGAATTAAATGAATCTCTAAATAGGTGATAATACAAACTAATGGGAGCGACCCACTTAGCCATGCTGCCTGCCCGATTTTTTTCATTTCCCGGTTGTTGAGGCCTGAGGCTATGATTACTTTCTATTCATCGATAGCACGATCACTTTGAATGCCACATTGTCCGATCTGCTAATCACTAATTGATTTGCACAAATATTATGGATGTTATGCTAAGGGAATAAATCCGTTGCAACCATATATATTTATACAGACCAACCCATTAGATCATTGGAAATACTTTGTCAGACATTATTCCATATATGTTCGTTCTGGGACTGAAAGAAACCGAAGACACAATTTCTATTAATAAAAAAAGTCCTTGCACTTCACTCCATCTTCGATTATCTTCATATCATCTGATTCGCAATGCTACTGCCAATACAGAGTGGTTCACGGATAATAATCCAATCGGTCTCTCAATATTGACAACGATAGTCAAAAACTTCGATATTCTGTGATTTAACTATCGAATAAAAACAAGTGTTCATCCAACATATCAAACAAATCACTAGGCTCTTTAATTAATATTTCATTAATTAAATCACTTTTCCATTTCCCGATCAATATTTGTTAACCAAATATTTTCAATAATCATCTTGGTCTCTTATGCCATTTGGAAAACGTTTCCAAATATCAACTTCTTTTATTTTCTATATATTAGAAAATATCTCTATTTGGAATTGAAAACAATTTCAATCACTTATCTCCGTCCCGACTATTTTAATTATACTCAGGAAATATTTACTTTTATACTTCAAAATTTCATCACTTGAGTTAAAACGAATGCTTTATACAACATCTTTACAAACAACCCAAAATATTTTATTCGACCAAACTATTGTTCAAACACTTCTCTTCGAGGCTGGATCTTGCTATTTATCCATTAAAAATGAAATCAATCAAGTTGGGGTAAAATTACCTCTCAGACCTTAATTGAAAACATCCTCAACTTTAAAATGGCAAAACCACAAACCTCGAATAAACACACTATAAAACCCAATTATTCATTTTCAAAACATGTATATGGTTTGCTTTCTATTTCTATTTTATAGATTTCCCTTTTTTGTTTACAATATTCTATTCTTTTATTTCGTTTCCCTATCGAATTCTATATATATCGATACATTGATTTCTAACTATCAAATTATCTTAAAAATATTCTAACTCCTTAAATTCCCGGAAAATTTCACCATAACCTCCCTTATACCGGGAGCTGCGGGATATTTCAAATAGTCTCCCTTGGCCCTCACGAATCCAAAAGAAAAAGAAAAAGCCAAGCGGCTTGCCGATACGACGCATAAAATCTCATATATGAATTTAAACATGTACCTTTTTATCGGGCACATAAATTAAAATCTTCATATACTTCATCCCATACCTGTCTTAACACATGTTCTCCTGTTTCAATTCAATTCAACTAAATTCAATCGTTTGGATTCAGTTTCGCTCATTTATTCTTTAATTAGCTATTTTGCCTATTTCACTTCCTTGTTTGAACATAACATGTTTGAACAAAATATTTAACTTGCTCATGACCAAATTGAATTCCAATTTCAATTCTAGTTTCCTTTTCGATTTCGAATATAAATTTTCAAATCGAATTCGCTTATTCAAAGCCCAATATTAATTCGAAATCTCATTAACTAATTACTATTCGAATTAGTTAATTCTATTCAATAAATCAAAAATCCGATTTCTGTTTTCAAAAATTGTTTCACTTACTTCACTGGAGCTCATATTTATTTTATATCTCCAGTGTGGATTTTTCAAATGGCAAATTCGGAATTTATTTCTTTGAAATTCCTTTATTTATTTAATTAAACCTTTATGGATTTAAAACGATTTTGGCGCTGCTTTTCTAAAAATTTGATTTTGATATAACTCAAAATATATTCGACGAAATTCAAATTTTCCTCCACCATTAGAAAACTATTATCAAATCAGTCCTGACTATTCTTGTTTCAAAGAATTTCGACTTCAATTGGGTTCTGTATACTCAATTGAAGTTCGAAATGCCAATTTATGAACTGCAGCGCTGCGGCGAGTTCGTTTTAAATATATTTATAAATATAAACGTTTTAACTTCGCCTATAATAAATTTCACTTCATTCTGATATATTTTGAATATATATCGAACCAACTTCTCCCAATTCAACATAGCATTTCCGTTCTATTTCACTTATATTTGAAATTCTATATTCAAATTTCAATTCACTTCTATTTTTCAAATTCTATTTCAATTTCTATGTTCGAATTTCCTTTATTCAAATCCCATTTGAATTTCTACGTTCAAATTCTATATTTGAATTTCCTTTGAATTTATATATTCAAACTCCATTTTGAATTTCTATATTCAAATTACCTTTTGAATTTTCTATTTGAATCCTATATTCAAATTTCATTTGAATTTTTATATTCAAATTCTATTTCAAATCTCTTATTCAAATTTCTATTTGAATTTCTCTTATTCAAATTATATACTATCATTTCGCCTAAATTTCTATTTTCAAATCTTATAGTTAAACTCCATTATTTCCAAATCTCTACATTTGAATTTCATTTGAACTTTCTTTATTCGAATCCATTTTAATTCCTTTTGAATTCAAATTCTATTTTAATTCCTATTTGAATTCCAATCAATTTTCAAACTTCGTTTGGATTTCTATTTTCAAAACTATTTCAAACTCCATTTGAATTACTATATTCAATTCTATATGGATTCTATATCCAAAGTCTATTTCAAATTCTATTTTTGTAATTCTATTTCAAGTTCTACTTATTTATTTTTCTATATCAAATTTCCATTTGAATTTCTATATTCAAACTCCATGCAAATTCTATTTTTTTCAAATCTCTATATTTAAATTATCTCTTAATAATTTATTCATTTTATATATAAATACCATTTTATAAGTTTCCTTGTTTATTTAAACAAGTCTATTTCAAAATCTATTTAAAACCAAAATCTTACTTTGGAAATTTCTATTCCTTATAACTTATCTATATGACACCAAATTTATGTCCATATTCAATTTAACTTCTATTTAAATAAATTCGAATAAATCGAATTCAAATCATAAATCCTTGTTGATTTATTTACGTTCTACTTATATTCTGAACATCAGAATAAATTCCATCGTTTATTTCTTTAAACGATTTTCCCCACTTCTATTTTAAATTCACATTTGAATTTTAAAATTCAAATTTATCCAATGATAATTTTTCCTTTTCATTTACAAGCACCATTTATTTTACTTGTTTATAAATTTAAACAATTCCATTTCAAATCATTTGAAATAAAATTTCTATTTGGAAAAATAAAATTTTCCTTTTAAATTCACACTTAGATTTTATTTCTGAATTATCCAATGATAATTCTTGTTACTTCATTTATAAACTGCGTTTATAAAAGAACTATTTATAAACTTCATTTATAAAAGAACTATTTGTTTTACTTTTCAAACAAGTTTATTTTTCAAATCTATTTAAAAATTCAAATTCTATTTTCAAAAATAGAATTT
Source organism: Allium sativum (assembly GCA_030737875.1). Lineage (NCBI taxonomy): Eukaryota > Viridiplantae > Streptophyta > Magnoliopsida > Asparagales > Amaryllidaceae > Allium > Allium sativum. Next base: position 1,013,114,026 of record CM060913.1, read on the forward strand.
CCCCTTTAAATCTCAAATACGCCTTTCAGGGTATTTTTATAAATTAGCACTTAGGCCCAGTGATTTTTAAAACAATCAAATCATCCAATTTTCAGTCATTTGATTTTTAACACGACATATATGAATATATATGAAATCAAGCAAACAAACAAACAGATAATATATTTTTGAGGAATCCAGTTGGATTCCTCCAACCAGTTTTCCTACATCCACAGACGTTAGTCAACATAGTAATACCCATCCTGCTTCGAGGCAGGATATCGCGATATAAAAGTGGATCCACTTATATACGTGGGCGTAGGGTCATCCGCTAATGATACTGCGGGCATCCGCTAATAGTATTGCGGGTAATATCCAATAACCACAAAAATTCAACAATTCATCCATGCACCCAAGCAACCAACAAATTTATTTTTACGATAAAAATAAATTTAAATATAAATCTGTGAGTGAGATTTATTCACCGTGATTTCCATTTCGTCGAATATCTAGCTTAATTCTGTATCGTTGGCTACGAACTACTCGAACGAATTTTACTGTGAACCTACGATTAATTAATTTTGTTTAACGATAAATCAATTATTAATTTAAACTATCCTAACACAGATTAATTACCCTATGTATTAAAAAATTTCGATAAAAGAAAAATATATATACCTTACTGTCTGAACAACTATGAAGCTATTCAATCCTTTCTTCCTATCTTCAAAATCACATTGAACATTTGCCTCACCACTGCTGTGTTTTATTTCCTTCATCGCAAGCTACACTATCCCCTTCAAACGGTTTTGACCTCACCATCGATCAATGAAATACCTAACCAATTATACTACAACTCTCCAATACAACTCTCCATTTTTGTAGAACCTGCATCATACTTCCCGAGCCCTACTGCATTTTCATTTCCACTACCACCTTTCGAACCAAACAACTCCATTCATAACAAAACAGCACCACTGCCTTCCTACAGTTTCAAACACTCCACCCACACAGTAGAAAACAACCCACTGTGCTCTCTCTCCAGTTCAACAGAACTTACCAAAAACATTCCACGGCCATCGTCTTCCCCTCGTCACTATCCCTCTTGACTATCGTCGCTATCCCAGTATCGAACTGAACTCAGTTTCCCCTATCGCGACTTCGGAAATCATCAGAAGAGGATCGATCTATATTTAAACGGAAAATCACCAAATTCATACGCCAGTTCCTCCTTGCTCCCTTGAACAACGTCGTGCCCTCAAATCGAATAGACAACTTGCTTGAATCCAAAAATTGTTGCCCAGTCCTTGCCCTAAATTGCGAGTACCTCAGACGTTGGTCGAGCTTCACGCAGATCTCGAAATTATACATCGCGATCCCCATTCGAGCACCCTGCTGTTCGAAATCGACCATTCGATTGAAAGCCCAAGTGTTAAAATGAATTTAAGGGGTGGTTGATTTGCTAAGGCGATTTCGAATTGGGGAAAATAAAGTGTGGCACAGTGTTTTATTGCGCTGAAGCTTCTGACCCGTATTGATTTGTAATGGAAATCAAAGGGAACATGCATATTTATAAAGTAAGAAAGCTTCATTATTAAGCTAAAGAAGGTAGGTGTTTCCTTGGGTAAGAGTTATCTGAGGTAGGTCCTAATAGGTACAGAGTTTATTACGGGTAGGTATTAACTAGTACGGTGTTAATTCAATTTTAAACTATCCCGTGATTTTGAACTCCTTTTTGAACACAATGACCGGCATTTCTAGGGTTATATCGCTATTCTGAATAAACTGAGATGGGTTTCAAGGCCTCATTTGATCATCTAGAGAAGATATCAATTTAAACCAATATAAAACCAATTCAAAAATGTATATATTTCTCGATAATAAATTATTATTATCGTTTATAAATTCAAATAGAATTTATATTGATCACTTAAATCTTTTCGATATAAATTTCGAATTAAACTAGATTTGTTTCCGTATTACTATTATTCAATATATTCGAAATAAATCGTATATTGATTATTAAATAGATAACTCAATAAAAATTCATTTATATTATCAACACAATATTTAAAACGAGATTAAATATTTAAAATAAACTGACAAAAAATCCGGGTCGTTACATTCTTCCCGCCCTAAAATAATTTCGTCCTCGAAATTGCTAAGGTAGGAAAAATGGTACAAATCCACTACTTTTCAAAATCTCACTTATGTTGAAACTCATCTCTTCACATGTCAACAAATTTAATTCCACCAAAATTTTTGGTTTTCACACATTTAATCTAAATGATTTACACCCAATTCAAATTCCATTCCATCTTATTCAATTTGAATTTCATTGATTTATTTACCTCGATCCATTTAACTTTAAATTTTAAACTTCAGAATTCAAATTCCTGAGTTTTCCTTTTGAATCCTTCTGAAATTACATAAATATATACATATATATTTATTTCCATTTTAAATTCAAAACATTTGAATTTTCAAACTACTAGTTTTCTTTCAAACAAATTCCCATCAAAAAATTTCTAAGGTTGCCATCCGTCACATAGAACTCGAAAATGAACACTAATGATGTCGCGACCATCATCAGAATTATTTCCCAGCCACTGAAGTGAGTTCAGTGCTTCATCACCTTTAAAATCCATCCAAAATGATTTTAAATCAAAAATTCTTTCAAAACAAAGTCATATATTTTAATATACTTCAGAAAATATTTTTTCAATTCTCCCAGGATTTAAACTCTAAATACTTGTTTGAATTAAATTTTAATTCATTTAATTTGCATATATTTCATTTGTATACAAATTCTATTTGGTTATAAATAACCATTTCAATTCTTATAATCTCATTTGATTATAATAATACAACCAACACATCCATATATAAATAATTCTTGAAAATTATTCATTTTTATATCAAAATAGAAACTAGGCAAAATTATTTCATTCACCCACTTTAAAACAATATCGTGTTCAATCTTCTGTTCAAGTGTTTATAAACTCCTATCGACATCGTGGCGTCCCACTATTCGATCAGAATTCATAAACCACTCAACAGACTAGCCAACACAACATAAAACAACTTTTATATCAATTAACAAATACACTCTCTTGTATATATATACACTCAACTCATTCTAGGGTACTGCTGACCCTATCTCTAATGATCACATGCCACACAAGCCTAGGTGTTCGCTCAACCTGGCTCTGATACCAACTGTAATGGCCTGCAAATCCGTACTATTTGAGTTGACTAATAACACCACATGTCCAACCCAAATTGCACAGAAATACGAATCATTATTAGAAAGAAGCTAGAGGGTGAGAAATAGAAAGAAAGAAATATTAGGATAGAAGAAAATGAAGATCACACACTCACAGTGGAATGAATAAAATATATTAAATAACATAACTTTTTGAAATACAAATCAATAACTTTATATACATACCATCATCAGAGCATAACAGTTATTCCTGGAACAGTTATAACACCTGTTTCCAGATACAAACATGGTTCACAGTGGAATATATGATAGTCTATGGCTAACTGGTGAAGCCTCCTGCTTCCAGCTTCTCCAAATGAATCTGAAAAATCCCGAATGCTTGACTGCCCGTACAAATTTTGGGCACCAAAAAATTTAGGGAAAACAAAAAAATAAACTATGGGTCAGTCATGGGACTGGTGTGAGTAAACTCCAATCATTTGTTTAACTTTCAAAAACCTTTAGAAAGAAAAGATAAAAGTAAGACCAGCCCACACATAAACATGGACCGTTTTTATGTAATAACCCAGAAAATCTGGGCCAGTTTAAAATTTTTATTTTAGCGATTTTAGCGAATTTTGAATATTTAAAATAGATTATTTTAAATAAAAACGACGAGAAATTTATTTTGAATATAATTCGACGTATATATTATACGCGTCGTCGTTAGAATATAAATATTTATATATATTTATAAATAGAATTGAAAATGGCGCGGTAGTTCGATAATTCGATTTCAAACTTCAATCGAACATACCGGGTGCAAAACAATCCGGATTTTAGTGAAACCAAAAACATTAGGATCTAATTGATGATATCTTTCCAACGAATCCGAAAAATCGAAAGTTCGTAGCGGGAATCAAAAGATATGTCCAGTTGAAAATTCTGAATAGTCGCTATGGAATTCAGGCCCTTAAAAATGGACATTTTGCAAACGACCTCGGATTTCGACGAAACCACTTTTGTTGGATCCGCAGTGTAAAATTATTGCTAGGTTTTAAATTTCATAATTTTTCGAATCAATATGTGAGCGTGGCGAAGGAAAACGCGTTTGACCAGTTTCAGTTGATTTTAATCGACTGGAAAATGGCCATTTTTCTAACGGTCTCAGAATTCGACGAAACTAGTTTTATTAGGACCGTATCATCAATACGAAGCTAGAAAATATTTTTCTGGAATTTTTCGAGTTAGTATGTGACCCCGTTAATTTGAAATGTACGTTTAAAATTCAATATAGTGATTTAAATGTAAATTAAACGGAGACTTATTCAAACGATCAAACCAGCTTACGATACATATCCCATTGTGTTCGGAATGGGGGTAAAACGCTATGGACGACAGGCGGTGGACCTCGTTTCGAGGTCGTATGTATAAGTCAATATTTTGAAATTAAAATAATAAAATAATAAAAGAAATAAAATTTATCTTTCCTCCCCCTATTACCTCTCTGGCCCCCCTCCCCTGTTTGTTTTATCAGATCTGAAAATCGAAAAAAAAAAACCCGCCCCTTTCTCGATTAAACCCGTCGCCCTTTTCTGGAGCCGCCACCATCGACTGGCCAGCGCTGCCACCCACCTCCGCCCCACCGCGACTACGCCACCTTTCCCCTTCCTCCCCTTGCCCCCTTCTCCTCCTCCGTTCGACGCTGAAACCTCGCCTTAGACCAGAAACCCCGCAGCTCCAGGCCATGGCGCCAGCGTCGCCGGCCAGCGCACGCCGCCAACAGCTCCGGCAAACTCACCCCCGACCCCTTACACTACCAGCGAAGTTCGGCTGACCCACCCTCGTCCCCCCATCAGAACCCTCCCCTCCTCTTCGATTTACACGCAAAACCCTCCCAAACCCAGTAAAACCCTAAACCCAAGATCCAACCGCCACCAGTGCTACACCTCCACCGCCGAACGCAAGCCATCTAGCTCCTCCTGCGCCATCCGCCGCTGTCGTGCCCGCTGCCTCCTCCAATTCGAACAGTGAGCCTCCTTGTTTATATATTTTATCGTTTTTATTTATTTAGGTGAATAAAAATATGATTTTTAAAATCATTTCATTGTATAAAAATATTCATGGCATAGTTTTGAATTTATATAAAGGCGTAGTAAAATAAAAATATAATCTTTATTATGTAGAAGAATTAAAAATATGATTTTTATATTTTTAAAGTATTAAAAATATAATCTTTATAGGATAGAGAATATAAAAATATCATCTTTGTATATGTAGCGAAATAAAAATCTGATTTTTATTTTATATACGTTGAAGTAAAGTGATTATTTTTATAAAGGCGAAAACTTTATTTTTATAAAGGCGAAAACTTTATTTTTATAAAGGCGAAAACTTTACTTTTATAAAGGCGAAAACTTTATTTTTATAAAGGCGAAAACTTTATTTTTATAAAGGCGAAAACTGTATTTTTGAAATGGAATTTTTACCTATAAGACACCAAAGTAAAAATTCGATTTTTATATATTGAATAGCATAGTAAAAAAAAAAATTCGATTTTTAGATATATGAAGTGATTATAAAAATATGACTTTTAAATTGAAAGTGAATAAATAAAAATGTGATTTTTATTTTAAAAACATCAAAATATAAAAATGTGTGATTTTTATATATATAGTGACTGCGGGCAACGAAGATGACGAAGATGGGATAATGAAGAAGATTTCTGTCAATGAAGTGTTGTGAAGTTGGATAGCTATCGGTGAGAACTTCTCACCTTTCAATTTAATTTTTCTAGTTATATTTATATACTAGGATGCAGACGGTGCTTAGTAGCACCCGACACAATCGTCCACAGACCATGGACTTGTTTGTTTGGTTGCATAGATTAGTTAGATGATGTGATTTGAAATTGAATTGTTTGGTGAAATGAATGGATTGATTGATGTGTGAATGGCGTGGGCCTTCACTAGACCGGGGATAAGGCTAGGCCTTGTCCCGTTTCTAGTATCGTGCCGTTATGCCGCCGAAATTTTCTAAAATATGTTAGAAAAATAAAAATATCATTTTTATTGTGTAAATGAAATGAATAGAAATTCATGTGTTAAAATAAAATATATTCTCATTAAAAATATAGTTTTAACGTGAAAGTGAATAAATAAATATTTATAAACAAATCGGCCGATTTGTTTATATACACTGATTTGACTGATATTGAATGGGTCGATAAATTTTACACATCGCCCAACTGCACAACTAAAAATCTGTGTTTGATCGTCTGAAACCCCACACGGGTGTTGGGATGAAATATGAATTTCACTCATCCTGATTGATTAAATATGTCGATCGATTGATTGACAGGCTGTTATAAGCGTAAGATATCTATATTTGATGCTTATACAGTGTAGAGCACTTTGGTTGATGGTTGATTGTTTATTATTGCTATTATATACATGTGTTGTATGGAATACATATAATTAACGTCATATGGTGATTGATTGGGCCTCATTCCAATCGGGAAAGTAATGAATATTATAAAAGAAAATTCATGTGTTGAATATAAAAATAGTGATGTGTAGACAGTACTCATGTGTTGAGATTAGTCGTGTGTTGAAATAAATATAGATTCATGTGTTGAATGGGATAATATTCATTTGTTGGATAGAATAAAGAAGTTTTGAAAATATAAAGCCGTGTTGATTAGATTGACGCCATTTTGATGTAAACGATATTTATATCGATTTTATTCATTTCGAAATGAATTGAATTGAAAACGATTTCGAAATGAATTGAATTGATAACGATTTCGAAATGAATTGAATTGAAAACGATTTCGAAATGAAATGAATTGAAAACGATTTCGAAATGAATTGAATTGAAAACGATTTCGAAATGAATTGAATTGAAAACGATTTCGAAATGAATTGAATTGAAAACGATTTCGAAATGAATTGAATTGAAAACGATTTCGAAATGAATTGAATTGAAAACGATTTCGAAATGAATTGAATTGAAAACGATTTCGAAATGAATTGAATTGAAAACGATTTCGAAATGAATTGAATTGAAAACGATTTCGAAATGGATTGAATTGAAAACGATTTCGAAATGAATTGAATTGAAAGCGAATTCAAATGAATTCAAATTGAATTGAATAGAAACGAATTTATAAAGAAGAATTCAATTTTGATGTGAATTGAAATGGAAGTTGAAATTGTTTTGAAACGAATGTAGAACTATTTATAAAATTCGTTTTAAAAGGAAATCGACGAAATATATATAATATATATATATATTATATATATAATGGCCTGAATAGAACGTGCCGCGCCGCGGCAGTTCGTGATTTTCGACCATTTATTTCAAACGGACATTGCGGGAGATCCGACCGTCGGATTCTCCTAAAACCGGAACCGTTGGGTTCGTATCGAAAAGAGCGTTCCAATGAATATTAGAAATTTGAAATCTAACGGTTGGATTTGGAGTTATGTCCAAATCAAATTCGAAAAAGGTCGGTGTAAGTGCAGTTCGATGGCCGTTGTTGGAAATCGACTGTACGGGCCTTGGTAAAATTATTAAAAATATCTATAATTTGTGTAAAATCATAATATATGGATTGGGAAGAGTTGAGCTGGAAAATTCCACATTTGAAAAGATAAAAATAGATTTTTATCGAAATAAACTAGTTTTGAACTAGAATTAAAATCAATTTATTTTTGAAATAAATAAATTGAATTTGAAAGTGATTTTAAAAATAATCAATACTCCCAATACGTGGATTGGACTGGAGTTGAATCGAAATTATCTTCGGGATATTTCGATGTTGGATTTCGTGACTATACAAATATTGTTATGGGGATTTGAAAGATATATTTTATATCGTTATTTCCAATACGATATATGTTGGTTTCAGAATTTGATATTGAATGTAAGCCGATATATTTTCTATTCAGAGCCTTGTATTTAATATCAAATGTGATTTGGGTTTATCGTGAATCGTGTTTTAGAAGACATTGGTTCTTTAACCCAGTTAAAGGCAAGATATCGATTTTTGAGAAGATTAAAACTAAGTGGAGTTTTAATGAATCTTTAATTAGATTGAAAAATGAATTGATTATTTAAATTATCAAATCTGAAAGGTGATCGAGAATGGAGTACCACCAGTTTTGCTCCAAAGCGATAGTTAAATCTTTAATTAGATTTGAACGTGAAATGGTAATTAATTTTACCGATAACACAGTGGTGTTAGATGTGGAGTATTACCAGTTTTCTCCATGGGATATATAGGTTGGGATTGGGAAATAAAATAATAATTACTTCGGTGTGGTTCGCTAATCCCGACTAGTTTGGAAAACCATAATATGGTTTGAAATGATATCCAAAAGAAGATTAAAGAATAAATTTAGAAGAATTTATCTTGGATAAAATTAATGGGAACCTTTCCCTAAAAATGTGATTTTGTGAATAAAAGAATATTCTGAATTGGAATGAGGCGTTTGATGTGTTTGTGTAACATTTGTTTATCATATACGTGGGTTATTCAGAAAGGCCGGGTTTACACCCATTCTGAATAACCGATTCGACGAGATGTCGAAGATGAAGACGGTGGTTGAAGACCGGAAGTCTTCACATCGTTTGGATAATTACTGACGATCCTGATTGGGCTGTACACCCAAGAGGATGGAAATAGTTGGCGGTAATCCAGACGTACTTGGAGATGGATGGATATGCGAGGAAAGTGCCTCCGGTTTCGTTCAGACCTAGAACGGACTTGTAAATGGATGGTGTGTCTGACATTGTATTCCTTTATATTGTATTTGTTGATCTCTGCTAAATATATATCTGTTTGGCGGCGGAGAATTTATTCTCTTGCTTAACGCCCTTCTCTGAGACATATGAGCTCAGAGGTTATATATTGGCAGAAATCAGTGGTACGATATGGATTGATAGTGTGGCATACTGAGATGCAGTGATCCAGACTTTTGTTGAAAAACAAAGTTTGGTGGTTGATGATCAAAGCGCAGCTGATATAGCATGGCTTTGTGTATAGCGTTGATCCGCGAGCCTCACAGCCCGGGATGGTGGTAAACTGATGGTTTGATCAGTATACATTTTTAGTGTAGTGGATTCGGTCGACCGATATTGAGCTTCGTGCTCGGAGGGATAGAGTAAGCGGTGTTTTCTCTTGCTGGGACGTAAGCCGCGGTGATACTTGAGTCCCAAAAGTGCGGATGTGCATAGCGGTGTTTTCTCTCACTGAGACGTAAGCCGCGGTGATTTGTACTACGCGATCGATCTTTCGAATCAGGAGCCACCATGATGGAAATCCAATTTCCAATACGTGTATTTCGGCTTTATTTGTAGAGCCTAGTATGGCGACATAGTGGGATGGGGCACTCATGCCGTCTATGATTTATATTTATGATTGAAATTGTTTTTGACACTATACACTTATTATAGTATCAAATGATTTGTTTTAAACGTATCAAGCATGTTTGGCTGTTATAAGGTAAAACCCTATCCTCCGGCTTGCGTTGCATTGTGTGATGGGACCTGGGTCTTATAATAGCTTCATTTTTCGAAAAAGCATTGCGCTGTTTATTCTATGCACTAGTATTCTTGGGAGGAAACCCGTTCCGTGTTATACGGCGTGGTCCCCTGAATTACTCCCTTTTAAAGTAAAGTTTTAAATAACTGTTTTAGTTCTCACACCAGTCACATGACTGACCTAGAGTTTATTGTTTTAACCTAAACTCTGGGTGCCCTTATTTTCGACACGGGCAGCTAGTAGTTTTGGTTTTGCAGATTTATATTCACAGGATCCTGGTTTACAGCTGGAATTATATCCGGAAAGCTTTGTATCCGTATATCTCTTCTAGTTGTGTATTGTATTATTTTCCGCTGCTAGGTATTTAAATGTAATTTAAATCTCTGATATTTCTGTGTAATATTCATTTATACTCTGTATATTCTTGTAATCTGATGCATTGTTGTAATAACAGTGAAATGTTCTTCTGTTTGTGTTCTGATTTGTCTTGTCCTCACAGTAATTCGTTCTTTCTCATCTCTTCGGAGACCGGGGAAGTTTCGGGTCGCTTCATTTTACCTTACTATAACCCAAAACACTTTGATACGAAAATCAAGCGATATTATAATAATGTCTACATCAAATAAATAACCAATTATCGGAACGCTTGCATCCCACGCTCAACATATATAGTATAGAAACAAAAACCGCAGGGCGCTTATTGGAGATTGGATTTCCAACATGACAACGTGTGGAACCACCTTCCTATCAGTGTACTCTAGAGGCGACACACTGGGGTTCAATAAGAACATCTTGCAACCCGGCCCACACATGGTCGACCACTCATTTCGCTTGAGTGTATCGAATGTATATCACCAACGGTTGGGATTATCAACCGTCTCACAAATGGGATAACATCGAATAGAATAAGGAATTAAATGAATCTCTAGATAGGTGATAATACACCCTAATGGGAGCGACCCACTTAGCCATGCTGCCTGCCCGATTTTTGTCATTTTCCGGTTGTTGAGGCCTGAGGCTACAATTACTTTCTATTCATCGATAGCACGATCACTTGGAATGCCACATTGTCAGATCCGCTAATCACTAATTGATTTGCACAAATATTCTTGTTGTTATGCTAAGGGGAATAAATCCGTTGCAACCATATATATTTATACAAACCAACCCATTAGATCATTGGAAATACTTTGTCAGACATTCGTCCATATACGTTCGTTCTGGGATTGAACAAAACCGAAGGCACAATTTCTATTAATAGAAAAAGTCCTTGCACTTCACTCCATCTTCGATTATCTTCATATCATCTGATTCGCAACGCTACTGCCAATACAGAGTGGTTCACGGATAATAATCCAACCGGTCTCTCCATATTGACAACGATGGTCAAAAACTTCGATAGTCTATGATTCAACTATCGAATAAAAACAAGTGTTCATCCAACATATCAAACAAATCACTGGGCTCTTTAATTAATATTTCATTAATTAAATCACTTTTCCATTTCCCTATCAATATTTGTTAACCAAATATTTTCAATAATCATCTTGGTCTCTTATGCCATTTGGAAAACGTTTCCAAATATCAACTTCTTTTATTTTCTATATATTAGAAAATATCTCTATTTGGAATTGAAAACAATTTCAATCACTTATCTCTGTCCCGACTATTTTAATTATACTCAGGAAATATTTACTTTTATACTTCAAAATTTCATCACTTGAGTTAAAACGAATGCTTTATACAACATCGTTACAAACAACCCAAAATATTTTATTCGACCAAACTATTGTTCAAATACTTCTCTTCGAGGCTGGATCTTGCTATTTATCCTTTAAAAATGAAATCAATCAAGTTGGGGTAAAATTACCTCTCAGACCTTAACTGAAAACATCCTCAACTTTAAAACGGCAAAACCACAAACCTCGAATAAACACACTATAAAACCCAATTATTCATTTTTAAAACATGTATATGGTTTGCTTTCTATTTCTATTTTATAGATTTCCCTTTTTTTTTTACAATATTCTATTCTTTTATTTCGTTTCCCTATCGAATTCTATACATATCGATACATTGATTTCTAACTATCAAATTATCTTAAAAATATTCTAACTCCTTAAATTCCCAGAAAATTTTGCCATAACCACCCTTGTACCGGGAGCTTCGGGATATTTCAAATAGCCTCCCATGGCCCTCACCAATCCAAAAGAAAAAGAAAAAGCCAAGCGGCTTGCCGATACGATGCATAAAATCTCATATATGAATTTAAACATGTACCTTTTTGTCGGGCACATAAATTAAAATCTTCATATACTTCATCCCATACCTGTCTTAACACATGGTCACCTGTTTCAATTCAATTCAACTCAATTCAATCGTTTGAATTCACTTTCTCTCATTTATTCTTTAATTTGCTATTTTGCTTATTTCACTTCTTTGTTTGAACATAACATGTTTGAACAAAATATTTAACTTGCTCATGACCAAATTGAATTCCAATTTCAATTCTAGTTTCCTTTCCGATTTCGAATATAAATTTTCAAATCGAATTCGCTTATTCAAAGCCCAATATTAATTCGAAATCTCATTAACTAATTACTATTCGAATTATTTAATTCTATTCAATAAATCAAAAATCCGATTTCTTTTTCAAAAATCGTTTCACTTACTTCACTGGAGCTCATATTTATTTTATATCTCCAGTGTGGATTTTTCAAATCGCAAATTCGGAATTTATTTCTTTGAAATTCCTTTATTTATTTAATTAAACCATTATGGGTTTAAAACGATTTTGGAGCTGCTTTTCTAAAAATTTGATTTTGATATAACTCAAAATATATTCGACGAAATTCAAATTTTACTCCACCATTAGAAAACTATTATCAAATCGATCCTGATGTTTCTTATTTCAAAGAATTTCGACTTCAATTGGGTTCTGTATACTCAATTGAAGTTCGAAATGCCAATTTACGAACTATAGTGCTGCGGCGAGTTCGTTTTAATTATATTTATAAATATAAACTTTTTAACTTCGTCTATAATAAATTCCACTTCATTCTGATATATTTTGAATATATATCGAACCAACTTCTCCCAATTCAACATAGCATTTCCGATCTATTTCGCTTCTATTTGAAATTCTATATTCAAATTTCAATTCACTTCTATTTTTCAAATTCTATTTGAATTTCTATCTTCGAATTTCCTTTATTCAAATCCCATTTTATTTCTACGTTCAAATTCTATATTTGAATTTCCTTTGAATTTCATATATTCAAACTCCATTTTGAATTTCTATATTCAAATTACCTTTTGAAATTTCTATTTGAATCCTATATTCAAATTTCATTTGAATTTCTATATTCAAATTCTATTTCAAATCTCTTATTCAAATTTCTATTTGAATTTCTCTTATTCAAATTATATACTCACATTTCGCTTAAATTTCTATTTTCAAATCTTATAGTTAAACTCCATTATTTCCAAATCTCTATATTTGAATTTCATTTGAACTTTCTTTATTCGAATCCATTTGAATTCCTTTTGAATTCAAATTCTATTTTAATTCCTATTTGAATTCAAATCTATTTTCAAACTTCGTTTGGATTTCTATATTCAAAACTATTTCAAACTCCATTTGAATTACTATATTCAATTCTATATGGATTCTATATCCAAAGTCTATTTCAAATTCTATTTTTGAAATTCTATTTCAAGTTCTACTTAATTTTTTTTCTATATCAAATTTCCCTTTGAATTTCTATATTCAAACTACATGCAAATTCTAATTTTTTTCAAATCTCTATATTTAAATTATCTCTTGATAATTTATTCATTTTATTTATAAATACCATTTTATAAGTTTTCTTGTTTATGTAAACAAGTCTATTTCAAAATCTATTTAAAACCAAAATCTTACTTTGGAAATTTCTATTCCTTATAACTTATCTATATGACACCAAATTTATGTCCATATTCAATTTAACTTCTATTTAAATAAATTCGAATAAATCGAATTCAAACCATAAATCCTTGTTGATTTATTTACGTTCAAATTATATTCTGAACATCAGAATCAATTCCAATGTTTATTTCTTTAAACGATTTTCCCCACTTCTATTTTAAATTCACATTTGAATTTAAAAATTCGAATTTATCCAATGATAATTTTTCCTTTTCATTTACAAGCACCATTTATTTTACTTGTTTATAAATTTAAACAAGTCCATTTCAAATTCATTTGAAATAAAATTTCTATTTGGAAAAATAAATTTTCCCTTTTAAATTCACACTTGGATTTTATTTCTAAATTATCCAATGGTAATTCTTGTTACTTCATTTATAAACTGCGTTTATAAAAGAACTATTTATAAACTTCTTTTATAAAAGAACTATTTGTTTTACTTTTCAAACAAGTTTATTTTTCAAATCTATTTAAAAATTCAAATTCCATTTTCAAAAATAGAATTTCCCCTTTAAATCTCAAATTCCCCTTTCAATATATTTTTATAAATTAGCACTTAGGCCCAGTGATTTTTAAAACAATCAAATCATCCAATTTTCAATCATTTGATTTTTAACACGACATATATGAATATTTATGAAATCAAGCAAACAAACAAACAGATAATATATTTTTGAGGAATCCAGTTCGATTCCTACAACCTGTTTTCCTGCATCCACAGACGTTAGTCAACATAGTAATACCCATCCTGCTTAGAGGTAGGATATCGCGGTATAAAAGGGGATCCACTTATGTACGTGGGCATAGGGTCATCCGCTAATGATACTACGGGCATCCGCTAATAGTATTGCGTGAAATATCCAATAACCACAAAAATTCAACAATTCATCCATGCACCCAAGCAACCAACAAATTTATTTTTACGATAAAAATAAATTTAAATATAAATATGTGAGTGAGATTTATTCACCGTGATTTCCATTTCTTCGAATATCCAGCTTAATTCTGTATCGTTGGCTACGAACTACTCGAACGAATTTTACTGTGAACCTACGATTAATTAATTTTGTTTAACGATAAATCAATTATTAATTTAAACTATCCTAACACAGATTAATTACCCTATGTATTTAAAAATTTCGATAAAAGAAAAATATATATACCTTACTGTCTGAACAACTATGAAGCTATTCAATCCTTTCTTCCTATCTTCAAAATCAAATTGAACATTTGCCTCACCACTGCTGTGTTTTATTTCCTTCATCGCAAGCTGCACTATCCCCTTCAAACGGTTTTGACCTCACCATCGATCAATGAAATACCTAACCAATTACACTGCAACTCTCCACTACAACTCTCCATTTGTATAGAACCTGCATCATACTTCCCGAGCCCTACTGCATTTTCATTTCCACTACCACCATTCGAACCAAACAACTCCATTCATGACAAAACAGCACCACTGCCTTCCTCCAGTTTCAAACACTCCACCCGCACAGTAGAAAACAACCCACCTTGCTCTCTCTCAAGTTCAACAGAACTTACCAAAAACATTCCACTGCCATCGTCTTCCCCTCATCACTATCCCCATTCACTGTCGTCACTATCCCAGTATCGAACTGAACTCTGTCGCGACTTCGGAAATCATCAGAAGAGGATCGACCTTTATTTAAACGGAAAATCACCAAATTCATACGCCAGTTCCTCCTTGCTCCCCTGAACAACGTCGTGCCCTCAAATCGAATAAACAACTTCCTTGAATCCAGAAATCGATGCCCAGTCCTTGCCTTAAATTGCGAGTACCTCAGACGTTGGTCGAGCTTCACGCAGATCTCGAAATTATACATCGCGATCCCCATTCGAGCACCCTACTGTTCGAAATCGACCATTCGATTGAAAGCCCAAGTGTTAAAAATGAATTTAAGGGGTGGTTGATTTGCTAAGGCGATTTCGAATTGGGGAAAATAAAGAGTGGCACAGTGTTTTATTGCGTTGAAGCTTCTGACCCGTATTGATTTGTAATGGAAATCAAAGGGAACATGCGTATTTATAAAGTAAGAAACCTTCATTATTAAGATAAAGAAGGTAGGTGTTTCCTTGGGTAAGTGTTATCTGAGGTAGGTCCTAATCGGTACAGAGTTTATTACGGGTAGGTATTAACTAGTACGGTGTTAATTCAATTTTAAACTATCCCGTGATTTCGAACTCCTTTTTGAACATAACAACCGGCATTTCTAGGGTTATATCGCTATTCTGAACACACTGAGATGGGTTTCAAGGCCTCATTTGATCATCTGGAGAAGATATCAGTTTAAACCAATATAAAACCTATTCGAAAATATATATATTTCTCGATAATAAATTATTATTATCGTTTATAAATTCAAATAGAATTTATATTGATCACTTAAATCTTTTCGATATAAATTTCGAATTAAACTAGATTTGTTTCCGTATTACTATTATTCAATATATTCGAAATAAATCGTATATTGATTATTAAATTGATAACTCAATAAAAATTCATTTATATTACCAACACAATATTTAAAACGAGATTAAATATTTAAAATAAAATGACAAAATATCCGGGACGTTAAAAGTATCAATAATTTTTCTTTAAAAAATATTGTTTATTTTAAAATATCTAATCAGGGTATATCCAAAATATCTAAACTTAGAAAGAAGAATTTTAAATTGTGTTGCAGTTTGTAGAGTGAAAAAAAAATTGATCATTTTCATAGGAATTCATAATTTATGGCTCATAACAAGCATGCTTTATGAATCCACATTTTATAATAGATATAAAATTTAATGAGTAAATCTCATCAAAATCATCATTTTAGATCAAACATTCCTCATTTTGTGAAGTAATGAATTGATGTAGATGATAGATCAGAACAGTAGTTGATTTGGAAATTGAAAATTAGAAGTAGAAAGTAAATAACTGAATTGCAAACAAACCCCATGTTGGTATGTAGTTGAGGCTAAAAGGGAAGAGATTACCACTAAAATAAAAATTATTGATCCATTGTCGCTAAGGCTTTTTAGAGCAGTCGCTGAGGCTTTCCTGAATTTTAGATTACATATAGTGCCCAAAACCTACAAGGCACTTGGAAGGAGCCACGTTCAAATCTACATTAGATTTGAATCTGCGTAAAGTAGATGCTAAACAAAATTAGTAACAAAATAAGTATATGAAAAGTCGTACAGTCTTAAGGGGAAGAATGTACAATTATTTCACATTCTCTCTTTCTTAATTCAAACCATTCAGATCCTAAACTAAAACCTATACCTAAAAATACTAAACCAATGCCCAAACCGACTAGCAGGCTTGCTTAATGGGACAAAGTAGTTATACAAATTGTAACAACCCGAAAATCTGGGCCAGTTTAAAATTTTTATTTTGGCCATTATAGCGAATTTTGAATATTTAAAATGAATTATTTTAAATAATATCGACGAGAAATTTATTTAGAATATAAATCGAACGTATATATTATACGCGTCGTCGTTAGAATATAAATAATTATATATAATTATAAAAGGAATTGAAAATGGCGCGGTAGTTCGAAAATTCGATTTCTAATTTCAAATGAATATACAGAATTCAATATAAGTCAGAATTGAACGAAACAAGAAATATTTGAATCTGTATAACTATATCTTTGTAACGAAGTTAACAAACTGAGATTTCATTTTAGAAATGATAAGATATGTCCAGTTTAAAATTAGAAATAGTCGCTGTGGAATTTATATATATTTTTATATATATAAGGCCCTTAAAAATAGTAATTTTGCAAACGACCTCGGATTTCGACGAAACCAGTTTTGTTGGGTCCGTGATGTAAAGTTATTGCTAGGTTTCAAATTTCATATTTTTTCGAATCAATATGTGAGCGTGGCAAAGGAAAACGCGTTTGACCAGTTTCAGTTGATTTTAATCGACTGGAAATTGGCCATTTTTCTAACGGTCTCAGAATTCGACGAAACTAGTTTTGTTAGGACCGTATCGTCAATACGAAGCTAGAAAATATTTTTCTGGAATTTTTCTAGTTAGTATGTGACCCCGGTAATTTGAAATGTACGTTTAAAATTTAATATAGTGATTTAAATGTAAATTTAACGGAAACTGATTCAAACAGTCGAATCAGCTTGCGATACATATCCCATTGTGTTCGGAATGGGGGTATTACCCTGGGGACGACAGTCGGTGGGCTCAAAAAGGAGTTCGAATTTATTAAGTAACTTTTAGAGAATAAAATTAAAATAGAATATTAAATTATATAATAAGCTCACCCCCCCTTTTCCCTCTCTCTCTCCCAATCAGAAAAGAAATAAAAAAAAAAAAAAAAAAAGAAGAAGACCAAAATCGCTCGAGCCCGTCGCTGCCCTTCTTCCAGGCGAGACGCGCCGCCGCTGGAGGCGCACCACCTCGTCGATGATCATCCCTGCCCCTGGCCTCCTCCGCAGCCCCTCTCCTCTTTCCCTTTCCCCAATTCAATGCCCAACCCGAAACCCTAGCTGACCGCGCCACCAACGCACACCCCCGACCACCGCAACCCTCTGCGCCCCACCTCTGATTTCCGCGACTGCCAAAGGCTTCCCCCCCCCCTCTCTTGACAATGGCGCCTCGATTTGGTCGCAATCCTAAACCCTGAGTTCGAAGGGTGGTTGTGAGCAACGGCCAGTACCTGATGAAGAGGAAACACAACAGTTTTTAAGCGTTATTTAAAAGGTAATCTTTTTATTTTTGTTTTATAAATTTTCTTAGATTTAAAACTGTATTTTCTTTAAGTTATAAAACTGTATTTTTTTTTTTAGAATTATAAACTGATTTTTTTTTTTTTTTTATTATTTTTATGAATTTTAAAACTGATTTTAAGAATTTTAAAAACTGATTTTTGTAAAGAAATTTAAAACTGATTCTTTTTATTTTTAAAAAAAGGTTTAAAAGATTTTTATTTTTAAAAGGTTTAAAAGATTTTTATTTTTAAAAGGTTTAAAAAGATTTTTATTTTTAAAAGGTTTAAAAGATGGTTTAAAAGATTTTTATTTTTAAAAGGTTTAAAAGATTTGAATTTTTAAAAGGTAAAAGATTTGAACTTTAAAAAGTAAAAGAAAAGATTAGATCTTTGAAATGGAAAAGGCGGAATCTATATTAATAAAAATTCGATTTTTATATATTGAACTTTGAAATAAAAATTCGATTTTTATATATTGAACTTTGAAATAAAAATTCGATTTTTATATATTGAACTTTGAAATAAAAATTCGATTTTTATATATTGAACTTTGAAATAAAAATTCGATTTTTATATATTGAACTTTGAAATAAAAATTCGATTTTTATATATTGAACTTTGAAATAAAAATTCGATTTTTATATATTGAACTTTGAAATAAAAATTCGATTTTTATATATATAGTGGCCTTGGGCAACGAAGGTGACAAAAAGGCGAAACGACGAAGACTTCTGCAAATGAAGAGCCGTGGAGCTAGGATAGCTATATGTGAGAACTTCTCACCTTTCAATTTAATTTTTCTAGTTATATATATATACTAGGATGCAGACGGTGTTTAGTAGCACCCGACACAATCGTCCACAGACCATGGACTTGTTTGTTTGACTGTTTGGTGATTGATTGCGATATTGGTTTGAATGTGGTTTGTGGTGTGAAAAATCGAATCGATAAATTGGTTAGGATTAGACGTGCGCCGTTATAAGGCGAAGGAGTAAGGCTAGGTTAGACCCTTACTCCAAATTTTGTGGTTTGCATAACGAAAGTGAATTTGATTGATATGTGAATGGCGTGGGCCTTCACTAGACCGGGGATTAGGCTAGGCCTTGTCCCGTTTCTAGTATCGTGCCGTTATGCTGCCGAAATTTTCTAAAATATGTTAGAAAATAAAAATATCATTTTATTGTGTAAATGAATAATAGAAATTCATATGATAGAATAAAATGTTTTATCGTTAAAAATATATTTTTTTAACGTGAATATAAATATAGTGAAAGTGAATAAAATAAATATTCATTTACAAACCAGACGGTTTGTTTATGTACACCTATTTGAATGACGTTGATTGGGTCGATAAATTTTACACATCGCCTAACTGCACAAATAAAATATGTGTTTGATTGTTTGAAACCCCACACGGGTGTTAGGATGAAATTTGAAGTTCACTCATCCTGATTGATTAAATATGTCGATCGATTGATTGACAAGCTGCTATAAGCGTTAAATGTCTATATTTGATGCTTATACAGTGTAGTGCACTTTGGTTGATGGTTGATTATTTTCAATGTTATTATATACATGTGTTGTATGAAAATCCATATAATTAATTTTATATGGTAATTGATTGGGCCTCATTCCAATCGTGAAAATAAGGAATATTTGAAATAGAATATTTGAAAATAAAGGAATATATGAAGCCGTGTTGATTAGATTGACGCCATTTTGACGTGAACGATATTTATATCGATTTTGAAAACGATTTCGAAATGAATTGAATTGAAAACGATTTCGAAATGAATTGAAATGAATTGAATTGAAAACGATTTCGAAATGAATTGAATTGAAAATGAATTGAAAACGATTTCGAAATGAATTGAATTGAAAACGAATTCAAAGTGAATTGAACACGATTTCGAAATGAATTGAATTGAACACGATTTCGAAATGAATTGAATTGAAAACGATTTCGAAATGAATTGAATTGAAAACGATTTCGAAATGAAATGAATTGAAAACGATTTCGAAATGAATTGAAAACGAATTCAAATTGAATTAAAAGCGAATTGAAATGAATTCAAATTGAATTGAAATTTGAATTGAATAGAAATGAATTTTAAAACGAATTTATAAAGAAGAATTCAATTTTGATTTGAATTGAAATGGAAGTTGAAGTAGCTTTTGAAACGATTTTAAAACTATTTATATAATTCGTTTTAAATAGAAGTCGACGAAAAATTTATTATATATATTATATATATAATATAATGGCCTGAATAGAACGCGCCGCGCCGCGGCAGTTCGTGAATTTCGATCATTTATTTCAAACGGACATTGCGGGAGATCCGACCGTCGGATTCTCCTAAAACCGGAACCGTTGGGTTCGTATCGAAAAGAGCTTTCTAATGAATGTTAGAAATTTGAAATCTAACGGTTGGATTTGGAGATACGTCCAAATCAAATTCGAAAAAGGTCGCTGTAAGTGCAGTTCGATGGCCGTTGTTGGAAATCGACTGTACGGGCCTTGATAAAATTATTAAAAATAGTAATAATTTGTGTAAAATCATAAGAAATGATTTGTGAAAGTTTGGGATGAAAAACTCCATATTTGAAAAGATAAAAATAGATTTTTATCGAAATGAACTAGTTTTGAACTAGAATTATAATTCTATTTATTTTTAAATAAATAAATTGAATTTGAAAAGGGTTTTGAAAATAACCAAAATTTCCAATGATTGCATTGGAGTGGATTTGAATCGAAATTGTCTTCGGAATATTTCGATGTTGGAATTCGTGATTATACAGGTGTGGTTATGGAAATTTGAAAGATATATATTTATATCGTTATTTCCAATACGACATTTGTTAGTCGTAGAATTCGATATTGAATATAAGCCGATATATTTTCTATTCAGAGCCTTGTATTGAGTATCGAATGTGATTTGGGTTTGTCGTGAATGGTGTCTTCACTAACACTGTTCTTGAACCCAGTTGAGAAAAGATTAAATCTTTTTATTTAGATTTAATGAAGTGTACCAATTAAATAACATTTAATTGGAATTGAATCGATATAGATTTTTGGGTTTATCGTGAACAGTGTTTTAAATAACACTTGTTCTTTAACCCGATAATTAATGAATGTGATTTGGGTTTGTCGTGAATGGTGTCTTCACTAACACTGTTCTTGAACCCAGTTGAGAAATGATTAAATCTTTTTATTTAGATTTAATGAAGTGTACCAATTAAATAATATTTAATTGGAATTGAATTGATATTGATTTTTGGGTTTATCGTGAACAGTGTTTTAAATAACACTTGTTCTTTAACCCGATAATTAATGAATGTGATTTGGGTTTGTCGTGAATGGTGTCTTCACTAACACTGTTCTTGAACCCAGTTGAGAAAAGATTAAATCTTTTTATTTAGATTTAATGAAGTGTACCAATTAAATGATATTTAATTGGAATTGAATGGATATTGATTTTTGGGTTTATCGTGAACAGTGTTTTAAATAACACTTGTTCTTTAACCCGATAATTAATGGGATGTGACTTTGGGTTTATCGTGAACCGTGTTTTAAATGACACTGATTCTTTAACCCAGTCACAGATTAAAACTAAGTGGAGTTTTAATGAATCTTTAATTAGATTGAAAAGATCGAGAATGGAGTATCACCAGTTTTGCTCCAGGCGATAGTTAAATCTTTAATTAGATTTGAACGTGAAATTTAGAAACTAACTGTCGGTTAGCTAAGTAGAATGGTTTTCTGGATATTGATCTGATGTTGGTTTCGGCCTTCGGGGTTAATATTTGGGGAATTATTCTCTTGATTAATTTACGGTTAGTGACTAATGAATTGGAATGAGGCGTATGTTGTGTTTGTGTAACACTTATTTAAAATATACGCGAGTTATTCGGAAAGACCGGGTTCATCCCATTCTGAATAACTGATACGACGATAAGTCGAAGATGAAGACGATGGTCGAAGACCGGAGGTCTTCACGTCGTTTGGGTGATAACTGATGATCTTGATTGGGCTGTACACCCAAGAAGATGGAAACAGTTGGTGATCGTCCAGACGTACTTGGAGATCGATGGATATGCGGGGTAGTAGGTGCCTCCGGTTTCGTTCAGACCCAGAACGGACTTGTAAATGGACTGTGTGTCTAACATCGGATTTCATTCTGTGTGACTGATATCGGTTGCATAGGATGGTTTGCCGGTGTGGCATGCTAAGATGCAAATGATCAAGGCTTCTGTTGAAAAGCAAAGTCTTGTGGTGATGATCAAAGCACGGCCTTTGTGGCGTAGCTTTGTGTAACGTTTACCTCGCGTGTTTCACACCCGGTATGAACCAAAAACGGGAGACGGACCTCAGGGAGGACTTGCGTTTCTTTCTAGCTAGAAGTGGCGTCAGTGGTTTTACACGCCCTGACGAGTTTGACTTATGTGGTTGTTGCGGTTGCGAGGCGCCTCGGTTATATCGGTTTCGGCCGAATGCATTCTGGTCGGCTGACGGACCAGACTTGCACCCCATAGGGTGGGGAGACGTATTGTTCAGGCATAATAATCCACTCCGTGTGGACCGGCCCTGACGATCCAAGGCTTGCCTGCGCGCTTGCCTGAGACATGGGCTAGATTGTCTCGAATCGGTTGAGGACTATCTTTTGCCTCGGTTCATAGATGGAAACCCAATTTCCAAATACGTGACATTTGCGGTTTTAGTTGTAATCCTATATATGGCGACATAGTGGGATGGGGCGCTTATGCCGCCTATGATTGATACTTATGATTTGAAGTTGTTTTATACACTATGCACTTATAATAGTATCAAATGATTTGTTTTAAACGTATCAAGCATTCTTTGGCTGTTATAAGGGAAAACCCTATCCCCCGGCTTGCGTTGCATTGTGTGATAGGACCTGGGTCTTATAACAGCTTCATTTTTCTTTATTTAGCATTGCGCTGTTTGTTTTATGCACTGGTATTCTTGGGAGGAAACCCGTTCCGTGTTATACGGCGTGGTCCCTTGATTTACCTAGCTTTAAAAATAAAGATTAACTGTTTTAGTTCTCACACCAGTCCCATGACTGACCTGGAGTTTATTGTTTTAACCTAAACTCTGGGTGCCCCTA
This sequence comes from Allium sativum, assembly GCA_030737875.1. Lineage (NCBI taxonomy): Eukaryota > Viridiplantae > Streptophyta > Magnoliopsida > Asparagales > Amaryllidaceae > Allium > Allium sativum. Next base: position 1,013,137,598 of record CM060913.1, read on the forward strand.
TTTTGACATGGGCAGCTAGTAGTTTTGGTTTTGCAGATTTATATTCACAGGATCCTGGTTTACAGCTGGAACGATATCCGGAAAGCTTTGTATCCGTATATCTACTTCTAGTTGTGTATTGTATTACTTTCCGCTGCGATGTATTTAAATGTAATTTAAATCTCTGATACTTCTGTGTAATATTCATTGTTACTCTGTATATTCTTGTAATCTGATGCATTGTTGTAATATACAATGAAATGTTCTTCTGTTTGTGTTCTATTGTGGTTTGTTCTCGAACTATCCGACGCTTTCCTTTACGGGGAAGTTGCGGGTTTTCACAGTTGGTATCAGAGCTTTGGTTTACAAAGCTCAGAGAACAAGGCACATTAGAACTATACGAAAGAATTCATCAGATATTGGATTAGTAATATCCAATGGGAATGACTCGTTAGAGATAGGATCAGTAGTATCCTAGAACGAGTGTGAAGAGTATATTTCTTTCAAATGAAAACAAATTTCGTTTTGAAAATTTAAATCAATTATTCGTATTTGATTATTTATTTATATTGATTTGGACAATCCGATATATAAAGATTTTGCATATGCGTCTTGCAAACGTGTATTCGAAGTTTTAATATACTGGATGGTTATAGAATCATACTCTAGTTGCCCGGGGATAATTCTGGTGATGGGGCACTGTCGCCAGTATTTATTTTCGAGCAACGAAAGTGAGATTTCTATATATTTCCTATTGACTGGTGTGAGAACCAAAATTAGATAGGGCCTATTGTTGTGATTTGGCATCAAAAATCTGATTTTTGTATATGTATCAAAGTTATGAATTTCAAAATCTAATCAACTAATTGATTGATGTTTGTGTTGTTTGTTTAGTTGTTTGCTAATCTTGAACCATTATGCCTAATAGGATCAAATTTTGACTTGTATCGAAAATTGGTCGCATTTGCTTGCATATACATATATTACATTGAACAGGTCATAGCAAGGAGGCTAGAGCAGAGAATAAAATTTGTTTGCCCGACAAATAGGTACATGTTTACTACATAATTTCCTGTTTTGTTTGGGTGATGATGATTTTATGAGCCTATTGGCTAGCCGCTTGGCTTTTTCTTTTTGAGATCTGAAGGACCGGGGAAGCTATTTGAAATTCCCCGATGCTCCCGGTGCAGGGGAGGTTATGGCGAAATTTTTCAAAAATTTAGGGTGTTAGCCAAATTTTTGAAATTTTGAAAATTCTCAGAAACTAAAGAGTTGGAGAATGGAAGCCAGATCGAGCGTAGTGTTGAATAATCAAACCACTTTCGACTTTGTTCCTTTTCGGGGACGAAAAGTTTTAAGTGGGGGAGATTGTAACAACCCGAAAATCTGGGCCAGTTTAAAATTTTTATTTTGGCCATTATAGCGAATTTTGAATATTTAAAATGAATTATTTTAAATAATATCGACGAGAAATTTATTTAGAATATAAATCGAACGTATATATTATACGCGTCGTCGTTAGAATATAAATAATTATATATAATTATAAAAGGAATTGAAAATGGCGCGGTAGTTCGAAAATTCGATTTCTAATTTCAAATGAATATACAGAATTCAATATAAGTCAGAATTGAACGAAACAAGAAATATTTGAATCTGTATAACTATATCTTTGTAACGAAGTTAACAAACTGAGATTTCATTTTAGAAATGATAAGATATGTCCAGTTTAAAATTAGAAATAGTCGCTGTGGAATTTATATATATTTTTATATATATAAGGCCCTTAAAAATAGTAATTTTGCAAACGACCTCGGATTTCGACGAAACCAGTTTTGTTGGGTCCGTGATGTAAAGTTATTGCTAGGTTTCAAATTTCATATTTTTTCGAATCAATATGTGAGCGTGGCAAAGGAAAACGCGTTTGACCAGTTTCAGTTGATTTTAATCGACTGGAAATTGGCCATTTTTCTAACGGTCTCAGAATTCGACGAAACTAGTTTTGTTAGGACCGTATCGTCAATACGAAGCTAGAAAATATTTTTCTGGAATTTTTCTAGTTAGTATGTGACCCCGGTAATTTGAAATGTACGTTTAAAATTTAATATAGTGATTTAAATGTAAATTTAACGGAAACTGATTCAAACAGTCGAATCAGCTTGCGATACATATCCCATTGTGTTCGGAATGGGGGTATTACCCTGGGGACGACAGTCGGTGGGCTCAAAAAGGAGTTCGAATTTATTAAGTAACTTTTAGAGAATAAAATTAAAATAGAATATTAAATTATATAATAAGCTCACCCCCCCTTTTCCCTCTCTCTCTCCCAATCAGAAAAGAAATAAAAAAAAAAAAAAAAAAAGAAGAAGACCAAAATCGCTCGAGCCCGTCGCTGCCCTTCTTCCAGGCGAGACGCGCCGCCGCTGGAGGCGCACCACCTCGTCGATGATCATCCCTGCCCCTGGCCTCCTCCGCAGCCCCTCTCCTCTTTCCCTTTCCCCAATTCAATGCCCAACCCGAAACCCTAGCTGACCGCGCCACCAACGCACACCCCCGACCACCGCAACCCTCTGCGCCCCACCTCTGATTTCCGCGACTGCCAAAGGCTTCCCCCCCCCCCCTCTCTTGACAATGGCGCCTCGATTTGGTCGCAATCCTAAACCCTGAGTTCGAAGGGTGGTTGTGAGCAACGGCCAGTACCTGATGAAGAGGAAACACAACAGTTTTTAAGCGTTATTTAAAAGGTAATCTTTTTATTTTTGTTTTATAAATTTTCTTAGATTTAAAACTGTATTTTCTTTAAGTTATAAAACTGTATTTTTTTTTTTAGAATTATAAACTGATTTTTTTTTTATTATTATTATTTTTATGAATTTTAAAACTGATTTTAAGAATTTTAAAAACTGATTTTTGTAAAGAAATTTAAAACTGATTCTTTTTATTTTTAAAAAAAGGTTTAAAAGATTTTTATTTTTAAAAGGTTTAAAAGATTTTTATTTTTAAAAGGTTTAAAAAGATTTTTATTTTTAAAAGGTTTAAAAGATGGTTTAAAAGATTTTTATTTTTAAAAGGTTTAAAAGATTTGAATTTTTAAAAGGTAAAAGATTTGAACTTTAAAAAGTAAAAGAAAAGATTAGATCTTTGAAATGGAAAAGGCGGAATCTATATTAATAAAAATTCGATTTTTATATATTGAACTTTGAAATAAAAATTCGATTTTTATATATTGAACTTTGAAATAAAAATTCGATTTTTATATATTGAACTTTGAAATAAAAATTCGATTTTTATATATTGAACTTTGAAATAAAAATTCGATTTTTATATATTGAACTTTGAAATAAAAATTCGATTTTTATATATTGAACTTTGAAATAAAAATTCGATTTTTATATATTGAACTTTGAAATAAAAATTCGATTTTTATATATATAGTGGCCTTGGGCAACGAAGGTGACAAAAAGGCGAAACGACGAAGACTTCTGCAAATGAAGAGCCGTGGAGCTAGGATAGCTATATGTGAGAACTTCTCACCTTTCAATTTAATTTTTCTAGTTATATATATATACTAGGATGCAGACGGTGTTTAGTAGCACCCAACACAATCGTCCACAGACCATGGACTTGTTTGTTTGACTGTTTGGTGATTGATTGCGATATTGGTTTGAATGTGGTTTGTGGTGTGAAAAATCGAATCGATAAATTGGTTAGGATTAGACGTGCGCCGTTATAAGGCGAAGGAGTAAGGCTAGGTTAGACCCTTACTCCAAATTTTGTGGTTTGCATAACGAAAGTGAATTTGATTGATATGTGAATGGCGTGGGCCTTCACTAGACCGGGGATTAGGCTAGGCCTTGTCCCGTTTCTAGTATCGTGCCGTTATGCTGCCGAAATTTTCTAAAATATGTTAGAAAATAAAAATATCATTTTATTGTGTAAATGAATAATAGAAATTCATATGATAGAATAAAATGTTTTATCGTTAAAAATATATTTTTTTAACGTGAATATAAATATAGTGAAAGTGAATAAAATAAATATTCATTTACAAACCAGACGGTTTGTTTATGTACACCTATTTGAATGACGTTGATTGGGTCGATAAATTTTACACATCGCCTAACTGCACAAATAAAATATGTGTTTGATTGTTTGAAACCCCACACGGGTGTTAGGATGAAATTTGAAGTTCACTCATCCTGATTGATTAAATATGTCGATCGATTGATTGACAAGCTGCTATAAGCGTTAAATGTCTATATTTGATGCTTATACAGTGTAGTGCACTTTGGTTGATGGTTGATTATTTTCAATGTTATTATATACATGTGTTGTATGAAAATCCATATAATTAATTTTATATGGTAATTGATTGGGCCTCATTCCAATCGTGAAAATAAGGAATATTTGAAATAGAATATTTGAAAATAAAGGAATATATGAAGCCGTGTTGATTAGATTGACGCCATTTTGACGTGAACGATATTTATATCGATTTTGAAAACGATTTCGAAATGAATTGAATTGAAAACGATTTCGAAATGAATTGAAATGAATTGAATTGAAAACGATTTCGAAATGAATTGAATTGAAAATGAATTGAAAACGATTTCGAAATGAATTGAATTGAAAACGAATTCAAAGTGAATTGAACACGATTTCGAAATGAATTGAATTGAACACGATTTCGAAATGAATTGAATTGAAAACGATTTCGAAATGAATTGAATTGAAAACGATTTCGAAATGAAATGAATTGAAAACGATTTCGAAATGAATTGAAAACGAATTCAAATTGAATTAAAAGCGAATTGAAATGAATTCAAATTGAATTGAAATTTGAATTGAATAGAAATGAATTTTAAAACGAATTTATAAAGAAGAATTCAATTTTGATTTGAATTGAAATGGAAGTTGAAGTAGCTTTTGAAACGATTTTAAAACTATTTATATAATTCGTTTTAAATAGAAGTCGACGAAAAATTTATTATATATATTATATATATAATATAATGGCCTGAATAGAACGCGCCGCGCCGCGGCAGTTCGTGAATTTCGATCATTTATTTCAAACGGACATTGCGGGAGATCCGACCGTCGGATTCTCCTAAAACCGGAACCGTTGGGTTCGTATCGAAAAGAGCTTTCTAATGAATGTTAGAAATTTGAAATCTAACGGTTGGATTTGGAGATACGTCCAAATCAAATTCGAAAAAGGTCGCTGTAAGTGCAGTTCGATGGCCGTTGTTGGAAATCGACTGTACGGGCCTTGATAAAATTATTAAAAATAGTAATAATTTGTGTAAAATCATAAGAAATGATTTGTGAAAGTTTGGGATGAAAAACTCCATATTTGAAAAGATAAAAATAGATTTTTATCGAAATGAACTAGTTTTGAACTAGAATTATAATTCTATTTATTTTTAAATAAATAAATTGAATTTGAAAAGGGTTTTGAAAATAACCAAAATTTCCAATGATTGCATTGGAGTGAATTTGAATCGAAATTGTCTTCGGAATATTTCGATGTTGGAATTCGTGATTATACAGGTGTGGTTATGGAAATTTGAAAGATATATATTTATATCGTTATTTCCAATACGACATTTGTTAGTCGTAGAATTCGATATTGAATATAAGCCGATATATTTTCTATTCAGAGCCTTGTATTGAGTATCGAATGTGATTTGGGTTTGTCGTGAATGGTGTCTTCACTAACACTGTTCTTGAACCCAGTTGAGAAAAGATTAAATCTTTTTATTTAGATTTAATGAAGTGTACCAATTAAATAACATTTAATTGGAATTGAATCGATATAGATTTTTGGGTTTATCGTGAACAGTGTTTTAAATAACACTTGTTCTTTAACCCGATAATTAATGAATGTGATTTGGGTTTGTCGTGAATGGTGTCTTCACTAACACTGTTCTTGAACCCAGTTGAGAAATGATTAAATCTTTTTATTTAGATTTAATGAAGTGTACCAATTAAATAATATTTAATTGGAATTGAATTGATATTGATTTTTGGGTTTATCGTGAACAGTGTTTTAAATAACACTTGTTCTTTAACCCGATAATTAATGAATGTGATTTGGGTTTGTCGTGAATGGTGTCTTCACTAACACTGTTCTTGAACCCAGTTGAGAAAAGATTAAATCTTTTTATTTAGATTTAATGAAGTGTACCAATTAAATGATATTTAATTGGAATTGAATGGATATTGATTTTTGGGTTTATCGTGAACAGTGTTTTAAATAACACTTGTTCTTTAACCCGATAATTAATGGGATGTGACTTTGGGTTTATCGTGAACCGTGTTTTAAATGACACTGATTCTTTAACCCAGTCACAGATTAAAACTAAGTGGAGTTTTAATGAATCTTTAATTAGATTGAAAAGATCGAGAATGGAGTATCACCAGTTTTGCTCCAGGCGATAGTTAAATCTTTAATTAGATTTGAACGTGAAATTTAGAAACTAACTATCGGTTAGCTAAGTAGAATGGTTTTCTGGATATTGATCTGATGTTGGTTTCGGCCTTCGGGGTTAATATTTGGGGAATTATTCTCTTGATTAATTTACGGTTAGTGACTAATGAATTGGAATGAGGCGTATGTTGTGTTTGTGTAACACTTATTTAAAATATACGCGAGTTATTCGGAAAGACCGGGTTCATCCCATTCTGAATAACTGATACGACGATAAGTCGAAGATGAAGACGATGGTCGAAGACCGGAGGTCTTCACGTCGTTTGGGTGATAACTGATGATCTTGATTGGGCTGTACACCCAAGAAGATGGAAACAGTTGGTGATCGTCCAGACGTACTTGGAGATCGATGGATATGCGGGGTAGTAGGTGCCTCCGGTTTCGTTCAGACCCAGAACGGACTTGTAAATGGACTGTGTGTCTGACATCGGATTTCATTCTGTGTGACTGATATCGGTTGCATAGGATGGTTTGCCGGTGTGGCATGCTAAGATGCAAATGATCAAGGCTTCTGTTGAAAAGCAAAGTCTTGTGGTGATGATCAAAGCACGGCCTTTGTGGCGTAGCTTTGTGTAACGTTTACCTCGCGTGTTTCACACCCGGTATGAACCAAAAACGGGAGACGGACCTCAGGGAGGACTTGCGTTTCTTTCTAGCTAGAAGTGGCGTCAGTGGTTTTACACGCCCTGACGAGTTTGACTTATGTGGTTGTTGCGGTTGCGAGGCGCCTCGGTTATATCGGTTTCGGCCGAATGCATTCTGGTCGGCTGACGGACCAGACTTACACCCCATAGGGTGGGGAGACGTATTGTTCAGGCATAATAATCCACTCCGTGTGGACCGGCCCTGACGATCCAAGGCTTGCCTGCGCGCTTGCCTGAGACATGGGCTAGATTGTCTCGAATCGGTTGAGGACTATCTTTTGCCTCGGTTCATAGATGGAAACCCAATTTCCAAATACGTGACATTTGCGGTTTTAGTTGTAATCCTATATATGGCGACATAGTGGGATGGGGCGCTTATGCCGCCTATGATTGATACTTATGATTTGAAGTTGTTTTATACACTATGCACTTATAATAGTATCAAATGATTTGTTTTAAACGTATCAAGCATTCTTTGGCTGTTATAAGGGAAAACCCTATCCCCCGGCTTGCGTTGCATTGTGTGATAGGACCTGGGTCTTATAACAGCTTCATTTTTCTTTATTTAGCATTGCGCTGTTTGTTTTATGCACTGGTATTCTTGGGAGGAAACCCGTTCCGTGTTATACGGCGTGGTCCCTTGATTTACCTAGCTTTAAAAATAAAGATTAACTGTTTTAGTTCTCACACCAGTCCCATGACTGACCTGGAGTTTATTGTTTTAACCTAAACTCTGGGTGCCCCTATTTTGACATGGGCAGCTAGTAGTTTTGGTTTTGCAGATTTATATTCACAGGATCCTGGTTTACAGCTGGAACGATATCCGGAAAGCTTTGTATCCGTATATCTACTTCTAGTTGTGTATTGTATTACTTTCCGCTGCGATGTATTTAAATGTAATTTAAATCTCTGATACTTCTGTGTAATATTCATTGTTACTCTGTATATTCTTGTAATCTGATGCATTGTTGTAATATACAATGAAATGTTCTTCTGTTTGTGTTCTATTGTGGTTTGTTCTCGAACTATCCGACGCTTTCCTTTACGGGGAAGTTGCGGGTTTTCACACAAATTCCTCCGCTCTATCTAATATGCATAGTGGTATTGTCATATAGATGCCCAGATCAAATTTTGTAGTTGTATGTGCCATAATTTCTGCCAATGGATAGTTAATTCTGAAGTTGTTCATTCGATAAAAGCATCAAAGCTGTAATATCCCAAAATACTCACTTATTTGGTAGTTAACCAAATTTATAATTATATAGCGAATCTAATAAATACTATATTGCTTACCAATGAAACATCTACCATTTTTTCCCCTCTAAAGTGAATGCATTATATTTTCTTTTTCCATTTCCCAATAGTAAGTTGCTGTAAAATTTGATAAATTTTTCATTAAAGCTAATTTTGAGAACTTATAAACAAAATAGATTAGTTTCGAAACTAACTGCAAAAATATGTCACTTACTGGTTAGTCAACCGCCAAGTGAACTGGCGGCATTTCAGAGATCCATTTTTTTAAAACTAATTGGCAACATCTCGAATGCCACGGAGATCCATTTAGGTTGTTTTAGCCAGCTTCCCCTTTCTTCCTTCATCACTTCAAACATAAACCCATCAACTTTAAAAACGAAATTTTCACCATATTTCCATATTCAATAAAAATATCAACTTTTTTCCAAAATATTTGTAGAATGGCTTCCTTATCATCTCAAATTCTTCGTATAGTTTCATGCTCTTCGTTTCATATGTTAAATTAGTTTTCCTTTTTTATTTTAGTGTTTACAAGGAAACATGATTTTTATGTTAAAATAATTCTATATATAGTTAGTTGAAGTAGTATGTGCAAATGTGGTACTTTTTTGATAATTATTTGATAGTCCTCTGATAAGCGTTTGTTTGATTGTATTTAAGAAATAGTATGTGCAATTTTGTTTTGATTCGATTTTTTTCTTTTTGTAGAATATAAAGAAATGGAACCCAGACCGGTTGATTAAAGCATTCTTTACTTACAAGAATAACACCGGATGAACAATGCAAAATTGATAATGGTCGTTTCTTGTTTGTTTTGTTATGCAATGCGATAATATTTTAATAAATGTAAGTGCTAATAGGAGAATATTTTACTTATGAATGATCTGTTGTTCTGGAATAGGCTTTTGACCATTCTTCGACACTTAAATATGTTACATCCTCTATCCTGCTATTTTGGAGTTTATAGACATAAAAGGATTTGGATTGATTAATATTAGGGTACGCACAGTTGGATCGCAATTCGATTATAGTTTTGATTGATAGGTGGAGGCTAGAAACATCTATCTTTTATCTTAGAAGTCGTGAGATGACCACAACTATGAGGGATATCGATGTGTTGCTTGGTTTGCCGGAAAATAAAAATCTCATTCTTCGACATGATTTTGCGCTTGATTATATATATTTATGTCATAATTTGTTTTTTACATTTCGTCCAAATGAAGCAAGATGAGGGAATGAGACAACTACTGTAATGACCCAGATTTTCGAATAGTTTATTTTAAATATTTAATATGGTTACTCAATATATATGGTCAAATTAAATTTTGGAATCTTTTCCGTTAAGTGTAGAACAACGGATAATGTTGAGAACGTTGGTTGTTTATCGATTGGAGTTCAGGACCTTAAATATATTATTTTAAAATTAGTGGATAAGCTCGAACTCAAATCGTGGTTAAATCAGAATAAAATCATGGTTAAATTATGATTTGATATCTATATGTACATATGCTGACTAATTTTCTTCAGGCTTAAGTCTTTTTACTCTGTATAATCACGACATGCTCCTGTTTCTAATTCTTCCATCAGTAATTACTACATCGAAGATTTTAAAAAAATTGCTGCTTATATAAAATTCAAAATCAAAACCCGAAATCAATTCGTCGTTTGCACTTTCATTTTTCCCGAATGCTAAACAATTTACATCGAAAAAAGGGGGATCGAGAATGAAATCGACATCTAAAAATCCAAATCGCGAACGGAGATTGCGGTAATTCCTGGAGTCGAGACCAAAGCTGGAAGTCGATTAGAGGGGGATCGCGACAGTCGAGTTTGACGTGCTCAAAACAGTGGAGTTAGGTTTCGCTCGTTTGAAATTTAAAGCATTTAATTGGAAATAAAGAAGTTTGGATCTGGAGTTCAATAATGGAGTTTGAGGGAGTCAACTGTGTTGGTGGTGGGTTTGGGATGTGTGAATGTTCTAGGTCGTGATCCCATTGTAGTGTGCGAACGTAGAATCTATGGTGGAATTCTAGAGGGGTGATGATCGCGAGTTTACTGTAGGGGATGATGGAGTCCTTCTAAGTCACGGTTTCTGGGGATTGTTTGGGTTCGAAACAGTGATTGCTGGCAAATTGGAGAATGCGATGAGGAGGTTGCTGATGATTTTTGCAAGGTGATTCATGAGTCAATAGAGAAGAAGTATTTGCGAAGATAAGGAGGAAGGAGAAATTTAAAATGGATTAAGGTATTTTCTTTCTAGTAATAAATTTTTAATTACACCTAAACTGTTCAATAAATTAAATTAAATATCATGTTTAACTTATACAAGATTTTTAATCAACGGAGTCGATCGAAAATTCATTAACTGTGGATTACATAAGCTGGAAATATATTGGGAATCAGAATGGATCAAAATTTAAATCACAATGAGTAATTATCATTTAGAGATTTATTTAAATTTATTTTTATCATTAAAAATAAATTGTTGATTGCCTTGGATGCATTTATAAATTGTTTATCAGTGTTGCCTATTATATATATATATATATATATATACATTAGTCATTTAGGCTTGGTGTTTTATGGTTATATATATGTACACACACACACACACACACATATATATATATATATATATTGGTGCCTGGATATTTCCCACAGTACCATTAGCGGATGCCCACAGTATCTTTAGCGGATGACCCTATGAGCCCGACAATATGATAGTGGATGACCTTATATACCACGATATCCTGCCTCAAAGCAGGATGGGTGTTATTTATGTTGGCTAACGTCTGTGGATGCAAGATAAACAGGTTAGAGGGATCCATTGTTTGTTTCATATATATTATCATATGTGATGTGTTATATGGCGTGGTCCCATGATTTTCCAACTTTAAAATTAAGATTAATTACTGTTTTAGTTCTCACACCAGTCCAATGACTGACCTAGAGTTTATTGTTTTAACCTTAACTTTGGGTGCCCTAAATTTCCACACGGGCAGCTAGTAGTTTTGGTTTTGTAGATATTATATTCACAGGATCCTGGTTTATAGCTGAAGCTATATTCGGAAAGCTCTGTATTCGTGTGTTTCCTTCAGTTGTGTCATGCACCTTTTTTCCGCTGCTTTGTAATTTAAATCTCTGATATTGTATTTCCAACATGTAATATTTATTCATACTCTGATATATTCTTGTACTCTGATGTAATTATTGTAATAAGCAATGAAATATTCTTCTGTTTGTGTTCTGATTTGTCGTGTTCTCAATTCAATCCAGACTTTCCTGTAAGGGAAAGTTTGGGTCGTTTCATTTGGTATCAGAGCTTTGGTTTACAGAGCTCGAGAACAAGACACATTAGAACCGAACAAAAGAATTCATCAGAGATTGGATTAGTGATATCCAATGAGAATAACTCGTTTGAGATGAGATCAGTAGTATCCTAAAACGAGTGTGAAGGGTATTAATTTTTAAAATAAAAATGAAAACAAATATAGTTTTGAAAATTTAATCTAATAATACGTATTTGAGTATATTATTTTATTTTGGACAACCGAGTATATGAAGATTTTGAATATACGCGTAACTAACGTGTATTCAAAGCCTTAGATACTAGATAGATATAGTATCACACTCTAGTCGCCCGAAGATGATTTTGATGATGAGGCATCATCACCGGTGATTATGTTCGAGTTTCGAAAGTGGTATATCTATATGTTTCCAATTGGCTATTGTGAGAACCAAAACTTAGATAGGTCTATTGTTTGCAATTGGTAACAAAAATATGATTTTTGAGTATAAAAAATTATTATGAATTTGAAAAGATAATCACCTAATAGATTGCTGGTTGTGATGTTTGATTATTAGTTTAACTAATAAAATTATTGGAATGATAATTAATTTAACCAATATATAAAAGAATTATAAATTTAGCTAAATCAAATTTAATATTGAACTGAATTGAAAATTGATTAGAATTGAAAGTTGAGCTGGTTAGTTAAACAACTTTCAGCTCCTTTCCTTTTCGAGGACGAAAAGATTTAAAGTGGGGGAGATTGTAACAACCAGGAATTTCAGAACCAATTTAAAATTTTATTTTAAGCTATTTTAATGAATTTTGGATATTTAAAATAATTTATTTTAAATATTAATGACTGAAAATTTATTTTAATTAAAGTTTGAACTTATAAAGTTATATTAATTAAATTACGAGCCTGAAAAGGCGTTGTAGTTTGAAATTTCAATTTTTAAACTTTGAATAAATATATAAAATTCATTGTAAGTCAGAATTGGACGAAATGAGAAACCTAGGATCGTGTTAACGATATCTTTTTAATGAATTTAAGAAATTGAGATTTCGAATTATAATCTGTAAGTTATGACAAAATTAAAATTTCAGAAAATGATATGGAATTTATATATATAATATATATGTCCCAAAAAGCTACTTTTTGCATATGAAGGAATTTGGACTCGAAATCATTTCCATTGTGTTCAAAATGATGTTTCTAAATTCGAAAATTATAAACAATGATATATTTCAAGATTCGGAATTTATTTATATAAATGTATATTTTTAATATAATATATATATACGCCTTAAAAAGGGAATTTTTGCAAACGACCTCCGAATGCGTTTATGCTTTTTTCTGGATTCGTATCATCAAAAAATGATAAGATTCAAAGTTTCATGATTTTTAGAATCAGTATGTGATTGTGATTGATTTTTAGTGTAAAACAGTCAATATTCTGACTTTAAATATTCACTATCTGTGCATACGGACTCGGAATTCGGCGAGACCAGTTTATTTGGGTCCGTAATGTCAAAGAATGGCTACATTTCAATTTTTATTAAGAATGGAATCTGTATGTGACCACACGGATTTTTAAACCATGAAAAATGACCAAAATTGAATAAAATTAACTACATAAGTGTGACGACCCCAAACCCCATTCCATGGTGGCAAGGGTAATCTTTGGAATATAACACATAAACAAATAACAGCAGAACATAAATAAATAAATACACCAGATAATGTATAATAGAATATACTGGATAAACATAATCATCAGAGTTACACAGTATACATGATCATAATTAGTACAAAATACAGTTTCAGCTTTACATAAAATGTCTACTGCGGAATCAAAACATAATTTGTACAACAGGAGCAGAATAGCATAAAAAGAAAGAAATGATAGAATCCATCTTCAGCTCCATAGCTATTCAGAAAGAGCCTGCTAAAACCTGAATACAAGGCTGCCGGTGTAGAAAATAGGGCACCCGAGTTTGCAAGTGAAACAAACTACAAGTCAGTCATGGGACTGGTGTGAGAAATCTACTACTTAACTTATTTTACAGTAAGGCCAATCACAGGACCATGCCGCTAACGCGGAACGGGTTTACTCCATTGGATTGCTAGTGCTTAAAACCTAAAAATCATTTAAACATCGCAATGCTTTTTATAAGAATGAAGCCATTATAAGACTCAGTTCCCATCACACAATGCAATGCAAACCGAAGGATAGAGTTTTACCTTATAATGGCCAAAATATGCTTGATACGAATAAAAAAAATCGTTTGATATTATTACTAGTGTTCATATGTTTCAAAAACAATTTCAATCATAAGTATCAATCATAGACGGCATGGGTACCATATATCATGTCGCCATATATAGATATACAATCAAAACCACACAATGTCGTATTTGGAAATTGGATTTCCGTCATGAACCAAGGCAAGGGATCGTCCTTGTAACGACCCGGTTTTTCGGTGACTTTGGTTATCGACATAAACTCAATGACGACTAACCATACATCGAAAAATACCGGATGGTTAATGAAAGAAATTAGAGGGTGAGGAAAGATAAAATAGAAACTTAGAATAGAAAAAGAAGAAGAACACAACATCAAAGTAACATGAATCTCACAGAGGAACGAATAACATATAATATATATAACATAACTTTGAAATATAAATCTGTACTTGAATATACATCATTATCAAAGTACAGCACTTACAACACAGCGGAAATAAACTATATCTCTATGATCCTGAAGCCTCCTGCTCCAGCTCTTCAAGTATCTATAAATCCCGACTACTTGACTGCCCGTACAAAATTGGGCACCCAAGAGTTTAGGGAAAACAAACAAAATAAACTCTGGGTCAGTCATGGGACTGGTATGAGTAAAACAGTTTAAAACAGTTTGAACAAGTAAACGATATCTCATAAGACCACGCCGTATAACGGAACGGGTTTTTCCCTTATGAGAATCCAAAATATCTTTATATCAAAAACCTTTTGATATTATAATAATGTCTATCAACACAATATAATAATCATCTATCAGAAACGCTTCCATCTCACGTTCTGCATTATAGTATATAATCAAAACCGTAAGCACGTATTGGGTAATGGATTTCCAACTATGACAAGGTATGGAACCACCTTTCGCTAGTGTACCTCTAGAGAGGAATACACTGCGTTCAACAAGAACATCTTGCAACCCGGCCACAGATGACCGACCACTCATTTCGCTTGAGTGTATCGAATGTATATCACCAACGGTTGGGATCAGCAACCGTTTCCCGAATGGGACAACATCAACAATAGATTTTTAGAAGTAAATGAAACTCTAGATCAGGTGATTATACACCCTAATAGGTGCGACCTACATAGCCATGTTGCCTGCCCGATTTTTGTCATTTACCGGATGTGAGGCTAGAAGCTACACTTATCTTTTTCATGCCACATCTTAATTCACTTAGAATGTCACATCGTCATACCCGCCAAATCACAAATTGATTTCCCTAAAAATAACACGGGTATACAGCTAAGAGAAAGGAATTCCTCCGCCACCAAACGTGAATACGTTTGAGGAGATCAACTTACGCGATCTATTAGATATACTCTGTCAGACCTTCTTCCATACAAGTTGTCCTGGGACTGGACAAACCGAAGGCACTATTCAGTACATCTATCTTAGGCTATCTTTACCTAAGATTTATACAACAGCCCTTGCACTTTACTCCGTCTTCAATTATCTTTGGCATATATGATTCGCAACACTTATGCCAATACAGAGTGGTTCTTCGGATAATAATCCAACCGGTTTCTCCATATTGACAATGTTAAAATGTTCAAAAACTTCGATAGTCGGTGAGTTAACTATCAAAGAAAAACACGTGTGCAAACAACGATATTATTTCCAAATGGAAATTATATCGATCAATCATCATTGAACATTTAACCCTTTAGTTTATTAATTTACTTATCTCATGTTTCCATGTATTCAACATTTCTTGTTTTCTAAATTTATAAAATATATGTTATTAACAATGGAAAACATTCCAAGTTATTGTTTTCTATATTAGAAAACATTTCTGATTCTTATTTGGAAAACATTTCCAAATCTCTTTCATTTGGTTTTAAACAGATGTTTAAATAAACATCGCTATGCCAACACAAACCATTACGCTCATCAACTAAATTCACTTAACCTACCTTTACTATCAAACCTTACCATTCCTTAGTTAAGAAGGAAGTCAATCAAGTTGGGGTATAATTACCTCTCAGACCTTAACCGAACAACGTTTTAACTTCGAAATAGTCAAAGTTTATCTTTTAAACTTTTAACAAACTTCCTTACGTAACTCTCTTTCAAAAAATCTCTATTTGATAACTCCTCCCTTCAAATAACTATATTCGATAATCTCTCTTACGAATAACTAGATTCGAAAACCATTCTTCGAATAAACTATATTCGATTAACTCTATTCAATTAACTCTTATCAATTAACTCTATTGGATTAACTCTTTTCACTTAACTCCTTTAGAATAAACTATATTAAATAACTCCTTTAATTCTATTCGAATAAACTATATTCGATTAACTCCTTTAATTCTATTCGAATAAACTATATTCGATTAACTCCTTTCGATTAACTAAATTTGATTAACCATATTCGACTGACGCTAGATCGCAGCGATCACAATGGTTACGCCTGATTCCCTCAGGAAACATCCGACCGCCGTAGGCTATCTACAGCCCTGCGAATTACGCTAGTAATCGAATGAAACGGCAACTTATCCTAAATAACTATGTTTGACTAACTCTATCTCAAATAACTATATTCGATCAACTCTAATTGAATAACTAATATTCAATTAATCCTAATTCGATTTACTATGTTCAATTAACTCTATCTAGTTAACTCGTTATTCGAATAACTAATATTCAATTAACTCTAACTCAAATCAATTTACTCTAATTTGATTTAACTCTAGCTCTAATTGATTAACTTTAACTGTTTAACTCTAACATATTAACTCTAACTGGTTAACTCTAACTCTAAACAATTAATTTCTTTGATTTATTCCTTGAATTAACTCCTTTGATAAATTCCTTTTCTATTTGTTTACTTAACAAATAACTATCCCCTTTTCAAATCTATTTATTTAACAAATAAATATTTCTTTTATCTTTCTGTTTATTTCCCAAATGAATATCCCTTTTATCCTTTTATTTATTTCCCAAATAAATATTCCTCTTTATAAAATCCTTTGATTTTATAAATAATTCCTTTTATCTTTTCTAATTCATTTTACAAGAAACTATACTTTTTATAAAATCCTTTGATTTTATAAATAAATTTCCTTTTGTCTTTATCATATTTATTTTCAATAAATATTTCCTTTTCCAAAACCCTTTTGATTTTATAACTGTTTTTTTTATAAAATCCCTTTTTCCTTTTCTATATAAAATCCATTGATTTTATATAACTAATTTATTTTCAAAATACATTTTGAAAATCCCCTTTTTTCATCCCAGTATTTCCTACGGTATTTACAGTACCCAATAACAATGATCTATATCATTCAAACACACATAATCAAGAACAGATTATATAGCACATCATACATCACAATATATGAAACCAAACAGTATTTTATATATTGAGGAACCCAGTTGGGTCCCTCCAACCTGTTTCCCTGCATCACAGATGTTAAACAACATAATAACATCAATTTCATTTTGATATGAAATATTTGTGATAAACAGAATCAATATTTGATTAACGATTTATATATATATATATATATATATATATATATATATATATATATATATGATTTCAACCAATACACAAGCAATTCAACCAAACAGTTAACACACAGCAATCAACAGATGATTAACAATTTTAAAAATACGTTGTAAAAATATAACTGTTCAGAGTTGGTGAGTTTTACTCACATTCGACTGTTATAGTTAAAAACGATTAACTGTCTTTGATTCAGTCAGACAATTTATTTTGCAATAAATTGTAACGATCTCTGATGGACTTCCAGTCAGTTCTATCGTATAGTGTCCGTCCCTATGATCCCAGCAGATCTTGATTTTCCTTTCATTTCATTTTCCCTCGGCCTATTTTAACCAACCCGGCCCACAAGCACTCCTTCCCCATTGAAGAAAAATACCCGTTTTGCTCCTTCTGTATTTTACAATTCTCATTATCTTTAAACTGCACATTTAAGTCCCACATCAATGCTTACCAATCATCTTTTCCAAACCAAGAAAAAGGACCTGCTCCTCTGTATTTCTTCACGCAGAAAAGATGGCAGTCCGAACAAAGCAAGCTGCAACTCCTTCCACCATTTATTCACGTCTTATATAAACACCTCCTCTCCATGATTAAATGAACTAAACGTACCACCTTCCTCCACCACGGTTCACCCCTTCCGATGCTGGCATGACTGCCACCATTAACCAACGCGTTGCTCAGCTCTAGTAAAACAACTCAACATACATATATTTTGTTTTAACACCAAAGCCTCCTTCAAAATGTTTCTTCCCCATCCCGTAAAGCTTCAGTACTTTCCGACTTCACCATATACTACAAGTTGCTCACTTCACTTGCTTTGAAAAGCCGTGACTTTGCACTTCAAATTCTCAGTGCGTGTTTCCTCCTGTTCATGCATCAAATGCCACCACCATATTGGCCAGATTCAGGCCACCTCAGCCCGAACTAACTCATCACCAGCGTTGATGTCCTCCAGCTCGCCTAGAGAAAACGATTTCGCAGTTGAAAAGTTCTGGAATCCATCACCAGTTTTTGCGATAAAATGGAAAAATGAATCGACATTTTGGACCGTCGAATTTTGGTGGAGGCGCAGATAAAAGTGTTTCGTAGATAATTAGGTTTAGAGAAAAAAAAATGTGTATTTATAGGGGATTTCTGGGAAGAGGATTCTCCACGTTTCCTTCTTGCTGGAGAAACGTTTTTGGATGGCGGTTGATAAATTTGGATGCGTGGCCTTCTGTTTGACTGTAAGGGTGTAAGGATATTATCAAATCAAACAAATATCTAGATTTTTATAATATTATATTCTCTTATTATGAACCGTTATCCATGTACGAGTACTTTGCACTGAAATAAATAAACCATTGAGACGAGCAATGTGCCACGATTCTAAAAGTATAACAATACCGGTAGATTAACTTATATTTTGAGTCCCCAAAATCACTGATTAAGGGTGCAAAATACTCCATATAAAAAGTTGTTTATTTAATTAATAAAAAATTACCGTAAAATTCTAAAAATTAAATTATCACTATGTCTCAAAAGAACCTTGTCTAAATTCAAACCCGATATTTAAATATTTTTAAATAACCGTTATGGCCACGAACGAATATACCGCTCTTTTTCTGAATATTTAATTTGGATATAACTAAAAATCTACATGATGAAACCCCCATTTTTCTCTTCCACTAGAAAAATATACTTCCCCAGCTCCTGACATTTCTTATTTCACAGAAATCCGATTTAAAATGAACCCTGTACATTCAGTTGAAGTTCAAATCGCCAAATGGCGAACTGCCGCGCCATTTCGAGCTCGATTATAATTATATTATAATTTATACGTTCAACCATCGTTAATTAAATATATTCGTTATCGTAAATTCAAATTTTAAACTGTATTATATATTTTGAATTCCCCACTTCACACCATATCGCCATTTCAGCCCAATCTGATTATTTCAGAATTAAATATATAATTTAATTATTATTTTAATTAAATATTCCAAGTTATTTAATTAAACGATCATTAAATCCTCTTAATCACCTTTTAAATAATTAAATTAATTAATTATTATATCACAGAAAAATGCGGGTCATTACATTCTTCCCCACTTAAAATAATTTCGTCCTCGAAATTGCTAAGGTAGAAAACAAACCCCATTAACTGGTTAGAACTTATTCGTTCACTTCTAAATCTTCAGTTTCAACTGAACCAATTTAATTTCAATTAAAATATTAATTAATTCTTGTCAATGAAAATTTTCAAAAATCCTAAAATTTTTCTAACACCATAACTTTTCGAAAAATTTCACCAGCACCTCCTTTGTACTTGTCAATAGGTCAAACTGGAATTCGCCTCTCTGGGCCTTCTCCAACCCAAAAGAAAATCAAACAGCCAAGCGGCTTGCCAATTAGGCTCATAAATCCCATGCTTATATCAAATATAAACTTGTACCTTTTTGTCGGGCATATCAACCTTATCACTTTCACTTGTTATCAATTCTGCATATATCCATGCATTCCAATCAACTCCAATCAAGGTATCCTTAAATCAAATCATTTTAACTCAAGTTCCATCCTCTATTCTAAATCATAACTCATCAACTCAATTCCATTTCAGATTATTCTATAATCAAATCCAGATCTTATTTAACTTAATTCAAGTTAAATTTTATTGACTTTTACCATCTCGATATATTTAACTTTATAAGTTAAATTTAAATTCCAGATATTTTAAATTCCTGGGCTCATTTCAAATCAATTTGAAATACTAATACCAATTCAAAACCTTTGAATTCCTTAACAACTTTTTCCCTTAACAACTTGGTGGTAATCTGTCACTTAGAACTCGAAAATGACACTGATGATGCGGCCGCACTCATCAGGGTTATTTTCGAACGATCGAAGTGAGTTTAATACCATATTACTTTCTAAAACCGATTCTTAAACCATTCCATTTTGAAATCACTTCAAAAATCTCTTTCACAATCCTTTTGAAAAAAACATTTTCAAATCTCCCTGGAACTTAAAATTTCCTTATATTTAATTCCAATTCTAACTTATTTAGCTTTAATTCATCTTATTTCATATATTACTCTTATATGAATTTTAATGGGTTATTTATATAACCATTGTAATTAATAATCTCATTCGATTATAATAACAACCAACACATCATATATAATAATATCTTAAAACGCGATTCAAAGAGTAGTGCGTCGAGACCATCCATAACATGACACGAAATTATGTTAAGCAGGTCAAGTCGTTTATACGACATGGAACTAAGTCGTTCGAACACATCAAGTCGTTGGCACATCCCAAGACAAGTCGTTTAAAGTCGTGCAGCAAAGCCAACCATGTCACCATGTCCATTCATGTCATTGGGCCTCCATGTCATTGAGTCCTCGTGCCGCATACTACTCATGACGTATGTCGCCTTGGTCAAGTTGTTCAACCCATTTGTATGTTCAAACCGTAGAGCGCAAGTTGCGGGAAGTGCTTCATGATGCTCATGCTATTCATATCGTAATATCCATCATGTCGTTCCCTATTTATCATCACCGTAGGTTATAGTCCGCAAGCCACGTGTTCACCGTTTAAATCACGTCGTAGGTCACTACCTGATATTGCCAGTATGTGTGTGGCATAAGCAAACCATTTCCATACAAATAACGTGAGCGTTCCTATACACAAAAGGTTGCAGCATGTCGTGTGCGCGACATGATTAATGTCAAAAATATGACATGTCGCATGGCGCACATTACAAGTGGAAAAGCAATCAAGTAGTGTATATAAGAAAGAGTTATATGACCATGTAAACAAGGAAATATTGGACAAAAGATAATAGTGCACGTGGAAGGCAAAGAACATTGTATTGCAAAGCTTAAAGTTTATCCATAGTGTTAAAAATGGCAGTTCATACTGTTAAACCTTTAAGTCGGTCAGCTCAGGCAAAAGGCATGACGTTCATGTTTAGAAGAGACGCGTAACAATAGTGATGAGGTTGGGCCACACGACATAGGACAGGTCGTATCCATCCGTCTTTGCATTCACGTGTTAAACTTAGTAAGTTGGAATCACTACATATCCAAACCATTTGGACAAGATGAAGGATTCAAGACGCATACCGTGCCTTGGCCAGCTGTAAAATACTTGAAGCCAGCTGTCGAGTAGCCATGGCGCGTATACTCCAGTCTGTTAATTCTTAAGTCACCCAGACAATTATCTTCATGTCGCATAAGCACTCAAGTCACAATATTCATGCCACAAGTTGTAAGCCGCTTGGTCCCTTCATGTCGTAAGCCTCATAACGTAAGATATTCATGTCGTGGGACACTAATGTGGTGCCACGTGTGCAAGGGAGAAGAGGCTCCAATTTGTTTGTAAACGGTATCAGGACGTTCCAATGAAAAGGGTTCAAGTCGCAAGTCATTAAGACTTTAGACAGTGAAGGCGTTAATATATTAGTCATGTTAGTCATGACGTCAAGAGATAGCGATCACGCGCCATAATCATGGCGTTGGGATCATGGCACAAGTCATCTATGTGGGAACCATGCCGCATCCCTTATTTACCAAAGTGCCATCGAAAGTCATGCCCCATCTCACCAAAGAGAAATTGAGTCATGTGTAGTGAGTCATGTCGAAATTGGGTCATGGCGAGTTGAGTCATGTCATTTTTCTGCATAATTACAGAATTGCCTCCCGGGCTAAAATCATCTATAAATACCCCTCATAATTCACTGGGAGGGGGACCGAAAATGTAACAACCCGGAAATTACGAGCCAATTTGAAAATTTTAAATTAGTTATTTCAAAGGAATTTGAACAATTGAAACAGAATATTTCAATAAAATAAAGAATTAGAAACAGTGAGGTAGTTTGAAATTTTGAATTCAAACTTTGACTGACTGTGCCGGGTGGAAAATATAACGGATTTTAGTGAAACCAAAAATATTTAAATCTGTTTAAGAATATCTTTCTAACGAGTCTAAAAAATCGAAGTTTCATAGCGGGAATCAAAAGTTATGGCCAAATGAATTTTCAGAAAGGTCGCTATATAGAATATAGAGCCCTTAAGAATAGACATTTTGCAAACGACCTCGGAATTCAACGAAGCCACTTTTGTTGGGTCCGGGATGTCAAACTATTGCTAGGTTTCAAATTTCATAATTTTTGAAGCTAGTATGTGAGCGTGGCAAAAGAAAATGTGTTTGGTCAATTTTTTTTTAAATTGGATCGACCAGAAAAGGGCTATTTTTCAAACGATCTCAAAATTCGAAGAAACTAGTTTTGTTGGGACCAATCATCAAAACATAGCCAGATTTATTTTTCTGGAATTTTTCGAATCAGTTTGTGGCCCTCGCGAATTGAAATGTACGTTCAAATTGAATATTAAATGTTTTATACTTTAATTTGAAGAATAACTGACTGTAACAGTCGAATTGACCTACGAAACATATCCCATTGTGTCCGGAATGGGGGTATTTAGCTAGGAATGATAGTCGTTGGGTTTGAAAAAGAGTTCGTTTAAGAAAACACTATTTTTGAATTTAATAAAACCATGGACCAATCATTAAATTCCTTTCATTATTTTTAAAAATTAAAAATCTCCAAAAAAAACCTCGTACGCTCTCCAGACCGACGATCCTCGACTTCCATCCTTTTCGACCCTTTTCCCGCCGCCTCGGCCACCTCCAGCCATCGCCACCACCCTACCTCGACGCGCCTCCCTCCCCTCTTCAAATCCGACCCTACCTCGACCCCCCTAGTCGCCTCTATCACCTGAATCGTCGACCCAAAGTCGACGACTTCCCAGCGTCGCCACGGCCAACTCCGGCCACCAGATCCGACCGCACACACCTCCGACTGCTCGCCTCTCTCCCCTCTTCCACGTGATACCCTCCGATCCTTCCAACACTTCATGAATTTCACGAAATCTCCAAACCCAAGTTCGAACCATCGAGAAAGGTGAGTCCTTTTTGATGTTTGAACTTTGAAAAATCATATCTTTTTAGTGTGTAGATGAAATTCGATGAAACAGGAAACATCGTGACCGCAAAGGAGGCTCTCTACCACATAGAGGAGACCGCGGATTTTTCTGAGCCATCTACGATTTTTAGCACTCCGAAAACCAATGTGAGAAATCTAAATTAAAGGAAATTGAATAGAAAATGTCATGTATAAATTATATAAACCAAATATAATTTATATACGTGTTGTATACCTCATATACATGCGTTGTATAAGTTGTATGAGCGAAGTATGAATTATACATGCACTGTTTAAATGATATGTGTGTCGAAATGCAAGTGAAATATAGAATATATATATATATATATATATATATATATATATATATATACTCCCCTTGTCCACAAACCATGGACGTTATTTATTATTGTGAATTAGTGTGAAAATTTGGGTGAAAAATTCAAATGGTTGAATAATTGTTTGTGGTTGATATTGTTTGGTTGTAGTTGAAAAATACCCATTGGTGATTGAAACAAATTGGAAATGATTATGGAAATGAAAATAAAACATGCCGCCTGCGTGTGAACTAGATGCATGAATCCCCATTGTCAATAACCGCGAAGTTTTAAGGTAGAGCGAGGAGCCATACTAGGGAGGGTGCCGGTTTTAACTACCCTGCCGTTATGCTGCCGAAATTTTGAATAATATCTATGTGTTATAATTATTTTCATATGTTGAAATTATCTTCATGTGTTGAAACTAAAATCATGGGTTGAAACTATATCCATGTGTGGAAATGCTCATGTGTTGAGAAGTGATGTGTGAAAATTAAATTCATGTGTGAATGAATAAGGTGTTTAAACAATAAAATTCACATTTTCATAATATATATGAAGTATGTAAAATATTCGCCTTATATATAAATAGTTTTAACAATAAAAATTTCATCTTTCTTATATGAACAAACTATATAAAATATCCATGTGTGGAAATACTCATGTGTTGAGAAGTGATGTGTGAAAATGAAATTCATGTATTGAATAAAAGGTTGAACAATAAAAATTACATTTTTATTGAAACCATGAAGTGTTAAAAACATTCATGTGTTGAATAAATATTTTAGATGATGAAAATACCATTTTTATCATATATGTGATTTGCTCTAGATACACTACTGTTGAAATAAATATTTGTGAAGTGAATATTATTTTTAACATGTAAAGGAACTAAATAAAATAGTCATGTGTTGAAATATATTTTAGTTCACCAAAAATATTATTTTTATTGAAATGTGAAGTGTTAAAAATAACCACTTGTTCAAATAAATATGCATGAGTTGAAATATTCATTAATTAGCTAATGATGTGATTTTTGCTTAGGAATGCAACATTAGAATGAATGGTGACCTTAAACCAAAGTGAACCGAAAATGAAATTGAATAGAAAATGATAAGTGATGAAAATTGCATATATGTACATGCATATTTATTGAACAGGTTATAGCAAAGAGGCTAGAGAAGAGGAATAAAATTGTGTGCCCGACAATTAGGTACATGTTTACTGTTTTGTTTGGGTGATGATTTTATGAGCCTATTTGCTAGCCGCTTGGCTTTTTCTTTTTCTTTTTGAGATGAGACGCCCGTGTGGCTACTTGAGAATTTTCCCAGCCCCTCCCTTACAAAGGAGGTTGTGGCGAAATTTTCCAAAATATAAAGGCGTTAGTGAAATATTTGAAGTGAAAACGATATTGAAATCATCGAATGAACTATATTTATATAAATATATAAATATGAATAAAACTAAAACGAATCGTGGCCGTGCAGTTCGTGTTTTGAATACGTGATTTCAAACGACTAGTGCGGGAAATTCGACCATTGGATTTTCCCAAAACCGCAACCGTTGGGTTCGCCTTGGAAACATCTTTCCAACGGCACTAACTTTGTAAAGATCCGACGGTTGGATTTTCTGGAATGTTTGATCAAATCTGAAGAAAAATAGCGCCAGAATCGATTATATTTATATATAAATATAAATATAATTAAATTAAATCGAATAACGACGCTGCAGTTCTTAATTTGAAACCGTGATTTCGAACGACTAGTGTGGGAGATCCAACCGTCGGATTTTCCAAAAATTGAAACCATTGGATTCGGTTTGAAATGATCTTTCTAATGATATAAAATTTGTGAAGATCCAACGGTTAGATTTTCATATATGTGTAAACCAAATTTAGTGAAAAACAGCGCTAGTGCTTCGGCATGACCTGAAATGTCGTTTAGTTGAATATGGCCATTTCAAAATAAGTAAAAATGGCGATATATCGTTGAAAAATATTATTGACGATATAGAATGGAAATAAACCAATTTTGCTTGGTTTGCTTGATATGTGATGGTTGGATGCATTTAACATGAAAACTATACTAAGGAACTGAAATGTGAATGTTGAGTGATTTGACCATGTGATGAATCGATTTGAAAATCTAAATATACGTGGATTATTTGAAAAGGCCGAGTTTATTCTCATTTCAAATAATCGATCGACGATGTGAAGTCGAAGAGTTGAAGACGGTTGAAGACCGACAATCTTCACATTGGATGGATGGGCGCCACTGATGCTCATAATTGGTGTAGCTACCTTGAAGGAGCTGAAGTAGTAGCCGTCCGGACGTATTGTTGATTGTGCGGATAAGCGAGGAATTTGGTGCCTCCGGCTTCGTTCAAACCTAGAACGAACTTGTAAATGGACTGTGTGTCTGACATTGGATTTTGTTCTGTGCTGATTGATCTTTATTGAATATATATCTGTTTGGCGGTGGAGAATTTATTCTCTTGCTTAACGCCCTTCTCTGAGACGTACGAGCTCAGAGGTTATATATAGATAGAAATCAGTCGCATGGAGTGGATAGCCTGTGTGGCACGCCTAAGTGGCATGTGATCAAGGCTTCTGTTGCAAAGCAAAGTCTTGTGGTTGATGATCAAAGCATGGTCTGTGTGACGTAGATTTGTGTATAGCATGGATTCGCGAGCCTCACACCTCGGTATGAGTCAAAAATGGGATAGTGACTGCAGGGAGAGCACGACGTTTCTTTCTAGCTAGGGTGGTGTTAGTGACCTACCAGCCCTGACATTATATATAGTTTTCACCTGTGTGGTTGTTGGAATGTGAGGCGCCTCGACTATAGGTCTGTTAGGACCGGGAAACGTGTGTTCCGGAATTGCGAATCCTCAAATGTAAGAGAGGACCAGCCCTGAAGATCCAAGGATTGCTGTGTGCGGTCCTGGGACATTTGCTAGAGTGTCTCAAACGGAGAGGAGCTTTGTAACACCCCACATCCTTTAGTGTCACTCACAAAGGGAATGCACTAAGTTTTGTGGCGCATTTAGCGTAAAAGATGCAGATAAATTACAAGACAGACAAAATTAAAACAGCGGAAAATAAAACTTTACTTTATTGATAAAATAGTTTGTACAACAATTGTTTTCCAATATCAGAGTATCATCTGTCTTACAAAATAAAGAATCATAAAATAACATTTATATTCCCCAATGTAGCATAAGCCAGCCATAGCAGCAGAAAAAGAGAGTCCAAAGTACTTTGTCAAAGAATCTTCGAGCTTGGGAAGAGTGACGGTCCAATCTAACCTGAGCTATATTATTCCCTCCTTAACTACCGGGGGGGGGGAATGGAAGAAAAGAAGACGAAAGAAAACTGGGTCAGACATAAAGTCTGGTAAGTTCAGTAACTTCTAGCATGTGAACAAGGAAAAACAAAACGACATGAATTAACTGAATACAAGACAATACCATGATGATAGGGCCAACATGATAGGATAAGATTAACACAAGATATGCTAAGATAAGATAAACTGGATATGCTTTAATACTTTCTCCGCTTCGCTATTAACCTGTTATTATGGTTTCTATGTCTCTAAACCACCTATCTAGTGTCTCAACTAATAATCTGTCTAAAATGATAACGCGATCCCAATCCCAGTAATTGTGGTTGCCTTTAGGCGTATATTTATTATTTATTACCTATATCTAATCTAGGGTTTTATATCAAAGTGCTTCCTAGATTCCACTCGAGTTTACACGGCTTATCTAATGCTTCACAGATTCAGGGTTTATGCCACCTAGGTCCAACTAGGGATTACGCTACCTATCGAACGATGCCCCTAGTCTAGGACGCACTACCTAGAGTGGTATATGTTCCTAGACTTTCCCCACGTATGTGTCATGAATCATTTATAGCTGTCTAGATGCACATGTCCTGAATGTGCGACCCGAATCCCGTGGCAGGGCTATTCTAGAAACACGGAACTCGGTCGGGAGCTTTCAGATATCTGCCGATGCAGATGCTAAGGTCTGTTTTTCCAGTGGATATGGTCCCACCTGACCCCTCCCTCAACTAATGAAAGGCCACCCTTGAAAAATTGAGAACTATACGTAGGCCCCCTATGCCCCACTGTCTTATGGCCATCCTCACCCATAACTAGATAGCAAGTATATGGTCTTTTGGAGTTCTCCGCCTTTCCGCTTTACGTATCTCGACTGACTCAAGATTGTAGGTAGACGACGAGTTGCTATCACAGGGCTACTAGTCTCGCCGAATCACGCTGGTCCACCCTAGTCTTTAGGTTGCCTTAAATTGCAACCAAGGCATACCCTTGGTTCTCCTAACATAGACCTTAACCTCTGTGAGCCCAGGAGGATCATCTGCAGCCTCACAGAGGGATACCAAGAGTATCCTCACGTCACCTCGAAGCCTCGGGCTTCGTAACCCAATTCGTTGGAGCCTTCTTTAAGATCAGATGGACGTTCGCTCCTCCTTGTGTTATACTAAGAATTACTACCTAGTTTTCCTAACTAAGGTTTACCACTTAGTTTCCTGAATCATCGTTTTCTTAACTAAGGTTTACCACTTAGTCCTTTTAACTAAGGTTTACTACTTTGTTCTCTTTCTCGTCAAGTTGGATTGGTTAAGTGTCATTAGTCGATACAAGTTAACTTAACCTATTCATTTGTCATGTTAAACTGGTTAAGTCTTACCAGTAATTCACGTTGACTTAACCCTACCAGCATTAAGTTATATTGGTTAGGTATTTACCTAACCCTACCCATTCATCTTGTATTGGTTAAGTGTTCCTTTTTAACTTAACCTTGCCTATCTGTTTTAACTAACATGTTATAACGGTTAAGTGTTCCCTTAGTTAACTTAACCCTAACATTGGTTCGATTAACATGTTCTAATGGTTAAGTATTGTCCCTTCATGTTTATAACTTAACCCTATTCATTTATCACACTCTGATGGTTAAGTGTTCAAGCTTACTTAACCCTATGGTCTAGTCTAGCTAACATATTAAATTGGCTAAGTGTATTAAATTTACTTAACCCCAACCTCTAGTCTAGTTATCATGTTAAATTGGCTAAGTGTATTAACTTTACTTATCCCCAACCTCTAGTCTAGTTAACATGTTAAATTAGCTAAGTGTATTGAATTTACTTAACCCCCACTTTCTAGTCTGGTTAACATATTAAATTGGCTAAGTGTTTTTCTTAGTTACTTAACCCCTACAAATCTTGTCCTGTTACCATGTTAAGTTGGTTAAGTGATCTAGTTAACTTAACCCTATCGTTCTAACTTAACTGTGTTAAGTTGGTTAAGTGTTCCTATGGACTTAACCCTCCGATTCTAGCTTAACTGTGTTAAGTTGGTTAAGTGTTCTTATGGACTTAACCCTCCCATTCTAGCTTAACTTTAATTGTCTTATTAAAGCACCAGCCACTCACATTAGACAGGTATTGTTGTGGCTGCCGGTATGCCGGTTGGTTCCGGACAGTCTTACGCCACAACTCAGTCTAACCTCGGGCCTTTATTGGGCTCAATGCCTTAACCTTCCACATTGGATAGGTATTGTTGTGATCACTGGATAGCCGGGAGGGTCCGGGCAGGTTTACATCACAACTCAATCCAACATCGGGTTAAGCATGTTCGTATTGTCTAAATTTACTTCTCATTTAGGATAAATTCTATAAGTAAATTTTCCGTAATTTACTTATTCCATTATTACTCTTTTAATGTACATTGTCAACATTTATTATTATGGCCCATTTTCCCTATATATCATACTTATAGTTTTTGGTATGTAAATTATACCAAATTAAGTGTCACTAACCATGTTTATTCTAAACATGACAATTACTCACAATTATGACTAAATTCAAAATTTGTGCTAATATACTTATTATGCCAAATTAACTTTAATTGACCCAATTCTGACTTAGCATCCTAATTTATAGTTTATGGCAAGACTAGAATTATTATTCTAGTTTACCGTTTACGCCTAAAACTTAGCTTACTTGCCAATACTAAATTTAATATGTCAATTACATATTCCATAATTCATGTCAAAATTTCAAATTTGCGCTCTAATAAACATGCCATAATACATGTTCTAAATTATGTCAATCATAATTATGTTAATGTTCCACATTATGCCAATTTCCAAGTTTACAACCATGTTTAAGTCAAATTTATGATTTGCCCAAATCGTATTCCCATCGTTCGTGTAATCGTGATTTCATCCTAGATTATAGATAAATCTAGATTCATGGATAAAAAGGGAATGAACCAAAATGCCATGAAAAGATAGACATAATGACTGGCAGAAGATGATAATTCACTAAACACAGATCTAACAAATTACACTGAATAAATTGATTTAAGCATCGAAGGCCTATAGATCTGATAATATTATGACATAAAAAGGGTTGAACAAATAACATAGGTTCAAGTATATGGGTAGATCTAACTTAATAGATAAATTCCCATAATCAAGATCCAAGGATAAATAAGAATAAACTGAATTGATAATCAAGTTTAGATCCAATCTAACAGTCATAATCCTAGGCAATAATATCATGTTCATGAATCATAGGTAATTATCCACTATTGTCCTTGTCATAGTCATAGGTATTGGTTTATGCTCCTAGTCAAAGGCTTATGTTCATAGTCAAAGGCTTATGTTCATAGTCAAAGGCTTATGGTTTCAAAGGCCACAGTTCCATAGTCATAATCTTAAACATTGGCATTTAGTCACAATGTGTTCTAGGCCATAATCAAGAATCAGATCCAAAGTCATAAACAAGCACAGATTCAATGAAATGATAAGGCATATTTCTTATATTATTTTAATTTCATGTCACAAATAGAAAATGCGTTCAAATCTAAAAAGTAACTGATTTACATTGATTGGATCTAGAAAAGAATAGAAAGATAGCGTTGCTTGAAGCCGTTGAATCTTTACTTGAATCCTAACTTGTTTTGAATCTTCTCTTGAAAGACTTGAGCAGGATA
The DNA here is from genome assembly GCA_030737875.1 of Allium sativum. NCBI lineage: Eukaryota > Viridiplantae > Streptophyta > Magnoliopsida > Asparagales > Amaryllidaceae > Allium > Allium sativum. Next base: position 1,013,168,378 of record CM060913.1, read on the forward strand.
TCCTCGTCTTGATTTATATTTTATTTTAATCTATTTATTTAGATTTAGAGGAAGAAGAAGAATCCATGTCCATCAAGAATTTGTGCAGCATAAGGTTAGAGAAGAATGGTGCAAAGAGAAGGAGACTAGGGGGCTGTTTATATAGGATTGCAAGTTAATTTGAGCCGTCGATGAAGCCAAGGTTAATCAAAGCCATCCGTTCTGAAGAGAAGCCAATTATGTTCACAATTACTTTCTTAATGTACATTATTAACATTTATTATTAAATTTGTATGCACATTAGATACATCCCACCTTTACACATTTATTATTAAATTTGTATGCACATTAGATACATCTCCCCTTTACACATTTATTATTAAATTTGTATGCACATTAGATACATCTCCCCTTTACACATTTATTATTAAATTTTTATGCACATTAGATACATCTCCCCTTTACACATTTATTATTAAATTAGTAAGTTTAGTGTTAACAGAAATACGTGGTGTTATAAGCTTGCCCCTTGCCTCTACTCATAATGGAATCCAATTTCCAATACGAAATGTGAGGATGTGATTGTATTACTAGTATGGCGACATGATATATGGTACCCATGCCGTCTATGATTGATATTTATGATTAATTTGCTTTTGAAACGTATATGAACTAGTAATAATATCAAACACTTTTGTTTTATACGTATGAAGCATTTTTGGCCATTATAAGGTAAAACTCTATCCTCCGGCTTGCGTTGCATTGTGTGATGGGACCTAAGTCTTATAATGGCTTCATTTTGATAAAAAGCATTGCGATGATTTAACCATTCACTTTATTTCATGCACTAGCACTCACTGGAGTAAACCCGTTCCGCGAAAGTGGCGTGGTCCTTTGATTTGCCTTATTATTGTTGTTTAGTAAGTTAAGTAGATTTCTCATACCAGTCCCATGACTGACTCGTAGTATGTTTCAACTTGCAAACTCGGGTGCCCTTATTTTCACACGGGCAGCCTAGTTATAGGTAGCTGACATATTTTGGGCATGGCACCGTAGTAGAGGTGCGCTTTTGGCATATGGCGAGGCTTGACTACATTGAGATGATTGTGACTTTTCCGCCATTATTGTATATGTATTATGATTCCGCCACAGGCGATGTAGACTGATATTTGGTTTATGTACTATTTATGTATTGTGATTCCGCCATTGGTGATGTTGACTGATTATGTATTATTATACACTAAGTAGTATCCTGCACTGTGCTCTCTGATGTGGTGATATATATATATATATGATTCCGCTGTCATATTATGTAAATTATTCTATTTCTTGTTTATGCTATTATCTGTACTCTGCTAATGATGATTAATGTGTTATATTCCAATGATTATCCTTAACACCGTGGTACGGGGTTTTGGGATCGTCATAGCTGGTATCAGAGCTTTGGTTAACCTTAGTTCTGGAATTTAACACATTAAACACTTCATCGGAATAGAATAAGTAGTATTCTAAGACGAGTGGCTCATTAGAGATAAGACTAGTAATGTCCTAGAATGAGCTAAGTAGAATAGCAAAAACAATTTGATCAGTCAATCGTTATCTTTCCTTAAGTTCTTCTGCTTTACCATACAATGAAGTTATCGTTTCTGTAGGCTGACTCTTTTCTTGCTTATACAGAACTTGAGAAATGGCTACCCGAGCAGCTGCTAGTAGAGGAGGCCGAGCTGGCCGTGGCAGAGGATGTGGTGAAGTCCCAGTTGAAGATGGACCTTTAATATAACCCCCGACCGCTCAACAATTCGAGCTTGACCGCGTGGCAAAAAGATACAAGAACCTAGGAGGCAAAACCTTCTCTGGAACGGGCACTGTAATTGAGGCCTTAGCATGGCTCAAAACATGCGAGAAAATACTTGGAGGCCTGAGGCTGGGTGATCAAGATAAAGCTATTATGGGTGCTTGGCTTATGCAGGAAGAAGCCGAGCTATGGTGAGAAGCTCTCACCGCCAGGAACAGAAATGCTGGCAGAACCTGGGACGAATTCAAAGAATTATTCAAAGAGAAGTATGTCCCAGAACAAGCCTTGGAGCGCATGCACGACGAATTTGCCAACCTCCAGCAGGGGGATCTCTCAGTGCAAGATTATCTGAACAAATTTACACAATTAGCCTGCTATGCTCGTGAACTCGTCGCCACCACAAAGTCCAAGAACAAGTGATTCATCCTCGGGCTGAAGCGAAAGTACCAGGATAGGGCAATGGACCACATCAAGCTGGGGTTTAATGAATTGGTGGAGATGGCATGTAACTATGAAGACCTAGATCAAAGGCACCTGGATCAGGATCGCGCTAAAAGCCAAGCCGGGAATAAGCGCAAGCCTGCTGCAAATCAAGGTGAGTCAAGCCAAGCGGCATCCTCGAATCCACAGACCAGTAGGCCGCCAAAAGGAAACTGCTATAACTGTGGCAAGGTGGGGCACTACTCAAATGTTTGCACAGCCCCGAAACGGTAGAGGACCAATTCTCAAGGTTCAAGCCAAGGCTCTCAGAACCCTCGCTCGTGCTTTAACTGTTGCAAGACGGATCATCTTGTCAGGGATTGTCCTTTGCTTAAGAAGGCCGCAGTAGCTCATGTCTATGACGGGTCGAACCCGCCAGCTGCTTCCGATGGAGCAGGTAAACCCGATGTTTTGTGAGGTGCCCTTACAATTAAAAATATTCCTGTTTCTGTATTGTTTGACGCGGGTGCATCACGTAGTTTTATTGCTAGTAACACAGTGCACAAATTAAATTTAAAACGAAGGAAGCTCAAAGAATCGGTTAAGGTTCATAATCCAATAGGGGGTTGTATTATTCTCAGTTTATATTGTAGAGTGTCAGTCTCTTATTTGTCCTATAAGTTTTCTATTGATTTGATTACTATGGACTTCCCTGAGTTTGATATCATCCTTGGGTTAGACTGGTTAATGGAATACGAAGTTGAAGTAAATTGTGCGGAAAGAATAGTAAAAAATCGAACGAAGCTTGGATATATTACTATACCATGCCATGGTTCGAATCCAGATAGAAAAGAATTTTGGTCTGCATTAGAAGTTATCCCAACTTCTTTAGAAAAGATTCATGTTGTTAGTAACTATGCAGATGTGTTTGAAGAAGTTGAAAACTTACCTCCGCAAAGAGAAATAGAATTCAGAATCGATCTAGTTCCTAATGCCAGACCAGTGGTCCATCCAATTAGAAGAATGACTCCAAAGGAAAAGGAAGAATTAGGCAATCAAACTCGTCAACTGCTATGGAAGGGTCTAATCAGACCTAGCTTTTCAAGTTGGGGTGCAGCTGTAGTGTTTGTCCCAAAGTCAGACGGTACTCTTCGATTGTGTGTTGATTACCGATACCTTAACAAACAGATGCTCAAAAACAAATACCCATTACCCTGCATCGATGATCTGCTAGATCAATTAAATGGGGGGAGAGTATTTTCTAGAATGGACCTAGCTACAGGGTTCCATCAATTGAGGATTGCAGAAGAGTGTGTTCCTTTGACAACTTTCGGAGGTCCAGACATATTTTATGAATGGTTAGTAATGCCGTTTGGCCTGTGCAATGCTCCAGCATACTTCGTCGATCTAATGAGTAGAATGTTCAGGGGAGTTCTGAATAAATTTGTCCTCATATTCATCGATGATATTTTAATCTACTCCAAATCAAAACCCGAGCATGAAAGACATTTAGAACAAGTATTGGAGATACTGAGAAAGAACGTCTTCAAAGCCAAATTATCTAAGTGTGTCTTCTGGCAAGAAGAAGTGAAATTCCTTGGCCATGTCGTATCAAAGGAAGGGATTTCTGTAGATCCGAGTAAAATTACAGCAATTCAAGACTGGAAACAGCCTACCACACCCACAGAGGTTAGAAGTTTTATGGGGTTGGCTAGTTATTATCGGAAATTCGTTAAGGATTTCTCGAAGATATCCCGCCCACTGACAAAGCTTACAAAGAAGCATGAGAAGTTTAAGTTGACTTCCGACTGTGAGGAAGCTTTCCAGGAATTGAAATCGAAACTGACAACTGCTCCAGTGTTAACCATTATTGATGGCAATCAGAATTTGACGGTTTGGACAGACGCTTCTATTATAGGTCTTGGTGCAGTGTTAATGCAAAGAGGCCAAGTAGTTGCTTATGCAAGCCGCCAGCTGAAATCGCATGAGAAAAATTATGTAACTCATGATCTTGAGTTGCTAGCTATCGTTTTTGCTTTAAAAATCTGGAGGCATTACTTGCTGGGTAAGAAATTCGATCTATTTACTGACCATCAATCATTAAAGTATTTGTACACCCAGAAAGATCTGAACTTGAGACAGCAGCGTTGGCTAGAATTTCATGCAGCGTATGACCTAGATATCCTGTATACGCCGGGAAAGGCTAACGTTGTAGGAGATGCGCTTAGTAGGAAAACCGCAATCATTGCCAATCTTATAATTACGCCTGGCTTGATTGATAAGATATTTGCTCTCCAGAAGAATGATCACTTCATTCAAAGAATGAAAGGGAGAATACAAAAGGACGAACCCTCAAGTTTTCAAATAGATAAAGAAGAAGTTCTGAGACTGAAAGGGAGAATCTGTGTTCCCAACATCCCCGAGCTCAAAAGAAAGGTGCTAGATGAATGCCACAAATCCAAGCTTTGCATCCATCCTGGTGTGAGCAAAATTTACAATGATATTAAGCGCACCTTCTGGGGGAAGGCAATGAAGAGGGACATTTCTTTATATGTTAGCAGATACCCTACTTGTCAATTAGTCAAGAGCGACCAACAAAAGCTAGCAGGATTGCTGCAACCGTTGGAAGTCCCAGTTTGGAAATGGGAACAGATTTCCATGGATTTCATAGATGGTTTTCCCCGAACCAAGAAAGGTAATGACATATTTGGGTAATCGTAGATCGCTTCATGAAGACTGCCCATTTCATACCTGTCAGATCCAATAGAACCGCTCAAAGTCTAGCACAGATATATTTCAAAGAAATTGTTATGCTGCATGGAATTCCCATCAGCATAGTCAGTGATAGAGACCCAATTTTTGCTAGCAAATTCTGGGAGGCATTCCAGACAGAATTGGGAACGAAATTAAATCTAAGCACCGATTATCACCCTCAGACGGATGGCCAAACTGAGCGTGTGAATAGAATTCTAGAAGATCTATTACGGGCTTGTATTATTGATTTTGGCGGGTCATGGGAAGGTCACTTGCATTTGGCAGAATTCTCATATAACAATAGCTATCAGGCAAGTTTGAGAATTTTGCCATTTGAAGCATTATATGGCAAACCGTGCAAATCTCCCGCATGTTGAGTAGAACCTGGCAACAGACTTGTGTTGGGACTCGATATGATTAGAGAAGCATCTGATAAAGTCGATTTCGTCAAGAAGCGATTGAAAACCGCACAAAGCCGACAGAAAAGTTATGCAGATTCCAGAAGAAGAGATTTGACATTTGCTATGGGTGATCATGTTTATTTGAAAGTATCTCCGATGAGAGGAGTGATCTGATTCAGTAAAACTGGGAAGTTAGCACCCAGGTTTATTGGTCCCTACCCTATACTCGAATGAATTGGAACTCTTGCTTATCGGGTTCAATTACCTAATTGGTTGCCGGGAGTGCATAATGTGTTTCACGTATCTCAACTTAGAAGACATGTGCATGATCCAGATCTTATTGTAGAAGAAGCAGCGCAACAGGATATAGAAATCACTCCAGAATTAGCAGTCAGAAGAGAGCCATTAAAAATTGTTGGCAAAGAAACTAGAGAACTAAGAAGCAAAAAGATTCATTTAGTTAAAGTGCAGTAGAGTAGTGATCCTAGAGACTGTACTTGGGAGACTGAGGAAAGCATTAAGCAAGCTTACCCCAAATGCAGAGTGGACATCTCTGACTAACCCCGGTGCAAGGTACCTTCGCAATCCTTTGCATCTACATTTTGTTTCCTACTTTACTGTTGTTTCCTTTTTGGGGACGAAATTTTTAAGTGGGGGAGATTGTAACAACCCGGAAATTACGAGCCAATTTAAAATTTTTAAATTGGTTATTTCAAAAGAATTTGAACAATCGAAATAGAATATTTCAATAAAATAAAGAATTAGAAATAGTGAGGCAGTTTGAAAATTTGAATTCAAACTTTGACTGACTGTGCCGGGTGGAAAATATAACGGATTTTAGTGAAACCAAAAATATTTAAATCTGTTTATGAATATCTTTCTAACGAATCTGAAAAATCGAAGTTTCATAGCGGGAATCAAAAGTTATGGCCAAATGAATTTTCAGAAAGGTCGCTATATAAAATATATAGCCCTTGAGAATAGACATTTTGCAAACGACCTCGGAATTCGACGAAGCCACTTTTGTTGGGTCCGGGATGTCAAACTATTGCTAGGTTTCAAATTTCATAATTTTTGAAGCTAATATGTGAGCGTGGCAAAAGAAAATGTGTTTGGTCAATTTTTGTTAAATTGGATCGACCAGAAAAGGGCCATTTTTCAAACGATCTCAGAATTCGACGAAACTAGTTTTTGTTGGGACCATATCGTCAAAACATGGCCAGATTTATTTTTCTGGAATTTTTCGAATTAGTATGTGGCCCTAGCTAATTGAAATGTACGTTCAAATTGAATATTAAATGTTTTATACGTTAATTTGAAGAAAAACTGACTGTAACAGTCGAATTGACCTACGAAACATATCCCATTGTGTCCGGAATGGGGGTATTTAGCTAGAAACGATAGTCGTTGGGTTTGAAAAAGAGTTCGTTTAAGAAAACACTATTTTTGAATTTAATAAAACCATGGACAAATCATTAAATTCCTTTCATTATTTTTAAAAATTAAAAATCTCCAAAAAACCCTCGTACACTCTCCAGACCGACGATCCGCGACTTCCATCCTTTCCGACCCTTTTCCCGCCGCCTCGGCCATCTCCAGCCATCGCCACCACCCTATCTCGACGTGCCTCCCTCCCCTCTTCAAATCCGACCCTACCTCGACCCCCCTCGTCGCCTTTATCGCCTGAATCGTCGACCCAAAGTCGACAACTTCCCAGCGTCGCCACGGCCAACTCCGGCCACCAGATCCGACCGCACACACCTCCGACTGCTCGCCTCTCTCCCCTCTTCCATGTGATACCCTCCGATCCTTCCAACACTTCACGAATTTCACGAAATCTCCAAACCCTAGTTCGAACCATCAAGAAAGGTGAGTCCTTTTTGATGTTTGAACTTTTAAAAATCATATCTTTTTAGTATGTAGATGAAATTCGATGAAACAGGAAACATCGTGACCGCAAGGAGGCTCTCTACCACATAGAGGAGACCACGGATTTTTCTGAGCCATCTACGATTTTTAGCACTCCGAAAACCAATGTGAGAAATCTAAATTAAAGGAAATTGAGTACAAAATGTCATGTATAAATTATATAAATGAAATATAATTTATATACGTGTTGTATACCTCATATACATGCGTTGTATAAGTTGTATGAGCGATGTATGAATTATACATGCATTGTTTAAATGATATGTGTGTTGAAATGCAAGTGAAATATAGAATATATATATATATATATAAATATATATATATACACTCCCCTCGTCCACAAACCATGGACGATATTTATTGTTGTGAATTGGTGTGAAAAATTGGGTGAAAAATTCAAATGGTTGAATAATTGTTTGTGGTTGATATTGTTTGGTTGTGGTTGAAAAATACCCATTAGTGATTGAAACAAATTGGAAATGATTGTGGAAATGTAAATAAAACATGCCGCCTGCGTGCGAACTAGATGCATGAATCCCCATTGTCAAAAACCGCGAGGTTTTAAGGTAGAGCGAGAAGCCGTACTAGGGACGGTGCCGGTTTTAATTACCCTGCCGTTATGCTGCCGAAATTTTGAATAATATCTATGTGTTAGAATTATTTTCATATGTTGAAATTACCTTCACGTATTGAAACTAAAATCATGGGTTGAAACTATATCCATGTGTGGAAATGCTCATGTGTTGAGAAGTGATGTGTGAAAATTAAATTCATGTGTCAATGTATAAGGTGTTTAAACAATAAAAATCACATTTTTATAATATATATGAAGTATGTAAAATATTCGCCTTATATATAAATAGTTTCAACAATAAAAATTTCATCTTTCTTATAAGAACAAACTATATAAAATATCCATGTGTGGAAATGCTCATGTGTTGAGATGTGATGTGTGAAAATGAAATTCATGTGTTGAATAAAAGGTTGAACAATAAAAATTACATTTTTATTGAAACCATGAAGTGTTAAAAACATTCATGTGTTGAATAAATATTTTAGATGATGAAAATACCATTTTTATCATATATGTGATTTGCTAAAGATACACTAGTGTTGAAATAAATATTTGTGAAGTGAATATTATTTTTAACATGTAAAGGAACTAAATAAAATAGTCATGTGTTGAAATATATTTTAGTTCGCCAAAAATATTATTTTTATTGAAATGTGAAGTGTTAAAAATAACCACTTGTTCAAATAAATATGCATGAGTTGAAATATTCATTAATTAGCTAATGTTGTGATTTTTGCTTAGGAATGCAACATTAGAATGAATGGTGACCTTAAACCAAAGTGAACCGAAAATGAAATTGAATAGAAAATGATAAGTGATGAAAATTGCATATATGTACATGCATATTTATTGAACAGGTTATAGCAAAGAGGCTAGAGAAGAGGAATAAAATTGTGTGCCCGACAAACAGGTACATGTTTACTGTTTTGTTTGGGTGATGATTTTATGAGCCTATTGGATTGCCGCTTGGCTTTTTCTTTTTCTTTTTGAGATGAGACGCCCGTGTGGCTATTTGGGAATTTTCCCAGCCCATCCCATACAAAGGAGGTTATGGCGAAATTTTCCAAAATTTAAAGGCGTTAGTGAAATATTTGAAGTAAAAACGATATTGAAATCGTCGAATGAACTATATTTTTATAAATATATAAATATAAATAAAATTAAAACGAATCGTGGTCGTCCAGTTCGTGTTTTGAAACCGTGATTTCAAACGACTAGTGCGGGAAATCCGACCATTGGATTTTCCCGAAACCGCAACCATTGGGTTCGCCTTGGAAACATCTTTCCAACGGCACCAACTTTGTAAAGATCCGACGGTTGGATTGTCTGGAATTTTTAATTCAAATCTGAAGAAAAACAGCGCCAGAATCGATTATATTTATATATAAATATAAATATAATTAAATTAAATCGAAAAATGACGCTGCAGTTCGTAATTTGAAACCGTGATTTCAAACGACTAGTGTGGGAGATCCGACCGTCGGATTTTCCCAAAACTGAAACCGTTGGATTCGTTTTGAAATGATCTTTCTAATGATATAAAATTTGTGAAGATCCAACATTTAGATTTTCAGATATGTGTAAAACAAATTTAGTGAAAAACAACGCCAGTGCTTCGGCACGACCTGAAATGTCGTTTAGTTGAATATGGCCGTTTCTAAATAAATAAAAATGGCGATATTTCGTTGAAAAATATTATTGACGATATAGAATGGAAATAAACCGATTTTGCTTGGTTTGCTTGATATGTGATGGTTGGATGCATTTAACATGAAAACTATACTAAGGAACTGAAATGTGACTGTTGAGTGATTTAACCATGTGATGAATCGATTTGAAAATTTAAATATACGTGGATTATTTGAAAAGGCCGAGTTTATTCTCATTTCAAATAATCGATCGACGATGTGAAGTCGAAGAGTTGAAGACGGTTGAACACCGACGATCTTCACATTGGATGGATGGGCGCCACTGATGCTCATGATTTGTGTAGCTACCTTGAAGGAGCTGAAGTAGTAGCCGTCCGGACGTATTGTTGATTGTGCTGATTGATCTCTATTGAACTGTGTGTCTGACATTGGATTTTGTTCTATGCTGATTGATCTCTATTGAATATATATCTGTTTGGCGGCGGAGAATTTATTCTCTTACTTAACGCCCTTCTCTGAGACGTACGAGATCAGAGGTTATATATAGATAGAAATCAGTCGCATGGAGTGGATTGTCTGTGTGGCACGCCTAAGTGGCATGTGATCAAGGCTTCTATTGCAAAAGCGAAGTCTTGTGATTGATGATCAAAGCATGGTCTGTGTGACGTAGCTTAGTGTATAGCGTGGATTCGTGAGCCTCACACCTCGGTATGAGTCAAAAACGGGATAGTGAATGCAGGGAGAGCACGACGTTTCTTTCTAGCTAGGGTGGTGTTAGTGACCTACTAGCCCTGACATTATATATAGTTTTCACCTGTGTGGTTGTTGGAATGCGAGGCGCCTCGACTATAGGTTTGTAAGGACTGGGAAACGTGTGTTCAGGAATTGCCAATCCTCAAAAGTAAGAGAGGACCGACCCTGATGATCCAAGGATTGCTGTGTGCGGTCCTGGGACATTTGCTAGAGTGTCTCGAACGGAGAGGAGCTTGCCCCTTGCCTCGACTCATGATGGAATCCAATTTCCAATACGAAATGTGCGGATGTGATTGTATTACTAGTATGGCGACATGATATATGGTACCCATGCAGTCTATGATTGATATTTATGATTGAATTTGCTTTTGAAACGTATATGCACTAGTATTAATATCAAACACTTTTGTTTTATACGTATGAAGCATTTTTGGCGATTATAAGGTATAACTCTATCATCCGGCTTGCGTTGCATTGTGTGATGGGACCCGAGTCTTATAATGGCTTCATTTTGATAAAAAGCATTGCGATGATTTAACTGTTCACTTTATTTCATGCACTAGCACTTATTGGAGTAAACCCGTTCCGCGAAAGTGGCGTGGTCCTTTGATTTTCCTTATTATTGTTGTTTAGTAAGTTAAGTAGATTTCTTATACCAGTCCCATGACTGACTCGTAGTTTGTTTCACCTTGCAAACTCGGGAGCCCTTATTTTCACACGGGCAGCCTAGTTACAGGTAGCTGACATATTTTGGGCATGACACCGCAGTAGAGGTGCGCTTTTGGCATATGGCGAGGCTTGACTACATTGAGATGATTGTGACTTTTCCGCCATTATTGTATATGTATTATGATTCCGCCACAGGCGATGTAGACTGATATTTGGTTTATGTACTCTTTATGTATTATGATTCCGCCATTGGCGATGTTGACTGATTATGTATTATTATACACTAAGTAGTATCCTGCACTATGCTCTCTGATGTGGTGATATATATATGATTCCACTGTCATATTGTGTAAATTATTCTATTTCTTGTTTATGCTATTATATGTACTCTGCTAATGATGATTAATGTGTTATATTCCAATGATTATCCTTAACACCGTGGTACGGGGTTTTGGGATCGTCACAGAAAATTCATTCCAAGAGGGAGACTCCGTCAAATTCAAAGCTCATCTACAACTTCTCTAATGACTTCTATGGATTCAACAACACTTTTTAATTTCATGAAGATCAAATCCAAATCAATGATCATTAGAGCTCTCCACAATTGTATCTAAATTCCTTCTATCTCATTCAAGCTAGACAATAAATCTCTCAAGCATCATTCAAACAATCTCTTCTCGTCTCATAAACCAAAATCAAATGCTAATTCACTATAAAACCTATGAAGATCATGGAAAAGGATAAAAGCACACAAGTGGTTGAAGATTCATCACAAAGCTAAAAGATCTCTTCATTTTGTTCACCAAATTCAAGTGTAATTAGATCACAAGGAAGGGAAAAAGAGAGAAATGATTGTAATGAGGGAAAATTCATATGTTGTAAGATAGAATATCATAATGATAATATATTGAAAGTGGACGCAGATTCATATTGAATCGAACCACTATAAAAATTGTCTTGTTTTTTTACTTGCTTTCGTTCGTTCATTTTGCGACTACGCGGTTCCATATTCATACCGAATCGGTAAAGTGCATCATTTACACCTTTGGTGTTTGATCCCAAATTTGGAGCAAACATTTGGCGCCTACTGTGGGGCCGCGTTCGCAATTCTCTCAATCTTAAGAGCCTACCATTGAAGTTCTAAGCCTACTTCTACCATAGATTCCATAAATCCTTGATCCGGACAAATCGACCAATTCTCTTTCAAATTCAAAAGGTTTCTACCAAAATTAGAAGAGTTGCATGCAGTTATATCGCTACCGACAATGTACGACAATAAGTCCGTCGGATGTTCGGGAAGTGTCGATCATGAAGCTATCACCAACCCACGAGCTAATCTTTCAAACATTGATCGACCCTTGGGATGTGGAGTTGGCATAACTCAAGATCAACTGGGTATAGTTGTGGGCGACTTAAATCAACAAATGGCGATTTCACACAAAGCCTTAATGGATAAGCTTGATGTGCTTCTGGCCACTCAAACAGATCTCATATCTGTAAAAGTTGACTCACAAAGATGTGACAAAGCCATAAAAATGTCTCCGCCATTCCACAAACCAATGATCCGACTATCGCTGAAACTGTGGAAGCTAGAATAACTCATGGCAGGTTTAAAGCTCTTGTAACAACCCGGATTTTTACAACATGCTAAGACAAGAATCAAGGCAGAATTTAATTATAAAATCCGAATCAGGAGAAACGGCTTGCGCCATTGCGTTTGTCTCGGAAAAATACGCGAAATAGAGTCCGAGTTTTCGAAAATCGGAGTCCGTATGACCCAGTTATGGCCCGTTAAAGTTTTCAGAAAAATTCAAGTTCAAAAACAGTTCGAAATTCAAATCTGGAGCCAAACGAACTGGGCGGGAAAATTCCTGCCCAAGCCCCAGGTCGACTGGGGTGTCGACTGGGGAGTCGACACGCCCAGGGGGCAGGTCGACTGCCCAGTCGACACGGGTGTCGACCTGGGTGGTCCGACCACTTGGGCCTGGGTGCACCTGCTGTTGTCTTGGCTAGGTTTTAGGGGCCTGTGATGGATTTTGAGGGCTCAGATCTATCCTAGGGTTTATCCTATGGCCTAAACTACTCCTAATCTCTATAAAAACACCCTAGGACCTAACCTAAATCATTAAAAATCATTCTAGCAACTAAGTGCTGCCAAAATCTATCTTGATCATGGCCTCCATCTCCAACTCCAAGGGCTTATGCATTCAAATCGGGTTCAAATCAAAAGGTGCAAGCTTTCTACACCAAATCGAGGAGAGATCAACGTTGCTACGAAAATTTCATGACGATTATTCAACAAAGGAGCCACCTTTCTTCGTCAAGACGATTCATGATCTTTCCCTAAGCCTCACTATGTAAGTTCTAGCTACTTGTAGATTCTAACGATGGCTCTAATGTGACATGGAATAAAATGCGATGAAACATAAGTATGCTAGCCTATGTGAACCTAACTTTGCCCCTTTTCTATGATCTATGACCTTGGGCTAAGTTTTAGCGACTTAATCATGCCACTCATGCTATGTTTAACCTAGTTTATCTTGCAAGATTGAATCTTTATCTATGGAATGTTAGCATGAACCTTTGGGAACCATTTGACTTGGGAAACATTGGAAAAGATTTGACTTTGGGGCTTATGCATGTAAATGAACCCAAACCCCTTATGTTATCATGCATGTTTGTGGCCAAATTCCCTTATGATACTATGCATGTTTGTGGCCAAATTCCCTTATGATACTATGCATGTTTGTGGCCAAAAACCCCTTATGATGCTATGCATATTTTGAGGCCAAACCAACTTATGATACCATGCATATTTGTGGCCAACCCCTTTTGGCATCGTGCATGTTTTGAGGCCAATATGTAGCATAGTATCCTTACTATGTTGACTTGCTTTTACTTAGGATGGAAACACGATTTGGGGTAGGATAGACGAGCGCGATTATGACATGAAAATTTGACATGGGATTTCATGAAAATATGACACTCATGATACACCTAAATGGGGGACATGACATGTGGGGTAAACATGGGACTTGAAACTAGACACGTATGGGTTGTAAGTGTAATATGACACTAGACCAAACATGAAAGTGGCCAACTCGAGGTTGGGTTGAGTTTGTAGCATAAATCTACCCGGACCCGCCCGGCTTAACTAGTGGCTACAAACAATAGGACCCAATGTGGGTAGTTGGTCATATAGCACTTAAGACCCGAGGTTAGACTAGGTTGTGGTGTAAATCTACCCGGACCCGCCCGGCTTAACTAGTAACCACAACAAAGTCTAATGTGAGAGGTTGGGGTGCATTAATCTAATTAATGCTACATGAAAAGGTTAAGTAATTTTGACTAATGACACTTAACCGATATGACACGAATGGGTAGGTTAAGTGGAATCGGACATGATTTCTTAATGACACTTAACCAAACAAGACAATTAGGAAATGGGGTTAAGTAATTTACACTTAACTAATCTAAACACGGTAATTAGATGGGGTTAAGTAACTTACACTTAACTAATCTAAACACGGTAATTAGATTGGGGTTAAGTAACCTACACTTAACTAATATAAACAAGGTAATTAGATGGGGTTAAGTAACCTACACTTAACTAATCTAAACACGGTAATTCGATGGGGTTAAGTTAAACCCTTAACCAATCTAAACTTGGTAATTCAATGAGGTTAAGTAACTTATACTTAACCAATTCTACATGATGATTTGATGGGGTTAAGAAACCATGCTTAACCAATCTAATATGAGAGCTTGATAGGGTTAAGTCACGAGACCGTTTAAATATACTTAACCATTATAATACGATTAGTGGATGGGGTTAAGTTAACCTATATTTAACCAATCCGACTCGATAATCCAATGAGGTTAAGATAATCTATGCTTAACCAATCTAACACGATAACCTGAAAGGGTTAAGATAAACAAATACTTAACCAAATTGACTTGATGATTGAATAGGGTTAAGTCATGAGCTTCTTGGTATACTTAACCAACTTGTAGGGCTAGGTCTTGGACTTGAATACTTAGCCAAATCTTGACATGATTCATAGGCGGGTTAAGTCATGAACTTAAATGACAATACTTAACACATTAGACAAAACCCTAGTTCAGGGGACTAGGTGGAAAACCGGGATTAACAAGGATAACGGGAAAGGAGACTAAGAGGTAAACCTTAGTTTGGGAAACTAAGTAATAATTCTTAGTCAAGAGATTTGGACCAGTTCACAGATAGATGAGTAACCCGATACGGTAGGTCATCGCTTAAACACACGAGGAGGAGCAAATTATCCGACTTGGATAAAGGCTCCAACGAACTGGGTGACGAAGCGGTAGCTTCGGGGGATGTGAGGGTACTCTTGGTATCCCTCTGTGAGGTGGCAGAAGGTCCATGAAACCCGGCCTCACAGAGGTTAAGGTCTGTAGTAGAAGAGCCAAGAGTATGCCTTGGTTGCTATGCGAGCGACCTAAAGACTGGGATGGATTAGCGTGGAGTCGACGATACTTGTTTTGCCCTGGATAGCACGTCGCCGACTACCTACCATCTTTAGTCAATCGTGTACGAACGAAAAGGCAGAGGACTCCTAACAGACCATGTTCTTTGTAACAACCCGTATTTTCAATAAACCATTATAACATAAATCAAGGCAGAATTTAATTCAAAAATCAGAATCAGGGGAAACGGGCTATGCCATTGCGTTCGTCTCGGAAAAATACGCGAAATAGAGTCCGAGTTTTCAAAAATCGGAGTCCGTATGACCCAGTTAAGGCCCATTGAAGTTTTCAGAAATTTCTATGCTAAAAACAGATTTAAAATTCGAATTAAAAACAAGGATTAGGGCTAATCAGGGTTAGGCGGGAAAATTCCCGCCAGGGGCCCCATGTCGACAGGCATGTCGACAGGGCCCCCAGGGTGTCGACAGCCCTGACGATAGCCCTGTCGACAGGGGGTGCCAGGCAGTTCAGCCTGGTGCACCATTTCTGATTTGGGTTGGGTCATGTGGCTTGGTTCTGGAGAATTCTGAGATCTAACGGGCCAAAGCTAACCTAGGGTTAATCCTAGGGCTAAAAACACTCTAATCTTCTATAAATATACCCCTAATCCTACCCTAAAGCCTCATTAATCAATCTAGCAACTAAACTATGTCAATTTGAATCCTCAAATGGCCTCCACCTAAAATCCCTAGCCTCCACCTTCCTCAAAGTTTAATCCTATGAAGATATGATGATCATACAACCTTTTCTATGTTGTATGAATGCTTAATAACTTGCATACTTCATTAAGTAGCAAGTTTGATTTGCTAAGTTTGTGTTTTTGGGATTTTGCAAAAGGGTTTTCTTATTTGAAGCTTTGTTTTGGGTTTTAAAAGGGCTTCTTCATCTTATTTGGTGGATTTGTGACTTGTTTATATTAGTAAGCCCTCTTACCTTCACTTTACAAACTCTAAAGTTAATATGTGGTGAAAGTTGAGATTTATGTGAGTTTATTTGATTATGCATGCTTATACGAACTCACTATGTCATGTTTTACATGTTTCATAAGTTATGCATGCTTATGCGAGATTTCTATGCCATGTTTTACATGTTTCACAAGTTATGCATACTTACTATGCCATGTTTTACATGTTTCACAAGTTATGCATGCTTATGCGAGATTTCTATGCCATGTTAAACATGTTTCACAAGTTATGCATGCTTATGCGAGTTTATTATGTCATGTTCTACATGTTTAATGGATTATGCATGCTTATGCAAGTTCACCTTACCATGGTATACATGTTTTATGGATTATGCATGCTTATGCAAGTTCACCTCACCATGTTATGCAAGTTTAATGGGTTATGCATGATTATGCAAGTTCACCTTACCATGTTATGCATATTTAATAAGCTATGCATGTTTATGCGAGTTCACCATGACATGATTTGCAAGTTTAACATGTATGCATATTTATTATGATATGTGAAGTTCATCATGTATGTTATGCTAAGTTACCTTTTATACCCTTATGCGTTATGACGAATATGTAAGCGAGACAATGACGTTGGGAGGGTTTGGGTAAACTTAAAAATACATGAAACTAAAAGATTGGGAATTTACCTATTAAGTTAGGTCTACCCCTTGGGAATTTACCTATTAAGTTAGGTCTACCCAAGTATATGTTAACTTGTAAATATGTTCTAAAGTGGACATGACATTAGATAACATGATATGGCCAACTCGAGGTTAGACCTAGTTGTGGTGTAAATCTTCCCAGGTAACCACAACGTGGGGTCTAATGTGGGTAGTTGGTCATGTTGCACCATAAGACCCGAGGTTAGACCTAGACGTGGTGTAAATCTTCCCAGGTAACCACGGATGTCTAATGTGAGAGGTTGGGTGCGTTAAGTAATTAATGCCTCATGATTAGGGTTAAGTCATGGCCCACTAATACTTAACCAATAATGGGGATGCGGGGATTAGATGGGGTTAAGTGGTTACACTTAACTAATTTAATCCAGGATTAGTGAGGGGTTAAAACCACACTTAACCCTCTTAGAAACCCTAGCAGCGTGGTCTGTTCTAGCAGTAATCCCAGTTTGGTATCACTCACAACCCTAGAGGCTAGGCTAGGGCGGGGCACGATTACTGGACTGATGTAAGCGACCAAAGCGACGGCTGAGTGGTACAGCGGTGCGGGTCCGGCGGGCTACGGACGTGCACGTAGTCCGATGTTGGACAAACTCGAGGCACGGGTACCAGTAGGCTTAGACTGTGCATTATTGCTTAGGTGTCTGGGGTTGACACCTTAGGGCTTGATACACCCGAAGGTGGACCCAGCACAGTCTGACTACATCCATGTGGGCCGTATGGACACCAACACTTGACGTGTTAGGTTTATAGGGAGCCGATCGACTAGACCGTTGGGCTGGACCTTATACTAGGGTCACTTCATGTTATTGGGCCAAAGTTTGGGCTAAGGGATCAAGGTCTGTTTCGTGGGTTTGCTAGTACACTGTGGTGCAAAGTTTAATCTCATCCATGTGATGTCACCTTTATCTATTGCCAGTATGTTCATCTCAGTTTCCATCATACTGTTAACTTTATTAGTTTATAGATCGATCGTAGTAGGGCTTACCAGTCTTTTTGACTGACCTGTTTTCTTTCGCTTCTTTTCTTCCGTTTCCCCCCCTACAGGTTCTCAGGGAGGGGCTACATCTGCTTAGTGGATCTTTGGCTTGCTTGTTGGATAGCTCATGTATGGATCTGAGCTAGCTGTGGCTTATCTTTTATTTCTAGGGATTAGTACTGATGTTTTACCATGTATTTTGTTATCACGTATCTAGACTTATGTTGTATTTTGGATCATGACATTTTGATATTATGTACTTGACTATGTGGGATTTTCTGAGATGATGATGATGGGTTTTTATCTGCTACAGCTGCTTTACTTATATTTACTTATATTTATTCTGTCTTGCGATATCTCTGTGCATGTTTACCTTCACAATAACGCCCCTCCAAAGCTAGTACATTCTAAGGAGTGATCCTAGTGGAGGTGGGGTGTTACATTTGGTATCAGAGCACGAGGTTAACAAGATTGAACAAAACTTTTGAAAAAAAAAAAAAAACCCTTTTGAAAAACTATTTTCAAAAACCTACTAAGTATTTTCCAAAATAAAGTCTAGATTATTTTAAGGCTAATCCCCAAAAGCCATCAGCGCTATCCTTCGTTCCCTTGACCTGATCTTATCTTATCTTTTGTTTCAGTATGGCTGAGAATCTTGACATCCCAGATGGAGTGAACGTACCACTCTGGTATAGGAGACTTCTAGAAGCTAGGGCGGCAGCTGGTCCCGCCAACCCTACTCCCACTCCTCCTCCTATAGTGGAGAATCCTATCCCTAATATCCCTCCTCCGGTGGTCCCTGCTCCCCCTCCTCCAGCAGTTAATATTCCCCCTCCCGTTGCTAATGTTCCTCCCCCTCCCGTTGCTGAGGCTCCTCTTCCTCCTCCTCCCCCTCAGCATCCTCAGATTGAGTTTACAAAGGTTTGTAAAGACTTCAAGGCAATGGGAGGCAAGAATTTCCTAGGCACGGAATCTTTCGTTGAAGCTAGGAATTGGCTGAAAGACACGGAGGACTTGTTTGCTATCTTTGGGATTGATGACGAGAGGAAGATCTTATTGACGGTTTGGCTTTTGAAGGATGAGGCGGCCTATTGGTGGGAGGTCACCAATGGGACGAGGCCCGTTGAGACTTGGGCCGATTTGAGGGCTAGATTTGTGACCAAGTTTCTATCTTCGGCTGAGGCGAATTTACAGATGGAGAAGTTCATTGCATTAAAGCAAGGGGATATGTCTGTCAAGGAGTATGTGAACAAGTTTAATCAGCTAGCCCGCTTTGGTTTGGATATAGTAAACACCCCGGAGAAGAAGGCTCTTCGATTTTCCAGAGGATTGAATGAGCCGCTACAGGGCTTGGCGATGTCACATATTCCGCATGGAGCCACTTTCGAGAGTTTGGTCAATATGGCTCTGCTTCAGGGAGATGGAAAGAAAGAAGTCAAGTCGGGCGATACTCAAGCAAAGAAGGCTGATTCTCAAGGCAAAGGCAACCAAGGTCAAGGCAGTCAAGGAAATCAGAATAAGAACAAGAAGGGCAACAACAAAGGCAAGGGGAAGTGCAATTACTGTGGCATAGCTGGGCACTTTGCTAAGGATTGCAGGAAGAAGAAAAGGAAGCTTAGTGGTGGATGCTTTTCTTGTGGGGAAACTGGGCACTTCAGCAAAGAATGCCCAAAGAAGAAAGGACAGGCTGGATCTTCAGGAGGGCAAGTTCAAGCTCTCAATGCCGCTTCAGTTCCCGAGCGAGGTAGTGTTTCTGTTGAGAACCTTGTTTATATCTCTGATCTTCCAGTGCGTACCTTGTTTGATTCTGGTGCATCACATAGCTTTATTTCATCTGATCTTGTTGATAGCTTGCACCTTAGTACTAGCTTGGTAGAGGATCCCGTTTGTGTTTCGAATCCCATTGGGGGTTCTGCTCATCTATCTATGATATGTGAGGATCTGAGGATCTCTATACTCAGCGTGGAGTTCTTGTGTAGTGCGTATGTTCTAGGTTTCAGGGGATACGGATTGATCTTGGGCATGGATTGGCTGTCTAGATATGGAGCCATTCTGGATTGTGAGCATAGGGTTGTAAGGCTTGTGACTCGCCTGGGCAACACCTTAGAGATTTCATGCAATCCGAAGAATCCCGTCATGTTATGCTATCTAGAATCTCTCGACTCATCAGAGGAGGCCCTTCAGTCCGTAAGGGTGGTCCGAGATTATCCAGACGTTTTCGAATAAGTCAAGGGGTTGCCCCCTAAACGAGAGATTGACTTTCGCATCTATCTGGTAGATAATGCTAAGCCTGTTTCTTTGCCCGTTCGGCATATGGCTCCGCGTGAGAGACGGGAGCTGAGCAAGCAAGTGAAAGAATTGCTTGAGAAGGGCTTCATCAGAAGGAGTATATCCGAATGGGGAGCGCCTGTGGTGTTTGCAACTAAGGCAGATGGCTCTCTTCGACTCTGTGTGGACTATAGAGAATTGAATAAGCTGACTAAGAAGAACAGACACCCGTTACCGAGGATCGACGATCTCTTTGATCAACTTGTTGGTGCTTCTGTTTTCTCTCAGCTTGATCTTGCTACGGGTTTCCATCAGCTCAGAGTGGCTGAAGACAGTATAGACAAGACTGCATTCAGAACTCCAGACGGATTCTTTGAATGGCTTGTTATGCCGTTCGGTTTGACGAATGCACCCGCGTATTTTGTGGATTTGATGAGTAGGGTGTTTCGGGAGTTCTTGAATAAGTTTGTCATGGTCTTTGTTGATGATATTCTAGTCTTCTCCAAGGATGAGGAAGAGCATGCGAGGCACCTAGTAGAGGTGGTGGACACACTCAGAACACACCAGTTAAAAGCCAAGTTCTCCAAGTGCCACTTTTGGAGAAGGGAAGTCAGATTTCTGGGGCATATCGTATCCAAGCAAGGCTTGGCGGTGGATCCCGCTAAGGTGGTTGCAGTTCAGGATTGGAAGACTCCAAGGAGTGCAACCGAGGTGAGAAGCTTTCTGGGTCTTGCGGGTTTCTATCGGAAGTTCATCAAGGACTTCGCGAAGATATCCGCTCCTCTTACTAAGTTGACGAAGAAGAACTTAGTCTTTGCTTGGGATATGGATTGTGAGCTTGCTTTTCAGAGACTCAAGAGAGCCCTTACCTCCGCACCCGTTCTAGCTTTACCCGATGGTGGTAAGATATTTACCGTGTACACTGATGCTTGTGGCACGGGATTGGGCGCCGTTCTGATGCAAGAGGGCAGAGTTATATGTTTTGTTGGGAGGCAACTTAAGGTGCATGAGAGAAATTATCCCACTCATGATCTAGAGCTGGCAGCGATTGTATATGCACTCAAGGCATGGCGTCATTATCTTCTGGGAGAGAGATTTGAGCTATATACTGATCATAAGTCTTTGAAGTATCTCTTTTCGCAGAAAGATCTGAACTTAAGACAGCAGAGATGGATGGAATTTTTGGCTTCCTATGATTTTGAGATATCCTATACCCCTGGCAAGGGGAATGTTGTAGCGGATGCGTTGAGTAGGAAAAGGTTGACACTAAGTCCTCTATTTGTTGAGATGAAGAATTTAGAGTTCTTGGCGACCTTTGATTTCTCTTTGACAATGGAATCGGTGACCGGTTCCTTGGCATCTTTAGAGCTCAGGCCTACCCTTCTAGATCAAGTTGGGGCTTCACAGAAGGAAGACCCTCAGATAATTGAAATCATGGATAAGCTGGTTCGAGGGGAGACATCTAGTCACCTTGCTCGATATTCTATAGATGATAAGGGTTGGCTGAGGAGAGACGGAAGGCTTTGTGTTCCGATGGTAGAAGACTTGGTGAGGAAAGTTCTTGAGGAAGCACATCGCTCCAAGATGACTATACATCCAGGTGGTGATAAGATGTATAAGGACATGAAGCGCGTTTTCTTCTGGCCTGGGATGAAGAAGGATATGGCGGAGTTTGTCTCGAGATGTGTTATTTGTCAGAGAGTAAAAGCTGAGTCGAAGAAGCTCGGTGGGCTATTACATCCGCTAGAGGTCCCGCTATGGAAGTGGGAGAGCATTTCTATGGACTTTATTGATGGGCTTCCAAGGTCCAGGAAGGGGAATACGAGCATATGGGTCATTGTAGATAGACTTACGAAGAGTGCTCATTTTATCCCAGTGAAGAGCAAAAGGACCGCATCTGGACTAGCATCAGTATATCTTCGTGAGATAGTGCGACTACATGGAGTCCCTTCCAGCATAGTCAGTGACCGAGACCCCATCTTTACTAGTCAGTTCTGGAACAGTTTGCAGGAGGCTATGGGCACGAAATTGAACCTGAGTACGGCCTATCACCCACAAATAGACGGCCAGACAGAAAGGGTGAATAGGGTACTTGAGGACCTGTTGAGGCTTTGCATTCTGGATTTTGGTGGTACTTGGGAAGACCATCTTCCTCTTGTTGAGTTTGCATATAACAACAGTTATCAGGCGAGCATAGGGATGGCACCATTTGAGGCTTTATATGGGAGGCCGTGCAAGTCACCTACATGTTGGTGGGAGTCCACGGATAAGCTTATACTTGGACCCGACATGATTAGGGATACATCCGAGAAGGTCGAGTTGATTAGAAGACGGATGAAAGCGGCCCAAGACCGGCAGAAGTCCTATGCTGACAGGCGAAGGTCCGAATTGGAGTTTGAGGTTGGGGACAAGGTTTTCTTAAAGGTTTCTCCTTTACGGAATGTGGTCCGATTTGGAGCTGTTGGGAAGTTAGCACCGAGATTCGTTGGACCCTTCCCCATCATAGAGAGAATTGGGAAGATGGCTTATAAAGTGCAATTTCCCGAGAAGTTGTCCGGAGTACATAATGTCTTTCATGTCTCGCATCTCCGAAAGTGCCTGCATGAGTCCGCTGAGGTGGTTGAACCTAGCATGCTTGAAGACGTGGAAGTAGAGAAAGAAGCAACTTTAAGGAAAGCTCCGATTCGTATCTTGGGGACAGAGACCAAGAAGCTAAGGAATCGTGAGGTCAGGTTGGTAAAAGTTCAATGGAGTGAAGCCGAGGGAGACGCAACTTGGGAAACCGAGGAGAAGATGCGTGGGCTTTATCCATTCCTTTTTGAGGGTACACTCTCAATCTCTTTTCTTTGTTTAGCATATCTTTCTCTTTGCTATCCATGTTTATCTAGTTATCGTGCTAAGCTTGTCATGAGAACCTTAGGTAGAAACCCTTTTGGATGAAACATGTGTTTGAAACATGTTATGTTTGATGGTTGCAAGTGGTTGCAAGTGTTTGCAAGTGGTTACTCGTGGATGCATGATACACATTAGGCACTAGATCGGCTCACACACTCCTCATATTGCATGTGCATGAGTGTTTATGCTTATTCTTGGATGAAATTTGTATGCAATCACATGGATGTTGCATATGGATGTATGATTGAGCACGCATGTAGATACTATACATTATGTTAGGGATTTGCATACATATGGATACATTTCACTAACATATTTTGCATTGATCATTGCATTAGATAGGTACATATACACACACTTTTGCATATGTTCATACAGCATTTAGAATCCTTTAAGGACAATGGTTGCTCGTGGATGATGTTTTGAGTAGATGGATGATTGGATGGTAGGATATGTTCTTCCTAACTTGAAGATTTCGGGGACGAAATCCTTTAAGGAGGGGAGAATGTAACAACCCGTATTTTCAATAAACCGTTATAACATAAATCAAGGCAGAATTTAATTCAAAAATCAGAATCAGGGGAAACGGGCTATGCCATTGCGTTTGTCTCGGAAAAATACGCGAAATAGAGTCCGAGTTTTCGAAAATCGGAGTCCGTATGACCCAGTTAAGGCCCATTGAAGTTTTCAGAAATTTCTATGCTAAAAACAGATTTAAAATTCGAATTAAAAACAAGGATTAGGGCTAATCAGGGTTAGGCGGGAAAATTCCCGCCAGGGGCCCCATGTCGACAGGCATGTCGACAGGGCCCCCAGGGTGTCGACAGCCCTGTCGACAGGGGGTGCCAGGCAGTTCAGCCTGGTGCACCATTTCTGATTTGGGTTGGGTCATGTGGCTTGGTTCTGGAGAATTCTGAGATCTGACGGGCCAAAGCTAACCTAGGGTTAATCCTAGGGCTAAAAACACTCTAATCTTCTATAAATATACCCCTAATCCTACCCTAAAGCCTCATTAATCAATCTAGCAACTAAACTATGTCAATTTGAATCCTCAAATGGCCTCCACCTAAAATCCCTAGCCTCCACCTTCCTCAAAGTTTAATCCTATGAAGATATGATGATCATACAACCTTTTCTATGTTGTATGAATGCTTAATAACTTGCATACTTCATTAAGTAGCAAGTTTGATATGCTAAGTTTGTGTTTTTGGGATTTTGCAAAAGGGTTTTCTTATTTGAAGCTTTGTTTTGGGTTTTAAAAGGGCTTCTTCATCTTATTTGGTGGATTTGTGACTTGTTTATATTAGTAAGCCCTCTTACCTTCACTTTACAAACTCTAAAGTTAATATGTGGTGAAAGTTGAGATTTATGTGAGTTTATTTGATTATGCATGCTTATGCGAACTCACTATGTCATGTTTTACATGTTTCATAAGTTATGCATGCTTATGCGAGATTTCTATGCCATGTTTTACATGTTTCACAAGTTATGCATACTTACTATGCCATGTTTTACATGTTTCACAAGTTATGCATGCTTATGCGAGATTTCTATGCCATGTTAAACATGTTTCACAAGTTATGCATGCTTATGCGAGTTTATTATGTCATGTTCTACATGTTTAATGGATTATGCATGCTTATGCAAGTTCACCTTACCATGGTATACATGTTTTATGGATTATGCATGCTTATGCAAGTTCACCTCACCATGTTATGCAAGTTTAATGGGTTATGCATGATTATGCAAGTTCACCTTACCATGTTATGCATATTTAATAAGCTATGCATGTTTATGCGAGTTCACCATGACATGATTTGCAAGTTTAACATGTATGCATATTTATTATGATATGTGAAGTTCATCATGTATGTTATGCTAAGTTACCTTTTATACCCTTATGCGTTATGACGAATATGTAAGCGAGATAATGACGTTGGGAGGGTTTGGGTAAACTTAAAAATACATGAAACTAAAAGATTGGGAATTTACCTATTAAGTTAGGTCTACCCCTTGGGAATTTACCTATTAAGTTAGGTCTACCCAAGTATATGTTAACTTGTAAATATGTTCTAAAGTGGACATGACATTAGATAACATGATATGGCCAACTCGAGGTTAGACCTAGTTGTGGTGTAAATCTTCCCAGGTAACCACAACGTGGGGTCTAATGTGGGTAGTTGGTCATGTTGCACCATAAGACCCGAGGTTAGACCTAGACGTGGTGTAAATCTTCCCAGGTAACCACGGATGTCTAATGTGAGAGGTTGGGTGCGTTAAGTAATTAATGCCTCATGATTAGGGTTAAGTCATGGCCCACTAATACTTAACCAATAATGGGGATGCGGGGATTAGATGGGGTTAAGTGGTTACACTTAACTAATTTAATCCAGGATTAGTGAGGGGTTAAAACCACACTTAACCCTCTTAGAAACCCTAGCAGCGTGGTCTGTTCTAGAAGTAATCCCAGTTTGGTATCACTCACAACCCTAGAGGCTAGGCTAGGGCGGGGCACGATTACTGGACTGATGTAAGCGACCAAAGCGACGGCTGAGTGGTACAGCGGTGCGGGTCCGGCGGGCTACGGACGTGCACGTAGTCCGATGTTGGACAAACTCGAGGCACGGGTACCAGTAGGCTTAGACTGTGCATTATTGCTTAGGTGTCTGGGGTTGACACCTTAGGGCTTGATACACCCGAAGGTGGACCCAGCACAGTCTGACTACATCCATGTGGGCCGTATGGACACCAACACTTGACGTGTTAGGTTTATAGGGAGCCGATCGACTAGACCGTTGGGCTGGACCTTATACTAGGGTCACTTCATGTTATTGGGCCAAAGTTTGGGCTAAGGGATCAAGGTCTGTTTCGTGGGTTTGCTAGTACACTGTGGTGCAAAGTTTAATCTCATCCATGTGATGTCACCTTTATCTATTGCCAATATGTTCATCTCAGTTTCCATCATACTGTTAACTTTATTAGTTTATAGATCGATCGTAGTAGGCTTACCAGTCTTTTTGACTGACCTGTTTTCTTTCACTTCTTTTCTTCCGTTTCCCCCCCCCCCCACAGGTTCTCAGGGAGGGGCTACATCTGCTTAGTGGATCTTTGGCTTGCTTGTTGGATAGCTCATGTATGGATCTGAGCTAGCTGTGGCTTATCTTTTATTTCTGGGGATTAGTACTGATGTTTTACCATGTATTTTGTTATCACGTATCTAGACTTATGTTGTATTTTGGATCATGACATTTTGATATTATGTACTTGACTATGTGGGATTTTCTGAGATGATGATGATGGGTTTTTATCTGCTACCGCTGCTTTACTTATATTTACTTATATTTATTCTGTCTTGCGATATCTCTGTGCATGTTTACCTTCACAATAACGCCCCTCCAAAGCTAGTACATTCTAAGGAGTGATCCTAGTGGAGGTGGGGTGTTACATTCTTGCTATCGAGTCATGGGTGAGGTTGGCCCATAGGAAAGTGGGGCTATACTGGGGCCGGGATGTAGTTCTCATACATCATTTTTCTTGGATTGCCTTTCAGTAGTTGAGGGAGGGGTCACGTGGGACCATAGCCATGGATACAAAAACAGACCTTGATATCTGCATCAGCAGACGACTTAAAGCTCCCGACCGAGTTCCGTATTTCTCGATTTGCCCTGGCAAGGAACTCGGATAGCACATTGAGATACTGGTGCGTCTAGACATGGAGAACGATTCACGATACATACGTGGGATAAAGGGCGTGGTTGACGGGTGGCATAATCCCTAGTGTCCCTAGGTGGCTTGAACCCAAACCGAGACACGGAAACGTTCATTAGGTAGCATAATCCCTAGTGGTCCTGGGTGGCATAAATTCTAAGTGAACACGCGATAGTTCATGGTAAGAAAACATAAGCAGATCAAGGATAGTAGTCCAAAACAACTTCAAGGATAAAATGGTACTACGTTGAGGTGGTATAGGTTTACATGGGAAAGCCCGTACGGCCTACGGCAAAGGGCTGGACTTATACATGGAAAGAAACATACGAGTTGGGAAAACCTACATATGCTATATATTAGGTTGACATGGACCATTACATGACATTGGGCAAGGGACATCCATAGTTAACACATGACGCGGGTTGGGATACTAGTACGAAAGGTGCAGAGCAAATATACATGATAAATACCGTAGGATGTTATACATGATGGATACCTTGGGATTGTATACTTGATAAAAACTTGACGATGTGATACCTTGATTTATCTTGACACCGTAGTTTATCATGATACCTTAGTTTATCTTGCTACAGTAGTTCATCCAGTTATCTTGGTTTAGCTTATCTATCTTGTCGCCATTCTTATGTTTACTTTCAGTTTATGCATGTCATGAATACCTTTACCTGTTTTTATACTGGAAGTAGATAGGACTTACAAGTCTTTATGACTGACCCCGTTTTCTTTCGCCTCTTTGTCTTCCGTTCCCCCCCAGGTTTCAGGGAGGAAATGATGTTGTTTAGTTCGGACCTCTTATGCTTGAAGGTCATCATGTATAGCTTGGTCTTCTCTTGGCTATGGCTGCTTCACCGCTTTATTTTGGGGAATAATTTATGAAAAGGTTTTATGCTTCTTTACTATTGCAAGACAGGTTTTGATGTATTCTGATGTAAAAGGCTTTAGACCTTATTTTATAAGGTAATGAAATTTGTTTTACTTCCGCTGTTTTGTATATGTTCTGTCTTGTAATATTTCTGTGCATGTTTACCTCGATAATGCTTCACCAAACCTAGTGCATTCCCTTTGGGAGTGACCCTAGCGGAGGTGGGGTGTTACATTTGGTATTAGAGCCTGGTTACCAGACTGGGCAAAAGTTTTAAAACCTTCTGAAAACTATTTGAGAAACCATTTACAAAGAAGCATTTTTCAAGAAAAGTTTTTAAAGGCTATTCCCCAAAAGCCATTAGCACCATCCTTTGTTTCCTTGATTGAATCTCTCTTCCTTTCTTTCCTCCATCTGTAGTCACAGTAGTTTTAACTGCGACTAATCCTTGTCTAGCTACGAAGTGTTTTCCGTGAGATGGAGGTGGTTCTCGAGAGGCATGTTACCGTGTTACAAGGAAGGGTAATAAGAGCAAGGAGAAAGGACATGGACGTAAGGATAAGCAACTTGTTTGTATGGATTAGTCCACGAAGGAAGGCAAGGACAAGATCAGCGAGAGGGCACTTGTATGCCCTCACTCCTAGCGTACCTAAGAGGGATGGTATCGTTTCTGTTAAAGGTTTAGCCTTTCTTTTCCATCATCCCGTCCAGACTTTGTTTTGATCATCGCATCATTTAAGTCTGCTTCGATAGTTAAGTCTCTGTACCTTAGTACTAGCATGGTAGAAGATCCCACTTTTGTCCCAAAATCTGGTTGGAGAGTCGGTCCATTTATTTACGACTTATTTGGAATTGAGAGTGTAAATGCCAAGTGTTGAGATTAGAAGCAATGCTTCTATTGTTGAGCTATGGATGGATTCTAGGGATGAAGTGGTTATCCAGTAAGGGATGCCATTCTCGGTTTAGAAAGGAGGGTAGTTAAACTCTTAACTTGCCTTGGTAATACCCTCGAAGTCTCGTGTAACCTTATGAGTTATGTCATGGTTAGTTACCTAGAATCTCTTGATTCATTTATCCAAAATCTCTGATCCGATCGAGTAACGTTCGCCAATAAGGCGGATGGTTTATCCCGCTTAAGCATGGGTTATAGGAATCACCCTAGTAAGTGCACGTGGTAACATGGATTGGCATCGGTAAACAAGTTCCAGAATTCACTAGTGAATTTTGGAGAGCTTGCATGAGTACGCAGATATGTTTGAGCCGAACATACTAGGGAAGGAATAAGTGAAAAAGGAACGAGAGGCGACAGTGAAATGAGTTCCGACTCATACCTTGGAAATAGGAATCAAGGAGCTACGAAATCATGAAGTCAAAGGCGGTCAAGGCACAATGGAATTAAGCTCATGGAAATGTGTCTTAGGCACGCGCATCATGTCTCTTTTTAAGAGTATATCGTTGATCCCTGTTTCTCTTGTAGAGCTTGCTTGCATGCTATCGCTTGGTGGATATCCTCTCGGTCCTGTTTCTGTTGCAAACCCCGTAAGGAGTTTTTCTTGTTTATCTTCTCGATCCTATCTTGGGAACCTTAGGTAGAACTCTATGGATGTAAACATGTATTTGAAACATGTTACGATTGATATGGTTGCAAGTGGTTGCTCGTGGATGCGCGAATACACGTTAGATACTAGATCGACGCACTCACATTTTGCATTGCATATGCACGAGTATTTATACTTGTTTGAAAGTTAATGTGTTGTCATGTGGATGTTGCATATGAATGAATGTTTGTGCACGCATGTAGTGTTTATATGACTAGGACTATTTGCATACATGTTGGACTCATGGCACTAAACATATCTTGCATTAGAAAGATCATCCAGGCCTGATCATTAGCATTAGCTAAGGAACATATACACACACTTTCTGCATGTGTTCATAAAGCATTAGGAGTCTTTTAAGGACCATGGTTGCCTGTGGATGATGTTTTGAGTAGATGGATGATGGATGGTAGGATACGTTCTTCCTAACTTGGAGATTTCGGGGACGAAATCCTTTAAGTTGGGGAGAATGTAACAACCCAGATTTTTACAACATGCTAAGACAAGAATCAAGGCAGAATTTAATTATAAATATGAATCAGGAGAAACAGGTTGCGCCATTGTGTTCGTCTCGGAAAAATACGCGAAATAGAGTCCGAGTTTTCGAAAATCGGAGTCCGTATGAAGCAGTTATGGCCCGTTAAAGTTTTCAGAAAAATTCAAGTTCAAAAACAGTTCGAAATTCAAATCTGGAGCTAAAACGAACTGGGCGGGAATTTTCCCGCCCAAGCCCCAGGTCGACTGGGGTGTCGACTGGGGAGTCGACACGCCCAGGGGGCAGTCGACTGCCCAGTCGACACGGGTGTCGACACGGGTGTCGACTTGGGTGGTCCGACCACTTGGGCCTGGGTGCACCTGCTGCTGTCTTGGCTCGGTTTTAGGGGCCTGTGACGGATTTTTGGGGCTCAGATCTATCCTAGGGTTTATCCTATGGCCTAAACTACTCCTAATCTCTATAAAAACACCCTAGGACCTAACCTAAATCACTAAAAATCATTCTAGCAACTAAGTGCTGCCAAAATCTATCTTGATCATGGCCTCCATCTCTAACTCCAAGGGCTTATGCATTCAAATCAGGTTCAAATCAAAAGGTGCAAGCTTTCTACACCAAATCGAGGAGAGATCAATGTTGCTATGCAAATTTCATGACGAGTCTTCAACAAAGGAGCCACCTTTCTTCGTCAAGACGATTTATGATCTTTCCCTAAGCCTCGCTATGTATGTTCTAGCTACTTGTAGATTCTAACGGTGGCTCTAATGTGCCATGGAATAAAATGCGATGAAACATAAGTATGATAGCCTATGTGAACCTAACTTTGCCCCTTTTCTATGATCTATGACCTTGGGCTAAGTTTTAGCGACTTTATCATGCCACTCATGTTATGTTTAACCTAGTTTATCTTGCAAGTTTGAATCTTTATCTATGGAATGTTAGCATGAACCTTTGGGAACTATTTGACTTGTGAAACATTGGAAAAGATTCGACTTTGGGGCTTATACATGTTTGTGGCCAAATTCCCTTATGATACTATGCATGTTTGTGGCCAAATTCCCTTATGATACTATGCATGTTTGTGGCCAAATTCCCTTATGATACTATGCATGTTTGATGTTTGTGGCCAAAAACCCCTTATGATGATATGCATATTTTGAGGCCAAACCCACTTATGATACCATGCATATTTGTGGCCAACCCCTTTTTGGCATTGTGCATGTTTTGAGGCCAATATGTAGCATAGTATCCTTACTATGTTGACTCGCTTTTACTTAGGTTGGAAACACGATTTGGCGTAGGATAGACGAGCGTGATTATGACATAATAATTTGACATGGGATTTCATGAAAATATGACACTCATGATACACCTAAATGGGGGACATGACATGTGGGGTAAACATGGGACTTGAAACTAGACACGTATGGGTAGTAAGTGTAAAATGACACTAGACCAAACATGAAAGTGGCCAACTCGAGGTTGGGTTGAGTTTGTAGCATAAATCTACCCGGACCCGCCCGGCTTAACTAGTGGCTACAAACAATAGGACCCAATGTGGGTAGTTGGTCATATAACACTTAAGACCCGAGGTTAGACTAGGTTGTGGTGTAAATCTACCCGGACCCGCCCGGCTTAACTAGTAACCACAACAAAGTCTAATGTGAGAGGTTGGGGTGCATTAATCTAATTAATGCTACTTGAAAAGGTTAAGTAATTTTGACTAATGACACTTAACCGATATAACACGAATGGGTAGGTTAAGTGGAATCGGACATGATTTCTTAATGACACTTAACCAAACAAGACAATTAGGGAATGGGGTTAAGTAATTTACACTTAACTAATCTAAACACGGTAAGTAGATGGGGTTAAGTAACCTACACTTAACTAATATAAACACGGTAATTAGATGGGGGTTAAGTAACCTACACTTAACTAATCTAAACACGGTAATTAGATGGGGTTAAGTAACCTACACTTAACTAATCTAAACACGGTAATTCGATGGGGTTAAGTTAAACCCTTAACCAATCTAAACATGGTAATTCAATGAGGTTAAGTAACTTATACTTAACCAATTCTACATGATGATTTGATGGGGTTAAGCAACCATGCTTAACCAATCTAATATGAGAGCTTGATAGGGTTAAGTCACGAGACCGTTTAAATATACTTAACCATTATAATACGATTAGTGGATGGGGTTAAGTTAACCTATATTTAACCAATCCGACTCGATAATCCAATGAGGTTAAGATAATCTATGCTTAACTAATCTAACACGATAACCTGATAGGGTTAAGATAAACAAATACTTAACCAAATTGACTTGATGATTGAATAGGGTTAAGTCATGAGCTTCTTGGTATACTTAACCAACTTGTAGGGCTAGGTCTTGGACTTGAATACTTAGCCAAATCTTGACATGATTCATAGGCGGGTTAAGTCATGAACTTAAATGACAATACTTAACCCATTAGACAAAACCCTAGTTCAGGGGCCTAGGTGGAAAACCGGGATTAACAAGGATAACGGGAAAGGAGACTAAGTGGTAAACCTTAGTTTGGGAAACTAAGTAATAATTCTTAGTCAAGAGATTTGGACCAGTTCACAGATAGATGAGTAACCCGATACGGTAGGTCATCGCTTAAACACACGAGGAGGAGCAAATTATCCGACTTGGATAAAGGCTCCAACGAACTGGGTGACGAAGCGGTAGCTTCGGGGGACGTGAGGGTACTCTTGGTATCCCTCTGTGAGGTGGCAGATGGTCCATGAAACCCGGCCTCACAGAGGTTAAGGTCTGCGGTAGAAGAGCCAAGAGTATGCCTTGGTTGCTATGCGAGCGACCTAAAGACTGGGATGGATTAGCGTGGAGTCGTCGATACTTGTTTTGCCCTGGATAGCACGTCGCCGACTACCTACCATCTTTAGTCAATCATGTACGAACGGAAAGGCAGAGGACTCCCAACAGACCATGTTCTTGCTATCGAGTCATGGGTGAGGTTGGCCCATAGGAAAGTGGGGCTATAGTGGGGCCGGGATGTAGTTCTCATACATGATTTTTCTTTGATTGCCTTTCAGTAGTTGAGGGAGGGGTCACGTGGGACCATAACCACGGATACAAAAACAGACCTTGATATATGCATCAGCAGATGACTTAAAGCTCCCGATCGAGTTCCGTATTTCTCGATTTGCCCTGGCACGGAACTCGGATGGCACATTGAGATACTTGTGCGTCTAGACATGGAAAACGATTCACGATACATACGTGGGATAAAGGGCGTGGTTGACGGGTGGCATAATCCCTAGTGTCCCTAGGTGGCTTGAACCCAAACCGAGACACGGAAACGTTCATTAGGTAGCATAATCCCTAGTGGTCATGGGTGGCATAAATCCTAAGTGACCACGCGATAGTTCATGGTAAGAAAACATAACCAGATCAAGGATAGCACTCCAAAACAACTTCAAGGATAAAATGGTACTACGTTGAGGTGGTATAGGTTTACATGGGAAAGCCCGTACGGCCTACGGCAAAGGACTGGACTTATACATGGAAAGAAACATACGAGTTGGGAAAACCTACATATGCTATATATTAGGTTGACATGGACCATTACATGACATTGGGCAAGGGACATCCATAGTTAACACATGACGCGGGTTGGGATACTAGTACGAGAGGTGCAGAGCAAATATACATGATAAATACCGTGGGATGTTATACATGATAGATACCTTGGGATTGTATACTTGATAGAAACCTGATGATGTGATACCTTTATTTATCTTGACACCGTAGTTTATCATGATACCTTAGTTTATCTTGCTACAATAGTTCATCCAGTTATTTTGGTTTAGCTTATCTATCTTGTCGTCATTCTTATGTTTACTTTCAGTTTATGCATGTCATGATTACCTTTACCTGTTTTTATACTGGAAGTAGATAGGACTTACCAGTCTTTATGACTGACCCCGTTTTCTTTCGCCTCTTTGTCTTCCGTCCCCCCCCCCCAAGTTTCAGGGAGGAAATGATGTTGTTTAGTTCGGACCTCTTATGCTTGAAGGTCATCATGTATAGCTTGGTCTTCTCTTGGCTATGGCTGCTTCACCGCTTTATTTTGGGGAATAATTAATGAAAAGGTTTTATGCTTCTTTACTATTGCAAGACTGGTTTTGATGTATACTGATGTAAAAGGCTTTAGACCTTATTTTATAAGGTAATGAAATTTGTTTTACTTCCGCTGTTTTGTATATGTTCTGTCTTGTAATATTTCTGTGCATGTTTACCTCGATAATGCTTCACCAAACCTAGTGCATTCCCTTTGGGAGTGACCCTAGCGGAGGTGGGGTGTTACAGCTGTTGACACCGATTCCGATAAGAAAAATGAAACATTGGTGGGTAAGGCGGAAACTCTCCTTGTTGCTCAAGCCAATCTGGTACCTCGTAAAATTGAAATCGACCTAAATAGAAATGAACCCTCGTTGGTGTCAGACCATAACCACGATCACGATATAAAGGAAGTTGATGTTCAGTCGAACATTGGAGATGAAACCGTCATTGAAGATTTCAGAACAGATCTCGAAGTGTTCAAACAAGTCCCGTCAAGGAGAAGACACGAAAGCAAGTACGTTTCCCAGAAGGTTGCAAATCCAAATGAAGGGGCATTTCTTTAGACCAGAAGTACAGACCCTCATCTTGCTAGCTTCCATTGCCTGCCCGAACAAATGTCAAAGAAAAGGGATGATGTCATCCTCATGGGACAACATGAAAACAAGGAGCCTATCCCAGGAAATAACATTAAGCTTGCAGGAACCTTTAGCAATGTTGTTATGGACACTTCCGTCGCTTCCCAAGCCAACAACCTAACCGTAGACGAAATTCCAAGGGATTATGTAACTCCAAAAGAATTCGTTGTCATTGTCACCAATTTGCACTGAAAAATAGATGCTCCAAATGAGATGTTGCCGAATCAAATACGGGCTCTTGAAGCCACTCAAGCCAGCCTCGCAGACCATGTAAAACAACTTGGTGTGGAAAGGAGCATGTACCTTACTGTTTCAGATTTTCACATAGAGAACTGTAGTCATCACGATGATAAGGAAAATGAGTCCAAGCGACCTTTCTCCCCTACATATCGAGTAAGCCACAAGAAGGATGTCGGAAGGTGAAAAAGAACATATGGAGACAAAGAGGAAAGAGCGAATAAGAGATTTCACTTCTTCAAGTCAAAAGAATTAACTCCACTAAATGATACCTTGGAGAACATCTTCTTTGCCACTAAAGGTACATGGTTCTTTCTAGAGCCACCACCAATATTAAAAATCTCAAACAAAGCTGCAACATCTGGAATTTTCTGCCATTATCACAACCTGCCTTGTCATGATACTAATGATTGCAGACATCTAAAAAGCTCAGTTGAGATGTTGGTTAGGAAGAGAATGCTGCAAAAATATGTCAAGAAATCGCATACGACAAATCCTCTTTCAACTCCTCAAAAGAGAAATATATCCGTCAAACGATCAAGCCCAAGTGGGAAGGCTCTAACAAGAAACCGTGCGAAGCCAGTGTTTGATACTATGACGAATAGTTCTCGTTCAGACAATAAAAGTTGGGGGAAGATGCAAAGCTATGCAAGATCTCAAGAGTATAGCCCGACGGAAGCAATGATCCCAATGGAATTACAAGCTCGTGTTCATCCAATGATCGCCCGACACTTCCATAACGAAGCTCAGTAAAAGCCGGTGTTGAAATATTTGAGTCTAATCGACAAATATATGTTATCAGCCAAAAGCATCTAAATGGCATCAACAAACTGTCGACCATTGATGAAGTTTCAATACTGGGAATCCGGGATAACGACCACTTGTGTCAACATTCTACATAAAAACACTGCTTAGTTCTTATGATAAATTATTGTTCTTTCCTTTACAAATATTAACCTCCTATGGTAAAAAGGGGAATTGTAGATGAGAAATTACTATGTCGATTTTCATATAATGAGAAGTTTGCATCTGCTTTACTTCGATTATATCGAAAGTCACAAAAATCGATTTAATATTGCAGGACGCTTATTGGCTCACGGTAATCAAACTAGAGGGTCGTAAGTGTCACTAAAAGGGCATCTCTACGAAAAATGGTTCCATGGCTAGCATATTACATTAGCAAAAAGCTTACCAAGGCAAAACTATCCTAAGTAGGAAAAAGTTAGCATATTATCCGCTCATCGGCTCAGGGAAGCTAAGGCCATACTTCCAAGTCCACTTTACCGAAGTTCCTACCGATTATCTACTAAAGCAAGTTCTCTTCCGCCCATATGCTTCGGGAAGATTGTTAAAGTAGAATATTGAGCTTAGCCAATATGATATTACTTACTATCCTCGACGACCTATAAATGGGCCGACTTCAGCCGATTTCATGAAATGGATCTGTTCTATAGGCTCGTACTACCTCATCCTTATAACTTAAGAAGAAAGAAAGGAGGAACCAGATGAAGCAACCATATTCTAAAAAGTGCGGAAGCACATACATAGTCAAATAAAACATGGTGACCGCTACGGCACATCCTGACAAGGATAGCTCAAGCATCTGTTGCCTAATACTCGAACATCGTCCATAGTAAATATGAAGGTGTGAAGTACAAAGCCATAGACAGGGGGCACCAGGAATTGAGAAATCAAATGATGTGGCACTCTGACTACAAACAAAATTGTAAGTTTCACCGTAGGGGCATCTTCTTAATTGCAAGGTTCAGGGCCCTAGGTCTAACAAATCGCAATGAAAAGTCCGATAAATGGACTAGCGTTCGCCCCATGAAACAACGCAACTCTTCAAACTAAAGATCTCCCCGAGGGGCACCCGGTTGATCGTCAACGCCATTAATACATGGTCGGATAGTGATATAAACGCAAGGTTTTCAAAGACCTCTTCGGAGGCGTCCGACAAGTTCAAAAAGCGTCTGAATCATTCAGACTCAATGAACAACGGATCAAAGACCTCTTTAGAAGTGTTTGACAAGTTCGACAAGTGTCTGAATTATTCAGACTCAATGAACAACGGATCAAAGACCTCTTCGGAGGCGTCCGACAAGTTCGACAAGCGTCTGAATTTTTCAGACTCACCAAACAACGGATCAAAGCCCGTACATTCCACCGAAGGGGCAACTCCTGAACAAGAAGGTTCACGACCCTGATTCTATAACTAAGACCACTTGTTAAACCAAGCGTCTAGAAAAAAGAGTCAGCGTCTGCCCAGTGGTGTAATGCGGCGTCTGACCATATCCTGGGTCTTCCAAATCCAGTTAGAGGAAGATTCAAAAACCTCTTCTGGGGTGTCCGATCATAAGCCGGGTCCTCCAAATTCGGTTAGTGACGGACCTAAAGACCTTCTCAAAGGCGTCCGACAAATTCTGCAAGTGACTGAATTATTCAGTCACAACGAATAACGGATTTACAAAGATCTCTTCGGAGGCACGAAAACCAAAACCTCCTTGGGGGCACATATTCATATTTAGTCTCCGAAGTGTTTGGACTGCCAGATTAGCGAGAAATGTAATTGAATATATAAAAACAAAAATTCTTCTCTGTTGAAAGGCATGAGTCAGATTGACTAAATCAGAAGTCCTTGGATCATGAGCAAGCCAGGAAGTCCCAAATATGATGGCAAAAGCACATGACCAAGAAATTCCAGTTATAGTTGGACATGCCTAACCTTTAAGCTTGTGATGAGTTTTGGCATGGGGGCAACACCACCACATTGAAGAAAAATCAATACTTGGAAAACATACCACAAGCTCGTCACGAAACTGCAGAAACCAAAAGACGTATACTTAGCAAAGAATCGAACATATGGAAATGCACAAGCTAAATTACAGTAAAACAGAAGCATTTCTATATCATCGAATGAGTTGTGTATACAGTCCAGAAGTGAAGGTTGATAATTGCACAATATTCGATCAAAAGAAATCATAAGCAAAAAGCTACATGAGGCATAAAAGAGCAATCGGTAAAGCTTCAGCTCCTCTTCAATAATTAACTTCCAAGCCTCAACCAAAGTACCGAAGAAGCTACTTTGTAAAAATGGCAAACTGCTTTGTCCCATGATACTGAGTTTTTAAAAATCTAAATAAGGTTGCATCAACATCGGGTTAAGCTTGAGCGTAGCTTGGGCAGTAGTTGTTTTGTTTAAAAAGAAACTGCTCTCTCTTTCTTAAGTTCCATTTATTCTAGCTTTCAAGAAGAGAATTTCCAACTTATGAGAAATAGTATGTTCCCGCAAACTAGCATTGACTCGTTGCTCCGCAATTAATCTATTCTCATCAGCTCTTTTAGCTCATTGAGCACATTCAATTTGGTCAATCAACATAACCTTCTTCCGCTTACAAAAGGAAAACCCCAACCAAGGGTATAGAAGGATCCGAACATTTTCTCAAACAAGAAAATCTGACAAAATCAATATAACTCGATACGCTAACAAAGTTCATTGTGTTGGTAAAACTCAATCTTGGAAATTCAGCTAGGTAACAACGACCAGTTGCAAGCCTCATTAAGAAGAGAAGGTTAAAATATCAGTCAAAATAGATCACAAGAAATCTCTTGTGAAAAAGAATTTCTTCGCCATAGGCAAATTAAGAGTCTTTCAACACAAAAGCTTCCTCGCCTACAAACCTCCAATCGTATGTTACTCGAAGAGCATGATGATACTCTGCTTCAAACCCGATAATAAATAATGCTTAAATGGCGGATACGCTGATATGGCATAGTCCCATAGAGCGATATCATTTCTCTAGGAATTGAAGCTAGTATCCATCAGCGGTGTCAACATGAGTTATAAAAAGGTTAAGCAATGATCATGCGCTGGGGCAAACAGTTGTGAAGTGAAAATTCAAAGTTTCGTCTAGCCCGGGATGATCTATAATATCAAACACGATTGGAAGAGACAATGGTATCGCAAGGCTGCAGCATACAATAGAGCGGCCCAAAATACGAGAAAAGCCAATATGAGCGAATGTGGGAATAATGCAAGAAGCGGTTCATTAATGAACAACATTCAAATTCCAAAAACCCGATTCCAAGGCCCGAGGTCCTCGAGATGGATATTGCAAAAACATTGCATAAAATGTTGGCCTGGCACAACTTATTAAATAGTGCATATAAGCTACTCAGTTTACTAAAAATCCTACGGTCATGACCACCTAAGAGGATTGGCTAAGAACATGAGTCAAGCTGACTGAGGCATTGCTAATAATTTAACAAGACAAGCCAAATTCGAAATTCCATCAGACAAGTTGTCAGGTGCACGCACTTCATAAGTATTGAATCTCATATGAGGATAATTTGAAAGATAATACATAGAATTCGCAGTCCGAAACTAAGACTGATGGATCTCGAGTTTTGTCGATAAACAAATTGGGTGCATTATCAGTGTGAACTATATCTAACGAATCCTAAATTCCTAAATAGAAAGCAGCTTCACATTGATAACACATCGAAATCTATGAATGTTTCTCATGATTTATCTCCTTTTGCTGGACTAACCTGTTGTTGTCTTGAGCAGTCGACAATGAATTTGCCGCCAAATGGGCACAAAAGCTCTTCATTACAGGTTTTCTAAAAGTCATTTATGCTAAGGAAGACCCTGCAACGAAGCTGAACCAACGTTACACCACCGACCATCGAAATAAGGCAGAAGACGCAAACAAAGATAACATGTATCATTTTCTTGTTTGGAAGATATGTGTAAATTCAAACTGAGATTTCTAAGTCCAACCAAGCTACTGCAATAAGGCCAAAGGGCGAACAATCAAACGACACCACTCCGGCAAATTGTTAGGGGGATACGGGATAAAAATTTAATTCGCTTGTAATCCAGAAGTTGTAAATGTTCTAATTTCGGGAACTCATAAAAAAGATTTAGTCCAAGCAGAAGTGTCCTATCTTCTAGAATGGCAACTAGTCTTCTGCCTGATGGTACAAAGCATATAAGATCAACTGTCGAGTCAAAAGCAAGGATAGCCCGGAATTGACGAGTTGAATCTCTAGAACAACTTGGAATTTCAATACTTTTGCCAACCCAAAAACCTCGAAGTATCTACTAAACTAAGGCTCAGGTGGTGTGGTGACATGAGGGAGTTCAGAACATATAAAAAGCTACAACTGAATCTCAACGCGACAAACACATGATTGCCGGATTTAAAGCAACTCAATGTCAAAGAACACTGCGAATTCCAGAGTGCATATTACTAATTAATAGTTCGACAAGGCTTAAGGATGCACATCAAAATCATGATCTGTACATCAAAATTATCTTTTTTGACCTCTAAAGTATTCATGCTACAAAATGTCAAATTTGTTCTATTATTGCAAGCTAATACTTTCTGGCATTCCAAGCCAGAAGCAAAGTTCATGGAATCAAATCAAGCAAAGCTTAGCGATGCAGAAAATTCAATAACACTACAAAGGCGCTAACATAGGAAGATTTTCAAATATGTGCATGCTCGAATCAATATATGTTCGAACGTGCTTAGGCCCAATACGGGTCAACTATGCTAAACCAACATGTTGATCGAGCACAATTGAACGATATGGACCAGCATAAGTGATCTTAACATTTTGAGCAAGCAAGTTAGAAGATTGCCGAGTAATGTTAGCAGGTTTCCAAATAGTAGAGTTTACGTGATCATGTAAATTATGTTGAGTTCAACTCAAAGTTTGCACATGATAAAAGGCAGATTGGGGCATCCAATGAAGTTTCCGATGCCAGAACTGGCGTACAGAGCGCGCAAATACTGAACTATAAAAATCCATCCCATAATAGAGGATAAATGCCTCCCAGATAAAGGCTTGAAGATCTGGAACTTCTTCAAGAAGAACTGGATAATAAATCACAGTCAATGACAAAGTATAAGTCCAAAATTGTGCGAACGCTTGTTTTAATACAGAACAGGTGGAATAAAGCAATTTACGATCCGATGCATCGTCAAAAGGTGACAAACTAAGACGAAATTCTGGCAAATCATCAGCAGTGCAAAAATACACCGGAATTTATGATACCGGATCAAATTACATGATGATGCAAGAAAATCCAGATTATAGTCCAAGGCCAATCAAGGAAAAGCTCACCAGTTACAGTAGTCATTTCGAAGCCTGCATTTCCTATAAGAAAACACAAGCTTCGAGGGGAAAATGTTAACCCCATTAAAACGCGATTCAAAGAGTAGTGCGTCGAGACCATCCATAAAACGACACGAAATTATGTTAAGCAGGTCAAGTCGTTTATACGACATGGAACTAAGTCTTTCGAACACATCAAGTCATTGGCACAACCCAAGACAAGTCGTTTAAAGTCGTGCAGCAAATCCTACCATGTCACCATGTCCATTCATGTCATTGGGACGCCATGTCGTTGAGTCCTCATGCCGCATACTACTCATGACGTATGTCGCCTTGGTCAAGTTGTTCAACCCATTTGTATGGTCAAACCGTAGAGCTCAAGTTGCGGGAAGTGCTTCATGATGCTCATGCTATTCATATCATAATATCCATCATGTTGTTCCCTATTTATCATCACCGCAGGTTATGGTTCGCAAGCCACATGTTCACCGTTTAAATCATGTCGTAGGTCACTACCTAATATTGCCAGTATGCGCATGACATAAGCAGACCATTTCCATACAAATAACGTGATCGTTCCTGTACACAAAAGGGAGCAGCATGTCGTGTGCGCATCATGATTAATGTCGAAAATATGACATGTCGCATGGCGCACATTACAAGTGGAAAAGCAATCAAGTAGTGTATATAAGAAAGAGCTACGTGACCATGTAAACAAGGAAATATTGGACTAAAGAGAATAGTGCACGTGGCAGGCAAAGAACATTGTATTGCAAAGCTTAAAGTTTATCCATAGTGTTAAAAATGGCAGTTCATACTGTTAAGCCTTTAAGTCGGTCAGCCCAGGTAAAAGGCATGACGTTCATGTCTAGAAGAGACGCGTAACAATAGTGATGAGGTTGGGCCACACGACATAGGACAGGTCGTATCCATCCGTCTTTGCTTTCACGTGTTAAACTTAGTACGTTGGGATCACTACATATCCAAACCATTTGGACAAGATGAAGGACTCAAGATGCATACCGTGCCTTAGCCAGCTGTAAAATACTTGAAGCCAGCTGTCGAGTAGCCATAGCGCGTATACTCCAGTCCGTTAATTCTTAAGTCGCCCAGACAATTATCTTCATGTCGCATAAGTACTCAAGTCACAATATTCATGCCACAAGTTGTAAGCCGCTTGGTCCCTTCATGTCGTAAGCCTCATAACGTAAGATATTCATGTCGTGGGACACTGATGTGGTGCCACATGTGCAAGGGAGAAGAGGCTCCAATTTGTGCGTAAAGAGTATCAGGACGTTCCAATGAAAAGGGTTCAAGTCGCAAGTCATTAAGGCTTTAGACAGTGAAGGCGTTAATATATTATTCATGTTAGTCATGACGTCAAGAGAGAGTGATCACGTGCCATAGTCATGACGTTGGGATCATGGCGCAAGTCTTCTACGTGGGAACCATGCCGCATCCCTTATTTACCAAAGTGCCATCGAAAGTCATGCTGCATCTCACCATAGCGAAATTGAGTCATGTCGTAGTGAGTCATGTCGAAATTGGGTCATGGCGAGTTGAGTTATGTCGTTTTTCTACATAATTACAGAATTGCCACCTGGGCTAAAATCACCTATAAATACCCCTCATAATTCATTGGGGGGGGGGAGGGACCGAAAATTCATTCCTAGAGGGAGACTCCGTCAAATTCAAAGCTCATCTACAACTTCTCTAATGACTTCTATGGATTCAAAAACTCTTTTTAACTTCATGAAGATCAAATCCAAATCAATGATCATTAGAGCTCTCCACAATTGAATCTAAATTCCTTCTATCTCATTCAAGCTACACAATAAATCTCTCAAGCATCATTCAAACAATCTCTTCTCATCTCATAAGCCAAAATCGAATGCTAATTCACTATGAAACCTATGAAGATCATGGAAAAGGATAAAAGCACACAAGTGGTTGAAGATTCATCACAAAGCTAAAAGATCTCTTCATTTTCTTCACCAAATTCAAGTGTAATTAGATCACAAGGAAGGGAAAAAGAGAGAAATGATTGTAATGAGGGAAAATGCATATGTTGTAAGCTAGAATGTCATAATGAGAATATATTGAAAGTAGACGTAGATTCATATTGAATCGAACCACTATAAAAATTGTCTTGTGTTTTTACTTGCTTTCGTTCGTTCATTTTGCGACTACGCGGTTCCATATTCATACCGAATCGGTAAAGTGCATCATTTGCACCTTTGGTGTTTGATCCCAAATTTGGAGCAAATAATATCAATATATATCTTTCGGTAAAATTATATCATTTACCGTGTTTCAAACCATACCGTGTCGGTTCATCGTATTCAAGTGTTTATTTACTCCTACCGATACAGTGGATCAAACTGATCGACCAAAACTCATAAGCAACTCAACCCATAAATCTCCACAATATAAAACAATTTTTATATCAATAACAAATACGCTCACTCGTATATATGCACTCAACTTAATTTAGGGCATTACTAACCCTATCTCTACCGAGTCACGCCACAAAGCCAAGGTAATTCACTTAACCTTAAGCTCTGATACCAAATGTAACGACCCGGTTTTTCGGTGACTTTGCACTTTAAATTCTCAGTGCGTGTTTCCTCCAGTTCATTCATCGAATGCCACCACCTTATTAGCCAGATTCAGGCCACCTCAGCCCGAACTAACTCATCACCAGCGTTGATGTCCTCCAGCTCGCCTAGAGGAAACGATTTCGCAGTTGAAAAGTTCTGGAATCCATCACCATTTTTTGCGATAAAATGGAAAAAGGAATCAACATTTTTGTACCGTCGAATTTTGGTGGAGGCGCAGATAAAAAGTGTTTCACAGATAATTAGGTTTAGAGAAAAAAATGTGTATTTATAGGGGATTTCTTGGAAGAGGATTCTCCATATTTCCTTCTTGCTGGAGAAATGTTTTTGGACGGCGGTTGATAAATTTGGAGGCGTGGCCTTCTGTTTTACCGTAAGGGTGTAAGGATATTATCAAATCAAACAAATATCTAGATTTTTATAATATTATATTCTCTTATTATGAACCGTTATCCTTGTACGAGTACTGCGGATGGAAATAAATATACCGTTGAGACGAGCAATGTGCCACGATTCTAAAAATATAATAATACCGGTAGATTAACTTATATTTTGAGACCCCATAAGGGTGCAAAATACTCCATATAAAAAGTTGTTTATTTAATTAATTAAAAATTACCATAAAATTCTAAAAATTAAATTATCACTATGTCTCAAAAGAACCTTGTCTAAATTCAAACCCGATATTCAAATATTTTT
Organism: Allium sativum; assembly: GCA_030737875.1. Classification (NCBI taxonomy): domain Eukaryota; kingdom Viridiplantae; phylum Streptophyta; class Magnoliopsida; order Asparagales; family Amaryllidaceae; genus Allium; species Allium sativum. Next base: position 1,013,212,695 of record CM060913.1, read on the forward strand.
AAATAAACGTTATGGCCACGAACGAATATACCACTGTTTTTCTGAATATTTAATTTGGATATAACTAAAAATCTACACGACGAAACCCCCATTTTTCTCTTCCACTAGAAAAATATACTTCCCCAGCTCCTAACGTTTCTTATTTCACAGAAATCCGATTTAAAACAAACCCTGTACATTCAGTTGAAGTTCAAATCGCCAAATGGCGAACTGCCGCGCCATTTCGAGCTCGATTATAATTATATTATAATTTATACGTTCAACCATCGTTAATTAAATATATTCGTTAGCGTAAATTCAAATTTTAAACTGAATTATATATTTTGAATTCCCTAATTCCCACCATATCTCCATTTCAGCCCAATCCGATTGTTTTAGAATTAAATATATTATTTAATTATTATTTTAATTAAATATTCCAAGTTATTTAATTAAACGATCATTAAATCATCTAAATCACCTTTTAAATAATTAAATTAACTAATTATTATATCGTTGAAAAATGCGGGTCATTACAGTCCTTACCGCTTCGAGGCAATCTAACCTACCATGTCGCAGGATTAAAACGCAACGATCCTTGGATCTTCAGAGCCGCTCCACACGGAGTGGATTAAAATGCTTGAACACATCAATTCCCCAACCTATGGGGTGTAAACTGGTCATATCCCGACCAGACAATCGGCTCCGAAAAGACCGAAATAACCAGACCATCGGCTCTGGAGTGGATTAAAATGTCTGGACAACCACCACTTTAACCCCTTCAGGGCAGCAACTCCCATCAAAGGCATCAGTAGTCATCCATTCGATGTGAAGATCATCGGTCTTGCACCATCTTCATATCTTCGACTTCTAACCGTCGATCAATTATTTGAAATGAGAATTAACTCAGCCTTTTCAAATAATTCACGTATATTTAGAATTTAAAATAAATTCATTTCAATGGTTAAATTATCTGACATCCATAATTAAGTCCATTAATGTAATTTTCACGTCAAACACATTCAACCATCAAATATCCAATAAACCAGGTAAATTCGGTTTATTTCCATTCCATATCGTTTATAATATTTTATCATGATTTATCGCTATTTTTATTTATTTAAATATAGCCAATTTATTTAAACAACGCTTCAGGCCATAACGCGGCCATGGCACTGTTTTTCTTCAAATTTGATTTACAAATACCTGAAAATCTAACCGTTGGATTTTTACAAATTTTATACCATTAGAAAGATCTTTTCAAATCGGACCCAATAGTTCTAGTTTTGGGGAAATCCGACGGTCGGATCTCCCGGTACAATCGTTTAAAGTTACGATTCCAAAATACGAACTGCAGCGTCGTTATTCAATTTATTTTAATTATATATATATATATATAATCCATTCGGGCGCTGTTTCCATTCAGGTTTGAATAAAAACATTCCACACTATCCAACCATTGGATCTTTGCAAAGTTGGTATCGTTGGAAAGATATTTCCAAAGCGAACCCAACGGTTTCGGTTGCGGGAAAATCTGACGGTCGGATCTCCCATAATAATCGTTTGAAATTACGGTTTCAAAATACGAACTACCACTTCGTTATTCGATTTATTTTAATTATATATATATAATCCATTCTTCGATTTCAAAAACCATTTCAACTCATATAGGTGATAAAAATGATATTTTTATCCAACCGATATTTATTTCAACATATGACTATTTTTAACAACTCATATATATAGTAAAAATGTGATTTTTATTGTTAAAGCAATTTATTTCAAAAATGAATATTTTTAGCGATTCATATATATTATAAAAATGCGATTTTTATTGTCAAAACAATTTATTTCAAACGTGATTACTTTATATACTTCATACATACAATAAAAATGTTATTTTTATCGCTCAAAATATTTTATTTCTTACATTCTATCAAAATGTTATTTTTATCATTCAAACTATTTTTATTTCATACATTCAATAAAAATGTTATTTTTATCGTTCAAGCCATTTTTATTTCATACATTCGATAAAAATGTTATTTTTATCATTCAAACCATTTTATTTCAAAAATGAATATTTTCCAACACATGAATATATTTCAATACATGAATATAAATCAAACACAGGAATATTTCAGAAAATTTTGGCAGCATAACGGCAAGGTAGTTAAAACCGGCACCATCTCCAGTACGGCTCCTCGCTCTACCTTAAAGCCTCGCAGCTTTTGACAATGGGGATTTCAATAACTAGTTCGTACGCAGAGGAATTTTCCTATATCCTAATCCTATTTGGATTTTAACCACAATCAATCATTTCAACCATTCATATTTATCAACAAATTTCACATCCACCAAAATCCAAACAATCACAACCAATATATATATCGTCCATGGTCTGTGGACGAGGGGAGTGGATTTTGACTACATATGTTAAAGATATGATTTTTATTGTGAAATCATAAATAGCAACACTTAAAAGTGTTATAATCCATTTAAATAATTAAAGCCATAACCTTTCTGAATTGGTTCGAATCTAGGGTTTCGACTCTTGCCAAATCCGTAGCTTATGTCGAAGATCGGTAGGTACCTCGCCGTAGAGGCTGGAAAACCGCGCTGATTAATGGTAAGGTGGTCACGATCGACGGTGTACTCGAGCTGCGGCGGCGCTCTAAAGTGGTCGACCTCTGGTGCGTGGATCTCGACAATGGTGGCACGCTGGGGGGGTATAACCGGTACTGGTTTGAAGCTCGAGCGGAGTTCTTCAAAAAGCTTAACTAGGTCGAAGGCTATCGATGAATGTAATTGCCAGAAACGAGGAGGGAAGGTTGGAACTCGTATTCGCCGTTGACTGTTAAGTTACGGGGGGGTTCTAATTTTTTATTTGGAAAATAAATAATGAATAGAAATCTATTATTGGCCGATATATATATTATTCAGAAAATTAGGGTTTTCTTCAACGAACCCAAATTCAAACCTGATGACTGTCGCCCCTAGCTAAATACCCCTATTCCGAACACAATGGAATATGTTTCGTAGGCCCATTCGATTATTTCAGTCAGTTATTCTTCAAATTAAAATATAAAACATTCAAATATGGATTTGAACGCACATTTCAATTTGCCAGGGCCACATACTGATCCCAAAAATTCTAGAAAAATAAATCTAGCTATGTTTTGACGATACGGTCCCAATAAAACTCATTTCATCTAATTTGGAGACCGTTTGAAAAATGGCCATTTTCTGGTCGATCCAATTTGACTGAAATCAACCAAACAAATTTTCCTTTTCCACGCTCACATATTAACCTAAAAAATTATGGAATTTGAAACCTAGTAATAACTTGACATCCTGGATCTAACAAAATTGGTTTCGTCGAAAACGGAGGTCGTTTTCAAAATGGCTATTTTCACGGGCTATATTAACTCCATAACGACCATTCTATAAATTCATTTGGCCATAACTTTTGATTCCCGCTATGAAAATTCGATTTTTTAGATTCGTTAGAAAGATATTCATAAACAGATTTAAATATTTTTGGTTTCACTAAAATCCGTTTTATTTTGCATCCTGTATAGTCAGTCAAAGTTCGTATTCGAATTTTCAAACTACCGTGGCATTTTCGGACTTGCTTTATAATTAAAATAAATATATTTATTATAACTTCGATCAAAACAAATTTTTGGTCATTATTATTTAAAATAATTTATTTTAAATATTCCAAATCCACTAAAATAGCGAAATTAATTTTTTTTAAATTGGTTTTGATTTTCCGGGTTGTTACAATAAGGGGTTAAAGATAATATAATTAAAAAGATAAAATATACAAGGGGTTAAAACAAAAATTCTCACTGCTATATAATATCCTAAACTCCTCCCTAACCCTAACACAAACCTAATTCTTCTCCTTCTTCTCTTCAAATGCAACAGCCTTTCTTCCTCCTTTTCTAATTCATTATTTCCTTCTTCCCCTTTTTCTTTCAAAAAACCAATTAATGGCCTCCTCCTCCAATTCACCGCTGCCGCCACCTCAGCACCACCCATCTCCGACCATGGGCCCCACTTCATCCAAAATTCCCTTTTTCACAAAATTCCCGATTTTCAAATAACCCCCTATCCTTCTTTCCTCAATAACTTTCAAACTGTGCATTTCAAGCCAAAACTCCTTACGACCAAAGTTGTAGTTCACGATTTTCTCTTCGATTTGAGTATATGGAAGTCGAATTTTGGAGTTCGAGGCTGCTCAGAAAATGCGATGTATGACAACAGACCTGCTGTGAAGATTCACGATTTCCAGTGAATCAGAGCACTTTTGGAAGAAAGTCCACTAGGCGAAAGTTGTTCGAAATGGCGTGTTTGTGCTACAAAAATAGGTTGGTGAAGATTGGAGTTCACCTGCAGAAGTTAGATCCAAAATAGTGAAATCGAGTGCGAAAAGCGACAAAATGGCGAGCGCGACGAAAATCAAAGACTAATGGAGTAGAAACAAAGGTGAGAACTCTTTCTCACTCAATCTTTTATATAGTTATTTATTTTTGTAACTGAATGTACATTAATGATCTGCAGTTGAAATATTTGTTGTTGATTATCTATCGTATGGATGATTTTTGATTTGGATGTTATGTTATGATTGAGATTGGGAGTATTTAACATGTAAAATAAGGTTAATATATTTATGATAATTTAAATATGATTACACTTCCATTTACAAGTTACCTGACTTGTTTTTGTGATTGGGACGATAATTTTCACACATCGCCCAAGTGCACAAATAATAATCTATTATTTTGTTATGTGTTGGTTGAAACCCCACACGGGTCTTGGGATGATATTCTAATCACACATCTCCCTTGTGATTAGTTGTAAAATGCATTCTGGTTGTTATCTGGATGTTTCATCATTATTATAGAATACACGCGATGTATGAAATCCATATAATTAAAATTATATGGTAATTGATTGGGTCTCATTCCAATTTAGGATTATATGAATGTTTTTTTATAAAATATTTAGTTAAAGAACCAAAACATGGTTTTTGAAAATAATTAAGTGAATGAAGCTGATTTAAGTAGATTTGCGTCATTTTTACTCGAGCGGATGTTTTAATCAATTTTATCAAAAGATTAGATTTCAAAATTAGACATTTTGAAAAGATTATTATTATGATATTATAATAATATGTAAAGTTCATCTTTTTATTGACATTTAGGAACATAAAATGATTTACAATTAAAGTTCATCTTTTTATTATCATTTAGGAACATAAAATGATTTACAATTAAAGTTCAACTTTTTATTGTCATTTAGAAACATGTTTACTATCATATTTTGATTAACATTAAAATTAATCTTTTTATTTTCATTTAGAAACATGTCTATTATCATATTTTGATTAACAATAAAATTAATCTTTTCATTGTCGTTTAGAAACATGTCTATTATCATATTTTGATTAACAATAGAATAAATCTTTTTATTATCATTTAGAAACATGTCTATTATCATATTTTGATTAACAATAAAATTAATCTTTTTATGTCGTTTAGAAACATATCTATTATCGTATTTTGATTAACAATAAAATTAATCTTTTTATTGTCGTTTAGGAACATGTCTATTATCATATTTTGAATAACAATAAAATTAATCTTCTTATTGTCATTTAGAAACATGTTTATTATCATATTTTGATTAACAAATAAAATTAATCTTTTCATTTTCATTAAGAAACATGTTTATTGTCATATTTTGATTAACAATAAAAATGTTCTTTTTATTATCAAAGTAGGAACATAAAATTATAATAATATGATTTACAATAAAATTAGTCTTTTTATTGTATGTAGAAACATGTTAATGATTAAAATTTGATTTGCAATAAAAATCATTCTTTTTATTATATGTAGGAACACGAAAATTATCAAAATTTGATTTACCATAAAAATTATCTTTTTATTGTATTTATGAACATAGGAACTGTCGAAAATGGTTTTACAATAAAAATTTACTTTTATTGTATATATATATATATATATATGTGTGTGTGTGTGTGTGTGTGTGTGTGTGTGTGGGTGTGTGTGTGTGTGTGTGTGTGTGTGTGTATATATATATATATATATATGAATCACAAATTTAGACATGCTTTAAAAATATTGGGTGAAACATTAAAATTGTTAATTTTAATGTACATTTAGAATTATTATTAAAAAGAACATTTTTAATATAAATAATGTAAAAGAACATTTTTTCATTAAATAATGCAAAAGAACATTTTTAATATAAATAATGTAAAAGAATCGTTTTAATTTAAAAGAATCATTTTAATGTAATCGAACATTTTAATGTAAAAGAATCATTTTAATGTAATCGTAGATTTTTAATGTATATGATGTAAAAGAGCATTTTAATGTACATAATATTTTAAATAAAGAATCTTTTAAAATAAAGAATATTTTGAAATAATGAAAATTTTAAAATAATATTCATTGAAGAATAAATCTTTTAATTAAGATATATAATATTAAATTTTAATTTAAAATTGAAAGTGAAGTTGGAATCATTTTAAAACGAATTTGTAAACGATTTATAAAATATGTTTTAAATGGAAGTCGATGAAATATATATAATATATATATATATATTATATATATAATGGCCTGGATAGAACGCGCCACGCAGCGACCGTTCGCGAATTTCAACCATTAACTTCAAATGGACGTAATGGGAGATCCGACCGTCGAATTCTCCTAAAACCGGAACCATTGGGTTCGTATCGAAAAGAGCTTTCCAATGAATATAAGAAGTTTGAAATCAAACGGTCGGATTTGGAATTATGTCCAAATCAAATTTGAAAACAGTCGCTATGGATGTAGTTCGGTTGCCATTATTGGAAACCGACTGTATGTGCGATAATAAAATTATTAAAAATTATGTAAAATTATAATAATTGGTTTGGAAAGATTTTGGATGAAAATTCCATATTCAAAAATATAAAATATATTTTTATCAAAATGAACTAGTTATTAACTAGAATAAATTTTTAATTAAGATTTAATGGAGTTTTCCAATTAATTAATATTTAAATTGGAATTAAATAAAATAAATTAGATTTTGGGTTTGTCGTGAATGGTGTCTTAAATAACACTGTTCTTAAACCCCATGTGAAAAGAACAAATCTTTTAATTAAGATTTAGAAAATTTTACTGATTAATTAATGTTTAATTAGAATTGAAATGAAAGTTGATTGTGGGTTTATCGTGGTCTATGTTTTAAATGACATTTGTTCTTTAATCCCAAATAACAGTGAAAATATATTTTGGAATTTATAAATCTTTTATTAAGATTTAAATGAAATTTTTTCCAAAATAAAGTTTTCCAATTTAATATATTAAATTGGAATTGGATGAAATTCGATTCGGTAATAATTGAGATAGGCTTTTGTGAATGAAGACCGTTACTATATATGGAATTTAAAAAGGCCTTGTTGTTATTCCATTTATACTATCAGTCTAATATGGAATTTTATATCGATTATATATTGATTCGTTTTTTGTGAAGATTCCATATTTCATGGAAGATGATTTTGGATTTGTCGTGAACTGTGTTTTAAATGATATTGGTTCTTTAACCCAGTTAAAGCCAAGATTATTCCCTAAATTTGAATAATCATAAAGTAATGATTTTTGATATTAAAACTAGATTAGAATTTTAATCAAGATCTAATTAGACTGAAACGGGAATGAGATAATTTAATTTATTGAATTCTTGAAATGATCGAGAATGGAGTACCAAAAGTTTTACTCCAGACGATAGTTAATTCTTTTATTAGATTTGAAACGTGAAATGCTAATTAAATTTACTAATAACATTTTGGGTGTTAGATATGGAGTGCTACTAGTTTTGCTCCATTTGATGAATAGGTTGGGATTGGGATAATAAATATAAATAAATGATTACTTCGGTAAGATTCGATAATCCCGACTAATTAATAAAAATATTTTGAAATGATATTCAAAAGAAGATTAAAGAATAAATTTAAAAGAATTCATCTTTGATAAAATTAATGGGAACCTTTCCCTAACAATGTGAATATTTTATTAAAAGAATATTCTGAATTGGAATGGGGCGTATGATCTGTTTTTATAGCACTTATTTATAAAATACGTGAATTATTCGTAAAAACTGGGTTTAACCCATTCTGAATAATTACTACGACGATTGAAGTCGACGATGAAGACGGTGGTTGAAGATCGGAGTTCTTCACATCGTGTGGATGATTACTGATGTCTTGTTTGGGCTGTACACCCAAGACAAGGTAATAAGTGGTGATTGTCGAAACGTACTTGGAGATCGACGGATATGCGAGGACCTCTCTCCTATATTGGACATATGGGACGAGGAATAAGGTGCCTCCGGTTTTTTTCAGACCCAGAACGGACTTGTAAATGGATGGTATGTCTGACGTTGTATTCCTTTATGCTATATCCGTTGATCTCTGATAAATATATATTTGTTTGGTGGCAGAGAATTTATTCTCTTGCTTAACACCCTTCTCTGAGACGTACGAGCTTAAAGGTTATATATTGGCAGAAATCAATGGTATGGTATGGACTGACAATGTGGCATGCTAAGATGCAAATGATCAAGGCTTTTGTTGAAAAGCAGAGCCTTGTGGTTGATGATCAAAGCACAGCTTATTTAGGCATAGCTTTGTGTATAGCATTACTTCGCAAGCCTCACACCCCGGTATGAACCAGAAACGGGAGAAGGATCCAGGGAGGATATGTGTTTCTTTCTAGCTAGGAGTGGTGTCATGGTATAGAGCCCAGACATTTTACTTATATGGATGATGGAATGAGGCGCCTCGGATTTGAGTCCCTAGTGGCTCTTTATTTATACACCGTGGGGTGGAAACGTGTTATTCAGGAATTATATATAATCCACTAACATATGTGTGGACCGGCCCTATGGCTCCTAAGGCTTGACTAAGTACTTGCCTGAGACATGGGCTAGATTGTCTCAAATTCGGTAAGGATGATCCCTTGCCTTGGTTCATAGATGGAAATCCAACTTCCAATACGACATCATGCGGTTTTGATTGTAGAACTAGTATGGCAACATGATATATGAAACCCATGTCGTCTATGATTGAAACATTTATATTTGAAATTGATTTTAAAACTATGGACTTATAGTAATATCAAATAATTTTGTTTTATACGTATCAAGCATTTTTGGCTATTATAAGGGAAAACTCTATCCTTTGGCTTGTGTTGGATTGTGTGATGGGTCCTGAGTCTTATAGTAGTTTCATTTTTCCAAAAAGCATTGCGTTGTTTTAATTTGAACTAAAATTCATGTGGAGTAAACCCGATCTGTGTTATACGGCGTGGTCCCATGATTTCCCAACTTTAAAATTAAGATTAATAACTGTTTTAGTTCTCACACTAGTCCCATGACTGACCTGGAGTTTATTATTTTAACCTAAACTCTAGGTGCCCATATTTTCCACATGGGAAGTTAGTAGTTTTGGTTTTGCAGATATTATATTCATAGGATCCTGGTTTACAGCTGAAGCTATATCCGGAAAGCTCTGTATTCGTGTGTTTCCTACAGTTGTTTTATGTATTATTTTTTTCCGCTGCTTTGTAATTTAAATATCTGATGTTGTATTTCCAATGTGTAATATTTATTCGTACTCTGATATATTCTTGTACTCTGATGTAATTGTTGTAAAAAGCAATGAAATATTCTTTTGTTTGTGTTCTGATTTTCGTGTTCTCAATTCAATCCAGACTTTCCCGTAAGGGTGAGTTTGGGTTGTTTCAATATATGTTTGTGTCATATCTTGTTTGTTATGTTTCGTCCAAATGAAGCAAGATGAGGGAATGAGACGACTGCTGTAATGACCCGGATTTTCGAATAGTATTTTAAATATTTATTATGGTTACTCTATATATATGGTCGAATTAAATTTCAGAATATGTTTTGCTAAGTGTAGAACAACGGATAACATTGAGAACGTTGGTTGTTTTTCTATTGGAGTTCAGGACCTTAAATATATTATTTTAAAATTAGTGGATAAGCTTGAACTCAAATCGTGGTTAAATCAAAATCAAATCGTGGTTAAATTCTGATTTGATATTTATATGTACCATATGCTGACTAATTTTCTTAAGGCTTAAGTCTTCTTACTCTATATAATCGCGAAATGCCCCTTTTTCTGATTCTTCCTTCAGTAATTACTCCATCGAAGCTTTTATAAAAATTGTTGCTCATATAAAATTCAAAATCAAGACCCGAAATCAATTCGTCGTTCCCACTTTCATTTTTCCCCAATGCTAAACAATTTACATCGAAATAAGGGGGATCGAGAATGAAATCAACATCTGAAAATCCAAATCGCGAATGGAGATTGCGGTAATTCCTGGAGTCGAAACCATAGCTGGAAGTCGATTAGAGGGGGATCGCGACAATCGAGTTTGACGTGCTTAAAACAGTGGAGTTAGGTTTCGTTTGTTTGAAATTTAAAGCATTTTATTGGAAATGGGGAAGTTTGGATCTAGAGTTCAATAATGGAGTTTGAGGGAGTCGACTGTGTTAGTTATGGGTTTGGGATGTGTAAATGTTCCAGGTCGTGATCCCGTTGTAGTGTGCGAACGTAGAATCTATGGTGGAATTCTAGAGGGGTGATGATCGTGAGTTTACTATAGGGGATGCTGGGGTCCTTCTAGGTCACAATTTCTGGGGATTGTTTGGGTTCGAAAATGTGATTGTTGGGAAATTGGAGAATGCGATGAGGAGGGTGCTGATGATTTTTGCGAGATGATTCATGAGTCAATAGAGAAGAGCAGGACAGTATTTGCGAAGATAAGGAAGAAGGTATTTAAAATGGCTTAAGGTATTTTCTTTTTAGTAATAAATTTTTAATTACATCTAAACTGTTCGATAGCTTAAATTAAATATCATATTTAATTTATACAAGATTTTAATGAAAGGAGTCGATCGAAAATTCATAAACTGGGGATTGCATATGCTGGAAATATATCGGGAATCAAAATGGATCAGAATTTAAATCACGATGAGTAATTCTCATTTAGAGATTTATTTAAATTTATTTTTATCATTAAAAATAAATTGTTGATTGCCTTAGATGCATTTATAAATTGTTTATTAGTGTTGGCTATTATATATATAAATACATTAGTCATTTAGGCTTGGTGTTGTGGTTATATATATATATTGGTGGTTGGATATTTCCCATAGTACCATTAGCGGATGCCCGCAGTATCATTAGCGGATGACCCAATGAGCCCCACAATATGATAATGGATGACCTTCTATACCACGATATTCTTCCTCGATGCAGGATGAGTGTTATTTATGTTGGCTAACGTCTGTGGATGCAAGATAAACAGGTTGGGGTGATCCACTGTTTGTTTCATATATATTATCATTTGTGATGTGTTAGAAAACCTGTGATTGGTAATTGAGTATTTTGGGGTGTTTAAATATCACTAGGCCTGAATGTTGATATATAAAAGTATCAAGAAAATGGGATTTTTTGACTTAAAAGGGAAAATCTGTATTTATAAAATAGAATTTGATTTTCGAATAGGCTAGGAAATATTAACTTGTTTTGAATAATAAAAACTAATACTGAATTTATAAACGATGTTTATAAATTAGATAATGCGGAAAGTGAATTTATAAACGGTGTTTACAAATAAAATGGAATAATTTTCATTGGGTAATGTAGGGAACTAAAGTGAATTTATGAATGGTGTTTATAAATGAAGGGAAATAAAATATCATTGAATAATATGAATATTCAAATTCAAATATGAATTTAAAAATGAGAATTTGAAATTGTTCAAAATAGTAGATGATGAAATTTATTCTGATATTCGAAATATAAATAGAATTGAAATAAATCCATACGGATTTATGATTTGAATTCGACTATGTCGAATTAACATAAATAAATTATATCTAAGAAAGGATATTAAATTTGTATTAGAAAACAGGAATTGGGTTTCAAATGAATAATTGAACAGGAAGCTTGTTTTAATTATAAAACAAGGAAATTAATTTATAAACGATGTTTATAAATAAAATGGGAAAATTATAAGGTGATAATTTGGAATTTTAAATTCAAGTATTAATTTAATAAGAAAACTAGAAATCAATCGAAAAAGGAATGATAGAATTTATTCTAGATTCAGAATATAAATGGAATTAAGATAAATCAAAAGGGTTTTAATTTGAATTCGATTATATTGAATTTTATATATAATTTATTTATAAAAGGAATTGGGATTTTAATATAGCAAATTGAGTATAAATAATTTAATAACTGAGTAAGGTAAAATCGACGATTACAGATAATCGAAAATATTAATTTGGATTTGGGAAATGGGCCGAATCAATATTTAAATATATAAGAATGGAGTTGAAATTTATTATAAACGAAGTTTGAACGTTAATATTTAAATATAATTTAATATGAACTAATCGCAGCGCCGTTGTTCGTAATTTGGCGTTCCGAACATCAATTGAGTATATAGAACTCGATTTAAGTCGGAATTCATTGAAGCAAGAATCGTAAGGACCGATTTGATAATAGTTTTCTAATGGAAGATAAAAATCTGGATTTCGCCTTATAGATTTTGAATTATGTCGAAATCAAATTTTTAGAAAAACATCGCCGTAACCATTATAAATCCACAACGGTTTATTTAAATAAATAAAAGGAATTTAAGTAAATAAAATCCGAATTTCCATTTGAAAAATACAGACTTGAGATATAAAATAAATATGAACTCAAGTGGAGTAAGTGAACTAATTTTTGAAAAAAAATCAGATTTCTAATTATTGAATTGTAACAACCCGCATTCTACGCATCGCAGGATCATAGAATATTTATTTCTTTCAGATACGAAGTCGTATGGTCATGTAACTTTGGGAGACGACTATTGGGGTCATTTCCCATGTTCATGATTTTTGCCGATTTTTAAATGACCATTTTACCCTAGCTAGTCTTGTTTTGGCCATAACTTTTGATTGGAAAGGAGTTTTGACCCGAAACCACTTCATTAGATCCGGATGATGGTTTACCTTTCCATAGATTGGTCATATGTAGAAAATGGACTTACCGTTTGGGAGATATGGCTGAAATAGGGTTTAGAAGGTGAAAAACTGCTTAACTGGGCCAAATGAGGTGATTAGTAAATGGGCCCATAACCCATTTCGGGATTAGGGTTATGGGGAGGCTGAAATGAGTTAGGTTTTCATTTCGTTTCAGTTTTCTAGCCGCCATTTACCTCCTAAGAACCCTAATAATGGCCTCCGACCTCTAAAACATCTCCAAATCACTTTCTAATCAAGGATTAAGCTTAGCAACATCAAATCAAAGAGGATTAGCACGAGAATCGAGGTAGAACTGCTATGTTGCATCGGGTACAGCGCCAAACAGAGATTCATTTCAGATTTGGTATTTTATTTGTGGCCAAGGTGAGTGATTTGCATAGTTCCTCACTAATTATGGTTAATTAAGGGTAATTAGCGTTGATTAGCGAATTTATACATTAATAAATTCTGGAAAAATATTCAAAAATTTCGAAATATTGTTTTAGGCCGTTGTTAGAAATTTCATTAATTTGGTTAAGTTTTGCTAATCATATCATTAGTTTTGCTTAAACATGTTTAGGGGAAAATAAGGGTTTTTGGCTATGTTTGATCCAATTTACATGATATGGTTGATTCTCTATGTTTCTATGACTGTATGGTATGCTTTGTGATTGATTAGAACAGTTAGTATGGTCTAAAACGCCGTCGTATGGCGTAAAACAGTCACTGGAAAAGTTGCGGGAAAATGTGCAGGGTTTCGGATCGGATCGGGATAGGGGGCTCGGATCGGATGGTGGACTGGGCAGGGAAAGAGAACTGGATCGGAACTTTGCACTAAAGGAGACTTGGCAAGAAGGAAGGCCATTTGCATAAAAGCTGGAGTTGGGTTCGGATAGGGAACAAGGAAGGGCTGCGGATCGGATCTGAGAAGAGGAGATGGAGCATCGGATGGGATCGGGTGGCCATTACTGAACTGAATCAAGACAGTGAGATAGCTGAACCCAAGTGGCATGGTAGCACCGAACTGAACCGAGGGTGGAGCTCTGAACCGAACCGGATGGCAGGAAGTGGAGCAAACCGAACCGAACCAGGGAAGGACAACTGAACCGAACCAGATTGGAGCTGCGATTACACGACGACTTTTCTGAAGACCAACTCCAATTCGACCAAAACTCGAGATGCAAAGGAAGTCTAAATAGGAAGTATATCTCAGGATCCTGTTGGGAACCGACGAGTTAACTTCATGAGTTGGGCTTTGCTGCGGGACGTGTGCTAAGGGGTTGTCGATGTCTATGAGTTTGGATCACTATGTGTAGGGGGTATGTGAACGGATTCAGGGCCACAGTGGCCTAGCTATGACTAAAGAGCTATAGACCAATGAAGTGGGGTCATTTGTAAACATTTGGTCATGACTCCATGGGGTAAGCTAGGTAGTGGCACTGGTTGTACAAGTTGAACTTTGTCACTACTTCGATGGGTCTAGTGATTGACAGTGGTGGACATTGTATGCTTTATGCACTGAGTGAGAGATGTGGGAACGGTTGATATGGTTGATTTGTTTGCCATCATTATTACATGCACACCCCCACCACCAGTTATCCTTACACCATTTGTTCAGTGGCACCTTAGAGTATTGTACGGTATGTAGTGCTAACTCTTTGGTTGCAGGTCCAGGTTCAGGTATGGTTTAGTATACCTGTTATTGTTCTGTTTAGCTGGTTATCGCTCATACCAGACTTTTTGTTTGACCTAGAGTTTTATGTCTCTTCTTATTACTCTGTGTGCTCTCACGAGCAGACTAGAGACAGGTTAGCTGGTGATGCACGAGTAGCTGTACCGAATACAAGCAGGAGGCTTCCACGTATGATATATATATATATATATATATATATATATTCTCCCTGTGTCGCTGCTGGTCACTACTTTGGGCATTAGTAGTGCACCCTTACTTTCTTTTACTTTAGAGACAGTTTTAAAGTTGAATAATAATGATGTGGAACATAAGTTGTATTTGGATTTTCCGCTGCTATGATGTTTAGTTTTCAGCTTATGCACTGTCTCGCCTGTTTTATGTTAAGTATGTTGTTATTATATTTTATCCCATGCGCTGTGAGACATTCTACAGGTTTTCTATTAGTTCACTCTCTTCTTTCCTTTCTTTGGTGACCGTTCCATGCTAGTCGGCCATGTGTACATCGCACTTTCGGAGGAAATGCCGGCTGACGCGGGGCGGGTCGTCACACTTGGTACCAGAGCTCTAGATTGCGTAGTTAACCTAGGAAAAGACACCAGGGAGAGATAATACGTATATGAGAGCGTGTATTTGTGATTATTTTGGTTTTCAAAAACTATATATATTATTAGTAAAGTTAAGGATGAGGTCGCACTGCGCTGGCACCACTATGGAGATGGTTAATCGTTTTCTCTATGCAGATTGAACGACGAGCCGATACGCTAGGGGTACCGATAGGGGAGCCAATAATGGGAATGCTGCTGAGATGAGGACAATGTTTACTGACCTCATGAGAGAAATGCTTAGGGATGTGCAGAGGGCAACTCCCAATGTTGGTAATGGTGGTGGTCCAATAGTGCAGGCGCCTAGGGCAGATTTCTCCAAGCTGAACAAGGATTATACAAGTCTTGGTGGGAAGCCGTTCCATGGAACGTAGTCGGCTACGGATGTCCAGGATTGGTTGGATAGCTGCGAGCTTATCTTCGAAGATTTGGGTATCGAGGATGCGATGAAGAGAAGGCTAGCATCCCGTCAGCTGCAAGGACGGGCATTGAATTAGTGGAATGCTATAAAGGCAGCTACTCCCGAGGATCAGATTACTTGGGATCGGTTTAAGGTTCGCTTTAGCGATAAGTTCATTCTAGCTGCTCAGAAGTCAGAGCTGTTTAAGAAATTCTTGGAACTCAAGCAGAATGGCAGAGCGGTCTCGGGGTATATTGCTGAATTCGACACTTTGTCGAAATATGGGTTATCCCTAATAGATACTGCCGAGAAGAAGAATGAGAAGTTCATAACTAGCTTGGATCAGTACTTGGGGGAAAGGCTTATTAACTACATCGATGAGACGTTTGAATCGATTATGGGGAAAGCATTGAGGTCAGAGAGTCTTTGCCCTAAGTCGAAGACTGAGGTTGCATCTGCAGAGGAGCCAAAGCCGCAAGCAAGTGGTGGAGGCAAGAGTGGTCCTCAGAATAAGAGGAAGCAGAACCAGAATAAGGATGTCCAGAAAAAGAATAAGAAAGATGTTGAGTGCTTCAGCTGTGGTAAGAAGGACCATTATGCTAGTAATTGTCGGGCCAAGCCAGCGGATAGGAAGTGCTTCAACTATGGCCAAGTGGGACATCACAAGGACAAGTGTCCGCAACCCCCCAAAGAAAAGCAGATGGTGAAAGCATATGCCTTAATGTTGTTCCTTCTTCGTCGAATGCCCCAACTGCGGCGGAGAAAGGAAAGAATGTTGCTATTCAAGGTATGCTTTCTATTTATGATGTTCCTGTTCGAGTATTTTTTGATACCGGAGCTTCCAGTTCCTTCATATCTAGTGACCTGGTAGATAGGTTGGGATTGGAGCCCGAGGTCGTCGATAGACCTTTGGTAGTTATGAATCCGATTGGTGGTTTGACTAACCTTAGCATGATTTGTCGTAATTTGGTCTTATCGAGTCATGGTTGCATGTTTGTTTGTGATTGCTTTGTTTTGAGATTTACTGGGTTTGGCATTATTTTGGGAGTCGATTGGCTCCAAAGATACGAGGTGGTGGTAGACTGTGAGGGCTTTTTGTTGACAGCTAGAGCGGATGATGGGCAGAGGTTAGTGTTTGGTGGTCTACCTAGTGATGGGGTAATGGTTAGTTTTCTAAATTCCCTCGACATCCCTCATAGTGAGTTGTTAGGTTTGCCCGTGGCTGGCCAGTATCCGAACATCTTCGAAGAAGTGACCGGGCTTCCACCACACCGAGAGATTGAGTTCCGTATTGATTTAGTGAAAGATGCCAGACCTATAGTGATGCCACTTCATCGTATGGCACCAAGGGAGCAGCGAGAGCTCGGGGTGCAAGTCAGTGATCTTTTGAAGAAGGGATTTATCAAAAGGAGTGTTTCTGAGTGGGGAGCACCAGTTGTGTTTGCTACCAAGGCCGATAGTTCCCTTCGTTTGTGTGTAGACTACCGCGAGTTGAATAAAGTGACGAGGAAGAATAAATATCCTCTACCGCGGATAGATGATTTATTTGATCATTTGAATGGCGCGAGAGTATTCTCTCAGTTGGATCTCGCGACAGGTTTTCATCAGCTTAGAGTGGAAGCTGAGAGTATAGCTAAAACGGCATTTCGGACGCCATCTGAATTTTATGAATGGTTGGTCATGCCATTTGGGTTGACCAATGCACCAGCATATTTTGTTGATCTTATGAATAGGGTACTCAAATAAGAGTTGAATAAGTTTGTTCTTGTGTTCGTGTATGATATTTTGGTCCACTCGAGGAAAGAGGAAGAACACAAGGAACATTTAAGAATAGTGATGGAGGTGTTGAGAAAACACCAATTGAAAGCAAAGTTTTCTAAGTGTCGCTTCTGGAGGAGGGAAGTGAGATTCTTGGGCCATGTTGTTTCAGAGAATGGTATTGCCGTGGACCCTGCGAAGGTGGTTACGGTACAAGATTGGTCTACGCCCAAGAATGAAACAGACATAAGAAGTTTCTTGGGATTAGCTGGATATTATCATAAGTTTATCCAAGACTTCTCCAAGATAGCAGCACCGTTGACTCAGTTGACCAAGAAGAACCAAGCTTTAGTCTGGGACGAAAAGTGCGAGAATGCGTTCAAGAGTCTAAAGGAAAAGTTGACATGTGCACCAGTGTTAGTCATTCCTAAGGGGAGTGAAGAGATGACAGTATATACAGATGCATGTAGTACCGGACTAGGTGCTGTATTGATGCAAGGAGGTAGGGTTATAGCTTATGCAAGTCGGAAATTGAAACCGCTCGAGAGAAGATACCCTACCCATGATTTGGAATTGGCAGCGATCGTGTTTGCATTGAAGATGTGGAGACATTATCTCTTGGGAGAAAGGTTCGAGTTGTTTACTGATCATAAATCATTAAAGTATCTCTTCTCTCAGAAGGATATAAAACTCCGACAGCAAAGATGGTTAGAATTCTTAGCTTCCTATGATTTCGACATCGCATATATACCAGGAAAGGGCAATGTGGTGGCTGATGCACTGAGTAGAAGACATGCCAGTTTAGGGGCTATGTTTCTAGAATGGAAGCAATAAGAGTACATCGCTGGGTAAGATTTCAGACCAAAGTGTGAATTGGATCTAGAAATATTAGAAGTTTGACGATCAGACCCACTTTGATTGAGCGGATTAGTTCCAGCCAGAGGGACGATCCTAACCTATTGGAAATCATTTCAAAGTTAGAGATGGGGATCAACGAGGAGATGAACAAGTATGGGCTTGATTGAGAAGGATGGCTTAGAAAGAATGGAAGACTAGTTGTACCCAATGTCAATGGATTGTGAGATAAAGTGCTTAGGGAATGTCATCGCTCAAAACTGACTATACACCTCGGTGGTAACAAGATGTATCGAGACATGAAGCAGACCTACTACTGGGAAGGGATGAAAAGAGACATTGGGAAGTTTATATCTAAATGCATGAATTTCCAGCTAGTTAAAGCTGAGAAAAAGAAGCCTAGTGGTTTGTTACAACCATTAGAAATTCTAGAATGGAAATGGGAACAAGTGTCAACGGATTTCATTGATGGGTTACCAAGGACTAGATCGGGCCATGATAGCATTTGGGTGATTGTGGACCGATTGACTAAGAGTGCAAGGTTTATACCCGTCAAGTCAAACAGGATGGCAGCTAAATTAGCGGAACTGTATATAAAGTGGGTAGTGAGATTTCATGGAATTCCCAAAGGCATTGTGAGCGACCGAGATCCGTTGTTCACTAGTGGATTTTGGAAGAGCTTACAAGAGGCATTAGGATCAGAATTGCATCTCAGTACCGCATATCATCCTCAAACTGACAGTCAAACAGAGAGGGTGAATCGAGTGTTAGAAGATTTCTTGAGAGCTTGTATATTGGATTTTGGTGGATCATGGGATGACCATCTGCATCTAGTAGAGTTTGCATATAGTAATAGTTATCAATCCAGTATTGGTATGGCTCCATTTGAAGCTTTGTACAGAAGATCGTGCAACTCACCGTCATGTTGTTTAGAGACAGTAGGAAATATGTGCTCGGACTAGAAGTAATAAGAGATACATCAGACAAGATCAAGGTTGTCCAACAGCCAATGAAGGCTGCCCAAGATAGGCAGAAAAGTTAATCTGATAAGAGGAGAAGAGAATTAAAGTTCTCCATTGGCGACTTGGTGTTTGTCAAGATTTCTCCATTGAAGAGCGTGATACGATTTGGTAGGAGAGGCAAGTTAGCACCAAGATTTTTTGGTCCATTCCTAGTTCTTGAGCAAATTGGGAATTTGGCATACATAGTTGAATTACCAGAGAAGATGGCAGGAGTTCACAACGTATTTCATGTTTCCCAGTTAAGGAAGTTCGTACACGACCAGATGTGACTATTTCACCTGATCAGTTGGATGATATCGAGATTGAACCCGATGCGGTTGGGAACCGCAAGCCTATGCATATTGTTGGGAACGATACGAAGCAACTTCGAAGGAAGGTGGTGAAATTAGTAATAGTTCAGTGGGGCGAGGATGAGAATGACTGTACTTGGGAGACAGAGGAGAGCATTAGGAAGACGTATCTAGAATTCTTCGCCTGGTAAGATTTCAGTTTCGATTTAGTCTTTCCGCATGCTAGGATAGGTTTGTTTTATTTGTTTTGCATGATAGATTGTTGTATATGGCCGGTAGGCATGCGGGATCCTTTGTATGTTTTAGGTTAAAGAATTTAGGAGGCGAAATTTCTTAAGGGGGGGAGAGTGTAACGACCCGCATTCTACGCATCGCAGGATCGTAGAATATTTATTTCTTTCACATTCAAAGTCGTATGGTCATGTAACTTTGGGAGACGACTATTGGGGTCATTTCCCATGTTCATGATTTTTGCCGATTTTTAAATGACCGTTTCTCCCTAGCAAGTCTTGTTTCGACCATAACTTTTGATTGTAAAGGAGTTTTGACCTGAAACCACTTCTATTAGATCCGGATGATGGTTTATCTTTCCGTAGAGTGGTCATATGTGGAAAACAGACTTACCGTTTGGGAGATATGGCTGAAATAGGGTTTAGAAGGTGAAAAAGTGCTTAACCGGGCCAAATGAGTTGATTAGTAAATGGGCCCATAACCCATTTTGGGATTAGGGTTATGGGGAGGCTGAAATGAGTTAGGTTTTCATTTCATTTCAGTTTTCTAGCCGCCATTTACCTCCAAAGAACCCTAATAATGGCCTCCAACCTCTAAAACATCTCCAAATCACTTTCTAATCAAGGATTAAGCATAGCAACATCAAATCAAAGAGGATTAGCACGAGAATCGAGGTAAAACTGCTTTGTTGCATCGGGAACAGCGCCAAACAGAGATTCATTTCAGATTTGGTATTTTATTTGTGGCCAAGGTGAGTGATTTGCATAGTTCCTCACTAATTATGATTAATTAAGGGTAATTAGCATTGATTAGCGAATTTATACATTAATAAATTCTGGAAAAATATTCATAAATTTCGAAATATTGTTTTAGGCCACTGTTAGAAAATTTGGCTAGTTTGGTTAAGTTTTGCTAATCATATCATTAGTTTTTCTTAAACATGCTTAGGGGAAAATAAGGGTTTTTGGCTATGTTTGATCCAATTTATATGATATGGTTGTTGTTTTGATGTTTATGGTTGATTCTCTATGTTGCTATGACTGTATGGTATGCTTTGTGATTGATTAGAACAGTTAAAATGGTCAAAAACGCCGTCGTATGGCGTAAAACAGTCGCTGGAAAAGTTGCAGGAAAATGTGCAGGGTTTTGGATCGGATCGGGATAGGGGGCTCTGATCGGATGATGGACTGGGTAGGAAAACCGAACCGGATCGGAACTTTGCACTAAAGGAGATTTGGCAAGAAGGAAGGCCATTTGCATAAAAGCTAGAGTTGGGCTTGGATGGGGAACAAGGAAGGGCTGCGGATCGGATCTGAGAAGAGGAGATGGAGCAACAGATGGGATCGGGTGGCCATAACCGAACCGAATCAAGATAGTGAGATAACTGAACCCAAGTGGCATGGAAGCACCGAACTGAACCAAGTGTGGAGCTCCGAATCGAACCGGATGGCAGGAAGTGGAGCAAATCGAACCGAAAAAGGGAAGGACAACCGAACCGAACCGGATTGGAGCTGCGATTACGCGATGACTTTTTTGAAGACCAACTCCAATTCGACCAAAACCCGAGATGCAAAGGAAGTCCAAATAGGAGGTATAGCTCAGGATCCAGTTGAAAACCGACCAGTTAACTTCATGAGTTGGGCATTGCTGCGGGACGTGTGCTAAGGGGTTGTCGATGTCAATGACTTTGGATCACTATGTGTAGGGGGTACGTGGACGGATTCAGGGCCACAGTGGCCTAGGTACGACTAAAGAGCTATAGGCCAATGAAGTAGGGTCATTTGTAAAGATTTGGTCATGACTACATGGGGTATGCTTGGTTGTAGCAGTAGTTGTACAAGTTGTACTCCGTCACTACTTCGATGGGTCTAGTGATTGACAGTGGTGGACATCGTATGCTTTACGCACTGAGTGAGAGATGTGAGGATGGTTGCTATGGTTTATTTGTTTGCCATCATTATGACATGCACACCCCCACCCCCCGTTATCCTTACACCATCTGTTCAGTGGCACCTTGGAGTATTGTACGGTATGTAGTGCTAACTCTTTGGTTGCAGGTTCAGGTATGGTTTAGTATACCTGTTATTGTTCAGTTTAGCTGCTTATCGCTCATACCAGACTTTTTGTTTGACCCAGAGTTTTATGTCTCTTCTTATTACTCTGGGTGCTCTCACGAGCAGACTAGAGATAGGTTAGCTGGTGATGCACGGGTAGCTGTACCGGAGACGAGCAGGAGGCTTCCACGTATGATATATATATATATATATATATATATATTCTCCCTGTGTCGCTGTTGGTCACTACTTTGGGAATTAGTAGTGCACCCTTACTTTCTTTTACTTTAGAGACAGTTTCAAAGTTGTAATAATAATGATGTGGAACGTAAGTTGTATTTGGATTTTCCGCTGCTATGATGTTTAGTTTTCAGCTCATGCACTGTCTCGCCTGTTTTATGTTAAGTATGTTGTTATTACATTTTATCCCATGCGCTGTGAGACATTCTATTGGTTTTCGATTAGTTCACTCTCTTCTTTCCTTTCTTTGGCGACCGTTCCGTGCTAGTCGGGCATGTGTACAGCGCACTTTCGGAGGAAATTCCGGCTGACACGGAGTGGGCTGTCACATGAATAGAATTAACTAACTTAAATCATAATTAGTTAATCGTGTTTTGAATAAAAATTGGGCGTTGGATAAGTGAATGAGTTTTATGAATTTATATTCGAAATCGAATATAAAACTCGAGTTGAAATGGAATTAGATTGGGTTTTAAGTAAATTAAAAATATATCTGAACGTATGATGTTCAAATAAAAAGTGAAATGGTCCAAAGAGCTAATTAAAGAATAAATTAGCGAATTGAGTTAAATAGGAGTAACTTAAGTTAAAATAAATTGGAAATGGACATATATAGGTTAGACAGGTATGAAATGAAGTGTATGCAGATTATAATTCGAGTGCCCGACATAAAAGGTACATGTTTAAATTCCATATGAGTTTTTATGTGTCGAATCGGCAAGCCACTTGGCTTTATGATTTTCTTTTTGAATGGAAAGGGCCTAGAGAGGCGAGTTGAGGTTTGAGCTATTGACCGGTACAAGGAGGTGCTGGCGATATTTTCCAGAAATATAAGGAGTTAGAATATTTTAAAAAAAATTGATAATTAGAAATCAATGTATCGATATATATATATATATATATGATTCATTAAGAAAATGAAATTTAAATAGAATATTATGGACAAAAAGGAAATCTATAGATTAAATCTGGTAAAAATACAAAAAGAGAAACATATACACGTTTTAAAAATGAATAATTGGTTTTTTATGGTGTTGATTATTTAAGCTAAGTGGTCTTGTTTGTTTTAAACTTAAGGGTGTTTTCAGCAAGGGTCTAAGAGGTAATTACACCCCAACTTGATCGATTTCATTATTAACAGATAAATAGCAAGATTCACTCTCGAAGATCAATGTTTGAATAAGATTTAGTTGAATGCAGTATTTTGGGTTATTGTAACGATGTTTTACACAACATTCCTTTTAATCCAAGTAAGTGAAATTTTAGAAATATAATAATAAATATTTCCTGAGTATGGAAATGAATGGTCGTGAAAGAGATAAGTAATTCGAATGTTTTCCAATTATAAATAGAAGATATTTTCTAACTGAAAATAAAAGAAGGCGATATATGGAAATGTTTTCCAAATAGCGTAAGAGGATAGATGATTATTGAAAATATTGGATTAACAAATATTGATAAAGAAGCGGAGAAGTAATTTAATTAATGAAATATTAATTAGAGGGGCCCAGTGATTATTTGATGCTTTGAATGAATGTTTTTTTTTCTTCGATATTTAAATTACCGACTATCGAAGTATTGACCACTATCATTGTCAATATAGAGAGACGGTTGGATTATTATCCGAGAAGCACTCCGTATTGGCAGTAGCATTGCGAATCAGATTATATGAAGATAATCAAATATGGAGTAAAGTGCAAGGGCTTTTTCTGTTAATCCTAGATAGAAATTACCTAAGATGTATTAGTGGAAATTGTGCCTCCGGTTTCGTTCAGTCCTAGAACGAACGTCTACGGACGAGTGTTTGACAGAGTATTTCCAATGATCACATATGTTGGTCTATATAAATATATATGGTGGCAGAGAATTTATTCTCTTAGCATAATATCCAGAATATATTTGTGCAAATCAATTAATGATTAACCGAACTGACAATGTGGCATTGAAACTGATTGTGCTATCAATGAAAGGTAAGTAATCATAGCCTTAGACCTCATCAATCGGGAAATGACATAAATCGGGAAGACAGCATGGCTAAGTAGGTAGCTCCCAATTTGGGTGTGTTATCACCTATCTAGAGAAATTCATTTCATTATTTATTATATTCGATGTTGTCCCTTTTGTGAAACGATTGCTGATTCCAAACGCTGGTGATATACATTTGATACAGTCAAGCGAAATAAGTGGTCGGTCATGTGTAGCCGGTCTACAAGATGTTCTTGTTGAACCCAGTGTATTCCACTATAGAGATACACTATCGGAAGGTGGTTCGATATCTTGTGATAGTTGGAAATCAAATCCCCAATAAGTGCTCGCCGTTTTCATAGTATATTATATATGTGGAGCGTGAGATGCAAATGTTCCACTAGATTATAATTTATTTGATTTAGACGCTATTATAATATCAAAAGAATTTTGATATAATGACTTTGTTTTTGGATTCTCATACGGGAAAAACCTGTTTCGTGTTATACGGCGTGGTCTTATCAGATATCGTTTATTTTCTCAAACTATTTTAAATGATTTACTCCTACTAGTCCCATGACTGACCTAGAGTTTATTTTGTTTTGTTTTACCCTAAAATCTTGGGTGCCTAAATTGGTACAGGCAGTCAAGTAGTTCAGGTGTTTACATATATACTTCGAGTACCTTGGAGCAGGAGGCTTTCGCATTATCTAGTTATTGTTATTTCTACTATGTTGTAAGTGTTGTACTCTAATAATTGTATGTTATACAGTAAAAATTTTGTATTTCAAAAGTTACAATATATTATATTTTGATCCAGTACGATATGAGATCCTGTGCTGTTATTTCTATTCTTCTTCTACCTTTTTCTTCTTTATTTCATAATGATTCGTATTTCTATGCAATTGGGTTGGATGTGTGTTGTATGTAGTCAACTCAAATGGTATGGATTTGCGGGCCACTACAGTTGGTATCAGAGCTTCGGTTTAGTGAATACATAGGCTTTTGTGGGGTTTACTCATTATAGATATGGTAAATAGTACCCTAGAATGAGTTGAGTGTATATATACGAGAGCAAGTATTTGTTAGTTGATATAAAAATTGTTTTATAATGTGTTTGCTAGTCTGTTGATAGACTTATGAATTCTGGTCGAATCGTGGGACACCACGAAGTCGATAGGAATTTTTAAACACTTGAACAGAGAAATTTGAGATAATATTGTTTTTAAGTGGATAAACTAAATTATTTTACCCAAAATTCTATTTTCATAGAAAAGTAACAATTTTCTGAAATTATTATATATATGGATGAGTTGGTTATTAATATTATAATTAGATAATATTATAAAAGTAAAATTGTTATATATAACCTAATAGAATTTGTATGTGAATGAAATATACAAATAAGCTGAACTGGAATTGGATTCAGAATCAGAATTAAGAATTTAAAATCCTGGGTGTTTGGAAAAATATTTTCTAAAGTATATTAGAAGAATATAGTTTGTTTTGACGTATTTTTGAATAAAAATCATTTTTGAATGGATTTTGGAAATGATAAAGCAATGAACTCACTTCAGTGGCTAGAAAATAATTCTGATGATGAATGCAGCATCATCAGTGTTCATTTTTGAGTTTCTAAGTGATGAATTGCTACTTAGAAAAGTTTTGTTGGAAATTTGTTTGAAAGAAAACAAGTGGTTTGAAAATTCAAATGTTTTTAATTGAGATGATTATAAATATATGTATGTATATTTATGTGATTTCAAAAGTATTTGATATGAAAACCTCGAAATTTGAACTCTGTAATTTAAATTTAACTTAAGCAAGTTAAATGGATTGAAGTAAATAAATTTATTAGAATCAATTTGAGTAAAGTGGTGTTGAACAAATATGAATGGAACATGAATTGAATGTGAATGTATTGGTTTAAAATCATTCAGATCAAACGAATGTAAGTATATGTGGCATGCAATAGTTTTATTAGAACTAAATTTTTGGAATTATAAAGAGTTGAGTTTCAACATTAGCGAGTTTTTGGAAAGTAAATGGGTTTGTAGACTTTTTCCTACCTTAGTAATTTCGGGGACGAAATTCTATTAAGCGGGAAGAATGTAGCGACCCGTATTTTTGAACATTTTATTTTAAATATTTAATATGGTTAATCTATATATATGGTCGAATTAAAATTCATGAATTTGTTCCGTTAAGTGTAGAATAACGGATAATGCGGAGAACGTTGGTTGTTGTGTTTCGATTGGAGTTCATGACCTTAAATATATTACTTTCAAATTTGTGGATAAGCTCGAACTCAAATCGTGGTTAAATCAGAATCAAATCGTATTAAATTCTGATTTGAGATCTGTATGTATCATATCCTGACTAATTTCCTTATGGCTTAAGTCTTCTTACTCTATATAACGCGACATGTCCCTCTTTCTAATTCTTCCTTCAGTAATTAATGCATCGAAGCTTTTAAAAAATAATTGTTGCTCATATAAAATTTAAAATCAAAACCCAAAATCAATTCGTCGTTCCCACTTTCATTTTTCCCCAACGCTAAACAATTTGCATCGAAAAAAGGGGGATCGAGAATGAAAATCAACATCTGAAAATCCAAATCGCGAATGGAGACTGCGGTAATTCCTGGAGTCGAGACCAAAGCTGGCAGTCGATTAGAGGGGGAGTGGGACAGTCGAGTTCGACGTGCTCAAAACAGTGGAGTTAGGTTTCAATTGTTTGAAATTTAAAGCGTTTAATTGGAAATGTGGAAGTTTGGATCTGGCGTTCAATAATGGAGTTTGTGGGAGTCAACTGTGTTGGTGGTAGGTTTGGGATGAGTGAATGTTCCAGGTTGCGATCCCATTGTAGTGTACGAATGTAGAATCGATGGTGGAATTCTAGAGTGGTGATGATCGCGAGTTTACTGTACGGAATGCTAGAGTCCATCTATGTCACGGTTTATGGGGATTGTTTGGGTTTGAAATGGTGATTGCTGGAAAATTGGAGAATCCGATGAGGAAGTTGCTGATGATTTTCGCGAGGTGATTCATGATGGAGCAGAGAAGGGCAAGACAATATTTGCGAAGATAATGAGGAAGGAGATATTTAAAATGGTTTAAGGTATTTTCTTTTTAGTAATAATTTTTTTTAATATGTCTAAACTGTTCGGTAACTTAAATTAAATATCTTATTTAATTTATACAAGATTTTAACTAATGGAGTCGATCGAAAATTCATAAACTGCAGATTACATAAGCTGGAAATAAATTAGGAATAGAATGGATCAAAATTTAAATCATGGTCAGTAATTCTCATTCAGTGACTTATTTAAATTTATTTTTTCATCAAAAATAAATCGTTGATTACCTTGGATGCATTTATAAATTGTTTATCAGTGTTGGCTATTAAATGTATATAAATATATTAGTTATTTAGTGTAACAACCCGGAATTTTGGGGCCAACTTAAAATTTTTAATTTAGAAATTTTAATGGATTTTATATATTTAAAATAATTTATTTTAACTAATAACGACTAAGAATTTATTTTAAAACAAATAAATTTAATTTAATTATAAAAGGAGTTTTAAACAGCGCTGCAGTTTGAAATTTTGAATTTGAACTTTGGCTGAATGTATAGGATTCATTTTAAGTCAGAATTGAGCGAAACCAGAAATATTTAAATCTGTTTAATCATATCTTTCTAATGAATGTAAGAAATTGAAATTTCACTTTAGAAATCAAAAGTTATGCCCAGTTTAAAATTTAGAAAAGTCGCTGTAGAATTTATATATATTTTAATATAATATATTGGCCTTAAAAATAGCCATTTTGCAAACGACCTCGGTTTTCGACAAAACCACTTTTGTTGGAACCGAAGTGTCAAATTATTGCTAGGTTTCAACTTTCATAATTTTTCGAATTAATATGTGAGTGTGGCAGAAGAAAATGTGTTTTGACTGTTTCAGTCAAATTTAATCGACTTGAAAATGGCCATTTTTCAAACGGTCTCAGAATTCGATGAAATTAGTCTTGTTAGAACCGTATCGTCAAACCATTACTAGAAATAATTTTTCTGTAATTTTTAGAGTCAGTATGTGACCCAGGTAATTTAAAATGTACGATTAATTTAATAATTAAATGATTTATAATTAAATTTAAAGAAAAACATATCGTAACAGCCGAATTGGGTTACGAAACGTGTTCCATTGGGTCCGGGATGGGGGTATTTAGCTAGGGGCGTCATTCGTTGGGTTCGATTCGGAGTTAGTATTGTCAAATAAATAATTCTTGAATTAATGAATTAAACAAATAAGAAAATACGCGTATAAATATGCTATACTATACGAAACCCTAATTCACCATACCCAGCCGCCGTACCTTCTTCATCAATGGACATGGCGTTCCCAAATTTAATCCCTAAATTACCACAATCCGAATCGAATTAAACCTCAAGTCCAAAACAAAAATCGAAGAACACTTTGAGCTCTACGATTCTATACGGTGGCAATCGGCCCTGGTGGTCTTGGGTGATCGGAATTTGGACTGGAAGGCGGCGCCTTCGAACATGGATTGCGGGTTTAAGGGGGGACCGAGTGGGACCCACATCTGGGCGCAAGGAGGGGCCGGCGCGAGCTTCGGCGTAGTGCCCATGGATTCAGGTCCGATGCTCCGAGGAGGGGTGCGATGGTGGTGTGCTATAGACGAAGATGGGTTCGATTTTGGCCAAAGCAAGTTTTGGAATTCACGAAGAAGGAGGGAGGTCTCTCTCTGCTGACGTGGCATCGGGTTATTGGTGGGTTTTACTTTTTTTTTTAATTCCAAATCTTAAAATGCTGATAACTTCCACATACGAAATCAGAATTACGCGAAATGAAGTGTGTTGGATTCGCAACGGAAAATTCTACGTTTCAGAACTGATTTGGAAAGAAATGGAGCAATTTGAAAATTCAGATATAAACAACTGTGAGATTTCTTCTTTTTAATAATTAATTATTTAATGTATTTGCTAAGTGATGATTGAATGTGTATAATTCAGATCTTTTATGTGATGATATTGTGGATGATTGTCTGTTTGTTGGTGATCTACGAACATAGATTTGTTCGTTAAATTATAGATCTGTATGCGTTGGTTGAAATAAATCATGGTTATTCATATTTTGTTCAACAATATATACTAAACAAAAATGGATTTTCATATTTGTTGAATTGAATTATATTGTCAATTCAATATAAATAAAATATTATTTTGATCATTTTTAGTGAAAAATGTATATTAAGGATAAAATATCATTCTTAGTGTAAGAAGTACATTAGAACAAAAAAACATTTTTGTAAAAACATGCTTAGTGAAATGAAATCACATTTTTGTCAAAATATGATTAGTGGATTGAAAATATCACTTTTATCTAAACTTGATTATTGAATGGAAATATCACTTTTATCAAAACTTGACTAGTGAATAGAAAATTCACATTTTATCAAAACTTGAATTGGTGAAATAAATATACCTTTTTGGTCAAACTTGATTAAAGATGCAAATATATATTCAAAATAAGATTTATTCTTTTATTTGCATTCACTTATGTAAATATTCATTGAAAATAAGATTTATTCTTTTATTTGCATTCACTTATGTAAATATTCATTGAAAATAAGTTTGTTCCTTTTTACATTCACTCCAATATACATTGAAATTAAAAAGTTACATTTTTCTTTTATTTACATTCCTTGATGTAAATAAAACTAGAAATAAAGAGTTAAATCTTTATCTGCATTCCTTGTTGCAAATAAAGCATGAAATAAAAAGTTATGCGTAACGACCCGACTTTTCGACCCTCGAATGTCGACACTAATACATCCACGGTATTCACGTGCCGAGCACCCAAGTGTCGGAAAGACGAAAAGTTAGGGTGAAATAAAATAAAAAGCAAATAGTCTAAGGAAGAAGAGGACACAATACCAGAATCTCACAACGGAACGGTAACATATAATATAAAGAATGATCTTTACAAAATAAAACTGTATGATTACAACTATCAGAGAACAATAACCTATCATCAACTTGGACAGTTATAACAACCCGTCCTCATAAATGTTGATGTACAACATAGAATGCAGCGGATAAAAAAAGTACGATAAGATGACCTCCAACTCTCTTCCAAAAGCTCCAAGGCATCCAAAGTAAAACCTGCCATACTCAGCCTACCCGAAGGAGTACGTGATGATTTTAAGGAAAACAAAAACCAAGCGTCAGACATCAGTCTGGTATGAGAAACTCAAGATACATATTGCATGTAACAACACTGAGGGAACTGTGCAGATTACCGCTCCGGTTTTCCCCTCAATTGAAACCAACCATTTATTATGAGATGTATAGTTGTATTATAAATAATGTCTAGGGTGTACAATATAAATAAATTCACATAGAAGGAATGGTTACATTGGTTACATTCGACAACTATTAAGTATACAAACAAGACCGATAAGGCACGTTCGCATATTGGATTTTCCATCGGAGATCTCTCAACACAGATCTGAACTCCATGCACAAGGGTCAGAAAGTACCTCCGAGCGTCGCATATCTCTAGATAAAATATACCATAAGGTAAACACAACTGGCCCACGCACGAAACACCGAAGTGCACCACGTGGAACCAAATATACCCAACTCCCGCGCGCAACTTCGAGGAGCTCCCGCCCGATTCTATAATAAGCATACACTAGATATGGAGTCAATATATCCTGCCGTAGGTTAGCAAAACCCCATATTGTGCTCCTACTCTGTTTTTAGCCATTTCCGTTGTCGAGGTTTCGTTCTGCATCTTTCACGCGAGTCTTCATCACTCGAACAGAACAAGAATTCCCAGTTGGAATCCCACAGCTCAATAGATGTTGGAATCACACATAGACTACTTCACAGATCTCGGAATCATACATGGATTCCAATACATCAACAGATCTTGGAATCACACATAGATTCTTTCATAGATCTTAGAATCACTATATGTGTTCGAGCATCTCAACAGATCTCGAATCGTCATATGTCCTTCACTTTACAACCGCTTCCAAAACATAGAACCCGTATACTAGTTTTGAAGTGGTTTTCGATAAGTAAAACACTTACCAATCCCGGTCTCCTCAAAACCAGTCGCTAAATTTAAGGCCAAGTTCTATAGTCAACTAACTGACTACATTTCACAAAATATACGATTGTATATGGAAAACAACCCTGCTTAATTTCCAGAACAACCGAATAAACATTCAAGGCACTATCAAGGTTACAAAGTGTGTTAAACAATCAAATCACTATCAAGTCACATAGCATGATAAACAGTTGAAGCACGGTTAACTCATATAAACGGCTTCTAATCCCATTCCCATTTAATTAACCTTTCATTAATTAAAACTTCTGTTATTAGTAAAACTCCTTTTATCTAATAAAACTTCATTTGTCAAATACTACTTCGCTTATTAATCAATAACTCATACTCTATTAATATTCCTTTATATACTTGCGTATATATTCAACTTATACATACAAAAGGTGTATTTGTATATATTCTACTAATTCACTATCCCTTTATAGTCTTGAATACTTAAAATCATATTCATATACTTATCCCTCCGGTATAAGTATATCCATAATTCACTTCTAATATTGCATCTATAACTTCAGTACTACAAAACGTATTCATATACTTATCCCTCCGGTATAAGTATAACCATAATCAATTTATAAGATTTTTCTTAAAATATAATCAAAGAGGTTAAAACCATTGTTTAATAAAGAACCTCTTCTCTTTTATAAGTTAAACATCTTATTCAATATCTTTATCCCAAAAGATTTCTATACTTGTTTCTATCGTTAAAATCAATTATTAAAGATCTAAGTATATTCAAAACCATTAAACCGTATATTCCAGTTTAACTACATTTCAAGGGTTTAAAACAAGTGTTGCTAAAACAATGTTTACAACAAACCCAAAACAATCCTTTATAATTAATCTTTAAATGTTTGTTTAAAGATTCAATTATATTTACTTCCATGATATAATCTGAGAGGGTTAAAGACTAATGTAATTAACACATTGTCACGACAAACCCAAAACCATTTTATGCTTATAGAAATCACACTTCGTGCACTTAACTTGTTTCCGACATTATCAACTTAACAATCCCTCGATCAAGAGTGAGGCCAGGTAAGTTAGAGCACTAGTTGCATATCACCCCTTGCCTAGACACCCCATTCTTGACACTCACAGATAGAAAAGCCTACTCGTCGGCTTATTAGAATTAAGCACAGTAATCATGATATTCAATAACAAGTAATTAGGAAGTGCACTCATATCACTATTCTAGCTTCACACACATTCAAACTTACTTCAGTTTAACATACAAGTTAAACAACCATTTTAATATGATAAGAAATCACTAAGGACGTCATTACAAAGTTCCATACAATGTATTGAAAACACAACAATTAAAACTGCATATATAGCGACTATCGCTATAAGTGCACTTTCAAGTTCAAGTCCACAATATGTCAATTCCCTACTAATCCTTATGTTCTTTGTTTCAAGTCCATTCCACTTGTTATACAAGTCAATTCAAGTCCAATTCCAAGTCCAATTCCAAGTCCATTCCAATCCATTAACATGGATCACATATGTCGCTTACTTTTAAAGTAAGAATCAAGACAACATTTTTAACATAAGTTACCAACATTCAAGCAACTTTAAGCATAGTTAAAAACATGCAAAAGGGTTTATGTTTGCTGTCCTAAATAGTGAGTAAACTCACCTTAATCCTTAGCAAACCCAAGATCCAAAATAAGAATAAAGATCTAAGAATAAGAATAAAGATCCAAGCTAGCAACCTCCTTCCTTTCCTTGCTTTTCCTTGCTTCCTTCCTTATAAAGCTCACGGCCAAAGATGAAAATAGAGAAGGACTTGGAATTTTCAACTTCTAACTTTCTAGAAGGTCTTGTAATGGCATAAGAAGGCTACATTCAAAGTTTGAGTTGATTTGGATTTGGTTTGAGTATAGTTTGAGAAAGTTAGTAAGGAAGAGGAAGAAGATGAAGAAAAGCCATTAAAAAGCTTCACTTTTGCTTAGGAATTTTGTGTAAGAAAGAAGGAGGTATACCCCTCCTTATATAGGAAAAAGAAAGTGGATGGGAAAAGACCAAAATGCCCTTAAAACCCTAAACACACTCATGAAAGAAGTGAAAGGTGTGTAAGAGAAGTGAAAGGTATGTAAGAGAAGTGAAAGGTGTGTAAGAAATGGTAAGTTTGCTTTTTCAAAGCTTAAAAAGTAAGCATTCATTTGTATACATATAAGGAGCTTATATACATACACTTAGGATATTTTCTAAACTCTTGATGTGACTAATTATGATTACATATATATGTGTATGTGCATATATACAAATATATCAAACAACGTTGCAACGATATGAAACAACTTCTATTCAACGATAGGATGTGAATCTGGAAGTTGAACCTTGATCATATTTTTAGTTATTTATCAAATGATTTATTCAAGTAAATAAAACTTGGAAATAAATCCATTAACTTATTTAAACAATTAAAACAAGCATATTCAAATTATAAAGCACTTATTTGAATACCTAAATACCAAAATACAAAAACTTTCCTTTAATGCTCATTTTTTTAAAATGATGACATCATCAATATAGTTAACCATAAATATGAAAAATACTTTTATTAGCTAACTACTTCCCTAATGATTAATTATATATTCACTAAAATTTTCAACAACTTTTG
Source organism: Allium sativum (assembly GCA_030737875.1). NCBI lineage: Eukaryota > Viridiplantae > Streptophyta > Magnoliopsida > Asparagales > Amaryllidaceae > Allium > Allium sativum. The sequence goes on from CM060913.1 coordinate 1,013,246,702, forward strand.
CTGAGAAAATAGCCATTTATTGATAAAACGATTTTCGGTCATTTTATCAATATTTTACCAAAAATATACTTTTGAAAGCATTTTTCCTAAACGAGTCTAGAATTATAAATTACTAATTAAATGATGTTTAACAAGGTTATAAAATCATATTTATAACACTTAACAATATTACAAATTGTTATGTTATTCAAAGATTAAGTGTTCGAATTTTCCGGGTCTTTACATTCTCCCCCACTTAAAATATTTCGTCCCCGAAATTGCAACACGAGAAACCAAAGAAACAATCAAACATCGATATCTAATAGTATCATACTACCAGCAAACAAAACTCATGGCTTGATCAAGTTCAAACCCCCTCATCGCATAAGGATGATAAACAACCTACTAAGTGCGCCTTACGCTCAACAGCCTTAGGGATTACTCAGTCGATAATTCATAATACCTCATAACAAATCAAAGAGTCGTTTCCCAAACCCTCCACTTGCTACCAAACATACTAAATCCCAAACGATGTTAATAAACCATCCGTACACATTGTTTGATCGTATCACTTTCCCGATCACAAGACTTCGTTTCCGAACAAGTATACCACACTTGACATATCTAGTGTGTACTTCGATCTAGTTTCTTGACCAGAAACTTCCATCTTCCTTACATAGCCATACACTATGATAGAAAACTTCAGGATCATATCAAAAATCCATATCAAGTATTAACTATCAAAGTCTAGTGAAGAACCCTTGTTCGGACCGATGTAAATCACCTTCAAAATCCTGTACTCGAATCTGTACCAAGATCAACTATGCGAATAAAACGATCTACGTACAACTCACGTATTTTGTCCTATTGGTTTCTTAACCACCAATATCCTTTATTAATTCTTCTATATGTATAGTATGCCATTTTATTCTAATATCCTTCCTCTTTTTTCGACATTCAATTATCACTTAGTATTTCTTTATTAATACTAAAACCACTTATGAATCATTTCATAAAACTATACTTCAAGTTATTAAACACTGTATAACTTAAGTTTGTACACATATAATACTCTAATACATTCTATGAGTATATCCAAACATCAAATTTGTTGAGTATGTTAATCAAATTTTGAACTTGTTCCAACTTGCTATCTTAATAATTCAAGTGTTATATAAACTCAATTTATATTTTCACAAACACTTAATGTAATGACCCGCATTGGCAGAGGTATAATAATTGATTTATTTAATTATTCAAAAGGTGATTAAGAGGATTTAATGGTTGTCAATTAAATAACTTTGGATATTTAATTAAAATAATAAATTAAATAATATATTTAATTTTGAAATAATCAGAATCAGCCGAAATGGCAATATGGCGTGAATTGGGAAATTCAAAATTTATAATTCAGATTGGAATTGAATTTGAATAACGAATATATTATATAAACGACAGTTTGAACGTAGAGTTATAATATAATTAAAAACAAACTTGAAATGGCGTTGCAGTTCGTAAGTTGGCGATTTGAACTTCAACTGAATGTACAGGATTCGTTTTAAGCCGGATTTCTGTGAAACAAGAAACGTGTGGAGTTGGTGGAGTATATATTTCTAGTGGAAGAGAAAAATCCGAATTTCGTCATGTAGATTTTGAGATATGTCCAAATCAAATTTTAAAATAATCGCTATAGAATCGTTTATCGACCTTAACAGTTTATTCGATATAACTAGAGATCGGGGTTGAATTTAGACAAGGTTCTTTTGGGAAATAGTGATAATTTAATTTTTAGAATTTTACTGTAATTTTTAATTAATTTAATAAGTGACTTTTTATTTGAAGTATTTCGCACCCTGAAATCAACATTTTGAAGTTTCAAATTATGAGTCCATCTACCGGTATTATTATATATTTGGGATCGTTACACGTTGCTTGTCCCAACGATATTTTATTTTTGTCATTCACAGTATGTAAACTTAGCTCTTAAAATTCGGTCCATCTATATATTTATATATAACAGTCGAATATGGTTTGTCCGTAACGTCTAGAGTTTTGGGAGGAATTATTTATAACATATTATTCAAGCGGGATTATAACGCATATATGAGTAGAGTAAACTTAAGAGTTTGTTTATATACTAATTCATATTTTTATAACATGCTTACCTGCATGTATATATGCATGAAGGAATTCATTCGGTTTTCATATGACTGCTTGTCCAGGCGTAATATATTTATATATATATATATACTTAAGTAACTAGCTAAGGAATGGAAAAATGTTTCTAGTATAAATATGCTGATATCTAGAATGAATTCCACGGCAACAAGAAATGCAAGAACAAATCTTCAAGTCTGACTTCTTTCACTTGGAGCAGTCTGGTTGTAGACGTGATAGCCACCCATCCTACCTACATCCGTACAACTACAGTTAAAGTGAAAACTAATAGCACCACTCACTCCACGTCTAGACTGATAGCACCACGCCTTTTCCTTATAACCTAATGACAAAGTTGTCTTCTGTAAATCAAAGAAAGTAGTCACCGTTCCTTTCGTTCATCCTCAACCAAAAATGAGAGAAAAACAAATCAAAAGAAATTGAAGTAAAATCATAAAAATCTCAAAACAAATATTTCTACAATCCTTATCACGTGCTCTTCAAGTTGGTATATGTTTTGAGAAGTTCGAACATTTTGTTCGCTGTCTGTTTTGTCGGAATGGGTTCGAAGTGCTAGGGCAAGAGTTTTCGTGATTTAAAGGGGGGCGGAGATGGAAAGGAGGTTGCGGACGATCTTCTTGAAGCAGGGCGCATATGCTGGCGCCATAGAGGAGGAGTCCGATCGTCGTTCTCGCGGAGCTGCTGTCGGTCAAGGCAGCGGATAGAGAAAAAGAAGGAATTTCGAGTTTTCTGGAAAGGGTATGGGAGGTAGCGGATTCGGAGGAGGATAATCATGGTGATTTTTGGGTTGAGTTTTTATTGAAGAAGGGAGGAGCGTGGAGGTGAAAGGGAGTCGGAAATGGCTGAGAACGGTACTGGGCATCGGATTTTATTCTTTAGGAAGGGGAGAAGGCTTTGAAACGAGTTGGGCTTTAGAAGTAGAGAAGGGTCGGTGGATTTAAATGGTGGATGGGCCGAATGAGCTATTGGGCTGGTGAGAATTAGTTTGATTGGGATGCTGAAAATAAGGTTAAGCCCAGAAGTTTATTAAAAGGAAATTTAAAGTTTTAATTAAATTAAATTGTATAGACATGTATAATTTGTAACTAGTGCATACATTAACCGATTTCAACGAAATAGGACCCGACAGGATCGTATGGACGACGACTACCAAATGGGACTGACTGGGAATAGAGTGGAGCTCGTCTGAATTTATGGCGAAATAAATTGTTTGATTCAAATCAAACAAACAGTTTGTCGTTCTTTAACGATGAACTGCCAATGTGAGTAAATCTCACTAACTCTGAACAGTTTATAATTTCATATTGTATTTTTAGAACTGTTAGATATTGGTTGATTTACTGTATGTTGACTGTTTGATTGAACTGCTAGTCAGTTAGTTAAATTTTCTATATTGATTCTGTTTAACAGAATGTATCATATGGAACTGAAAGTAATGTTATCTATATTGTTTAACATCTGTGATGCAGGGAAACAGGTTGGAGGAATCCAACTGGATTCCTCAACATTTATTTTACTGTTTTTCATATATTGTGATATATGATGTGTTATATAATCTGTTATGGATTATGTGTGTTGGAATGATGTTGATCATTGTTATTCGATATTGTAAATATCATAAAAGACCCTGGGATGTAAAAAGAAGTATTTCAATGTATATTGAAATAAAGGAATTTTATAAAATCACAGGATTTTATAAAAGGAAATATTTATAAAACGAACACGGTTTTATAAAAGGGATATTTATTTAGAAAATAAATAGAAGTTATAAATAGGATATATTTGTAACGGTAAATAGAAGTTATAAATAGGATATATTTGTAACGGTAAATAGAAGTTATAAATAGGATATATTTGTAACGGTAAGTAAACGTTATAAAAAGGAAATAGTTGTAACGGAAAACGTAGTTTATCAAAAGAAGTTAATCGATGTTAGTTAATCGATTAGAGAATAAAGTTAAAAAGAAGTTAATCGATGTTAGTTAATCGATTAGTGATAAAGTAAAAGGAGATAATCGATGTTAGTTAATCGATTAGTGATAAAGTAAACGGAGCTAATCGATGTTAGTTAATCGATTAGTGATAAAGTAAAAGGAGATAATCGATGTTAGTTAATCGATTAGTGATAAAGTAAAAGGAGCTAATCGATGTTAGTTAATCGATTAGTGATAAAGTAAAAGGAGATAATCGATGTTAGTTAATCAATTAGAGTAAAGTAAAAGGAGATAATCGATGTTAGTTAATCGATTAGTGATAAAGTAAAAGGAGTTAATCGATGTTAGTTAATCGATTAGAGTAAAGTAAAAGGAGATAATCGATGTTAGTTAATCGATTAGTGTAGAAGTAAAATGAGTAAATCGAATATAGTTATTCGAATAGAAAGTAAAAGTAAATCGAATATAGTTTATTCGAAAAGAGCAAGTGAAATGAGTAAATAAATAGCGTTAGTCAAATAGTGTTAGTCCGATAGAGTTAATTGATAAGGGTTAATCGAATAGAGTTAAGTGAAAGGAGTCAATCGAATATAGCTATTCGAAGGAGGGTTAAGTAAGGAAGTTAGTAAAGGAATATAAAGTGAACTTTGCCAATTTCAAAGTTAGAAATGTTGTTCAGTTAAGGTCTGAGAGGTAGTTCTACCCCAACTTGATTGACTCCATTTTTAACTAAGGAATAGTTAAGGTTCGGCAGTAAAGGAAATGGTTTGTGTTGGCATCGCGATGGTTTGTTTAAATAATCTGTCTAAGTCCAATGAAGAGGCTTTGGAAATGTTTTCCAAATAAGAAACCAGAAATGTTTTCTAATAAAGAAACAAAGAAATGGAAATGTTTTTCCATTGTTAATAACGTATATTTTCCCAATCTAGAAAATAAGAAATATTGAACGTAGGGAAACATGAGATAAGTAAATTTATGAAATAAAGGGATAAATGTTGAATGATGTTTAATCGATATAATTTCCATTTGGAAATATTATCGTTGTTTGCACACCTGTTATTATTCGATAGTTAAATCACAGACTATCGAAGTTTTGACCATTTTAACGTTGTTAATATGGAGAGACCGGTTGGATTATTATCCAAAGAACCACTCTGTATTGGCATAAGCGTTGCGAATCATATATGCCAAAGGAAATTGAAGACGGAGTTATGCAAGGGCTATCCTGTTTACAGAATAGTGCCTTCGGTTCATCCTGTTCCTGGATGACTTGTATGGACGGATGTCTGACAGAATATGTCCAGACGATCACGTATATTGATTTCTCCAACTGTACCAAGAGTGGAAGCGGAGAAGGAAACTTCTTTTAGCTAACACATAATGTATGGTTGAGGACATCAATCGGTGATTGGATGGATTTGATGATGTGACATTCAAAGTGAATCTGATGTGATGATAAATCGTAGCTTCTAGCCTCATCATCCGGTAAATGACAGAAATCGGGCAGGCAACATGGCTAAGTCGGTCGCACCGAAGTAGGGTGTATAATCACCTGATCTAGAGTTTCATTTACTTCTAAAAATCTATTGTTGATGCTGTCCCATTCGGGAAACGGTTGTTGATCCCAACTGTTGGTGATATACATTCGATACACTCAAGCGAAATGAGTGGTCGGTCATGTGTGGCCGGGTTGCAAGATGTTCTTGTTGAACCCAGTGTATTCCTCTCTAGAGGTACACGAGCGAAAGGTGGATCCATACCTTGTCATAGTTGGAAACCCATTACCCAATACGTGCTTGCGGTTTTGATTGTATACTATATATGTAGAACGTGAGATGAAAGCGTTTCTGCTAGATGATATATATATATATACTGTGGTTGATAGACATTATTATAATATAAAAAGGTTTTTGATATAAAGATATTTTGGATTCTCGTAAGGGAAAAACCCGTTCCGTTATGCGGCGTGGTCTTATGAGATATCGTTTACTTGTTCGAACTGTTTTACTCACACCAGTCCCATGACTGACCCGGAGTTTACTTTGTTGTTTTCCCTAAACTCTTGGGTGCCTAAATTTGTATGGGCAGTCAAGTAGTCGGGATTTTACAGATATAGTTGAAGAGCTGGAGCAGGAGGCTTCAGGATCATATAGCTATAGTTTATTTCCGCTGTGTTGTAAGTGCTGTACTTTGATAATGATATGTATATTCAAGTACCAAGTTTGTATTTCAAAGTTATGTTATGAAATATATTCATTCGTTCCGCTGTGAGATTCGTGTTACTCTGATGTTGTGTTCTTCTTCTTCTTCTATTCTAATTTTCTACCTTATCTTTCCTCACCCTCTAATTTCTTTCACTAATTACCAGGATTTTTCGACGTTTTGGTTATCGACTTCGCGTTTATGTCGATAACCAAAGTCGCTCAAAATCCGGGTCGTTACAGTTGGTATCAGAGCTTAAGTTAAGAATTACTTGGCTCTGTGGCGTGACTCGGTAGAGATAGGGTTAGTAATACCCTAGACTGAGATTGAGTGTATATATACGAGTGAACGTATTTGTTTTTGATATAAAAATTTGTTTTATATTGTGGAGATCATGGGTTGAATCGTTTATGAATTCTGGTCGATCGGTTTGATCCACTGTATCGGTAGGAGTTAATAAACACTCGAATACGATGAACCGTCATGGTATGTTTTGAAAAGAGGGTAGATTAAAATAAGTTTACCCAAGGTATATCTTGATATAAGAAGATATATATCAAAATTATAATATATTGGATATATTGGTTGTTATTATAATCGAGTAAGATTATAAATTAAATGGTTATGTAAATAACCAATCAGAATTCATATAAGTGAAATACGTGAAATCAGATGAGTTAAATCTGAAATGTAAACCAGAAATTGAATTAAAATTCTGGAAAATTGGTTAAGTGTTTTTAAACAGATTTGGATTAAAAAATAAGGAAAATTTAAGATCCTGGGAGATTTTAAATTGTTTTACAAACAGTGTGAATTATATTTTGAAATGAATTTCAAAGTGGAAATGTTTAGAAATGGTTTTTATAGTATTGAACTCACTTCGATCACTTGAAAATAGATTCTGATGATGACAGCTGCATCATCAGTATTCATTTTTGAGTTGTAAGTGACGAATTACTACCCAAGGATACTGTTTTGAATTTGTTTTGAGAAAGACAAGTGGTGTTGAATTTCAAAATAGAATTTGAATATATAGAATTTGAATTTTGAAATAGATTTGAAATATTAACTTGTTTTAAAGGAAATAAAACGAGAAGTCCTTTATAAATGAAGTTTATAAAAAGTTCTTTTATAAACGAAGTTTATAAATGAAGTGAAGAGAATTATCATTTGGATAATTCAGAAATAAAATACAAGTGTGAAATTGAAAGGAAAAATCTATTTTCCAAAGGTAGAAATAACGATTCCAAAGGAATTGAAACCGAGACTTATTTAAAGGAATTTGAATAAAGGAAGTTCAGATATAGAATTTGAATATAGAAATTCAAAGGGAGTTTGAATATATGAAATTCAATGGAAGTGAAATGAAATTTGAATAAAGAAGATTCAAATAGAATTGAAATTGAAATTTGAATATAGAAGCTTCAAAGGGAATTGAAATGAAATAAAGAGAATTCAAATAGATTTGAATTTAGAAATTTCAAATGGAGTTTGAAAATAGATTTGAATAACAAAATTCAAGTATGGAATTTGAATAAGAAAATTGAAACAAAATTCAAATATAGAATTTGAATAAGAGATTTGAAATGGAATTTGAATATAGGAAATTCAAATAAAATTGAAATGAAATCCAATTAGTTGATAAACAAGTTAAACTTATATTTGAATATGTATATTCAAATAAAAAGGTGAAATAGGTAAACCAGTTGATTAGCCATTAGTAAATGGATCTTGAATTGAAGTTGAACTTTAGATAAGTAAAGGGGACTGGTAAATTTATATTCGAAATCAAATATAGAACTTAAATTTGAAATTTGGATTCAAATTAGTTAATAAGCAATTTAAGATATATTTGAACATGTCATGTTCAAATATAACAGTGGAATAGACTAAAGAGTTAATTAACAAATTAATTAACGAATTGAGTTAAAACGATCAGGTATAGTTAAAATGATTGGATTAAGTTGAAATGAATTAGAAATGTATAAATATACATGAGATATGTATGGATAAGGATAATGCAAGAGGTATATAAATAGATTGCTCGACGGAAAGGTATGTATTTAATTCATATGAGATTTTATGCGCCGTATCGGCTAGCCGCTTGGCTTTTCTTTTTCTTTTTGATTGGAGAAGGCCTGTGTGGCAGTTTGGGGATTTTCCCGATGCTCCTAGTACAAAGGAGGTAATGGCGAATTTTTATGGAAATTTAAGGAGTTAGAATATTTTTAAGATAATTTGATAATTAGAAATCAACGTATCGATATATATAGAAGTCGATAAGGAAATGAACTTAGAAATAGAATAGTAAAATCAAAAAGGAAGACTAGGAATAAAATCTAGTAAGAATAGAAAGAGAAAGCGTATACGTGTTTAAAAGTGAAGAAGTAGTTGTATGGTATGGATTATTCGAGTAAGTAGTCATATCTGTTTTGAAGTTATAAATGTTATTCAGTCAAGGTCTGAGAGGTAGTTATACCCCAACTTGATTGATTTCATTATTAACAAATAAATAGTAAGATTTCAGGCTCGAAGATCAATGTTGAATAAGAGTTAGTTGAATATAGTATTTGGGTTGTCGTAATGATGTTTTACACAACATCCGTTTTAACCCAAATAAGTGTTAAGCATGGAAATATAATAAAGAATATTTCCTAAGTATAGAAATAAACGAGGTCGGAAAAGTGATAAGTAATTGGAATATTTTCCAATTATAAATAGCATATATTTTCTGAAAGTTTAGAAAATAAAGGAAGGCGATATTTGGAAATGTTTTCCAATTAACATAAAAGGCCAATATGGTTATTGAAAATATTTGGTTAACAAATATTGATAAAGAAATGGAGAAGTGATTTAACTAATGGAATATTAATTAAGGGCTCAGTGACATGTTCAAAAGGAAAATTTTGATTTTTTTTTTAAAAGTAAACTGTTTAAAATTCCCAGGAAGAGACTGTTTTGAATTAAGAACAAATTTAAATAGAAGTTTGCGAAAGTAAGCTGAGATTGAATTGAAACAGTTAAGTGAAAACTGAATGGAAATAGAATGATATCAGGAAAAATTTGTTCTTGAATAAAATTGGATTGTCGAGATAAGAATCTGAAATGAAAATTGGAATGGGAAGTTAAGAGTTTGAAATCGAGAATGGAACTCGAATTTGAAATAAAATCCGACTTAGGATATAAGCGAATGGTTGTGTCGTGGATAAAAGCAGATGGGAATTTGATTGGAATGATCCTTGTATCCGCTGAATCGATAACAGGTGGAAAGGATATTGATATGCCCGACAAAAAGGTACCAGTTTATATTACATATGGGTTTGAGATGTTGATAAGCCGAATTGGCAAGCCGCTTGGCTGTTTGATTTTCTTTTGGGTTGGAGATGGCCCAGAGAGGCAAGTTGGAGTTTGAGATATTAACCAGTACGAAGGAGGTGCTGGCGAAATTTTTCGAAGAGTTAAGGCGTTAGAAAATTTTCAGGATTTTTGAAATTTTTCGTGATAAGGATTAATTAATATTTTAATTGAAATTAAATTGGTTCAGTTGAAACTGAAGTTAAGGAGTGAACAAATATGTTCTAACCAGTCGATAGAGTCGTTCTCTACCTTTTAGCAATTTCGAGGACGAAATTATTTTAAGTGGGGAAGATTGTAATGACCCGCATTGGCAGAGGTATAATAATTGATTTATTTAATTATTCAAAAGGTGATTAAGAGGATTTAATGGTTGTCAATTAAATAACTTTGGATATTTAATTAAAATAATAAATTAAATAATATGTTTAATTTTGAAATAATCAGAATCGGCCGAAATGGCAATATGGCGTGAATTGGGAAATTCAAAATTTATAATTCAGATTGGAATTGAATTTGAATAACGAATATATTATACAAACGAAAGTTTGAACGTAGAGTTATAATATAATTAAAAACAAACTTGAAATGGCGTTGCAGTTCGTAAGTTGGCGATTTGAACTTCAACTGAATGTACAGGATTCGTTTTAAGCCGGATTTCTGTGAAACAAGAAACGTGTGGAGCTGGTGGAGTATATATTTCTAGTGGAAGAGAAAAATCTGAATTTCGTCATGTAGATTTTGAGATATGTCCAAATCAAATTTTAAAATAGTCGCTATAGAATCGTTTATCGACCGTAACAGTTTATTCGATATAACTAGAGATCGGGGTTGAATTTAGACAAGGTTCTTTTGGGAAATAGTGATAATTTAATTTTTAGAATTTTACTGTAATTTTTAATTAATTTAATAAGTGACTTTTAATTTGAAGTATTTCGCACCCTGAAATCAACATTTTGAAGTTTCAAATTATGAGTCCATCTACCGGTATTATTATATATTTGGGATCGTTACACGTTGCTTGTCCCAACGATATTTTTATTTTTGTCATTCACAGTATGTAAACTTAGCTCTTAAAATTCGGTCCATCTATATATTTATATATAACAGTCGAATATGGTTTGTCCGTAACGTCTAGAGTTTTGGGAGGAATTATTTATAACATATTATTCAAGCGGGATTATAACGCATATATGAGTAGAGTAAACTTAAGAGTTTGTTTATATACTAATTCATATTTTTATAACATGCTTACCTGCATGTATATATGCATGAAGGAATTCATTCGGTTTTCATATGACTGCTTGTCCAGGCGTAATATATTTATATATATATATACTTAAGTAACCAGCTAAGGAATGGAAAAATGTTTCTAGTATAAATATGCTGATATCTAGAATGAATTCCACGGCAACAAGAAATGCAAGAACAAATCTTAAGTCTGACTTCTTTCACTTGGAGCAGTCTGGTTGTAGACGTGATAGCCACCCATCCTACCTACATCCGTACAACTACAGTTAAAGTGAAAACTAATAGCACCACTCACTCCACGTCTAGACTGATAGCACCACGCCTTTTCCTTATAACCTAATGACAAAGTTGTCTTCTGTAAATCAAAGAAAGTAGTCACCGTTCCTTTCGTTCATCCTCAACCAAAAATGAGAGAAAAACAAATCAAAAGAAATTGAAGTAAAATCATAAAAATCTCAAAACAAATATTTCTACAATCCTTATCACGTGCTCTTCAAGTTGGTATATGTTTTGAGAAGTTCGAACATTTTGTTCGCTGTCTGTTTTGTCGGAATGGGTTCGAAGTGCTAGGGCAAGGGTTTTCGCGATTTAAAGGGGGGCGGAGATGGAAAGGAGGTTGCGGACGATCTTCTTGAAGCAGGGTGCATATGCTGGCGCCATAGAGGAGGAGTCCGATCGTCGTTCTCGCGGAGCTGCTGTCGGTCAAGGCAGCGGATAGAGAAAAAGAAGGAATTTCGAGTTTTCTGGAAAGGGTATGGGAGGTAGCGGATTCGGAGGAGGATAATCATGGTGATTTTTGGGTTGAGTTTTTATTGAAGAAGGGAGGAGCGTGGAGGTGAAAGGGAGTCGGAATTGGCTGAGAACGGTACTGGGCATCGGATTTTATTCTTTAGGAAGGGGAGAAGGCTTTGAAACGAGTTGGGCTTTAGAAGTAGAGAAGGGTCGGTGGATTTAAATGGTGGATGGGCCGAATGAGCTATTGGGCTGGTGAGAATTAATTTGATTGGGATGCTGAAAATAAGGTTAAGCCCAGAAGTTTATTAAAAGGAAATTTAAAGTTTTAATTAAATTAAATTGTATAGACTTGTATAATGTGTAACTAGTGCATACATTAACCGATTTCAACGAAATAGGACCCGACAGGATCGTATGGACGACGACTACCAAATGGGACTGACTGGGAATAGAGTGGAGCTCGTCTGAATTTATGGCGAAATAAATTGTTTGATTCAAATCAAACAAACAGTTTGTCATTCTTTAACGATGAACTGCCAATGTGAGTAAATCTCACAAACTCTGAACAGTTTATAATTTCATATTGTATTTTTAGAACTGTTAGATATTGGTTGATTTACTGTATGTTGACTGTTTGATTGAACTGCTAGTCAGTTAGTTAAATTTTTTATATTGATTCTGTTTAACAGAATGTATCATATGGAACTGAAAGTAATGTTATCTATATTGTTTAACATCTGTGATGCAGGGAAACAGGTTGGAGGAATCCAACTAGATTCCTCAACATTTATTTTACTGTTTTTCATATATTGTGATATATGATGTGTTATATAATATGTTATGGATTATGTGTGTTGGAATGATGTTGATCATTGTTATTCGATATTGTAAATATCATAAAAGACCCTGGGATGTAAAAAGAAGTATTTCAATGTATATTGAAATAAAGGAATTTTATAAAATCACAGGATTTTATAAAAGGAAATATTTATAAAACGAACACGGTTTTATAAAAGGGATATTTATTTAGAAAATAAATAGAAGTTATAAATAGGATATATTTGTAACGGTAAATAGAAGTTATAAATAGGATATATTTGTAACGGTAAATAGAAGTTATAAATAGGATATATTTGTAACGGTAAGTAAACGTTATAAAAAGGAAATAGTTGTAACGGAAAACGTAGTTTATCAAAAGAAGTTAATCGATGTTAGTTAATCGATTAGAGAATAAAGTTAAAAAGAAGTTAATCGATGTTAGTTAATCGATTAGTGATAAAGTAAAAGGAGATAATCGATGTTAGTTAATCGATTAGTGATAAAGTAAAAGGAGCTAATCGATGTTAGTTAATCGATTAGTGATAAAGTAAAAGGAGATAATCGATGTTAGTTAATCGATTAGTGATAAAGTAAAAGGAGCTAATCGATGTTAGTTAATCGATTAATGATAAAGTAAAAGGAGATAATCGATGTTAGTTAATCGATTAGAGTAAAGTAAAAGGAGATAATCGATGTTAGTTAATCGATTAGTGATAAAGTAAAAGGAGTTAATCGATGTTGGTTAATCGATTAGAGTAAAGTAAAAGGAGATAATCGATGTTAGTTAATCGATTAGTGTAGAAGTAAAATGAGTAAATCTAATATAGTTATTCGAATAGAAAGTAAAAGTAAATCGAATATAGTTTATTCGAAAAGAGCAAGTGAAATGAGTAAATAAATAGCGTTAGTCAAATAGTGTTAGTCCGATAGAGTTAATTGATAAGGGTTAATCGAATAGAGTTAAGTGAAAGGAGTCAATCGAATATAGCTATTCGAAGGAGGGTTAAGTAAGGAAGTTAGTAAAGGAATATAAAGTGAACTTTGCCAATTTCAAAGTTAGAAATGTTGTTCAGTTAAGGTCTGAGAGGTAGTTCTACCCAACTTGATTGACTCCATTTTTAACTAAGGAATAGTTAAGGTTCGGCAGTAAAGGAAATGGTTTGTGTTGGCATCGCGATGGTTTGTTTAAAACATCTGTCTAAGTCCAATGAAGAGGCTTTGGAAATGTTTTCCAAATAAGAAACCAGAAATGTTTTCTAATAAAGAAACAAAGAAATGGAAATGTTTTTCCATTGTTAATAACGTATATTTTCCCAATCTAGAAAATAAGAAATATTGAACGTAGGGAAACATGAGATAAGAAAATTTATGAAATAAAGGGATAAATGTTGAATGATGTTTGATCGATATAATTTCCATTTGGAAATATTATCGTTGTTTGCACACCTGTTTTTATTCGATAGTTAAATCACAGACTATCGAAGTTTTGACCATTTTAACGTTGTTAATATGGAGAGACCGGTTGGATTATTATCCAAAGAACCACTCTGTATTGGCATAAGCATTGCGAATCATATATGCCAAAGGAAATTGAAGACGGAGTTATGCAAGGGCTATCCTGTTTACAGAATAGTGCCTTCGGTTCATCCAGTTCCTGGATGACTTGTATGGACGGATGTCTGACAGAATATGTCCAGACGATCACGTATATTGATTTCTCCAACTGTACCAAGAGTGGAAGCGGAGAAGGAAACTTCTTTTAGCTAACACATAATGTATGGTTGAGGACATCAATCGGTGATTGGATGGATTTGATGATGTGACATTCAAAGTGAATCTGATGTGATGATAAAGCGTAGCTTCTATCCTCAGCATCCGGTAAATGACAGAAATCGGGCAGGCAACATGGCTAAGTCGGTCGCACCGAAGTAGGGTGTATAATCACCTGATCTAGAGTTTCATTTACTTCTAAAAATCTATTGTTGATGTTGTCCCATTCGGGAAACGGTTGTTGATCCCAACTGTTGGTGATATACATTCGATACACTCAAGCGAAATGAGTGGTCGGTCATGTGTGGCCGGGTTGCAAGATGTTCTTGTTGAACCCAGTGTATTCATCTCTAGAGGTACACGAGCGAAAGGTGGATCCATACCTTGTCATAGTTGGAAACCCATTACCCAATACGTGCTTGCGGTTTTGATTGTATACTATATATGTAGAACGTGAGATGAAAGCATTTCTGCTAGATGATATATATATACTGTGGTTGATAGACATTATTATAATATAAAAAGGTTTTTGATATAAAGATATTTTGGATTCTCGTAAGGGAAAAACCCGTTCCGTTATGTGGCGTGGTCTTATGAGATATCGTTTACTTGTTCGAACTGTTTTTAAACTGTTTTACTCACACCAGTCCCATGACTGACCCGGAGTTTACTTTGTTGTTTTCCCTAAACTCTTGGGTGCCTAAATTTGTATGGGCAGTCAAGTAGTCGGGATTTTACAGATATAGTTGAAGAGCTGGAGCAGGAGGCTTCAGGATCATATAGCTATAGTTTATTTCCGCTGTGTTGTAAGTGTTGTACTTTGATAATGACACGTATATTCAAGTACCAAGTTTGTATTTCAAAGTTATGTTATGAAATATATTCATTCGTTCCGCTGTGAGATTCGTGTTACTCTGATGTTGTGTTCTTCTTCTTCTTCTATTCTAATTTTCTATCTTATCTTTCCTCACCCTCTAATTTCTTTCACTAATTACCAGGATTTTTCGATGTTTTGGTTATCGACATCGTGCTTATGTCGATAACCAAAGTCGCTCAAAATCAGGGTCGTTACACTTAACTTCAAGTTCCATAATAATTCAAAAGTTTTCAACTATCCAAAATCGTTGAAAATCCCGTTTCATTTTAACAAAAGAAACCGACCAAACTACAAATCATGGCATTATTCACATTTATACAATCTTAATGCATAGACTATATGGTTCCGTAAAATGACTTAATCGAGTTTCAATAATTTATATAAAGCACTTCTTTATCTAACTTATTACACAAATTCTTATCATTATTCGGATTATAATAGACGAATCATGTTAAAATTAAATTTAACCTAACATCATAATTAAACGCCTTATAGTCAAACTATGAAACTTAATTCACAAGGTGTTCATATCTAATGTTCTCACTTATTCCCATCTACCCAACCCATGTTTTTAAAAGGTAAACTAGTTATAAGTCAACAAGCAATAGTACATGCTCATAAACTGATCAAGCATAACTAATAATAGTTGAATATTATCATTCCTAACAACCAAACACATCATAAATAACTATATCAATTTATGAAAGTTTTTATTTTGTACAAAAATATAAGCCTAGGTAAAATTATTTCATTTACCAATTTAAAACAAATATTGTGTCAATTTGCCTTGTTTAAGTATTTAGAAATCCCTATCGATACCATGGCGTCCCACATATCGACCAGAATTCATAAACCACTCAACAGATTAACTAACACAACATAAAATATTTTTATAGCACTAACACATACGCGCTCTCTTATATATAATACACTCAACTCATATTAAGGCATTCCATTACCCTACCTCTTGATGAGTCATACCCAACCAAAGCCAAGGTGTTCGCTCAACCTTGTGCTCTGATACCAAATGTAACGACCCGACTTTTCGACCCTCGAATGTCGACACTAATACATCCACGGTATTCACGTGCCGAGCACCCAAGTGTCGGAAAGACGAAAAGTTAGGGTGAAATAAAATAAAAAGCAAATAGTCTAAGGAAGAAGAGGACACAATACCAGAATCTCACAACGGAACGGTAACATATAATATAAAGAATGATCTTTACAAATTAAAACTGTATGATTACAACTATCAGAGAACAATAACCTCTCATCAACTTGGACAGTTATAACAACCCGTCCTCATAAATGTTGATGTACAACATAGAATGCAGCGGATATAAAAAGTACGGTAAGATGACCTCCAACTCTCTTCCAAAAGCTCCAAGGCATCCAAAGTAAAACCTGCCATACTCAGCCTACTCGAAGGAGTACGTGATGATTTTAAGGAAAACAAAAACCAAGCGTCAGACATCAGTCTGGTATGAGAAACTCAAGATACATATTGCATGTAACAACACTGAGGGAACTGTGCAGATTACCGCTCCGGTTTTCCCCTCAATTGAAACCAACCATTTATTATGAGATGTATAGTTGTATTATAAATAATGTCTAGGGTGTAGAATATAAATAAATTCACATAGAAGGAATGGTTACATTGGTTACATTCGACAACTATTAAGTATACAAACAAGACCGATAAGGCACGTTCGCATATTGGATTTTCCATCGGAGATCTCTCAACACAGATCTGAACTCCATGCACAAGGGTCAGGAAGTACCTCCGAGCGTCGCATATCTCTAGATAAAATATAACATAAGGTAAACACAACTGGCCCACGCACGAAACACCGAAGTGCACCACGTGGAACCAAATATACCCAACTCCCACGCGCAACTTCGAGGAGCTCCCGCACGATTCGATAATAAGCATACACTAGATATGGAGTCAATATATCCCGCCGTTGGTTAGCAAAACCCCAGATTGTGCTCCTACTCTGTTTTTAGCCATTTCCGATGTCGAGGTTCCGTTCGGCATCTTTCACGCGAGTCTTCATCACTCGAACAGAACAAGAATTCCCAGATGGAATCCCACAGCTCAATAGATGTTGGAATCACACATAGACTACTTCACAGATCTCGGAATCATACATGGATTCCAATACATCAACAGATCTTGGAATCACACATAGATTCTTTCATAGATCTTAGAATCACTATATGTGTTCGAGCATCTCAACAGATCTCGAATCGTCATATGGCCTTCACTTCACAACCGCTTCCAAAACATAGAACCCGTATACTAGTTTTGAAGTGGTTTTCGATAAGTAAAACACTTACCCATCCCGGTCTCCTCAAAACCAGTCGCTAAATTTAAGGCCAAGTTCTATAGTCAACTAACTGACTACATTTCACAAAATATACGATTGTATATGGAAAACAACCCTGCTTAATTTCCATAACAACCGAATTAACATTCAAGGCACTATAAAGGTTACAAAGCGTGTTAAACAATCAAATCACTATCAAGTCACATAGCATGATAAACAGTTGAAGCACGGTTAACTCATATAAACGGCTTCTAATCCCATTCCCATTTAATTAACCTTTCATTAATTAAAACTTCTGTTATTAGTAAAACTCCTTTTATCTAATAAAACTTCATTTGTCAAATATGACTTCGCTTATTAATCAATAACTCATACTCGATTAATATTCCTTTATATACTTGCGTGTATATTCAACTTATACATACAAAAGGTGTATATGTATATATTCTGCTAATTCACTATCCCTTTATAGTCTTGAATACTTAAAATCATATTCATATACTTATCCCACCGGTATTAGTATATCCATAATTCACTTCTAAGATTCCCTCTATAACTTCAGTACTACAAAACGTATTCATATAATTATCCCTCCGGTATAAGTATAACCATAATCAATTTATAAGATTTTTCTTAAAATATAATCAAAGAGGTTAAAACCATTGCTTAATAAAGAACCTCTTCTCTTTTATAAGTTAAACATCTTATTCTATATCTTTATCCCAAAAGATTTCTATACTTGTTTCTATCGTTAAAATCAATTATTAAAGATCTAAGTATATTCAAAACCATTAAACCGTATATTCCAGTTTAACTACATTCCAAGGGTTTAAAACAAGTGTTGCTAAAACAATGTTTACAACAAACCCAAAACAATCCTTTATAATTTATCATTAAATGTTTGTTTAAAGATTCAATTATATTTACTTCCATGATATAATCTGAGAGGGTTAAGGACTAATGTAATTAACACATTGTCACGACAAACCCAAAACCATTTTATGCTTATAGAAATCACACTTCGTGCACTTAACTTGTTTCCGACATTATCAACTTAAATATCCCTCGATCAAGAGTGAGGCCAGGTAAGTTAGAGCACTAGTTGCATATCACCCCTTGCCTAGACACCCCATTCTTGACACTCACAGATAGATAAGCCTACTCGTCGGCTTATTAGAATTAAGCACAGTAATCATGATATTCAATAACAAGTAATTAGGAAGTGCACTCATATCACTATTCTAGCTTCACACACATTCAAACTTACTTCAGTTTAACATACAAGTTAAACAAC
The DNA here is from genome assembly GCA_030737875.1 of Allium sativum. Taxonomy (NCBI): domain Eukaryota; kingdom Viridiplantae; phylum Streptophyta; class Magnoliopsida; order Asparagales; family Amaryllidaceae; genus Allium; species Allium sativum. Next base: position 1,013,265,425 of record CM060913.1, read on the forward strand.
CATTTTAATATGATAAGAAATCACTAAGGACGTCATTACAAAGTTCCATACAATGTATTGAAAACACAACAATTAAAACTGCATATATAGCGACTATCGCTATAAGTGCACTTTCAAGTTCAAGTCCACAATATGTCAATTCCCTACTAATCCTTATGTGCTTTGTTTCAAGTCCATTCCACTTGTTATACAAGTCAATTAAAGTCCAATTCCAAGTCCATTCAAGTCCATTCCAATCCATTAACATGGATCACATATATCGCTTACTTTTAAAGTAAGAATCAAGACAACATTTTTAACATAAGTTACCAACATTCAAGCAACTTTAAGCATAGTTAAAAACATACAAAATGGTTTATGTTTGTTGTCCTAAATAGTGAGTAAACTCACCTTAATCCTTAGCAAACCCAAGATCCAAAATAAGAATAAAGATCCAATAATAAGAATAAAGATCCAAGCTAGCAACCTCCTTCCTTTCCTTGCTTTTCCTTGCTTCCTTCCTTATAAAGCTCACGGCCAAAGATGAAAATAGAGAAGGACTTGGAATTTTCAACTTCTAACTTTCTAGAAGGCCTTGTAATGACATAAGAAGGCTACACTCAAAGTTTGAGTTGATTTGGATTTGGTTTGAGTATAGTTTGAGAAAGTTAGTAAGGAAGAGGAAGAAGATGAAGATAAGCCATTAAAAAGCTTCACTTTTGCTTAGGAATTTTGTGTAAGAAAGAAGGAGTATACCCCTCCTTATATAGGAAAAAGAAAGTGGATGGGAAAAGGCCAAAATGCCCTTAAAACCCTAAACACACTCATGAAAGAAGTGAAAGGTGTGTAAGAGAAGTGAAAGGTGTGTAAGAGAAGTGAAAGGTGTGTAAGAGATGGTAAGTTTGCTTTTTCAAAGCTTAAAAAGTAAGCATTCATTTGTATACATATATGGAGCTTATATACATACACTTAGGATATTTTCTAAACTCTTTATGTGACTAATTATGATATCATATATATGTGTATGTGCATATATACAAATATATATCAAACAACGTTGCAACGATATGAAACAACTTCTATTCAACGATAGGATGTGAATCTGGAAGTTGAACCTCGATCATATTTTTAGTTATTTATCAAATGATTTATTCAAGTAAATAAAACTTGGAAATAAATCCATTAACTTATTTAAACAATTAAAACAAGCATATTCAAATTATAAAGAACTTATTTGAATACTTAAATACCAAAATACAAAAACTTTCCTTAAATGCTCATTTTTTTAAAATGATGACATCATCAATATAGTTAACCATAAATATGAAAAATACTTTTATTAGCTAACTACTTCCCTAATGATTAATCAGACATTCACTAAAATTTTCAACAACTTTTGCTGAGAAAATAGCCATTTATTGATAAAACGATTTTCGGTCATTTTATCAATATTTTACCAAAAATATACTTTTGAAAGCATTTTTCCTAAACGAGTCTAGAATTATAAATTACTAATTAAATGATGTTTAACAAGGTTATAAAATCATATTTATAACACTTAACAATATTACAAATTGTTATGTTATTCAAAGATTAAGTGTTCGAATTTTCCGGGTCTTTACATTATGTTTTTATTTGTATTCCCTTGTTGAAAATAAATCATGTAATGAAAAATATACATATTTCATTATGAAATATGTTTCACATTAAAAACCCATTTTTAATGTTAATATTATAAAGAGTAGAAAATTTTACCTATTTCATTATGAAATATGTTTCACATTAAAAACACATTTTTAATGTTAATATTAGGAACTTAGAAAAAGAATCATTTTATGTTTTGTTTAATCAAAACATTATCATTTACCTTTTTGTAGAAAAATAATCCTTTGTCATTATATGTTTTGTTTATTCAAAACATTACCATTCACATGTAGTAGAAAAGTAATCATTATATGTTTTGTTTATTCAAAACATTATCATTTATATAGTGAATTAGAAAAATGTTCATTTGTCAAGTAGGTATCGATTCATTAAAATCATGATATTTACATTTGATCAATGTTAATATAAAAATGACCATTTGTTAATATGCTTTGTTAGACTAAGAAATAAGGTCTACATGTTAGTCATGTAGAGATAATTCGAACCAAATTATAATTGGTTAAGTTTATTAACCAATGATTTGTGTATGTAAATTGTTGTTGTGTTAAAACCCCACACGGTTGTTGGGATGATACTTGTCATACACTAGTCCCAATATTTAGCTGTATGTCAATCTATGGATTGACAGTCTGTGATGAGCATTATTTATTTATTTTAATGCTCGCACATTTATAAATTTCACTCTGGATGCGAATGGATTGTTTAGTGGTTATTTATCATTACTGTTATATACGTATGCAATGTATGAAATCCATATGACCGAATTTATATGATAATTGAGTCGCGTTCCTATAAGAAACCGTAACTTCCCCGGTAAGGAAAGAGCGGATAGTTCGAGAACAACACACAAAGGAACGCAGACGGAAGAACATTTCATTGTATATTACAATAATTCCATCAGACTACAAGAATATACAGAGTATGAATAAATGTTACACAGAAAATAACAGAGATTTAAATTACATTTAAATACATCGCAGCGGAAAATAATACAAAACACAACTAGAAGGAGATATATGGATACAAAGTTTTCCGGATATCGTTCCAGTTGTAAACCAGGAACCTGTGAATATAAATCTGCAAAACCAAAACTACTAGCTGCCCGTGTCAAAATAAGGCCACCCAGTGTTTAGGTTAAAACAATAAACTCCAGGTCAGTCATGGGACTGGTGTGAGAACTAAAACAGTTATTAATCTTTATTTTAAAGTTAGGTAAATCAAGGGACCACGCCGTATAACACGAAACGGGTTTCCTCCCAAGAACACCTGTGCATAAAACAATAGCGCAATGCTAAATAAAGAAAAATGAAGCTATTATAAGATCCAGGTCCCATCACACAATGCAACACAAACCGGAGGATAGGGTTTTCCCTTATAATACCCAAAGCATGCTTGATACGTTTAAAACAAGTCATTTGATACTATAATAAGTGTATAGTGTTTAAAACAATTTCAATCATAAGTATCAATCATAGACGGCATGGGTACCATATATCATGTTGCCATACTAGGCTCTACAATCAAAACTGCAAAGTCACGTATTTGGAAACTGGATTTCCATCTATGAACCGAGGCCAGGGATCGTCCTCTACCGATTCGAGACAATCTAGCCTACCATGTCTCAGGCTACAGCCGCAACTGCACCTAGGAGCCTCAGGGTCGGTCCACCGATGTGGATTAAAATGCCTGAACACTACGTCTCCCCGCCCTATGGGGCGTAAATGAGCCAACGAATTACTCCATCGGTTCGATAACGACCGATATATCTGAAGCGCCTCGCAACAGCAACAACCACATAAGTCAAACTCGTCAGGGCGTGTAAAACCACTGACGCCACTTCTAGCTAGAAAGAGACGCATGCCCTCCCTGGATCCTTCTCCCGTTTCTGGTTCACAACCGGGGTGTGAGGCTCGTGAATCAACGCTACACAAAGCTATGCCACACTGGCTGTGCTTTGATCATCAACCACAAGACTCTGCTTTTCAACAGAAGTCTTGATCATATTGCCACTTAGGCATGCCACACAGGCAATTCACTCCATGCATTTGATATCCATCAATAAATACCCTCTGAGCTCGTACGTCTCAGAGAAGGGCGTTAAGCAAGAGAATAAATTCTCCGCCGCCAAACAGATATATATTTAATAGAAATCAACCACACAGAATAAAATCCAATGTCAGACACACAGTGCTTTTACAAGTTCGTTCTGGGTCTGAACGAAACTGGGGCACCTAGTACCCCGCATGTCCATCGATCTCCAAGTACGTTTGGACGATCACCAACTGATTCCCTTCTCTTGGGTGTACAGCCCAATCAAGATCATCAGTAATCACCCAAACGACATGAAGACCTACGGTCTTCAACCACCGTCTTCATCCTCGACACCACGTCGAATCAGTTATTCAGAATGGGATAAACCCGGTCTTTCTGAATAACTCGCGTATATATTATAAAAGTGTTACACAAACACAACATACGCCTCATTCCACTTCAGAATATTCTTTTTATTCAAATATTCTTATACTTTGGGAAAGGTTCCCATTAATTTTATCAAAGATAAATTCTTTAAATTTATTCTTTAATCTTCTTTTGAATATCAATTCAAACTAGTCGGGATTAGTGAACCACACCGAATTAATCATTTATTTTATTTCCCAGTCCCAACCTATTCATCTCATGAAGTAAAACTGGTAATACTTCATATCTAACACCACGGTGTTATCGGTAAATTCAATTACCATTTCATGCTGAAATCCAATTAAAGATTTAACTATCGCCTGGAGCAAAACTTGTGATACTCCATTTCTCGACCATTTCAATCTAATTTAAGATTCATTAAAACTCCACTTGGTTTTAATCTACACATAAATCGATATCCTGTCTTTAACTGGGTTAAAGAACCAATGTCATTTAAAACACGGCTCACGATAAACCCAAAATCACATTCCCTTAATTATCGGGTTAAAGAACCAGTGTTATTTAAAACACCGTTCACGATAAACCCAAAAATCAACCCCAATTCAATTTCAATTAAATATTATTTAATTGGCACAATTCATTAAATCTAAATAGAAAGATTTAATCTATTTCTCAACTGGGCTTAAGAATTAGTGTTAATGAAGACACCATTCACGACAAACCCAAATCACGTTTGATATCCAATACAAGGCTCTGAATAGAAAATATACCAGCTTATATTCAATATCAAATTCTGAAACCAACAAATATCGCATTGGAAATAACGATATAAATATATCTTTCAAATTTCCATAACAATATCTGTATAATCACAAAATCCAACATCGAAATATTCCGAAGACAATTTCGATTCAAATCCATTCCATTTCACGTATTGGAAATTCTGATTATTTTTGAAACCACTTTCAAATTCAATTTATTTATTTCAAAAATAAATTGACTTTAATTCTAGTTCAAAGCTACTTCATTTTGATAAAAATCTATTTTTATCTTTTCAAATGTGGAATTTTTCATCCCAGTTCTTGACAAACTATTTCTTATGATTTTACACAAATTATTGATATTTTTAATAATTTTATCAAGGCCCGTGCAGTCGATTTCCATCAATGGCCATCGAACTGCACTTACAACGACCTTTTCGAAATTTGATTTCGACATAATTACAAATCCAACAGTTAGATTTCAAATTTCTAATATTCGTTAGAAAGCTCCTTTCGATACGAACCCAACGGTTCCGGTTTTAGGAGAATCCGACGGTCGGATCTCCCGCAATATCCATTCGAAGTCAATGTTTGAAATTCACGAACTACCGCAGCGCGGCGCGTTCTGTTCAGGCCATTATATTATATTATATTATATATATATATATATATATATAATATAAACTTCATCGATTTCAATTCAAAACGTGCTTTACAAATCGTTTTAAATTCATTTTCAAAATGGTTTCAACTTCATATTCAATTTCAAATAAAAATTGAATATTCCAATATAAATTCGTTTTAAATTCATTTCAAATCGATTTCAATTCAATTTCAATTTTATTCGAATTTCGATTATTTTCAATATAATTCAAATTTCGAAAACACTTTCAAAATACGTTGAAAATTGAATAAAATCGTTATAAATATCGTTCACGTCAAAATGGCGTCAATCTAATCAACACGGCTTCATATATTTCTATTTTCAAATATTCTATTTCAAATATTTCTTTTTCAAATATTTCTATTTCAAAACTGGAATGAGGCCCAACCAATTACCATATAATGTTAAATATATGGATTTTCTACAACACATATACAAAATAACAACGATAAATAATCAACCATCATCCAGAGTGCGCTTTACACTGTATAAGCATCAAATATAAATATTTAACGCTTATAACAGCCTGTCAATCAATCGATCGATACACAACTAATTATTGGGATTAGTGTATATCATATATCATCCCAATACCCGTGTGGGGTTTCAAACAATCAAACATAGATTTTATTTGTGCAATGTGTAAAATTTATCGTCCCAATCAATATCAATCAAATCAGTGTATATAAACAAATCTCCGATTTGTTTATAAATATTTATTTTATATACACGTTAAAAATTCTATTTTTAACTATAGAATATTTTCCACTATATAAATATTTTATTTCATTTCACATCACATCACACAGTCAACTACACATCAAAATCAAACAAACAAGCATACAAGCCGTCCATGGCCTTCGGACGATGGGTGTCGGGTGCTACTAAACACCGTTTGCATCGTAATATATATTTCAACTAGAAAAATAAATTAAAGGTGAGAAGTTCTCACCGACTAGCTAGGCCAAACGCCACGACTCTTCATATGTAGGAAATCTTCGTCGTGCTCGCCTCTTGTCACTTCCACCGTCCGTGTTCGCTACATATATAAAAATCACAATTTTATTTTCATACCTTCATGATAAAAATAAAGTTCACATTTTTATTTAACTTCATATATTTACAACGCTTCTTTCTATATAAAAATTATATTTTTACATTTCTACTTTAATAAAAACCAAATTTTTAATACTCTACCTAAGTAAAAATCATATGTTTATTATCTACATTATATAAAAGTCATATTTTTAATATGCCACTAGTATAAAAATTATATTTTTAACCTTTCTATATTATAAAAAATATATTTTTAACCTTTCTATAGTATAAAATTTATCTTTTTAACCTTTCTATATTAAAAAAAAAAAAAAATTTTAACCTTTCTATATTTTTAAAATCTCATCTTTCCTTATTTAAAAATATCGACTTTCTTTGTACAAAATTGTAAACCTTCTACATATAAAAATTCAGATTTTTATTTGCAAAAATTAATTAAACAAAACAAAATAAATTAAATTAAAGGACTTACATTGTTTCAAGGAGGAGCGAAAGTGGGTTTTCACCGTCGTTCACGGTCTGGAGCATCGGGCGGAGGCTGGACGCGTCGGAGCTGGTGGGGGAACTACTCGGGTTGGCGGCGGCAGTCCACTTTGGTCGATGGGTTGCGGTTTGGTGATTTGAAGGTAGGGAGTTCGGATTGGAAGGGGAAAAGAGGGGAGGGAGGCTGCGGAGATGGCGGGGAGGGCGCAGGGGCTCGTGGGTGGTCGGTGCGGCGTCGGGTCTGTCGGAGGCGGCTAGGGCTGCGGGTTCGATCGCAGGGGGCTAGGGGAAGAAGGAGAGAGGCGGAGGAAGTAGATCGGAGGGGGAGAGAGGATCACGAGGGGGGCGACGGTAGGCAGAGGTCGGAGGGGCGTTGGCGGCGCGGTGGAAGAGAGGCGCGACGGGTAGGCTAAGCGGGATTTTTTTTATTTATTATTTTGACTGTGAAGTCAATGAGGGAGAGAGGGGGGGTTAAGGAGAGAGGGGCCTTAATATAATAATATATTTTATTTATTTTTAACTTCAAAAAGGTAACTTTTTATTTCGAAATCAAAATCGAACCCACCGACTATCGTCCCTAGCTAATTACCCCCATTCCGAACACAGTGGGATATGTATCGTAAGCTGATTCGATCGTTTCGATCAGTTTCCGTCAAAATCAACATATAACTCTATATATTGAATTTGAACGCGCATTTCAATTTACCGGGGCTACATACGGACTCTAAAAATTCCCGAAAAATTATTTCTATCTTCGTATTGACGATACGGTCCTAACAAAACTAATTTCGTCAATTTCCGAGACCGTTGGAAAAATGGCCATTTTCCAGTCGATTAAAATCAACTGAAACTGGTCAAATGCGTTTTCCTTTGCCATGCTCACATATTGATTCAAAAAATTATGAAATTTGAAACATAATAATAACTTGACATCACAGATCCAACAAAAGTGGTTTCGTTGAAAACCGAGGTCGTTTGCAAAATGGCTATTTTTAAGGGCCGAAATTCCATAGCGACTATTCAGAAATTTCAACTGGACATATCTTTTGATTCCCGCTATGAAATTTTGATTTCTCAGATTCGTTGGAAAGATATTCTCAAATAGATTCTAATTTTTTTGGTTTCACTATAATCCGGTTTATTTTGCACCCGGTACATTCATTTGAACTTTGAAATCGAATTTTCAAACTACCGCGCCATTTTCAATTCCTTTTATAATTAAAATAAATATTTATATTCTAACGACGATCTATATAAATATATACATTCAAATTATATTCAAAATAAATTTCTCGTTGTTTTTATTTAAAATAGTTCATTTTAAATATTCAAAATTGCTAAAATTGCCAAAATAAAAATTTTAAATTAGCTCAGATTTCCGGGTTATTACAATTCCGGTTCAGAATATCTTTAATATATCCATGTTTTAAAATTAAGAATATTTTAAAACAAAGAATCATTTAAAATGAAGAATATTTTAAAATAACTAATATTTTAAAATAAGATTCATTGAAGGATAAAATATAAAAATATGAAGCCGTGTTATGTAGAAACACTAATTTAACCCGAACGGGTTATCAATCGATTTTCATTCATTTTATAATGAATATAAAAAAGAAGTGGTTTCAAAAATATGGTATTTTGAAATATTATTATTTTAATATAATAAAGATATAGAATATTCAATTTTGCTTGAAAATTTAAAATGAAGTTAAAATCATTTTTAACGAATTTGCAAATGTTTTATAAAATATGTTTTTAAATAGAAATCGAAGATATATATATTATATATTTATATAATGGCCTGAATAGAACGCGCCGCGCAGCGACCATTCGCGAATTTCGACCATTAACTTTAAATTGACGTAACGAGAGATCTGACCGTCGGATTCTCCTAAAACCAGAACCGTTGGGTTCGTATCGAAAAGAGCTTTCCAATGAATATAAGAGTTTTGAAATCTAACGGTTGGGTTTGGAATTATGTCCAAATCAAATTTGGAAAAGGTCGCTATGGATGCAGTTCGGTGGCCGTTATTGGAAACCGACTGTACGAGCGATAATAAAATTATTAAAAATATTAATAAATTATGTAAAATCATAATAAATGATTTAGAAAGAATTGAGATGAAAAATTCCATATTTGAAAAGATGAAAATATATTTTTATTAAATGAACTAGTTATTAACTAGAATAAATCATTAAATTAAGATTTAATGAAGTTTTTCCAATTAGTGAATACTTAATTGAAAGTAAATTAAATAAATTGGATTTTGGGTTTGTCGTGAATGGTGTCTTCAATAACACCTTTCTTAAACTCAGTTGAGAAATGAATAAATATTTTAATTAAGGTTATTAAAGTTTTCAATTATATTTAGTAATTGAAATAAGATGAAATGTGAGTTGGGTTTATTGTGAACTGTGTTTCTAAGCGACATTTATTCTTTAACTCAACTGACAGTGAAAATGTGATTTGGGAATTATAAATCTTTTATTAAGATTTAAATGAGAATTTTCCAAAAGCCAAGTTTCTCAATTTAATATATTAAATTGGAATTGAATGGAATTCGAATGAATAATAACCGAGATAAGCTTCTGTAAAAGAAGACCGATACTACATATGGAATTTAAGAGGCCTTGCCGTTATTCCATTTATATTATTGGTCGGATACAGAAATTTATAGCGATTGTATGTATTGATTTGATTTCTATGAAAGTTCCATATTTTATGGGAGATGATTTTGGTTTTACCGCGGACTATGTTTTAAATGAAATTAGTTCTTTAACCCTGTTAAGATAAGATTAATTTCTTAAATTTAAATAATCATTGAATAATGATTTTTGGTATTTAAACCCAAATTGGAGTTTTGATAAATCTTTAAAGAAGGATTTAAGGATAAGTTAAAGAATTTATCTTTGATAAGATAATGTGAATATTTTATTTAAAAGAATATTTTGAATTGGAATGAGACGTTGGATGTGCTTTTATAGTACTTGATTTTTATTATTAAATACGTGAGTTATTCGAGAAGACCGGGTTTAACCCATTCCGAATAATTACTACGACGATGAAGAGTCGAAGATGAAGACGGTGGTTGAAGACCGACGATCTTCACATCGAATGGATGTGTTGCTACTGAGACCCTTGATGGGAGTAGCTACCTTGAAGGGGCTTCAGTAGTGGCCGTCCGGACTATTGTTGATTGTTCGGATTGGTTTTCGCTCAGACCCAGAGCATAAGCTAGTAAATGGATGCGTGTCTGACATTGGATTTCGTTCCATGTGAATTAAATCGATTTCTGTTAATGTATGTCTGTTTGGTGGTAGAGGATTTATTATCTACTTAACACCCTGGTATATATTAATAGTGATTGATCGCATGGCATGAATTGTCAATGTGGCACGCCAAGATGCAATTGATCAAGGCTTTTGTTGAAAAGCAGGGACTTGTGGGACGATCAAAGTATAGCCTATTACGGCATAGCTTTGTGTATATCGTGACTTCGCGAGCCTCACACCCCGGTATGAGTCCAAAACGGGATATGGACCATAAGGAGTGCGCACGTTTCTTTCTAGCTAGTGGTAGTGTCAGTGCTTAAACTGGCTGACATTTTACTTTTGTGGATGATGGATTTTGAGGCGCCTCGGATTTTTATAGGTCGTTAGTGGTCATACTATAGGTTCAAAGGAACCGGGAAACGTGCATTCAGGCATAACCAATCCACTGCCGATAGGCGGGGACCGGCCCTACCGCTCCAAGGGTTCACCGCGGGTGATCCTTAGGCATTTGCTAGAGTGTCTCGAATCGGAGAGGAGTTTGCCCCTAGCCTCGACTCATTATGCAAATCCAATTTCCAATATGACCTTGCGGTTTTGATTGTATAACTAGTATGGCGACATGATATATGGTACCTATGCCGTCTAGGATTGATACATTTATATTTGAAATGTTTTTATTAAAACATATACACACTAATACTAAATCTGTTTTACCGTATCAAGCATCTTTTGACCATTATAAGGTAAAACCCTATCCTCCGGTTTGCGTTGCATTGTGTGATGGGACTTGGGTCTTATAATTGTTTCATTTTTCTAAAAAGCATTGCGTTGTTTAACGTTTTACTTTATTTTATGCACTGGCAATCCAATGGAGTAAACCCGTTCCGCGTTAGCGGCGTGGTCCTGTGATTAGCCTTATTATTAGATAGTTAAGTTAAGATTTCTCATACCAGTCCCATGACTGACTTGTAGTTTGTTTCACTAACAAACTCGGGTGCCCATATTTTCCACACGGGTAGTCGAGTAGCTTTTTGTAGATATATTTCCAGGATCCTGGCTTACAGCTGAAGCGGTATTCGAAAAGCTCTGTATCCGTGTATTCCTTCCAGTTGTATATTTGTATTATTTTTCTGCTGCTATTTAAATGTAATTTAAAACTCTGATATTATTGTATTTCTATTATGTAATAAGTATTCATACTCTGTTACATTCTTGTACTCTGATGTAATTGTTGTAATCAACAATAAAATGTTCTTCAGTTTGTGCTCTGATGTGTGTTGTTCTCAAAGCAATCCAGTCTTTCCTTTACTGGGAAGTTTGGGTCGTTTCATTTAGGCTTGGTGTTTGTGGTTATATATATATATTGGTGGTTGGATATTTCCCGCAGTACCATTAGCGGATGCCTTGTAGTGTCATTAGCGAATGACCAGATGCACCCCACAATATGATTGTGGATAACCTTCTATACCATGATATACTGCCTTGAAGCAGGATGGGTATTATTTACGTTGGCTAACATTTGTGGATGCAGGATAAACTGGTTGGAGGGATCCAACTGGATTCCTCAAAAATATAATTATTTGTTTGTTTCATATATATTATCATATATGATATGTTTGAAAACCTCTGATTGATAATTGAGTGTTTTGGGGTGTTTAAATATCACTGGGCCTGAATGTTGATATATAAAAATATAATGAAAATGGGATTTTTAGATTTAAAAGAGAAAAATTATTTTTCTAAAATAGAATTTGAATTTATAATAGTCTAGGAAATATTAACTTGTTTTGAATAATAAAAACAATTATTGAATTTATAAACGATGTTTATAAATTAGATAATGCGGAAAGTAAATTTAGAAACGGTATTTATAAATAAAATGGAACAATTTTCATTGGATAATGTAGGGAATTGAAGTGAATTTATAAATGGTGTTTATAAATGAAGGGAAATAAATTATCATTGGATAATATGAATATTTAAATTCAAATGTGAATTTGAAAATGAGAATTTTAAATCTTTCAAAATAGTAGACGATGAAATTTATTCTAATATTCGAAATAAAAATAGAATTGAAATAAATCCATATGGATTTATAATCTAAATTCGACTACGTCGAACTTATTAAATAAATTATTTCCAAGAAAGAATATTAAATTTGTATTAGACAAAATTTGAAATTAAATATGAAAATGGATTCCACAATTATATTTATAAGTTATAATAATGAAATATTCCAAAAGAGGAATTGGGTTTCAAATGAATAATTTAACGGGAAGCTTGTTTTAAATTACAAAACAAGGAAATTAATTTATAAACGATGTTTATAAATAAAAGGGGAAAATTATCAGGTGATAATTTGGAATTTTAAATTCAAGTATGAATTTAATAAGAAAATTAGAAATCATTCAAAAAAGAAACGATAGAATTTATTTTGGAATTCAGAATATAAACCGAACTAAGATAAATCAAAAGGGTTATAATTTGAATTCGATTATATCGAATTTTATAAATAATTTATTTATAAAAGGAATTGGGTTTTAAATATAGCAAACTGAGTATAAATAATTTTATAACCGAGTGTGGAAAAATCGACGATTATAGATAATCGGAAATATTAAGTTGGATTTGGAAAATTGGCTGAATTAGTATTTAAAAATATAAGAATGGAGTTGAAATTTATTTATAAACGAAGTTTAAATGGTTATATTTAGATATAATTTAAAATGAACTCGCCGTAGCGCGATAGCTCATAATTTGGTGTTCCGAACTTCAATTGAGTATATAGAACTCAATTTAAGTCAGAATTCTTTGAAACAAGAATCATCAGGACCGATTTGATAATATTTTTCTAATGGAAGAGAAAAATCTGGATTTTGTCTTATAGATTTTGGGTTATGTCAAAATCAAATTTTCAGAAAAACATCGCCATAACCATTATAAAACCATAATGGAAGAAATTTTGATAACTAAAAATCAATATATCGATACATATAGGATTCATTAAGAAAAAGAAAATTAAATAGAATATTATAAACAAAAAGGAAATCTATATATTAAATCTGGTAAAAAAACATAAAGAGAAACGTATACACATTTTAAAAATGAATAATTGGTTTTTTATGGTGTTGATTATTTGAGATAAGTGGTATTGTCTGTTTTAAAGTTAAGGAAGTTTTCAGTCAAGGTCTGAGAGGTAATTATACCCCAACTTGATCGATTTCATTATTAATAGATACATAGCAAGATTCTGTCTTGAAGATTAATGTTTGAATAAGATTTAATTGAACGCAGTTTTTTGGGTTGTAGTAGCGATGTTTTATACAACATTCGTTTTAACCCAAGTAAGTGAAATTTTCGAAATATAATAATAAATATTTCCTAAGTATAGAAATGAATGGTCGTGAAAGAGACAACTAATTGGAATGTTTTCCAATTATAAATAGAAGATATTTTCTAAGTACTGAAAATAAAAGAAGGCGATATATGGAAATATTTTCCAAATAGCGTAAGAGGCGAAGATGATTATTGAAAATATTGGAATAACAAATATTGATAAGGAAATGGAGAAGTAATTTAATTAATGAAATATTAATTAAAGGGGCCCAGTGATTATTTGATGCTTTGAATGAATATTTGTTTTTTGTCGATAGTTAAATAACCTACAATCGAAGTATTGACTACTATCGTTGTCAATATGGAGAGACCGGTTGGATTATCACCCGAGAAACACTCCGTATTGGTAATAGCATTGCGAATCAGATTATATGAAGATAATCAAAGTCGGAGTAAAGTGGAAGGGCAATTTTTGTTAATTCTATGTCGAAATTGCATAAGACGGATTAATGGAACTTGTGCCTTCGGTTTCGTTCAATCCCAGAATGAACGCGTATGGACAAGTGTTTGATAGATTATGTAACACCCCACGTCCATTAATGTCACTCACAAAGGGAATGCATTAACTTCCATGGAGGTTATAAGTGAATATAGAACAGAAAAATTACAACAAGACAGATAATAAATAGTACTTGGAAATCTAAAACTTCATTTTATTGCATAAGCTGGAAGACAAGTAAATGTCTATGAACTCTTAGGAAGATAAAGATAGCGTTTAAGATAACGTTAAAGATAACAGTAAAGGCACACCTAATTACTAACGAATGATTACTACACTGCACCGCACATTACTACACTGCACCACACCAGTCACCCTATTGTTTGATCCCACTTGCTTCACACAGAAACTTTATAAATAGCCTTACGTACCCCTAGCTGATTACATAGGTGCCGTCTGCCCCTATCTCCACTAGGTGTACCCCACTACCCACTTTCGATCGGCTCCCTACTCGTAGATACCCATGCTGGCCCCACAGTGGGGTGTATCACTCCCCTAAAGTGGCTACCCGATACAACTTGAGAATGCACGGCTTATACCTACACGATGCAACAACGTCTTACCTACCAGCCCGGGTCTACAAACGCATACGAAACCCGTTGGACTTGCGTTGCCACCGCTCCCCGTTTTGGCCTCTTACAGTCGAACCCAGCATGCGTGTCCCGTCCTCGACTTGGGTCGAGCCCACAAAGATACGTTTGGGATACTGGTCGAAATGGGCCCCCACAAGCTACCCACCTAAGCTTGTCACTAGTATATCCCACTTAACCCTCTTAGTCATGTTCATTTACATGTGTGTTTGGTTAAGTCTTACTAATCGTATTTCACATGCCACTAAGGGCACCCCCTAGATTCCTCATGCCACCCAAGGCACCTACTTAACCACCATGTCCCACCTTACATATTTATCTGGTTAAGTATTTCTTAATTCATTCAGGCCATAACCTCATAAAGACCTCTCACATTAGACTGGCATTTATGGCAGCTGGATTTGCCGGGCGGGTCCGGGCAGTCTTACACCATAAAAGAGTCTAACCTCATGTCTTTACAACCGTAATGCTTTAGTTTTGGCCTAGGACTGATCGTCGCTAGTCTATGAATTAGAAAAGCGCGACATTTGTAATAAATTCTGCAAGCATACAGGTGTGTAGCATACAGGTCGAACACAGGGAGGTGAATTAAATCAAATTATTTATCTTATCTCTTGGGCGAGTTAGACGAAGCTGGAGGTTGATTTTGAAAATAAAACAAAACAAAATTAAAACTGTAATTTGATTCAGAACAGATCTAACTGAACCGACGATCAAATCACAATTTCAATGGAAAAGCAATGAAACTATGAATCAGATTCAAATCTAATCAAATCCAATTTAACCTATGAACGCGATTAAAATACAGAAAATAAAAGTGCAGAACATAAATAACAACAGGAAATAAAATTAGGATTACCGCTGAATCTAATCAGACGGTCAATCACTAATGAAAAGAAATGCAAAATACAAATAGTGTTCTACCGAATCTAATCGTGTAGACAACACTAATTGCTAAGAAATAGAAAAAAAATGCAGAAAACAAAAAGAAGAAGAAGAACTAGAAATTTATTAGAAATAGAAAATGGGATATAGGATGGTGGCTACAATGCCATTACAAGGGTATATATAGAGTAGATAGCCAAACCCTAACCCTAACCCTAATGGTAAATGGGCCTGGTCATTACACCACTAATTCGTTTACAATGAGAAACATAAATGGGCCTTAGATAAATAAAGCAAATTTGGGCCTTTTCTCTTTTTCCTCTTGTTTTCTTAACACTTCCTAATTGATTTGTGATGTGCAGAGCCTTTTTATCAATCCTTTTCTTGTCCAACAGCAACTAGATGTGATATCTTCATCTACAATTCTTCAAAATGCAAATAAACAGCAAATTGAACTCTATTTCTCTACATTTCTGGTTGCATGCGGGCTGGGTTGGACTATCTGTAAAAATAACAAAACAATACCCAAGTAATATTTATTTATATACAAAAGATAAGATATAAGAGCATAAAATAAACACATTTCCATGTCAATCAAATACCCCCACACTTATCTTTTACTCGTCCTCGAGTAAAACAAAAAAATGAAAAACTAAACTAGATAGGTCACACTTTCGTAGGAAACACGATTGCATTGAGCGTATGCAACAAGCCGTTAAACCTCTAGGTGTCCCTAGTAGGACGAGTGGTGTCTCGTGAGGGTTTTCAGCGGATACTACCCACAAAATCCAAATGCAGTATGCTATGATTCTAATGAAACTACATGAATGCAATGGACATATGCAAAAATAAAAACGAAAAATGACAACACGACTAGGAAAGTGGTACAACAAATTAAGTTAATAATTTCTAATCAGTTGATTTTATTTTAGATACCTCAACTTGTCACAAATTTTCAATATAAATCAAGTTTTCAAATGTTAAATTTCAGTTTGGCCAGTTAGTTCGGTCGATAACATAGTGCAGCCATGAAATAAATTCTTAGTTTGTTTGGCACAGTTTGCAAAGTGGTATTCTAATTTTCTCATGTATGGCTAGTCAAATCAATAAGGTCAAGAAGTGTTTGGGTATCATCGCTTATTCTTTATTCTATAAAATTTTAAGATTTATGATTAAGTACATACACCTAACTAAAAAGACCAAGGTTTACCACCCATGCACTGCCTCGCGGACTAACGGAGAGTGGGTAAAGAGCTTGGCGGATTGTGCAGGCCGACTTTGACTTTGTCAACAACGTGTCGGTAATCCTTAGGTGTCCAATCCCATAAAATGAGACCAAGATATTCCAACTTTGACTTTGTCAACAACGTGTTGGACAGAGCTTGGCGGGTTTGCACACCAACGCTCGATATACAAGCAATGTTGGATACCCTTGGAATACTATTATTATTGAATTTATAAGCACAAAAAGAGAGTTACGCGAATTCAACTTAACACAACTTAGTTTTAAAGGTTTGACAAGCCATTATAAGTATTTTAAGTCCTCCACTTATTTAAACAAAGTCTACAATATAGAATAGATTTCATGGCCATCACCTAAGAATCTCCCTATGTACCGGTTACACTATTATCCCTCAAAATTAAACTTTTCATTATATTTCCTATTCGAACTTGGCTGAGAGAGAAAAATACTCTCAACTGGCTAAAAATTGTAAACTTATTTTGTTGTATCAATTGAAAATGAGTCGTATTTTTGTTTTAAAAAAAAATGGTATGTTACTACAATCTAAAATGCATGATGGTCCTATATGAAAAGAAAGAAAAAATTTAAATAAAAAATAAAAGGATGTAATGCAGACTCCCCCCACACTTGAACTAAACAGTGTCCACACTGTAATTTTTTTCTGAATGTGAAAGATAGAAACCAACGATGGATTAATTGCAATATGATTTGTAAAATAAAATGCAATTTAGCAACTATCTGCGTATGAAAATCATATGCAAGACGAAATCTGTGAAGATGATGAATGGTTTGTGAAGAATGAAATTTTCTTTTCCCCCCACACTTGCCTTTGTCGAAAATGATGATTGATGATTTCATGTTTGATTTGTGAGGTACCCTAGGCATATCAATGGATTCTGAGACCAAAATCCTTCCAACAAATTTTTTATCGTGCCAATGATTTGTATCATTCAACTGAAGATTATCATAATCCCATAAATTTGAGTTTTCAATCATAATTTCTTTTGATGATATGGAATTATGGTTATCTTTGAGACTTCCCAAATATTCATTTTCTCCATTTAAAAGCTTAAGTTCATCTTCAAATAATTCTTCAAAAGACATAGTGGTCACGTCTATCGAAGAAAGTGAAGTTTTCTGAGGAGATAAATTAGACGTGTCATCCAAAACTGTTTCTATTATGTCGACTTCTCCTATTTCGATTTCTTTGGGTTGATGAAAAATATTCAGTTCGATGGTTAAATGCCCAAATGATAGTCGAAGTAGGCCGGACCTACAATTGATGATGGCATTCGAGGTAGCTAAGAATGGTCGACCCAATATCAATGGAATCTGATTATTTGAATTCGAAACAGGCTCGGTTTCAAGAACTATGAAGTCAACCGGGAAATAAAATTGTTCAATTTGAATCAAGACATCTTCAACAATGCCTAAGGGTTTTTTAAAAGATCGATCAGCTAGTTGAAGTGTGATATTCGTAGGTTTCAACTCTCCTAGTCCAAGTTGACGATAAACAGTGTAGGGAAGAAGGTTAACACTTGCACCAAGATCAAGTAAGGCGTGACTGATGTGAGTATTTCCTATTTTACAACCGATTGTAGGGCAACCGGGATCCTTGTACTTGATTAGTGAAGGATTTGAGAAAACAGAGCTAGTATTTGCCGTCAAGTAGGCAGTTTGGGGAATGTTGGCGGCTCGTTTTTGGGTGCATAGCTCTTTGAGACACTTGGCGTATTGTGGAATTTGTTGGATAGTGTCTAAGAGTGGAATATTGACACGAACTTGTTTGAAGATTTCCAGAATTTTTTCGAAATTCGCATCCTTCTTCTTATTGTTAAGTCTATGAGGGTATGGAGCTACTGATTTATAGACTCTTTCAGACTTTTGATCGTTTGAAGAAGAAGGTTTCGATATAGGAAGTGAAAGAGTCACGGGTGTAGAAGATGGTTTGTTGGGATTGCCAACATTAGGGGAAGACATGTTGTCGTTGCCGACATTAGAGGAGTAGATGTTGGGATTGCCAACATTCGGTGGAAGTTTAGAAAGTTCAGAATGGTGGGCATTAGTAGTCATTGGATGAATGTCAATGATTTCGATTGGGGTTGAAACCGAATGATTATCGGGATTGCCGACACTGTTGTCAACCGTTTTTCCAGATCTGAGGGTGATGACTGAGTTGTTCGAATTAATGTTTTTGTCCTTGCAAGAGTTCATAGTACGAGAGTTATATTTTGGATTCACCTCGGGTTGACTAAGCAAATTTTCATTCTCACCATTATTTTTTCTTAGTTCCTTTATCATATCCATCATTTGTTCCATTCGTTTCTCTAAACGCACAATTTCTGGTGACGATTGAGAAGATGAAGTAGATTGAAAGTTAGAATGTCTATATGGTTCACTCGAAGGCTCGAATTGAGGTGAAACTTGAAAAGTTTGAGGATCAAAAGAAAAAGGAGCTTGGTAATTCGAATCTGATATCATGTGAGAGGGATTTACGACATTATTTGGATTAGACCATGAGAAATTTGAATGATGTCTCCAACTAGGGTCAGATGTGGATGAGTAAAGACCATTTTGAGGTATGGCATTGACTTGGTCTTGAAGGTAATATTGGGGTAGTCCATTGAATTGAGGAGTTTGAGTCTCTAAGGGAATATGAATTGTATCCACGTCATGCACTCCTCTAGTGGAAGCACGGACGGGAACACGAATGGACTCCCATTGCATGTCCTTTTCAGAATAATCCTCTAAGAATTTCCAAGCTTCATCGGCCGTTTTAGACATAAAATCTCCCCCACACATTGATTCTAGTTGAGTTCTAGTCTGATAGTTTAGACCCTCATATACAATTTGACATAAGTAATCTTTTATGATTCCATGATGAGGACAACTATACAATAATTGGTTGAGCCTATCAAAATATTTTGAAAAAGTTTCCCCTTTATTTTGAGAAAATTGATGTATCTCAGTTCGGATTTGCAGAGTTTTGTGAAAAGGGAAAAACTTTTTCAGGAATACACTGATGAATTCATCCCAACTTCTTATTGACTGTTTGGGAAGAGAATTTAGCCATCGTTTAGCGCTTTCAAGTAGTGCAAATGGAATTAGCCTTAGCTTGATTGATTCATTGGATAATTGTTGCATTTGAGTTGTGGATGAATACAATTCAAATTCACTTAAAAATTCATAAGCATTTTCAGAACCAGTGAATTTTGGTATCCCTCGAGTGAAAGAATGTTTAAGCTCAAAATTTCCTTCAGCTGGTGGAAACATGATGACAGAGGGTTGAACGGTTCTATTTGGATAACAACGTTCTCGAAGAGATAAGGGTCTATTCATTTCCAAATTGAGATTTTGAAAGTTTTGATTTACTCGGTTTTGATCCAACTCGTTTGGAAAGTTCTGATTTACTCGAGAACCCCTAGGAGAGTTATGTTGGCTAACACTGTTTTCACTCATCGTTATCAAATGTAAACAAAGAAAATCTTAGATTCGAGGTTGACAAAATGAGCTTCACTTCAAAATAAATAACGTACACTAGTATATCTTATTAATTGATAATCTCGATTTGAAGGGGGAAGAGGGTCTTATGGCCGTTCACGTATAGTATAAATACTAAGGGATACGACCAATGTTTTACGGGTAGTATGCAACCTCTTTTGCTAGAAGTTCAATAAATTGAACTAATATATATCCGCGATCAAACCGTTGAGAAAATCAATTTCATGAAATACACTTTTGTAGTTAAATAATTTGAAATATCTAATCTGTTGAAAAACGATGGAAGTGATGATTTTAATTATCGAAATTCGCTCCTCACCAAATAGATTCAGAAACAACAACACATAATAGTCACAGAAATATAAATTGCAGAATTAAAATTTACATTCAAGCCGCTGCCCCTGCAGAAAATTTTTACACCAATTGTCTATATATTTTTTTCTTTTTCCTTTTGCAGTAGAGCACCTGTAGAGTTTTAAAAGTTTTCACCTTGATCGGCAGTCCTCCAGTGAATTTGGAAAGCGCTAGCGCGTTCACACCCCACTTGGTGTGCAACTGCTCCAACCCATTTGAATCGTCCGTTGCTTTCTGTTGTTGTCCCCTTCTATTAACTGCTTGACTGCGCTGCGGCACGGGTTCGGGTTAGGAGCCCGAAAAAAATTTTTTTAGACCCTTTTTTAAATTTCAGCTGTACCTGTTTTGAAAAATTCACCTTTTTTTTTTTTTTTTTTTTTGGAGTCAATGAACGACTAAAAAGAATATAGGAAAAAAAAAATACCGAAAACACTAAGCTCAAAGAAAAACTAAAAAAAAACAAAAATAAAGCTTATTCACGAACCAAAACTCACGCACTTAAAAGAATTGTTGAACCACTAGTGCAAGACCCACACACCGAATAAAAGCCAATATGGGTTCCTTTTTTTTCTAATTAAATCAAGTCCCTTCCAGAAAACCAGAAGACAATATTTCCTTTCAAAAATCAACGAGATGATCTTCCACTTTTTTTTTTTTTTTTTTTTGGCAACCTCAACAAATCAGAAAACAAAGCGCACCCAATTTATTTATTTCGAACCGACTAAAACTAGTATAAAGCCCCCAAACCCTCTAAACTTAAACGCAAAGACAAAAATCTTTTCCCCAAAAAAAAAACGAACGGAGCAAAATTTCCGTGCCCCTTTTTTTCCGGCTTTAGGATTGATTACGATTTCCGGTTGTTGAGCAATTCTTTGAAATCGGGTTTCTGAATAGAAGTAGGTATTCCCAATGATGTTTTCGAGGCTGATGGATGGAAGTGGTTTCGGAAATTCAGGTGGGTCACGGATTGTGGTCAGCTGTTGATTGGGATGTATGGTTTTGCGGTGAGGGTTTCCGCCAATTGAATTTGTGGACTGTGTGGTTTCAATGGTTGATGGGAGGAAATGGTTTTTGCAGAGAACGTGTATATATGGTGAAGGATTTTTATTTTTTTTGCTGTAGATTCCGGTGCGTTTTTTTTTTTTTTTCTTTTTTGGGACTGGCTTGAAAACTGGTGATGGAGCTGATGGTGTTGTGGTGATCGACCACAAAGTAGTGGCTGTTTGATGGAATTTGGGAATTTGTGTTGGAGTTTTTGCGGATGAGGGTGGTTGAGAAGTGAGACTCGGTAAAGATGGCGAATTGGATGTTGAAGGGAAAGTTGCAGATCTGAAAGTGTAGATGATGGGGAATGGTTGTGGTAGAAGTTGATGTGGACTGGAATGTGCTTGACGTGGAGGGTGAGTATGGTAATTAATGTGATTAGTGAATTGGGGCGGTGTTCAGCGAGGCTGGGTTAGTGTTGAACGAGATGGGTCGTTTGTTTATGTATATGAACGGAAACAGGATGGGTGGTTCTCGAGTTTGTGTGAGAAGATGATGAGTTGTACATGATTTGTGAGGATTAGATTGTTTGAGAAAAAGGTGCTTGGTCGGCAGTGAAGAGGAATAGAGAATAGAGAGGAAAATCTGTACTGAAATAGAAAAACAGAGAAGAAAAAAAAAAAAGGAAACAAAAGTTTTTTTTTTTTGTGAAAATTGTAAAGGAGAAAAAGTTGTACAAAGAAAGGAAAGAAATAGATGATAGAAGGGGAAACAAAATCAAGGAAATTGGCAAGTAATTTTTTCTTATTTGGTAGATTAAGATATCATTAAACAATACCAAATCTAACCAACCAAGATTTTTATTTTCTATATATACAAGAGAACGAAAGGAAATAAAAAATAAAAACTAACACGAATCAGAAATTAAATAAATAATAAAATTTAATCGTTACCTCCCCGGCAACGGCGCCAAAAACTTGATCGTCGCTAGTCTATGAATTAGAAAAGCGCGACATTTGTAATAAATTCTGCAAGCATACAGGTGTGTAGCATACAGGTCGAACACAGGGAGGTGAATTAAATCAAATTATTTATCTAATCTCTTGGGCGAGTTAGACGAAGCTGGAGGTTGATTTTGAAAATAAAACAAAACAAAATTAAAACTGTAATTTGATTCAGAACAGATCTAACTGAACCGACGATCAAATCACAATTTCAATGGAAAAGCAATGAAACTATGAATCAGATTCAAATCTAATCAAATCCAATTTAACCTATGAACGCGATTAAAATACAGAAAATAAAAGTGCAGAACATAAATAACAACAGGAAATAAAATTAGGATTACCGCTGAATCTAATCAGACGGTCAATCACTAATGAAAAGAAATGCAAAATACAAATAGTGTTCTACCGAATCTAATCGTGTAGACAACACTAATTGCTAAGAAATAGAAAAAAAATGCAGAAAACAAAAAGAAGAAGAAGAACTAGAAACTTTATTAGAAATAGAAAATGGGATATAGGATGGTGGCTACAATGCCATTACAAGGGTATATATAGAGTAGATAGCCAAACCCTAACCCTAACCCTAATGGTAAATGGGCCTGGTCATTACACCACTAATTCGTTTACAATGAGAAACATAAATGGGCCTTAGATAAATAAAGCAAATTTGGGCCTTTTCTCTTTTTCCTCTTGTTTTCTTAACACTTCCTCATTGATTTGTGATGTGTAGAGCCTTTTTATCAATCCTTTTCTTGTCCAACAGCAACTAGATGTGATATCTTCATCTACAATTCTTCAAAATGCAAATAAACAGCAAATTGAACTCTATTTCTCTACATTTCTGGTTGCATGCGGGCTGGGTTGGACTATCTGTAAAAATAACAAAACAATACCCAAGTAATATTTATTTATATACAAAAGATAAGATATAAGAGCATAAAATAAACACATTTCCATGTCAATCAAGGACCTCTCACATTGGGCTGACATTTGTGATCACTGGATTTGCCGGGCGGATCCGGGTAGGTTTACGTCACAAACGAGTCCAACCTCGTGTCCTAAGCATTGATTAACACTTAAAATCTTTTACCCCAGTTTTAATAATTCGCTATTCAAATTAGTAATTAAGTCAACTTTTAATGATGTCCATAATTGACTCAATTATGGCCATCCACTTATGGCATGCAAAATCATATCAATTGCACCCCAACTTTTTAATATTAAATCCTTAATATTACCCCTACCCCACGTTTATATGTTCGCTTATTCAACGCATAATATAGGCTAGACTTGAATAGTCTAACACCTAGCACAAAGATAAATTATCACAACATATAGACAATTAAAATAAATCTAATCATAATAGGGGTGAAACTTGCATAAACTACACATGTTAAGGATCAAAAGGTGTCAACTTGTTAAATGTCTCAATTTATATGATTTGATCATAGCCCAAATCTATACATAAACTTGCATATCGGGTTTTTAGGCAACATAATGATGGTGTGAACTAGCATAGGATATCACATATGTCATAGCATAATTCTAGATGTCGTAATATATGTCTTGGTATATGTTCATAACTTTTCTAATCAATCTAACTTGCATATGTGACTTGTCATATAGATCAACATAACCCAAACATGATGATTTAATTAATATGAACTAACTAGCATAGATGGTAACATCATGGCCTTTTTAACATGTATGATTCATCACAACTTAGCATAGAAACTTTCAACATACATAACATCATCATAGCATGATTTACAACATATAAGATATCATCATCACATAACATTGGATTTACAATATACATGATAACAAAAAGGGGTTTACAACAACATATATGATAATTCACATCATCTACTCATAATCCATTCATAACTCAACCTAATTAAAATGATAATAGTCTTGTTAAGATCATCATACTCACAATTTAAAGAAGAAAAGAGAGAGTTTTGCTTTGCTTTAGGGTTGAGAGAATTAGAATTGAATTTGGTTTTCTTCTTTCTTAGTTGGCGGCGGCTCCATTGATTTCCATGGCGACGGTAACTATTCTATTTTAATTAGGTTTAGGGTTAGCATTAGGATGTATTTATAGGTGTAGGAAGTTCTTTAGGACCATTAGATTAACCCTGAACCATGAGAACCAATCAAATGCAAAATCTGCATTTGAGCGAATCGGCCCACGGGTTGACAGCCAAACACCCTGGATTAACCCCTAGTCGACCCAGCGGAGCTTGGGTCGACCTCAAAAATGGGCCGGTTCGGTTATTCCCCCTCCCAATTCGCTGTTTTGAACTTTTTCGCATATATATTTATTTAATTTTTAATTTATTTATATATATATATATATATCAATATATATATTTCTCCGCGCAACCCATTTCACTTAATTCTTTTCTAAAAATTAAGTATACTTTAATTTGTGAATTTTAATGTTATAAAATTACGGGATGTTACAGATTATTTCCAATGATCGCATATATTGGTCTGTATAAGTATATATGGCGGCATAGTATTTATTCTCTTAGCATAATATCAAGAATATATTTGTGCAAATCAATTAATGATCAACGGAACTGACAATGTAGCATTCAAAGTGATTGTGCTATCACTGAATGGTAAGCAATCGTAGCCTCAGGCCTCACTAACAGGGAAATGAAAAAAATCGGGCAGGCAGCATGGCTAAGTGGTTAGCTGTAACGACCCGGGGAAAAGAACGACAATCGGGTTCTCGACAACAATACATAAACTCGTATCACTTGCCAAAACCCAAGTATCGAACCCCCAGATTGTCATGAGAAAGAATTTAGAGGGTGAGGATAGAAAGAAAGAAGTATTAGAATAGAAGAAAGAAGAAGAACACATCAGAATCTCACAGCGGAACAGATAAAATATAATATCAAATCTCTTTATACAAAAACTGTATATACATACCAATCATCAGAGTACACATACATCAGTCGCAGCGGAATAATAACTTTGAATAACTAGCGGTGAAGCCGCTTGCTTCGAGCTCCTGAAACTCCAAGCAGAACCTAACCTGGAACATACTCGGTCTGACCCGAGCACATTTGATTTAAAACAAAATACACCAGGTCAGTCTGGAATACTTTCAGTGATAAATTCACAGAACACACACTTGTTTAACTTTGCAAAATCTTTTATGAAATCAAAGAATAATAGTAAGACCAGTCCACACATAAACACGGATGGTTTTTGCCTTGCATCTCACGCTCCACCTATATAGTATACAATCGAAAAACCGTGGGCGCTTATTGGATATTGGATTCCAACTTGACAAGGTATGGGTCCACCTTCCGCACGTGTATCTCTAGAGGCGAATACACTGGGTTCAACAAGAACGTCTTGCAACCCGGCCCTCACATGACCGACCACTCATTTCGCTTGAGTGTATCGAATGTATATCACCGACGGTTGGGATCAGCAACCGCCACCCGAATAGGGTCAGCATCGAATAGATAAAGAAGCAATAGGAATTTCTCTAGATAGGTGATCATACATCCTAATGGGAGCGACCCACATAGCCATGCTGCCTGCCCGATTTTTGTCATTTCCCGGTTGATGAGGCTTGAGGCTAGAACTTTATCTCTAGAACATCTGGTCATCATTCACTTTGAATGCCACATCGTCAGATCCGCCAGATCACACTTGATTGACGTCCACAAAAATACTCTAGTTATTTGGCTAGAGAATAACCATTTCTCCGCCATCAACTATGGTATGTTTGGAGAAATCAACTCATGTAATTCCTTTGGAAATACTCTGTCTGACATCCGTCCATACAAGTCATCCAGGAACAGGATGAACCGAAGGTACTCTCCTACTGCATCTCATATAGGAATCACCCCATGAATCAGTAGCGAGAAGTCCTTGCAACCCGTGGATTTCAACCACGACAGAATCACAAATCAAAATAACTGTGGCTGCAGGCCTGAGAAATTCGACAAGTAGCCCTTCCGCTTATGAAGATCCACGGTCTTCACTTGCTCCGTCTTCAATCGACGTCTTCACGTATTTGATGGTCGGAATGGTTTTCGAATATAATTCGATCCCGGACTTTCCGAACCAACAATCGTATTGGTCTGGTTTGATAGTCGGTGTTTTAACTATCAATTAACAATAGTGTGAACACAACGAGTTTTCAGATTCAGTACTTGGCACAACTCGACCTCTTTTAAAATATATTTAACCAAATTCCCTTTTTGCTAACTTTAACTTATTTACTTTGATTGCTTAACTCTAACTTGACTGACTCGACTTATTTAACTCGAAAAACTTGACTTGATTACTCCTATTAACTAATACTCGACTTAACTCCATTCGCTCGACTCTAGATCGCAGCGATCACAATGGTTACGCCTGATTCCCTCAGGAAACATCCGACCGCCATAGGCTATCTGCAGCCCTGCAAATTTCGCTAGCAGTCGTACACGATGGAAACTCTTCTAGATAACTTTGTTTGACTAACTCTAACTATATTCGATCAACTCTAATTGAATAACAAATGTTTAATATAATTGAAATCGCTATTCTTACTTCTTTTGAAACTGATAATTGCAATATTATTAAATTTACAAATTTTGCATCAGAGTTTGATATTTCTTATATAGGATAAAACCAATCTCAACGCTTCACTCGTTCCCAACTATACTATTCCTCGATAATAGGGATGCCAACCAAGTTGGGGTATTTTATTTACCTCTCAGACCTTAGTCGACAACCTTCTCACCTCAGAATAATATTAGTTTAACCACTAATGACACAATCACACTTCCCCTTTGATTCCCTTTTTGGATTTCAATCTGGTGTTTAAAACCCATCCTTTATTTGAAATCCTCGTTAAGGTCTTTACTTAATTACTTTATTTAAGTAAACATCCCTTAAAACATCACTTAATCTTCAAGTATTCTTTCACTTTAACCCTTTTACTTATGATGTAAATCTCTCGTCAAATGATTTGATTCCATCTACTTGGACATTTTATAATAAACCTTCATCGCCACTTTGGCTAAACTCCCTCGTCGGTCGACCACTTGTTAATTTAAATCCCCTTTTATCAAATCTTGTTCGAACTTGTGTTTACAAGTCCATTTAATAAAATCCTTGTTTGACATTAAATTAAATTCACTACTTTAAATCATTTTAAATTAAAGAATAGTTTGCTTTGACCTCTACAAAAAAAAATATACAGTTAACTTTAATCTTAACCCAAAAAATAGGATTTATCATCACTTTTCCAAGCTTACTTAAGGTTATTAACAATAACCAATTCAATTATTCTTTTAGAAAATAGTTAATCGTAGATTAACTAATATCCACACCATTTGTTATACTTCAACGCTTATTTACCTCATAGTTTATTCCTTTGTCGAAACGGTGAATTACCAAACCACACATCAGTTAACTATTAACTGAAATTCCAATTGCCATTTCCCCTTTTCTTAATTTAACTAATTAATTAATTTAATTAATTAAAATCACCTTTTAATTGTTTGGAAACAATTATTACCCTTTTTACTAATCCATGGAAAACCCTTGATTTCTACTTCTCAACTGATATAAACCATGTAACTAAATTTCCTTACTAACTCAATTTAAATATATTAAATTTCAAATTCCCAATTTAATTACTCGTATAAAATAGTTGAAGAACCTTAATTCGGTTATAAGTAAATTTATAACTTTAAACCCTGTCAATTCCCCCTGACGGTAAAACAAAGTTAAAATACTACGAATAGACCAATACTGCCCATTTACTCAGTCAACACAAACAATTGACTTTAACCACAACAACGATGGTTGTATATTCAACTATCAACATTCAAATAGTTTTGGTGTCAGATGATGTGAACAATCCATATATATGCACAACAAAAACAAA
The DNA here is from genome assembly GCA_030737875.1 of Allium sativum. Lineage (NCBI taxonomy): Eukaryota > Viridiplantae > Streptophyta > Magnoliopsida > Asparagales > Amaryllidaceae > Allium > Allium sativum. Next base: position 1,013,294,097 of record CM060913.1, read on the forward strand.
TACAGTAAATTTGAGGAATCCGGTCGGATCCTCCAACCTGTCCTTCTTTGCATCACAGATGTCAGTTGATAACAATATGCGAATTAAACAATTTGCAGAATATAAATAACTGCAACCATCAACCAACAACAAGCAACTTGCATCCATCGCATCCAATCAGCCAATTTAAACTGTTAACTGTAAATATAATTTACCGTGACTTTACCACATCACAGTATTTCAGAAGGTGTGAGAATTAACTCACCAGAGTTTGTTCTGGTCGACGGTTGACGCGTTTGTCGCTTTTAATTTGAGTCAGACGTTCGAAATTTGCTGAAATTTCAACTGCGTTGGATTGACTCCTACTCAGTGCCATTGGGTAGGTCTCGTCCCTGCGATCCCAACGGATCTTGTTTCGTTAAATTTCGTTAACGTATGAGAAAGTTATCATGGTTTTAAGATTATATAGATTAACGATTAACTAACTAACTTAATTAAAAATTAAATTAAATAATTAACTAATCATTACCTGATTAACGTTAAAACTGATGATTAGGGAAATGATTACGCCATGTCAGCACCAACAAAGAACGAACGCGTTTTCTCCTTTTTGTAAATCCCTGAACTCGATTTCCCCTCCATCGTTAAAACTTCACCTTCAACCATCCATCACCGGCGTCGAACCACAGCACCGGAACCCTCGCCACCCCGTCCATCAGAACCGCGCCACCTCCAATCACCGTCGCCAGAAGCCCCATGACCCACATCCTCACCGACCGCCTGAATTTCCGTTTAGCCCTCTTTCCGTTCATCACCAAAGTTCTCCGCCCATCGTCGATGCGAAGCTTCGCCACCACCTCCATTCGAACGGCGTCGCCACCCAGCACCCATCCCCCCTGGTCCGCGACCCCAACTCTGATCGTCAACGCCGGAATCTCACCAAAACCCTCCGCCACTTTGCAAAACCGAACCCAAAACGTCACCAACGTTCATCGCTTCGCCCCGACCACCACAGACCACCAGAGCCCTCGAGACCAGTGCCAAATGAAAGGTCTATCTCCCCTCTTCGAAACCCCTAAGGTCTTGTCCAACGAAATCGGCCACAACACATCAATTTTAGTGAAAAACGAAAATAGTTTCCCACGGTTCTCGCCAATTTCCGGCCACCACCTAGCTCCGATCAACCCCAACTTTTTACAGGAGGTAGACAACGAGCCGATCTACAACTTTGCCTTTGGTCGCCATAACAAATTCTTCTTGGATTGAAAGATATAATGGTTTTTGTTATGAGGGGCTTTTTTGCAAAAATACATGAAGAAGATGAGGGTTGGGCTGAAATTTCTGGTGTAGGGGTTTATATAATGGTGGGAAAATATATTTTATGTTGACGTGACGAACGACGTTGACTAACGATATTTTATTTCGTGTCTATCGCGTTTTCGAACATCGTTTATTCGCTGCTGCGCTCACATACGAACCCCGTTCGAGTTGCGACTGGACGACATAGTATATTTTGATGATACGGTCCTAACGAATCTTGTTTCGTCGAATTCCGTGCTCGTATGCTCAAATAGCGTTTGTACACGTCCAATTTGATCGATTTGTTTTACATTTTATTTTGCCACGCTCACAGAATAACCCCGATTGACGCGCCGTTTGAAAATCTGGCCATAATTTACTGTTACGGTCCCAACAAAATTTGTTTCGTCGAAAACAGAGGTCGTTTGAAAAATGTCCCTTTTGAACTGGCCAATTTGAATTAAAATAACCCAATTTTAAAATACTTCAATATAATATAAATAAAATATCGCCATTGGTCATACACGACCAGAATTTGATGTATTATCAAGGAAAAATATCCCGGGTTGAATTCCAAAGCCAAATTGATACTCAAATATTTAGAAACCGTTATTTTATATATATGCAGCGCTATATATATAAAAGAATTCCTGGCGCTGTTTTTCTGAGAATTTGATTTGGACATAAAATAAAATCTACACGACGAACACTGGATTTTTCTCTACCATTAGAAAGATATCATCAAACCGGTCCCGACGTTTCTTGTTTCGAGGAAATCCGACTTATTTTGAACCCGATACGACCAATTGAAGTTCAAAACGCCAAATCGCGAACTACCGCGCCGCTGCAGCTCGTTAATTAATTAAATTATAAACTATATATATTCGTCGTCGTTTTCAAAACGAATTGTCACTAAAATTTCAGTATAAACAATATTTGACCACTTTAAACTGTCGAATCACAGTATATTTCAATTTCGAAAATTTCCCATATTTTGGAAATTAAAATAATATTTATTATTTATTTTATATAATATATTCAAAATATAATCGTTAAATTCGATTATCCAACCTCAAACCAATATTTTAAATTATTAAAATATTTAAAATAATCCAATTAAGTTGGTAGAAAATACGGGTCGTTGCATTAGCTCCCAATTAGGGTGTGTTAGCACTTATCTAGAGAATTTCATTTCATTCTTTATTCTATTCGATTTTGTCCCTTTCGGGAAACGGTTGCTAATCCCAACCGTTGTTGACATACATTCGATACACTCAAGTGAAATGGGTGGTCGGTCATGTATGGCCGGGTTACAAGATGTTCTTGTTGAACCTAATGTATTTCTCTCTAGAGATACACTATCGGAAGGTGGGTCCATACCATGTCATAGTAGGAAATCAAATCCCCAATAAGTGCTCGTGGTTTTGATTGTATATTATATATGTGGAGCGTGAGATGCAAACATTCCACTAGATTATTATTTATTTGATTTAGACAGTCTTATAATATCAAAAGAATTTTGATATAAAGACTTTGTTTTTGGATTCTCGTAAGGGAAAAACCCGTTCCGTGTTATACAGTGTGATCTTATGAGATATCGTTTATTTTCTCAAACATTTTTAAATGGTTTACTCATACCAGTCCCATGACTGGCCCAGAGTTTATTTTGTATTGTTTTACCCAAAAGTCTTGGGTGCCCAAATTTGTACAGGCATTCAAGTAGTTCAGGTGTTTACAGATATACTTGGAGGAGCTTGGAGCAGGAGTGTTTAGCATTATCTAGTTATTGTTATTTTTCTGTGTTATACGTGTTGTACTTTGATAATTGTATGTTATGCAGTAAAAATTTTGTATTTCAAAAGTTATGATACACTATATTTTGTTCCGTTGCAATGTGAGATTTTTTGTTGTTATTTCTATTCTTCTTCTACCTTTTTATTCTTTATTTCATAATGATTCGTATTTCTATGCAATTTGGGTTGGACTTGTGTTGTATATAGTCAACTCAAATTGTATGGATTTGCGGTCCACTACAGTTGGTATCAGAGCTTAGGTTGAGCAAATAACTAGGCTTTGGTGGTGTTTACTCATTATAGATAGGGTCAGTAGTATCCTAGAATGAGTTGAGTGTATACTTATGATAGCGCATATTTGTTAATTGATATAAAATTTGTTTTACATTATGTTTGCTAGTCTATTAAATGACTTATGAATTCTGGTCGAATCGTCGGACGCCATGAAGTCGATAGGAATTGCTAAACACTTGAACAGAGAAATTTGACACAATACTGTTTTTAAATAGGTAAATGAAATAATTTTACCCAAAATTCTATGTTGATAGAGAAGGAATAATTTTCTAAAATTATTATATATATATGGATGAGTTGGTTGTTAATATTATAATCAAATAATATTATAAAATTGAAATGGTTATATATAACCTAATAGAATTTGTATGTGAATGAAATATACAAATAAGATGAACTGGAATTGGTTTTAGAATTAGAACTAAAAATTTAAAATCCTGGGTGTTTGGAAAAATACTTTCTAAAGTATATTAGAAGAATATAGTTTGTTTTGAAGGATTTTTGAATGGATTTTGGAAATGATAAAGCACTGAACTCACTTTAGTGGCTGGAAAATAATTCTGATGATGACTACAACATCATCAGTGTTCAATTTCGAGTTTCGAAGTGATGAATTGCTACCTTAGAAAAGTTTTGTTTGAAATTTGTTTGAAAGAAAAAAAGTGGTTTAAAAATTCAAATGTTTTGAATTGAGATGATTATAAATATATGTATATATATTTATGTAATTTCAAAAGGATTTGATATGAAAACCCAAAAATTTGAACTTAGGAATTTAAATTTAACTTAAGCAAGTTAAATGGATTGAAGTAAATAAATTGATTGAAATCAATCCGAATAAATTGTTGTTGAACCAATATGAATGGAATATGAATTGAATGTGAATGTATTAGTTTTAAATCATTCAGATCAAATGAACATAAGTATATATAGTGTGCATTAGTTTTATTGGAACTAAATTTGTATAATTATGAAGAGTTGACTGTCAACCTTAGAGAGTTTTGAAAAGTAAACGGGTTTGTAGCATTTTTCCTACCTTAGTAATTTCAGGAACAAAATTCTTTTAAGGGTGGAAGAATGTAACAACCCAGATTTTCGAAAAGTTTATTTAAATATTTAATATGGTTACTCTATGTATATGAGTGAATTAAATTTCAGAATCTGTTCCATTAAGTGTAGAATAACGGATAACGTTGAGAACGTAGGTTGTTGGTTTTCGATTGGAGTGCAGGACCGAAAAATCCAAGATTTTCCCCTTTCTATGTCTGAAATGTTGGTAAATATGAGATAACCGAAAAAGAGATGCAAATGTGGTATAACAATATCCACCTTTGAGAGCTATCCATTTGGATTTTTTTCAAAATTTGTGTTTCAAAGTATGTGTATTTTAGAAAATGAAATATACTTATTTATTATTTTATAAAGTAAGAAGTTTATATTATATGCATTAAATGTGTATTAACTTTTAAAAACTATTTATTATAATCGTATTTGTTTATCTCTGACACTTTAATAATCAATGAGATAGAGAAGTAATTATATTAAAATAAAATTCTCCATTTGTCTTTCTTGATTTATTTGTCATTAGCCGATCGGATAATTATCTAATATCGTTCATATCTGCTGATGTAGATATCTGATATCTAAAAATGACTCTGGATGTAGATATAGCTGTATCCACATCCAAAAGTATCTATTGACAGTCCTAGACATAGACTTGAAGAACTTCCGCTGTTATGCATCGATTCTAGGCAGTTATAAAGAGCTAGGCTACTTGTATTATTTTTTGATCGATGTTGCATTTCTCCTTTCCAATAGTTTTATGAGGCAGTCTGGTATTTGCTACCATATTACCTTTCCTGGTCTCCCTTACAATGTTCTAATTGGCGTAGATGAATATGGATGAATGATATAATTATGAAATGATAGTTTTGCTACAGCAGAAAAGGAACATGAGGCCACGCTGGCTGATGAGAAATATATGACATAGAACTGGTATATCACACATCCGTAAATGTTAAGAGCAGCACTGACACATTCTGTTCTACATGTTCCTTCATACACAACTAGAGCTCCACTTGAATCGGGATATAGTACATTTTAACATTTAGTATTTTATGCGACTGTTTAATTCTTTAATAATATATGTTAATTTTAGGTAGATGGGATGAGTTGCTCTATGAGCTAAAGAAGGAAATTCCAAAAAAAGCCAAAGAGAAATATTTATCTATAAAACATATTTTGCGCTCATATTTGTCAAGAACAAGATGTTGACTAAACCATCATCACTCCTCTGTTCCTCCCTCTTCTCTCATTGATCTTGATGTTGCTAACATATCACGTGCTCCTAAACTGAAGAACACATACCAAACCCATAAAAAGAGGAAGTGTGGATCTTTCAGTGAATTGCCTGCAACATATGTTTCTAGTTGGAAGTTCTCAACCCTAGTTGAAAGTATTAATGAAAGAAGAAGAAAAAACGAAGTAGATTTGTTAATAGAGAAAGGGTACATTTTAAAGCCAAGAAAAAAGAAAAAAAAGAAAACTTCTCATATATCAAAACATTTATAGTAATTTGGATCATGTTAACGCGCTTGTTTACAAACTTGTTATGCTTTGGATTAAGATACTACGATTACTGGTGAATTAAGTATGGTTGATTATATGAAGCTATGAACAGCTGGATTCACTTGTATTACTATTTAGAAATAGCTAAATTTTGAGCCTAAAATTTGACTAAGTATAAGATCGATATAAATTCGTAGCATAGGAATTGAACCATGAAATTGGCTATGTACTGGATCTGTATAAATCCGAAGTACAACAACCGAACTGGAAACTCGGCTAAGTCCTGGATTGGTACCTATCTGAGACATAGGATTTCAGGATTTAGAAACTTCACTGAAACTTCGTCAACAACTTGGAATTAGGATCTTGATCTTCAAAATCAATCACATAAACACCAAAGCAATAAACTAAGGGGACATCTAATGAGACAAACTCCATAGGTGAAAATCCCAATGGTTCAGTATCGATCCCATCAGAGGATCAGTATTGATCCCCCAAAGTGGGGCAATCCGAGCCCATCCTCGTGAATTAGGTCGTCTCACCTTAATGGGACCCCTGTGCGACTCTAGATCGTTCCGCTTGCCGAATCTCCTACAAATAACCACCGTGGATTTAAAAAGAGGGATGTTCTCTATTTCACTTGGATCTTCCTCTCTTTTTGATGTGGAAGCTCTGCTAAACATACGAGATAACTTCATATTTTATTCTTGTCATCCATATAAGCAAATAACTGTGTTTTTATCTGGCTATATAAATAATATATTTTACTACGTGGACACATGCCGAAGTTTGCCGAACCATTGTACAGGCCATATGCTCTTTACTATATTTAATATATCATGATAGTTCTATGACTATTACTTGTGATTTCTTCTATGATTGCATGCATCAAGGATGTTAAGCTTAATTAACCAAAATCATGTCTAACATTTTTTTAGTGCTAGGTTGGGGCTTGTTACTTGAATCTATGGAAAGCTTGTGAGAAGGAGACAATGACTACAAGAAAGCAAACTATATCTTAAACCATGAGGCCACATGAGAAGGAAATCAGAAGGATTAAGGAGTCATTTATTATACCTAATAAGGAAGGATGTGGACAAGCCATGAACCAACTGCAGGATAGACTAGTTAGACAAGAGGATATGTTTCAACTATAGGAGGAAACGATTAACAGTTTTTTCCAATGAATTGGACATGCTAACGAAACGGGTAAGTAAGATACAGGACTGGAAATCCATCACGAGCACAAAGACTCAACAACTAGGATCAACTCCTTGAGAAGAAGATCAGACCAATCCTAATCCCTCTAGAGGGCTCGGACCTAATCCCTCCTTAATCGGGGCATGGACCCTGGGATACCTCAGATTACCCACCTTCTCACTGGAGTATGAGAATTTTGAACTATAACTGGCTCGAAAAGAGTTTGAAACAAAAATCAACTGGGGAAAACCTCTCACAGGAAGATCATGCCAGACCTGATCTTATAAACCATAAGGCACATCCCTTAGGTCAAGAAAATGCAGGCGTGGCTAGATTGATGATAGATGATTCATCCCAACCAGAGTTAAAAATAAAGATTGGTAATCACTCTTAAACAACAATGTTAGTTTCTCTGCTATTACCCTTCGAGGGATGAGATGCGGATTAACAACTGGATATACTGACCATGTAAATGAGAATAATCCCTTTACTCTATACATCGAAATTCTAGAGATCCATCTAGCTTTAAACTTCCCCTGTTGGAGACCTATGATGGAAGGAAGATTCTAAGCATCTACTTGATGAAATATATGCGACATATTAAAGTGTTGGGGGGCATCTGATGAGCTGATGGAAAAATGCTTCTCTTTTTTTCCTTTTTGACATAACTGCTATGTGGTTTAGGCAGTTGGACAATGAATCTATTGGAAGTTGGGATGAACTAATTGAAAGATCCACAGGTTGATTCTGAACTTATATCACATAACAGAAAATAATTGATGATGCCTACTACAATCATGTAGAGGACTTGAGAATCCCTACCCAAATTCCTTGAAAGATTCAAAACAACAGTCTCTTTGTTGGATCAACCAGATCCATTATGACACCCCACCCTAAGACCTACATTAATAAAGAGAATTACTTGGTAATCCTATCTAATAATGTAGAGAAAACGTATAATAGGGGTAACCAACATGGTAATGTACTAGTTATGCACTAAGTATGTCGATATTGTAATATATTTTTTCATCATAGTTGACATACTTAGTCCATAACGAATACGATACCATATTGGGTCGGGATCGTCTCAGAATAAATGAAAAGGGAAATTTCATTCCATTGTTGCCAACGGAAGGATATATGAGTCATGAATTCGTATACTAATTAACGGAATCATATGAATATGTGATGGATATATGGTTCTACTTCACATCAACTCAAAGCAATAAGTAAGGGTGAACCACAATAAAAACCATTAAAATTGTCTTAACAACTTCATAAACCATTATAAATGATATCATCATAAAACAGTAATATAAATGTAGTACTAGTTAAGAAGGTGCTCGAGCAGAAGTGTTTTCTATTGATGAATTTGATGGGATGTTTGAATAAAGCCTTGAGATGGAAACATACTTTGACGCCTTATGGGTTACTAGCCATTGGTCGTTGCCACATTAGAAAATATCATCAAATATACACTGCCTCATCTCATTGGCAACTGTAAGGATACTCAACTCATCTCATCTCTCTCTCTCTCCGACGAGTATTAAGTGGCATCATAACTTGTCTCATCTCATCGACAAGTAGAATCCATCATAAATCATCAAAACATCATGGATTCTTCATAAACAACTTGCTTTGTTACATCGGCAAGTAAAATAACATCGTGACGATTTTTTTTACCATAAATTATATTCAAAATATTTAACATCAAATTCGCCTCATTTCATCGGCAATTATATAAATACATCTCGATCGGCTCATCGTCGAACATACCCCAAATGAGTAATTCTAGAACCAAATAGCCTTTGTCAAAAATATGGCAACACCCAAACACCTAAAACATCGCATCTAAAATACTTCGATCGAACAAGTCTGATCTTAAACGATAAAACAAAATCACATGTCCCATACCACATATTTTTATTCCACCATTTAATTTTCTTTCTTGTACATCTGAAATCCATGAGAGTAAGTAATATTTATCATAAAATAAATTGAATAAAATTAGGATCTTTAAAAAAATTTCAAGGACCATATATTCAATTGAATGTCCAAAAATATTGAGTCAACCAGAATTTACATATAATGGATCACCTCCTGGGCAATCTAACTTGTCTCATCTCATACGTCCAAAAATCTTTCTTTTTTCGGTTTTTTCGTTAATCACAATGTACATATAATGGATCAAAGTAATACACCAAAATCAGAATCAATTTTATATCAATGATGAACCATTCACATTATTAAAATTTACAAAATGTTATGAAATCAATGATGTATAAGAATAACAGACATAAAGTTCCAGTTCAATTCCTAATTAAAGCATAATTCCATAATATTAATCAAGAGAATATTTTCTTAATCCTCTCAAAATATAACTTCTAAATGATTATTTAATAATACTATAATTTACATTTCATCGAATAAATATTGTATATAAATTAATCAAAGCACATATAAAATATCTTTATTCTACAAATAATTCATTTGAATATATTTTGTTTATAAATATAATTCCAAACATAAAACAATTTGTATAATTATTCACAGATAATTTATTTCTAAGTTTTAAATTCAGCAATCACAAATAAATAAAATACGCATATAACTATAAATTTAACTTTTATAGCCAATATAAAATCAGTGGCACCTTCCTTAAAAAAAATAACATCTGGCTCAACCAATTTCCAAACATCGATCATCACAAATAGTCATCACATCTAATGATCATCCATCCAAATCAAGCTATAATATAGGAGATTATATATAAATAAAGGATATAAATATGGTGTGAGGGATACTCACCGAACGATGCTTTAAAAATTCTAATCAGCAGCTCCTAAATCACTGTCAATGATCTTTCTGAAACCATCACAACTCTCATTTTCGCGCATCACCACACAATGCAGCTCCTCCAAGTGGCGCCTTCTCTTCACTTGTTTGCGCTTGGGTCACGCATGCAACCTGAAGTCGTGGCCTCCTTGTTGCAGTAATCGCCAGCGAGCTCCACTCGTTTGCCTTCGGTGCCACGCACGAGAGCAGCACCAGTCAAAGTCATCGCCTCAGTTGCAACCCCTTTCCGTATTTTTTTGTCGATGCACGATTTCATGAGGAATAGGGATTAAGGATTTGGTTCGAACTGATTCAATTAGGTTCGAATTGGGAATTTCATTCCATTAAAAGGAAGTGGTCGGTTGTTGCATACTGGCTACTAGAGAAAGAAATATAATAATTAAAGTTTTGAGCTTTTAACAAGTTGAGCCTACTTATTTTAAGTTCATATGTTAATCCAATTCAGTTTCAGGCGATTCCAATATAAAATGCTTCACAACACGCTACTCAAATTACATCTTAACAATTGATAATTTTATTTAACTAAACACTTAGTAATTAATTCAATAATTCAACCTTCATTATAAAAAAATTACATTTTCATCTATTTTAATTATATACATATAATAAAATTATTTAATATCACAACAAGTTTTTGTTCAGCTTAATTTATTTAATCAATCGGCAAAATCGACATATTCCAAAATTAGTGCCTTTTATTTTAAATAATCTCACATTAAATTTTGATAGAAAATAGGGTTGTTACGATACCGCTTTGTAACGACCTGCCTTTTTGACTGCCCCAAGTCGATATTTAGACCAACTCAGAACGCTCAGAACGTTTGGTAGTCATTTTGGCTTATCGGGTTTAACAGAAAACAGCACAGAATCACTTAACACGAGACTAGCAACGGAATAAAATTTTATTTACATATCAAAGTTTTCATAATTTTTGTACACCGGAAAATTTATACAATGTATACATAGATTTTAAAATTAAAGGCATTACGGTTATACGAGCTTTGTGCGCACATATACATTTCAACAATTCATGAATTTAGTATGCTCGAATTATTTAACATATTGTGGGGACTAAAACTAATTATATTTAATACTTATCGAAGTTTACTAACTTGAAATAAGTTTAATCCTGACTCGAGTGTTTTGTGTTTTGCATGGAACGCTAGGTCAGGCCCCAAATGTTTCAAATTTGTATGATTCAGCTAGCAAACTGGAGAAGTACCTGAAGACGCTTGACCTTATAATTCATCCTTGCATTGATATTGAGAATTATGATGTTTATATCAATTTTGTAAGCTGTGACGCCCCACCCCGAGACCTTCATTAGTAAAGAGAATTATGAAGTAATCATGTCTACTACTGCAAAGAATAGGGCTAGTTAAGGGCGACCATCATAGTAATACCTTAGTGAAGAGCTAAGCATGTCAATTATCTCTCGATTTTTCTTCTTCTTATTAACTCATAAGTGGTAGAACGCTTAGTCCCTAACTAATGCACTCTATGGTGCTTTTGGACTATTTCAGAATAATGTTTAATTCTCATCCTTATACGTCCAAAAAGTGAAAAAAAAATAGTTTATGTTCTTTCTAAAATAATTTACTAAAAAAACCGGTTATTTAAAAATAATTTTCAAAATCCATTAAATAAAATTCCACTTTTTATATAAAAATAAGAATAGTATAAATACTTTATTATTTAGAAATTCTCTAAAAATGCAAATTATTTAACATCGTAATTTCCAAGTAAGAGCATGCATGTACATGTTCATGGTTGCAAAACAACTTTCAATTGGTTAGAAAACAATAAATACAATAACAAGTTGAAATAAAAAAATAGGGCAACTGATCAAACTGGTTGTTTCAAGCTAGCAACATGAAAATATTAAAAAATACTCCGTAGGAAAGTGGTTGCATACAATTCAGGCTTTCCGAAACATCTAACATCATCGAATTCAATTAAGAAATGAAACAAATATGACCAATTTGGTTTCATCTTCAAACCATAGAGCAATATGTGTCTTGCTCTCGGGATAGCAATAGAAAAATTCAATTTTGACTAAGATAAAATCAAAATTACAGAAAACTCAAAACATGAAGCTGTAGAAAATATTCTAAGATTTCCAGAACATCAAGAATCACCAAATTTCGATAAAGGATGAGAAAGTTATGATCGAAATACGAATTAAGATTCAAATTGAAATTTACTGTGATAGGACAATGAGCTTGCATTAGGTTTTTCGATCATTTACTCTCAGAATTTTCAAATAGCTTAACATGCAATTGTCACATTCTTTTTTAGGTTTTCGAAACATCAAAAATTATCCAATTCGGATGAAGAATGCAAAAGTATTTATACTATTCTTATTTTTATATAAAAAGTGGAATTTTAATAAATGGATTTCGAACATTACTTTTAAAAATTGGTTTCCTTAGTAAATTATTTTAGAAAGAACATAAACTATTTTTTTTTTCACTTTTCAGACGTATAAGAATGAGAATTAAGAGCTAAAATAAAATCACAAAATATACATCTCCGAAGAGGCATCCCAACACGGGGCATCCTAAAACAGGATTGGATAGCAGGTCCATCCTGTAAACCATCTTAGTAGGTACAACGTTATTCAATCCTCAATACTTAGTGCATAACTAGTACATTACCATGTTGGTTGCCCATATTATACCCTGTTCTTTGCATTATTAGATAGGATTACCAAGTAATTCATTTTATTAATGTAGGTCTCAGGGTGGGGTGTCACATCCATCCACGGTGCTAATGGCAACTACATCTGGAATTTTGGGCAACTCTAATTTTAAAATATCTTTGGAAATGGAAACCCCAATGTATCTTAGTGGATTCTATCACAAAGTTGAAATATTTTGCAACAAGAATACGTAAGTGTAGACCATGAGGATTTCAAAACTAATGTTGTTAAGTATGGAGGAATGTCTAATTTTGTAACCAATAAAGGGAAAAGGAAGACCAATGATAGCGGTGGTCTGATCAAAAAATGGGACTGCTTTTGACTCCTATCTATTTACCCTTCGAAGGGGTGAGAATTCCTTTTGACTTGTTGGTCAATTCATCTACTAATACTCTTAGCAAAATGAAAATTAATATTTCAAAGTTGTAAGGAGATATTATATAAAACGAAATTTGTTTCCTATTGTCCTTCAATAATTTTTTCTTTAAGTTGAAGTATATTATGTAACAACCCGGAAAATCAGAACCAATTTAAATTTTTTATTTTGGCAATTTTAATGAATTTTGAATATTTAAAATGATATATTTTAAATAATAATGATGAAAAATTTATTATCGACGAAGTTAGAACGTATAATTTTATTTTAATTATATAACGAGCCTGAAATGGCGCGGTAATTTGAAAATTCGATTTCAAATTTCACTTGAATGTACAGGAATCAAAACAAACCGGATTTTAGTGAAACCAAAAATATTAGAATCTATTTGAAGATATCTTTCCAACGAATCCGAAAAATCAAAATTTCATAACGGGAATAAAAAGTTATGCCCTGTTGAAAATTCAGAATAGTCGCTATGGAAATATAGCCCTTAAAAATGGAAATTTTGCAAACGACCTCCATTTTCGACGAAACCACTTTTGTTGGATCCGGGATGTCAAGTTATTGATAGATTCCAAAATTCATAATTTTTAGGATTAATATGTGAGCGTGGCGAAGAAAAACGTGTTTTGACAGTTTAGTCAATTTGGATCGACTGGAAAATGACCATTTTTTAAACGGTCTCCAAATTCGACAAAATTAGTTTTGTTAAGTCTGAATCGTCAAAACATAACAAGATTTATTTTTCTAGAATTTTTGGTGTCCGTATGTGGCCCCGATAAATTGAAATGTGCGTTCAAATTCAATATATAGATTTATATTTTGATTTTGACAGAAACTGATCGAAACAGTCAAATCATCTTACCGGACATATCCCATTGTGTTCGGAATAGGGGTAATTAGCTATGGACGACAGTCGTTGGGTCTCATTTGGAGGTCGAAAATAAAAGTTACTTTTTGGGAATAATTAAAAAAAATAGAAAATGGGGGTCAACCCCCCTTCTCTCTTCTAAACCGATATCGGGTTAACAAGTATAAAAAAGTGAACGCGAGCACGGGAGGGAGGAGGAGGGGATCGCCGCTGCTGCGGTCCCCAGGGGTGGCGCACCTCTGGCGCTGCCACCTCTGAAGACCCCGCGCCTACCCCGATCTCACGAGCCCTGTTCTTCCCTCGCAAAGCCCGCGTTGCCTGAAGCCCCGACACCCGTCTGAAAACCCTAGCCGCACCACCCGGAAGCCCGCCGCTGCTTGAAGGCTTGGCGCCGCCTCCCCCAACCCCCAGATCGCCTCCTCTGGCTGATTGAAACCCCCTCCTTCAAATAAAAATGTGAGTTTTTAAATATATATTTACATTTCTTTGTTTTTCAGTTTTTACATTTTTATATGGAAATGTGATTTCTTTGTGTATATAAAAAGGAGATTTTTATTTACAAAAGATTTAATTTTTTTACAAGCAAAAATATTTGATTTTTATTTAGAAGAAGAAGAGATTTTTAACATAGAAAGTTTAGATTTTTATATGAAGAAAGTGTAGTTTTTTAATTCATGATAGATTATATTTTTAATATAGTAAAGATTATATTTTTTAATATAAAAAGATAAGATTTTTCCTTATTTAAAGATTTAATTTTTTAAGCACGTAATGAAATGATTTGTATATAAAAGGCTTTGGATTAAAAACGTGATTTTTATTATCTAGTTAGCGGCCTAAAAATATGATTTTTATGTTATATAGATAATAAAAATATGATTTTTATATTATAGAGATAATAGAAATATGGTTTTTATTTTATGAACATCGAAATAAAAATATTATCTTTGTAATGTAAACATCGTGTTAAAGATGTGATTTTTACACATACGTTTTTGATGTAAAAATATATATTTTTAGAAATGAAATAAAAATTGGATGTTTACATACAACAGCAGAATAAAAAGATGATATTTATTATAGAAATAGCGAAATAAAACTATGATTTTTATTTATGTAGTAGCTAAATAGAAGTACAATTTTTAATATAAAAAATGGGTGAAACAGATTGCGTTGGAATCAAAGCAGCGATTCTGAGCAACAGAAATAGAACTGGCGAAGTGGAACCCAAAGGTGAGAACTCCTCACTTTAATTTATTTTCTAGTTAGAAATATATACTAGGATGCAGACGGTGCTTAGTAGCACCCGACACCCGTCGTCCACAGACCATGGACGACTTGTTTGTTTGTTTGATTATGATGTGTTGTAAAATTGATTGTGATGTGGAATGACAAAATATATTCATGTGTTGAATGGAAAAATATTCTTATGTTGAAATAAAATATTTTATAGTTAAAAATATATTTTTTAACATGTATATGAATGGAATAAATATTCATAAACAAATCGGACGATTTGTTTATGTACACACATTTTACAGATATTGATTGGGACGATAAATTTTACACATCGCCCAACTTCACAAATAAAATTCATTATTTGTTGATTGAAACCCCACACATGTATTGGGATGATATTGGACATACACTAATCCCAATAGTTAGTTGTATGTCAATCGATTAGTTGACAAATCGTGTAAGCATTGAATATTTATATTTAATAATTATGCAGTGTAGAATGCACTTTGGATGATGGTTGATTGTGTATCATTATTATTGTATGCATGTATTGTATGAAATCCATATAATTAACATTATATGGTAATTGACTGTGTCTGATTCCAGTTCAGAAAGAATGAATATTTTAAAATAATATTTTGTAAAAGATCAAAACAAGATTTTGATGTCCGATTTAGGAATGACATGAATATATTTAAATATATGAAACCGTGTTGATTAGATTGACGCCATTTGAACATGAACGATATTTTTATCGATTTTATTCATTTCTATAATGAATATCGAAAAGGAATCGATTTCAAAATCTAATGTTTTAAAAATACTATCATTTATATATCGATGATATGGGATATTCAATTTTGATATGAAATTGTATATGAAGTTGAAATCGTTTTGAAAACGAATTTAAAATGATTTATAAAATACGTTTTAAATGGAAATCGACGAAATATACTTAATATATATAATGGTCTGCATAGAACGCGCCGCGCCGCGGCAGTTCGCAAATTTCGACCATTGACTTCGAACGGACATTGTAGGAGATCCGACCGTCGGATTCTCCTAAAACTGGAACCGTTGGGTTCGTATCGAAAAGAGATTTTTAACGAATATGAGAAATTTGAAATCTAATCGTTGGATTATGATTTATTTCCAAATAAAATTTGGAAAAGGTCGTTGTAAGTGCAATTCGGTGGCCGTTATTGGAAACCGACTGTACGAGCCATGATAAAATTATAAAAATATCAATAATTTGTGTAAAATCATAATAAATGATTTAGAAAGAATTGGGATGAAAAATTTTCATATTTGAGAAGATAAAAATATATTTTTATCAAAATGAACTAGTTATGAACTAGAATTATAAATCCAATATTTTAAAATAAATAAATTGGATTTGAAATGGTTTTAAAATAACCGGAATTTCCAATATATGAATTGGAATGGATTTGAATCGAAATTATCTTCGGTATATTTCGATATTAGATTCCGTGATTATATGGGTATTATGGAGGAATTTGGAAGATATATATATCGTTATTCCAATACGAATTTTGTTGATTTCAGAATTTGATATTAAATATAAGCCGATATATTTCTATTCAGAGCCATGTATTTAATATCGAATTGGATTTTGGGTTTGCCATGAACTGTGATTAAATGACTTTAGTTCTTTAACCCAAGTAAAAGCAGGATTAATTTCTCGAAAGTTGAACAATCAATAAGAAATGATTTTTGGGATTAAATCCAATTGGAGTTTGAATAAATCTTTAATTAGATTGTGAATGAATAAATGGTAAGTGAATTTACCAAAACACATGATGTGATTAAACCAAATTTACTTGCTTGTTGATATTCATGATTGTGATTGATTGTTTGGATTGTGCTCGACCAGTTTATGAGCAAGATATGCTTTTACATTTAGCACTGGGTTGGGTAGTAATGCTGGTATGCTAACTATAATAACTCGGAAATCTGAGCCAATTTAAAAAAATTTATTTCGGCAATTTTGATTATTTAAAATGAATTATTTTAATAATAACGACGAGAAATTTATTTTGAATAGAATTAGAACGAGTATATTTATATAGATCGTCGCTAGAATATAAATAATTTATTTTAATTATAAAAGGAATTGAAAATGGCGTGGTAGTTTGAAAATTCGATTTCAAATGTATGCACAGGATTCAAAATAAACCAGATTTTAGCGAAACCAAAAATATTAGAATCTATTTGAAAATATCTTTCCAACGAATCCTAAAAATCAAAATTTCATTGCGGGAATAAAAAGTTATTTCCAGTTGAAAATTCAGAATAGTCGTTGTGGAATTCCGGCCCTTAAAATTAGCAATTTTGCAAACGACCTCGGTTTTCGATGAAACCACTTTTGTTGGATCCGGGATGTCAAATTATTGCTACATTCCAAAATTCATAATTTTCTGAATCAATATGTGAGCATGGCAGAAGGAAACGTGTTTTAATAGTTTTAGTCAATTTTGTTCGACCGGAAAATAGCCATTATTCAAACGGTCTCAGAATTTGATGAAATTAGTTTTATTAGGACCGTATCGTCAATACGAAGATAGAAAATATTTTTCGGGAATTTTTAGAGTCTGTATGTGGCCCTGGTAAATTGAAATGTGTGTTCAAATTCAATATATAGATTTATATTTTGATTTTGACAGAAATTGATCGTAACAGTCGAATTGGCTCATGGGGCATATCCCATTATGTTGGAATGGGGGTAATTAGCTAGGGGCGATAGTCGTTGGGTTCGATTTGAAGTTCGAACGAGAAAGTTGCTTTTAGAAATTTAAAATAAATTAAATATATATATTATATAATTTACTCTCTCTCCCTTATCCTTCAGTCAAACCCCCCCCCCCCCCCCCCCCACCGTTACTTTCCACTTTAGAAAAGATCGGGCCTTCCTCGAACAAATGGCGGACGCCCAAAAAAAAATCGCCATCACCACGAGAGGCTTCCACCGCCGCTCCCCTCCGGATGACCCCCAACCGCCGCGCCTCGTGCGAGGTCCACCATCCAACGTGGAAACAGTGGCATGCATCAATGCACCCCAGCTCAAATCGATCAGCGCGCGGACCTCTCCATGTCCCGACCGCCCCTCTCCTTCGTCTCCCCTTCTGATTCGAGCGAGGCCATCCCCACGCCGACGCTCCTCAATCCGATGCAGCGAGAACGCAGACCCTCCCCTCTTCGAGCAGTAAGTTTGTTTATTTTCATTTATTTTATTTTATTTCATTTCAGTTTTAAAATAAAAAACCGTGTCAAAAAAATCTGATTTATATACATTTATTAGCAAAAGCAAAATGTGATTTTTATAAGCGAAGTAAAAAAAACTAGATTTTTAATTTATGAAAAGGTTAGATTCTTATAGAAAATAAAAAAAATCCGATCTTTAGGTGTTTGATTAGAAGAAAAAAAATCTTTATCTATATGAAGTTGATATAAAAATATAATCTTTGGTTAGATAAAAATATAATTTTTATGAAATAGCTTTGCAACATAAAAATATGATTTTTATAGAAAAGATTTTAGAATAAAAATATTGTTTTTATATGGAGAGAATGATATAAAAATATAATCTTTTTATATGCAGTAGCGATATAAAGATTTGATTTTATTCATATGAATCACGTATAAAGTTGTGGTTTTTATATATATAAAGACGATATAAAAATTTGATTTTATAATGAAGAAGCGAATATAAAGATATGATTTTTATATATGTAGTAGCGAATTACAAATATGATTTTTATTATATAAGGAGAATTATAAAAATACGATTTTTATAGTGAAGGTGAACGAAAAAAAATATGATCTTTATACGGTAAACATTGATATAAAAAAATGTGATTTTTTTTAGAAATATATAAACATCATATTAAAAATGTGATTTTCAATATGAAGAGCGTGAAAAAGATTGCGTTGGAGGTTTAGGCAAATCCAGAACGCTCGGAAATTTAGAAATAAAGAATTAATGGGCGGAACCCAAAGGTGAGAACTTCTCACTTTTAATTTATTTTTTAGTTGAAATATATATTAGGATGCAGACGGCACTAAGCAGCACCCGACACCCGTTGTCCACAGACCATGGACAACTTGTTTGATTTTGTTGTGTGGTGAAAATCGATTGTGATATGGAATAAAGGGAAATATATTCATGTGTTGAAATAAATTATTTATCGTTAAAAAAAGAAATTTAACATGAATGTGAATAAATAAATATTCATTTACAAATCAGACGATTTGTTTATGTACACCCATTTGACTGATATTGATTGGGACGATAAATTTTACACATCGCCCAACTGCACAAATAAAAATCTGTGTTTGTTGATTTGAAATCCCACACGGGTGTTGGGATGATATTTGGCGTACACTAATCCCAATTATTTAGTTGTATGTCGATCGATTGGTTGACAGACTGTGTCAGCGTTAATTATTTATATTTAATGCATATGCAGTTATGTAGTGCACTCTGGATTATGGTTGATTATTTATCGGCGCTATTGTATACACGTGTTGTAGGGAATCCATATAATTAACATTATATGGTAATTGATTGGGCCTAATTCCAATTTGGAAAATAAAGAATTAATAAATATTCATGTGTTGAATAAAATAAATATTCATGTGTTGAATAAAATATATATTCATGTGTTGAATTAAATATATATATTCATGTGTTGAATAAAATATATATTCATGTGTTGAATAAAAGAAAATTCATGGGTTGAATAAAAGAATATTCATGTGTTGAATAAAAGAAAATTCATGTGTTGAATGAAATATTTATACAATAAAGTTCACATTTTATTGTAAGTAAGAATTAATATATATTCATGTGTTGAATAAAAGAAAATTCATGTGTTGAAGAAAATATTCATTTGCTGAATAGAATAACGAAGTTATTGAAATATATAAAGCTGTGTTGATTAGATATGCGCCATATTGACGCGAACGATATTTATATCTATTATATTCGTTTTTATAATGAATATAGAAAAGGAAGTGATTTCAAAATATAACGTTTTGAAAATATTATCATTTATATATTAATGATATGGAATATTCAATTTTGATCTGAAATTGAATATGAAGTTGAAATCATTTTGAAAACGAATTTAAAACGATTTATAAAATACGTTTTGAAAGGAAATCGACGTAATATGTATAATATATATATATATATATATATATATATTATATTTATAATGGCCTGAATAGAATGCGCCGCACCGCGGCAGTTCACGAATTTCGACCATCAACTTCGAACGGACATTACGAGAGATCCGACCATCGGATTCTCTTAAAACCGGAACCGTTGGGTTCGTATCAAAAAGAGCTTTCTAACGAATATAAGAAATTATAAATCTAACGGTTGGATTTGGAATTATGTCCAAATCAAATTTGGAAAAGGTCCCTGTAAGTGCAGTTCGATGACCGTTTATGGAAATCGACTGTACGAGCCTTGATAAAATTATTAAAAATATTAATAATTTGTGTAAAATCATAATAAATGATTTGAAAGAATTGGGATGGAAAAAATTCTACATTTGTAAGGATAAAAATATATTTTTATCGAAATGAACTAGTTATGAACTAGAATTATAATCCAATATTTTTGAATAAATAAATTGGATTTGAAGTGGTTTTAGAAATAATCAGAATTTCCAATATACGAATTGGAATGGATTTGAATCGAAATTATCTTCGGAATATTTCGATGTTGAATTTCGTGATTATACATATATGGTTGTGGAAATTTGAAAGATATAATTATATCGTTATTTCCAATATGATATTTGTTGGTTTCAGAATTTGATATTGAACATAAGCCGACATATTTTCTATTCAGATCCTTGTATTTAATATCAAATAGGATTTTGGGTTCATCGTGAATGGTGTCTTAAATAACACTGTTCTTGAACCCAGTTTAGAGAAGAATAAATCTATTAGTTAAGATTTAGTGAAATTGTCCAGTTAATTAGTATTTAATTGGAATTGAATTTAAATTGGTTTTTGGGGTTTATCGTCAGCGGTGTTTTGAATAACACCTGTTCTTTAACCCGATTAACAATGGAATGTGATTTTGGGTTTATCGTGAACCGTGTTTTAGATGACATTGGTTCTTTAAACCAGTTAAAGACAGTATATTGATTTTTGGGAAGATTAAAACTAAGTGGAGTTTTAATGAATCTTTAATTAGATTGAAATGATCGAGAATGGAGTATCACCAATTTTGCTCCAAGCGACAGTTAAATCTTTATTAGATTTGAACGTGAAATGGTAATTAATATTTACCGATAACACCGTGGTGTTAGATATGGAGTATTACCAGTTTTTCTCCATGGGATGAATAGGTTGGGATTGGGAAACAAAATAAATAAATACTTCGGTGTGGTTCGCTAATCCCAACTAGTTTGGAAAACCTTAACATAGTTTGAAATGTTATCCAAAAGGAGATTAAAGAATATATTTAAAAGAATTTATCTTTGTTAAAACTAATGGGAGCCTTTCCCTAAGAATGTGAAAATTTGGATAAAAGAATATTCTGAATTGGAATGAGACGTATGTTGTGTTTGTGTAACACTTGTTTATTACATACGCGGGTTATTCGGAAAGGCCGGGTTTATACACTTTTTGAATAACCGATTCGACGATAAGTCGAAGATGAAGACGGTTCTTGAAGACCGGAGGTCTTCACGTCGTTTGGATGATCATTGATGATCTTGATTGGGCTGTACACCCAAGAGGAGGGAATCAGTTGGTGATCGTCCAGACGTACTTGGAGATCGATGGATATGCAAGGAATGAGGTTCCTCCGGTTTCGTTCAGACCCAGAACGAACTTGTAAATGGACCGTGTGTCTGACATTGGATTTTATTCTATGTTGATTGATCTCTATTAAATATACATCTGTTTGGTGGCAGAGAATTTATTCACATGCTTAACACCCTTCTTTGAGACGTATGAGCTTAGAGGTTGTATATCGACGGACATCAGTCGCATGGAGTGAATTGCCTGTGTGGCATGCCCAAATGGCAAATGATCAAGGCTTTCGTTGAAAAGCAAAGTTTTGTGGTTGATGATCAAAGCACGGCCTATGTGGCACAGCTTTGTGTATGGCGTTAAATCGCGAGCCTCACACCCCAGTATGAACCAGAAACGGGAGAGGATCCTGGGAGAACATGCGTCTCTTTCTAGTTAGAGGTGGTGTCAGTGACCTAGCAGCCCTGACATTTATATATTTTTCACTTGTGTGGTTGTTGGAATGCAAGGCGCCTCAGATATGGAGTCATTTGGCTCATTTACGCCCCATAGGGCGGGGAGACGTATTGTTCAGGCACTACACCAAAACAGGTGATTCCCAACGAGTATAACCGTCGCAAAGAATTTCAGCAACACTTATTAGTGTTGCTATGGGGGCGTGGCAATTTATTTACAACACTTATAAGCGTTGGTAGATTCTCTTTCCCAACGCTTATAAGCGTTGGTAGATTTTCACTCCCAACGCTTATAAACGTTGGTAGACTTTTGTTCGCAACGCTTATACATGTTGCAATATTTTTGTTCGCAACACTTATACATGTTGCAACATTTCCATTCATAACAAATATAAATGTTAATAGTAACATAAATATATATTAGTAATTACTATATTCTAGCATTGATAGTCAATTAATAACTAACATGATTAGAAGAAAAACTGCATGTACCAGATCAATGATTACCAGAATATTCAACAACTACAGAACAGTGGCAATCGAGTCACCTATTCCCTTCTATATCAACTCCATAAACTAAAAACTCATCAGCATATGTGGCAAGAGATGCCGGCCTTTTTTCATCAACAATTAAATTGCTAAATTTTTGCCATCTATCGGTAACAACCACATATTTCCCATTTTGCAAACATATACGGAGATTTCCATAAATAACATACATGGGAAACAAAAGAGAGGCAATTTTCTCATTCATATAATGGTTGAAGTTCAAATAAAAGTGCAAAACTTGCATGCTTACCATTAAAAGTACAAATACATTCAGAAAAAACGAAGGTTACAAAAACAGTAAATAATCCATGTTGAGAGAAAAGAGCGAGGGAAAAGCTTAAAACGAGGAGAAATGTTCGTTTTTTACATACTACTTCAAATATTTCACAAATACGTCAAGCTTAAAATGAGAAAAGTATAGAAATATCTTTTATTGAAATAAAAAATCAGAATGCTATCTAAATTCCTTTGTGCTCTTGATTTAGGAATTATAATTTTGCTTGAAAATATAATATTGATGAAATTTAAATAAATAATAACGTGTAACTACAGCCAACCCCCAGTAACTCTTAGAAAGATGATATTGATTTCTGCGTTTGCAAAACTGAGGTGCAAACTCAGTTTTCAAAACTGAGTTTGCAACTCAGTTGCAAAACTGAGTTTGCAACTCAATTGCAAAACCGAGTTGCAAACCGCAACTCAGTTTTGCAAAACCGAGTTGCAAACCGCAACTCAGTTTTGCAAAACTGAGTTGCCCAACTCAAATTCAGTTTTGCAAAACTGAGTTTGCAAACTCAGTTTTGCAAAACTGATTTGCAAATTCAGTTTGCAAACTAAAATTCAGTTTTGCAACTAAGTTTGCAATTAGCATCTTGTTTCAAAAGTTACTGGTTAGTTGCTAGTTTGGCGATAATTTTGTAATAGGTTTCTTTTTTGCTTTCTCCAGTTTTGTTTTCTTTAGTTTTAGTCTTAGTTTTTGGCATATGTTCCTTGCTTTCATACAATTATGTATTTACTGTTTTCTGTTAGTCTCATTTCTTTATCTGAGTTAACTCATCTTTAGGGATGACCTCCATAGCAAGAATGAATGACCTTGTAACTTTAGGCATTTTTATTAAATAGTAATCGGTAAATTTATTGATTTTGGCTATTTTATTTTTTGACATCGAGGCTCATAAGACGACATAGAATCAGCAACGGATGCTTATGAAAAAGAAACCTCAACATGTTCGAATAACTATGAAACTGTTTTTACATCTACTTTTGGATGATCTTCCCTTATTATTTTTTTCCACTAGCCGAACTCTAACAACGGCACAGTATCACAAAAATCGTTCTTCAAATCGATAATATATGTTTCTTCGATTTCCACAAACTCTAACAACGGACAATGGTTCTCATTACAAGGAACATAACTAAATCGAACAAAATTTATACCTGAATGCGAGTTGAATGCAAGTGAATACGAGCGCAAATCGAACAAAATCCCTAAAATAGAATGTGAATGCGAGTTGTTCCCTGAACAAACTCAGAAAAAAAAATATTAACAATCCATTATTTCACATAGATAGTAACACAAATCTAACCAAATTTCGGATGAAATCAATAAAGACCAAAATAAAATTTATACCTGAATGCGAGTTGAATGCGAGCACAAATCGAATGATATCACTTCATTTCAACTGCAATCTCCTTCATTCTTTGAAGCAAATAGTTCAGTATATCAATTTATTTTAGCATATCCAAATATTTATATTCAACACAAATCAATAGAAAGCATGCATCTCTAAATCATTTTCAAACATCCTATATAAAAAAGAATGATTTAACCAAACTGCTTCAGTTAATTTTTCTACTTTCATGCACATTGAAATAACAAAGTTCAACTAATTCCACTAATATAATTAATTTTGACAAATTTCCAACATTCAACATTAGTAGAGAATGATTAAAACCACCATACACTAAGATCAGATTCTTCTCAGAAGGAACACTAAGTTTTTGTTGGTTTATTGAATATAGCTTTGAACAATAATTATAGTTGGAAAATGATGTTTTTGTTCTTCTATAATTGTTATTTGAATGAGGGTATGGTTCATTGCTTTACGAGGCCACAACTACATTACTGTTAGTGATATGTTCTGTATATAGCGTATTAGAAACCCAACTTTGAATTCTTTTCTTTTTCAGATGGAAGAAATGTCAAGCGGGAATAAAACCAAAGCTGTAGTTTCATCCGTCCAGTGCAGTTATAATCATATTATCTGAATGCTAATTTAATTCAACAACAAATTTATATACCAAAAAATAATTTAGTACTTAGGGATTACTATGGTATTGTGTTGGCGAGTAAATCAATTTGTTTTGCTATTCTATATTACTCATTATCAAAAAACGGTTGGTGTAAAGCGAGAAGAAAAACAAATGAAGTACCTAAAAACGCTAAAATCATTCAAGTAGTTCAGATTCGAACGATGAAATCAAATACCTGAAATCGAAATTCAAACGATGTACGCTGAAGCCAAATCGATTCTCCCCCAAAATCCGATTCTTTGACTTCGGAATGAATTCGGAACGGATTCTTGGATCCGGTATTTTTTATATATATATCGTTGGATTTCTGATTTAGCGGCCGTTCATTGAGAAAGCGTTGGGCAGAAGAAATGAAAAAGGGAAATAGGGTTACTTACGTTAGTTTACCTTTTTGCCCTCAGAAACCAGCCTTACCAACACAAATAAGCGTTGGCAATAAAAAAATTGTAATTATGTATTTTTGGCAACACTTTTTTAATATAGCAACGCATATTATTGTTATTACCCTACAACACAAATAAGTGTTGGCAATGGTGAAAAAAAAGGGTTACCAAATGGTCATTATGGTGTAGTGAGGGTTTCATTTTAATCCGCTACCTGTGGACCGGCCCTGCGGCTCGTAGGTGTAGTTGCGGCTGTAGTCTGAGTCACGGACTAGAGCGTCTCGAATTCGGTGAGGACTATCTTTTGCCTCGGTTCATAGATGGAAATCCAATTTCCAATACGACACTTTGAGTTTTTAATTGTAAACCTATATTTGGCGGCATAGTGGTATGGGGCATTTATGTCGTCTATGATTGATACTTATGATTGAAATTGTTTTTGACACTATACACTTATAGTACTACCAAAATAATCTGTTTTAAACGTATCAAGCATTCTTTGGCTATTATAAGGTAAAAACCCCATCCTCCGGCTTGCGTTGCATTGTGTGAAGGGACCTGGGTCTTATAATAGCTTCATTGTTCTTTATTTTAGCATTGCGATGTTGTTTTATGCACTGGTATTCTTGGGAGGAAACCCGTTCCGTGTTATGCGGCGTGGTCCCTTGATTTACCTAACTTTAAAATAAAGATTAATAACTGTTTTAGTTCTCACACCAGTCACATGACTGACCTGGAGTTTATTGTTTTAACCTAAACTCTGGGTGCCCTTATTTTCCGCACGAGCAGCTAGTGGTTGGGTTTTGCAGATTTATATTCACAGGATCCTGGTTTACAGCTGGAACGATACTCGAAAAGCTCTGTATCCGTGTATTTCTTTCAGTTGTGCTTTGTATTATTTTTCCGCTGCTATGTATTTAAATGTAATTTAAATCTCTGATATTTATCAAATGTGTAATATTTATTCATGCTCTGAACATTCTTGTATTCTGATGGAATTGTTGTAATAAACAATGAAATGTTCTTCTGATTGTGTTCCAATTTGTCGTGTTCTCAAAACAATCAGGGGTTTCGAACGGTCTTGGTCGGTTTAGCGATCGATTCGGATCGAGCGGAATTCCCAATTGTTACATTTGGTATCAGAGCTTTGGTTTACAAAGCTAGAGAACAAGACATATTAGAACCATATGAAAGAATTCATCAGAGATTAGATTAGTAATATTCAATGAGAATGACTCGTTAGGGATGGGATCAGTAGTATCCTAGAACGAGTGTGAAGAGTATATTTTTAAAATGAAAACAATTTTTGTTTTGAAAATTTAAATTAATTATTCGTAATTGATTATTTATTTTATATTGAATTTGGACAATCCAGTATATAAAGATTTTGCGTATACGTATGATCCACGTGTATTTGAAGTTTTAATATACTGGATAGATATAGAATTACACTCTAGTCGCCCGGAGATGATTCTGTTGATGACTACATAGCACCAACAGTTTTTTGTTCGAGTTTCGAAGGTGTGATATTTATATATTTCCAATTGAATGGTGTGAGAACCAAAACTAGATAGGGCTTACTGTTGTGATCTGGCATCAAAAATGTGATTTTTTGACTATGTATCCAAGTTATGAATTTGAAAAGATAATCAACTAATTGATTTCTGGTTATGCTGTTTGATTATTGTTTTGATTAATTAGAATTTGAACCGTATAACCAAATTGATCAAATATTGTATTGAATTGAAAATTGTTTGAAATTCCATGTATATACATTTGTATCCATTAAATCGGTCATTGCAAAGAGGCTAGAGCAGAAGAATAAAATTGTTTGCCCGACAAATAGGTACATGTTTACTAATTTCTTGGGTTTTGGATGATTTTATGAGCAGATTGGCTAGCCGCTTGGCTGTTTCTTTTTCTTTTTGGATTGGAGAGGCCTGTATGGAAATTTCGGGATTTTCCCGGTGCTCCCGTGCAGGGGAGAATATGGCGAATTTTTTCGAAAATTTAGGGTGTTAGCCAAATTTTTGAATAATTTGAAAAGTTCTTAGAAACTGAAAAGTTGAAGAATTTAGGCCATAATAAAAATAATGAAAGTTGAGTTGATTAGTTAAACAACTTTCGGCTTTGTTTCTTTTCGGGGATGAAAAGTTTTAAGTGGAGGAGATTGTAATAACACAGAAATCTAAGCCAAATTAAAAAATTTATTTTGGCAATTTTGATTATTTAAAATGAATTATTTTAAATAATAACAATGAAAAAATTATTTTGAATAAAATTAGAATGAGTATATTTATATAGATCGTCGTTAGAATATAAATATTTTATTTTAATTATAAAATGAATTGAAAATGGCACGGTAGTTTGAAAATTTGATTTCAAATTTCAAATGAATGCACAGGATTCAAAATAAACCTGATTTTAGAGAAACCAAAAATATTAGAATCTATTTGAAAATATCTTTCCAACAAATCCGAAAAATCAAAATTTGATAGCGGGAATAAAAAGTTATGTCCAGTTGAAAATTCAGAATAGTTTTTGTGGAATTCTGGCCCTTAAAATTAGCAACTTTGCAAACGACCTCGGTTTTCGATGAAACCACTTTTGTTGGATCCGGAAGCATGGAAGAAGAAAACGTGTTTTAACAGTTTCAGTCAATTTTGATCGACAAGAAAATAGCCGTTTTTCAAACGGTCTCAGAATTTGATGAAATTAGTTTTGTTAGGACCGTATCGTCAATACGAAGCTAGAAAATATTTTTCGGGAGTTTTTAGAGTCCATATGTGGCCCCGGTAAATTGAAATGTGCATTCAAATTCAATATATAGATTTATATTTTGATTTTGACGGAAACTGATCGTAACAGTCGAATTGGCTCACGGGGCATATCCCATTATGTTCGGAATGGGGGTAACTAGTTAGGGGCGATAGTCGTTGGGTTCGATTTGAAGTTCGAACGAGAAAGTTGCTTTTTAGGAATTTAAAATAAATTAAATATATATATATATATATTATATAATTTACTCTCTCTCTCTCTCCCTTATCCTTCATTCAAGCCCTCCATCGTTACTTTCCACTTCAGAAAAGATCGGGCCTTCCTCGATCAAATGGCGGACGCCCAAAAAAATCGCCATCACCACGTGAGTCTTCCACTGTCGCTTCCCTCCGGTTGACCCCCAACCGCCCCGCCTCGTGCGAGGCCCACCATCCAACACGGAAACAACGGCATCGACGCCCCCATCTCAAATCGATCCGCACGCAACCCACTCCATGTCCCGACCGCCCCTCTCCTTCCTCTCCCATTCTGATTCGAGTGAGACCATCCCCACGCTGATGCTCCTCAATCCGACGCAACGAGAACGCAGACCCTTCCCTCTTCGAGCAGTAAGTTTGTTTATTTTATTTTATTTCATTTTAGTTTTAAAATATAAAAACTTTGTAGAAAAAAAAATCTAATTTTTATACATTTATTAGCAAAAGAAAATTGTGATTTTTATAAGCGATGTAAAAAAAACTAGATTTTGAATTCATGAAAAGGTTAGATTCTTAAAGAAAATTAAAAAAAATCCGATCTTTAGGTGTTTGATTAGAAAACATATATGTATATATATAATCTTTATCTATATGAAGTTGATATAAAAATATAATCTTTGGTTAGATAAAGATATATTTTTATGAAATAGCTTTGCAACATAAAAATATGATTTTTATAGAAAACTTTTTAGAATAAAAATATGGTTTTTATGTGGAGAGAACGATATAAAAATATAATCTTTTTATATGTAGTAGCGATATAAAGATTTGATTTTATTCATATGTATCACGTATAAAGTTTTGGTTTATATATATATAAAGATGATATAAAAATATGATTTTATAATAAAGAAGCGAATATAAAGATATGATTTTTATATATGTAGTAGCGAATTAAAAATAAGATTTTATTATATAAGGAGAATTATAAAAATACGATTTTTATAGTGAAGGTGAACGAAAAAAAAATATGATCATTATACGGTAAACATTGATATAAAAAATGTGATTTTTTTTAGAAATATATAAACATCATATTAAAAATGTGATTTTTAATATGAACAGCGTGAAAAAGATTGTGTTGGAGGTTTGGGGAAATCCAGACGGTTCTGAAATTCAGAAATAAAGAATGATGGAGTGGAACCCAAAGGTGAGAACTTCTCACTTTTAATTTGTTTTCTAGTTGAAATATATACTAGGATGCAGACGGTGCTTAGCCGCACCCGACATCCGTTGTCCACAGACCATGGACGTCTTGTTTGATTTTGTTGTGTGGTGAAAATTGATTATGATGTGGAATGAATGGAAATATATTCATGTGTTGAAATAAATTATTTATCGTTAAAAATAGAAATTTAACGTGAATGTGAATAAATAAATATTCATTTACAAATCATACGATTTGTTTATGTACAACAATTTGACTGATATTGATTAGGACGATAAATTTTACACATCGCCCAACTGCACAAATAAAAATCTGTGTTTGTTGATTTGAAACCACACACGGGTGTTGGGATGATATTTGGCGTACACTAATCCCAATTATTTAGCTGTATGTCGATCGATTGGTTGACAGACTGTGTAAGCGTTAATTATTTATATTTAATGCTTATGCAGTTATGTGGTGCACTCTAGATGATGGTTGATTATTTATCGTCGCCATTATATACATGTGTTGTAGGGAATCCATATAATTAACATTACATGGTGATTGATTGGGCCTCGTTCCAATTTGGAAAATAAAGAATTAATAAATATTCATGTGTTGAATAAAATATAAATATTCATGTGTTGAATAAAATATATATTCATGTGTTGAATAAAATATATATTCATGTGTTGAATAAAATATATATTCATGTGTTGAATAAAAAAAAATCATGTGTTGAATAAAAGAAAATTAATGTGTTGAACGAAATATTTATACAATAAAGTTCACATTTTATTGTAAGTAAGAATTAATAAATATTCATGTGTTGAATAAAAGAAAATTCATGTGTTGAAGAAAACATGCATTTGCTGAATAGAGTAACGAAGTTATTGAAATATATAAAGACGTGTTGATTAGATATGCTCCATTTTGACGCGAATGATATTTATATCTATTATATTCGTTTTCATAATGAATATAGAAAAGGAAGTGATTTCAAAATATAACGTTTTGAAAATATTATCATTTATATATTAATGATATGGAATATTCAATTTTGATCTGAAATTGAATATGAAGTTGAAATCATTGTGAAAACGAATTTAAAACGATTTATAAAATACGTTTTGAAAGGAAATCGATGTAATATATAGAATATATATATATATATATATATATATATATATATATAATGGCCTGAATAGAACACGCCGCGCCGCGGCAGTTCGCGAATTTCGACCATCGACTTCGAATGGACATTACGGGAGATCCGACCATCGGATTCTCCTAAAACCAGAACCGTTGGGTTCGTATCGAAAATAGCTTTCTAACGAATACAAGAAACTAGAAATCTAACGGTAGGATTTGGAATTATGTCCAAATCGAATTTGGAAAAGGTCGGTGTAAGTGCAGTTCGATAACCGTTTATGGAAATCGACTCTACGAGCCTTGATAAAATTATTAAAAATATTAATAATTAGTGTAAAATCATAATAAATGATTTGAAAGAACTGGGATGAAAAAATTCCACACTTGTAAGGATAAAAATATATTTTTATCGAAATGAACTAGTTTTGAACTAGAATTATAATCCAATATTTTTGAATAAATAAATTGGATTTGAAGTGGTTTTAGAAATAATCAGAATTTCCAATATACAAATTGGAATGAATTTGAATCGAAATTATCTTTGGAATATTCCGATGTTGGATTTCGTGATTATACAGATATGGTTGTGGAAATTTGAATGATATATTTATATCGTTATTTCCAATACGTTATTTGTTGGTTTCAGAATTTGATATTGAACATAAGCCGATATATTATCTATACAGAGCCTTTTATTTAATATCAAATGGGATTTTCGGTTCATCACGAATGGTGTCTTAAATAACACTGTTCTTGAACCCAATTTAGAAAAGAATAAATCTTTTAATTAAGATTTAGTGAAATTGTCCAGTTAATTAGTATTTAATTGGAATTGAATTTAAATTGGTTTTTGGGGTTTATCGTGAGCGGTGTTTTGAATAACGTATGTTCTTTAACCCGATTAACAATGGAATGTGATTTTGGGTTTATCGTGAACCAAGTTTTAGATGACATTAGTTCTTTAACCCAGTTAAAGACAGGATATTGATTTTTGGGAAGATTAAAACTAAGTGGAGTTTTAATGAATTTTTAATTAGATTGAAATGATCGAGAATAGAGTCTCACCAATTTTGCTCCAAGCGATAGTTAAATCTTTAATTAGATTTGAACGTGAAATGGTAATTAATATTTACCTATAACACCGTGGTGTTAGATATGGAGTATTACCAGTTTTTCTCCATGGGATGAATAGGTTGGGACTGGGAAACAAAATAAATAATTACTTCGGTGTGGTTCGCTAATCCCAACTAGTTTGGAAAACCGTAACATGGTTTGAAATGATATCCAAAGGGAGATTAAAGAATAAGTTTATAAGAATTAATCTTTGATAAAATTATTGGGAGCCTTTCCCTATGAATGTGAAAATTTGGATAAAGGAATATTCTGAATTGGAATGAGGCGTATGTTGTGTTTGTGTAACACTTGTTTATTATATATGCGGGTTATTCGGAAAGGCCGGGTTTATACACATTCTGAATAACCATTTCGACGATATGTCGAAGATGAA
Source organism: Allium sativum (assembly GCA_030737875.1). Taxonomy (NCBI): domain Eukaryota; kingdom Viridiplantae; phylum Streptophyta; class Magnoliopsida; order Asparagales; family Amaryllidaceae; genus Allium; species Allium sativum. The sequence continues at coordinate 1,013,326,615 of CM060913.1, forward strand.
GATGGTGGTTGAAGTCCGGAGGTCTTCACGTTGTTTGGATGATCTTTGATGATCTTGATTGGGCTTTACACCCAAGAGGAGGGAATCAGTTGGTGATCGTCCAGACGTACTTGGAGATCGATGCATATGCGAGGAATGAGGTTCCTCCGGTTTCATTCAGACCCAGAATGTAACGACACGGATTTTGCCCGACCTTAATCAATCACAAAATCGACCAAGACTGTTCAAAACTCGCATACGTTAACTTTGGGAATACAATACATCAGAACAATAACAGCAGACTTTTATTATATTACAATAATTTAGCATCAGAGTACAGAATATCAGAGTACAAATAAAGTTAACTACAGCGGAAGATAAATTACAACAGATTTAATACATTAAACAACGGAAGACTTCTAAGCTCTGGACACAGCTTTAGGCTTCGATTCAGGATCCTGCTAAAGAGAGAGATATCTGCAAAAAGCTACTCGACTGCCCGTGTGGAAAAGAGGGCACCCGAGTTTGCAAAGTGAAACAAACTACGAGTCAGTCATGGGACTGGTGTGAGAATTCTAAACTAATTTAACTAATAAGACAAATCCAAGGACCACACCGCTAATGCGGAACGGGTTTTATTCCAATGGATTGTCGGTGCATAAACTAAAGTAAATCGAGAAATAACGCAATGTCTTTTTGGAAAAATGAAACCATTATAAGACCCAGGTCCCATCACACAATGCAACGCACACCAGAGGATAGGGTTTTACCTTATAATGGTCAAAAGATGCTTGATACGTATAAAACGGATTTGATATTATTATTAGTGTATATATGTTTTAATAAAATGATTTGAATCATAAGTATCAATCCTAGACGGCATGGTTACCATATAGCATGTCGCCAATACTAGTTATACAATCAAAACCGCAAGGGCGTATTGGAAATTTGGATTCCATCATGAGTCGAGGCTAGGGGCAAGATCCTCTCCGATTCGAGACACTCTAGCAAATGCCTCAGGATTCCCCGCAGTGAACCCTTGGAAGCGGTAGGGCCGGTCCCCGCCTATGGGCAGTGGATTAGTTATGCCTGAACACACGTTTCCCGGTCCCTTTGGACCTATAGTATGACCACCAACGGCCTATAAAAATAACGAGGCGCCTCAAAATCCATCATCCACATAAGTAAAGTGTCAGGGCTGGCAGGTCGCTGACACCACTCTAGCTAGAAAGAAACGTGTGCACTCCCTACGGTCCGTATCCCGTTTTTGACTCATACCGGGGTGTGAGGCTCGCGAAGTCACGATATACACAAAGCTACGCCTAAACAGACTATGCTTTGATCATCAACCACAAGGCCCTACTTTTCAACAAAAGCCTTGATCAATGCATCTTAGCATGCCACATTGTCAGTCCATACTATACCATTGATTTTTGCCAATATATAACCTCTAAGCTCATATGTCTCAGAGAAGGGTGTTAACCACCAAGCAGATATGTATTAACAGAGATCAACGAATGTAGTATAAAGGACTACAACGTCAGACATACATTCCATTTATAAACTTATGCTCTGGGTCTGAGCGAAAGTTAAATCCGTACAAATCAACGCTACGTCCGAACGGACACCATCTCAGCCCCTTCAAGGTAGCTACTCCCATCATGGGCCTCAATAGCATCACATCCGTTCGATGTGAAGATTGTCGGTCTTGTCACCGTCTTCAATTTTCCGATTTAACGTCGTATAATTATTTGGAATGAGATGAGTCTCGGACTTTCCAAATAATCTTCGCATATTTAATTTGCAAACCATTCTACATCGTTATTTATTCTTTTATAAATATAAATGTCGTCCATTCATTTCATGTATATATATATATATATCGTCCATTCATTAATCGTGTCAAAGAATTTATAATTCAACAATTTATTCTTTTTATTTCAACAATCATAAAAAATAAAAATGATATTTTATTTTATATCATTTCATTAAAGCCAACATATATACAATTAAAGTCTTTTAAACGTTTAATTCTTTTCAAATAAAAAGGACCTTATTTCAATATATAGACACGACATCAAAAATATGTTCATTTTTACTATATGAACGTGATCTTAAAAATATATTTATTTTTATTATGGTAGCATAAACCTTAAGTATGTTTGAATATCATACATATATTAACGCTATCTCAAGATTTGCCTTTCAATTCATATGCAATAATACTACTCTAAACATGAATTTTTATTTCATATGCGGTTTCTTGATTATGCATTTCATATGCGACTTCATGCTTTTTAAAACATGTTAAATTTTCATATGCGGTTCATGCTTCCAAATCATGTTTCATTTCATATTTTTATCTTTTTATTCGCATGTGAAATGTAAATAAAAATTCCCTTCTTATTTTCATCTTTTTATTTACATGTGAAAAGTAAATAAAAGTTTCATTCTTATTTTCATCTTTTTATTTACATGTGAAAAGTAAATAAAAGTTTCATTACTTTTATTTATGTAAAATATATAAATAATATAACCATTTCATGTTTTCATTCATTTATTCATTTATAACATGAAAATATTCATTTCTTTATGATTCATTTCCCATTTTCGATCACTTTCTTAATTCAGTGATCTTAACTACTTAATTCCCTTTTCAATCTAATTAAAGATTTAATTAAAATCTTATTTAGTTTTAATCTTCCAAAGTCATTATTAAATGATTATTCAATTTTTAGGGAATTAATTCTATCATAAATTCGGGTTAAAGAATAAATGTTATTTAAAACATAATTCACGATAAACCCAAATTTAAATTTCATAAATTTCCCATTTAGTATATATATAATTAGACATCATTTATTTCAGAGTATTTCATTTGATCTAAAATAAAATATTAATCATCTTCGATTTCCTTTATAAAATGTATAACATAATTTATACGGGTTAAAATGGAGTTACAATTTTTAAAATGGACTGAATAGCCCAATTCATTTTCCTTATCCATTTATTATGTTTATCTTTACATTTTATTATTTAATAGTGGGCCAGACCTCTCACATTAGGCCTACAACTTGTGGATGCTGGATATGCCGGTTGGTTCCGGGCAGACTTCTACCACAGGTTGGGCTTAACCTCGTGTCTTGACCCAATTCGTATTTGCGCACTTGGACCTCTCACATTAGGCCCAACATTTATGGCTGCTGGATATGCCGGTTGGTTCCGGGCAGACTTCCGCCATAAATGTGACCTAACCTCATGTCCAGGTACAATTAAAAAATTTATTTATAAATATTATCCAAGAATATTATTTTAAAATATTTTATATTTTAAAATATCCTACTACTTAATATCATTCCTTACTTGAAATATTCTTTCATATAAAGCTTTATTATTCCATTTCAATACATATTAACTTTCCATATTATTATGATATTATAATAATAATAATTATAAAAAAACGGTTTTAATTTGTGATATTAAAACCTACCATTTCAATATTAAAATGAAATCAATTTAAAAACATTTCAAATTTTGAAATCCATCTTCCATTTTTAATGTTAACATAAAAAGTAATCTTTTCAATTTATAATCTTCTTAATATAATTGGAATGTGATTTACTAATTCCAATAATTTGTTTATAACCTTCCAAATGTTAAAGGTTTTTATCTACTTAATTCAAGCGTCAATTAATATCATTAATTGAATAATAAATGGGCATTTATTTCCTTCATTCGAAGGAAATATTGTCAATTCAAAAGCTTCTTTATTATTTCCTTTTTAAATGGAAAATTAAATCATCTAAATACTTCAACTTCCAATTTATTTCATTAATTTGCATATTTATTACTTTACTCAAAATTGGAATGAGACCCACCATTTCCATATAATTTAATTATACGTAAAATCAAACATTAATTACATAACAATTTCAGAACATCCATCCAAAGTGCATTTCTAATTATTCCAAGGGTGACGTGTATTCAAAAGTCAACCCTTGACCCGTGTGGGGTTTCAGCCAACACAATTCACATATTTAAAATAAACTGTGCTTCTGGACGATGTGTAAAAATTGATCGTTCACTCACATAAACAAGCCAGGGTCGCTTGTAAATGGCAGTGTATACAGGTGCATAAATGGAACATAGACAATTTGCACAATTTAACAATGTTCACATATTGGGTATTGCCCTTTTTATTTCATTTGATTTAATGATACAAATTCACCATAAAATATATTCCTTTATCTAACTTAAAATAAAAATAAAATCTTTTATTAAAAGTCAAAATTTTAATTATTCTAAAATAAATATCAAAACTTTATTTATTATAATCGTCTCAAAATAAAGATGAAATTTTTATAACCAAAACAAAGTTTTAATCTTTATAAACAAAACAAAATTTCAGTCTTTTATAAGCAAAAACAAGGTTTTAAATCTTTACCAACAAAACAAAGTTTTGTTCTTTTTAAACAAAACAAAATAAGGTTTGAACTTTTATTCAATAAACAAAACAAAGTTTTGTTCTTTTTCATAAACAAAATAAAGTTTGTTCTTTTCAAAAACAAAATAAAGTTTCAATTTTATATAAAAAAAAAACGCAAACAAAGTTGTAATTTTTTTTTTTAGAACAAAAACAAAGTTGTAATCTTCTTAATCCCATTCAAAGTTATAATCTTTGTAAACATAAACAAAGTTTCATTTTTTCTGAACAACAATGAAAATTGTAACTTTTATTTAAATATAAATTTCCATACATTTTAAATAAATAAATAAAAATGAATTTATCATTTACATCATGTACATCGTTTCTATTGATTCAACAAATTTCATCAATAGTGTATGCAACAACAATTTGTCCATAATAACCCAAACAACTATCACCAATTCTCAAACAGACATCATACATCATCAATCCACAATCATGTACATACAAACATCAAAACCACAAGAAAAATAATTTAAATTTAATAAATTATAAAATAGAATCTCACATTGATTTTTGCTGAAAATTTGACTGTCTCAGATTCAGCTCTGGTCTGCGCCATCACGAAGAGCTCGGAAAGGCGAGTCCAACGCAATTTACGGTTCGTCAATCGGATCTCGTACGAGAGAGTTATGATTTATTAAAGTTGGACATAATTAAATAATTAATTAATATTCGTGAAAAATACCTAAAAATTTCACTGTCTCAGAATTGGACAAAATTAGTGTCCACGCGTCCATCTCGTCGCCACGATCCCAACGCACCTGAAATCGTCGATTTTCGACTTCGTATGAGTGAGTTATGCAATTTTAAAGTTCTGGAAATTAATTAAATAATTTAAAAATAAAATAGAAAATACCCTCAGCCCGTTGACCGAAAAACACTGTTCACCGCCGAACTTTGACCGCACTTTGCCGCTGCCTCGGGCCACCTGACGCCACGGGACCACCACCAATGTCTTCGTCTTGGCGAGACGCACCACCACCAGAAAGAGCCGCCCCTAAAGCTTCTCCGATCATCGGGAAATCGCCTAGAAAGGATTTCGCCTCGTGGGTCCCACAGGCCGCCTCACACCTCCAAACTGCCTGAAATTTTCTGAGCATCTTCGTCTTGCGTAGACGAAGAACTTCCGTGTTCGTGACTTCGTCTAATTCTTCCTCGATTCGCGGGAATTTCTTGATTTACGTTTTGAGTTTCTGAATTTCGAAAACAGCGAGATTTAAGACGAGATTCCGGCGAATCCGAGCGCTGTTTGACAAAACCGACTACACCATTAGCTTCGTATCGTCGAGACCTTCGAGAAAACATATAATTTGCTATGGTTTGAAGAGATTTTATTTTTTTATGAATTTTAGAGGAAGAGAGAGCCGCCATGGAAATTGAGAAAAAATGATGGAAAAGAGAGTGGCTGCTGTGCATTTCGAATTTCAGCCCTAAAACTCAGAAAAAAGATAATATATACCATGGGTTTAATTTTGGTTTGGGCCCAAATATCATTATGTGCTCAATTACTCAATTTTCAACTGTTTTCTTCAGTTCAAAAATTCTTATAAATACATGCTGATTTTAAAATTAATAAAATTTTAAACATAATTATTTCAGGTCATTACGAACCCAACGAACCTGATTTCGTAATTTTCCGATTCCGTATGAATTTATTATAAATTTCCGAAGTCTGAAATAGGCTGTATTTCCACTGTAAAAATTATACAGGCCACAAAATAATTCCAAAAATTATAAATTTTAGAATTTTACCTTAATTTAATATTCCGAATCCATAGAAACTGGTTTCGTCGAATTCGGAGTTCGTTTGCAAAAATTCTATTTTTCAGGTGTATATTTTAATATTTTAAAAATACCAAAAATAGTGGAATTTTTCCGAAACTCAAAAATATAAGTTCTTATAGTCATTTTTATATGTAAACAACATTCTAAAACCAATGGAGATGGTTTCGGGTCCTAATTCCTTATTCTGCAAAATGTAGCATTTTGGCCCTTATAAATTTCATAGCGACCATTCCAGATTTTAATTTTGACATAACTTTTGATTCCCGTTATGAAATTTCGATTTTTCGGATTCGTTGGAAAGATAAATTTAAATAGATTCTAATATTTTTGGTTTCACTAAAATCCGTTAAATTTTGCATCCTGTACGGTCAGTCAAAGTTCAAGTTTGACTTTTCAAACTACCGCGTTATTTCTAACTCTTTTTATAATAAAAATTAAATCATTCATTCTAACTTCGATTTGAATCAAATTTTTGATCATTATTGTTTAAATAAATTATTTTATATTGTCAAAATTCATTAAAATTTTCTAAAATAAAATTTTTAAATTGGTCCTGATTTTTGCGGGTTGTTACAATCGCCCCCACTTAAAAACTTTTCGTCCTCGAAAAGGAACTAGGCTAAAAGTTGTTTAATTAACTAACTAAATTTTAATTTCTCTTATTAATTTCATTTGTTGGCTAACTTATCAAATATACATACTCTTTTATATATTTAAAAATCATATTTTCAGAAATAGATTATATAATCAAAAATACGCTAATTATAACCTTATCACTCTGAACTCATTCTAGGGCATTACTAACCCCATCTCTAATGAGTTTACTCATTCTAGGATACTGCTGATCCTATCTCTAATGAGTATTCTTATTGGACATTATTAATCCAATCTCTGATGAGTCTTTTGTTCAGTTCTAACGAGTTGTACCCCAAAGATTTGAGCTAACCAGAGCTCTGGTACCACCTGTAACGACACACAGGCAGTGGGTTAACCTCCCACCGTGACATACATATGATCTCCCAGACACCTTGTTTTACGGCCAGCCTCTCGACTGCAATAACCAACCCTAATAAATAAGGGACATGTAAGGGTAAGAGCCCACTGTTCGCCACCAAACAACATGGTGAGAACCCCCTATCATGCGTAACCAGCTCCCTAGCCAGCAACAAGGACTGGTGTGAGAATTCTAAACTAATTTAACTAATAAGACAAATCCAAGGACCACGCCGCTAATGCGGAACGGGTTTTATTCCAATGGATTGTCGGTGCATAAACTAAAGTAAATCGAGAAATAACGCAATGTCTTTTTGGAAAAATGAAACCATTATAAGACCCAGGTCCCATCACACAATGCAACGCACACCAGAGGATAGGGTTTTACCTTATAATGGTCAAAAGATGCTTGATACGTATAAAACGGATTTGATATTATTATTAGTGTATATATGTTTTAATAAAATGATTTGAATCATAAGTATCAATCCTAGACGGCATGGTTATCATATAGCATGTCGCCAATACTAGTTATACAATCAAAACCGCAAGGGCGTATTGGAAATTTGGATTCCATCATGAGTCGAGGCTAGGGGCAAGATCCTCTCCGATTCGAGACACTCTAGCAAATGCCTCAGGATTCCTCGCAGTGAACCCTTGGAAGCGGTAGGGCCGGTCCCCGCCTATGGGCAGTGGATTAGTTATGCCTGAACACACGTTTCCCGGTCCCTTTGGACCTATAGTATGACCACCAACGGCCTATAAAAATAACGAGGCGCCTCAAAATCCATCATCCACATAAGTAAAGTGTCAGGGCTGGCAGGTCGCTGACACCACTCTAGCTAGAAAGAAACGTGTGCACTCCCTACGGTCCGTATCCCGTTTTTGACTCATACCGGGGTGTGAGGCTCGCGAAGTCATGATATACACAAAGCTACGCCTAAACAGACTATGCTTTGATCATCAACCACAAGGCCCTGCTTTTCAACAAAAGCCTTGATCAATGCATCTTAGCATGCCACATTGTCAGTCCATACTATACCATTGATTTTTGCCAATATATAACCTCTATGCTCATATGTCTCAGAGAAGGGTGTTAACCACCAAGCAGATATGTATTAACAGAGATCAACGAATGTAGTATAAAGGACTACAACGTCAGACATACATTCCATTTATAAACTTATGCTCTGGGTCTGAGCGAAAGTCAAATCCGTACAAATCAACGCTACGTCCGAACGGACACCATCTCAGCCCCTTCAAGGTAGCTACTCCCATCATGGGCCTCAATAGCATCACATCCGTTCGATGTGAAGATTGTCGGTCTTGTCACCGTCTTCAATTTTCCGATTTAACGTCGTATAATTATTTGGAATGAGATGAGTCTCGGACTTTCCAAATAATCTTCGCATATTTAATTTGCAAACCATTCTACATCGTTATTTATTCTTTTATAAATATAAATGTCGTCCATTCATTTCATGTATATATATATATATATATATATATATATATATCGTCCATTCATTAATCGTGTCAAAGAATTTATAATTCAACAATTTATTCTTTTTATTTCAACAATCATAAAAAATAAAAATGATATTTTATTTTATATCATTTCATTAAAGCCAACATATATACAATTAAAGTCTTTTAAACGTTTAATTCTTTTCAAATAAAAAGGACCTTATTTCAATATATAGACACGACATCAAAAATATGTTCATTTTTACTATATGAACGTGATCTTAAAAATATATTTATTTTTAATATGGTAGCATAAACCTTAAGTATGTTTGAATATCATACATATATTAACGCTATCTCAAGATTTGCCTTTCAATTCATATGCAATAATACTACTCTAAACATGAATTTTTATTTCATATGCGGTTTCTTGATTATGCATTTCATATGCGACTTCATGCTTTTTAAAACATGTTAAATTTTCATATGCGGTTCATGCTTCCAAATCATGTTTCATTTCATATTTTTATCTTTTTATTCGCATGTGAAATGTAAATAAAAATTCCCTTCTTATTTTCATCTTTTTATTTACATGTGAAAAGTAAATAAAAGTTTCATTCTTATTTTCATCTTTTTATTTACATGTGAAAAGTAAATAAAAGTTTCATTACTTTTATTTATGTAAAATATATAAATAATATAACCATTTCATGTTTTCATTCATTTATTCATTTATAACATGAAAATATTCATTTCTTTATGATTCATTTCCCATTTTCGATCACTTTCTTAATTCAGTGATCTTAACTACTTAATTCCCTTTTCAATCTAATTAAAGATTTAATTAAAATCTTATTTAGTTTTAATCTTCCAAAGTCATTATTAAATGATTATTCAATTTTTAGGGAATTAATTCTATCATAAATTCGGGTTAAAGAATAAATGTTATTTAAAACATAATTCACGATAAACCCAAATTTAAATTTCATAAATTTCCCATTTAGTATATATATAATTAGACATCATTTATTTCAGAGTATTTCATTTGATCTAAAATAAAATATTAATCATCTTCGATTTCCTTTATAAAATGTATAACATAATTTATACGGGTTAAAATGGAGTTACAATTTTTAAAATGGACTGAATAGCCCAATTCATTTTCCTTATCCATTTATTATGTCTTTACATTTTATTATTTAATAGCGGGCCAGACCTCTCACATTAGGCCTACAACTTGTGGATGATGGATATGCCGGTTGGTTCCGGGCAGACTTCTACCACAGGTTGGGCTTAACCTCGTGTCTTGACCCAATTCGTATTTGCGCACTTGGACCTCTCACATTAGGCCCAACATTTATGGCTGTTGGATATGCCGGTTGGTTCCGGGCAGACTTCCGCCATAAATGTGACCTAACCTCGTGTCCAGGTACAATTAAAAAATTTATTTATAAATATTATCCAAGAATATTATTTTAAAATATTTTATATTTTAAAATATCCTACTACTTAATATCATTCCTTACTTGAAATATTCTTTCATATAAAGCTTTATTATTCCATTTCAATACATATTAACTTTCCATATTATTATGATATTATAATAATAATAATTATAAAAAAACGGTTTTAATTTGTGATATTAAAACCTACCATTTCAATATTAAAATGAAATCAATTTAAAAACATTTCAAATTTTGAAATCCATCTTCCATTTTTAATGTTAACATAAAAAGTAATCTTTTCAATTTATAATCTTCTTAATATAATTGGAATGTGATTTACTAATTCCAATAATTTGTTTATAACCTTCCAAATGTTAAAGGTTTTTATCTACTTAATTCAAGCGTCAATTAATATCATTAATTGAATAATAAATGGGCATTTATTTCCTTCATTCGAAGGAAATATTGTCAATTCAAAAGCTTCTTTATTATTTCCTTTTTAAATGGAAAATTAAATCATCTAAATACTTCAACTTCCAATTTATTTCAGTAATTTGCATATTTATTACTTTACTCAAAATTGGAATGAGACCCACCATTTCCATATAATTTAATTATACGTAAAATCAAACATTAATTACATAACAATTTCAGAACATCCATCCAAAGTGCATTTCTAATTATTCCAAGGGTGACGTGTATTCAAAAGTCAACCCTTGACCCGTGTGGGGTTTCAGCCAACACAATTCACATATTTAAAATAAACTGTGCTTCTGGACGATGTGTAAAAATTGATCGTTCACTCACATAAACAAGCCAGGGTCGCTTGTAAATGGCAGTGTATACAGGTGCATAAATGGAACATAGACAATTTGCACAATTTAACAATGTTCACATATTGGGTATTGCCCTTTTTATTTCATTTGATTTAATGACACAAATTCACCATAAAATATATTCCTTTATCTAACTTAAAATAAAAATAAAATCTTTTATTAAAAGTCAAAATTTTAATTATTCTAAAATAAATATCAAAACTTTATTTATTATAATCGTCTCAAAATAAAGATGAAATTTTTATAACCAAAACAAAGTTTTAATCTTTATAAACAAAACAAAATTTCAGTCTTTTATAAGCAAAAACAAGGTTTTAAATCTTTACCAACAAAACAAAGTTTTGTTCTTTTTAAACAAAACAAAATAAGGTTTGAACTTTTATTCAATAAACAAAACAAAGTTTTGTTCTTTTTCATAAACAAAATAAAGTTTGTTCTTTTCAAAAACAAAATAAAGTTTCAATTTTATATAAAAAAAAAACGCAAACAAAGTTGTAATTTTTTTTTTTAGAACAAAAACAAAGTTGTAATCTTCTTAATCCCATTCAAAGTTATAATCTTTGTAAACATAAACAAAGTTTCATTTTTTCTGAACAACAATGAAAATTGTAACTTTTATTTAAATATAAATTTCCATACATTTTAAATAAATAAATAAAAATGAATTTATCATTTACATCATGTACATCGTTTCTATTGATTCAACAAATTTCATCAACAGTGTATGCAACAACAATTTGTCCATAATAACCCAAACAACTATCACCAATTCTCAAACAGACATCATACATCATCAATCCACAATCATGTACATACAAACATCAAAACCACAAGAAAAATAATTTAAATTTAATAAATTATAAAATAGAATCTCACATTGATTTTTGCTGAAAATTTGACTGTCTCAGATTCAGCTCTGGTCTGCGCCATCACGAAGAGCTCGGAAAGGCGAGTCCAACGCAATTTACGGTTCGTCAATCGGACCTCGTACGAGAGAGTTATGATTTATTAAAGTTGGACATAATTAAATAATTAATTAATATTCCTGAAAAATACCTAAAAATTTCACTGTATCAGAATTGGACAAAATTAGTGTCCACGCGTCCATCTCGTCGCCACGATCCCAACGCACCTGAAATCGTCGATTTTCGACTTCGTATGAGTGAGTTATGCAATTTTAAAGTTCTGGAAATTAATTAAATAATTTAAAAATAAAATAGAAAATACCCTCAGCCCGTTGACCGAAAAACACTGTTCACCGCCGAACTTTGACCGCACTTTGCCGCTGCCTCGGGCCACCTGACGCCACGGGATCACCGCCAATGTCTTCGTCTTGGCGAGACGCACCACCACCAGAAAGAGCCGCCCCTAAAGCTTCTCCGATCATCGGGAAATCGCCTAGAAAGGATTTCGCCTCGCGGGTCCCACAAGCCGCCTCACACCTCCAAACTGCCTGAAATTTTCTGAGCATCTTCGTCTTGCTTAGACGAAGAACTTCCGTGTTCGTGACTTCGTCTAATTCTTCCTCGATTCACGGGAATTTCTTGATTTACGTTTTGAGTTTCTGAATTTCGAAAACAGCGAGATTTAAGACGAGATTCCGGCGAATCCGAGCGCTGTTTGACAAAACCGACTACACCATTAGCTTCGTATCGTCGAGACCTTCGAGAAAACATATAATTTGCTATGGTTTGAAGAGATTTTATTTTTTTATGAATTTTAGAGGAAGTGAGAGCCGCCATGGAAATTGAGAAAAAATGATGGAAAAGAGAGTGGCTGCTGTGCATTTCGAATTTCAGCCCTAAAACTCAGAAAAAAGATAATATATACCATGGGTTTAATTTTGGTTTGGGCCCAAATATCATTATGTGCCCAATTACTCAATTTTCAACTGTTTTCTTCAGTTCAAAAATTCTTATAAATACATGCTGATTTCAAAATTAATAAAATTTTAAACATAATTATTTCAGGTCATTACGAACCCAACGAACCTGATTTCGTAATTTTCCGATTCCGTATGAATTTATTATAAATTTCCGAAGTCTGAAATAGGCTGTATTTCCACTGTAAAAATTATACAGGCCACAAAATAATTCCAAAAATTATAAATTTTAGAATTTTACCTTAATTTAATATTCCGAATCCATAGAAACTGGTTTCGTCGAATTCGGAGTTCGTTTGCAAAAATTCTATTTTTCAGGTGTATATTTTAATATTTTAAAAATACCAAAAATAGTGGAATTTTTCCGAAACTAAAAAATATAAGTTCTTATAGTCATTTCTATATGTAAACAACATTCTAAAACCAATGGAGATGGTTTCGGGTCCTAATTCCTTATTCTGCAAAATGTAGCATTTTGGCCCTTATAAATTTCATAGCGACCATTCTAGATTTTAATTTTGACATAACTTTTGATTCCCGTTATGAAATTTCGATTTTTCGGATTCGTTGGAGAGATAAATTTAAATAGATTCTAATATTTTTGGTTTCACTAAAATCCGTTAAATTTTGCATCCTGTACGGTCAGTCAAAGTTCAAGTTTGACTTTTCAAACTACCGCGTTATTTCTAACTCTTTTTATAATAAAAATTAAATCATTCATTCTAACTTCGATTTGAATCAAATTTGTGATCATTATTGTTTAAATAAATTATTTTATATTGTCAAAATTCATTAAAATTTTCTAAAATAAAATTTTTAAATTGGTCCTGATTTTTGCGGGTTGTTACACAGAACGAACTTGTAAATGGACTGTGTGTCTAACATTGGATTTTATTCTGTGTTGATTGATCTCTATTAAATATACATCTGTTTGGTGGTGGAGAATTTATTCTCTTTCTTAACACCCTTCTCTGAGACGTACGAGCTCAGAGGTTGTATATCGATGGACATCAGTCGCATGGAGTGAATTGCCTGTGTGGCATGCCTAAGTGGAAAATGATCAAGGCTTTCGTTGAAAAGCAAAGTCTTGTGGTTGATGATCAAAGCACGGCCTATGTGGCACAGCTTTGTGTATGGCGTTAATTCGCGAGCCTCACACCCCGGTATGAACAAGAAACGGGAGAGGATCCATGGAGAACATGCATCTCTTTCTAGTTAGAGGTGGTGTCATTGACCTACCAGCCGTGACGTTTATATATTTTTCCCCTGTGTGGTTGTTTGAATGTGAGGCGCCTTGGATATGGAGTCATTTGGCTCATTTACGCCCCATAGGGCGGGGAGACGTATTGTCCAGGGTTTCATTTTAATCCGCTACGTATGGACTAGCCCTGTAGCTCATAGGTGCAGTTGCGGCTGTAGCCTTAGACACGGACTAGAGCGTCTCGAATTCGGTAAGGACTATCTTTTGCCTCGGTACATAGATGGAAATCCAATTTCCAATACGATACTTTGCAGTTTTAATTGTATATCTATATTTGGCGGCATAGTGGTATGGGGCATTCATGTCGTTAATGATTGATACTTATGATTGAAATTGTTTTTGACACTATACACTTATAGTACTATCAAAACAATCTGTTTTAAACGTATGAAGCATTATTTGGCTATTATAAGGTAAAAACCCTATCCTCCGGCTTGCGTTGCATTGTGTGATGGGACCTAGGTCTTATAATAGCTTCATTGTTCTTTATTTTAGCATTGCGTTGTTGTTTTATGCACTGGTATTCTTGGGAGGAAACCCGTTCCGTGTTATACGGTGTGGTCCCTTGATTTACCTAACTTTAAAATAAAGATTAATAAATGTTTTAGTTCTCACACCAGTCACATGACTGGCCTGGAGTTTATTGTTTTAACCTAAATTCTAGGTGCCCTTATTTTCCGCACAGGCAGCTAGTGGTTGGGTTTTGCAGATTTATATTCACATGATCCTGGTTTACAGCTGGAACGATACTCGGAAAGCTCTGTATCTATGGTCCCTTGATTTACCTAACTTTAAAATAAAGATTAATAACTGTTTTAGTTCTCACACCAGTCGCATGACTGACCTGGAGTTTATTGTTTTAACCTAAACTCTGGGTGTCCTTATTTTCCGCACGGGCAGCTAGTGGTTGGGTTTTGCAGATTTATATTCACATGATCCGGGTTTACAGCTGGAACGATACTTGGAAAGCTCTGTATCTGTGTAGAGTTTATTGTTTTAGCCTAAACTCTGGGTGCTCTTATTTTCCACACGAGCAGCTAGTGGTTGGATTTGCCAGATTTATATTCACATGATCCTGGTTTACAGCTGGAATGATACTCGGAAAGCTCTGTATCTGTGTATATCTTTCAGTAGGGCTTTGTATTATTTTTCCGCTGCTATGTATTTAAATGTAATTTAAATCTCTGATATTTATCAAATGTGTAATATTTATTCATACTCTGTACATTCTTGTATTCTGATGGAATTGTTGAAATAAACAATGAAATATTCTTCTGATTGTGTTCCAATTTGTTGTCTTCTCAAAACAATCAGGGGTTTTGAACGGTCTTGGTCGGTTTAGCGATTGATTCGGATCGAGCGAAATTCCCAATTGTTACACTAACATCTTGTGAAACACTTCTCGATTTGACTATGAGATGCGTAGCGCTGTTGTAGTGTTCATTTCAAATTTAATGAATGATTTTGAAATGATATTTTTATTAAGTGAAAAGAAATGTATTCCCGATTTTGGACAGGGAATGTTTTATAAAAATGTTTTATAAAACAAAAAGGATTTCGATGGCTAAAACCCGATATTGTCGAAATGATTTCGAAATGTATTACGTGTTTGAAATTGGAGTTCATCACATATATGTATAGTTGTTATTGACGATATATCTGTTTGGTGGTGGAGGATTTATTCTCTTGCTTAACACCCATCTTTGAGACATACGAGCTCAAAGGTTATGTGATTGATAGTGACTGATCATATGTGTGAATTGTTAATGTAAAGTACTATATTTTAGAAAGTACTTGTGATTATTATGTTGTGAAATGATTTTCCCTACTTCGGGATATGAAACGATTTGGTATGTGGCTAAAGATTCGAGTAACCCGGATGACTAAAAGTATGGGTGAGATGGGAGGTGCATGCTTCCATGCGTGGGAGGTTCATCGTCGGTGTAGCCTGGTCTATAGTGGGAGGTGCATATATATATATATATATATATATATATATATATATATATATATCGAGTCGCTTAGGTGCGTACCCTTTGCCTTGTCTAAGGGGAGCTCGATATTTGGTTTCATACTTGGTTGTATGCATTGTTATGTTTTGGAATTCATATTTCCAAATGATTTGATTTGTGATCCTAAAGTGAAATCTACTTTGATATAAAAGCTAGATATGTATTTCAAATGATTTGAAATAGAAATCGGGAAATAAAGTCCAAAGGAATAATTTCTATAAATTTAGTTGGATTTGGAAAATCTAAGTGTGGTGATTAATCTAAATAAGTAGGTTGGGATATTGCATGTTGATTGATGCATAATAGATCCATATATCTATATTGATTGTTGTTTATACACTGGCATTCATGGGTAAACCCGTTCCGCATTAGCGGCATGGTCATGTGACTTGCCTTATCATTTATATAAGTTGATAACTGTTTTAGAGTTTCTCACATCGGTCCCATGACTGGCCTTAGTTTGCTTTTCCCTTGCAAACTCGGGTGCCCTATTTTCGACACGGGCAGTCGAGTCGTTTTATTTTGCAGATATATTGAGCAAGATTCTTAAGCTGTGTCCAGACATTTATAGTCTTCCACTGTGACACTCCTAAGTCCCACATCGTGGAAGCCTGTGTGAAGTGGGTACTTATATAGCAAAGCCCATCTCTTACTAATGCCGAGGCCTAGTGACGGAAAACCCTACACCTGAGAGGTGGCAAAGTAGGGACAATATCGGTGTTATTAGGGAGGTTGGCTCAGCCTGTGTGGCAACGCTATATGTTGGCGGATCTCGAAACTTAGCCGAAGCCTTTTGAGGAACAAAACCCCACACCTGTATGGTGGCTAAGTTGGGGACAATATCTTGCACGAACGAAGGTGCGGGCTATTACAGTGGTACCAGAGCCAATACCCAGCCGAAATTGTGGCTCCTATGTGGACCACAACGCCTGGGTGAGGTGTTTGTGAGCCAACGGGGATGTTGAGCTCTGTAGGAGGGGAGAATGTAACACCCCTAAGTCCCATATCGTGGAAGCCTGTGTGAAGTGAGTACTTATATATTAGAGCCCATCTCTTACTAATGCCGAGGCCTAGTGATGGAAAACCCTACACCTGAGAGGTGGCAAAGTAGGGACAATATCGATGTTAGTAGGGAGGTTGGCTCAGCCTGTGTGGCAACGCTATATGTTGGCGGATCTCGAAACTTAACCGAGGCCTTTTGAGGAACAAAACCCCACACCTGTATGGTGGCTAAGTTGGGGACAATATCTTGCGCGAACGAAGGTGCGGGCTGTTACATCCACTGTACATTATATTACATTTATTGTAAATTAATCTTCCGCTGTATTATTATTTTTCGATATAATCTGATATTCTATACTTTGACGTAACATTATTATGATGTTTATAAAAGTCTTCGGTTATTTGTTCTGATGTGTTGTGTAACATCCCATATTTTCTGTATATTTAATTTTTAACTTTTAAATAAATAAAACAGAATAATATTGGATAAAAATCAAATTTTTCCGATTATAATGATGAGGATTATTTGAATGGAGAACAAATAGATTTTTAATTTTAGTTTATACTTAGAATTGTTGTAATTTGAAATTTTATATTTATTTAATAAATTTGAGTTGTTTACTTTATAATGGAAATTCAAATTTAATTTGGTAAATGGAAAATTCTAAGTTAGGAAATAATAACTGAAATTCAAATCAAATATTCAAATAATCAAATTTAGATTTAAAATGTGTAGAATTTATTTATAAAAATTTATTTAAGTCTTAATTGGATTTAAATGGAATTTTTATCAATATTTAAATTGAAATAAAACAGTTAACCGAATAATTGAATATTTTATTTATTTATTTAACTGTAAAATTTAACTGTTTGGCGACAGTCTCGGAATTCGATGAAACTGGCGTCATCGGAACTGGAACGGTGAATTATGATAGGATTTCAATTTGCATTACAATCCGACTTGTATTTTGATCGTATGAGAGAAAATGTGAAAGAGGTCAGTATAATATGATAATTTGTTGTTTCTAAGGTTTGGGCCTTATATATGTGTATAAATAAAATCCTTTTATCACTCATCAACCCATTCTCTAATTCTACGTTCATTTTTTTTCTCTCAATCCATTTTTCTCTAATGGCTGAAACGAGTGAAAATCCCTAGATCAGAAAATAAAAATTTCAACTTCAAAATCAAATCTCCACAAACCCTATCGTATTATATACTAAATTGAAGCTCTAGACAATACGAAGCTACTGGTACCAATTTTTCTGACATGCAGTGCTTCGTTTGGCTGGAATTTGGTAATCAAACTTTGGATTTTCGAAACCTATGAGATAGATTTGGGGATTTTCGATTTAAGCCTTAATTGGTGAAATTATCTTAACGGTTTTGTTGCAATCGTCGAGTGGAAGCTAGCAGTGTTCGCGGCATCATCTAGAAAGCGATGAGATGGTCGGAATATGATGTTTAGGGTTTTAAAACCCGGTTCTTGGCTGATGTCGCGTGCAAGCTGGGCTTGACCGGAGGTTGTGCCTCCGAGCTGGTACGGTGCCGATTTCAGTGAGGGTCACGACGGAGGTGGTTGCGAGTCCTGTCTCGGTCGGAATTGCGTTAATGCATTGGTCAAAGTGGCGGTGTTGGTAGGTTTTTGGTGCGTTGGTTTTCTGTTCATGCGAGAGAAGATGGAGCGGGAGATATAGGGTGCTAACGTGGCCCTTTTCGGTTGGGTGAGAGGTTTATTTTAATTTATATATATATTTAAAATTCAAACCGTAAAATGCCTATAACTTTTACATACGAACTCGGATTGACACGCGGTTTGTTGCGTTAGGATCATAGCAAAATTTTGGATGTTCTGGCACTAACCAAGATGCGTTTCGAGACTGTGAAAATTTTGGCCTTTCGTTGGACGTTCGGTCAACCAAAGACCCAAAGGTGTGTGATTTTATCGCACACAATGAATTGAATTATCCCTATATTTATCAAATTAATTTGTGAAATAGTTTGGTTGCATGGTTGTGATTGGCTGTTGAATAGGTTGCTTAAATTTGATATACCAGTGTGTTAACATGCAAATTAGATCGATAATTAGTTATTCAATTTAATTAGATTCCAATCGGAAATTTTGATCCTTGATAATCCATGGAACAGTTTAATACTGATAAATTAGATGGGATGGTTGTGATGGATTTTGGTTGAAATTGGTTATTGAATTGATGTTGACACTGCTAATACTCCATATCCAGTATATTGTATGGAATGTTTATTGTGACGATTAATCCTATTCACACTAGATGTTACGGCCATCAAATAAACCCAGGATTAATTGATTAAAAATAAATTGAGAACACGGATTGAAATGATAAATATCCGTGACCCTGATTTGGATTGAAATGATATATATCCATCCCGGAAATATCGAAAAATTAAAATCACTTGGCCATAGGATAGCAAATTATATATGGAAATCGGATGGTTAAATGAATTTTAAAATATTCAGAATTCTATTTGATGAAATTTTTATTTAAAGGAATGTGTCGATTTGGGATAAATTTTATCTTTCCTTTAAAACATGAACCTTGATTGTTAATGAATTTATCAAGGGAAATTATCCAAACAAATTAAGATTTGTAAAATCGGATTTTAATATATCTGGGAATTTCCAAATTTTACGGTAAGATGTGGAATTCATAATTTCCCATGAATTGAGTTTTAAAATGTAAGTTATTTGAAGATACTTGAAATTTCTTCGAATTTGGAATGAATATGAATCCGTTAAATTGAATGGTTTGTTTGATCAAGGTTGAAATGAGATATGGGATTAAATGAACTCCATTGAGACTAGAATTTAGATTCAAGTATTTGAAATTTGGAAGAAAGGAACAATTTTAGTTTAAAATTTTATTTTCAAAAAAAAATTTCTATATATATACATACCTTGCTTGATTTCAAAATAAACTATTCATTCCCTTCAAAATTATATATTCAAACTTTAACCTATAAACCATTCTATTATAAAAACTATTCCCTTTATATTTTATATTTTCAGAACTATCTAGTAAACTTTTAAATTTATGTAAATACATGATATTTTAAATTATCTTATTGTTTTTAATCATTATATTATATATACATTTTATAATATAAAGATTTCCTCATAAACATTATTTTCATTTGTATTTTTTATGAATTGTAAATTTCTTCCGAATGGAAAGTGTTTTGATCTAAAACTATTGTTCAAATGGAGTTGAGATAAATTTTATTCTATTTGAATTTGAATCGATTTCTGAACCGATTTTGATATGGAAATGTAAATTTTATTCTACTCGAATATAAATGGACCTCCTAAGGGACTGAAATGAGTTGAAGTGAAGTATATATCCTATTTGAATATGAATGGATTTCGAACATAAATCGATTTTGAATAATTTGAAATCATTGAGATAAAATATATTCTATTTGAGTATAAGTCGATTTTGAAATATTATATGATTATAATATTATAAGGATATGAGAATATATTCTAATTTATAATATAATCGGTTTGGTATGATTATGACATTTTGATATGAAATCATATTTTATTTGAATATAAATTTGGTTCGAAACAGAATATGATATTTTGATATGAAGCGAACCTTTGTGAAATATAAAAGAACCAACCGATGTGAAAGATGTAAGCGTTAGTTGTTAAAGAGACCGGAGTCGTCATAAGGCATATTCTCTGACAGTGTTGATACCACTTTAGCAACTGTGAACGTTATGACGTGTACAGAATGAATGTAATGACTTGGAGGAAATTGTTGGATTGAAGAAGATGAACGATGCCAAAATAGCCCTGACCTTCGGGTCAGAATTGAAATGACTAAAACAGGGGCTATACCGTGACTAATTGAGGTAGCACCTTTGATCGGACACACTTCTTCGATACTATTTCTACGACTATGATGATGATGATGATTTGGGCCCATTTGAATTTGGGAGTGTGATCCGAGGTGGGCGGTAGTGGCTGCTATGCGTTACCACCGGTCTGGGAGTGCAATTGGTAGAATCCTACCCTAGACATTGCCTCGAGTGCCTTGTCATATTTATCCATGTCGAGCCCCATAGGATTTTGATTTAGCAATGCCTTCTATGGAGTATCCTCTGGTAACACCAGTACGGTGAATTTACGGTACTATATAGACTGTTGATGCCTGTAAACGGCGTAAGGGTAATATGGTAATCCTGCTTACGCTATTTTTATGATATTTACTTTACTGGATAGACACTTTAATAATAGCGTATTATACTATGTATGTATTAGTTTAACGGATCCTCGAGAGATGGAAAAAAAATCCTGTAACATCTCTTGAGTTACTGCACCCATGACACTCAAGTTATTTTGTATTTTAATTTGACTAATATGAGAATGATTTAGTGCTGATCCGAGTGTTTGTTGTGTTTTCTTTTATGCAATATGCTCGGGTCAGCAGAAGTTTGCAGTTAGCGAAGATTACTCTGCCTTGGAGATCGAAGACGAAGATATGTTATACATTTATTATATATGTATGCATTTCCGTTGCACTGTGTTTCCGCTGCTAGTTATGTATATCTGCATATGTGTAACTCTGATAATCAATTGTACGTCATAGCCAAATGTATATGTTTTAAATGCTTTGAACCATTATTTGTTTATTATATGTTGTCCTTCCACTGTGAGATTCTGAGATTTGTTTTTCTCTTCTTTCTTCTTTATCTTCTTTTCCCAATAACTGCCTATGTTGGTGATTTGTTTGGGTCGACATGTGTAGTTTATTGTCGATTTGAACGGTCGAAAATATGGGTCATTACAGTTGGTATCAGAGCAAATGTTAACGATAACCTTGGCTCTGTTGGGAATTAACTCATTAGAGATAGGGTTAGAAACGCCCTAGAATGAGTTTGAGTGTATATACAAGAGAGCATACTTGTATTTTTGATATAAAATAATTATATATTGTGTTGATTTTTCTATGGAATATTTATAGATTCTGGTCGATTTATGGGATGCCATAGGATCGATAGGAATTTCTAAGTAATCGAATAGAATGGATTGACACAATATGATTTTCGATTATATTTTATATATATTAAATATAATATTTTTGGCTTTAAGTGCATATGCATTCGTTATTAGTAGGTGATAATATTAATTTATTATCTATTATGGTTGATTTGATAATAAATCTAATAAGGAAAATCAAATGGTTTAATAAAATATTTGAGAACAAAAATCTCTTGGGTATAATTATTTACATAATATTTGCGATAAAATAGAAATGACCTTGAAACTTGATCCTGGGTGGTTTTTGAAATAGTTTGGCAAAGTTTTAAATAATATCGTATTATAAGTATGTTCGAAAAGAAAATGGTTTTAATGGATTTTAACGAAATAAGAGTGTAATCCCTTCTTAGAACTTAGAAATTACTTCGGTAATGAGTGCACGCATTATCGACTTTTATTCTGAAGTGTCTGAGTGGGGGAGACTACTTAATGATTATTATAATATGTATGACAAAAGATTTCGGATTTAATTCCGAATGGTATAAATTTTATATAAAAATATTAATATATGTTATTCAAAGTAGAATTTAAACTAAACCAGAGTTGAAAACTTTTATGTTCTTTGATAATTAAAGGTTTGGATTTAAAATTTTATGGTATAGTTTTCTATAAAATTTGTATAAACATATGTTATTCTAGAATTTAGTTTAAACCAGGAATCAAAGTATTTAAGTCCATCTTAACTTATAATATGGATTTAAGTACTAAATAACTCGATTTATTAAATATTAAAGAGAAATGGTCATGGAAATAATTAAGCATGAGCAATAATAAAGGTTAAGCAAATTTCAAATTTAGCCGATATAAGTGTTCGATAAAGTTAAAATTAACCAAGAATGAAATCCAACTAAAGTAAAATAAATTGGAAAGTTTTGTTGTGCAAATAAATTGGCGTGGCTTATGACTTGGCTAATCAAGAAGGATATTAGGTTAGTCGATTTAAATAAAATTTAAATTAGGAAACCGAATAAAAGATGTGACGGCACGGAATTTCGCTCGATCTGAATCAGTCGTTAAACCGATCTAGACCGTTCAAAACCCCTGATCGTTTGAGAACAGGACAAATCAGAACACACACAGAAGAACATTTCATTATTATTACAATAATTCCATCAGAATACAAGAATATACAGAGTATGAATGAATAAATTACATTTGATAAATATCAGAGATTACAATAAATTACATAGCAGCGGAAAATAATACAAAGCACAACTGAAGGTGATATACGGATACAGAGCTTTCCGGATATTATTCCAGCTGTAAACCAGGATCCTGTGATTATAAATCTGCAAAACCAAAACTACTAGCTGCCCGTGCGGAAAATAGGGGCACCCAGAGTTTAGGTTAAAACAATAAACTCCAGGTCAGTCATGTGACTGGTGTGAGAACTAAAACAGTGATTTAAAGCTTTACTTTAAAAGAGAGTAATTCAAGGGACCACGCCGTGTAACACGGAACGGGTTTCCTCCCAAGAATACCAGTGCATAAAACAACAGCGCAATGCTAAATAAAGAAAAATGAAGCTGTTATAAGACCCAGGTCCTATCACACAATGCAACGCAAGCCGGGGGATAGGGTTTTCCCTTATAACAGCCAAAACAAGCTTGATACGTTTAAAACAAATCATTTGATACTATAATAAGTGTATAGTGTCAAAACATTTTCAATCATAAATATCAATCATAGGCGGCATAGCTACCATCTACTATGTCGCCATACTAGTTCTACAATTAAAACCGAATCACACGTATTGGAAATTGGATTCCGTCATGAGTCGAGGCAAGGGGCAAGCTCCTCTCCGCGTTCGAGACACTCTAACAAATATCTCAGGGTTACGCACTCTGGGCAACCCCTGGATCTTCAGGGCCGGTCCTCACTTACGTTAGAGGATTGGAAATTCCTGAACACACGTTTCCCGGTCCTTACAGACCTATAATCGAGGCGCCTCGCATTCCAACAACCACATAGGTGAAAAGTATATAAATGTCAGGGCTGGTAAGTCACTGACATCACCAAAGCTAGAAAGAAACGTCGTGCTCTCCCTGCAGTCCGTATCCCGTTTTTAACTCATACCGAGGTGTGAGGCTCGCAAATTCACGTTATACACAAAGCTGCCACGTAGGCGTGCTTTGATCATCAACCACAAGACTTTGCTTTTCAACAGAAGCCTTGATCATTGCATCTTAGCGTGCCACACAGGCAATTCATGCCATGCGACTGATGTCCATCGATATACAACCTCTGAGCTCGTACGTCTCAGAGGAGGGCGTTAAGCAAAAGAATAAATTCTCCGCCGCCAAACAGATGTATATTTAATAGAAATCAATCAACACAGAATAAAATCCAATGTCAGACACACAATCCATTTACAAGTCCGTTCTGGGTCTGAACGAAACCGGAGGCACTTTCCTCGCATATCCATCCATCCCCAAGTACGTCTGGATGACCACCAACTATTTCCATCCTCTTGGGTGTACTGCCTAATCAGGATCGTCAGTAGTTATCCAAACGATGTGAAGACTTCCGGTCTTCAACCACCGTCTTCATCTTCGACATATCGTCGAATCGGTTATTCAGAATGGGTGTAAACCCGGTCTTTTCGAACAACCCGCGTATATTAAAAACAAATGTTACACAAACACAACATACGCCTCATTCCAGTTCGGAATATTCTTTTATTCCCAAAATCACATTTTTAGGGAAAGGTTCCCATTAATTTTATCCAAGATAAATTCTTTCAAATTTATCCTTTAATCTTCCTTTGGATGTTGTTTCAAACCAAATTATGGTTTTCCAAACTAGTCGAGATTAGCGAACCATATCGAAGTAATTAGTTATTTTATTTCCCAATCCCAACCTATTCATCCCTTGAAGAAAAACTGGTAATACTCCATATCTAACACCACAGTGTTATCGGTAAAATTAATTACCATTTCACGTTCAAATCTAATTAAAGATTTAACTATCGCTTTGGAGCAAAACTGGTGATACTCCATTCTCGCTCGTTTTCTAAATTTGATAATTTAGATTGTAAATTCACTTTTCAATCTAATTGCAGATTCGTTAAAACTCCTTTTATTGGGTTAAAGAACTAGGTGTTATTTAAAACACAGTTCACGACAAACCCAAATCACATTCTATTTATTTTCGGGTTAAAGAACTAGGTGTTATTTAAAACACAGTTCACGATAAACCCACAAATCAATTCTAGTTCAATTCAAATCAAATATATTTGGAATTCCGATTATTTAAAACCCCTTTTTAAATCTAATTTATCTATTTAAAAATAAATTAGGTTTTAAATTTAGTTCAAACTAGATCATTTTGATAAAAAATCTATTTTTACCTTTTCAAATACGGAGTTTTTCATCCCAATTTTTCCCAAATCATTTCTTATGATTTTACACAATTTATTGATATTTTTAATAATTTTATCAAGGCCCGTACAGTCGATTTCCAACAACGGTCATCGAACTGCACTTACAGCGACCTTTTCCAAATTTGATTTGGACGTATCTCCAAATCCAACTGTTAGATTTCAAATTTCTAATATTCGTTAGAAAGCTCTTTTCGATACAAACCCAACGGTTCTGGTTTTGGGAGAATTCGACGGTCGGATCTCCCGTAATGTTCGTTTGAAATAAATGGTCGAAATTCACGAACTGCCGCGACACGGCACGTTCTATTCAGGCCATTATATTATATATATAATATATTTTTCGTCGATTTCTACTTAAAACGAATTTTATAAATGGTTTTGAATTCGTTTCAAAAACATTTCATCTTCCATTTCAATTCAAATCAAAATTGAATTTTTCCTTATAAATTCGTTTTAAAATTCATTTCCATTCAATTCAAATTTCAATTCAATTAGAATTCATTTTCTATTCAATTCGAATTCATTTTCTATTCAATTTAATTCAAATTGGTTTTCTAATCGATTCAATTCAAATTAGTTTTCTAATCGATTCAATTCAAATTAGTTTTCTATTCAATCCATTTTGAAATCGTTATATATTCAATTCATTTCGAAATCGTTATACATTCAATTCATTTCGAAATCGTTATACATTCAATTCATTTCGAAATCGTTATACATTCAATTCATTTCGAAATCGTTATGCATTCAATTCATTTCGAAATCGTTATACATTCAATTCATTTCGAAATCGTTATACATTCAATTCGTTTCGAAATCGTTATATATTCAATTCGTTTCGAAATCGTTATATATTCAATTCGTTTCGAAATCGTTATATATTCAATTCGTTTCGAAATCGTTATATATTCAATTCGTTTCGAAATCGTTATATATTCAATTCGTTTCGAAATCGTTATATATTCAATTCGTTTCGAAATCGTTATATATTCAATTCATTTCGAAATCGTTATATATTCAATTCATTTCGAAATCGATATATATTCAATTCATTTCGAAATCGTTATATATTCAATTCATTTCGAAATCGTTATATATTCAATTCATTTCGAAATCGTTATATATTCAATTCATTTCGAAATCGTTATATATTCAATTCATTTCGAAATCGTTATATATTCAATTCATTTCGAAATCGTTATATATTCAATTCATTTCGAAATCGTTAAATATTCAATTCATTTCGAAATCGTTATATATTCGATATAAATATCGTTCACGTCAAAATGGCGTCAATCTAATCAACACGGCTTCACATATTTCTATTTCAAATATTCTATTTCAAATATTTCCTATTATCAAAATGTTTGTTATTATCAAAATATTTCGTTCAACACATGACTAATCTCAACGAATGAGTACAGTCAACACATGAACCTTTATTTTATATTGATAAAGATGTAATTTTTGTTAAAAAAATATTTCGTTCAACACATGACTAATCACAACGGATGAGTACAGTCAACACATGAACCTTTATTTTATATTGATAAAGATGTAATTTTTGTTACAAAAATATTTCGTTCAACACATGACTAATCTCAACGGATGAGTACAGTCAACACATGAACCTTTATTTTATATTGATAAAGATGTAATTTTTGTTATAAAAATATTTTGTTCAACACATGACTAATCTCAACGGATGAGTACAGTCAACACATGAACCTTTATTTTATATTGATAAAGATGTAATTCTTGTTATAAAAATATTTCGTTCAACACATGACTAATCTCAACGGATGAGTACAGTCAACACATGAACCTTTATTTTATATTGATAAAGATGTAATTTTTGTTATAAAAATATTTCGTTCAACACATGACTAATCACAACGGATGAGTACAGTCAACACATGAACCTTTATTTTATATTGATAAAGATGTAATTTTTGTTATAAAAATATTTCGTTCAACACATGACTAATCTCAACGGATGAGTACAGTCAACACATGAACCTTTATTTTATATATTCTTTATCTTCTAAATGGGAATGAGGCCCAATCAATCACCATATAATGTTAATTATATGGATTTTCATACATCGTACGTATATAATAGCATTGAAAAATAATCAACCATCAACCAAAGTGCACTACACTGTATAAGCATCAAATATATATATCTAATGCTTGTAACAGCCTGTCAATCAATCGATCGACATATTTAATAAATCAGGATGAGTGAACTTCAAATTTCATCCCAACACCCGTGTGGGGTTTCAATCAACCAACACAGATTCTTATTTGTGCAGTTGGGCGATGTGTAAAATTTATCGACCCAATCTATGTCCTTCAAATAGGTGTACATAAACAAACCGTCCGGTTTGTAAACGGATATTTTATTTACTTCACTTCACGTTAAAAATTATATTTTTAACGATAAAACATTTTGTTTTAACATATGAATTTCTATTCAGTCCATTCTTTAAATAAAATGATATTTTTATTTTTCTAACTTATTTTAGAAAATTTCGGCGGCATAACGGCACGATACTAGAAACGGGACGAGGCCTAGCCTTATCCCCGGTCTAGTGAAGGCCCACGCCATTCACACATCAATCAAATTAACCAAACAACCAAATTCAAATCAAATCATCAAACTAATTTATGCAACCAAACAAACAAGTCCATGGTCTGTGGACGATTGTGTCGGGTGCTACTAAGCACCGTCTGCATCCTAGTATATATATATATATATATATATATATATATATATATATAGAAATGAAATTGAAAGGTGAGAAATTCTCACATATAGCTATCCAATCATCTTGACTCTTCATTGATAGAAAACTTCATTGCTATCGCATCTTCTTCATCTTCGTTGCCCGTAGCCACTACATATATAAAAATCACATTTTTATTTGTTGATGTCTTTAAAATAAAAATCATATTTTTATAATCGCTTCCTACATTTAAAAATCGAAATTTTTTATTCCGTTATTCAATATATAAAAATCGAATTTTTATTCTGTTATTCAATATATAAAAATCGAATTTTTACTACTATGTTATATAGATAAAAATTATATTTTTATCACGCTATTTTCCATATAAAGATTTCGCCTTTTCTAAAATAAAAATTTCGCCTTTATAAAAACATAGACTTCGCCTTTTCAAATTTAAAGATTTCATCTTTATAAAAATATCATTTTTATTTTTCTACACATATAAAGATGTTATTTTTAATATTCCTATCATGTAAAAATTATATTTTTAACTCTCTACCTAACCAAAAATCATATTTTTACATCTTCTATATAGTAAAGATTATATTTTCAATACTTTAAAAATATAAAAATCATATTTTTATTACTTTAAAAATATAAAAATCATATTTTTAACTTTTATACTATATAAAAATTATATTTTTATAGTTCCTACTATGCAAAGATCATATTTTTATTTCGATAGTTTCATAATAGAAATCTACATCTTATAAAAATTTCGCCTTTCTACTTATGACAACATCGTCTTTACTTCACTAAGAATCAAATCTTTTTAGAATTAAAAATCAAATCTTTTTATTGCAAAAAATCTCATCTTTTGTAGGTTATTCATATAAAAACTTATTTCTAAAATTATTGCTTTTTATATATAAAAACTGATTTTACACTATATTTTATATAAATATAAACTGATTTTAAAATGTTTTGTAATCAAAATAAAATCAGTTTTTAACACAATGCTTTATATTTTAATAATTCGGATTTTAATCTAGGAAAAGAAAAAAAGAAACTGAACAGGAAGTTCAATAGAATAATAAATAAATAAAAAAAACATACTGATTTTCGAGGGAGGGGTGATTGGCTTTGCCGGCTTCGAGGGGGAGGGCTGAAGTCGGCGGTGCGGCGGTTGGCGGTCCATCTCTGGTGGAGGCGCGGGTAGGGTTTCGTTGGAGGAGAGAGGGAGGGAAACGGGGAGAGTGGTTCGGCGAGGGGGCTTGAAGGAGGGAGAAGTGGCGGAGTGGGGGGTTTCGAACGTCGGATTGTGCCGGAGGAAAGAAAGGGGAGGGAATATGGAGCGGTTGCACCGCCTGAGGGAGGAGGGTCCGCCGCCTCCGGCGATGGTGGTCAGGCAGAGGGCGGCGCCCTCCTAGGGTTTAGCAGTTTTTTTTTATTTCAGAAAGAAAATCGGGGAAAGAGAAAGAAGGTTGGGGGGGGGGCTGTATATAAATTTTAAATTAATTTTTTTTCTTTTTTTTTCAAAAAGCAACTTTTATTTTTGAACTCCAAACGAGGTCCACCGCCTGTCGTCCATAGCTAATTACCCCCATTCCGAACACAATGGGATATGTATCGCAAGCTGATTCGGCTGTTACAATCAGTTTTCATCGAATTTACCTTTAAATCGCTATATTGAATTTTAAACGTACATTTCAATTTACTGGGGTCGCATACTAACCCGAAAAATTATGAAATTTGGAATCTAGCAATAACTTAACATCATGGACCCAACAAAAGTGGTTTCGTCGAAATCCGAGGTCGTTTGCAAAATGTCCATTTTTAAGGGCCTGAATTCCATAGCGACTATTCAGAATTTTCAACTGGACATATCTTTTGATTCCCGCTATGAAATTTCGATTATTCAGATTCGTTGGAAAGATATCATCAATTAGATCCTAACATTTTTGGTTTCACTAAAATCCGGATTGTTTTGCAACCGGTACATTCAATTGAAGTTTGAAATCGAATTATCGAACTACCGCGCCATTTTCAATTCTATTTATAATTATATTTATTTATTTATATTCTAACGACGACGCATATAATATATACGTTCGAATTATATTCAAAATAAATTTCTCGTCGATATTATTTAAAATAATCTGTTTTAGATATTCAAAATTCGCTAAAATTGCCAAAATAAAAATTTTAAACTGGCTCGGATTTTGCGGGTTATTACAATCTCCCCCACTTAAAACTTTTCGTCCCCGAAAAGGAACAAAGTCGAAAGTGGTTTGATTATTCAACTCTACGTTCGATTTGACTTCCATTCTCCAACTTTTCAGTTTCTGAGAATTTTCAAATTTTCAAAAATTTGGCTAACACCCTAAATTTTCGAAAAATTTCGCCATAACCTCCCCTGCACCGGGAGCATCGGGGAATTTCAAATAGCTTCCCCGGTCCTTCTGATCTCAAAAAGAAAAAGAAAAAGCCAAGCGGCTAGCCAATAGGCTCATAAAATCATCACCCAAACAAAACAGTAAATTATGTAGTAAACATGTACCTATTTGTCGGGCAAACAAATTTTATTCTCTGCTCTAGCCTCCTTGCTATGACCTGTTCAATGGAAGTATATGTATATGCAAGCAAATGCGACCAATTTTCAACAATATTCAATATTTGATGTAATTAGGCATGGTTCAAAAATTATCCAACAAATAAACAAACAACACAAACATCAATCAATTAGTGAATTAGAGTTTCAAACTCATAAATTTGATATATATACAGAAAATCATGTTTTTGATGCCAATTCACAACAAAGTGTTCTAGCTATATTGGTTTTGGTTCTCACACCAGTCTAATGGAAATATATAGATATCACACCTTCGTTACTCGAACATGAATACTAATGACGACTAGTCAATCATCAGAATCATCTTCGGGCCACTAGAGTATGATTCTATATCTATCCAATATATTAAAACTTCGAATATACGTTCATGACGCGTATATGCAAAATCTTTATATATTGGATTGTCCATATTCAAAATAAATAAATAATCAAATACGTTTTAAAATGGTTTAAATTTCAAAACAAAATTGTTTTCATTTGTAAATATACTCTTCACACTCGTTCTAGGATACTACTGATCCCATCTCTAACGAGTCATTCTAATTGGATATTACTAATCCAATATCTGATGAATCCTTTCGTATGGTTCTAATGTGTCTTGTTCTTGAGCTCTGTAAACCAAAGCTCTGATACCAAATGTGACGGCACGGAATTTCGCTCGATCTGAATCAGTCGTTAAACCGATCTAGACCGTTCGAAACCCTTGATCGTTTGAGAACAGGACAAATCAGAACACACACAGAAGAACATTTCATTGTTATTACAATAATTCCATCAGAATACAAGAATATACAGAGTATGAATGAATAAATTACATTTGATAAATATCAGAGATTACAATAAATTACATAGCAGCGGAAAATAATACAAAGCACAACTGAAGGTGATATACGGATACAGAGCTTTCCGGATATCATTCCAGCTGTAAACCAGGATCCTGTGAGTATAAATCTGCAAAACCAAAACTACTAGCTGCCCGTGCGGAAAATAGGGGCACCCAGAGTTTAGGTTAAAACAATAAACTCCAGGTCAGTCATGTGACTGGTGTGAGAACTAAAACAGTGATTTAAAGCTTTACTTTAAAAGAGAGTAATTCAAGGGACCACGCCGTGTAACACGGAACGGGTTTCCTCCCAAGAATACCAGTGCATAAAACAACAGCGCAATGCTAAATAAAGAAAAATGAAGCTGTTATAAGACCCAGGTCCTATCACACAATGCAACGCAAGCCGGGGGATAGGGTTTTCCCTTATAACAGCCAAAGCATGCTTGATACGTTTAAAACAAATCATTTGATACTATAATAAGTGTATAGTGTCAAAACATTTTCAATCATAAATATCAATCATAGGCGGCATAGCTACCATCTACTATGTCGCCATACTAGTTCTACAATTAAAACCGAATCACACGTATTGGAAATTGGATTCCGTCATGAGTCGAGGCAAGGGGCAAGCTCCTCTCCGCGTTCGAGACACTCTAACAAATATCTCAGGGTTACGCACTCTGGGCAACCCCTGGATCTTCAGGGCCGGTCCTCACTTACGTTAGAGGATTGGAAATTCCTGAACACACGTTTCCCGGTCCTTACAGACCTATAATCGAGGCGCCTCGCATTCCAACAACCACATAGGTGAAAAGTATATAAATGTCGGGGCTGGTAAGTCACTGACACCACCAAAGCTAGAAAGAAACGTCGTGCTCTCCCTGTAGTCCGTATCCCGTTTTTAAATCATACCGAGGTGTGAGGCTCGCAAATTCACGTTATACACAAAGCTGCCACGTAGGCGTGCTTTGATCATCAACCACAAGACTTTACTTTTCAACAGAAGCCTTGATCATTGCATCTTAGCGTGCCACACAGGCAATTCATGCCATGCGACTGATGTCCATCGATATACAACCTCTGAGCTCGTACGTCTCAGAGGAGGGCGTTAAGCAAAAGAATAAATTCTACGCCACCAAACAGATGTATATTTAATAGAAATCAATCAACACAGAATAAAATCCAATGTCAGACACACAATCCATTTACAAGTCCGTTATGGGTCTGAACGAAACCGGAGGCACTTTCCTCGCATATCCATCCATCCCCAAGTACGTCTGGATGACCACCAACTATTTCCATCCTCTTGGGTGTACTGCCCAATCAGGATCGTCAGTAGTTATCCAAACGATGTGAAGACTTCCGGTCTTCAACCACCGTCTTCATCTTCGACATATCGTCGAATCGGTTATTCAGAATGGGTGTAAACCCAGTCTTTCCGAACAACCCGCGTATATTAAAAATAAATGTTACACAAACACAACATACGCCTCATTCCAGTTCGGAATATTCTTTTATTCCCAAAATCACATTTTTAGGGAAACGTTCCCATTAATTTTATCCAAGATAAATTCTTTCAAATTTATCCTTTAATCTTCCTTTGGATGTCGTTTCAAACCAAATTATGGTTTTCCAAACTAGTCGAGATTAGCGAACCATATCGAAGTAATTAGTTATTTTATTTCCCAATCCCAACCTATTCATCCCGTGAAGCAAAACTGGTAATACTCCATATCTAACACCACAGTGTTATCTGTAAAATTAATTACCATTTCACGTTCAAATCTAATTAAAGATTTAACTATCGCTTTGGAGCAAAACTGGTGATACTCCATTCTCGCTCGTTTTCTAAATTTGATAATTTAGATTGTAAATTCACATTTCAATCTAATTGCAGATTCGTTAAAACTCCTTTTATTGGGTTAAAGAACTAGGTGTTATTTAAAACACAGTTCACAACAAACCCAAATCACATTCTATTTATTTTCGGGTTAAAGAACTAGGTGTTATTTAAAACACAGTTCACGATAAACCCACAAATCAATTCTATTTCAATTCAAATCAAATATATTTGGAATTCCGATTATTTAAAACCCCTTTTTAAATCTAATTTATCTATTTAAAAATAAATCGGGTTTTAAATTTAGTTCAAACTAGATCATTTTGATAAAAATCTATTTTTACCTTTTCAAATACGGAGTTTTTCATCCCAATTTTTCCCAAATCATTTCTTATGATTTTACACAAATTATTGATATTTTTAATAATTTTATCAAGGCCCGTACAGTCGATTTCCAACAACGGTCATCGAACTGCACTTACAGTGACCTTTTCCAAATTTGATTTGGACGTATCTCCAAATCCAACTGTTAGATTTCAAATTTCTAATATTCGTTAGAAAGCTCTTTTCGATACGAACCCAACGGTTCCGGTTTTAGGAGAATCCGACGGTCGGATCTCCCGTAATGTTCGTTGGAAATAAATGGTCGAAATTCACGAACTGCCGCGACGTGGCACGTTCTATTCAGGCCATTATATTATATATATAATATATATAATATATTTTTCGTCGATTTCGATTTAAAACGAATTTTATAAATGGTTTTGAATTCGTTTCAAAAACATTTCAACTTCCATTTCAATTCAAATCAAAATTGAATTTTTCCTTATAAATTCGTTTTAAAATTCATTTCCATTCAATTCAAATATCAATTCAATTTGAATTCATTTCAATTCGTTTTCTATTCAATTCGAATTCGTTTTCTATTCAATTTAATTCAAATTGGTTTTCTAATCGATTCAATTCAAATTAGTTTTCTAATCGATTCAATTCAAATTAGTTTTCTATTCAATCCATTTCGAAATCGTTATATATTCAATTCATTTCGAAATCGTTATATATTCAATTCATTTCGAAATCGTTATACATTCAATTCATTTCGAAATCGTTATATATTCAATTCATTTCGAAATCGTTATACATTCAATTCATTTCGAAATCGTTATATATTCAATTCATTTCGAAATCGTTATATATTCAATTCATTTCGAAATCGTTATATATTCAATTCATTTCGAAATCGTTATATATTCAATTCATTTCGAAATCGTTATATATTCAATTCATTTCGAAATCGTTATATATTCAATTCATTTCGAAATCGTTATATCTTCAATTCATTTCGAAATCGTTATATGTTCAATTCATTTCGAAATCGTTATATATTCAATTCATTTCGAAATCGTTATATGTTCAATTCATTTAGAAATCGTTATATATTCAATTCATTTCAAAATCGTTATATATTCAATTCATTTCGAAATCGTTATATATTCAATTCATTTCGAAATCGTTATATATTCAATTCATTTCGAAATCGTTATATATTCAATTCATTTCGAAATCGTTATATATTCAATTCATTTCGAAATCGTTATATATTCAATTCATTTCGAAATCGTTATATATTCAATTCATTTCGAAATCATTATATATTCAATTCATTTCGAAATCGTTATATATTCAATTCATTTCGAAATCGTTATATATTCAATTCATTTCGAAATCGTTATATATTCAATTCATTTTGAAATCGTTATATATTCGATATAAATATCGTTCACGTCAAAATGGCGTCAATCTAATCAACACGGCTTCACATATTTCTATTTCAAATATTCTGTTTCAAATATTTCCTATTATCAAAATGTTTGTTATTATCAAAATATTTCGTTCAACACATGATTAATCTCAACGAATGAGTACAGTCAACACATGAACCTTTATTTTATATTGATAAAGATGTAATTTTTGTTACAAAAATATTTCGTTCAACAAATGACTAATCTCAACGGATGAGTACAGTCAACACATGAACCTTTATTTTATATTGATAAAAATGTAATTTTTGTTATAAAAATATTTCGTTCAACACATGACTAATCTCAACGGATGAGTACAGTCAACACATGAACCTTTATTTTATATTGATAAAGATGTAATTTTTGTTATAAAAATATTTTGTTTAACACATGACTAATCTCAACGGATGAGTACAGTCAACACATGAACCTTTATTTTATATTGATAAAGATGTAATTTTTGTTATAAAAATATTTCGTTCAACACATGACTAATCTCAACGGATGAGTACAGTCAACACATGAACCTTTATTTTATATTGATAAAGATGTAATTTTTGTTATAAAAATATTTCGTTCAACACATGACTAATCTCAACGGATGAGTACAGTCAACACATGAACCTTTATTTTATATTGATAAAGATGTAATTTTTGTTATAAAAATATTTCGTTCAACACATGACTAATCTCAACGGATGAGTACAGTCAACACATGAACCTTTATTTTATATATTCTTTATCTTCTAAATTGGAATGAGGCCCAATCAATCACCATATAATGTTAATTATATGGATTTTCATACATCGCACGTATATAATAGCATTGAAAAATAATCAACCATCAACCAAAGTGCACTACACTGTATAAGCATCAAATATAGATATCTAACGCTTATAACAGCCTGTCAATCAATCGATCGACATATTTAATAAATCAGGATGAGTGAACTTCAAATTTCATCCCAACACCCGTGTGGGGTTTCAATCAACCAACACAGATTCTTATTTGTGCAGTTGGGCGATGTGTAAAATTTATCGACCCAATCTATGTCCTTCAAATAGGTGTACATAAACAAACCGTCCGGTTTTTAAACGAATATTTTATTTACTTCACTTCACGTTAAAAATTATATTTTTAACGATAAAACATTTTGTTTTAACATATGAATTTCTATTCAGTTCATTCTTTAAATAAAATGATATTTTTATTTTTCTAACTTATTTTAGAAAATTTCGGCGGCATAACGACACGATACTAGAAACGGGACGAGGCCTAGCCTTATCCCCGGTCTAGTTAAGGCCCACGCCATTCACACATCAATCAAATTCACTAAACAACCAAATTCAAATCAAATCATCAAACTAATTTATGCAACAAAACAAACAAGTCCATGGTCTGTGGACGATTGTGTCGGGTGCTACTAAGCACCGTCTGCATCCTAGTATATATATATATATATATATATAGAAATGAAATTGAAAGGTGAGAAATTCTCACATATAGCTATCCAATCATCTTGACTCTTCAATGATAGAAAACTTCATTGCTATCGCATCTTCTTCATCTTCGTTGCCCGTAGCCACTACATATATAAAAATCACATTTTTATTTGTAACACCCCACTCCCACTATGGTCACTCACAATGGGAATGCCATAGCATCGGTGGAGTATTTTGGTGAATATAGAACAGAAAAATTACAACAAGACAGATATAAATAGTACTGGAAATTTAAAACATCATTTCATAACAGCGGAAGTAAAACATGTCTGGTTACATCATAAACCCACAATAAAAGTTAAATACAATATCCACCAAATAAAGAAGTACATAATCCCACTCTCATACAATAGCCAAAACAAAAGAAGAGATAACTGGATAACTGGAGCTTTACATCTACCCAAGCTCCTAAAAACTGGAACAGCAATCTGATCAAGCTCCACTACTGCTAGGATCCACCACAGGACCTGAGGGTTGGGAAAAAAGATAGAAACAACGGGGTCAGACATAAGTCTGAGCGAGTCCTATAACTTTAACAATACAATCGTTAAAGTAACCAGAGAAGACATGAACTGATATACGGTAACATATGGGGATGAATAGTTACACTAAGCAGTCAACTAAACTAAGATAAAAGATAAAAACGCATCTACCCTTCCTAAGGTAAATTACTAAACTGCACTACATCAGTCGTTCCTAACTTAAAGGTTGATCCCACCCAAGGACTTATAAAATTAACCTAATAGTACTTGCGTACCCCTAGGTGACCAAGTAGGCGCCACAGGGCCCTACTATCCACCAGGTGTACACACTACTCCCCATTCGATCGGCTCCCTAACGTAGATACCCGTGCTGGCCCCACCATGGGGTGTACCATTCCCCAACGTGGCAACCTGATAAAACTAACGGTGCACGGCTTATATCTACACGATGCAACAACGGCTTACCTACCAGCCCGGGCCCACTCACGCATATGAAGCCCGTTGGACTTGCGTTGCCACCGCTAACCCGTTTTAGCCTCTTATAGTCAAGCCCAGTATGCGTGTCCCGTCCTCGACATGGGTCGAGCCCACTAAGATACGTATGGGTTACTGGTTGAAATGGGCCTCCCACAAGCTACCCACCTAAGCTTGTTCCTCTTTCTAGTATATCCCACTTAACCCTTTAATCATGTTTTAATTACATGTTTCCACTTTGGTTAAGTATTCTAATCGTATTTTCTATTGCCACCCAAGGCAACCACTAGATTCCCTCATGCCACCCAAGGCACCCACTTAACCCCTCATGTCCCTCTACATGCTAATATGGTTAAGTGTTTCTTAATTAATTAATTAAGATCGTAACCTTTGTAAAGACCTCTCACATTAGACTGTCTTTTATGACCGCTGGTTAAGCCGGTTGGGTCCGGGCAGCCTTATGTCATAACCGAGTCTAACCTCGTGTCTTTACATTAATCACGTATTTAGTTTGTGCCTAAGACCTCTCACATTGGGCTAACATTTGTAGCAACTGGTTAAGCCGGTTGGGTTCGGGCAGTTTTACGCTACAACTAAGTCCAACCTCGTGTCTTAGTCAATTAATTACACCTAATTAATCACCCTCATAATTTTATATTACTTATCCCTAATTAATCAAGTTTTCTTAACATGGGTAGACCTAACTTAATAGGTAAATTCCCATGGGGTAGACCTAACTCAATAGGTAAATTCCCAACACATAGTATGGGTACAACTAACTAAATAGGCAAATTCCCATACTATGTTCACTTATTTTATGTTATGCATAATTATATTAATTTCACACAATCTTATTAACCTATGCATTTAATTACCCCATCGTTCCCACGTAATTTCGTTCTCATGATATAACACATATAAAAGGTGTCCACTTGCATATGAATGAACATGTTTCAAAGGTGCCATCTTGCATATTAACAAACACATAACTTGCACATGCACTTGCATAACATGTCACATAACTTGCATATAATATGTCACATAACTTACATATTCACTTGCATAACAAACTTGCATATTAACTCATAGACTTGCATAATGTGTCATCATGAACTTGCATATTAACAAACATATAACTTGCATATTTACATACATGTAACTTGCATATTTACATACATGTAACTTGCATATTTACATACATGTAACTTGCATATTAACAAACATGTAACTTGCATATTTACATACATGTAACTTGCATATTTACATACATGTAACTTGCATATTAACAAACATATAACTTGCATATTAACAAACATGTAACTTGCATATTTACATACATGTAACTTGCATATTTACATACATGTAACTTGCATATTAACAAACATGTAACTTGCATATTTACATACATGTAACTTGCATATTAACAAACATATAACTTGCATATTAACAAACATGTAACTTGCATATTTACATACATGTAACTTGCATATTTACATACATGTAACTTGCATATTAACAAACATGTAACTTGCATATTTACATACATGTAACTTGCATATTTACATACATACTCAACATGCATAAACATAGGATTAATGCTAACATCATTTCATATGATTCAAAGCTCATTAACCCACATACAAAACCATAAACCTCATCACATCTCATCTAATTAGTTTACCAAAAGATCATCAAAGTGATAGAAACTCACAACTAGCAATTTTTGCACACCAAATGAAGAAGATTAAGATGCAAAGAAGGGATTAGAGGTTGATTAGAGAGTGATTAGCATGCAACCCTCTTCATTGATTTGTGGAGGCCATGATCAAGTTGCATTTTGCCATAGTTTAATTACAAGGTTTAATTATGAATGAATTAGGGTAGGGTTGGGGTCTTATTTATAGGATTAGAAAGTGTTTTAGGCCCTTAGATTAACCCTAGATTAGATTAGGACCCTTAGATTTAGGAACCCTCTAGAACATGGCCCTAGACTCAGCCAAGACCAGACCTGGTGCACCCAGATCCACAGAGCCGACACCCTGTGTCGACACCCCTGTCGACAGGGCTGTCGACACCCCTGTCGACACCCCTGTCGACATGCCTGTCGACACGGGGCTAGGCGGGAATTTTTCCCCCCTTTCCTCTTTTGGCTCCTAACTTGTTTTAGTTGAATTTTAAATCTGTTTTTAAATTTAAATTTTCTGGAAACTTCTTTGGGCCATAACCGGGCCATACGGACTCCGATTCTCGAAAACTCGGACTCTATTTCGCGTATTTTTCCGAGACGAACGTAATGACGCAGCCCGTTTCCCCTGGTTCTCACATCTGAGATTAATTATACTTTAATTTCTAACCATTAATATTAATTGAAATTCGGGGTGTTACATTCTCCCCTACTTAAAGGATTTCGTCCTCGAAATCTCTAAGTTAAGAAGAACATATCCTACCAACCAAACAACCATCTACTAAACCATCAACCACAAGCAACCATTATCCTTAGAAACTTCTAATGATGTATGACATATGCAGAAAGTGCGTGTATATGTCCGTATACTAATGCAAAATCAGGCGGTCTACTGATTCAGTCGACCTCCTTAATGCAAACCATGATAGTGCCATGCATCCAATATGTATGCGAAACCCTATTGACACATACAAATTTCTACATGCGTGCACAACCATACACAAAAATGCATCATCCACATGATAACACAGCCATGACACATCCATCAATCTAACTACCACATCCATTTATGCGCTATGCAACATGAAGTGACTGAGCCGATCTAGTGCCTAATGTGTGTGTATATGCATCCACGAGTAGCAATCAATTGCATCCACATGCATCCATCAACCATAACATGTTTCAAACACATGTTTCAATCATAGGCTTACCCTATCATAGGTACTAGCGAGAGGATATACTAACGATAAGATAAGTACTAGACAAGCGATAAAGGAGAAGTTAAAAGACATACTCTCAAAAAGAAATGGATACAAAGAACGCATCTTCGCTTCCGTCTCCCAAGTAGCATTGCTTTCGTCATCTCCCCATTGCACTTTAACTAGTTGAACTTCTCTGTTCCTCAACTTCCTAGTCTCTGACCCAAGGATGCGAGTAGGAGCTCGTCGAATCGTCGCATCACGCTCTACCTCTACATCTCTAAGCAAGCTCGGCTCTACCATCTCTGCGGTCTCATGTAAGCACTTCCTCAGATGTGATACATGGAATACATCATGAACACCACTAAGTCTGTCGGGCAACTCCACCCTATATGCCATCCGTCCGATCCTTTCCTTAATAGAAAACGGCCCAACAAATCTCGGTGCTAACTTCCCAACGGACCCAAAGCGAACAACATTTCTCAATGGAGATACTTTGACAAAAACCATATCCCCAACCTCAAACTCAAGATCCGTCCTTCTCCGATCCGCATAAGATTTCTGTCTATCTTGCGCTACCTTCATCCTTCTACGAATCAAATCAATCTTCTCTGAAGTCTCTCTAACCATATCTGGCCCAAGCAAGATCTTATCCGTAGATTCCCACCAACATGTAGGAGATCGACAAGGCCTTCCATAAAGAGCTTCGAAAGGAGCCATACCAATACTGGACTGAAAGCTGTTATTATATGCGAACTCCACCAAAGGAAGATGTTCTTCCCATGTACCTCCAAAATACAAGATACAAAGCCTCAAGAGATCTTCTAAGATACGGTTCACCCTCTCGGTCTGACCGTCCGTCTGAGGATGATATGCGGTGCTCAAACACAACTGAGTCCCTACCGCCTCTTGCAAACTTCTCCAAAACTCACTAGTGAAGATAGGATCTCGATCACTCACAATGCTGGATGGTACGCCATGCAATCTAACAATCTCTCTAACATAGACTGAAGCAAGCCATGGAGCGGTCCTCTTACTCTTCACGGGTATAAAATGGGCACTCTTGGTAAGTCTGTCTACCACAACCCAAATTCCCGTATTGCCCTTCCTCGATCTCGGTAACCCATCGATGAAATCCATCGAGACACTATCCCACTTCCATTGCGGAACTTCCAATGGGTGTAGCAACCCACCGGGTTTCCTTTGCTCCGCTTTAACTTGTTGGCATACTAAGCATCTAGCCACATACTCGGCCACATCTTTCTTCATACCGGCCCAGAAGAAAACTCTCTTCATGTCTTGGTACATTTTGTCTCCACCGGGATGAATAGTCATTCTTGAACGATGTGCATCATCCAAAATAGCCTTCTTCAAACCCTCATCTTGCGGTATACAAAGTCTACCGTCTCTATGCAACCATCCCTTATCATTTATGGTGTATCTACCCAAATGGCTGGACGACTCCCCCCTCATAATCTTCTCTACCAACTCAACCAACTGTGGGTCGTCTCGCTGAGCCTCGCCAATCCGTCTCAAAAGAGTAGGTCTAACCTCCAAGGATGCCAACAAACCAGGTACAAAATCAACATAAGGTCTGAAGTCAAACAAAGAAAGAAACTCCAAGCTTCGCCGTTCCACGAACAATGGACTCAAAGATAGCCTTTTTCTACTCATGGCGTCCGCCACCACATTACCCTTGCCAGGAGTATATGCTATCCCGAAATCATAGGATGCTAAGAACTCCATCCACCTTTGCTGTCTTAAGTTTAAATCCTTCTGAGAGAATAAGTACTTCAATGATTTATGGTCGGTGAACAACTCGAATCTCTCACCAAGAAGATAATGGCGCCAAGACTTAAGTGCGAAAACAATCGCGGCCAACTCTAGATCATGGGTAGGGTAATTCTTCTCATGCACTCTCAATTGTCTCCCTCCATAGGCTATTACCCTTCCCTCCTGCATCAAGACTGCGCCTAATCCTGTCCCACAAGCATCGGTATAAACAACAAACGGCTTACTCCCATCTGGGAGCACTAAAACTGGAGCGGTGGTCAAAGCTCTCTTTAACCGTCGGAAAGCATCATCACAATCTACGTCCCATAAGAAAACCAGATTCTTCTTCGTCAAGCGGGTTAATGGGGCTGATATCTTCGCGAAGTCTTTGATGAACTTCCTGTAATATCCTGCCAACCCCAAGAAACTTCTTACTTCGGTAGCATTTCTAGGAACTTTCCAATCCTGGATAGATACTATCTTTGCGGGATCCGCAGCTATCCCTTCCTTAGAGACCACATGCCCTAAGAATCGCACTTCTCTTCTCCAAAAATGACATTTAGAGAATTTAGCTTTAAGACTATGTGCTCGAAGAGTCTCCAACACTTCCTTGAGATGTAAGGCATGCTCTTCTTCACTCTTGGAAAAGACCAAGATGTCATCCACAAAAACAACTACAAACTTATTCAGATACTCTCTGAACACTCTACTCATGAGATCAACAAAGTATGCAGGGGCGTTTGTCAACCCAAATGGCATCACTAGCCACTCATAAAAACCATCCGGAGTCCGGAAAGCAGTCTTCTCTATACTGTCCTCCGCCACTCTCAACTGATGAAACCCTGTAGCTAAGTCCATTTGCGAAAACACTGAGGCGCCAACCAACTGATCAAAGAGATCATCTATTC
This sequence comes from Allium sativum, assembly GCA_030737875.1. Lineage (NCBI taxonomy): Eukaryota > Viridiplantae > Streptophyta > Magnoliopsida > Asparagales > Amaryllidaceae > Allium > Allium sativum. The sequence continues at coordinate 1,013,370,087 of CM060913.1, forward strand.
TCGGTAATGGGTGTCTATTCTTCTTCGTGAGCTTATTAAGTTCTCTATAATCCACACAAAGTCTGAGGGACCCATCCGCCTTCGTGGCAAACACTACTGGAGCTCCCCACTCCGATATACTTCGCCTTATGAACCCCTTCTTAAGCAACTCCCCTACTTGCTTATGAAGTTCTCTTCTCTCACGAGGAGCCATGTGGCGCACTGGCAAAGACACTGGTTTGGCATTATCCACCAAATAAATTCGGAAATCTATCTCCCGCTTCGGAGGCAAATCCTTCACTTCTTCAAACACATCCGGATATTCCCGGACTACTCTGACAGAACGCAAACTCTCGACCGAAGCATCGGGCGATTCAAGATAACTTAGAAGAAGAACAGATTCCATGGGATTACAGGAGATCTCGAGAGTATTACCCAAGCGGGTCATAAGCCTGACAACTCTCCTTTCACAATCAAGAACGGCACCATTACTGGATAACCAGTCCATGCCCAAAATCAACCCATAGCCCGTGAAGCCCAATACAAAAGCATCACATCTAAACTCAACGCTAAGTATAGAAATCTTCAAACCCAAACATATCATCGACAGATATATAGAGCCCCCAATTGGGTTTGAAACAACCAAGGGATCATCAACTAGACTGGTGTCTAAGTGCAGTGACTCAACTAACGATGATGAGATAAAAGAATGCGATGCGCCAGAGTCAAACAAAGTACGAACTGGATGATCAAACAGAAAAACCAGACTTTCAACGGAAATAGTTCTACCTCTCTGCTGAATCGGTGGAACTGAGAGAACCTGAACTTGCCCCCCTGACTGAGGTGGTGCTATAAGAGCTTGCACCTGACCTCCTGAGGTAGACCCCGTCTTCTGCCCCTTCTTTGGGCAGTTTTTCACAAGATGCCCTGCTTCACCACAATGAAAGCAACCGGTCTTCTTCTTTTTGCGACAATCCTTGCTGAGGTGCCCTGGTGTTCCACAATTGAAGCACTTCTTCTTCGTCTTCTTCTTGTCACCATTGCCTTTCCCACCCTTGCCTTGTTGTTGTTGTTGCGTTTTCTTCTGATCCCCCTTTTTCTCTGATGCCTTAGAATTCTTATCATCCTCATGCATAAGTGCCATGTAGACCAGCTTCTCAAAGGTGGCCCCCATAGGAATGTGAGTCATAACTATTCCTTGCAATGGTTCGTTCAAGCCTCTAACGAACCTCAAAGCCTTCTTCTCCGGTGTATTCACCAACTCTATGCCAAACCTTGCTAATTGATTGAATTTGTTGACATATTCTTTCACCGTGAGATTCCCTTGCTTCAAATTCAAGAACTTCTCCATAAACAGATTCTCTTCCGCCCTTGAGAGAAACTTAGCCCCAAACCTTTGCTTAAAATCTGCCCAAGAGTCAACAGGGCGTTCTCCATTAGTGACCTCCCACCAGAATGAGGCCTCTCCCTTCATCAACCAAGCCGCCAACTTGACTTTCTTTCCCTCTTCCACTTCAAAGATATCTAGCAACTCTTCCACTTCCTTAAGCCAATCTCTAGCCTCTACGAAAGTCTCTGAACCTAGAAAAGGTTTTCCTCCTATAGCCTTGAACTCCTTGCAAACCTTAGCAAAATTATCCACTTTAGGCTGAGGAGGAGGAGCGGTTGTCTCCGGTGTAGTAGCATTGGCTGGACCCGCAGCCGCGGCCCTAGCCTCTTGCAACCTCCTATACCATAGTGGTATAACTAAACCCTCCGGGATGTTAAGATCTTCAGCCATGCTGAAACGAAAGAGGAAAGATTCAAAAAGGAGATTCCGAAAGATAAAGATATGGCTATTGGGGATTATGCTTTTCTTTTTCAAAAACTTTTTCTCTTAGAAGACATGCTTTTGAAAATACTTTCTTCGAAAATACTCTTAGAAAATAGTTTTTCTCAAAAATTTTATCTGTTCTGGTAACCTTAAGCTCTGATACCACGTGTAACACCCCACTCCCACTATGGTCACTCACAATGGGAATGCCATAGCATCGGTGGAGTATTTTGGTGAATATAGAACAGAAAAATTACAACAAGACAAATATAAATAGTACTGGAAATTTAAAACATCATTTCATAACAGCGGAAGTAAAACATGTCTGGTTACATCATAAACCCACAATAAAAGTTAAATACAATATCCATCAAATAAAGAAGTACATAATCCCACTCTCATACAATAGCCAAAACAAAAGAAGAGATAACTGGATAACTGGAGCTTTACATCTACCCAAGCTCCTAAAAACTGGAACAGCAATCTGATCAAGCTCCACTACTGCTAGGATCCACCACAGGACCTGAGGGTTGGGAAAAAAGATAGAAACAACGGGGTCAGACATAAGTCTGAGCGAGTCCTATAACTTTAACAATACAATTGTTAAAGTAACCAGAGAAGACATGAACTGATATACGGTAACATATGGGGATGAATAGTTACACTAAGCAGTCAACTAAACTAAGATAAAAGATAAAAACGCATCTACCCTTCCTAAGGTAAATTACTAAACTGCACTACATCAGTCGTTCCTAACTTAAAGGTTGATCCCACCCAAGGACTTATAAAATTAACCTAATAGTACTTGCGTACCCCTAGGTGACCAAGTAGGCGCCACAGGGCCCTACAATCCACCAGGTGTACACACTACTCCCCATTCGATCGGCTCCCTAACGTAGATACCCGTGCTGGCCCCACCATGGGGTGTACCATTCCCCAACGTGGCAACCTGATAAAACTAACGGTGCACGGCTTATATCTACACGATGCAACAACGGCTTACCTACCAGCCCGGGCCCACTCACGCATATGAAGCCCGTTGGACTTGCGTTGCCACCACTAACCCGTTTTAGCCTCTTATAGTCAAGCCCAGTATGCGTGTCCCGTCCTCGACATGGGTCGAGCCCACTAAGATACGTATGGGTTACTGGTTGAAATGGGCCTCCCACAAGCTACCCACCTAAGCTTGTTCCTCTTTCTAGTATATCCCACTTAACCCTTTAATCATGTTTTAATTACATGTTTCCACTTTGGTTAAGTATTCTAATCGTATTTTCTATTGCCACCCAAGGCAACCACTAGATTCCCTCATGCCACCCAAGGCACCCACTTAACCCCTCATGTCCCTCTACATGCTAATATGGTTAAGTGTTTCTTAATTAATTAATTAAGATCGTAACCTTTGTAAAGACCTCTCACATTAGACTGTCTTTTATGACTACTGGTTAAGCCGGTTGGGTCCGGGCAGCCTTATGTCATAACCGAGTCTAACCTCGTGTCTTTACATTAATCACGTATTTAGTTTGTGCCTAAGACCTCTCACATTGGGCTAACATTTGTAGCAACTGGTTAAGCCGGTTGGGTCCGGGCAGTTTTACGCTACAACTGAGTCCAACCTCGTGTCTTAGTCAATTAATTACACCTAATTAATCACCCTCATAATTTTATATTACTTATCCCTAATTAATCAAGTTTTCTTAACATGGGTAGACCTAACTTAATAGGTAAATTCCCATGGGGTAGACCTAACTCAATAGGTAAATTCCCAACACATAGTATGGGTACACCTAACTAAATAGGCAAATTCCCATACTATGTTCACTTATTTTATGTTATGCATAATTATATTAATTTCACACAATCTTATTAACCTATGCATTTAATTACCCCATCGTTCCCACGTAATTTCGTTCTCATGATATAACACATATAAAAGGTGTCCACTTGCATATGAATGAACATGTTTCAAAGGTGCCATCTTGCATATTAACAAACACATAACTTGCACATGCACTTGCATAACATGTCACATAACTTGCATATAATATGTCACATAACTTACATATTCACTTGCATAACAAACTTGCATATTAACTCATAGACTTGCATAATGTGTCATCATGAACTTGCATATTAACAAACATATAACTTGCATATTTACATACATGTAACTTGCATATTTACATACATGTAACTTGCATATTTACATACATGTAACTTGCATATTAACAAACATGTAACTTGCATATTTACATACATGTAACTTGCATATTTACATACATGTAACTTGCATATTAACAAACATATAACTTGCATATTAACAAACATGTAACTTGCATATTTACATACATGTAACTTGCATATTTACATACATGTAACTTGCATATTAACAAACATGTAACTTGCATATTTACATACATGTAACTTGCATATTAACAAACATATAACTTGCATATTAACAAACATGTAACTTGCATATTTACATACATGTAACTTGCATATTTACATACATGTAACTTGCATATTAACAAACATGTAACTTGCATATTTACATACATGTAACTTGCATATTTACATACATACTCAACATGCATAAACATAGGATTAATGCTAACATCATTTCATATGATTCAAAGCTCATTAACCCACATACAAAACCATAAACCTCATCACATCTCATCTAATTAGTTTACCAAAAGATCATCAAAGTGATAGAAACTCACAACTAGCAATTTTTGCACACCAAATGAAGAAGATTAAGATGCAAAGAAGGGATTAGAGGTTGATTAGAGAGTGATTAGCATGCAACCCTCTTCATTGATTTGTGGAGGCCATGATCAAGTTGCATTTTGCCATAGTTTAATTACAAGGTTTAATTATGAATGAATTAGGGTAGGGTTGGGGTCTTATTTATAGGATTAGAAAGTGTTTTAGGCCCTTAGATTAACCCTAGATTAGATTAGGACCCTTAGATTTAGGAACCCTCTAGAACATGGCCCTAGACTCAGCCAAGACCAGACCTGGTGCACCCAGATCCACAGAGCCGACACCCTGTGTCGACACCCCTGTCGACAGGGCTGTCGACACCCCTGTCGACACCCCTGTCGACATGCCTGTCGACACGGGGCTAGGCGGGAATTTTTCCCCCCTTTCCTCTTTTGGCTCCTAACTTGTTTTAGTTGAATTTTAAATCTGTTTTTAAATTTAAATTTTCTGGAAACTTCTTTGGGCCATAACCGGGCCATACGGACTCCGATTCTCGAAAACTCGGACTCTATTTCGCGTATTTTTCCGAGACGAACGTAATGACGCAGCCCGTTTCCCCTGGTTCTCACATCTGAGATAAATTATACTTTAATTTCTAACCATTAATATTAATTGAAATTCGGGGTGTTACATTATTTGTTGATGTCTTTAAAATAAAAATCATATTTTTATAATCGCTTCCTACATTTAAAAATCGAATTTTTTTATTCCGTTATTCAATATATAAAAATCGAATTTTTATTCCGTTATTCAATATATAAAAATCGAATTTTTACTACTATGTTATATAGATAAAAATTATATTTTTATCACGCTATTTTCCATATAAAGATTTCGCCTTTTCTAAAATACAGATTTCGCCTTTATAAAAACATAGACTTCGCCTTTTCAAATTTAAAGATTTCATCTTTATAAAAATCTCATTTTTATTTTTCTACACATATAAAGATGTTATTTTTAATATTCCTATCATGTAAAAATTATATTTTTAACTCTCTACCTAACCAAAAATCATATTTTTACATCTTCTATATAGTAAAGATTATATTTTCAATACTTTAAAAATATAAAAATCATATTTTTATTACTTTAAAAATATAAAAATCATATTTTTAACTTCTATACTATATAAAAATTATATTTTTATAGTTCCTACTATGCAAAGATCATATTTTTATTTCGATAGTTTCATAATAGAAATCTACATCTTATAAAAATTTCGCCTTTCTACTTATAACAACATCGTCTTTACATCACTAAGAATCAAATCTTTTTAGAATTAAAAATCAAATCTTTTTATTGCAAAAAATCTCATCTTTTATAGGCTATTCATATAAAAACTTATTTCTAAAATTATTGCTTTTTATATATAAAAACTGATTTTACACTATATTTTATATAAATATAAACTGATTTTAAAATGTTTTGTAATCAAAATAAAATCAGTTTTTAACACAATGCTTTATATTTTAATAATTCGGATTTTAATCTAGGAAAAGAAAAAAAGAAACTGAACAGGAAGTTCAATAGAATAATAAATAAATAAAAAAAACATACTGATTTTCGAGGGAGGGGTGATTGGCTTTGCCGGCTTCGAGGGGGAGGGCTGAAGTCGGCGGCGCGGCAGTTGGCGGTCCATCTCTGGTGGAGGCGCGGGTAGGGTTTCGTTGGAGGAGAGAGGGAGGGAAACGGGGAGAGTGGTTCGGCGAGGGGGCTTGAAGGAGGGAGAAGTGGCGGAGTGGGGGTTTCGAACGTCGGATTGTGCCAGAGGAAAGGAAAGGGAGGGAGAATGGAGCGGTTGCGCCGCCTGAGGGAGGAGGGTCCGCCGCCTCCGGCGATGGTGGTCAGGCAGAGGGCGGCGCCCTCCTAGGGTTTAGCAGTTTTTTTTTCAGAAAGAAAATCGGGGAAAGAGAAAGAAGGTTGGGGGGGCTGTATATAAATTTTAAATTATTTTTTTTTTCTTTTTTTTTTTCAAAAAGAAACTTTTATTTTTGAACTCGAAACGAGGTCCACCGCCTGTCATCCATAGCTAATTACCCCCATTCCGAACACAATGGGATATGTATCGCAAGCTGATTCGGCTGTTACAATCAGTTTTCATCGAATTTACCTTTAAATCGCTATATTGAATTTTAAACGTACATTTCAATTTACTGGGGTCGCATACTAACTCGAAAAATTATGAAATTTGGAATCTTGCAATAACTTAACATCACGGACCCAACAAAAGTGGTTTCGTCAAAATCCGAGGTCATTTGCAAAATGTCCATTTTTAAGGGCCTGAATTCCATAGCGACTATTCAGAATTTTCAACTGGACATATCTTTTGATTCCCGCTACGAAATTTCGATTATTCGGATTCGTTGGAAAGATATCATCAATTAGATCCTAACATTTTTGGTTTCACTAAAATCCGGATAGTTTTGCAACCGGTACATTCAATTGAAGTTTGAAATCGAATTATCGAACTACCGCGCCATTTTCAATTCTATTTATAATTATATATATTTATTTATATTCTAACGACGACGCGTATAATATATACGTTCGAATTATATTCAAAATAAATTTCTCGTCGATATTATTTAAAATAATCTATTTTAGATATTCAAAATTCGCTAAAATTGCCAAAATAAAAATTTTAAACTAGCTCGGATTTTGCGGGTTATTACAAAAGATGTATGAGAACTAAGTAAAACTTGAACTATAAACAATCCTTAATTAAATTCCGGATTGGCGAGTCAAACAAATAAATTTAGTTAAAGGAGTAAGATTTAGATTAATATGAAATGAATGAGCTAAACTTTAGTTGAATGGAATAAGTTGAGTTAGTGGAGTAATATTTAAATTTAAAGTCAATAGGAATAAGCAAAGAAGAAAAAGGTTAAATGAATGGATAGTTGAATTGAGTAAGTGCAAATCCATACTAAAGTTTAATGAGAAAGTTAGTAAATAAAATTTGGTAAACAAGATAAAATAGAATGGTTATATAAAATCATAACTGACCTAACCCATAATTATAGATTTGAAATTATCTAAGTAAAACAAGGAGATGAAATAAGATATAAGGAATATAACCCAAATCTAATTCATTAAATTAGAATATTGAAAGAATTTGGAACTAAGTGGAGTTGATTAAGTCGAATGAATGAGAATAATGAAGCTAAATTCAAGAAATTTGAATTGGACAATTTTGACGAAATATAAATGAATGAAATGAAATGCAGATGAACTTGAAATAATTAGAATAAATAAATCGGAACTAGTTCAAGTGAATGCTTAATCAAATCTGAATAGATTGAGTGACACACAATATAATATGGATGAATTAAAATAAGAAAAAGAAATGAAATTTTGGTAAACTGATTTATGGTATTGAATTAAAGATCTAATGTAATCAGGTTGTTGAAAACTTTAAAACGAATTCAAGTTTTAATTGGAATTTAACGCTTGAAATGGAACAAGAAACGAATGGAGAATATATTGGAATGAAGTAAGCCATTTAATATGGATACATGTCTCGAGTAATGAAGGGATAACAAGAGTGTAGAGCATTAAAAGTTCACAAAACTTTTGGAATCGGAAAGTTTGAACTTAAAATAAAATAAATTGGTGTATATGTGAAAATATGAAATATTCAATAAGCTGAAACTAAAATGACCATAACTATTGATGGACTAATTGGAATTCGACGACTCTGGACTTTTTGGAAACCTGGAAACTGAACTAAAACTTTTGTTAATGGGGCCCTGTCTAATTTTCATGTTTATTAGGTTGAAATCTTAGAATTAGTCATAGTTGAATGCGCTGAAAATTAAAAACTAAAGCGTATGTCGATATTGTTTTGACCATAACTTCCTAAGAAGCATCAAATTTCGATGTGCGAGTACAATTGGAAAGCCCAGGATGTTAACTAAAACTTTTCTTCAATATGCTGGGTAAATTTTTGCTGTTTAAAGGGTGGAAAATTGTGTTGAAAAACTCAGACCTTCATTTCTCAATGTAGGGGCTGAGGTGTTCGCCTTCACTAAAAAGGTCATAACTTTTGAACTAATTCGTCGAATCCGGACAATTCGGGAAGCCAGAAAGAAATGCAACAACTTTTGCCTGTGTGTTTTAGTCCAATTCCATCATTTATAGGGTGATAATCGATGATTTTTTGCTGGTCTGTCATGAATATTATAGTTTTGTAGTTGAAATGTCGATGAAATGTTGTGTAAGTTATATGCATTTGCTATTTAGTGTACATATGTTTGATTCTCATGTATATGTGAGTATGTGGCAGGGTAGGGAAGTCGCGCTACGCTTCGGAGCTCGCTTGTGCTAAATGCTAAATGCTAAGATAAATAAAATTGCTATTAATGCAAAATAAGGTACGTATTTGCATTATATGATTTTGGGGTTATATATATTTTGTTTCCCCATTATTTGGGATGCCTCATCGTGTAATGAGATGAACATTTGGACTTATATATATATATATATATATATATGTTGTGATTTTTCGAACCTCTCCGTACAAAGGAGATGCTACCGAAATTTTCCGTGATTTCAGGAGTTAGAAAAATTTAATAGATTTTTTCAACTAAATATAACTTATCTTATAAATGCTATTTTATAAGTATGAATTTGAAAGTATGATTTGTTTAATACCTTATTTTGTTCTCTTTTCAAGGACGAAAATATTTTAAGTGGCGAAGAATGTAACATCCCATATTTTCTGTATATTTAATTTTTAAATTTTAGATAAATAGAATAAAATAATATTGGATAAAAATCAAAATTTGTCAATTATAATGATGATGATTATTTGAGTGGAGTACAAATAGATTATTAAATTTAGTTTATACTTAGAATTGTTGCAATTTGAAAATTTATATTTTATTTATTTAATAAATTTGAGTTGTTTAGTTTATAATGGAAATTCAAATTTAATTTGGTAAATGGAAAATTCTAAGTTGGGAAATAATAACTGAAATTCAAATCAAAGATTCAAATAATCAAATTTAGATTTAAAATGTGTGGAATTTATTTATAAAAAATTATTTATGTCTTAATTGGATTTAAATGGAATTTTTATCAATATTTAAATTGAATTAAAACAGTTAACCGAATAATTGAATATTTTATTTATTTATTTAACTGTGAAATTTAACTATTTGCGACTGTCTCAGAATTCGACGAAACTGGCGTCATCGGAACCGGAACGGTGAATTATGATAGGATTTCAATTTGCATTACAATCCGACTTGTAATTTTATTGTACGAGAGAAAATGTGAAAGAGGTCTGTATAATATGATAATTTGTTGTTTCTAAGGTTTGGGCCTTATATATGTGCATAAATAAAATCCTTTTATCACTCATCAGCTCATTCTCTAATTCTACGTTCATTTTTTTCTCTCAATCCATTTTTCTCTAATGGCTGAAACGAGTGAAAAGCCATAGATCAGAAAATAAAATTTTCAACTTCAAAATCAAATCTCCACAAACCCTATTGTATTATATACCAAATTGAAGCTCTCGACGATACGAAGCTACTGGTACAAATTTTTCTGACATGCAGTGCTTCGTTTGGTCGGAATTTGGTAGTCAAACTTCAGATTTTCGAAACCCATGAGATAGATTTGGGGATTTTCGATTTAAGCCTTAATTGGTGAAATTATATTATGGGTTTTGTTGTAATTGTCGAGTGGAAGCTAGCAGTGTTCGCGGCATCATCTGGAAAGCGATGAGATGGTCAGAATATGCTGTTTAGGGTTTTAAAACCCGGTTCTTGTCTGGTGTCGTGCGCGAGCTGGGCTTGACCGGAGGTTGTGCCTCCGAGCTGGTACGGTGCGGATTTCAGTGAGGGTCACAACGGAGGTGGTTACGAGTCATGTCTCGGCCGGAGTTGAGTGGATGCGTTGGTCAAAGTGGCGGTGTTGGTAGGTTTTTGGTGTGTTGGTTTTCTGTTCACGCGAGAGAAGATGGAGCGGGAGATATAGGGTGCTAACGTGGCCATTTTTGGTTGGGTGAGAGGTTTATATATATATATATATATACATATTTAAATTTCATACCGTAAAATGCCTATAACTTTTACATATGAACTCGAATTGATGTGCGGTTTGTTGCGTTAGGATTGTAGCGAAATTTCGGATGTCTAGAACTAACCCGGCTGCATTTCGTGACCGTGAAAATTTTGGTCTTTAGTTGGACGTTCGATCAACCAAAGACCCAAAGCTCAATGATTTTATCACTCGAAATGAACTGAATTAATCCGTATTTATCAAATTAATTTATGAAATAGTTTGGTTGCATGGTTGTGATTGGCTGTTGAATAGGTTGCTTAAATTTGATATACCAGTGTGTTAACATGCAAATTAGATCAATAATTAGTTATTTAATTTAATTAGATTCTAATTGGAAATTTTGATCCTTGATAATCCGTGGAACAGTTTAATACTGATAAATTGGATTGGATGGTTGTGATGGATTTTGGTTGAAATTGGTTATTGAATTGATGTTGACATGGCTAATACTCCATATATCTAGTATATTGTATGGCATGTTTATTGTGACGATTAATCCCATTTACCCTAGATGTTACGGGCATCAAATAAACCCAGGATTAATCAATTAAAAATAATTTAAGAACACGAATTGAAATGACAAATATCCGCGAACCTGATTTGGATTCAAATGATATATATCCATCCTGGAAATATAGAAAAATTAAAATCACTTGGCCATAGGATAGAAAATTATATATGGAAATCGAATGGTTAAATGATTTTTAAAATATTCGGAATTCTATTTGATGAAATTTTTATTTAAAGGAATGTGTCGATTTGGGATAAATTTTATCTTTCGTTTAAAACATGAACCATGAATGTTAATGAATTTATCAAGGGAAATTATACAAACAAATTAAGATTTGTATAATGGAATTTTAATATATCTGGGAATTTCCAAATTTTACGGTAAGATGTGGAATTTATAATTTCCCATGAATTGAGTTCTGAAATGTAAGTTATTTGAAGATACTTGAAATTTCTTCGAATTTGGCATCAATATGAATTTAAATCCGTTAAATTGAATGGTTTGTTTGATCAAGGTTGAAATGAGATATGGGATTAAATGAACTCCATTGAGACTTGAATTTAGATTCAAGTATTTGAAATTCAGAAGAAAGGAACAATTTTAGTTTAAAATTTTATTTTCAAAAAAAAAATTCTATATATATATATATACATACCTTTCTTGATTTCAAAATGAACTATTCATTTCCTTCAAAATTATTATTCAAACTTTAACCTATATACCATTCTATTATAAAAACTACTTCCTTTATATTTTATACTTTAAAAACTATCTAGTAAACTTTTAAATTTATGTAACTACATGATATTTTAAATTATCTTATTGTTTTTAATCATTATATATATATTATAATATAAAGATTTCCTTATAAACATTATTTTCATTTGTATTTTTTATGAATTGTAAATTTCTTCCAAATGGAAAGTGTTTGGATCTAAAAATGTTGTTCAAATGGAGTTGAGATAAATTTTATTTTGTTTGAATATGAATCGATTTATGAACCGATTTTGATATGGAAATGTAAATTATATTCTACTCGAATATAAATGGACCTCCTAAGGGATTGAAATGAGTTGAAGTGAAGTATATATCCTATTTGAATATGAATGAATTTCGAACATAAATCGATTTTGAATAATAGAAATCTTTGAGATAAAATATATTCTATTTGAGTATAAGTCGATTTTGAAATATTATATGATTACAATATAAGGATATGAGAATATATTCTAATTTAGAATATAATCGGTTTGGTATGATTATGACATTTTGATATGAAATTATATTCTATTTGAATATAAATTTGGTTCGAAACAGAACATGATATTTTGATATGAAGCGAACCTTTGTGAAATATAAAAGAACCAACCGATGTGAAAGATGTAAGCGTTAGTTGTTAAAGAGACTGAAGTCTTCATAAGGCATACTCTCTGTCAGTGTCGATACTACTATAATAACTGTGAACGTTATGACGTATCCAGAATGAATGTGATGACTTGGAGGCAATTGTTGCATTAAAGAAGATGAACGATGATGAAATAGCCCTGACCTTCGGGTCAGAATTGAAATGACTAAAACAGGAGCTATACCGTGACTAATTGAGGTAGCACCTTTGATCGGACACACTTCTTCGATACTATTTCTTTGACTATGATGATGATGATGATTTGGGCCCATTTGAATTTGGGAGTGTGATCCGAGGTGGGCGGTAGTGGCTGCTATGCGTTACCACCGGTCCGGGAGTGCAATTGGTAGAATCCTACCCTGGGCATTGCCTCGAGTGCCCTGTCATATTTACCATATCGAGCCCCATACGATTTTGATTTAGCATTGCCTTCTATGGAGTGCGCTCTGATAACACCAGTACGGTGAATTTACGGTACTGTATAGACTGTTGATGCCTGTAAACGGCGTAAGAGTAATATGGTAATCCCGCTTACACTTTTTTTATGATATTTACTTCACTGGATAGACACTATCATAATAGCGTATTGTACTATGTATGTATTTGTTTAACGGATCCTCGAGAGATGGAAAAAAAATCCTGTAACATCTCTTGAGTTACTGCACCCATGACACTCAAGTTGTTTCGTATTTTAATTTGACTAATATGAGAATGATTTAGTGCTGATCCGAGTGTTTGTTGTGTTTTCTTTTATGCAATACACTCGGGTCAGCAGAAATTTGCAGTTAACGAAGATTATTGTGCCTTGGAGATCGAAGACGAAGATCTGTTATACATCTATTATATATGTATGTATTTCCACTGCACCGTGTTTCCGCTGCTAGTTATGTATATCTGTATATGTGTAAATCTGATAATCAATTGTACGTCATAGCCAAATGTATATGTTTTAAATGCTTTGAACCATTATTTGTTTATTATATGTTGTCCTTCCGCTGTGAGATTCTGAGATTTGTTTTTCTCTTCTTTCTTCTTTTCCCAATAACTGCCTGTATTGGTGATTTGTTTGGGTCAACATGTGTGGTTTATTGTCGATTTGAACGGTCAAAAATATGGGTCGTTACATGTTGTATGCCCAAAGTTAGCATACGCGGGATTCGAACGGTCTTGGTCGGTTTAGCGATGGATTAGGTCCGAGAGAAATCCATATCGTTACATATTATATTGTCGTTTATTTAGGGAAAATAATTATCCATAAGTGCGATCGGACCTGATATTCAAGCTCGATTTAGCACTACAAAGGGTAAATTCCAAGTAGTTGTTCATAAAATGGTTCCTTCTAAAGCATAATTCCAGATAATCCTGATGCACTACATTAGTAGGACTAGTACTAGGAGCAAAGACACGTTATGTAACGTCCCGTATTTTTAACGGTTGAATAATTAATTAATTTAACTATTTAAATAATGGTTTGGTAATTTTAAATGGCTTGAATTAAATAATATTTAATATTTAATTAATATAAATAATAAAATAATATATTTAATTCCAAAATAATCGTAATTAAGTTGAATTGACAATATTGTATGAATTGGATAGTATAAGAGATTTGGTTGAGTCTAGATTCGAATTTTTCTAACAAATCTATTTAATAAACGACGATTGAATGTATTAATTATAATATAATTTAAAAACGAACCCGTAACGTCGTGGTAGTTCGTAATACTAAGTTTTGAACTTCAATTGAATATACGATTCCGTTTAAAGTCGGATTTCGTTGAAACAAGAAACATTCGAATCTGTTGAACGATATTTTTCTAATGGAAGAGAAAAATCGAGATTTCTCGTGTAAATTGTAAGTTATGATCAAATCAAATTTCCAGAAAGTCGCTATGGAATCCGTTTATAATTTACAACGATTTATTTACATAACAAAAGGATTTTTATTATATATTGAATATCAATTAACTTGGATTTTTAAATATCGTGTTATAAATCCAAACTTGTTTATTTTGGAGTAATATGTTATTCTATTTCAATGTACATGATAATATTAATTTATTTTTATTAATTTGAATTGTTTTAAATTTAATAATTTTTTAATTTTTTTATTTAGACCTTCGAAAATAGCCATTTGTGTAAACGACCACCGTTTTTGACGAAATTAATTTTGTTGGATCCAAAATATTAAATTATTGTTAAATTTCAAATTTCGTGATTTTTGGAGTTAGTATTTGGCTATACGGGATTTTAATGTGAAAAAAGTCAATATTTTGACTTTAAAAATATGTTGTGTGAACAAACGGATTCAGAATTCGACGATGGGTCCATAATGTCAAACCATAGTTGTATGTCCATTTTTATTGAAATTGGTTATCATATGTGATCATAGAATTTTTAATTGGCAAATACAAATAGTGGTAGACTAATAATTAATAAAATAATGAATATAAAAATAATTTTTCTCCTCTATAAATATCCCACTACTTCAGTAAACCATAAAATTTTATTCATTGACATTCAACTATCCAAGCTGCCATCCTCTTCTTTAAAACGTGAAGAGATAATCTTTCCAAAATTCATAACAAACCAACGAAATTTCTATAAATCAAGAGAGTTGTATATTTGGAATCGTGAGGACCAGGGCATCAAATAAATGCCCATTTGAAACCAAGCGACGTCAATTCTGGAAACTCAAAATGTACAGCCGACTTAGGGCTAAGTCATTTGGAGTTCGATGCATTTGGAGGCATTTTGGAGTTCGTTTTAGAACTCAGTGGGTATTTTCACATGTGCTCAACAATTTTGAGGGAATTTGAAATATGTTGATGTCAATATGATTCATTGGTTCGTGGTTACTGGTTCTCAAACGCGTTTGCAATGAAGAGCTCGAGTTGCGTGAAAGGTATATGGGAAGGAAGAGATTTCTATCTGAGGAATTGTGGTAATTTTTTTGTGATTTGTTATGAAGTATGGAAGCGGGTATGGGGTTGAGAAAGGGTAGCCCTGAATGGAGCTTACCGATTCTTCACGGGAATGAGAAAGAGAGGAGATAAGCAGGTGTTTTAAAAGAATAATGATGTGGTATTAGTTATAAATGGTAATTAAGATATTATTTAAATATTTTAATGATCTTAAATGTGTATAATCTTGTAAAATGCATATGTTTTTCGTACATTATCAGAATTGAACAAAATAAGATCCATTGGGATCGTATGGGCGGGGGCTACACAATGGAACTGGTTTGGAGCGATTTGGAGCTTGTCTCAATTTATGGTAAAATAAAATGCCTGGTCAGACTTATTGAACGTTTATCATTATTTAACGATAAATGATCAAAGTGAGTAAACTCACTAACTCTGTCCAGTTTATATTTTTGTAAACGTAATTTAGTATTGATAAATGATGATTGATTGCTATGTGACGATTATTTGGATGAACTACTAATTAATTAGTTGAAATTTTAGATTTAGTTATATATATATATCGTTAATTAAATATTGATATGTTTATCATAATATTTCATATTGAAATGAAATTGATGTTATTTATATGGTTTAACATTTGTGGATGCAGGGAAATAGGTTGGAGGGATCCAACTAGACTCTTCAACATTTATGTTATTGTTTTATATATATTATGATACATGATGTGATATATAATCTATTATTGATTATGTGTGTTTGCATGATGTGGATCCTTTTTATTTAACATTTTAAATACCGTAAGTGATACTGGGACATATAAAAAGAATTTTTGAAGTGAGTATTGAATTTAATTATTTTATAAAATCAATGGATTTTATAAAAGGAAATATTTGGAAAATGAATAGAATTAAAAAAAGGAATTTGCGAGATATAAAATAGCTATGAGAAGTTTGATATAAATTAGATATTAAATATAAATCCGTTTAACAGATTAATTGAGAAGATAATATTTATAGATAATGTTTTATAAATTAAGTAAAATATTTATCATTAAATGAATAAAAATATAAGCCTAAATTTATATAGAGAAGTAAGAATCGGTTATAACACCGATATTTGAAATTGAATGTGAACGTTGCAGTTATAAAGGGAATTATAAACAAGATTATAGGTGACTGGAATTAAAAATAGGTTATTGTATGAATAATTCTATAAATAGAAGTATAAATAAAATTTGGGAATGGGATATTATTTTTAAATGTGAAATCAAACTGAATTGATTATAATAATGAAATATTTTTCACATTCGATGTGAATAACGGATTAAAGAAAATATTTTGTAAATACTAAAATGCATAAAGGAAATTGGTTTTGAAATAGGAATTTAAATGAGAATTTGAATAAGATAGGAAATTGCATTAAAATAAAATAGTGGATTCTATTTCGGGAAAAATAGATTAGTTGTGAATTTATAAAATGACTCGATAAACAAAATTTGAACTGGTAATAATATTTATAAATTGAATTCAAGTTTCGATTTGATAAAACAAGTCCAGAATTTTGTATAGAAATAGTATTCACATTTAAAGTGAACAATGATTTAAAAACAAACTTTTTGCTGGTATAAATGGAGTTAAGGAAAATTAGAAACGAACTGGAGATTTGTTAAGTTGAATGGTTTTCTAAGTGTCGATCTGATGTTGGTTTTGGCCTTCGGTATTGATATTCAGGGAATTGTTTTCTTACTAGTTTACAGTTAGAGACTAATAGATGTGGGAGGATTATGATGCATGAATAAGAGATGGAAATGTTTTCCAATGTTAATAATATATATATTTTGAATTTAGAAAATAAGAGTTTATGTATATATGGAAACGGGAAATGGGGAAATAAATAAACTAACTTAAAGAGAAAAATGTTGATTGATGATTGATCGATAAATTTTCCATTTAAAATTAGAATGTTGTATGTATGGATGTTTTCCTTTGATTGTTAAATAACCAGATTATCAAAGTTTTGACCGTTTTTTCGTCGTCAATATAGAGAGACCGGGACCAGATTTATTATCTGAAAATCACTACATATGGGCATTACCGTTGCAAATCAAATATGATGAAGATAATTAAAGACAGAGTTTATGCAAGGGCTGTTCTGGCAAATCCTAGGTAGAAATTGCCTAAGATGGGTTTACCGTATAGTACCTTTGGTTTGTCTAACCCCAGGACAACTTGTGTAATGACCCGCCATTTAGACCGTGCCGAATTGACAAAACATGTCAACTTGAATCATCCAGAACAATAGATTGAATTTAGCTTCTGAGGTAAATAGAATAAATAACAGAATCACAGATCACAAACAAAGATACAAAGTAATATGATATCTTGCAACAGAATAATAATAATACAATAGTAATTCATGAAGCTACTAAGTAAAAAATTTACATCAGAGTTTACATAATAATACAGCGGAAGCCTAATAGAAGTGAATTCTAATACAGGGATAAATTATAACAGTTTGAAAGCAGAAATGACAAGAAACACAAAAGTGGAACAACTAATCAATGGGTAGATACAGGTGAGCAGAAATCCAATATAAGCTTCAAACTCCAAGAGAGAATCTCGAGAGCTAAAATACACAATCTGACCCGAACCATAATGAAAAGCAAAATAATTCGGTTCAGGACTAACATTCTCATGGAAGAAAATCAACTCAAATGATATGTTCGATGAAATGCAATCAACAACTTAAAGGATGTTTGGGATCACCATCCTTTAAGGATCTTTCAAACTAATACCATCCAATCACTTTGGTTCAAATTCACATTATATATTTCAAATCAAATCTTATATTTCGATTTAAACCAAATCATATCATATATTATAAGTCAAATTGTACCATTCAAATTCATAACTTATAAATTCGAATTAACATCTTATATTTCAATTCAAACATTTCTTACAATTTAAACAATTCTTATAAAATTCGATTCAACAAATTCCCAAATTCAAAACCAGACGATTTATAAAATCAATTATATATATAATTATATTCGAATTCACGTTTATTCATTTTAAATCGATTTCATTTTATCTCAATTATGATGCCAAATTAAACATCATTTTACGCCATCCAAGTTCATCGCTTATAAAATTTTAATATTTAAGCCAATTCAAATTTGTATTTTTCCTTAAATTTGGAAATTTAAATTTCAGAAAACTAATTCACAATTCAAGTTTATCTCTTAAAAATTTGCATTGATTCAAATTCAATTTCATATCTCATATGAATTCATTTGTAGATCAAATATCGTTATTTAAATTTAAATAATTAAATCTCAAGTTAAAATCGCTAAAGAAAATCTTAATTTATCCACTTTTTGGTTTATTATTAAAGTTTATGAAAACAAATAAAAGAAAATATTAACTTTGAAAATAAATATAAGTATATCAAAATTTTAAAATAAATTGGAAAATAAATTATAACATATATAAGATTTAAATAATATAGAAATAGGTTTAAAAGAATTATTTAGTATAATATAAAAGTTTAAAACGCTTATATAGTTAAATTATATGGTTTAAAATAAATAAAATTATAAGTTCAAAATTTTATATAAATAAAATACTAAGTTATTATTTTTAATTTTTTTTTTCAAATTAGTTTACTTCAAAAACACAACCCACGGTGTCCGTATACTGTTACTACCCAATGGTTAAGTGATACGGATATTTATCATTTCAATCCGCAATTTAAATTATTCAACGGGTATATATCATTTCAATCCGTAATCCCAAATTCAGTAAAAATCGTTCAGGTCTATCATTTCAACCCATAACGATTTTTCCCTTATCTAATATCCGTTCGGGTATGTATCATTTCAACCTTTAGTGATTTTTCCTAAACTAGGGGTATCAACAATCACATAGCAATCAATCATGGCATATATATCATTAGTGCAACTACGTGTCATATGAATATATCGTGTCACATATGAAATGTGTATACATATTAAATCAAATAATTTCCATTAGTAATCCTATACATTTCATATAACAGTTCATTATTGATCTAACATCCATGAAAACTGTAAAGATAAACTCGTTTCATGGCATAGAATTGAAGACGACAATCTGATTGACACCGAAAGAAACTATGACTTCCAAGCATGATTCAGAATGATTACAACTCGATGATTGCTCACTATATATTTATTTTTATAAGAGGAGGATATGGAATTCTAAATAGATTGGTTCGGCTATTAGCGTTTAGGGAATGGTTTCCGAACTCAACATCACATTCAACTCAAAAAAAATACGACAAATATATATATTTAAAAATCCAATGCACACTAAATATGTATACATACACACACACACACACAAGGCTAACATACACAAAATACTTAAAAAGGATAAACCATATATATATATACATTAAATATTTTACACTATTTAACATACCTAAAATGAATATATACATAATATAAAATATATATAACACGCAACACATATTACATCCATCACTTACACTATGCATAAACAAACATAAAATAAACGCAGGCAATATACACAGCTCAACAAAACTCACTATTCCAACATAACAAATCACATCTTATACACACAAACTATGTATCTTATACACACAAACTATGTACATTAACATATACTCACAAACACTTACTCTACGTACACACTCACGTGGGCAAAAAAACCACACACACACACACACACAAATACACCTGAAAGAAACACTCGGTTGCGATTTCATTAACGCAAGGTGGGTTTGGATGTAGAGATGGGAAAGGTGCGGTTCAGGCAGCATGGTGGGGTCTCGGGCTTCGGGCGATGGAGAGCATTATGGGGTGGGGGACAGCAGGGAGAAGGCAGACTGGAGAGAAGGAGAAGATGTGGAGGAAGGCTCAGAGTGCGACAATTGGTCAGAGGGGTCGGAGCATGGGCAGGGGGAAGGAAAACGGTCGGACTCGTGGTGGAAAGGAGATGGGAATTGGCGATGGGAAGAGCATGGGCTGGTTGGGAAGACAAATAAAAATGTAGCTTTTATATTTTTTTCTTTTATATATGGATAGGTATATATGAACGGTTTTTGTGAACGAATGGTTATGTCCCTTTGTTTATCTTTCTTTCTTTCACACGGATGAATTTTGACAACTCGCGTGGGAAAAAGAGAACATGACTCAAAGCAAGGCATGGTTACCAGAAAAGCATGCATATCCTAGCACCGCATGTATATTTTTGTATAAACGTTGGTTTTAGAAAACGCATTGAAACGTGTTAGTACATGGAATATAAAGAGGTGTATGTTAGAAAAGGAATAGGATTTGCAAAAGTTAAGCATGAAAGTTAACGCATGGAAAGAAATGAAATGGTATATGGAGCATGCATGGCTTTTGTGCAAAAGAGTGGACACAAAGGTTTCATTGAAATGGCATAACGCACGCATGAATGCATGGAAAATAAAATGGAATGTGCATGCATTTTGGAGACAAATATGTGAAGAAAATGGTGAAAGTGCCCACTTAGAGAAACAAAAAAAATATTTGAGTGGTTTAGTAAATTAAAAGAACGTGTTTTGCAGAACCAAAATGTCTACAAAAGTATGAGAGACCCGAATATGGACACTTCGAACTCAACTGACTTTGTTTCAAAAATGAAATGCGCAAGCATTTCACAATTTCAGTACGAACCGAGCACCAAAACTGAAAACGAATGTATTGCGCTAATCAGCACGACGAGATGGACACAACGGTATATAGTTTGCAGTGGTGGGATGCTCCGTTCAAAAAGGCATTACAGACAGCTTTAAAAAGGAAAAATGGCATGAGAAAACAATTATACAGAACTCAAAACTTCCGATATTCGCAAAACGAATTTTTCCATTGTATTCATGACAACGAACATAATATTTTTTGTGTTTGTCCGAACTGATTTCGAAGAGATTTTACGGTCGCTAAAATTTGAACTGTTTTGCACAGTTTTGCACTGAAAAATGCACGACCGGCAAACATTCAAATTTTCCAAATTTTTTTATAAAGTCACTACGTCTCCCTGTACGTATTTCAAATTCCAAATCCTCGTTATGAGAAATAATAGAATATTATGAAATTTAAAACAAAGATATAATTTTTATGTGTATTGGAAATAAATTATATAATATGACTTTACTATTTAAATTAAAATATAAGAACAAATTCAAATTCAACTAAATAAACTCGATTTTATTTATATACTAGATAAGATCGAAATTGAAAATATTATTAAAATATATTCATATCAAGTCAAATTCATTAGTTATATAAAAACAAAAATAAATTTAATTTTTAATTCAAAAATTAAATAGTTATAAAATACAACAAACAAAGTTTTAAACGAATAAAATGAAATAAAAATTAAAATTAAAATTAAATCTTCAAATAAAATTCTAGGTTGTTACATTCTCCCCCACTTAAATCTTTTTGTCCCTGAAGAGGAACGAGACAGGGAAATAGTATTAAAATAATTAATAGTTCAAATTCATCTTCATATCTATATGTACTTTGAAAATTATATATATCTAAATCATTGTTAAAATATCTTCTAATATTTCAAAATAATTTTATGTATTCACTCGACGTCTCGATTGGCGATATATATCTATCTCACTTTCGAAACTTGAAAATGGATATCGATGATGGTGCGTAGTGATCACCAAAATCATTTTCAACCGACTAGAGTGTGACTCTATATTTATCAAATACTTATAGGATTTAACATATACGTTGATAAGAAGTATACCCAAATCACTAGGTATTCGATAGGCCAATTTTAACGTCAGGTAAATACTCACAACATCTTCCTATATTTAAACAGAATATATATCAAAATTTTCAAATCATATATTATAAATAATATATTTCAAATCATTAAAAATTTAAATAGGGAAATATATATTTCTCTTCCACTCATTTATTTATCAAAATTCAACTTCAATCTATAATAAATATACGAAAATATACATAATATTATCCTTTAGTATACCAAAATATTTCTAGAACATATAGATATTTACCTATGTAAAATTTTTCATAAATACATATATCAAAATTACAATCTTATACTAAGAAAATCATATATTATAATACCTTTCAAAATACTTATTTCAAATCAACCTTTAATAAATATGAACTCCCTGGAAGACTTATACTCTCCTTCTACTTCTTACCTTGCTATGGGAAAGATAAGTTATAGAATTTGAGTTAAAAGCTGAAAGAACGAAAGAACCTAATCAAGGAGGATTTATGACGGAAGAAGGATTCAAATGAAAGGGAAAATTCGGGAACATAATATTATATCCGGAAATATTTGTTTTAAAAACATTTAAATTGTCTTTCTTAGTTTATTATGTTGAGGTTGTATAAATTTAATTGCAGGTTATTGGTTTGTTATTTAACATTTGAAAATACTTGAGAACTCGAAGTTTAACAAGTTTACTGTTGTTCTTACAGACATTAGGTGTAACAACCCGTATTCTACGTATCGGGGGATCGTAGAATATTTATTTCTTCTTCGCTTGTGGTCATATGGTCATGTAACTTTGGGAAACATTTATTAGAGTCATTTCCCCTGTTCATGATTTTTGTCGATTTTTAAATGACCATTTTGCCCCTAGCCAGTACTGTTTTGGCCATAACTTTTGATAGGGAAGGAATTTTGACCTGAAACCACTTCTATTAGATTCGTTTGATGGTTTCTCTTTCCGTAAAGTGGTCATAATATCCAAACGGACTTACCGTTTGGGAGATATGGCTGGAACAAGGTTTGGAGGGTGAAAAACTGCATAATTGGGCTAAACCGGGTAGTTAGCAATTGGGCCCATAAGGGGATTTCGGGATTGGGGCTGTATAAGGGCTGATTAGGGTTAGAAAACATCCTTTTAGTTATTTTTCCAGCCACCACTTCATTTCATAGAACCCTATTAATGGCCTCCAACCTCTAAATCACTCCAAACCACCCCAAACTTGAAGAAAAGAGATTAGCAACGACAAATCAAGGCAAATCAATACCAAATCGGGATTAGAGCTGCTACAACACCTTGTTATCTTCACCAAATCAGAGATTTATTTCAGATCTTGTTTTATTTGTGGCTAAGGTGAGTGATTAGCTTGCTTTTTGCACTAATTATGGTTATTCGGGGTGATTAGTGCTAATTAGCGTTTTTAAACGAAAATAAATTCTGGAAAAACGTTTATAAAATCTTAAATAATGTTTTAGACCTCTGATATGAGTTTGGGTTAATTTGGTTAAGTTTTGCTAATCATGTCATTAGTTATGCTCACATATGCTTAAGGGAAGATATGGGGTTTTGGGCATGTTTGATCCATTTTACCATGTCATATTGTTGTTTTGGTGTTTGAGGTCACTTGTATGTGTTGCTATGACTCTATGACATGCTTTGAGATTGATTTTAATAGTTAGAATGGTCGAAAACGCCGTCGAGAGGCGTATAAACAGTGCTGGAAAGTTGCAGGTTTTAAGTACAGAAACCGGATCGGATCGGGGTAGAGGTCACGAACCGTCTGAAGACGTCACGAACCAACCCGCCTCGTCCCTCACGAACCGTTCCGCCAGAAGTTAGCGCCACGGACCGAACTCTCGCATGAAGACCTGAACGGGAAGCACGAACCGATCCGCTTGAAGTATTCACTCCGACCCGATCCGAGAAGTCGCGATCCAAGACTTGGTGATTGAAGACTCTGACCCGACCCGCCTGGAGTGATAACTACCGATCCGAGCTGATACACATGGGCATATAGTGGTGCATTCGATCCGATCCGACGTGGCGAGAAATACCCGAACCGAACCAATACGCTTGGATAATTGGTGTGCTACAGCGAACCGATCCGATCCAGATGGAACTGGAGGCCACGAATCGATGGTGTACTCCGATCCGACCCGAGGTAGCAGCCACGAACCGAGGTGATGGAGACCACGATCCCAATGATGATGGAAGGAATCCGAACCGATCCAATGGAGATCCATAACCCGAAATGCAAAGGTAGTTCAAGTGGAAGTTCGAGCTCAGGATCCAGACGGGAACCAATGAGTTCACTTCGTGATTGGGCTTTGCTGCGGGACGTGTGCTAAGGAGTTGTCGGTGTCTATGACTTTGGATCACTATGTATTAGAGGTGTATGGACGGACTCGGGCTTTGGATATGGTGCGACTAGGGAGCTATCTACCAATGGAGTGGGATCATGGATACGTTGGGCGTGATCCCATAGGTTTGGCGTTGGTGGTAGTAGGAATGGACATAGTCGTACAAAGTCGAGTTCTGTCATTTTCTGGAAGGGAAAATGGTGATCAAAGAAGTAGACACCGTATGCTTTACGCACTGAGTGAGAGATGCAAGGATGGTTGCTATGCTTGATTGGTTGACACACACATCCCCACCACCGTGTACTTATATTATGTGTTTGTGACATCATAGAGTGTTGTACCGTGTAGTACTAACTCTTTGGTTGCAGGTCCAGGTTCAGGTATGACTTAGTATACCTGTTATTATTCTGTTTATGCTTGCTACCACTCATACCAGACTGATGTCTGACCCAGAGTTTTATGTTTCTTCTTATTACTCTGGGTGCTCACACGAGCAGACTAGAGACAGGGATAGCTGGTAGTGCGCTTGGTAGATGGACTGAAGACGAGCAGGAGGCTCCACGTATGATATATAGTTATTCTCCCCGTGTCGTGATCGGTATCTACTTTGGGCATTAGTAGCATACCTATTTTGCTTATCTTAGAGACAGTATTTTGAAGTTGTAATAAGCTGTATTTGATATTTCCGCTACTCTGATGATGTTAGTTCAAGTTTTCAGCTCATGCACTGTCTCATCTGTTTTATGTCAAGTATATGATGGCTATTATATTTTATTCCATGCGCTGTGAGACATATTACAGGTTCTTTATTTGGTTCATCTCCTTTCTTTCTCTTCTTTGGCGACCGTCCCATGCCAATTGGACATGAGTACAGCGCACAATTGGAGTAAACGTCTGTTGGTGCGGGGCGGGCCGTCACATTTGGTATCAGAGCTCTAGGTTGCGTAATTCACCTAGGGAAAGACACTAGGGAGAGATAGTACGTATATGAGAGCGCGTATTTGTGATTATTTTGGTTTTCGAAAGCTATATCTATATATAGTATTAGTATAGTTAAGAGTGAAGTCGCATTGCACTGCACTGGCACCACTATGGAGATGGTTAATCGTTTTCTCTTTAACAGATTTGACGATGAGCCGAGGAAGAGGTGCTGGTAGAGGGACTAATAATGGGAATCCCCCTGACATGAGGGCCATGTTTACCAACCTCATGAGAGAGATGCTTGTGGATATTCAGAGGGAGGCTCCTAATGTTGCCAATGCTGGAGGTGCAGCGGTGCAAGCGCCTAGGGTCGATTTCGCCAAGTTGAGTAAGGATTACACTAATCTTGGTGGAAAGCCGTTTCACGGAACAGAGTCGGCCACGGATGTTCAAGATTGGTTGGATAGTTGCGACCGTATCTTCGACGATTTGGGTATCGAGGATGCGATGAAGAGAAGGCTTGCGTCTCGCCAGCTGCAAGGACGAGCGATGAATTGGTGGAATGCTATTAGGGCAGCCACACCAGAAGATCAAGTTACTTGGGATCAGTTTAAAGCTCGCTTTAGCGACAAGTATATCCCAGCTGCCCAGAACTCGGAATTGTTTAGGAAGTTCTTGGAGCTTAAGCAGAATGGAAGGGCAGTATTGGATTATGTTGCTGAGTTCGATACTTTGTCGAAGTATGGGTTATCTCTAATCGATACTCCCGAAAAGAAAAATGAGAAGTTCATCACTGGTTTGGATGAATACTTAGGGGAGAGGCTGATTAATCACATCGATGAGACGTTTGAGTCGATCGTGGGAAAAGCTTTGAGGTCAGAAAGTCTTTACCCTAAGCCAAAGACTGGGGTTGTTGCTGCATCTGCTGAAGAGTCAAAGCCGCAAGCAAGCGGTGGAGGCAAGAATAACTCTCAGAATAAGAGGAAGCAGAACCAAGCTAAGGATGGCCAGAAGAAAAGCAGGAAAGAAGTCGAGTGCTTCAAATGTGGAAAGAAGGGCCATTATGCAAGGGAATGTAGGGCCAAGACAGTGGGAAAGAAGTGCTTTAACTGTGGCCAGGAGGGACATTTTAAGGATAAGTGTCCGCAACCTCTGAAGGAGAATCAGATTGTGAAAGCATATGCCATCAATGTTGTTCCTTCTTCGTCGAATGCCCCAACTGCGGCGGAGAAAGGAAAGGGAGTCGTCATTCAAGGTATGCTTTCCGTTTATGATCTTCCTGTTAGAGTTTTGTTCGATACCGGGGCTTCCCATTCCTTCATATCTAGTGACCTGGTAGATAGGTTGGGATTGGAACCTGAGTTAGTCGATAGACCATTAGCTGTGACGAACCCGATTGGTGGTTCAACAAACCTCAGTATGATCTGTCGTAATGTGGTCTTATCGAGTCATGGATGTATGTTTGTTTGTGATTGCTTTGTTTTGGGCTTTACTGGGTATGGCATTATTTTGGGAGTCGATTGGCTCCAAAGATACGGGGTGGTGGTAGACTGTGAGGGCTTTTTGGTGACAGTTAGGGCGGATGATGGGCGGAGGGTGGTGTTTGGTAATCTACCCTGTGATGGGGTAATGGCTAGTTTTGTAAATTCCCTCGACATTCCGCATGATGAGTTATCAGGTTTGCCCGTGGTTGGCCAGTACCCGGACATCTTCGAGGAAGTGACCGGACTTCCACCACACCGAGAGATTGAGTTTCGTATTGATTTAGTGAAAGATGCCAGACCTATAGTGATGCCACTTCGTCGTATGGCACCACGAGAACAGCGAGAGCTCGAGGTGCAAGTTTGCGATCTTTTGAAGAAGGGATTTATTAGAAGAAGTGTTTCCGAGTGGGGAGCACCAGTTGTGTTTGCTACTAAGGCAGATGGTTCCCTTCGATTGTGTGTGGACTATCGCGAGTTAAATAAGGTGACGAGGAAGAATAAGTATCCTCTACCACGAATAGATGATTTGTTTGATCAACTGGAAGGAGCAAGAGTGTTCTCCCAGTTGGACCTCGCGACAGGATTTCATCAGCTCCGTGTAGCAGCTGATAGTATAGCTAAAACGGCATTTAGGACGCCGTCTGGGTTTTATGAGTGGTTGGTCATGCCATTCGGGTTGACCAATGCACCAGCATACTTCGTGGATCTTATGAATAGAGTATTCAGAGACCAACTGAATAAGTTTGTTCTTGTGTTCGTAGACGATATCCTTGTTTACTCGAGGACAGAAGAGGAACACAAGGAACATTTGAGAATTGTGTTGGAGGTGTTGAGAAGACACCAACTGAAAGCGAAATTCTCTAAGTGTCATTTTTGGAGGAGAGAAGTGAGATTCTTGGGCCATGTTGTTTCAGAGAATGGTATTGCCGTGGACCCTGCAAAGGTGGCTACGGTACAAGATTGGTCTACGCCCAAGAATGCAACAGACGTAAGAAGTTTCTTGGGATTAGCTGGATATTATCGTAAGTTTATCAAAGACTTCTCCAAGATAGCGGCACCGTTGACTCAGTTGACTAAGAAGAATCAAGCCTTCGTTTGGAACGGAGAGTGTGAAAATGCATTTAAGAGTCTAAAGGAAAAGTTGACGCGTGCGCCAGTGTTGGTCATTCCTAAGGGAAATGAAGAGATGACGGTATACACGGATGCTTGTGGTACCGGACTGGGTGCGGTATTGATGCAAGGAGGTAGGGTTGTAGCTTATGCTAGTCGACAGCTAAAGCCACATGAGAAGAAGTATCCTACCCATGATTTGGAATTGGCAGCGATTGTATTTGCGCTGAAGATGTGGAGACATTACCTCTTGGGAGAAAGATTTGAGCTGTTTACCGATCATAAATCGTTAAAGTATCTCTTCTCTCAGAAAGATCTGAATCTCCGTCAGCAGAGATGGTTAGAGTTCTTGGCTTCGTATGATTTTGATATCGCGTATACACCTGGGAAGGGTAATGCGGTAGCCGATGCCTTGAGTAGGAGACATGCCAGTTTAGGGGCAATGTTTCTTGAATGGAAGCAGCTGGAGTATATCGCGGGGTTTGATTTCAGACCAAGGTGCGAATTGGATCCAGTTATGCTAACTAGCTTGACGATCAGACCCACTTTGATAGAGCGGATTGGTTCTAGCCAGAGGAACGATCCTAACCTATTAGAAATCATCTCCAAGTTAGAGATGGGTATCGAAGAGGAGATGAATGTGTATGGGCTTGATCAAGATGGATGGCTTCGGAAGAATGGAAGATTAGTTGTGCCCAACGTGAATGGCTTGAGAGATGAAGTGCTTAGAGAATGTCATCACTCAAAACTGACTATACATCCCGGTGGTAATAAGATGTATCGAGACATGAGACAGACTTACTACTGGGAAGGGATGAAAAGAGACGTTGGGAAGTTTATATCCAAATGCATGAATTGCCAGCTAGTTAAAGCCGAGCAAAAGAAGCCTAGTGGGTTGATGCAACCATTAGAAATTCCCGAGTGGAAATGGGAACAAGTTTCGATGGATTTCATCGATGGTTTACCGAGGACTAGATCGGGACATGATAGCATTTGGGTAATTGTGGATCGTCTGACCAAGAGTGCAAGATTTATACCAGTTAAGTCGAACAGAACGGCAGCTAAGTTAGCAGAACTATATATGAAGTGGGTAGTGAGATTTCATGGAGTACCCAAAGGCATTATGAGTGACCGAGATCCGTTGTTTACTAGTGGATTTTGGAAGAGCTTACAAGAGGCTTTAGGATCAGAATTACATCTCAGTACCGCATATCATCCTCAAACCGATGGTCAGACAGAGAGGGTGAATCGGATATTGGAAGATCTCTTGAGGGCTTGTATATTGGATTTCGGTGGAGCATGGGATGACCATTTGCATCTAGTGGAGTTTGCATATAATAATAGCTACCAATCCAGTATCGGGATGGCTCCATATGAAGCTTTGTACGGAAGACCGTGCAACTCACCATCATGTTGGATAGAGACTGGCGAGAAGTTTGTGCTTGGACCAGATGTGGTGAGAGGAACTTCAGATAAGATCAAGATCATTCAACAACGAATGAAAGCTGCTTAGGATAGGCAGAAAAGCTATGCTGATAAGAGGAGAAGAGACTTGAAATTCTCCGTTGGTGACTTGGTGTTTGTCAAGATCTCTCCATTGAAAAGCGTGATACGATTTGGCAAGAGAGGCAAGTTGGCACCAAGATTTATGGGTCCTTTCCAAGTTCTCGAGGAAGTTGGGAATTTGGCGTATAGAGTTGGCTTACCAGAGAAAATGGTAGGAGTTCACAATGTGTTTCATGTTTCCCAACTAAGGAAGTTCGTTCACGACTCAAATGTGACTATTTCACCTGATCAGTTAGAGGACTTCGAAGTAGAACCTGAGGCGGTTGAGAACCGCAAGCCGATTCGTATTGTGGGGCATGATACGAAGCAACTTCGAAGAAAGTCGGTGAAGCTAGTCAAAGTTCAGTGGGGCGAGGACGAAAATGATTGTGCTTGGGAGACAGAGGAGAGCATTAGAAAGGCTTATCCAGAACTCTTTGCCTGGTAAGATTTACTTTGCGATTTAGTTATTCCGCATGCTAGGATAGACTTGTTTTGCTTGTTTTTCATGTTTGATGATTGTTTTATGATTAATAGGCATGCGGGACCCTTTGATTAGGGAATTTCGGGGGCGAAATTTCTTAAGGGGGGGAGAATGTAACAACCCGTATTCTACGTATCGGGGGATCGTGGAATATTTATTTCTTCTTCGCTTGTGGTCATATGGTCATGTAACTTTGGGAAACATTTACTAGAGTCATTTCCCCTGTTCATGATTTTTGTCGATTTTTAAATGACCATTTTGCCCCTAGCCAGTACTGTTTTGGCCATAACTTTTGATAGGGAAGGAATTTTGACCTGAAACCACTTCTATTAGATTCGTTTGATGGTTTCTCTTTCCGTAGAGTAGTCATAATAGCCAAACGGACTTACCGTTTGGGAGATATGGCTGGAACAAGGTTTGGAGGGTGAAAAACTGCATAATTGGGCTAAACCGGGTAGTTAGCAATTGGGCCCATAAGGGGATTTCGGGATTGGGGCTGTATAAGGGCTGATTAGGGTTAGAAAACATCCTTTTAGTTATTTTTCCAGCCACCACTTCATTTCATAGAACCCTATTAATGGCCTCCAACCTCTAAATCACTCCAAACCACCCCAAACTTGAAGAAAAGAGATTAGCAACGACAAATCAAGGCAAATCAATACCAAATCGGGATTAGAGCTGCTACAACACCTTGTTATCTTCACCAAATCAGAGATTTATTTCAGATCTTGTTTTATTTGTGGCTAAGGTGAGTGATTAGCTTGCTTTTTGCACTAATTATGGTTATTCGGGTTAATTAGTACTAATTAGCGTTTTTAAACGAAAATAAATTCTGGAAAAACGTTTATAAAATCTTAAATAATGTTTTAGACCTCTGATATGAGTTTGGGTTAATTTGGTTAAGTTTTGCTAATCATGTCATTAGTTATGCTCACATATGCTTAAGGGAAGATATGGGGTTTTGGGCATGTTTGATCCATTTTACCATGTCATATTGTTGTTTTGGTGTTTGAGGTCACTTGTATGTGTTGCTATGACTCTATGACATGCTTTGAGATTGATTTTAAAAGTTAGAATGGTCGAAAACGCCGTCGAGAGGCGTATAAACAGTGCTGGAAAGCTGCAGGTTTTAAGTACAGAAACCGGATCGGATCGGGGTAGAGGTCACGAACCGTCTGAAGACGTCACGAACCAACCCGCCTCGTCCCTCACAAACCGTTCCGCCAGAAGTTAGCGCCACGGACCGAACTCTCGCATGAAGACCTGAACGGGAAGCACGAACCGATCCGCTTGAAGTATTCACTCCGACCCGATCCGAGAAATCGCGATCCAAGACTTGGTGATTGAAGACTCCGACCCGACCCGCCTGGAGTGATAACTACCGATCCGAGCTGATACACGTGGGCATATAGTGGTGCATTCGATCCGATCCGACGTGGCGAGAAATACCCGAACCGAACCAATACGCTTGGATAATTGGTGTGCTACAACGAACCGATCCGATCCAGATGGAACTGGAGGCCACGAATCGATGGTGTACTCCGATCCGACCCGAGGTAGCAGCCACGAACCGAGGTGATGGAGACCACGATCCCAATGATGATGGAAGGAATCCGAACCGATCCAATGGAGATCCATAACCCGAAATGCAAAGGTAGTTCAAGTGGAAGTTCGAGCTCAGGATCCAGACGGGAACCAATGAGTTCACTTCGTGATTGGGCTTTGCTGCGGGACGTGTGCTAAGGAGTTGTCGGTGTCTATGACTTTGGATCACTATGTATTAGAGGTGTATGGACGGACTCGGGCTTTGGATATGGTGCGACTAGGGAGCTATCTACCAATGGAGTGGGATCATGGATACGTTGGGCGTGATCCCATAGGTTTGGCGTTGGTGGTAGTAGGAATGGACATAGTCGTACAAAGTCGAGTTCTGTCGTTTTCTGGAAGGGAAAATGGTGATCAAAGAAGTAGACACCGTATGCTTTACGCACTGAGTGAGAGATGCAAGGATGGTTGCTATGCTTGATTGTTTGACACACACATCCCCACCCCCGTGTACTTATATTATGTGTTTGTGACATCATAGAGTGTTGTACCGTGTAGTACTAACTCTTTGGTTGCAGGTCTAGGTTCAGGTATGACTTAGTATACCTGTTATTATTCTGTTTATGCTTGCTACCACTCATACCAGACTGATGTCTGACCCAGAGTTTTATGTTTCTTCTTATTACTCTGGGTGCTCACACGAGCAGACTAGAGACAGGGATAGCTGGTAGTGCGCTTGGTAGATGGACTAAAGACGAGCAGGAGGCTCCACGTATGATATATAGTTATTCTCCCCGTGTCGTGATCGGTATCTACTTTGGGCATTAGTAGCATACCTATTTTGCTTATCTTAGAGACAGTATTTTGAAGTTGTAATAAGCTGTATTTGATATTTCCGCTACTCTGATGATGTTAGTTCAAGTTTTCAGCTCATGCACTGTCTCATCTGTTTTATGTCAAGTATATGATGGCTATTATATTTTATTCCATGCGCTGTGAGACATATTACAGGTTCTTTATTTGGTTCATCTCCTTTCTTTCTCTTCTTTGGCGACCGTCCCATGCCAATTGGACATGAGTACAGCGCACAATTGGAGTAAACGTCTGTTGGTGCGGGGCGGGCCGTCACATTAGGCATACGCTGGCCAGGCGCACGACAAAATCTCTAAGTACTAAATATACTTGTTTCAACTCCAAGTGAAAATACTTAAAACATTTAAAATATATATGGAAAATACTTCCCCCATGGATCGCGGTAACTCGGCGGTTGCGCTACTATCCCAATAGATGTAGCACCCTTAAGTCCCACATTGTGGAAGCCTGTGTGAAGTGGGTACTTATATAGCAGAGCCCATCTCTTACTAATGCCGAGGCCTTTTGAGGAACAAAACCCCACACCTATACGGTGGCTAAGTTCGGGACAATATATTGCGTGAACGGAGGTGCGGGTTGTTACAGTGATATCAGAGCCAATACCCAACCGGAATTGTGGCTCCTGTATGGACCATAGCGCCTGGGTGAGGTGTTTGTGAGCCAACGGGGACGTTGGGCTCTGTATGAGGGGAGAATGTAACACTCCTAAGTCCCACATCATGGAAGCCTGTGTGAAGTGGGTACTTATATAGTAGAGCCCATCTCTTACTAACGCCGAGGCCTTTTGAGGAACAAAACCCCACACCTATACGGTGGCTAAGTTGGGGACAATATCTTGCGTGAACGGAGGTGCGGGTTGTTACAGTAGAATTGCTTGTAACCGTAGGTATCACACCCCTCAAATTACGCCATGGTTGTTTCCATAGATCGCAGTTACGCGGCGGTTACGTCACTATCCCAGTGAAATCGCTTGTAACTGTAGGCATTGCGCCGCCGAATTACGCTATG
The DNA here is from genome assembly GCA_030737875.1 of Allium sativum. Lineage (NCBI taxonomy): Eukaryota > Viridiplantae > Streptophyta > Magnoliopsida > Asparagales > Amaryllidaceae > Allium > Allium sativum. The sequence goes on from CM060913.1 coordinate 1,013,403,682, forward strand.
GCCTCTAGATCACAGTTACGCGGTGGTTACGTTAATATTCCAGTGAAATCGCTTGTAACTGTAGGCATCTCGCCCCTGAATTATGTTGTGATCTCACCGAGTAAGATTCCAATATCGATGGATACTCCAATCGACGGAACACCAACGTAGATACAATTTCCAATTTCCGATGGACACTCTCGACGAGCGCCAACGCAATCACTCGCTTAGGAATTACAATTTCGATGGAAGGTACTTTCCATATGTTTATTTCGAAAACATATATAATACATACACATAATACTTCATTTCACGTTTCACGCATATCGCACTTACATAAATATCAATTTACATAAGATCATCATGTTTCAAATATATCATTCTTATATAAATTCCATTATATAAGGTTTCATTTAAAATTAATAAACTTCCAAATCAATAGCTTTCGAATTAATCTGCATTCTATATTAATCTTCCATATATATATAAGGTTCAAAATCTTCATATCAGATATTCAATATCAAAGATTTCTCGAATTTTCAATTCAATACTAATTCCATTTGATTTTATAATAAATTTGAGTATTCAGTATCATTCCAAATCTTGTTCACAAACGGTTGGATCATTCAAAGAGTTGAAAATTTTATTTTTCAATTCAATAATTGGTGAGACGACCCGAAATCCCGTTCTCACGGAAACAAGGGTTATCTTTGGAATATAACATAGAAACGGATAATAGCAGAACAAAATTTAATAAATACACCAGATAATGAACAATAGAATATACTGGATAAAAGTAATCATCAGAGTTACACAGTATACAGGATCTTACTTAGTACAAATACAGTTCAGCTATACATAAATGTCTACAGCGGAAATAAACAAAATATGTACAATAGGAGCTGAACAGCATAAAAAGAAATAAATGATAGAATCCATCTTCAGCTCCAGCTATCCAGAAAAAGAACGAGCTAAACCTGAATACAAGGCTGCCCGTGTAGAAAAAAAGGGGCACCCGAGTTTGAAAGTGAAGCAAACTACGAGTCAGTCGTGGGACTGGTATGAGAAATCCACTCAACACATATATAATTGGCTAATCACAGGACCACGCCACTTTCGTGGAACGGGTTTACTCCATTGGATTGCCAGTGCCTTAAAACAAATCTTTCTTTTAAACATCGCTATGCTTTTTATAAAAATGAAACCGTTATAAGACTCAGTTCCCATCACACAATGCAACGCAAACCGGAGGATAGAGTTTTACCTTATAACGGACAAAATATGCTTGATACGAATAAAACAAAGGCATTTGATATTATTGCTAGTGTTTATATGTTTTGAAAACAATTTCAAATCATAACTATCAATCATAGACGGCATTAATGCCCCATACCACTATGTCGCCATTTAAAGGAATACAATCAAAATCGCATCGTCACGTATTTGGAAATTGGATTTCCATCATGAACCAAGGCAAAAGATAGTCCTTACCGACTTCGTGACTCTCTAGCCCGAGCCACAAGGTCAGAGCGCATCGACCCTTGGATCGTCAGGGCCGGTCCATCGATGTGGATTAAAATGCCTGAACAATACGTTTCCCCGCCCTTTGGGGCGTAAACGAGCCAACGAATGACTCCATCGGACCCGGATCGTCCGATCAAACCGAGGCGCCTCGCAATAGCAACAACCACATAGGTGAAAAGTATATAAATGTCAGGGCTGGTAGGTCACTGACACCCCCCTAGCTAGAAAGAAACGCATGTCCTACCTGAGGTCCTTCCTCCCGTTTTAGGTTCATACCGGGGTGTGAGGCTCGCGAATTTACGTTATACACAAAGCTACGCCACACAGGCGGTGCTTTGATCATCACCACAAGACTTTGCTTTTCAACAGAAGCCCTGATCACTGCATCTTAGCATGCCACACAGAATAAATCCTATGTCAGACACACAGTCCATTTACAAGTCCGTTCTGGGTCTGAACGAAACCGGAGGCACTAAATACCTCGCAAACCCATTGATCACCACGTACGTCTGGACGATCACCACTCATTATCCATATTTCGGGATGCCTCCCAATCAGGACCTCGGTTACCATCCAAACGAGGTGAAGATCTCCGGTCTTCGACCGTCGCCTTCATCTTCGTATTTCAATCGTCGGTCAATTATTTGAAATGAGAATTAACTCGGCCTTTTCAAATAATTCACGTATATTTAGAATTTCCAATCAATTTATTTCAATGGTTAAATTATTCGACAACACCAATTGTGTTCTTTAATTTAATTTTCACACCAAACACATTCAACCATCAAAAGCCACATAAATCAAGCAAATTCAGTTTATTTCCATTCCATATGGTTTATGGTATTTTATAACTATTTATCGCTATTTTTATTTATTTTAAAATAGCCAATTTATTCAAAACGACGCTTCGGGCCATAAAGCGGCCGTGGCGCTGTTTTTCTTCAGATTTGATTTACACATATCTGAAAATCTAACCGTTGGATCTTCGCAAAATTTACATCATTAGAAAGGTCTTTTCACAACGAATCCAACGGTTCCAGTTTCGGGAAAACCCGACGGTCGGATCTCCCGGTACAATCGTTTGAAGTTTCGATTTCAAAATACGAACTGCAGCGTCGTTATTCGATTAAATATATAATTATATTTATATATATATATAAATATAATCGCTTCTGGCGCTGTTTTTCTTCAGATTTGAATTAAACATTCCAAACAATCCAACTGTTGGATTTTTACAAGGTTGGTGCCGTTGGGAAGATATTTCCAAGGCGAACCCGACGGTTGAGATTTCGGGAAAATCCAATGGTCGGATTTCCCGTACTAGTTGTTTGAAAACACGGTTTCAAAACACGAACTACACGACTACGTTTCGTTTTAATTTTATTTATATTTATATATTTATATAAATATAGTTCATTCAATGATTTCAATATCGTTTTCACTTCAAATTTTTCACTAACGCCTTAAAATTTTGGAAAATTTCGCCATAACCTCCCCTACACCGGGAGCATCGGGAAATTGCAAATAGCTTTCCCGGTCCTTCTAATCTCAAAAAGAAAAAGAAAAAGCCAAGCGGCTAGCCAACAGGCTCATAAAATCATCACCCAAACAAAGCAGTAAATGTGTACCTATTTGTCGGGCACAAAATTTTATTCCTCTTCTCTAGCCCCTTTGCTATAACCTGTTCAATGAATATGCATGTATATATATATATACAGTTCTTATCATTTATCATTTTCTATTCAACTTCATATTTGATTTCTATTTGGTTTAAAAACACCATTCATTCTAATGTTACATAAATAGGTGCAAATCATTTCATTAGCTAATTAATGAATATTTCAACTCATATATGTTTATTTTGAACAAGTGGCTATTTTTAACACTTCACATTTCAACGATTTATGCATACAATAAAAATGTGATTTTTATTGTAAAACAATTCATTTCAAAACACTATTTTTCTATATAGTTCAAGTTGGTGATAAAAATGGGATTTTTATCATAAAACAATTTCTTTTAAAACGAGATTATTTTACACAGTTCATATAGTCGATAAAAGGTGATTTTTATTATCAAACAATTTATTTTAAAATATGAATACCATTCAACACATGAATTTCTAATCAACGAATGAATATCAATTCAACACATGAATGTTTTCTATAGTTTCTATATATAGATAAAAATGTGATTTTTATTATCAAACAATTTATTTTAAAATATGAATACCATTCAACACATGAATTTCTAATCAACGAATGAATATCAATTCAACACATGAATGTTTTCTATAGTTTCTATATATAGATAAAAATGTGATTTTTATTATCAAACAATTTATTTCAAAATATGAATACCATTCAACACATGAATTTCTAATCAACGAATGAATATCAATTCAACACATGAATGTTTTCTATTCAATGAATAAATATAGTTTAAGCATATGAAAATAATTCAAACACACGAATATTATTCAAAATTTCGGCAGCATAACGGCAGGGTAGTTAAAACCGGGACCGTCCCTAGTACGGCTCCTCGCTCTACCTTAAAACCTCGCGGTTTTTGACAATGGGGATCATGCATCTAGTTCGCACGCAGGCGGCATGTATATATTTATTTCATTTCCACAAACTAATCCTATGTGGTTTTAACCAAATATTTCTCAACCACAAATGGGTATTTTTCAACCACAATCAACCAATATCAATCACAAACAATCATTCGCTATAAATCAATTTTCACAACAATTTCAATCAATAAATATCGTCCATGGTTTGTGGACGAGGGGCGTATATATATATATATATATTTATATATAGCAATTCACTTTTATTTCCACGCATATATATATATATATATATATATATATATAGAAAAAGAAATTGAAGAGTGAGAAATTCTCACCAATAGCTATCCAATACCACGACTCTTCCTTTATAGAAATCTTCGCCAATCTCGCCTTTTGTCGCTTCGTTGCCCGTATTCTCTACATATGTAAAAATCGAATTTTTACTATGTTATTCAATATATAAAAATCGAATTTTTATTATGCTATTCAATATATAAAAATCGAATTTTTATTATGCTATTCAATATATAAAAATCGAATTTCAAAAATATAAATTCCGCCTTTTCAAAAATAAAGATTATATTTTTAATATTCCTATGATGTAAAGATTATATTTTTATTACTTTAAAAATATAAAAAGCATATCTTACTTCTTCTACTTAATAAAAATTCCGTCTTTTCTATTTTTAAAAATATGATCTTTTCTATTCTAAAAAATCTGATCTTTTTCTTTTTAAAGTTCTAATCTTTTTCTATTTAAAGTTCAAATCTTTTTCTATTTAAAGTTCAAATATTTTTCTATTTTAAATCTTAAAATAAAATCAGGTTTTAAATTCTTTTTCTATTTTAAATCTTAAAATTAAAATCATTTTTAAACCTTTTAGAAAAAAACAGTTTTTAAACCTTTTAGAAAAAACAGTTTAAACCCTTTAAAAAAATCAGTATTCTTATACTATTAAAAATCAGTTTTATAACCTGTTTAAAATCAGTTTTCTTTTTTAAAAATCAGGATTTTCCTTTTTAAAAAAAAATCAGAATTTAAAATGAAAATAAAATAACAATAACTTACCTTATCAGCGAAGAAGGGGGGAGGCGTCGTCTTCGTCGGAGCTGGCTTCTAGGGGGGCGGCGGCTTCAGCGTCTCGAACTGGGGGGCTCGCGAATCAAGCGCCGCGATGCTTCAGGGGGGGCGGATGCGTCACTGGCGGTTCGACGTACGAGGGGAGGGGGTGCGGTGATGGGCGGCGGTGGCGTTCGCTTCAGGGGAGGGGCGGCTGTCGATAGGTTTAGGTTTTTTTTTTCTGTTTAATGAATCGGGGGGGGGGGGGGGGGGGGGCAGAAAGTGAGATAAAGGGAGGGAATTAAAATTTATTTTTATTATTTAATTTTTCAAAAAAGTTGACTTTTACATACGACCTCGAAACGAGGCCCACCGCCTGTCGTCCATAGCGTTTTACCCCCATTCCGAACACAATGGGATATGTATCGTAAGCTGATTCGATTGTTTCGAATAGTTTCCGTTGAATTTACATTTAAATCCTTATGTTGAATTTTAAACGTACATTTCAAATTACCGGGGTCACATACTAACTAGAAAAATTCCAGAAAAATATTTTGTAGTTTCGTATTGACGATACGGTCCTAACAAAACTAGTTTCGTCGAATTCTGAGACCGTTTGAAAAATGGCCAATTTCCAGTCGATTAAAATCAACAAAAACTGGTCAAACGCGTTTTCTTTTGCCACGCTCACATATTGATTCGAAAAATTATGAAATTTGAAACCTAGCAATAACTAGACATTGCGAATCTAACAAAAGTGGTTTCATCGAAATCCGAGGTCGTTTGCAAAATGTCCATTTTTAAGGGCCTGAATTCCATAGCGACTATTCAGAATTTTCAACTGGACATATCTTTTGATTCCCGCTATCAAATTTCGATTGGTCAGATTCGTTGGAAAGATATCATCAATTAGATCCTAATGTTTTTGGTTTCACTAAAATCCGGATTGTTTTGCACCCGGTATATTCAATTGAAGTTTGAAATCGAATTATCGAACTACCGCGCTTTTTTCAATTCTATATATAATTATAATTAATTATATTCGTTTTCAAATGTTGATTCAAACTCAGTTTTCATCGCCATTATTTAAAATATTTATTTTAAATATTTAAAATCCATTATTTTTGCCAATTTAAAAATTTTAAATTGGTTCAGATTTTCTGGGTCGTTACAATCTCCCCCACTTAAAACTTTTCGTCCCCGAAAAGGAATAAAGTCGAAAGTGGTTTGATAAATCTACAATCACACAACACAACAACCAATCCAATTGTTTTTAACCTTCAAAAATATACTAAACTATTTTTATACTCCTTTTCAAAATCATTCAGCCTATAGAATTTAAAAGTGCACATCCATGAAAAGAAAATTACAACAGATTAGAGAATTAAATGGTAATGCAAAGTATGGTAAATGTACCTTGCACCGGAGTCAATCAGAGATATCTACTCGGCACCTAGGATAAGTTTTCTGAATGCTCTCCTCAGTTTCCCAAGTACAATCTCGCGGATCTGCACTCCATTGCACTTTGACTAAGTGAACCTTCTTGTTTCTCAGCTCTTTGGTTTCTTTGCCGATGATCTTTAGCGGCTCTCGCCTTACAGCTAATTCTGGAGTAATTTCAATATCCTGCTGAGCTGCTTCTTCCACGATCAAGTCTGGATCATGAACGTGCTTTCGAAGTTGAGATATATGAAATACATCATGCACTCCAGGCAACCAGTCTGGCAATTTAACTTTATATGCGAGAGTTCCAATCCGTTCCAGAATAGGAAACAGACCTATGAATTTGGGCGCCAACTTTCCAGTTTTACCGAACCGGATAACTCCTCTCATCGGCGATACTTTCAAATATACATAGTCGCCAACTTCAAAGGATATATCCCTTCTTCTTCTATCGGCATAGCTCTTTTGTCGGCTTTGAGCGGCGAGTAATCGCTTCTTAATAAAATCGACTTTGTCGGCAGCTTCTCGAATCATATCAGGCCCTAACACAAGTCTATTTCCAGGCTCGACCCAACAAGCAGGAGATCGGCACGGTCTACCGTACAATGCTTCGAATGGCGACATTGTCAGACTCGCCTGGTAGCTGTTGTTATAAGAGAATTCAGCCAAATGCAGATGGTCTTCCCATGATCCACCGAAATCTAGAACACAAGCCCGCAATAGATCTTCTAAAATGCGATTCACCCTCTCAGTCTGACCGTCTGTCTGAGGATGATAAGCGGTGCTCAAGTTTAACTTCGTTCCCATCTCGACTTGAAATGCTTCCCAGAATTTACTAGTGAAAATTGTATCTCTATCACTGACGATACTGAGCGGCCCTCCATGTAGTCTAACTATTTCCCTGAAGTAAATCTGCGCCAGACTCTGAGCGGTTCTGTTCGATCTGACAGGTATAAAATGGGCGGTCTTCGTGAAACGATCTACGATCACCCAAATACTGTCATTTCCTTTCCTGGTTCTGGGCAAAACATCAATGAAATCCATGGAGATATGTTCCCACTTCCAACCAGGAACTTCTAGTGGTTGTAATAATCCAGACAATTTCTGTTGGTCACTCTTGACTAGCTGGCAAGTAGGACATCGGCTAACGTATATTGAAACATCTCTTTTCATAGCCTTCCACCAGAATGTTCTTTTGAGATCGTTATACATTTTGGCCACACCAGGATGGATACTCAGCTTGGACTTGTGACACTCGTCTAACACTTCCCTTTTTAACTCTGGGATGTCAGGAACACAAATCCTTCCTTTCAATCTCAAGGTCTCGTCGTTATCTATTTGAAAACACGAGGGTTCGCCTTTCCGAATCCTTTTAATCATATCCTTAATAAAGTTATCCTCCTTCTGAAGAATAGATATTTTGTCAATCAAGGATGTTGTGATAATAAAGCTGGCGATCATTACATTCTTTCTGCTTAACGCATCGGCCACGACATTGGCTTTTCCTGGAGTATATATAATTTCAAAGTCATATGCGGCAAGAAACTCCAGCCAACGTTGCTGCCTCAAATTCAGGTCTTTCTGAGTGAACAGATACTTTAACGACTGGTGATCTGTAAACAGTTCAAACCTCTCACCCAGAAGATAATGTCTCCAAATTTTCAAAGCGAACACGATAGCCAATAACTCAAGATCATGAGTTACGTAGTTCTTCTCGTGTGGCTTCAGTTGACGACTAGCATAAGCAATTACTTGGCCGCTTTGCATTAACACTGCGCCGAGGCCTTCTCTAGAAGCATCTGTCCAGACCTTTAAATCTTGGTTGCCATCGATGATGGTTAGCACTGGAGCAGTTGTTAATCTCAACTTTAGCTCTTCGAAAGCCTCCTCACTCTCTTGAGTCCATTTGAATTTAGAATGCTTCTTTGTAAGCTTCGTTAAGTGACCAGATATCTTCGAAAAGTCTTTAACGAACTTCCGGTAATAGCTAGCCAATCCGAGAAAACTGCGGACTTCAGTGGGAGTACTGGGCTGTTTCCAGTTCTGAATGGCTGTGATTTTACTTGGATCCACAGCAATTCCTTCTTTCGATACGACGTGGCCCAGAAATTTTACTTCATCTTGCCAGAAGATACATCTGGAAAATTTGGCTTTTAACACATTCCGTCTCAGAATTTCTAGAACCTGTTCCAGATGCTTTTCATGTTCGGCTTTTGATTTATAGAAGATTAGAATATCGTCAATAAAAACCAGAACAAATTTATTCAATACTCCTCTGAATACTCTGTTCATTAGATCGACGAAGTAAGCGGGAGCGTTACATAAGCCGAATGACATTACTAACCACTCGTAGAATAGGTCGGGACCTCTGAACGCTGTCATTGGAACACACTCTTCGGCAATTCGAAGTTGATGGAAACCTGTAGCTAGGTCCATTCGTGAAAATACTTGTGCTCCATTTAATCGATCCAACAAATCATCTATTCGCGGCAATGGATATTTGTTCTTTATGGTCTGTTTGTTCAGATCACGATAATCCACACATAGCCGTAGAGTACCGTCAGATTTTGGGACAAATACCACTGCTGCACCCCAATCAAAGAAACTAGGCCTGATCAGACCTTTCCATACTAGCTGTCGTGTTTGATTGTCTAATTCCTCCTTCTCTTTCAAGGACATTCTTCGAATAGCGTGAACTACCGGCCTTGCATTTGGAATCAAAGCAATCTTGAAATCTATTTCTCTCCGCGGAGGTAAGCGAACAACTTCTTCGAACACATCCGCATAGTTCTTGACGACATGAATATCTTTGATGAGGTCAGGAATATTCTCTGCAACCTCAGGGACATTTCCTATTTGGGCTGGAGAAACATTCAAAGCTGCCCAGAAGTCTTTTCTATTAGTATTCTGACCTTCACAGGGAATGGTTATATAATCACCTGAATTAATCTTGGCCTTTACGACTCTGTCGGCGCATTTAACTTCAGCTTCATATTTGGTCAACTAGTCTAACCCCAAGATAAGATCAAACTCTTTAAAATTCATGACGACCGCGATGGTAGGAAACCGATAACGAGAGAAAGAAACCGGCACTCCACAAATCCAACTGAGATCGATGGAACCCCCAACCGGATTCTGGACAGTCATTGGTTCCTTAAGCTTTTTCAAATTCAAATCCAGTTTCTTAGCTGCATCCTTTGCAATGAAGCTTCGTGACGCGCCTGTGTCAAACAGTACTTTAACTGGGATGTCTTTGACAGTTAGCGTGCCTTCTAAAACATCTGGCCTTTCCTGAATAGCTGAGGGCTCAGAATTTTCTGCCACTTCATTTACTTGAACCATTTCAGGCTTGTTTAACTGTGGGCAATCCTTTGTAAGATGACCAGCCTCGTGGCACTGTTTGCACTTTCTATTCTCTTGGAACTCCCCGTCAGTTCTGAACCTTTTCTTCTTTTGTTTTCGATTTGCTCTATATCCCTCTTTTCTTTGTTTCTTTAAAGATCTGCAACTTATCGACAAATGTCCTTTCTTATTGCAGTTAGAGCAAATAGCTGTGGTCACCGGTTCTTTCCCAGACTTAGCCCTTTTTCTCTTGGCACTGGGCTTCTCACTGATCTCAGACCTCGTACTGGCTCCAGCAATATCAGTTTCCGACTCTTCTTTGTCACTACAACTGACTTCTTCTTCGTCGCATAACATTCCTTTCTTGTGGAGATCTTCATACTGATAGGCCATATATATCATTTCAGAAAAAGGAAGCTTCACATGCCCCAATACTTTATTCTGGTATTTCCTTTGAAGTCCGTGAATAAATCTCATATTTTTCCTCTTCGGATTTTGAATTAGATGAAGGGCAAAGTGAGAAAGTTCATTGAATTTCTTATGATATTCGGGAATGGTCATGTCTCCTTGTATCAGATAAGAAAATTCATCGCTTAGTTGCTTCGGGAGGAGTAAATCTTTCTAAGAAAATCACTTTGAATCTGTCCCAGGTGATATCACCTTCTGGATTATCCTTAATAACTGAATCCCACCAAAACAAAGCTTCTTCTTTGAGTGCCCAAGACGCCAGTAATCTTTTCTGATCGTCTCTCAGCTTTAAACCCTCAAATATTTTCTCTGCAGAACGAATCCAAGCTTGTGTTTCCATAATGGACTCCTTGCCTAAGAATGGCGATCCACCAAGATTTCGAAATCTCTTGAATAGAACTTCTATATCGGATTCTGGCTGTGGGAGCACAACTGGCTCATTAGCCGGTCGAGCCATACGATTACTTCTTCTGTTCCTGTCACTCATTTTCTAGTACGTCTGCAATTAGCAGACAAAGTGTCAGGTCAACGGAAAAGATATTTGAAAATATAGAGACAAATACTTGAATGTAAATGTGTCTATCGAGGTGTAATTTTATTCTGCTTTACTCATACTAGGATATTGCTGATCCTATCTGTATGGAGTTACCCGTCCTAGAACACTACTGGTTCTATTTCTGACGAGTTCGTTCAAATGTTATATTCCAGAACTAAGCTTAACCAAAGCTCTGATACCACGTTGAGACGACCCGAAATCCCGTTCTCACGGAAACAAGGGTTATCTTTGGAATATAACACAGAAACAGATAATAGCAGAACAAAATTTAATAAACACACCAGTTAATGAACAATAGAATATACTGGATAAAAGTAATCATCAGAGTTACACAGTATACAGGATCTTACTTAGTACAAATACAGTTCAGCTATACATAAATGTCTACAGCGGAAATAAACAAAATATGTACAATAGGAGCTGAACAGCATAAAAAGAAATAAATGATAGAATCCATCTTCAGCTCTAGCTATCCAGAAAAAGAACCAGCCAAACCTGAATACAAGGCTGCCCGTGTAGAAAAAAAGGGGCACCCGAGTTTGAAAGTGAAACAAACTACGAGTCAGTCATGGGACTGGTATGAGAAATCCACTCAACACATATATAATTGGCTAATCGCAGGACCACGCCACTTTCGTGGAACGGGTTTACTCCATTGGATTGTCAGTGCCTTAAAACAAATCTTTCTTTTAAACATCGCTATGCTTTTTATAAAAATGAAACCGTTATAAGACTCAGTTCCCATCACACAATGCAACGCAAACCGGAGGATAGAGTTTTACCTTATAACGGACAAAATATGCTTGATACGAATAAAACAAAGGCATTTGATATTATTGCTAGTGTTTATATGTTTTGAAAACAATTTCAAATCATAACTATCAATCATAGACGACATTAATGCCCCATACCACTATGTCGCCATATATAGGTATACAATCAAAATCGCATCGTCACGTATTTGGAAATTGGATTTCCGTCATGAACCAAGGCAAAAGATAGTCCTTACCGACTTCGTGACTCTCTAGCCCGAGCCACAGGGTCAGAGCGCATCGACCCTTGGATCGTCAGGGCTGGTCCACCGATGTGGATTAAAATGCCTGAACAATACGTTTCCCCGCCATTTGGGGCGTAAACGAGCCAACGAATGACTCCATCGGACCCGGATCGTCCGATCAAACCGAGGCGCCTCGCAACAGCAACAACCACAAAGGTGAAAAGTATATAAATGTCAGGGCTGGTAGGTCACTGACACCACCCTAGCTGGAAAGAAACGCATGTCCTCCCTGAGGTCCTTCCTCCCGTTTTAGGTTCATACCGGGGTGTGAGGCTCGCGAATTTACGTTATACACAAAGCTACGCCACACAGGCGGTGCTTTGATCATTACCACAAGACTTTGCTTTTCAACAGAAGCCCTGATCACTGCATCTTAGCATGCCACACAGAATAAATCCTATTTTAGACACACAGTCCATTTACAAGTCCGTTCTGGGTCTGAACGAAGCCGGAGGCACTAAATACCTCGCAAACCCATTGATCACCACGTACGTCTGGACGATCACCACTCATTATCCATATTTCGGGATGCCTCCCAATCAGGACCTCGGTTACCATCCAAACGAGGTGAAGATCTCTGGTCTTCGACCGTCGCCTTCATCTTCGAATTTCAATCGTCGGTCAATTATTTGAAATGAGAATTAACTCGGCCTTTTCAAATAATTCACGTATATTTAGAATTTCCAATCAATTTATTTCAATGGTTAAATTATTCGACAACACCAATTGTGTTCTTTAATGTAATTTTCACACCAAACACATTCAACCATCAAAAGCCACATAAATCAAGCAAATTCAGTTTATTTCCATTCCATATGGTTTATGGTATTTTATAACTATTTATCGCTATTTTTATTTATTTTAAAATAGCCAATTTATTCAAAACGACGCTTCGGGCCATAAAGCGGCCGTGGCGCTGTTTTTCTTCAGATTTGATTTACACATATCTGAAAATCTAACCGTTGGATCTTCGCAAAATTTACATCATTAGAAAGGTCTTTTCACAACGAATCCAACGGTTCCAGTTTCGGGAAAATCCGACGGTCGGATCTCCCGGTACAATCGTTTGAAGTTTCGATTTCAAAATACGAACTGCAGCGTCGTTATTCGATTAAATATATAATTATAATTATATATATATAAATATAATCGCTTCTGGCGCTGTTTTTCTTCAGATTTGAATTAAACATTCCAGACAATCCAACCGTTGGATTTTTACAAGGTTGGTGCCGTTGGGAAGATATTTCCAAGGCGAACCCGACGGTTGAGATTTCGGGAAAATCCAATGGTCGGATTTCCCGTACTAGTTGTTTGAAAACATGGTTTCAAAACACGAACTGCACGACTACGTTTCGTTTTAATTTTACTTATATTTATATATTTATATAAATATAGTTCATTCAATGATTTCAATATCGTTTTCACTTCAAATTTTTCACTAACGCCTTAAAATTTTGGAAAATTTCTCCATAACCTCCCCTGCACCGGGAGCATCGGGAAATCGCAAATAGCTTTCCCGGTCCTTATAATCTCAAAAAGAAAAAGAAAAAGCCAAGCGGCTAGCCAACAGGCTCATAAAATCATCACCCAAACAAAGCAGTAAATGTGTACCTATTTGTCGGGCACAAAATTTTATTCCTCTTCTCTAGCCCCTTTGCTATAACCTGTTCAATGAATATGCATGTACATATATATACAGTTCTTATCATTTATCATTTTCTATTCAAGTTCATATTTGATTTCTATTTGGTTTAAAAACACCATTCATTCTAATGTTACATAAATAGGTGCAAATCATGTCATTAGCTAATTAATGAATATTTCAACTCATATATGTTTATTTTGAACAAGTGGCTATTTTTAACACTTCACATTTCAACGATTTATGCATACAATAAAAATGTGATTTTTATTGTAAAACAATTCATTTCAAAACACTATTTTTCTATATAGTTCAAGTTGGTGATAAAAATGGGATTTTTATCATAAAACAATTTCTTTTAAAACGAGATTATTTTACACAGTTCATATAGTCGATAAAAGGTGATTTTTATTATCAAACAATTTATTTCAAAATATGAATACCATTCAACACATGAATTTCTAATCAACGAATGAATATCAATTCAACACATGAATGTTTTCTATAGTTTCTATATATAGATAAAAATGTGATTTTAATTGTCAAACAATTTATTTTAAATTATGAATACCATTCAACACATGAATTTCTAATCAACGAATGAATATCAATTCAACACATGAATGTTTTCTATAGTTTCTATATATAGATAAAAATGTTAATTTTATTATCAATCAATTTATTTTAAAATATGAATACCATTCAACACATGAATTTCTAATCAACGAATGAATATCAATTCAACACATGAATGTTTTCTATAGTTTCTATATATAGATAAAAATGTGATTTTTATTATCAAACAATTTATTTTAAAATATGAATACCATTCAACACATGAATTTCTAATCAACGAATGAATATCAATTCAACACATGAATGTTTTCTATAGTTTCTATATATAGATAAAAATGTGATTTTTATTATCAAACAATTTATTTCAAAATATGAATACCATTCAACACATGAATTTCTAATCAACGAATGAATATCAATTCAACACATGAATGTTTTCTATTCAATGAATAAATATAGTTTAAGCATATGAAAATAATTCAAACACACGAATATTATTCAAAATTTCGGCAGCATAACGGCAGGGTAGTTAAAACCGGGACCGTCCCTAGTACGGCTCCTCGCTCTACCTTAAAACCTCGAGGTTTTTGACAATGGGGATCATGCATCTAGTTCGCACGCATGCGGCATGTATATATTTATTTCATTTCCACAAACTAATCCTATGTGGTTTCAACCAAATATTTCTCAACCACAAATGGGTATTTTTCAACCACAATCAACCAATATCAATCACAAACAATCATTCGCTATCAATCAATTTTCACAACAATTTCAATCAATAAATATCGTCCATGGTTTGTGGACGAGGGGCGTATATATATATATATATATTTATATATAGCAATTCACTTTTATTTCCACGCATATATATATATATATATATATATAGAAAAAGAAATTGAAGAGTGAGAAATTCTCACCAATAGCTATCCAATACCACGACTCTTCCTTTATAGAAATCTTCGCCAATCTCGCCTTTTGTCGCTTCGTTGCCCGTATTCTCTACATATGTAAAAATCGAATTTTTACTATGTTATTCAATATATAAAAATCGAATTTTTATTATGCTATTCAATATATAAAAATCGAATTTTTATTATGCTATTCAATATATAAAAATCGAATTTCAAAAATATAAATTCCGCCTTTTCAAAAATAAAGATTATATTTTTAATATTCCTATGATGTAAAGATTATATTTTTATTGCTTTAAAAATATAAAAAGCATATCTTACTTCTTCTACTTAATAAAAATTCCGTCTTTTCTATTTTTAAAAATATGATCTTTTCTATTCTAAAAAATCTAATCTTTTTCTTTTTAAAGTTCTAATCTTTTTCTATTTAAAGTTCAAATCTTTTTCTATTTGAAATCTTAAAATAAAATCAGGTTTTAAATTCTTTTTCTATTTTAAATCTTAAAATTAAAATCAGTTTTAAACCTTTTAGAAAAAAACAGTTTTTAAACCTTTTAGAAAAAAACAGTTTAAACCCTTTAAAAAAAATCAGTATTCTTATACTATTAAAAATCAGTTTTGTAACCTATTTAAAATCAGTTTTCTTTTTTAAAAATCAGGATTTTCCTTTTTAAAAAAAAATCAGAATTTAAAATGAAAATAAAATAACAATAACTTACCTTATCAGCGAAGAAGGGGGGAGGCGTCTTCTTCATCGGAGCTGGCTTCTAGGGGGGGTGGCGGCTTCAGCGTCTCGAAATGGGGGGCTTGCGAATCGAGCGCCGCGATGCTTCAGGGGGGGGGGGATGCGTCACTGGCGGTTCGACGTACGAGGGGAGGGGGGTGCGGTGATGGGCGGCGGTGGCGTTCGCTTCAGGGGAGGGGCGGCTGTCGATAGGTTTAGGTTTTTTTTTTGTTTTCTGTTTAATGAATCGGGGGGGGGGGGGGGGGCAGAAAGGGAGATAAAGGGAGGGAATTAAAATTTATTTTTATTATTTTATTATTTAATTTTTCAAAAAAAGTTGACTTTTACATACGACCTCGAAACGAGGCCCACCGCCTGTCGTCCATAGCGTTTTACCCCCATTCCGAACACAATGGGATATATATCGTAAGCTGATTCGATTGTTTCGAATAGTTTCCGTTGAATTTACATTTAAATCCTTATGTTGAATTTTAAACGTACATTTCAAATTACCGGGGTCACATACTTACTAGAAAAATTCCAGAAAAATATTTTCTAGTTTCGTATTGACGATACGGTCCTAACAAAACTAGTTTCGTCGAATTCTGAGACCGTTTGAAAAATGGCCAATTTCCAGTCGATTAAAATCAACAGAAACTGGTCAAACGCGTTTTCTTTTGCCACGCTCACATATTGATTCGAAAAATTATGAAATTTGAAACCTAGCAATAACTGGACACTGCGGATCTAACAAAAGTGGTTTCATCGAAATCCGAGGTCGTTTGCAAAATGTCCATTTTTAAGGGCCTGAATTCCATAGCGACTATTCAGAATTTTCAACTGGACATATCTTTTGATTCCCGCTATCAAATTTCGATTGGTCAGATTCGTTGGAAAGATATCATCAATTAGATCCTAATGTTTTTGGTTTCACTAAAATCCGGATTGTTTTGCACCCGGTATATTCAATTGAAGTTTGAAATCGAATTATCGAACTACCGCGCTGTTTTCAATTCTATATATAATTATAATTAATTATATTCGTTTTCAAATGTCGATTCAAACTCAGTTTTCATCGCCATTATTTAAAATATTTATTTTAAATATTTAAAATCCATTATTTTAGCCAATTTAAAAATTTTAAATTGGTTCAGATTTTCTGGGTCGTTACAATTGGAAATCATGAGTTCAAACATTTCTTATCAAAACCTCCCAAGATGTATAATTACACTATCTGTTATATAGGATTATCATTCGATCAAACTGTAGAATCAATTTCAGATTTTCTTTAAATCATTCCAAATATTCATATATGTGTGTATCAAATCATGTTCACAAATCAAACTTCGTCGGATAACAAAGTGGTCTCCATCCATATATTTTCCTTTTTTGAAAGCATTTCATAAAATCCTTTCAACTTTTTATTCGAAAATACTTGTATATACTACTAGTACTTTTTCCTAAACTCTAGGGATCAATTTCAAAGTATTCCGAAACA
Source organism: Allium sativum (assembly GCA_030737875.1). NCBI lineage: Eukaryota > Viridiplantae > Streptophyta > Magnoliopsida > Asparagales > Amaryllidaceae > Allium > Allium sativum. The sequence goes on from CM060913.1 coordinate 1,013,421,043, forward strand.
AAATTCTCAAGGTTTAGTCAAATGATCTCCTTATTTATAACTGAATTATTTTATTCCACATTTTAACTTTATATGCAATATTTACTTTACTTTCATAGTCTCGAAAAACAACGACAACCCAAAGACGGATTTCAAATAAGATTAAAACTCAAATCGAAGGAGAACTAAACAAAGAAGCTATCGAAGAGAATGAATTCGAAGATTGGGAATTCCGAGAGGATTTAAATTTCAAAATACTTTACGTTTCAAAATAATTTATATTTCCAAAATTCGCTCTCTTACAAGAAGGATTCTGTGATTGATTCCACTCATTCTAGGGTATAACTGTAACGATACGGATTTCGCTCGGACCTAATCGATCGCTAAATCGACCAAGACCGTTCAAAACCCGGATACGCTAAATCTAGGCATACAACACATCAGAACAAATAACAGAAGACTTTCATAAACATCATAATAATGTTACATCAGAGTATATGGAAATATAATACAGCAGAAGATTAATTTACGTCAAACGTAATACAATGCACAACGGAAATATAAACTAACACAGCGGAAGACTATCAATGCTATGGACACAGCTTTAACCTTCAATCCAGAATCCTGCTTAAATATCTGCAAAATAAACTACTCGACTGCCCATATGGGAAATAAGGGCACCCGAGTTTGCAAGGAAAAAGCAAACTACGAGTTAGTCATGAGACTGGTGTGAGAAACTCTAAACAGTTATAAACTTATATAAATGACAAGGCAAACCACAGGACCACGCCCTAACGTGAAACAGGTTTACCCCCATGAATGCCATTGTATAAACAAAAATCAATATAGATATATGGATCTACTATGCATCAATCAACATGTAATATCCCAATCTACCCATTTAGATTAATCACCACACTTAGATTTTCCAAATCCAATTCAATTTACAGAAATTATTCCTTTGGACTTTATTCCCGATTCTTACTTCAAATCATTTGAAATACATATCTAGCTTTTATATCAAAGTAGATTTCACTTCGGGATCTCAAATCAAATCACTTTAGAAATATGAATTCCAAAACATAACAATGCATACAAATAAGTATGCAACCAAATACCGAGCTCCCCATCGACAAGGCAAAGGGCTCGCACCTAAGCAACTCGATATATATATGTGCATACGTGCACCTCCCATGCTGGGACAGGCTACACTGACGATGCACCTCCCACGCATGGAAGCATACACCGCCCTCTCAACCATACTTTTAGTCTCGAGGTTACCCGAATCTTTAGCCACATACTAAATCATTTCATATCCCGAAGTGGGGAAAATCATTTCGCAACATAATAATCACATGTACTTTCAAAATATAGTACTTCACATCAGCAATTCACACATATGATTAGTCATTATTAAACACATAACCTTTGAGCTCATACGTCTAAAAGAAGGGTGTTAAGCAAGAGAATAAATTCTCCGCCACCAAACAGATATGTTATCAATAGCAACTAATCGATAAGCGATGAACCACAATGTAACACATAATACATTTTGAAATCATTTCGACAATATCGGGTTTAGGTCTCGAAATCCTTTCTGTTTTATGAAACATTTTTATAAAACATTCCCTGTCCAAAATCGGGAATACATTTCTTTTCACTTAAGAAAAATATCATTTCAAAATCATTCATTAAATTTGAAATGAACTCAACAACATTGTTAAACATCTCATAGTCAAATCGTGAAGTGTTTCACAAGATGTTAGCATATAGATATTTCTACACAACCCAATGCTAAATGTAAAAGATATTCTACTCATAAACTGGTCGAGCACAATCCAAACAATCAATCAATCCCAATCAATATCAACAAACAAGCATATTTGGTTTAATCACGTTTTGGTAATTTATTTATTACCATTTATTCATTTACAATCAAGTTAAAGATTTATTCAAACTCCAATTGGTTTCAATCTCTAAAATCATTACTTAATGATTATTCAACTTTTAGGAATATTAATCCTGCTTTTAACTGGGTTAAAGAACCAATGTCATTTATATACAGTTCACGACAAACCCCAAAATCCAATTTGGTATTAAATATAAAGCTCTGAATAAAAATAGTATCGGCTTTTATTCAACATCAAATTCTAAAACCAACAAATATCGTTTTGGAATAATGATATATATCTTCAAAATTCCTCTACAATATCTGTATAATAACAGAATCCAATATCGAAATATCCCGAAGATTATTTCTATTCCAAAACATTCCAATTTATTTATTGGAAATTCCTGGTTATTTTAAAACCATTTTCAAATCCAATTTAATTATTTAAAAATATTGGATTATATTTCTAGTTCATAACAAGTTCATTTCGATAAGAATATATTTTTATATTTTCAAATATGGAATTTTTCATCCCAATTCTTTCCAAATCAATTATTATGATTTTACACAAATTATTAATATTTTTAATAATTTTATCAAGACACATATAGGCGATTTCCATGAACGCGAATTGCATCCATAGCGACCTTTTCCAAATTTTATTTGGACATAATTCCAAATCCAACCATTAGATTTTAAATATCTTATATTCATTGGAAAGCTCTTTTCGATATGAACCTAACGCTTCCTGTTTTAGGAGAATCCAACGGTCGGATCTCCGGTAACGTCAATTCGAAGTCAATGGTCGAAATTCGCGAAATACCGCGGCGCGGCACGTTCTATTCATGCCATTAAATATATATATATATATATATTATATATATATATTATATATTTCGTCGATTTCCTTTATAAAACGTATTTTATAAACAGCATAAATTCATTTGAAAACGATTTCAATTTCTACTCTAGCTCAAGTTCTTCAACTTTTCAATTTCTAAGAACTTTTCAAATTTTTCAAAAATTTGGCTGACACCCTAAATTTTCGAAATTTTTTGCCATAACCTCTTTTGTACTGGGAGCATCGGTAAAATCCCCAAACCGCCACATAGGCCCTCTCATCTCAAAAAGAAAAAGAAAAAGCCAAGCGGCTAGCCAATCGGCTTATAAAATCATCAAATCCAAATAAAATAGTAAATATATACCTATTTGTTGGGCATAAAATTTTATTCCTCTTCTCTAGCCTCCTTGCTACGAACTTTTCAATGTATATACATGTCCTTGTTTGCAAATTCAATCAATTTTCAATTTAGTTCAATATTTGATTCGATTTGATTTAATTTTACCTTTGACTCCATACTTTAGTTAAAAATAATATTTTAACTAACAAATGATTATCACATTGGATGTGAATATCAATAAGCATGATTATATACTTTTAATCACTCGCTACAAGTCAAATATAATTTACTTCATCGTTTTACCAATTCTAGTTTGACATTCAAATCAATGTATGCTTGTATAACTATTAACAATAAGGGTTATTATATCGTTAATCACTTAATTGAATAATAATAAATGTTTATTATTATTCCACAACACTTATATAATTTTATACAACGCCTATAAATATATTTCATATAATGTATATATATTATATAACGTTTATATATTTTCACACAATGCATATATAAACTAAAAATAATATTATTAGCGAACAAATAATATTTCCATTGTGTGGCAATTTTATTTATTCTATATACACGCTAAAAATGATAATTTTAGCGAACTAGCACTTATTTCATAGTGTGGATATTTTATATACTCATATATGTGTTTAAAATGTTATCTTTAACAAACTAGTATTTATTTCAAGGTATGACTATTTTTAATAGCTTGTATACATGTTAAAAATGTTATTTTTAACAAACTAGAATTCATTTCAACGTATGACTATTTTATATGCTTCATTATCATGTTAAAAATAATTATTTTTACTAATAAATATTTATTTCAACCCATGGTTATTTTCATCATTTCATATACATGTTACAAATATTTCAACACACGGTTATTTTTGACACATCACATACATGTTAAAAATATTAATTTCAATCAACAAATATTTATTTCAGCACACGGTTATTTTTAACACTTCATATACATGTTAAAAATATTATTTTCAATCAACAGATATTTATTTCAACGTATGGTTATTTTTAACACTTCATATACATGTTAAAAATATTATTTTCAATCAACAAATATTTATTTCAACACACGGTTATTTTTAGCACTTCATATACATGTTAAAAATATTATTTTCAATCAACAAATATTTATTTCAACACACGGTTATTTTTAAGACTTCATATACATGTTAAAAATATTTTTTTCAATCAACAAATATTTATTTCAACACACGTTTATTTTGTTGCAACCACAATACAATCAAATAAGTCGTCCATGGTCTGTGGACGACGGTGTCAGGAGCTACTAAGCGCCGTCTGCAACCAAATATATTTTTAACTGTAAACAAAATTAGAGTGAGAAGTTCTCACTTTTAATTTGTTTTCTAGTTAAAAAATGTACTAGGATGCAGACGGTGCTTAGCAGCACCCGACACCTGTCGTCCACAGACGATGGACGACTTGTTTGTTTGTTTGATTTTGTTGTGAAAGTTGATTGTGTGGTGTGGAATGGAAATTAATATTTTATAGTTAAAAATATAATTTTTAATGTGTATATGAATTAAATAAATATTTATAAACAAATCGGATGATTTGTTTATGTACACACATTTGACTGATATTGATTGGGACGATAAATTTTACACATCGCCCAACTGCACAAATAAATCTGTGTTTGTTGTTTGAAAACCCCACATGGGTATTGGGATGATATTAGACATACACTAATTCCAATAATTAGTTGTATGTCGATCGATAGATTGACAGGCTATTGTAAGCATTAAATATTAATATTTGATGCTTATGCAGTGTAGAATGCACTTTAGATGATGGTCGACTGTGTTTGATTGTTGTTGTGTACGTGTATTGTATGAAATCCATATAACCAAACTATATGGTAATTGACTGTGTCTGATTCCAGTTCAGAATTATCGAATATTTTAAAATAATATTCAGTTAATATTGAAATGTGAAGCCGTGTTAAGTAGTTAAACGCCATTTTAACACGAACGGGAATTTTGTCGATTTTATTCGTTTTATAATGAATATCGAAAAGTGATTTGAAAAATCAAATATTGTGAAAATATTATCGTTTTAAAATTTAAATGGATTTGAAATTAGAATTGAATTGAAATGAATTTGAAATTCGAATCGAATTGAAATGAATTTGAAATTCGAATTGAATTGAAATGAATTTAAAACGGATTTATAAGGAAAATTTCAATTTTGATTTGAATTTGAAATGGAAGCTGAAATTGTTTTTGAAACGAATTTAAAACGATTTATAAAATTCGTTTTAAATAGAAATCGATGAAATATATATTATATATATATAATATAATGGCCTGAATAGAACGCGCCGCGCTGCGGCAGTTCGCGAATTTCGACCATTGACTTCGAACGGACATTACGGAAGATCCAACCATCGGATTCTCCTAAAACCAGAACCGTTGAGTTCATATCGAAAAGAGATTTCCAATGAATACAAGAAATTTGATATCTAACAGTTGGATTTGGAGATATGTCCAAATCAATTTCAGAAAAGGTCACTATGGATGCAGTTCGGTGGCCGTTATTGGAAACCGACTGTACGGGCGATAATAAAATTATTAAAAATATGGAAAAATTATGTAAAATCATAATAAATGATTTGGAAAGAGTTGGGATGAAAATTCCATATTTGAAAAGATAAAAATATTTTTTTATCGAAATGAGCTAGTTATTAACTAGAATAATAATTAATTTATTTTTAAATAAATAAATTGGATTTGAAATGGTTTTCAAAAACAACCAGAATTTCCAATATACGAATTAGAATGGATTTGAATTAAAGTTATCTTCGCAATATTTCGATATTGGATTCCGGGATTATATGGACATTGTGGAGGAATTTGGAAGATATATATATATATATATATATATCATTATTCCAATACGATATTTGTTGATATCAGAATTTGATATTGAATATAAGTCGATATATTTTCTATTCTGATCCTTGTATTTGATATCAAATTGGATTTTGGGTTTATCGTGAGTGGTGTCTTCATTAACACTGTTCTTAAACCCAGTTGAGAAAAGAATAAATCTTTTAATTAAGATATAGTGAAGTTTTCCAATTAATTAATATTTAATTGGAATGGAATAAAAGATTTGGATTTTTTGGGTTTATCGTGAACAGTGTTTTTAAATAACATTTGTTCTTTAACCCAATTAACAATGAAGAATGTGATTTGGAATTTAGTCTCTTAATTAAGATTTATGAAATTTTCCAAAGTAAAAGATTTCCAATTTAATATGTTAAATTGGAATTGAATGGAATTCGATTTGGTAATAATCGAAGTGAGTTTCTGTGGAGGAAGACTGTTAATACATATGGAATTTAAAAGGCTTTGCTGTTATTCCATTTATATTATTAGTCGGATATGGAAATTGATATCGATTATATATTGATTTGTTTTTCCGTGGAGATTCCATAAAATGGAATGTGATTTGGGTTTGTCGTGAACTGTGTTTTAAATGACATTAGTTCTTTAACCCAGTAAAAGACAGGATTACAAGTATGTCGTTGTATTTCAAACTATATGGTTGATCTCCACTTAATATATATCTATTTGGCGGTGGAGAATTTATTCTCTTGCTTAACGCCCTTCTCTGAGACGTACGAGCTCAGAGGTTATATATCGGCAGAAATCAATAGTATGGTGTAGATTGTCAATGCGGCATGCTTGTGTTTCCAAAGTTAAATAATCATTAATATTGATTTTTGGGAAGATTAAAACTAAGTGAAGTTTTAAATGAGTCTTTAATTAGATTGAAATTTGAATTGATAATTTAAATTATCAAATTTGGAAATGATCGAGAATGGAGTATCACTAGTTTCACCCCTAGCGATAGTAAAATCTCTAATTAGATTTGAACGTGAAATGGTAATTAAATTTACCGATAACACCGTGGTGTTAGATATGGAGTATTACAAGTTTTGCTCCATGGGATGAATAGGGTGGGATTGGGAAATAAAATAAATGATTACTTCGGTGTAGTTCGCTAATCCCGACTAGTTTGGAAAACCTTAATATGGTTTGATATCCAGAGGAAGATTAAAGAATAAATTTAAAGAATTTATCTTTGATAAAATTAATGGGAACCATTCCCAAAGGAAAAGAATATTTGAATAAAAGAATATTCTGGATTGGAATGAGGCATATGATGTGTTGTTATAACACTTGATTATAAGATACGCGAGTTATTCAGAAAGGCCGGGTTTAACCCATTCTGAATAACTGATTTGACGATAAGTCAAAGAGATTGAAGACAGTACAAGACCGACGATCTTCACGTCGAATGGATGGGTGCTACTGATGCTCATGATAGGAGTAGCTACCTTGAAGGGGCTACAGTGGTATCCATCCGGACGTACTTGTTGATTGGACGGATATGCGAGGAATAAGGTGCCTCTGGTTTCATTCAGACCTAGAATGGACTTGTAAATGGATGGTGTGTCTGACATTGGATTTTATTTTGTGCTAATTGATCTCTATTAAATATACATCTTCCTGGTGAAGGAGAATTTATTCCCTTACTTCACCCTTCTCTGAGACGTACGGAATCAGAGGTTGTGTATCTATAGACATCAGTCGCATGGCGTAAATTGCCTGTGTGGCAGGCCTAAGTGGCAAATGATCAAGGCTTCTGTTGAAAAGCAGAGTCTTGTGGTTGATGATCAAAGCGCATCTTTAATATAGCACGGCTTTATGTAGCATTAATTCGCGAGCCCCACACACCGGTATGGTGGGAAACTGATGGTTAGATCAGTATGATTTTGAGATGAGGATAGCCACCTTATGGGTTGTCATGGATTCGGTCGACCGAGGTAAGGGATAGGGCACACCCCTCGATTTCCCTGATGGATAGAGTTTGCGGTGTTTTCGCATGCCTACGACGTAAACCGCGGTAACTTGTTTTTCTGGATAGTGCGGATGTGCATTACGGTATTTCTGCATGCCTGCGACGAAACCGTGGTGAATTCCACTATGTGATCGATCTTTCGAATCAGTAACCACCAGTATGGAAATCCAATTTCCAAATACGTGAAATTCGGTTTTGATTGTAGAGCCTAGTATTGGCGACATGATATATGGCACCCATGTCGTCTATGATTGATACATTTATATTTGAAGTTGTTTTCTTCACTTATAGTAATAATAAAAGATGATATTTCACGTATCAAGCATATTTGGCTATTATAAGGGAAAACCCAATCCTTCGGCTTGCGTTGCATTGTGTGATGGGACTTGGGTCTTATGATAGCTTCATTGTTCTTTATTTAGCATTGCGTTGTTTGTTTTTATGCACTGGTATTCTTGGGAGGAAACTCGTTCCGTGTTATATGGCGTGGTCCCTCGATTTACCTAACTTTAAAAATAAAGATTAATAATTGTTTTAGTTCTCACACTAGTCACATGACTGACCTGGAGTTTATTGTTTTAACCTAAACTGTAACGACCCGCATTCTACGTATCGAAGGATCGTAGAATATTTATTTCTTTCACATACGAAGTCGTATGGTCATGTAACTTTAGGAGACGACTATTGGGGTCATTTCCCCTATTCATGATTTTTTCCGATTTTTAAATGACCATTTTGCCCCTAGATGATATTGTCTCGGCCATAACTTTTGATTGGAAAGGAATTTTGACCGGAAACCTCTTCCATTATATTCGGATGATGGTTTACCTTTCTGAAGGGTGGTCATATGTGAAAAACAGACTTACCGTTTGGGAGATATGGCTGAAATAAGGTTTGTAGGATGAAAAACTGCTTAACCGGGCCAAATGAGGTGATTAGTAAATGGGGCCATAACCCATTTCGAGATCAGGGTTATGGAGAGGCTGAAATGAGCTAGGTTTTCATTTCATTTCAGTTTTCAAGCCGCCATTTTCATTCTAGGAACCCTAACAATGGCATCCAACATCTAGAATCACGTCTAATCACTTTCTAATCAGGTATTAGCCTAATCTACGTTAAATCAAAGGGGAATAGCACCAAAGCAAGTTTAGAACAGATGTATTGTCTTGGTAACAGTGCCAAATCAGAGGATAGTTCAGTTTAGAAAGCTTATTTGTGGTTAAGGTGAGTGATTTGCATAGTTCCTCACTAATTATGGTTAATTAAGGGTAATTAGTGTTAATTAGCGAATTTAAACATGATTAAATTCTGGAAAAATGTTCATAAATTTTGAAATATTGTTTTAGGCCTCTGTTAGAAAATTTGGTTAATTTGGCTAAGTTTTACTAATCCTATCATTAGTTTTGCTTAAACACGCTTAAGGGAAAATATGAGATTTTGGCTATGTTTGATACGTTTTAACTTAGCAAGTTGTTGTTTTAGTGTTTATTTTTTGATTCTCTAAGTTGCTATGACTGTATGGTATGTTGTGTGATTGATTAGGAAAGTTATATTGGTCGAAAACGCGGTCAAATGGCGTAAAACAGACGCTGGAAAGAAGTGTAGGAAATTACCCGAACCGGATCGGATCGGAGGGGGAAGCACGATCCGAACCGCTTGCACTTGAAGCTCCACGATCCGACCGGAGCATGGTGGCACGACCTGAAGAGAGCACCCGATCCGAACCGCGTCAGTCGACCCAAACCGACGCACCAGGGATGGACATGAGAGGCTCGACCCGATCCGGAGTGCTTGGGAAGGAGAACCGAACCGCTTGCCTGAAGTCACGATTTGATGCTTTAGAGATGATCCGAACCGATCTGAAGCAGGGGCCACGATCCTACCCGTAGAGGGTATTCCGATCCGAACTGAGATGCTTGGGTTTGAGGCGTGAACCACGATCCGAACTGGAAGTATGAGTTAAATTGAAGAACAGGAACCGAACCGATCCAGAGAAGACCAAAATCCGAGATGCAAAGGTAGTCCAAATGGGAAGTTTGTACCCAGGATCCAGTTGGGAACCAACGGGTCAACTTCATGAGTTGTGCTTTGCTGCGGGATGTGTGCAAAGGGGTTATCGAAGTCCATGGCTTTGATTCACCACCGAGATGAATGTTAGGCTACGTATCAGTGCAGTGGGGTAGTTATTACTCCATGGGGCAGAGTGATTGTAAGATGGCTATGAGCCAGTGCGATGGAGTTGTTGTGACTTCATGGGGCAGAGTGGACATAGAAAGGACAAGTGGCTATGGATCAGTGTAGTGGTGTCATTATGACTCCATGGGGCAGAGTGATTATAGCAAGGAATGGGTGCTTAAAGCGGTGGATATCGTATGCTTTACGCACTGAGTGAGAGATGTGAGGATGGTTGCTATGCTTGATTGTTTGTTATCACTATGTCATGCACACCCCCACTCCCGTATTCTTTACACCTTATGTTTAGTGGCACCTTAGAGTATTGATTAGTATGTTGTGCTAACTCTTTGGTTGTAGGTCCAGGTTCGGGTATGGTTTAATATACATATTATTGTTCTGTTTTGATGCTTATCGCTCAAACCAGACCTGACCCCGAGTTTTATGTCTCTTCTTATTACTCTGGGTGCTCTTAAACGGGCAGACTAGAGACAGGTTAGGTGGTATGCACGGGTAGCTATACCGGAGACGAGCAGGAGGCTCCCGCGTATGATATATATAGATATTCTCCCTGTGTCGTTGTTGGTCACTACATTGGGCATTAATCGTGTACCTTTCCATTCTTTTACTTTAGAGACAGTTTTAAAGTTGTAATAATGATGATGTCGAACATAAGCTGTAATTGGATTTTCCGCTGCTAAGATGTTTAATTTTCAGCTTATGCACTGTCTCACCTGTTTTATTTCAAAATATGTTATTATTATATTTTATTCCATGCGCTATGAGATATTCTACCGCTTCTTTGTTAGTTCACCAGTAAGTTTTCTTGTTTTTCATTTCTTTGGCGACCGTCCCGTGCTGGTTGGACATCGGCATAATGCACTTTCATGGGAAATGTCAGCTGGTGCGGGGCGAGCCGTCACATTTGGTATCAGAGCTCTAGGTTGCGTAGTTAACCTAGTGAAAGACACCAGGGAGAGATAATACATATATGAGAGCGCGTATTTGTGATTATTTTGGTTTTCAAAAGTTATATATATATGTATGTATATATATATATAAACTATTAGTATAGCTAAGGATGAAGTCGCACTGCACTGACACCACAAGGAGGATGGTTAATCGTTTCTCTTTATAGATTGAACGATGAGCTGATATACGAGGGGTGCTGGTAGAGGAACCAACAATGGGAATGCTCCTGACATGAGGGCTATGTTTACTGACTTCGTGAGAGAGATGCTTAGAAATGTGCAAGGAGCAGTTCCCAATGCTGCAAATGGTGGTGGTGCAGCGGTGCAGGCGCCTAGGGCCGATTTCGCCAAGCTATGCAAGGATTACACTAGTCTTGGTGGAAAGCCGTTCCACGGAATGGAATCGGCCACGGATGTTCAGGATTGATTGGATAGCTATGAGCGTATTTTCGAAGACTTAGGTAACGAGGATACTATGAAGAGAAAGCTAGTGTCCCATCAGCTGCAAGGACGGGCGCTGAATTGGTGGAATGCTATTAAGGCAGCTACTCCAAAGGACCAAGTTACATGAGATCAGTTTAAGGCCCGATTCGGTGAAAAATTTATACCAGCTGCTCAGAAGTCAGAGTTATTTAGGAAGTTCTAGGAGCTAAAGCAGAATGGTAGAGCTATCTCGGACTATATTGCTGAGTTCGATACTTTATCAAAGTATGGATTATCTCTTATCGACACTCCCGAGAAGAAGAACGAGAAGGTCATAACAGTCTTAGATCAGTATTTGGGGGAAAGGCTTATTAACCACATCGATGAGACGTTTGAATCGATTGTAGGGAAAGCATTGAGGTCAGAGAGTCTTTACCCTAAGTCGAAGACTGAGGATGCATCTGCAGAGGAGCCAAAGCCGCAAGCAAGCGGTGGAGGCAAGAATGGTTCTCAGAATAAGAGAAAGAAGAATCAGACCAAGGATGGACAGAAGAAAAAGAATAAGAAAGATGTTGAGTGTTTCAGCTGTGGTAAGAAGGGCCACTATGCCAAAGAATGTCGGGCCAAGCCAGCGGATAGGAAGTGCTTCAACTATTGCCAAGTGGGACATCACAAGGATAAGTGTCCGCAACCCCCTAAAGAAAAGCATATTGTGATAGCATATGCTATCAATGTTGTTCCTTCTTCGTCGAATGCCCCCAATCGCGGCGGAGAAAGGAAAGAATGTTGTTATTCAAGGTATGCTTTCTGTTTATGATGTGCCTGTTCGAGTATTGTTTGATACCGGAGCTTCTAGTTCCTTCATATCTAGTGACCTGGTAGATAGGTTGGGATTAGAGCCCGAGATTGTAGATAGACCTTTGGTAGTGACGAACCCGATTGGTGGTTCAACTAGCCTTAGCATGATTAGTCGTAATGTGGTCTTATCGATTCATGGATGCATGTTTGTTTGTGATTGCTTTGTTTTGGGCTTGACTGGGTTTGGCATTATTTTGGGATCGATTGGCTCCAAAGATATGGGGTGGTAGTAGACTGTGAGGGCTTTTTGGTGACAGTTAAAGCGGATGATGGGCGGAGAGTAGTGTTTGGTGGTCTACCTAATGATGGGGTAATGGCTAGTTTTCTAAATTCCCTCGGCATCCCGCATGATGAGTTGTCAGATGTGCTCGTTGTTGGCCAGTCTCCGGACGTCTTCGAGGAAGTGCCGGACTTCCACCACACCGAGAGATCGAGTTCCGTATTGACTTAGTGAAAGATGCCAGACCGATAGTGATGCCATTTCGTCGTATGGCGCCAAGGGAGCAGCGAGAGCTCGAGGTGCAAGAAAGCGATCTGTTGAAGAAGGGTTTTATCAGAAGAAGTGTTTCTGAGTGGGGAGCACCAGTTGTGTTTGCTACCAAGGCAGATGGTTCCCTTTGATTGTGTGTGGACTACCGCGAATTGAATAAAGTGACGAGGAAGAATAAGTATCCTCTACCGCAGATAGATGATTTGTTTGATCAGTTAAGTGGCGCGAGAGTGTTCTCCCGGTTGGATCTCGTGACAGGTTTCCATCAACTTAGAGTGGAAGCCGAGAGTATAGCTAAAACGGCCTTTCGAACACCGTTTGGATTTTATGAGTGGCTGGTCATGCCATTTGGGTTGACCAATGCACCAACATATTATGTGGATCTTATGAATAGGGTATTCAGGGATCAGTTGAATAAGTTTGTTCTTGTGTTCGTGGACGATATCCATGTTTATTCGAGGACAGAGGAAGAACACAAGGAACACTTGAGGATAGTGATGGAGGTGTTAAGAAAACACCAATTGAAAGCAAAGTTTTCGAAGTGTCACTTTTGGAGGAGGAAAGTGAGATTCTTGGGCCATGTCGTTTCAGAGAATGGTATTGTCGTGGATCCTGCGAAGGTGGCTACAGTACAAGATTGGTCTACGCCCAAGAATGCAATAGACATAAGAAGTATCTTGGGATTAGCTGGATATTATCGCAAGTTTATCCAAGACTTCTCCAAGATAGCAGCACCGTTGACTCAGTTGACTAAGAAAAATCAAGCTTTCTTCTAGGACGAAAAGTGTGAGAATGCATTCAAGAGTCTAAAGGAGAAGTTGACATGTGCACCAGTGTTAGTCATCCCTAAGGGAAATGAAGAGATGACAGTATATACATATGCATGTGGTACAGGACTAGGTGTTGTAATGATGCAAGGAGGTAGAGTTGTAGCTTATGCAAGTCGACAATTGAAACCGCATGAGAAAAGATACCCTACCCATGACTTGGAATTAGCAGCGATCGTATTCGCGTTGAAGATATGGAGACATTATCTCTTGGGAGAAAGATTTGAGTTGTTTACCGATCATAAACCGTTAATGTATCTTTTCTCTCAAAAGGATCTAAATCTCCGATAGCGAAATGGTTAGAATTCTTGGCTTCCTACGATTTCGATATCGCATACACACCAGGAAAGGGCAATGTGGTAGCTGATGCATTTACCAGAAGACATGCCAGTTTAGGGGCTATGTTTCTTGAGTGGAAGCAACTGGAGTACATCGCTGGGTATGATTTCAGACCAAAGTGCGAATTGGATCCAGAAATGTTAGCAAATTTGACAATCAGACCCACTTTGATTGAGCAGATCGGCTCCAGTCACAGGGACGATCCTAACCTATTGGAAATCATCTCAAAGTTAGAGATGGGAATCGATGAATAGATGAACAAGTATGGGCTTGATCGAGATAGATGGCTTAGAAAGAATGGAAGACTAGTTGTGCCCAATGTCAATGGATTGAGAGATGAAGTGCTTAGAGAATGTCATCACTCAAAACTGACTATACATCCCGGTGGTAATAAAATGTATCGAGACATGAAGCTGTAACGATCCAGAATTTTAACCAAATTAAAATTGGAATTTTTGTTACTTAATTTGAATTTGACGTAAATATATATGGTTAAGAATATTTAATAATTTTGATAAGCTATATGATAAGTTTTACTTGAATTATAAATGAGAATGATTATTAATAATTTTGGATTTATTGACACTATTTGTCGTTCGATCGGATTTGTCAAATTATAACGCGAATTAGTAGCATTAGAATTAAGTGTTGCACTTAGTTTTCATAGCATTTAAGGGAAAATGCTACCAAAAGTTCACCTTCTCTTCTTAAGACAAGTGTATGGACACTTGTCATTTTGCATGTAAGCTTTCATGCATGCCTTCCATTTGCCACCTTATGTCTCATCACCTCCTTCATTCTCCATTCCTATATAAGGAGACCATTTCTCCATTTTCTTACCATTCCATTCCATTTCCACCTTTCCACCTTCTTCTTAAAGCTTATGGCCATGGTTTCCATGGCATAAGTCTTCCTCTTTTCCAACACCACCTTGCCAAAGTTCGTCATTCTCCTCCTCCTCCTCCTTCCCTTATAAAGAGAGAGAGATTAAAATATATTATATTATATATATTTTGGTGAAGAAGACGTTGCGCCGAAATACCGTCCGAAGGTTCGCTCAACTAGACTCGCCTACCGTGAATATTTGGAAAGCTGTTTCGTGAGAACTCTTTAACCATGATTTATATAGTAGTTAGACTAATTTAAATATAGTGATGAATTATTATTGGTTAATGATGATTGATATTTGTTGTGATGGATGATGGGTGCGAAGTTTAGAACACACACTATTAAGCGTTAGTGTTATAACGCTTGTGCACAATTATGATTTATTGAACCAAGTTGATGATGGTTGCTATGGATGTTTAAATGGTTGTTGATGTTGTTTTGCACACACTATGTCACAACAATTATGGTATCACATTGGTGATCGAAAAATCTCCTTCATAATTAAAAGCAATATCATTTTTGAAATTGAAGGTTAATAATTGGAAAAGACCATATGTATGAATCCATATATATTGTTAAAGTCCTTTAGATGAATAAATAAATACCGGAACATTCTAGGATGACAGAGAGGATAGTGTCTAGGCTTGGGTTTGGAAATAAAGTTTCCTGCTCTCCCTGGCTATCCCTAACTGGCCCGACGAATGGGATGGTTAATTTGAAGTTATTTGAATTTAGAAATGAATTGGAATTTATGAAAGTTGAATTTTAGATCCAAAATAATTTAGAAAGTAAAATTTAAATGATTTTAAAAGTGTTATATAAGAATATAATGGTTTTCTAAGATATTTTGAAGTATTGTAGAATAATGGTTATTATGATCAAAATGGAGCTTGTCGCATAACGACAATTTACGTATTTAGATGCAAACTTCAAAAGCTTATAACTTTTGCAATCTATATCGGATTTCCATGAAACGAAAAACATTTGATTTATATTAACAAGAACTTTCAAATGAGTGAAAGCAGATTTTAAATTCGAGTTATAATTTTGAAGTTATGTTTGAAACCATTCTGGACAAGATCGATGTAAGAACAATTATTGGCCATAACTATAAACAACTATTTTTAAATGTTTTAAAAATATGGAAAAAAATTGTAAAATCATAATAAATTATGTAAAAGTGTTTTGAATTGCAAATTTTAAGTTTTGGCTAAGATAAACGATGTTGTTATCAAAGTAGTTAAGATAACTGATTTGTAACGCTTTTGTAACACTTTTGAAGCACTATTGTAACGCTTTCTTTGAAAACAACCTATTTTGAAGTATTTAACCCGCGAAATGTTTTCCGAACTATAAGTAATCGTTTGCAAATGATTTGTTGAATGTTTTCAAAGGTTTAAAAATATTGAAAATAATTTGTTGGAATTTAAATTGATTTATTTAATGATTAAATGTGTTTTTCAATTTAAATAATTGGATATGGTTGGAGATAAATCTTCGGATGGTTGATATTAACTCGGTAGATGATGATTATTACTATTTGAGGAATTTAAAAGGTAGTTCACCATTATTCCACTTATAGTGTGAGTTGGATATCGAGATTAATATTGAGTATAAGTTGATGGTATTTCTATCCAGATCTAACGTCAAAGAGTTGGATAAATCTTTAAATTAAGATACGAGTTTTCTGGGATAAGTTGAATAGATATAATCTTCAGATATTCGATATGAAATCCCGTGGTATAAATGTATACTATTTGAGGAATTTGGAAGATATTATTATATCGTTATTCCACTTATAGTATTCGTTGATTATGAGAATTGATATCAAGTATAAGTAGATACAATTTATGTGTAACTTATGTTCAATATCAATTGATTTGGGTTTTGTCGTGAATCATATCTTCAATAATATCATTCTTGAAACCCCATGAGATTGAGTTATAGAAATTCATATCGTATTTTGTGGACTTGATCAGATCTTTGATTTGAGGAAATTAAAAGTGAGGAATTGGAAAGAAAGTATAATCTTTTAGTTAAGATTAAAAAAAATGGAATGTTGGAAAATCAATATAATTGGAACATAGGGTTGAAAGTGGAATAAGGATTTTCAGAGGAAACTGGATTTTGATAATGAGTTATCAAACGGAAAATTAATTAAGACTTTAAGGCTAAATCATCTTTGATTTAAGGGATGTGTTTTTAAAGAGAAAGGTTAAACATGGATTTTGTAATAATATGAGAATGGGGTTGAAGAAGTTTAATTTTGACAAAAACCAAGACGGAAGGAGATTGGTAGAAAGCCCGTGTGTTCTATAATTGTGTTTTTTTTAAATTGCGCCTATTATTTGGAAAGACCGGGATCAGATGTATGTCTGAAACCATTCCAAGTAATAATATGACATTGTGGAGCAATTGAAGACATTGGAGACGACATTGAAGACCGGGACCCTTCATGTCGTAAGGACGACTTGCTGAATGTCTCGAATGGGTCGCTCCCATTTGCAGATGGATTTTATATCAGTTAAGTGGCAAGAAGCCCGAACGTATGTGAAGGAATTCCGGATTGTGGTTTCGTTCAGACCCAGAACGGACTCATATGGATTGTGTGTCTGACATTGTAATTAACTGCGTAGCACTGTTTTATCAATATATATCTGTTTGGTGGCGGAGAATTACTCTCTTGCTTAACACCCTTCTCTAAGACGTACGTGCTTAGAGGTTATATATTGGAAATCAGTGATGCGTTGTTAATTGATAATGTGGCATACTTAAGATATGTGGTGAGCAATAGATGATCAAAGCATGGCTTGTTTAAGCGTAGCTTTGTGTATCGTGACCTCGACAAGCCTCACAACCAGGTAAATGGACAAAACAGGAAGAAATGCGGCAAGGTTATGGGGTGTTGTTTCCTTCTAGATAAAAGGTGTACTATGGTATGGAGCCCAGGTATTAACCTATGTGGTAAAAGCATCTACTTTTGTGGTTGTTGTTGGGGCGCGCTCGGAAAGGTCGGTCACAACCAGGAGATGGCATACTCAGGCGTACTCTAAGTTACCCAGTTAAGGGGTAACCCGGCCTTGTGTTGGCATGAGGAGCATTAGTTGATCCTCGGGCATCCCTCTAGAGGTGTTCAAAATTCGGTTCGGAAGGAATTTCCTTTGCCTGGTCATTGTCGGAAACCCAATCTTCGCTACCAGCCTGTACGTTTTTAGTTGTATACCATACATCAGTATAGTATATGGTACCTATGCTGGCTAAGATTGATACATTTACTTTCGAAATGATTTTTCACACTATATTATAGTATTGGAAGAGGATTTTCACGTATCAAGCATTTTTGACTATCATAAGGAGAAACCTTGCCCATGTGTGCGTTTACATTGTGTGTGTGTCGCGAGACCATATGGTAGTTTCATTTTTCAAATGTCATTGCGAATTTCTATGCATGGGAATTCGTATGGAGTAAACCCGTTCCGCATTAGCGGCGTGGTCCGTTGAATTACCCAACTTTAAAATGAATCTTAAATAGTATCTGTTTTGAGTTCTCACACCAGTCCCACGACTGACCTGGAGTTTATTGTTCCCTCACCTAAACTCTGGGTGCCCATAATTTTTACATGGGCAGCCTAGTAGTTTGGTTCACAGATTTAGCCTTGGAGTTGGTTGGAGCAGGATTCTGGTTTTAGCTGAAGCTATTATGACTTGGAGCATTCACATTCTTCCGCTGAGTTTAGTATCTTTTCCGCTGTGAAATCGATGTACTCTGATGTATCTCTTGTAACTCTGATGTAATATTGTTTTAATGATAATGGAAAAGTTGTTTTTATTTTGTGCAAATGTGTAAGTGCCCCTAACAATTCGTCGTTATGAACGGTTTAAGTCGGTTTAATTACCGGCGAAAACCGAGCAAAAAGCCGGGTCGTTACAGAAGTAGACCTACTACTGGGAAGGCATGAAAAGAGACATTGGGAAGTTTATATCCAAATGCATGAACTACCATCTAGTTAAAGCTGAGCAAAAGAAGCCTAGTGGTTTGTTGCAACCATTAGAAATTCCAGAATGGAAATGGGAACAAATCTCAATGGATTTCATTGATGGGTTACCAAGAACTAGGTCGGATCATGATAGTATTTGGGTGGTTGTGGACCGATTGACCAAGAGTGCAAGATTTATACCCGTCAAGTCGAATAGAACGGCAGCTAAGTTAGCGGAACTATATGTAAAGTGGGTAGTGAGATTTCATGGAATACCCAAAGGAATTGTGAGCGACATAGATCCCTTGATTACTAGTGGATTTTGGAAAAGCTTACAATAGGCGTTAGGATCAGAATTGCATCTTAGTACCGCGTATCATCCTCAAACCGACGGTCAGACAGAGAGGGTAAATCGTATATTAGAAGATCTCCTGAGTGCTTGCATATTGGATTTTGGTGGATCATGGGATGACCATTTGCATCTAGTAGAGTTTGCATATAATAATAGTTACCAATCCAATATTGGTATGGCTCCATTTGAAGCTTTGTATAAAGACCGTGTAACTCACCATCATGTTGGTTATAAACTGGTGAAAAGTTTGTGCTTGGACCAGATGTGATAAGAGAAACTTCAGCTAAGATTAATATTATCCAAAAGCGAATGAAGGCTGCCCAAGATAGGCAGAAGAGTTATGCTGATAAGAGGAGAAGAGAATTAAAGTTCTCCGTTGGCGACCTGGTGTTTGTCAAGATTTCTCCGTTAAAGAGCGTGATTCGATTAGGCAGGAAAGGCAAGTTAACACCAAGATTTGTTGGTCCATTCCCAGTTCTTGAGCAAAGTGGGAATCTGGCATACAAAGTTGAATTACTAGCGAAGATGGCAGGATTTCATAACGTATTTCATGTTTCCTGGTTAACGAAATTCGTGCACGACCCCGATGTGACTATTTCACCTGGTCAGCTGGATGATATCGAGGTTGAACCCGAGGCGGTTGGGAACCGCAAGCCTATGTGTATTGCTAGGAACAATACAAAGCAACTACGAAGGAAGGCGGTGGAATTAGTCAAAGTTCAATGGGGTGAGAATGAGAATGACTGTACATGGGAGACAGAAGAGAGCATTAGGAAGACGTATCCAGAACTCTTCGCCTGGTAAGATTTCCGTTTCGATTTAGTCTTTCCGCATGTTAGGATAGGTTTGTTTTGTTTGTTTTGTTGATTGTTGTATATGGCTGGTAGGCATGCGGGATCCTTTGTATGTTTTGGGTTAAGGAATTTTGGGGACGAAATTTCTTAAGGGGGGGGGGGGGAGAATGTAATGACCTGCATTCTATGTATCGAAGGATCGTAGAATATTTATTTCTTTCACCTATGAAGTCGTATGGTCATGTAACTTTGGGAGATGGCTATTGGGGTCATTTCTCCTATTTATGATTTTTGTCGATTTTTAAATGACCATTTTGCCCCTACTGTTTTTTTTCGGCCATAACTTTTGATTGGAAAAGAGTTTTGACTTGAAACCACTTCCATTAGATCCAAATGATGGTTTACCTTTCCGTACAGTGGTCATATGTGAAAAACGGACTTACCATTTGGGAGATATGGCTGAAATAACGTTTGGAGGATGAAAAACTGCTTAACCAGGCCAAATGAGGTGATTAGTTAATGGGCCCATAACCCATTTCGGGATTAGGGTATGGGGAGGCTGAAATGAGCTAGGTTTTCATTTCATTTCAGTTTTCTAGCCGCCACTTTCATTCTAGGAACCCTAACAATGGCCTCCAACATCTAGAATCACCTATATTCACTTTCTAATCAGGTATTAGCCTAATCTACGTCAAATTAAAGGGGAATAGCACCAAAGCAAGATTAGAACTGTTGTTTTGTCTTGGGAACAACGCCAAATCAGAGGATAGTTCAGTTTTGAAAGTTTATTTATGGCTAAGGTGAGTGATTTGCATAGTTCCTCACTAATTATGGTTAACTAAGGGTAATTAGTGTTAATTAGCGAATTTAAACATGATTAAATTCTGGAAAAATGTTCATAAATTTTGAAATATTGTTTTAGGCCTCTGTTAAAAAATTTGGTTGATTTGGTTAAGTTTTACTAATCCTATCATTTGTTTTGCTTAAACACGCTTAAGGGAAAATATGTGATTTTGGCTATGTTTGATCCGTTTTTACTTATCAAGTTGTTGTTTTGGTGTTTATTTTTGATTCTCTAAGTTGTTATGACTGTATGGTATGTTGTGTGATTGATTAGAAAAGTTAAATTGGTCGAAAACGTCGTCGAATGGCATAAAACAGTCGCTGGAAAGATGTAACAACCCTAAGTCCCACATCGTGTAAGCCCGTGTGAAGTGGGTACTTATATAGTAGAGCTCATCTCTTACTAAAGCCGAAGCCTTTTGAGGAACAAAACCGCACACCTATACGGTGGCTAAGTTGGGGACAATATCTTGCGTGAACGGAGGTGCGGGTTGTTACAGTGATATCAGAGCCAATACCTGAAACACCCCACCTCCGTTAGGGTCACTCTCAAAGGGAATGCCCTAATTTTGGTGGAGGTTTATAAGTACAAGTCACAGATATACAAGACAGATATAAGAACACATATTTGTAAACAGCGGAAGAACAACAAACTTTATTTCATAAAGTCAAATACGTGTTACAACAACATCCTTTCCAAAAACATAACATAACACTTTCATAATCTGTCTTGAGTACATTATTTAAAGAAGCATAAATAAAACATAGATAAACTGCAAAAGCCCCATAGTGGATTGTCCAAAGCCATAGTTCAAAACAGGAAAGTCCAAGCAATACATTTCTCTTCTTCAAGCTGGATGTTGAGGTTGGTCAAGCTGCTGTGTTCCCTCCCTGAGGACCTGGGGGGGGGGGGGGGAACGGAAGAAAGAAGACGAAAGAAAAGTAGAGTCAGACATAAAGCCTGAGTAAGTCTAGTACTATTTTGTCTATGAATAAAGAACTGGGTATGATAAGTATAAACAAGAAGTGGGCATGCACTATAAACTTGGTTAAGTTGTCTAGGGTCGAATATACTATCGTACCCCATGTTGATCTCTGAACCCATATAAACTAGTTTCCAACTGGCACCCCATAATCAGGGTGATGTAATCCATTCTATGATGATCGGCTCCTACTCGCATAGTTACATGTGTCTTACGGCCCCCGATGTTGTAGTTACCTATGCCGGTCCCACCATGGGGTGTATCAAGTCCCATAGTGGCAACCCGACACAACCTTAGAGTGCACAAGTATGCTACTGGTGTCCAGTGCCTTATTTTTCTGCACCGGAGTGTGTGCACGCCCGCACTCCGTTAGAACCTACACTGCTACACCACCGCCGTCGCTTTGACCTCTTACAATCAGCCCAGTAATCGTGCCCCACCCTGCCTAGTTTCAGAGTATCATGATACACCTTCTAGGGTTACTGCTGAAAAGGGTCCCCCGTTACTAGGTTTTCTATCTCTAGCCAACATGCTAAGTTGGTTAAGTGTTTCCTAACCTAACCCCCACCAGTCCGTTTTGTTTAGCATGTTCCATTTTGATTAAGTCTTTAGTTCACTTAATCCTATCAATCCTGACTCAGCCTTAATTGTCTTATTAAGGCCCTGACCTCTCACATTAGACAGGTATTGTTGTGGCTGCCTGTTGCCGGTTGGTTCCGGGCAGTCTTACGCCACAACTCAGTCTAACCTCGGGTCCTTGCTGGGCTCCATGTTTAACCTCCCACATTGGATAGGTATTGTTGTGACTACTGGACAGCCGGGCGGTTCCGGGCAGGTTTACATCACAACTCAATCCAACCTCGGGTTAAACACATCGTATGTTCTACATTTACATATTTTGTCATTCTTCTTTATTTCTTATATGTAAATATTTGCGGCCCATTATTAAGTTAATGGTGTAAAGGTTACACCAATCATGGGCCCAACCCATACTTGAACTTGGGCCCTTCTATTTTATATTTTCATTCATTAGTAATTTTAACCCAACGTTATTTTCCCCCCGTTTAACACGTCCGTTTATATATATTTTGGGCTTAGCCTTTTAAAGCCCAAATTAGCCATGCGAAAAGGGGAGGCTTAAAGCGTAATTACATACACAAAGAGGGGAATGTGAGCGCATGAACTTGCAATACGACGTTGGAAATACAAAATAGAAACTGGTGTACTTGCATAGTGGTAACATAGGTGACATGAATCAAAGCATGTGAACTTGTAATTGAGATATCATTATTGTCACATGAACCTATATTTTTATTTAGGCATAATGTCAAACATAAGCATGGCATAAATATTTCTAACATAAACATGGCATAATGTCAAACATAAGCATGGCATAAATATCTCTAACATGAAATCATGATTCTTACTTTAGTCATGTAAACTTGCAAAAAAAGGGATTTTGAATCTAATCCTAACTATGTACCACATATGTCAACATATAATTCTTGTAAACAAGATAGATTTAAATCATGGATTTCAATTATGCCAAATATCATTCATAGCCTAGCCATATTCATAAGTTTGCAAATAGGTTTTCTAGTACAAAAGCATGGCTTAATACATGATGCCAAATTCTCAACATAATTTCATATGGATTATAATAACCAAACTTGTTTTAATTGCTTACAACATGATTTATGCACAAAAATATACATCATGGTGGCATAGCAGCAAACCCAAAACTTGCATGAATTTAAATCAACTACATACATGTAGCTTCAACATGGATTACATAATTTGCGAAATATTCCAAACGTATACTTGCATAGAACTACCGCATGTAGTTCTTTATAATGAATAACATAATTCATAAATATCCAAACGTATATAATATTTCAAATTGATAAGAACGCACAAATATGAATTACTTTATTGCCACAATTCAAGCATACAAACCAACACAATTGTTTATTCATACCAAAGTAATACTCTACTTACAATGGTGTGATGAATTCTCTAGTTTAGGGATTGAAGACGCAAATTCCTTTGTTGAATTGATTTGTTTAGGTTGCTTTAAGCTTTAGAACCTTCCTCCTAATCCTCTCTCAAATTTGGTGGCTACTCCTAGTCGTTCCTCAGCAACATGGCGGCTATGTTCTTATTTTTGAATGAATAGATTAGGGTTTAGTCTAGGGTTGTTTATATAGAGGTTAGGAACTGATTAGGACCATTGATGTTGCTTGGATTGATCGTAGCCATTCATTCTAAGGAGAGACCAATTAAAACTTGCCACCTAGCCCTAGTGACAAAGCAGACCACAGAAAATCGACCACATAGAGAATAGGCCAGCCGGGTTAGACTGGGCTCGACCTGGGTCTGGACCAGGTCGACACCCCTGTCGACAGCCCTGTCGACAGGCCTGTCGACCTGGTTAGACCAGGTCGACAGCCCAGTCGACTTGGTGGGTCAGGCGGGTGTTTTTCCGCCCTGGCCCATTGCGCCCCATTTTCGAATTTAAACCTGATTTATTCTGTTTGAATTTAAACTTGATTCTCAAACTTCCGAAGGCCATATCTTCTTCATACGGACTCCGTTTTTCGAAAACTCGGACTCTATTTCGCGTATTTTTCCGAGACGAACGCAATGTCGTATCCCGTTTCCCTTAGTTCTTTGATTTCAGATTAATTATACTTTAACTTGTTAATTTCACAGTTATAGAATTTTCGGGGTGTTACATTCTCCCCCACTTAAAAGGATTTCGTCCCCGAAATCTTCAAGTTAGGAGGAATGTATATCCTAACATCCAATCATCCATCTATTCATCCATCAAACACGAGCATCCATTGTCCTTAAAAGACTTCTAATGCTTCATGATCATATGCGAAGTGTGTGTGTACATGAACTTATCTAATGCAAAATCAGGCGGTCTACTGATTCAGTTGACCTCCTTAATGCGAATTATGTAAGTGCCATGCATCCATTATGTATGCAAATTTTCCTATTCTTGATTCTACATGAGTGCACAGTCATTCAATACAGATGCAACATCCATATGACAACACATTAAAGTTCAACCATATACGAATGCAAACATATATGCATATGCAATATGAAGTGACTGAGCCGATCTAAAACCTAGATTGTGTGTGTATATGCAACCACGAGCAACCACTAGCAATCACTTGCAAGCACTTGCAACCATCATCCATAACATGTTTCAACTACATGTTTTCATCCAAAAAGATTCTACCTAAAGGATAAGGTCGAGGAAATATACCTAAAAAGATAGATAAAAGCGCAACTTAAGGAAAAAGGAAAGATCAAGGATGTACCCTCGAACAGAAAAGGGTAGGCAGTACGTATTCTAGCTTCAGTTTCCCAAGTCGCGTCTCCCTCGGCGCCGCTCCACTGAACTTTGACGAGCTTGACTTCGCGGTTGCGTAGCTTCTTCACTTCCGTTCCTAATATGCGGGTTGGAACTTTTCTTATGGTTGCTTCGCGTTCCACTTCGGCCTCTTCGAGGATATTTGGCTCTACCACTTCAGCAGACTCATGTAGACATTTTCGGAGATGTTAAACGTGAAAAACGTTGTGGACTCCAGCCAACTTCTCGGGTAGCTCTAATTTATAGGCCATTTTCCCAATTTTCTCGATAATAGGGAATGGCCCTACGAACCTTGGTGCCAGTTTCCCTGTGGTTCCAAAACGGACAACGTTCCTTAGCGGTGATACCTTGAGAAAAACTCTGTCTCCAACTTCAAATTCAAGGCCGGTCCTCCTCTTGTCGGCGTAGGACTTTTGTCTGTCTTGGGCCGTCTTCATCCTTCTTCGTATTAAGTCTACTTTCTCTGAGGTCTCTCGGATCATATCTGGTCCAAGTATGAGCTTATCCGTGGACTCCCACCAACAAGTGGGCGATCGGCACGGTCTTCCATATAAAGCTTCGAAGGGCGCCATTCCGATGGTTGCTTGATAGCTGTTGTTGTAGGCGAATTCTACCAAAGGAAGGTGGTCTTCCCATGTCCCTCCGAAGTCAAGGACGCATAGTCTTAAAAGGTCTTCCAAAACTCTGTTCACTCTCTCTGTTTGGCCGTCGGTTTGGGGATGATAGGCTGTGCTCAAGCATAACTGCGTTCCTACTGCTTCTTGCAGACTCCGCCAAAACTCACTGGTGAAGATGGGGTCTCGGTCACTAACAATGCTAGATGGTATTCCATGGAGTCAAACGATTTCCTTGAGGTAAAGTGAGGCAAGGGATGAGGCAGTTCTCTTACTTTTGACAGGTAAAAAGTGGGCGCTTTTAGTAAGCCTATCCACTATTACCCAAATGCTAGTGTTGCCTCTCCTAGACCTAGGCAGCCCATCGATGAAGTCCATTGAGATGCTATCCCACTTCCACTGCGGGACCTCCAGAGGATGTAGTAGTCCGCCAGGCTTTTTCTGTTCCGCTTTAACCTGTTGGCACACCATACACTTAGAAACGAATTCTGCCACGTCCTTTTTCATGCCGTTCCAGAAGAAAGTCCTTTTTATATCTTTGTACATTTTATCTCCGCCTGGGTGTATCGTCATCTTGGAATGATGCGCTTCCTCGAGAACCTTCCTTACTAAATCTTTTGTCTGTGGGACGCATAGTCTTCCGTCTCGCCTTAGTAAACCTTTATCGTCAATGGAGTATCTGTTGAGGTGACTTGAAGTCTCACCCCTAATTAGCCTATCAATCATTTCCACAAGCTGAGGGTCTTCGCGTTGTGTTGCCCCTACCGAATCCACTAAAGTCGGGCGCACTTCGAGAGATGCAAGCAAGCCCGGTACGAAATCGGAGGAAGGCCTAAAGTCGAAGCTGGCTATAAACTCTAGGCTTTGTCTTTCAACAAACAACGGGCTTAGGGTCAATTTCTTTCGGCTCAACGCGTCTGCCACTACGTTGCCTTTGCCCGGAGTATAGGAGATTTCGAAATCGTACGAGGCAAGAAACTCCATCCATCTTTGTTGCCTCAAGTTAAGATCCTTCTGCGAGAAAAGATATTTCAACGATTTATGGTCAGTGTAAAGTTCGAACTTCTCACCTAGGAGATAGTGTCGCCAAGACTTGAGTGCAAAGACGATGGCGGCTAACTCATGATCGTGGGTTGGCTAGTTCTTTTCGTGCACCTTCAATTGCCTCCCGCCATAAGCTACTACCCTTCCTTCTTGCATTAAGACGGCGCCTAGCCCTGTCCCACATGCATCCGTATAAACAGTGAACATCTTGCTCCCATCTGGCAGCGTCAAAACTGGGGCTGTTGTAAGAGCCCTTTTCAGTCTTTGGAAAGTAAACTCGCAATCCAAATCCCAATTGAACGTTAGATTCTTCTTGGTCAATTTCGTGAGCGGAGCTGAGATTTTCGCAAAATCCCTTATGAACTTTCGGTAGAAACCTGCTAGTCCTAGGAAGCTTCGGACCTCAGTTGCATTCCTTGGTGTCTTCCAATCTTGTACCGCCACTACCTTCGCAGGGTCCACTGCTAACCCTTGTTTGGATACTATGTGCCCAAGGAACCTCACTTCTTCTCTCCAAAAGTGGCATTTGGAGAATTTGGCTTTTAGTTGATGGACTCGCAAAGTTTCCATGATTGCCCTTAAGTGTTGAGCATGTTCCTCTTCACTCTTTGAGAAGATAAGGATATCATCTACGAAGACCACTACGAATTTTTTGAGGAAATCTCTAAATACCCTACTCATCAGGTCCACGAAGTAAGCAGGTGCATTTGTCAAGCCGAAAGGCATGACAAGCCATTCAAAGAAGCCGTCTGGGGTTCTGAACGCCGTTTTATCGATGCTATCTTCAACCACCCTTAGCTGATGAAAACCGGTTGCTAAATCGAGTTGGGAGAAAACAGACGCTCCTACAAGCTGGTCAAACAAATCGTCAATTCTAGGGAGAGGGTGCCTATTCTTTTTCGTTAGCTTGTTGAGCTCCCTATAGTCAACACATAGACGGAGTGAACCATCCGCCTTTGTAGCGAACACCACCGAAGCGCCCCATTCTGAAATGCTCCTCCTAATGAACCCCTTTTCTAGAAGCTCTTTAATCTGTTTACTGAGCTCTTTCCTTTCTCGTGGAGCCATATGTCTAACGGGCAACGCAACGGGCTTTGCATTATCTACAAGATAAATGCGGAAGTCTATTTCCCGCTTCGGAGGCAAGCCCTTCACCTCTTCAAAGACATCCGGATATTCCCGGACCACTTTAACTGATTGCAAATTTTCAACAGAGGCATCTAGCGATTCAAGATAACTAAGCATAACCGCATACGAGGGATTACAAGAAATTTCCAAAGTATTACCGAGCTGGGTTAGGAGCCTAACAACCCTTTTCTCACAATCAAGGATGGCCCCATTACTGGATAGCCAATCCATACCCAAAATCAAACCATAACCCGAAAAGCCCAAAACAAAGGCACTACATAGAAATTCTACGCTTAGAGTAGAAATTTTCAATCCCACACAGATCATAGACAAATGAGCTGGGCCCCCAATTGGGTTTGAAACAATTAAGGGGTCCTCTACCATACTAGTTTCTAGGTGCAGAGATTCTACTAAAGCAGACGAGATAAAGGAGTGTGATGTGCCAGAATCAAATAAAGTGCGAACGGGGTGATCATAAAGATAAACTACACTTTCTACAGAAGTATTTATACCTCGCTGTTGCAGAGGTGGCGCTTCTAGCACATGGACCTGTGCCCCTGGGGTGGATCCAGCCCTCTGCCCCTGTCCTCGTTTCTTTGGGCAGTCCTTAGCCCTATGGCCTGTCTCACCGCAAGAAAAGCACCCACCATTCTCCTTGGCCTTCTTTTTCCGGCAGTCCTTTACTAAGTGCCCCACTTTGCCACAGAAATTGCACTTCCTCTTCTCTTTGTTGCCTTTCCCGCCCTTCTTAAAGTCTGTCTTCTTAGGCTGCAAACCCTCTTTCTTCTTGCCCTTATCCTCTTCATTCAGCAATGCCATTTGCACCAATCTTCATTCAGCAATGTTCATGGGGGCAGAGTGGTCGTAGCAAGGCTACGAGCCATTGCAGTGGAGTTATCATGACTCCATGGGGCAGAATGGACATAGCAAAGGAATAGTGGCTATGGATCAGTGCAGTGGAGTCACTGTGACTCCATGGGGCAGAGTGATCATAGCAAGGATTTGGGTGATCAAAGCGGTGGATATCATATGCTTTACGCACTGAGTGAGAGTTGTGAGGATGGTTGCTATGCTTGACTGTTTGACATCACTATGACATGCACACCCCACCCCCTTATTCTTTACACCATATGTTAGTGGCACCTTAGAGTATTGTACGGTATGTTGTGCTAACTCTTTGGTTGCAGGTACAGGTTCAGGTATGGTTTGGTATACCTGTTATTATTCTGTTTTGCTGCTTATCGCTCATACCAGACTTTTGTCTGACCCAGAATTTTATGTCTCTTCTTATTACTCTGGGTGCTCTTAAACGGGCAGACTAGAGATAGGTTAGGTGGTATGCGCGAGTAGTTGTACCGGAGACGAGCAGGAGACTAGAGATAGGTTAGGTGATGCTTGAATGGATGTTATAAATTATTTGTTGACTGTTATTAGTTAAATTGTTTGTTCCTGTTTATCATGATGAATAAATATATTGTCGTATTGAAATTGTTGTAACCCATTTGAAGTAGGGTTGGAGGATTCCAACCGGATTCCTCAAATAAGTTGTTTATTTATATAAACTGTAAATCAATCTGATTGAATGTTGATCATTGAAACCATGTTCAACACTTGTTGATATTAACCAATGGGTGATATTGTTTGAGTAATTATCGGCAGATAGCTTGTAAATGAACCGTTTTATAGAAATTGATTTACCATCACATAAGTTAATAGAAAGAAAGTTATAAATTTTTTTTATAACTAAAGACAGGTTTTGGAAATCTATTTTATATAGATGTTATCCCTTTTCGGGAAACGGTGGGTCGCACCCAACCGTTGGTGATATACATTCGATACACTCAAGCTAAATGAGTGGTCGTTCATGTGTTGGCCGGGTTTCAAGACGTTCTTGTTGAATCCAGTGTATTCCCCTCTAGAGATACACTATCGGAAGGTGGTTCCATACCTTATCATAGCGGGAATCCAATCTCCAATAAGCGCCTGCGGTTTCAATTGTATACTATATATGTGGAGCGTGAGATGCAAGCGTTCCACTAGATCGATATTTACTTGTATTTAGACTTTATTATAATATCAGAATCAACTATGATTTCAAAACTTTTTTGGGTTATAGGAAGGTAAAAACTGTCTGTATTTATGTGTGGGCTGGTCTTACTATTATCCTTTTCTTTCAAACGGATTTTTGAATTTTAAAATCAATATGGATATTAAATAAGCTTAGAGTGTTTCTCACTCTGGTTCACCAGAATCACCCGGTGTTCATAATGCTCGGGTTAGACCGGGATGTACAGGTTCAGGATATCGGATGTTGTTAAGTCCAAAGACGGACTGGAGGAGTTTAGTCGTATGATGTTATATAGTTATTATTCCGCCGTGTGTTGTGTACGAGGGCGGGTTGTTATAACTATCCAGATGTATTGGTTTACTGTGATGTTTGTAAGTATTTTTCAAGCTCTCAATAAAAGTTATTTCTATATTATATCTTGTTTCGCTGCGTTGTGAGACTCTGTTTTGTGTTGATTCTTCTTCTTCTTCTATTCTAATATTTCTTTCTTTCTTATCTCACCCTCTAATTTCTTTCTATTAATTATCTGGTGTCATCGATACTGGAGTTTTGGCAAGTAATATGGGTTGAAATTCGAGCATTGAATTTGTACCAGATCGTTACAATAACAAAAGGTGCTAATTATAGAACAACGATGTTGAAGTTGTTGATCAAATGCAGAGGGAATCTGAGACTGAACATAGAATAAAAGGCTTGAACTAGCACACAAATATTTAGGGGTGTGATCGTCTTCATTCTCTTTACTTATTTACTTCAAATACTTTCATATTCAAGTATTATTTAGTAGAATTATTCATGTTACTCAATTCATAATGACTTTCGGTACACATGATGGCTCACAAACAGTTATGTGCTGTCATCTGACTCATAAAACCTATCAACTCCCAAGCCTAGGATAAGTTTCCGACCAACTTTTATCTTGTATGATTTTTAAACAATTCACTAAATGAAACTTTATCAATACATAATTATGTATCATAGAAAGGAATGAATCTTGAGATTGATTCTTTATTCATTTTAAGTACATTTGAAACTTTTTAAAGTATACTCACATATTCGACCAAATTGAATCATTTTATTTTCTTTTACATATCATGCTATTCTATTTTGTTTTACATTATATTAATTTAACAAAGAGATATTTAATTTACATCAAATATACATGTTCATTTCAATGATAACTTATTAACTGACTTTAAAGAGCTATATGGAAATATTTGGTATCGCTATACCCATTATTGCATATATATACACGTATATATATATATATATGTATATATACATACATACACATATATATAGCTAAATTTGGTGATACAAAATGACAAATAGGTGAAACAAATATGCAAAATGGAAAGTAAACATTTTAACGCATAAATTTTGATCGCATGTGCATGAGATGGAAAAGAAATAAATGTAGGATTATTTTCTTCCATCTCTACAAAGGAAGGGAATGATTAATATTACTTGCTATGTTTGCACCATTTGTTTCTTTTGCAATTGGCCTCCATTATTTCTAACCATATCTTGATAATTTGATTGATTACTCACATATATTTCATTGGCAATGTATTTGGGGTAGACTTTATTGTAAACTCGTTCTCGCATGGGCCAGTGATCCCCAAATGGAGTATCTCCACTTCTTAAGCCTAAATTGAGTTTTTAGTTATGTAAACTCTTATCTTGTAATCTCTTGTATCCCTCTCTTATAAAACTCTTATCTTTTAATCTCTTGTATCCCTCTCTTATGTGGAATAAAATATCTCTCCTTTGGACTAGACGTACACTATCTTCTTGATGATAGTGGACCTAGTATAAATATTCTATGTCTTTTCTACTTTATAATTATTTATTAATTGTTTGGAGTATTAGAATAATTATTGCTAGGTTGATGTTCAATTTGAAAATGTAGATTCTGTTTATTGTTCTTCCGCATCTATGTAGCCTTTTTTTCATATCAGTTTGGTATCAGAGTAGGTTCACTTCGTGTGCCTATAGCTGCCACACTTGTCTACGTCATCCAATAGATCCACGTGTTAGGCTCAGGATATGCCACACGTGCGGACATGTGTTGAGATAAGTTCCACATCGGGGAATTTATAAAATAAACCCGATATAAGTATTAAAAGTCCGTCATTCACACTGCCAATTGATTTTATGAAAATTTAGGGTTCTCTAACATGGTACTAGAGCAAGACGATTTGTTTAGATTGCGCATCAATGGCTTCAAGAAAGAGCGGCAAATTTGTTGGTAATTATTCTACTACTATTTTGGGAAAAAATAAAGACTTTCAGGGGGGAGATTATGCTCAGAGAGAAGAGCGTTCCAATCTGGGAACTTTGATGTGATAAGGAGTTTACTCTGTTATAGGGGCCATTGAATTTGGGAATTTTTTATCATATTTCAGGCAAAGACCTTCATGTTGATGATGCTCGAGGGATTTAAGATGATCTAGAAAGGAACTCAGGTCAAGTGATAGATGGGTGTCGTGACGGAGATCATTGTGGTATTACAAACTTTTTGTTGGAGAATGGAGTTTTGATGACAATAACCTTCTTTCAATTCTTAACATTATTGATTATAAAATATATACTAACGTCTTTATCCATAGTGTATATATAAGCATATTTTATATACAGGAAATAAATACTAAAGACTGTACAGTTAAGAGTTGATAGAGATTCAAGATTTCAAAGAAGATTCAAGGCTCATGAGTATCAAGATTTCAAGAGCTCAATATTATCAAAGTTATAGAGTCTAGTTTATATGTAAAACTCCGGTTTTTCAAATTGATTTCAAAATTATTTTCAAACTCCTTTTAAAATGATATCAAATTATTAAAGGTTTTTACTTATGATTTCAAATACATACATATGATTGTAGTTTATAAAGTTTAGTAATATATATATATATATATATATGTATATGTATATGTATATAAAGGAAGGTTATATGGCATCCCATTTTGTTGGCACCTCATTTGCACCTTTATAATATCCACTCATTTATTATTTATTAAGTTAGTGGAGGGAGAGAGAGTTAGTGGAAGGAGAGAGTGTAACGACCTGCATTCTACGCATTAGAGGATCGTAGAATATTTATTTCTTTCTCATGCAAAGTTGTATGGTCATGTAACTTTGGAAGACGACTATTGGGGTCATTTCCCATGTCTATGATTTTCGCCGATTTTTAAATGACCGATTTTCCCCTAGCTGATTTGTTTCAAACATAAATTTTGATTGGAAAGGAGTTTTGACCTGAAACCACTTCCATTAGATCTGGATGATGGATTACCTTTCCGTAGAGTGGTCATATGTGAAAAACAGACTTATCGTTTGGGAGATATGGCTGAAATAGAGTTTAGAAGGTGAAAAACTGCTTAACCGGGGCAAATGAGGTGATTTGTGAATGGGCCCATAACCCATTTCAGGGTAAGCGTTATGGGGAGGCTGAAATGAGTTAGGTTCTCATTTCATTTCAGTTTTCTAGCCGCCATTTACCTCCTAGGAAACCTAATAATGGCCTCCACTTGCTAAAACACCCCAAATCACCTTTTAATCACCATTTAATCAAGTTTTAGCCTAATCTACGTCAAATCAAGCCAAGTCAACACCTAATCAAGGTCGGAGCTGCTGTATAGCCTTGGGGACAGCGCCAAACAGAAGATAATTTCAGATTTGGCATTTTGTTTGTGGCTAAGGTGAGTGATTTGCATAGTTCCTCAGTAATTATGGTTAATTAAGGATAACTAGTGTTAATTAGCGAAGTTAAACATGATTAAATTCTGGAAAAATATTTATAAATTTTGAAATACTATTTTAGGCCTTTGTTAGAAATTTGGGTTAATTTGGTTAAGTTTTATTAGTCATATCATTAGCTTTGCTTAAACATGCTTAAGGAAAAATATGGGATTTTGGCTATGTTTGATCCATTTTAACCAATCAAATTGTCGTTTTGGTGTTAGTGGTCAATTCTATATGTCACTATGACTGTATGGTATGCTTTGTGATTGATTAGAAAAGTTAGATTGGTCCAAAACGACGTCGAATGGTGTATAACAGTCGCTGGAAAGAAGTGCAGGAAATCTACCGAACCGGATCGGATCGGAGAATGGGAGCACGAATCGAACCGCTCCTTTCAAATGGTTGCATCACAAGACGATCTGAGGAATTGGGGAGATCATGACCGAACCGACCCGAATGGTGGCACCGAACTGACCCTCTCACCTGGAGAGCCCCATGATCCGAACCGCGTCACTTGACCCGAACTCCTTCAACGAGCTGATGGCCAAAGGAGATCACGAATCGGAGCACCACACCACGACCAGACCCGGATGAGTAGCCACGTGTAATAACCCGGAAATTTTGAGCCAGTTTAAAAATTTTATTTTGGCAATTTTAGCGAAGTTTGAACATTTAAAATAGATTATTTTAAATAATATCGACGAGAAATTTATTTTGAATAGAAATCGAACGTTTATATTATATACATCGTCGTTAGAATATAAATAATTATATATAATTATAAATAGAATTGAAAATTGCGCGGTTGTTCGATAATCCGACTTCAAACTTCAATTGAACGTACCGGGTGCAAAATAAACCGGATTTTAGTGAAACCAAAAATAATAGAATCTACTTGAGAATATCTTTCCAACGAATCAGAAAATTTGAAATTTCATAGCGGAGATAAAAAGATATGTCCAGTTGAAAATTCAGAATAGTCGCCATGGAATTTCGGCCATTGAAAATAGCCATTTTGCAAACGACCTCAGATTTCAACGAAACCACTTTTGTTTGGTCCGTGATGTCAAATTATTGCTAGGTTTCAAATTTCGTAATTTTTCGAATCAATAGGTGAGCGTGGCAAAGGAAAACGCGTTTGACCAGTTTAAGTTGATTTTAATCGACTGGAAAATGGCCATTTTTCCAACGATCTCAGAATTCGACGAAACTAGTTTTGTTAGGACCGTATCGTCAATACGAAGCTAGAAAATATTTCTCTGGAATTTTTCTAGTTAGTATGTGACCCCGGTAATATGAAATGTACGTTAAAAATCCAATATAGTGATTTAAATGTAAATTTGACGAAAACTGATCGAAACGATCGAATCAGCTTGCGATACATATCCCATTGCGTTCGGAATGGGGGTAATTAGCTATGGACGACAGGCGGTGGGCCTCGTTTAGAGGTCAAATGAAAAAGTACCTTCTTGAAATTTAAAATAAAAAAAAATTCTCTCTC
Source organism: Allium sativum (assembly GCA_030737875.1). NCBI lineage: Eukaryota > Viridiplantae > Streptophyta > Magnoliopsida > Asparagales > Amaryllidaceae > Allium > Allium sativum. The sequence continues at coordinate 1,013,456,412 of CM060913.1, forward strand.
TCTCTCTCTCCCTCCCCTTCAAAACCGCTGGCCCCCCTTCTTTCATTATATAGATAAAAAAAAGGAATCAGAGAGGGGCAACGCGGGGGTGGGGGGGACCCACCGCCGCCGCCATCGCCCCCCCCCCCCCAGATGGTGCGCCGCCATCGCGCCCCTCTTCTTCTTCTTCCTCCTTCCCTTTTCCCCTACCGATCCCCTCCACCGCGACCTCGCTTCCCTCCCCTGACCGACGCCGCTCGCCCCCCTTCTTCCCCTCCTCTCCGCCCTCCTCTTCTTCTCCTTCCCCTCGTTCCTCAACCGACAGCCCCTCCGCCAAGCCCTCCAACGAGCGAACCAAGGTGATTTTTATTTGTTTATTTATTTATAAAACCAATTTTAATGTCTGAGTGCAGTTTTGAATAAATGAAATTAGTTTTATACATATAGCAATGAAAGGGAGGGATTGTTAGTTCATAAAAATTGGGATTTATATAGTATTTATATTAAAGGTATAATCTTTATTATGGTAGAAGGTTAAAGATGCGATTTTTATATAGTAGAAATCATAAAGATGCGATTTTTATATAGTAGAGTAATAAAGATGTGATTTTTATAGTGATGAAATAGAAAAGGCGAAATCTTTATATAGAGAAAAGCGTGATAAAAATAGAATTTTTATCTATACAGTAGCGATGTAAAAATAGAATTTTTATCTATATAGTAGCGATGTAAAAATAGAATTTTTATCTATATAGTAGCGATGTAAAAATAGAATTTTTATCTATATAGTAGCGATGTAAAAATGGGATTTTTATCTATATAGTGGCGATGTAAAAATAGAATTTTATCCCTATGGAGTGATTATAAAAATATGATTTTTATATACATAGCAACAATATAAAAATATGATTTTTATATAGGTAGTGGCTACGGGCAACGAAAGTGACAAAAGGCGAGAACGACGAACATTTCTATAAATGAAGTGTCGTGGAGTTGGGATAGCTATTGGTGAGAATTTCTCACTCTTCAATTTCTTTTTCTAGTTATATATATATACTATATATATATATATATATATATATATATATATACTAGGATGCAGACGGTGCTTAGCAACACCCGACACCCGTCATCCACATACCATGGATGACTTGTTTGTTTGATTGATATGTTGTGAAAATTTGTTTGTGAAGTTGATGTGAAATAGATAATGAAATAGATTCATGTGTTGAAATAAATTAATTATCGTTAAAAATATAATTTTTAACGTGAAAGTGAATAAATAAATATTTATAAACAAATCGGCCGATTTGTTTATATACACTGATTTAACTGATATTGATTGGGATGATAAATTTTACACATCGCCCAACTGCACGAATAAAAACATGTGTTTGTTGATTTGAAACCCCACACGGGTGTTGGGATGATATTTGGCGTACACTAATCCCAATTATTTAATTGAATGTCGATCGATTGGTCGACAGGCTGTGTAAGCATTAATTATTTATATTTGATGCTTATGCAGTTGTGTGGTGCACTTTGGATGATGGTTGATTGTTTGTCGTTGCTATTATATACATGTGTTGTATGGAATCCATATAATTAACGTTATATGGTAATGGATTGGGCCTCATTCCAATCGGGAAAATAATGAAATATATTTATGTGTTGAAACTGTTCATGTGTTGAGTAAAATATTTTAAATAACAAAATTTACATCTTTATCATATTTAAAATTAGAACTACTTTACGGTTGGAGTCTAATTGAAAATCAAACGATAGATACCAAAATTTTATAAAATATTTTACATAACAAAAATAGTTGTGTGTTGACAGTACTCATGTGTTGAGATTGGTCGTGTGTTGAAAGAAATATAGATTCATGTGTTGAATAGAATAAATATTCATTTGTTGAATAGAATAACGAATTTATTGAAATATATATATATATATATATAAAGCCGTGTTGATTAGAGTTGCGTCATTTTGACGTGAACGATATTTATACCGATTATATTCATTTTTATAATGAATATAGAAAAGAAGTGATTTTCAAAATATAACGTTTTGAAAATATTATCATTTATATAGTAATGATATGAAATATTCAATTTTGATTAGAAATTGAATATTGTGTTGAAATGGTTTTGAAAACGTATTTAAAACGATTTATAAAATACGTTTTAAAAGGAAATCGACGAAATATATATTATATATATAATGGCCTGAATAGAACGCGTCGCGCCGCGGCAGTTCGTGAATTTTGACCATTGACTTCGAATTGACATTACGGGAGATCCGACCGTCGGATTCTCCTAAAACCGGAACCGTTGGGTTCGTATCGAAAAGAGCTTTCCAATAAATATTAGAAATTTGAAATCTAACGGTTGGATTTGGAATTATGTCCAAATCAAATTTGGAAAAGGTCGGTGTAAGTGCAGTTCGATGGCCGTTGATGGAAATCGACTGTACGGGCCTTGATAAAATTATTAAAAATATCTATAATTTGTGTAAAATCATAATATATGAACTGGAAAGGACTGGGATGTAAAATTCCACATTTGAAAGGATAAAAATAAATTTTTGTTGAAATGAACTAGTTTTGAACTAGAATTAATATCAATTTATTTTTGAAATAAATAAATTGAATTTGAAAGTGATTTTAAAAATAATCAATATTCCCAATTCGTGAATTGGACTGGAGTTGAATCGAAATTATCTTCGGAATATTTCGATGTTGGATTTCGTGACTATACAGATATTGTTATGGGAATTTGAAAGATATATTTTATATCGTTATTTCCAATACGATATTTGTTGGTTTCAGGATTTGATATTGAATATAAGCCGGTATATTTTCTATTCAGAGCCTTGTATTTAATATCAAATGTGATTTGGGTTTGTCGTGAATGGTGTCTTCATTAACACTGTTCTTAAGCCCAATAGAGAAAAAGATTAAATCTTTCTATTTAGATTTAATGAAGTGTATCAATTAAATCATATTTAATTGGAATTGAATTTGAATTGCTTTTTGGGTTTACCGTGAGCGGTGTTTTGAACAACACCTGTTCTTTAACCCGATTAACAATAGAGTGTGATTTTGGGTTTATCGTGAATCGTGGTTTCGATGACATTGGTTCTTTAACCCATTTAAAGGCAGAATATTGATTTTTGAGAAGATTAAAACTAAGTGGAGTTTTAATGAATCTTTAATTAGATTAAAAAGTGAATTGATAATTTAAATTATCAAATCTGAAAGGTGATCGAGAATTGAGTACCACCAGTTTTGCTCCAAAGCGATAGTTAAATCTTTAATTAGATTTGAACGTGAAATAGCAATTAATTTTACCGATAATACTGTGGTGTTAGAGATGGAGTATTACCAGTTTTTCTCCATGGGATATATAGGTTGGGATTGGAAAATAAAATAAATAATTACTTCGGTGTGGTTCGCTAATCCCGACTAGTTTGAAATGATATCCAAAGGAAGATTAAAGAATAAATTTAGAAGAATTTATCTTGGATAAAATTAATGGGAACCTTTCCCTAAGAATGTGATTTTGTGAATAAAGGAATATTCTGAATTGGAATGAGGCGTTTGTTGTGTGTATGTAACATTTGTTTATCATATACGTGGGTTATTCAGAAAGGCCAGGTTTGTACCCATTCTGAATAACCGATTCGACGAGATGTCGAAGATGAAGACGGTGGTTGAAGACCGGAAGTCTTCACATCGTTTGGTTGATTACTGATGATCTTGATTGGGCTGTACACCCAGGATGAGGGAAACAGTTGGTGATCGTCCAGACATACTTGGAGATCGATGGATATGCGAGGAAAGTGCCTCCGGTTTCGTTCAGACCCAGAACGAACTTGTAAATGGATTGTGTGTCTGACATTGGATTTTATTCTGTGTTGATTGATCTCTATTAAATATACATCTGTTTGGCGGCGGAGAATTTATTATCTTGCTTAACGCCCTTCTCTGAGACGTACGAGCTCATAGGTTGTATATCGATGGACATCAGTCGCATGGAGTGAATTGCCAGTGTGGCACGCGTAAGTGGCAATTGATCAAGGCTTCTGTTACAAAGCAAAGCCTTGTGGTTGATGATCAAAGCATGGTCTGTGTGGCGTAGCTTTGTGTATAACGTGAATTCGCGAGCCTCACACCTCGGTATGAGTCAAAAACGGGATATTGACTGCAGGGAGAGCACGACGTTTCTTTCTAGCTAGGGTGGTGTCAGTGACCTACCAGCCCTGACATTTATATACTTTTCACCTGTGTGGTTGTTTGATACGAGGTGCCTCGGATATAGGTCTGTAAGGACCGGGAAACGTGTGTTCACGAATAACTAATCCTCAAAAGTAAGAGAGGACCGGCCCTGAAGATCCAAGGATCAAAGTGGGGTCCTGGGACATTTGCTAGAGTGTCTCGAACGCGGAGAGGAGCTTGCCCCTTGCCTCGGCTCATGACGGAAATCCAATTTCCAATACGTGATATTGCGGTTTTATTTGTAGAACCTAGTATGGCGATATAGTGGTATGGGTCATTAATGTCGCCTATGATTGATATTTATGATGTGAAATTATTTTGACACTATACACTTATAGTAATATCAAAATAATGTGTTTTAAACGTATCAAGCATGCTTTGGATGTTATAAGGTAAAAACCCTATCCTCCGGCTTGCGTTGCATTGTGTGATGGGACCTGGGTCTTATAACAGCTTCATTTATCTTTATTTAGCATTGCGCTGTTTGTTTTATGCACTGGTATTCTTGGGAGGAAACCCGTTCCGTGTTATACGGCGTGGTCCCTTGATTTACCGAACTTTAAAAATAAAGATTAATACCTGTTTTAGTTCTCACATCAGTCACATGGCTGACCTGGAGTTTATTGTTTTAACCTAAACTCTAGGTGCCCCTATTTTCCACACGGGCAGCTAGTAGTTTTGGTTTTGCAGGTTTATATCCACAAGGTCCTGATTTACAGCTGGAACGATATCCGGAAAGCTCTGTATCCGTGTATCTCTTTCAGTTGTGTTTTATATATTTTTCCACTGCTATGTAATTTATTGTAATCTCTGGTATTTATCGAATGTAATTTATTCATTTATACTCTGTATATTCTTGTATCTGATGGAATTGTTGTAATAACAATGAAATGTTCTTCCGTCTGCGTTCTATTTTGTCTTGTACTCAATTCTATCCGTGCTTTCCTTCACGGGGAAGTTCGGGTCGTCTCACCACGATCCAAACCGATCTAGAGAGGGTGATACGAATCGAACCGCTTGGTGTCTACGAAGTGGAGAATCCCTACCCGATCTGTATGGCGCGATCCGAACCAAACCCGGGTGGTGATTGCAAACCGAACCAAGGAGCTTGGACGCGTGGCATGAGCTATGAACTAAATGAAGACCGATCCGGTGATGACCAAAACCCGAGATGCAAAGGTAGTCCAAGTAGGAAGTTTGCACTCAGGATCTAGTTGGGAACCAACGAGTTGACTTCATGATTGGACTTTGCTGCGGGACGTGTGCTAAGGGGTTATCGACGTCCATAACTTTGATTCACCGCCAAGACGAATGTTAGGCTACGGATCAGTGCAGTGGGGTAGATATTACTTCATGGGGGCAGAGTGGTCGTAGCAAGGCTACGAGCCATTGCAGTGGAGTTATCATGACTCCATGGGGCAGAATGGACATAGCAAAGGAATAGTGGCTATGGATCAGTGCAGTGGAGTCACTGTGACTCCATGTGGCAGAGTGATCATAGCAAGGATTTGGGTGATCAAAGCGGTGGATATCATATGCTTTACGCACTGAGTGAGAGTTGTGAGGATGGTTGCTATGCTTGACTGTTTGACATCACTATGACATGCACACCCCACCCCCTTATTCTTTACACCATATGTTAGTGGCACCTTAGAGTATTGTACGGTATGTTGTGCTAACTCTTTGGTTGCAGGTACAGGTTCAGGTATGGTTTGGTATACCTGTTATTATTCTGTTTTGCTGCTTATCGCTCATACCAGACTTTTGTCTGACCCAGAATTTTATGTCTCTTCTTATTACTCTGGGTGCTCTTAAACGGGCAGACTAGAGATAGGTTAGGTGGTATGCGCGAGTAGTAATAATTCAACATTGTTTAAGTTTTCCGTAATGTCTTTAAAACACTATTCACCCCTCTAGTGTTAGTTTTGTCTTAAGATCCTTAATCCGCAATCCTAAATAATTGGTATCAAAGCATAGGTATCAAAAGTTCATCATCTAAATTTTGAAAATATTAACTGGAAAATTTGGAATGATTCATAACAATAGTTTAAGTTCATGCATTGCATCAGCATTATATAGGTCTACATTTTATTATGTAGAAAAATAAAGTTATCATAATCTGTCTTTTGAAAAGTTTAAAATAGCAATTTTTTAACACTATTTTTTATATAGATATGCCATAGAATCATCATGATGTTATTTCAAATTACAATTAGTTAATTTGAAAAGTCACTTGACTCACTACACCAGAAATGCTATTCCGCAAAAGCTTTGAGTCATTGCAAAAGCAGGAGTTGCAAAAAATTAGCAACGGTTTTGAGCCGTTGCTGATTATATTTTGCAACGGCTCCAAGCCGTTGCTATTTTTTATTTAGCAACGGTTTATAGCCGTTGCGAATTCGCATCTCTTTATATATATATATATATATATATATATATATATATATATATATATATATATATATATACACATATATAATTTTTTTTTTTTGCTTTTTTGGGCTCTTCTACAGTATGAAATTCATTTAATTTTCATATTTAATGCCAATTTTTACAAATTTAATATAATATCACAAAAGAAAGATCATTAATTAAAATATTTTTTATATATTCAACACAAAGAGCAAACTTAACTAGTTTTAAAATTACAGCGTCCAACAATGGTATGTTACACTTCAAAGTTCAGTAGCAATAGCAGTAGAAATATTACTACCATCTCAAACTGAAAATATACATTACTCATGACATTACCCATCATTTGTAATAATTCGATTTATTATTTTTATGTATAACATTACCAATCAGCTCAAGTCTCTGTTTTGTACAAATACATCTTACTGCTCAAAATATTACATAAGGTATTGCAACACTAAAAAAAATGAAAGAAATTATTTGTGCACTTACTTAACAAATAACATGATACACTAACGGTCTATAGATTAATCTAATATTACATCACTGCTGACCAAGTTATACATGTTAAACCAGGTTTACACAATGAAGCATGTTATATCATCCTATGAATAACGCATTGAAGCAGAACTTCCAGACACCTGTTGGACTCTTGAACATTGATCGCTAGAAAATAGAATAAATTTTAGTATGATAAGATGACTAATTATCAAGTTAAAAATAAAGAAGTAAATTCCTGCAATAAAAAGCACTGTTCATATAAAAAATACACTTGAAATATGTCAGCGGCTTGATCAATTCATTAATATATAACTTAGCAATGTTCAAAGCTAAAACGTAAAAAGAGACAAAAATGAGCATTTACCAATATTAACAGCTCACATTGAGTATGCATGCGCTTGACCTTGTTGGAAATCACATGCCTTACCTGTGGCTTATACGAGCGTGGACAAGAACGCTTTTCTGTTCGGTATTATTTAATTATCAGATATATTTAGACTTTCCAGCTTTACTGATTGTGATTGATTTAATGCATACCAGATGTTCAGTTGGACTAATGTAGCATTAAAATAAATACAGACATTCCAATTAATATCTCATTAGCCAAGGTGTTTAGCTGCTTTGGAGACATTGTAGTTGAGAATTGTATAGTAGTTTTGTATTGACATGCCATCTTGTCCCTAACCAGTATTGCACGCGCTTGTCTTCTAATGTTTGTGATGAAACTTGAACAGCTAAATGTTTCATTTGTATCTACTGTGTATATGCTACTAGAGGCATATATACCTGACTCGTACGTGGTGGCAGAGATTACAGCAATGGGAAGCGTGAAGAGAAAAGCCAACCACCTTGCTAACAGAACCACCCAGTATTTTAGTTGGAGTTGACTGCCAAAGCCTTCACAAGTGAATATAGAAAGTACAAGCCTTGTAACTAAGATCACATGGAACCACCATTATGGAACCTCTTCAAAAAATTTCTTCATGATCCTCGTGTGCACATCGTCAACTTTGCTGCTCAACGCTGCCCTCATCTGGTTCCATATCCCTCTATGAATCTATGCATATGCAAGCATATGGTAAATCCTTTTCTTTTTTCTTTTATGATGTCATCATATTTGAATATTTCAGCGAAGAGAATAAAAATAAAGATGTATACTTGTTACTAAACTTACCTTCCGATAAAAAGCGCAACATGAGATAAAGAAATAGCAAGTGTAGCAAAGCTCAAACCGTACACAAAAACAAATAGGGTGCTTAATTTGACTTTTCCTATTTGAGCGTACCTTTCACTGCTAAACTGGAAAGTTTCTCTTTGCAGAACAACATGAAAATCATAGGCATAACCGTTTTCCATGTAGACAGCTGGTGAGTAAATTGGAAACCTTTTCGCTTCATATACATTGCTCCAATACCCAATAGGACCATAACATACATTACTAAGCAGTACCCTATAAATATGTTAATTATATCAAACCCTGGAGTTGCCAATAATGGGCTCCCAAGAAATAAGGCTATAGCTGACCAATCAAGATCGAAGAATCCAATTCCAAGCCTACATGTGCCTGACCCAATTTGTTGCATTGTATTTGATTTGGTGAAAATCCAACATATGAATGAGAGGGTTGTTATAAAAAGGAAGAAGAAGTTTGGAACGACAGAATACACAAAACTCATGATTAGAACTAAGGGGAAGAATTGGAGCCTTGTTGTTCCCTCCTTTGGTCTTTTCTCTTCATCATGCATTGCCCTGTATTTGGTTTGATCTAAAGTGTATTAGTGGGGAAAATCCATGGCTATATTACTGCATCTATTCGTGCACTTTTGGTGTATGACAGCCTTTGTAACACGAGAGACATATTATGTCATAAATCAGTATATTAATGCTTTTCGTATGTTAATCATGATATAAATCCGATCTTTTGAATTAATATTGCGACTCTATTAGTGCAACAGGGTGTAAATTGAGGTATATATTGTGTTAAATCTTAATGTAGTAACTATAAAGGGCTGCTAAGGAAAAAACTTAATGTAGTAAATGATGTTGCTTGCTCCTAAGTGATTTTATTACACCAATACCTGTATCACATCTCTTCACTTCTTTTTGTGGAAGTTGCAATGATTGATGCCCAACGCACCTTTGGACTACAATGATAAACATAAATCCAGATTGATGTAAGAGTATAAAAATACAAATCAAGAATTAAACTGTGGTACAACAAAAACCTGTAGTATTCCTATCGTATCATAACTGCTAAATGGTTACAGATTTGTAGTCGCTTATTTTCTCAGTTTCAACGACTCCAGAATAACCTTAACCTTATTTCTACAAAATGATAAATAAGGTACCTCATACTTTTGATTAAACTGTCAGCTCCCCATCCATCTGCAAAACAAAAATATCCTCATTCGGTTAGTGTACAAGCGATGACGTATCACTCTTCATATTTCAATGCTATTATTATCCCTTTTTTTGTTGTGCTCAGACACTTCACATAGTTAACCATTTTTATTTTACACAATTCTCATATGCCTGAAACCCAAAAAGATGCATCGGCTCATAGATGTACTTTTACATGCCACTAACAATCAACTAATTAGCTTAAACTTTTAAGAATGTCGTCCTACCGATGTAATGATATTGGCAATACTAAGGTTAAGAAAAATAGAAATTAGTAGAAGTAAACATTAGTCAAACCTTCAGCATTCTCGGTAACACAATATGAAGCCTTTTTTCCAACTCAAAGCCTTATTTTAAAAAATATATATCTTCTACAATAAAGCACATGCATGGTAGTGGTGATGCTTTATGGATTTTATAAATTATAAGTCTAATTTGTTAGATTTTTCAGGGTAAAAAAATGCAAAGGATGTGTCTTTTGTCCAACATTATCATCAATATTGTAGCAGCAATCAATTTTAATTTATTATCTTTCTTCGTAGGTACACAATTTATATTCACTTAGAGCAACCTATATGGATTAACAAGCATAGAAAAGCTTTTCATTTTGTTTATCTGGAACACTCAACCATAATATCTGAATAATAATATGTAGCAATGACTACAGAGAATACAACTTATTTAACAGTGTAACTTAAGAAAGGTGCTTACTAATAAATATTAAGTACAATCAAGTTGCTGAAATGAAAACTTCCACTTGCCAAAGTTCATAGGAGGGAAAATGCAGCTAGCAGGCTTAATTTAAGAGTAAAAAATAAATAATATATTGAACATAAATTAAACCGATAAACTGAATTTATAAGCAAGCGAGATGAAGTGTTGATTACCAGACCTGGCCTTCTCATTTAAAAGCATCAGCTTTTGATCCCAACTTCATACAAGCCATTGATGTATTTATCCAACAGTACTAAATTAAAACATAAGAACTAAACAATCAGGTGATACAGGAATTGACTGACTATACAGATATTGCTATAAATCAAGAGAAAGCTGGAGGAATAAAAGGCGGCAACATCTATAAACTTAAAACCCATTGAAACACATCCATGATAACCCAAATTATACCCTAATCAACAGGCAAATTAATACACAGTGAATATTTCATTTAGTGAAGTAACAGATCAAATCGCAAACAGAAAAAACTGAATAAAATCAATCGGACTAATCAATAGATTTATAAAAGATTAGATCGTAAATTTATAGTATAATTTAACAACCGTATACTAATTTTTATGCGGTTTCAAAAGTATAAAGTTCAGTAATTAGGAGTAAAATAAATAGAAAAGGGGATAAAAATAAAACACTTATAAACAGATCACTACAACCATGAATCATAAATAGAAGTAACAATACCTAAGGAGGAATGTATGAAAACCAGTCAGACAGAAAACCTAAACTGTTCACTGTATCTTCGATCAATTTGGATCGATTAGCTGATGATGGCCAATTACGAGACGATGGCCGATTATCGCCGATTACGAGATGAAGTCCAACTACGATTAAAAGATGAAAGGAAGGTCGAGTTTTCAAGATTAGGACAAGCGTTATTTTTTCTATGTGAATAATAAAGGCGTACTTAGGCGGCAACGAAGATTTATTGTAGGCGTATTCAGTGTTAGAACGAATTAAGTCCATTCTAAAATTTAGAACGGCTAATGACCATGTTACTCGAGGATGTAACGGACTTTATCCATTGCTATTTCGCAACGGCTCGAAGCCGTTGCGAATTTTCCGTAATAGGCTGTTGCAAAACTGCTTGTATGGTATAGTGATTCGTTGAAAAGGTGTGTTGTTTTGCAGGGAAATAAGTTATATATGATGACTATTGGTCAAAGGAAACCAAGTTGTTCATTTATTAATCAAGAGGAAAAAGAAGAACATTGGTAATCTACAATGAAATGGGTACCTAATCTACAAAAACTATTTTTCTTCTTCAATGTGATTCAATACTATACTTCTCTTCAAACTCTCCGCAATGCCTCTAATTTCATACGTCCGTCAAGAAATGGCCAAGTTATGATCCAATGAAGTTTTGATGCACAAGGGGAAAAAGAAACCAAAACCGTCCTCAGTATTTCTCATATTTCATCTAGATATTTGTATTATTTCATTCCAACTTCTTTCTACATTGTAGTCTTTGTTCTTGCGATCATTTTGATGGGTAAGTTATCAAATTCCGATCAAAATTGAGTGAGATACAGCAATTTGAAGTTGGCTATTCAAAACAGAAAATTATATACAGGATTTTCTGTTTTAATCTCACCGATTCGGCCTATTGCATCATAACACCATTCAAATTTTTCACTGAACTGTTATACAATCATAGCCCTTGCCTTCCTTTTCGATGTTGTAATGGCGCGTTTTGTAAGGTATAATAATTAAGTTATTTAATTATTTAAATAACGAATATATTAAATAAACGATAGTTGAACGTATAAATTATAATAATAATTATAATCGAGCCCGTAACGACGCGGCAGTTCGTTATTTGGCGAGTTGAACTTCAACTGAATATACAAGATTCGTTTTAAGTCGGATTTCTGTGAAACAAGAAACGTTTGAATCTGTTAAGCTATATTTTTCTAATGGAAGAGAAAAATGAAGATTTCGTCATATAGATTTTTAGTTATGTCCAAATCAAATTTCAGAAAAGTCGCTATGGAATTCGTATATAATTCGTAACGCTTTATACACGTTATAAAAGGGAATTTCAATATAAATTGAAATTCGATTCAATCTGAACTTGGAATATCAAACATATAAGTTTTCTGGAGTTGTATGGTATTCCACTGTGAATATATACGGTAATATAAATTTATTTATATTTAATTTAATTTATTTAAATATATTTATATATTTAAATGGATTATCCAAGGGTCTAAAAATAGCCATTTTTGCAAACGAAGTCGGAATTCGACGAAACCAGTTTTGTTGGATCCGCAATGTCAAATAGTTGTTAGATTTCTAGTTTCGTGATTTTTAGAGTCACTGTGTGGCCGTACGGATTTTTAGAGTGAGAAACAATCAGTTTTTCGACAGTTAAAAATACGCAGTTTGAGCAAACGGAGTCGGAATTCGACGAAACCAGTTTCGTTGGGTCCGTAATGTCAAACTCTAGTGGCATGTCAGTTATTGTGATTTTTGGGGATCGTATGTGATCGCTAGGATTTTTAGAAGACAGATGCAAGGAGAAAATCGAGTAAATAAATTACAAAAATCAAATTGAAAATATCCCTCCCATTTTCTGAGGTTCCGCACAGGACACACGGCCTTCAATCTCAGCCAAAAACGGCACCTAACCCAAAACAGGCTATATAATGCCGACAATGCATTTCACAGCCAAAAATTCCCAATGAAAAAAAATCAATAACAAACCAAAATAAAATCATAAAATCGGTATTTTTATAGGGTTGGATTCACAGAGTGTTTCTCTTCATCTGGGGACGGTTTTGGTTGAACTCGATTCGAGTTTCATCGCTGTCAGCTCTTCAGCGAGGCTCCAGTTCGAACTAGGGTTCGAGCTATAGTTTGATTTAGGGACTTAGTGAGGAAATGGAGTTTGCTTTCGGACTGAGGAAGAGAAACTACACTTTCATGCTCGATTTGGTGGGTTGCGACGAGGGTCTGGGTTCGATGAGTGGATCGACGGAAACCCTATGACCACGTCGAGTTCGGGTCTGAGGGGACGAGAGGGTAGAGGATGAGGAGGTGATGTGATTGGTAGTGGTTGCGAAGCCAACGGCTGGCCGAGGTGGAAGCTGGAGTCGGTCAACGACGAGGTCAAAAAGGGAAAAAGGGGATCTGGTAGTCGCGTTTTTAATTGAGGAAGAAGGGTCTGAGTACGGGCTGTGTTTTTAAATAGTTGGAGTGGGCCGACATTTCGAGGAGGTAAGGCCCAAAGTTTGAAAATGGAAAATTTGTTTAAATTTTAATTTAAAGTTTTGCATTAACTTCGAATGACCATAACTTGCTCATACATAAACGAAATCCAGCGAAACAAGATCCGACAGGATCGTATGGACGGGAGCAACACACTGAGACTGACCGGAAGTGAATCCGAGCTCGTCACAATTTATGGCGAAATAAATTGTTCGACTGAATCAAATAACGCAAACCGTTATTTAACGGCTAACGCGCAAATGTGAGTAAATCTCACAAACTCTAAACAGTTTTATTTTCACGTTGTATTCTTAGAACTGTTAAAATATTGTCTGTTTGACTGTGTGTTGACTGTTTGATTGAACTGCTAGTCAGTTAGTGGAATATATATATATATATATATAAAGCGATAATTATTTATATGCTGATTCTGCTTATCAGAATATTATACCAGTGTTGTCTAACATCTGTGGTGCAGGGAAACAGGTTGGAGGAATCCAACTGGATTCCTCAACAGTTATTTTTACTGTAATTTATGTATTGTGATATATAAATGTGATATATATAATCTATTGTGATTATGTGTGGTTGGACGATATTCATCGTTGTTAGATGATGTGTTAAAAACCATAAGAAATGCCAGGATATAGAAAAGAGATTTTCAAACTATAATTTGAAAATAATTTATTTATATAAAATCGATGGATTTTATATTATAAAGAAAAGGGGATTTTGAGTATAAAGGAAAATATTGGTTAATCAAGTATAAAGGAGAAATATTTGTTAATCGAGTATAAAGGATTAAACAAAGTAATTGGTTAGGTTGACAAAAGCAAGTTAGTCGGGTTAAACAAAGTAATTGGTTAGGTTAACCAAAGCGAGTTAGTCGAGTTAATCAAAGTAATTGGTTAAGTTAACCAAAGTAAATTAGTTAAGTTAAACTAAGCGGTGAATCAAAGTGAATTTGTTAAGTTAAACTAAATGATTTATCGATGTGAATTAGTTAAGTTAAACTAAAGGATTAATCAATGTGAATTAGTTAAGTTAAACTAAGTGGTTAATCAAAGTGAATTAGTTAAGTTAACTAAGTGGTTAATCGAAGTAAATTAGTTGATTTAAACTAAGTGAATCGGCTAGAGTTAATCAACGTGAATTAGCTAAGTTAAACTAAGTGGATTAGTTCAGTTAATCGAGACGAGTTAACCAGTTAGGTTAAACCAGTTAGAGTTAACCAGTTAGAGGTGACCAGTTAGAGTTAACCAGTTAGAGTTGACCAGTTAGAGTTGACCAGTTAAAGTTGACCAGTTAGAGTTATCCAAGTGGAGTTAATCGAGTAGCGTTGTCGAATATCACTTATTCGAAGAAGAGCTATCGAATATAGTCTATTCGAGTGGAGAAATCAAATGTTATTCATTTGAGAAGAGTTATCGAATATTATTTATACGAAGGGGAGTTATCGAATATTGGTTATTCGGAGTTAGTTAATCCAAAGGAATTATTCGAAGTTAGTTAATCCGAAGGAGTTAGTCGAAGAGTTAATCCTAAAGAGTTATTCGGAGTTAGTTAATCCAAAGGAGTTATTTGAAGTTAGTTAATCCGACGGAGTTAGTCGAAGAGTTAATCCTAAAGAGTTATTCGGAGTTAGTTAATCCAAAGGAGTTAATCGAAGAGTTAATCCGAAGGAGATAGTCGAAGAGTTAATCCAAAGGAGTTATTCGAAGTTAGTTAATCCAAAGGAGTTATTCGGAGTTAGTTAATCGAAAGGAGTTATTCGAAGTTAGTTAATCCGAAGGAGTTAGTCGAAGAGTTAATCCAAAGGAATTATTCGGAGTTAGTTAATCCAAAGGAGTTATTCGGAGTTAGTTAAAGCAAATAGAGTCAACCCAATAGGGTCAGCCCAATAGAGTTAAGTGAAAAGAGATAATCGAATATAGTTATTCAAAAGAAGGTGTTAATCGAATATAGTTATTCGAGTAAAGTTAAAAGAGTTAATCGAATTTAGTTATTTGAAATGAGTTATTCGAATTAGATATTTGAATAGAGTTAAACACATTAGAGTGATTCGAATTACTTATTCGAATAGAGTTAAACACGTAAGAGTTAATTGAATATTAGTCATTCAATTTGAGTTAATCGAATTTAGTTATTCGAGAAGAGTTAAATCGAATTTAGTTATTCGAAAGGAGTTAATCAATTTGAGTTAAGTTAATCGATTAGAATTAAGTTAATCGAGTTAGAGTAAATCGAATATTAGTTATTCGAAGGTAAGTTATTCGAACTAGTTATTCGAAGGAGTTAATCAATTAAGTTATTCGAATGAGTTATTCGAAGGAGTAAATCAAATTAAGTTAATCGATTAGAGTTGAGTTAATCGATTTGGGTTAAGTTAAGTTATCGAGTTAAGTAACTGAGTTAAGAAATCGAGTTGAGATAATCGAGTTAAGAAAATCAAGTTGAGTTAATCGAATAAGTTATTCGATAAGAGTAAATCCATTTAGGTTAATCGGATGTTAGTTATTCGATAAGAATTGACACATTTAAGAAAATCGAATATTTGTTATTCGATAAGAGTTAATGAAATAGAGCCAACCAAGAAGAGTTATTCGAATATTAGTTATTCGATAGGAGTTAATCGAAATAGAGTTTATCGAATATAAGTTATTAAAAAGGGAGAGTTAATCGAATAGAGATTACCCGAAAGAGAGTTATACGTCGAATTCGATTATAGAGAATTTGGGAAAGTACTATTTACTTTCCAGGGTTTAAATCAAGATTTAGTTATTGATTTAGAAATTAGGTGTCTGTTAAATTATTCGAGTTAGGAGATAAAGTTATAATTTAGGAGATATTGCAGAAGTAGGAATTATAACGTTATAGGTATAATCAAACGCTGTCATATAAGAAGTGGATTCGTAACCTGAAATCCGAGAATTTGCGTAAACAGATGATTGTAAAAAGGTGAGTGATAAGCTTCATCTATTTCACAGTAAAGGACGTTGTTCAATTAAGGTCTGAGAGGTAATTATACCCCAACTTGATTGACTTCAGAATTGACAAAGGAAAAGTTGTGGTTCGATAGAAAAGGTTGATTTGAAATATAGTTAAGTAATAAACGATTAATGGATTAAGCGAAACGATGTTTTATACAACGTTCATTGGGAATCCGTAAATGAGTTTTGGAAACGTTTTCCAAATATAGTCAGATATGTTTTCTAAACATAGAAAATGAAATGTTTTCATGATAAGAATTTAAGAAATAGAGTTAAGCAAATTCAGAAACTAACTGGAGAGGGTAAGTTGAACGGTTTTCTAAGTGACGATCTGATGTTGGTTTCGACCTTCCGGGTTGATACTTAGAGAATTGTTCTCATACTAGTTACAGTTAAGGACTGATAGTTGCGAAATAATAGTGATGTGAAAATAAGCTATGGAAATGTTTTCCAATGATTAATAACATATATGTTCTAAATATATGAAATAAGGAAATATGAACATATATATGTATATGATGATTGATCGATCGAATTTCCATTTGGAAATAAGATCGTTGTTTGTACACCGACATGTTTTCATTTGATAGTTGAATCACAGACTATCAAAGTTTTTACCATTTTAACGTTGTTAATATGGAGAGACCGGTTGGATTATTATCCAAAGAACCACTCTGTATTGGCATAAGCGTTGCGAGCAATATCTGCCAAAGATAAATTGAAGACGGAGTAAAGTGCAAGGGCTGTTGTATAAGTCTTAGATAACAGTGACTAAGATGGATATACTGAATAGTGCCTTCGGTTTGTCCAGTCCCAGGACAACGTATATGGAAGAAGGTCTGACAGAGTATATCCAATGGATCGCGTAAGTTGATCTGTTCAAACGTATTCACGTTTGGTGGCGGAGGAACTCGTTTCTCTTAGCTATATACCCGTGTTATTTTTGGATAAGTCAATTTGTGATTTGGCGGGTATGACGATGTGGCATTCAAAGTGAATGGTGATCAGATGTTCTGAAGATAGACGTAGCTTCTAGCCTCACACCGGGAAGTAACAAAAGTTGGGCTAGGCAGCATGGCTAGTTGGGTCATCCCCAAGCAGGGTGTATTGTCACCGATCTAGGGAATATCCATATTTATACTTCTTTTTGATTCTGTATCTTCAGATGACGGTTTGATGGCCTATAACCGTAGTGGCAATATATTCGCGACACTCAAGCTAAATGAGTGAGTGGTCATGTGTGGCCGGGTTGCAAGACGTTCTTGTTGAACCCTGAGTGTATCACCTCTAGAGTACACTATTCAGAAGGTGCTCCCATACCTTGTCTGTTGGAATCCATTTTCCGATAAGCGCCCTGCGGTTTATGATTTTATACTATGTATGTAGAACGTGAGATGCAAGCGTTTCTACTAGATTGATACCTATTTGTACTTAGACATTATTATAATATCACAATGATATTGCTTGTCAAAGTTGTTCAGATACTCATAAGGGAAAAACCCGCTCCGTATTCACGGCGTGGTCTTATGAGATATCCTATACCTGTTTTAAACTATTTTACTCATACCAGTCCCATGACTGACCCGGAGTTTACTTTGTTGTTTTCCCTAAACTCTTGGGTGCCTAAATTTGTACGGGCAGTCAAGTAGTCGGGATTTACAGATATACTTGGAGAGCTTGGAGCAGGAGGCTGCAAGATTTTATAGCTATAGTTATTTCCGCTGTGTTGTAAGTATTGTACTCTGATAAGTGCTATTGTATATATATAACTGTTTACTTCAAAGCTATGTTATATATTATATGTTATTCGTTCCGCTGTGAGATTCGTGTTACTCTGATGATTCTGATGTTCTTCTTCTTCTTCTTCTATTCTATTAGTTCTATCTTTTCTTTCTCACCCTCTACTTTCTTTCACTAACGTCTCGGAATTTCCGACTCTCGAGGAGTCGAAAATTTCCAGCCGTTACAGTTGGTATCAGAGCTTAAGTTAAGAATTACCTTGGCTCTGTGGCGTGACTCGGTAGAGATAGGGTTAGTAATACCCTAGACTGAGATTGAGTGTATATATACGAGTGCGTATTTGTATTTGATATAAAAAAAAGGGTTTTTATTGTGGAGATTCATTGGCTGAGTTGTTATGAGTTCTGGTCGATCAGTTTGATCCACTGTATCGGTAGGAGTTAATAAACACTCGGATACGATGTGTCATCACGATATGTTTTGAAAGAGGGTAAGTGAATTTAACTTTACCCAAAGTGTATTTTGATATAGAGATATATTTATATATATCAAAATTTTAATATATTAGATATATTGGTGGTAATTATGATCGAGTAAGATTATATAGTGAAAGGGTTATACATAACCAACCAGAATTCATAAAAGTGAAATCAGATGAGTAAATCTGAATTTAAATCAAAATTTGGAATTAAAATAAGGAAATTTTAAGTTCTTGGGAGATTTTGAAAATGTTTTTCGATTTGAAATAAATATAGTATCTAACTCACCTGGATGACTGGAAAATAATTCCGAGGATGGATCGATACATCGTCGGTGTGATTTTCGAGTTTCTAAGTGGCGGATTACTACCAAGGATTTTGTTTTCAAATTGTTTTGAGAAAACAAGTTGTTTAGAAATTCAAAGGTTTTGAATTGTTAGTATGATTTCAAAATGGAATTTGAAATAAAACCCAGGAATTTAAATCTTGAAATTTATAATTTAACTTGTTAAGTTGAATGAATCAAGATGGTAAAAACAAATAAGTAATTAAAATTTAACTTGAACCAAGTTAAATAAATCGGGATTTGGTTAGAGAATCATCTGGATTGGAATTAAGTTGATGGGTTAAGAGTTTGAAATCTGATATTGGAGTTTGAATAGAATTTGACTTGGATAGCACCAAGTGTTTGAGTTGAAGGTTGGATTGAGATGACATTGGTATATGTTGGGTTGATACATTTGAAAGTGATAAGAGTTGATATGCCCGACAAAAAGGTACAAGTTTATTTTTGATATAAGCATGAGATTTATGAGCCGAATTGGCAAGCCGCTTGGCTGTTTGATTTTCTTTTGGGTTGGAGAAGGCCTAGAGAGGCGAGTTGTGGTTTTACCGATAGGGTTGTACAAAGGAGGTTATGGCGAAATTTTCCGAAAATTTAAAGGTGTTAGAAAATTTTCTGAATTTTTGAAAATTTTAGTTAGTCGGAATGGATTAATATTTAGTCGATGTTTATTGGTTCAGTTGGAATCAGTAATAAGGGGTAAACAAATCTTAGGAGTTCCACTAGATAGGGTCGTCCTCTAGCTTAGCAATTTCGAGGACGAAATTATTTTAAGGGGGGAAGTCTGTAATGGCGCGTTTTGTAAGGTATAATAATTAAGTTATTTAATTATTTAAATAACGAATATATTAAATAAACGATAGTTGAACGTATAATTTATAATAATAATTATAATCGAGCCCGTAACGACGCGGCAGTTCGTTATTTGGCGAGTTGAACTTCAACTGAATATACAAGATTCGTTATAAGTCGGATTTCTGTGAAACAAGAAACGTTTGAATCTGTTAAGCTATATTTTTCTAATGGAAGAGAAAAATGAAGATTTCGTCGTATAGATTTTTAGTTATGTCCAAATCAAATTTCAGAAAAGTCGCTATGGAATTCGTATATAATTCGTAACGCTTTATATACGTTATAAAAGGGAATTTCAATATAAATTGAAATTCGATTCAATCTGAACTTGGAATATCAAACATATAAGTTTTCTGGAGTTGTATGGTATTCCACTGTGAATATATACGGTAATATAAATTTATTTATATTTAATTTAATTTATTTAAATATATTTATATATTTAAATGGATTATCCAAGGGTCTAAAAATAGCCACTTTTGCAAACGAAGTCGGAATTCGACGAAACCAGTTTTGTTGGATCCACAATGTCAAATAGTTGTTAGATTTCTAGTTTCGTGATTTTTAGAGTCACCGTGTGGCCGTACGGATTTTTAGAGTGAGAAACAGTCAGTTTTTCGACAGTTAAAAATACGCAGTTTGAGCAAACGGAGTCGGAATTCGACGAAACCAGATTCGTTGGGTCCGTAATGTCAAACTCTAATGGCATGTCAGTTATTGTGATTTTTGGGGATCGTATGTGATCGCTAGGATTTTTAGAAGACAGATGCAAGAGAAAATCGAGTAAATAAATTACAAAAATCAAATTGAAAATATCCCTCCCATTTTCTGAGGTTCCGCACAAGCCACACGGCCTTCAATCTCAGCCAAAAACGGCACCTAACCCAAAACAGGCTATATAATGCCGACAATGCATTTCACAGCCAAAAATTCCCAATGAAAAAAAATCAATAACAAACCAAAATAAAATCATAAAATCGATATTTTTATAGGGTTGGATTCACAGAGTGTTTCTCTTCATCTGGGGACGGTTTTGGTTGAACTCGATTCGAGTTTCATCGCTGTCAGCTCTTCAGCGAGGCTCCAGTTCGAACTAGGGTTCGAGCTATAGTTTGATTTAGGGACTTAGTGAGGAAATGGAGTTTGCTTTCGGACTGAGGAAGAGAAACTACACTTTCATGCTCGACTTGGTGGGTTGCGACGAGGGTCTGGGTTCGATGAGGGGATCGACGGAAACCCTATGACCACGTCGAGTTCGGGTCTGAGGGGACGAGAGGGTAGAGGATGAGGTGGTGATGTGATTGGTAGTGGTTGCGAAGCCAACGGCTGGCCGATGTGGAAGCTGGAGTCGGTCAACGACGAGGTCAAAAAGGGAAAAAGGGGATCTGGTAGTCGCGTTTTTAATTGAGGAAGAAGGGTCTGAGTACGGGCTGTGTTTTTAAATAGTTGGAGTGGGCCGACATTTCGAGGAGGTAAGGCCCAAAGTTTGAAAATGGAAATTTTGTTTAAATTTTAATTTAAAGTTTTGCATTAACTTCGAATGACCATAACTTGCTCATACATAAACGAAATCCAGCGAAACAAGATCCGACAGGATCGTATGGACGGGAGCAACACACTGAGACTGACCGGAAGTGAATCCGAGCTCGTCACAATTTATGGCGAAATAAATTGTTCGACTGAATCAAATAACGCAAACCGTTATTTAACGGCTAACGCGCAAATGTGAGTAAATCTCACAAACTCTAAACAGTTTTATTTTCACGTTGTATTCTTAGAACTGTTAAAATATTGTCTGTTTGACTGTGTGTTGACTGTTTGATTGAACTGCTAGTCAGTTAGTGGAATATATATATATATATGTGTGTATATATATATATATATAAACCGATAAATATTTATATGCTGATTCTGCTTATCAGAATATTATACCAGTGTTGTCTAACATCTGTGGTGCAGGGAAACAGGTTGGAGGAATCCAACTGGATTCCTCAACAGTTATTTTTACTGTAATTTATGTATTGTGATATATAAATGTGATATATATAATCTATTGTGATTATGTGTGGTTGGACGATATTCATCGTTGTTAGATGATGTGTTAAAAACCATAAGAAATGCCAGGATATAGAAAAGAGATTTTCAAACTATAATTTGAAAATAATTTATTTATATAAAATCGATGGATTTTATATTATAAAGAAAAGGGGATTTTGAGTATAAAGGAAAATATTGGTTAATCAAGTATAAAGGAGAAATATTTGTTAATCGAGTATAAAGGATTAAACAAAGTAATTGGTTAGGTTGACCAAAGCAAGTTAGTCGGGTTAAACAAAGTAATTGGTTAGGTTAACCAAAGCGAGTTAGTCGAGTTAATCAAAGTAATTGGTTAAGTTAACCAAAGTAAATTAGTTAAGTTAAACTAAGCGGTGAATCAAAGTGAATTTGTTAAGTTAAACTAAATGATTTATCGATGTGAATTAGTTAAGTTAAACTAAAGGATTAATCGATGTGAATTAGTTAAGTTAAACTAAGTGGTTAATCAAAGTGAATTATTTAAGTTAACTAAGTGGTTAATCGAAGTAAATTAGTTGATTTAAACTAAGTGAATCGGCTAGAGTTAATCAACGTGAATTAGCTAAGTTAAACTAAGTGGATTAGTTCAGTTAATCGAGACGAGTTAACCAGTTAGGTTAAACCAGTTAGAGTTAACCAGTTAGAGGTGACCAGTTAGAGTTAACCAGTTAGAGTTGACCAGTTAGAGTTGACCAGTTAGAGTTATCCAAGTGGAGTTAATCGAGTAGCGTTGTCGAATATCACTTATTCGAAGAAGAGCTATCGAATATAGTCTATTCGAGTGGAGAAATCAAATGTTATTCATTTGAGAAGAGTTATCGAATATTATTTATACGAAGGGGAGTTATCGAATATTGGTTATTCGGAGTTAGTTAATCCAAAGGAATTATTCGAAGTTAGTTAATCCGAAGGAGTTAGTCGAAGAGTTAATCCTAAAGAGTTATTCGGAGTTAGTTAATCCAAAGGAGTTATTTGAAGTTAGTTAATCCGACGGAGTTAGTCGAAGAGTTAATCCTAAAGAGTTATTCGGAGTTAGTTAATCCAAAGGAGTTAATCGAAGAGTTAATCCGAAGGAGATAGTCGAAGAGTTAATCCAAAGGAGTTATTCGAAGTTAGTTAATCCAAAGGAGTTATTCGGAGTTAGTTAATCGAAAGGAGTTATTCGAAGTTAGTTAATCCAAAGGAGTTAGTCGAAGAGTTAATCCAAAGGAGTTATTCGGAGTTAGTTAATCCAAAGGAGTTATTCGGAGTTAGTTAAAGCAAATAGAGTCAACCCAATAGGGTCAGCCCAATAGAGTTAAGTGAAAAGAGATAATCGAATATAGTTATTCAAAAGAAGGTGTTAATCGAATATAGTTATTCGAGTAAAGTTAAAAGAGTTAATCGAACTTAGTTATTTGAAATGAGTTATTCGAATTAGATATTTGAATAGAGTTAAACACATTAGAGTGATTCGAATTACTTATTCGAATAGAGTTAAACACGTAAGAGTTAATTGAATATTAGTCATTCAATTTGAGTTAATCGAATTTAGTTATTCGAGAAGAGTTAAATCGAATTTAGTTATTCGAAAGGAGTTAATCAATTTGAGTTAAGTTAATCGATTAGAATTAAGTTAATCGAGTTAGAGTAAATCGAATATTAGTTATTCGAAGGTAAGTTATTCGAACTAGTTATTCGAAGGAGTTAATCAATTAAGTTATTCGAGTGAGTTATTCGAAGGAGTAAATCAAATTAAGTTAATCGATTAGAGTTGAGTTAATCGATTTGGGTTAAGTTAAGTTATCAAGTTAAGTAACTGAGTTAAGAAATCGAGTTGAGATAATCGAGTTAAGAAAATCAAGTTGAGTTAATCGAATAAGTTATTCGATAAGAGTAAATCCATTTAGGTTAATCGGATGTTAGTTATTCGATAAGAATTGACACATTTAAGAAAATCGAATATTTGTTATTCGATAAGAGTTAATGAAATATAGCCAACCAAGAAGAGTTATTCGAATATTAGTTATTCGATAGGAGTTAATCGAAATAGAGTTTATCAAATATAAGTTATTAAAAAGGGAGAGTTAATCGAATAGAGATTACCCAAAAGAGAGTTATACGTCGAATTCGATTATAGCGAATTCGGGAAAGTACTATTTACTTTCCATGGTTTAAATCAAGATTTAGTTATTGATTTAGAAATTAGGTGTCTGTTAAATTATTCGAGTTAGGAGATAAGTTATAATTTAGGAGATATTGCAGAAGTAGGAATTATAACGTTATAGGTATAATCAAACGCTGTCATATAAGAAGTGGATTCGTAACCTGAAATCCGAGAATTTGCGTAAACAGATGATTGTAAAAAGGTGAGTGATGAGCTTCATCTATTTCACAGTAAAGGACGTTGTTCAATTAAGGTCTGAGAGGTAATTATACCCCAACTTGATTGACTTCAGAATTGACAAAGGAATAGTTGTGGTTCGATAGAAAAGGTTGATTTGAAATATAGTTAAGTAATAAGCGATTAATGGATTAAGCGAAACGATGTTTTATACAACGTTCATTGGGAATCCGTAAATGAGTTTTGGAAACGTTTTCCAAATATAGTCAGATATGTTTTCTAAACATAGAAAATGAAATGTTTTCATGATAAGAATTTAAGAAATAGAGTTAAGCAAATTCAGAAACTAACTGGAGAGGGTAAGTTGAACGGTTTTCTAAGTGACGATCTGATGTTGGTTTCGACCTTCC
The DNA here is from genome assembly GCA_030737875.1 of Allium sativum. Classification (NCBI taxonomy): domain Eukaryota; kingdom Viridiplantae; phylum Streptophyta; class Magnoliopsida; order Asparagales; family Amaryllidaceae; genus Allium; species Allium sativum. Next base: position 1,013,481,135 of record CM060913.1, read on the forward strand.
GGATTGATACTTAGAGAATTGTTCTCATACTAGTTACAGTTAAGGACTGATAGTTGCGAAATAATAGTGATGTGAAAATAAGCTATGGAAATGTTTTCCAATGATTAATAACATATATGTTCTAAATATATGAAATAAGGAAATATGAACATATATATGTATATGATGATTGATCGATCGAATTTCCATTTGGAAATAAGATCGTTGTTTGTACACCGACATGTTTTCATTTGATAGTTGAATCACAGACTATCAAAGTTTTTACCATTTTAACGTTGTTAATATGGAGAGACCGGTTGGATTATTATCCAAAGAACCACTCTGTATTGGCATAAGCGTTGCGAGGAATATCTGCCAAAGATAAATTGAAGACGGAGTAAAGTGCAAGGGCTGTTGTATAAGTCTTAGATAACAGTGACTAAGATGGATATACTGAATAGTGCCTTCGGTTTGTCCAGTCCCAGGACAACGTATATGGAAGAAGGTCTGACAGAGTATATCCAATGGATCGCGTAAGTTGATCTGTTCAAACGTATTCACGTTTGGTGGCAGAGGAACTCGTTTCTCTTAGCTATATACCCGTGTTATTTTTGGATAAGTCAATTTGTGATTTGGCGGGTATGACGATGTGGCATTCAAAGTGAATGGTGATCAGATGTTCTGAAGATAGACGTAGCTTCTAGCCTCACACCGGGAAGTAACAAAAGTTGGGCTACGTAGCATGGCTAGTTGGGTCATCCCCAAGCAGGGTGTATTGTCACCGATCTAGGGAATATCCATATTTATACTTCTTTTTGATTCTATATCTTCGGATGACGGTTTGATGGCCTATAACCGTAGTGGCAATATATTCGCGACACTCAAGCTAAATGAGTGAGCGGTCATGTGTGGCCGGGTTGCAAGACGTTCTTGTTGAACCCTGAGTGTATCACCTCTAGAGTACACTATTCAGAAGGTGCTCCCATACCTTGTCTGTTGGAATCCATTTTCCGATAAGCGCCCTGCGGTTTATGATTTTATACTATGTATGTCGAACGTGAGATGCAAGCGTTTCTACTAGATTGATACCTATTTGTACTTAGACATTATTATAATATCACAATGATATTGCTTGTCAAAGTTGTTCAGATACTCATAAGGGAAAAACCCGCTCCGTATTCACGGCGTGGTCTTATGAGATATCCTATACCTGTTTTAAACTATTTTACTCATACCAGTCCCATGACTGACCCGGAGTTTACTTTGTTGTTTTCCCTAAACTCTTGGGTGCCTAAATTTGTACGGGCAGTCAAGTAGTCGGGATTTACAGATATACTTGGAGAGCTTGGAGCAGGAGGCTGCAAGATTTTATAGCTATAGTTATTTCCGCTGTGTTGTAAGTATTGTACTCTTATAAGTGCTATTGTATATATATAACTGTTTACTTCAAAGCTATGTTATATATTATATGTTATTCGTTCCGCTGTGAGATTCGTGTTACTCTGATGATTCTGATGTTCTTCTTCTTCTTCTATTCTATTAGTTCTATCTTTTCTTTCTCACCCTCTACTTTCTTTCACTAACGTCTCGGAATTTCCGACTCTCGAGGAGTCAAAAATTTCCAGCCGTTATAGATGTACCGCTAGTTTCATATAATTCGTTAAGAGATGAAGAAGTTATGCTCTCCGGGAGATTAATTGTAAGTGGAAAAACATGAAGAAGAAGAAGAAGAAAAACATTTGTGAAGAGATATGACTTTTGGGCCTATATATAGTAGATGAAGTGTCCATTCATTCAAGTTCAAATTCAAATTTTTGGCGCCAAGATGGTTAAACTACTAAATCATCAATATCTTTCTCATATGATGTTCAATTTCAACAAATGAATATACTATGCTGATCAGAAAAACGAGCCCGCCGCAATAGAGCAGATCTCATTATCAAATTTTAGAAGATGTAAATGTGTGGTTCATGACAATGGAAGAACAATAAAAAGAAGGATTACAGAAACAGGTACACTTTACAATTATTTCATAATTATCGTTGAATTTAGGAATATACATCTACGCACATAGTTCAGTATAGGAATTTATCTATTTTATCATTCTAGATATTTTGGTTTATATGTCAATACATTATAGTATACATATCAATATACCAGTTTAATTAAAATCTCTTCTTATTTTAAAATTTTACTGCTCTTTAGTTTGGTTTTGAAAGGACGTCTTTTCAATATGAAAATGTCAGTTCAAACTCTAGTTATTAATTTTGTTCATCTAATTATGGTTCATATATTTTGTTTCAAAAATATATATTGAAAGCATATAAATAAATAAAACTATATAGTACACAGATATGTTAATTTTTAAAAACTTGATATTATTATAATATATATATATATATATATATCTTTTATATGAAGTTTAAACATACATAGTTTAAATTACATATTTTTCACATAATTTCATAACAATTTTGGGTTACGTTATATCAAATTCTATTTGTAAATTAATACTAATTTTGATTTCATATTAAGATTAATTAAATTTTATATTTGGGTATAAAGTATATATATATAATTTTTATGTCTTAAATTTGTAGTTAAAATATAAGCAACTATAGTTTTATAGTTATATTACCATATTTCATAAAAAATAATTTTGTTATAGATTTCTTTTAAAGATTTAACATATAAATGGTTCTTTAGCAAATTGATATGTTTTTTATTTATAAAAGTTTAAATTTAAAATTGATGTGCATCAAAAGATTGATGTATATCTCATAATAAATTAAATTTTAAATTCTTTTAATTAGTTTTTAAGTATACAATTATGAACATATGTTTATATCAAAATGGTTTACTTCATTTGAAACAATTTTATATTCTCTTTCAAAAGATTTTCAATTTTTTAAGAAGGCACCTTACTAAGATTATTTAACTCCATATTTCTCATAGAATTATTCTAAATATTTTACTACTTATCATGAATGTATAACCATTAAATTCTTATCTTTACTATTCTTTCAATCTCTTTCAGTAGTACATTAGCCTAAATCTAGAGATTAATATATATATTACCTTTGTTTGATTGAAATAGTTTACAATATATATATATATATATATATATATGTATATGCATAATAGTTAGATAGTTCTTTGAATATCTTTCACCAAAATAGATATCGTCACCAAATCATTCTGCATATTATCATTACATATCTTATTTCATATCTCATTATTATAAATTACAAGTGCATTTCAAATTAAAAGCATTCACATCATAAGTTGCATTTCATTTAATATATCATTTCATATTGCTTTGCATATGACATACATTTCATACTACATTATAACCAACATACTACACACACTACATTACATGTTAAATTTTAACTCCACAAATAAAAAGTATACTATCTGAGGAGTTTTTGTCTAATTAGAAATATATAAGATTATTAATTAAACACATAACATATTTACTTTGACGTGGTTGGCTTGATTAATTTATTTGACTTGTTTGGCTTGATTAATTTGTTTGACTTGTTTGGCTTGATTGATTTGTTTGACTTGGTTAAGTCACGAGGCTTACCGTGAAATCAATTCTAAGATACCATTGTTATGCCATGGTGGCAGGTTACGCCACTTGTTATTGAGGACCCTTAACAATTGGTTGACCTGGTTGGATTTGACATGTTTGTGTGTGTTGATAGGCTTCAAATATAATTATGCAAATGTAGGTATTAAATAATATAACTGTTTTTTCACATTTTATTACATATAGCTTTCTAGTATTAAATTAAGGGAAAGCTTTATAGTTTATAGGATTAATTGAAGTTTCAAGAAGTGTTTGTTGACATATATTATTTGATTTGGTTGATTTAGTTTAGATTGTTTAGATTGATTATTAGAATTGATTATTTAGATTGATTGTAAATATTGGTTGGATTTCTTAGTTTATTATCTTTCTATTTAGACGAGTATAGTCATAATTTTATGGGGAGTTATAATGTTTTGAGTTTAGAACTGCAGATTTAGAGGGAAATATAAGGTTATTCAATTCAGGGAGTACTATATAGTTATAGTCATTAGGATCATTTATATCATAGATTCAAGGGGGTATAATTTAGTTTAGTCTAGTCTAGTATAGTCTACTATAGGTATTCTATAGTACTATTTAGTATACAGTATATTTTTATGATGAAAAGGGGGATAAATTATAAAATATGGTATAGTTAAGATAGGCATAGTTTAAGGGAGAGTTAAAAGGAATTCATGGTGAAATGGGGAGTAATCAAGGAATCAGATTAATAGGTATGAATATTTTATAAACCAAGGGTGTCATCATCAACATGGGGGAGATTGTTGGAGAATGGAGTATTGATTACAACAACCTTATTTTAATTATTAACATTATTAATTATAAAATATATACTAACATATTAGTCCAGAATACATACATATATATATATATACACACACACAAAAAAACATATGCAGGATATATATATATATATGTATGTATGTATGCAGGTTATAAATATTGAAGACTGTACAATATTAAAGATTCAAGGTATCAAGAAATTCAAGCTTCATGAGTATCAAGATTTCAAGATTTCAGGAGCTCAAGATTATCAAGTAATAGAGTCTAGATTATATGTAAAACTCCGGTTAGCACTTTTAAATTCCATTTTCAAATTCCATTTTCAAATTCCATTTTCAAATTCTATTTCCAAATTCTGTTTTCAAATTCTTTTAAACTCCTTCTCTAAAATGATTTCAAATTATTATATTTATTTACTTATGTTTTCAAATATATATGTACATTTGTTTATAGTTTATAAAGTTTTATAAAATATAGTTTTATAACTTGATATTATATAATTTTATAAATATATTTAAATTATATATCACTATGTTTTTATACTTTAGATAACTCATTTTAAAAGTTTTGATTCAAGAATTTCCAGAACTTATATAATGGTTTTAATAGTTGAAAAATGATTTTAAAAATAAAAACAACATGTATATGTCGACATACATATGTTGACATGTCGACCTATAAGTGTCATAAATTTAATTTTCAAAGGAAGCATCTTTCCACTATTTGAAATATTTCAGAAACATTACAACCTTTGGGACAATATAAAAAGGGGTTGATTTCGAATTTTCAATCATTCTTTCTTCTCCTTCTGCACTCCTTAGTTACCACCATTAATATACATAAAATTCTTGATTTCTACACTTATACTTTGTCGATTTCTATTCAAATTATACCAAACTTCTTCTTTTCTCAATCTCTATCATCTACTCTTTATTTGAAGCACTAACTGTAGAGTTCTAGGGCTGTTGTAATCATTTGGGAATTGTTTGGGAAATGGTGTGTTCCTTGTAGCTCGTAAATCAAGGAAAGGGAGCGGTGTGAACTTTGTAGCCGTGAAATCAAGGGTGGTGGAATCAGTGTTAACCTTGTAGCCGTGAAGTCAAGTGTGGTGGAATCAGTGTTAAACTTGTAACCATGAAATCAAGGGTGTTGTAAAGATTAGTACTAGTATTAATAAAAATCCGCGCAATTCAGCGTTGTATGAGACTAAACATAGGAGTAATTCGAAACAGTATAAAATCTGGCGTGTTCTTTTCTTTTCTGCATTTTATATTTACTTATATTCGTATCTGTGATTGTTTTTATTGTTTTTGATTATTTCTGATGTGATAATCATTGCGTGATTCATACAATAATTCAAGATTGTTTAAGTTTTCCATAATCTCTCTACACTATACACACCCCTCTAATGTTAGTTTTTCCTTTAGATCCTTGATCCACAATTTCTAACATTCAATGGACGAAGCAATGATGTTGCTGAAGAAGAAAAGGGAGATATTATGCTATTATTAGTTATCATTTCTATATTACTTGTGAAACTTTTATTGGAGAGTTTATTAATGTACCCATGGGATAATTGTATCTTGACATTTTTTGTTTTAATTCTATGGCTTTTTAGTAAAATGGTACATCATATTTTGGTATTATACTTTCTCGTTCCGCTTTGTGAGATTTCCGTAACGTAATGTCTATATATTATTCAGTGCAAATATAATTCCTTACAGGAACCAACGACTCATTTAGAGTGGCTCTAAGTTTCGATTGGCCTTTTCTGGATCGAAATTTATGTCGATTCCAGGCAGGTTGTTAAAATCTCGGTGGGCACCGAATGAAAAATCAATCACTTTTAAAATAGTCGAGTTTGTTCCACGTCCCCATGATCAAGCAACTATTAGGCTATGCTTCCATGTACACTAGGGAAGGCAACATGATGCTTCTCTTCTTCAGAGAATAGAGGTACCTATTTTTCATCCCTCGACAGCTCGATCTGCAGCCACTTAATATACAAGATATAGGTACCAAGCAGGGAAGCATAAGCGTTTGGATGGAACTGTGTTAGCTCCAATCAAAAAAAGTACATGATATCCCGGATGAAGGCGCACGACGGCAGCATGCATCCAATAACAGACATATGCTTGTCCGGGGAGTATAACCCTTTGGAAGAGCGTGCGTCCTGTCAGCCTTTCCAGGAACTCTGACATCGTCCTAGGATAAACGCAATGAAGTTTCATCTACCTGCGAAGCAACCGAATCCGGGAGATTCTCAAGGATCACCGTTGGCACCAATTGAAAGAAGTACATGATATCCTGGATGAACGCACACGAAGGCGACGCGCATCCCACGACATACATATACCTGTTCCAGGCAGTGTATCCCTTTGGAGGAGCATGTGTCCTGTCAACCTTTCCAGGAACTATGATATCGTCCCATGATACCCTATGCTTCATGTAGATTCACCGCAATGAAGTTTCATCAACCCGCGAAGCAACCGAATCTGGAGGATTCTCAAGGATCGCCGTGTCTCCCAATATATCCGAAGCTAAGGGAACAGCCACGCCTTCAGCCCAATCACGTGCCCAGTCCGACCGGGTGGCACAACGATAACAATGCAAGTCCATCAATGAGTCGCCCGAGACACGAACTATCTCTAGGAATTGTAGTATATAATATTGTCATGATTTGAAGTTAACATAGCAATTGAGATGCAACTCAGCATCCCTTAGACAAGAAAAACTTGTATCCCACACCAACACTGCATCACATTCCCTCTCCATTTGAAAATTCGCCTCCCAGGCCTCGCGCTGACGAAATTGTATCCCTCGTTTTGGAAAACCTCGTATCTCGTACCACCTAAGGGGAATACGAGAATTCTTATATTCTGTTCAAGATACAAAATAGTATCCCATTAGGACACGATTTTTTTTGTATCCATTGAAGCATATGGGATACAAAGCCAGGTGATACGAAAAATTTCTCCATCCCACATGTCTCCCTATCTCTTCTTCCATTTTCCTTTCCATCTCCATCCTCTTTTTTCATCCCATCTCCTACCCTCCATCTCATCTCTTCCCCTCTCCTCCTTCATCCCCTTCTTTGAAGTGCCCGAGCTATCCAGCTCGTGAATTGTGCACCTAACTTCACATTAGGCACCTCGAGCCACATAGCTGTTGTATATAACGGTGTTGTATACACAATTATATGATTTTTATTTGATGATAACAACCAAATAAATATTATTTTAAATGTGTTTGTCATTGTACTGTTATTCTATATCACAGACAGAAATATAATATTTCTATTTGAATAAAATACTTCTGGACAAGAATTTAAATATTCAAATAGTATTTTATTAAATATAATATTTTATTTCAACGTTCAAACAGTACAGATTTACAACTTCACTATTTGTACATATCATTGAAACACAATACAATTCATATATGTTCACATTTTGTACATCAGCTCCTCACTACAACACTCACACTCAGCTATATAGAAACTTTGACATTTACACATTTACGTATATATACCAACTCATATACACACTGACTCAATAATGTCTTCATCTTTTGTCTCTGTCTTCTGTCAGCCCAGTCATCCTTGCCTGCCACATGACACAGAAACACACAGTACATTGCAATAAAAATAGAACTGAATACATGCAAATATATTTATTTTTTAAATTTTTATTTGCCTCAGCCATCTGTTGTGTTTTCTCATCATTTTTCATGACTCGGTCTGATTTTTTTCCCCATCCGACTATGTCTAGACAGCTTGTGATATTCACAGTGATACACTGTAAATAGCACAATGAAGACAACATATATATATATATATATATATCAATGCAGGGACAGAAAAACTTGTTTGGAGGGCTGCATATACACACGTGTATATATGTATATATATACACGTGTGCACTGCCTCGCCAGTGCAATTTGCAACTGAGTAGCCATGTGGACCATCTCGACTCAGTGCAACAATAATCAATATGGTCGAGGCAACCCAAAAACATCAATGAATTCAAGTCTGCATGTAAGTTCATATTTCTCAAAATGGTAGAGATATGTACAAAGTTTGAAGCAACACATCAACATGACAGTAAAGACAAACACAACAATAATGAAGACCAGATCAATATACATGGAACAACAATATTCAAGCATGGCACAAGCACAAGTCAAAATGTTCACAAACAACAATTCAGTTCAGCATGTCATAGTTTGAGTGCAAATATACTCAGGCCAGTCGAAGTGAACAGGGCCGATTTAATCTCAAAACTCATGTACACAAATACAACAAGAAAATCAGCAAGGGGATATATTTGAAATCATCAATTTCTTTGTCCAACCATGTCAATGCAAATTGCAAGTAATATCATGGACAAGTGATCGAACAAATGGTGAGCGCAAATCAAAGCAAATTTGTGCATAGGTACAAATGCAGTTGCATGTACACTCCAGCTCATATACAATGATAACAACAAATAATTGAAAGTGTACATGCCTCAACATGGTCAAGAAATAGATTTACAAGGGTCAAGTAGGTGAGTTATGGTCAAGCCAATGTGTCTAAATTTCATGTGTCATGAAGCCTACACAAACAACAACATACAAGTAGCAAGTCCAAGTGTATTGACCACGAGTTTCAGTGGACACAGCAAATGATAAATGGACATGGTCGAGGACAAAACAAGTGCAACATGTAACAACAGTTCTATGCATGGTGATGTATGAATCATGATAAGCACGTTAGCTCAAGCCAGGTGATCGAACAATGAGCAAGAATTAATTTTGGCAAATATGAATGTTTCCAGAATTAAACATTGATTTCCAGAAAATTACAAAGCAATATACTCAGTGGTGAAACAGGGGCACACATATAAGGAATGATCTTATATACTTTGAGAAATCACAGTGTTTTGTTTTCAAAAAATTTAACACTATTTTTGACAAGATTGTTTAAATTCAGTAGCACTATCAATGTTTGCATTTTTGGACCCCAATATTTTCTTTCCAGAATTTCAACCACACAGGGAAACAAAAGAAAATGTGGATATTGACTAAATATATTCATATATTGTATGATAATACAGCAAAGTTCTTTTTTTTTTTTGGAATTTGACAAATCAGTGCTCACTTTTGTGGCTAGAAATCAAATAATCAAAGCAATGAGTCATTACATTTTTTTGGAGCAAAGTTCTTTTTTTCCTAGAAATTCACAAGCCATTCGCAGGATCAAATCATGCAAGTTTTTACAAGGGAATGTTTCATTTGTGGCAAGTATCAAATGTGGATTTTCGAATGCAAGTCAAGCCAAGAAAATGTTTCCATTTTTTCAAATACACCAGTTTTGGCAGTGTGTCAATTAAGGGTTTCCAGAATTTTCACAAAGGAATTACATGGCAACAATCAAATGGATTCATTCAAGGGTCGAAAACATACCCAAATTCATAAATTCAATCTCGCAAATCAAAAGAGGAAACATGTAAAATTAGATCGTGCCATTTATGAAATCAGAGTATCAATTAGGGTTTTTACAGTCCCTATATATATACACCACTCATCACAGGCATATGATTATCAATAACCAGAGAATAATCGAAGAGAAAAATTCAGAGGAAACTCACAAATTGATCTATTGTTTTCAATCACCTCATCCCAAATCAAAGGATCAGAAAGCTATAGAAAATTCGAGCATACGAGAACCCCATCAAGCATCGATGTCGATCTTTTTTAGGATAGACTCCAGAAAATCCTAATTTTGAAGGAGCCGCCGCCATTACTAATTTCCAAAGAGAAAGGGGACAAGGAAATAAACGGGTGCACTCAAATGCAAATGAGCCGACCAGGCTAACGAGCCATGTTTTCAAATGGAAAAGGGATGACCCTTTAGTTTTTAAATCCTAGGGTTTCTCATTGTTTTGGATTTTATTTTTTTATTGTTTTCAATTTATTTTGTAAACCATTCGACCAGTTTCTAAAGTCTGTAAAATTCTAGGAAACCATTTAGGGTGTTAACTGGCAGTTTACTAGAGTCTGTAAAATCTTGGGTTTACTAGTTACGGGGTTGTAATCAGGGGAAATCTGATTTAGGTGATTAGATCAGTCTAGGGTTTTGAGCATAGGATTAGAAAAGGAGCAAGGGGTTCGCGAGTGTACATGGTCTTGTATGCGGGATCTGTTCTTCTACCTAGTAGAAACCTTAGGAATGCAACATTAGGCAGGGTTTCACTGAAGCTGGGTATATCTTGTGTCATTTATTTTCTACATTTCTACTTCTGCTATATTCTGTGATCTGTGATTATTTTTAATATCATGTTAACTTTAACAACTCAGCGATAAAGTGTAATAAACCCTATTCACCCCCCTCTAGGGTTAATCTAGATCCATCAAGTGGTATCAGAGCCTAGTATTCATTAACTCTAGAGTCGTAGATCATCCTAGTTGTTAGCCTTCTGAGAGTCAGTCCAGTGATATTCCAATTATTTTCAATGGAACAGATTTTCAAATTTGGAAATCAAAATTTCAATTATATTTAAAATCTGTTAATTTCGAATATTGTAATATTATTGAAAATTTTGGAGACATGTTAGATAAGAGGAATAAGATTTTAAATGCTCGTGTCATGCATATTATTTATTTTTATCTTGGTAACGATCAATTAAAATTTATCTCCCATTGTTTGACAGCGTAGGACATCTGGAAAACTCTCAACATGCTGTATGGAAAATATGACAGTTGTTCAAAACCCTTAGTTGCCAACTTAGATTCAGATATGTGCTTAACTGGAGCTATGAATGATGATTCAGACGATGGAGACATTTCATATGAAGAATTGGTTTCTCATTGCAATGATTTAACTAAAACTATCAGTTGTCTCCAATGGAAAAATAAACTTCTAAAATCTGAAAAATCTGAGTTACAATGCAAAATTGATTGTTTGGAATCTAAACTAGAAGATGTCTTAAAATTGGAAAATTCTGACTGTGAAAATTGTTTGAATTTAGAAAATAATCTTGTTCATTTCAATAAAAATATTCAAAAGCTTGAAAATGAAATTCAGATCTTAAAAGAGAACAAGATTAAGCTGTAAAGTACAAACAATTTTTTACAAGAAAAATTGGATAATCTCAAGACAACCCAAAATTCCAAACATGAATTTTCTTAGAAACTAAAGATGAAAACAAAATCATTTTTGAATATTAATTTTGAAAAAGAAATTTGAAAATTTGAAAAACTTGAACTTGAAAAACAAAAATGATTTGAATCTGAGATTTCGAAATCCCAAGCCAGAATTAAATTGCTTGAATCTGAAAATTTGGTTTTAAAAACTGATTTTGAAAAGAGTAAGATCACCGAAAACCGTTGCTCAGATTTAATGAAAGAAAATGGTGACCTTAAATCTAATGTTTAGCAACTTGAAACAATATTGACAAAATTTTCTGATGGAGAAAAATCTCTGAGTATATTGCTGAAAAACCAATTTTTGCTTGGAAATAAGAATGGTCTCAATTTTGGGAAAACAAATGTTTTTGAAAATCTAAATTCTTGTGTTTTCAAAAATCTGTCAAATTGTTCCAAAAAGAATCGTGTTGGAAATTTAATTTATGAAAATCTAAAAGGATTTTTGAATCACAACTGAGGTGATAATTTGTTTTACAATAAACCATTTAAACAATCCTGGATCCCAAAGGAAAATAAAATGGGCTTCGTTAAATTTAAACAGATTTGGGTTCATAGGGGTACAAAAGTTAATTCTAATGGACTGTTGTACAAACAAATCTGGGTACCAAAACATACAAATACATCTGTGAGTGGTTTCACTAATTTTGTTAGACCACTCGATCCCCTCAATTGCTAGGTACCGAAGGAGGATGAGGAACTGCATTGCTAAAGAAAAACTGAACTCAAACTGCTTCATATCATCGGATCACCCACAGTTCCTTAGCCAAATCCATTGAGTCAGAGATTCTGGTTTACACTGACCTCAGGTATGATCTATGAACTCATCTTTGTAAATACTTTTTTTTTGTTTATTTCTCCTTCTACCTCCTTCTGTTTTTTGTTTTTTGTTTTCAATTTGTCAGTGCTATATTTTTCTTCTTTGGTCTTCTTTAACTTCCAGTTGCAGAACTCTTGATTTTCTTGATATTTGCTTCACTTGAAAGAAAATCTGTGTTTTAAATCTTATCCAGACCTTTAATCTAAACTTGTATATATCTGCAATTGTTTTGAAGTTCATTTTCTATTTTCTGAATTACTAACAATGTTGATGTATTCTTGTTATACCTTGAACACTGTTAATATGAATTCTAAATTTTTTGAAGATCTGAAAGTTTAATGGAATTTCACACAACACTGCTATTTTGAGTTTTCTTCTAATTCATTTTAAAAAATCTTAAAATGTTATACTTATTACTGCACACTACTATTTATCAGTTGTGATAATTTCATTAATTTTCAGATTGGCTTGTAATCTGCCTTAAATCTCAGTGATACATCTTGAAAATCATCGTTATTCATGATCATTATGGCTAGAATTTGTTTGTTTGAAATCATCTAAAATTATTGATATTTTGAATAATCACACATCTCCTAAATTTGAAATTATCAACCTTGTGTGGCTGATTCATTATATTTTAAAACTTGACATTGATTCAAGTGATTTCAAATAAATTATTTTGGATCAAGAATATTTATCAAACCTGATGTAAATGATCTGAAACTTTTGAGTACTTGTCATAAAATTCTTATGAAAATTCTTTGAAAATCTGGTCCTGAAATTCTCTGCTTTTTCATGACTATTTGAATTAAATATTGGTTTATTTAAAATCATTTGAATTTATTGATTTATTGAATTTCACACATATCTTGAATATGGAATTTAATATGGTGTGACCGATTCAATGAATTTTGAGATTTTCATATTTCTCAAATGATTTCAAATAAACTGTATTTTAATCTTGGATCATGAATCACCTTTTGTGGCTATCTTCATGACAAGTCTGCTTTGAACTGATTTTTTGTGCTGCTCTGATACTGTTTTGAGAAAGCTTTAAATGACTACTAGTTTTGAGAAGAATTGTTTGCTGCTCTGATAAAAGTGCCTGATTTGTGAGTCTTGGGCTTTGTGCTTAAAATTCTTTTGTCTGTGATATCCTTGTTTGTCTCCAGTGTCTTGTTACAATCCTCATTAATAGAGACATCAAGTGATATCAGTTTAGAAGTGTTGTTTTGTTCATTCTCAAGATGTATACATTTCTTATTCTCTTATGTCTAGTATAGATCCTTCATTTCCCTCTCGTAATTGATTTTCAATTTTAAAGTTATTTATTGATTATTCATTCAGAAATTGAAATCAATATCTGTATTAAACTATATTTATAATTCATCAAAATTATTATAAGAATTTGAAATTGTGATGAATTATGATTGCAGTATATTTCAGAACAAGAGGAGATTTTATTTAGATTTTTCATGATGGCTGAACATTTATTATAATATCTTTGAATTAGCAATTATTTCACGACCATCTCCTTTATCTATCATCATTCTGCCATTCATGATAATTTTTATATTAATGTGGAGAGTTAATATGTTTTAAATCTTTTTGGATAAACAGTGGAAAATTTTGTGATAGAAATGGGACTATTTTATTATTCATAATTTGTGATAATTGAAAATTTTCATTGATCCCAGTACAGACGAGCATATTTCATAATATAATTAATTTAGAAATTTATTTCACAGTCCATCTCTGCGCCTACCCCATTTCTATCATTCATATATTGGTTTTATATACTGAGGAGTTTTTCCTTTTAAAGCTGAAAATGATAAATTTATAATTAATATACAAGTGTGCCTCTAACCCCATTTAAAAATCCAAGCTCCGGTTATGCATGGTTAAGAGATAACTTATAATTTAAGTTGCGACTGGCCTCATTTAAAAATCCAAGCTCTGGTTATGCATGATCAGTGTGCTCTGAAATAAAAAACAAAAGAAAAGGAAATAATGTGCTATAAATTAAAATTAATTTGAAATTCTTCTTTGGGTATAAAAACCAGCCTATCAGTCCATATTCTAACTTGTGAAATATGTTGAAATCTTTTGACGTATTATGATTTGTTGATTGATAGGTATTGGGGTTTGAGATTATACGATGTTGTCACTTAAATTGAATTATTAATTATAGTCCAAATCCATCACTGTTTTAAGCTTCATTTTATAAATATTTTTAGTTTTGAAAATTCATTAAATTCGTTTATTTCTCTCTCGTGCCCGGTTATAGGGGGAGTTTGGTTTTAGGGGGAGCATACGAATATGGGGAGTTCAATATTCTCTGCAAAACAAAATTATTGTGCTAAAAAAACTTTTATTTGTTTGCCATCATCAAAACGGGCAGATTGTTGTATATAACGATGTTGTATACACAAATATATGATTTTTGTTTGATGATAACAAGCAAATAAATATTATTTTAAATGTGTTTGTCATTGTAATGTTATTCTATATCACAGACAGAGACATAATATTTATATTTGTATAAAATACTACTGGACAAGAATTTAAATATTCAAACAGTATTTTATTAAATATAATATTTTATTTCAACATTCAAACAGTACAGATTTACAACTTCACTATTTGTACATATCATTGAAACACAAAACAATTCATATATGTTCACATTTTGTACATCAGCTCCTTACTACAACACTCACACTCAGCTATACAGAAACTTTGACATTTACACATTCACGTATATTGTAATAAACCGGAAATCTGAGCCAATTTAAAAAATTTATTTTGGTAGTTTTGATGAATTTTGAATATTTAAAATGAATTATTTTAAATAATAATGACGAGAAATTTATTTTGAATAGAATTAGAACGTATATATTTATATAGATCATCATTATAATATAATTAATTATTTATAATTATAAAAGGAATTGGAAATGGCGCGGCAGTTTGAAAATTCGATTTTTATATCAATGAAAGGTTCGATTTTTATATTAATGAAAGGTTAGATTTTTATATTAATGAAAGGTTTGATTTTTATATTAATGAAAGGTTCGATTTTTATATTAATGAAAGGTTCGATTTTTAATTAAAGAAAGGTTCGATTTTTAATTACAGAAAGGCGATATTTTTAATTAAAGAAAGATGAGATTTTTATTTATAGAAAGGCGAGATTTTTTATATATGTTGTAGCAAAATAAAAATTCAATTTTTATACATGAAATAAAGATATGATTTTTATAATATAAACATCGTATTGAAGGTGCGATATTTAGAACGTAAACACCGTAGGAAAAATGTGATTTTTAAAGCGTTGAAATAAAAAAGTGACTTTTAACATAAAGATTGTGTGAAACAGATCGCGATGGATCCAATGGGAAACAAATCCAAATCCAAATCCAAACGGTTCAGAACTTCAGAAATAGAACTGGTGGAGTGGATCCCCAAGGTGAGAACTTCTCACTTTTATTTTATTTCTAGTTGAAATATATACTAGGATGTAGACGGTGCTTAGCAGCACCCGACACCCGTCGTCGATAGACCATCGATGACTTGTTTGTTTGATTGATGTGTTTTGAAAATTGATTGTGTGTTGTGGAATGGAAATAAATATTTTATAGTTAAAAATATAATTTTTAACATGTATATAAAATAAATATTTATAAACAAATCGGACGATTTGTTTATGTACACAGATTAGAATGATATTGATTAGGACGATAAATTTTACGCATCGCCCAACTGCACAAATAAAAATCTGTGTTTGTTGATTTGAAACCCCACACGGGTATTGGGATGATATTTGACGTACACTAATCCTGATTGTTTAGTTGTATGTCAATCGATGGGTTGACAGACTGTGTAAGCGTTAATTATTTATATTTAATGCTTATGCAGTTGTGTGGTGCACTTTGGATGATGGTTGATTATTTATCATTGCTGTTATATACACGTGTTGTATAGAACCCATATAAATAGCATTATATGGTAATTGAGTGGGTCTCATTCCAATTTAGAAAATATATATTCATGTGTTGAATAAAATATATATTCATGTGTTGAATAAAAGAAAATTCATATGTTGAATAAAATATATATTCATGTGTTGAATAGAATAAATATTCATGTGTGGAATAAAATATATATTCATGTGTTGAATAAAATAAATATTCATGTGTTGAATAAAATATATATTCGTGTGTTGAATAAAAGAAAATTCATGTGTTGAATAAAATATATATTCATGTGTTGAATAAAAGAAAATTCATGTGTTGAATAAAATATATATTCATATGTTGAATAAAAGAAAATTCATGTGTTGAAGAAAATATTCATTTGTTGAATAGAATAACGAAGTTATTGAAATATATAAAGCCATCACTACAACAAAACAGTCCTTATACAACGGGAAAAACCATTGTTATATACTATTTACAACCGGAAAAAGCCTGTCCTAATATGAACCGTCGTAATAGGTCCTTTCTAATTTACAACGGTAAAAAAAAAAGACCGTTGTAATAACGTGTCTCTATCACGTGCATGGGCTCTATGACAATGGCCATAAACTCGTTGTAATAGCTGATTAATTACAAGCGGCTTCTGCCAGTTGTAATACATTATATAACAACGGTTTTTTCCCATTGCGAAATAAATGCAGATTTAAATATAATTACAGTGATATACATCCATAATAATAATGAATATTTTAACATGCAATAAATACTGTAATACAACAATCAAAATCACATAATAACACATACTAAAAGATGAAAGCAAGTCATATAATTCCAACACATTTCAAAAAGTTCAATAAGTTTACACTCCAAAAGACTAGATAAGTTTACATAACAAAAGGTTGGATAAGTTACGTTGACCTAGTTCTAACATAAATTACATAACTAGTTTCATAAGTACCTACACTAGACTAAGGAAACGTAATCTTTGTGCTACGTGACGGTAGATCCAACGCCATGTTTGATAATGGACATCTCCGAATTTGGCCTAAACAAAAAAGCTTCGAGTTCCACCGCTACATTCACACATATCTTCCAAACATCAGCTTCTGGTAGAAAATTTTGCAGTACCTTACACATTAGGAGATATATATCAAAGGCTAACACAGTTGTGATTACATCACATCCATTCAGAGGCATACCCAGTCTCATTATTGTTCTGCATTTCATCATCCAGGTGATCAATTGACATCAGACTAAATCTGCATAATAAATGCATATATCAGGCAAATGATATAGGTATACACTTACAATTGCATTATGAAATAGCATGTCAATTGAATAAAGCTAAGCTGGCAATTACCCAATCTGCAAACGTGAGTTGCATCCTTGAAGAAGCTGGAAGAAATCTTCGGATTGAGATGGGCGATTACACTGTCTACTTGATTCACCACCACCGTCATTTTGAAAACAAAGGTGTAATGGGTTTTCTTGTCCTGCCTCCTCAATCTAACAACAATATAATAAATTAACAAATGTATGTGTATGGAATATATATACATACATACATACAACAATAATATAATAAATTAACAAAAATATGTGTGTGGAATATATATGCATACATACAGTGTACCATCCATGTTCAGATTTCATCTAAACTGTTAGAATTTTTTGTTCTTATATGAAAGGTGAAAATTTAAGATGGAAATTAATTATGTCATCAATTCTGTTTATATTTTGTGTTTAAATACTTCCCTACACAAACAAGTTATACTAGAAAATTACACAGAAAATTGCTAAAGAAACTAGTACCGTACCTTCCGACTTAGTGTTCTATTAGCGTCTTGTAACATTTACTCCTGCATTAACCAAAACATAGTGCTTCAAAGAAGCGATCAATTCAAATTCTATTGTTATGAAATAGTATACTTATATTACATTTGATAAATTTTATGTATAATCCACCTTTCTCTTTAGATCACAAAGCTGATCAAGCAAAATCTTTGTTTGCAAGCAGATATAATCAGAACATATACTTTGATATTTTGTATAGGAATATTTGAGAAGTCTACAATGATACGTCAATAAGAAAATATATAAATGCAAAGTATGTTGCCTTTGAGGATCTTATCTGCTTCATTGACTCTTCTAGTTGATTCTCAATTTGATCAAGTTCATTAGTGTTGAGTTGGCTGAGGTCCTCACCAAGTAGATTTCTAATATTACAAATCTCGTTAGAGTAAAAAAAACATCATACTATCAACTTTAAGGTTCATTACTGATTTACCTCTGGGAGCGCTGCATAAGCTCAACTCTTGCTTTTAACTTTAGATACTCCTGGTAACTGCTCTGCATTGTAAAACAAGATGGTGACTAGTTAGCCATGTTACGAATAAAAACATCGCACGCTTCTGAACAAGTATAACCTGCAGGTTACAGTGCTCTTTTTCTATTCCTAAATGTGAAAAAAAACTAGTAGGGGATGGAGAAGCACGTTTATATTTCAATTAAAAATGATAAAACCTATGATTCCTTTGACGAAGCTAGATCAGATAATGCGTTGTAGTTGCATTTTTGATATCTGTCCAGCGTCTTCATCATGCTGCCATGGTGGTGAAGTTTATGACAATGGTTAACTGTTTTATTCCCAATTTTTGTACACGTATCACTAGATATTATTATACAACATTTGAGTATATTATAACTTCAAGTCATCTTGAGTAGCAAGGTAGAGCAGAGGATACAAGTGCAAACTACAGTAATTAAGTTCCAAAGGTATCTGTCTCATAGCAACATAACTAAGTATATATTCACGACCGTTGTAAAATGGACGTTGTAATAGGTTATTTTTGTTGTAGTGACAGACAGGAGAATATAATGCATGTAGATTGAATTTTAGTGATCACGGTAATAGTAAAGGGGCATAGAAAGTATAAAAAAAAGGTTGGGACTCCTTGTCCTTTACCTGATACTAAATATATATTCGCGTATGTGTTATCCACTTGAAAAATAATTAGAAATCATATGGCAAAAATAGTCAAAGACTCAAAATAATTATCCTGATGCATGTTTTACCGATTGACATCAAGTCCAATTAACTCAATATTCAGCAACAGTTCACGACGCCCAGTGTCATCTGAAGTGAATGCGGGCCTCAGGGCTGAACATCAACCTAACGCACAAAATATGCATATTCCATTAATCATAATAGACATGATAATTTTAAAACAAAAGGTTACCATTTGTTGTATTTATTAGTCTTTTTCCACAGCAAATTAAAGATAGAAAATAAAACTGCATCACCTCTATTACTAGACCTACTTACAAAAATAAAATAACAGTCAGCTTTCTGTTAGCAATTCAATCGGACTAGTGGCACTTAGGAAATTGGTTTGATTTTTATTTTCATTGCTATTGGTTCTTCTTCAGCCATCACTCAGTTTGTACATAAGAACTGCACAGGCTTATTTATTGTGTATGCCATACAAACATAACCAAGTTTGCATCGACTTAACTCTTGAAACTAAAAACAAAACAAGGGTTTTCGGAAGATCTAAGCGACCAGAGGAAATCTTGTTTAGAGATCTGAATGCACAAATCATAATTTGAATCGTATGCACAACCATCAGAAGTAGACTCAGATGAAAGTGACTATCAAAAAACGAAAGTAGCAGCCAAGGTTGAATAAACAAAATGAGAAGCCAACACCAGCATATGAGGAAAAAGTGGAGCACTTAAGATCAATTATCAAATCTTGTGGATTAAGTTGCATATAAGAGAACAAGCCCATGAAAGCGAACGTGAAGCTCACTTGAAAATTCCATGAACATAAATCAGTCTTTCAAAATTTAAAAGAGAGTAAAAAATCAATATTTTAAAATTAGGATCATACCTCTACGTCAGCAAAATTACAGGAGCAAGCTCACTTTAAAACTCCTGATTTCCACAACCAACCATTCCACTCTTGCCCTCTTTTTTTGCAACTTGAATACCTCCTCCTCGTTCCCACATTTCCCCCTATAGTTCTCCGCCTTAATCACATCGAATATGATCACGATTTCGGGGTCAAATTCTTTCGAACTAGCTTGGCAACCTCTTTGGATTGGCAGGGCAAAACGGGACAGTTGAAGGCGGCGAGTAGGGTTTCCGATTGCGCGATGTGGTAGATGTTGATGGAGGAGTGTGAGGACAGGGGAACAGAAGGGAGGATGAGGGGGCCGACTATTGTTTAGAGAATCTGATGTAAGAAAGAGAGGGAGGAGGTAGAGATTAAGAGGACCTACGTAGAAGTTTTGGAAATTTAGGGATTAGGGTTTTGAAGGAGGACCAGCGTGGGAGTTGAGAATTCGACTTTGGACCTATTACGTTAGAATAAATGGTTATTTACTTTAACGCGGGCTATGAAATGTTTTAGCGGTGAGCGAGACAAAAAAACTAAGGCGGGAAGAAGATTCGAGAGAAGTAAATTTGGAAACGAGATGTTAGCAGAAAATTATTTATGGTACACGTAACATTACAAATTTTTTAAATAAATATAAAAATGACATTTTAAAACTTGACATTTGTACTTTACAAATTTAGATTTCTTTTTAGCACTTTCAAAACATAAATTTTGAATATTATCTAAAGTTAAAACATTATTAATTTTTTTACTTTCAGAGTCTGAATTTGTCTATCGTTCGAAAACCATTTAAATACAAGCAAATAGTCTCAACCATTTTGTTTGTTTGTAGTTTGAACTCAAATTCAAACAATAAATAAGATAAATCATTTATAAAGTGAATTAGTTTGTTAGTTATTGTTTGTTTTTATAGATATATTATTTGATATACCGTTATATCCATTTATTTTTATAGTTTAAATTTGTTTATTGTTTGTTGTTTGAATTTATTTAAAATGAATTTTATAAATATTTTAAAATTATTGTTAGACAATTTAAGATTGTTAAATTTTGTTAAGAATTAAACGTAGTTATCAATTATAATTATTAAGTAGTAAATAATAAATTATCAAATGTTAATTAGTGAAAATGTGAATTAATTAATTATTACAAGTTATAAATGATTAATTATTAAATATTAATAAATAATATAGTATAATGATTAGTAATTATTAATGTAATATTGGTGTTTATTACAACGGGCATGAAATGACCGTTGTAATATCACTCTATTACAACCTGCAGTTTTTACCCGTTGTAAAAAGAGTGTTGTAAAGGATATCTATTACAACTGTCCAGAAACGACCGTTGTAATAGCATTCTATTACAAGGGGCAGTCTATGCAAGTTGTAAAAGGGTGTTTAACAGGCATCTATTACAACGGTCCAGAATGTGACCGTTGTAATATCATTCTATTACAAATGGCAACCCTTGCCCATTTTAAAATGGACGTTGTAATAGGGTATTTTTGTTGTAGTGCTTGTTGATTAGATATGCGCCATTTTGACGTGAACGATATCTATATCGATTTTATTCATTTTTATAATGAATATTGTAAAGGAATTGATTTCAAAATATAATATTTTGAAAATACTATCATTTATATATCGATGATATGGAATATTCAATTTTGATTTGAAATTGAATATGAAGTTGAAATCATTTCGAAAACGAATTTAAAACGATTTATAAAATATGTTTTAAAAGGAAATCGACGAAATATATATAATTTATATATTATATATATAATGGCCTGAATAGAACGTGCCGCGCTACGGCAGTTCGCGAATTTCGACCATTGACTTCGAATGGACATTACGGGAGATCCGACCATCGGATTCTCCTAAAACCAGAACCATTGGGTTCGTATCGAAAAGAGCTTTCTAAGAATACAAGAAATTAGAAATCTAACGGTTGGATTTGGAATTATGTTCAAATCAAATTTGGAAAAGGTCGCTGTAAGTGAAGTTCGATGGCCATTGACGGAAATTGACTGTAAGGGTCTTGATAAAATTATTAAAAATATCAATAATTAGTGTAAAATCATAAGAAATGATTTGGGAAGAATTGGGATGAAAAATTCCATATTTGAAAGGATAAAAATGGATTTTTATCGAAATGAACTAGTTTTGAACTAGAATTATAATCCATTCATTTTTGAAATAAATAAATTGGATTTGAAAGGGTTTTTAAAAGTAACCAAAATTTCCAATAATTGAATTGGAATGGATTTGAATCGAAATTGTCTTTGGAATATTTTGATGTTGGATTTCGTGATTATACAGATATTGTTACAGAAATTTGAAAGATATTTATATCGTTATTTCTAATACGATATTTGTTGGTCGTAGAATTTGATATTAAATATAAGCTGATATATTTTCTATTCAGAGCCTTGTATTTAATATCAAATGGGATTTGGGTTTGTCGTGAACGGTGTCTTCATTGACACTGATCTTAAACCCAGTTGAGAAAAAAGATTAAATCTTTTTATTTAGATTTAATGAAGTATACCAATTAAATGGTATTTCATTGGAATTGAATTTTAATTGATTTTTGGGTTTATCGTGAACGGTGTTTTAAATAACACTTGTTCTTTAACCCGATGATTAATGGAATGTGATTTGGGTTGTCGTGAATGGTATCTTTAATACCGTTCTTAGCCCCAACGGAGTTAAGAAAATCAGGAACTAACTGGAGATTAGTTAAGTTGAATGGTTTCCTGGGTATTGATCTGATGTTGGTTTTGGCCTTCGGGGTTAACACTTAGGGAATTATTCACATGCTAATTTACGGTTAAAGGATGATGGAATACAATGTGATTTTGGGTTTATTGTGAACCGTGTTTAAATGACATTGGTTCTTTAACCCAGTTAAAGATAGGATGTGATTTACCAAGTTAAACAATCATTAATATTTATTTTTGGGAAGATTAAAACCAAGTGGAGTTTTAACGAATCTTTAATTAGATTGAAATGATCGACAATGGAGTATCACCAGTTTTTCTCTAGGTGATAGTCAAATCTTTAATTAGATTTGAACGAGAAATGGTAATTGAATTTACCGATAACACCGTGGTGTTAGATATGAAGTATGACAAGTTTTACTTCATGTGATGAATAGGTTGGGATTGGGAAATGAAATAAATGATTACTTCGGTAAGGTTCGTTAATCCCGACTAGTTTGGATAAACTATAATTTGGTTTGAATTGATATTCAAAAGAAGATTAAAGAATAAATTTAAAGAATTTATCTTTGACAAAATTAATGGGAACCTTTCCCAAAGTATAAGAATATTTGAATAAAAGAACATTCTGAATTGGAATGAGGCGTATGTCGTGTTTGTGTAACACTTGTTTACTATATACGCGAGTTATTCAGAAAGACCGGGTTTATCCCATTCTGAATAACCGATTCGACGTGGTGTCGAGGATGAAGACAGTGGTCGAAGACCAGTGATCTTCACATCGTTTGGATAATTACTGATGATCTTGATTGGGCTGTACACCCGAGAGGAGGGAATCAGTTGGTGATCGTGCAGACGTACTTGGAGATCGATGGATTTACGAGGTACAAGGTGCCTTCGGTTTCGTTCAGACCCAGAACGAACTTGTATGGACTGTGTGTCTGACATTGGATTTTGCTCTGTGTTGATTGATCTCTATTAAATATACATCTGCCTAGTGAAGGGTAATTCATTCTCTTACTTCACCCTTCTATGAGACGTACGGGATCAGAGGTTGTATATCGATAGACATCTGTCGCATGGTGTGAATTGCCTGTGTGGCATGCCTATGTGGCAAATGATCAAGGCTTTTGTTGAAAAGCAAAGTCTTGTGGTTGATGATCAAAGCACCGCCTGTGTGGCATAGCTTTGTGTAACGTTAATTCGCGAGCCTCACACCCGGTTGTGAACCAGAAACGGGAGAGGACATCAGGGAGGGCATGTGTTTCCTTCTAGATAGGGTGGTGTCAGTGACCTACCAGCCCTGACATTTATATTATTTTCAACTATGTGGTTGTCGGATTACGAGGCGCCTCGGATATATCGGTGACTATGTGGAGCCGATGGAGTCGTTTGGCTCATTTACGCCCCAAAGGGCGGGGAAACGCAGTGTTCAAGCATTATAATCCACATCGGTGGACCGACCCTGACGATCCAAGAGGAAGTTGCGGCTGTTCCTGAGGGGCGGGCTAGAGGCTCTCGAATCGGTGAGGACTATCTTTTGCCTCGTTTCACAGATGGAAATCCAATCTCCAATACGTGACATTTGCGGTTTTGATTGTAGAGCCTAGTATGGCGACATGATATATGGAACCCATGCCTCCTAGGATTGATACATTTATATTTGAAGTCGTTTTATACATTATGCACTTATAATAGTATCATATATTTGTTTTAACGTATCAAGCATTCTTTGGCTATTATAAGGTAAAATCCTATCCTTCGGCTTGTGTTGCATTGTGTGATGGGACCTGGGTCTTATAATAGCTTCATTGTTCTTTATTTAGCATTACGTTGTTGTTTTATGCACTGGTATTCTTTGGGGGAAACCTGTTCCGTGTTATACGGCATAGTTCCTTGATTTACCTAACTTTAAAATAAAGATTAATAACTGTTTTAGTTCTCACACAAGTCACATGACTGACTTGGAGTTTATTGTTTTAACCTAAACTCTTAGTGCCCTTATTTTCGACACGGGTAGCTAGTAGTTTTGGTTTTGCAGATGTATATTCACAGGATCCTGGTTTACAGCTGGAATGATACTCGGAAAGCTCTGTATCCGTGGATTACTTTCAGTTGTGTTTTGTATTATTTTTCCGCTGCTATGTAATGTAAGTTGAATCTCTGATATTTTCTAATGTATATTATTTGTTTATACTCTGTATATTCTAGTATTCTGATGAATTGTTGTAATAAACAATGAAATGTTCTTCTGTTTGCGTTCCAATTTGTCGTGTTCTCAAAACAATCAGGGGTTTCGAACGGTCTTGGTCGGTTTAGTGATCGATTCAGATCGAGCGAAATTCCTTATCGTTTCATATATACACCAACTCATATACACACTGACTCAATAATGTCTTTATCTTCTGTCTCTGTCTTCTGTCAGTCCAATCATCATTTCCTTCCACATGAAACTGAAACACATAGTACATTACAATTAAAATAGAACTGAATACATGCAAATATATATTTTTTTAATTTTTTATTTGCCTCAGCCTTCTGGTGTGTTTTCTCATCATTTTCATGACTCGATCTGATTTTTTTTCCCATCCGACTGTGTCTGGACAGCTTGTGATATTCACAGTGATACACTGTAAATACCACAAGGCAGACATCATATATATATATATATATATATATATATATATATCAATGCAGGGACAGAAAAACTTGTCTGGAGGGCTGCATATACACACGTGTATATATATACACGTGTGCACGGCCTTGCCAGTCCAGTGTGCAACTAAGGAGTAGCCACTGGACCATCTCGACTCAATGCAACAATAATCAATATGGTCGAGGCAACCCAAAAACATCAATGAATAAAAGTCTGCATGTAAGTTCAAATTTCTCGAAATGGTTAAGATATGTACAAAGTTTGAAGCAACACATCAACATGACAGCAAAAACAAACACTGCAGTAATGAAGACCATATCAACATATGTGGAACAACAATATTCAAGCATGGCACAAGCACAAGTCAAAATGTTCACAAACAAAATAGTTCATTTCAGCATGTCAGAGTTTGAGTGCAAATATACTCAGGCCAGTCGAAGTGGACAAGGACGATTTAATCTGAAAACTCATGTACACAAATACAACAAGAAAATAAGCAAGGGGATATATTTGAAATCATCAATTTCTTTGTGCAAGCATGTCAATGCAAAGTGCAAGTGATGTCATGGATAAGTGGTCGAATAAATAGTGAGTGCAAGTCAAAGCAAATTTGTGCACAATTCATAAAGTACTCGAGTTGCATAGGTACAATGCAGTTGCATGTACTCTCCAGCTCATATACAATGATAACAGCAAACAATTGAAAGTGTACATGCCTCTACAAGGTCAGGAAGTAGATTTACAAGGGTCAAGTAGGTGAGTTATGGTCAAGCCAACGTGTCTAAATTTCATGTGTCATGAAGCCTACACAAATAACAACATACAAGCAGCAAGTCCAAGTGTATTGACCACAAGTTTTAGTGGACACAACAAATGATAAATGGACATGGTCGAGGACAAAACAAGTGCAACATGTGATAGCAGTTCTATGCATGGTGATGTATGAAACATGATAAGAAGGTTAGCTCAAGCCAGGTGATCAAACAGTGAGAAAGAATTAATTTTGGCAAATATGAATGTTTCCAGATTTAAACATTGATTTCCAGAAAATTACAAAGCATTATACTTAGTGGTGAAACAGGTGCACACATATAAGGAATTTTCTTATATACTTTGGGAAATCACAGTGCTTTGTTTTCAGAAATTTTAACACTGTTTTTGACAAGATAGTTTAAATTCGGTAGCACTATCAATGGTTGCATTTTTGGACACCAATATTTTCTTTCCATATTTTCAACCACACAGGGAAACAAAAGAAAATGTGGATATCGCTTAAATGTGTTCATATATTGTATGATAATACAGCAAAGTTTCTTTTCTTTGGAATCTGAAAAACCAGTGCTCACTTTTGTGGCAAGAAATCAAGTAATCGAAGCAATGAGTCATTACATTTTTTTGGAGCAGAGTTCTTTTTTTATCACAAATTCACAAGCCATTCGCAGGATCAAATCATGCAAGTTTTTACAAGGGAATGTTTCATTTGTGCAAGTATCAAAAGTGGATTTTCGAATGTAAGTCAAGTTAAGAAAATGTTTCCAGTTTTTCAAATGCACCTATTATGGCAGTGTCTCAATTAAGGGTTTCCAGAATTTTCCCAAAGGAATTACAAGGCAACAACCAAATGGATTCATTTAAGGGTCGAAAACTTACCCAAATTCATAAATTCAATCTCGCAAATCAAAAGAGGAAACATGTAAAATCAGATCGCGCCATTTATGAAATCAGAGTATCAATTAGGGCTTTTACAATCCCTATATATATATGCACCACTCATCACAGACATATGATTATCGAAAACCGGAGAATAATCGAAGAGAAAAATTCAGAGGAAACTCACAAATTGATCTATTGTTTTCAATCACCTCATTCCAAATCAAAGGATCAGAAAGCTATATCAAATTCAATCATACGAGAACCCCATCAAGCATCTATGTCGATCTGATTTGGGATTGGCTCCAGAAAACGCTAATTTTGAAGGAGTCGCCGCCATTACTAATTTCCAAAGAGAAAGGGGACAAGGAAATAAACGGGTGCACTCAAATGCAAATGAGCCGGTCAAGCTAATGAGCCATGTTTTCAAATGGAAAGGGGACGACACTTTAGTTTTTAAATCCTAGGGGTTCTCATTGTTTTGGATTTTATATTTGTATTGTTTTCAATTTATTTTGTAAACCATTCGACTAGTTTTTAGAGTCTGTAAAATTATAGGAAACCAGTTACTGTGTTAACTGGTAGTTAACTAGAGTATGTTAAATCTAGGGTTTACTGGTTACAGGGTTGTAATCAGGGGAAATCTGATCTAGGGAATTAGATCAGTCTAGGGGTTTGAGCGTAGGAATAGAATAGGAGCTAGCGGTTCGCGAGTGTACATGGTCCTATATGCCAGATTTATTCTTTTTGCTAGTAGAAACCATAGGATTGCAATAGTAGGCAGGGTTTTGCCGAAGCCGGGTATATCTTGTGTCATTTATTTTCTGCATTTCTATTTCTGCTATATTCTGTGATATGCGATTATTTTTAATATCCCATTAACTTTAACAACTCAGCTATAAAGTGTAATAAACCCTATTCACCCCTCTCTAGCTTTAATCTAGATCCAATAATAGCCACCATACAAAGAGGATGGTTCCATGGATTTGGGACCCACCTTGTTTTTGAGCCGTCTTTTGCGATGAAGGAGCCTAGGAAGTCGCTCATTCTTTTTCCACTTAGGGGATTGAAATATGTGTGCAAAGGTAGGGGTAGGCTCTACCTATATGGGAGAGGAAGATGAGGAGACAGTGGACCAAGGCCCACACAATCATCAGGACATGAAAATTCGTATCCTAACGAGATGCAAAATTTCCCATCCCTCTAGGATACGAAAATTTCTTTAACAACCTGGGATTGAGTTTACAACTGTAACAACCTGGATTTTCAGAACAAATTTTAAAATTTTATTTTAGCTGTTTTTATGGATTTTCAATAATTAAAATGGTTTATTTTAAATAATAACGATTTAAAATTTATTTTAATCGAAGTTAGAATGTATAAATTTATTTTAGTTATTAAACGAGCTTGAAATGACGCGGTAGTTTGAAAATTCGATTTGAAATTTCAATTGAATGTACAGAATTCAAAATAAATCGGATTTTAGTAAAACAAGAAATATTTGAATCTATTTTATTTCATCTTTTAAATGAATGGAAAATATTAGATTTCATAATATAAATTGAAAGTTATGTCCAGTTTAAAATTCAGAATAGTCGCTATGAAATATATATATATATATATTTTAATATAATATGTAGCCCTTAAAAATGGCCAATTTGCAAACGACCTCTGTTTTCGACGAAACCACTTTTGCTGGATCTGGAATGTCAAATTATTGTTAGATACCAATTCCCATAATTATTGGAATTAATATGTGAGCGTAGCAAATTAAAACGTGTTTGGTAATTTCTATTTGAATTTAATCGACTGGAAAATGATCATTTTCCAAACGGTCTTTAAATTCAACGAAATTAGTTTTGTTAGGACCGTAATTTTTTTGGAATTTTTGAAGTCCGTATGTGGCCCCGGTAGATTAAAATGTACGTTGAAATAAATTTTGAACGTTATATTAATTTATATTTTAATTTCAATAAAAACTGGTCGAAACAGTCTAATTGGCTTACGGGACATATCCCATTGTGTTCGAAATGGGGGTGTTTAGCTAGAGGTAACAGTCGTTGGGTTCGATTTGGAGTTCATATGAAAAAGTAACCTTTTGGAATTAAATAATTAAACGATTATATAAAGTCAACACTCTCTCTCTCTCTCTCATTCACCGTTTGAAAGAGAGAAAAAACCTGCCGATCCCTTAGCAATCGCCCCCCTTCCCGCTGGCCACCACGCACGCCGCACACCACTGTCGGCCTCCCCTCCTCCTTCCCCTCCTACTCTCCTCCTCCTCTTCTTCTTCCTCCTCTTTCCTCTTTCAATTAGCAAATCCCTAAGCCCCAAATCCGAAATCCGCCAAGCACCACCACCGTGGACCCCACCGCCACACCCTCACCCTACCCCTAGGCCTAACCACCTCTAGCACCGCCTCTGGCCACCCCAGCTCCGGCGTGGGCCCCCCGTCAACAAAAACCCATTTTTCACAAAAATCCCGTTTTTCAAATAACACCCTGTCCTTCTTTAACCAATAACTCACAAACCGAGCACTTCTGGCCAAAACTCCATAGCACCAAAGTCGAAGATCTCGTTTATCTCTTCGATTTGGGTATATGGAAGTCATATTTTGGATTGCAGAGTATCCCGAGAAACACGTCCAAAGTCTGCTATCCAAATAATGTCTTTTCGCGAATTCCGGCGAAATAGAGCATTTTCGGGGAAAAGTCCATTAGGCTACAGTTGTATGGAATGACACGTTTAAGCTAACAAAAAGACAGTGTGAAGATTGGAGCTCGTTTGCAAATTCTGGAACCAGAACAGCAATTCAGAGCGTTAGAAACCAACGGCGGAGTGGATCCCAATGTGTGAACTCCTTCTCACTCTAATTATTTTACAGTTAAAAATATACTAGGATGTAGATGGGGCTTAGAAGCCCCCGACACTATTTATTGTACAAACCATGATTGTTTGTTTGGATTGTATTGGGAAAGTTGATTGTATTGTGGTTTTGTGATTGACTGGATTGATTGTGTATGGCGTGAGCCAGCGTCAGAGGAGGGGTAATGCTAAACATTACTCCGTTTTTAATATCGCATCGTTATAATGCCGAAATTTCCTGAAATAAATATTTATTCATTAAAAATATAATTTTTAATGTGTATATGAACTGTATAAAATATTCATGTGTTGAATAAAATGTTTGAACCATAAAAATATCATTTTTATTGAATGTATGACCTATTAAAAATATTCATGTATTGAAATAAATATTTTATCGTTAAAAATATAATTTTTAACGCATATACGACCGACATAAAATTCTATTGAAATGAAAATAAATATTCATTTACAAATCGGACGACTTGTTTATGTAAACCCATTTAACTGACATTGATTGGGACGATAAATTTTAAATCTCCCAACTGCACAAATAATATTCAGTATTTGTTGGTTGAAACCCCACATGGGTAATTGGATGATATTTGGCGTACACTAATCGCAATTTTTAGTTGTATGTCAATCGACTGGTTGATGAACTACAGTAAGCATTATTTATTTATTTTAATGCTTATGTAGTGCAGAAGGCACTCTGGATGATGGATTATTGTTTATCATGGTTGTTGTATACATGTGTTGTATGAAATCCATATAAATAACATTATATGGTAATTGACTGTGTCTGATTTCAATTCAGGAATAATAAATATTTTAAAGTTACAAATATTTTAAAATAATATTCAGTAAAGGCTTAAAAAGTGAATTTGATATCCGATTTTGGATGGACGTGACAATATTGAATTGTGTGAAGCCGTGTTGATTAGATATACGCCATTTTGACGCGAACGATATTTATAACGATTCTATTCATTTCTATAATGAATATTAAAAATGAAATTATTTCAAAATCCGATATCTTGAAAATATTATCATTTAAATATTTTAATGATAAGGAGTATTCAATTTTGATTTAAAACTGAAAATAAAGTTAGAATCGTTTTAAAACGAATTTATAAACGATTTATGAAATACGTTTTAAACGGAAATCGATGAAATGTGTGTGTGTGTGTGTGTGTGTATATATATATATATTATATATATATACTTAATGGCCTGAATAGAACGCGTCGCACCGCGACCGTTCGCGAAATTCGACCATTGACTTTGAATTGACATTACGGGAGATCCGACCGACGAATTCTCCAAAAACCGGAACCGTTGGATCCGTATCGAAAAGAGCTTTCCGACGAATATAAGAGATTTGAAATCTAAAGGTTGGATTTAGAATTATGTCCAAATCAAATTTGGAAAAGGTCGCTGTAAATGCAGTTCGTTGACCATTTATGGAAATCGATTGAAATGACCTTAATAAAATTATTGAAAATATTAATAATTTGTGTAAAATCATAACAAATGATTTGGAAAGAATTTGGATGAAAAATTCCATGCTTGTAAAGATAAAAATATATTTTTATCAAAATGAACTAGTTATTAACTAGAAAGATAATCCAACAATTTTTAAATAAATAAATTAAACTTATAAAGGTTTTAATATAACTAGAAATTTCCAATTTATAAATTGGAATGGATTCAAATAGAAATCATCTTCGGGATATTCCGATATTGGATTTCGTGACTATACAGATAGCGTGGAGGAATTTGGAAGATAGATATATATCGTTATTCCACATACGATATGTGTTGGTTTCAGAATTTGATATTGAATATAAACCGATATAATTTCTATTTAGAGCCTTTTGTTTAATATCAAAGTGGATTTTGGGTTTGTCGTGAATGGTGTCTTCAGTAACACTGTTCTTAAACGCCCGTGTGAAAAGAATAAATCTTTTAATAAAGATTATTAGAGTTCCAGTTATATTTAGTAATTGGAATAAAATGGTATGTGAATTGGGTTTACTGTGAACTGTGTTTTTATTGACATTCATTCTTTAACCTGATCAACAGTGAAATGTGATTTGGAATATATAAATCTTTTAAGAAAGATTTAATGGAAATTTTCCAAAGTAAAGTTTTCCAATTTAATTTATTAAATTGGAATTGAATGGAATTCGATTTGGTAATAATCGAAGTGAGCTTCTGTGGAGGAAGACTGTTAATATATATGGAATTTGAAGGGCTTTGTCGTTATTTCATTTATATTATTAGTCGGATACAGAAATTGATATCGATTTATATTGATCTGTTTTATGTGAATATTCCATGGTCAATGGAATGTGATTTTGGGTTTATCGTGAACGGTGTTTTAAACGACATTAGTTCTTTAACCCAGTGAAAGACAGGATTGCGTGTCTAACATTGTGTTTCGAACTGTACTGTTGATCTCTGCTAAATATATATCTGTTTGGTAGCAGAGAATTTATTCTCTTGCTTAACACCCTTCTCTGAGACGTGCGAGCTTAGAGGTTATATATCGGCAAAAATCGGTGATACAGTGTTGATTGTCGATGCGGCATATTGAATTTCCCAAGTTAAATAATCATTAATAATGATTGTGGGAAGATTAAAACTAAGTGGAGTTTTAATGAATCTTTAATTAGATTGAAATGTGAATGTAATAATTTAAATTGTCAAATTTGGGAAATGATCGAGAATGGTGTACCACCAGTTTTACTCCAAGCGATAGTAAAATCTTTAATCAAATTTGAATGTGAAATGGTAATTAAATTTACCGGTAACACCGTGGTGTTAGATATGGAGTACTACCAGTTTTGCTCCATGGGATGAATAGGTTGGGATTAAGAAAAAAAACAAGTGATTACTTCGGTAAGGTGCGCAAATCCTGACTAGGTTGTAAAACCTTAATTTAGTTTAAATCGTGAAAAGAATATTTGAATAAAAGAATATTCTGGATTGGAATGAGGCGTATATTGTGTTTTTATAGCATTTGATTATTAGATACGTGAATTATTCAGAAAGGTCGGGTTTATACACATTCTGAATAATTAATTCGACGATAAGTCGACGATGAAGACGGTGGTTAAAGACCGAAGTTCTTGACATCGTTTATATGATTACTGATGTCTTGATTTGGCTATACACCCATGACAAGGTAACAAGTGGTGATCGTCTAGACGTACTTAGAAATCGACCGGATATGTGAGGACCTCTCTCCTGTATTGGACATATGGGACGATGAATAAGGTGCCTCCGATTTCGTTCAGACCCAGAATGAACTAGCAAATGGATGTGTGCCTGACATTGGATTTTATTCTATGTTGATTGATCTCTATTCATTATATATATGTTTGGTGGCGGAGAATATATTCTCTTGCTCAACATCCTTCTCTGAGATGTACGAGCTTAGAGGTTATATATTGATAGACATCAGTTGCATGGTATGAATTGTCAATGTGGTATGCGGAGATGCAGTGATCGAGGCTTCTGTTGAAAAGAAGAGTCTTATAATAGCTTCATTTTTCGAAAATCATTGCGCTATTTATAAACTGTTTTATGCTCTGGTATTCTTAGGAGAAAACCGTTCCGTGTTATACGGCGTGGTCCCTTGATATACTTTATTTTTAAAGTAAAGATTAAATAACTATTTTAGTTCTCACATCAGTCCCATGACTGACCTGGAGTTTATTATTTAACCTAAACTTTGGGTGCCCCTATTTTCCACATGGGCAGTTGGCAGTTTTGGTTTTTATAGATATTTCTTTTCCAGGATCCTGGATTTACAGCTGGAGCTATATTTGTAAAGCTTTACATCCGTGTATTTCTTTCAGTTGTGTTATGTATTATTTTTCCACTGCATTGAAATTTAAATTTTTGATCTTTTTCGACTATATATTATTTATTCATACTCTATTATATTTTTGTAATTTGATGTAATTGTTGTAATAGAAATAAAATGTTCTTCTGTTTGTGTTTTGATTTGTCGTGTTCTCAACTCAATCCGGGCTTTCCCGTACAGGTGAGTTTGGGTCGTTTCACCAGCTTTGTGAAATTCATGACATGCAACTTCGACTACAGCTTCGCACGTAGGTTTTTGAAAAAAACGATTGTCGAAATCGACATGATGTGCTCTCTGACTATACCTTTGCACACTATTCTAAAGTGTATGTCGAGCACTCGAGTTCGCGAATCCGTATTAGGATTCATTTTTGAAAAACAACTCGCATAGTCATATATCTGCAACATATTTATTGTTCGTACTTTATTTTTTGACTCCGATCGCACCGCGCAAAATTATGTGAAAATGTGTGAGCATATGCGCGACACTATGTCGATAGGATTTGTTTACGTTATAACGTTAACGAAAGAGTTGATAAGTAAAATTTAATTTCATGAGTAAATAGGAATTAGATATTTAAAAGACCTATCGATGAATCAGAATCCTTTGCATGATCAACAAAACTATCAGGATCAAGTGCACGATAGCTTGGAAACCTTTCTAGTCTCTAGAAATAGTGACTTCAACACAAAGTACATCATGCTAACACAAAAAATACTTTGGGAGGCAAGTGTTAACTGGCCTTTTGGTCTGGTTCTCAAAAGTACGTCAGGCCCACTTGGCTTAACACATCATGTGGCATCAAAATCGCCAAAACGCTAAGGATCCAAGCCCAAGAGAAGTCATGCGATTTTAGGCCTCACAACCCCTAAAAACAGTCCATTCAGCCAATTTCGAATCCCATTGTTTTAGGAATTTCAAATCCCTCCAGGTCCTGAAGATTTCAAATCCCTCAACCATCATCTCACTCATTTCGAATCCCTCCAATTCGTATCCCATTTTTTAGACTCCCTGACCTCGCTTTCCTCTCTTCGCATCACGACATATCGTATCCCACACACGGGTGCTCAGCTCACGGAAATTCAAAAAAATATGAACCTCACATCCCCTTGTAAGATACAAATTTCATATCCCTCAAGGGGTGCGATTTTGTATCCCTTCGCAAGATATGAATTTTGTATCCCTTAGGGGATACGAACTCGTATCCCCATGGGATATGAATTCATATCCCTTTGAGGGATATGAGTTTGCTTCCCTTCGGGGGATGCGAATTAACCACCTGTGCATCACTTTGGGATGCGAATTTCGCATGCTTTCGGATGTGAATTTGGAATCACTTCGGGATGCGAAATTTACATCCCTTAGGGGATAACAAAAATGCTGAGAGAAGGGTGATGGAGGATACAAAAATCTACTTTTCACCTACTCCACTAACAACCCATTCCTGCAAATACCCTTTCATTTCCAATGTGAAAAGGGTTGGTTCAAGCTCTCCTCCAAGCTCTAATGGCTACTAATAAGAAGATAATCTTCCCATAGCCTCCTTAATATCTTCCATCATCCAAAGAAGAAGAAGGCACGTATTCTTGGACACATGTGCATACTCTTCAACATTTAACCACACTTTCAGACACTAAATCATATTTTGGCCTTTTGGCATCCGGGAATAAGATAAAACAACCATCTCTCGACCTATATGCCATCATGATCATGCTAGCTATGTGAAAATTCAATGTTTCCACTACATCACAAAAGGCTTTGAGATTCATGTATAGTGAAAGGTGTTTCGATCTAATGTTATAACTTACACTCAAGATATCATAAAAGAGTAGAACTATTCAAAGTGGACATAGGCCCTAACGGGCTAAACCAAATGAAATCTATGTGATAATTTATTTGCACTTTTCTCCTACACATTACACTGCTACTTACCCATTTTCAGCTACTAGATGTTTATTTTCACTCATGTGGAAATCAAGAGCATTGACGTTGTCGGTGTCAACAAACTTCAAACTGATATATTGAATTCAAGATAGATCGAAATTCTATGAAACAAGAGTCTACTAGATTTGTAACAACACAATTTCGTAATAAAACAAAAAAAATCAAAATTTCATTATTTTGATTGTGAGATATGTCAAAAATGAATTTAAAAAATGGCAGTATCGTATTATGTAAAACTAAACCAAGTATTAAATTGGTAAAAAAATATATTAAATTAGTACCAAATATTATGTATTAAAGTAAGATTTAGGGCACTGATAATCATATACGAACTAAGCAACGGGAAATATTCATAACAAACTTAGAGAAACAAAAATGCATATCACAGAAATGACTGATAATAGTAAACTGATATAGAAATGCAATTGCATACCATAATAAATAAAATAGCTAAAGCTTAATCAGAGCCATCATGCATAAGCCAACTATAACGATGTTCATATGCTTCATGATCGATGAATTCCATTCCATGTTCTTATATGTAACATGAATCAAAAGTGGAACGATTTGTTTAAAAACATCCTCATCTTCAACAAGCTAGATAATCTTGCAGTAGCGATCACAATCCTTCACAAAAAACTATGTATTTTATGAATTTCTACCGTAGGCCTCCTGAAGGGGTAGTTGGGATGGTTGTTGTGAGCTTCTTAGATCATGTTCTAGAGTATTTCATGGCTTAGACCCCCACCATTTTGTAGCACAATATCATATCTTTGTTCAATGTCAACATTGCTTCGACGAGTATAAGTAACTCGAAAGAAAACGAACTAATGGCAGTCATCTTCCCCTTTCAGTTTAAATTAATGTTAAGACGAATGAATAAAACTATTTATAAGTAGTGAAGCACAAAAAACAACAATAAAGTGACC
Organism: Allium sativum; assembly: GCA_030737875.1. Taxonomy (NCBI): domain Eukaryota; kingdom Viridiplantae; phylum Streptophyta; class Magnoliopsida; order Asparagales; family Amaryllidaceae; genus Allium; species Allium sativum. The sequence continues at coordinate 1,013,518,021 of CM060913.1, forward strand.
ACTACATGTAACGATAACTATCATTAAGTACATATTCAACACTACTACACGTACTAGTAGTACAACAATTTTAATCACAATCAACGACATAATATCAGTACAATAGCATTATGATAATACAAGAAAACCATATATATAATAGAAATGACAATGATAATACAGTAATGTACATAGGTAAAACAACAACACCACCATTACCTGAAAGACTACACGCAATCTATATATAATCGAAGTCAAGATCATCAATAATGATTATGTCCTCATAAATACGAGTACGATCTCTAGAACGGTAGCGCTCCTCATCAACGGTGTTAAGTTCATTAATATGAGCTGTCAAATCATCTATACTATGACGATGCTCTTTGTACATAACATGTCTCGTCCCTTGCTGCATCTGATATAAATCCTCATATGGAAATGTAGCTTGATTCAAGTACTAAGTAACCAGTAGGAAAAGAATATCCACATATGTATCACCACATGTAGATGTAGGAATAGACACGGTCCAACCATAATCTCTTGCCTGTTGGGGAGGTGGAGATGGGTATAACTAAATGCTTTGAGTAAGATATGAAAGCGCCGATGGAACAACACTATGTTTGATAATTGAGAGGCTAACCAAATCAACTACTACATCATCTATCATAAGAGCCATATGTGCTGAAGTGTAAAATCGATGCCATGACACTGCGAAGTCCAAATTGGGATTGAAGAAATAAATAGATGGCCACCACTCTTTGAGGTACTTCCAAATCGGAAATCTTATACACCACTGAACAAGGAGTATCAAGACGTGGATCATCAGTGAAACACCCCACCTCCGTTAAGTCACTCACAAAAGGGAATGCCTTAACTTCAGTGGAGCATTATAGGTAAAAGATGCAGATAAATTACAAGACAGACAAATAAAGTAGCGGAAAATAAAGTCATTTTATAAACAACTTAATTCAGTCAAGCTTTTACAACAATTTTCTCAATCATGCTTAAATGTAATACACAGAACTTCTGTATTGATTTAAAAACTTCCAAGAATAAAAGAAGCATAAAAATAACAATGATATTCCCCAATAAAGCATGAACCAGCCATAGCAGTGGAAGAGAGAGTCCAAAGCAATACATCGACTATCTTCGAGCTTGGAAAGAAAACTGAGCTATATGGTAAAATTTCCTCCCTGTGAACCTGGGGGGGGGGGGATGGAAGAAAAGAGGCGAAACAAAACTAGGTCAGACATAAGTCTGGTAAGTCCAGTGACTTTCAGCATATAAACAGGCAAAAGCATTATGACATGAATAAACTGAATATAAGACAATACCGTGATAACAGGGATAACAAGATAACATAGGATAAGCATAAGGTATGATAAGGCAAGATAAACTGAAAGCGCTTCTACTCTTTCTTTGCTTCGCTACTACTTTATTATTCTGATTTCTATATCTATCTCTGCACCACCTAACTAGTGTTCCAACTAGTAATATGTATAAAATGATAACGTGATCCCAATCCCCGTAATTGTGGTAGCCTTCAAGTGTACATCTATCGTGAGGATTCTTCCTCAATCTTCCTAATTGCCATGAACATGTTAGATGTACCCTTATTACCCTATCGATCGGCTCCCTTACTTGTATTCATGTTCCATGTGTCTGTGTCAATCGACCCTCTCTTGCGTGTAGATACCCTATGATGGTCCCGCCATAAGGTGTATGAATCCTTATGATAGCGACCCGACACGATTCAAGATGCACAGTGTATAACTACTGGTACTCAGTGCCTGCTTTTTCCCACTCTGGAGTACATGCATGCCCGTAAACCGTCGGAACCTACACTGACGCACCCCCTGTCGCTGTTTTGACCGCTTATAATCAGCCCAGTAATCGTGCCCCACCCTACCTAGTTTCAGGGCATCATGATACATCTATGTGGGTTACTGGTGAAATGGGTCCCCGTTACTAGGGTTTCCTATTGGTTAAGTTTGTGGTCCTATATATACAAATATTACCCACCTACACGAGATGTACTTAACCCTCCCACCGATTCTAGCATGTTTATTTAACAGTTAAGTTGGGTGGGCCTATATGTACTAATATTACCCACCTACACGAGATGTACTTAACCCTCCCATCGATTCAAGCAAATTTATTTAACGGTTAAGTTTTGTGGGCCTATATGTACTAATATTACCCACCAAACCGATATGTACTTAACCCTCCCGCACATTATGTCATATTGGTTAAGTATTTTCCATTCAAGTTAACTTAAACCTCCCATTTATCGTGTCATGTTGGTTAAGTGTTTCTTGTTAACTTAACCCTTCTCACTTATCATGTTAGATTGGTTAAGTGTTTCCTATTAACTTAACCCTGTTCGTTCATCAAGTTATATTGGTCAAGTGTTTCTTGTAACTTAACCCCACATGTTCGTCTTGTTGTATTGGTTAAGTGTCATCGGTCAATTCAAGTTAACTTAACCTACCTACTCATCATGTCATGTTAATTTGGTTAGGTATCGCCTTCTTGTGTTAACTTAATCCTACCACAAACCAAATTATATTGGTTAAGTGTTAACTTATCCCTTTCCATTTATCATGCTATACTGGTTGAGTGTATCCTATTAACTTAACCCTAGTCGTCCACCCTGTCATATTGGTTAAGTGTTTCTCATTACATAAACCCTAGTCATCCATGTTATATTGGTTAAGTGTTCCTATGAACTTAACCCTACTCATTCATCTTGCTCTTTAGCATTAATTGATTTATTAATGCACCAACCTCTCACATTAGATATGTGTTGTTGCGGTTACTGGATGTGTCGGACGGTTCCGGGCAGTTTTACACCATAACTCAATCTAACCTCAGGTTTTTCTTGGGCATGATGCAATAACCTCTCACATTAGAAAGGTGTTGTTGTGGTTACTGAATGTGCCGGGCAGTTCCACGCGGTTTTACACCACAACTTAATCTAACCTCGGGTTAGGCATGTTCATCTTTAATCTACGCATTTACCCTATATACTCAAATCTAGATTTTACATGCTAATTGCCAAATTCACCAAAACTAGTCATGTTACATTTTACATCCAATCTAGATTTAATCTCAAGTTACCCCAAATTCGCGACAATAACAATTTTGCCCAAAACTTGATTTATATGCCAACTTCCTACTTTGTCGTTCATGCCAATCCTAGGTTCAATATGTCAAATTACATATTCCATAATTCATGTCAAATTGCATCTTAATAGTTATGCCATGTTACATGTTCCAAATTATGCCAAATAATGTCAATTTCATGTTATACACAATTTCCCCCGCAATCATAACGTACGCATTTCGAGATTCAACTCAAGATTCATAATAGAAGGGGAGAAGCATGATGGAACATTGTAAGAATAGGCATGGTCATATGATGATAAGAACTACTAGTCCAATAAACTTGATGTACTAAAAAGAAAAGTTTTTCAAGGAATACATTGCAGGCATATAGATATGGTAAGAATTCTATCATGAACTTAAAAAGGATTACAATTCCGATATACAACAAGGATAGATATGATTGCACCAGTTTCATAGTCAAAAATGATTCCCAAAGATATATATAATCAAGCGCAGATTTCAATGAATGGATAGCTTACATCAGGAATATTCTCATATCCATTTTATTACATGTCACAATTAGATTTAGGTGTTCAAATCTAAAAAGTAACTGACTTACAAAACAAAGGCAAATCTTGTTTTCATGCCTAAGCCATACATCACTATACACCCTAGTCTTCTTTTTCCAAATCATAAACTATCATATATATATATATATATATATATATATATATATATATATATATGTCCCAATTTTAGATCTTAGACCACAACATGTACTATGCCTTATATTTACAGTTCAATTTACGCCACAAATCCCAAGTCATATGTCCAATACTTTATGCATCAAATCACAAGTCATATGTCCAATACTTATGCCTTAAATCCCAAGTCATATGTTCAATACTTTATGCCTCAAATCCCAAGTCATACGTTCGATACACTTTATGTTTTGAATACAACATGTGTTATGTCCTCAAATTAGTTACAACTCAATTATGCCCAATTTTATTTCCAACGTACGTTCATCTCTTATGAGATCTGGCTCAGGCTCGCAGTAGCCTGGCTATAAAATGAAAAGGGAAGAAGGAAAGAAGAGACAAAGAACGGACATAATATTATCAATGAGATAGATCCAAAGGATATAGAAAGATAGGCATAATCTCAGATCGAGATTTATTACAATGTCAGAATCACAATTAACTTTTATTTCTGAAAGTAACGTGAACTTACAAATGACAGAAGGGTCTTGAATTCAGGGATCTATTAAACTGAATAGCTCTCCCTTCAAGTAGACTATTTGTTCTTCTAATTTAGATTTGATTTGATTCTTAGATATAGTTGTTGAAGTCGTTGAATTAGCTTTTGAATCTCTACTAGATTCCTAAACTTGATTTCTACGAAGGACTTGAGCAGCATAACCCCGTCTTAGATTTATTTTGATATGAATTAGGGTAGAGTATAGGCGTAATGAAGTTGTGTGGAGAGAATGTGAGGTTTGGGGGATGTTTAAATAGCTTAGGATCAACAAATCTGGTCAGAACGGGCGTCTAAATGCAGAAAAACGAATCTGTCCACGGATATGAAAAGGGGGGGTGGTCGACCCCTCGGTCGACCCCATGGTCGACCTGTTCTACCCAGGTCTACCCCCTGGTCGACCTGGTTCCTGGGCGGGAAATTTCCCGCCCAGCCCGGGTGTGTGATTTGAATTTCAAAAGTTTAAATTTGAATTCGGGCTGGTTTTTAATTTAAATTCCCGAAACTTCTAAGTGCCATAACTTCTTCATACGGAGTCCGATTTACGCAAACTCGGACTCTTTTCCAAACAGAATTTCGAGACAAACGCAATGGCGTAACTGTTTTCCTTAATTCTCACATTTATAATTAGGTATACTTTAATTTGTTACTTTGACGTTCACAGAAAATACGGGGTGTTACATTCTCCACTCCTTAAAGGATTTCGTCCCCGAAATCTTCAAGTTAGGAAGAACGTATATCCTAACATCCAACATCCGTCTACTCAACCATTCAATCACAGGCATCCATTGTCCTTAAAAGGTTTCTAATGTCATATGAACATATGCAGAGTGTGTTTATATGTCTCTTATCTAATGCAAAATCAGGCGGTCTACTGGTCCAGTTGACCTCCTTAATGCGAATCATGAGAGTGTCATGCATCCAACATGTATGCAAATATCCCTAATCATGTAAATACTATATGTGTGCATATTCACTCATCCATATGCAACATCCATATAATAACACATCAAGTTTCAATCCATATACAAATACATTCATATGCATATGCAATATGAAAGTGACTGAGCCGATCTAGTGCCTAATGTGTGTATATGCATCCATGAGCAACCACTAGCAAACACTTGCAACCACTTGCATCCCCCAAACATAACATGTCTCAAACACATGTTTACATTCATTGGCTTCTACCTAAGGATCGAGGATAGGACCGAGAAGATATACCTAAAAGATAAAGACTAGCATGCAAAATAAATATTACAGAAAAAGTGGAATCAAGGATATACCCTCAAAAAAGGTATGATGCGTATATCTAGTCTTCAGTCTTCTAAGTTGCACCTTCTTGAGCTTCACTCCACTGTAACTTAACTAATTTAACTTCACAATTGCGAAGCTTCTTAACTTCCATTTCCAAAACTCACTAGTAAAGATAGGACCTCGATCACTTACTATGCTAGAGGGTATCCAATGTAGTCGAACTATCTTTCCAAGATGAACAGATGTTAACCATGATACCAAGTGTATATACTAAGATGATTATAGGTATCTCCTCTACTTAGCTTATCCATTATGTCACAAATCTAAGGGTCTAAAGCTAAAGGTTGCTAGTACTTTTTACCTCTTTTAAGGTCAGTCTTACTTAGGGCGCCTGCCACAACCATCTATTTCACACGCAAACCATCCTAGTCGAACTCGACATCCCTCAAGTACAAGCCCCAAAGGCATAAACCAATATCATACAAGCACCCAAGGAATACCTCCTCCGAATTTGGACGATCTGTGTGAGATGATACTAGCAAAACAACCAAACAATTGAGCACTTAACCGACTCTGGCTATCATCGCCAATCTTTCCCCAAAACTATCGTTGATCACACAACTGGCTTTGCATTGTCAACTAGATATATGTGGAAGTCTACCTCAAGTTTTAGGGGACAAACCCCTAAACTTAATCAAAAACATTTGCGTACTCATGGACTACTCCAACGGATCGAAAATCGTCGATAAATACATAAAGTGATTCTAGGTAGCTAAGACAAACTGATCCCTTAGGATCGAACGAAATCTCGAGGGTATTCCCAAGGCAAGTCGAAGGTCTAACTACCCTCCTTTCACAATCACTAGCTAACCAATCCATGCCTAGAATCAACCCATAGCCTATGAAACCCGGAAACATAAGCATCTCAAATCCTTACAAACCAAAGATCAATGAGCCGAACCACAAATTGGATTTGAGATAATAATGGGATCTTCTACTATACAAGTACTAACACTACAACAAAAACAATCTATTACAACGTCATTTTTACAACGGGCATCGACTGCCCGTTGTAATAGAGGGATATTACAACGGTCAATTAAGAACCGTTGTAATAGATGCCCTATACAACCCCTTTTTTACAACAGGCACAGGAAGCCCGTTGTAATAGGTGTCTATTACAACGGTTTTTTCTGGCCCGTTGTAATATATATCAATTTTACAACGTTCTCAAAATGTCCGTTGTAATAGATGTCAATTTTACAATGGGCAAAAAGTGACCGTTGCAATAGATGCCAATTTTACAACGGTCAAAAAATGCCAATTGTAATCGTTATAATAAATGTCTATTGTGAGTTTTTAATAATAAACAATTCATAATCACAATGCTTTCTTAAAATTAATATTTATTATTTATTAGTATTTAATAATTTATCATTAATAATATTATATATATTAGTCATATGTTAGTAATTGCTAACTATAATATTGCATTACTAATAATATTTACCATATTAATCATATGCTACTAATATTTATTAATCATTAATAATATTATATTAATCATATGTCACTAACATTTACAACATTTGTTTTAAAAGCATTGTAAATACAAACTTTGTTGCGACACTATTTGGACAAATGTTAGAATTGATTTGTTCATAAAATTTTTGTCAAAAATGTGATCAATAATCAGGTTTAAGAACATATTTATAAAATCATTATATATATATATATATATATATATAGTGGATGTATGATAGATTGTATATTGTGTGTGTAACATAGCAATTGGGATAAGTGTTGGTATAATTATAAAGGGTTAATATAAATCCTAGGGGTAAAATTGGTAATGGCAATGAATGAAAACCTTGGCCGGTTTAACAAATAAAAGAAAGAAAGAGGCCGACCCTTTATACCATTCTCTCGTCCAAAATAAAATCAAAAGAAAACCCAAAAACGGCCGATGACCTAGCAGCGAAAAATTAGGAAAGACAACCATCTCGCTATCAAATTGGAGACGGATTCGTGATGGAGGGAACTCGAGAGAGAGCAACGAGTCTAGGAGAAGCCCGAAGCCTGAAATCAAGATCTGGGAAATAGAAATCGAGATTAAACCCTATGTGAGTGTATTTCCTGTTCTTATTTGACAATAAGCCTTTTTACAGGCAGCCGATTTACTTATATGTTTATTGTAGGATTGTTATAAACAAACATACATGTTTGTTGAGTGATTTTGTATGTTTGTATGGCTGTTTGTTTGATATACAGTTTTGGAATTAAAGTGTTAAAATAGATTTAGGCACTGTTTGCTATGTAAATAGGGTTGGAAGAGTGAGTACAGGCAGTGTGGGAAAGTAGATACATGCTTAGGTCTATACTTACCTCTAATCATATTTACACAGTGATAAAATACTTAAATACTGTTGTAAAAACAGTAAAGTATTCCTAAGTAAGATACATAAATATGAATAGCATGCTAGTTTAAATGAATAGATGCTTGACCCAGTAATCCATTTTACATTTGTCTAGACACATATTTACAGTGCTAAGGAATTGAAGGGTGAGTTACTATACTTAATGTATGCTGAGTGTAATGGATGCACTAATGCAATGTGTGAACAATGTTTGTATGCATGACTTGCACATGGATGATTTGTTATGAAGGTTTGATTGATTTCAGATTTATAGGTGGGATGTTTCGTTACCTGTTAACTAAACTGATGCACAAATTTAACATATGACATTTGATAAGTGTTTAGAGAAAAATTGCTTAACAAGAATGGGTACCAGTTTAGTAAACACAGGCCAATATAGAATATATAGATATACATGTGTATATTTCAAAGGCTTGTCCATGGTTGCAATTGAATAATCCGCTCTCAGAAATAAGAATTTGTGTATGTGGTATGTGTTCCTTTTTGGATGTGTGGTTGTGAAGGACTCAGTTTTAGATGTATTTATAAATTCTGAAATTGAGGGGATATAAGTATACATACAGGAAGATGGGTGTGTATACATGTACATTATAAATGGTCTATATGATATGGATGTACATGTATACATACCGAAAATTGGGTGTGTGTATATATATATTTATATATGAGGACTGGGTTTAGAAATTAAGTGGGATTATAGGTATACATACATAAAAGATGTGTGTATATTTATATTAGAGGATGAATTTTTGTGTTAAGAAGGAGGTTAATTAAATAAAGTTAATACATATATAAATGCCTCGACTATATTTATCTGCCATAACTGTTATGAAAGTGAGTTTGTTGTTCACTATAAATGATTCGGCATATGCAGGGTAGTTGTAAAATGACATGTATTTGCAAAATAGCCTGATATGCAAATTTATATCCATTGAGTATGCAGGCTAATGGTAGGAATTACTGATGTATACCATTTGCTGAAATTGAATGAATTGATCTATGTATTTGTTTATACCCAATGTAAATTTGTATGTGGAGTTTTCCTGAATATAACTGTGAAGTAGACAAGGCATGCACCACTGAACATAACCGGTTTTTATATAATCTGTTTGATCAGTTTTGACATGCATATTGAAAACTTGATTAAAAGGTAAACTTTGAACTGCACTGTACATTGAGCATATACCTGATAAGTAAAACCATTGAATCATAGAAATATTCACTTGTATATTTTTGGACATAGAAATACTCATAAAATAAGCTCAAATTGGTACGGTGAGCTCACATTGTGATGGCAATGAAATCCGTTAGACTATTTCCAAGGCCACCGGGAATGGAGCCAGTAAGTTGATTATCATCCAGGTAGGGAGTGTCAAGTTTTTCTCCATCATCCATTGAATCATTTTATATGGTAAATGGAAATCAACATTCAAAATGTATTGGCATCAAAGTTTGTACATCTTGAAGCATTTTGTTTTGAAATCTCAAATCCTTGTTGTAGAAACCATGAATTACTGCTTCAGAAACAATAATTTGCTTACTCATTTTCATGTACTTATTTTTGATCTCTAGGTAACTGTTCTTCTCTCACACAAATTGTATTTTATCATTTATTTATATTGATTTTCTTGCATAAGGCTTCATCTATTTGTTGATTATTTTAATCTCAGGTTTGTCATCCTGTTGCCAATGACAGAGGCATGAAGAACTACAGTCCATTCAATTGACACAAAGCTTGGTGGGTTTAACATTTCTATTGTTGCCAAAAATAAGGTGAGATATTTATTTGTTGGCATAGTTAATTCCTTTTAGTAACAAGCGGCGTAACCTGCTTCCATTTTTTATTTCATTCCTTTTTTCTCTTTATTTAACATAATCAATTTTTTCGATTATACATAGGTTACCAGTGATATAAAAAATTACTAATTTTTGGTAAATACTTGTGGTTTCCATTTATTTATCATATATGAAAAAGCTAAAAAGGGAATTGTATGTCCATATGCGCATTACAAAAAATGTATCTCTTTGAATATCACTCCATTGGTAACTCATCTTAGTTTGAAATTTCATGTTTAAAAACAAGATATGGGAAGGGTTTTCCTAAACCGTCCCAATTTTTCAAAGAAATAAACAAAAACAATTATAATTGAATTCAGCCTATATTGTTTCAAATTTCCTAAAAAATCAGCCTATGTTGAATCATCTCCCAGTCTTTATTACTGCCTACATGTAATAGAAAAACAACTGCTTATGTATAGGTTTGGACCAACATAAAAAAAGGAACATATAAGGGCAACAAAAGTAATACGTACTTCAATTTTTTTTTAATATGCCTAAAGTCGAATCATGGCAATAGCAAAGCAAAGAGTAAATAACTGCATTATGCATTTAATTGTGACATTTAGTTTTAAGTAAACTTTTTCATCTGTCATGGAAAACAAATGTTTCATAATTAAAACGTATTAAAGAAATTTAATGCCTTGAACAACAACTTAGTTGCTGTGCCTTGAACAGCAACTTAGTTGCTGTGCTTCGGCACAGCAACTTAGTTGCTGTGCCAGAGGCACAACAACTAAGTTGTTGTGCCGAAGCACAGCAACTAAGTTGCTGAAGCAACTAAGTTGCTGAAGCAACTAACTTAGTTGCTGAAGCAACTTAGTTGCTGTGCTTCGGCACAGCAACTAAGTTGCTGTGCCGAGGCACAGCAACTAAGCATTGCTGTGCAGAGGCACAACAACTAAGTTGCTGTGCAGAGCACAGCAACTAAGTTGCTTCAGCAACTATGCTGCTATGCCGAAGCACAGCAACTAAGCTGATGTGCCGAAGCATATATTTAGACTTTCAATAGAAGCCTAATATGTAATTAATTCTTCCTTTGGTCATATAATTGTAGAAATAAAAGTTCGTATATATTGTCAGTTACAAATACAAATATTTTTACTTAAATACAACTGCAAACTGTGGATATGGTGGCGTCTAAACTGTGTCTAAACCGAAGTAGGAAGACTATGGAACAAAAGGCAGTAAGGTTACAGCAATGCAAGACTTAAATGTTGTATAATAAGTTTTGACTGGTGTATAATAATATATTCTCTCTACATTTGGTAATTTTTTTTGCTTTTTTTGCAGTCACCCCGTGCTAGTAACTATATGCAGACTCGAAGATCAACAGGCCGTTGGATCTACCGTCGCGTGGCACAAAGATTACCTTTCCTTGGTCTAGTTTTGGTACTTGTGAAACTAGTTATGTAATTTATGTTAGAACTATGTCGACGTAACTTATCTAACCTTTTGGAATGTAAACTTATCTGGTCTTTTGGAGTATAAACTTATCGAACTTTTTGAAATGTGTTGGAATTATATGATTCTTGCTTCAGTCTTTTAGTATGTGTTATTATGTGATTTTGATTGTTGCATTAGAGTATTTATTGCATGTTAAAATATTTATTATTATTATGGATGTATATCGCAGCAGTTATATTTAAATTTGCTATTACAACGGGCAAAAACCGTTGTAATTTACTGTATTACAACGGGTAAAGGCCGCTTGTAATTTATTAGCTATTACAACGGGTTAATAACCATTGTCATAGAGTCATTGCACGTGACAGGGCAAGTTATTACAACGGTCATTTACAACAGTCATTGCCCGTTGTCAAATAGTCAGGAGCTATTACGACGGTGCAAATTCAGACGGGCATATGCCCGTTGTTAAATGCATATTACAACGATTTTTGCCCATTGTAAAAGGACTGTTTTGCTGTAGTGTACGGTGCAGAGACTCAACTATGGAAGCAGATATAAACGAATGTGAAGCGCTAAAATCAAAAATAGTACTAACAGGATGATCAAAGAGGAGAAACTAAACTCTTTCAACAGAAACCTTACTACCTCTCTCTCAGGTACGCTGGCGGTGAGAGCATGCCCTCACCCTCCTGAAAATCCTATTCTTTGTTCTTGCCCGTGTCCTTAATCATATGACCCGTTATACAATAATAAAGATACTTCCTCTTGTCTTAGGTTTTACTATTCTTTCCTCCCCTCCTTTGTGAACCAAGTCTATATCCGTGAGTTCTTCATCCTTGGGTTGTGCTCCTTAGCCAAACTCCCTCATCTTTGCCATGTTTGTGTAACTTGTTGACAGGTCTCTTGAAAGCTGCCTCCATCGCACGGAAAATCCTACAAAGCTCAAAAGAAAATCAGCTGCAGGTGAAACTACAGCGGTTATAGATGAAAGTTGGGCACTTCTTCACCCTATGACAGGTGTCGTAGTCTCATCAAGCCTACGGAACCATGCCGCGATGAGGTTACCTCTCGAAAAGCCAGGATCCCCGGAGACTTAGGAAAGAAGGAAACAAGGATTCGAACAGAGGATCAAAAGATAGTGCATATGGCTTTGGGGAATATGCCTTTAAATCAAAACCTTTCTTTTGAAAATGCTTCTTTTAAAATCATTTTGAAAATAATTTTTCAAATCTTTTATCTGATCTGATAAACTTCAGCTCTGATAACAAGTGAAACACCCCACCTCCGTTAAGGTCACTCACAAAGGGAATGCCTTAACTTCGGTGGAGCATTATAGGTAAAAGATGCAGATAAATTACAAGACAGACAAATAAAGCAGCAGAAAATAAAGTCATTTTATAAAAAACTTCATTCAGTCAAGCTTTTACAATAATTTTCTCAATCATGCTTAAATGTAATACATAGAACTTCTGTCTTGATTTAAAAACTTCCAAGATAAAAGAAGCATAAAAATAACAATGATATTCCCCAATAAAGCGTGAACTAGCCATAGCAGTGGAAGAGAGAGTCCAAAGCAGTACATCGACTATCTTCGAGCTCGGAAAGAAAACTGAGCTAAGTGGTAAAATTTCCTCCCTGTGAACTTTGGGGGGGGGGGAGGGGGAACGGAAGAAAAAAGGCGAAACAAAACTAGGTCAGACATAAGTCTGGTAAGTCCAGTGACTTTCAACATATAAACAGGCAAAAGCATCATGACATTAATAAACTGAATATAAGACAATACCGTGATAATAAGGATAACAAGATAACATAAGATAAGCATAAGGTATGATAAGGCAAGATAAACTGAATGCGCTTCTACTCTTTCTTTGCTTCGCTACTACTTTGTTATTCTGATTTCTATATCTATCTCTGCACCACCTAACTTATGTCCCAACTAGTAATCTGTATAAAATGATAACGTGATCCCAATCCCCGTAATTGTGGTAGCCTTCAGGTGTACATCTATCGTGAGGATTCTTCCTCAATCTGCCTAATTGCCATGAACATGTTAGATGTACCCTTACTACCCTATCGATCGGCTCCCTTACTTGTATTCATGTTCCAAGTGTTTGTGTCAATCGACCATCTCTTGTGTGTAGATACCCTGTGTTGGTCCCACCATAAGGTGTATCAATCCTTATGATAGCGACCCGATATGATTCAAGATGCATAGTGTATAACTACTGGTACTCAATGCCTTCTTTTTCCCACTTCGGAGTACGTGCATGTTCGTAAACCGTCTGAACCTACACTAATGCACCCCCTGTCGCTGTTTTGACCACTTATAATCAGCCCAGTAATCGTGCCCCACCCTGCCTAGTTTCAGGGTACAATGATACATCTATGTGGGTTACTGCTAAATTGGGTCCCCGTTACTAGGGTTTTCTGTTGGTTAAGTTTGTGGGCTTATATATATACAAATATCACCCACCTACACGAGATGTACTTAACCCTCCCACCGATTCTAGCATGTTTATTTAACGGTTAGGTTGTGTGGGCTTATGTGTACTAATATTACCCACCTACACGAGATGTACTTAAACCTCCCATCGATTCAAGCAAATTTATTTAAAGTTTAAGTTTTGTGGGCCTATATGTACTAATATTTTCCACCAACCTGATATGTACTTAATCCTCCCGCACATTATGTCATATTGGTTAAGTATTGTCCATTCAAGTTAACTTAAACCACCAATTCATCATGTCATGTTGGTTAAGTGTTTCTTATTAACTTAACCCTTCTCACTTATCATGTTAGATTGGTTAAGTGTTTCCTATTAACTTAACCCCGTTCGTTCGTCAAGTTATATTGGTCAAGTGTTTCTTGTTACTTAACCCCCACGTGTTTGTCTTGTTGAATTGGTTAAGTGTCATCAGTCAATTCAAGTTAAGTTAACCCACCTACTCATCATGTCATGTTACTTTGGTTAAGTGTCGCCTTCTTGTGTTAACTTAACCCTACCACAAACCAAGTTATATTGGTTAAGTGTTAACTTAACCCTTTCCATTTATCATGCTATACCGGTTAAGTGTTTCCTATTAAATTAACCCTAGTCGTCCATCTTGTCATATTAGTTAAGTGTTTCTCATTACTCAACCCTAGTCATCCATGTTATATTGGTTAAGTGTTCCTATGAACTTAACCCTACCCATTCATCTTGCTCATTAGCATTAATTGATTTATTAATGCACCAACCTCTCACATTAGATATGTGTTGTTGCGGTTACTGGATGTGCCGGGCGGTTCCGGGCAGTTTTACACTACAACTCAATCTAACCTCGGGTTTTTCTTGGGCATGATGCACTAACCTCTCACATTAGATAGGTGTTGTTGTGGTTACTAGATGTGCCGGGCGGTTCCGGGTAGTTTTACACCACAACTCAATCTAACCTCGGGTGGCATGTTCATCTTTAATCTACAATTTACCCTATATACCCAAATCTAGATTTTACATGCTAATTGCCAAATTCACCAAAACTAGTTATGTTACATTTTACACCCAATCTAGATTTAATGCTCAAGTTACCCCAAATTCGCAAGAATAACAATTTTGCCCAAAACTTGATTTATATGCCAACTTCCTACTTTGTCATTCATGCCAATTCTAGGTTCAATATGTCAAATTACATATTCCGTAATTCATGTCAAATTGCATCTTAACAGCTTTGCCATGTTACATGTTCCAAACTATGCCAAATAATGTCAATTTCATGTTATACCCAATTTCCCCCGAATTCATAACGTACGTATTTTGAGATTCAACTAAAGATTCATAATATAAGGGAAGAAGAAAGATGGAACATCGTAATAATAGGCATAGTCATATGATGATAAGAACTACTTGTCCGATAAACTTGATGTACTAAAAAGACAAGTTTTGCAAGGAATACATCGCAGGCATATAGATATGATAAGAATTATATCATGAACTTAAAAAGGATTACAATTCCGATATACAACAAGGATAGATATGATTGGACCAGTTTCATAGTCAAAAATGATTCCCAATGATTTATATACTCAAGTGCAGATTTCAATGAAAGGATAGCTTACATCAGGCATATTCTCATATCCATTTTATTACATGTCACAATTAGATTTAGGTGTTCAAATCTAAAAAGTAACTGACTTACAAAACAAAGGCAAATCTTGTTTTCATGCCTAAGCCATACATCACTATATACCCCAATCTTCTTTTTCCAAATCATAAACTATCATTTATATATATATATATATATATATATATATATATATATATATGTCCCAATTTTAGATCTTAGACCACAACATGTACTATGCCTTATATTTACAGTTCAATTTACGCCCCAAATCCCAAGTCATATGTCCAATACTTTATGCCTTAAATCACAATTCATATGTCCAATACTTTATGCCTCAAATCCCAAGTCATATGTTCAATACTTTATGCCTCAAATCACAAGTCATATGTTCGATACACTTTATGTTTTGAATAAAACATGTGTTATGTCCTCAAATCAGTTACAACTCAATTATGCCCATTTTTATTTCCAATGTACGTTCATCTCTTATGAGATCTTGCTCAGGCTCGCAGTAGCCCGGCTATAAAACAAAAAGGGAAGAAGAGACAAAGAACGGACATAATATTATCAATGAGATAGATCCAATGGATATAGAAAGATAGGCATAATCTCTGATCCATATTTATTACAATGTCAGAATCACAATTAACTTTTATTTCTGAAAGTAACATAAACTTACAAATTACAGAAGGATCTTGAATTATGGGATCTGTATTCTGAAACTGAATAGCTCTCCCTTGATGTAGACTATTTGTTCTTCTAATTTAGATTTGATTTGATTCTTATAAATAGTTGTTAAAGTCGTTGAATTAGCTTTTGAATCTCTATTAGAATCCTAAATTTGATTTCTACAAAGGACTTGAGCAGCATAATCCCGTCTTAGATTTATTTTGATATGAATTAGGGTAGAGTATAGGCGTAATGAAGTTGTGTGGAGAGAAAGTGAGGTTTAGGGGTGTTTAAATAGCTTAGGAGCAACGAATCTGGTCAGAACGGGCGTCTAAATGTAGAAAAACGAATCTGTCCACGGATCTGGAAAAGGCGGGAGGTCGACCCCATGGTCGACTTGTTCTACCCAGGTCGACCCCCTAGTCGACCTGTGTCCTGGGTGGGAAATTTCCCGCCCAGCCCAGGTGTGTAAATTTGAATTTCGAAACTTTAAATTTGAATTCGGGCTGGTTTTTATTTTAAATTCCAGAAACTTCTAAGTGCCATAACTTCTTCATACGCAATCCGATTTACGCAAACTCGGACTCTGTCCCAAGCAGAATTTCGAGACGAACACAATGGCGTAACCTGTTTTCCGTAATTCTCAAATTTATAATTAGGTATACTTTAATTTGTTACTTTGACGTTCACATAAAATACGGGGTGTTACAATCAGGCATGGAATCAGCTAATAATATCTTCCTCCCATAGCGTTCCCCAAGGAACCTGTAATAACCACTAGTGGGAGGAGAAGTGACTAAATAAATGTCTCGCTGTAAGCATAGCAGTATTGACCATGCCATTATATGTCAAATATGGTAAACCCTTGTAAGGATGTCGAATGATACTTTCCCGTGTGGTGCATAATTGGATTTGATTACGAGCCATAGAAAATAGGTGACGGGCCTAACTAGGGCTTTCAATGGATCGGGTCTGGTCGGGTTCGGGTCAGATCAAGTCGGGTTCGGGTCAATTTTTAAACGGGTCGGGTCAACCCGTTTAATAAACGGGTCATATTATGCCAACCCGCACCCAACCCGTTTATAAACGGGTCGGGTCGGGTCGACCCGTTTTGACCTGTTTAATTTCGCAGAAATCCTTTTATCACCTACTTTTTGCAAAATAAAAGCATACTGAAATAGAATAATACATTGCTCAAAAACACAACACTTAAAAAGGCAACATACATGGTTTTACACTTAAAAATACCTCTCTGTTGGGTGTATGAATTTCATAAAAATGGTTTTATACGGCTTGGGCTTGGTATGTTTTATATTAAACGGGTTATGACAGATCCGAAACGGGTTCACAGGTCAACCCGTAACCTACCCGTTTATTAAACGAGTCAGAGCGGGTTGACCCAAAATTGACCCGTTTATAAATGGGTCGGGTTGGGTCGGGTTTTTTTCATGCGGGTTACAAGTCATGTTTCAGGTCGTGTACGAAATTGACGACCCTAGGCCTAACCTCCTTGTATAGGTCTTGATTTTCATGATCTCATGCCCTCGCTCGGGGAAAGAATAGAGATAAAGTTGGGTCCATTGTTGGATAAGTCATATTATGGAAGTACACATAGTTCCAGTACTATAAGATCTGCCAAAATCCAGTAATCTACATAAACCTTTCTCTAACAACGCACTGATAGTCTAAGGAGCTATATAGATACGCTAGGACAGGTGCCTCCAATCATATAAAACTACCCTCTAAAATGTCAAATATGCAACCGCTGCTATATGTCCAACTGGGAATGTGTTTGAAGGGTTTGAAAAACATGGTTTTCCATCAAATATAGAACAAATAACCATGCAATCTCCAAAAGGTTTGTTTCTTCCCCGAACACATCAATTATATATATGGTTTTTTGTCTAATATAATTAACCCTTAACTGTAATATAGGAGTCATCCCATTTTCAAAGTCAAAAGGAGGAAGTAGACGATAAAAGTTCAGGGCACTGATAATCCTCTTAAGGTAATGACTCACCTAGTCCTGCCGAAAGTTCGGTAAGCACAGTAAGACTAAAGGAGTTACCTAACTCTATGAATTCAAAGTGAAACGTATGTGTGGTTTTCCACCAATAGGAGGCTAACACCCTAACATGCTGAACATACGAATTTAAATGGTTTGTTATACCAAATAAATTAATTTATAGTTAAATGAAGCTATTTTAAAATATGAAATAATTTGATGATAGTTAAGTGAACATGTACTAATGAAATCACCAAGAAATGTGTACGTAAGGCCTGCTACATCAAAATTGCAAGTCATGGCATATAAACGAATAAGCTTGGCTATGAGCCTCGTGTTCTATCTCACTATACTTAGTTAAAAATAGGCCGATATATAAATTTCTAATGTATGTAAGGTTACTATTTTTTGTAAACAAAGGGTAAATAACTTACATAATCTTCAACATGCATGCTCATATGCTCTTCATTATTGGAAGTACATGAAAATTACTTAGTTCTTTGTTGACTTCTAAATTTTGATCAACATTTGATCTAGGCCTTTTTCCCCTGAATCTTACCATCTTCTACTTATGTCTCATAAACGTGGAGGTGCGATGTCTACTTCAATTGAAACATTCTCTTCTTATGGCAGTACATTTCTAGCACCGTGACTCCCGCTACCTCGAAATGCTCTTAAAATTCTTATCATTTTTTCTTCTTTTAAATTTGGGAGGAGGATGCAGTGTATGCACCCATAGCTGGCTATCAGTGAGAAAAATAGTCAGCTTTCCAAAAGACAGCTATTTTGATGGTCTAGATCATAATCTAGACCTGGGGGTGGATTACAATCCAACGGCTATGGATTGTAATCCACGCCATATCTCTTAGCCGACTTTATAAAAATCGGCAAAGGGAATGACCAACATAGAAATATGTTATTTTATGCACCTATATTTTATCTTTTTGTATATAAATAAATATTACATTGAGTATTATTTTTTTGGTTCTACAGATGAGTTGTTCAAGCCTTGAACAGCCTTAAAAGTGAAGAATGTACGCCATATAAATGAAGGATTGCATAAGGAGCTGTCATTGGAGGCTAATTATGTTCACATTGGACTAGCATATTTGCTTTTGAAACAGACTGAAAGAAATGATCTCTGAAAATATTCTAATGGACTCATGGCGAAGAGGGATAAGTTGAGAATCATACCACAGTCTTTGATGAGGTGGCCCATTTAGATGATTAGGATTCGCAACTCAGCTATAAATACACATGTATACCCATTGTAAATTTTTGGTCCACTTTCTTTTGTACATTCTTCTGTCATTAATCTAGTTTAATTTTTTCTTACTTTTCTGCATTTTTATTTTATTAGCAACTAGTGCCATCTACACAATTAGGTTTGATAGAGTACTAGTTATCTTTTACACTTATTTTCCTTAGTGATTGACCGTTTGATTAGATTCAGCATAATCCTAATTTAATTTTCTGTTCGTTATTTAATTTTTGTAATTTTATTTTTTGCTTTTTAATCGCTTTCCTAAGTCATATTGGACTGAATATGGATTTGATTAGTTTTAGATCTGATTCTATTCAATAATAGCTTTGATTGCTCTTCAATTGATAATTGTGATTTAATCGTCGGTTCAATTAGATTTGTTCTGAATCAAATTGCAGTTTCAATATTTTTTGTTTTGAAAATCAACCTCCAAGTTTTGTCTAACTCGCCCACAAAATATATAAATAGTAAATTTAATTTTCCTCCATGTGTTCGACCTGCATACTACACACCTGTGCGCTTGTAGTAAATTATTACATAATTTGCGCTTTTCTAATCCATAGAAAGCATCGATCAAGTTTTTAGCATTGTTGTCGGGAAGGTAACAATTAAATTCTATTATTTATTTAATTTCTAATTCGTGTTAGTTTTCATTTTTATTTTTTTCCTTTTGTTTTCTTGTATATATATAAAAAATAATCTTGATTAGATGATTTGGTATTATTTGTTGGTACCACAATCTCTAAACAAAGGGATAAAAAAATTCTTGCCATATTTTTCTTTTAATTTCTTGCCAATTCCTATTCAATTTCTTTTCACTTTCAAACTTTTCCCAATTCATTTTTTCCCCTTTCCACTTTTCTAAAAAAGTTATAATTTTTCGTTACAGTTTCTTTCTAATTCTCCTCTTTTACAAATTCACCACATCTTGAACTGTTAAGCCTCTCATCATCTTCATAGCTCCATAACAACTACACAACCTGCCATACCCATTGCCATTGTTTCCGAACCATTACTTCAAGCATTATAGTTAAGTTCGTGTAACAACCCGGAAAATCTAGGCCAGTTTAAAATTTTTATTTTGGCGATTTTAGCGAATTTTAATTATTTAAAATGAACTATTTTAAATAATATCGACGAGAAATTTATTTTGAATATAATTCGAACGTATATATTATACGCGTCGTCGTTAGAATATAAATAATTATATATAATTATAAATAGAATTGAAAATGGCGCGGTAGTTCGATAATTCGATTTCAAACTTCAATTGAATGTACCGGGTGCAAAATAATCCGGATTTTAGTGAAACCAAAAATATTAGGATCTAATTAATAATATCTTTCCAGCGAATTCGACCAATCGAGATTTCATAACGGGAACCAAAAGATATGTCCAGTTGAAATTTCTGAATAGTCGCTATGGAATTCAGGCCCTTAAAAATGGACATTTTGCAAACGACCTCGGATTTCGACGAAACTAGTTTTGTTGGGTCCGTGATGTTAAGTTATTGCTAGGTTTCAAATTTCATAATTTTCCGAATCAATATGTGAGCGTGGTACACTTAAAAGTGTTTTAACAGTTTTAGTCATTTTCGATCGACTGGAAAATGGCCATATTTCAAACGGTCTCAGAATTTGATGAAATTAGTTTTGTTAGGACCGTATCGTCAATACGAAGCTAGAAATAATTTTTCTGTAATTTTCTGGGTTCGTATGTGGCCCTGGTAAGTTGAAATGTGCATTCAAATTCAAAATATAAAGAATTATATTTTGATTTTGACGAAAACTGATCGAAACTGTCGAATCAGCTTACGAAACATATCCCATTGTGTTCGGAATGGGGGTACTTAGCTAGCGATGACAGTCGTTGGGTTTGAATCGGGGTTCGAAATAAAAGTCAACCTAGTTGGAAAATTAAATTAATATATATATATATATATATATATATTATATTCTATCCTCCCCTTTTTCACATCTAACCTAAATTCAGAAATAAAAAAAAAACCCGCCCCCCTCCTGGAAAACCGTCGCCCTCTCCAGACGACCACTGTCGCTGGCGCCTCCATCCGACGCCGCGCCGCTATATCCTGGGACCCACCCCCTTCCCTCCTCTCTTCTCTCTCCTCTCCATTCTCGCGCTCCCTCCTCATCCAACCAAAGACCGACGCCCCTTTCTCCCTAATTCCCGAATCGAGATCCGCCACACCTGACGCCTTCGGCCAGAGCATGACCCACCTCCGACGAGCCACCCACCAGCACCCAGCAGCACCCTGAATCGAGACCCCCTACTCCGGCTAAGACCAACGCAGCACCACCCTATCAAATCCGCAACCCCCCCTGCGCTGCTCCAACGCTCCCCCACCACCCCTCAGCATCCCCGACTTCAACAAGATCCGATTTTCAACAAGGAAAAGGTGATTTTTATTTTTAATTTCAGTTTTTATATATAAATGTATATGTAAAAATGTGATCTTTTTATGATGAGAAGACTATATTTTTAATTTATGAAATATTATATTTTCCAAAAGAAGAAAAAAATTATATTTATATGTAAGAAGAGGCGAGAAAAGATTTGATTTTTATATTGGAAAAGATACGATCTTTATGTATATGATAGCATTGTAAAAATACGAATTTTACACGTATGGTTTAGAAATAGAAATATAGATTCGTGAAGTAAAAATTCTATTTTTACATTATAGAAGTAACGATAAAAAAATGTGACTTTTATGTAAATAGAATTGAAATAAAAATACGATCTTTATCTAGATAAAAATATAATTTTTATACTTTAGCAAAATAACATTGTTTATTGAAAATAGAAAAAAAATAGAAATAACATTGTTTATAGAAAAAAAATGGAAAAAGCGTTGTTTCTTGAAAATAGAAAAATGGAATAGCATAAATAAAAATGTGATTTTCATTTATAAAGAGCGTTGTTTAAAAATATAATTTTGAGTTAGAAGAAAATATATGATTCTCATATATAATATAGCGAAGAAAAAAATATAAAGTTTCAATATTGATTATGAAGTATAAACTGTAAAGATTCGATTTTGATTACGAAGTTAGTGAAATAAAAATATGGTTTTTATACATTGAAAAGTGAAATAAAAATATGATTTTTATATATTGAATAGCAGAATAAAAGTGTTATTTTAAATAATAACAGTGTGAAAACAGACTGATGGAACTGACTGGAAGCTGAACGGAATACAAGCTATTCAGAAATTCAGAAATAAAACTGGAGGAGTGGAACCCTCGGTGAGAATTTCTCACCTTTCAATTTCTTTTCTAATTATATATATATACTAGGATGCAGACGGTGCTTAGTAGCACCCGACACAATCGTCCACAGACTATGGACTTGTTTGTTTGGCTGTGTTGTTAGTTAGATTGTTTGGGTTGATTTGAATTGTTTGGTGGAATAAAATTGATATGATTGATGTGTGAATGGCGTGGGCCTTCACTAGACCGGGGATAAGGCTAGGCCTTGTCCCATTTCTAGTATCGTGCTGTTATGCCGCCGAAATTTTCTAAAATATGTTAGAAAAATAAAAATATCATTTTCGTTGTATAGATGAACTGAATAGAAATTCATGTGTTGAAATAAAATATTTTATCGTTAAAAATATAATTTTTAACGTGAAGTGAATAAAATAAAATACTCATTTACAAACCGGACGGTTTGTTTATGTACACTGATTTGACTGACATTGATTGGGTCGATAAATTTTACACATCAACCAACTGCACAAATAAAATCTGTGTTTGATTGTTTGAAACCCCACACGAGTGTTGGGATGAAATTTGAAGTTCACTCATCCTGATTGATTAAATATGTCGATCAATTGATTGACAGGCTGTTATAAGCGTTAGATATCTATATTTGATGCTTATACAGTGTAGTGCACTTTGGTTGATGGTTGATTATTTTTCAATGCTATTATATACATGTGTTATATGAAATCCATATAATTAACTTTATATGGTAATTGATTGGGCCTCATTCCAATTTGAAAAATAAAGAATATTATAAAATAAAGGTTCATGTGTTGACAGTACTCATCCAGTGAGATTGGTCATGTGTTGAACGAAATATTTAGATAATAACAACTATTTTGAAAAAGAAATAGTTGAAATAGAATATTTGAAAATAGAAATTTATGATACCGTGTTGATTAGATTGACGCCATTTTGACGTGAACGATATTTATATCGATTTTATTCATTTTGAAATGAATATTGAAAAGTGATTTCGAAATCGAATATTTTGAAATGAATTGAATTGAAAACGATTTCGAAATGAAATGAATTGAAAACGATTTCGAAATGAATTGAATTGAAAACGATTTCAAAATGAATTGAATTGAAAACGATTTCGAAATGAATTGAATTGAAAACGATTTCGAAATGAAATGAATTGAAAACGATTTCGAAATGAATGGAATTGAAAACGATTTCGAAATGAATTGAAAACGAATTCAAATTGAATTGAAAGCAAATTGAAATGAATTCAAATTGAATTGAAATTTGAATTGAATAGAAATGAATTTTAAAATGAATTTATAGAGAAGAATTCCATTTTTGATTTGAATTGAAACGGAAGTTGAAATTGCTTTTGAAACGAATTTAAAACTATTTATATAATTCGTTTTAAATAGAAATCGACGTAATATATTATATGTATATATTATATATATAATATAATGGCCTGAATAGAACGCGCCGCGCTGCGGCAGTTCGTGAATTTCGACCATTTATTTCAAACGGACATTGCGGGAGATCCGACCGTCGGATTCTCCTAAAACTGGAACCGTTGGGTTCGTATCGAAAAGAGCTTTCTAAAGAATATTAGAAATTAGAAATCTAACGGTTGGATTTGGAATTATGTCCAAATCAAATTTGAAAAAGGTCGCTGTAAGTGCAGTTCGATGGCCATTGATGGAAATCGACTGTACGGGCCTTGATAAAATTATTAAAAATAGTAATAATTTGTGTAAAATCATAAGAAATGATTTGTGAAGATTTGGGATGAAAAACTTCATGTTTGAAAAGATAAAAATAGATTTTTATCGAAATGAACTGGTTTTGAACTAGAATTATAATTCTATTTATTTTTAAATAAATAAATTGAATTTAAAAAGGGTTTTAAAAATAACCAGAATATCCAATGATTGCATTGGAGTGGATTTGAATCGAAATTGTCTTAGGAATATTTCGATGTTGGAATTCGTGATTATACAGATGTTGTTATGGAAATTTGAAAGATATATATTTATATCGTTATTTCCAATACGACATTTGTTAGTCGTAGAATTCGATATTGAATATAAGCCGATATATTTTCTATTCAGAGCCTTGTATTGGATATCGAATGTGATTTGGGTTTGTCGTGAGTGGTGTCTTCACTAACACTGTTCTTGAACCCAGTTGAGAAAAGGTTAAATCTTTTTATTTAGATTTAATGAAGTGTACCAATTAAAGAATATTTAATTGGAATTGAATTGATATTGATTTTTGGGTTTATCGTGGACAGTGTTTTAAATAACACTCGTTCTTTAACCCGATAATCAATGTGATGTGACTTTGGGTTTATCGTGAACTGTGTTTTAAATGACACTGATTCTTTAACCCAGTCAAAGATTAAAACTAAGTGGAGTTTTAATGAATCTTTAATTAGATTGAAAAGATCGAGAATGGAGTATCACCAGTTTTACTCCAGGCGATAGTTAAATCTTTAATTAGATTTGAACGTGAAATGGTAATTGAATTTACCGATAACACCGTGGTGTTAGATATGAAGTATAACCAATTTTACTTCATGGGATGAATAGGTTGGGATTGGGAAATAAAATAAATGATTACTTCGGTGTGGTTCGCTAATCCCGACTAGTTTGAATTGATATTCAAAGGAGATTAAAGAATAAATTTAAAGAATTTATCTTGGATAAAATTAATGGGAACTTTTCCCAAAGTATAGGAAATTTTGAATAAAAGAATATTCTGAATTGGAATGAGGCGTATGTTGTGTTTGTGTAACACTTTTATAATATATACGCGAGTTATTCAGAAAGACCGGGTTTATCCCATTCTGAATAACTGATTCGACGTGGTGTCGAAGATGAAGACGGTGGTCGAAGACCAGAAGTCTTCACGTCGTTTGGGTGATTACTGATGATCTTGATTGGGCTCTACACCCAAGAAGATGGAAACAGTTTGTGATCGTCCAGACGTACTTGGAGATCGATGGATATACGAGGTACTAGGTGCCTCCGGTTTCGTTCAGACCCAGAACGGACTTGTAAATGGACTGTGTGTCTGACATTGGATTTTAGTCCGTGCGATTGATCTCTATTAAATATATATCTGTTTGGCGGCGGAGAATTTATTCTCTTGCTTAACGCCCTTCTCTGAGACGTACGAGCTCAGGGGTTATATATTGATGGATATCAAACGCATGGAGTGAATTGCCTGTGTGGCATGCCTAAGTGGCAATTGATCGAGGCTTCTGTTGAAAAGCAAAGTCTTGTGGTGATGATCGAAGCACGGCCTTTGTGGCGTAGCTTTGTGTAACGCTTACTTCGCGAGTTTCACACCCGGTATGAACCAAAAACGGGAGACGGACCTCAGGGAGGACTTGCGTTTCTTTCTAGTTAGAAGTGGCGTCAGTGGTTTTACACGCCCTGACGAGTTTGACTTATGTGGTTGTTGCTGTTGCGAGGCGCCTCGGTTATATCGGTTTTGGCCGATGCATTCTGGTCGGCAGACGGACCAGACTTACACCCCATAGGGTGGGGAAACGTAGTGTTCAGGCATAATAATCCACATCGGTGGACCGGCCCTGACGATCTAAAGGCTTGCCTGCGCGCTTGCCTGTGGCTCGGGCTAGAGAGTCACGAATCGGTTGAGGACGATCCCTAGCCTCGGTTCATACCATAAATGATAACCCAGCTTCCAATACGACATTTGCGGTTTTATTTGTAAACCTATATATGGTGACATAGTGGGATGGGGCGCTCATGCCGCCTATGATTGATACTTATGATTTGAAGTTGTTTTATACACTATGCACTTATAATAGTATCAAATGATTTGTTTTAAACGTATCAAGCATTCTTGGCTATTATAAGGTAAAAACCCTATCCTCCGGCTTGCGTTGCATTGTGTGATGGGAACTGGGTCTTATAATAGCTTCATTCTTCTTTATTTAGCATTGCGCTGATGTTTTATGCACTGGTATTCTTGGGAGGAAACCCGTTCCGTGTTATACGGCGTGGTCCCTTGATTTACCTAACTTTAAAAACAAAGATTAAAAACTGTTTTAGTTCTCACACCAGTCACATGACTGACCTGGAGTTTATTGTTTTAACCTAAACTCTGGGTGCCCTTATTTTGACACGGGCAGCTAGTAGTTTTGGTTTTGCAGATTTATATTCACAGGATCCTGGTTTACAGCTGGAACGATATCCGGAAAGCTTTGTATCCGTATATCTTCTTCTAGTTGTGTATTGTATTATTTTCCGCTGCTATGTATTTAAATGTAATTTAAATCTCTGATATTTCTGTGTAATATTCATTTATACTCTGTATATTCTTGTAATCTGATGCATTGTTGTAATATACAATGAAACGTTCTTCCGTATGCGTTCTGATTTGTCTTGTCCTCACAGTAATTCGTTCTTTCTCATCTCTTCGGAGATCGGGGAAGAAACGGGTTGCTTCAGTTGGTATCAGAGCTTTGGTTTACAAAGCTCGAGAACAAGACACATCAGAACCATATGAAAGAATTCATCGGATATTGGATTAGTAATATCCAATTAGAATGACTCGTTAGAGATAGGATCAGTAGTATCCTAGAACGAGTGTGAAGAGTATATTTTTTTCAAATGAAAACAAATTTTGTTTTGAAAATTTAAATCAATTATTCGTATTTGATTATTTATTTATATTGATGTGGACAATCCAGTATATATAGATTTTGCGTATACGTCTGATCCGCGTGTATTCAAAGTTTTAATATATTAGATAGATATAGCATCACACTCTAGTCGCCCGAAGATGATATTGATGATAGCGATCGCATCATCAACATTTATGTTCGAGTTTCGAAGGTGTGATTTTCTATATATTTCCATTAGACTGGTGTGAGAACCAAAACTAATATAGCTAGAATACATTGTTGTGATTTGGCATCAAAACATGATTTTTTGTATATGTATCAAAATTATGAATTTGAAACGTTAAATTCACTAATTGATTGATGTTTGTGTTGTTTGTTCATTTGTTTGCTAATTTTGAACCATTATGCCTAATCGAACCAAATATTGAACTATATTGAAAATTGGTCGCATTTGGTTGCATATACATATACTTATATTGAACAGGTCATAGCAAGGAGGCTAGAGCAGAGAATAAAATTTGTTTGCCCGACAAATAGGTACATGTTTACTACATAATTTACTGTTTCGTTTAGGTGATGATGATTTTATGAGCCTATTGGCTAGCTGCTTGGCTTTTTCTTTTTCTTTTTCTTTTTGAGATCTGAAGGACCGGGGAAGCTATTTGATATTCCCCGATGCTCCCGGTGCAGGGGAGGTTATGGCGAAATTTTTCGAAAATTTAGGGTGTTAGCCAAATTTTTGAAATTTTTGAAAATTCTCAGAAACTGAAGAGTTGGAGAATGGAAGCCCGATCGAACGTAGAGTTGATTAATCAAACCACTTTCGACTTTGTTCCTTTTCGGGGACGAAAAGTTTTAAGTGGGGGAGATTGTAACAACCCGGAAAATCTGGGCCAGTTTAAAATTTTTATTTTGGCGATTTTAGCGAATTTTAATTATTTAAAATGAACTATTTTAAATAATATCGACGAGAAATTTATTTTGAATATAATTCGAACGTATATATTATACGCGTCGTCGTTAGAATATAAATAATTATATATAATTATAAATAGAATTGAAAATGGCGCGGTAGTTCGATAATTCGATTTCAAACTTCAATTGAATGTACCGGGTGCAAAATAATCCGGATTTTAGTGAAACCAAAAATATTAGGATCTAATTAATAATATCTTTCCAGCGAATTCGACCAATCGAGATTTCATAACGGGAACCAAAAGATATGTCCAGTTGAAATTTCTGAATAGTCGCTATGGAATTCAGGCCCTTAAAAATGGACATTTTGCAAACGACCTCGGATTTCGACGAAACCAGTTTTGTTGGGTCCGTGATGTTAAGTTATTGCTAGGTTTCAAATTTCATAATTTTCCGAATAAATATGTGAGCGTGGTACACTTAAAAGTGTTTTAACAGTTTCAGTCATTTTCGATCGACTGGAAAATGGCCATATTTCAAACGGTCTCAGAATTTGATGAAATTAGTTTTGTTAGGACCGTATCGTCAATACGAAGCTAGAAATAATTTTTCTGTAATTTTCTGGGTTCGTATGTGGCCCCGGTAAGTTGAAATGTGCATTCAAATTCAAAATATAAAGAATTATATTTTGATTTTGACGAAAACTGATCGAAACAGTCGAATCAGCTTACGAAACATATCCCATTGTGTTCGGAATGGGGGTAATTAGCTAGCGATGACAGTCGTTGGGTTTGAATCGGGGTTCGAAATAAAAGTCAACCTAGTTGGAAAATTAAATTAATATATATATATATATATATTAAATTATATTCTATTCTATCCTCCCCTTTTTCACATCTAACCTAAATTCAGATATAAAAAAAAAACCCGCCCCCCTCCTGGAAAACCGTCGCCCTCTCCAGACGACCACTGTCGCTGGCGCCTCCATCCGACGTCGCGCCGCTATCTCCTGGGACCCACCCCCTTCCCTCCTCTCTTCTCTCTCCTCTCCATTCTCACGCTCCCTCCTCGTCCAACCAAAGACCGACGCCCCTTTCTCCCTAATTCCCGAATCGAGATCCGCCACACCTGACGCCTTCGGCCAGAGCATGACCCACCTCCGACGAGCCACCCACCAGCACCCAGCAGCACCCTGAATCGAGACCCCCTGCTCCGGCGAAGACCAACGCAGCACCACCCCATCAAATCCGCAACCCCCCCTGCGCTGCTCCAACGCTCCCCCACCACCCCTCAGCATCCCCGACTTCAACAAGATCCGATTTTCAACAAGGAAAAGGTGATTTTTATTTTTAATTTCAGTTTTTATATATAAATGTATTTGTAAAAATGTGATCTTTTTATGATGAGAAGACTATATTTTTAATTTATGAAATATTATATTTTCCAAAAGAAGAAAAAAATTATATTTATATGTAAGAAGAGGCGAGAAAAGATTTGATTTTTATATTGGAAAAGATACGATCTTTATGTATATGATAGCATTGTAAAAATACGAATTTTACACGTATGGTTTAGAAATAGAAATATAGATTCGTGAAGTAAAAATTCTATTTTTACATTATAGAAGTAACGATAAAAAAAATGTGACTTTTATGTAAATAGAATTGAAATAAAAATACGATCTTTAACTAGATAAAAATATAATTTTTATACTTTAGCAAAATAACATTGTTTATTGAAAATAGAAAAAAATAAAAATAACATTGTTTATAGAAAAAAAATGGAAAAAGCGTTGTTTCTTGAAAATAGAAAAATGGAATAGCATAAATAAAAATGTGATTTTCATTTATAAAGAGCGTTGTTTAAAAATATAATTTTGAGTTAGAAGAAAATATATGATTCTCAAATATAATATAGCGAAGAAAAAAATATAAAGTTTCAATATTGATTATGAAGTATAAACTGTAAAGATTCGATTTTGATTACGAAGTTAGTGAAATAAAAATATGGTTTTTATACATTGAAAAGTGAAATAAAAATATGATTTTAATATATTGAATAGCAGAATAAAAGTGTTATTTTAAATAATAACAGTGTGAAAACAGACTGATGGAACTGACTGGAAGCTGAACGGAATACAAGCTGTTCAGAAATTCAGAACTAAAACTGGCGGAGTGGAACCCTCGGTGAGAATTTCTCACCTTTCAATTTCTTTTCTAATTATATATATATATACTAGGATGCAGACGGTGCTTAGTAGCACCCGACACAATCGTCCACAGACTATGGACTTGTTTGTTTGGCTGTGTTGTTAGTTAGATTGTTTGGGTTGATTTGAATTGTTTGGTGGAATAAAATTGATATGATTGATGTGTGAATGGCGTGGGCCTTCACTAGACCGGGGATAAGGCTAGGCCTTGTCCCGTTTCTAGTATCGTGCCGTTATGCCGCCGAAATTTTCTAAAATATGTTAGAAAAATAAAAATATCATTTTCATTGTGTAGATGAACTGAATAGAAATTCATGAGTTGAAATAAAATATTTTATCGTTAAAAATATAATTTTTAACGTGAAGTGAATAAAATAAAATACTCATTTACAAACCGGACGGTTTGTTTATGTACACTGATTTGACTGACATTGATTGGGTCGATAAATTTTACACATCACCCAACTGCACAAATAAAATCTGTGTTTGATTGTTTGAAACCCCACACGGGTGTTGGGATGAAATTTGAAGTTCACTCATCCTGATTGATTAAATATGTCTATCGATTGATTGACAGGCTGTTATAAGCGTTAGATATCTATATTTGATGCTTATACAGTGTAGTGCACTTTGGTTGATGGTTGATTATTTTTCAATGCTATTATATACATGTGTTGTATGAAATCCATATAATTAACTTTACATGGTAATTGATTGGGCCTCATTCCAATTTGAAAAATAAAGAATATTATAAAATAAAGGTTCATGTGTTGACAGTACTCATCCAGTGAGATTGGTCATGTGTTGAACGAAATATTTAGATAATAACAACTATTTTGAAAAAGAAATGTTTGGAATAGAATATTTGAAAATAGAAATTTATGAAGCCGTGTTGATTAGATTGACGCCATTTTGACGTGAACGATATTTATATCGATTTTATTCATTTTGAAATGAATATTGAAAAGTGATTTCGAAATCGAATATTTTGAAATGAATTGAATTGAAAACGATTTCGAAATGAAATGAATTGAAAACGATTTCGAAATGAATTGAATTGAAAACGATTTCGAAATGAATTGAATTGAAAACGATTTCGAAATGAATTGAATTGAAAATGATTTCGAAATGAATTGAAAACGAATTCAAATTGAATTGAAAGCAAATTGAAATGAATTCAAATTGAATTGAAATTTCAATTGAATAGAAATGAATTTTAAAACGAATTTATAGAGAAGTATTCCATTTTTGATTTGAATTGAAACGGAAGTTGAAATTGCTTTTGAAACGAATTTAAAACTATTTATATAATTCGTTTTAAATAGAAATCGACGTAATATATTATATATATTATATATATAATATAATGGCCTGAATAGAACGCGCCGTGCTGCGGCAGTTCGTGAATTTCGACCATTTATTTCAAACGGACATTGCGGGAGATCCGGCCGTCGGATTCTCCTAAAACTGGAACTGTTGGGTTCGTATCGAAAAGAGCTTTCTAACGAATATTAGAAATTAGATATCTAACGGTTGGATTTGGAATTATGTCCAAATCAAATTTGAAAAAGGTCGCTGTAAGTGCAGTTCGATGGCCATTGATGGAAATCGACTGTACGCGCCTTGATAAAATTATTAAAAATAGTAACAATTTGTGTAAAATCATAAGAAATGATTTGTGAAGATTTGGGATGAAAAACTTCATGTTTGAAAAGATAAAAATAGATTTTTATCGAAATGAACTGGTTTTGAACTAGAATTATAATTCTATTTATTTTTAAATAAATAAATTGAATTTAAAAAGGGTTTTAAAAATAACAAGAATATCCAATGATTGCATTGGAGTGGATTTGAATCGAAATTGTCTTAGGAATATTTCGATGTTGGAATTCGTGATTATACAGATGTTGTTATGGAAATTTGAAAGATATATATTTATATCGTTATTTCCAATACGACATTTGTTAGTCGTAGAATTCGATATTGAATATAAGCCGATATATTTTCTATTCAGAGCCTTGTATTGAATATCGAATGTGATTTGGGTTTGTCGTGAGTGGTGTCTTCACTAACACTGTTCTTGAACCCAGTTGAGAAAAGGTTAAATCTTTTTATTTAGATTTAATGAAGTGTACCAATTAAAGAATATTTAATTGGAATTGAATTGATATTGATTTTTGGGTTTATCGTGGACAGTGTTTTAAATAACACTCGTTCTTTAACCCGATAATCAATGTGATGTGACTTTGGGTTTATCGTGTACTGTTTTTGAAATGACACTGATTCTTTAACCCAGTCAAAGATTAAAACTAAGTGGAGTTTTAATGAATCTTTAATTAGATTGAAAAGATCGAGAATGGAGTATCACCAGTTTTACTCCAGGCGATAGTTAAATCTTTAATTAGATTTGAACGTGAAATGGTAATTGAATTTACCGATAACACCGTGGTGTTAGATATGAAGTATAACCAGTTTTGCTTCATGGGATGAATAGGTTGGGATTGGGAAATAAAATAAATGATTACTTCGGTGTGGTTCGCTAATCCCGACTAGTTTGAATTGATATTCAAAGGAGATTAAAGAATAAATTTAAAGAATTTATCTTGGATAAAATTAATGGGAATTTTTCCCAAAGTATAGGAAATTTTGAATAAAAGAATATTCTGAATTGGAATGAGGCGTATGTTGTGTTTGTGTAACACTTTTATAATATATACGCGAGTTATTCAGAAAGACCGGGTTTATCCCATTCTGAATAACTGATTCGACGTGGTGTCGAAGATGAAGACAGTGGTCGAAGACCAGAAGTCTTCACGTCATTTGGGTGATTACTGATGATCTTGATTGGGCTGTACACCCAAGAAGATGGAAACAGTTTGTGATCGTCCAGACGTACTTGGAGATCGATGGATATGCGAGGTACTAGGTGCCTCCGGTTTCGTTCAGACCCAGAACGGACTTGTAAATGGACTGTGTGTCTGACATTGGATTTTAGTCCGTGCGATTGATCTCTATTAAATATATATCTGTTTGGCGGCGGAGAATTTATTCTCTTGCTTAACGCCCTTCTCTGAGACGTACGAGCTCAGGGGTTATATATTGATGGATATCAAACGCATGGAGTGAATTGCCTGTGTGGCATGCCTAAGTGGCAATTGATCGAGGCTTCTGTTGAAAAGCAAAGTCTTGTGGTGATGATCGAAGCACGGCCTTTGTGGCGTAGCTTTGTGTAACGCTTACTTCGCGAGTTTCACACCCGGTATGAACCAAAAACAGGAGACAGACCTCAGGGAGGACTTACGTTTCTTTCTAGTTAGAAGTGGCGTCAGTGGTTTTACACGCCCTGACGAGTTTGACTTATGTGGTTGTTGCTGTTGCGAGGCGCCTCGGTTATATCGGTTTCGGCCGATGCATTCTGGTCGGCAGACGGACCAGACTTACACCCCATAGGGTGGGGAAACGTAGTGTTCAGGCATAATAATCCACATCGGTGGACCGGCCCTGACGATCTAAAGGCTTGCCTGCGCGCTTGCCTGTGGCTCGGGCTAGAGAGTCACGAATCGGTTGAGGACGATCCCTAGCCTCGGTTCATACCATAAATGATAACCTAGCTTCCAATACGATATTTGCGGTTTTATTTGTAAACCTATATATGGTGACATAGTGGGATGGGGCGCTCATGCCGCCTATGATTGATACTTATGATTTGAAGTTGTTTTATACACTATGCACTTATAATAGTATCAAATGATTTGTTTTAAACGTATCAAGCATTCTTGGCTATTATAAGGTAAAAACCCTATCCTCTGGCTTGCGTTGCATTGTGTGATGGGAACTGGGTCTTATAATAGCTTCATTCTTCTTTATTTAGCATTGCGCTGATGTTTTATGCACTGGTATTCTTGGGAGGAAACCCGTTCCGTGTTATACGGCGTGGTCCCTTGATTTACCTAACTTTAAAAACAAAGATTAAAAACTGTTTTAGTTCTCACACCAGTCACATGACTGACCTGGAGTTTATTTTTTTAACCTAAACTCTGGGTGCCCTTATTTTGACACGGGCAGCTAGTAGTTTTGGTTTTGCAGATTTATATTCACAGGATCCTGGTTTACAGCTGGAACGATATCCGGAAAGCTTTGTATCCGTATATCTTCTTCTAGTTGTGTATTGTATTATTTTCCGCTGCTATGTATTTAAATGTAATTTAAATCTCTGATATTTCTGTGTAATATTCATTTATACTCTGTATATTCTTGTAATCTGATGCATTGTTGTAATATACAATGAAACGTTCTTCCGTATACGTTCTGATTTGTCTTGTCCTCACAGTAATTCGTTCTTTCTCATCTCTTCGGAGATCGGGGAAGAAACGGGTTGCTTCAGTTCGCAACCATTACTTCACCCCAAAACCATTACTTCACTAGCGAACTATTCCAGACATCCTACTGATTAACCTCCTACTGCCTGAATTTCACCACCTTACCATATTCGAACATCCACAAACAGAGTCATCGTCTCCAACTTGATCCAATCATCACTAAACCCAAAATCGCACCTAAGACAGTTTCACAAATTCAAAAATCACGTTTTGACAGTATCGCAACGACTATCTATACCCATCATCTTCAATCCACAACCACCCTCACCTCAAAGAGCCTACCAACTCCCATCCAATACCATCAACATAGCCTAAACCATCATCTATCAACAAAAACAAAGAAAGAAAAATTGAAAATAAAGAACTTCATTGCCACTGAACCATCAAACTTTGCACAATTTACGTTCAGGTCATGGTTTCTTCACCACCAACCACTTACAACAATCACCCCCCTTTGTCCTTCCAAGTACACCATCACACTCCCTTATCATCACCTTCAAGCACAAGCGCCCCAAAACCACAACAGTGGAGTCCATCAATGAAACTCCTTTGCTGATTCGACACCCCAAACCCATTTTATCAAACCCCAAATCGAAATCAGAAATCCACAACTGAACTTTCCCCTACCCAATTCGAACACGTGAACTCCCAAAGCTCGCTGCTCTACCACCATACCCCGCAAAACCGTGTTCATATTTCTCTACCATGTTCCACGCACAACAGATCACCGAGCATCATCGCAATTCAAATCCCAAACCTCTTCATAGTCAATCTCAACAAAGCCGAACAGTTTACAACATCCAAAACCTCGAAGTTGGACAAGCTCAGCACACCAATCGCACCGAATCGAAGTAGTTCAAAATGCGATTGGAATCTAAATCAGATTGAGAAAAGAAAATGAAAAAAAAAGAGAGAAAATGTGGACTTTGTGGAAATCCGTTTCCTTGTATAAATCTGGAAAGAGGGGCGTGGTATTTTGAAGTTCTTGGGTAACCCGTTTTAAGTATGAGTGAGTGATTAGTTGCCATTTTTGTTTTGAGTGTCTGGTTTTTTTTTTTTTTTTTTTTGAGTTGTTAAAAGGGGCATGTATTAAAAAGAAAAGCAGAGAATCGACCCTTTAATTTTCTAAAAATAAGAGTTAGTGCGTGGCTGTTGAATTCGATGAACACATGGCTCGACTTGAGTGCGGCTCCAAGTTGTTTTAATTTAGGGTTCAGCTAGTTTTTTTTAGTTCTTCTGAATTTTTTATGCTTAGTTTAGTTATTTCTATTATTTTTTTATTCATTTTAAAGTTGAGTTTTAGTTGTTCGTTTATTTTACTCAGTCTATTTAGTTTCTAATTTAGTTTTTGTTTTTGTTCCAAGTCAGTTTTTTTCCGTTCTTCTTTTCATTGGTTTTTTTTCTTTTCTGTTAAAAAAGAATAAAAAATTAGAAGGAGTTCAAGAAAATGAACAAGGATTTGGAGGTCATACAAATTGCAATAATTTATTTGAAGTGTCAGTGCTACTCAATTACTTTGATTAGACAGCCATACAACACTGTAAATCTTCCTAGACTCTACAGGTTCTGTAGTTGCTTTAAAATAAATAGAAATTGGTTTTAAAAATCTTCTGCAGGGGTAGCAGCTTGTTTGTACAATTTTTTTAATTCCTGTAATTATTCTTTTCTAATAGGTGTGTGACTGAAAATTCTGAATTAATTGGTGAGGAACGAATTTCCATAACTAATCACTCTTGTCGATTTTCAATTATAATACTTGATATGATTTGCAAATATTTAACTACAAGAGTGCATTTTATGAAATTAATTCTTTCAAGAGTTTGATCGCGGATATATATTAGTTCATTTTGTTGAACTTCTAGCAAAAGATGTTGCATATTACCCGTAAAACATTGGTCGTATCCCTTAGTATTTAAACTATACGTGAACGACTACAATACACTCTACCCCCTTCGAATTGAGCTTGTCAACTAATAAGATATACTTGAGTACATTATTAATTTTGAATAGGAGCTCATTTTGGCAACCTCAAGTCTAGAATTTTCATTATTTGCATCTGATTACGATGAATGAAAGCCACTATGGTTCTCCTATCTCAAAATATTTGTCTACTATATCTTTTGAAGACGAAATTAAACTTTAAATGACGAGGATGAATATATGGAACATCTCAAAGATAGTCGTAATTCCATAACATCAAAAGAAAATGTGGTTAAACACTCAAATTTATGGGATTATGATAATCTTTATCTGAATGACATAAATCACTGTCATAACCAAATTTTCGTAGGAAAGATTTTTATTTCACAAGATACAGACATGCCTTTTGTACCTCAAAAATCATATATGAAATCATCATACAGAGGCAAGTGTGGCAGGAAAAAGAAGTCTCAATTTTCACATAATCATCGTAGATTTCATTTTGCTTATGATTTTCATCGCATATAGTGGTCAAACTTCATTTCAATTTACAGAAAATTTTGCAACTCATTCACATTTGGGTACGATCTTTCAAATTTAGGAAACATTTACAGTGTGGACACTGGTTAGATCTAGTGTGGGGGAGTCTGCATTACATTCATTTTTATTCTTCTTTAATTTTTCCTTTTCATTTTTATGCATTTAGATAGGACCATCAAGCATTTTAGACTTAGTAACATGTCATTTTTTTTGAAACATGACTCATTTTAGATTGATACAATAAAATACATTAACAATTATTAGTCAGCTGATAGTATTTTTTTCTCTCAACTAAGATCGAATAACAAATATTATGAAAAGTTGAATTTTGAGGGATAATAGTATAACCGGTACATAGGAAGATTCTTAGGTGATGGCCATGAAGTTTATTCTAAATTGTCGCCTTTGTTTAATGAGTGGATGATTTAAAATACTTATATTGGTGTTTTGAGTCTTTAAAACTAAGTTGTTTTAAGCTGAATTCGCGTAGCTCTTTCTTCTTCTTATATTCAATAATAATAATAGTAATCCAAGGGCATCCATCATTGCTTGTAAATCTAGCATTGGTGCGCAAACCTGACAAGCTCTTTCCGGCATCTTGTTGACAAAGTCAGTGTTGATATACCTTGGTCTCATTTTATGATTTGGACACCTAAGGATTACCAACATCTTGTTGACAAAGTCAGCGTCGGTCTGCACAATCCGCCAAGCTCTGTCCCATCTGTCATTGGTAGTATACCTTGGTCTTTTAAGTTAGGTGTTTGTAATTAATTGTAATCTAAATTTTATCAAGATAGAGAATAAGAAATTATGCCAAAACACTTCCTGGCCTTATTGCTTTGATTAGCCATACACAAGGAAACAATAATACCACTTTACAAACCATGACAGGAAAATTAAGAATTTATTTCATAGCTGCACTATGTTATCAACTGAACCAACTGGCCAAACTAGAACATAACCTTTGATAACTTAAATTATGTTGAAAATTTGTGACAAGTTGAGATATCTAAAATAAAATCAACTACCTAGAATTTGTTAACTTACCTTGTTGTACCACTTTACTGAAACAAGTTAGGTTTTCATTTTTGTTTTCATATGCATATGTCCATTCCACTCATATAGTTGCATTAGAACTATAACATATTGCATTTGGAATTTGTGGGTAGTATCCGCTGAAAACCCTCACAAGACAGCACTCGTTCTACTAGGGACATTTAGAGGTTTAACAGCTTGTTGCGTACGCTCAATGCAATCGTATTTCCTACGAAAGTCTAACCTATCTAGTTATTTATTTTTTTACTCGAGGCCGAGTAAAAGATAAGTGTAGGGGTATTTGATCAGCAAAGAAATATGTTATTTTATGCACCTATATTTTATCTTTTTCTATGTAAATAAATATTACATTGGATATTATTTTGTTGTTTTTACAGATGAGTTGTTCAAGCCTTATACCGCCTTGTGAAGTATATAAGCCATATACATGAAGAATTACATGAGGAGCTGTCATTGGAGGCTAACTGTGTTCATATTGGGCTAGCATATTTGCTATTAAAAGAGAATTGAAGAAAAGATCTTTGAAAATCTTCTAGTGGAAACATGGCAAAGAGGGATAAGTTGAGGATCATACCATAATCTTTGATGAGGAGGCCTATTTAGATGATTAGGGTTTGCAACTCAGCTGTAAATACACATGCATACCCATTGTAAATTTTTGGCCCACTTTCTTCTGTACCTTCTTATGTCATTAATCTAGTTTAGTTTTCTCTTGCTTTTCTACATTTTTATTTTAATAGCAACTAGTGCCATCTACACAATTAGGTTTGGTAGAGTACTAGTTTTCTTTTACACTTATTTTCATTAGTGATTGACCGTCTGATTAAATTCAGCAATAATCCTAATTTTATTTTTTATTCGTTATTAAATTTCTGCAAATTTAGTTTCTGCTTTTAAATCGATTTCCTAGGTCATATTGGATTGAATATAGATTTGATTAGATTCAGATCTGATTCTATTAAATAATAGTTTTGTTTGATTTTCAATTGATAATTGTGATTTGATCGTCCATTCAATTAGATTTGTTCTGAATCAAATTGCAATTAATTTTTTTTTTGTTTTTAAAATCATCCTCCAAGTTTTGTCTAACTCGCCAGCGAAATACATAAATAATAAATTTTAATTTTCCTCCTTGTGATCGACCTGCATACTACACACCTGTGCACTTGAAAAAAATTATTACATAATTTGCGCTTTTCTATTCCATAGAAAGCGTCGATCAGGGAACACGGTAACCCTGCACTGGGCTTGCTGTGTTTTCTCCCATTAGGGGTTGGTGGGGGACAACCAACCCGGATTGGACCCCTGGACCAACCACTGGTTGGGAATGGCCTGATATACAGAGGAAATTTAATATGAGTGTTTTATTTTCTCAAGTTTGTCTTCTATATGCATTATAGTAGTGGATGTACCTTAACTCCATTCATTAATTTGAATTTTATTTATTAAAAACATAATACAACAACATTCTATACTGGTTGATTAGCCAAAATAAATGCATATGTTCCTCTATGTCAAAACTCAAAACAAATTTACATAAAGTTAGATCATTTTACCTGAGGACTAATTTATACTTTTGTTAACCCAGTGCTAGACAAAAATTTGTCCGTTTTAGCAACATAACAAAGAATGATTAGGGACATTTGCAATTTACTAAAGGGCATGATATATAGTTGCTGTAACACCAAGTAAAAATATATATAGTAGACTAGATAATTAAGTAGTAACAATAAGTTAAATTAACGATAAATGTAAAACAATAGAAGAATGGAATTTTGGACAACTAATAATTTAGCTATGAAAATATTATATTTGTGTTCATGACGAAATTCTTATAATTTTCATGTATAATAAGTTGAAAACGGAGTCTATATGAAGAAATTATGATTAAATTAAATCATATGGTAAAAATATACATATAAACGTTTGAATAAATATAATAAATACATAATTAGTTATAATAACAAATGAATTTGAATAAAATAATATTCCCCTAAGGAATTTGAAATTCAAACGTATGGATACTTGTGGAGGACAAGGAATAAATAAATAAAGAAACGTAAGTTGTATGCAAAATAGTTTGTGCATAAAGAATGAAATTCAAATTAAATAAATGTATGGAATATGAATATATTAATTAGAAAGAATATTCCATGAAGTTTGAACTCGTATGTATTTAATTTTATGCAAAAGGGGAAGCATTTGAAAATAAAGGATAGAAATTAATCAAATCAATTAAAGAAATCAATGTAATATATATAAATGTTTAATTAAATAAATCTTTTAATCAGCTAATCAAATATATTTGTCATTTCAGATCCTTAGGGGTCAACCGCTTGGCACAGCCAGGGAATGGCGAGGGTGAGTTTGGGATAGGTTTTGGAGTGTTTATTATGTAATCAACAGCCAATATTTAATCAAATTAGTCCTACAACTATTATTTGCACATACGCCTATAAACAGCACTCCGTTCCACCTCCCTTGAACCTAGTCTTCTTTATCCCATAGCCTCCATTCTGCCACTGAATTCCAGAAGAATTACGTTAGGTTTTTTCTATAAACCTTCTAATCCATATTCTTTTTTAATCTCTTTTCTTTTAGGATTTAGTATAGATATGAATATGGAATTCTAAATCTATATATAAGAATTCTAATTTTTTAATTCTTATATATAGATTAATAACAAATTGGAATTCGTGTTCATATGAGGTTTTAGATCTAAAAGGAAAACATCATCAGATTTATGTCAATTCTATACAGCTAATCAGTGTGAGTGGAAATAAGATTTCTTTAACTTATTCCCTATATTTTGTAGATTTTGTATGAATCTTTATGCCCACATGATTTGGTTTTTTCACGATATAATTACAATAAAACCCCCTAAATCACGTATTTTTATTTTGTCGTAAAATTTGCCAATCAATATTTTGGGCTTGTAATTGTTCAGTAATGTTTGAGAAATAATTGGTGGTTATTATTTTGTTTGGTTGGTTCTTTTGTTTGGTTGGATTTGTCCATTTCAATATATAAATTATTTGTAGTATAAAAACGTAAATATTTGATTTGATTACAGAATTGGAATAGGTTTAGATCTCTAT
This sequence comes from Allium sativum, assembly GCA_030737875.1. Lineage (NCBI taxonomy): Eukaryota > Viridiplantae > Streptophyta > Magnoliopsida > Asparagales > Amaryllidaceae > Allium > Allium sativum. Next base: position 1,013,559,370 of record CM060913.1, read on the forward strand.
TCTAATTGGGCATTTGAATGTATTCAAGATGTATAATAATTAAATATTAATGTTTATATGTGCAAATATAAAAAAAGGGAAATCTTGGTTCAAGTAGAGTTTTATATATAATTTGAATATATGTGTGTAACGCCATGTTTCCCTTTCATTATTAAATTCTAGTAAGCATATGATACAAGTTTGAATGATTTTTGTTGATATTTTCCATTTTGCTGCTTGTTAATATATATATGCCATGATTTGAGTAGTATATTATGGAAATTAGGCTTGTATACCTTATTTGTGAATAGCATAGACAAAAATCACTATTAAAATGTTTCATAATTCGAGAGATAATTATCATTTGTAGTGATTATTAAATCATATATTTATATAGTGTAATTTACATAAATAAACGTAATAATTCTGTAATAAATATGCGGGCCATTTTCTTTATGTGTATTAATGGCTTATATATATTTATATTAAATTCAATACATTATGACACGAGGTTAAGCCCACTTGTAGTAGAAGCCTGGCTGGAACCACCCGACAAATAAAACATCTACAAGTAGTCGGTTTTCATGTGAGAAGTCTAGTTTTGTGTGTGTCTATAAATATATATATAAATATATATATATATATGTGTGTGTGTATGTGTGTGTGTGTGTGTGTGTGTGCGCACGCGTGTGTGTGTGTATTGGTAGGCTTACTCCCCGCCTTGATAAGGTCTTAAATGGTTAACTTTCTTCTTACCTTGTTTGGGTCTTAAGCGGTTAGGACTTGGTTGCTCTGAAGGATTATTCCTTGATTTGGGCCAAAGTCATAGGAGTCTCCCTTATTAGATTCGAAGTGGTCTATGGGTCGTCATTTTCTAATGTGGTTTTGTCATGGCGCTAGCGGAGTATGATAGTTTACCAGAACGTACACTTTCTTTAAGAGCGAAATAAGGGGCGACCTAGCGATGAGTTCGGTATACGCTGGACGCTGCATGCAATTATTAACAACCGTCTAAGGGATATCTTAAGTGGCATAGGTCTACTACCATAATATTAGTTAAGCAGTAACATGAGGCATCCATCGAAGGGGTCTTAAAAGGCTCTATGTGGGCCTACTCTAAATCGGTACTAAGCGGCGAAATACTACTTCTCATATTACTTGGGAGAATATATATATATATATATATATATATATATATACATAAAACGTTGACGTGATAGGACAGTGTCTTAAATTCTTAAATGGCTAGGGTTCACCTTCGGGCCTTAAGAGACTATAGGAATCCACCCTTAATAAATATACTAGAATGAGCCTTAAGTGACAGAGAATATCTACCTTGTTGGGTCATAAGTTATCGCCGAACCACCCGAAATACATTAATGAAGCTCTTATGCGACTGATTCGGACGTCCACCTCATTAATTAAAATATACCTATTGTAATAACCCAGAAATCTGAGCCAATTTAAAATTTTTATTTTTGGCGATTTTAGTGAATTTTGATTATTACAAATGAATTATTTTAAATAAAAACGAGGAGAAATTTATTTTGAATAGAATTAGAACGTATATATTTATATACGTCGTCGTTAGAATATAAATATTTATTTTAAATTATAAAAGGAATTGAAAATGGCGCGGTAGTTCGATAATTCAATTTCAAAATTCAAATGAACGTACCAGGTGCAAAATAAACCGGATTTTACCGAAACCAAAAATATTAGAATCTAATTGATAATATCTTTCCAACGAATCCGAAAAATTGAAATTTCATAGCGGGAATCAAAAAATATGCCCAGTTGAAAATTCAGAATAGTCGCTATGGAATTCTGGCCCTTAAAAATGGAAATTTTGCAAACGACCTCAGTTTTCGACGAAACCACTTTTGTTGGATCCGTGATGCCTAGTTATTGCTAGATTCCAAAATTCATAATTTTTTGAATCAATATGTGAGCGTGGCAAAGGAAAACGTGTTTGACCGGTTTTAGTTGATTTTAATCGACTGGAAAATGGCCAATTTTTCAAACGGTCTCAGAATTCGATGAAATTAGTTTTGTTAGGACCGTATCATCAATATGTGGCTAGAAATAATTTTCTTGAATTTTTAAAATATGTATGTGGCCCCGGTAAATTGAAATGCGCATTCAAATTCAATATACAGATCTATATTTTGATTTTGACGAAAACTGATCGAAATGATCGGATCAGCTTACAATACATATCCCATAGTGTTCGGAATGGGGGTAATTAGCTATGGACGACAGGCGGTGGGTTTCGTTTTGAGGTCAAAATAAAAAGGTACCTTTTTGAAATTAATTAAATAAAATAAAATATATATTTTTTCCTATATCCTCACCCCTCTTCTCTCTCTGCCTTTCATATCGATTTTAAAATAATAATAAAAAATGGAGCCTCTGCCCCCTCCCCCCGTCGATGTTCATCGTCGTGCCGCCCAGGGTGGCCGCCGCCACCGAAGTCTCCGCCCCCCTCCGATCTTCCTCCCTCCTCCCACTTGCTCTCTCCGCAGCCACCAATTCGACCCCACTTTTTCTCAAATCGAACCCGCGAGCCACCCTAACCCCGTCGCCACTCCAGGCCAGCCAACCCGCCTCCGAACAACCGCTACCTCCGGCGAAGCAACCCTTCCTCTCATTTTACTGTAAGCCCTCTTTTTTTTATTTTTATTTTTGCTTTTCCTTTTCCTTTGTTGTTTGTTCTTTTTTTATATATATATGGAAAGTAAGTAATTCGTTTATTAGGAAAAATAGGGTTTTTATATTATTTTTAAATGAAGGATTTGATTTTTAAAATGATAAAAGTTTGATTTTTAATGCTGAAAAGGTTGGATTTTTAATATAGCAAAGTGATGATCTTTTATAAAGAAAGTTGCGATTTTTAGTTTAGAAAAGTTTGAATCTTTATATGAAATGTTAGATGAAAAATATAGATTAGTGAAAGAAAAAAATTCGATTTTTATATAGAAGGTAGAGTTATAAAAATATAATCTTTATAATGAAAACATCATGTTAAAGGTGCTACTTTTACCATCTTGAAAGTGAAATAAAAATATATGATTTTTATATATGTAGTGAATACGGACAACAAAGTGATAAAAGGCGAGCGGTGGAGATTTCCTACATATGAAGAGTCAAGGCGTTTGGTTTAGCTAGTCCGTGAGAACTCCTCACCTTTAATTTATTTCTAGTTTGAAATATATGCTAGGATGCAGAAGGTGTTTAGTACCACCCGACACCCGTCGTCCACAGACCATGGATGACTTGTTTGTTTGATTGCTGTGTTGTGAAATTTGATTGTGTGATGTGGAATGATAAAAAATATTTTATAGTGGAAAATATTTTATAGTTAAAAATATGATTTTTAACGTATAAATAAAATAAATATTTATAAACAAATCGGACGATTTGTTTACAACACTGATTTGACTGATATTGATTGGGACGATAAATTTTACACATCGCCCAAATGCACAAATAAAAATCTGTGTTTGTTGATCTGAAACCCCACACGGGTATTGGGATGATATTTGACGTATACTAATCCTGATTGTTTAGTTGTATGTCAATCGATGGGTTGACAGACTGTGTAAGCGTTAATTATTTATATTTAATGCTTATGCAGTTGTGTGGTGCACTCTGGATGATGGTTGATTATTTATAGTTGCTATTATATACTTGTGTTGTAGAAAATCCATATAATTAACATTATATGGTAATTGATTGGACCTCATTCCAGTTTAGAAAATAAATTCATGTGTTGAATAGAAAATAAATTCATGTGTTGAATAGAAAATAAATTCATGTGCAGAATAGAATAAACATTCATGTGTTGAATAGAATAAATATTCATGTGTTGAATAAAGTCGTGTTGATTAGATGGATGCCATTTTGACGTGAACGATATTTATATCGATTTTATTCATTTTTATAATGAATATAGAAAAGGAAGTGATTTCAGAATCTGGTATTTTGAAATGATTTGAAATTCAAATTAAATTGAAAAGAATTGAAATTTGAATTAAATTGAAAAGAATTGAAATTCGAATTAAATTGAAATGATTTGAAATTCGAATTAAGTTGAAACGATTTGAAATTCGAATTAAATTGAAACGATTTGAAATTCGAATTGAATTGAAATCTATTTGAATTGAAATCGATTTGAAATGAATTTATATTGGAAAATTCAATTTTGATTTGAATTTGAGATGGAAGTTGAAATCGTTCTGAAAACGAATTTAAAACGATTTATAGAATACGTTTTAAAAGGAAATCAGCGAAATATATATGATATATATATATATATATATATATATATATATATATATATATAATGGCCTGAATAGAATGCGCTGCGCTGCGGCAGTTCGCGAATTTCGACCATTGACTTCGAATTGACGTTGCGGGAGATCCGACCGTCGGATTTTCCTAAAACCAGGACCGTTGGGTTCGTATCGAAAAGAGCTTTCTAACAAATATGAGAAATTAAAAATCTAATGGCTTGATTTGGAATTATTTCCAAATCAAATTTAGAAAAGGTCGCTGTAAGTGCAGTTCGATGGCCGTTGATGGAAATCGACTGTACGGGCCTTGATAAAATTATTAAAAATAGTAATAATTTGTGTAAAATCATAAGAAATGATTTGTGAAGAATTTGGAGAAAAACTCCATATTCGAAAAGATAAAAATATATTTTTATCGAAATGAACTAGTTTCGAACTAGAATAATAATTTATTTATTTTTAAAATAAATAAATTGGATTTGAAATGGTTTTGAAAATAACCAGAATTTCCAATAATTGAATTGGAATGGATTTGAATTGAAATTGTCTTCGGAATATTTCTATGTTGGATTTCGTGATGATACAGATATTGTTACGGGAATTTGAAAGATATATTAATATCGTTATTTCCAATACGATATTTGTTGGTCGTGGAATTTGATATTGAATATAAGCCGATATATTTTCTATTCAGAGCCTTGTATTTAATATCAAATGGGATTTGGGTTTGTCGTGAACGGTGTCTTCATTAACACTGTTCTTAAACCCAGTTGAGAAAAAGATTAAATCTTTTTATTTAGATTTAATGAAGTGTACCAATTAAATGGTAGTTAATTGGAATGGAATTTGAATTGATTTTTGGGTTTATCGTGAACGGTGTTTTAAATAACACTTGTTCTTTAACCCAATAATTAATGAAATGTGATTTTGGGTTGTCATGAACGGTATCTTCAAATACTGTTCTTAGACCCAATGGAGTTAAGAAAATCAGAAACTAACTGGAGATTAGTTAAGTTGAATGGTTTCTTGGGTATTGATCTGATGTTGGTTTAGGCCTTCGGAGTTAATACTTAGGGAATTGCTCACTTGCTAATTTACGGTTAGGGACTGATTGAAATGTGATGTGATTTTGGGGTTTATCGTGAACCGTGTTTTAAATGACATCGGTTCTTTAACCCAGTTAAAGAATAAAATTAAGTGGAGTTTTAATGAATCTTTAATTAGATTGAAAAGATCGAGAATGGAGTATCACCAGTTTTGCTCCAGGCGATAGTTAAATCTTTAATTAGATTTGAACGTGAAATGATAATTGAATTTACCGATAACACCGTGGCGTTAGATATGAAGTATTACCAGTTTTACTTCATGGGATGAATAGGTTGGGATCGGGAAATTAAAACAAATGATTACTTCGGTAAGGTTCGTTAATCCCGGCTAGTTTGGATAAACCATAATTTGGTTTGAATTGATATTCAAAAGAAGATTAAAGAATAAATTTAAGGAATTTATCTTTGATAAAATTAATGGGAACCTATCTCTAAGAATGTGAAATTTAGCAACTAACTGTAGATTAGTTAAGATGAATGGTTTCCTGGGTATTGATCTGATGTTGGTTTCGGCCTTCGGAGTTAATATTTGTGGAATTGTTCCCTTACTAATTTACGGTTTGTGGCTGATGAATTGGAATGAGGCGTATGTTGTGTTTGTCTAACACTTGTTTATTATATACGTGAGTTATTTGGAAAGACCGGGTTTATACCATTCTGAATAACTGATACGACGATAAGTCGAAGATGAAGATGGTGGTCGAAGACCGGAGGTCTTCACGTCGTTTGGGTGGTTACTAATGATCTTGATTAGGTCGTACACCCAAGAGGAGGGAATCATTTAGTGGTCGTCCAGACGTACTTGGAGATCGATGGATATGCGAGGTATAAGGTGCCTTCGGTTTCGTTCAGACCCAAAACGAACTTGTAAATGGACTGTGTGTCTGACATTGGATTTTATTCTTTGTGATTGATTTCTATTAAATATATATCTGTTTGGTGGCGGGTAATTTATTCTCTTGCTTAACGCCCTTCTTTGTGACGTACGAGCTCAGGGGTTATATACTGATGGATATCAATCGCATGGAGTGAATTGCCTGTATGGCATGCGTAAGTGTCAATTGATCAAGGCTTCTGTTGAAAAGCAAAGTCTTGTAGTTGATTATCAAAGAACGGCCTGTGTGGCATAGCTTTGTGTAACGTTGATTCGCGAGCCTCACACCCTGGTTGTGAACCAGAAACTGGAGAGGACATCAGGGAGGGCATGCGTTTCTTTCTAGTTAGAAGTGGCATCAGTGGTTTTACATGCCCTGACGAGTTTAACTTATGTGGTTGTTGCTGTTGCGAGGCGACTCGGATATATCGGTGACTATGTGGAGCCGATGGAGTCATTTGTTGGCTCGTTTACGCCCCAAAGGGCGGGGAAACGTAGTGTTCAGGCATAATAATCCACATCGGTGGACCGGCCCTGACGATCCAAGGGGCAGTTGCGGTTGTTCCTAAGGGGCGGACTAGAGCGTCTCGAATTCGGTGAGGACTATCTTTTGCCTCGGTTCACAGATGGAAATCCAGCTTCCAATACGTAATTTTGCGGTTTTATTTGTGGAGCCTAGTATGGCGACATAGTGGGATGGGGCACTCATGCCATCTATGATTGAAACTTATGATTGAAATTGTTTTATACACTTATAATAGTATCAAATGATTTGTTTTTAGCGTATCAAGCATTCTTTGGCTAGTATAAGGTAAAAACCCTATCCACCGGCTTGCGTTGCATTGTGTGATGGGACCTGGGTCTTATAATAGCTTCATTTTCTTTATTTAGCATTGCGTTGTTGTTTTATGCACTGGTATTCTTGGAAGGAAATCCGTTCTATGTTATACGGCGTAGTCCCTTGATTTACCAAACTTTAAAATAAAGGTTAATAACTGTTTTAGTTCTCACACCAATCACATGACTAACCTGGAGTTTATTGTTTTAACCTAAACTCTAGGTTCCCTTATTTTGACACGGTGTAACACCCCGTGTATTCTATAACAGTGAAATTCATAAAATAAAGTATAACTAATTTCAAATCAAAGAATTAAGGGAAACGGGATACGCCATTGCGTTCGTCTCGGAATTCTGCTTGAGATAGAGTCCGAGTTTGCGTAAAACGGACTCCGTATGAGGGAGATATGGCCTCCGGAAGTTTCAGAATTCGGTTTAAAATTCAAATAGACCAAAACAGCTTAGAAAACAAGTTTAAATTTCAAAAATCAGGCCAGATTAGCCAAGGCAGGAATTTACCCGCCCAAGGCACCCAGGTCGACTGGGTAGTCGACCTGGGCTACCCAGGTCGACTGGGTAGTCGACCTGGGGCACCCAGGTCGACTACATAGTCGACCTGGGGGTCTACCTGGCCCTTGAGCCAGGTCGAACCCAGCCCCCCCCCTCGGCTGGCCTGGTCTGTGCTTGGTCGATTTTCTGAGCCTTGCCTTGTCACTAGGGCTAGGTGTCAGCTCCTGATTGGTCTCTCCTTCAAACGAACGGCTATTATTAAACCAAGCTCCATCGACGGTCCTAATCAACTCACAAACTCTATAAAAAGGACCTAAGACTCACCCTAATTCACACAAACAAAAATGGAGATGAGACCGTCATGCTGCTGAGGAAAGACTAGAAATAGCCGTCATAAATTGAGAGACAATTAGGAGACAATTCAAAAGCTTAAAGCAACGTCAATTAAATAAAAACAACGCCTACAACAAAGGATAGCATCTCCAAATTCAGAATTCAGATTCCTGAATTGAAGATTCGTCATACGTTGTAAGTAGAGTGCTTTTCCGATGTGAATAAATAATTGAGTTTTGATTTATGTAAATGAGGATTGGAATTGTACCTAATTTAATTTATGATTGTATGTTGCTATGATTCTAATTCTGAATCGATTTGGGATATTGTGGTATAACGATATTAGGCCTATTGGATATTTGCAAGTATATGATTCATGTTAACGACCATATGTTGTGGTAGTTTATTTGAGATTCATGCAAGTATATGATTCACTATTATGCCAATATGATGTACATACTTTTATGATCACCTTTAGTATGTAATTGGATTCAACTAAGTATTATGGTTTACATGAATTTATGTTGGAATTGGCATCATGATTCAAGTGTAAAACTATACCTTTGTATTAGAGACAAAAGTAAGCATCTTTATGAACATGGCTAAACTATGTTTGGTGTTATGCCTAGTTGAAAACAAGTTTTAGGCCTATGTTGTTATCAAAATAATATGATGACTATGTGACACATAATTAAGTTAGATTTACATTCCAATTGCAAGTTTACATGAATAGATTAAAAACCATGATTCTTGTTTAGTTATGTTTATGCCATGATTATGTGAACAGAATGATCCATGTTTAAGTATGTTTATGCCATGATTATATGCTATTACAATGCAAGTTCACAAGTACCAAACTGATGTTAATTAGTTCACTATGTTGCAAGTTCATGCGTTCACACTCCCCTTTTTATGTTACTTAGAACATATAAATACCATGTTATAAGCCTCTCCTTTTTCATGTGGCTAAGTTGGTTTTAAATGTTAAACCCAACATATGTTATATTGTAGCGAACGTATAAAACGGGGGTAATGACGATTGGGTTAAATTATAGAACATATGTGTTGGCATGTTTGACGCATGCCAACAACCTTGAAAAACAATTAAGTGGTATAAATTAATTTTACCCAATAAAGATGAATTTGAATAATGGGCCGCAAATATTTACATATAAAAAGAAAAGAGACAAAATATGTAAATTTAGAAAATTCGAGGTGTTTAACCCGAGGTTGGATTGAGTTGTGATGTAAACCTGCCCGGAACCGCCCGGCTGTCCAGTAGTCACAACAATACCTATCCAATGTGGGTGGTTAAACACGGAGCCCAATAAGGACCCGAGGTTAGACTGAGTTATGGCGTAAGACTGCCCGGACCCAACCGGCAACAGGCAGCCACAACAATGCCTGTCTAATGTGAGAGGTTGAGGCTTTAATAAGACAATTAAGGCTGAGTCAGGATTGATAGGATTAAGTAAATTGAATTAATACTTAATCAAAATGGAACATGCTAAACTATACAGACTGATTGGGGGTTAGGTTTACAAAACACTTAACCAACTTAGCATGTTGGCTAGAAATAGAAAACCTAGTGGCGAGGGACCCTTTTCTGTAGTAACCCTACAAGGTGTATCAGGATACCCTGAACTAGGCAGGGTGGGGCACGATTACTGGGCTGACTGTAAGAGGTCAAATCGACGGCGGTGGTGCAGCAGTGTAGGTTCTAATGGGGTGCGGGCGTGCACACACTCCGGCGGAGAAAAATAAGGCACTGGGCACCAGTAGCATACCTGTGCATTCTAGGATTGTGTCGGGCCGCCACCATGGGATTTGATACACCCCATGGTGGGACCAGCATAGGTAACTACAACATCGGGGGCCGTAAGACACATGTAACTATGCGAGTAGGAGCCGATCATCAGAAAACGGATCACTTCACCCTGATTATAGGGTGCCTGTTGGGAATTAGTTTGTATGGATGCAGAGATTAATATGGGGTACGATAGTATATTCGACTCTAGACAACTTAACTTAGTTTATGGTGCTTTCCCATTTCCAGCTTATACTTATCATACCCAGTTCTTTATTCATAGACTGAATAGTCCTAGACTTACTCAGGCTTTATGTCTGACTCTACCTTTCTTTCGTCTTCTTTTCTTTCGTTTCCCCCCCCCCCCCCAAGGTCCACAGGGAGGGAATACCGCAGCTTGACCAGTTTTCACATCCAGCTCGAAGAGAAAGAATGTATTGCTTGGATCTTTTTCGTTATGGACTATGGCTTTGGACAGCAATTATGGGACTTATGCAGTTTACTTATGTTTTTATGCTTCTTTAAATAATGTAATCAAGACACTTATGAAGATGTTATGTTTTTGGAAGTATTGTAAGACAAATTATGACATGGTTTGTGTAACACGTATTTTTTGAAATAAAAGTTGTTGTTGTTTTTCGCTGTTCAAAAATATGTGTTCTTATATCTGTCTTGTATATCTGTGACTTAAACTTATAAACCTCCACCAAAATTAGGGCATTCCCTTTGAGAGTGACCCTAACGGAGGTGGGGTGTTTCACTTGGTATCAGAGCATATGTTTACCAGATAAGATAAAAGTTTTGAAAATTTATTTTCAAAAGAAAATTTAAAGAAGCATTTTTAAAGATAAAATATTATTTTATTTTAAAAAGGCATAGTCCCCCCCAAAGCCATAGGTGCTATCTTTTATCCTTCGTTTTGAATCTATCCTTTTTGTTTCAGCATGTCCGAAGAACTTAACTTGCCAAAGGGTATACCAATACTTGGTTGGTTTAGACGATTCTTAAAGCAAGGGCAACTCAGCCAGGTCCTACCGTTCCTCCTCCTCTAGCTACAGGAAATCATCCAGCTGCAGCAGCACCTCTTCCTCCACCTCCTCCGCGGGGAAATACTTTTGCTAAGATATGTAAAGATTTTAAAGCTATGGGAGGAAAGGACTTTCATGGAACCGAGTCCTTTGTGGTAGCCAGGAATTGGCTGAAAGAAACCGAGGACTTATTCGTCATCTTTGAGGTAGAAGATAGGCAGAAGGTACAACTGGCAGTATGGCTACTTAAAGGCGTGGCTTCCTACTGGTGGGAAGTCACTAATGCAGAAAGACCAGTGGAAACATGGGAGGACTTTAAGGCAAGGTTTGAGGCTAAATTTCTCTCAAAAGCTGAAAGGAGTCTTCAGTTGGAAAAATTCTTATTTCTTAAGCAAGGGAATATGACAGTCAAAGAGTATGTTAACCAGTTTGATCAGCTGGCTAGGTTCGGATTGGACCTAGTCAACACCCCTCACAAGAAGGCTCTTCGCTTTGTCAAGGGGTTGAATGAGCCATTACACAGTTTGGCCATGACCCATATACCCATGGGAGCTACGTATGAAAGGTTGGTGCAGATGGCATTGCTGAACGAAGAGGATAAGGGCAAGAAGGAGACAAAGGCAGAAAGCTCTCAGGGGAAGAAAGAAGGTTTGCAGCCTAAGAAGACAGACTTTAAGAAGGACGGGAAAGACAACAAAGGGAAGAGGAAGTGTAATTTATGTGACAAAGTGGGGCACTTAGTGAAAGATTGCCGGAAAAAGAAGGCCAAGATGAATGGTGGGTGCTTTTCTTGCAGTGAGACAGGCCACCTGGCTAAGGATTGCCCAAAGAAGCGAGGGCGGGGGCAGAGGGCTGAATCCACCTCAGGGGCGCAAGTTCATGTGCTAGAAGCGCCACCTCTGCAACAGCGAGGTATAAATACTTCTGTAGAAAGTGTAGTTTATCTTTATGATCACCAAGTTCGCACTTTATTTGATTCTGGCGCATCACACTCCTTTATCTCATCTGCTTTAGTAGAATCTCTGCACCTAGAAACTAGAATGGTAGAGGACCCCTTAATTGTTTCAAATCCAATTGAGGGCCCAGCTTATTTATCTATGATTTGTGTGGGATTGAAAATTTATATTCTAAGCGTAGAATTTAAATGTAGTGCCTTTGTTTTGGGCTTTTCGTGATATGGTTTGATTTTGGGCATGGATTGGCTATCCAGTAATGGTGCCATCCTGGATTGTGAGAAAAGGGTGGTTAGGCCTCTGACCCAACTCGGTAATACTCTGGAAATTACTTGTAATCCCTCGTATGTGGTTATGCTTAGTTATCTTGAATCGCTAGATGCCTCTGTTGAAAGTTTGCAATCGGTTAGAGTGGTCTGGGAATATCCGGATATCTTCGAAGAAGTGAAGGGCTTGCCTACGAAGTGGGAGATAGACTTCCGCATATATCTTGTAGATAATGCAAAGCCTGTTGCGTTGCCCGTTAGACACATGGCTCCACGGGAAAGAAAGGAGCTCAGTAAACAGATTAAAGAGCTTCTAGAAAAGGGGTTCATTAGAAGGAGCATTTCAGAATGGGGTGCTCCAGTGGTGTTCGCTACAAAGGCGGATGGTTCACTCCGTCTATGTGTTGACTATAGAGAGCTCAACAAGCTAACGAAAATAAACAGGCACCCTCTCCCCAGAATTGACGATCTGTTTGATCAGCTTGTAGGAGCGTCTATTTTCTCCCAACTCGATTTAGCGACCGGATTTCATCAGCTAAGGGTGGCTGAAGATAGTATCGATAAGACAGCGTTCAGAACCCCAGACAGCTTCTTTGAATGGCTTGTCATGCCTTTTGGCTTGACAAACGCACCCGCTTACTTCGTGGACCTGATGAGTAGGGTGTTCAGAGATTTCCTCAATAAGTTCGTAGTGGTCTTCATAGACGATATCTTGATCTTCTCAAAGAGTGAAGAAGAGCATGCTCAGCACCTAAGGGCAATCATGGAATCTCTGCGAGTCCACCAACTAAAAGCCAAATTCTCCAAATGCCACTTTTGGAGAGAAGAAGTGAGGTTCCTTGGGCACATAGTATCCAAAGAAGGGTTAGATGTAGACCCGGCTAAGGTAGTAGCGGTACATGACTGGTAGACACCAAAGAACGCAACAGAGGTCCGAAGCTTTCACGGGCTAGCAGGCTTCTATCGGAAATTCATCAGAGACTTTGCAAAGATATCAGCTCCACTCAAAAAGCTGACCAAGAAGAATCTAGTGTTCAATTGGGACTTGGATTGCAAATTTGCTTTCCAACGACTAAAAAGGGCTCTTACAACAGCCCCAGTTTTGACGTTGCCAGATGGAAGCAAGATGTTCACAGTTTATACAGATGCATGTAGGACAGGGCTAGGCACTGTCTTAATGCAAGAAGGAAGGGTAGTAGCTTATGGTGGAAGGCAATTGAAAGTGCATGAAAAGAACTACCCGACCCACGATCTTGAGTTAGCCGCCATCGTCTTTGCACTCAAGTCTTGGCGACACTATCTCCTAGGTGAAAAGTTCGAACTTTACACTGACCATAAATCGTTGAAATATCTTTTCTTGCAGAAAGATCTTAACTTGAGGCAACAAAGATGGATGGAGTTTCTTGCCTCGTACGATTTCGAGATCTCCTACACTCTGGGCAAAGGCAACGTAGTGGCAGACGCGTTGAGCCGAAAGAAACTAATCCTAAGCCCGCTGTTTGTTGAAAGACAAAGTCTAGAGTTTATAGCCAGCTTTGACTTTAGGCCATCCTCCGATTTTGTACCGGGCTTGCTAGCATCTCTCGAAGTACGCCTGACTTTAGTGGACGCAATAGGGACAGCACAACGAGAAGACCCTCAGCTTGCAGAGACGATTGATAGGCTCATTAGGGGTGAGACTTCAAGTCACCTCAGCAGATACTCCATCGACGACAAGGGTTGGCTAAGGCGAGACGGAAGACTATGCATCCCACAGACAAGGGATTTAGTAAAGAAGGTTATCGAGGAAGCACATCACTCCAAGATGACGATACACCCAGGCGGGAATAAAATGTACAAGGACATAAAAAGAACTTTCTTTTGGAACGGCATGAAGAAGGACGTGGCAGATTTCGTTTCTAAGTGTATGGTGTGCCAACAGGTTAAGGCGGAACAGAAAAAGCCTGGCGGTCTGCTCCATCCTCTAGAGGTCCCGCAGTGGAAATGGGATAGCTTCTCAATGGACTTCATTGATGGGCTGCCTAGGTCAAGAAGAGGCAACACTAGCATTTGGGTAATAGTGGATAGGCTTACTAAAAGCGCCCACTTTTTACCTGTCAAAAGTAAAAGAACTGCCTCATCCCTAGCATCTCTTTACCTCAAGGAAATTGTTCGACTCCATGGAATACCATCCAGCATTGTTAGTGACCGAGACCCTATCTTCACAAGTGAGTTTTTGCAGAGTCTGCAAAAAGCGGTAGGCACACAGTTATGCTTAAGCACAGCCTATCATCCCCAAACCGACGGACAGACAGAAAGAGTGAACAGAGTTTTGGAAGACCTTTTAAGACTGTGCGTCCTTGACTTCGGAGGGACGTGGGAAGACCATCTTCCTTTGGTGGAATTTGCCTACAACAGCTACCAAGCAACCATCGGAATGGCGCCCTTCGAAGCTTTATATGGAAGACCGTGCCGATCGTCCACTTATTGGTGGGAGTCTACTGACAAGCTCATACTTGGACTGGATATGATCCGAGAGACTTTAGAAAAAGTAGACTTAATACGGAGAAAAATGAAGACAGCCCAAGACAGACAAAAATCCTACGCCGACAAGAGGAGGACCGACCTTGAATTTGAGGTTGGGGACAGAGTTTTTCTTAAGGTATCTCCGCTAAGGAACGTTGTTCATTTTGGAACCACAGGAAAGCTAGCACCGAGGTTCGTAGGACCGTTTCCTATTATTTGGAAAATTGGGAAAATGGCCTATAGATTAGAGCTACCCGAAAAGCTGGCCGGAGTTCACAACGTTTTCCATGTTTCGCACCTCCGAAAATGTCTACATGAATTTGCTGAAGTGGTAGAGCCAAATATCCTAGAAGAAGCTGAAGTGGAACGCGAAGCAACCGTGAGGAAAGTTCCAACCCGCATATTAGGAACGGAAGTGAAGAAGTTACGCAACCGCGAAGTCAAGCTCGTCAAAGTTTAGTGGAGCGACGTCGAGGGAGACGCAACTTGGGAAACTGAATCTAGAATACGCGCAACCTACCCTTTTCTTTTCAAGGGTACATCTTTGATCTTTCCTTTTTCCTTAAGTTGCGCTTTTATCTATCTTTTTGGGTATATCTCCTCGACCTTATCTTTTAGGTAGAAACTCTTTGGATGAAAACATGTAATTGAAACATGTTATGGATGATGGTTGCAAGTGGTTGCAAGTGATTGCTAGTGGTTGCATATACACACACAATTTAGGTTTTAGATCGGCTCAGTCACTTCATACTGCATATGCATAAATGTATTTATATTCGTATATGGTTGAAGTTTAATGTGTTGTCATATGGATGTTGCATTTATATAAATGATTGTGCACTCGTGTAGAATCATGAATAGGAGAATTTGCATACATAATGAATTCATGGCACTTACATAATTTGCATCAAGGAGGTCAACTGAATCAGTAGACCGACTGATTTTGCATTAGATAAGTACATGTACACACACTTCGCATATGATCATGAAGCATTATAAGTATTTTAAGGACAATGGACGCTCGTGTTTGATGGATGAGTAGATGGATGTTTGGATGTTAGGAAGTACATTCGTCCTAAACTTGAAGATTTCGGGGACAAAATCCTATTAAGTGGGGGAGAATGTAACACCCCGTGTATATTATAACAGTGAAATTCATAAAATAAAGTATAACTAATTTCAAATCAAAGAATTAATGGAAACGGGATAGGCCATTGCATTCGTCTTGGAATTCTGCTTGAGACAGAGTCCGAGTTTGCATAAAACGGACTCCGTGTGAGGGAGATATGGCCTCCGGAAGTTTCAGAATTCAGTTTAAAACTCAAACAGACCAAAACAGCTTAGAAAACAAGTTTAAATTTCAAAAATCGGGCCAGATTGGCCAACGCGGGAATTTTCCCGCCCAAGGCACCCAGGTCGACTGGGTAGTCGACCTGGGCTACACAGGTCGACTGGGTAGTCGACCTGAGGGTCGACTTGGGGGTCGACCTGGCCCTTGAGCCAGGTCGAACCCAGCTCCCCCCCCCCCGGCTGGCCTGGTCTGTGCTTGGTCGATTTTCTGAGCCTTGCCTTGTCACTAGGGCTAGGTGTCAGCTCCTGATTGGTCTCTCCTTCAAACGAACGGCTATTATTAAACCAAGCTCCATCGACGGTCCTAATCAACTCACAAACTCTATAAAAAGGACCAAAGACTCACCCTAATTCACACAAACAAAAATGGAGATGAGACCATCGTGCTGCTGAGGAAAGACTAGAAATAGCCATCAAAAATTGAGAGACAATTAGGAGACAATTCGAAAGCTTAAAGCAACGTCAATTAAATCAAAACAACGCCTACAACAAAGGATAGCATCTCCAAATTCCGAATTCAGATTCCTGAATTGAAGATTCGTCATACGTTGTAAGTAGAGTGTTGTTCCGATGTGAGTAAATAATTGAGTTTTGATTTATGTAAATGAGGAATGGAATTGTAATTAATTTAATTTATGATTGTATGTTGCTATGATTCTAATTCTGAATCGATTTGGGATATTTTGGTATAACGATATTAGGCCTATTGGATATTTGCAAGTATATGATTCATGTTAACGACCATATGTTGTGGTAGTTTATTTGAGATTCATGCAAGTATATGATTCACTATTATGCAAATATGATGTACATACTTTTATGATCACCTTTAGTATGTAATTGGATTCAACTAAGTATTATGGTTTATAAGAATTTATGTTGGAATTGGCATCGTGATTCAAGTGTAAAACTATACCTTTGTATTAGAGACAAAAGTAAGCATCTTTATGAACATGACTAAACTATGTTTGGTGTTATGCCTAGTTGAAAACAAGTTTTAGGCCTATGTTTTTATCAAAATAATATGATGACTATGTGACACATAATTAAGTTAGATTTACATTCCAATTGCAAGTTTACATGAATAGATTAAAAACCATGATTCATGTTTAGGTATGTTTATGCCATGATTATGTGAACAGAATGATTCATGTTTAAGTATGTTTATGCCATAATTATATGCTATTACAATGCAAGTTCACAAGTGCCAAACTGATGTTAATTAGTTCGCTATGTTGCAAGTTCATGCGTTCACACTCCCCTTTTTATGTTACTTAGAAAATATAAACACCATGTTATAAGCCTCCCCATTTTCATGTGGCTAAGTTGGGTTTAAATGTTAAACCCAACATATGTTATATTGTAGCGAACGTATAAAACGGGGGTAATGACGATTGGGTTAAATTATAGAACTTATGTGTCGGCATGTTTGACGCATGCCAACAACCTTGAAAAACAATTAAGTGGTATAAATTAATTTTACCCAATAAAGATGAATTTGAATAATGGGCCGCAAATATTTACATATAAAAAGAAAAGAGACAAAATATGTAAATTTAGAAAATATGAGGTGTTTAACCCGAGGTTGGATTGAGTTGTGATGTAAACCTGCCGGAACCGCCCGGCTGTCCAGTAGTCACAACAATACCTATCCAATGTGGGTGGTTAAACACGGAGCCCAATAAGGACCCGAGGTTAGAATGAGTTGTGGCGTAAGACTGCCCGGATCCAACCGGCAGCAGGCAGCCACAACAATACCTGTCTAATGTGAGAGGTCGAGGCTTTAATAAGACAATTAAGACTGAGTCAGGATTGATAGGATTAAGTAAATTGAATTAATACTTAATCAAAATGGAACATGGTAAACTATACAGACTTATTGGGGGTTAGGTTTACAAAACACCTAACCAACTTAGCATGTTGTCTAGAAATAGAAAACCTAGTGGCGGGGGACCCTTTTCAGCACTAAGCCTACAAGGTGTATCAGGATACCCTGAACTAGGCAGGGTGGGGCACGATTACTGGGCTGACTGTAAGAGGTCAAATCGACGGCGGTGGTGCAGCAGTGTAGGTTCTAACGGGGTGCGGGCGTGCATACACTCCGGCGTAGAAAAATAAGGCACTGGGCACCAGTAGCATACCTGTGCATTCTAGGATTGTGTCGGGCCGCCACCATGGGACTTGATACACCACATGGTGGGACCAGCATAGGTAACTACAACATCGGGGGCCGTAAGACACATGTAACTATGCGAGTAGGAGCCGATCATCAGAAAACGGATCACTTCACCCTGATTATGGGGTGCCTGTTGGGAACTAGTTTATATGGATGCAGAGATTAATATGGGGTACGATAGTATATTCGACTCTAGACAACTTAACTTAGTTTATGGTGCTTTCCCATTTCTAGTTTATACTTATCATACCCAGTTCTTTATTCATAGACTGAATAGTCCTAGACTTACTCAGGCTTTATGTCTGACTCTACTTTTCTTTCGTCTTCTTTTCTTTTGTCCCTCCCCCCTAAGTCCGCAGGGAGGGAATACCTCAGCTTGACCAGTTTTCACATCCAGCTCGAAGAGAAAGAATGTATTTCTTGGATCTTTTTCGTTATGGACTATGGCTTTGGACAGCAATTATGGGACTTATGTAGTTTACTTATGTTTTTATGCTTCTTTAAATAATGTAATCAAGACAGTTATGAAGATGTTATGTTTTTGGAAGTATTGTAAGACAAATTATGACATGGTTTGTGTAACATGTATTTTGTTGAAATAAAAGTTGTTGTTGTTTTCTGCTGTTCAAAAATTTGTGTTCTTATATCTATCTTGTATATCTGTGACTTATACTTATAAACCTCCACCAAAATTAGGGCATTCCCTTTGAGAGTGACCCTAACGAAGGTGGGGTGTTTCACATGGGCAGCTAGTAGTTTTGGTTTTGCAGATTTATATTCATAGGATCCTGATTTACAGCTAGAACGATACTCGAAAAGCTCTGTATCCGTGTATTACTTCTAGTTGTGTATTGTATTATTTTCCGCTGCTATGTAGTGTATTGTAATCTTTGATATTTTGTGATGTATATTATTTATTCATACTCTGTATATTCTTGTATTCTGATGGAATTGTTGTAATAAACAATGAAATGTTCTTACGTCTGCGTTCTGATTCATCTTGTCCTCAATGTAATTCGTTCTTTCCTTATCGGGGAAGTTACGGGTCATTACACCTATGTTTGTGCATGCCTATGTGTTAGGTAGACATAGTTTAAAGTATTTAACCTGCTATGTTTCAAGTCTAGCCTTTAAGAAAATGTTATTTTCATTTTCATGAACTTTATATTCTGGCCTTCCTTCTCCTAACATATAAACAGGATAATGCGTCAGAACATTTGGATCAATGATATCTTGAAGATGGAGCCTAACGATGGAGGATCCATATCTATTAGGCATTATGGAAGAATTATTATATTGGGATAATTAATGTTGATGTACATATTATTCCATGAGACTATTTTAACTTACATTTATGGTGGTTTTAAATTAAAGGTATATCTATTTTAAGTTATTATATTTTATTCATTTCGTTGTGTGAGACTCTGGTCTCACTTGTGTACGCCTTGTTATATCTGTCATACCATTTTTGTAATAACCCACGTCCATTAATGTCACTCTATATCAGAATGCATTAAGTTTCGTAAAATGCTATAGGTAAATAGAAGAAAAAACAAAAACATTACAAGACAGATATAAAAAACAGCAGAATTTAAAACATTAATAAATAGAAAACATCGTGGTCCCCAGACATAGTTACATCATAATTCTAAAATACAGAAAACCCATTACATCACTTAAAACTTCTGTCTTGTACTAAAATAATCAGAGTACAGTAAAAAAAGAAGCATAGTTCCCCATTAATATAGCCATATCAGAGAAGACAAGAAATCAAAGCGGTACATCTAAGCAACTCCAAGAAGAATGAAAGAGAGAATCCAAATCAAGCTTGAGTATTCCCACCCTGAGAACCTAAGGTGGGGGGAGGAAGAGAGAAAAGTAAACAAAATGGGTCAGACATAAAGTCTGGCGAGTCCAGTTACTTTTACCATATAAATAAGTAAAAGCATCATGACAAACATATAAACTTAATGAAAGAAATAACTATATATAAGGCAGGTATGACAGGATAAGAAGGATAAACAGAACCGAATATGTTTGACCACTCGAGTATTTTTCTCTGCACCAATACTAGTAGACCAGAAAAAGAAGATCCCAACTAGAACATGATGGTAGCCTTAGGTGTACTTCTAGTAATAGGTTTTACCCCAACAAGAATAACAGGTAGACCCACAGGAATGACAGGTGTTACACCCAACAAGAATAACAGGCTCCCCAACAAGCAAGACTAGATGTGCCCTAATTACTATCCCAATCGATCGGCTCCCTACTTCGTAGATACCTGTGTTGGCTCCATAGTAAGATGTATCACTTCCTAAAGTGGAAACCCCGTTATTTCCAAGATGCACAGCTATATCTACTAATGTCACAACGTCTTATTTTCCTGAGAAAGCGGACCCATGCATGCACATGAACCCGATGGAACACGCCGTCAACACCATTCCCCCAAGTGACCTCTTATAATCAGCTCAGTAAACGTGCCCCGACCCCGATCTAGTTCAGAGTACTCGTTAGATACAAAGTTGGGTTACTGACTGAAACGGATCTTACACAACAGATGATACAAGCTTCCCTCCTAGGCTTGCATCACCACTACTAGGATTTTAATAGGTTATGCGTAACAGTTTCTCAACCCACACATATAAAAACAGGTTAAGTTTGTTAGGTACATTAATATATATATATATATATATATATATATATATATCTCTGTGTGTGTGTGTGTTTGTGTGTGTAAGATTAACTTAACCCCCCTTGATTTAAGCAAGTTTACATAACCCCTAATCAATTAAATAGGTTCAGGTAACCCCCCATAGATTTAAATAGGTTAAGAATTACATATTAACAAGTTATCCATTTATGGTTGTTAATGGACTAGATCTCTCACATTAAGTCTACTACTTGTGGATGTTGGTTATGTCGGGCGGTTCCTGGTAGACTTCTACCACATGACGGACTTAACCTGGTGTATTAGCACCATTACTTGTACATTTATGAACTCAATCCCTCACATTAGATTAACTACTTGTGGTCGCTGGATTTGCCGGGTGGTTCCGGGCAGACTTCTACCATAAGTGTAATCTAACCTCGTGTCTAATTGCGGTTACAGTTTCCAATTACTAAAGTTTTTAGGCATATTCGTCCCTAGCTAATTATTCATGCTCGTTATAAGCTATGCCCCAAAATCCCAGTATAAGTTATGCCAAAAATTCTCAATACATGTTACAATGCACTTTATTCTCGATTATTCCGAATAAGTTATGCCCTAATTTCTTTAACGTTCCCCATCATTCCCAATTTCACGCGTTCGCATATTTCAGCGGTATGCCTATGCTCGAAGGTAGCCTGGCTATAAAATAAAAGGGGAAAGAAAAAGGGAAGAGAACAAGAATAGGCATAATAAATAAACAGGCATATGATGGTAAAATTTATCAAGATAGGCATAAAATGGCAGAACTAGGCATATGAGAATTATAGATCTGGTGTACAAGTAATGGTAGATCTAATATGATTCAAATTATTAATAGGCATAAACTTAGATCCAATTCGTAAACATGTCAAGATAAATTTTACATGTTTATATCTAAACATAACATAAACTCATTGTGACTAGATCTAAAGAACAGAGGATTGATTGTAGATGTTGTAGCACAGATCCTTGAATAAGTATAACTTGTTGTTGAAGAAGAATAGGCTAGTTCAAAATGAATTGGGACAGCACATCGTTGTCTCCATTGTTTTTGGTGAATAAAAACAATGAGAATGAGGTCTTATATATAGCCTAAGGTCAGCGAATCTTGTTTAGAATTGTGTCAACATTCACAGAAATTGATCTGCCCAGATCTGACAGGGGTCTACCCCTGGGTCGACATAGGGGTCGACACCCCTGTATGGGGTTGACCCATGGGTTGACACCCATAAGGGACGGGGTCGACCCCTAACGGGCCAATTTCCACCCTTTTCCCACTGTTTGAATTTGAATTCTGGATTTTTTTTATATATGTTTAAAACTTTATATATATGTAAACTTCAAACCTTGGTATCTTCTTCATACGATATCCATTTTACACAAGCTCGGAGTCTACATCAAGCAGAATTCCGATACAAACGCAATGGCGTAGTCCGTTTTACTTAATTCCCAATATTTAATTAATTAATATTTAATTTATCATTATAGGGTCTTTTAAAATTATGGGGTGCTACATTCTCTCTTACTTTAAGGGTATCGACCCCGAAATTTCCATGTTAAGAAGAATGTATATCCTAACATCAATCATCCATCTACTCATCCACCAATCATTGGCATCCATTATCCTTAAAGATTTTAATGCTTATATGAACATATGCAAAGGTGTGTGTATATGTCCTCTATACTAATGTGAAAGATCAGGCGATCTACTTATTCAGTCGACCTCCTTAATGCAATGTATGCTAGTGCCATGAATTCAACATGTATGCAAATAATCCTAACATATCGTATAAAGGCTATATGCGTGCACAATTATCCATCCAAATGCAACATCCATATGATGATATACCCATTTTCATCCATAAAAGAAGAAAAATGCACACGCATCCATATGTAGATGAGAGTGATTGAGCCAATCTAGTGCCTAACGTGTGTGTATATGCATCCACGAGCAACCACTAGAAAACATTTGCATCCACTTGCATCCATCAAATATAACATGTTTTAATCATATGTTTACATCAATGGGTGCTTTACCTAAAGGTCAAAGATTTGATCGATAGAACATACTTAAACGATAGAAATAAGTGCGAAAAATCTTTGTAAAAACAAGTTAATAACATATCCTTGAAAAGAAAAATGGTATGACGCACGAATCTTATCTTCAGTCTCTCAAGTTGCATCCTCATGGTCATCTCCCCAGAACTTTCACCAACTTGACCTCTCGGTTGCGTAGCTTCTTAAACTCTGTTCCAAGAATACGGGTAGGAACTCGTCTAACTGTCACCTCTTGTTCCACCTCTACCTCCTGAAGCATACTCGGCTCAACTACTTCTACTGTGTCATGCAAGCACTTCCGCAAATGAGACACCATGAAAACATCATTAACGCCGGACAGCATCTCTGGTAGCTTTACTCTATAGGCCAATTGGCCAACCCTTTCAGTTATGGGAAATGGCCCTACAAATCTCGGTGCCAGTTTCCCTACAAATCCAAAATGAACCACATTTCTCAAATATGTTACCTTAGTGAAAACCATGTCTCCAACCTTAAACTCAATATCATTTCTTCTCTTATTTACGTAGGACTTCTGCCTGTCCTGCTGTCTTCATGCGCCTTTAAATAAGATCAATCTTTTCTGAAGTTTTCATAAGAATCTCAAGTCCAAGTAAAAGCCTTTCTGTAGACTCCCACCAATAAGTCAGTGATCTATAGGGTCGTTCGTACAATGCTTAGAAGGGTTCCATGCCAATACTAGCTTGGTAACTGTTGTTGCAGGAAAACTCTACCAAAAGAAGATGCTCCAAAGTCCCTCCAAAGTCTAGGATGCACAGTCTTAAAAGATCCTCAAGAACTCTATTCACCCTTTCCGTTTGTCCATTGGTCTAAGGGTGATAAGCGGTGCTCAAACATAACTGTGTACCGAATGCCTCTTGCAAGCTCCTCCAAAATTCACTGGTGAAAATAGGGTCACGATCACTTACGATACTGGAAGGTACTCCATGTAGACGGACTATCTCATGAAGGTAAACTACTGCCAACCATGTTGTCATCCTCTTAGTCTTAATAAGAATGAAATGAGCGCTCTTAATAAGCCTGTCAACTATAACCCAAATACTGGTGTTGCATTTCCTTGATCTTGGCAAACCGTTAATGAAATCCATAGAGACGCTCTCCCACTTCCACTGTGGGACCTCCAAAGGAGGAAGTAAACCACCGGGCTTCTTTTACTGAGCTTTGACTTGCTGGAAAATCAAACATCAAGAAACAAACTCTGCTACATCTTTATTCATCCTGACCCAAAAGAATACCCTCTTCATATCTCTTTACATCTTATCTCCACCAAGATGAATAGTTATCCTACATTAATGGGCTTCCTCAAGGATTGTCTTCAACAAACTCCCAACCTAGGAACACAAAGCCTTCCATCTCATCGCAGCCACCCTCTTTTATCCATGGAATATCTACTAAGGTGACTGGAAGTCTCCCCTCTTTTAAGTCTATCCAAGATATTCGCTATCTGTGGGTCTTCTCACGGAGAAGTTCCTATCTGATCCAACAGGGTAGGTCGCACCTCTAATGATGCTAATAAACTAGGTACAAATTAAGTGGAAGGTCTAAAATCAAAAGCCGATATAAACTCCAAGTTATGCCTCTCTACAAATAGAGGATTCAAGGCCATCCTCTGCCTACTTAGTGCATTCGCAACCACATTACCCTTGCCAGGGAGCATAAGCAATCTCAAAGTCATAAGATGCTAGGAACTCCATCCATCTTTGTTGCCTCAAATTGAGATCCTTATGCGAGAATAAATACTTGAGAGATTTATGATCGTTGTACAACTCAAACTTCTCTCCTAGTAGATAATGGAACCAAGTCTTAAGTGCAAATACTATGGCAGCCAACTCCAAGTCATGGGTAGGGTAGTTCTTTCCATGAACTCTTAATTGTCTTCCTCCATAACATACTATCCTTCCCTCTTACACCAGAACCGCACCAAGCCTAGTACCGCATGCATCAGTGTATACTATGAACACCTTGTTCCCATCAGGAAAATCAAGACTGGGTGGTTGTCAGAGCCCTCTTTAATCGCTGGAAAGCATCCTCACAGTCTATACCCCAAGAAAATGTCAGATTTTTCTTCGTTAGTCTGGTGAGTGTGGTCATTATCTTTGCGAAGTCCTAAATGACCTTACTATAATAGCCCTCTAAAACAAGAAAACTCCTCACCTCCGTTGCATTTGCCAATCTGGAACTGTAACTACCTTTTGCGGGATCTACTACTATCCCATCTTTAGAGACCACATTTCCTAGAAATCTCACTTCCTTTTTCTAAAAATGACGTTTATAGAATTTCGCCTTAAGCTGATGTGCACGAAGAGTTTTCAAAACCTCCCTTTAATATAGGGCATTCTCTTCGTCTCTCTTGGAGAAAATCAAGATGTCATCAACAAAAACCACAAAGAACTTATTTAGAAACTCCCGAAACACGCTACTCATCAAATCAACAAAATAGGTGGGCACATTTGTCAACCCAAAAGGCATGACAAGCCTTTCGAAGAAACCATCTAGAGTTCTAAAATCAGTCTTGTCTATGCTATCCTCGGCCACCCTTAACTGATCAGACCCTATGGCCAAGTCTAACTGGGAGAAAACAGAAGCACCAACAAGTTGGTCAAACAGATCATCTATCCTCGGAAGTGGGTGCATATTTGTCTTAATGAGCTTATTCAACTCCCTATAATCCACATAAAAGAAAAGCGAACCATATGCCTTAGTGGAGAATACAAGTGGATCACCCCATTCAGATATGCTTCATTTAATAAATCCTTTCTCAAGTAGCTCCACTACTTGCTTGCTGAGCTCCCTTCTTTCTCTGGGAGCCATATGGCGCACATGCAATGCAACTGGCTTTGCATTGTCCACCAAGTATATACAGAAATCAATCTAGTGCCTCGGAGGTAAGCCCCGAACCTCCTCAAAAACATCAGGATACTCACAGACAACCAGTACAGATCGTGGATCATCAATAGATGCATCAAGCAATTCTAGGAAACTAAGCATGACAAACCCCTTATGGTCACAAGAAATCTCGATGGTCCTCCCATGGCAAGTTAAAAGTCTAACGACCCTCCTCTCACAATCCAGAATGGCACCATGCATGGCTAGCCAAACCATCCTTAGAATCAAACCATAGCCCATGAAACCAAGCACATAAGCGTCACACTCAAACTTGATTCCCAATACAGATATTCTCAAACCCCGACAAATCATAGACAAATGAGTCATACCCCCAATGGGGTTTGAAACAACAACGGGATCCAAAACCATACTAGTAATAAGGTCCATAGACTCAATTGCAGAATCAAATATAAAAGAATGCGAAGTGCCAGAATGAAAAAGAGTTCCAATAGGATGATTGGAAAGAGAAATCAAACCTTCAACAGACACTCTCCTACCTCTACCCGGTACGCTGCCCAAGAGAGAATGCACTTTCCCTCTAGAAGCTCCTGCCCCTTGGCCTTGTCCTTGCATCTTCGGGCACTCCCTAGAATAGTGTTCGACCTCACCACAATGGAAATAAGCATTCTTCTTTCTTTTGTAGTCTTTGACCAAATGACTCTCGCGTCCACAATTATGACATTTCCTCTTATCTCTAGTTTTGTCGTTCTTTTTGCCCTTCTTTTGTTGTTGTTGTTGTTCTTTCTTGGGCCACACTTTCTTGTTTTGTGCTTCATTAATCTTAGCCTCTTTCTTTCCACCTTTATCTTCTTCGTGCATTAATTCCATATCAACGAGTTTCTCAAAAGTTGCCTCCATCTGAATATGAGACATAGCTAACCCATGAAGGGGTTCATTCAATCCTATAGCAAACCACAGAGCATTCTTGTGTGGGGTATTCGCTAGCTCCAAACCAAACCTCACCAATTGATTAAACTTATTAACATACTCCCCCCTAGACATGCTTCCTTGCTTAAGCTCCAAAAACCTTTCAATTTGCATACTATGCTCGACTTGAGAAAGAAACTTCATCTCGAATCTCTGTCGGAAATCCTCCCAAGTCTCAACTGGAAGTCCCGAATGCGTCACCTGCCAACAAAACGAGGCCTCATCTTTCAGCTGCCAAACGGCCAACTGAATCTTCCCATGGTTGTCAACCTCAAAAATCCCGAACAAATCCTCCATCTCCTTGAGCCAATTCCTTCCTTCTACAATCCCTCGAAATGGCTTTCCGCCCATTGCACAGAAATCCTTACATATCTTGGAGAAATTATCTACTCGCGGAGGGAGAGGAGGAGGAATAATGGCACCAGCTGGGAGAGGGAAGTCTGCTTGGCCTTTGACCGATGTCATAGCCTCTGGATACCTACGGAACCAAGCTGGTATTTGAAAGCCCTCAGGAATATTAGGTTCCCAGACATGCTGAAAAAGAAAAGGAAAAATATTCAAACAGAGGATCGAAAGATATTTCACATGGCTTTGGGTGTTATTTTTTTAAAAAAGAGTTTTATTTTGAAAATGCTTTCTTTTAAAACATTTGTGAAAACAATTTTCAAATTTTTTTATCCGATCTAGTAACCTTCAGCTCTGATACTAAATGTGACACCCCATGTCCATTAGTGTCACTCTTTATCAGAATGCATTAAGTTTCGTGAAGTGCTATAGGTAAACGAGAACATAAATATTACAAGATAGATATAAAATAACAATTGAATTTAAAATTTAATAAATAGAAAACATTGTGATCCCAAAACATAGTTACATTCATAATTCTGAAATATAGAAAACCCATTACATCACTTAAAACTTCTGTCTTGTACTAAAATCATCAGAGTACAATAATAAAAGAAACATAGTTCCCCATTAATATAGCCATATCAGAGAAGACAAGAAATCAAAGCGGTACATCTAAGCAGCTCCAAGCAGAATGAAAGAGAGAATCCAAATCAAGCTTGAGTATTCCCACCCTGAGAACCTGGGGGGAGGAAGAGAGAGAAAAGGGAACGAAAAGGGTCAAACATAAAGTCTAGAGAGTCCAGTCACTTTGGCATATAAATAAGTAAAACCATCATAACAAGCGTATAAACTGAATGAAAGAAATAACTACGTATAAGGAAGGTATGATAGGATAAGCAGGATAACCAGAACCGAATATTTTTTCCCTCTTGAGTATTTTTCTTTGCACCAATACTAGTATAACCAAAACAAGATGAACCCAACTAGAACAAGATGGTAGACTTAGGTGTACTTCTAATAATATGTTTTACCCCAAAAAGAATAACAGGAAGCCCCACAAGAATGATAGGTGTTACACCCAACAAGAATAATAGGCTCCTCAACAAGTAGGACTAGATGTACCCTAATTACTACCCCAATCAATCGACACCCAACTTCATAGATACCCTTGCTGGCCCCACAGTAAGATGTATCACTTCCTAAAGTGGCAACCCCATTATTTCCAAGACGCACAGCTTCATCTACTAATGTCATAACGTCTTATTTTCCTGAGCATGCGGACCCATGCATGACCATGACTTCGATAGAACATGCCGTCAACACCATTCCCCCAAGTGACCCCTTATAATCATCTCAGTAAGCATGCCCCGACACCGACTAGTTCGGAGTACTCGTTTGATACCAAGTTGGTTGACTGAATGAAATGGATCCCACACAACAGATGATACAAGCTTCCCTCCTAGGCTTGCATCCCCACTACAAGGATTTTAACAGGTTATGCCTAACGGTTGCACAACCCCCACACATAAAACAGGTTAAGTTTGGTGGGTACATTTATATATATGTATATATATATATATAACCCGCCCCCACATATTTAAACAAGATTAACTTAACCCCCCCCCCCCATCCCTTAATTCAAGCAAGTTTGCTTAACCCCTAATCAATTTAACAAGTTCAGTTAAACCCCCATACATTTAAGAAGGTTAAGCATTACAAATTAACAAGTTATCCATTTATGGCTGTTAGCGGACTAGACCTCTCACATTAAGTCTATTTCTTGTGGATGCTCGTTATGTCGGGCGGTTCCGGGCAGACTTCTACCACAAGTCGGACTTAACCTAGTGGCTTGGCACCGTTACTTGTACATTTATGGACTCGACCTCTCACATTAGATTAACCACTTGTGGTCGCTGGATTTGTCAGGCGGTTCAGGGCAGACTTCTACCACAAGTGTAATCTAACCTCGTGCCTAAGTGCATTTAAAATTTCTAATTACTGTAGTTTTTAGGCATATTCATCCCTAGTAAATTATTCATGTTCATTACAGCTATTCCCCAAAATCCCTGTACAAGTTATACAGGTTACAATGTACTTTATGCCCCCAATATTCCCAACACAAGTTATGCCCCAATTTCATTATCGTTCCCCATCGTTCCCAATTTCACGTGTTCACATATTTTAGTGGTATGCCTAAGCTCGAAGGTAGCCTGGCTATAAAATAAAAGGGGAAAGAAAAAGGGAAGAGAACAAGAATAGGCATAATAAATAAACAGGCATATGATGGTAAAACTTATCAAGAAAGGCATAAAATGGCAGAATTGGGAATATGAGAATTATAGATCTTGTGTACAAGTAATGGTAGACCTAATATGATTCAAATTATTAATAGGCATTGACATAGATCCAATTCGTAAACATGACAAGATAACTTTTAAATGTTTATATCTAAAAATAACATAAACACACTATGACTGGATCTAAAGAATAGTGAATTGATTGTTAAATGTTGTAGCACAGATCCTTGAATACGTATAACTTTTTGTTGAAGAAGAATAGGCTAGTTCAAACTGAGTTCGGGCAGCACATCTTTTCTCCATTATTTTTGGTGAATAAAAACAAACAGAATGAGGTTATATATATAGCCTAAGATCAATGAATCTTACTCAGAATTGTGTCCACTTTCACAGAATTGATCTTCCCAGATCTGATAGGGTCGACCCCGGGGTCGACAGCCTTGTGGAGGGGTTGACCCATGGGTCGACACCCACAAGGGACGGGCCCGAACCCTAATGAGCCGATTCCCCCCTTTTTCCTGTGGTTTGAATTTGAGTTCTGGATTTGTTATATATATATAACCCTTATATATATATAAAGTTCAAACTTTAATATATTCTTCTTACAGTGTCCATTTTACGCAAACTCAAAGTCTATCTCAAGCAAAATTCCTAGACGAACACAATGGCACAGTCTATTTTACTAAACTTCCAATATTTCATTAAGTAATATTTAATTTATCATTAAAGTGTATTTTAAAATTATGGGTGTTACAATTTTTTATAGGAACCAACTATTCATTTAGAATGGCTCTAAGTCTCAACAGGTATTTTTAGGTCGAAATTTAGGCCCATTCTAGGTGGATTCTTACAGTTGGTACAAGAACATAGGTTACTCGATCATGGGGAAATATATACGTATAAGATGCATATTTGTTATTTTGAAAAAGGATTTTTAAAAGTTCTAATATATATAAGTGTATATATATAAAGTACGCATATCTTTAGAAAATGTTGTCGATAGGTCACTCTAAGAAAGGATTAACCTTAATTTCTAGAAAATTGCTAGAAGTCATGTAGTGATTCAGTAGTTTCCTTATGGGTTTGGAGGCCTATAAGAATTGAAAAGTTGGAAAGTGGAAAGAAACACCTTAATTTAAAAGGCAGTTAATGGGAACAAATTAGCAATTTAATTATCTCTCATGAAAAAGATAAGGGAGAAATAAGTAGTAGGGTTTGGAATAGGAGAAATTAATGTCCATAACATACGTTGTGAAACTTTTAGCAAAAAAGGGATGAATGCCTTTATTAAATAGGATAAAACTTCTACATGATTAATGTACGAAATTTTGAAATTCGAAAGAGCACTAAATGGTCGACAAGAAAAAGGATATCGGAATCACAAAGTATTAAAGAAGTAATTAAGGCTATTTGTCCGAAGGTATAAATATTCATTTTTTAAATATCTAAGAATGAGCGTTGTTTAGTGGATAAAATGGCATGAAGGACATTTATAACGGCAACAATTAGGAATGTCAAGAATTGAAAATTTAATAACATGGAAGAAAAGATGTAATAAAAAAATAGACTTCCTTAGTGTAGTGTGTTGGATGGTTTAGAAGAAAAAAATCAAAAGTGTTATGAAAAATAAGAAGAGAATTTTTGATACACTATTAAATTATTTTGAAAGGGAAAATTATGACATTTCAATTGTAGACTCAAGTTGCATAATAATTCCATTCACGAAGGAAAATTTGAAACATGGTTTTCAAGAAAATAAATGTTTTGAGGAATTTGAAAAAAAAAGTTTATGTTTTTTTTTTGTTAGATAGACTATAATTTTAAACTTTAAGAAAACAGAAAATGAATTCCTTAATTAAAGAATAATGGCAAACAATTTTAGTTATGACCTTAAAAAGGTTCTTGTACAAAGTGTGTAATAAATTAACGTTTAAACTAAAAGGAGAAACAAGGCAAAACACATAAGCTTGGTAAGATAAACATCATAGATATCCTGAGTTGAAAGAGAATAGATAGTAAAATTATTTACTGAAACTAGTAGAATTGAAATAATAAGATAATAATATAATAAGAAATATATGAGAAAGCACTAATATTGGAGTAGAATAGTGGATAAAATACTACTCCAAAGAATTTATTTAAATTGAAATTTATTTTGCGAGCATTAAATTAATTTTTGAAAGGCCTCCTATGGTGTAAATTAAAGGGTAATGAATAGTTATGTTCATTAAGGACTTTAAAAATTCATGTATATATATATATGAGAAATTTTATGAGAATATGCAAGCATGGTGGTAAATGTTTTAACTTCTGTCCTAAAATGAATGCATTCTAATGTTTTGAATTATATTTTAAAGCTATAGAACAAATTGAAAATATAAATAAGGGGGAGTTAAAATAATTAATT
Source organism: Allium sativum (assembly GCA_030737875.1). Taxonomy (NCBI): domain Eukaryota; kingdom Viridiplantae; phylum Streptophyta; class Magnoliopsida; order Asparagales; family Amaryllidaceae; genus Allium; species Allium sativum. The sequence continues at coordinate 1,013,591,019 of CM060913.1, forward strand.
GCTAGCTTTTCGATGTCAAGAAGATTAAAATCTAATTTTCAAATAGTAACAAACAATTATTTCAAAAACAATTACTATTTTGGAAAACGTTAAAGACTAATATTCATAATGCTAATAAAGATGGGTATTAGAATACATGAGGATATTTTACTCCTAATTTAAGAATATATGAGCATGTAATAAATATTTGTCAAACGTTATAATTTCCAAGTTGACTGAAACATTTTGCTAGAAATAAAGAAGTTATTAAAACATTATTGTCGAAAGGGATATTAAACTTAAGATGCATAAACTATAAGTAATGTTTCAGAAGCATATTTTGTGGAGTATTAACATATTTTGAAAGGTTTAGCAATAAATGTAATTAAAAAATTTAAGGGCATAATTGTTGCTTAATTCAATTTTGGGAATTCATTGAGGTCATGTAAAATGAGCACTTGTTTCTAAACGTGTTAATTATCATTCTGAAAGGTGTAATAGCTGGCACTCAAAATTATTGTTAAAGATAAGTGTTACCCCAATCTTATTTCTTCCAAATATTTAGTAAGGGTTTGAAAAGGTTGTGTCTTAATTTTAATCGTAACATTTTAGAATAAAGGATAGCTTCCTCAAAACATGTAATGACATTGGGTACAATAAGCATTAAAGTCTTCGCGAAAAAATTAATGCCTAGGGTTTTAATAATGCATTAAACTCTTGTTTTTGAAATTTGCAAATATAAAAATAATATGGAAATAACTCTAGAATAAATAGGGGTAAACACTCATATAAGTTAGAATTAGGCTCTACAGATAAGTAAGGATAATTAAACAACTTAATCTAGAACTCCTGGTGTTAGTCCCAAAAGTTTATATTTGAAAAGATGGCAACGTATAATATTTTTAGAATTATGCGTTGTTTATGAGTTAGGTTGCCCTAGAAAGTTTAATCTAGGAAATTAGTGAGCTAAATCTGTATCTAATGATTTGTGTATATATATATATATATATATATATATATATATATATATATATATATAATATATCATAACTTACCATTATTCACAATTTTATAAATAAGATTAATGGATTTAATTGCAAATTTAGGGATAATAAATTTGTAATTAATAGGATAAAAACAAAAAAGAGATTTTTAGGGACTTTTTTAAGGATAAATGAATTTGGAGAAAATGGATATATTTTGAAGGAGCTCGAAGGAAATAAATAAGTATTTATGGAAAGGTTTAATTTTATAAATGGACACCATTACGAGAAAAATGAAAGTGGAAAATTTTAAGGAAAGGTTTGGCATCTTAAGGGACCAGGAAAAAGGAAATAAGAACTCAACGCTTTTAAACTATTTAATTATAAGGGAAGTATTCCAAAAGAATATTTTTAGGTTGTGGTCACTTGTGATTGCCCCGCTTTGGTTAGATAAGGGTATAAAGTGATATGAGAAATTAATCTCTATTCATGCTTTTATTGTAGGGAATTACAACCCTTATTAAGTTTTAAGATAAACGAGTAAGACAGGGAACTTCATGGGGATACATAACTTAGCGATTTATCATACAAAGTACTTGGAAGTTAATAGTGCAATGTATACCTACAAGGGGAAACATATTGGTCTTATTATTTTAGAGTTTTGAGGTGTTTAGCCTTATAAAATGCAACTCTCAAAAATAAATATGAGAATAAGGAAATGGCTTAGTTAATTAGGTTTGTATTAGCCTTTTTAGTTTGAACATGACCGTGTTTTGGTTTGCTTAAGTATTGTTTAGTTTTTTTAAAGTAGCCTTTTTTCGTTATTCACAACAAGACTATATTTAAAATTATTTGGAACATAATTAAAAATAAATCTATTTGATGTGTAATTTCCTTTTTTGCATGCAAATTACACTATCCATTCAAAATAAAACAATATTCAATTCTTATAATTTTGAATATATCAATATTATCATTTGGGAAAATTTATGAAAATTATAATAAAGGACCTTACTGGGATTTAATTTTCAGAAAATTTGGGCATATGGAAATATTCCAGTTACTAAGGTAGACTTAATGTTAATTATATAGAATTAGTGATTTGATTGTGGAATTTTTTTGAAAATATTCCATTTACTAAGGTAGACTTAATGTCAATTAGATAGAACTAGAGATTTGATTTAGGAAAGTTTTGAGTTACATCTCAGTCGAAGACTGAAGGACAAACTAAACACGACCAGAGCTTTAGGAATAAGAACAAGAGTTGCATCTTAAATATCCTAAATGATAGAGTAATATTTACCTTTTTAGGAGTAGCATAATTATCTTTTTCTTTGGTAATTAGTAGACCCTCTTGAAGAATTACAAGTAGGCCATGTAAAATACCAAAGTGTTGATGGAATAACCATTGACAAATTTCTACTCGAACCAAATTTGTGATTAGACTTTGAAAAAAATCTATTTTGGTTAGGTAGACTGTGAAGGATAAAGAGTCAATATTTTATCTTAGGCTTTCCCAAAATTAGGCAGATATATGATATTATGAATTATAGCAGCCCATAAAAGTTCTATGTTTGATAAGAAACCTTCACAGTACAATGAATTTTGGTATGGCCTAATCAAGAAATGGGGACGAAGACAGAACCTTGGGAATCTTGTGTCACCATTAATAATTTTGATTACATGATTTCAAGACTCTACATTGTTCAGTTAGATTGGTTCGAATACAATAAGGAGGAAATTCGGGAGAAGGCATGGAAACTTTACAATTTTGTGGCCCTCCTCAAAAATTAGGATTTCTTGTTGCATCATGGTTGCTAGATTGGATGGTAGGAGATGGCTGCAACAGAATTTCGCGGAGCACTCATATAGAAATTATATGCATGTTAAGGTGTTTTGCATACATTCCGCATCACTTGTTACACATACACATTATGATTGAGCTCACTTTTGTAAGTCTGCAATGCATAATTACTATAAGTCAAGGATGTTTTATGGATGTATTTAAAATAATATGGGTGTATAACATGTTTCTTTAGAGCGAGTTGTGTTTTATGGCTCTTCAGGAAGATTTTGGGATAAAATCTATTTTAAAGGGGAGAACGTAACAACCCATAAATATATATAGTAAATTAGGTAATTAAGTAATAATAATGAGTTTGATCAATGTAATACAGTAAAAAAATTGAATTTTAAACAATTAAGAATTTATCTACGAAAGTATTATATTTGTGTTCATGATGAAATTTTGATCCGTTTTCAAATATAATACGTTGAAAACAGAGTCCCTATGAAGAAATTATTATTAAATTAAATCATATGGTAAATATATACATACGATGAGTAAATAAAATAAATAAGTGTCTGAGAGATAATAAAAATGAATTGGAATAAAAGAGTATTCCTCTAAGGAATTTGAAATTCAAACATATGGATAAGTAGTAGGGGACAAGAAATAAATAAATAAATAAATAAACATTAATTAAGTTGTATGCAAAATAGTTTGCACAGAAAGAATGAAATTCAAATGAAATAAATATATGGAATATGAATACATTAATTAGAAAGATATTCCATGAAGTTTGAGTTTGTATGTGTAACAACCCGGAATTTCTGAACCAATTTAAAATTTTTATTTTAGCAATTTTAATGGATTTTAAGAATTTAAAATGATTTATTTTAAATAATAATGATTTAAAAGTTATTTACATCGAAGTTAGAACGTATAATTTTATATTAGTTATAAAATGAGCGTGAAATGGCATGGTAGTTTGAAAATTCGATTTCTAATTTCAAATGAATGTACATAATTCAAAATAAAATGGATTTTCAGTAAAAACAAGAAATGTTAGAATACGTTTAACTATATCTTTCTAACGAATGTAAGAAATTGAGATTTCACTTTATAAATTTTAAGTTGTGTCCAGTTTAAAATTTAAAATAGTCGTTATGAAATTTACGTATATTTCAATATAATATATAGCCCTTAAAAATAGCCATTTTGCAAACGAATTCGGTTTTCGACGAATCCACTTTCGTTGGATCCGGAACATCAAATTATAGTCAAATTTCAAATTTCATAATTTTTGAAATTAATATGTGAGCGTGGTAAAATTAAACGTGTTTTGTAATTTACGTTTAAATTTAATCGGCTAGAAAATGGCTATTTTCCAAACGGTCTCCAAATTCAACGAAATTAGTTTTTTTAGGACCGTATCGTCAAAACATAGTTAGTTCTATTTTCTGTAATTTTTGGAGTCAGTATGCGGCCCCGGTAAATTTAAATGTACATTTAAATTCAATATATTAATTTATATTTTAATTTAAAGAAAAAATGATCGAAACAGTTGAATTGGCTTATGAAATATATCACGATATGTTCGGATTGGGGGTAATTAGCTAGGGACGACAATCGTTGGGTTTGATTTTGAGTTCGTATAGGTAAACATGTGATCTTAAATTAAAAGAATTAAATATCAATTATAAATACCCCCAAAACCCTAGTTCCCCAATCGGAAAACGAGCCGTCGCCGTTCGAATTTAATTGTTGAGGCGCTCCATCCTTTCTTCCCCATAACTTCCAATCCACACTATAAAATCAAAAAAATTCAAAGGCAAGAATGTAACACCCCACCTCCACCAGGGTGGCTCTTGCAAGCACTCTGACTTTGGAGGGGCGTTTGAATCAGGTAAACAAGCATAATGATAAATCAAGGCAGAACAAGAACATATGTATATATGTAAACAGAGTAAATAACATAGATAAAACAGCAGAAGATTTCAAAACATTTCAAAACAAGTCTGGTACAACATAGCTTTCCAAATAAACAAGTCTAGATAAAACAACATCAACTGAAAAACTGAAATAAATAAGTGCTATCCCCAATTAAGTGGTAACCATAGCTAGCTTCATGTCGAAACCGTACATGAGCTGAAATCCCACAAGCAAGCAATCTGAAATCCAAGCTAAGCTCCAGTATTCCCTCCCTGAGAACCTGGGGGGGGGGGGGGGGAAACGGAAGAAAAGAGGTGAAAGAAAACAGGTCAGTCAAAAAGACTGAGTAAGCCCTACTACAATCAATGTAAACTGATAAAGTTAACTGGCATGAGCAGCAGGGATGAACATAAGGATAACAATATACTAGCATGATGATTAACTAACAAGGTAGATAAAGGTGTCATCGCATAATCAGGATTAAGGTTTTGCACCACAGGTGTGCTAGCAAACTAACATGACTTGAATGAACAAGTATTGATCCCTTGGCCCAAGCTTTGGCCCAATAACATGAAATGACCCTAATACAAGGTCCAACCAAACAGTCTAGTCGATCGGCTCCCTAAGCCTAACTCGTCACGTGTTGGTGTCAATACGGCCCAATCATAATTGTAGTCGAACTGTGCCGGGTCCACCCTTCGGGTGTATCAAGCCCTAGGGTGTCAACCCCTGGACACCATGAACATGAGTGCACAGTCCCGATCTACTGGTACCCGTGCATGTTTTCTCCGGCTACGGACTATGTGCACGACCAGAGTCCGCCCGGAACTACACCGGCGTACCCTCTGCCGTCGCTTTTGGTCACTTATCTCCAGTCCAGTAATCGTGCCCCCACCCTAGCCTAGTCCCTAGGGTCATGATGATACTAACTTGGGATTACTGCTGGAGTGGGCCCCCATTGCTAGGATTTTTCTAGTGGGTTAAGTACGGTTTAACCCTCTTGCTAATTCTGGATTAACTTGGTTAAGTGTAACGATGAGTTCACGACTTAACCCCGATTAATCTACCAAGCCCAAATTGGTTAAGTATTAAGTGGACCATGACTTAACCCTAATCATGAGGCATTAATTAATTTAATGCGCCTTAACCTCTCACATTAGACCTTGTTGTGGTTACTAGTTAAGCCGGGCGGGTCCGGGTAGCTTTACACCACAACTTGGTCTAACCTCGAGTTCAAGGTACAACATGACCAACTTCTCACATTGGGTCCTATTGTTTGTAGCAACTAGTTAAGCCGGTCGGTTCCGGGTAGGTTTACGCTACAAACTCAACCCAACCTCGAGTTGGCCACACTTATCTTTTCTAAGTGTCATGTCCATCATGTTTCCAAAACATGTTACAAATTTTCAAGCAATTTGGTAGACCTAACTTAATAGGTAAATTCCCAATGGGTAGACCTAACTTAATAGGTAAATTCCCAAGCTTATATTTTTATGTCTTTTAAGTTTACCAAACCCCAAACGCAATCCCATCGCTTACATATCGCAATAGCGCATAAAGGATAGAAAGAGGGAACTTGGCATAATCATGACATAAAGGTATTGAAGCCACAAGCTCAACATGGTGGCATATGAAATGTTCATATGTTCATACACTTGCGTATTACATTTTTAGGCCTCAAAAGCATGCATAAAACCAAACTTAGCATATTGGTGATACATGGTGCTAAATGACATGAAGAGATGGCCATAAGTTCGCATTTAGCCTCACATGCAAGTTATCATAAGAGATATGATAACTTACATATTGCTAAAATGCAACCTTTGGCATAAAGCTTAAAGCTTTATGTTCATAAACCCAAAATAAGCTTGCATAACATGATAGCATGAACAAAATGTTCAACCCAAACTTGCATAACATAACTTGGCATACTTGCATATAAACTTGCATATCACAACATGATAAACTTGCATATAAACTTGCATATCACAACATGATAAACTTGCATATAAACTTGCATATCATACATTTAACTTTAGAGTTTAAGTATGAAAGTAGAATAGGGCTTACATTGCTTAAGAAGTCACAAAAATATGACAAAGCCCTTATGAAATCAATTAAACCCAAAATGCAAGCAAAACCCTTGAGCCAAAATGATCAAGACTCTTTCTTTATGATGCAAATATAGAAACTTGACTTGAATGCAAGCCAATGATGCTCATACAAGTTTAAAAACACTTGTATGCATGGAAAATCACTTAGAAATGACTTAGGAAATTTTATGAAGAGAGTGGAGGCCATGAGAGAATTGATTTTGCCATAGTTTAGTTACATGGATGAATAATGTTGATTTAGGGTAGGTTAGGGTCTTATTTATAGATTAGGCAAGTGTTTTAGGCCATAGGATTAACCCTAGATTCAATCCAAGCCATCAAAGCATGTCTTGGGGAAGACGTCAAGTGTAGGAACCATCTAGGGCCTTTAGATTAAAGCTGAACCATGAGAACCATTCAAATGCAAAATCTGCATTTGAGCGAATCGGCCCACGGGTTGACAGCCAAACACCCTGGATTAACCTTTAGTCGACCCAGCGGGCTTGGGTCGACCTCAAAAATCGGCCGGTTCGGTTATTCCCCTCTCCCAATTCGCTGTTTTGAACATTTTTGCATATTTATTTATTTAAATTTCAATTATATATATATATATATATATATATCGATATATATATATTTCTCTGCGCAACCCATTTCACTTAATTAAGTATAATTTAATTTGTGATTTTTTCGTGAAACTTCGCGAGGCCATATCTTGGTCATACGGACCCCGATTTTCGAAAACTCGGACTCTATTTCGCGTATTTTTCCGAGACGAACGCAATGGCACAGCCCGTTTCCCTTGATTCATATTTAGAATTAAATTCTGCCTCAATTTATAACAGGTTATTGAAAATACGGGTTGTTACATTCTCCCCTCCTTAAAGGATTTCGTCGCCGAAATCTTCAAGTTAGGAAGAACGTATCCTACCATCCAATCATCCATCTACTCAAAACATCATCCACGAGCAATCATTGTTCTTACAAGATTCTAAATGATATATGATCATATGCAAAGGTGTGTGTATATGTACTTATCTAATGCGAAAATCAGGAGGTTACTGATTCAGTAAACCCCCTTAATGCAAAATATGTTAGTGAAATGAGTCCATATGTATGCAAATTCCTAACATAATTTATAATCTCTTCATGAGTGCACATAACATTCATCCATATGCAACATCCACGTGATAGCATAACAAGTTTTCATCCATGAATAAGCATAAACACTCATGCATATGCAATATGAGGAGTGTGTGAGCCGATCTAGTGCCTAACGTGTATAATGCATCCACGAGTAACCACTTGCAAACACTTGCAACCACTTGCAACCATCAAGCATAACATGTTTCAAACACATGTTTCATCCAAAGGGTTTCTACCTAAGGTTCTCATGACAAGATTAACACGATCAACTAGATAAACATGGATAGCAAAGAGAAAGATATGCTAACAAAGAAAAGAGATTGAGAGTGTACCCTCAAAAAGGAATGGATAAAGCCCACGCATCTTCTCCTCGGTTTCCCAAGTTGCGTCTTCTTCGGCTTCACCCCATTGAACCTTCACCAATTTGACCTCTCGATTCCTTAGCTTCTTGGTCTCCGTCCCCAAGATACGAATCGGAGCTCTCCTCAAGGTATCCTCTTTCTCCACTTCTACATCTTTTAGAACACTTGGCTCAACAACCTCTGCTGATTCATGTAAACACTTCCGGAGATGCGAGACATGAAAAACATCGTGTACTCCAGCAAGCTTCTCGGGCAACTTCACTCTATAAGCCATCTGCCCGATCCTCTCTATGATAGGGAATGGTCCAACAAACCTCGGTGCCAACTTCCCAACAGCTACAAATCGGACCACATTCTGCAAAGGAGAAACCTTCACGAAAACCATATCCCCAACATCAAACTCCAAATCCGTTCTTCGCTTATCAGCATAGGATTTCTGTCGGTCTTGGGCCGCTTTCATCCGTCTCCGAATCAACTCGATCTTCTCGGATGTATCTCTGATCATATCAGGCCCAAGTATAAGCTCATCTGTAGTCTCCCACCAACATGTAGGCGACTTGCACGGCCTCCCATATAAAGCTTCAAATGGTGCCATCCCTATGCTTGCCTGATAACTGTTATTATATGCAAAATCAACAGGAGGAAGATGGTCTTCCCAAGTACCACCAAAATCCAGAATACAAAGCCTCAACAGATCCTCGAGTACCCTATTCACCCTTTCGGTTTGACCGTCCGTCTGTGGGTGATAAGCCGTACTTAGATTCAACCTTGTTCCCACAGCTTCTTGCAAGCTATTCCAGAATTGACTTGTAAAGATTGGGTCACGGTCACTGATTATACTAGAAGGGACTCCATGTAGTCTCACAATCTCACGAAGATATACAGACGCTAGCCAAGATGCGGTCCTCTTGCTCTTCACCGGAATGAAATGAGCACTCTTCGTAAGTCTGTCCACAATAACCCAAATGCTCGTATTCCCTTTCCTTGACCTTGGTAGCCCATCGATAAAATCCATGGAAATACTCTCCCACTTCCAAAGTGGAACGTCTAGAGGATGCAATAGCCCACCGGGCTTCTTCGACTCGGCCTTAACTTGCTGGCAAATGATACATCTAGAGACAAACTTTGCCACATCCTTCTTCATCCCAGGCCAAAAGAAAATGCGCTTCATATCTTTATAAATCTTATCTCCGCCCGGATGTATAGTCAACTTAGAGCGATGCGCTTCCTCAAGAACTCTTCTTACTAGATCTTCTACCATTGGAACACATAACCTTCCGTCTCTCCTCAGCCAACCCTTGTCATCAATAGAATATCGAGCGAGATGACTAGACGTCTCTCCTCGAATCAGCTTATCCATAATCTCAACTATCTGAGGGTCTTCTCTCCGCGAAGCCCCAACTTGATCAAGAAGGGTAGGTCTGAGTTCCAGAGATGCTAAAGAACCGGTCGTCGAATCAATCGCCAAAGAGAAATCAAAGGTTGCCACATACTCTAAATTCTTCATCTCAACGAATAGAGGACTTAGGGTCAACCTTCTTCTACTCAATGCATCTGCTACCACATTCCCCTTGCCAGGGGTATAAGCTATCTCAAAATCGTAGGACGCCAAGAATTCCATCCATCTTTGTTGCCTCAGATTTAGATCCTTCTGAGAAAAGAGATACTTCAATGACTTGTGATCGGTATAAATCTCAAATCTTTCTCCCAGAAGATAATGGCGCCAAGCCTTGAGTGCATATACTATTGCTGCCAACTCTAAGTCATGAGTGGGATAATTCTTCTCATGCACTTTGAGTTGTCTACCTCCAAAGCATATCACTCTTCCTTCTTGCATAAGAACAGCTCCTAACCCCGTGCCACATGCATCGGTGTATACGGTAAATAACTTCCCTCCATCGGGCAAAGCTAGAACAGGTGCTGATGTGAGGGCTCTATTGAGCTTCTGAAAAGCAAGCTCGCATTCTATGCTCCAAGCAAAAACTAAATTCTTCTTCGTCAATTTAGTGAGAGGAGCGGATATCTTTGCGAAGTCCTTGATGAACTTCCGGTAAAAACCCGCAAGACCTAGAAAACTTCTCACTTCGGTTGCATTCCTTGGAGTCTTCCAATCCTGAACTGCCACTACCTTAGCGGGATCCACCGCTAAGCCTTGCTTAGATACTATATGCCCAAGGAATCTAACTTCCCTTCTCCAAAAGTGACACTTGGAGAACTTGGCCTTCAACTGATGCGCTCTAAGCGTATCGATCACCTCCATGAGATGCCTTGCGTGCTCTTCCTCATCCTTAGAGAAGATCAGAATATCATCTACGAAGACCACGACAAACTTGTTCAAGAACTCCCTGAACACCCTACTCATCAAGTCCACGAAATATGCGGGTGCATTAGTCAAGCCGAACGGCATGACAAGCCATTCGAAGAATCCATCTGGAGTTCTGAACGCAGTCTTGTCTATACTATCTTCAGCTACCCTGAGCTGATGGAACCCCGTAGCAAGATCAAGCTGAGAGAAAACAAAAGCACCGACAAGCTGGTCAAAGAGATCATCAATCCTCGGTAACGGGTGTTTGTTCTTCTTAGTCAGCTTATTCAACTCTCGATAGTCAACGCAAAGTCGGAGAGAACCATCCGCCTTGGTAGCAAATACCACAGGCGCTCCCCATTCAGATATACTTCGTCTAATGAAGTTCTTCTCAAGCAACTCTTTCACTTGCTTACTTAGCTCCCGCCTTTCACGCGGAGCCATGTGCCGAACGGGCAAAGAAACAGGCTTTGCATTATCCACCAGATAAATGCGGAAATCAATCTCTCGCTTAGGGGGCAACCCCCTAACTTCATCGAAAACATCCGGATACTCTCGAACCACTCTCACAGACTGAAGAGTTTCCATTGACGAGTCGAGTGATTCCAGATAGCACAACATGACGGGACCTCTCGGATCACAAGAAATCTCTAGGGTGTTTCCGAGGCGAGTCACGAGCCTCACAACCCTATGCTCACAATCAAGAATGGCTCCATATCTGGACAGCCAATCCATGCCCAATATCAATCCGTATCCCCTAAAACCAAGAACATAAGCACTGCACAAGAACTCTACACTCAGTATAGAGATCCTCAAATCCCCACATATCATAGACAAATGGGCGGAACCCCCAATAGGATTTGAGACACAGACGGGATCATCTACCAAGCTAGTACTAAGGTGCAAACTATCAACAAGATCAGATGAAATAAAGCTATGCGATGCACCAGAATCAAACAAGGTACGAACTGGAAAATCAGAAATATATACAAGGCTCTCAATAGAAATACTACCTCGATCGGGAACCGGAGCGACATTGAGAGCATGAACTTGCCCTCCTGAAGGTCCAGCACGCTGAGTCTGACCCTGGCCTTGCCCTTGCTTCCTCGGGCAATCCTTACTGAAATGTCCAGTCTCACCGCAGAAAAAGCATTCACCATTCTTCCTTTTCCTCTTCTTACAATCCTTAATAAAATGCCCAACTGAACCGCAATAATGGCACTTCCCCTTGTTGTTCTTGCCCTTGTTGTTATTGCCCTTGTTGTTGTTCCCCTTGTTGCCTTGACTCTTGTTCTTGTTCTGATTGCCTTGACTGCTCTGACCACTTGGATTACCCTGATTTCCTTTTCCCTGGGAATCAGTCTTCTTGGCTTGAGTATCATTCATCTTGGTTTCTTTCTTGACATCTCCCTGAAGTAATGCCATATCAACCAAACTCTCAAACGTGGCCCCATGGGGAATATGTGACATAGCCAATCCCTGCAACGGCTCATTCAATCCTCTAGCAAAACGAAGAGCCTTCTTCTGAGGAGTATTCACCATATCCAAGCCAAAACGAGCTAACTGATTGAACATGTTCACATATTATTTGACAGACATATCTCCTTGTTTCAAAGTTATGAACCTCTCCATTTGCAGATTCTCCTCAGCAGAAGATAGAAACTTAAGCATGAACCTTGCCTTGAAATCGGCCCAGGTCTCAACAGGCCTAGTACCATTGGTGACTTCCCACCAATAAGCGGCTTCATCCTTCATAAGCCAAACCACCAACAAGAGCTTCCTCTGATCGTCTAACCCAAAGATAGCAAACAAATCCTCGGTCTCTTTCAACCAATTTCTGGCCTCTACAAAAGTCTCAGTGCCTTGAAAGTTCTTGTCACCCATTGCTTTGAAATCTTTGCAAGTCTTTGCGAAGTCCACTTGAGGATGCTGAGGGGGAGGAGGAAGAGGAACCTCATCGACAGGAGGAGGAGGAACATTAACCACCGGAGGAGGAGGAACATTAACTACCGGAGGAGGAGGAGGAGGAACATCTGCGGGGCCGGCTTCAGTCGCCCTAGCCTCCAAAAGTCTCCTATACCAAACAGGTATGTGTACTCCCTCCGGAATAGCAAAGTTATCGGCCATACTGAAAACGAAGAAAAAGCCAGATTCAGAATGGAGAAAAACGAAGGAATTTTGCTAATGGCTTTTTGGGGAATAGCCTTTAAAATAAACTAGACTTTTCTTTGGGAAATACTTTATACTTGGTTTTGAAAATAGTTTTCCAAAAGTTTTCTAAAAGCCTTTTTGTTCCTTCTCGTACCATATGCTCTGATACCAAATGTAACACCCCACCTCCACCAGGGTGGCTCTTGCAAGCACTCTGACTTTGGAGGGGCGTTTGAATCAGGTAAACAAGCATAATGATATATCAAGGCAGAACAAGAACATATGTATATATGTAAACAGAGTAAATAACATAGATAAAACAGCGGAAGATTTCAAAACATTTCAAAACAAGTCTGGTTCAACATAGCTTTCCAAATAAACAAGTCTAGATAAAACAACATCAACTGAAAAACTGAAATAAATAAGTGCTATCCCCAATTAAGTGGTAACCATAGCTAGCTTCATGTCGAAACCGTACATGAGCTGAAATCCCACAAGCAAGCAATCCGAAATCCAAGCTAAGCTCTAGTATTCTCTCCCTGAGAACCTAGGGGGGGAACGGAAGAAAAGAGGCGAAAGAAAATAGGTCAGTCAAAAAGACTGAGTAAGCCCTACTACAATCAATGTAAACTGATAAAGTTAACTGGCATGAGCAGCAGGGATGAACATAAGGATAACAATATACTAGCATGATGATTAACTAACAAGGTAGATAAAGGTGTCATCGCATAATCAGGATTAAGGTTTTGCACCACAGGTGTACTAGCAAACTAACATGACTTGAATAAACAAGTATTGATCCCTTGGCCCAAGCTTTGGCCCAATAACATGAAATGACCCTAATACAAGGTCCAACCAAACGGTCTAGTCGATCGGCTCCCTAAGCCTAACTCGTCACGTGTTGGTGTCAATACGGCCCAATCATAATTGTAGTCGAACTGTGCCGGGTCCACCCTTCGGGTGTATCAAGCCCTAGGGTGTCAACCCCTGGACACCATGAACATGAGTGCACAGTCCCGATCTACTGGTACCCGTGCATGTTTTCTCCGGCTACGGACTATGCCCACTCCAGTAATCGTGCCCCCACCCTAGCCTAGTCCCTAGGGTCATGATGATACTAACTTGGGATTACTGCTGGAGTGGGCCCCCATTGCTAGGATTTTTCTAGTGGGTTAAGTACGGTTTAACCCTCTTGCTAATCCTGGTTTAACTTGGTTAAGTGTAACGATGAGTTCACGACTTAACCCCGATTAATCTACCAAGCCCAAATTGGTTAAGTATTAAGTCGACCATGACTTAACCATAATCACGAGGCATTAATTAATTTAATGCGCCTTAACCTCTCACATTAGACCTTGTTGTGGTTACTAGTTAAGCCGGGCGGGTCCGGGTAGCTTTACACCACAGCTTGGTCTAACCTCGGGTTCAAGGTACAACATGACCAACTTCTCACATTGGGTCCTAATGTTTGTAGCAACTAGTTAAGCCGGTCGGTTCCGGGTAGGTTTACGCTACAAACTCAACCCAACCTCGAGTTGGCCACACTTATCTTTTCTAAGTGTCATGTCCATCATGTTTCCAAAACATGTTACAAATTTTCAAGCAATTGGGTAGACCTAACTTAATAGGTAAATTCCCAATGGGTAGACCTAACTTAATATGTAAATTCCCAAGCTTATATTTTTATGTCTTTTAAGTTTACCCAACCCCAAACGCAATCCCATCGCTTACATATCGCAATAGTGCATAAAGGATAGAAAGAGGGAACTTGGCATAATCATGACATAAAGGTATTGAAGCCACAAGCTTAACATGGTGGCATATGAAATGTTCATATGTTCATACACTTGCATATTACATTTTTAGGCCTCAAAAGCATGCATAAAACCAAACTTAGCATATTGGTGATACATGGTGCTAAATGACATGTAGAGATGGCCATAAGTTCGCATTTAGCCTCACATGCAAGTTATCATAAGAGATATGATAACTTACATGTTGCTAAAATGCAGCCTTTGGCATAAAGCTTAAAGCTTTATGTTCATAAACCCAAAATAAGCTTGCATAACATGATAGCATGAACAAAATGTTCAACCCAAACTTGCATAACATAACTTGGCATACTAGCATATAAACTTGCATATCACAACATGATAAACTTGCATATAAACTTGCATATCACAACATGATAAACTTGCATATAAACTTGCATATCATACATTTAACTTTAGAGTTTAAGTATGAAAGTAGAATAGGGCTTACAATGCTTAAGAAGTCACAAAAATATGACAAAGCCCTTATGAAATCAATTAAACCCAAAATGCAAGCAAAACCCTTGAGCCAAAATGATCAAGACTCTTTCTTTATGATGCAAATATAGAAACTTGACTTGAATGCAAGCTAATGATGCTCATACAAGTTTAAAAACACTTGTATGCATGGAAAATCACTTAGAAATGACTTAGGAAATTTTATGAAGAGAGTGGAGGCCATGAGAGGATTGATTTTGCCATAGTTTAGTTACATGGATGAATAATGATGATTTAGGGTAGGTTATGGTCTTATTTATAGATTAGGCAAGTGTTTTAGGCCATAGGATTAACCCTAGATTCAATCCAAGCCATCAAAGCATGTCTTGGGAAAGAAGTCAAGTGTAAGAACCATCTAGGGCCTTTAGATTAAAGCTGAACCATGAGAACCATTCAAATGCAAAATCTGCATTTGAGCGAATCGGCCCACGGGTTGACAGCCAAACACCCTGGATTAACCCCTAATCGACCCAGCGGGCTTGGGTCGACCTCAAAAATCGGCCGGTTCGGTTATTCCCCTCTCCCAATTCGCTGTTTTGAACATTTTTGCATATTTATTTATTTAATTTTCAATTATATATATATATATATATATATATCAATATATATATTTCTCTGCGCAACCCATTTCACTTAATTAAGTATACTTTAATTTGTGAATTTTTCGTGAAACTTCGCGAGGCCAGATCTTGGTCATACGGACCCCGATTTTCGAAAACTCGGACTCTATTTCGCGTATTTTTCCGAGACGAACGCAATGGCATAGCCCATTACCCTTGATTCAGATTTTAGAATTAAATTCTGCCTCAATTTATAACAGGTTATTGAAAATACGGGTTGTTACAAAGAATGTTCAGCTCCTTGAGATCCACCTATCCAACGGTGGAGATGGTTTCTATTTCGATGTGGATGCTGATTTTTGGTCGTAACTGGCGCGCGTTCGAGAAGAGATTTAGGGAGGTTGGGGATATCGAACTGGATGCCGCAACTGGTAGTGAGGAGACTAGCCAAGGCGCTTCATGTGATGGCTATAGACATCATCCGGTGGTCCCTTGGAGATGCAGCGAGGAGAGAGAAGGATCGAAGGGGATCGGGTTTTAACTGGAAAGATGAAGATGATTAACGGGGATAAATAAATAATTAATGTTTAAATAATTAATTACTTAATTTAATTATGAAATGAAAGGTATTAGTTGCCATATCTTCTTCATATGAGTACGGAATTAGACGATCTCAGATCCGCTGGAATCGTGATGAAGAGAGCTTCGCAGTGGAATAGACTAGAACCGAAACAATGCTAATTAGAATTTGGAGCAAATTTAAATCGATACGGTTCCAATATCATCCGTTAAAGACCGACGGAGTGGAAACCAAAGTGAGAATTCTCTCACTAAAATTTTGTATAGTTATTTGATTTATTTTATAACTGTAAATATATAGAAATTGCCAGTATAGATTTTTATCTTGTAACGTCTCAGATTTTTCGATCATTAAATTGGAATATTTAAATCTGTTTATATATTATATTACAGATATACGACAATAATTTAATTATATTTGTCGATAATATATAGGCCTTAAAAATAGTTTTCTTTTCAAACGATCTCCGTTTTCAACGAAATGAATTTTATTGGAATGCATACAATTAATTTTTGTTAGATTTCTAGTTTGTGACCAATTGGAGTTGTTTTATCGGTGAGCGACATTTAGCGGTGAACCGACAAATTTAAAATAACGACGTTGTGCAAAGGGAGTCGGTTTTCAACGAAATTAGTTTTATTGCAACTGGAACTTTTAGACATAGCGGTATGTCAATTTCCATAGTGTTTGGAGATCGTGTGCAACGGTACGCCAACTAAAAGGACCTCAAAATCTCCAAAATAATTTTCTCAAAATATATGACTTCGAAAAATTCTAAGTTCTAAACGACTTATTAAACAATGTAGGATGGTTACATTCTTAGAATAAGATTAAAACAGTTCATATATTAAGGAAGTACAATATATAAACATTTTGTACCTTGCAATTTCATTGTTGCATTTAAAAATGCCATTTACATAGTTTGACCTAAACTATGCCAAGACCATATCATATACATATAAGCATTCCAACAGGTCAATGGCTTAGGAAATCGGCTATTGAGTAAAGAATCAAGTCTACTAATTCAACCTGAGGTGCAAAAATACACACAGACCAAAACGAATTACCGTCCCAACAATATAGAATATTCTAATATATAAACATGCATATACACACATAGGTAGCGGTGAGTTAACTATAAATAGTACAACATCAAACCGATTCCTTTCTTTGTAAGCTTCCCCAGACATTTCTTGGCGGCCACACTTCATTAATACCTTTACTTACACGCCACACAACTACTACCTTCAGCCTCAAGGAAACCTTTCCCCACGTAACCATGCTCTAATGGAATAGGTTACGATAAATATAGCTTCTTCCTTTCCGTTCTTTTACTTCCATCAACATATAAACAAAATAAAATATTCTTCTCTGTTAAACTAAACGCCTCCATTATTCACTGAAAGGCAGCGAATACTTGATATTTCTTCTTGATTCTCCTGCCAATACCTTCCTCAAATCGAATTCTTCTCAACAGCAAGCTTCTTAGCTCGTCAAGAACTTACCAATGAACTGATATGATCAAAATTTTCATGTTGAGGAGGCCAGAATCGTATCGGAAAGCCACTGCGTTTGAAGGCAGCTTTCTGGCCGATGGTGAGATCAAACTGGACGGGATTTCGGTTGGGGTTCATGAAAGGAGAGAGGCGCATCAAATCCCGACCACTGACGAAGGTTCGGTCATGGCGCAGGGGTGCAGAAATTGTTGATGAAGTGGCGGAGTTAAAACTGGGAAGGGAGAACTATGAAGTGTAAAAGTGGGGTGTTGTATGGATAGCTAAGGAGAAATATAATGTAAATAATGGATAAGAGTTTGGCACGTGTGTTAGTAGTGAATTATAGGAAGGTGGCTTGCGTGAATAACCAAGAGAGAAATAAGAACATGGTGGCGGGATGGGAGGAAGTTGTGAGTACTGTGTTGTTGAGGTGGAAGTGGGTGACATGGAACAGGGTAGTTGCACAAGTAGTAGACATAGAAGAAAGGAAATATGGGACAGTTTTGAATTTGGGCTGATCAATGTTTAGTGCGGTACTGGGTGGTTGTGTGGGTACAGAAGCATGGAGAAGTGGTTTCGAATAAATGATGAATGGAAGGGTACGGGATCCGCTTTGAGGGTATGGGAATAAAGCTTCAAGTGGCTAACGTTTTACACGGGGGAAAGGTCAGGGTGGAACTGAATGGAAAGGCACGGTACAAACGCAGTGGGTGAATACAAGTGAACAGTAAAGGAAAATGAAGTTTGACAATGGTCTCATTAGAAAGTGGTATGGCCCATTTTGTTTTAAATAGTATAAAATTCTATGACATGACATTGCATGCCATTTAATTAAACCAAACCAATGCTTATCATTTAATCAACCCAAAGCTGCATGTAATGTGCCAGTTTTGAAACTAGTTGGCTAGTGGGATTTAAGATTACCTAATTATTTACTAATCTGTCACTAGTCACTTTATTTAATGTGCCCATTCATTTCTAATATATATTATTTTTAGGGTTAAAAGGAAGATGTACAACAACTTATCTGCCTAGCTATAGTTTATAAATGCCCAAATTCTTTTAAAGTTTAGCCAATTATTAATGGTTTAGTGTATCGAATTAATGGTTAATTTGAACGTGCCTAACATTTAAATTATATAGTAACCGCCTGGGTAGAATTTCAGACGATAGTATCTAGTTGTAAGTACGCCTAAACAAAGTGAATAGGATAACGTGACATATATGATTTAATTTGCCTAATCATAGATCAGACGTGTCCTACATTTTTATATGGAGTATCATTTAATGTGTACAATAATGTGCCTAATATATGCAGTTAATACGCCCAACGTCCTGTTATAATCAAGGTAGGATGAACATTAATTATAGATCAGGCAAAATGATTACTTTTAAAATTTAAATAATATTAATTTAAACAAAGTAAATAACGATTAATATATATCTGTGTCATACGTATCTTGAATCTAAACAAACAAGAAGCGTTGGACCCATGTCGATTGTGTAAGATTTTGAAATTGGAACGGACAGAGTTGAACACAGCTGAAAGCTTGTAAAACGAACCGGCTGACAATAGATGGAATTCAGGTAAGTAAAACTCACTCAGTTTACCCCGTTTATATTTTACATAAACCGGGTTTTTATTTTGTGTGCAATATTTGCTGATGGTTGATGATTGGATGACTGTTTGTCCGTATGTTGAATATTTTCAGATATTCACTGATTAAATTAAGCGTTTGTTTAATTTAGTCAAATTAAATCATTATTTTAATGATTAGATTCCAAACGAGGTAACTTACCATGTTGGTTACGTTTATGATAATATAAACGTATTAAATAAATAATTGATTGCTTGATTGGATGTTATTAATTGATTGTTGATGGTTATTAGTAAAACTGTTTATTTTTATTTACCGTGATAAATATATTATCGTAACCCATTTTGATACGGAGAAGGACAGGTTGGAGGAATCCAACCGGATTCCTCAAATATATTGTTATATTATAGAACTGTTAACCAGTACGACTGAATGATTGTTAATCGTCAAATTAAAATTCAGCATTTGTTCGTTATTAACCAATGGGTGATATTGTTGAGCAGTTGGCAACGGTTGGCCTAAAATGAATCATTTTATAAACGTTGATTTACAGTCAGGAAAATCGATGGAGATAAGGTTATAAAAATTTATTTCTAACCAAAACGAATTTTGAAATCTATTTTATATAGATTATTTGAATATTAAATTATTATGTGAAATAAATAATTATTTTAATCCAGTAATTATAAACTGAATAAAGCAAATTCTTATGTTGGTGAGTTTTATAAGCAGATAAGTAAAGATTATCCAAAGAGTTAAGGTTCGGATTAATCATTTCGAGTTAATTATTAAATGGGATTATTTAATTTAATTAGATTGTTAATTGAATTAAATATAATTCTTTTTAAATTGATTTTATAAATTTAATTTAAAGAAGGGACTAATGGAATTGGTTAACGGATTAACATAATTTTGAGATAACTAAGTCAACTGATGGAACGAGAATTAGTTATATAAAAACAATTATTAGATTATAAATTATCATTAAAGTTAATTATATTTTTAAAAAATAACCTTTAAAGAGAAATTAACTATTTCATTAATAGTTAATGATAAGGTAAGCTTTTTAATATAAAGGAGTTAAGGTAAATATCAAGAATTGATTTGGTAATCGAAACAAGATTAACGGAGTCGAATAGGGTATTAAGCCCTTGTTATAATTGAAAGGATTTTCAATAAGTTACATGTGTTTATGAGTTATATTCTCGATTTAATTCCTAAAAGTAATTCTATACAAAAAGAAGGTTTTTAAAACCAAGTTCTAAATCAAGCGGAAGTCAGTAAATTGATTTTGATTAGAAAAGATCTAACGATAAGATCAAGAAACAAATGTTGTAAATATGAAATGTAGTTTAGTGAAAAGAAACATAGGTAAGTGGTTAATAAAGGGATGTTATAGTAAATGGAAGTGTTAGAATAATTACTGAAATTGGAGATTTCGTTGATAAACTTCTATTTATTCCGAAGATAAGAATGTTGTCGTCTCAAGGTCTGAGAGGTAAATAAAATACCCCAACTTGTAACGACTTCATGATTATCCAAGGATGATATTATATCAGAAACGAGGATAGTGGAAGTGATTAAAATAAGTATTTCCATAAAGAATATCATGAACGATATTTCGAAGGATTATAAGTTTTCTAGATTAATTGAACGAGTATAATTTATTTTCTATTCTATGGTCTTTAACCAACAGGAAGGGTATATTACTGTATTGTTTAAACCCAAAGGTTTTGTTATCTTTTATAAATGAACAACTAAAGTGTGTGTGTCGCACATGGTAATTTATTTAGTTGTGACTGTCCTTTGTAAATGAAAAATTAAAGCATGTGCGTCGCACATGGTATTTTACTCCGTTTGTCAGTTTGTTTGTACGACATTTATTTGCAATTTATAACCTTTGTCACCCTTTGTAAATTACCGTTTTATTTATAAGTCTATGCAATTCTATACTTATGTGAATTAAAAATATGTTTGAATGCAAATTTCAAATGTTAAGCATCATTACTTGTATGAATATAACAAGATAAAATATGCAAATAAGATTTTTCAACTTATATTATCCATTTTCTATTTCAGAAAATATCGTTGATTATATTTTGAGAATAATTCCGAAGTCATTTACTCGATAATTTGAATTAAACCTATTTAAACATATTATAAGTTGAATAAAAATTGGAAAGGCGGTAATCCAAATGTCGAAAGTTTTTAGAAATCAAATTAACGATTGTTTAACTAAAGAGGCCAACTGACGTTGTATACCGGAAAAGTGAATCCATTTTATTTCTCTATGGATGATCGTTGTTTATTCTGATAGTTAAAACACCGACTTTCAAAATCTGGCCAATTCGATTGTTTGTACGGGAAGACCGGGATCAAATTTATATTAGAAAACCATTTGACCAACAAATATGTAATGTTGAAGATGCTGGTGAAGATGGAGCAATTGAAGACCGTGGATCTTCATAAGCGAAAGGATTACTTATCGAATATTCTCTGGATTTCTACCAGAGGTTGTCTGACGTGATTCGGTCGTGAGTGGGATTTTGCGGATTGCAAGGACTACTCGCTACTGATCCTTTGGATGCGGTAGGAGAGTGCCTTCAGTTCATCCTGTTCCTCGATGACTTGTATGGACGAGTGTCTGACAGAATATTTCCAAATGGTCACGCACATTGATTTCTTCAAACATGCCTAGCGTATTTTTGAGGTCATCAATTAGTGATTTAACGGATCTGACGATGTGGCATTCAAAGTGAATGACGACCAGATGGTCAAAAGATAGTAGAACCTCATGCTTCGTCAATCGGGAAATGACAAAACTCGGGCAGGAAGCATGGCTATGTGGGTCGCACCCATTAGGGTATATAATCACCTATCTAGAGAAAGCCCTTTTTCTTCTTTAATCTATCGATGCCGTCCCTTTTCGGGAAACGGTGGTTTGAGCCCAACCGTTGGTGATATACATTCGATACACTCATGCGAAATGACTGGTCGGTCATGTGTGGTCGGGTTGCAAGACGTTCTTGTTAAACCCAGTGTACTCCCCTCTAGGGGTACACTATCGGCAGGTGGTTCCATACCTTGTCATAGTGGGAATCCAATCTCCAATAAGCGCCCGCGGTTTTGATTGTATACTATATATGTGGAGCATGAATGCAAGCGTTCCGCTAGATTGCTATTTATTTGTATTTAGACACTATTATAATATCTAATGATATATATAATTTCTAAATGTTTTGGGTTATAGTAAGGTAAAAGCCGTCCGTAGTTTATGTGTGGATTTGGTCTTACTATTATCCTTTTCTTCCAAAAAGATTTTTGAACTTTAAAACCCAGTTGGATGATTCCCCTTAAAATGTGCGAGTTTTTCTCACTCTGCTTCACCAGACTGATCCGGTATTTGTAAATCTCGGGTTAGACCGGGATGTGTAGGTTCAGGTTATTGGATATTATGAAGTTCAGAAGACATGATGGAGGAGTTCATACGTATGGTTTTATCTAGTATATTCCGCTGGATGCTATATTTGAGGACAGGTTGTTATAACTGTCCAGATGTGTATGTTGTACTCTGATGTATGCAAGTATATTGCTTTTAGTTTTCAATAAAGCTATTTATGTATTATATTTTATTCCACTGCGATGTGAGACTCTGTGTTATGTTGGTTCTTCTTCTTCTTTTATTCTATATTTCTTCCTTTCTTTCCTCATCCTCTAACCTCTTTCTAATAACGTTCCGTTGTTTTCGGTGTTCGGAAGGTCGACATAAGATACGGTAAATGTATTTATGTCAATTTTCGGGGCTGAAACCCCTGGTCGTTACATATCTATTGTATGGAGTTCAACACTCGAATTCACACAAAACACTTATATTGGAAGCGATGTATGAATATTACCAACAATCGTATTTGATACTCCAAGAATGACCACTTATGGCGCCGTAAATGGCATTGGGTAGTTGAGTATTTATTTATTTGGATGATTTGGTGATTTTTGTATAGTGATGACGATTTTGTGATATTTAACATATTAGAAATGTTAGTATTAAATTGATAGATAGAAATGGACAAAATAATCATCTATATGTTAAAAAGTGAAAATCGGGTAAGTAGAAAAATAATTCAAACCGAATTTGTATTGGTTAAATTTATTAACCATTGGTTTATTTAAATCGACTGTTGTTCTTCGAAAACCCAACACGGGTACTGGGATGATATTTGATATACACTGATCTCAATAATTAGTGGTATATCAACTGATGGGTTGACAGGCTGTGATGTGCGTTATTTATTTATTTTGATAATTATACAGTTGTAAATTGCACTCTGGATGATGTTTGAATATGGAATGGTTATCTGTCATTATGGTTGAATACATGTGATGTATGAAATCAATATAACTAAAATTATATGGCAGTTGATTGAGTCGCACTCCAATTCAGAAATAACTAACATTTTAAAATAGTGAATATTTTAAAATAATATTCAATGAAGAATTAAAATATGATTTTGATGTCCGATTTTGGATGGACACGAAAATATTAGATTATATGAAGCCGAGTAAGTAGATATTCGCCATTTTAACCTGAACGGGTTTATTGATCGATTTTATTCATTTTATAATGAATATCAAAGAGAATTGATTTCAAAATTTGATATTTTGAAAATATTATCATTTTAATATTATAATGATATGGAATATTCAATTTTGATTTAAAATTGAAAGTGAAGTTAAAATCATTTCAGTATGCATATAATCTTATGCAATAGGGGACAAGGATTTGAAAAAAAAGGAAAGAAATTAATCAAATCAATCAAAGAAATCAATGCAATAAATATATATAGAAATATTTAATTAAATAAATCTTTTAATCGATTAAACAAATTTATTGGTC
The DNA here is from genome assembly GCA_030737875.1 of Allium sativum. Lineage (NCBI taxonomy): Eukaryota > Viridiplantae > Streptophyta > Magnoliopsida > Asparagales > Amaryllidaceae > Allium > Allium sativum. The sequence goes on from CM060913.1 coordinate 1,013,615,190, forward strand.
ATTTCAGACCCAAAAGGGTCGACCGCTTCCCGTAGAGCGGTTTACCGCGTGGAATAGACATAGCATGGTGAGTGTGGGTTTGAGCTAGGTTTTGCAGTGTTCGTTATATAATTAACAGAAGAGGTTAATTCAAATTTATCCTACGGTATTATTTGCACGCACACCTATAAATAGCACTCCATTCCACCTTCCCTAACTTTCTTTTTTCCATAGCCTCAATGTTGTCATTGAATTCTAGAAGAATTATATTAGGTTTTCTTTTACAATCCTTCAAATCTATAATCTTGTCTAATCTCTTATCTTTAGTATTTAGTATAGACTTGAATATGGAATTCTAGATTTATATATAAGAATTCTAAATGTTTAATTCTAATATATAGATTAATACATAATTGGTGTTCGTGTTCGTACGAGGTTTCAGATCTAAATGGAAAACATTATCATATTTGTGTTAATTCCAGACAGTTAATCACTTTGAGTGGAAATAATATTTGTTTAGACTATTTCCTTTTTTGTAGATTTTATATGAATCTATATACCTAGCAGATTTGGGTTTTTCATGATAAGGTCACAATAAAACCCCCACAAATCTCCTATCTTTATTTTACCTCAAAATTTGTCAATCAATATTTTGGGCTTGTAATTGTTAGCAATGTTTGAGAAATAATTTGGTGGTTATTTTTTTGTTTGGTTTGATAAGTCCATTTCAATATATAAATTTTTTGTAGTATTAAAAGATTAAGATTTGAGCTGATTACAGAATTGGAATAGGTTTAAATCTCTATTTTAACGGAGCATTTGAACATATTCAAGATCTGTAATAATTAAATATAAACATTTTTATGTGCAAATATATAAATGGGAAAATATGATTCAAAAAGAGGTTTATATATAAAATTTGAATATGTATGTATATATATATATATATGATGCTTTGTTTCTCTTTTATTGTTAATTCTAGCAAGCATAGGATACAAGTTTAAAAGATTATTAGTGATATTTTCCCATCTATCGCTTGTTATTAAATTTGCCATGATTTGAGTAGTTTATTACGGGCATTGGGATTGTATACCTTATTTGTCAATAGGATTAACAAAATTCATTATTATAACATTCATAATTCGAATGATAATTAGCGTTTATCGCGATTATTAAATCATATATTTATACAGCGTACTCTACGCACATAAATGTAACAATTGCGTAATAAATACATTCTGTTTGATTTGAATTTAAATGTCCCCATAGGACCATTTGCTTGTGTGCGTATTAACAGCTTATATATATATATATAATTTAGTACACTATGACACGAGGCTAAGCTCGCTTGTAATAGAAGTCTGTCTGGAACTGCCAAACAAATTGAACGTCTACAATAGTCGGTTTAACGTGGGAAGTCCAGTGTATATATATTATATGTGTGCATAGGTAGGCTTACCACTCCCCTTGAGAAAGTCTTGTGGCTGACTTCCTTCTTATCTATTTTGGGTCTTAAGTGGTTAGGACTTTTCCGTTTCGAAGCTTTATTCCTTGGTTTGGACCGAACCCATAGTGTAACAACCCAGAATTTCAGAACCAATTTAAAATTTTTATTTTAGCAATTTTATTGGATTTTGGATATTTAAAATGATTCATTTAATTAATAATAACTAAAAATTTATTTAAATCAGAGTTAGAACATATAAATTTATTTTAATTATAAAACGAGCCTGAAATGGCTGTAGTTTGAAAATTCGATTTTTAATTTCAAATGAATGTACAGAATTCAAAATAAATCGGATTTCAGTAAAATCAGAAATATTTGAATCTGTTTAATAATATCTTTCTAATGAATGTGAAAAATTGAGATTTTATAATAGGAATTGAAAGTTATGTCCAGTTTAAATTTCAGAATAGTCGCTATCAAATTTTTATATATTTTAAAAAAATATATTGCCCTTAAAAATAGCCATTTTGCAAACGACCTCTGTTTTCGACGAAACTACTTTCGTTGGATCCGGAATGTAGAATTATTATTAAATTCCAATTTTCTTAATTTTTGGAATTAATATGCGAGTGTGGCAAAAGAAAACGTGTTTTGTCAATTTTAGTGGAATTGGATCGACCAGAAAAAGGCCATTTTTCAAATGGTCTCCAAATTCGATGAAATTAGTTTTGTTAGGACAGTATCGTAAAAACATAGCTGGATTTATTTTTCTGTAATTTTTGGAGTCAGTGTGTCGCCTCGCTAAATTAAAATGTACATTGAATTCAATTTTGAACGTTATATTAATTTATATTTTAATTTTGACGAAAACTGATCATAACAGTCGAATTGGCTTACCGTACATATCCCATTGTGTCCGGAATGAGGGTAGTTAGTTGGGGCCAACAATCATTGGGTTTGATTTGGAGTTCAAATGCAAAATCTCTATTTTTAGAAATAAAATAATAATAAAATAATTTATATAAAAGGGTCAAAAACCCTATCTTTCTTCCACTGATGGTCAACGCGGGTTGGAGCGGCAATTTCTTTTTGAATGGCGGAAATTTCTTGAAATTTCAAGTTCAAAATTCTTCCAATCCTCTCCAAATTAATCCAAACGTATAAAGCGAAAATTGAAGAGCGACCTTTAATCTTTAGATCCATGTAGTTTGATCGGAAATGGTGGAATGTTAAGCTGGATTTTCGATCGTGAAGGGGTGGCGTTTTTTGGCGATTTCCGGCATCCTAGGGGAACCGAGCTGGTGGCGCTCGTGGCTGGAGGGGAGTCGTGCGTAGGGCTTCGATGGGGGCACATCTGATCGGCAGACGGGGGCCAGTAGCGGCGGCGGCGACGGTGGATTACTTCGGGGCGGGTTCATGAATGATACAGGGGATAAGAAGAAGGGTTAAGGTTAATTAAACCTTATTAATTTATTTAATTATTTAATTAAATTCTACAATGTTTAAAATGCAATATCTTTTCCATACGAGCTTCAAATCGCGCAAAACTAGATCTGTTGTAATCGTGGGGACGAGAGCTTCACAACAAGGCTAACTGGGCCCAATTTGGAGCTAGTTAGAATTTACGGCAAATTCGAATCCAAACCGTCCTTTAAAGAATGACGGATTGGAAACCATTGGTGAGAACACCTTCTCACTCAAATTATTTTACAGTTAAATATATCCTAGGTTGTAGATGGGCCTTAGTAGTCCCTGACACTATTTATTGTACAAACCATGGTTGTTGTTAGGATTGAATTATAGTGAAAATGACTGTATTGTGTTTTGATTGTGATGCTGTGATGATCAACATATTAAAAATAATGTTAACATTAATATGGTAATTGAAATTAAATTATAAAAATTTATTTATAATTTAAGCAGTGATAATTGGTAAATCAGAAAAATAATTCGAATCAAATTAGAACTGGTTAAATTAATTAACCAGTGACTATTTGAATAGACTGTTGTTGTTTTAAAACCCGACATGGGTCTAGGGATGGTAATTTATTCACATCTCCCATAAATTTAATTATATGTCAATCGATGGGTTGACAGACTGTGACTAGCGTTATTTATTTATTTTAATGCTTATACAGTGGTAGAATGCATTTTGGATGATGTGTGGATGTTTAATGATTATTTATCATTATTGTGAATACATGCAATGTGTGGAAATCCATATAAATATATTTATATGGTAATTGATTGAGTCTGATTCCAATTCAGATATAACGAATAATTTTAAAATAATATACAGTATAGTTTTCAAATAATATATAGTACAGTTTTCAAATAATAATATATAGTATAATTTTAAAATAATATATAGTATGGTTTTAAAATAATATATAGTATAGTTTTCAAATATTATTCAATATAGTTTTAAGTTAATATTACAAGTAGTTTTAAAATAATATATAGTATAGTTTTCAAATATTACTCAATATAGTTTTAAATTAATATTTCGAATAGTTTTAAAATAATATATAGTATAGTTTTCAAATATTATTCAATATAGTTTTAAATTAATATTCTGTATAGTTTTAAAATAATATTCAGTGAAGAAACAAGGTATGATTTTGATATCCAATTTTGGATGGACACGAAAATAGTGAAATGTGAAGCCGTGTTAAGTAGTTAAACTCTATTTTATCATGAATGGGTTTTTCGTCTATTTTATTCATTTTATAATGAATATCAAAAAGTGAATTCAAAATCTGATACTTTGAAAATATTATCATAATGATAATGATATGGAGTATTCAATTTTAATTTGAAAATTGAAATGAAATTGAAATCGTTTTGAAATGAATTTAAAATGAATATATTAAGGAATATTCAATTTTGATTTGAAAATTGAAATGAAATTGAAATCATTTTAAAATAAATTTAAAAAGAATATACTAAGGAATAATCAATTTTGATTTGAAAATTGAAATGAAATTAAAATCGTTTTAAAAAGAATTTAAAACAAATTTATAAAGGAATGTTCAGTTTTGATTTAAAATTAAAATGGAAGTTAGAATCGTTTTAAAATGAATTTATAAATGATTTATAAATTATGTTTTGAATGGAAATCGAAAAAATATATATATATTATATATATTAAATGGCTTGAATAGAACACGCCGCGCAACGACCGTTCGCGAATTTTGACCATTAACTTCAAATGAACGTAACGGGGGATCCGACCGGCGGATTCTCCTAAAACTAGAACCTTGGGTTTGTATGGAAAAGAGCTTTCCAATGAATACAAGAGATTTGAAATCTAACGGCTGGATTTTATGATATGTCCAAATCAATTTCAGAAAAGGTCGCCATGAATGCAGTTCGTTGGCTTTTTTGGAAACTGACTGTAAAGGCCTTAATAAAATTATCAAAAATATGGAAAAATTATGTAAAATCATAATAAATGATTTGGAAAGATTTTGGATGAAAAATTCAAGTTTTGAAAAGATAAAAATATATTTTTATCGAAATGAACTAGTTAATAACTAGAATAATAATCCAATTATTTTTAGAAATAAATACATTCGATTTGAAAATGGTATTAAAATAACCAGAGTTTTCCAACGAATAAATTGTAACGGAAATAATTTTAGGAATACTTCGATATTGGATTCCGTGATTATATGGATATTGTTGAGGAATTTGGAAGAAATATATATATATATATATATATATATCGTTATTCCTAATATGATATTTGTTGGATTCAGAATTTGATATTGAATATAAGCCAATATATTTTCTATTCAGATCCTTATATTTAATATTAAATTAGATTTTCTGTATGTCGTGAATGATGTCTTTGTTAACACTGTTCTTAAACCCCATGAGAAAAGAATAAATCTTTTAATTAAGATTATTAGAATTCCAGTTAAATTTAGTAATTGGAATAAAATGGAATGTGAATTGGGTTTATTGTGAACTGTGTTTTTAACGACATTCGTTCTTTAACCTGATTAATAGTAAAATGCGATTTGGAATTTATAAATCTTTTATTAAGTTTTAATGGAAATTTTCCAAAGTAAAGTTTTCCAATTTAATATATTAAATTGGAATTGAACGGAATTCGATTTAGTGATAATCGAAGTGATCTTCTGTGGAGGAAGATCATTACTATATATGGAATTTAAAAGGCTTTGCCGATATTCCATTTATATTATTAGTCGGATATGGAAATTGATATCAATTATATATTGATTTGTATCCCATGAAAGTTCACTTTTAATGGAAGAGGATTTGGGTTTATCGTGAACTGTGTTTTAAATGACATTGGTTCATTAACCCAGTTAAAGATAGGATTACATGTCTAACGTTGTATTTTGAACTGTATTGTCGATCTCTGCAAAATATATATCTGTTTGGTGGCGGAGAATTTATTCTCTTGCTTAACACCCTTCTCTGAGACGTATGAGCTTAGAGGTTATATATTGGCAGAAATCAATGGTACGGTATAGATTGTCGATGTGGCATGTTTGGGCTTTCCAAAGTTAAATAATCATTAAATAACGATTTTTGGAAGATTAAAAATAATTAGAGTTTTAATGAATCTTTAATTAGATTGAAATGAGAATGTTATAATTTAAATTACAAAATTTGGGAAATGATCGAGAATGGAGTACCACCAGTTTTACTCCAGGCGATAGTTAAATCTTTAATTAGATTTGAACGTGAAATGGTAATCAAATTTACCGATAACACTACGGCTGTTAGATATGAAGTACTACTAGTTTTGCTCCATGGGATGAATAGGTTGGGATTAGGATTAATAAATAAATGATTACTTCAGAAAGGCTCGATAATCCCGATTAGTTGATAAACCTTAATTTGTTTCAGAATTGATATCCAAAGGAAGATTAAAGTATAAATTTAAAAGAATTTATATTTGATAAAATTAATGGCAACCTTTCCTTAATGATGTGAATATTTGAATAAAAGAATATTCTGAAATGGAATGAGGCGTATGATGTGTTTTTATAGTACTCAATTATTGATTATAAAATACGGAAGTTATTCGGAAAGACCGGGTTTATCCTATTCTGAATAACTGATACGACGATAAGTCAACGATGAAGACGGCGGTTGAAGACCGGAGACCTTCAAATTGTTTGAATGGTTACTTATGTCTTGATTGGGCTGTACACCCAAGACAAGGTAATAAGTTGTGATTGTACAGACGTACTTGGAGATCGACCGGATATGCAAGGACCTCTCTCATGTATTGGACATATGGGACAAGGAATAAGGTGCCTCTGGTTTCGTTCAAACCCAGAATGGACTTGTAAATGGATGTGTGTCTGACATTGGATTTTATTCTATGTTAATTGATTTCTATTAAATATATATTAGTTTGGTGGCGGAGAATTTATTCTTTTGCTTAACACCCTTCTCTGAGACGAACAAGCTTAGAGGTTATATATCGATAGACATCAGTTGCATGGCATGAATTGTTAGTGTGGCATGTTGAGATGCAAATGATCAAGGCTTTCGATGAAAATAAGAGTCTTGTGGTTGATGATCAAAGCACGACTTTAAAAAGCATAGCCTTGTGTATAGCATTAATTCGCGAGCTTCACACCCTTGTATGAACCAGAAACGGGATGAAGGACGGCAGAGAGGACATGCGTTTCGTTCTAGCTAGGAGTGGTGTCATGGTATGGAGCCCGGACATTTTTACTTATATGGATGATGGATAGCGAGGTACCTCGGATTTGAGTCCCCAGTGGCTCTTGATTTACTCCCCATAGGGCTGGGTAACGTATTGTTCAGTAATTGACAATCCTCAAAAGTAAGAGAGGACTGACCCTGCATTTTCCTAGGTGCAGTTGCGACTGATCCTGAGACATGGGCTAGATTGTCTCGAATTCGGTAAGGACGATCCCTTGCCTTGGTTCATGATGGAATTCAATTTCCAATACATGTCATTTCGGTTTTAGTTATAAACTAGTATGGCGACATAGTAGCATGGGATACTATGTTGTCTATGATTGATACATTTATATTTGAAGTGATTTTGAAACTATACACTTATAATAATATCAAAATGATTTTTTTAAAATGTACTAAGCATGTTTGGCTATTATAAGTAAAAACTCTATCCTCCGGCTTGCGTTGCATTGTGTATAGGACCTGAGTCTTATAATAGCTTCATTTTTCCAAAAATCTTTGCGCTGTTTGTTTTATGCACTGGAATTCTTAGGAGAATACCCGTTTCGTGTTATACGGCGTGGTCCCTTGATTTACTTTATTCCTAGAGTAAAGTTTTAAATAACTGTTTTAGTTCTCACACAAGTCCCATGACTGACCTGGAGTTTATTGTTTTTACCTAAACTCTGGGTTCCCCTATTTTCCGCACAGGAAGCTAGTAGTTTTTGTTTTGCTGATTTCTTTGTACAGGATCCTGGATTTACAGCTAAAGCTATACTCGGAAAGCTCTTTATCCGTGTATTTCTTTCAGTTGTGTTATGTACTATTTTTCCGCTGCTTAATAATTTAAATCTCTTTTTTTTTCTATTGTATATTATTTATTCATACTCTGTTATATTCTTGTACTCTGATGTAATTGTTGTAATAACAATGAAATGTTCTTCTATTTGCGTTCTGATTTGTCGTGTTCTCAACTCAATCCAGGCTTTCCCTTACGGGTGAGTTTGGGTCATTTCAGTGTGGTAATAGAGCTCTGGTTTACAGAGCTCGAGAACAAGGCACATTAGGACCAAACGAAAAATTTCATCGGAGATTGGGTTAGTAATACCCAATGGGAATAACTCGTTAGAGATAGGATCAGTAGCATCCTAAAATGAGTTAGAAGAGTATTATTTATTAATAACAAATTTAATTTTGGAAATTTAATCTATTTATACGTATTTGAGTACATTATTTTATTTTATTTTATTTTGGACTATCGAGTATATGAAGATTTTGCATATACGCATCATGAATGTATATTCGAAGTCTCAAATATACTGGATAGATATAGGATCGCACTCTAGTCGCCCGGGCATGATTCTGATGATGAAGTATACCATCACTAGTATATATTTTTGAGTTTCAAAAGTGTGATATCTATATATTTCCAATTGACTAGTGCGAGAACCAAAACTTAGTTAGAATTTATTGTTTGTGATATAGCACAAAAAATATGATTTTGACTATATATAAAAGCTATATATGTTTGAAAAGCTAATCAACTAATTGATTGCTGGTTCTGATGTGTGATTATTAGTTAAACTAATTTGAAATATGGGAATGATAAAACTAATAAGAGAATGAAAAGGTAAAATCTAGCCAAATTGAATTAATATTGAACTGAACTGAAAATTTATTGAAATTACATACATGTACATGTATATGTTGATTAGGTCATAGCAGGGAAGTAAGAAGAGGAATAAAATTGTATGCCCGGCAAATAGGTATATATTTACTGTATTTCTTGGATTTTGATGATTTTATGAGCTGATTGGCTAGCCGGTTGGCCTTTTCTTTTTGATTGATGAGGGTCCTGTGAGGCAAATTGCGGTTTTAAATATCAAATCGTACAAAGGAGGTTATGGTGAAATTTTTCGAAAATTTAGGGTATTAGCCAAATTTTTGAAGAATGTGAAAATTCTTGGAAACTAAAAAGTTGAAGAATGAAAGCCAGACTGAAAGTTGAGTTGGTAAGTTGAACAACTTTCAGCTCCGCTCCTTTTCGAGGATGAAAAGATTTTAACTGGGGGAGATTGTAACAACCCGGAATTTCAGAACCAATTTAAAATTTTATTTTAGCAATTTTAACGAATAAAAATTTACTAAAATCAGAGTTAGAACGTATAAATTTATTTTAATTATAAAACAAGCCTGAAATGGCGTGGTAGTTTGAAAATTTGATTTTAAATTTCAAATGAATGTACAGAATTCAAAATAGATCGGATTTCAGTCAAACCAAAAATATTTGAATCTGTTTAATAATATCTTTCTAAAAACGTGAAAAACTGAGATTTCATGATTGGAATTGTAAGTTACGTTCAGTTTAAAATTCAGAATAGTCGCTATGGAATTTATATATATTCTTAAATAATATATAGCCCTTAAAATAGCCATTTTGCAAAAACCTCTATTTTCAACGAAATGACTTTTGTTGGATCCGGAATGCCAAATTATTGTTAAATTTCAATTTTCATAATTTTTGGAAATAATATGTGAGCATGGCAAAAAAAACGTGTTTTGTCAATTTCAATTGAATTAGATCGGCCAGAAAAAAGACATTTTTCAAACGGTCTCCAAATTTGACGAAATTAGTTGTATTAGGACCGTATCATCAAAACATAGCTTGATTTATTTTTTGTAATTTTTTTAGTCAGTACGTGGCCTTGGTAAATTAAAATGTATGTTGAATTCAATTTTGAACGTTATATTAATTTATATTTTAATTTTGACGAAAACTGATCGTAATAGTCGAATTGGCTTACCGGCCATATCCCATTTGTTCGGAATGGGGGTAATTAGCTAGGGACGATAGTCGTTGGGTTTGATTTGGAGTTCAAATGCAAAATATCTATTTTTAAAGCAAAATAATAATAAAATAATTTATATAAAGGGGTCAAAAATCCTATCTTTCTTCCATTGATGGTCAACGCGGGTTGGGGCCGCGATTTCATTTTGAACGGCGGAAATTGCTTGAAATTTCAAGCTCAAAATTCTTCCGATCCTCTCCAAATTAATCCAAACACATAAAGAAAACATTGAAGAGCAATCTTTGATCTTCAGATCCATAGTAGTTTGATCGAAAATGGTGGAATGTTGGGCTCGATTTTCGACCGTGAAGGGGTGGCATTCGTTGGCAATTTCTGGCGTCCAGGGGGAACCGAGCTGGCGACGCTCGTGGCTAGAGGAGCGTCGTGTGTAAGGCTTCGATGGGGGCACGTCTGATCGGTTGACGGTGGCAAGTAGTGGCGGCGGCGATAGTGGATTACTTTGGAGCGGGTTCGTGAACGATACCGGGGATAAGAAGAAGGTTAAAGGTTAATTAAACCTTATTAATTTATTTAATTATTTAATTAAATTCTACAATGTTTAGAATACAATATATTTTCCATACGAGGTCCAAATTGTGCAAAACTAGATTCGTTGTGATCGTGGGGACAAGAGCTTCACAACAAGGCTAACCGGGCCCAATTTGGAGCTAATTAGAATTTAGGCCAAATTCGAATCCAAACCGCCCTTTAAAGAATGATGGAGTGGAAACCAATGGTGAGAACACCTTCTCACTCAAATTATTTTACAGCTAAATATATCCTAAGTTGCAGACGGGGCTTATAGCCCCAACACAATTATTGTACAAACCATGGTTGTTGTTTGGATTGAATTGTGGTAAAAATGACTGTATTGTGTTTTGATTGAGATGCTATGATGATCAAAATATTAAAAATAATGTTAACATTAATGTGGTAATTGAAATTAAAGTATAAATATTATTTATAATTTAAATAGTGAAAATTGGTAAATCAGAAAAATAATTCAAATCGAATTAGAACTGGGTAAATTAATTAACCATTGATTATTTTGAATAGACTGTTGTTGTTTGAAAACCCCACACGGGTCTGGGGATGGTAAGTTATTCACATCTCCCCTGAATTTAATTATATGTAAATCGTTGGGTCAATAGACTATGATGAGCGTTATTTATTTATTTTAACGCTTATAAAGTGGTAAAATGCACTCTAGATGATGTGTGGATGTTTAATGATTATTTATCGTTAATGTGAATACATACGATGTATGGAAATTCATATAAATATATTTATATAGTGATTGATTAAGCCTGATTCCAATTTAGAAATAACGAATAATTTAAAATAATATACAATATAGTTATCAAATAATATATAGTATAGTTTTCAAATAATATATAGTATAATTTTAAAATAATATGTAGTATAGTTTTAAAATAATATATAGTATAGTTTTCAAATATTATTCAATATAGTTTTAAATTAATATTCTGAATAGTTTTAAAATAATATATAGTATAGTTTTCAAATATTATTCAATATAGTTTTAAATTAATACTCTTTTTTTGAAAGCAAAAACGTGTGATCTTCTAAAAAGAAGAGAGCACACATATATAGTATAAAACAAAGAAAACTACAATATCTAATTACAGAACAAACGGTTACAAAGCAAAACAAAACACAACTCAAAGAATGTAAAGGAAAGTAGATAGATGAGCTCCGGATAAACCACCGCCTGTCATACTCCAATATCTAATTCCGGCAAAGCCACCACCCGATAGTAAAGTATATCTACTCCAATACAATAAACAAGTCTCTCCAAGCAAAAACAACAAAAATAAAGCAGTACAACCCCAAAAACTCTCCAAAAACAAGCATAAGAAGAACTCCACAGCTAATTCCAATCACCAATCCAGTCAGCAATCCACAAAGCTCCACAGCAATAGTCAACAACCTGAAACCTAAAAGAAACTAGGCAAATCATAATAACTCATCACACATATATATGATTATATATATATGCAAGTATATATATATATATATATATCCATACGTATATGTGAAGAAGAGAAAAAAAAAGAAAAAGAGACGAACAAGCAATAACAAAAAAAAAACAGAAATTAACAACAAATGCAAGATCTATCACATCTAAAATAACTATTGATTCTAATAAATAAACTCAAATTAAACCTAACCATAAGCAAAAAACAACCAAAATGTAAATCACCAAAAAACTTAAAGCTCGAGTTGGACATCCAATCCAGACACTAATTAATTGTCTTAACGATTAAATTATCAGCAGACACAGAAATAGAATTAAAAAATTTCTGATTCCTCTCCAACCATATGAACCAACTAATGATAATAACTCAAGAATCCAACACACATCTCTATCTAGAATTAAAAACAAATCTACAACGATCATAATACTCAACACATCTACTAAAAGAATTAAAACAACTAAAAACAAAAATCATTAAAATCATAGATAAAATATAATTGGTAAAATTGCAAGAGATAAATTAATGATCAACATCTTCATCCAAAAAACTACAAAAACAACACTTAACATCAAAAAAAAAAATATTCTTCTTCTTCTTCAAAAGCTCAACTGTTTTAAGCTTCTTATGAATAATCAACCACATAAGAAACTTAGCTTTAGGAGGAGAATTAGTATTCCAAATAAACTTAAAAGGGAGCAAAGAAATGCTAGAAAAAATAATAAAATTATACATAGAATTAACAGAGAAAACTAAACTCTTATCCAAACCCCAACCAAAAGAATCACCTTTCTCATCCAAATGATACAAATCTAACTTAACTTTTAGCAAGGCAAATTGCCTTAACAAACCCCCTTCTAAAATATTATTGAAGGAAAACTCCTACGAGGGATCTAATTACCTCCTATAAACATCAGCGATTAAGGCATTCTTAAAGCCGCAATTATTAAAAAGCTCACTGAATTCAATTTTAAGCGGCACTTTAGAAATCCAAGCATCATGCCAAAAAAAGGTACAATTACCAGAATGAACAGTCACCTTACAACCTGTAACAACCCGAGTTCCGACGGACCGAATTTTTTTCAAAAATCCAATCTATCGAAACCCGAGTTAGGTGCTCTGGTATCCTGCAGAAAAAGACAGAGATAAAGAAACATGTCACAACTCGTAAAGCATCCCACAGTGGAAGGAAATAAAGTTTAATATATTCAAATATAACCTTACCTTATTAACAATACTGCTAAACAAGTATCCAAAGCTATACCATCTCTATCATGGACCTAACCTGGAAGTATGTAATGAGGAGGGGGTCATAACATAAGTTCTGTTTGACTGGACTTAGAATAAACTTCTGTATAATCCTACATATACCGTTTAGTTACATTTTCTTGGTTATTAGGTTGTTAACAATGTTAGCTCTTAGCTATACTTATCCATCCACTAGTAGATTAACCTAATACAATGTATATGTAGTTATCCCCTACTCGTGTCCTCTTTTCATGTGTACGCAGTCCCTTATCCAACTCGTGTCATCTTGTCATATGTACGCAATTCCTTATCCAATGTCGTATGTCGTACAGGCTTTCATGTATATATATGTGTATATATATATATATATACACACACACACACACACACTGAGTCTGCGTAAAACCACCATTCCTGTGTTGCTAAAGCGTTTGGACTGCCAACCTTGGTCTTACTAGGTTCTGTTATCAAATACTACCTAGATCCAAATAGGGTTTACCATTCAGTGTTACCTAGGGACAAGTAGGGTTTACTTTATCGAACGTTTCCTAGGTTCAACTAGGGTTTACGCAACCTCGGTCCAACTAGGGTTTATGCTACTATCGAACAATGCCCTCTAGTCTAGGACACACTACTCCGAGCGATATGCGTTCCTAGACTTTACGTCCCAACCTATCGTTAAACGGGCAAGATATCTAGTTGCACATGTCCTCTATATGTGCGACCCGAGTCCCGTGGCAGGGCAAATCAAGAAACACGGAACTCGGTCGGGAGCTTTAAGTTATCTGCCGATGCAGATGCTAAGGTCTGTTTTTACTATGGCTATGGTCCCACTTGGCCCCTCCCTCAACTAATGAAAGGCACCCAAGAATATCAAGAACGAGAACTATACGCAGGCACTCTATGCCCCCATAAACCTATTGGACAACCTCACCCATAATTAGATAGCAAGTATATGGTCTTTTGGAGTTCTCCACCATTCCGCTTTTCATGCTCGACTGACTCAAGATGGTAGGTAGCCGACGACGTGCTATCATAGGGCCAACTGGTTATTGCCGACTCACGTTGGTCCATCCTAGTATTTAGGTTGCCTTATTATTGCAACCAAGGCATATTCTTCGTTCTTCTTACGCAGACCTTAACCTCTGTGAGCCCAGGCGGATCATATGCATTCTCACAGAGGGATACCAAGAGTATCCTCACGTCCCCTCGAAGCCGCGTGCTTCGTAACCCAGTTCGTTGGAGCCTTCTATATGATCAGATGGACGTGCGCTCCCCCTCGCGCCCTATGGCACCGTGATGATCTATCGAGTATGGTTATTCATCCCCTATCGTATGGACTGGTCCAAGAGCCTTATCCTTTCATACTATTAGACCTTATGTCTAAACTTTTGATTACGCGCTTGCTTTGTCTTATTAACTTGGTTATCCTCGTGTATGTTGTCCTACAATTCTAATTGCCAAGTGTCTCTTTAACCAAGGTTTATTACTTAGTCCTCTCTAACTAAGGTTTACTTACTTAGTTATCTTTACCATTGCTTACTTAGTTCTCTAACTAAGGTTCGTTACTACGATTTCCATTTTACTTAGTTTTCTAACTAAGGTTCATTACCCAGTTGCCATCATCATTATTTACTTAGTTCTCTAACTAAGGTTCAACACTTGGTTAACTTCATCTTTATTTACTTAGTTCTCTAACTAAGGTTCAACACTTGGTTGCCTTTATCATTATTTACTTAGTTCACTAACTAAGGTTTAGCAATGAACTCAAACATGACTTAAGTTTTCTTTATCAAACGATAGCGTATGGTTGCTTTCCCACCTTTTCAGCTTAGATTAACTTATTTTATAGTATAAGTCATTCAAGCCTTGTATTACATCTTAAGTCATAATCTTCCCTTGTCCCTAGGACAATTTTACCTATTATTTAATTTTACATTACCGCAACTCTGGTTTATAATAGGTAGTTATCATTCCCCATTACTGTGTTGGTTAAGTTTATCCATATGTCAAGTTTTACGTAACCCTACCTTCCTGCTCATGCATTAATCGTATATTCCACAAATTTGGTTAAGTGTTGTCTTTCAGTTCATATTGACTTAACCCACCCACGCATCATGTCAAATTGGTTAAGTGTTGTTAACCTAACCTTACCATACTAGCATGTGTCATTAGCATAAATTGATTATTAATGCACCAACCTCTCACATTAGACCTATTGTTGCGGTTGCTAGATGTGCCGGGCGGTTTCAGGCAGTCTTACACCACAACTCAATATAACCTCGGGTTTAAGCGCGTTATGAAAAAATTCTCACATTAGACCCTATTGTTTGCGACCATTGGATATGCTGGGCGGTTCCGGGCAGAATTACACTGCAACCTCATTCTAACCTCAAGTTAGTCATGTTTCATCTTTAGCCAATTAACAATTTTTATGAGAACATTAAGCATCAATTTCAGGTTATGAGTTAGGTTTCATAATCGTATAAGAGGTCTCATAATCGAATAAGCTAAGTTTTATCCGTTCCTTTATCAACTTAGGATTCTTACCTTTAGATTTTTTTTTTCCAAAACCCAAAATTTTAAACTTATAGTTTAAAACCTCAATCCCGCTATATTAGATTTGAAATAAATCACTTCTTCCCAATCCAATTCCATATTCAATAATTCCAATTATATTTACACAATTTCAGGTTAACATTATAAATTGGAATTCATAGTTGCGCAACCCACAGATTCATTATTGAAATACACTCAAAAATTCCCAATTCAAGCTTTATTTCATTGAATAATCCCAATATACAATTCGCCAATTGTCCCAATATTTGCAATAATAATTGTTATGCAACAATCCCCAAATTACATATTATATTCCTCGATTGCATAAAATAAATTATGCCCAATATTCGCATATTTCAATCGTACGTATGTATAATAAGATTTCGTCTATGTTCGAGATAACCTAGATCCAAAAATAAAAAGGGAAGGAGAATAAAAGGACAATTATTATAACATGAATCTTGAATTGAATTTATAACTGGGGAATGACGAACGATAATAATACTATTATGCAACAAGTTTATTATAATTCTACTCATTGATTAAAGAACGGATCTTGAATTCTGGGATCTGATTTTCTGAATTTGAATAGTTATTCCTTCGATGTAGAATCCAATTCTTATTATCCAATTCATGAACTCCAATTTGAAAGCTCTAACTTTGATTGTTGTCTTAAAAACTCTAATTTGATTTGATTTGATGGAGGCTACGTTAGATTAGAGTTGAGTAGCATGGTGATGCCATTACTTTGATTAATGAATTTAGGGTTAGGTTCAGGTGTGTTTATATAGGTGCTCAAGATCTTATCGAACAAGCAGCGCTGAGTCAGCATTGAACCCAGTTAAAAAAATAGTTCAGGTTCGCAGATGAATCTAGCCAAATCTTATCGTACATGCAGCGCTGAGTCCGCATTGAACCCAGTTAAGAAAATAGTCCAGGTTCGCGGATGAATCTAGCCAAATCTTAACGTACATGCAGTGCTGAGTCAGCATTTGGTCCTGCAAGCGGTTTTGGCGCAGAAATTTGAATTTCGAACTTTTTAACTTCTGGAATTTAATTAATTGTTTTATTCACATGAAATATTCTTATATGTATACAATTCCTCTAATGACCATTTTACGCATATATATACGCATAACTTTCATTTTATTTTCAAAATTCAAACGATGTTGCAACGTAATTTGATTCTTTCCATATTTCATTGACTGTAGCCTTATCTTGAAATTTTATCTTTCATATACATATATTTTCTACATATATATATATATATTCTCATATATATATATATATATATATACACACATATTTGTGACGGCCCGCCCCGCACCAGTCTGCATTTCCTCCGAAAGTGCGCTGTACACATGCCCGACTAGCACAGGACGGTCGCCAAAGAAAGGAGGAAAGAGAATGAACTAATCAAGGAACCTGTAGAATGTCTCACAGCGCATGGGATAAAAATATAATAATAACATATTTGACATAAAACAGGCGAGACAGTGCATCAGCTGACAACTAATAATCAATGTCAACATCAGAGCAGCGGAAATCCAAATACAGCTTATTACAACTTTCCAAATTTACTGTCTCTAACAAAAGAAAACTAAAGTAGAAGATGCACCACCAATGCCCAAGCAGTGATCTTCAACAATACAGGGAGAATATTATGTATATATTTTACGTGGAAGCCTCATGCTCGTCTCCGGATCATCTACCCGTGCATCACCAGCTAACCTGTCTCTAGTCTGCTCGTGTGAGAACCCAGAGTAATAAGAGGAGACATAAAACTCTGGGTCAGACATAAAGCCTGGTATGAGCGATAAGCATCTAAACAGAACAATAACAGGTATACTAAACCATACCTGAACCTGGACCTGCAACCAAAGAGTTAGTACCATATACCGTACAGTACCCTAAGGTGCCATAATAAATAGTGTAAGAATATGGGGGTGGGGTGTGCATGTCAAATGATAGCAACCAAATCAACCATAACAACCATCCTCACATCTCTCACTCAGTGCGTAAAGCATACGATATCTACCACTTTGAAACACTAGACAAACTGAGGCAACGACGAATCCCGACTTGTAGAAACCCTGCTATGACCAAGCTAAACATATGGAGTCATGACCAAACATTTCAATGACCCACTTCATTGGTTGTAGCCCTTGGTTCTACCGATGCCATAATGGCCCTGAATCCGCCTTCGTACCTCCTACCATAGTGGTTCAAAGCTATAGACGTCGATAACTCCTTGGCACGCGTCCCGCAGCAAAACCCAACCATGAAGCGAACTCGTTGATTCCCATCTGAATCTTGAGCTCTAACTTCTCATTTGGGCTTCCTTTGCATCTCGGGTTTCTGTCATCACCCTCCGGATCGGTCTTCACTCTGTTCGTAACTTCCTGGTTCGGTTCGTAGTCACCAGCTCGTAGCCATCAACCTCGGATCGGTTCGGATCATCCTTCACGCTCGGGTCGGATCGTGTCGCACCATATGGATCGCACCTCGTCAGCTCGTGGCGCCTTGTCGGGTCGGTTCGGGCTTATCAGTTCGTGGCAACCCACTGGTTCGGGTCGAGCCACCCATCTGGATAGTGGCGCTTCCCTTCAGTCGTGGAGGAACATCGGTTCGGGTCGGAGTAGCTCATTCTCACGAGAGACGGATCGGATCGGATCATCGGATCGGGGTCTTCAGCCATCGGCGGATCGGGTCGTGGTCTTCCCTTCGTGGCTCCGAGCTCTGGCATGTGGCGCGGTTCGAGAAGGCGGGTCGGTTCGTGGGCATGGGGGCGATCCGAGCCGGATAAATTCCTGCACTTCGTTCCAGTGACAGTTTCTCGCCATTCGACGGCGTTTTTGACCAAACTAACACTTCTAAGCAATCACAAAACACACCATAGAGTCATAGCAACATGTAATAGCAACCACAACAGCAAACAATCACTCAAATGAATCAAAATGGATCAAAAATGGCCAAAGCTCCTTATTTTCCCTTAAGCATGTTTAAGTAAAACTGATCATAGGGTTAACAAAACTTAATCAAATCGAACCAAATTTCTAACAAAGGCATAAAATATTATTTTCGAATTTCTAAACATTTTTTATAAAATTTATTAGTGTATAAATTCGCTAATCTTCACTAATTACCCTTAATTACCGTAATTAGTGCAAAAACTATGCAAATCACTCACCTTTGCCACAATAAAACTTCCAAATCTGAAGTGAACCTCTGATTTGCACGAATTCCAATATATAACAGCAGCTCTACCTCGGTCCTTATGCTAATCCTCCTTGATTTGATGCCTCTAAGCCTTAATCCTTGATTAGGAAGTGATTTTTGGGTGTTTTAGAGAGATTTAGAGAGTGGAAGCCATGGCTAGGTTAAGAGGAATGAAAGTGGCGGCTGGAAAATGTCTAAAGAAATGTTTTCTAACCCTAATCAGCACCTATATACCCCTAAACCCGAAATTCCCCTTGGGCCTAGCTGCTAATCACCCGGTTAAGCCCAATTAAGCTGTTTTTCACCATCAAAAACTTGTTTCAGCCATATCTCCCAAACGGTAAGTCCGTTTGGCTAATGTGACCACTCTACGGAAAGAGAAACCATCATCCGGAGACAATGGAAGTGGTTTCAGGTCAAAATTCCTTTCCAGTCAAAAGTTATGGCCAAAACATTGCCAACTAGGGGTAAAATGGTCATTTAAAAATCGGGAAAAATCATGAACATGGGAAATGACCCCAAAAGTCGTCCCCCAAAGTTACATGACCATACGACTTCGTATGCGAAAGAAATAAATATTCTACGATCTTATGATGCATAGAATGCGGGTCGTTACACTCTCCCCCCCTTAAGAAATTTCGTCCCCGAAATTCCTTAACCTAACCACACAAAAGATCCCGCATGCCTAACAACCACATACAACAATCAATCATGCAAAACAAGCAAACAAGTCTATCTTAGCATGCGGAAAACTAAATCGAAGTCGAAATCTTACCAGGCAAAGAGTTCTGGGTGTGACTTCCTAATGTTCTCCTCTGTCTCCCAAGTACAATCTTTCTCGTCCTCGCTCCACTGTACCTTGACTAGCTTCACCGCCTTCCTTCGAAGTTGCTTCATGTCGTGCTCGACAATACGGGTCGGCTTGCGGTTCCCAACCGCCTCGGGTTCTACTTCGAAGTCCTCTAACTGATCAGGTGAAATAGTCATATCTGAGTCGTGAACGAACTTCCTTAGTTGGGAAACATGAAATACGTTGTGAACTCCCGCCATCTTCTCCGGTAAGTCAATTTTGTATGCCAAATTCCCGACTAGTTTAAGAACAGGGAATGGGCCAACAAATCTTGGTGCCAACTTGTCTCTCCTGCCAAATCGTATCACGCTCTTCAACGGAGAAATCTTGACAAACACCAAGTCGCCAACGGAGAATTTTAAGTCTCTTCTCCTCTTATCAGCATAACTCTTCTGCCTATCCTGGGCAGCCTTCATTCGTTGTTGAATGATCTTAATCTTATCTGAAGTTTCCCTCACCACATCTGGTCCAAGCATAAACTTCTCGCCAGTCTCTATCCAACATGATGGTGAGTTGCACGGTCTTCCGTACAAAGCTTCAAACGGAGCCATACCGATACTGGATTGGTAGCTATTATTATATGCAAACTCTACTAGATGCAAATGGTCATCCCATGATCCACCAAAATCCAATATACATGCTCTCAAGAGATCTTCCAAAATACGGTTCACCCTCTCCGTCTGACCGTCGGTCTGAGGATGATATGCGGTACTGAGATGTAACTCTGACCCTAGAGCCTCTTGTAAGCTCTTCCAAAACCCACTAGTGAACAACGGGTCTCGGTCGCTCACAATGCTTTTAGGTACTCCATGAAATCTCACTACCCACTTCATATATAATTCTGCTAACTTAGCTGCCGTTCTGGTCGATTTGACTGGTATAAACCTTGCACTTTTAGTCAATCGATCCACAATCACCCAAATGCTATCATGTCCCGATCTAGTCCTTGGTAAACCATCGATGAAATCCATTGAGACTTGCTCCCATTTCCATTCGGGAATTTCTAAGGGCTGTAACAACCCACTAGGCTTCTTTTGCTCTGCTTTAACTAGCTGGCAATTCATGCACTTGGATATAAACTTCCCAACGTCTCTTTTCATCCCTTCCCAGTAGTAAGTCTGCTTCATATCTCGATACATCTTGTTACCACCGGGGTGTATAGTCAGCTTTGAGTGATGACATTCTCTAAGCACTTCATCCCTCAATCCATTGACATTGGGTACAACAAGCTTTTCATTCTTTCTAAGCCATCCATCTCGATCAAGCCCATACTTGTTCATCTCCTCATCGATACCCATCTCTAACTTGGAGAAGATTTCCAATAGGTTAGGATCGTCCCTCTGACTAGAGCCGATCCGCTCAATCAAGGTGGGTCTGATCGTCAAACTTGCTAACATTTCTGGATCCAATTCGCACTTTGGTCTGAAATCAAACCCCGCGATAAACTCCAGTTGCTTCCATTCAAGGAACATAGCCCCTAAGCTGGCATGTCTTCTACTCAATGCATCAGCCACCGCATTGCCCTTTCCTGGTGTGTATGCGATGTCAAAATCATAGGAAGCTAAGAATTCTAACCATCTCTGCTGACGGAGATTTAAATCCTTCTGGGAGAATAGATACTTTAACGACTTATGATCTGTAAACAGCTCAAATCTTTCTCCCAAGAGATAGTGTCTCCACATCTTTAACGCGAACACGATCGCTACCAATTCTAAATCATGGGTAGGGTATCTTCTCTCGTGCGGTTTCAATTGCCGACTTGCGTAAGCTACAACCCTACGCCTTGCATCAATACAGCACCCAGTCCGGTACCACAGGCATCCGTGTATACCGTCATCTCTTCATCCCCCTTAGGAATGACTAACACCGGTGCGCTTGTCAACTTGTCCTTTAAACTTTTGAATGCATTCTTGCACCTTTCATCCCAGACAAAAGCTTGATTCTTCTTGGTCAACTGGGTCAATGGTGCTGCCGTTTTGGAGAAACCTTGGATAAACTTACGATAATATCCCGCTAACCCCAAGAAACTTCTTACCTCTGTTGCATTCTTGGGCGTAGGCCAATCCTGTACCGTAGCCACCTTTGCCGGGTCTACGGCAATACCATTCTCTGATACAACATGGCCCAAGAACCTCACTTCCCTCTTCCAGAAGTGACACTTAGAGAACTTTTCTTTCAATTGGTGTTTTCTCAACACCTCCATCACTATTCTTAAATGTCCCTTGTGTTCTTCCTCTGTCCTTGAGTAGACCAAAATGTCATCAACGAACACAAGGACAAACTTATTCAACTGATCTCTGAATACCCTATTCATAAGATCCACAAAATATGCTGGGGCATTGGTCAGCCCGAACGGCATGACCAACCACTCATAAAACCCAGACGGCGTCCGAAATGCCGTTTTAGCTATACTCTCAGCTTCCACTCTAAGCTGATGAAAACCTGTCGCGAGATCCAACTGAGAAAATGCTCTCGCGCCACTCAACTGATCGAACAAATCATCTATCCGCGGTAGAGGATACTTGTTCTTCCTCGTCACTTTATTCAACTCGCGGTAGTCTACACACAAACGAAGGGAACCATCCGCCTTGGTAGCAAACACAACTGGTGCTCCCCATTCAGAAACACTCCTTCTGATAAATCCCTTCTTCAAAAGATCGCTGACTTGCACCTCGAGCTCTCGCTGCTCTCTTGGTGCCATACGACGAAGTGGCATCACTATAGGCCTGGCATCTTTTACCAAATCAATACGGAACTCAATCTCTCGGTGTGGTGGAAGTCCGGTCACTTCTTCGAAAACATCCGGATACTGGCCAACCACGGGCAAACCTGACAACTCACTATGCGGAATGTCGAGGGAGTTTAGAAAACTAGCCAATACCCCCTCACTGGGTAGACCACCAAACACTATCCTCCGCCCATCATCCGCTCTAGCTGTCACCAAAAAGCCCTCACAGTCTACCACCACCCCGTATCTTCGGAGCCAATCTACTCCCAAAATAATGCCAAACCCAGTAAAGCCCAAAACAAAGCAATCACAAACAAACATGCATCCATGACTCGATAAGACCACATTACGACAAATCATGCTAAGGCTAGTCGAACCACCAATCGGGTTCGTCACAACTAAAGGTCTATCGACAATCTCGGGCTCCAATCCTAACCTATCTACCAGGTCACTAGATATGAAAGAACTGGAAGCTCCGGTATCAAACAAAACTCTAACAGGAACATCGTAAACAGAAAGCATACCTTGAATGACGACATTCTTTCCCTTCTCTGCCGCTGTTGGGGCATTCGACGAAGAAGGAATAGCATTAAGAGCGTAGGCTTTCACCATTTGCTTTTCCTTAGGGGGCTGTGGACACTTGTCCTTGTGATGTCCCATTTGGCCACAGTTGAAGCACTTCCTATCCGCTGGCTTGGCCCGACAATTACTAGCATAATTGCCCTTCTTACCACAGCTGAAGCACTCAACATCTTGCTTATTCTTTTTCTTCTGGCCATCCTTAGCTTGGTTCTGCTTTCTCTTATTCTGGGAACCACCCTTGCCTCCACCACTTGCTTGTGGCTTTGGCTCATCTGCGGATGCAGCCTCAGTCTTCGGCTTAGGGTAGAGACTTTCCGATCTTAATGCTTTCCCCACAATCGACTCAAACGACTCATCGATGTGGTTAATAAGTCTTTCCCCCAAGTACTGGTCCAAACCGGTTATGAATTTCTCATTCTTTTTCTCGGTAGTATCAATAAGATATAACCCATATTTTGACAAAGTGTCAAATTCGGCAATATACTCGGAGACAGCTCTGCCATTCTGCTTGAGCTCCAAGAATTTCCTAAACAGCACTGACTTTTGAGCAGCTGGAATGAACTTCTCGCTAAAGCGAGCTTTAAACTGCTCCCAAGTAATCTGATCTTCAGGAGTAGCTGCCTTTATAGCATTCCACCAATTCATTGCCCGCCCTTGCACCTGACGGGACGCTAGCTTTCTCTTCATTGCATCCTCGATACCCAAATCCTCGAAGATACGTTCGCAACTGTCCAACCAATCTTGAACATCCGTGGCCGACTCCGTTCCGTGAAACGACTTCCCACCAAGGCTAGTATAATCCTTATTCAACTTGGCGAAGTCGACTCTTGGCGCCTGCACTATTGGATCACCACCATTTCCACCATTGGGAGCTGCCCTCTGTACATCTCTAAGCATCTCTCTCATGAGGTCAGTAAACATCGTCCTCATATCAGCAGCATTCCCATTATTGGCTCCCCTGCCAGCACCTCTAGTATATCAGCTCATCGTCAATCTGAAAAAGGAAACGATTAACGACTCCATAGTGGTGCTAGTGCAGTACGACTTCATTCTTATACTACTAATAGTATATATATATAGCTTTTGAAAACCAAAATAATCACAAATACGCTCTCTCGTATACGTATGTTATCTCTCCCTGATAACTTCCCTAGGTTAACTACGCAACCTAGAGCTCTGATACCAAGTGTGACGGCCCGCCCCGCACCAGTCTGCATTTCCTCCGAAAGTGCGCTGTGCACATGCCCGACTAGCACAGGACGGTCGCCAAAGAAAGGAGGAAAGAGAATGAACTAATCAAGGAACCTGTAGAATGTCTCACAGCGCATGGGATAGAAATATAATAATATCATATTTGACATAAAATAGGCGAGACAGTGCATCAGCTGACAACTAATAATCAATGTCAACATCAGAGCAGCGGAAATCCAAATACAGCTTATTACAACTTTCCAAATTTACTGTCTCTAACAAAAGAAAACTAAAGTAGAAGATGCACCACCAATGCCCAAGCAGTGATCTTCAACAATACAGGGAGAATATTATGTATATATTTTACGTGGAAGCCTCCTGCTCGTCTCCAGATCATCTACCCGTGCATCACCAGCTAACCTGTCTCTAGTCTGCTCGTGTGAGCACCCAGAGTAATAAGAGGAGACATAAAACTCTGGGTCAGACATAAAGCCTGGTATGAGCGATAAGCATCTAAACAGAACAATAACATGTATACTAAACCATACCTGAACCTGGACCTGCAACCAAAGAGTTAGTACCACATACCGTACAGTACCCTAAGGTGCCATAATAAATAGTGTAAGAATATGGGGGTGGGGTGTGCATGTCATAATGATAGCAACCAAATCAACCATAACAACCATCCTCACATCTCTCACTCAGTGCGTAAAGCATACGATATCTACCACTTTGAAACACTAGACAAACTGAGGCAACGACGAATCCCGACTTGTAGAAACCCTGCTATGACCAAGCTAAACATATGGAGTCATGACCAAACATTTCAATGACCCACTTCATTGGTTGTAGCCCTTGGTTCTACCGATGCCATAATGGCCCTGAATCCGCCTTCGTACCTCCTACCATAGTGGTTCAAAGCTATAGACGTCGATAACTCCTTGGCACGCGTCCCGCAGCAAAACCCAACCATGAAGCGAACTCGTTGATTCCCATCTGAATCTTGAGTTCTAACTTCTCATTTGGGCTTCCTTTGCATCTCGGGTTTCTGTCATCACCCTCCGGATCGGTCTTCACTCTGTTCGTAACTTCCTGGTTCGGTTCGTAGTCACCAGCTCGTAGCCATCAACCTCGGATCGGTTCAGATCATCCTTCACGCTCGGGTCGGATCGTGTCGCACCATATGGATCGCACCTCGTCAGCTCATGGCGCCTTGTCGGGTCGGTTCGGGCTTATCAGTTCGTGGCAACCCACTGGTTCGGGTCGAGCCACCCATCTGGATCGTGGCGCTTCCCTTCAGTCGTGGAGGAACATCGGTTTCGGGTCGGAGTAGCTCATTCTCACGAGAGACGGATCAGATCGGATCATCGGATCGGGGTCTTCAGCCATCGGCGGATCGGGTCGTGGTCTTCCCTTCGTGGCTCCGAGCTCTGGCATGTGGCGCGGTTCGAGAAGGCGGGTCGGTTCGTGGGCATGGGGGCGATCCGAGCCGGATAAATTCCTGCACTTCGTTCCAGTGACAGTTTCTCGCCATTCGACGGCGTTTTTGACCAAACTAACACTTCTAAGCAATCACAAAACACACCATAGAGTCATAGCAACATGTAATAGCAACCACAACAGCAAACAATCACTCAAATGAATCAAAATGGATCAAAAATGGCAAAAGCTCCTTATTTTCCCTTAAGCATGTTTAAGTAAAACTGATCATAGAGTTAACAAAACTTAATCAAATCGAACCAAATTTCTAACAAAGGCATAAAGTATTATTTTCGAATTTCTAAACATTTTTTCCAGAATTTATTAGTGTATAAATTCGCTAATCTTCACTAATTACCCTTAATTACCGTAATTAGTGCAAAAACTATGCAAATCACTCACCTTTGCCACAATAAAACTTCCAAATCTGAAGTGAACCTCTGATTTGCACGAATTCCAATATATAAAAGCAGCTCTACCTCGGTCCTTATGCTAATCCTCCTTGATTTGATGCCTCTAAGCCTTAATCCTTGATTAGGAAGTGATTTTTGGGTGTTTTAGAGAGATTTAAAGTGTGGAGGCCATGGCTAGGTTAAGAGGAATGAAAGTGGCGGCTGGAAAATGTCTAAAGTAATGTTTTCTAACCCTAATCAGCACCTATATACCCCTAAACCCGAAATTCCCCTTGGGCCTAGCTGCTAATCACCCGGTTAAGCCCAATTAAGCTGTTTTTCACCATCTGAAACTTGTTTCAGCCATATCTCCCAAACGGTAAGTCCGTTTGGCTAATGTGACCACTCTACGGAAAGAGAAACCATCATCCGGAGACAATGGAAGTGGTTTCAGGTCAAAATTCCTTTCCAGTCAAAAGTTATGGCCAAAACATTGCCAACTAGGGGTAAAATGGTCATTTAAAAATCGGGAAAAATCATGAACATGGGAAATGACCCCAAAAGTCGTCCCCCAAAGTTACATGACCATACGACTTCGTATGCGAAAGAAATAAATATTCTACGATCTTATGATGCATAGAATGCGGGTCGTTACAATATTTTTCTACATTTCCTTATATGTACGTTCTTATCTTTTCAAATTTTGAATTTGTATACATAAATATATTTGCATGTTCAGTTGGTCCTCTCTAAAACAAAGATAAAGTTTATACCGCCGCCGGGGTTCGAACCCCTGACCTCTATGTTACAAATCCAATGCCTTAACCAACTGAGCTATGAAGTCTTTTGTTAATAAGTCTTAGAGCAATGATAATTATTGTTCTCTTCTTAATTCTCTTTTTCACGTTAGTTACAATATTTAAATTAAACTATTGCATGAATCTTTTTCTTTTATTTTTCTTTTAATTTTAATGCATTATGTTTGCAAATCAGTGCATGCAACCAATCCTTTCTTTTTTTCAATGCGTGCATTACATTTTTCTCTTTTTTTCAGTGCATGTATTTATTACATGCAATCCTTATCTTATTCTTTATTTTATATCTTAATTTGTTTGTATGTATATACATATATATGTGTGTATATATATATATATATATATATATATATATATATATATATTTCTCTTGTGCGTATACAAACTTCGAACCTTAACAACTTCTTCATACGGTGTCCGATTTACACAAACCAATTGTTCATCTGAACCAGAATCTCGAGGCGGATGCAATGGTGATGTCCGTTTTACTTAATTCCTGATATTTAAATTAAGTTTTTTAATTTTATTTTCTCTTCTATTACGTATATCGTTAACGTGTTAATTTTTCCATTTCTTCCACTAATTTAAATTGCACATCACCGTTATTTATATATCCATGTATATATATATATATATATGTATGTATATATATATATATATATAAACATTTTTTAAGTATCTTAAAAATGCGGGGTGTTACATCCTCCCACCCTTAAAAAAAAAATCGTCCCCGAAATTTGATAGGGATTAAATATATAATCCTTTGCATAATATACATCCATCATGTGTGCATCCAATTTTTGCAAACATTGTGCACACGTGCAAAGTGAAATACATCATAGCAATGCTTGTATGCCTAATTTGGTACCACCTATATGTATGCAAACTTTTAAAATCTCTTTCAAAATATGATGCTCACATCCTAAATATACTTGCAGTTCTATATGAATGCAATATTTTGAAAACCAAAATAGCTCTTTATCCAAATCTTCCCACACTCTTACAGAGTAAGAGCATAGTTCATCCAATTGTTGCATCCAAAACCCTACCAATCATCAATAAATTTCGAAATTTAGAAAAATCAAATTTTCTAAATTCGATTTCTTATGTTACAAAAAGGTATTAAATGGAAGAACTTACATTCTTCGTTTTTCTTTTATGTACCTTTTCTAATTGCACTTGGATTTTTACATAACTATTCTTTGAAAACCTCCTACTTTCCTATCCAACCACAACTACATAGAAAAATCTTTTCTCTTTCAACTTATCTTGGGAGAATTTTATTTTTATTCATCTTTTCTTAAGATTTTCTTTTTCTTTTCCCGTTACGTTTTTTGCTTCGCCGAATTTGTTGTTTTCTCCTTATCTAGGTTGTTCTCTTTCTTAGCTTATATGACTTAATCAAATTACCTAAGTTTATTATTTTCAAATAAGTCTTTTCGTTTTCAACTCAAACAGCATCCTACACAGCTACTACTATGGGCCAAGAATCTTAGGACTTTGTAATCTCAGACAATTGCGAGTCCACACAACAGGATCTACCCACTTACTTGCCATTTACTACTTAATAGTCACTACTAGTCCTTATTGTGTATTACTAGCCTATCCATTTTCTTTTTCTCAAGCAACAAACCTAGGTTTATCAACGCTTATGCATTCTATGGAAATTTTTCATTAGTTTAATATTAGCTAATCCCTGACTGTAAATTGGCAAGAGATTAACTTCCTAAATATCAACCCTGAAGACCGAAATCAACATCAGATTGACACTTAGAGAATCACTCAACTCGACCATTCTCTAGCTGGTTCCAATTGTTTAATTCATAGCTTTAGCTTTCTCTCATTCTTTTCTAGGCACTAATCTTTACCTATTCCATTCTTTTTAAAACATGGTTTGGCCTCCTTTCTTTTCATTACATTTTTCTTTCAAAAATTAAAAGTGTTAAAACTGTATTTTCTTCTCCAAAACTTGTTTTCGCCAAACCATAAAAACATGTTACAAAATAAAATGCAAAACATTTTTTTTCAAATCACAAAACTAGAGTAGACAAGGATGACTATCAGGCTTACATTGTTTCTAATTACAATGTTAATTTAACTACTTGCTATAAGGTGCAGACATCTATTCTATTCCTACACCTATTTTGTCCACCCAACAAAATTTTCTTTTTAAAACAATAATCAAAATTTATTGTCAAAAGAATAGAGATTTCAAAACTTTTTACAAAATGCAACATTTTGTATGCTTTACTTTTTAATCCTTTTTCTAATTTATAAGGCTTCACTTTTAAACCTACTAATCTGAAATACTAACATTTCAGTTTCTATCATATGGGATACATCTTTCTTTAATACCAAACATATTGTACACTTTCCAACCAAACCACTTAAGGGTCTCAAAATTTCTATGTTCATTCCTTTAGTGTACAAAATAGATATCCCATTTCCTTCCACATTTTCTATATAGTAGGCTTCCTTATGGATCTAGGTTTTTATATATTTTAGAAAATACAAATACGTTCACTCATTATCTGTATAGGGATCCTAAACCGAAGCTCTGATACCAGATTTTACAACCCGAGTTCCAATGGACCGAATTTTTTTCAAAAATCCAATTTATCGAAACCCGAGTTGGGTGCTCTGGTATACTCCAGAAATAGACAAAGATAAAGAAACATGTCAGAACTCGTAAAGCATCTCACAGCGGAAGGAAATAAAGTATAATATATTCAAATATAGCCTTACCTTATTAACAATACTGCTAAACTAGTATCCAAAGCTATACCATCTCTGTCATGAACCTAACCTGGAAGTATGTTATGGTAAGGGGGTCAGGACATAAGTTCTGTGTGACTGGACTTAGAATAAACTTTTGTATAATCCTACATATACCGTTCAGATACATTTTCTTGGTTATTAGGTTGTTAACAATGTTAGCTCTTTAAGCTATACTTATCCATCCACTAGTAGATTAACCTAATACAATGTATATGAAGTTACCCCCTACTCGTGTCATCTTTTCATGTGTACGCAGTCCCTTATCCAACTCGTGTCATCTTGTCATATGTACGCAGTTCCTTATCCAATGTTGTACGCCGTACGGGCTTTCATGTATATATATATATATATATATATATATATATATATATATTCTCACTAAGTCTGTGTAAAACCACCATTCCTATGTTGCTTAAGCGTTTGGACTGCCAACCTAGGTCTTGCTAGGTTCTGTTATCGAATACTACCTAGATCCAACTAGGGTTTACTATCGAGTGTTACCTAGGTCCAACTAGGGTTTACTTTATCGAACGCTTCCTAGGTTCAACCAGGATTTATGCTACCTAGGTCCAACTAGGGTTTTTGCTGCCTATCGAACAATGCCCTCTAGTCTAGGACACACTACCCCGAGCGATATGCTTTCCAAGACTAGGTTTGTTAAACGTGCTAGATATCTAGTTGCACATGTCCTCTATATGTGCGACCCGAGACCCGTGGCAGGGCAAATCAAGAAACACGGAACTCGGTCGGGAGCTTTAAGTTATATGCTGATGCAGATGCTAAGGTCTGTTTTTACTGTGTCTATGGTCCCACAAGACCCATCCCTTAACTAATGAAAGGAACCCAAGAATATCAAGAATGAGAACTGTACACAGGCCCTCTATGCCCCCATAAACCTATTGGCCAACCTCACCCATAACTCGATAGAAAGTATAAGGTCTTTTGGAGTTCTCCGCCTTTTCGCTTTTCATGCTCAACTGAATCAGGATGGTAGGTAGCCGATGATGTGCTATCACAGGGCCAACTGGATATCGCCGACTCACGCTGGTCCATCCTAGTCTTTTGGTAGCCTTATTATTGCAACCAAGGCATACTCTTGGTTCTTCTTACGCAGACCTTAACTTCTGTGAGCCCAGCTGGATCATCTGCATTCTCACCGAGGGATACCATGAGTATCCTCACGTCCCCTCGAAGCCGCTTGCTTCGTAACCCGGTCCTTTGGAGCCTTCTATATGATCAGATGGACGTACGCTCCCCCTCGTGCCCTACGGCAACGTGATGATCTATCGAGTTTGGTTATTCATCCCTTATCGTATGGACTGGTCCAAGCTCCTTATCCTTTCGTACTATTAGACCTTATGCCTAAACTTCTGATTATGCACTTGCTTTGTCTTAATAACTTGGTTATCCTCGTTTATGTTGTCCTTCAATTCTAATTACCAAGTTTCTCTTTAACTAAGGTTTATTACTTAGTCCTCTTCAACTATGGTTTACTTAATTAGTTATCTTTACCGTTGCTTACTTAGTTCTCTAACTAAGGTTCGTTACTTCGGTTGCTATTTTACTTAGTTTTCTAACTAAGGTTCATTACCCAGTTGCCATCATCTTTATTTACTTAGTTCTCTAACTAAGGTTCAATACTTGGTTAACTTCATCTTTATTTACTTAGTTCTCTAACTAAGGTTCAACACTTTTTTGCCTTTATCATTATTTACTTAGTTCACTAACTAAGGTTTACCAATGAACTCAAACATGACTTAAGTATTTTTTATCAAATGATAGCGTATGGGTGCTTTCCCACCTTTTCATCTTAGATTAACTTGTCTCATAGTATAAGTCGTCCCACCCTTCAAGTCTTGTATTACATCTTAAGTCATAATCTTCTCTTGTCCCTAGGACAAGTTTACCTACTATTTAATTTTACATTACCGCAACTCTGGTTTACAATAGGTAGTTATCATTCCCCATTACTGCGTTGGTTAAGTTTGTCCATATGTCAAGTTTTACTTAAAACTACCTTCCTGCTCATGCATTACTCGTATATTCCACAAATTTGGTTAAGTGTTGTTTTTCAGTTCATTTTGACTTAACCCACCCACGCATTTTGTCAAATTGGTTAAGTATTGTTAACCTAACCTTACCATACTAGCATGTGTCATTAGCATAAATTGATTATTAATGAACAAACCTCTGACATTAGACCTATTGTTATGGTTGCTGGATGTGTCGGACGGTTCCGAGCAGTCTTACACCACAACTCAATCTAACATCGGGTTTAAGCTCGTTATGACTAACTTCTCACATTAGACCCTATTGTTTGCGGCCACTGGATATGCCGGGCGATGCCGGGAAGAATTACACTGCAACCTCATTCTAACCTCGAGTTAGTCATGTTTATTCTTTAGCCAATTAACAATTTTTATGAGAACGTTAAGCATCAATTTCAGGTTATGAGTTAGGTTTCATAATCACATAAGAGGTCTTATAATCGCATAAGCTAAGTTTTATCCGTTCCTTTATCAACTTAGGATTCTTACCTTTAGATTCGTTTTTCCCAGAACCCAAAATTTTAAACTTATAGTTTAAAACCACAATCCCGCAATATTAGATTTGAAATAAATCACTTCTTCCCAATCCCATTCCATATTCAATAATTCCAATTAAATTTACACAATTTCAGGTTAACATTATAAATTGGAATTCATAGTTGCACACTATTCAGCATAGATTCATGTTTCCAAAACATACCCAAATATTCATTGTTGAAATACACTCAAAAATTCCCAATTCAAACTTTATTTCATTGAATAATCCCAATATACAATTCGCCAATTATCCCAATATTTGCAATAATAATTGTTATGCCACAATCCCCAAATTACATATTATATTCCTAGATTGCATAAAATAAATTATGCCCCAATATTCCCATATTTCAATCGTACGCATGTATAATAAGATTTCGTCTAGGTTCGAGATAACCTAGATCCAAAAATAAAAAGGGGAAGTGGAATAAAAGTACAATTATTATAACATGAATCTTGAATTGAAATTATAATTGGGGAATGATGAACGATAATAATACTATTATGCAACAAGTTTATTGGAATTCCACTCGCTGATTAAAGAACGGATCTTGAATTCTAGGATCTGATTTTCTGAATTTGAATAGCTAATCCTTTGATGTAAAATCCAATTCTTATTATCCACTTCATGAACTCCAATTTAAAAGCTCTAACTTTGATTGTTGTCTTAAAAACTCTAATTTGATTTGATTTGATGGAGGCTAGGTTGGATTAGAGTTGAGAAACATGGTGACGCCATTACTTTGATTAATGAATTTAGGGTTAGGTCTAGGTGTGTTTGTTTAGGTGCTCAAGACCTTATCGTACACGTAGCGCTGAGTCAGCATTGAACCCAGTTAAGAAAATAGTCCAGGTTCGCAGATGAATCTAACCAAATCTTATCGTACACGCAGCGCTGAGTCAGCATTGAACCCAGTTAAGAAAATAGTACAGGTTTGCAGATGAATCTAGCCAAATCTTATCGTACACGCAGTGCTGAGTCAGCATTGGGTCTCGTAAGCTGTTTTGGCGCAGAAATTTGAATTACGAACTTTTGAATTTCTGGAATTTAATAAACTGTTTTATTCACATTCTTATATGTATACAATTCCTCTAACGACCATTTTACGGGTATATATATACGTACAACTTTCGTTTTATTTTCAAAATTCAAACGATGTTGCACTGTTATTTGATTCTATCCATATTTCATTGACTGTAGCCTTATCTTGAAATTTTATCTTTCATATACATGTATTTTCTGTATATATATATATATATTCCCATATATATACATATATTTTTCTTTATTTCCTTATATGTACGTTCTTATCCTTTCAAATTTTGAATTTACATATGTACATATATTTGCATGTTCAGTTGGCCCTCTCTAAAACAAAGATAAAGTTTATGCCACCGCCGGTGTTCGAACCTCTGACCTCTATGTTACAAATCCAATGCCTTAACCAACTGAGCTATAAAGTCTATTGTTAATAAGTCTTAGAACAATGATAATTATTGTTCTCTCATTAATTATTTTTTTCATGTTAGTTACAATAATTAAATTAAACCATTGCATGAATATTTTTCTTTTATTTTTCTTTTAATGTTAATGCATTATGTCTGCAAATCAGTGCATGCAACATATTTACATTGCATGAAACCAATCCTTTCTTTTTTTCAATGCATGCATTACATTTTTCTCTCTTTTTTTTCCAATGCATGTATTTATTACATGCAATCCTTATCTTATTATTTATTTTATATTTTAATTTGTTTGTATATATATATATATATATATATATATATATATATATATATATATATATATCTTGTGTGTATACAAACTTCGAGCCTTAACAACTTCATCATACGGTGTCTGATTTATGCAAACCAAGTGTCCATCTAAACCAGAATCTCGAGGCGGGCGCAATGGTGATGTCCGTTTTACTTAATTCCAAATATTTAAATTAGGTGTTTTTATTTTATTTTCTCTTCCATTACGTATATCGTTAACGTACTAATTTTTTTCGTTTCTTCCACTAATTTAATGCACATCACCATTATTTATATATACATACATATATATATATACACACATTTTTAATTATCTTCAAAATGCGGGTTGTTACATTCTCCCACCCTTAAAAAAAAAATTCTTCCCCGAAATTTGATAGGGATTGGATATATAATCCCTCGCATAATATACATCCATCATGTGTGCATCCAATTTTTGCAAACATTGTGCACATCTGCAAAGTAAAATACATCATAGCAATGCATGTATGCCTAATTTGGTACCACCTATATGTATGCAAACTTTTAAAATCTCTTTCAAAACATGATGCTCACATCCTAAATATACTTGCGGTTCTATATAAATGCAATATTTTGAAAATCAAAATAGCTTTTCATCCAAATCTTCCCACACTCTTACAGAGTAAGAGCATAGTTCATCCAATTGTTGCATCCAAAACCCTACCAATCATCATTAAATTTCGAAATTTAGAAAAATCAAATTTTCTAAATTCGATTTCTTATGTTACAAAAAGGTATTAAACAGAAGAACTTACATTCTCCGTTTTTCTTTTATGTACCTTTTCTAATTGCACTTGGATTTTTACATAACTATTCTATAAAAACCTCCTACTTTCCTATCCAAGCACAACTACATAAAAAATTCTTTTCTCTTTCATCTTGTCTTGGGAGAATTTCATTTTTATTCATCTTTTCTTAAGATTTTCTTTTTTTCCCGTTACGTTTGTTGCTTCGTCGAATTTATTGTTTTCTCCTTAGCTAGGCTATTCTCTTTCTTAGCTTATTTGACTTAATCAAATTACTTAAGTTTATTATTTTCAAATAAGTCTTTTTGTTTTCAACTCGAACAGCATCCTACACAGCTACTACTATGGGCCAAGAATCTTAGGACTTTTTCATCCCAGACAATTGCGAGTCCACACAACATGATCTACCCACTTACTTGCCCTTTACTACTTAATAGTCACTACTAGTCCTTGCTGTGTATTACTAGCCTATCCGTTTTCTTTTTCTCAAGCAACAAACCTAGGTTTCTCAATGCTTATGCATTCTACGGGGAATTTTCCATTACTTTAATATTAGCTAATCCCTAACTGTAAATTAGCAAGAGATTAACTCCCTAAATATCAAACTCGAAGACTGAAATCAACATCAAATTGACACTCAGAGAATCACTCAACTCAACCATTCTTTAGTTGGCTCCAATTGCTTAATTCATAGTTTTAACTTTCTCTCGTTCTTTTCTAGGCACTAATCCTTACCTACTCCATTCTTTTTAAAACATGGTTTGGCCTCCTTTCTTTTCAGTACATTTTTCTTTCAAAAATTAAAAGTGTTAAAACTTTATTTTTTTCTCCAAAACTTTTTTTCGCCAAACCATAAAAACATGTTACAAAATAAAATGCAAAACATTTTATTTTCAAATCACAAAACTGGAGTAGACAAGGATGACTATCAGGCTTACATTGTTTCTAATTACAATGTTAATTTAACAACTCGCTATAAGGTGCAGACAACTATTCTATTCCTACAACTTATTTTCTCCACCCAACAAAATTTTCTTTTTAAGACAATAATCAAAATTTATTGTCAAAAGAATAGAGATTTCAAAACTTTTTACAATGCAACATTTTGTATGCTTTACTTTTTAATCCTTTTTCTAATTTATAAGGCTTCACTTTTAAAGCCACTAATCTGAAATACTAACATTTCAGTTTCTATCGTATGGGATACATCTTTCTCTAATAACAAATATATTATACACTTTCCAACTAAACCACTTAAGGGACTCAAAATTTCTATGTTCATTCCTTTAGTGTACAAAATGATATCCCATTTCCTTCCACATTTTACTTTTTCTATCTAGTAGGCTTCCTTATGGATCTAGGTTTTTATATATAATATATTTATATTTTAGAAAATATAAATACGTTCACTCATTATCTGTATAGGGATCCTAAACCGAAGCTCTGATACCAGATGTAATAACCCGAGTTCCGACGGACCGATTTTTTTTCAAAAATCCAATCTATCAAAACCCGAGTTGGGTGCTCTGGTATCCTCCAGAAAAAGACAGAGATAAAGAAACTTGTCAGAACTCATAAAGCATCTCACAGCGGAAGGAAATAAAGTATAATATATTCAAATATAGCCTTACCTCATTAACAATACTGCTAAACCAGTATCCAAAGCTATACCATCTCTGTCATGAACTTAACCTGGAAGTATGTAATGAGGAGGGGGTCAGAACATAAGTTATGTGTGACTGACTTAGAATAAACTTCTATTTAATCCTACATATACCGTCCAGTTACATTTTCTTGGTTATTAGGTTGTTAGAAATGTTAGCTCTTTAAGCTATACTTATCCATCCACTAGTAGATTAACCTAATACAATGTATATGTAGTTACCTCCTACTCGTGTCCTCTTTTCATGTGTACGCAGTCCCTTATCCAACTCGTGTCAACTTGTCATATGTACGTATTTCCTTATCCAATGTTGTGTGTCGTACGGGCTTTCATGTGTATATATATATATATACATATATATATATATATATATATATATATATATATATATATATATTCTCACTAAGTCTGCGTAAAACGACCATTCCTGTGTTTCTTAAGCGTTTTGGACTGCCAACCTAGGTATTACTAGCTTCTGTTATCGAATACTACCTAATACAACTAGGTTTTACCATTGAGTGTTACCTAGGTCCAACTAGGGTTTAGTTTATCGAATGCTTCCTAGGTTCAACCAGGGTTTACGCTACCTAAGTCCAACTAGAGTTTATGCAACCTATCGAACAATGCCCTCTAGTCTAGGACACACCACCCCGAGCGATATGCATTCCTAGACTTTGCGTCCCAACCTATCGTTAAACGTGCTAGATATCTAGTTGCACATGTCCTCTATATGTGCAACCCGAGTCCCATGGCAGGGAAAATCAAGAAACACGAAACTCGGTTGGGAGCTTTAAGTTATCTGCCAATGCAGATGCTAAGGTTTGTTTTTACTCTGGCTATGGTCCCAATTGACTCCTCCCTCAACTAATGAAAGGCACCCAAGAATATCAAGAATGAGAACTGTACACAGGCTCTCTATGCCCCCATAAACCTATTGGCCAACCTCACTCATAACTAGATAGCAAGTATATGGTCTTTTGGAGTTCTCTGCCTTTCCGCTTTTCGTGCTCAACTAACTCAAGATGGTAGGTAGCCGACGACGTGCTATCACAGGGCCAACTGGTTATCGCCGACTCACACTGGTCCATCCTAGTCTTTAGGTTGCCTTATTATTGCAACCAAGGCATACTCTTGGTTCTTCTTACGCAGACCTTAACCTCTGTGAGCCCAGGTGGATCATCTGAATTCTCACAGAGGGATACCAAGAGAATCCTCACGTCCCCTCGAAGCCGCGTGCTTCGTAACCCAGTCCGTTGGAGCCTTCTATATGATAAGATGGAAGTATGTTACCCCTCGCGCCCTACGGCACCGTGATGATCTACCGAGTTTGGTTATTCATCCCCTATCGTATGGACTGGTCCAAGCGCCTTATCCCTTCGTACTATTCGAACATATGTTTAAACTTCTGATTACGCGCTTGCTTTGTCCTATTAACTTGGTTATCCTCGTTTATGTTGTCCTTCAATTCTAAATACCAAGTGTCTCTTTAACTAAGGTTTATTACTTAGTCCTCTCCAACTAAGGTTTACTTACTTAGTTATCTTTACCGTTGCTTACTTAGTTCTCTAACTAAGGTTCGTTACTTCGGTTGTGATTTTACTTAGTTTTCTAACTAAAGTTCATTACCCAGTTGCCATCATCATTATTTATTTAGTTCTCCAACTAAGGTTCAACACTTAGTTAACTTCATCTTTATTTACTTAGTTCTCTAACTAAGGTCCACCCCTTGGTTGCCTTTATCGTTATTTACTTAGTTCACTAACTAAGGTTTACAAATGAACTCAAACATGACTTAAGTTTTCTTTATCAAACGATAGCATACGGGTGCTTTCCCACCTTTTCAGCTTAGATTACCTTATTTCATAGTATAAGTCGTCCCACCCTTCAAGTCATGTATTACATCTTAAGTCATAATCTTCCCTTGTCCCTAGGACAAGTTTACCTATTATTTAATTTTACATTACCGTAACTCTGGTTTATAATAGGTAGTTATCATTCCCCATTACTGCGTTGGTTAAGTTTGTCCATATGTCAACTTTTACTTAACCCTACCTTCCCGCTCATGCATTTATCGTATATTCCACAAATTTGGTTAAGTGTTGTCTTTCAGTTCATATTTACTTAAACCACCCACGCATCATGTCAAATTGGTTAAGTGTTGTTAACCTAACCTAACCATACTAGCATGTGTCATTAGCATAAATTGATTATTAATGCACCAACCTCTCACATTAGACCTATTGTTGCGGTTGCTAGATGTGCCAGGCGGTTCCGGGTAGTCTTACACCACAACTCAATCTAACCTCGGTTTAAGCGCATTATGACTAACTTCTCACATTTGACCCAATTGTTTGCGGCCACTGGATATGTCGGGCGGTCCCAGGCAGAATTTCACCGCAACCTCATTTCAACCTCGAGTTAGTCATGTTTCATCTTTAGCCAATTAACAATTTTTATGAGAATGTTAAGCATCAATTTTAGGTTATGAGTTAGGTTTCATAATCACATAAGAGGTCTCATAATCGCATAAGCTATGTTTAATCCGTTCCTTTATCAACTTAGGATTCTTACCTTTAGATTTATTTTTCCAAAACCCAAAATTTTAAACTTATAGTTTAAAACCTCAATCCCGCAATATTATATTTGAAATAAATCACTTCTTCCCAATCCCATTCCATATTCAATAATTCCAATTAAATTTACACAATTTAAGGTTAACATTATAAATCGGAATTCATAGTTGCGCACTATTTAGCATTGATTCATGTTTCCAAAACATACCCAAGACTCATTATTAAAATATGCTAAAAAATTCCCAATTCAAACTTTATTTCATTGAATAATCCCAATATACAATTCACCAATTGTCCCAATATTTGCAATAATAATTGTTATGCCACAATCCCCAAATTACATATTATATTCCTCGATTGCATAAAATAAATTATGCCCCAATATTCCCATATTTCAATCGTACGTATGTATAATAAGATTTCGTCTAGGTTCGAGATAACCTAGGTCCAAAAATAAAAAGGGGAAGGAGAATAAAAGTACAATTATTATAACATGAATCTTGAATTGAATTTATAACTGGGGAATGACGAACGATAATAATACTATTATGCAACAAGTTTATTGTAATTCCACTCACTGATTAAAGAACGGATCTTAATTTCTGGGATCTGATTTTATGAATTTGAATAGCTAATCCTTTGATGTAGAATCCAATTCTCATTATCCAATTCGTGAACTCCAATTTGAAAGCTCTAACTTTGATTGTTGTCTTAAAAACACTAACTTGATTTGATTTGATTAGAGTTGAGTAGCATGGTGACGCCATTACTTTGAATCCAGTTCTTATTATCCTATTCGTAGAATCCAATTCTCATTATCCAATTCTCATTTTCCAATTCGTAGAATCCAATTCTCATTATCCCAATATACAATTTGCCAATTGTCCTAATATTAGATTAGAGTTGAGTAGCATGGTGACGCCATTACTTTGATTAATGAATTTAGTGTTAGGTCTCGGCGTGTTTATATAGGCGCTCAAGACCTTATCGTGCACGCATCGCTGAGTCAGCATTGAACCCTGTTAAGAAAATAGTCCAGGTTCGCAGATGAATCTACCCAAATCTTATCGTACATGCAGCGCTGAGTCAGCATTGAACCCAGTTAAGAAAATAGTCCAGGTTCGCAGATGAATCTAGCCAAATCTTATCGCACACGCAGTGGTGAGTCAGTATTGGGTTCCGCAAGCTGTTTTGGCGCAGAAATTTGAATTTCGAACTTTTAAATTTTTGGAATTTAATTAACTGTTTTATTCACATGAAATATTATTATATGTATGCAATTCCTCTAACAACCTTTTTACGCGTATATATATACGCACAAATTCCGTTTTATTTTCAAAATTCAAACGATGTTGCACCATTATTTGATTCTTGCCATATTTCATTGACTGTAGCCTTATCTTGAAATTTTATCTTTCATATACATATATTTTCTACATATATATATATATATATATATATATATTCTCATATATATAGATATATTTTTCTTTATTTCCTTATATGTACATTCTTATCCTTTCAAATTTTGAATTTGTATACTTACATATATTTGCATATTCAGTTGGCCCTCTCTAAAACAAAGATAAAGTTTATGTCGCCGCCAGGGTTCGAACCCCTGACCTCTATGTTACAAATCCAATGTCTTAACCAACTGAGCTATGAAGTCTTTTGTTAATAAGTCTTAGAACAATGATAATTATTGTTCTCTCCTTACTTCTCTTTTTCATGTTAGTTACAATACTTAAATTAAACCATTGCATGAATCTTTTTCTTTTATTTTTCTTTTAATGTTAATGCATTATGTTTGCAAACAAGTGCATGCAACATATTTACATTGCATACAACCAATCCTTTCTTTTTTTCAATGCATGCATTACATTTTTCTCTTTTTTTCTTCAGTGCATGTATTTATTACATGAAATCCTTATCTTATTCTTTATTTTATATTTTAAATTATTTGTATATATATATATATATTTCTCTTATGCGTATACAAACTTCGAACCTTAACAACTTCTTCATACGGTGTCCGATTTACGCAAACCAAGTGTCCATTTGAACCAGAATCTCGAGGCGGACGCAATGGTGATGTCCATTTTACTTATTTCCTAATACTTAAATTAAGAGTTTTTTAATTTTCTCTTCTGTTACATATATCGTTAACGTATTTATTTTTCCGATTCTTCCAGTAATTTAAATTGCACATCACCATTATTTATATATCCATGCATATATATATATACACACACATTTTTAGTTATCTTAAAAATGCGGGGTGTTGCACAGCCTAACTTAAAAAAGTCAAAACAATACAAAACAGACTTGCAAAAATTAGATAATCTATTAGACCAACTAAAACCAGACCCCACAATAAACTCGGCCCTAGAACAATAAAATTTGGAAACAATAATCTTCCAAAAACCGACACATCAGGGCACTGAAATCTCCATAACCATTTGGATAATAAAGAAGAATTAAAATTATAAAGATTAATGATCCCCAACCCTCTATCTTTCTTTGGCTTACAGCACACCTCCAGTTAACTAAGCATTTATAACTTCTACATATAGGAACACCACTCCAAAGATAATTCCGCTTGATTCTGTCAATTTTCTCAATAACCCATTGAGTAAAACAATGAACGGCCATCCAATAAGTAGGAATAGCGGATAATACTGAATTAACTAGAACTAATCTACCTGCTCTGGACAGAAATCTGTTATTCCAACTCGATAATCTATTATTGATCTTATCTATAATAACTAACCAATCATCCTTCTTAAGCTTCGAAGGCCTAATCTTAAAACCTAGATAATCAAAAGGGAATTTCATGACAGAACAGTTCAAGGTGCTAGCAACCAATGACTTAACATTGTCAAAATCATTAAGGACCATAACAACACTCTTGTCGAAATTGATTTTGCGACCAGATAACAACTCAAAACAATAAAGAATAAACTAAAGAGCAATAATATGCTTAGGCAAATGCGAGGGAAATAACAATGTATCATCTGCAAATTGAAGAATAGATAATTCATTATTAAATTCCTCATTACAAACACTACCTAAGACATCTAGACTACCATCTCTCTTAATAATTCTAGAGAAAGCATCGACCACTAAATTAAACAGAAAACGTGAAAGGGGATCACCTAGTCTAAGACCTCTCTTAGATTGAATCTTCTTACCCAAAACCCCATTAACAACAATACTAGAGCAACCAGACCTAAGAAAAAGCATGATCCAGT
Organism: Allium sativum; assembly: GCA_030737875.1. Taxonomy (NCBI): domain Eukaryota; kingdom Viridiplantae; phylum Streptophyta; class Magnoliopsida; order Asparagales; family Amaryllidaceae; genus Allium; species Allium sativum. The sequence continues at coordinate 1,013,657,612 of CM060913.1, forward strand.
TGATCCATCTAACACTAAAACCCCTAGCAAGACATAAGTCACAAATAAAGTCTCAATCAACAGAGTCAAACGCCTTCTCAAAATCTAACTTCAAAATTGCACAAGAAAAATTATTTTTATAACAGACATTAATATACTCTTGCACAGCAGCCACTCCATCCACTATGTTTCTACCCTCGATAAAGGCAATTTGAGAACAATCAATAAGATCATTCATCTCAATACTAAGCCTATTAGCTAGGACTTTGGAAATAATCTTGACCGAATAATTAATTAAGGAAATAGGCCTGAAATCCTTAAGAGAATTAGCACCCACTCTCTTATGAATAAGAATAACATTAGCAAAGTTAAAACTACCTAAACGTAAATCACCTCTAAAAAAATCATTAAAAAGATTAATAATATCAAATTTTAGAACCTCCCAAAACTGCTTATAAAAAAGAACAGAAAAACCATCAGGCCCAGGAGCTTTGTCACTAGGCATATCACAAATAGCCTTCTAGATCTCCCATTCAGAGAAAGGTCTATCTAAATCTGCTAACTTAACCTTAGTGGCCGGTGGAAAAATGTCATTCCAACTAACATTTATCCTCCTCGTAGTCCTAGTACTTAAGATCTTCTTATAATACCTAGTAAAAGCCGCATTTAATTCCTTCTGAACGGTCACCTCCACATCATTAATAAAAATAGAATGAATCAAGTTATCATGCCTCCTCTTATTAGCCACACTATGAAAGAACTTCGTGTGATTATCTCCCCCCTTAATCCAATGAACTCAGGCCCTTTGCTTCCACATGATCTCTTCTTTTTCTAAAATAAGCTTGAGATCATTCGTAAGGCTACAAAGTCTATCCCTTTCATTGAAATTAAGAATTCTGGACTCACTAATTTTGTCTAAATCAAGCATCTCACACAGAATCTTATCCTTCCTAATTCTAACACTACCAAAAATATACTTATTCCAGCGCTTGAGAAAAAAATCTTAACTTACCCAGCTTTGCAAAAAAATCTTCGTTGAATCACCCCTATACAGATTATTGTAAAAAAAACATGGAATTTCACTTAACAGTAACTAGATTAGAAAAACTAGAATCCAACAGCCACATCTTTTCAAATTTGAAACTGTTACTGATAGAAATATTCGAGTCACACGAAAGGATTAAAGGACAATGATCAGAATATAAAAAAGGTAAGCCCTTAACTCTACAAATAGAGAATCTATCTTCCACCATAAAACTAATAAATAACCTATCTAATAAAGCAAAAGAAGGACAATCTCTGACATTAGACCAAGTGAACGATCTATTGTTTAGAGGAATCTCAATCAAATTTTTATCTAATATGAAATCATTGAATTCATCCATATCATAGAAATCACCTTCCCGGGGAGATCTCTCACTTAAAAACCTAGTGACACTGAAATCCCACCCTCCCCCCTCGATCCATTATTGGGAACAAGATTCCTAAAATCAGCACATTCCACCTACAAAAGTCTTCTCTCAATCTTTATGTGTGGACCATACACATTGGAAATGCCCAGAGTAGAATTATCAATAAGAGAAGTTAAAATAATGTTAACGTTATTTTTAATCACTACCATAAACAGGAACCATACCTGAGCCTCAACTCGAATTGCTACAACTAGCATTCGAGCTCGGGATCTTACCTTGAAATAAGGATGAGTTCTGACTAATCCTCGCACTACGACGAACCAGTCCAGAGCAGGGAGAAACTCTCTTATCTCTCCCCTTCCTAGTCAAAGAGGAAGAAACATCTCTATTCGGAGAAAATCTATCACTAACCTCACATAAACCTTCCCTTCTCGCAATCTCAGTCTGACCAGAAGAATCAAAAACCGCACAAGGCACAACACCATCTAAATGGAACGCACTGAAACAAGGCCTCAAATACAATTCAATTAAACTCATACCCCGAACACTCAAATCCACAGAACATACCACCTTGTCCAGCCGAAAAACAACACCGGTCATGTCAAAATAAATATGCCCATCCAACACCTTACCGTGCAATGAAACCTCACCTAACAAAAACCCTGACCTGTTCACAACATCAGCATAGACAAATGCCCCTTCCATGCAACCGTTAAAAACAACTGTCCCTTCCATGCAACCGTTAAAACCAACCAATCCCCCACTTGTCAAAATAAACTCACCGCAACCACTAGAACCAAAGACGTCCCCCATACCCAACACCCCCATATCAGTAATGCTGAGGGAGTTAACTACACCCCTCTTCAAGTTCTCGCCCCTCAGTTCGGATGAGCAACCGAGATTCGACACATCACTTCCAGCATTATTGTAAGACTTAAGATAAAATCTCCTGCCAACTTTTATTCGACCCACCTTGAAATCTTTCCTCGACAAATAGAAAGACTTCGAACATTCCCCTTTCTTGTTAGTTGATATTTCACAACACCCATTCATCCCTGAAGCCTCCTCTTCATCAAGTACATCCAACATCCCAAAACTATTAAAAATACCCACATCTTCCACCACTCGCCAATGCCCCTCCTCAACGCCAATAACTCTAGAAGAAGAGCACTCAACAGTGTTGTTACAACCTCGCATGCCCTCCCCGTCAAAGCCCATCATCACTTTATTAACCCATATATTGTTCCTGTACGTGTTACCCTCATCCACATCAATCCACGGACCTTTATAGTGTCCCAAGCACAGCAAAACTGCCAGGTCAAGAACCATTGGGTCTAGCTGCTTCAGCGAAGAAAACTTCCCAGAAAAATCCGCCCTCTCATCATCAAGAAAAACCAACCCGTCATCAAACAAATCCAAAACAGAATCACAACCCTTATTCTTCTCAAAACCAGTACCCGCATGCATGGATTGACCCTCAAACCTGCGTACATCACAATAAGAAAGAATCTGAGGTTCAACACAAACCCACTCACAATTAATCGCGGTATTGATAGCATCAAAGTGCACCATCATCGCTTCCATCAGCATAAAAGCCTTCTTCTTGTTAACCAAAGACGATTCATCATAAACCCTTCGCAACTTCAGAAGATTTAAATAGAACGAGAAAGCTTGTCCCTTTCTATCCAACAGTGGATGTAAGGGAGGGTACACAGCGTCAAAATAGATCCTTTTATGCCACAGTAAACCATCAACAAAACCCTATAAATGCCATCCCGACAAGAGCAACCTATACGACCCATCACTCTCCTGAAAAGGAAAATCCATTTCGTAAATATTCAAGACGGCTATCAGAATCTGGCAAATCTTTCGAGCAGTTGAAGTGCAATAGATCAAAGGTCAATTTGCCTCTGAAAATCTTTGGACAACTATTCTTACAATGTCCCAAACCTCTGCATATAAAGCACCAAACCCCGTTCCTACAAACCTCACCAAATGATCGGAATCACCGCATCTGAATCAGCGGCGTCGCCTAGAAATATTCTTTTTAGAATTGTTCTTGAAAGAACAGAATTCCAAAATGAAAAATTGGGAGAAGGTTGCCTGATAACATCAGCGTAAGAACGCTGGAATAAACCCCTTGAATTTATTAAAGAAGAAGAAGAGTTCTGAGGAAAAGAAACGGAATTAGTAATATAGGAATCGGGAAAGAAAGGAATGCCGGCGCCATGAATCTTGGAACCTTCGATTTTCGATTTCCTGTTGTTTTCCGCCTTTTGTGTCAATTTTAAATTAATATTCTGTATAGCTTTAAAATAATATTCAGTGAAGAAATAAGGTTTGATTTTGATGTCCGATTTTGGATGGACACGAAAATAGTGAAATGTGAAGCCATGTTAAGTAGTTAAACGCCATTTTAACACGAATGAGATTTTCTATCGATTTTATTCATTTTATAATGAATACCAAAAAGTGAATCCAAATCTGATATTTTGAAAATATTGTCATTTTGATATTACAATGATATGGAGTATTCAATTTTGATTTGAAAATTGAAATGAAATTGAAATCGTTTTAAAATGAATTTAAAATGAATATATCAAGGAATATTCAATTTTGATTTGAAAATTGAAATGAAATTCAAATCGTTTTAAAATGAATTTTAAACGAATATATTAAGGAATATTCAATTTTGATTTGAAATTGAAATGAAATTGAAATCGTTATGAAATGAATTCAAAACGAATTTATAAAGGAATGTTCAGTTTTGATTTAAAATTGAATTGGAAGTTGGAATCGTTTTAAAATGAATTTATAAACAATTTATAAAATTCCTTTTGAATGGAAATCGACGAAATATATATTATATATATATTAAATGGCTTGAATAGAACGCGCCATGCAGCGACCGTTAGCGAATTTCGACCATTAACTTCAAATGGACGTAACGGGAGATCCGACCTTCGGATTCTCCTAAAACCAGAATCGTTGGGTTCGTATCGAAAAGAGCTTTCCAATGAATAAAAGAGATTTGAAATCTAACGGTTGGATTTTAAGATACGTCCAAATCAATTTCAGAAAAGGTCGCTATGAATGCAGTTCGGTGGCCGTTATTGGAAACTAACTGTAAAGGCCTTAATAAAATTATTAAAAATATGGAAAAATTATGTAAAATCATAATAAATGATTTGGAAAGATTTTGGATGAAAATTCTAGTTTTGAAAAGATAAAAATATACTTTTATCGAAATGACTAGCATTTTCGAACGAATAAATTGGTTTTGAAAATGGTTTTGAAATAACCAGCATTTTCGAACGAATAAATTGGAATGGATTTGGAATGGATATAATCTTCAGAATATTTTGATATTGGATTCCGTGATTATACGGATATTGTTGATGAATTTGGAAGATATATATATATATATATATATATATATATATATATATATATATATATATATATATATATATGTCGTTATTCCCAATACGATATTTGTTGGTTTAGAGTTTGATATTGAATATTAGCCGATATAATTTCTATTCAGAGCCTTATATTTAATATTAAATTGGATTTTGGGTTTGTCGTGAATGATGTCTTTATTAACAATGTTCTTAAACCCCATGAGAAAAGAATAAATCTTTTCATTAAGATTATTAGAATTCCAGTTATATTTAGTAATTGAAATAAGATGGAATGTGAATTGGTTTATTATGAACTGTGATTTCAATGACATTTGTTCTTTAGCCCGATTAATAGTGAAATGTGATCTAGAATTTATAAATCTTTTATTAAGACTTAATGGAAATTTTTCAAAGTAAAATTTTCCAATTTAATATATTAAATTGGAATTGAACGGAATTCGATTTAGTGATAATCGAAGTGAGCTTCTGTGGAGGAAGACTATTAATATATATGGAATTTAAAAGGCTTTTCTGTTATTCCATTTATATTATTAGTCAGATCGATTATATATTGATCTATTTCCGGTGAAAGTCCCATTTTTATAGAAGAGGATTTGGGTTTATCGTGAACTGTATTTTAAATGACACTGGTTCTTTAACCCAGTTAAAGACAGGATTACGTGTCTAACATTGTATTTCGAACTGTATTGTTGGTCTCTGCTAAATATATATATGTTTGGTGGTGGAGAATTTAGTCTCTTGCTTAACACCCTTCTCTGAGACGTATGAGCTTAGAGGTTATCTGTTGGCAGAAATCAATGGTACGATATAGATTGTCGATGTGGCATGTTTGGGTTTTCCAAAGTTAAATAATCATTAAATAATGATTGTTGGAAGATTAAAACTAATTGGAGTTTTGATGAATCTTTAATTAGATTGAAATGAGAATGTGATAATGTGATAACCATAGACTCCCGTGACACGAAAGCAAGGATAATCACGGGAATATAACACATTTATCACAAAAGAAGATTATAGATAACAGCATAACACATTAAATCATAGGATAATATCATCATAGCAGCGGAAATTAGAAATTTCATTTACATTAGAGTCGCACAGACATAGGATACAAATTAGTACAAAAGAAATCTTAGCAAATAGAAATAGTTCTAAACATCATCAAGTACAATATGGATAAATGATGTCTAAATGTTCCAAAATAGAAATAAAAGATAGAGATAATCTTCATCTTCTTCCCAAGAGCATACTCCACTTCGATACATATCTAAAATAACCCGTTAACTGTCACTTGGCTGCTCGTGTAAAAATAAGGGCACCCGAGTTTGCAAGTGAAAACAAACTACGAGTCAATCATGGGACTATTATGAGAAATCTTTCTTAACTTATCTAACAATAAGGCTAATCACAGGACCATGCAGCTAACGCGGAATGAGTTTACTCCATTGGATTTTCAAGGAATAAAATAACTAAATCTTTTTAAAACAACGCAATGCTTTTTAGAAAAATGAAATCATTATAAGACTCAAGTCCATCACACAATGCAACGCAAACTGGAGGATAAAGTTTTACCTTATAATGATTAAACAAGCTTGATACGTGTAAAACAATAATTATTAATATTATTATTAGTGTATAATCATTTTATAACAATTTTAAAATAAATGTATCAATCCTAGATGGCATAGTACCCTATCATACTATGTCGCTATATATATGTTTACAATTAAATCCGTGATGTCATATTGGAAATTGGGTTGCCTCATGAGTCAAGGCTAGGGGTGGTCTCCTTACCGATTCGAGACACTTTAGCAAATGTATTAGGGCACGGACGCTGGCGAACCCTTGGATCCTGCAGGGCCGGTCCACAAATACTTTAGTGGATTAGTTATACCTGAACACATGTCTCCCGGTCCTATTGGACCTATTATTTGGCCATTAGCGACCAATATATCAAGGCCTGAAATCTATCATTCACATAAGTAAAAATGTCTGGGCTCCATACCATGATGCCACTTCTAGCTAGAAAGAAACGCCGTGCACTCCCTGCATTCCTTTAACCGATTTCTGACTCTTACCGGGGTGTGAGGCTCGCGAAGTTACGCTATACACAAAGCAATGCTAATTAAAGCTTTGTTTTGATCATCAACCAGAAGGCTCTACTTTTCAAGAAAAGCCTTGATCATTTGCATCTTGGCATGCCACATTGACAATCCACGCCATGCAACTGATGTCTATCAATATGTAAACTCTGAGCTCGTACGTCTCAGAGAAGGGTGTTAAGCAAGAGAATAAATTCTCCGCCACCAAACAGATATATATTTAATAGAAATCAATTAACACAGAACGAAATCCAATGTCAGACACACATCCATTTACAAGTCTGTTCTGGGTCTGAACGAAACCGAAGAAACCTTATTCCTTGTCCCGTATATCCAATACGAAAGAGAGGTTCTCGCATATTTGGACAATCTACAAGTACATCCGGACAACTACTACTGTAACCCTTTCAAGGCAGCAACTCCAATCAAAGGCATCAGTAGTCATCCGTTCGATGTGAAGATTGTCAGTCTTCAACCATCGTCTTCAATATCTTCGATTTAAATCATCGTATAATTATTTGAAATGAGATTGAACTCGGTCTTTTCAAATAATTCTCGAATATATATAATTTAAATCATTTCATACTGTTAATATTATTTTATAACGATTTATCGCTATTTTTTTATTTATATAAAAATAGCTCATTTAATTTAACGATTTTTTAGGTCCATACGCAGCCCTGGCGCTATTTTTATCCAAATTTAAATTACACATTCCTCGAAATCTAACTGTTGGATTTTAACAAATTCAATATCGTTGGAACGATCTTCCCAAAGCGAACCTAATGGTTTCAGTTTTGGAAAAATCCGAAGGTCGGATCTTTCGGTATAATCGTTTAAAGTTACGATTTTGAAACGCGAACTACCACGTGCGATTCGTTTAATTTTAATTTATATTTATATATTATATATTATATATATATATATATAAATCGTTCGACGATTTCACTAATATGTTAAAAGTGATGTTTCAACAAACAAAGCACATATTAGCATATAAACATTTTTAATCTTCCAACAATTTTCCCTAAACATATTTCCTTTTAATAATAAATCTAAATGTACATTAAAAATCTTCATTTTTAATGCTTTGACATTTTTCTTTAAAATGTCCCTTTTTAATAATGAATCTAAATATACATTAAAATTATCATTTTTAATGCTTTAACATTTTTCCTAAAAATGTCTCTTTTAAATAATGAATCTAAATATACATTAAAATTTACATTTTTAATGTTTTAACATTTTTCCTAAAAATGCCTCTTTTAAATAATGAATCTAAATATACATTAGAACTTACATTTTTAATGTTTCAAATTTTTTCCCAAAAATGTCAAATTTAGGATTCATACATACATACATACATACATATATATACACACACACACACATAATAAAAAGGTAATTTTATTGTATAACCAATTTCCTATGTTTCACATATACAATAAAAAGATAATTTTACTATATGAACGTTCCTAACAATTTCTATGTTTACATATACAATAAAAAGATAATTTTACTATATGAACATTTCTAACAATTTCTACGATTAGCATGTACAATAAAATAGAACATTTTTATTGTATGACAAATTTAACCAATCCTATTTTTAACATGTACAATAAATGACTATTTTTATTGTTCTACAAATTCTAACATTTTTAATTATAAACATGTACAATAAAAAGGATAATTTTATTGTTTTACAAATCCTAACGTTTTTAATTATAAACATGTACAATAAAAGGGATATTTTTATTGTTTTACAAATTCTAACATTTTTCATTATAAAGATGTACAATAAAAAAAATTATTGTTTTATAAATTCTATGATTTACATGTACAAATAAAAAGAGAATTTTATTTATACAAAAAAAAAATTGTGTTTCATTGTATAAATAAAAAGAGAATTTTATTCATACAACAATTTCTATGTTTCATATGTATAAATAAAAAGAGAATTTTATTTATACAAAAATTTCTGTGTAATTCCTATGTTTACATACGTACAAATAAAAAGAGAGTATTATTTGTATAGAAATTTCTATGTAATTCCTATGTTTACATATATACATATAAAAAGAGAGTTTTATTTGTATAGTAATTTCTGTGCAATTCCTATATTTACATATGTACAAATAAAAAGAGAGTTTTATTTATATAGAAATTTCTATGTAATTCCTATGTTTACATATGTACAAAAAAAAAGAGAGTTTTATTTGTATAGCAATTTTCTACATTTCATACGTATAAAATAAAAAGATATTTTATTGTCTACATAATTTTATGATTTATATGTACAAATAAAAAGAGTATTTTTATTTGATAACCAATTTTTGTCCAATCCTAGCATTCATATATATACAATAAAAAAGAGTACTTTTATTGTATTTGCAATTTTGTCCAATTCTAACATATATGTATATACAATAAAAAAAAGTATTTTTATTTTACTTGCAATTTTTTCCAATTCATGTATATACAAAAAAGTGTTTTTTTATTTGATATCCAACTTTGTCCAATTCTAACATATATGTATATACAATAAAAAAAGTATTTTCATTGTACTAATAATTTTTTCCAATTCTAACATATATGTATATAAAATAAAAAAGATATTGTTTTATTGTACTAATAATTTTGTCCAATTCTAACATATATGTATATACAATAAAAAAGATATTTTTAATGTACTAATAATTTTGTCCAATTTTACATATATGTATATACAATAAAAAAAAATTATTGTACTAATAACTTTGTCCAATTATAATGTATATGTATATACAATAAAAAAGATATTTTTATTGTATTAATAATTTTGTCAAATTCTAACATACGTGTATATACAATAAAAATGATATTTTTATTGTACTAATAATTTTGTCCAATTCTAACATATACGTATATAAAATAAAAGGATATTTTTATTGTACTAATAATTTTGTCCAATTCTAACATATATGTATATACAATAAAAATGACATTTTTATTGTATTAATAATTTTGTACAATTCTAACATATTTAATTAGATCCAACGGATCACCACAAACAAAAATCAATCCAAATCTCGTACAATACAACTGAATCTTAACAGCATATATATATAAATTTCCAACGCAATAACACTTAATTTTAGTTTTAATTTTTAAATAAGAAATCTCAAAGTGCTTTGGATTTTCCTAAAAATTTTAGATTGATCTAGATTCCTCTGGTCGCTTCTAAAATGAAGTAGATTCCGCCACGATCCAAACAATTCCTGTTTCATGTGATTCCGATAATGTATGAATAAGTTACGAATTTTATTATGAAAATAATATTGTAAATTTTAATTAATAAATTAATTAATTTAAAAAGTCACCTTCTTCCTCAATCAGAAACCAAGCCGCAAACTTTTCATATTCGTTCCAAACTAGGTTAGAGATTTTCGATCCACAAGTTCAACTCCGCGATGATCGGACGGTGCCACAACGGAGAGGGAGAAAAGGCGCACCGGAAGGGTCCCACACTGACGAGCTCGATCTGGCCTAGGGGGTGCAGTGGTGACCCTTACGGCGGCGGTTTGGGTGCAAAAGCACGATGGATATTTAGCAATAGGGGGTGTTGTCCGTATGGATGTGGAGATGATGAGAAGTTCTACAAAATTGTCAAAGGAATGGAGGGATTTCACTGAGTGGATGGAGAGATTTTAATGAAAGAAGATTGGAGCTTTCTGGCCATGGAAATAGGGTGGCGGTGGATCTGTATAGATTAGGGTTAGATAATTCTACGGTTATTTATAATATAATATTATTAAATTCATTAATTCAAAAAAAGCCCATTAATTCCTACTAACTCAAAAACCAGCCCAACGAATGCCTGCCCCAACCAAATACCCCTATTCCGGGCACAATGGATTAGGTCTCGTCAGCCCATTTGATCGTTTCAACCCATTTTTCTTTAAATTGAAATAAAAAACATTTAATTATTTAATTTGATCGTATATTTCAATTTACCGGGGCCACATACGGACTCCAAAAATTCCCGAAAAATAAATCTAGCTATGTTCTGACGATACGGTCCTAACAATATTAATTTCGTCAAATTTGAAGATCGTTTGAAAAATGGCCTTTTTAACGGTTGATCAAATTCAATAGAAATTATCGAACGCATTTTAATTTACCACGCTCACATATTAATTCCAAAAATTATGAAAATTTAAACCTAGCAATAATTTGACATTCCAGATCCAACAAAAATGGTTTTGTTGAAAACGGAGGTCCTTTGCAAAATAACTTTTTTTGATAGCCTTATTTTTATTTAAAATGGAATTTTTAAATTCTGACACATTTTCTTTTAAAATTTCTTAAAATAAAATTTTTAATTTGGTTCTGATTTTCAGGGTTGTTACAGATAATTTAATTTATCAAATTTGGGAAATGATTGTGAATGGAGAACGACCAGTTTTACTCTAGGCGATAGTTAAATCTTTAATTTGATTTGAATGTGAAATGGTAATCAAATTTACTGATAACACCGTGGGTATTAGATATGGAGTACTACCAGTTTTGCTCCATGGGATGAATAGGTTGGGATTGGGATTAATAAATAAACGATTACTTCGGTAAGGCTATAATCCCATCTAGTTAATAAACCTTAATTTGGTTTAGAATTGATATCCAAAGGAAGATTAAATTATAAATTCAAAATAATTTATATTTGATAAAATTAATGGGAACCTTTCCCTAATGATGTGAATATTTGAATAAAAGAATATTCCGAATTGGAATGAGGCGTATAATGTGTTTTATAACACTTTATTATTGATTATAAAATACGAAAGTTACTTGGAAAGACTGGGTTTATCCCATTCTGAATAACTGATACAACGATAAGTCAACGATGAAGACGGTGGTTGAAGACCGGAGATCTTCACATTGTTTGGATGATTATTGATGTCTTGATTGGGTTGTACAACCAAGACAAGGTAATAAGTGGTGATCGTCCAGACATACTTGGAGATCGACTGGATATGCAAGGACCTCTCTCCTGCATTGGACATATGGGACGAGGAATAAGGTGCCTCCGGTTTCGTTCAGACCCAGAACGGACTTGTAAATGGATGTGTGTTTGACATTAGATTTTATTCTGCTTTAACTGATTTTTATTAAATATAAATTTGTCTGGTGGCGGAGAATTTATTCTCTTGCTTAACACCCTTCTCTGAGACTTATGAGCATAGAGGTTATATATTTCAGTTGCATGGTGTGAATTGTCAGTGTGGCATGCTGAAATGCATTTGATCAAGGTTTCTGTTGAAAAGCAGAGTCTTGTGGTTGATGATCAAAGCACGGCTTTAAATAGCATAGCTTTGTGTATAGTGTTAATTCGCGAGCTTCACACCCCGGTATGAACCAGAAATGGGATGAAGGACAGCAGGGAGGACATGCATTTCTTTCTAGCTAGGAGTGGTGTCATGGTATGGAGCCTAGACATTTTTACTTATGTGGATGATGGATAGCGAGGTACCTCGGGGTTGAGTCCCTACTGGCTCTTGATTACTCCCCATAGGGTGGGGAAACGTATTATCCAGGAATTGCCAATCCTCAAAAGTAAGAGAGGACTGGCCCTGCATTTTCCTGGGTGCAGTTGCAATTGATCCTGAGACATGGGCTAGATTGTCTCAGATTCAGTAAGGATGATCCCTCGCCTTGGTTCACGATGGAAGCCAATTTCCAATACGTGACATTTCAGTTTTAGTTGTAAAACTAGTATGGCGACATAGTAGCATGGGATATTATGTCGTCTATGATTGATACATTTATATTTGAAGTGATTTTGACACTATACACTTATAGTAATATCAAAATGATTTGTTTTAAAACGTACCAAGCATGTTTGGCTATTGTAAGATAAAACTCTATCCTCCGGCTTGCGTTGCATTATGTGATGGGACCTGAGTCTTATAATAGCTTCATTTTTCCAAAAAACATTGCGCTTTTTGTTTTATACACTAGAATTTTTGGGAGAAAACCTGTTCCGTGTTATACGGCGTGGTCCCTTGATTTACTTTATTCTTAGAGTAAAGTTTTAAATAACTGTTTTAGTTCTTACACCAGTCCCGTGACTAACCTGGAGTTTATTGTTTTAACCTAAACTCCGGGTGCCCTTATTTTCCACACGGGCAGCTAGTAGTTTTGGTTTTGCAGATTTATTTATATAGGATCCTGGATTTACAGCTGAAGCTATACTCGAAAAGCTCTGTATTCGTGTATATCTTTCAATTGGTTATGTATTATTTTTCCGCTGCTTTGTAATTTAAATCTATGATATTTTTCTGTTGTATATTATTTATTCATACTCTTTTATATTCTTGTACTCTGATGTAATTATTGTAATAGCAATGAAATGTTCTTCTATTTGCATTCTGATTTGCCGCGTTCTCAACTCAATCCGGGCTTTCCCTTACGGGTGAGTTCGGGTCGTTTCACATAGGACTCTCCTTTATTACATTCGTAGTGGTCCAGGGGTCCTCCTTTTTTAAAATGGTTTAGTAATGGCGGTAACATAGTAGGATGTTTATCGGAATGTCCACTCCCTCTGGGGGCTATGTAAGGGCCAACCTAGGGGGAGGTTAGGTATACATTGGACGTTGCATGCAATTATTAACCACTATTTAAGAGAAGTCTTAAGTGGCAAAGGTCTACTACCATAATATCGGTTAAGTGCTAACATGAGGTGTCTGCCGAACGGGTCTTAAATGGTTATATGCGGGCCTACCCTAAACCGGTACTAAGTGGCAAGATACTATTTCTCGTATTAAATTTGAGAATATATATATATATATATGTATATATATAACATTGATGTGATAGGATTGGATATTTAGTGCTAGGGCCTTCCTCGGGATCTTAAGAGGTCATAGGAATCCACCCTTAATTAATATACTAGAATTTGGTTAAGTGACCGAGAATGTTCACCTCATTGGGTCTTAAGTGATCGTCGATCTACCCTAAATACATTAATTAAATTCTTAAGTGATTGATTTGGAAGTCCGCCACATTAATTAGAATATACCTTTGTTTTGCATTCCTGTGTGTTACATGGACATACTTTGAAATATCTAACCTGCCAAATATCGAGTATAGCCCCTAAAAACATGTTATTTTCATTTACAAAAACATTATATTCTGACCACCCTTCTCTTAACATATGAAGAGGAAAACAGGTGGTGTAATGACCCGAAAATCCGGTCCAATTTGAGCTGACTAAATAACACAAGTCCAACCCCAAATTGCACTGAAAATTCAAGAAATTAATAGAAAGAAGATAGAGGGTGAGAATAGATAAGGTAGAACTAATAGAATAGAAGAAGAAGAAGAACATCATCATCAGAGTAAACACGAATCTCATAGCGGAACGAATAAAATATAACATAACATTTGAAATACAAACAGTTATATATACAATAGCACTTATTAGAGTGCAGCACTTACAACAACAGCGGAAATAATAATAGCTATAGAATCCTAAAGCCTCCTGCTCCAAGCTCTCCAAGTGTATCTGCAAATCCCGACTACTTGACTGCCCGTACAAATTTAGGCACCCAAGAGTTTAGGGAAACAAAACAAATAAACTCTGTGTCAGTCATGGACTGGTGTGAGTAAACTCAAATCATTTAAACAGGTATATGATATCTCATAAGACCACGCCGTGAATACGGAACGGGTTTTTCCCTTATGAGAATCCAAACATCTTTGAAAAGCAATATCATTCTGATATTATAATAATGTCTAAATACAAATAGATATCAGTCTAGTAGAAACGCTTGCATCTCACGTTCTACATATATAGTATACAATCAAAACCGCAGGTGCGTATTGGATGATTGGGTTTCCAACTATGACAAGGTATGGAATCACCTTCCGATCAGTGTACTCTAGGAACGATACACTGGAGTTCAACAAGAACATCTTGCAACTCAGCCACACATGACCGACCACTCATTTCGCTTGAGTGTATCGAATGTACACCACCAACGGTTGGGATCAGCAACTGTTTCCCGTATATATATGGGACAGCATTGATAGATTAAAGAAGCAAATGAATATTCTCTAGATAGGTGATTATACACCCTACTTCGGTGCGACCGACTTAGCCATGCTGCCTGCCCGATTTCTGTCATTTACCGGATGTGAGGCTAGAAGCTATGCTTACTTTCCATTCATTTATAACACGATCACTTTGAATGCCACATTATCAGATCCGTTAATCATTTAGTTGGATCTGCACAAATAGATTCTGGATATTATGCGAAGGGAATAAATCCGTTGGCCACCATATATATTTGTACAGTCCAACTCTTTCGATCATTGGAACTATTCTGTCAGACATTCGTCCATATACGTTCGTTCTGGGACTGAACGAAACCGAAGGCACTATTCTATAAACAGGACAGCCCTTGCACTTTACTCCGTCTTCAATATATTCAGCATACTTGGTTTGCAACGCTTATGCCAATACGGAGTGGTTCTTTGGATAATAATCCAACCGGTCTCTCCATATTAACAACGTAAAATGGTCAAAACTTCGATAGTCTGTGATTTAACTATCAAATGAAAACATGTCGGTGTACAAACAACGATCTTAATTCCAAATGGAATTTATCGATCCAATCACCGAATATATATATATATATATTCATATCTCCTTATTTTCTAAAATTAGAAAATATACGTTTCAACATTGGAAAACGTTTCCAATCCTCATTTACGCATCACTATCATTCCACAACTATTAGTCCCTAACTGTAAACTAGTAAGAGAACAATTCTCTAAGTATAAACCCCGAAGGCCGAAACCAACATCAGATCAACACTCAGAAAACTATTCAACTTACTAATCTCTAGTCAGTTTCTAATTTTTGTTTAACTTTACTTCTTAATTTCTATATTCGATTAACCCCTTTTGATAAACTACGTTTGATTAACTATTTTTGATAAACTACATTTTCCGTTACAACTATTTCCCTTTTTTAACGTTTACTTACCGTTACAAATATTTCCTATTCTTAACCTCTATTTACCGTTACAAATATTTCCTATTTACAACTTCTGTTTACCGTTACAAATATTTCCTATTTACAACTTCTGTTTACCGTTACAAATATTTCCTATTTACAACTTCTGTTTACCGTTACAAATATTTCCTATTTATAACAGTTTATTTATCTTCTAAATAAATATTTCTTATTTCTATTTATTTTCTAAATAAATATTCTCCTTTTCAATTCTATTTATTTTCTAAATAAATATCCCTTTTATAAAACTCTATTTGTTTTATAAATAATTCCTTTTATGAAACCGTGTTCGATTTATAAATAATTTCCTTTATTTCAATATACATTGAAATATTCCTTTTCACAGCTCAGGGTTTCTTATGATATGTAAAATATCGAATAACAATGAATAATATCATTCTAACACACATAATCTAGAACAGATTATATAACACACCATATAACACAATATATGAAAACAGTAAAATAATTGTTGAGGAATCCAGTCGGATTCCTCCAACCTGTCTCCCTGCATCCACAGATGTTACACAGTATAATATATATCATATTTCATTTTGAAATGAAATATCCTGCTGTACAGAACCATATTTGATTAACAGTACATAGATTAACTATAACTATGTTTTCAATCAAATCTATTTAACAGTCCAGTTTAACAATCAATATACAGCAGTCAATAAATAAAGTACAATTTATATAAAAATAAAAATTGAGGAGAGTTAGTGAGTTTTACTCACTTTGAACGTTAATCGTTAAATAACGGTTTGCGTTATTTGATTTGCGACGGACAATTTATTTCGCCATAAATTGTAACTAGCTCGGATTCACTCCCAGTCAGCTCCATGGTGTAGTGTCCGTCCACACGATCCTGTCGGATCTTGTTTCGCTCAATTATATATTGATTCGGCCCATCATCCTGATCCATGCTGGTCCCTTTCCTTCCAGTATTAAAACGTGTATGCTCCAGTGATCTTCACTTCCCCTTTTCGAAACTCTCTGCACTTCCCTTTTTTATACATTTTGTTTTCTCTATATATTTTTTTACACATGGGCCTTACTGAAAACAAAGTATCAGCTCAATACTTCTTTAGATAAACCCCACGTCCGTACCTGTTTTTGCTTCATCTTCTTCATGAACATGGAACTTCCGCCTCCTGTAATCAAACCCGCCATTTCTAGCATTTGAACCCCACTCTCTACCCTTTTTCTCCACAAAGTCTCATGCCAATATATCCGCATCTCTACCATTCAAAAACTCAACGTATATATATTTTTTTATCCCAACTCCTGCGTATTTCTCAGAGAAATGATCCCGTCCGTCATCATGTCTTCCAGAACTCCTCCCAACTGTCCACATCACGTCGAACAGAGCTCGCTGCTTCCACTTAGTTTAGATTTAAACCAATTCCACCAACGAACTCCTCCTGCAATCTCCTTCACCTCTACCCATTCATTAAATCCATATCAAAACAAATCCGCACTTCAGTGCGTTCATCCCATATACGAACTGTCCCACTCCTGCTCCTCCATTCATGCTTCACGCTCAACTCCTCTGTTCACATTCTTTTCTCTCTTTCATATATTTGTTCGAACCGTTCTTGGTGGAATGAAGCCACCATAACCCCTGATCTTAGATCTCATACCGCACCTTCTCCTTAAGTCCATTCATCGGCTACCTCATCATTGCTGTTGCGTTGTATAAAAACTCATGTGCTTGTGAATGGTCATGCACACCCATAGCAAGATGAGGTCTCACGTGTTGCCAAGAATATGAAGGGGAGGAAGTGTTTTACTGTTGGTTTTCAGAAAGTAATGGTAGGAATAAAAGCTTGGGTATTTTATAGTGTTAGTATTGCTGTTGGTGTTTACTTTGGAACCAAGTATAAGAAAGGAGGGTGTTTGTGGAGTTGAGACTTCCACGTTTTGCTAAGAAGAGAGCTTCAATGACGAGGAGAAAAGAGTGCTAATCATCCGCTGGCTACTTATATACCAGGCATTTCTTTCTTAGCAGCAAAGAAATAGGAAATAATAAAATGTTTATATCTACCTTACTTAACCCCTAAGGAAGTAGAAAAATCAAATGAATGGTACGAGTTTGCATTTGTTTGAGAGGACGTGTATTGAAGGTTCGTGGCGCCATGTGCTCTATATGCTTACCGAAAAGACAGTGTACCCCTTTACTTAGCTTTAAAGTTTAAGTTATAAAGTTTACGGTATCCTACTACGGAAAATTTTACTTATGTATGGACAGAAATAAATATACCATTCTGATGAGCTCGGTGTCACGATCCCAAAAATATAATAATACTGGTAGATTAACTCATATTTTGAAACCCCAAAATGTTGATTACAGGGTGCAAAATACTTTAAATTAAAAGTTGCTTATTTAATTAATTAAAAATTACAGTAAAATCCTAAAAATTAAGTTATCACTACTTCCCAAAAGAACCTTGTTTAAATTCTAACCCGATCTTTAGTTATATCGAATAAACCGTTATGGTCGATAAACGATTATATAGCGACTATTTTAAAATTTGATTTGGACATATCTCAAAATCTACACGACGAAATCCCGATTTTTCTCTTCCACTAGAAAGATATACTCCACCAGCTCCACACGTTTCTTGTTTCACAGAAATCCGATTTAAAACGAATCCTGTACACTCAGTTGAAGTTCGAATCGTCAAATTACGAACTGCAGCGCCATTTCGAGCTCGGTTTTAGTTATAATATAATTATACGTTCTAACGTCATCGATTAAATAATATATTCATTATTTAAATAATTAAATAAGTTAATTATTACACTGTCAAATATCCGGGTCATTACAATCTTCCCCACTTAAAATAATTTCGTCCTCGAAATTGCTAAGTTAGAGGACGACCCTATCTGCTGGGTAAATATTTATCGGTTTACCCCTTAACTTCAGTTTCAACTGAACCAATTAATATCGACTAAAATATTAATTCATTTCGACTTACTAAATTTTCAAAAAAATTTGAAAATTTTCTAACACTTTAAATTTTCGGAAAATTTCGCCATAACCTCCTTTGTACAGCCCTATCGGTAAAACTCCAACTCGCCTCTCTAGGCCTTCTCCATCCCAAAAGAAAATCAAAACGCCAAGCGGCTTGCCAATTCGGCTCATAAATTCCAACTCATATGAAATATAAACTTGTACCTTTTTGCTGACCATATCAATATACCATTCCCATTGGTTATCAACTTAACATATACCAATGTCATTCCAATCCATCTCCTGTCAGTTTTTATCCTCAAACTCAAGCAATTGCTTATACTCAAGTCAAATTCCATTTCAAACTTAAGTACAATTCTTGATTCCAAATCCTTATAAAATCAATCAACTTACTCGATATCATCCCAATATAATTCCATATTATATATAACCTTGTCCAAGTTTAATTCAAATTAATTTATTCACTTTCAATATTTTAATCTATTTAACTTCATAAGCTAAATCTTAATTCCAGAATCCAGATTCCTGGGTTTATTTCAAATCAATTTGAAATCATAATAACAATCCAAAACATTTGAACTTCTAAACCACTTGTTTTCTCAAAACAATTCAAAAACACAACCTTTGGTAGTAATCCGTCACTTAGAACTCGAAAATGAACACTGATGATGTGGCCACACTCATCAGGGTTATTTCCCAGTTTATCGAAGTGAGTTCAATACTACAACACTTCCAATTCGAAAACATTTTCAAAATCTCCCAGGAACTTAAAATTTCCTTATTTTAATTCCTAATCCTGATTTAATTTTAGATTTAATTCATCTTATTTCATATACTTTACTTATATGAATTCTGATTAGTTATCTATAACCATTTCGCCTTTTTATAATCTCATCTGATTATAATAACAACCAACACAACCAATTATACTATGTTAATGTCAAAACATATCATGTTGGTTCATCGTATTCGAGTGTTTAGAAACCCTTATCGATATTGTGGTGCCCCACCATCGACCAGAATTCATAAGCCACTCAACCAATAAATCTCCACAATATAAAACAAATTTTTATATCAATTAACAAATACGTTCACTCGTATATATACACTCAAACTCAATCTAGGATATTACTAATCCCATCTCTACTGAGTTACGCCACAGAGCCAAGGTAATACTTAACTTAAGCTCTGATACCAACTGTAATGACCCGAAAATCCGGTCCAATTTGAGCTGACTAAATAACACAAGTCCAACCCCAAATTGCACTGAAAATTCAAGAAATTAATAGAAAGAAGATAGAGGGTGAGAATAGATAAGGTAGAACTAATAGAATAGAAGAAGAAGAAGAACATCATCATCAGAGTAAACACGAATCTCACAGCGGAACGAATAAAATATAACATAACTTTTGAAATACAAACAGTTATATATACAATAGCACTTATCATAGTGCATCACTTACAACAACAGCGGAAATAATAATAGTTATAGAATCCTAAAGCCTCCTGCTCCAAGCTCTCCAAGTGTATCTGCAAATCCTAACTACTTGACTGCCCGTACAAATTTAGGCACCCAATAGTTTAGGGAAACAAAACAAATAAACTCCGAGTCAGTCATGGACTGGTGTGAGTAAACTCAAATCATTTAAACAGGTATATGATATCTCATAAGACCACGCCGTTAATACGGAACGGATTTTTCCCTTATGAGAATCCAAACATCTTTGAAAAGCAATATCATTCTGATATTATAATAATGTCTAAATACAAATAGATATCAGTCTAGTAGAAACGCTTGCATCTCACGTTCTACATATATAGTATACAATCAAAACCGCAGGTGCGTATTGGATGATTGGGTTTCCAACTATGACAAGGTATGGAATCACCTTCCGATCAGTGTACTCTAGGAACAATACACTGGAGTTCAACAAGAACATCTTGCAACTCAGCCACACATGACCGACCACTCATTTCGCTTGAGTGTATCGAATGTACACCACCAACGGTTGGGATCAGCAACCGTTTCCCGTATATATATGGGACAGCATTGATAGATTAAAGAAGCAAATGAATATTCTCTAGATAGGTGATTATACACCCTACTTCGGTGTGACCGACTTAGCCATGCTGCCTGCTCGATTTCTGTCATTTACCGGATGTGAGGCTAGAAGCTATGCTTACTTTCCATTCATTTATAACACGATCACTTTGAATGCCACATTATCAGATCCGTTAATCATTTAGTTGGATCTGCACAAATAGATTCTGGATATTATGCGAAGGGAATAAATCCGTCGGCCACCATATATATTTGTACAGTCCAACTCTTTCGATCATTGGAACTATTCTGTCAGACATTCGTCCATATACGTTCATTTTGGGACTGAACGAAACCGAAGGCACTATTCTATAAACAGGACAGCCCTTGCACTTTACTCCGTCTTCAATATATTCAGCATACTTGGTTTGCAACGCTTATACCAATACGAAGTGGTTCTTTGGATAATAATCCAACCGGTCTCTCCATATTAACAACGTAAAATGGTCAAAACTTCGATACTCTGTGATTTAACTATCAAATGAAAACATGTCGGTGTACAAACAACGATCTTAATTCCAAATGGAATTTATCGATCCAATCACCGAATATATATATATATATATATATATATATATATATATATTCATATCTCCTTATTTTCTAAAATTAGAAAATATACGTTTCAACATTGGAAAACGTTTCCAATCCTCATTTACGCATCACTATCATTCCACAACTATTAGTCCCTAACTGTAAACTAGTAAGAGAACAATTCTCTAAGTATAAACCCCGAAGGCCGAAACCAACATCAGATCAACACTCAGAAAACTATTCAACTTACTAATCTCCAGTCAGTTTCTAATTTTTGTTTAGCTTTACTTCTTAATTTCTATATTCGATTAACCCCTTTTGATAAACTACGTTTGATTAACTCTTTTTGATAAACTACGTTTTCCGTTACAACTATTTCCCTTTTTTAACGTTTACTTACCGTTACAAATATTTCCTATTCTTAACATCTATTTACCGTTACAAATATTTCCTATTTATAACTTCTATTTTCCGTTACAAATATTTCCTATTTACAACTTCTGTTTACCGTTACAAATATTTCCGATTTACAACTTCTGTTTACCGTTACAAATATTTCCTATTTACAACTTCTATTTACCGTTGCAAATATTTCCTATTTACAACTTCTGTTTACCGTTACAAATATTTCCTATTTACAACTTCTGTTTACCGTTACAAATATTTCCTATTTATAACATTTTATTTATCTTCTAAATAAATATTTCTTATTTCTATTTATTTTCTAAATAAATATTCTCCTTTTCAATTCTATTTATTTTCTAAATAAATATCCCTTTTATAAAACTCTATTTGTTTTATAAATAATTCCTTTTATGAAACCGTGTTCGATTTATAAATAATTTCCTTTATTTCAATATACATTGAAATATTCCTTTTCACAGCTCAGGGTTTCTTATGATATGTAAAATATCGAATAACAATGATTAATATCATTCTAACACACATAATCTAGAACAGATTATATAACACACCATATAACACAATATATGAAAACAGTAAAATAATTGTTGAGGAATCCAGTCGGATTCCTCCAACCTGTCTCCCTGCATCCACAGATGTTACACAGTATAATATATATCATATTTCATTTTGAAATGAAATATCCTGCTGTACAGAACCATATTTGATTAACAGTACATAGATTAACTATAACTATGTTTTCAATCAAATCTATTTAACAGTCCAGTTTAACAATCAATATACAGCAGTCAATAAATAAAGTACAATTTATATAAAAATATAAATTCAGGAGAGTTAGTGAGTTTTACTCGCTTTGCGCGTTAATCGTTAAATAACAGTTTGCGTTATTTGATTTGCGACGGACAATTTATTTCGCCATAAATTGTAACTAGCTCGGATTCACTCCCAGTCAGCTCCATGGTGTAGTGTCCGTCCACACGATCCTGTCGGATCTTGTTTCGCTCAATTATATATTGATTCGGCCCATCATCCTGATCCACGCTGGTCCCTTTCCTTCTAGTATTAAAACGTGTATGCTCCAGTGATCTTCACTTCCCCTTTTCGAAACTCCCCGCACTTCCCTTTTTTTATACATTTTGTTTTCTCTATATATTTTTTTACACATGGGCCTTACTGAAAACAAAGTACTAGCTCAATACTTCTTTAGACAAACCCCACGTCCGTACCTGTTTTTGCTTCATCTTCTTCATGAACATGGAACTTCCGCCTGCTGTAATCAAACCCGCCATTTCTAGCATTTGAACCCCACTCTCTACCCTTTTTCTCCACAAAGTCTCATGCCAATATATCCGCATCTCTACCATTCAAAAACTCAACGTATATATTTTTTTTTATCCCAACTCCTGCGTATTTCTCAGAGAAATGATCCCGTCTGTCATCATGTCTTCTAGAACTCCACCCAACTGTCCACATCACGTCGAACAGAGCTCGCTGCTTCCACTTAGTTTAGATTTAAACCAATTCCACCAACGAACTCCTCCTGCAATCTCCTTCACCTCTACCCATTCATTAAATCCATATCAAAACAAATCCGCACTTCAGTGCGTTCATCCCATATACGAACTGTCCCACTCCTGCTCCTCCATTCATGCTTCACGCTCAACTCCTCTGTTCACATTCTTTTCTCTCTTTCATATATTTGTTCGAACCGTTCTTGGTGGAATGAAGCCACCATAACCCCTGATCTTAGATCTCATACCGCACCTTCTACTTAAGTCCATTCATCGGCTACCTCATCATTGCTGTTGCGTTGTATAAAAACTCATGTGCTTGTGAATGGTCATGCACACCCATAGCAAGATGAGGTCTCACGTGTTGCCAAGAATATGAAGGGGAGGAAGTGTTTTACTGTTGGTTTTCAGAAAGTAATGGTAGGAATAAAAGCTTGGGTATTTTATAGTGTTAGTATTGCTGTTGGTGTTTACTTTGGAACCAAGTATAAGAAAGGAGGGTGTTTGTGGAGTTGAGACTTCCACGTTTTGCTAAGAAGAGAGCTTCAATGACGAGGAGAAAAGAGAGCTGATCATCCGCTGGCTACTTATATACCAGGCATTTCTTTCTTAGCAGCAAAGAAATAGGAAATAATAAAATGTTTATATCTACCTTACTGAACCCCTAAGGCAGTAGAAAAATCAAATGAATGGTACGAGTTTGCATTTGTATGAGAGGACGTGTATTGAAGGTTCGTGGCGCCATGTGCTCTATATGCTTACCGAAAAGACAGTGTACCCCTTTACTTAGCTTTAAAGTTTACGGTATCCTGCTACGGAAAATTTTACTTATGTATGGACAGAAATAAATATACCATTCTGATGAGCTCGGTGTCACGATCCCAAAAATATAATAATACCGGTAGATTAACTCATATTTTGAAACCCCAAAATGTTGATTACATGGTGCAAAATACTTTAAATTAAAAGTTGCTTATTTAATTAATTAAAAATTACAGTAAAATCCTAAAAATTAAATTATCACTACTTCCCAAAAGAACCTTGTTTAAATTCTAACCCGATCTTTAGTTATATCGAATAAAGCGTTATGGTCGATAAACGATTATATAGCGACTATTTTAAAATTTGATTTGGACATATCTCAAAATCTACACGACGAAATCCCGATTTTTCTCTTCCACTAGAAAGATATACTCCACCAGCTCCACACGTTTCTTGTTTCACAGAAATCCGATTTAAAACGAGTCCTGTACACTCAGTTGAAGTTCGAATCGTCAAATTACGAACTGCAGCGCCATTTCGAGCACGGTTTTAATTATAATATAATTATACATTCTAACGTCATCGATTAAATAATATATTCATTATTCAAATAATTAAATAAGTTAATTATTACACTGTCAAATATCCGGGTCATTACAGGTGGGAATGCTTGGATCAATGATACCTTGGATATGGGGACTAGCGATAGAGGATCCATAGCTATTAGGAATTATGGATGTATTATTATATTGGGATAATCAATGTTGATGTATCTATTATTGCATGAGACTCGTGGTAACTAACATTTATTATGTTTTTAAATTAAAGGTACATCTATTTTAAGTCCTTCCGCTGTGTGAGATTCTGATTTCGCTTTAGTATGCTCTGTTTTATCTGTTATACCATTCCATATAGGAACCAACGATATGTTTAGAATTGCTCTAAGTTTGGGTTTGTCTTTTTAGATCAAGATTTAGGCCTATTCTGTGCGGGTTGTTACAGTTGCACTATAAAGTACCTACCCTACAGAACATGCGATTAGATATGCCAACATAAGTGGCCATGTCTTAGGGTCTGTTCTTGGTGATGATCAGCGGATGAAATGCATAGGTTGACCGAGCGAAGAATTGAGCAGTTAAAGTTAAGTGAGCATATAAAATGTTTTGTGACTTTAAATAGACAATTGAGCAATGTATCGAGCATTAATAGTGAGTGGAGAATAATCAGTATATTAAACGGTCAAATTGTTTGTATTTTTTGTATAGTACAAATTTTATAACAAAAAAAATTATCGTGCAGAGTATTTTTAAATATTAATAACTGATAGAAATACAAGAATAAAAGGAATGCAAATATATGAAAAAAAGAAATTCAAATACATCATTAACAAATTAAAATATTTATACATGTCTATTAATGTCATTCCTGCTGCGATTAATCCATCCTTTATGGACTCTCTGAGTATTTTCACCTAAATAACTTCTCTTTCAACTCGCTAAGTATAACCTTCTGTCCACTCAATCATATTTGGATATTCATCTCGGTATGACATAAGAATTATCATCAAATTACATAAAAAAGTGATTGCATTTATTGTATTTTCTTATTAAATAATGTCCAATCATTGTAACAACAACAACTTTAACTTGTGTTTCAAAATCGTCTTTTATATTCTCTTTAAAATAACAAAAAATTTCTATCAATGGTCGAAGGTTTTTCAATACTCATACATAGACTCAAACAGTAGAAATTAAAATTTCCATCCCTTGATTTATGTTGATTCACTATATCTCAAAAATAAGGAATATGTTACTTTACATTTTAATAAGGTGGGAAATAAATATTAAGACGAGAATACTCTGCATCAACTAAATAATACTGCCATCGTATTGGTTAAGGAAAGTTCGAATTCTTATTGTTTTTAACTAGAAAAAAATTGTGGCAACATGTGCAGTCTCTTCTCACCCATCCATACATTAGTAAATTGTAAACCGAATGAGTAAACAACTACAATATTTTGGGTAGCATATCTTTTTCGATCAATTTAACACACAACTTTGTCTAAAGGTGAGTGTGCCACTACATGATTACCATCTATAGAGCCTATGCAATTTTTAAATTAAGAAAAATATTGGTCTGAATTTGTAACTTACTCTAGCATTCTGTCAAATAGAGGATTAATGAATTTTACAATATCTTTAGCAAGTAACAATCCACTTTCTAAACCAATATGAAAATTTACTAAATTTGTGCTATCTAATCTTTGAAATCTATCATTTAATTGTCTGTTTGTGACAACTATTCTTTAATATGAATATGTGTTGCTGTAATGAAATCGTTGTTCTATAGCATATCACACAATGGGAGAAAGCAAATACATTTCATGCAAAAATTTGTTTGACATCGTTCGACATCTCCATTGTGTGTTTCTTCTGCTCACTCTAGGCTAGTAAATGTTGACGTATGCATTTATTGAATTCGAGTTCTTCCACTACAACAAAATTATGGCTTTACCTACACCAATATGTCGTAGTTAAGGCATAGGTAAATCTAGCAGCTGCATGGCCCATACTGTAACAACCCGAAAAATTAGAACCAATTTAAAAAATTTATTTTTATAAATTTTAACAGAAAATGTGTCAGAATTTAAAATTTTCATTTCTAAATAATAATAAAGCAATTAAAAATAGCCATTTTACAAACGACCTCCGTTTTCGACGAAACCACTTTTGTTGGATCCGGAATGTCAAATTATTGCTAGGTTTAAATTTCCATAATTTTTGGAATTAATATGTGAGCGTGGTAAATTAAAACGTGTTTATTAATTTTTGTTGAATTGGATCGACCATTAAAAAGGCCATTTTTCAAACGGTCTCCAAATTCGACGAAATTAATTTTTTTAGGACTGTATCATCTAAACATAGCTAGAATTATTTTTTGGGAATTTTTGGAGTCAGTATGTGGCCCCGGTAAATTAAAATGTACGTTTAAATCTAATATTGAATGTTTTATATTTTAATTTAAGGAAAAATAGGCTGAAACGGTCAAACGGGCAACATAGTCCATTGTGTTCGGAATGGGGGTATTTGGCTAGGGCGATAGTCGTTGGGCTGGATTTGGAGTTAGTATGAATTAGCGGGCCTTATAGTGTTAAAGAATTAAATAATATAATATTATAAATACCCTAGGATTTAACAAACCCTAATTCTAATTCAAGCGGCCGCCATCATTTGTTAATGGCCAGAATTGCTTAGAACTTCTTCCCCCAATAACTCTCAATCCACAAACCAAAACCCATCGACCCTTTGGAGAATATTGTAGTACTCTCTCTAATCTTCAGATCCATACGGGTTTCACCCCTTATTGTCGCGTATAGCTTGAGAACCGAGCCCGGAAAGATCGCCCGTGTTGACCACAGAGCCCCATCGTGCCACCACCGAGTTCAACGCCGCCATCACCCCCGACACGCGCTTCCAAGCCCGACGACGTGGTGCAACCCGGTTTCCCCCTCGTGCGACCGATTGGAAGAAAAGTTTGAACCTAATTTTGAACAAACGGAAATAAACGGTGGGCCTTGAAAACAAAAGAAGAAGGTAATCCTTTTTCTTATTTAATTTTTTAATTAATTAAAAATATTATTAACACGATAAAAATCATAACTTGTTCATATAATGTCGGAATCACATGAAACAGGAACCGTTGGGATTGTGGCAGTGTCTACTGCATTTTTGAAGTGACCGGGGAAATTTTAGAGCGATCTACAATTTTTGAAGAATTCAAAACCAATGTGAGATCTCTAATTTAAAATTAAAATTAATTGTGATTGCGATGTGAAATTTATATATATACGCTGTTAAAATTCATATGTGTGTTGTACGAGATTAGAATGTTTTGATTTTGGTTGCGATAATCTGTCGGATTGAATTGTGTAGCAAAATTTGTCATAACTTGTTTATACAATAAAAATTATCTTTTTATTGTATATATGAATCATAGAATTTGTCATGTTGGAAATAAATTGTTTATACAACAAAAATTACTTTCTTTTTATTGTATATATGAATCATAGAATTTATCATGTTGGAAAAAAATTGTTTATACAATAAAAATTACTTTCTTTTTATTGTATATATGAATCACAGAATTTGTCATGTTGGAAATAAATTGTTTATACAATAAAAATTACTTTCTTTTTATTGTATATATGAATCATAGAGTTTGTCATATTGGAAATAAATTGTTTATACAATAAAAATTAATTTTTTTTTATTGTATATATGAATCATAGAATTTGTCATAATGGAACTAAATTGTTATACAATAAAAATTACCTTTTTATTGTATATATGAATCATAGAATTTGTCATATTGGAAATAAATTGTTATGCAATAAAAATTACTTTTTTTATTATATATATGAATCACAAATTTGACATGTTTTAAACAAACTGTTTAGAGATTAAAAATGGCATTTTTAGTGTATGTTACTTTCAATAAAAAGTCACATGTTTTAAATAAATTGTTTAGATACTAAAAATGACATTTTTAGTGTATGTTAGTTTCATTAAAAAGTGACATGTTTAAATAAATTTTCTAGAGATTAAAAATGACATTTTTAGTGTATGTTAATTTCATTAAAAAGTGACATGTTTTAAATAAATTGTTCAGAGATTAAAATTGACATTTTTAGTGTATGTTAGTTTCATTAAAAAGTGACATGTTTTAAATAAATTGTTTAGAGATTAAAAATGACATTTTCAGTGTATATTAGTTTCATTAAAAAGTGACATGTTTTAAATAAATTGTTTAGAGATTAAAAATGACACTTTTAGTGTATGTTAGTTTCATTAAAAAAGTGACATGTTTTAAATAAATTTTTTAGAGATTAAAAATGACATTTTTAGTGTATGTTAGTTTCATTAAAAAGTAACATGTTTTAAATAAAAAATTTAGAGATTAAAAACGACATTTTTAGTGTATGTTAGTTTCATAAAAAAGTGACATGTTTTAAATAAATTGTTTAGAGATTAAAAATGATATTTTTAGTGTATGTTAGTTTCATTAAAAAGTGACATGTTTTGAATAAATTGTTTAGAGATTAAAAATGACATTTTCAGTGTATGTTAGTTTCATTAGAAAGTGATATATTTTATATAAATTGTTTAGATATTAAAAATGACACTTTTAGTGTATATTTGACTCAATAAAAATAATCATGTTTTAAAATAAAAAGATGTTTTAAAATAAAAAGATAAAAATTTATATTTTTATTGTTTGATTCATTAAAGAGGTTTTGCTAAATAAAAATGTAATCATTTACATGTTAGCGACAAAGAAAAATGATCACTTGTTAATACATGCTTTGTTCATTAAAACATTATTATTTGCATGTTAGCGAAGTAGAAAAACAATAATATGTATTGATTCATTAGAATAATGTCATTTACATATTAGCGAAGTACAAAAATAATTATTTGTCCATTAAAAAGTAAATTTTATCATGTTCGATTAGAAAAGAAAAGGAATGTATGTAAAATATGTTCTGTTATTAGAAATAACATTTTCAACATGTTAGATTAAAATAAGAGGAATTTATGTAAAGTATGTTATGTTATTAGAAAGGACAATTTATCATGTTAGATTAGAATAAGAAGGGATTTATATGAAATATGTTATGTTATTATATTAGAATAAAAAGGAATATATGATTAATATGTTTTGTCATTAAAAATGACATATTTATCATGTAAATTAGAATAAAAGAATCATATGTTAAAATATGATCTTGTTTGATAAAAACTTTATTTTTAGCATGTTAGTTAAAACCGTCAAACGAATTATAGTTATATAAATTATATATAAATATAAATTAAAATAAAACAAACTGCGCATGGTGGTTCGCGTTTCGGAATCGTAACTTTAAATGATTATACCGAAAGATCCGACTGTCGGATATTTCCCAAAAGTAGAACCATTGTGTTCGCTTTGGAAAGGTCTTTCCAACGATATTAAATTTGTTAAGATCTAATGGTTAGATTTCGAGAAATGTGTAATTCAATTTTGGATAAAAACAGCGCAGGGCCGTGTAATAACCTGAAGCGTCGTTCGAATTAAATAGGCTATTTTTATTTAAAAATAGCGATAAATCATTATAGAACATTATTAATGATAATAAATGATTTGAATTATATATATTCGAGAATTATTTGAAAAGTCCAAGTTAAATCTCATTTCAAATAATTATACGATGGTTTAAATTCGAAGACATTAAAGACGGTGGTTGAAGACCGGCGATCTTTACATCGAATGGACGACAACTGATGCCCTACATTGGTTAGCTCCCACGAAAGCGATAAAGTGATGGTTGTCCGGACGTACTTGTTGATTGTCCGGATATGCGAGAATCTCTCTTCCGTATTGGACATACGGGACAAGGAATAAGGTGTCTCCAGTTTTGTTCAGATATAGGACGGACGTGTAAATGGATGTGTGTCTGACATTGGATTTCATTCTATGTGAACTGATTTCTATTAAATATATATCTGCTTTATGGTGGAGGATTTATTCTCTTGCTTAACACCCTTCTCTGAGACGTACGAGCTTAGAGGCCATATATTGATAGACATCAGTCGCATGACGTGGATTGTCAATGTGGCATGCAAAGATATGATCAAGGCTTTAGTTGAAAAGCAGAGCCTTGTGGTTGATGATCAAAGCACAGCTTTATTTAGCATAGCTTTGTGCATAGCGTTACTTCGCGAGCTTCACACCCCGATATGAGTCAAAAACGGAATGAGGACGGCAGGGAGTGCTTGCGTTTATTTTTAGCTAGAAGTGGTGTCATGGTATGGAGCCCAGACATTTTTACTTATGTGGATGATGGATTGTGAGGGCCCTTGGATATTGGTCGCTACTGGCCAAGTGATAGGTCCAACAAGACCAGAAAACGTATTTTTCAGGAATAACCAATCCATTAAAGTATGTGTGGGCTGGCCTGCTACTAACCAGGGCACGCCACCGTTCGAGTCCTGAGGCATTTGCTAGAGTGTCTCGAATCGGTGAGGATGATTCCTAGCCTCGACTCATGATGGAAACCCAATTTCCAATACGACATTACGGATTTGATTGTAAACCTATATATGGAAAAATAGTAGGATGGGGTACTATGTCGTCTGGGATTGATACATTTACTTTGAAAATGTTTTAAACTGGCTAGACATTAATAATAATATCAAGTGATTATTGTTTTATATGTATCAATCATGTTTGATCATTATAAGGTAAAACTTTATCCTTCTGTTTGCGTTGCATTGTGTGATGGGACTTGAGTCTTATAATGGTTTCCTTTTTCTAAAAAGAATTTCGTTTTTTAAAAGATTCACTTTATTTGTGCACTGGCAATCCAATGGAATAAACCCGTTCCGCGTTAGCGGCGTGGTCGTGTGATTAGCCTTATTATTAGGTAAGTTAAGTAAGATTTCTCATACCAGTCCCATGACCAACTCGTAGTTTGCTTTCACTTGCAAACTCGGGTGCCCTTATTTTAACACAGGTAGCCAAGTAAATAGGTAACAGGTTTATTTTGGATATGCACCGCGGCAAGGGGTGGTCTTTTGGTGGAAGACGAAGACTCTTTATCTTTTATCTCTAGTTTGGACATTTAGACATCACTTTATCTATGATGTATTTGATGATGTTCTAGACTTATTTTCTATTTGTTGGAACCTCTTATGTACTAAGTAATATCCTGTGTCTGTGCAACTCGGATGTTGATGACGTTTATGATTCCGCTGCTATGATGATGAGTATTATTCTATGATTTCATGTGTTATGTTATTATCTGTAATCTGCTGATGTGATAAATGTGTCATATTCCAATGATTATCCTTGCTTCCATAGCATGGGAGATTAGGGTCATCACACATACCGTAGGTAAAACCCGTGTATGTAATAAAATTCTCAGCTATGCCTACGTCATCCATAAGGTCGTTTTCTACGCCACACCTGCATTATTATTTGCCTATGTTTTTTTATATCATGATCTTCCTACGATATATTTGCATCTAACATTTCTCACGCCATTCCTATGCCATCAATTTACCTACATCTTTCCTACGCCATTTTTTCATATGCTTTTACCATGCAATTTTTATCTCTTACGTTTCTCACGTCTTTTCTACGTTAATTATTTAGCTATAATTCATCTACGTCGTTATTTTTATGTTTCTCCTACGCCATTTCTACGATTTTTTTAGTGCATTATAATTAAATTACCTATGCCTTTCCTAAGCCTTCTGTATGCCTTTTCTAAAGAATTTTGATATATTATTTTCGTATTTTATTTCATCATATTAAATAAAAACTAAATTGACTTATTCCTTATCTATATACATTCTAATAAAATGATTAAAATCAAATCATTCATTATAAATTGATTTCAAATATCAAATCAATATTACAAAGCTAACATAACATTAATCAAGTTCTCGTACATTTAAATAATGCAATAATATGTTTATAATACATGACATTGTATAAAATATCGATATGAATAAGATAATTAGCACTTATGACAATCATTTGGCTCTTCATTAAATCAATGTAGCAAAATCTCAAAAAGTTTTTCATACTGTTCTTTTGCATTTGAATCTCTCCATATTGATGCTCCATCTTTTTCTTCGGTTTTTATCTAATCATTGCTTCTCCTTTGTTGATGCTATAAGTTGCATTTTTGTATCTCTGCGTTTTATTAAATATTACATCAATCTCAGCATTTTAACCAACTAAAATAATATTTTGTTTAAAGTTTGAATATTTACGCCAGGTATTTTCCATGATAGGGTTTACGATCCTTCCTTTTTGTTATAGCATCAGTCTTACATATCAAATGTTTCTTACTTTATATGAAATTTCTATACTTTGATATTTCAATTCATCAATTGTTGCTTGATATTTTGCTTGCATTTCCGTTTTCAAAAATAAATTTTTATTATATATATAGATGCATTAATTTCATCAAACAAAGGAATCAGGGAAGGCCAAGCAAGAGCAAAATAATGCATATCAATAAAAATGGGCCAACTAGCACAAAACATGTTGTAATCACGAATACATAGAGAGCAAAGTTTCTATACTGTAACGGATCATTATTACTATGGTTTGTAATTCATTCTCTTTTTTTTCAACCCGTTATAGTATATACTTTGTTACCCTTTCGTGACGTTGCAGTATAGCAAATTTACCCACTATTGCTTTACTATTATTGCATATAGATGTATCCACTTTCACACTGTATGTTTCTAGAATTGTATTTTTTCAAACATTAACTCGGTTTCAACAATAATACTTGCCATCTGAACTGGTAGTGGAAGTTGAATTTCAGAGGAAAAAAAGATCTACTTTACGGTGGATGTTTTATTTCTAGGGATGGCAAAAAATCTATATCCACGGTTACCCACAGATAAAATCAATCACGAGCATGAAACCGATAGCAAAATGAGTACCCATGAGTAAAATAAATGGGTTTTTTAATATACGTTAATTAATGAAGCGGGTATGAATATTATGATATCCGTCTCTATGGGTACTTGTGCCCATATTGATTGTGATTCATTGCCAATAAAAAATTCACTGTTGTTAGCTGTTGGGTATTTATGCGTATGCTTTTATTTAACAATTTATAAGAGGTTGTTGATATTTGTAGTAACTTCGCATGCTGCTAACTATACCTCATATATAACTAGTTAGAAATTCCCAAATTTCTCATTAGTTATTTAAAATTCCAATCTAGCAAGAAATGCATCTTTTCTTTTCTCCAAACCTTCTGCTCTTTTTAGCAAATTCAACACATCCTGCCAAAGTTCTTACTTCATTCCTCCTCACCGGTTGATATTAATACATCGCCAAATCCAAGCAACGCGTTACCAAAGTTCACGCCTAGTCTATTTTTTACCCAAATGTATGTATTTTTTTAAAAAAAATCTTAATAGATGGTTAAAAATTAAATTGAATAAAATAGTATGGATACCCGCAAATACTTATGAATATCCGCAACTTATTTGAAACCCGTTTAATGGGTACCCATGTAGGTATGGGGTGGGAACGGGGCAAATAATTACCTTACGGGGTGGGTGATGTGGGGTTACTACCCGTACCCACCAGGCCCTATAGACATGCCTATTTATTTTCATTATTTTTGAAACTGTGTCATATGTCAGATTCATTTTTCAGGTAGTTCTAGAAGTTTTGTCGAATCCCAATCATGATACACTTTCTTCCTTGAGTAGAGGTATACAATTCACACTCACTGTGAACAAAAATCGTAAATCTTAGTTGTGATCCAATTCAATTACTCATAATATATCTTTTGCAAAGGGTATATCATCTCATCTTTACAATGAGAACTCTAAAAATAAACTTCCACTGCCTTCAATTGTGCAATTATTCAACACAAGAACCACTTGTACAAAGAAGGTTCAATTGCTTTCATCTTTTACACCATCCTTTTGCAGTCTTGCAATATTTTAGGTTGCATTATTCTCAAAGCAGTCAAATTTGGTGATGGCTAACCTACTTTTTAAACATTATATTTATAAAGGATGCTGTCGTTTTTCACTATTTAACCTACAAATTTACTGATTGATAGTCACCATTAAAATATTAATTTTATTTATTATTTTAAATAATCAAACTTATTTTGTTAGATGCATTCAAATTTTTGATAACTCTGAATTTTGTGGAAAATATTTTAGTATAATATGAATGACTTGCGAACAAATTTTTTATGTGCTCATGGATGTATTTTATCTTGGCAATTGAAATGATGCATCTGATACCTTTGATCATACTAAAATGAAATTATGAATTTCACTAAAATTTACTCTACGACCCATTTATAGCAAATTCCATGGATGCTACATCAATTCACTAACTAGTGTTAGAGCCACTGCTTGATGAAACCCTGTGAGTTCTAAAATAGGATGGCCATGAAGTTGGCTCCCTATTAAGCTTGTCTATCTAGAAAATAAGGACAAAAATAAAGTAAGTACACAATTTTTGATGTAAATCAAGATTAAAATAAAAATGAAGATCTAACCAAATCATTTCGTTATTCCGCAAAGATGACAATGTCATTTTTGATTTTTAATCCTGGACTTAGCAGCTTTTGCTGAACAAGCTTTCACTTCAAGAAGCTCCCAATATGCCAAAAGCTTCTCTTATATCTCTTGAGCTAGGCTTGGATGCTTATTCCCTTAATCATTCATATTGTAAATCCACTTTCGATGCTTTAAACTTGCTTTCCTATTCCATATCTTCTTCATGATTATAGATGCAGCATCATCTACCTATTTAGATGCATGAAAAATGTTATGATAAAAAAATAAATGTTCGACACATACACGTTATAAAATTATCTTACTAAAATTCTCAAAACACAACTAACTTATAATCATCGGGAATACTTTTAAAATTGGGCTAAAATTGATAATCCCCACTAGAAAACCTACTTAAATAGCATGAGATGTGGCCTTGGCAACGAACTCATATCAGAAACATATAAATTTAAACGTGAAATACATTATGTGTTCGGGGAAGTTCGACGGTGATATATCTTCATTATTTCATATGCTTTAGTACCGCAACTATTTTCTATTATAAACCCGATTTGGAAGTCCTTTTTGACAAACAATAAAAAGTGAGAAAAGAAAATTGAATGTACATGCACATTTTCTAGTGAAGTCTTTGGTCAGGTAGTCAATTTATACACAAAACAATTCTCCTGATCTGACCAACTTAGATTCAAATCGAGCCACTGTTACACTCCATGCTTTATATTTAATAAGTATAGTCAGAATGAAAGACTAACTAAAGAAATATATTCTAGAACAACTAAAGAAACATATTCATTCTTCACTATAATTTCTTACATTGCTTCTTCATCACCTTATGGTATTGGAGTTGTAACAGCTTAACGGCTACATCATTATTCACCATCGAAGATTGAAGGAAACTTTACCTCACATATATCTTCAGAGAGGAGACTGACCCCCATTTCCTTTTGATATCCCATTCAAGAAAGAGAATTTATAAGGATACTCCTTAGACAGTTTTCACAACTTGAGAGCAACCCCTCTCTTGATCGAGTTGTTCTGTTCTTATTAGTTTCTGGTGATCTCAGCCCCATATAGAAGGATCACTAGTTACCATCGTCTCCTTCTTAATGTTTCCCCTCCTCTCGTTAGATCATCTATTTCAGTGGTATCCTATCACTTTTATTTTCTTGATTCATATTCTTGAATCATTTCTTTATTATCTCCCACATTTTTTGTAACACCCCACCTCCGCTAGGGTCACTCACAAAGGGAATGCACTAGTTTTGGAGGAGCGTTATCGAGGTAAACAAACACAGAAATATTACAAGACTGAACATAGATAAAACAACGGAAGAATCAAAAGATAAATTTCATTACTTTCAAAAAGAGTCAAAACCTTTTACATCAAATAACCAAGGTCATTATTTTCCATCACAACAAATTCTGTCTTGCATAAATAAAGAAGCATAAACTTAAAACATCAAAAGTAGCTTAATTCCCCAAAGGTAGCAGAAAATGCAGCCTTAGCATAGCCCAAAATCAAACTGTACATGAGCTGAATCAAAAGAAAGCAAAATCCAAGCTAAGTGCTAGAGTTTCCTCCCTGAGAACCTGGGGGGGAGGGGGAACGAAAGAAAAAGAGGTGAAAGAAAACGGGTCAGTCATAAAGATTGGTAAGTCCAAGTGACTTTCAGCATAAAAATAGTTAAAGGTAACATGACATGTATAAACTGAAAGTAAACATACAGATGATGACAAGATGGGCAAGATAGACTAAGATAACATGATAAATCAAGTATAGCATCACGTATTCAAGGTTCGCTGCATCAAATGTACTAGAATCCCAAACCCATGTCCTATATTAATCATGAAATGATTCCTTGGCCCAATATCATGAATGACCCATTACTGGGTCCAACGGAACGATCCACTACTCGATCGGCTCCCTACAAGATCTAGCTCATCATGTGTCTGTGTCATATGGCCCTATCACGAATGTAGTCACCTGTGCTAGGTCCACCATAAGGTGTATCAAGCCCTAGAGTGCCAACCACCGACACGAATCAAGAATGCACATATAAACCTATTGATGCCTAATGCCTGCTTTTTCAACTCCGGACCACGTGCACGACCATAGCCCGCCTGAACCTACACTAGCGCACCAACACAGCCGTCGTTCTGGTCGCTTACAATCAGCCCAGTAATCATGCCCCACCCTGCGTAGCCCCAGGGTACCATGATACATCTAGTGGGTTACTGCTGAAACGGACCGTGTAACTAGGGTATTCGTCCAATAGTTTAAGTGTTGTCATTTAAATTCATGACTTAACCCCCATCAGTCTAGCATGTCAAGTTGGTTAAGTGTTGTCATTCAAGTTCGTGACTTAACCCACCTACGAATCATGTATCAAGTTGGTTAAATGTTGTCTTACATGTTCATGACTTAACCCTATCATGTGGCATTAATTCATTAATGCACCCTAACCTCTCACATCAGACCTGTTGTTGTGGTCACTGGATATGCTGGGCGGTTCCGGGAAGAATTACACAACAACTCAGTCTGACCTCGGGTTTCAAGCGCGATATGACCAACTACCCACGTTGGATCCTGTTGTTTGCAGTAACTGGATTTGCCGGGCGGTTCCGGGCAGAATTACACTGCAAACTCAACCCAACCTCGAGTTGGCCATTTTCATGTTCCTTCTAGTGTCATGTCCATGTTCAAGATTCATGTCAAGTTCGTGTCAAGTTTTCAAGGCTTGTTTCATACCAAGTTTCCTATAATTACCAATTTTTCCCAATAAATATTAGGCAAACAATCTTAGCCTAATTTCTCATCTGCATGATTTTTGACATATGATATTAGGCTATAAACTTAGCCTAACTTAACGTACCCAAAATTTGCATAAAGCGATTCATTAACATAAACATGTCATAGGTGTAAACTTGGCATTCTCGGCATAGTCAATATAAACACCATAGGTGTGAACTTGCAAAATAGTCAACATGAATATCATAGGTGTGAATCTTGCAATGTAGACTAAATCAACATACATATATAGACTAAATCAACTTACATATTTGTGAACTTTCAAATCAATCACGAGCATATGAATAAGTGTGAACTTGAAATATGACATAGGTTTAACATATACACATAAACATGTAGATCTAATATTTAGTCACATATGTGATATGATTTTACAACCTAAAACTTGCATAACATGATAAACTACACAACTTGTCATAACGGGTTATACTTCAAGTTCCTATACATATGAATAGACTTATTCATTAATTCCCAATTCAACATGATAATAAAATAGAACCACAGGCATAGATCACTATCATTCAATAACATAATCAATCTATTTTCAAGGTATGACATAACTGAATAAATTGATTAAAACATCACAGGCATATAAATCTGATAACATTACGAACATAAAAAGGTTTGAATACTAATCTAGATTCAAGAACATGGATAGATCTAACTTAAATAGAAAAATCCCCAAAATCAAGATCCAAGGACAAATAAAGAAAATAGGTCTGAATAGAAAATCAAGCTTAGATCCAATTTCATAGTCATAATCCTAGACAATGAATCATAGGTGATTAACCACAATTGTCCTTGTCATAGTCATAGGCAATAGTCTTATTGTTCATAGTCATAGGCAGTCTTATGTTCACCGTCATGGTCATAGGCATAGACTTATTAGTCATAGTCAGTCTTATGTTCACCGTCATAGTCATAGGCATAGTCTTATGTTCACCATCATAGTCATAGGCATAGGAAAAATCTTATGTCCACAGTCATAGGCATAGTCATAGTCTTATGTCATTAACAATAGTTTCAACGTCGTAGGCAATATTCCCAATAGTCAAGATCGAAGAAGAAACCAAGATTAGATATGAATCATACATAAATAACTTCCAAATTATACCATGCACATATTAGATTTATAGTTCTTATCTAAAAGTAACTGGAACTTACAGATCGTGGTCTAAGAAAGACATAGAAGTCGAATCTATAAATTAGTCGTCGAATTGTTGAATCTTGCTTTGATTGTAGAAGCAAATCCCCAATTCCTAGCCGTAGTCTTCAAGAAATAATCTTCGCGTTTTATTTTTAATTTAATTTAATTAAGGTGGAGGCAGCATAACATTGCAATGGTTTGATGTGGAGAGAAAGATAGGTTTAGGGGTGTTTAAATAGGAGAATAGGGTTATTTAGAGCCTTCAGATTACTCCAGAAGTCATCAGAACCACCCAGCTCGAAGACAGGTCATCCAGCCACTCAGAAGAAGACACGTCATCATAGAACACTCCAGAATTCTGTGTTGGATCGGTATGGGCAAACTTGGCAGGTGCACCAGTGTATTTTTGTACAGGTGCACTTCACAATTGCGCCAGTGTATTCTGGCCTATTTCCGGTTTTTCTGCCTAACTTCGTTCGTCCATATCTTCTTTATACGGTATCCGTTTTACGCAAACTCGGACTCTATCTCAAGCAGAATTTCGAGACGAACGCAATGGCGCAACCCGTTTCACTTGATTATTATTTTAAAAATTAATTATGCCTTGATTTATGGTTTTAACATGTTATTAAAATTCGGGTTGTTACATTCTTCCCTCCTTAAAGGATTTCGTCCCCGAAATCTTCAAGTTAAGAAGAATGCATCCTATCATCCAATCATCCATCTACCCAAAACATCATCCACAAGAAATCATTGTCCTTAAACGATTTCTAATGCTATATGAACATATGCAGAAAGTGTGTGTATATGTTCCTTATCTAATGCAAATGATCAT
Organism: Allium sativum; assembly: GCA_030737875.1. NCBI lineage: Eukaryota > Viridiplantae > Streptophyta > Magnoliopsida > Asparagales > Amaryllidaceae > Allium > Allium sativum. Next base: position 1,013,697,801 of record CM060913.1, read on the forward strand.
GCCTGATTGATCTTCCTAATGCAAAATATGTCTAGTGTCATGAATCCAACATGTATGCAAATAGTCCTAGTCACATAAACACTATATGTGTGCACAAATATCCACCCATATGCAACATTAACATGATAACACATTCAATTTCATACATAAAAAAGTATAAACACTCATGCATATGCAATATGAAAATGTGTCTGAGCCGATCTAGTGCCTAATGTGTGTTATGCAACCACGAGCAACCACTTGCAACCATTTGCAAACATCAACCATAACATGTTTCAATCACATGTTTACATCCAAAAGGGTTCTTCCTAAAGATATAGTCGAATGATAGAAGCGAGTAAAAACTTTGTGCCCATTAGGCAATGCCAAAACTGGAAATCTACATTACATATATACTGATTAGGAGAAGAACTCCCTAAGCACCTGCCCCGAAGAACGAAATCAACATCAGACTGATACCCAAAGAATTTCTTAACCCAACCAATACATATGTTTCTAGAAAACTAAGCACGATGGATTCTCTTCCTAAAAACCAACCCGTGTCCTATAAAACCCAAAAAGTTTAGTCAACTCAACGGACACCCTCAAGCCCCAACATGTATTACTAACAGATGAGTCAAACTCCCTATGGGGTTTGCAACCGAAATAGGAATGAGAATAGGACCGAGAGGGTATACTTAAAAGATAGTATGCAATTAAGCTTTACTGGAAAAGAGGGATCAAGGATATACTCTTAAAAAGAGATGTGATGCGCGTATCTAGTCTTTAATCTTCTAAGCCACATTTCCTTGAGCTTAACTCCATTGTGCTTTTACCTTTTCCTCCTTTTTGGATTAAGCCATATCAACAAGTTTCTCATCCTTAGGCTCGTTGACAATTTTCTCGAAAGCTACCTCCGTCGCGCGGCAATCCAACAAAGCTTGAAACAAGATAGTCGCAGATGGAACTACTGCGGCTACAGATGGAGAAAAGAAAGGAAAAGAGATTCAAACAAGGAAAAAAAGGATAGTGCTAATGGCTTTCGGGGAAAGGCCTTTTAAATAAAACAAGACTTTTCTTGAAAAATGCTTCTTTGTAAATGGTTTTGAAATTAGTTTCAGAAGGTTTTAAAAACTTTTGCCCAGTCTGGTAACCTTCTGCTCTGATACTAAATGTAACACCCCACCTCCGCTAGGGTCACTCACAAAGAGAATGCACTAATTTTGGAGGAGCGTTATCGAGGTAAACAAACATAGAAATATTACAAGACTGAACATAGATAAAACAGCGGAAGAATTAAAAGATAAATTTCATTACTTTCAAAAAGAGTCAAAACCTTTTACATCAAATAACCAAGGTCATTATTTTCCATCACAACAAATTCTGTCTTGCATAAATAAAGAAGCATAAACTTAAAACATCAAAAGTAGCTTAATTCCCCAAAGGTAGCAGAAAATGCAGCCATAGCATAGCCCAAGATCAAACCGTACATGAGCTGAATCAAAAGCAAACAAAATCCAAGCTAAGTGCTAGAGTTTCCTCCCTGAGAACTTGGGGGGGGGGACGAAAGAAAACAGGTCAGTCATAAAGACTGTTAAGTCCAAGTGACTTTCAGCATAAAAACAGATAAAGGTAACATGACATGTATAAACAGAAAGTAAACATACAGATGATGACAAGATGGGCAAGATAGACTAAGATAACATGATAAATCAAGTATAAATCAAGTATAGCATCACCCATTTAAGGTTCGTTGCATCAACTGTACTAGAATCCCAAACCCATGTCTTATATTAATCATGAAATGATTCCTTGGCCCAATATCACGAATGACCCATTACTGGGTCCAACGGAACGATCCACTACTCGATCGGCTCCCTACAATTTCTAGCTCGTCATGTGTCTGTGTCATACGGCCCTATCACGAATGTAGTCACCTTTGCTAGGTCCACCATAGGATGTATCAAGCCCTAGGGTGCCAACCACCGATACGAATAAAGAATGCACAGATAAACCTACTGATGCCCAATGCCTACTTTTTCAACTCTGGACCATGTGCACGACCATAGCCCGCCTGAACCTACACTGGCGCACCAACACAGCCGTCGTTCTGGTCGCTTACAATCAGCCCAGTAATCGTGCACCACCCTGCCTAGTCCCAGGGTACCATGATACATCTAGTGGGTTAATGCTGAAACAGAATGCATAACTAGGGTTTCTGTCCAATTGGTTAAGTGTTGTCATTTAAATTCGTGACTTAACCCCCATCAGTTTAGCATGTCAAGTTGGTTAAGTGTTGTCATTCAAGTTCGTGACTTAACCCGCCTACGAATCATGTATCAAGTTGGTTAAGTGTTGTCTTACATGTTCATGACTTAACCCTATAATGTGGCATTAATTCATTAATGCACCCCCAACCTCTCACATCAGACCTGTTGTTGTGGTCACTGGATATGCCGGGCGGTTCCGGGCAGAATTACACCATAACTCAGTCTGACCTCGGGTTTCAAGCGAGATATGACCAACTACCCACATTGGATCCTGTTGCTTGCAGTAACTGGATTTGCCGGGCGGTTCCAGGCAGAATTACACTGCAAATTCAACCCAACCTCGAGTTGGCCATTTTCATGTTCCTTCTAGTTTCATGTCCATGTTCAAGATTCATGTCAAGTTCGTGTCAAGTTATCAAGGCAAGTTTCATACCAAGTTTCCTATAATTACCAATTTTTCCCAACGTTACCTTGTCTAAATATTAGGCTAACAATCTTAGCCTAATTTCTTGTCCGCATGATTTTTGACATATGATATTAGGTTAAAAACTTAGCCTAACTTAACGTACACAAAATTTGCATAAAGCAATTCATTAACATAAACATGTCATAGGTGTAAACTTGGCATTCTCGTCGTAGTCAATATAAACACCATAGGTGTGAACTTGCAAAATAGTCAACATGAATATCATAGGTGTGAATCTTGCAACGTAGACTAAATCAACATACATATATAGAATAAATCAACTTACATATATGTGAACTTGCAAATCAATCACGAGCATATGAATAAGTGTGAACTTGAAATATGACATAAGTTTAACATATACACATAAACATGTAGATCTAACATTTAGTCACATATGTGATATGATTTTACAACCTAAAACTTGCATAACATGATAAACTACACAACTTGTCATAACAGGTTATACTTCAAGTTCCTATACATATGAATAGACTTATTCATTAATTCCCAATTCAACATGATAATAAAATAGATCCATAGGCATAGATCACTATCATTCAATAGCATAATCAATCTATTTTCAAGGTATGACATAACTGAATAAATTGATTAAAACATCACAGGCATATAAATATGATAACATTACGAACATAAAAAGGTTTGAATACTAATCTAGATTCAAGAACATGGATAGATCTAACTTAAATAGAAAAATCACCAAAATCAAGATCCAAGGACAAATAAAGAAAATAGGTCTGAATAGAAAATCAAGCTTAGATCCAATTTCATAGTCATAATCCTAGACAATGAATCATAGGTGATTAACCACAATTGTCCTTGTCATAGTCATAGGCAATAGTCTTATTGTTCATAGTCATAGGCAGTCTTATGTTCACCGTCATGGTCATAGGCATAGACTTATTAGTCATAGTCAGTCTTATGTTCACCGTCATAGTCATAGCCATAGTCTTATGTTCACCATCATAGTCATAGGCATAGGCAAAATCTTATGTCCACAGTCATAGGCATAGTCATAGTCTTATGTCATTAACAATAGTTTCAACGTCGTAGGCAATATTCCCAATAGTCAAGATCGAAGAAGAAACCAAGATTAGATATGAATCATACATAAATAACTTCCAAATTATACCATGCACATATTAGATTTATAGTTCTTATCTAAAAGTAACTGGAACTTACAGATCGTGGTCTAAGAAAGAGGTAGAAGTCGAATCTATAAATTAGTCGTCGAATTGTTGAATCTTGCTTTGATTGTAGAAGCAAATCCCCAATTCCTAGCCGTAGTCTTCAAGAAATAATCTTCGCGTTTTATTTTTAATTTAATTTAATTAAGGTGGAGGCAGCATAACATTGCAATGGTTTGATGTGGAGAGAAAGCTAGGTTTAGGGGTGTTTAAATAGGAGAATAGGGTTATTTAGAGCCTTCAGATTACTCCAGAAGTCATCAGAACCACCCAGCTCGAAGACAGGTCATCCAGCCACTCAGAAGAAGACACGTCATCATAGAACACTCCAGAATTCTGTGTTGGATCGGTATGGGCAAACTTGGCAGGTGCGCCAGTGTATTTTTGTACAGGTGCACTTCACAATTGCGCCAGTGTATTCTGGCCTATTTCCGGTTTTTCTGCCTAACTTCGTTCGTCCATATCTTCTTTATACGGTATCCGTTTTACGCAAACTCGGACTCTATCTCAAGCAGAATTTCGAGACGAACGCAATGGCGCAACCCGTTTCACTTGATTATTATTTTAAAAATTAATTATGCCTTGATTTATGGTTTTAACATGTTATTAAAATTCGGGTTGTTACATTCTTCCCTCCTTAAAGGATTTCGTCCCCGAAATCTTCAAGTTAAGAAGAATGCATCCTATCATCCAATCATCCATCTACCCAAAACATCATCCACAAGAAATCATTGTCCTTAAACGATTTCTAATGCTATATGAACATATGCAGAAAGTGTGTGTATATGTTCCTTATCTAATGCAAATGATCATGCCTGATTGATCTTCCTAATGCAAAATATGTCTAGTGTCATGAATCCAACATGTATGCAAATAGTCCTAGTCACATAAACACTATATGTGTGCACAAATATCCACCCATATGCAACATTAACATGATAACACATTCAATTTCATACATAAACAAGTATAAACACTCATGCATATGCAATATGAAAATGTGTCTGAGCCGATCTAGTGCCTAATGTGTGTTATGCAACCACGAGCAACCACTTGCAACCATTTGCAAACATCAACCATAACATGTTTCAATCACATGTTTACATCCAAAAGGGTTCTTCCTAAAGATATAGTCGAATGATAGAAGCGAGTAAAAACTTTGTGCCCATTAGGCAATGCCAAAACTGGAAATCTACATTACATATATACTGATTAGGAGAAGAACTCCCTAAGCACCTGCCCCGAAGAACGAAATCAACATCAGACTGATACCCAAAGAATTTCTTAACCCAACCAATACATATGTTTCTAGAAAACTAAGCACGATGGATTCTCTTCCTAAAAACCAACCCGTGTCCTATAAAACCCAAAAAGTTTAGTCAACTCAACGGACACCCTCAAGCCCCAACATGTATTACTAACAGATGAGTCAAACTCCCTATGGGGTTTGCAACCGAAATAGGAATGAGAATAGGACCGAGAGGGTATACTTAAAAGATAGTATGCAATTAAGCTTTACTGGAAAAGAGGGATCAAGGATATACTCTTAAAAAGAGATGTGATGCGCGTATCTAGTCTTTAATCTTCTAAGCCACATTTCCTTGAGCTTAACTCCATTGTGCTTTTACCTTTTCCTCCTTTTTGGATTAAGCCATATCAACAAGTTTCTCATTCTTAGGCTCGTTGACAATTTTCTCGAAAGCTACCTCCGTCGCGCGGCAATCCAACAAAGCTTGAAACAAGATAGTCGCAGATGGAACTACTGCGACTACAGATGGAGAAAAGAAAGGAAAAGAGATTCAAACAAGGAAAAAAAGGATAGTGCTAATGGCTTTCGGGGAAAGGCCTTTTAAATAAAACAAGACTTTTCTTGAAAAAAGCTTCTTTGTAAATGGTTTTGAAATTAGTTTCAGAAGGTTTTAAAAACTTTTGCCCAGTCTGGTAACCTTCTGCTCTGATACTAAATGTAACACCCCACCTCCGCTAGGGTCACTCACAAAGAGAATGCACTAATTTTGGAGGAGCGTTATCGAGGTAAACAAACATAGAAATATTACAAGACTGAACATAGATAAAACAGCGGAAGAATTAAAAGATAAATTTCATTACTTTCAAAAAGAGTCAAAACCTTTTACATCAAATAACCAAGGTCATTATTTTCCATCACAACAAATTTTGTCTTGCATAAATAAAGAAGCATAAACTTAAAACATCAAAAGTAGCTTAATTCCCCAAAGGTAGCAGAAAATGCAGCCATAGCATAGCCCAAGATCAAACTGTACATGAGCTGAATCAAAAGCAAACAAAATCCAAGCTAAGTGCTAGAGTTTCCTCCCTGAGAACTTAGGGGGGGGCGAAAGAAAACAGGTCAGTCATAAAGACTGTTAAGTCCAAGTGACTTTCAGCATAAAAACAGATAAAGGTAACATGACATGTATAAACGGAAAGTAAACATACAGATGATGACAAGATGGGCAAGATAGACTAAGATAACATGATAAATCAAGTATAAATCAAGTATAGCATCACCCATTTAAGGTTCGTTGCATCAACTGTACTAGAATCCCAAACCCATGTCTTATATTAATCATGAAATGATTCCTTGGCCCAATATCACGAATGACCCATTACTGGGTCCAACGGAACGATCCACTACTCGATCGGCTCCCCACAATTTCTAGCTCGTCATGTGTCTGTGTCATACGGCCCTATCACGAATGTAGTCACCTTTGCTAGGTCCCCCATAGGATGTATCAAGCCCTAGGGTGCCAACCACCGATACGAATAAAGAATGCACAGATAAACCTACTGATGCCCAATGCCTACTTTTTCAACTCCGGACCATGTGCATGACCATAGCCCGCCTGAACCTACACTGGCGCACCAACACAGCCGTCGTTCTGGTCGCTTACAATCAGCCCAGTAATCGTGCCCCACCCTGCCTAGTCCCAGGGTACCATGATACATCTAGTGGGTTAATGCTGAAACGGAATGCGTAACTAGGGTTTCCGTCCAATTGGTTAAGTGTTGTCATTTAAATTCGTGACTTAACCCCCATCAGTTTAGCATGTCAAGTTGGTTAAGTGTTGTCATTCAAGTTCGTGACTTAACCCACCTACGAATAATGTATCAAGTTGGTTAAGTGTTGTCTTACATGTTCATGACTTAACCCTATAATGTGGCATTAATTAATTAATGCACCCCTAACCTCTCACATCAGACCTGTTGTTGTGGTCACTGGATATGCCGGGCGGTTCCGGGCAGAATTACACCATAACTCAGTCTGACCTCGGGTTTCAAGCAAGATATGACCAACTACCCACATTGGATCCTGTTGCTTGCAGTAACTGGATTTGCCGGGCGGTTCCAGGCAGAATTACACTGCAAATTCAACCCAACCTCGAGTTGGCCATTTTCATGTTCCTTCTAGTTTCATGTCCATGTTCAAGATTCTTGTCAAGTTCGTGTCAAGTTATCAAGGCAAGTTTCATACCAAGTTTCCTATAATTACCAATTTTTCCCAACGTTACCTTGTCTAAATATTAGGCTAACAATCTTAGCCTAATTTCTTGTCCGCATGATTTTTGACATATGATATTAGGTTAAAAACTTAGCCTAACTTAACGTACACAAAATTTGCATAAAGCAATTCATTAACATAAACATGTCATAGGTGTAAACTTGGCATTCTCGTCATAGTCAATATAAACACCATAGGTGTGTACTTGCAAAATAGTCAACATGAATATCATAGGTGTGAGTCTTGCAACGTAGACTAAATCAACATACATATATAGAATAAATCAACTTACATATATGTGAACTTGCAAATCAATCACGAGCATATGAATAAGTGTGAACTTGAAATATGACATAAGTTTAACATATACACATAAACATGTCGATCTAACATTTAGTCACATATGTGATATGATTTTACAACCTAAAACTTGCATAACATGATAAACTACACAACTTGTCATAACAGGTTATACTTCAAGTTCCTATACATATGAATAGACTTATTCATTAATTCCCAATTCAACATGATAATAAAATAGAACCATAGGCATAGATCACTATCATTCAATAGCATAATCAATCTATTTTCCAGGTATGACATAACTGAATAAATTGATTAAAACATCACAGGCATATAAATATGATAACATTACGAACATAAAAAGGTTTGAATACTAATCTAGATTCAAGAACATGGATAGATCTAACTTAAATAGAAAAATCACCAAAATCAAGATCCAAGGACAAATAAAGAAAATAGGTCTGAATAGAAAATCAAGCTTAGATCCAATTTCATAGTCATAATCCTAGACAATGAATCATAGGTGATTGACCACAATTTTCCTTGTCATAGTCATAGGCAATAGTCTTATTGTTCATAGTCATAGGCAGTCTTATGTTCACCGTCATAGGCATAGGCATAGTCTTATTAGTCATAGTCAGTCTTATGTTCACCGTCATAGTCACAGGCATAGTCTTATGTTCACCATCATATTCATATGCATAGGCAAAATATTATGTCCATAGTCATAGGCATAGTCATAGTCTTATGCATTAACAATAGTTTCAACGGCGTAGGCAATATTCCCAATAGTTAAGATCCAAGAAGAAACCAAGAATAGATATGAATCATACATAAATCACTTCCAAATTATACCATGCACATATTAGATTTATAGTTTTTACCTAAAAGTAACTGGAACTTACAGATCATGGTCTAATAAAGATGTAGAAGTCGAATCTATAAACTAGTTGTCGAATTGTTGAATCGTTGAATCTTGCTTTGATTGTAGAAGCAAATCCCCAATTCCTAGCCGTAGTCTTCCAGAAATAATCTTCGTGTTTTATTTTTAATTTAATTTAATTAAGGTGGAGGCAGCATAACATTGCAATGGTTTGATGTAGAGAGAAAGCTAGGTTTAGGGGTGTTTAAATAGGAGAATATGGTAATTTAGAGCCTTCAGATTAGTCCAGAAGTCATCAGAACCACCCAGCTCGAAGACAGGTCATCCAGCCACTCAGAAGAAGACACATCATCACATAACACTCCATAATTCTGTGCTGGATCGGTATGGGCGCACTTGGCAGGCGCGCCAGTGTATTTTTGACCTGGCGCACTTCACAAGTGCGCCAGTGTATTCTGGCTTGTTTCCGGTTTTTCTGCCTAACTTCGTTCGTCCATATCTTCTTCATACGGTATCCGTTTTACGCAAAATCGGACTCTATCTCAAGCAGAATTTCGAGACGAACGCAATGGCGCAACCCGTTTCCCTTGATTCTCATTTTAAAAATTAATTCTGCCTTGATTTATGGTTTTAACACGTTATTAAAATTCGGGTTGTTACATTTTCGTTATTTCTGATCATCAATGGCTGAAGATGACAATAGCATTGCTTCTATTAATTCAAGAAGCAATGCCATCGATAATAACACAGTAGCTGCAACACTCATCAAGCCAAGGTGTCAGATTATTATCATTCCATAAGATGCAGATAACTACATATTGAGTATATACTAGGTTGACATAACGCTCAAAGGATATGGCCTCATCGAATATATAAAAGAAACACTGTCCATACCACTTATCATGATCGAAGACAGTCAAGGAAATGCTATAAGCAATCCAAGCATTAAAAATACTTGAATAAAGATAGCTTATTAGCTTCTTGCTTCTCTCCTCTATTAGCGCCAACCTTTTATCTAAAATTATTGGCTGTATTACCTTACATGAGATCTGGGTAGGAATTGAACAGATTTTCAATGCACAATTCTCTAAAACGATCATGAAAATACAGGGAAGAGCTACACAATTCAAGAAAGGGAGATACGAGTATGAGAGATTATCTTATAAAGATTAAAAAATATGTGTGATAAACTAAACGATGTAGGACATAAAGTTTCAGATAGTGAATGAGTCCTAGTTATTACCAATGTTTTGGACCAAGATGATGAATATTTTGTTACATACATTGCTATCAGTAACACCCCATATTTTAACAACACTAAAAGATGATAAGTTAAAGAAGAATTAATTTAATATTCAGAATCAAGTAAAACGAACTGCACCATTGCATTCTTCTCGAAATTCTGGTCAAAATACACCTGTTTTGCGTAAAACGGACACCGTATTGAAGATGTTATTCAGGTTTGAAGTTTGTATACGCATAAGGATAATATATATGAATAAAATATGTCAAGAAAATTCAAAACAGTTCAAAATCGTAGAATTTGGGGAAGCGGGAAAATTCCCGCCTAGGTGTGTCGACCCCTGGGTCGACACCATAACGGGGGTCGACCCACTGCAGCAGATCTGGGAAGATTAGTGTTTCGTCACGGCTAAATATATGTATGGCCTCATTTTTCTTGTTTTCCTACACAAAAAATAATGGAGAACTAGATCCTGCCTTTTCCCAGATTAAATCAAGTCTTTTCAGCAATCAACTAGAGTATAGAGATATGTGATTCAACATCTACAAACTTTCTTCTACTTTTCTTAGATCCAAACACTATGAGTCTATGTTAATTTTAGATCTAAAAAATTAAAAAGTAAATCTTGACATGACTATAACTTGGATCAATGCCTGTGACCATTTGAATCATATCAGATCTGCTATAACCTATTTATCTAAGTTATTCTTACATGAATATGAACTAGATCTGAACCTATACCTATATACCATGTCAGATCTACCATTGTTTGTAGATCAATTCACTATTTAGATCATCTCATGCTTATTCCTATTATGTTTGTGGCTAAATCTGATCTGTTATTAGTTGGATATCTAATTCATTGTTTAGATCTCACCATGCTTGTTTATGATGTCCCTATTATGCTAGAATCAGTTCTATTGTCACATATTCATTAGATCTGTTCCTATATGCCTATCTTGTCATTATGCCACTATATGTTTATGCCTATTTCTGCCATTATATGTCAAACTTGTTAATATGGTCGTTTTCGTCCTCTTCCCTTCATATTTTCGCTTTTATTTTTATAGCCAGGCTATCTTCGAGCCGAGGCATGCCGCTGAAATATGCGAACGCGTTAAATTAGGAACAAGTGGAAAACGATAAATTTAGGGCATAACTTGTAATTGGAAATTTGGGCATAACTTGAATGAAATATATGAACATGAATTTGGGGCATAAATCAACTTGTGGTTAAAAACCTTAATTTGGGGTATATGGTTCATTATGAACATAATATGGGAAAGGGGCATGAAAACCTATATCGAAATAGGAACAATTGGTTAATAATGGAAATGCTTAAAATTATAGTAATTAGAAACTGTAACCATGCTTAGACACGAGGTTAGATTAAACTTGTGGTGGAAGTCTGCCTGGAACCGGCCGGCATATCCAGCGACCACAAGTGGTGAATCTAATGTGAGGGGTCTAAGTGCATAAACACGAGACGTGCTAAGACACGAGGTTAAGTCCGACTTATGGAAGATGTCTGTCTGGAGCCGACCGACATATCTAGCATCCACAATTGGTAGGCTTAATGTGGGAGGTCTAGCACATTATAATCATAAATGAATATGGTAATGAATTGGAATACTTAACCTAGTTGAATCCATAGGAATTGTATGAACATATAACTTGAGTAAGGGTTAAGTAAACCTGTTTGAAATAGTGGGTGAGTTATGTAAATCTTAGGTGGGTGGGTAATGTTTATATATAGGTCCACAAACTTAACCTATAGGGTTATTCAATCTTTTACTCTAGTACCTGCTGAAAACCTAGTGGGGATGCAAGCGTAGTTGGAAGCTTGTATCATCTTCTGTGTGGGATACGTTTCAGTCAGTAAACCATATACACGTATCAAACGAGTACTCCGAACTAGGTCGGAGTCGGGGCACGCTTACTGGGTTGATTGTAAGAGATCCAAACGTGGGGGACGGTGTGGGTGGCACATTCCAACGGGGTCATATGCGTGCATGGGTCTGGCAAAGGAGGTTTAGATGTCGTGACATTTGTAGATATAGTTGTGCACATCCTAAAAATGAAGGGTTGTCACTTTAGGGAGTGATACACCTTACTGTAGGGCCAGCACAAGGTATCTACGAGTAGGGAGCCGATCGATTGGGGTAGTAATTAGGGTTCATCTAGACTTCGGTATGTTGGGAAGCCCATTAATACCCTTAAGGGTAACTCCGATATGTTGGGATGCATATTGATTGTATGGAGGTGAAAATCTCTCTCTGGAAGTATACCTAAGTCTACCATCTTATACTTGTTGGGGATCATCTTGTTCATAAGACACTAGTATTGGTGCAGAGAAATCATTAAAGAAGCGTAGTATTTTCTATCATGTTGTCATGTTAACCTTATCATACCTGCTTTTATGATGTTATCTCTCTTATCCACTTTATATGCCTATCACAATACTTTTACATATTTATATGCTAAAGGTAATTGGAATCGCCAGACTTTATGTCTGACACATTTTGTTTCCTTTTCTTTCTCTTCGATTCCCCCCTCCCCCCCAGGTTCTCAGGGTGGGAATACTCAGGCTTGACCCGGATTCTGCTTTCATCTGCTTGGAGCTGCTTAGATGTATTACTTGAGCTCTTATCCTTACTACTATGGCTATGTTTTTGTTTAGGGAATTATGCTTCTTTTACTATTGTACTCTGATGTTTTAAGTATAAGACAGAAATTTTAAGACGATGTACTAGGTTTATGTATTTTCAAACTTATGATGTTTTGAACCACGATGTTATGTTTTTTGCATTAATAATATTTTAAATTTTACTGCTATTTTATATCTGTCTTGTAATGTTTATGTTTCTATTTACTTATAAAGCTTCACGAAACTTAATGCATTCTCTTAATGAGTGACATTAAGGGACGTGGGGTGTCACAATTGGTATCAGAGCTGAAGGTTACCGGATCGGATAAATTTTTTGAAAATTATTTTCAAAAAGGTTTTAAAAGGAAGCATTCTCAAAAGAGAAGTTTGTTTTGAAAAACATATTCCCCAATGCCATACGTAATATCTTTCGTTCCTTTGTCTAAATCCCTTTCATTTTCTTTTTAGCACATCTAGGGAACCTAATATTCCTAAAGGCGTTACGATACCAGGCTGGTTCCGTAGGTATCTAGAGGTCAAAGTGCCTACTGGTGGTCAAGCTAATGTTCCTCCCCCACCTGCACTTGTCGTTCCTCCTCCTCCTCCGTATGTAGATAATTTCTCTATGATCTGCAAAGATTTCTGTGTTATGGCAGGAAAGCCATTCCGTGGAACAGAGACATTCATAGAGGCAAGAAATTGTCTCAAAGAGACGGAGGATCTGTTTGGAATTTTCGAAGTGGGCGATCGTAGGAAGATTTAGTAAGTCGTCTGGCTATTGAAAGATGAAGCTTCATTCTGGTGGAATGTGACGCAAGCAGGGCGTCTAGTGGAGACTTGGGATGATTTTCGGCAATGGTTTGAAATGAAGTTTCTTTCTCAAGCTGAGAAAAGCATGCAAATGTAAAGATTTATGGCACTCAAGCAAGGAGGAATGACTGTTAAAGAGTATGTTAATGAATTCAACCAACTAGTAAGATTTGGGTTAGAGCTAGTGGATACTGTGCATAAGAAAGCTTTGCGGTTTGCTAGAGGACTGAATGAACTTCTTTCATGGGTTAGCTATGTCCCATATTCCAATAGGAGCAAATTTTGAAAGGCTCATTGATATGGCCTTGATGCATGAGGAAGACAAAGGCAAAAAGAAATAAACTAAGGTTGAGGAAACACAAAACAAGAAAGTACGACCCAAGAAGGGACGACAACAACAACAACAACAGAAGAAGAAGGGCGGGAAGATTGACAAGGATAAGGATAAGAGAAAGTGTCATAATTGTGGATGCAAGGGTCATTTGATCAAGGACTACAAAAGAAGGAATAATGCTTGCTTCAGTTGTGGAGAGGTCGAACACTTTGCTATGGAGTGCCCGAAGAAGCAAGGACAAGGTCAAAGGGCAGGAACTTCTGGAGGGAAAGTGCATGCTCTCACGATCAGTGCTCCAGATAGAGATAGGAAAGTTTTGTGGAAGGTTTGATTTCTCTTTCCAATCATCCTATTAGAACTCTTTTTTATTCTGGCGCTTTGCATTCATTTATATATGATTCTGTGGTTGAGTCTTTACACCTTAGTATTAGTATGGTAGTGGATCCCATTGTTGTCTCAAACCGCATAGGGGTTTGAAAATATCTATGTTAGGCATCAAGTTTGAGTGCGACGCGTATGTGCTCAGTTTTATAGGATATGGTTTGATTCTAGGGATGGATTGGCTAGCCATATATGGTGCCATTCTAGATTATGAGAGGAGGGTCGTTAGACTTTTGACTTGCTATGGGAGAACACTTCAGATTTCTTGTGACCCCAAGGGATCTGTCATGCTTAGTTTCCTGGAGTCTATTGACGCATCTATTAATGATCTGCAATTTGTACTAGTAGTCTGTGAGTATTCTGATGTTTTTGAGGAGGTTCGGGGCTTACGCCCGAGGCGCGAAATCGATTTTCATATATAATTGGTAGACAATGCAAAGCCAGTTGCATTACCTATGTGCCATATGGCTTCAAGAGAAAGGAGGGAGCTTAGCAAGCAAGTAGGAGAGCTACTTCAGAAAGGGTTTATTAGGAGAAGCATATTTGAATGGGGTGCTCCAGTGGTATACACAACTAAGGCGGATGGTTCGCTTCGCTTATGTGTGGATTATAGAGAGTTGAACAAAATCACAAAGAAGAATAGGCACCCACTCCCGAGGATAGATGATATGTTTGACCAGCTCGTTGGAGCATCAGTTTTCTTTCAGTTAGATTTGCCCATGGGATTTCATCAGTTAAGGGTGTTTGAGGACAGTATAGCCAAGACCGCTTTTAGGACTCCAGATGGTTTCTTTGAATGTCTCGTTATGTCTTTTCGGTTGACGAACGTACGCGCCTATTTTGTTGATCTGATGAGTGAGGTGTTTCGGGAGTTTCTAAATAAGTTCGTCGTGGTCTAAATAAGTTTCTAAAGAGCGAGGAAGAGCATGCCCAACATTTGAGACATGTTTTGAAAACTCTGCGTGCACATCAACTGCGAAATTCTCCAAATGTCATTTTGGAGAAAAAAGGTGAGATTTCTAGGGCATGTGATCTCTAAAGATGGGATATCAGTAGATCCCGCAAAGGTATTTGCAGTTCAAGATTGGCAAATTCCTAAGAATGCAATGGAAGTAAGAAGCTTTCTTGGATTGGCAGGCTATTATAGGAAGTTTATTAAGGACTTCCCAAATATATCAACCCCATTCACTAGGCTGACGAAGAAGAATTTAGCCTTTTCATGGGATATGGATTGTGATATTTCTTTCCGATGGTTGAAAAGGGCTTTGACAACAGGCCCAGTCTTGACCTTTCTCGATTGAAGCAAAGTGTTTACAGTATACACTGATGCATGTGGTACAGGGCTTGGTGCAGTTTTGATGCAAGAGGGAAAAGTAGTATGTTATGAAGGTAGACATCTCAGGGTTCATGAGAAGAACTACCCTACCCATGACTTAGAGTTAGCTTCCATATTATTTGCGCTTAAGACATAGCGTCATTATTTTCTTGAAGAGAAGTTCGAGTTGTACACCGATCATAAATCTCTCAAGTACTTGTTCTCGCAGAAGGATCTTAATTTAAGGTAACAAAGGTGGATGGAGTTCCTAGCATCTTATGACTTTGAGATTGCCTATACTCCTGGCAATGGTAATGTGGTGGCAGACGCACTGAGTAGGCAGAGGATGGCCTTAAGTCCTCTTTTTGTGGAAAGGAAAAGCTTGGAATATCGACTTTTGACTTTAGACCCTCCACCGAGTTTTTTCCTGATTTATTTGCATCACTGGAGGTGCGACCTACTCTTATGGATCAGATAGGAGCTTTGCAGCGAAAAGATCCATAGATTTCAGACATCTTTGATAGGCTTAGTAAAGGGGAGACTTCTAGTCACCTCAGTAGATATTCCATAGACGATAAAGGGTGGTTGCGGCGAGATGGGAGGCTTTTTGTTCCCCAAATTGGAAGTCTTTTGAAGACAGTCCAAGAGGAAGCCCATCATTCTAAAATGACTATTCATCCAGGTGGCGATAAGATGTATAGGGATATGAAGAGGGTTTTCTTTTGGGCTAGAATGAAGAAAGATGTGGCAGAGTTTGTTTCTCAATGTTTGGTTTGCCAGCAAGTCAAGTTGAGCAAAAGATGCCCGGTGGTTTACTTCATCCTTTGGAGGTCCCGCAGTGGAAGTCGAAGAGCGTCCTTATGGATTTCATAGATGGTTTGCCTAGATCAAAGAAAGGCAACACCAGTATTTGGGTTGTAGTAGACAGACTTACTAAGAGCGCTCATTTCATTCCAGTTAAGAGTAAAAGGACGACAGCATGGTTGGCAACAGTTTACGTTCGTGAGATAATCCGTCTTCATGGAGTACCTTCTAGCATTGTAAGTGATCGTGACCCCATTTTTGCCAGTGAATTTTGGAGGAGCTTGCAATAAGCATTAGGTACATAGTTGTGTTTGAGCACCGCTTATCACCCTCAGGCCGATGGACAGACAGAAAGGGTGAATAGAGTTCTTGAGGATCTTTTAAGGCTGTGTATCCTAGACTTCGGAGGGACTTGGGAAGAGCACCTTCCTTTAGTGGAGTTAACCTATAACAACAGTTATCAAGCTAGTATTGGCATGGCACCCTTCGAAGCATTATACGGATGACCCTGTAGATCATCGACTTATTGGTGGGAATCTATAGAAAGACTTCTAATTGGACCAGATATGGTTAGAGAGACATCCGAAAAGATTGATCTTATCCGCAGACGAATGAAGACATCTCAGGATTGGTAGAAGTCCTACGTAGACAAGAGAAGGACTGACACTAAGTTTGATGTGGGAGACATGGTTTTCATTGAAGTGTTACCTTTGAGGAATGTGGTTCACTTGGGACATGTAGGGAAATTAGCACCAAGATTCGTAGGACCGTTTCCCATAACAGAAAGGATTGGCTAAATGGCCTATAGAGTAAAGCTACCAGAAAGACTATCCCATGTTCATGATGGTTTCCACATTTCTCATTTGAGGAAATAATTACATGATACTGCAGAAGTAGTTGAGCCGAGTATATTAGAGGAAGAAGAGGTCGAACGGGAGGCAATAGTTAGGCGAGTTCCTACTCGTATTCTTGGATCAGAAGTAAAGAAGCTACGCAACCGAGAAGTTAAGTTAATGAAGGTTCAGTGGGGAGATAACCCAGAGGATGCAACTTGGGAGACCGAAGACAAGATTCTTGCTTCATATCCTTTTCCTTTCGAGGGTATGTTCTTAACCTCCTTTCCAAAGCTTTTATTTATGCTTGTTTCTATCATTTGATTACATCCTATCAATCAAATCTTCGACCTTTAATTTGGAAACTCATGGATATAAACATGTGCTTGAGACATGTTGTGTTTGATTGATACAAGTGAATGCAAGTGTTTTCTTGTGGATGCAGATACACACACATTAGGCACTGGATCAGCTCAATCACTCTCATACTGCATATGGATGTGTATGCATTTTTCTTCTTTTTATGGGTGGAAATGGATGTATCATCATATGGATGTTGCATTTGGACGAGGATTGCGCACAGATATAGAACTTACTAGTTATAATAGGATTATTTGCATTAATGTAGGATTCATGGCACTAACATACATTACATTAAGGGGGTCGACTGAATCAGTAGACTGCCTGATCTTCACATTAGTATTGGGACATATACAAACACTTTTGCATATGATCACATAAGCATTAGAAATATTTTAAGGACAATGGATGCCTGTAATTTGTGGATGAGTAGATGGATGTGGATGTTAACATACACTCTTCTTAACTTGGAGATTTCGAGGACGAAATCCTTTGAGTAGGGGAGAATGTAACACCCCGTATTTTAACAACACTAAAATATGATAAATTAAAGAATAATTAATTTAATATCCATAACCAAGTAAAATAAACTATGCCATTGCGTTCGTCCCGGAATTCTGGTCAAAATAGACACCTGGTATGCGTAAAATGGACACCGTATGAAGAAGTTATTAAGGTTTGAAGTTTGTATACACATAAGGAGAATATATATGAATAAAATATGTCCAGAAAATTCAAAACAGTTCAAAATCGCAGAATTTGGGGAAGCCGGAAAATTCTTGCCTAAGGGTATCGACCACATCAAGGGGGTGTCAACCCATAGGTCGACCCCATAAGGGGGGGTTGACCCCCCCCCCCCCCACACACCACCACGGCAGATCTGGGTAGATTAAGGTTTCGTCACGGCTATATATATGGCCTCATTTTTCTTGTTTTCCTAAACTAAAAATAATGGAGAGTAGATGCTGCCTCTTCCTAGATTAAATCAAGTCTTTTTAACAATCAACTAGAGTTTAGAGATCTATGATTCAACATATTCAACCTTTCTTTTACTTTTCTTAGATCCAAACACTGTGAGTCTATGTTAATTTTAGATCTAAATAATTAAAAAGTAAATCTTGACATGACTATAACTTGGATGTATACCTGTGACCATTTGAATCATATCAGATCTGCTATAACCTATTTATTTAAGTTATTCTGACATGACTATGAACTAGATCTGAACCTATAACTATTTACCATGTCAGATCGGCCATTATTTGTAGATCTAAATCACAGTTTAGATCATTTCATGCCTGTTCCTATTAGTTTGTAGGAAAATCATATCTGTTATTAGTTGGATATCTAATTCATTGTGTAGATCTCATCATGCCTATTTATGATGTCCCTATTATGCTAGACTTAGTTCTATTGTCACATGTTCATCAGATCAGTTCCTATATACCTATCTTCTCATTATGCCACTATATGTTTATGCCTATTTCTGCCATTATATATCAAACTTGTTAGTATGATCATTTCTGTCCTCTTCCCTTCATTTTTTCCCTTTTATTTTATAGCCAGGCTATCTTCGAGCCTAGGTGTGTCGCTGAAATATGCTAACGCATTAAATTGGGAAAGCATTAACTTGGGAATGAGGGCAAGAAGGTAAAATTAAGGCATAACTTGTAATTGGAAATTTGGGCATAACTTGATTGAAATATATAAATATGAATTTGGGGCATAAATCAACTTGTGGTTAAAACCTTAATTTGGGGTATATGGTTCATTATGAACATAACTTGGGAAAAGGGCATGAAAACCTATAACGACATAGGAACAATTGGTTAATAATGGAAATGTCTAGAATTACAGTAATTAGAAACTATAACCATGCTTAGACACGAGGTTAGATTACACTTGTGGTGGAAGTCTTCCCAGAACCGACCGGCATATCCAACGATCACAAGTGGGGAATCTAATGTGAGAGGTCTAAGTGCATAAACACGAGACGTTCTATGACACGAGGTTAAGTACGACTCATGGAAGAAGTCGACCCTGAAAATCGATACAAAACAGATGTCGACTATCAAGCATCGGAAATACCAGATCATTAATAGAAAGAAGTTAGAGGGTGAGAAATAGAAAGAAATAAATTTTGAATAGAAGAAGAAGAAGATCACAACAGATGAAACACGAATCTCAAAGCGGAATGAACAAAATATATTATAGAAATACTTTGAAATACAAAACTGTGTTTGTACTTACATTCATCATCATCAGAGTACATCATATAAATATCACAGCGAAAATAACTATATATATATATCCAACACCGAAGCATCCTGCTCCAAGCTTCTCCAATTGTATCTGTAAAATCCCGTCTACTTGACTGCCCGTACAAAATTGGGCACCCAAGAGTTTAGGGTAAACAAAAGAAAATAAACTCTGGGTCAGTCATGTGACTGGTTTGAGTAAACTCTAATCTTTTCGGTTTAACTTTAAAAATCCCTTTAAAAAAATGTTAATCATAAGACCGATTCACAAATAAATACAGACGGTTTTTACCCTATGATAACCCAAAACATTTGTAAAAAAAATATTATTTTGATATTATAATAGTGTTTAACACAAGTAATATCAATCTAGTAGAATGCTTTCATCTCACGTTCTAACTATATAGTATACAATCAAAAACCGTGGGCTCTTACTGGGTAATTGATTTCCAACTATGACAAGGTATGGAATTACCTTCCAATCAGTGTACTCTAGAAGCGATATACTGGAGTTCAACAAGAACATCTTGTAACTCGGCCACACATGACCGGCCATTCATTTCGCTTGAATGTTCCGAATATATTGTCACCTTATGGTTGGTATACCAACATAACCATTCCCGGGAGATACATAATTGAAAGAAGTAACAAATATGAATATTCTCTAGATGGTGACAATATACCCTACTTGGGTACGACCCACTTAACCATGTTGCCTGCCCGATTTCTGTCATTTCCTAGTTGATGAGGCTTGAGGTCATAACGTATCTTTTAACAGATCACTCATTTATTTTCTTTGAATGCCACATCGTCGTACCTGTCAAAATCACAAATTGATTTCCCCAAAAATACCACGGGTATAAGATAAGAGAAACGAATTTCACCACCACCAATGTTAATACGTTTGAAACGATCAACTTACGCGATTTATCAGATATACTCTATCAGGCATTCATCCATTCAAGTTGTCCTGGGACTATACAACCTGAAGGCACTATTCTGTAAATCCATCTTAGGCAATTTCTACATAGGATCGCCCGAACAGCCCTTGCACAAACTCCATCTTCAATTATCTTCATCGTAATCGATTCGCAACGCTAATGCCCATACGAAGTGGTTTTCGGATAATAAATCTGATCCCGGTCTCTCCGTATTGACACAGAAATGGTCAAAAACTTTGATCTAAAGCACATAAAAAGACATGCACAAAGCCAAATATTTTTATCTCACATGCACTATATCGAAGAAAATACTGGCAAGAGTAAACATGGACAAATCTAAAGCACTTCTCATTCCTATGACAAGTAATCTCATACTGTCCAAGCATAGTGGTGAAGCAATTGATAACGTTAAGCAATATAGGAGTATAGTGGGTGTTTTACAGTACGTTACTATCACTTGACCAGATACCTGTTTCTGTGTTAATATGGCTTTCCAATTTATGCAAAGTGCCCTTAGTGAATATGGGAAGGCCATCAAGCATATATTACAATACCTAATGGGTACTATTGCTCATGGATTAGCTATAAGATCCAGCAACAATTTGTATTTAAGTTCTTACAGTGATGCCGATTGGGCCAATGACCCACATTCTAGTAAATCCATCATCGGGTACTGTGTTTATTTGGGCTGCAATCTTATATCATTATGTACCAACAAGCAAACCACAACTTCATTGTCTAGTGCAAATGCATAATATTGACCAATTGCTAGTACAACTGCAGAGATTATTTGGATCAAAAGCTTGCTTCAGGAACCTGGGTTTCCACTGCAGCGAAAGTCGATTGTCTGGTGTGACGACAAAACAAAACGTCCCTCCTTATGAACCTAGTTCAGCATTCGAGAACCAAGCATATCGAAATCGACCTCCACTTCGTACGTGAAAGGACCAACCGTGGCAAAATGATGATAAATCATGTACCATCATTCTACCAACATGCAGATATCCTCACGAAAGCATTATCGAATAAAAGTTCATGAGATTAAGAGGAGCTTTGAAGATTGAAAAGGAGGTCGACATGAGATGCGGAAGCATAAAATCTTTAGCCTGAATTGAGGTTGGGCAAAGAGATATGGATTGTTTTCCATTCACCTGTTTTATGTTTTGGCTTTTGGGCTTTGTGCATTTAGGCCTTGGGCCGCCTTTTTCTTTGGCATAGCTTATAAGATTTCCAATGTCTAACAATGGCTTTCAACAGCATTTTCGAATGGTTTACGACGACTATTTTGTCAACAGAATTTTCGGCATGTCCAAATTTTTATTGAAGGTCATTGATAAAAACCATTGACGTCGTTGGAAAGCGTTACGAGCCTTTGGTATGTATACCAACAGCTGGAAGCCGTTGAAAGCCATTGTCCTTCTTGCAGTGTCTCTTTTCTTTCTTTCGAAAAAAAAACATATAAAAAAATAAGTCATTTTATTAATTGATCTATTGTATTTTCAAAAAATAGTAATTTCATTAAAAATTCAGAGTTGACCTATTGTACGTTATTTTTTATGTAAAATATATCTATTAGATTAACTAACTTAAAAGACAGGAGAATTTACGTTTAAAAGACAGGAGAATTTACGTTTATTTTATTCTTTCTGATTTGCTCTTTCTTGCATAACAAAAAGTTTACCGCGCACTATCTTTTTCATTCTCGTTTTTCTTTCTTTCAATGACCACATTAATTTTCTCTCTCAAAATACTTGAAATCCTAGGCAGTATTCTACAAATATTCAATTCTTCAATCTTGAATGCAAATGTATGCTTGATGTGTTAACCTTGAAGAGCATACAACCATTATCTATTACATCATTATCGTGTTGAACTTTGCTTTCAAGTCTTATTCACGATACAACTTAATAACTTATGCACTCCCTTTTTTGTTGTTGCTATCCATCTATTTTCAAGAATGATTTCATGGTTGCACTATAATGTTACCCTACTCTAAAGATTATGCGATTAGATACGTCAACATTAGGGCCTTGCCTTAACCAGCATAATTAGGTATGCAGTATTTGCAGAATATTGCTTTATAACTAATAGTAGACAAGCCTTAATCTCCATTACTGATGGTGTATTTCCATTTCTTTTCAGAATATGGACCCATGGTAAGTAGTAGTAGTGTTGCATATGTGTTGCCTTACGATCTTTTTCAATCTCCATTGTTATTATGAACGAAAATGGTCATCATGTTATCTGACAAAATATCATGATGTTTGTTTCTTGTCAACTGCAAATACCACAACTTTGTTGGGATTGCTATCAGCTCTGCCTTGTGTGCAATAAACTATTTGATTAATTAAAAAGTTAATTTGGCATATTAGATTTCCAATTCTAGTGGATTTCGTCATCATCACCATCATCACGTGTCTTATTTTGCTAAACAATTGGAAGCCGCGATGAGTTATCATCATCATTTTTAAGTTCTACATTTAGGATTCGTTTGATTTTGAACGGGAAGGTTATTTGAAAAAGGAACATGAAAGAGATATTTGAAAGGGAATTATTACGAATGAGAATTGTGTTTTTTTACGAAAGGGGGAAATTGAGAGAGACAAATTTATAATTGTTTTTGTTTATATTATTTTATTGTTTGTGTTTTGTATATTGTCGAACAGGATAATAGAATGCAGAATAAAAAATACTGAATTGAGATATGCATTACAACACAACCACTATAACACATCCATTACAACACATCACAACAACGCAACCATAAAATAAGCCACAACTACTACACAACCACAAAATAAAACACAACTACAACACAATCACCAAAGAAAACATCATATCTGTCTAACCCTCAACTTCCTAACAAAATGAATAACACAACTCCTAAGCTGTGCAACCTTGTCAAGCACAGAATAAAAAGGGTTGTAGCTCAATCTGTCATGCTCTGACAGAATACTCGTCACCTCCCACTCTTGATAGTCATCATCCTCATGGCGTACTAACATGCATAGATCTATAAGCTCGTCTTGGTCCATGCGCGAAGAAGCTGAACAAGAAGGGCCAGCACCAGATCTGACCTGCCTACGAGTCGGATGACTAGAGATCTCCGCATTATCGCCACGAATAAAATCGCCATAGAGCTGTGCCTCATGTAGATGAACTGGTGGAGCATCCGGAATTAAGCACTGACATCTGTCAGTACGAATGCAGCTTGCAACATGGAGTCCAGCTCCCTGAATCGCGACGGGGAACCACTCTTGTACTTGTATGCCGCTATTAGCACCGTCGTCCATCAATCATCTGTTCCTGTGACGGTATCCAATTGCTCGTCCCAAGCCCCTCCACCAAACTGTAGCAGTCTGTTCCATGGAGCTCAATCTCTTTTCATGTTGTCAAACTTGTTCTTCATCTGACCAGCATTGTAGTCCAAACCGGTGCACTCATTGAACACCGTTGCGATCAGTTGGTACCATCCTCCAACATTATGTGCACGGGAACTGAGATACTACATGCACACATCAATGAAAGCGTTGGTCATATCGTTGTTCCATTCAGCAATAATGGAACGGGTAGTTGAAGATTGACTGTCTGCCATTCTATTAAAAAAAAAACACAAAAAATATGAATAAAAAATATATGAGAGTAAAAAAACTAAAAAATACAAAAATAAAAGCAAAAACCTGAAAAGATCGACGAGTAGACGCTGATTGGAGTAAATATTTTCGGGTTTGTGGCTGTTTTGGTGATGGGAGGGGGAATGAACTGGCCAAATATATAGATCGAGGTCAAAGAATCGGCTGTTCTGGAAAATTTGTCGTGTCAGACGTGCGCCCAACGCGTCTGATGCATCGGACACAAAAGCCACATTTTCATCCGTTTGTCTCGAAAGGTCAAACGTATGGACCCCACTATGGACGCGTCAAACGCAATGCGAACTTTAACTGTCCAGTTTATAAATCAAACGGTACCTTATTCTCTTGCATCGGGGGTATCTCAAAACGTGGTCAATGTTCAAATTTCTATAATCATATGCTCACCCATAGTTGTGAAGACCGAACCGTACGTCAAACCGTGATAGCGAAAGGTCTAAGGTTTTCATGGTTCAACCGGTCAAACAGTGAGAACCGCGCTGATAGTTTATTTTTATTTTTTAACTTAAATGTAAAATTAATTTAAATATAGATAAAATTTAAGCAATTATAACAAACATCCGTGTCCAAACTACCTAATTGAAATAATTATAGTTGTAAATTTACTAATTTTCTATAGTAAAAGAGGATTGGTTCAATAATAGTTCATAAAATGTACATAATAATGAATTATATAATCCAAAATTAAATAACAAATGCTATAAAATTATTTGTTAAATTTATTATAGTAAAAAATAAAGAGTGAAGTAATTATATTTTCGCAAATTTGAAGAGCCGTGGGGTTCAAAGAGGTCGAACCAGAGGTTTTTATAGGGTTTTGAGGTTAAATCGCGGGTCTGTGAACGCGCAAGGTTATTTCATTTTAAGAGTACTGGCGCTCCAAGGTCGAAGGTTAATCGCGGTCGAACTGATGTTGGGTTGGGTCTTTAAAACAGTGTGCTCACCTATTCAACCACTCTGCCTAAATAAACTAACTAAGAACTGTGCTGACTTAATTTATAGACTAATTCAATCCTGAATGTGTAGGAGTCATGAGGTTTCACATGTCACATAGTTCATAGTTGTGTACTTGTATTATATACATACACAGCAAACACAAATTTCTTGGTATCTGAAATGTATTTGATGATTTTTTTTTCCCAGTATTCCCATAATATTTCTTTATTAATACATGCTTACAGGTCTAAATAAATAAAGGCTTCTCGAAAGCAAATGAAGAAGAAGAGACTATTGATTCCTTTTCTACAGCAAGATTTGGACTATAATCGTGTCATAGCGTGCGAAGAGAATATTTAAATTCCATGAAGAAGTTCGCCTTGAAATCAACCTAAATTCGCATTGGTACGTTATCGCATGACTAATCCATTAGGTTCCTGTAAGAAGAAGAAACATAGACTTTGCTTCTTAGCACAACGAAGGCAATATATGAAAAATGTTTGGCCAGTGGATTTCAGACTCATTTCTGCAATTATCAGTCTCTTAATGCTTACATATATTACATATATGATATATATGTACCTGGTGGGGGGAAGGTTCTATTATGTGCATTGGAGATAATACAGATACAAGCGGGATTTTCTTTCTCCTTTTCCTATCAACTTTTCCCAGATGTTTCTCATCCCATACTGAACACGTAGGTGCCAAAATTATATGGAAACTGAGTGCATTTTCTTTTTATTATCTGTCAAACTCTTTGAAAAAATATTTGCTTATCAAACTGTACTTTTGGATGATGGTCTTGGTCTTTTATGAGGACCAAGTGTGTTCCCATTATGTTTTAATCATGCCTTTTTTTAGCCCTCTAGCAAACTAAACCATTCAGATTTCTCTTTGCTTTTCCTAATCAGTTTGATAGCTATGTTACAAATAAAGTTGTACGTACTAAAGAAGTGATCGATTATTGTGCAACACTAGCGCCAGAAAGAGGACTGAAACTCCCACAAACGGTTTAGACTGCCAACACGCGCAAACAATGCAGCGACCTTAACTTGTAGGAGATGCAAGCTCTATTGTTAGTATTATTGTTATTACCAATATGATATCAGCATGTGTGCGTGCGCACATCATACACAAGCAACGCCCCCCAACATCCCTTTTTTTGCAACACTCGATTAAAAGCCCTTAAAACCATAAATTTGTATTTAAATAATAATTTATGGGGGAGAGAATGAATCAGGAAAACATGCGGTCGGTCACTCTCCAGGTCGGTCGGTCGCCCCTTCAACTGCAGGTCGGTCGGTCACTCTCCAGGCCACAGGTCGCTCACTTAACAAAGCAATACACATGTGAACTACATGGTGCATGACAGCTGGCAAATCAGTCCGTTCATATGATATTTAATGCCCGCTCGTCCGCATAAAATATGGAACAGTCGCTCGTGCAATCTCATGTTTCCTGCTCGCTCGCACTTGGACAGAAGAGGCCGTGCATACCTGATGCAAACTGGCGCCAGCCTAATGACAGCTGTACCCAGCTGGTCGATGACAATTTTTGTAAATACCTCTACGAATGACCCGCACCCTGAATACCATAATTACAACTTTACCACTCGGGTCTAACTTCTCCTATAAATACCTCCTTCCATAACCATTAAATGGACCGATTCTTCAACCCCGAAAGGCTGCCAAAATCATTCCTCTAACACTTCAAACTCCATTTCAAGCTTCATTAATGACCGCCAAAGCATACTTCATATTGCATGTTCCTTCATTATAAAATGGACCAAAGCTCCTCCTTCCTCCATTAGAGATCAACTCAAGTTCTCTCCATTAACGCCATCTCCAATCCGAGATCCATCTTCTCAAGCGTCATTCTACTTCTCTCCAAACCGCCATTAATCCTCCTCCGAGCTTTAATTTACATCTCAATAGCCATGGACTCGCCGTTGATCCTCTATGTGCTCAAACCGTGGAACATACATTCTCACGTTCATCACATTCATAAGGGTCCAACCATTTTCATAGTGAATTAGAGAGAATCAAGTCATTAAAGATAGGAAAATCATTATACAAAGAGAGAATGGGTCAAAATTAGATGTTTGAGATGATGAATTTTGTAAATCTATCACATGATAATGGAATGACTTCCAAAGTGGACGTAGATCTACTCTAGATCGAACCACTATAAAAATCTTCGTGCATTTACATACTTTTCCCGTTTATTTCACGATTTTAGCTCCTTTCAATTTCTAACCTTATTGCTGAAGTACAATTCATGTATCTTTGGAACTACACGGAATTTAAATATTCACACAAGTTTTTTTTCCGCTAATAGCTGTTTGGAAAACTATGGCTGAAATGCTATCTTCTTCGTGGGTGAACGGATCTCGTTCAAATTCTTTTCTGGACAAATCGTATGTGAAGGGGAGAAAGGTGAGATTTACCTCTCGTCCGGATCTGGTTTCTATCCGATTTAAGAAGCCTTGTTTTTGTTGCGGGGAGTACGATCATCTGGTGAGAAACTGTAAATTCCGATTCAGATGTTTCAATTGTGATCAATTAGGTCATAAAAGTGGAAATTGTCCGATCTCAACAAATTCTTGGCGGGTTCAGTCTAAGATTGATGTGGCGCATCATCAGGTTCTGGGTCCGGGACTGATTTTATTAAAGAACTTCATAATCATTGATGATCAGATTTTAATCGCCAAGAAATGTCAAGAGCTAGGAATGGGAGATGGTGGCTTCTATTGTCCAGGCTATGATAATGGCGAGATGCTTAATCTTCTGATGATGTGCTTAGGTAGAAATTGGAATCCCCAATCGAGATCATATGAGGACAGGCGGTATTTTGATGGTGCTCCTCCTCCAATTATTCCATTGGAGTTCAAGAAATTGGTAAAAAACGCTTTGTCATTTGCGCAAAGGAAATTGAGGGTAAAGATGAAGTGCTACCATTCATGTCCCCTGACGTATGTATTGTGAACTACTATGATCTAGATGGGAGGTTGGGATTGCATCAAGACAAAGACGAGAGTTCAGAAAGCATCTTGCTTGGCCTGCCTGTAGTGTCTTTTTCTATAGGAGACTCGGCAGAATTTGTATATTGGGATGAAAGATCCAATGATATGGTTAGGATAATTTTGGAATCAAGAGACGTACTCATTTTTGGTGGTAAATCTAGAGGTATCTATCACGGAATTTCTGGCATTCTAAAAGATTCAGGCCCAGAGCGGATTAAAAAGATGACCAATTTGAAAGCAGGGAGGCTGAACTTAACATTCAGACAGAGTGAATACTCTAAAAAAGAGGTGAGTTTGAATCTTACTTCAAATTCTGTTAATAGATCCTTTGCTGATATTGTAAGAACTCCTTCTGTAATGCCCATTTGGTCTTCGGCTAAAAATCCTAGTTTTAACAAAAAATTGGGCGACTGTTTTTGTTTTCGTTGTGGTGACTCCTTGCATATTGCAAAGGACTGTAGAAATGGATTACGTTGCTTCAATTGTAGAGGATTGGGACATCACCAGAAAAATTGCCCAATAAGGTTTTCTGGAAAATCGGTGGTGGAGCTATTGCACTTCAACTGTATGATGATATGTCTGAAAATGGCTGAGTTATTGGATTTGTACACCGTTTATTTTACTGTCAATTAGAATAACGGGGCCTATTTGTTATTGTTGATGGGGTGGAACCTGGAAGGTATGATAGATAGAATTTTGTGGAGTAAAAGTGAGGAAGTTGTGAATATTTACCCGCCTCTCCCTTCACCGATGACAAGGAAAGAGTATGCCATTGCTTTCAGTTTGACCATAGTCAAGTTGAGGAGAATATACGCTGACTCGATGGCAAGGAACAAAAGGAAGGTGTTTAGGTTGCTGGACATGATACTTGCGCATTATGATACTGTAAATACTATTATTAATTGCGAGTACAAGGAAGAGGATTTGCTTTTCAAGTCTGTAAGTGCTATGAAGTGTAAATCTGGTTTGGCAAGTAAATAAAGGGGGATTCGGGATTCTTTGTTGCCTTAGCTGCTGTTAAAGGTATTTGCATTGATGATGATGGGATGGTTGACGATGGTGTTTATTGGTCAGTGTTGAATGATCCGATGTTATTAGATCTGTATGTATTGTATTGTATGGGGCTCGTTGATGATGTAAAGATTCACGTTGGTGTTAATGATGGTAATAATGGGATTAAAGAAGATATTAACATGCTGGAAGGTGAAGCGAGGACAGGAGGGGTTGATAAAAATATGGGGGAAGAAGTTACTGTCCGCGCCTTCGATAGCGAACTTGAAAATGCGACGGGTGGGGAGTATTTTGCTGTCAGCGGTGCTGGTATTGTAAATGAGGATGGGACTGGAGGAGTACATGTTACTGTTGAAAACGCAAAGGTAATTGTGTCAGGGGTCGATGAAAATACGAGTTGGATAGTGGCCAAGGATGTGGAGCTTTCTAATGCTTTTGAATTGTTGGACAGAGATGGGTGTGCTCAGATTAATGGAGAGAAGGAGATGAAGAACAGGAGTGAGGTGCTGTTGAGCTTTGATAAAGATATGGATGTCTCAGATGATCATTTAAGGGGTATGGTTACGTTTTCATCTAAGTATAGAAAGGGTTTCAAAGTTGGAAAAGTAAAAATTGCAAGGCAAAGGATGTCTCTGTTGGGGCATGAATCTGTGTTGATCAATCACTGTACTGTCAGGGAAAGGATGGGCGTGGTTGGATAATTGAAAGATGGCGTTGGTGATGTTGTTCAGAACATCTTGTGTAGGTGGACATTGGGGGAACTCATTGATCGGCAGGTAGAAGTGGTAGGGCGTAGTGGGTGTATGATGTTGGATGATGAAAGTTGGAAAGAATGGAGACGGATTAAAGTATGGGATGGTCTTAGATTGAATGGTGGGAAGGTGGGTTTGACATTGTCAGGATGTATGATATGGCTTGAGGAGCCTAATATGAGAGTTATCTCATTGTCATGGTGTCCGAATTTCGATGTATCTCAGATGGTGTGTGTTTTGCCAAGTGTGGGGTTAGGGACAGTTGATCAGCCCAGTGATTCGATATCGGTTGGAGAAACCGATAGTAATGGGGGGTCACCTATTGTTGGTGTTTTTTCTTCGCCGGCTAGGAGAGGAAGGAGGAGGAGAGCAGAGCGCGGTTCTGGTATGGTTAGACGCAGTGCAAGGTTGAGATATAGATCTGCATCATCTCACGGTAGGTCTCAGGGTTCGGTTGCTAGTAGTAGCAATACGAACTCGGGCTCAGGTATTGTTCCTGTTTTCGGTAGTGATTATTCTCCGTATGCTTTAGGTAGTCTTTCCACTGATCAGTTATTTCAGCTTGCTAGTGACACAGCTTTCATTTTTTCTGACTTAGACTTACATGCTGATTTTATTAGGAGTAGAGAACTAGAGAGAGCTTCATCTATAGGTCGATGAGGATCGTTAGTTGGAACATTAGAGGTCTAAATGAACCCAAAAAATGCGATAAAGTCAGGATTTTTTTTAAGGATTTTCACCTCGATATTGTTATACTTCAAGAAACTAAGATAGATGATCCTGATCCTAGTTTTTTTAGATGGTTAGGAGGGTCTTCCTTTCGTAACCGGTCTTGTTTACCGACAATAGGTACTGTCGGTGGACTTATGATTGGTTGGAAAGACAATCAATATAGACTCGTACAAGAGCTACCTATGATGCATTCATTCCATATTATATTAGCCTCGACAGTAGATAATTCCCTTTTGGGCATTTCAAATGTATATGGTCCACATACAAAAATAGAGAGAAGACGGCTGTGGATGGAATGTACTGACTTTAGTAATCTCTCTTTCAATCAATGGGTTGTTGGGGGAGATTTCAATGTCACCAGATTTGTAGGGGAGAGAGCACCTAGAGAAGGAGATTTCTCCAACATGGAGGAATTTAACGAGTTCATATTAGT
This sequence comes from Allium sativum, assembly GCA_030737875.1. Lineage (NCBI taxonomy): Eukaryota > Viridiplantae > Streptophyta > Magnoliopsida > Asparagales > Amaryllidaceae > Allium > Allium sativum. The sequence continues at coordinate 1,013,728,892 of CM060913.1, forward strand.
AAATAATCTGATAGAGATTCCGATTTATAATAGAATGTTCACCTGGTCCAATGTTAGAGATAGTCCTTCCTTTGCCCTATTAGACAGATTTTTCATTAATATTGAGGTGGAGGATAGATTTCCCATATGTAGAGTTAAAGGTTTACCATTTTTATTGTCAGATCATTGTCCAATCATTTTGTCTTGTGATTCGAATTTAATAATAAGTAGGAATTTTAAATTCGAGAAGATGTGGTTACTGGACAGTAGTTATAGTAACTTGATTTCGGTTAAATGGAATTCCTTATTTTATTTCAACAATTTGTATAAAGATAACTCAGCTAAGATTTTTGTTGCAAAACTAGGTAAGCTAAGATTTTTTCTTAAATGATGGAATAAGTTCGTATTTGGTAATGTTAGAATTAAAAAAGATAAGATTTTATGTGAAATGTTAGATATAGATAAAGTTTGTAAAACTAGAATACTTAATATGAATGAGAGGGATAGACTTAGTAATTTAAGGAATGATCTTAAGTTGATTATGGAGAAAGAAGAGGTCATGTGGAGACAAAGATCGAGAATTCAATGGATAAAAGAAGGTGATAATAACACGAAATTCTTTCATAGTATAGCCAATAAAAGGAGGCATGATAATTTGATTCATTCCATTTTTATTAATGATGTAGAGGTATCCGTTCAGAAGGACTTAAATGACGCTTTTACTGGGTATTACAAGCAGATATTAGGTACTAGGATAAAAAGAAGGATTAATGTTAGATGGAATGATATTTATCCGTTTACCTCTAGGATTGATTTGACTGGTTTAGATACTCCTTTCACTGAGAACGAGATATGGAAGGCAATCTACGATATGCCTAGTGACAAAGCACCAGGACCTGACGGTTTTTCAGTTCTTTTTTATAAACAATTTTGGAAGATTCTAAAGGTTGACATTATTAATCTTTTTAATGATTTTTATAGTGGTAATCTGAGGTTAGGGAATTTTAATTTTGCTAATGTCATTCTCATACATAAGAGAGTTGGAGCGAATTCACTCAAGGATTTCAGACCTATCTCATTAATTAATGCATCGGTAAAGATCATCTCTAAAGTTCTTGCCAATAAATTAAGTACCAAGATGAATGACCTATTAGACGCTTCACAAACAGCGTTTATTAAGGGTAGAAATATAGCGGACGGGGTAGCGACAGTACAGGAGTATATAAATGTCTGTGTTAAAAATAATTTTACTTGTGCCATCTTGAAGTTAGACTTTGAGAAGGCATTTGACTCATTCGATTGGGATTTTATCTGCGAGCTTTGTCTTGCTAGGGGTTTTAGTGTTCGATGGACGAACTGGATTATGTTACTACTTAAGTCGGGTTGTTCCAGTATAGTGGTTAATGGAGTAATTGGTAAAAAGATTCAGTCTAAGAGAGGTCTCAGACAAGGTGATCCTCTCTCGCCTTTTTTATTTAATTTAGCGGTAGATCTCTTCTCAAGAATTATTAAGAGGGCTGGGAATTTAGGTATCTTAGGTAGAGTGGGGAATGAGGAGTTTTATAATGAATTATCTATACTCCAATTTGCAGATGATACACTATTATTTTCGTCTCATTTACCTAAGCATGTTATTACTCTTAAGTTTATATTATATTGTTTTGAGATGTTCTCTGGTCTTCGAATTAACTTCGATAAGAGTGCAGTCATGTTCCTAAACGATAGTTGTAATGTTGAGTCCTTAGTAGCTAACACCTTAAACTGTCCTATTATGAAATTTCCGTTTGACTATTTAGGGTTAAAAATCAGACCTTCCACGCTTAAAAAGGATGACTGGATAATTATTATTGATAAAATCAGTAATAGATTATCGAACTGGAACAATAGATTTCTTTCCAGAGCGGGGAGATTAGTGTTAGTTAATTCGGTTTTATCAGCCATTCCCACTTATTGGATGACGGTTTATCGGTTTCCTAAGTGGGTTATTAAGAAAATTGATAGAATTAGAAGGAATTTTCTTTGGAATGGGGACCTCAATTGTAGTAGTTATAAGTGTTTAGTTAATTGGGAATTGTGTTGCAAGTCTAAGAGAGATGGGGGTCTAGGGATTATTAACCTTATTAACTTTAATTCATCTTTACTAACTAAATGGTTATGGAAATTTAGAAGTTCCGATATAGTGGCTACTTGGAAAAATTTAGTTTTAAAATCTTATTATTCCAGGGGGGAGTTCCTTGGGGGATCGTGTGTTTGTAGGTCTAATAGATTATCTCATTTCTGGAAGGAAGTTTTAAACTGTTATGACTTTTTCAAGTTAGGATGAAAGATGATAGTTCATTCTGGTAATTCTACCTTTTTTTGGCATGATGCTTGGATTTCCAGTATTCCTCTTAAAATAGAATTTGCTGAACTTTTTAATGTTTGTGACTTTAAGAACTCATTAATTGCGGATGTTTATAATAGAAATTCAGAACCACCATGGGAGTTTTCATTTGTTAATATTTTAGAAGGAGATTTGCTAAGACAATTGGCCTTATTGAAAGCAAAATTAACCTTATATCATTTGGATGAGTATAGGGATACCATTAGTTGGGGATTGGATAAGAGTTTAGTCTGCTCAGTCAATTCAATGTACAAACTTATTAACTTCCCTGGTATGTCATTGCTTCCTTTTAGGTTTATATGGAAATCAAATTCTCCTCCTAAAGCTAAGTTTCTTATGTGGTTGATTATCCATAAGATGCTTAACACAGTGCAGCATTTAAAGAAGAAGAATGGTTTGTTTGATTTTAAATGTTGTTTTTGTAGTCATTCTGAAGAAGATGTTGATCATTTATTCTTTTCTTGTAAATTTTCCAGTTATATTTTAACTATGGTGCTAAGGATTTTTGTTATGTCTAGTGTGAATATATTTAATAACTGTGCGAAATATTGGAATCACTTTAGACTTACTTATAGATCAAAACAGAGATATGTAATGGATTCGTTAATTATTATCATTAGCTGGTTCATTTGGTTGGAAAGGAATCAGAGATTTTTCCATTCTATTACATTGTCCCCTGATAATTTAATCATTAAGAAAGTTTATTTCTGTTTGGAATGGATGACCACCTCATGTTATAAGTATTTTAGAGACTTGAGTTCTGGAAACATGTTGCAAAAAGTTAGGTCAAATTTGGAGTTATTTAAGAGTATCATTAGATATTTTGGAAACAATAGATTTCGTATTTGTGCATAGTAATTTAATTTTAATTTTAGAAATGTTAGTTTATTTTCTTTTTATCATATATATATGTATGGACACATAATGGTATATATAAATATATTTCTATACATTTATATATACAAAATTTATCCATACATATATGTGATGGTTAATAATGAGGGGTGTTGTATTTATTATTCAGGTTTTCAGGTAGAAGGAATATTGAAGAATTGCATGGGTTGCTTCAAATTAGGGGTAGAAGAGCACATCGGAGGAAAATATGGATAGCTATCTGTTTTTGATGCTTGGCGTTTTTGGTGGAGCTCTTATTGTGACTGTACTTTGAGAGTTATTGTGGGTTGTATTCCTTATTATTCGTCCTAGGAGGATTTTGATTATAGTATTGGAGTAGATATACTTCTATATCGGGTGGTGGCCTTGCCGGAATTCGATATAGGAGTAGATGGGCGGTGGTTTATCCGGAGCTCATCTATCTACTATCCAATACTTTTCTAGAGTCGAGTTGATATTTTGAGTATTGTTGGTCATTTTACTCCTAGGGAGTTGTATTGGGAATCTGTATTTTTTTGATATTATTATATATATGTGTGCTCTCTTCTCCTTAGAAGATCACACATTTTTGTTTTCAAAAAAAAATTCATGTATCTTTGGTGTTGAATCATTTTTGGTTTAAAAAATATGTAAATTTGTAGGAAATATCTAACATGATCATATATGTTGTAAAATGTTTCAAACTATAGCTGTGTAGAAAAGTCGAAATGCGTGAGAAGGGTGTTCTGCTACGCAGACCGTTAGTATGTTCGTTCCAAAAATACGGTCAGTACAAATTCACACAATTCAGGGGTAAAAATGACATTTTATCGTGGGGTCCTCCGATTTTTATGTCTCCTGCCGCACAAATAGACAGAAAATTCATCGGTTTGTTTAGCATTTTGTGTGAGAAGGGCATACTAACACACAAGAATTAAGTGGACTTGTTTCAAATTGTATAGGCATATACAACTATAATATATATATATAGGCAGGTTCAATGGCACCCCAATAGCCTACCACTTTTCCACCATACATTTCCTTCCTCTCTCCTTCACTTATTCTCTCACCTTCCAATAATATTATTAATATAAACGAGAGGTGGTGGAAAACAAGGAGGCCAAAAGAGTTCTCAATTTTTAGGGTGTCGTTGAATGCTCGCCATACAAACACACACACACACAGAGCATATACAAGTGTGTAAGAATGCAGCTTCTTAATGGTTAAGCTTTAGAGTCGAATGATTTGACTGCCTATCATTCTGTTTTAGGCTTGATTCTGCTAAGCAGATATGCTAAGATTTGAAGCCTTTGCAGCACCACAATAATGTCGTCACAATGCCCTACTTATCTTCCTTTTTTGATGGCGCATTTAGCTAAGATACAAGACATTTTAAGTTTTTTGGTGACAACGATTGACAAATAAATTAGGTCACGAGTGACAATCAAAGGTACTAATAATCAAATGAGAAACTCTCAAGGTTAAGTTTCGGTTTAGGTGGTTGGACTTCCAATAATTTGATGTAAGTTGGTTAAATGAAAAAACAAACGAAATGGATAACTTAACTTAGTTCAGCTCTGTGGATAGCAGATGTGTTTTGCTTGACATTTTTCAGGGGCGTTCACACGCACCTCGGATAAAGTCCTGCTTATTTTACATGGCTACATGAGTCGAGTAGATTGATACATCAACGGACTTGTCGTTCAGTCTTCACCTTTGAAAATTCAACATTTTGGCTGGAAGCCTGGATGTATTAATTGTTCACTGTTTTCTGAGCTATAATCAATTCGTTTAATGACTGCCAATTTGCGCAAACGATACAGCGACCTTAACTTATTGGAAATGCAAGCTCTATCAACAGCATTATTATTATGAATATTTTATTGCCATCATCATACCTACATGTGTGCACTCGCCCAAATCGCGCCCCACAACATCCCTTTTTTGCAACACTCAAAAGTTCTTCATTTTTAACCATAAATTTGTATTTAAATAATAATTTAAGGGGAGAGAGAATGAATCGGAATAAGGAACAAAAACATATGGTTGTGTATGTCTCCCTACCTATATATATATATATATATATGTGTGTGTGTGTGTGTGTGTGTGTGTGTGTGTGTGTGTGTGTGAGAGAGAGAGAGAGAAGCGAACAAGGAGTTTAGCACTCCTTTAGCATCTCTACCCATTCGTGAGCTACACCAATTCAAATCTAACAAGAATTTATAAATTTTCAATCCACGCCATGCTACGCCACACACACACACACACACACACATATATATATACATCACTACTAGATGAACAATCTATTCCAACGGCCACCAACAGCTATTAAGGGACCGTTGGCGGCTGTTGGAAACTGCCATTGGAAATTTTCCTGCATATCTTCCAACGAGCCCGACCTGCTGCTCATTTCTTTTCTTTCCTCCTACAATTTGAAATCCATCCCCATTCCACCATTTCAACTTCACCAATTTCAATTCTTCCACCCCAACAACCACCGCAACCTCCTACGATGTCATCCGCAAGTTTCTCCAACCCTTCTCCACGCTTGTTGCTCCTGGATTTAGGTGAAATTCTGAAACATAATTTTTAGGTTTTCAACTAATTTAGGTTTAATATGAGTTTTATTTGATTCCTAGTCGTTTGCGTACGTATGTTACATCATATTATTCCCTAATTGTTGTTGTTATCACCGTAATTATCATGTTCTTAGGAATTGTTTGCATGTATAGCAAATACTTGGTGTAACGACCCGCATTCTACGCATCGAAGGATCGTAGAATATTTATTTCTTTCACATACGAGGTCGTATGGTCATGTTACTTTGGAAGACGACTATTGGGGTCATTTTCCATATTCATGATTTTTGCCGATTTTTAAATGACTATTTTGCCCCTAACTGATCTTGTTTTGGCCATAACTTTTGATGGGAAAGGAGTTTTGACCTGATACCACTTCCATTGGATCCGAATGATGGTTTGTAATTCCGTAGAGTGGTCACATTAGCTAAACGGACTCATCGTTTGGGAGATATGGCTGAAACAAGTTTCAGAAGGTGAAACACTGCTTAACCGGGCCAAATGAGGTGATTAGTAAATGGGCCCATAACCCATTTCGGGATTAGGGTTATGGGGAGGCTGAAATGAGTTAGGTTTTCGTTTCATTTCAGTTTTCCAGCCGCCACAAACCCCCTCTTCAACCTAACAATGGCCTCCAACATCTAAATACACCTCTAATCACTTCTTAATCAAGTTTTGGCTTAAACTAAGTCAAATCAAAGAGGATTAGCACCAAAGAAAGGTTAGAGCTGCTGTGTTGCATTGGGAACAGCGCCAAGCAGAGATTCATTTCAGATTTGGTATTTTATTTGTGGCCAAGGTGAGTGATTAGCATTTTTGAAACTAATTACAGTTAATTAGGGTGATTAGCGAATTTATACAATAATAAATTCTGGAAAAATATTTATAAATTCTGAAATGTTGTTTTATACCTCTGTTAGAAATTTGGGTTGATTTGGTTATGTTTTGTTAATCTTATGATTAGTTTTTCTTAAACATGCTTAAGGGAAAATATGGGGTTTTGGCTATGTTTGATCCATTACATGCTATGGTTGTTGTTTTGGCGTTTATGATTGATTGTACATGTTGCTATGACTGTATAGTATGCTTTGTGATTGTCTAGAAGTGTTAGTTTGGTTGAAAACGCCGTCGAACGGCGTAAACAGCTTGCTGGACAAAGTACGGGAAACTTTGCAGAACCGGATCGGATCGCCCCCCCTCTATCTCGACCCGACCCGATGCAGATGGTCACGAACAGAATCACTCCAGAAGCCAAGACCCGACCTTCTCGCGTCAGAGGACTCCACACCATGAAGCTTACCATTCCGCCTTTGCTTGATGACCACGGCTTGAAGAGCACGAACTGATCCGCCATGAATTGATGAAGGATGGTTTCACGAGGCGATGGAGGAGTCCGACTCGACCGTGTGCAAAGGGGTCGTCGATCTCTGTAACTTTGGATCACTATGTTTAGGGAGTACGTGAACGGATTCAGGGCCACAGTGGCCTAGGTACGACTAAAGAGCTATAGACCAATGAGGTGGGGTCATTTGTTAAGATTTGGTCATGACTCCACGGGGTAAGCTTGGTAGTAGCAGTAGTTGTACAAGTCGAACTCCGTCACTACTTTGATGGGTCTAGTGATTGACAGTGGTGGACATCGTATGCTTTACGCACTGAGTGAGAGATGTGAGGGTGGTTGCTATGTTTGATTTGTTTGCCATCATTATGACATACACACCCCCTCCCCCATTATCTTTACACCATCTGTTTAGTGGCACCTTAGAGTATTGTACGGTATGTAGTGCTAACTCTTTGGTTGCAGGTCCAGGTTCAGGTATGGTTTAGTATGCCTGTTATTGTTATGTTTAGCTGCTTATCGCTCATACCAGACTTTTTGTCTGACCCAGAGTTTTATGTCTCTTCTTATTACTTTGGGTGCTCTCACAAGCAGACTAGAGACAGGTTAGATGGTATGCACGAGTAACTGTACCGGAGATGAGCAGGAGGCTTCCACGTATAATACATATATATAGATATTCTCCCTGTGTTGCTTCGGTCACTATTCTGGGCATTAGTGGTGTACCTTTCTTTCTTTTGTTTAAAGATAGTAATTTGGAAAGTTGTAATAAGCTGTATTTGGATTTCCGCTGCTCTGATGATGATGTTGGTTTTAGTTATCAGCTTATGCACTGTCTCACCTGTTTTATGTCAAGTATATTATTATATTTTGTTCCATGCGCTGTGAGACATTCTACAAGTTTTCGATTAGTTCATTCTCTTCTTTAGTTTCTCTGGCGACCGTTCCGTGCTGGTCGGGCATGTGTACGGCGCACTTTCGGAGGAAATGTCGGCTGGTGCGGGGCGGGCCGTCACACTTGGTATCAGAGCTCTAGGTTGCGTAGTTAACCTAGGGAAGTCATCAGGGAGAGATAGTATACGTATATGAGAGCGCGTATTTGTGATTATTTTGGTTTTCAAAAGCTATATATATATACTATTAGTATATTTAAGGATGAAGTCGCATTGCACTGACACCACAAAGAGGATGATTAATCGTTTTCTCTTTACAGATTGAACGATGAGCTGATACGCAAGGAGTGCCGGTAGAGGAGCCAATAATGGGGATGTTGCTGACATGAGGACGATGTTTACTGACCTCATGAGGGAGATGCTTAGGGATGTGCAAAGGGCAGCTCCCAGTGCTGGTAATGGTAGTGGTCCAATAGTGCAGGCGCCTAGAGCCGATTTCGCCAAGCTAAACAAGGATTATACTAGTCTTGGTGGGAAGCCGTTCCACGGAACGGAGTATGCTACGGATGTTCAGGATTGGTTGGATAGCTGCGAGTGTATCTTCGAAGATTTGGGTATCGAGGATGCGATGAAGAGAAGGCTAGCATCCCGTCAGCTGCAAGGACGGACAATGAATTGGTGGAATGTTATAAAGGCAACTACTCCCAAGGATCAGATTACTTGGGATCAGTTTAAGGCTCGCTTTAGCGATAAGTTCATTCCAGCCGCTCAGAAGTCAGTGTTGTTTAAGAAATTCTTGGAACTCAAGCAGAATGGCAGGGCTGTCTCGGAGTATATTGCCGAATTCGACACTTTGTCGAAATATGGGTTATCCCTAATAGATACTACCGAGAAGAAGAACGAGAAGTTCATAACTGGCTTGGATGGATACTTAGGGGAAAGGGTTATTGACCACATCGATGAGACGTTTGAATTGATAGTGGGGGAAGCTTTAAGATCGAAAAGTCTTTACCCTAAGTCGAAGACTGAGGTCGCATCTCTAGAGGAGCCAAAGCCGCAAGCAAGAGGTGGATGCAAGAATGGTTCTCAGAACAAGAGGAAGCAGAACCAGAATAAGGATGGCCAGAAGAAGAAGAAAGATGTTGAGTGCTTTAGCTGTGGCAAGAAGGGCCATTATGCTAGTAATTGTCGGGCCAAGCCAGCGGAAGGGAAGTGCTTCAATTGTGGCCAAGTGGGACATCACAAAGACAAGTGTCCGCAACCCCCTAAAGAAAAGCAGATGGTGAAAGCATATGCCCTTAATTCTATTCCTTCTTTGTCGAATGCCCCAACTGCGGCAGAGAAGGGCAAGAATGTCGTTATTCTAGGTATGCTTTCTGTTTATGATGTTCTTGTTAGAGTTTTGTTTGATACCGGAGCTTCCAGTTCTTTCATATCTAGTGACCTAGTAGATAGGTTGGTATTGGAGCCTGAGATTGTCGATAGGCCTTTAGTAGTGACGAACCCGATTGGTGGTTCAACTAACCTTAGCGTGATTTGTCGTAATGTGGTCTTATTGAGTCATGGATGCATGTTTGTTTGTGATTGCTTTGTTTTGGGCTTTACTAGGTTTGGCATTATTTTGGGAGTTGATTGGCTCCAAAGATACGGGGTGGTGGTAGACTGTGAGGGCTTTTTGGTGACAGCTAGAGCGGATGATGGGTGGAGGGTAGTGTTTGGTGGTCTACTCGGTGATGGGGTAATGGCTAGTTTTCTAAATTCCCTCGACATCCTGCATAGTGAGTTGTCAGGTTTGCCCGTGGTTGGCCAGTATTCGGACGTTTTTGAGGAAGTGATCGGGCTTCCACCACACCAAGAGATTGAGTTCCGTATTGATTTAGTGAGAGATGCCAGTCCTATAGTGAAGCCACTTCGTCGTATGGCACCAAGGGAGCAGCGAGAGCTCGGGGTGCAAGTCAGCGATCTTTTGAAGAAGGGATTTATCAGAAGGAGTGTTTCTGAATGGGGAGCACCAGTTATGTTTGCTACCAAGGCGGATGGTTCCCTTCGTTTGTGTGTAGACTACCGCGAGTTGAATAAAGTGACGAGGAAGAATAAGTATCCTCTACTGCGGATAGATGATTTGTTTGATCACTTGAGTGGCGCGAGAGTATTTTCCCAGTTTGATCTCGCGACAGGTGTTCATCAGCTTAGGGTGGAAGCTGAGAGTATAGCTAAAACGGCATTTCGGATGCCATCTGAATTTTATGAGTGGTTGGTCATGCCATTCGGCTGACCAATGCTCCAGCATATTTTGTGGATCTTATGAATAGGGTATTCAGAGATCAGTTGAATAAGTTTGTCCTTGTGTTCGTGGATGATATTTTGGTCTATTCGAGGATAGAGGAAGAACACAAGGAACATTTAAGAATAGTGATGGAGGTGTTGAGAAAACACCAATTGATAGCAAAGTTTTCTAAGTGTCACTTCTAGAGGAGGGAAGTGAGATTCTTGGGCCATGTTGTTTCAGAGAATGGTATTGCCGTGGATCCTGCGAAGGTGGCTACGGTACAAGATTGGTCTACACCCAAGAATGCAACTGACATAAGAAGTTTCTTGGGATTAGCTGGATATTATTGTAAGTTTATCCAAGACTTCTCCAAGATAGCAGCACCGTTGACTCATTTGATCAAGAAGAATCAAGCCTTCATCTGGGACGAAAGGTGCGAGAATGCATTCAAGAGCCTAAAGGAAAAGTTGACATGTGCACCAGTGTTAGTCATTCCTAAGGGGAATAAAGAGATGACAGTATATGCAGATGTAAGTGGCACAGGGCTAGGTGTTGTATTGATGCAAGGAGGTAGGGTTGTAGCTTATGTAAGTCGGCAACTGAAACCGCATGAGAAAAGATACCCTACCGATGACTTGGAATTAGCAGCGATCGTGTTCGCATTGAAGATGTGGAGACACTATGTCTTGGGAGAAAGATTCGAGTTGTATACTGATCATAAATCATTAAAGTATCTCTTCTCTCAAAAAGATTTAAATCTCCGACAGCAAAGATGATTAGAATTCTTAGCTTCTTATGATTTCGATATCGCATACACACCAGGAAAGGGCAATGCGGTAGCTGATGCATTGAGTAGAAGACATGCCAGTTTAGGGGCTATGTTTCTAGAATGAAAGCAACTGGAGTACATCGCTGGGTATGATTTCAGACCAAAGTGCAAATTGGTCCAGAAATGTTTGCAAGTTTGATGACCAGACCAACTTTGATTGAGCGGATTGGTTCCAGGCGGAGGAACGATCCTAACCTATTGGAAATCATCTCAAAGTTAAAATGGGAATCGACGGAGAGATGAACAAGTATGGGCTTGATCGAGATGTATGACTTAGAAAGAGTGGAAGACTAGTTGTACCCAATGTCAATGGATTGAGAGATGAAGTTCTTAGAGAATGTCATCACTCAATACTGACTATACACCCCGGTGGTAACAAGATGTACCGAGACATGAAGCAGACCTACTACTGGGAAGGGATGAAAAGAGACGTTGGGAAATTTATATCCAAATGCATGAATTGCCAGCTAGTTAAAGCTAAGCAAAAGAAGCGTAGTGGTTTGTTACAACCATTAGAAATTACAGAATAGAAATGGGAACAGGTGTCAATGGATTTCATTGATGGGTTACCAAGGACTAGATCGGGCCATGATAGCATTTGGGTGATTGTGGACCGATTGACTAAGAGTGCAAGGTTTATACCCATCAAGTCAAATAGGACGGCAGCTAAATTAGTGGAACTGTATATAAAGTGGGTAGTGAGATTTCATGGAATACCTAAAGGCATTGTGAGTGACCGAGATCCATTGTTCACTAGTGGATTTTGGAAGAGCTTGCAAGAGGCGTTAGGATCAGAACTACATCTCAGTACCGCGTATCATCCTCAAACCGACGGACAGACAGAGAGGGTGAATCGAGTGTTAGAAGATCTCTTGAGAGCTTGCATATTGGATTTTGGTGGATCATGGGATGACCACTTGCATCTAGTAGAGTTTGCATATAATAATAGTTATCAATCCAGTATTGGTATGGCTCCGTTTGAAGCTTTGTATGGAAGACTGTGCAACTCACCGTCATGTTGGGTAGAAACTGGTGAGAAGTTCGTGCTTCAACCCGATGTGATAAGAGAAACTTCAGACAAGATTAAGGTTATCCAACAGCGAACGAAGGCTGCCCAAGATAGGCAGAAGAGTTATGCTGATAAAAGGAGAAGAGAATTAAAGTTCTCCATTGGCGACTTGGTGTTTGTCAAGATTTCTCCATTGAAGTGCGTGATACGATTTGGCAGGAGAGACAAGTTAGCACCAAGATTTGTTGGTCCATTCCCAGTTCTTGAGCAAATTGGGAATTTGGCATACAAAGTTGAATTACCAGAGAAGATGGCAGGAGTTCACAACATATTTCATGTTTCCCAGTTAAGGAAGTTCGTGCACGACCCAGATGTGACTATTTCACCTGATCAGTTGGATGATACCGAAGTTGAACCCGAGGCGGTTGGGAACCGGAAGCCTATGCGTATTGTTGGGAACGATACGAAGCAACTCCGAAGGAAAGCGGTGAATCTAGTCAAAGTCCAGTGGGGCGAGAATGAGAATAACTGTATTTGGGAGACAGAGGAGAGAATTAGGAAGATGTATCTAGAACTCTTCGCCTGGTAAGATTTTAACTTCGATTAAGTCTTTCCGCATGCTAGGATAGGCTTGTTTGTTTGTTTTGCATGTTTGATTGTTGTTTGTGGCTGGTAGGCATGCGGGATCCTTTGTATGTTTTGGGTTAAGGAACTTCGGGGATGAAATTTCTTAAGGGGGGAGAGCGTAACGACCCGCATTCTACGCATCGAAGGATCGTAGAATATTTATTTCTTTTACATATGAAGTCGTATGGCCATGTAACTTCGGGAGACTACTATTGGGGCCATTTCCCATGTTCATGATTTTTGCCGATTTTTAAATGACTATTTTGCCCCTAACTGATCTTGTTTCGGCCATAACTTTTGATGGGAAAGGAGTTTTGACCTGAAACCACATCCATTGGATCCGGATGATGGTTTACAATTCCGTAGAGTGGTCACATTAGCCAAACGGACTCACCGTTTGGGAGATATGGCTGAAACAAGTTTCAGAAGGTGAAAAACTGCTTAACCGGGCCGAATGAGGTGATTAGTAAATGGGCCCATAACCCATTTCGGGATTAGGGTTATGGGGAGGCTGAAATGAGTTAGGTTTTCATTTCATTTCAGTTTTCCAGCCGCCACAAACCCTCTCTTCAACCTAACAATGGCCTCCAACATCTAAATACACCTCTAATCACTTCTTAATCAAGTTTTGGCTTAAACTACATCAAATCAAAGAGGATTAGCACCAAAACAAAGTTAGAGCTACTGTGTTGCATTGGAAACAGCGCCAAACAGGGATTCATTCCGGATTGGGTATTTTATTTGTGGCCAAGGTAAGTGATTAGCATTGTTTTGACACTAATTACAGTTAATTAGGGTGATTAGTGATAATTGGCGAATTTATACAATAATAAATTCTGGAAAAATATTTATAAATTCTGAAATATTGTTTTATACCTTTGTTAGAAATTTGGGTTAATTTGGTTAAGTTTTGTTAATCCTATGATTAGTTTTTCTTAAACATGCTTAAGAGAAAATATGGGGTTTTGGCTATGTTTGATCCATTTTACATGCTACGATTGTTGTTTTGGTGTTTATGATTGATTGTACATGTTGCTATGACTGTATTGTATGCTTTGTGATTGTCTAGAAGTGTTAGTTTGGTCGAAAACGTCGTCGAATGGCGTAAACAGCTTGTTGGACAAAGTACAGGAAACTGTGCAGAACCGGATCGTATCGCCCCCCCCCTCTATCTTGACCCGACCCGATGCAGATGGTCATGAACAGAACCACTCCAGAAGCCACGACCCAACCTGCTCGTGTCAGAGGACTCCGCACCATGAAGCTTACTATTCTGCCTTTGCTTGATGACCACGGCCCGAAGAGCACGAACCGATCCGACATGAATTGATGAAGGCTGGTTTCACGAGGCGATGGAGGAGTGCGACCCGACCCGAAGCTTGGCCACGACCCGATCCGATGGAGCTGGAGGACCACGAGCTGATGGCGTGACCTGATCCGAATGGGGAACTCGATTCGAACCAGTGTGGTGACTGCAGACTGAACCAGGAAGCTTGAACGCCAGATATGAGCTATGGATTGAATGAAGACCGATCCGGAGAAGAAGACTGAAACCCGAGATGCAAAGGTAGTCCAAGTGGGAAGTTTGTACTCAGGATCCAGTTGGGAACCAACGAGTTGACTTCATGAGTTGGGCTTTGCTGCGGGACGTGTGCAAAAGGGTTATCGATGTCTGTAACTTTGGATCACTATGTGTGAGTACGTGAACGGATTCAGGGCCACAGTGGCCTAGGTACGACTAAAGAGCTATAGACCAATGAGGTGGGGTCATTTTTAAAGATTTGGTCATGACTCCATGGGGTAAGCTTGGTAGTAGCAGTAGTTGTACAAGTCGAACTCTGTCACTACTTCGATGGGTCTAGTGATTGACGGTGGTGGACATCGTATGCTTTACGCACTGAGTGAGAGATGTGAGGATGGTTGCTATGTTTGATCTGTTTGCCATAATTGTGACATACACATCCCCTCCCCCGTTATCTTTACACCATCTGTTTAGTGACACCTTAGAGTATTGTACGGTATGTAGTGCTAACTCTTTGGTTGCAGGTCCAGGTTCAGGTATGGTTTAGTATACCTGTTATTGTTATGTTTAGCTGCTTATCGCTCATACCAGACTTTTTGTCTGACCCAAACTTTTATGTCTCTTCTTATTACTCTGAGTGCTCTCATGAGCAGACTAGAGACAGGTTAGGTGGTATGCACGAGTAGTTGTACCGGAGACGAGCAGGAGGCTTCCACGTATGATACATATATATAGATATTCTCCCTGTGTTGCTGTAGTTACTACTTTGGGCATTAGTGATGTACCTTTCTTTCTTTTGTTTAGAGACAGTAATTTTAAAAGTTGTAATAAGCTGTATTTGGATTTCCGCTGGTCTGATGATGATGTTGATCTTGGTTTTAGTTATCAGCTTATGCACTGTCTCACCTGTTTTATGTCAAGTATATTATTATTATATTTTGTTCCATGCGCTGTGAGACATTCTACAGGTTTTCGATTAGTTCATTCTCTTCTTTCCTTTCTTTGGCGACCGTTCCATGCTGGTCGGGCATGTGTACAACGCACTTTCGGAGGAAATGCGGGCTGGTGCGGGGCGGGCCTTCACACTTGGTGTTAGCATGTAGTCGAACCCTTAAATGAAAAGACTTGTTGCCATGAATGTTAGCAATGTGCTAGTGAAATAAATATTTTAGCATGTATAGAAAATAATTTGTGCTAGCAATATGTTAGTGAAATAAATATATGAAATAAATTATTAAGTTAGCAAAATCATAATTTTTTTTTTAGTTTTTTCCACGTCGCCGTGCATTGGAATTATGGTTATCATGATTTACTCGTACGTATTGTAATGAATGTATGTGATTAGTTTGTTGTAATTATTATAAAGAAAAATAATTGTTATGTGAAACATAAATTCCATTTTCACAATAATTATTACGTTAAAAATAATTGTAATTATAATTTACACTCCTTGCATTTTCTTTCACTTGTTAATACGAATTAGTTTCTTTCAATTTCGACTAGATTGACTTTAGAGAATGTTTAAAGAAAAATATTCTCAAAATATTCATGTTTTATAGCATATTAGCTATCTTTTTCTACTTAATTGCATATTCTCAAAATGTATGTTGTGTTTCTCATAACCAATTTTATATCTATGTTACAGGTATATTATGTCTGACCTTGCAGGTTCAGGCTCTGGCTCCAACTCTACCTCTAGACGACGTAGTATTACCCCTCATGCCGGTAAGGGCAGTGGCAAACAGTTAGCTCATTCGTTTGTGTACTTCAATCCTACGGCTAACAAGGTGTAAGTATCAAAATTAGCAGAATAACATTTTTTTACATAATACAACTATATTCTATAAAGTACTAATTTATATTGAACGCAGGGGGTTTAGGTTGGAGCCGTCTCAAATGGTTCTATATATCTCTATGGACGCGTATATGGCTAGAATGAGTGATTTTTGGCATAATTGAGTAGGGTCCCAGCAGACGTCAAAGAGACTATCTGGCAAGATTTTCTAGTACGTTTATACTGCATTATAAATTGGTTAAATACAAATAAATGAGATTAGTAATATTTTCTCATTATACAAGGGGCAGTAGATGTGTAGGAGGCTGACATGAGACATGTTCAACGACACTGGAACTCAAAGGTCACCAGAAATTATAGAGAAAAGATGAATGAGATTAGGTCAAAGGGGAAGAAACCAAGGTGGATAGGCGATGAAGTGTTTGATAAGATGGTTGCATCGTGGGACACAGACGAGTTTAAGGTAAATCTATAACAAGTCTAACTTTTTTTCTTTCCAATTTTAAATAATTAGTCAATGTACATTTGTAGGCTGAGTTAGCAAGCAACGCCGCGAATGGGAGCAAGAATCCTGTAACCCATCGCGGAGGGTCCGAGTTTTTCCAACATCACCGCGAGGACTTGGTGAATTTGTCAATTATTACATTTGTGTATTGATCGGTTAAGTGATTGACTATGTGGAATTGAATTATTCAAATCATTAACTAGTGGAACACATTCACGGACATCCCATGTCGTACACCCACGCATGCCGGCATGCAGACGAGCATGGCAATGTTACATATCAGTGGGATGATCAGGATAAGGTGACAGCTGCATACTTATGTGTATTTTAAATTTTATTATCACATCGATTAGTTTATTAATTACTAGTAAATGTAAAATAAAATCAACATTATATTATTTTTCAACTAAAATTGTTTTTTGCATTATAGGCAAAGTTCCAAGAGGCACGGGCTCATGCACTTGAGGAGTTGGGTCGTGATGAGTTGACGTAGGAGGAAGACAACTATTTGATGTTTTTATGGATCCATCGCAACGGAGCAGGCGTTATGGATTCGGAAACCTTGCGATAATATTTTGATAACTAAATTAACTTATGCACATTGATTGAACGAAAATAAAAATCGATGACAATAACGATTGATACAAACGTGGCATTCAAGAAGAAATTAATGAATATATTCTATAATTATTTTCATTGGCTTAATATGATGGATGACAATGACCATATCATCTTATATAGGAACCAAAACAAGTACCTAGAGTACATAACGTGTTAGTGAATATAAAGTAAAAAAAATTTGGCAGAACAATACAATTTATCAGTCTCCATTGTGTAAATGTGTTAGTTACTTATTTTAGCCTTGTAAGAAGGAATAGATTTTTGCATGGGTTGGAAAAAAGGTCATTTCTTATTTAAATTACCAAGGTCACCAAAAATGCTAATACTTTAAAAAGTTCAAAGTGAAAGATAGCAGTAGCATTGTGTTACTGAAAACATCACGAAACATCAAAATACATAAATATGAACACCTTCATTTCTGACTCAATTTAAAAGAAAAATTTGACACCAAGTGCATGTTAGCCTAGTATGTTTAAACATTTGTGAAACCATGTACATTTGTGAAGTTATGCAGGCTAAGCCATACAATGCTTTTAGTTTGAAATTTTGATAACTTATCTTACATCTAATAATTATTCATGCTCTAATTTTTATGCAAACTTTCAGTCATAACACATCTATGTTCTAATATCTTATATATTTGTTTTTTAAGGCTTCACAAGCTAAGAAGGAACAAGACAAAGAAGAAATTGAGGAGATGCGAGCGTTGATTGAGCAACTGCAGGACCAGAATCGTGTGCAGGATATGCAGATTGAGCAGCTGAATCAAAAGGTTGCGGAGTACGTGCACAATCGTGGTAGTTTTCCTTCTTCATCTACATCTGGAGGACATAGCGACAGACATGATGCGGCTTGAGGTATGTATTTTCGGTGTTTGGCTTGGGGATGTCATTTGTTTTGTTGATGTATATATTGGTACGGAGTGGATGAGACATGTTTGGATGTATTTTGATGGTTTATATATATTGGTATGGTTTGTAGACATGTTTGGATGTTCGGATATTTGTAAACATGGTTTGTTTTGTATATATTGATGCTACTACGCTTTATTTTTGTTGTTTATATTATTATGGGTATATATATGTTGAGTATATGGGGAATTGGTTGGAAATGGTCTGGAGATGGATTGGAAATGAATTGAATTGTAAATGAGGGTGGTTAGAGAGTTATTTGCTTGCTATTATATAAAAAAGAACCCAGTATTTCCAACGGCTAACAAAGGTTTCCAACGATAATTTGGTCATGTTATCTAACGGTTTCCAACAGCTGTATACTATTGGAGGCCATTGGAATTACCATTGGAAAGGTTCCGTAGATTCCGTTGGAAGCCGTGAATGCTATTCCAACAGCTTTTCCAATGTCTTCTAATGGCCGCTAAAGGCTTTGGAAATATATGTATAGGTATGTATGTATGTGTGTATATGTATATACATATATAATAGTCTATCCAAAATTTGAGCTCGTATCAACATTCGTAACATTTTCAAAATCTTAACTCAATTATTCACTGTTCAGACATTTATTCGAACCACTAAATTAAAACATTAAATATATGAGTCTGTGAAGGTTGGAACGAGCTCAAACATTGGATAGATGTTAACATATATGTGGATTGAATATCAGCAAATTCTTGTTGGATTTGGATTAGTGTAGCTCACGAACGATTAGATGTGCTAAAGGGTGCTACAAAGTATGAATGCCCATATATATATATATATATGTATGTATATATGTGTATATATATGTGTGTATATATATGTATATATATATGTGTATATATACATGTATATATATATGTGTATATATATATGTCAAAGTGCCTCAAGCTGTGCGACATCCTTATAATCCTTGATTTCAACCACACATTCTCGTTTCTTTCTCTTCCATTAACTCTTATTGATTATATTAATATGATGTTTTGTTTCATGATATTAAACATATATATTATTAAGTAAATATGTTTATATATGTACTATTCTATTTTTCATGCGTACAAAATAAATATGTGACACCCCACATCCATTAATGTCACTCACTAAGGGAACGCATTAACTTTCATGGAGCGTTATAAGAGTATAGAACAGAACATCACAAGACACATATATAAAATGGTACTAAAAAATTCAAAATTTATTCATTGCAGCGGAAAAGCGAAACATGTTTGGTTACAACATCAAAACCACATACTAAGGTCAAGCACACAAATATCCATCTTGAAAAAATTATTATTAGAGTACATAAAAGAAAAACCATAATCCCATTCTTAAATGCCATATGAAAGAGAAACAAAGCTGAGCATTACTTTCAGCACTTCCAAGCACTTTCAGCAGAGAGAGAAATCCAAATCAAGCCTCGCTAGTCCCAACCTGAGAACCTGGGGGGAGGAAAGAAAAGAACGAAACAAAAAGGGCCAGACATAAAGTCTGTCGAGTCCAATGACTTTAACAATATAATTAGTAAAAGTAACAGGATAAGAACATAAACTGGATATAAGAGATGACTGTAACATAAGCAGCTATGACAAGGTAAACAAGATGAACAAGGTATAACATCGATTGCGCTTCTAACCAGTATAAGATATTTCCTCCACCTCACCAATACTAGTCTCATACTAAAAGGTGATCCCTCCGTACTAATCATAATAATGGTAGCTTCCTGTACTCCTAGCTGCTCTCGTAGGTGCCCACTTGCTCCAACCCTCACTAGTTGTACCCACTACCCTCCCAATTCGATTGGCTCCCTAACTCGTAGATATCCGTGCTGGCCTCACAGTAAGGTGTATCACTTCCTAAAGTGGCAACCCGATACTACTAAAATGCACAGCTTATACCTACACGATGCAGCAAGGTCTTACCTACTAGCCCGGACTAACGCACACACATGACTCCGTTGGATTTGCGTTGCCATCGCTCTTTACTCTTTTGACCTCTTACAATCAACCCCAGTAAGAGTGTCATGTTCTCGAACTAGTTCGAGCTCATATAGATACTAAAAATGGGTTACTGGTTAGAAAGGATCCCTATACTTGACACAAGCTTCCCTCTTACGAATGGTCCCTAATAGGATTTCCCATTTAACCCCTTTTATTACTCCCATGTCTTACAACATGTCTCACTATGGTTAAGTGCTCTTATTTATGTTTCACATGCTATCCATGTCATCCACTTAACCCCTTTACTATTCCCATGTCTTACCACATGTCTTATCTTGGTTAAGTGTTCATTAATTCATTATATCTGTAATTGTGCAAGACCTTCCACATTAGTTTACCGTTTGAGGTTACTGGATATGGCGGGCGGTTCCGGGCAGACTTCGACCGCAATCCGAATCTAACCTCGTGTCATAGCACTATTACACTTCTAATTTCTGCCTTTGACCTCTCACATTAAATTGCCGTTTTGCGGTTGCTGGATATGTCGGGCGGTACCGGGCAGACTTCTACCGCAACCCAATCTAACCTCATATGCTAGGCATTCATTATCTTTTCCTTTTATTCATGACCAATTTCAAATCTTCAATTAATGTATTCCATTTACCCATAATTTCCAATTACGCTTATAATGCTAATTCAGGTTATGCCTATAATTCCATGCGTACAAGTTGTACCAAATTATGCCCAAATCAATTTCATAGTTATCAACAATTTATGCCAAA
This sequence comes from Allium sativum, assembly GCA_030737875.1. Taxonomy (NCBI): domain Eukaryota; kingdom Viridiplantae; phylum Streptophyta; class Magnoliopsida; order Asparagales; family Amaryllidaceae; genus Allium; species Allium sativum. The sequence continues at coordinate 1,013,749,772 of CM060913.1, forward strand.
TCTCATTTTATTATATATTTCCCAAACTTTTCCCAATCATCCCAACATTATTCGTACGTAAATCTCAACATAATATGCTAAAGCTCGAAGTTAGCCTAATCTCAAAAGGAAAAAGGAAAAGAAGAAGGGAAGAGAATCAAACATCAAAATTGGCGTAAACATATAAATAGGCACGTGAAATGAATAACGATAAGATAGATCAGATAGGCATATGATAAAAGCAATTAGGTATGAATCTGGATGACAAAAAATTACAAAACTTGATATGATTCATCTTATTTACAGGCATATACGTTAGATCCAATTTACAATCCTACCATAATTACTTTTTAATTTAATTATATGTGAAAGTAACATAGAACTCACAGCGATAGGATTCTTAGAAAAGAGAATTAGCCGTTGCTGTAGCAATTATGATCTTGAATAATCTCTTCTTTGATTGTTGAAGAAGAAAAGCTAAATTAATTTGAGTTTGAGCAGCAGCATGGCGGCACCATGGATTAGGGTTAAATGAGATTAGGGTTAGGCTTAGGTGTTTATATTTTGGTGTATTAGGTGAATTAGGACCTTAAGATTTGACTAGGAACCATGCGAAAAGATGTCATCAGGAAACTACCCAGAACCAACCAGTCGACTGGCCAATTTCAACCGGTCGACAATTTTCACTTCTGCTTAAAAATGACCGACTGGTGATAAATGGGCGGTCGACTTGTAAACGGTCAAATGGTGAAAAATGGGCGGTCGACTTGTTTTACAGCTTTAAACTTCAAATCTTCTGAGCTTCATAACTTCTTCATACGATGTCCGTTTTACGCAAACTCGGACTCTATCTCAAGAAGAATTCCGAGACGAACGCAATGGCGTAACCCGTTTTACTTAATTCTTCTTATAAAAATTAAGTATTCTTAAATTTGTCAGTTTTAATACTTTAAAATTATGGGGTGTTACATTCTCCCTTTCTTAAAGGATTTCGTCTCCGAAATCTCCAAGTTAAGGAGAATGTATGTCCTACCATCCATCATCCATCTACTCATCCATCAATCACGGGCATCCATTGTCCTTAAAAAAATTCTAATGCTTTCATGAACATATGCAAAGTGTGTGTATATGTCCTTATCCTAATGCAAAATCAGGTGGTCTACTGATTTAGTTGACCTCCATAATGCAAGTCATGATAGTGCCATGCATCCACTATGTATGCAAAAGAATACTAATGATACATATCATTTCTATATGAGTGCACAACCATTCATACAAATGCAACATCCATATGATAACACATTCAATATACATCCATTAATTTAAATACGCACACTCATCCATCTGCAATATGAAAGTGATTGAGCCGATTTAGAGCCTAATGTGTGTGTAAATGCATCCAGTAGCAAACACTTACATCCACTTGCATCCAGCAAACATAACATGTCTCAAACACATGTTTACAACCATAGGATTTTCTACCTAAGGATCGAAGATATAATCGAGAGGATGCACTAAACGATAGAACAAGTATAAACAAAGCGGTAGAAAAAGGAGAAGTTAAGAACATACCCTCAAAAAGGAAAGGGTACGATGCATGTATCTTGTCTTCCATTTCCCAAGTCGCGTCTCCTTGATCATCTCCCCCTTGGACTTTAACCAACTTGACCTCTTGGTTGCTTAACTTCTTGACCTCCGATCCAAGGATGTATGTAAGAACTCATCTAATCGTGGCATCTGTCTCTACTTCTACTTCCCTAAACATGCTCGGCTCTACTACTTCCGCGGTATCGTGTAAACACTTCCTCAAATGCGACACATGAAATACGTCATGAACACCACTAAGTTTCTCAGGCAACTTCACTCTCTAGGCCATTTGTCCAATTCTTTCTGTAATGGGGAATGGACCTATGAACCTTGGTGCCAATTTCCCTACAGATCCAAAACGAACTACATTCCTCATTGGTGATACTTTAATTAAAACTGTGTCTCCAACATCGAACTCAAGGTCGGTTCGTCTCTTATCAGCGTATGACTTTTGCCGGTCTTGTGCCGTCTTCTTGTGTCTTCGAATCAAGTTTATCTTCTCTGAGTTTTCCCTAACCATCTTGGGCCCAAGCAAAATCTTATCTGTAGATTCCACCAACAAGTCGGTGATCAGCAAAATCGTCCATATAGAGCTTCAAAAGGTGACATGCCAATACTGGTCTGATAGCTGTTGTTGTAGGCGAACTCTACTAATGGAAGGTGTTCCTCCCATGTCCCTCCAAAGTCCAAGATGCATAACCTCAAAAGATCTTCTAGAATCCTATTTACTCTTTCTGCTTGGCCGTCCGTCTGAGGGTGATAAGCGGTGCTCAAACACAATTGCGTTCCTACCACCTCTTGCAAGCTCTTCCAAAACTCACTAGTGAAAATGGGATCTCGATCGCTTACGATATTAGGAGGTATGCCATGTAGACGAACTATCTCTCGGAGATAAACAAATGCTAACCATGCCATTGTTCTTTTACTCTTACCGGGAATGAAATGGGCGCTCATAGTGAGTCTATCTACTACTACCCAAATCCCCGTATTACCCTTCCTTGACCTCGGCAACCCGTCGACGAAATCCATCGAAACGCTTTACCATTTCCACTGTGGAACCTCTAAAGGGTGAAGCAAACCACCAGGCTTCTTTTGCTCAACCTTGACTTGCTGGCAGACTATAAGCATCTAGAAATGAATTCAGCCACATCCTTCTTCATTCCGGCCCAAAAGAAAACTCGCATCATGTCCCTATACATCTTGTCACCACCGGGATGTATGGTCATCTTAGAACGATGTGCGTCTTCAAGGATCGTCCTCCTCAAGCTTTTGTCTCATGATACGCAAAGTCTCCCATCCCTATGAAAACAACCTTTTCATCTATAGTATACCTACTAAGATGACTTGAAGACTCCCCTCTTATGATCTTGTCTACTATCTCTATCAGCTGTGGATCATCTCGCTGTGCGCTCCTATCTGTCCCAAAAGCGTAGGTCGCACCTCTAACGATGCCAACAGACCGGGTACATAATCAATAGAGGTTCTAAAGTCGAAGGTAGATATGTGCTCTAAGCTCTGCTACTCGACAAGTAAAGGACTCAAAATCGACATCTTTCTACTCAAGGCGTCAGCTACAACATTACCCTTGCCAGGGGTATATGCAATCTCAAAATCGTAGGATGCTAAGAATTCCATCCACCTCTATTGCCTTAAGTTTAGATCTTATTGAGAGAACAAGTATTTTAGTGACTTATGGTCTGTATATAACTCAAACCTCTCTCCAAGCAAAATAGTGATGTCAAGGCTCAAGCGCAAAAACTATGACAGCTAACTCTAAGTTGTGGGTAGGGTAATTCTTCTCACGGACCTTTAACTGCCTTCCACCATAGCATATCACCCTTCCTTCTTGCATCAAAACTGTGCCAAGCCCTGTCCCGCAAGTAGGTATACACTGTGAACGATTTACTCCCATCTGGAAAAATTAAAACTGGTGCTGTCGTCAAAGCCCTCTTAAACATTGGAAAGCATCGTCATTGTAACACACCATAATTTGAACATAAAAATTCACAAATTAAAGTATACTTAATTAAGTGAAATGGGTTGCGCAGAGAAATATATATATATTGATATATATATATATATATATATATATATATATATAATTGAAAATTAAATAAATAAATATGTAAAAATGTTCAAAACAACGAATTGGGAGAGGGGAATAACCGAACCGGCTGATTTTTGAGGTCGACCCGAGCTTGCTGGGTCGACTAGGGGTTAATCCAGGGTGTTTGGCTGTCAACCCATGGGCCGATTCGCTCAAATGCAGATTTTGCATTTGAATGGTTCTCATGGTTCAGCTTTAATCTAAAGGCCCTAGATGGTTCCTACACTTGACTTCTTCCCCAAGACATGCTTTGATGGCTAGGATCTAAACTAAGGTTTATCCTATGGCTAAAACTATCCTAGTCTTCTATAAAAAGACCGCTAACCTAAACCTAAATGCTCATTATTCAATCCTATAGCTAAACTATGCCAAAATGTTCTCTCATGGCCTCCACCCTCATCCTCTTGTCATAATCTCCATCTCTAATCATATGAGAGAGTTTCTAAAGAAGTATAAGAGTTCCTAAGCTTGCTTAAGTGTTTCTAAGTTTGATTCAAGGATTTTCTTCATCAAAGCTAGGATCTTTATTATTGATTTGGCTCAAGGGTTTTCATTTGGAGCATTCTTATTTGGAGTTTTTGAGTTGATAGCTTAGTGGCTTCGTCTCAATCTTTTAATATATTCATAAGAAGGCTAATCAACAAGTTGTGAGTTTTTTATAGCCTTAATGACCAATTATTGAAATGATTATGATAGGATATAATGAGGTTATGGCTATGAATGTGGATCAATGCAAGTTATGCAAGTTGTATACTATGTGTTAATGATGTTATGCATGCCATGCAAGTTATATGCTATATGTTTGTGATATTATGCAAGTTATGCAAGTAATATGCTACATGTTTGAGATGCTATGCAAGTTATGCAAGCCATATGTTACATGTTCATGATGTTATGCAAGTTATGCAAGTCACAAGTTACATGTTCATGATGTTATGAAAGTTATGCAAGCTATATGCTATATGATCATGATGTTATGCAAGTGTTCATGATGCTAGTTGCTATGATAAACATTGATCCGCTATGACACCATGATTATGCAAGTTTGGTGTATGATAATATGCAAGTTCACATATGACATGTTATGCAAGTATGATGTTTGATTATATGCAAGAGACATGTGCAAGTTTACACCTTAGTATGATATGCATACATATGCAAGTTAACCCCTTTACATGTCATACATACATATGCAAGTTTACCCCTTTGTATGACATAAGAAACTTATGCAAGTTACCCTCCTTATGACATATGTGATTCATGCAAGTTTGGGTTGATTATATATGCAAGTTGGGTTTGATGCTATATGCATGTTGACACCTTTAAACCCATGTTGATGCTAATGTTATGCAAGTTGAACCCATTACATTTATGATGAATCTTCCCTTTTATGTCATGTTAGCGAATTACGTGGGGAACGATGAGGTTAATAAACATGTTAATGAAATGGTGTGAAGTTGGTATGATTATGCATACCATAAAATAATGGACATAATTGAGTCAATTATGTACATCGTTAAAATTGGAATTAATTAGGGAAAATTAATTCGGGGGTGATTAATTAGGTGTAATTAATCGACTAAGGCACGAGGTTGGACCCTTTTGTAGCATAAGACTGCCCGGAACCGACCGGCAAATCCAGCGGCTACAAATGATTGGCCCAATGTGAGAGGTCTTAGGCACAAACTATATACGTGACAAGTGTAAAGACACGAGCTTAGACTCGGTTATGGCATAAGGCTGCCTGGAACCAACCGGCAAATCCAGCTGCCATAAAAGATAGTCTAATGTGAGAGGTCTTTACAACGGTTACGTTCTTAATCAATTAAGAAACACTTAACCAGATAAGCATGTAGTGGGCATGAGGGGTTAAGTGGTGCCTTGGGTGGCATGTGGAAATCAAGTAAGTGCCTTGGGTGGCATGAGGAAATATAGTGGGTTGCCTTGGGAGGCAATAGAAAATACGATTAGATGACTTAACCAAGTGGAAACATGTAATTAAACATGATTAAAGGGTTTAGTGGGATGCACTAGATAAATTGACAAGCTTAGGTGGTAGCTTATGGGGGCCCATTTCAACCAGTAACCCATATGTATCTTATTGGGCTCGACCCATGTCGAGGACGGGACACGCGTACTGGGCTTGATTATAAGAGGCCAAAACAGGGTAGCGGTGGCAACGCGAGTCCAACGGGTTTCATATGCGTGTGTGGACCCGGGCTGGTAGGTAAGACGTTGTTGCATCGTGTAGATATAAGCCGTGCACCATTTGTTGTATCGGGTTGCCTCTTAGGGGAGTGATACACCCCATTGTGGGGCCAGCACGGGTATCTACGGTAGGGAGCCGATCGCTTGGGAGTAGTGGGTACACCTAGTGGACATAGGGGCAGACGGCACCTATGTAGTCAGCTAGGGGTACACGAAACTACTGGGTAAATTCTTTAAGTCCTTGGGTGGGATCAACCTTTAAGTAGGAATGACTGGTGTGGTGCAGTTAGTAATTATCCTTGGGTGGGTAGATGCGTCTGTACCGTTATCCTAGTTATCCTATGTCTAGTTGGCTACTTAGTGTAGTTATTTATCCCCAGTCATCCCGTACCAAGTTTATATCATACCCTAATTACTTTAATGATTGTGTGGTTAAAGTTATAGGGCTCACTCAGACTTATGTCTGACCCCGTTGTTTTTATCTTTTTCCCCTCAGGTCCTCAGGTTGGGCCTAGCACTAGTGGGCTTTGATCAGACTTCTTTATCTATCTTCTGGAGCTTGGACCGTGATGTAAAGCCCAGCTTATCTTTTCTTTTATGGCTATTGTTTATGTTGTGGGATTATGTACTTATGTTTTTATCAGGATCGATATTTAGTACTTGACTCTTTATGGTGTTGTAACTAAACATGTTTACCTTCTGCTGCTATGAAATGATGTTTTAGATTTTTCAAGTATTTATATCTGTCTTGTGTATTTTTTCTGTTCTATATTCACTTAAAATGTTCCACCGAAGTTAAGGCATTCCCTCAATGAGTGACCTTAGCAGGTGTGGGGTGTTACACGTGGTATCAAAGCGAAGGTTACCGGAACAGATAAAATTTTTAGAAAACTATTTTTCTAAAAACATTTTTGGAAGAAATATTTTCAAAAACATGTCTTTAAAGAGAAAAGTTTTTGAAAGAAAAGCATAATCCCCAATAGCCATATCTTTATCTTTCGAATTCTCCATTTTGAATCTTTCCTTTTTCGTTTCATCATGGCTGAAGATCTTAACTTTCCGGAGGGTGTGACGATACCAGTATGGTATAGGAGATTGATGGAGGCTAGGGCCGCCACTGCGGGTCCAGCAAATGTTCCTCCACCAACCGTAGCACCCGATCTTCCTCCTCCCCTTCCTCCTCCTCGCACGGATACTTTTGCTAAGACTTGCAAGGAATTTAAAGCTATGGGAGGGAAACCTTTTCAAGGATCAGAAACTTTTGTGGAGGCTAGAGATTGGCTTAAGGAGGTGGAAGAGTTGATAGATATCTTTGAGATGGAAGAAGGAAATAAAGTCAAGTTAGCTGCTTGGTTAATGAAGGGAGAGGCCTCATTCTGGTGGGAGGTCACTAATGGAGAACGCCCCGTTGACTCTTGGGCGGATTTTAGGCAAAGATTTGTGGCAAAGTTTCTCTCAAGGGCGGAGGAAAACTTGTATATGGAAAGATTCTTGACTCTAAAGCAAGGAAATCTCTCGGTGAAGGAATATGTCAACAAGTTTAATCAATTGGCAAGGTTTGGCATAGACATGGTGAATACACCGGAGAAGAAGGCGTTGAGGTTCGTGATAGGCTTGAATGAACCGATGCATGGATTGGCTATGACTCATATCCCTATGGGGGCCACCTTTGAGAAGCTAGTTGTCATGGCACTCATGCATGAAGAAGAGAAGGGTCCCAATGCTAATAAGGCACCCGAGAAGAAGGGAGATCAAAAGAGACCTCAGCAACAACAGCAAAACAAAGGTGAGAAAGGCAACGGTGGCAAGGGGAAGAAGAAGTGCTTCAATTGCGGGATACCAGGACACATAATCAAAGATTGTCGAAAGAAGAAGAAGACTGGTTGCTATCACTGTGGCGAAGCAGGGCATCTAGTGAAGGATTGCCCTAAGAAGGGGCAAAGGACGGGATCTACCTCAGGAGGACAGGTGCAAGCTCTTATGGCACCGGGTCAGGCTAGGGGGCAAGTACAGGCTCTCGCGGTTTCACCGATTCAGGAAAGAGGAAGAACTATTTCCGTTGAAAGTCTGGTTTTTCTATTTGATCATCCTGTCCGTACATTGTTTGATTCTGGCGCATCACATTCGTTTATCTCATCATCATTAGTTGAGTCACTGCACTTAGACACCAGTCTAGTAGATGATCCCTTGGTTGTTTCAAACCCAATTGGGGGCTCCACTTATTTGTCCATGATATGTTTGGGTTTGAAGATTTCTATACTTAGCATTGAGTTTAGATGTGATGCTTTTGTTTTGGGCTTCACGGGCTATGGGTTGATTTTGGGCACGGACTGGTTATCCAGTAATGGTGCCGTTCTTGATTGCGAAAGGAGAGTTGTTAGGCTCATGACCCGCTTGGGTAACACTCTCGAGATCTCTTGTAATCCCATGGATTCTGTTATGCTAAGTTATCTTGAATCGCTTGATGCTTCGGTCGAGAGTTTGCAATCCGTTAGAGTCGTCTGGGAATACTCGGATGTGTTTGAGGACGTGAAGGGCTTACCTCCGAAGCGGGAGATTGACTTCGGAATATATCTGGTGGATAATGCTAAACCTGTATCTTTACCAGTGCGCCACATGGCTCCTCGTGAGAGGAGGGAACTCCATAAGCAAGTAGGGGAGTTGCTTGAGAAGGGGTTCATAAGACGAAGTATATCGGAGTGGGGTGCTCTAGTAGTTTTTGCTACGAAGGTGGATGGGTCCCTCAGACTTTGTGTAGACTATAGAGAACTCAACAAGCTCACAAAGAAGAATAGACACCCATTGCCGAGGATCGATGAACTTTTCGATCAGTTGGTTGGCGCTTCAGTATTTTCTCAGTTGGACTTAGCCACGGGGTTTCATCAGTTGAGGGTGGCTGAGGTTAACATAGACAAGACTGCCTTTAGGACTCCGGATGGTTTCTATGAGTGGCTGGTGATGCCATTTGGGTTGACGAACGCCCCTGCATACTTTGTTGATTTGATGAGTAGGGTGTTCAGGGAGTTCCTTAATAAGTTCGTGGTGGTCTTTGTGGATGATATCTTAGTATTTTCTAAGAGTGAAGAAGAGCATGCCCTACATCTTAGGGAAGTATTGGAGACTCTTCGAGCGCATAGCCTTAAGGCTGAATTCTCTAAATGTCACTTCTGGAGGAAGGAAGTGCGGTTCTTGGGGCACGTGGTCTCCAAGGAAGGGATAGCTGTGGATCCCACGAAGGTAGTATCAATTCATGATTGGAAGGTTCCGAAGAATGCTACCGAGGTGAGGAGTTTCTTGGGGTTGGCTGGATACTATAGGAAGTTTATCAAGGACTTCGCGAAGATATCAGCCCCATTAACTCGCTTGACGAAGAAGAATCTTGTCTTCGTATGGGACGTAGATTGTGTTGATGCGTTCCGACGGTTAAAGAGAGCTTTAACCACAGCTCCAGTCTTAGTGTTGCCAGATGGGAGGAAGCCATTTGTTGTCTATACCGATGCTTGTGGGACTGGACTGAGCGCAGTCTTAATGCAAGAGGGAAGGGTAATAGCATATGGTGGAAGGCAGTTGAGAAAGCATGAGAAGAATTACCCTACCCATGATCTAGAGTTGGCCGCTATTGTTTTTGCGCTTAAGATTTGGCGCCATTATCTTCTTGGCGAGAGATTCGAATTGTTCACTGACCACAAATCATTGAAGTACTTGTTTTCACAGAAGGATTTGAACTTGAGACAGCAAAGGTGGATGGAGTTCTTAGTATCCTATGATTTCGAGATAGCGTATACCCCTAGCAAGGGTAACGTGGTGGCGGACGCCTTGAGTAGAAAAAGGTTGTCCTTGTGTCCATTGTTCGTGGAGCGACGAAGCTTGGAATATATCTCGATGCTTGATTTCAGACCTTCCGTTGACTATATACCCGGTTTGCTAGCATCCTTGGAGGTTAGACCTACTCTTTTGGGGCGGATTGGAGAAGTACAGAGGGACGACCCACAGTTAGTTGAGTTGATAGAGAGGCTCATAAGGGGGGAGTCGTCCAGCCATTTGAGTAGGTACACCCTAGACGATAGGGGGTGCTTGCGTAGAGACGGTAGACTTTGTGTACCGCAAGACGAGGGTTTGAGGAAGGCTATTCTTGATGATGCACACCGTTCTAGGATGACCATTCATCCCGGTGGGGACAAGATGTATCAAGACATGAGGCGAGTTTTCTTTTGGGCCGGTATGAAGAAAGATGTGGCCGAGTATGTCGCTAGATGTTTGGTGTGTCAACAGGTGAAAGCAGAGCAAAAGAAACCGGGTGGGTTGCTTCACCCATTGGAAGTTCCGCAATGGAAGTGGGATAGTGTCTCGATGGATTTTATTGATGGGTTACCGAGATCGAGGAAGGGTAATACGGGAATTTGGGTTGTGGTAGACAGACTTACTAAGAGTGCCCATTTCATACCCGTAAAGAGCAAGAGGACTGCTCCATGGCTAGCTTTAGTATATCTTCGAGAGATAGTTCGATTGCATGGGGTACCCTCTAGTATAGTGAGTGATCAAGATCCTATCTTCACTAGCGAGTTTTGGAAGAGTTTACAAGAAGCAGTGGGGACTCAATTGTGTCTGAGCACCGCATATCATCCTCAGACGGACGGCCAGACCGAGAGGGTGAATCGTGTTCTAGAAGACCTTTTGAGGCTTTGTATCTTAGATTTTGGAGGTACATGGGAAGAGCATCTTCCATTGGTGGAGTTCGCATATAATAACAGCTTTCAGTCCAGTATTGGTATGGCTCCTTTCGAAGCTCTTTATGGAAGGCCTTGTCGATCACCTACATGTTGGTGGGAATCTACGGATAAGATCTTGCTTGGGCCTGATATGGTTAGGGAGACTTCTGAGAAGATTGACTTGATTCGAAGAAGGACGAAAGCAGCACAGGATAGGAAAAAATCTTATGCGGACAAGAGGAGGACAGATCTGGAGTTTGAGGTTGGGGACATGGTCTTTGTCAAAGTATCTCCATTAAGGAATGTAGTTCGCTTTGGGTTTGTTGGGAAGTTAGCTCCAAGATTTGTTGGGCCGTTTCCTATTAAGGAAAGGATTGGACGGATGGCATATAGGGTGGATTTACCCGAGAGACTTAGTGGGGTGCATGATGTATTCCATTTGTCACATTTGAGGAAGTGCCTACATGAGACCGCAGAGGTGGTGGAGCCGAGCTTGCTTAAAGAAGTAGAGGTAGAGCGTAATGCAACTATTCGACGAGCTCCTACCCGCATCCTTGGGTCAGAGATTAGGAAGTTGAGGAACAGAGAGGTGCGGCTAGTCAAAGTGCAATGGGGAGAAGATGAGAGCAATGCTACCTGGGAGACAGAAGCGAAGATGCGTTCACTATACCCATTCCTTTTTTGAGGGTATGTCTTTTAACTTCTCCTTTATCGTTTGTCTAGTACTTATCTTATCTTTAGTATGTCCTCTCATTAGTACCTTTGACCATTAGGTAGGGTAAACCTATGGTTGAAACATGTGTTTGAGACATGTTATGATTGATGGATGCATGTGGATGCAAGTGTTTGCTAATGGTTGCTCGTGGATGCATATACACACACTTTAGACAATAGATCGACTCAGTCACTTCATATTGCATATTGCATATAATTGTGTGTAGGTAGTTATATTTATGGATGTATAATGGTTGTGTTATCAGATGGATGATGCATTTTGGTGTATGGTTGTGCACACATGTAGAAATAGTATGTGTCGATAGGGTTCTTCCGCATACATATTGGATGCATGGCACTATCATGGTTTGCATTAAGGAGGTCAACTGAATCAGTATACCGCCTGATTTAGCATTAGTATACGGGCATATACACATACTTTTTGCATATGTTCATACGTCATTAGAAATTTTAAGGACAATGGATGCCAGTGTTTGATGGTTTAGTAGATGGTTGTTTGGTTGGTAGGATACGTTCTTCTTGACTTAGAGATTTCGGGGACGAAATCCTTTAAGGAGGGGAGAATGTAACACCCCGTAATTTGAACATAAAAATTCACAAATTAAAGTATACTTAATTAAGTGAAATGGGTTGCGCAGAGAAATATATATATATATATAAATATCGATATATATATATATAATTGAAAATTAAATAAATAAATATGCAAAAATGTTCAAAACAGCGAATTGAGAGAGGGAAATAACCGAACCGGCCGATTTTTGAGGTCGACCCGAGCTTGCTGGGTCGACTAGGGGTTAATCCAGGGTGTTTGGCTGTCAACCCGTGGGCCGATTCGCTCAAATGCAGATTTTGCATTTGAATGGTTCTCATGGTTCAGCTTTAATCTAAAGGTCCTAGATGGTTCCTACACTTGACTTCTTCCCCAAGACATGCTTTGATGGCTAGGATCTAAACTAAGGTTTATCCTATGGCTAAAACTATCCTAGTCTTCTATAAAAAGACCCCTAACCTAAACCTAAATTCTCATTATTCAATCCTATAGCTAAACTATGCCAAAATTTTCTCTCATGGCCTCCACCCTCATCCTCTTGTCATAATCTCCATCTCTAATCATATGAGAGAGTTTCTAAAGAAGTATAAGAGTTCCTAAGCTTGCTTAAGTGTTTCTAAGTTTGATTCAAGGCTTTTCTTCATCAAAGCTAGGATCTTTATTATTGATTTGGCTCAAGGGTTTTCATTTGGAGCATTCTTATTTGGAGTTTTTGAGTTGATAGCTTAGTGGCTTCGTCTCAATCTTTTAATATATTCATAAGGAGGATAATCTACAAGTTGTCAGTTTTCTATAGCCTTAATGACCAATTATTGAAATGATTATGATAGGATATAATGAGGTTATGACTATGAATGTGGATCAATGCAAGTTATGCAAGTTGTATGCTATGTGTTAATGATGTTATGCATGTCATGCAAGTTATATGCTATATGTTTGTGATATTATGCAAGTTATGCAAGTAATATGTTACATGTTTGAGATGCTATGCAAGTTATGCAAGCCATATGTTACATGTTCATGATGTTATGCAAGTTATGCAAGTAACAAGTTACATGTTCATGATGTTATGCAAGTTATGCAAGCTATATGCTATATGATCATGATGTTATGCAAGTGTTCATGATGCTAGTTGCTATGATAAACATTGATCCACTATGACACCATGATTATGCAAGTTTGGTGTATGATAATATGCAAGTTCACATATGACATGTTATGCAAGTATGATGTTTGATTATATGCAAGAGACATGTGCAAGTTTACACCTTAGTATGATATGCATACATATGCAAGTTAACCCCTTTACATGTCATACATACATATGCAAGTTTACACCTTTGTATGACATAAGAAACTTATGCAAGTTACCCTCCTTATGACATATGTGATTCATGCAAGTTTGGGTTGATTATCTATGCTAGTTGGGTTTGATGCTATATGCATGTTGACACCTTTAAACCCATGTTGATGCTAATGTTATGCAAGTTGAACCCATTACATTTATGATGAATCTTCCCTTTTATGTCATGTTAGCGAATTACGTGTGGAACGATGGGGTTAATAAACATGTTAATGAAATGGTGTGAAGTTGGTATGATTATACATACCATAAAATGATGGACATAATTGAGTCAATTATGTACATCGTTAAAATTGGAATTAATTAGGGAAAATTAATTCGGGGGTGATTAATTAGGTGTAATTAATCGACTAAGACACGAGGTTGGATCCTTTTGTAGCATAAGCCTGCCCGGAACCGACCAGCAAATCCAGCGGCTACAAATGATTGGCCCAATGTGAGAGGTCTTAGGCACAAACTATATACGTGACAAGTGTAAAGACACGAGGTTAGACTCGGTTATGGCGTAAGGCTGCCCGGACCCAACCGGCAAATCCAGCTGCCATAAAAGATAGTCTAATGTGAGAGGTCTTTACAACGGTTACGTTCTTAATCAATTAAGAAACACTTAACCAGATAAGCATGTAGTGGGCATGAGGGGTTAAGTGGGTGCCTTGGTTGTCATGTGGAAATCAAGTAAGTGCCTTGGGTGGCATGAGGAAATCTAGTGGGTTGCCTTGGGCGGCAATAGAAAATACGATTAGATGACTTAACCAAGTGGAAACATGTAATTAAACATGATTAAAGGGTTAAGTGGGATGCACTAGATAAATTGACAAGCTTAGGTGGTAGCTTGTGGGGGGCCATTTCAACCAGTAACCCATATGTATCTTATTGGGCTCGACCCATGTCGAGGATGGGACACGCGTACTGGGCTTGATTATAAGAGGCCAAAACGGGGTAGCGGTGGCAACGCGAGTCCAACGGGTTTCATATGCGTGTGTGGACCCGGGCTGGTAGGGAAGACGTTGTTGCATCGTGTAGATATAAGTCGTGCACCATTTGTTGTATCGGGTTTCCACTTTGGGGAGTGATACACCCACTTGTGGGGCCAGCACGGTTATCTACGGTAGGGAGCCGATCGCTTGGGAGTAGTGGGTACACCTAGTGGAGATAGGGGCAGACGGCACCTATGTAATCAGCTAGGGGTACACGAAACTACTGGGTAAATTCTTTAAGTCCTTGGGTGGGATCAACCTTTAAGTAGGAATGACTGGTGTGGTGCAGTTAGTAATTATCCTTGGGTGGGTAGATGCGTCTTTACCGCTATCCTAGTTATCCTATGTCTAGTTGGCTACTTAGTGTAGTCATTTATCCCCAATCATCCTGTACCAAGTTTATATCATACCCTAATTACTTTAATGATTGTGTGGTTAAAGTTATAGGGCTCACTCAGACTTATGTCTGACCCCGTTGTTTTTATCTTTTTCACCTCAGGTCCTCAGGTTGGGCCTAGCACTAGTGGGCTTTGATCAGACTTCTTTATCTATCTTCTGGATCTTGGACCGTGATGTAAAGCCCAGCTTATCTTTTTCTTTTATGGCTATTGTTTATGTAGTGGGATTATGTACTTATGATTTTATCAGGATGGATATTTAGTACTTGACTCTTTATGGTGTTGTAACTAAACATGTTTACCTTCTGCTGCTATGAAATGATGTTTTAGATTTTTCAAGTATTTATATCTGTCTTGTGTAATTTTTTTGTTCTATATTCACTTAAAATGCTCCACCGAAGTTAAGGCATTCCCTTAATGAGTGACCTTAGCGGGTGTGGGGTGTTACAGTCATAGTCAACATCCCAAGAAAAGGTCAAATTCTTTTTCGTCAACCGTGTAAGTGGGGCTGATATCTTCGCAAAGTCTTTAATGAACTTCCTATAATAGCCCGCCAACCCGGGAAAACTTCTTACTTCCATTGCTTTCCTAGGAATCTTCCAATCTTGGATTGCCACCACCTTCGCGGGATCTACTGCTATCCCCTCCTTAGAGATCACGTGCCCTAAGAACCTTACTTCCTTCCTCCAAAAATGACATTTGGTGAACTTAGCCTTAAGTTGATGTGCTCAATGTGTCTCTATGACTTCCCTAAGATGTAGGGCATGTTCTTCCTCTCTTTTAGAGAATATCAAGATATCATCCACAAGGACTACTATGAACTTGTTTAGAAACTCACTAAACACCCTACTCATCAAGTCTACAAAATATGCGGGTGCATTAGTCAAACAAAAAGGCATGACAAGACACTCGAAGAAATAGTTAGGAGTCCTAAAAGCAGTCTTATATATACTATCCTCAGCTGCCCTCAACTGATGAAATCCTGTAGCTAAGTCCAACTGTGAGAAAACTAAAGCACCAACCAACTGATCGAACAAATCATCTATCCTCGACAATGGGGTCTATTTTTCTTCGTGAGTTTATTTAGCTCCCTATAGTCCACGCACAATCTAAGCGAACCATCCGCCTTCGTAGCAAAAACAACTGGAGCACCCTATTCCGAAATACTTCTTCTTATGAACTCTTTCTCAAGCAGCTCCCCTACTTGTTTACTGAGTTCCTTCCTCTCTCTCAGAGCCATGTAGCGCACTGGAAATGCAATTGGCTTTGCATTATCTACTAAGTATATACGGAAGTCTATCTTGTGCCTCGGGGGTAAACCCCGAACCTCATCAAAGACGTCATCATACTCATGGACTACTCGAACAGATTGCAAATCATCAATGGATGAGTCAAGTGATCCTAGGTAGCTAAGCATCACTGAACCCCTAGGGTCACAAAAAATATCAAGGGTCCTTCCACAACGAGTCAACAATCTAACTACCCTTCTTTCACAATCTAGGATGACACAATACCTGGCTAGAAAATCCATACCTAGAATCAAACCGTAGCACATGAGACCAAGAACGTAGGAGCCACATTCAAACTTAACACCCAAGATAGACACTCTCAAATCTCGACAAATCATGAATAAATGAACCGAACCACCAATAGGATTTGAGATTACAATGGGATCCATAAATAAACTATTATTTAGGTGTAGTGTTTCAACTAACGAAGTAGATATAAACGAATGTGAAGCACCAGAATCAAACAAAGTTCGAACAGGATGATCAAAAAGGAAAATCAAACTTTCGACAGAAATGTTTCTACCTCCTTTTTGCCCAGGTGCCATTAGAGCATGAACCTTCCCTCCAGAAGTAGATCCCGTCCTCTGCCCTTGTCCTTGCCTCCTCGGGAAATCTTTAATCATATGTCATACCTCACCGCAGTGGTAACAACCATGCTTCTTCGTCTTTCTATAGTCTTTCTTTAAGTGGCCAGGTGTTCCACAATTGTGACACTTCCTTTTCTCTTGGCCCTTGTTATCCTTACTGACTTTCTTTTGTTGTTGTTGTTCCTTCTTTGGATCCACTTTCTTATCTTGTGTCCTATCCATTTTAGCACCTTTCTCCTCCTCATTCATCAATGCCTTACCAACAAGTTTCTCGAAAGTAGCACACATAGGAATGTGGGATATAGCCAACCCGTGAAGCGGTTCTTTCAAGCCCTTAGCAAATCTCAAGGCTTTCTTATGCAGCGTGTTCATTAACTCTAAACCAAATCTTGCCAACTAATTAAACTTGTTAACATACTCCTTAACAGACAAGTTTCCTTGTTTCAAAGCCACGAACCTCTCCATGTAGATACTCTCTTCTTCTTGTGCAAGAAATTTCAACTCGAACCTCTGTCTGAAATCCATCCAAGTCTCCACTGCACGTTCTCCATTCGTTACCTCCCACCAAAAAGAGGCTTCATCATTCAATAGCCAAGCTGCTAGTAGAACCTTCCTTCCATCGTCTACGTCAAAAATACCAAACAAGTCCTCCACTTCCTTGAGCCAATTTCTAGCCTCGACAAACATCTCAGTCCCATGAAACAGTTTTCTGCCCATCGCATGAAAGTCCTTACATATCTTGGAAAAAACATCCACATGCGGAGGAAGAGGTGGAACGACAGCTGCAGCTATAGGAGGAGGAACACTTGCTAGGCTTGCGGCAGTAGCCCTAGCCTCCAGATACCTTCTGAACTAGCCTAGTATCTGTACGCCCTCGGGTATATTGGGTTCCCCAGACATGCTGAAAGAAAAAGGAAGAGATTCAAAATAGAGAATTGAAAGAAATATATATGGCTTTTGGGGATTATGTTTTTCATAATAAACCTTTCTCTTGAAAATACCTTCTTTAAAACATGTTTTTGAAAATACTTCATCTTAAAAATCCTTTTTTTTCTTCTGTTCGGGTAACCTTCAGCTCTGATACCACGTGTGACACCTGACACCCCACGTCCATTAATGTCACTCACTAAGGGAATGCATTAACTTTCATGGAGCGCTATAAGAGTATAGAACAGATTATCACAAGAAAGATATATAAAATGGTACTTAAAAATTCAAAATTTATTCATTGCAGCGGAAAAGCAAACATGTCTGGTTACAACATCAAAACCACATACTGAAGCCAAGTACACACATATCCATCCTGAACAAAATTATTATCAGAGTACATAAAAGCAAAACGATAATCCCATTACAAAATGCCATATGAAAGAGAAACAAAGCTGAGCATTACTTTCAGCACTTCCAAGCACTTTCAGTAGACAGAGAGAAATCCAAATCAAACCTCGCTAGTCCCACCCTGAGAACCTGTGGGGGGGGGGGGGAGGAAAGAAAAGAGGTGAAACAAAAAGGGTCAGACATAAAGTCTGTCGATTCCAGTAACTTTGATGATATAATTAGTAAAGTAACAGGATAAGAACATGAACTGGACACTAGTACAAAACAGGTCATTTGCGATGCCTTATTTGCGTCGATTTAACTAAAACAGTAGCACAAACGGTTATGTGCGATGGTTTTTGTTACAGATCGTAGCAAGTTGTCAAGAAAAGGATGCAGAAGACAGATTTGCGACAGTATTGTTTAAGAATAGTAGCAAATATTTATAATTTGCGGCCGTTATATTTGAATCCGTGGCAAATAAAATGAGATTGGAAATAGTGAAGTTTCATTTTGCGACTGTTGAATATAGAACGGTCGCACATACATTTTTATCTGGGTCTGATTCTTACTCCAGCTTCACCTTTCCTAAACCTATTTTTTTTTCAATTGAACAAAATCTCCACCATTTTTCAATCGAACAAAATCTCCCCTCCATGTTTCAATCAAAAAAAATCACGCCTTAAAATCATCTGCCTGGTTTCCATCCACTTAGAAGAACGAAACCCGTTCCATCAATTCTGTTCCGTCCACCTCCAGATCCATATTTCGATCGAACACCTTCAAGATCCATCACTTCCGTTCCACCGCTAGGAAGAACAAACTACAAATCGGTCACTTCGGTTTCGATCTTCTCAACATCAGTCTGATTATTTTTATTCATAAGTCTCCAACCCGACGTCTTTAATGGTAGATTTGGCATTTGGCCATCAAAATTCCAATTTCAGCCTTTCAGTAAAGGCACATGTTTTAATTCCTACTTCATGCTTTCCTCAAATAGGCATAAGTTTACCAATTTCAACTAAAGGGATTTAATTATTTCAATCTTCGGTGGTTTCTACTTCACGAAATTTAAGGATTCTAAGAAAATGGTGTAACAATCAATGAAGAAGGAGGTGGCGGAGCTTGCCAGGAAGACTTTTGGACTTGGATTCATCAACAGGATCGATGAATCTATCATGTTTCTGTGGATTGATAATGAGATAATCAATTGTACTGGCGAGATACAGGTTCTAACTCTCTTTCTTAAATCGGTTTCACTGTTGCTTTTCATCTTTGCTGGCGTAGGACTAGATGATTCCTCAAATACTAGTTTTTGCCGCCATACAAAGCATGTTTTAACTATGAGCATGACCAAAGGAAAAAACCAATAGCTGTGCAGTCATCAACCCATTTGCTCGTCCTAATTAAGCATGCTTGTTAGCAACTCTCCGTTTGTAGCAAATACTTTTATGTCTTTTAATTAGAGTCGTAGACACAATACAAAATATTTTTCTAATCACTTGATATTAAGTTGCTGAGAAACTGATGCTTTTGGATTTGGATGCTAACAAAATTGAGTTAGAAGACTGCCATATATACATGAACTGTACATGATGTCTGTCCATTGATTGACCTCTAGGAGACATCTTTTAGTGGGATGAACAACATGATCTTATATCAAGCAATACACTAGAGATTTGTTCATTTGTCATCCGCAACCCACATAAAGGATACGTTGTGGCTTTTCATGTACTAGATTTTTTGGATGGTAATGAAATTAGGTTTGAATTTAGATTGGCATATAAGAAAAGGATCTACAATTAAAAATGTATTTCAGGTGAGTGGTTTTTTTCATTAAGTTCCCACCCCTGGTCAAACCACTACTTCCGAGCTAAGATAAGAAGAGAATATGAGGAAGTCTGACTGGCTAACTAGGTAAGGAGAAAATATAATCCAAAAAAGGCAATATAAGAGACATGATGATTTCAAAACTTTACTTAATATACCATGCCACTGCTATTATTCTTGAGATTAATATAGATCCCACGTTTTCTATGTTCTCAATTTTAAAGAAAGAAAAAGAAATGCTTTACTAAACTCTTCTCCTTGCCTTGGATTTACGATCGGTTAACGTAATTACTGTGCTTAGTTTGCTTAATATTGTATTCTTCCTTAATGGTTGAATTTCACCTTTAGGGTGGTTTGGTAGGATCTATATTTAAACTGAATTTGAATTTGCACAGTACGCTAGTATTTAAATTCTATGTAAGTCATAACAGACTACTGGGTTTGGAACTGAATTTGTATTTGCACAGTACGCTTGTATTTATATTCTATGTAAGTCATAAAGACTACTGAGTTTGGTCATTATTATCTTAGACTAGCACAGAGTTAGACGAACTGCATACTTTGTAGTGCAATTAAGTCATTTTTTCTTTGGGCTGTGAAATTATGATATCAAGTCTTACCTGATTTGTAATGTGGAAGACAAACTAAATAACCAAATTAAAGATATCTCAGTATGCCATAAAGATTTATCTTGTTCTACATGATTGGCTTACAATTATACTAGTTGGACTTTAAAGGAAACACTTTTACTCTTAAATGATCATAGCATTATAGGTTGTACTATTATTAATCACTGCATTGGAGCATATAATGTGAAAGTGGATGTATATTTTTAGATGGATGTGCCTTATCTTCTGTTTGCAGTTGGTAAATGTTCGCTTTGGTGAATTTGCTATTTAAAAGTCTATATCTAATCCCTTTCCTCAGTGGATACGTTCTGGTATTATTGTTTTGATTAGGATTATCTCAGTATTTTGTTCAAGTTTCTCCATTTTCTTTGCAGTTTATTTGGATACTAGAAAATAGCTCTTCTATCATGTAACGTGTTTCACGTATGTTTCACATCTGGATGGTTATTTTATTTTGGTAGGCTTTATTCTTTGGAACGTTAAACTTTCTCTCGAAAGTACAGGTCATACAATAATCAAACTGTTTCGACAAGCACTGTCCAATTCAAGATGCGCATACGATCTAAATCGCCAAAACAGTACCACATGTCAATATTGTATCTGCATGCATAAGATTTCAATCTTAGCTGTCAGCAAAACTAAAGTGGAAGCCGACTGTATGGGCCCCAATTTAGATAGGATACGCCACATGTCATCAATTAAATGGTCCAGACTAGCACTAACTATCTACACCATACACTTACATGAGGGTGATATCATGTTAAGTTAATGATACGGTAGTCTCAGTAGAGCAGACAATGGAGTATGGCAAGCACAACCATGACTTCACTTGCTGCTTAAACCTTTGTCTTCCCTTCCAAACCAACTCTTAACAAAGAATACTTGTAAGTCAGCTCCTTTTCTCCGTCAAAACCATTGAATAATAATTCAAAGAAGCAGACAGTAATTAGAGAAACCAAAGATGCTCCAACAGCTACAGAAGCAGCAGCAACAACAACTAAAATTGCCACCGATTGGCCCTAAGAGAAGAACCAAGGTACGTATATGAATAACAAAGTTTTTAACTCCTGTTATGTTGCTCGATATGTACTTCAATGAATTGATGAACATATTCTGTGTGCTACTGAATATCAAGTGAAGATTATGAGAGGAGAATCATACTGGTAAAATGGAACCGGATCAGTCGTGACTATTGATCAGGTAGTTCCACTTCTTCCCCATATGTATGTACTTACAAATTATTGATTTGTATATAGGTTTTTTTTATTCAATAGTATACAATTTTAGCATACATTGCAACAATTTATTTTTGGATAAAATGAATTGAAACCTATCTTACTTGTTTTGCAAGTGAACTGGAATTACTCTTAGCCATTTATTTTCCCAAATTTTCCATAGCTTGTCATCTTTTTATCCCCTCAAACATCATAGCATATAGGCAACAAGTGCATGTGCGTTTGAAGTTAAGTGTCATGTTTTGATGGAAGAGGTAAAAGATGGTTGCTATTAGGCTTGCTTGTGCATTTCTTGCTATAGGCATTAGCTACTGAAAAGCCTACTTTGTAAATTTGATACTTGTTGTTGGTATTTTTAAGGATGTCCTCATCTAATTATCTAGTATGATCAACTATTTTTTTATGTGCAAAACAGCAGGAGTAATAATTCTCATTGTTAAGTTGGGAAAAACAAATTGTGAGTTCATTACATTATCCCTTAGTTCAATGTTATTTGCTTAATATTTAACTAGTGGGCAATATGTTGATATCAAATAATTATCCAAACAATTTTGACTCAGTTCAAGGAAGTTAACTGAAGTTTCAGAGAAAGCGAGAAAACTCATTCAAGATTGAATCACTGATCATAATCCTGATGTTCATATATATTTTAGAATTATCGTTTTACATATGATCATTTTCATAAATTGAAGAGTCTCTGTCTCTGTCTCTCTCTGTGTGTGAACTTGCTATAGTATTATTTGGTTTAAATGCAGAAGAAGTCTTGATCTTCATTGTTTTTATTTCAGGTGGATGTTTCCCGTTATTTCGGGTATGATTCATTGGTTATTCTTTCAGGTGACACGTATGATTCTTTATTACTTCTCTCTGTTTCTTCTAAATATCCAGAAAAAAGTCCTATAAAATTATGAAACCTAATACTTTTAATATAAAATGATCACATATAACATTTAGGTATGAAATATTGTGAAAACTGTCTTTAGCATTAAGGTAAATTATTTTTTGAGAAATGTTTGCTGTTAATCTAATGTTTAGTATTTATGACACATGTTACTGCTACACCCATTAATTTGGTGAAACCTGTTAGTTTTTAGTATTTCAGGTTTCAAAAATAATCAAACCTATTACTGTTAATGTGAAATGAGTCCCTGTTAGATTTAGTTATGAAACAATGTTAAATCTGTTAATCTTTTAATGTAGAAATAATTAAACCTATTTATTTTTTGAAAAATGTTTGTTGTTAAGCTTTAGTATCAATTGTTTTTGAAAGCTGTGTCAATAGGAATAAGTCGACCGTGTGAATGCATTGTCGCAAATCATCTAGGTTAGACTGCAATTTCTTTAAGTCTAATGTTAGGCCATGTATATACTAAGCATTAACGATGTAAGTTCTATTGAATAATAATGATAACTTGTAATTAGTTAACTATGACTAGTTATCAATATAACTCACTCATTTGAGCCAAAGGCTGCCTAAGATAGTTTGTTAGACACTAAATATCTGAAATATATGTCTATGATTGTAATATGGTTTTAAATTAACATGTTGAAATCAAGTATTTTTATTTATTTTGGCAAATACTCTTCTATTTTCCATGACGAAGTGACATTAGATGAAATATTATACGCATTCAAGACTTATTTTTTTGAAAAATGAAACAAGTGATGTAGCATTATTTTGGCTGGCCACTCCTTTACATTTTGTTGCCTTTTTTCGCTACAGATAGTGCATATGCACTTCTACAATTTTGTTTTTTGCTTAGCATTATTTTGGATCACTCTGTTGTTTTCTTTTTGATGTTTTTATTTTTCTTAAACTTTAATAACAATTCATTCAATGGCAAACCAGTAAATGGAAATATGGTTGGCCAAATTGGGCAAGTTCCCTTTGACAAAGAACAAGATGATCTTTCTGACTTCAAAGATATACCGAAGAAAGCCTGTGATTGTCGTGTACGTTAGTTTTTTCCCATAACATTAGGCTAAAAATTTGATTTTATCTATATGTCATTTATGCCCATAACCTATGGCTGAAAACGTTGATTTTCTTCATAGATAAATGAATTTGTGAAGCATGCAAGAGCAGCAAAAATTCAAGCTATAGGCTAGTTGAAAACGGAGATGTCTGCAATGATGGGCAAGGCTAAAGATCAGCAACAGCTAATTGATAATTTGGAGAATGAGTTTGGCAAAGGTAATCATTCCTTTCTTTCAGATCGCGAACTAGCAGATTTTTGCATAGTTTTTATTAAGTATTACATAGATATTAAACATGGTTAATAATTAAAAGCTGCCAATTCAAAAATAATTTTGTTTTACACTTATTAAATAAACCTTTAAAATTAATGCACATTAAAAAAACTGATTTGTGTATGAATACTTACATATAGTTCAGTCTAATACTAATACTTACGTATAGTCTAATCTAATGCATATTAAATAAACTAGTATATACATAACCTGTTGTAGTGCAGAAACATAACTGGGCACAAAGGGAATCCTTAAGTGCATAACTCTGTCGTAAACAAGTAAAAAGATGTATCATGAACTTTCCAAACAAGTAAACTGAACAACAAAACATATCATTTAACTTCAATGCACCATCATATTTTTGCTTCAGCTTCATGAACTCCCAAGAATCAACAGCCTGACCACTCTTCATTGTAAGCTTCCAACCTTAATGATATTGCTATCAATGATATATCCTATATCAAAACAGATTTCATCAATATTGCTAATAAATATTTCTGAACCTATTTGCTGTATGCAACTGACATACTATTTCATGATTAGTAGTTGGTGTCCCCATGTTTTACGCACTGATCTGTTAAAAAATATACATAATAACGGCTGACTGTATATGTATGAATAATTATTGCTATGTTTCTGATCTCATACTACTTATGTAATACACGTAGTTGGTGTCCCCCCTTTTTATAACAGCTGCAGTGGCCCTTGTGATTACAGACAGGCCACGGACTAGGCCCATGCGATCATGGATTTGGAAGGATGAGGTTAGACTAGTTGTTGCCTTGTTGGGCTTCTAACTATGCGTGCTTTGATCATGAACCTGGTTTTGCAGTGACTTTAGTTCAAAGTGAAAAATTGAGTTCAGTGTCGATGATCATAATATTTTCAAAAATAAAGAAGTATTATAAAAAGTTAAGTTCATGTACTTTCATATAAAACTTCAACATGAAATCAAATATCAGTCTGTCTATTGTAACAAATATAACACTTAAAACTGGCTACGAATTTCTGTGCTATATAAGTGAAAAATAATTAGTGGTGGACCTTCAGAACAAATAAGGGGGTTCCTCCTTGTCCACTCCTTATTAAAATAATCAGTACAAGTACAAGCTCAAAGCCACATATACGAAATCTTGTATGCTCCGGGCAAATCAGTTTTAATTTCGACCATCGTTTATCAAGTTACATTTAAGAACTATATATCCAATACATTTGAGAACCTAATAAATAAAATGATTGAAGTTTAACTATTAAAATGATAATTATTCTCAAACAATTGATTATCCCATATATTAAATCATTGGGCTTCTTAAACTTGTAAAATTGTCAGGAGTTTTGTTACATGATTGATGGCAGACATGTTTATATAATAGAGTAGTTTTTTTAAGTAGCGTATATGTTTGATGTATTTTGGGATCACACTTGTTGAGGAGTTTTGTCCATGCTTGGCTTGAAAATTAGTCAATTGACTCAGATTAATTAGATTTACTAATGAATGCATACCTGAAAAGTTTCACACTTGGACCTGTACAAGATAAAATGCTTATATAAATTTTGATGTCTGAAGCTTGTATATTTGAATTTGATGTATATTTCTTAATTCCGAAGCAAATCCACAATTTTATATTATATTTCTTAATTCCTTGTACCCACTATTTCTCTGTGCGTGTATATGAAAACTAGTACATGGAACGTTTATATCCAAACCCAAATTCATGAAATCTATGAATATCCTTATTTAATCTCGACTTGTGTAATTATGGATGCTATGCTCATGAAACTTATGTACATGTATGAGGTTACATGTGCAAGCCTTCTAAGTTTAAGCCTTAAGCATCAGAAGCATTAATCTGCCAATGCCGAGGATAAGAATTTTTGACAGTAAATATTCAAATATGCGATACCCTTTTGTGAGTATGTATATGCAAAAGTTCATATCGACCTATGAAATTTTGACCATCAGAGCCTTTATTTCGAAGGTGACACCTTCTATGAGTATGTCATCATTCGTCAGTGGTTTTCACACAAAATAAATAATTCAAGGGACAATGTCCATAACATAAATCTGAATTTTTTTTATCAACAAGATATAAATAGGAAATAGTTTGCAGTTTATCGAATAAAGCGGTTAAAGGTCTGCGTACATATCAGTGTAAATAAAAAAAAGAAAACCTTTAGCACGCCTATGTTCTTCTAAGTTCTAAAGCTGACTGAATCATTTCTAATTAAATACGATATAATCAGAATACCAATTAAGTACTAATTATAATCAGAATGCTAATTAATTATGATAATTTTGTCATGTGATAATGGTCGAGTTCTGCTTTTAACTGAAGCATTATTAGCAGTAGGATGTGTAGGCATTAACTGTAAACTACCAGTGGTTCTAAAGTTGACTGAATGTTCAAATGTCAACTAAGATCAACTGTTAAATTTTCTACTCATAGAACATTATCTAATGTTCTGCGGTTGGTTGATGGAATGAGGTTGGTTGTGTATTGTTTGAGGAGTGCTGGTTGTTTGGTGAATGGAATTGAAAATGGAGTTGCTTGATATGCTTTGAAATGAAGGGGGGAGTGGAACAATTGTATTTGCAATTTTAAGTTTGGTGATGGGTAAGTGACTGTGGCTAAGGGAAGTCATGGAGCGAATAAGTTGGATAAATTTTATAGGAAATATATGAGCAACATAGATAAGTAGCTTATAGTTGACAACTTCTTGATCCAAATTATGTTGTTTTTCTCTTTTGAATATGTCTCTGAGCATAAGCCACTCTTTTGTCTATCAAAAATGCTCCAAGCATGAAAAGCATGCAGTCCTCATTTTTCTCTCTTCAGAATGTATGTGTACAATAGATGTTTCATGTTACTATTCCTAATATATATAGAACATATTAATGTCATTTTGACTGGTCTCTCGTGTTACACTATTTGTAAACAGAAATCATATTATAAACATGTTTATGAAACAGTTTATAAGCTAGTGATTGACAGTTTGTATGGAAACTGATTATCCCTTGATTGCGTGATCTACACCATAGACTTGAACTTTATAAGCTGGTGATTGTGCCCAGTCCAGTATTGCGTGAATTCTATTTACAGTAATGGTACAGTATTACTTGTGTTCTGTTTATAACATTTCGTGAATTCTATTTAAAGTCCAGTAATATACTTGTGTTTTATTTACAAACTAATTGCATCATCTTACTTGCTTATTAATATACTTGTGTTTTCTCCTTTATCAGCTTTCTACTTTGCTCAACCTGGAGGAGAAAAAATACAAACCAAAGTTAATGGCAAACTATTTACGATCATTTCACATTACTTCTGGGATACTATTTACGGTACTTTTCATGTCACTATTTTGCAGTTCATGATCAGTTCCTTGTTTGCATATTTTTTAGCATCCAATTTCATAGTCTGGGATACTATGTTTGATATATTTTCAATTGCAGTCAAAATAATGCTACATTGGTTTTTTTGTAGATGCCGATTCAAGTCAACCATCACGAAGACAAATTGTGCTATTTTAAGTTTTAAGCTGGATGATCAATTTTGGTCTTCTTTAGTCATGTGAAGAATGTTAATTTCTGATGAAATAAGTATTATATAAGTATTTATACGTATTGGTTGGATCTTAGCATATGACTAATTATGACTTGTGCAAACTAATTTTGTTGCATGGTTATCAGTGTTAGTGTTTTCTTTTCAAATGATATAAGATTTTGTGAATTGCGTATGTATTTCTTGTATTCATATATTTTGTGAATTGCTTATAAGCTAGGAAATGTTGAACTGTATTGACATTTGACAATCATAATGGTTGTGATAAAATGCAGTAGCATTAGCCTTTTGAAGTTATTTTCTACTGTTTTAAATAAAACACAGCCGCAAATGCTAAACTTATCGCGTCAGTTATTTTAGAACCTGTCGTATAAGGTCAAAGTTTTGAAGTTAAATATCAGTTTATTGCTACTGGTGTAAAATAAACCATCGCTAATGAATTAGCCTACATCGACTGTTATTATAGGATACCCGTCGCAAGAAATTGTATATTGCGACAGTTTTAAAACCGTCGTAATAAGTTTACACATGTTACGACAGTCGCATTTGCTATGGTTTTAGAACAATCGCAAATAAGCTTAAACAACCGACGCAAATGACCTGTTTTGTACTAGTGGGATATAAGAGATGACGATAACATAAACAGGTATGATAAGGTAAACAAGATGAACAAGGTATAACATCGATTGCACTTCTAACCACTATAAGATATTTCCTGCACTGGCACCATTACTAGTCTCATACTAAAAGGTGATCCCTTCGTACTAATCATAATAATGGTAGCTTTGCGTACTCCTAGCTGCTCTCGTAGGTGCCCACTTGCTCCTACCCCCACTAATTGTACCCACTACTCTCCCCATTCGATCAGCTCCCTAACTCGTAAATACCCGTGCTGGCCCCACAGTAAGGTGTATCACTCCGTAAAGTGGCAACCCAATACTACTATAATGCACGACTTGTACCTACACGAAGCAACAGCGTATTACCTACCATCCCGGACCCACGCACACACATGACTCCGTTGGACTTGCATTGCCATTGCTCTTTAATTTTTGACCTCTTATAATCAAACCCAATAAGAGTGCCCTGTCCTCGACCTAGTTCGAGCTCATATAGATACTAAAAAAGGGTTACTGGTTGAAAAGGGTCCCCATACTTGACACAAGCTTCCCTAATACGCTTGGTCCCAACTAGGATTTCCCACATAACCCCCTTTATTACTCCTATGTCTTACCACATGTCTCATTATGGTTAAGTGCTCTTAATTTTGTTTCACATGCAACCCATGTCACCCACTTAACCCCTTTACTATTCCCATGTCTTACCATATGTCTTGTCTTGGTTAAGTGCTCATTAATTCATTATATCCGTAATTGTGCAAGACCTCCCACATTAGAATACCATTTGCGGTTGCTAGATATGCCGGGCGGTTCCGGGCAGACTTCTAATGCAATCCGAATCTAACCTCGTGTCTTAACACTTTTACGCTTCTAATTTTTGCCTTTGACCTCTCACATTAGATTTTCTTGTTGCGGTTGCTGGATATGATGGGCGGTTCCGAGCAGATTTCTACCGCAACCCAATCTAACCTCGTGTCTTAGGCATTCATTATCTTTTCCTTTAATTCATGCCCAATTTCAAATCTTCAATTAATGTATTCCAATTGCCCATTATTTGCAATTATGCTTATAATGCTAATTCAAGTTATGCCTATATTTCCAGTATACAAGTTGTACCAAATTATGCCCAAATCAATTTCATAGTTATCAATAACTTATGCCAAATCTCATTTTATTACATATTTCCCAAACTTTTCCCAATCAACCCAACGTTATTCGTACGTAAATCTCAATTTAATATGCTTAGGCTTGAAGTTAGCCTAATCTCAAAAGGAAAAAGGAAAAGAATATGGGAAGAGAATCAAACATCAAAATTGGCATAAACATATAAATAGGCATGTGAAATGAATAACGATAAGATGGATCAGACAAGCATATGATAATAGCAATTGGGTATGCATCTGAAGGATAACAAATTACAAAACTTGATATGATTCATCTTATTTACAGGCATATACATTAGATCAAATTTACAATCCTACCATAATTACTTTTTAATTTAATTATATGTGAAAGTAACGTAAACTCACATCGATAGGATTCTTAGAAAAGAGAATTGGTCATTGTTGTAGCAATTTTGATCTTGAATAACCTCTTCTTTGATTGTTGAAGAAGAAAATCTAAATTAATTTGAGTTGGAGTTGCAGCATGTAGGCGTCATGGATTAGTATTAAATGAGATTAGGGTTAGGGTTAGGCTTAGGTGTTTATTTGTGGATGTATAAGGTGAATTCCCACTCAAATTAGAAAAGCATGTCATCAGGAAACTGCCCAGAATCAACAAGTCGACTGGCCTATTTCGACCGGTCGACAGTTTTCACTTCTGCTCAAAAACGGTTGACTGGTGATAAATGGGCGGTCGACTTGTAAATGGTCGAATGGTGAAAAATTGGCGGTTGACTTGTTTCACAGCTTTAAACTTTAAATCTTCCAAGCTTTATAACTTCTTCATACGATGTCTGTTTCACGCAAACTCGGACTCTATCTCAAGCAGAATTCCGAGACGAACTCAATGGCATAACCCGTTTTACTTAATTCTTCTTCTAAAAATTAAGTATTCTTAAATTTTCTCATTTTTAATATTTTAAAATTACGGGGTGTTACAAAATATCTGCTAGAATTAAATATCTAATTTTAGAATTTATTTTGAATAGATACTTTATTCAAACAAATATTTTTATCACTACTGAATAATAATTATTTTTCTTATTCTTTTTATTACACAGTCGCTTTACAAACAATTATTTGTACATGCATTTCTTCACTACACACTTATATACTCCCATACAATATTTTCACTCACTCACTGTCACTTAGTTATGCTTTAGAATTTTTCTAGTTATCCGTCATACCTATTAAAATAAAATAACGTAGTAAACTTGAAAGGAAACAATTTAAATTTGCAAATATGAGTTTAATTAAAAAAAGTTTGTCTTAGTTTTTGGGTTGCTTCTCTTCGTCTCTCTAGTCAGTGTCATATATTATATGCATACGTGTGTGTATGTATATATATATCCGCACATACTTGAACATACAACTTATAATCTTATAGTGATACACAATAAATATTATAAGATCCGAGGACTTATTGCAGTCATAAACAACGGCAAAGATCAAGTCAAGCGGACCAACTTTGTACAGTACAAGAGATCAAAAATAAAAACAACATCAACAAATTCAAATATTTACAACTACCAAAGCTGCATTCAAAGATTGGACCATTGCAATCACAAATTCAAGGCAATACAAAGACAAGTAGGAGGTACAATGGCAGCAAGGAGGAGTTCAAATATTTAAAACCAAACCCAACAAATAAACTGAAGTAAAATGAAAATGAAAATGAAAACCAAAATAAATCGATTAACTAACAAAACTAAACCAATAGGCCAAACTAAATTGATTTGGTGTTTATCCGGTTTTGACCAATAAATGCTCACCTCTATCAAGTAGTGCTTTTTTAAGTTGTCATTTCAGTGAGAGTCAGTCAAGTACTATTCCAACTATTTTTTATGGAATGAATTTTTTAAATTAGAAACTAAAATGGAGTTTTATATATATAAATTTTTTGAGGTATTATTAAAAAAGGATGTGATATATTAGATAAGATAGACATTATGATTAATTCTCTTGCTATGCATATCATGTATTCTTATATTAGTATTGATCAGTTTAACCATATGTTTCATTGTTTAAATGCACAAGAAATCTAAAGCACTCTCAATGCAGTGTATGGTAGGAAGTCAACAAAGGCACACAATCCTCAAAAATCGATTTAGAATTATTCTTGATAGGACTTATAAAAGATTGCTTGGATGACGACGACGATGGAAACTCAACAGATGACGAGCAAACAGATTTCTCATTTAAAGATTTGCTTCTTCTTTGTGATGAATTATCGGAACTGTTGGTAGTCTCAAATTAAGAAATAAGAAATAAAATCTGAATGTTTTGAATTGCAACCCAAAATTAATGATTTGGAAAAGAATCTTGAAAAAAAATTAAGAAAATTAAGAAGTTTGACTGAAATAAATGTTTGAGTTTCAAAAATGATTTTATTCATCTCAATGAAAATATATAAAAACTTATAATAGAAATTTATATTTGAGGAAAAACGGGAACAAGCTGATATGTACAAATAACATTTTACAAATGAAGTTGAAGACATTTAGGATGGCTGAAAGTTGCAAACATGGAATCTTAAAAAAGGGAAATTTGGCAAAAAGTGAAATAATCCTGAAAAGGCTTGAAAATGAAACTGGGAATATCATAAATCTCAAATGCAGTAAATATATGATTTTTCAAATAAGAATATTCGTTTGAAATACAAAATCAATAGTCTCAAGTTAAGGTTAAGAAAAATTCAAATGGAGAAAAATCATTGAATATGTTATTGAAAAATCAATTTCTTTTGAAAATAAAAAAGAATTTGGTTATAGTAAAGTTGGTCGAGTTAAAAAACTGAATTTGGATAATTTCAAAGGTTTTCCAAATTGCTTTTTTATGGAAAATTTGGACATAATCATGATAAGCGTTGGTTTAGAAATACAGACAATCCAATTAAATAAACATGGATCCTAAAACATAAATGGATAAGCTTTATTAAATTCAAATGTGGTTGGATTCCTAAGGGTACTTTATTAAATGCGAATGAATTATTGTATAAATAAGCATGGTTGTTAAAATGAATAGATAAAGTTAGGGGTAGTGCAATATCATTTGTTGGGCCACTCAATTCTGTAAATATTTTGTTGTTGAAGGTGGCAAAAAAAAAAACAACTCCGTGAGAGATAAAATTTAGTTTGTTTCATAGGATTGATGAAGCAAAATTTCAATATCATTTAGCTGTAGAATGTCGAATTCGAGATCCATAAGTTCACAATGTCAAAGGCAAGTTAGATATGATCTATAAAATCATGTTTTTATATGTTTGAACCAAAAAAGGTCAAAACACCAAAGGTACATAAATCCTACTTCACAAAATGGTAAGTAATAGAAAATGAGTCTACAATCGCAAAAAGTAACTAAAACACAAGGATTTTTACAGTGGTTCGATCTAAAATAGATTTATGCCCATTTGGCAAGGATTTTATTATCATGGAGAAATTTACAAAGTTCATCATCTCATACATCTCATTTATTTCACTTGTTCTCTCTCTTCATGGTAATTTCCCACTTTTTACACTCTTTTCGCTTTAGATCTCACTTGAATTCGAGAAGGAATGGATTAGATCTCGTGATTAGATGATCTTCCTTGATCCCATCATGAAGTTAGTGTTAGATCTGAGCTTTAAAGAGGAGGAATGACGGTTGAAGATCACTTGGATTGAAATTGAGTGAGAATTAATGGTGTTTGGAGAAGATGAGATCCACTTGATGTTGGAGGGAGATGGAGTGAGCTTAGAAAGCCATTAACGGAGCTTGAGGAGCTTAAGAATGATGGAAAACCAAAATGAGAGCCCTTCGTGGTGGCTTAGATTAGTCCCGTAAATGGTTGTGAAGTGGGGTATTTATAGGCGAAGTTTGGAGGCGATGGCAAAGCTGTAATTATGGTGTACAAGGTAGGGGTCGCGCGCTGGTGTATTTACGAAACTGCCACTGGACAGCTGTACACTCCTGTAATACTGCGTGCGACTGACCCTTTTTTAACATACACGAGCGAGCCCTTCTTGTTGGAATGAGCGACCTGAAAACAATGTCCGACCGAGCCATAAAAACATGTGACTGATCCCTTTTAAACAAAGAATGCACGAACAAGCTTCATGTGAAAGGCACCAGATCACGTGAAAGGTGACTATTTGAAAACGGGAACAAAAACTACGACACTGCCATTCACATTTACATTTTCCTACTCATCCATTTAGTTTCATAATGCTGCTCCTTGGTGCTTGACTCCTTGTGGCAACGGTGACCGACCCCTGCCACTTCCAGGTGCTCGACCGAGTGTTAAAAGAGCTGCACGACTGTGCGGCTTGCTAGTGGTGCTCGACCCCGGCTCTTATTTGTGAGTGAGTGCTTTTTGCTCGACCCTCAACGTTGACAAAACTGCTCCCTATTCAAATAGAGGTCATGCTGCATGACTTGCCCTGCTCGAGCCATGTATCCCTGCTCAACCACACCCCCAGCATGATGGAAGGAAAGCTCTGTTCATCTTGTAGAAATGCTTCATGTAAAGTTGTGATTTGCCAGTAGCATCCTGGATGTGAATGCGAATTTCACCATCTTGCTATCCCATTGTTGAGCTTTATACAATACTTTCTGAACTTTATTTGTCGTGATTTATGTACATGAGCTATGGATTGTTTGTTTATGTGATTGTTCCTCGTATCAAGAACATGTTTGAGCCCTGTTTGTGACATGGGATGCTCGACCCATCTTTTGTATACAAGAGAGAGAGCCAAGGAAGTAAGCGAGTGATCCATGATGATCGATCTTGGAACTGCGTTTTACTAACGGGATTAACATTTGCCCCTTGAAGCTTGTATTTTTGCTTGCGAGAAATGCGGGCTTCGAAATGAACTTCGTTAATACAATTTGTATTGAGATCCGGTTGTAGCTTTTTTGTTTGCTATGGCAAGTCATGCTTTGAATTTGTAGACTTCATGCCACCTGTTCTGTTGTCAAAACAAGCACATGCACGATTTTGGACTTATACTTTGTTATTGACCATCCACATCAATAACATATTAGTTAATCATTTAAAAATGAATTATAGTGAGTTTTGTGACTGCGATTGAATAACGTACTTATGCAGCGCTATTTTATTTAACTGTTCATAATTTGTTTAACATTGTCCGCATAAATACAATACCTTAATCCGAATTCACAACGACACATGAGTTCTGCTAGTCGATATATACATATCGAATATAGGTTTCAAGCTCCAGTCTTTTAATGCCTTATATAAACTTGTACGGTGGTTTTTGTTTTACGAAACGTGTAACTGTTCAAATTGGAAATCCGATTTGAGTTCTTGAGGCTAAAGCGAGTGCAAATTTTTGAATTGTAAGCAAATCATTCTTTGGTTATTTCTTGTCCTCTTGACAACTTGCCGGAAAGACGCCATTCTGTGCCAACTCAATATATATTTTTAATCAAGCGTGCGTGCACTTATTTTGGAATTCCCAAATTTATCACAAAATTGTCCTGGAAAGGAGAGTTTGTCGACTATCTATTTTTAGACCTACTGCATTAGCCATATTAGATTCAGAAATTTGATTTTTCTTTCACACCAAGGATCATCCTGGGATACAAAAAATTCTAAATCTCTATTTCATGACGACATGCCCCAGTGCATAATTATTGCTCAATCTCTTTTTTATGTCTCAGGTTGGAATGCGAGATATTTATGGTTGGAGCTTTGCAGACGAGGAAACCTTTGCGTTATGAGATTCTAATTGGGCTTCCTAGGTTGATCCTTATTGGTGTAGTGAGTTTTGTCGATATATTGAGCATATTGATTTTGCCGAGTTTTTCGAACGCCCCATTTGAAGGAAAGAATTGGTTTTTACTTGTTGCAATGTTGTGATGGACCCATGGTATTTTCTTGTGCGTTATTCAACTCTTATATGGTTGTATTGCCTGAGTGACGTGGGTCATCACGAGTTGCAAGAGCTCAATGTGATCAGCTTGTCGAGTTTTCCTTGATTGTTGATGACACGCTAGAAGCATCTACTTCGTTGGTTAAAGTTATTTAAACTTTCCAATCATACATAGAACCTCTGAACTTGTCAATTCAATAGGAATTCCGACTTTACTGACTGGTTTGGTGCTTCTACTTAGAGAAATTTTTATACCTTTATGCCCCCGCTAGGGGAGGACTTATATCTTATGGCCCCGCTAGGGGAGGACTTATATATTGTGCCCCCGCTCGGGGAGGTCTTGGGATTTAGTGCCCCCACTCGGGGAGGTCTTTTGTAACACCCCTACGTCCCACATCGTGGAAGCCTATATGAAGTGAGTACATATATAGTATAGCCCATCTATTACTAAAACTGAGGCCTTTTGAGGAACAAAACACCACACCTATACGATGGCTATGTTGGGGACAATATTTTTTGTGAACAGAGGTGCGGGTTATTAAAGTGATATCAGAGCCAATACCCAGCCGGAATTATGGCTCATGTGTGGACCATAGCTCCTGAATGAGGTGTTTGTGAGCCAACGGGGACGTTGGGCTCTGTAGGAGGGGAGAATGTAACACGCTTAAGTCTCACATCGTGGAAGCCTGTGTGAAGTGGGTACTTATATAGTAGAGCCCATCTCTTACTAACGCTGAGGCCTTTTGAGGAAAAAAACCCCACACCTATACGGTGGCTAAGTTAGGGACAATATCTTGCAAGAACGGAGGTGTGGGTTGTTAAATCTTTGTCCTTCACTGCGGGAAGCATTTGAATTTCATTCCCTTTCTTGGGCTAAAATCTAACACTTGTCGCGTCTGGGGTATTCAGACACTATGCCAGTAAACTAGTTAATGTCCAACACTTGTCGTATCTGAATTGTTCAAACACTACGCGAGTCAATTGGTTTTTCATTCTTCATATCTGGTATTTCAAATGTTACGCAAATGGTTTTCATTCTTCACATCTGATATTTCACATGCTATGCAAATGGTTTTCATTCTTTACATCTGATATTTCAGATGCTACGCAAATAGTTTTTCATTCTTCACATCTGATATTTCAGATGCTACGCAAATAGTTTTTCATTCTTCACATCTGATATTTCAAATGCTACACAAATGGTTTTTCATTCTTCACCTCTAATATTTCAGATGCTACGCAAATAGTTTTTCATTCTTCACATCCGATATTTCAGATGATATGTAAATAGTTTTTATCCTTCACATCAGATATTTCAGATGCTAAGCAAATGATTTTCATTATTTACATTTGATATTTCAAATGCTACGTAAATGGTTTTCATTCTTCACATCTTATATTTCAGACGCTATGCAAATGGATTTCATTCTTCACATCTGATATTTTCAAGTGCTACGCAAATGGTTTTCATTCTTCACATTTGATATTTCAGACTCTACGCAAATGAATTGGTCATTCTTCACATCTGAGATTTTCAGATGCTACGAAAATGGATTGGTCATTCTTCACATCTAAGATTTCCCAATGCTACGCAAATGGTTTTCATTCTTCACATCTGAGATTTTTAGATGCTACGCAAATGAATTGGTCATTTTTCTTATCTGAAATTTTCAAATGCTACGCGAATGGTTTAGTCATTCTTCATATCTAAGATTTTCAGATGCTACACAAATGGATTGGTCATTCTTCACATCTGATATTTTCAGATGCTACGAGATTGGTTTAGTCATTCTTTACATCTGAGATGTTCATATGATACACAAATGAATTGGTCATTCATCACATCTGAGAATTTCAGATGCTCCGTGAACGGTTCAGTCATTCTTCACATTTGAGATTTTCAGATGCTATGCAAATTGATTTGTCATTCTTCACATCTGAGATTTTCAGATGCTACGCGAATGGTTTAGTCATTCTTCACATCTGAGATTTTCAGACGTTATGCAAATGAATTGGGGCGGTTGTTGTATTGTTCCAGGAGTAGCCATTGTTTCCTTTGTTGGACCCTTTACTTGGCAGGCTATTCCAGTTTTGGAACTGAGGCTTTGAACCTCCCACTTGGGGAAGTGACCCTTCGAAAAAAGTTATAGCATGATCGTTTGTTTGTCCTGGCGCTTTTCGTTGTTTGAATCTTTGTGACTCCTCCCATTCACTTTTCAAGGCAGTGCTTTTCTATTTTTGCATTTGTGCACATTGATATTTACAGCATTTGGCACTTGAACTAGCGTTGTTGCGGTCGCTGTGTTTGGTCAGATTTCATAAGAACAAGTGCTCAACAGATGGCCTACAATATAAAACCAACTTTTAAGTAAGTTTTGATTTGACATAAAATTTTGCAAGCAAGGAAATTATTCTACTAGATATGCTCTTAGCTATAGAGGTAATCTTCAGTACTTCACTTGCAGTTTATTACAAACTGTTTACAAGAAGTTTTGAATATGACATAAATTAAAACATAAATAAAAGCATGAAATAGAGCATGAAGTAAAGCGGTGGAGATGTTGATCGCTTATTTCGAGCCATTGAAATTGGAGCATCATCAATGGTTAACAATTGATGATTAGCCTTGGATTGGTTTGAGCAGGAGCTCCATTGCTTGGACTAGACTGATCATTTGATGCCCATTGCCTCTGGGGAGTTGCAGAAGGATTCATGGCTTGTGAATTCCTTACATACTATTGTATCCTATTTTTCCTGATCAATTGCTCGACCAGGATCTTCAGGTGCCGGCACTCATTAGTGTTATGACCATGCTAGTTTTGAAATCTACAGAACTTTCCCGAGTTTGCTGCTTTGTTGCTTATCCTTATCGGATTTGGTTCTGCATATTCTTCATAATTCTTTGTTGCAAGGTAGATATTGTCTGGAGTGTCATTCAAAGGCATCAGCTCTGACGATTTGAAACAGCGAGACTTCTTATTAGCCTTGTTGTCGTTACCATCATTGGCGTGCTTCTGCCCTTGAGTATTCTTCTGATTATACCAAGTAGCTGCATTTTTAGGAGCTTCAAGAAGTTGGTTAGCACCAATAATATGAAGAGGCACAAGATTATTGTCTACTCTCACCACAAGAAATTGTTAATTTAGTTAAATAATATAGTTGGGGTTGGACGCTGAATGTAACTAATTCATTGGCCTTAACATTATAGCAGCGTTCTAGTTTTGGGCGGGCTTTGATTTTTCATTCCCGCTTATGCCATTTAGTTTTCATTTATTATCAGCGTGAAGACCAAAAAAAGGATAAATGGAAAGGATTGAACTCCAAATCATCCTCTTAAATCTCTAAAACATCTACGGTCCAAAGAAATCACCACCACCAACAAAAAAACTAGATTGTCATTCAGTACAATTATAATCGATCCAAAGTTGAATCATAATTGGTTTGCGCACAACACCAATCGATTATAAAATTCTTTTCCTTTATCTAATTTAATTTTGTTATTCAGTCCATTTTGGTACCCGATTATTTTCCTTTCCCTAAATCAGAATCAATTATTGGTGATTCCATCTTGCAAGGGGAAGATGCGTGCGATAGTAGAAGTCAAAATGAATCAGACGGACGTGAGTTCAAATAGGAATTGGAATCAAGAGGTGCTTAAAAAGAATGGACACAGGTGATGACGTGAAAGGCGGTCGATCATCAGGTGCTTAGGTTTCTATACGAGGCAGGGAGACCGGGTTGCATGTTATCTCAAAGTGGGTCGATGAGTTTATGGTCAAAGGAGGACTTTTAAAGGATGGTTTTGGGAAATGAATTGGTAATCTTTCTAATTTTCCTTCAGAAACAGTTTTTTTTTTCATCATCTATCTTGTACGGT
Organism: Allium sativum; assembly: GCA_030737875.1. NCBI lineage: Eukaryota > Viridiplantae > Streptophyta > Magnoliopsida > Asparagales > Amaryllidaceae > Allium > Allium sativum. Next base: position 1,013,788,621 of record CM060913.1, read on the forward strand.
TAGCAAATAGGTTACCTATCATCCTCGAATTTTCAATCCTTTCATGGTCGTTGAAATTTGACAAACCAAATAAGGTGACATGCTTTTTGGTGTAAATATGATCTTCAAGCAGAGCATTTCTTTTTTGATTTAAATTTAAAAGAACATAATCTCTTCATGCAAAAAGCTAAATGAGTGAAAAATTGCCATGTCATAAAAGCAAGCAGAGAATCTATCATTTTACTCACAAATTTTAATGGGAGATAATAGACAATGAAGGGTTAATAAAATAACATGTTAATGGTTTTTAGTACTGATTATTGAAGCATTTATTGCCGTTATAATAGGCAACAATAAGAACAAGCTTATATCCGTCCCTCGGCAGAGCTAAGAATAGTTGAAAAAATAACACTTTTTAATATTATAGTACGCCTTTCTGATATTATAGTATGTCCTCTTAGGTTGTTCTTACATATATTTCAGGCAAGAGCAAGGATTATGGAATGTGCCCAAGTTGAATATATTGATGTGTTTGTTACACATTTAGTTTCTCCACTTCAAAATAGAGGATTTCAATTAAATATATTATGTGGAAGTTGGTAGACAAAGCAACGTCGATTTAACTATACAAGACCATTCAATTGCAACTTAATTTTATGCAGAGTTAATCGCCTTCATCTTATTTGATATCTTACCCAGCGTAATTTTCAAATCATTGACACCTATCTTACCTGAGATATTAAAAACTTAACCCGAGATATAGACCGAAAGAACATTATAAGATTTCTTCTGATGTCCAAAAATTTAAAGATGGATTTTATGTTCCTGGCTTTAACTCATGGGTAATATGGTTATGGATAGTAAGTTTTAAGTCCAGAGGCTTACTTAGATATCTTATGTGCAAATAGTGCTCCCTATATTCATCTAATTAACCTATAAATGGAAGAAGAGGTAAATGATTCTGTAGCAGTGCCACAGATAATTTCCGGCACTCTTAACTAGTAATGGTTTTTGATTCAGTAATAAAATGTTATCATTAAAAAGTAATTTATTTTTTCTTTTTGCAGATAACTTAGTAATATCTACACCAGTTGCAATGAGTAGAAAAAATAATTTATTTATTGACCATAACAAGAACACGCTTCTTTGCAGAAATTCAGAGACACCTTAATATTAAATGTTTCTCATCAAAGTATAATTTTGGTGGTTTTGGTTTGGATCTGTCTGCATAGGATACCAAGATCTATTTTGATTCTTTGCGTTATCTTTGTTTACACTGATAATTGAATGAGACAATACACAAAGTTTTCTAGTGTAGATGCCTTATGTACACGGCTCATTTTCTTAGGAAGAATTGGATGACAATCACAAGATATGGCTGAAAGGAGTTATCTGTTGAAGTGGACGATGAAGCTAGTAAAGCATGTCAAATTCACTACGATGAGGCTGCAATTGAAAGGTAAATTTTCTTCCTATGATTTCATCATGAGAAAATATCTTTTCGTCTATCTAAATTTTACTTGGATTGTGATAGATTACTCGAGAACAAATCGACGAAGATGACACTTCAATTGACGAAGAAGATGATAGTTTTCTGAAGGCTTTTAAGGTTCCAGCTTTCTCTTGACTTTGTTGTCAAACGTGTACTTTTTCTAGTGTAATTTGCACTACAAAATATAGTCAAAGGACTCAAAGTAGTTTTGTTTTACCTTCATTGTTACAAGCTACATATCAAATTAACATGATAATAGTTGTATTTGACTTGCTTGAAGTTTAAATACATAAGATTGAGAAGACCAACTATAACTTAAAGTTAAAAAAAATTTGGTATAATCTTAGTTACTCATTTTGAACCAATACCATAAAGTGTAACCAGGGATGCAAAGCAGTTTTGCTTTACCTTCATTGTTGCAGGCTACATATCAAATTAAAATGACAATGGTTGTATTTGAATTGCTTGAAGTTTAAACACACATAAGGTTGAGAAGATCAACGGTAATTGAAAAAAAACTAATACAATTGTGGTTACTCATATCCGAAGAAAACCTTCCCGTTCAGTTGTTCCCTCAATACAGCACAATCGAGTGCGAGTACTCACCAGATATTGGTCCATCAGTTCCACCTGTGTTCTTATTCGTGCTTGATATTTATATGATTGAGGAGGAAATTGGGTTATTGAAATCTGCTCTTGCTCAGGCTATTGAGCTGCTTCCAGAAAAATCCTTGTTAGGTTGATAACCTCAGGTACCTTTATGTAGGTTCATGAGCTAGGTTTTGGATAAATGTCAAAATCTTATATATTTAAGGGGGTAATTGAGGTCTAAATGGTTGAAGTGATTGCAAGATGGGAGGTAGAGTGAAGGTCAAGGCATGTGATGGGATGATAGGTGGAGACCAAGGTGATGGTCGTGAGAGGGAGGATAGGTGTAAATTGTAGGCGACAATAATGGGTAGATAAGAGGGCAGTGTGATAGGCAAAGGGTAGATAAGAAGGTGGCGGATGGGTGTTTAAGGTCGTGGGGTATTGGGTATGGAAGTTAGAGGTTATGATGTGAGAAAATAGGGTTGATATAAATGATGTATTGTGAAGATATGTAAACTTGGCTACTGATGTAACAAATGATTCCCTCTGTGTCTACATGCACATCACTGATGTGACATGCAAAGCACCTCTGAATCCTAGAAAACACTGAGAAACAGTTGCCATGTCATCATTTGATCAAGTGTCATACTGAAAGTTGCCATTATCGGTTCCCAACAATCTTCCATCATAACCTCAAAATTCCCGTTTCTGTCACAGTGTAAAAAGTAGACTTGCGCTACTAGGAAGGAAAATCTTTCTATTAAAATCTCCAACAGTTTTATCAATGTTAGAACATTTCAACCTGTTTCCATGAAATTTAACTCAATATGCATTAGTTCTTTCAACCATTGTATTCACTCTAGCGTATTTGTTTAGTTTGTGTTAAGATTCTGTTATTTTTTTAGAGAAATCAACGACAAATATTACAAATTAAATCAATGTGAAATTTTCTGTTGTAAGGGTCTAATGGTTAGGTTAAACTTTGTACAATTCTTAGCGAAAATAATTAAGCTGATCTTACTCAGATTTTCTTTTGAATTCAAAACATATCCTTCCGATTTTCTGTAACTATGATCGCTGGGTTTTCATGAATTCCACTCTACTCGTGATTTTTGAAATAGGAAAAACTTTTGTACCAATTAATCACTTTGTTAGTTTCAGTTTGTTAGGAGAGAATACTGTGCTCAAGAATCATTGAAAGCCTAACTTCAATCATTCCTGTACATTCATGCTATATTGATTTAATCTTAGTTCAGTATCTAATAATGCTTTTTTCTTTTTTTAACGTTTTTTTCTAGATACTTCATTATTTTAATTATTACTTTTTAAACCCGTATTAGTTAATCCTTATTGGGTGAGACAGATAATTATGACTTGTATGTAACATTTTTGATCTGGCACTCCTAGTGATTTCTTTATCTAGTTGAATTGAAGAGAATTCATTGAGCTCTTTCAATATTTTGCTAGAAACTGATGTAAAGGTGATCGAATTTTAGGATCCAAGAAGTCATACACGTTGTCTTAGCTGGATCAACCTTAGCAATTTAAGTAAACACTGCTTATTGTATTTCTTTCATCTCTTGCCTTTCCTCCTTTTCTTCTTTTGTAGTTTATAAATATAGGAATTATGATTCTTCACGTTTTGAAAACCATATTCATCCTCCTTCATTAATTTATGTAGGTGCCGAACGATTCAGTTTTATTAATCACCATTTGCTTTTGTTCCTATCTTATTATTTATGTACTCGTACCTCTGTTTTAGTATAAAAATCTTTATTTTTATCTTAGACTTCATTCATTAAGTGCTTAGTGCTTACCTTAGGTTTTTTGAGCTAAATTTTGCATTGTTTGATTCTTCAAGCATGAATCCTTTGGCTGCGACAAGTAGAAATTATAGACAGGCGACAAGAATTCTAGGCCCTGATGCAAAACTTGAAAAGAGTCTTCTTATTCCTTTCCGAGAAATAAAGGTATAATTTTTAACATGTATTTTATCATACCCGATCAAAATTAAACTGTTTCTGTCATTGTTTCAGGTGGAATGCACCATTCCTAAATACGACCTGGCATCATTTGTAGGGTTTCAGATCCAGCATGACAACGCCCGTGGATCCACGAAAGGCGGTATCCGCTACCACCTTGAGGTAATTTGGTTCGGTATTCACTGTTATATTCACCTTTATGAAATACAAATAAAACTTTACGTTATAACATGATAGGTTGATCCTGATGAAGTGAAAAAACTAGCTCAACTAATGACATGGAAAACTGCAGTAGCAGATGTGCCTTATGGAGAAGCAAAAGGGGTATTGGTTGTACTCCATCTAAACTGAGCATGAGCGAATTAGAATGTTTGACTTGCATTTTTACGCAGAAGATTCATTATCTTATTGTTACTCATACTGATGTCCTTGCACCTGATATGGGTACCAATGCCCAGGTACTTCTTTTGAATTTAAATTTGAGAACGTGTGTGTGTATTTATTTATTCCGGTTGTGTGTAATTATGTGTTTTGGCAGACAATGGCATGGATACTAGACGAATACTCGAAGTTCCATGGCTATTCACCAGCAGTTGTCACTGGAAAGCCAATAGTGAGTTTAAATTCAGGCAGAAGGCAAAGGTTGATTCTTGGAATGCACAAGTTTTAAAATTTGACTTTTTTTTGTTGTATAGGTTCTTGATGGTTCATTAGGCAAAGATGCAGCAACAGGCAGAAGTATTGTGTATGCAACTGAGGCACTGCTGGTAGATAATTCGGACTATATTTCAGAGAAAACCTTTGTCGTTTAGGTAACTTCAAGGTTCGGTTTTCGCATATGTTTTTCAGTGGTAAATGCATCTTCTCTTCATCTCTTCAGATCACTATGTTAAGTGTGTGATGCAAAGATCGGTTACCCTAAGGAAAGGGAAAAAACACTGATGTATATTTACTGTAAACATCCGGTTTACCTGGATAGTAAACAAATTAAAGGAAAAAAGAAATAAAAATTCATTGTCATCTGGAAAGTGGAAAAAATTGGGTATTTTTCTTGTGTTTTTCCCCTTTTAATAGTAACATCCTCCAGTGCACTTCTTTCCTTTTGAAGCGAACCACATAATTTCTTGTTATCGTGTACCTATTTCCAACACAAATGATGAATAATTAGAGAATTGATTCTCGATTTCTCGATATTCAGTCATCAACTTACAAATCAACATTACATTTCACCACTTCTTTTGATTATTTTCCAGAATAAAATTGGCCATTTAAGACTTTGTAACTGTATATTTTAAGTATCATATGTAACATCTACATTCCACATTTTCTTTTTAATAATCAACGGATCCATTATTATATATATTTTACATCCTTTCGGCTCTTATGGTAATTTTCGAGTCAAATTATAAAAGCTACTGAAGGGCAAAAAGAAGTAGCTCCTAAGATGAGTTCCACTTCAGCGAGAAGTTCATTAGAATTACTGCTGGATGCATCAAAGAAAAACGATGATGAGCAGCCACCTGGATCAATTCCTGCTTTACCTACCTGACCTGTTTCTAGAGGTAGACCGCCACCAAATAGACGGGGAATAGCCAGTAAAGCCAACATCGAATGTAATGAAAACAAAATTAAAAAGAAAAAGGTTGAATTCTCCATGAAGAGCCGCGAAGAACTGAATTCAAATGAAGTGAATAGTTCAATAGATTCTGCTAAGGATGCAGTACTATTTGAAAATGTTCATGTTCTGAGAAAGGGTCTTCGTGTCTAGTATTTTTTTCCTGATGGAAAATTGGAACTGGGTTCTATTCGAGCAGTTTCAGGAGACGTTTTTGAGGTAATATTCCCTGATGGAGCAGTTTTGAAAGAATCAGCTAAAAATCTTTTTCCAGCAAACCCAGATAATTTTGTTAGCGTGGATGATCTTCTTGAACTTCATTATTTGAATGTACCTTCTCTCGTTCATCATCTTCAGACTGTATATTCTTGTGATATTATATATACAAAATTAGGACAAGTTCTTATTGCGTTAAATCCATTCTGAGAGATCTCTGTCTATTGTAATAGTTTTGCTAAAGCATACACAAAAAAAAATCAATGGACAATCCACATATTTTTTCATTAACCTGTGCAACTTACAATAAAATGATGATAGATACGAAAAACTAGTCAGTCATCATCAGTGGCAAAAGTGGCGTGGGGAAAAGTGATACAATAAAATTTGTGATGCTAGTTTCAACAGCTCAAGAAAGGAGTTAACGTACTACAGAAATATACCTGCGGTTCGCTAGCAAGGAAGCATCTCCATAGCTTTAAACAAAAGGACAGTCTGAAGATCAATCATGAGAACTCACATGAATTGGAAGCCATAAAAGAGGAGGAACCTGAAGAGCTAAATGAAGTGATGGAAAAACTTAAAAAACACATATTGGAAGCAGAAGATGAATTGAGGTGCACAAAAGTGGAAAATCTTGCATTGAAACAGCAGATTCATCAATATGAGGTGAAAATGGAATCAATGGAAGAGACGTGGCAAAAGAAAATCACCTCACTATAGCTGAGTCTAGGGGATGCAAAGATAGCACTAGCCGATGAAAAAGCAATGAAATAAGTGCAGTACTACGAGCTTCAAGATTTCAGGTCTGCCTCAATATTGTCAAACATGCTTAAAGAACTTGAGATGCAACAAAAGATTTTCGATGACGAGGCAAAATGTGTGAATGATTTGAGTATGAATCAAGAGGAGGAGCTTCAAAAATTGAAAGTGAGATTCACTACTTGGAAAAGGGAATTCAAAGCAAAGCTGCATGATGCCAAGTTGGAAGTACAATACAAGGAAATGTTGATAAATCTAAGAACCGGAAGAAGTGGTAGGGGGTCTGAGATGCAAATATGGATTAAAAAGTTAGAAGTTGGCCTGGGAATGCAGACTCTAGATCTTCCTCTTTCGTAACTTTATCTTCTTTCTCATTTTCTGCTTTCTCTAAGATTTTGATAAAGGAAGCAATACTTTACCATGAATGGTGTCCAGCGATTGCATATTTTTTGATGACGCTCCACTAAGCATCATTTTTGTAATTACAAACAACACTTGGCATGTCTTATGTTTTAGCGTGATGGGTATTCTAATGTGCATAACGTGGAATTGTACAATAGTGTAAGTAATGTAGAATGATTGTTATGCTAGAAAAAAAATCATTATCATCTCATTTTTTAGTGTATAATGAAATTTTCAGAGTTTTGGAAATGTGGGATCATGGGCGGCACAACTGCTGCATGAGAAAGGAAGGAAAGTGATTGCTTTAAGTGATGTATTGGGTGCTATAAGGAATCTGAATAGCATTGATATTCCTACATTAATCAAGCACAAGAACAAAGGTGGGACATTTAAGGAATTTTCTGGAAAGTGATGTAGAGGTCGAAGGGTATTGTTTACATTGTAGTTTTGAACTTCAGCGGGGATGGCGTATGGTGTAAGCAGGCTGATGTTGGGCTGAAGCATAGCGAATGGAGATGGAGTGAATGGTGACTTCTGGTTTTCACAAAATGGGCTGTGTGCCATTAAAATGGTCAACGAAAACAAACTTTCGGTAATATTAATTATTTGATGGTTATAGAATTGATGCATAGTTACATTTTCAAGAGTTACATAGTTACATTTTACACCAGAATTGATGCATAGTTACATTTTAAACAGGTGGTACTGCGACCGTTTTCATTTTCTTGAGTTACATAGTTACAGAATTGATGCCTCACTATATTTTGTAGATTATCATATTCATACCAAGGAATTGGGATACTAAACTAATATGAACTGGGATACTAAACTAAAAACATTATTGTTAATTGTTTCAAAAAACAAGTTTTTCTCAGTATAGAGCATTTTACACATTTATATAATTCTGGCTGTTGACCGTTATACTTGTATGTAATTCTTACCATTGACTGTTATATTTATGTACGGGTAATTAGATTTCTGAAGTGAATAACAGCCGCATCAAAGAACCAATGACAATTAAGCTATGAACAAGACTTTAACTATTATGTATTATAATATTTCGCTTGTACTAGTCGTGTAGACCTGTTTGTAAGCAGTTGTGGTATGTGGATTCATTTATTTTTTCGAAATACTATTATAGAGATGATTATGGGTGTTATATTTGATATTGCGAGTAATGTGGTTTTTTAAGTATTTAAATATGGTGATTATTGATTTAGTTTGAAAATGATACTCATATGATTGATTATTTGTTTTAATATTTCTATTATATGTGATGGATGGAAATGATAAAGCCATTAACAGTAAATAACTGCAATTATAATGTGTTGTACATCAGTAAGTTTTTGTAGCGTTGTAAAAGTGCTAAAATGTAATTTACAAAAGATATTGTAGATGAAATGAAATGCAATGAAAAATATATAGTAGGAAAGAATAAATGCTACGAAAATATTACAGTAGCATTGAAAAACCGCTACAAAAAAATAGGAAAATGATGCAAGTATCATTTTAGTTGCATTTTTAAGACGCTACCAAAAAATCTTTTGTAGGGTTTCTAAAATGCTACAATATGTTCATTTTTGGTTGCGTTTACTAAAACGCAACAAAAACTTTCAGACTTTTAGTTGCACGTCTGGTAGCAACATTTATCGGAATGCTACTACAAGTTTTTGTAGCGTTTTTACAACGCTACGAAATGCATTTTCGGGTGTAGTGTCTCATACACTCCTTGGCTTTTTCATAGAATTTTAAAGCATGTTTGGTTCTTTCATTTTGATCCATTTACCAAATTCACTCTTCTCATCTTTGGCGCCGATTAGAGACATGAGGAGTATGCGAGGCTCGGGGTTCCTTACTTCAGACAAGGCAACATTGAATCGTCTGAGAAAAGCCTTAATGGATTCCCCTAGATTCTGCTTCATTGCTGAAAGTGTTATGGCATCCTTGGCTTTGGTAGAATACAAGCGAAACTACTCCTTGAACTTTTTGGTCAAGTTGGAGAACCAGTCTACGGACTTGGGGGGGGGGGGCAGCTTTGTGAACCACAGTGACACAACACCTTCTAGGTAGAGAGGGAAATATAGGTATCACATCTCATTTATTGCCTTTGCCACACTCATATGCCATTCGTACTTTAACAGGAAGTAATTGGGATCAACAAGGCTGTTGTATGAAGGAAAAGTTGGAGGATTAAACTTCCTTGGACACTCTGTTTATCGGATTCTCTCGGTGAACGGAGTCCTGTCTAGAGAGAAATCCCATTCGTTATCATCATTGGGAGCTTGATTCTTCTTCATGATTTGTTCTATCATATCCGAGGTGTACTCTTCAGTGGTACGCCGCTCTGCGAAGCTGAGCTGTTTACGAAATGTTCATCCAGGCCTGCGTTCCTGGCTAGAGAGGTTAGGTCCTTTACCTTGTCAATGAGGAGGTGCACCTATGACGGGACTGGTAACCCTTCGAGCTTTCATCTCGGAATGATTCTTAGCTTTTGGATTTGAGTTTTCGATGTTAGCCTCGTCTTTGTCACTCAACCATTCGTTATCATCTTCCATATTGTCGTTGCAATCATGGTTAGAAGCGGATGAATTGGCATTTTCGTCAAGATCAACATAGACCTTTAAAGGTGGCGGATTTGTTCGAGCGTTAAAGATGGAATCAAGTTTTTCCATCATCGCCTTAGTGGAAGCATCCATCTATTGGTTCGTGCTGGCAATAACAACATCCAACTCATTCTTAGTCACAACGGCTCCACCTATCGAGTTTTCACCAACTTCAAAATGGTTAGTAAGCGGTGTAACTTCGTTGTTAGCAATGTTGTCATTTTCTCCAACAATTTTTCTTGTGGTCTTCTTATATTTATCCATGAACTCGAACAAGGCTTTGAATTTGGAAAAGAGTCGCCGGTTGGCCTAGATCTTAGACTTGTAAAATCTATGGTAGAAGTAGGCTTAGAACTTCAATGGTAGGCTCTTAAGATTGCCATAAGTGCGAACGTGGCCCCACGGTGGACGCCAAATGTTTGAACCAAAAATGGTCTAAACATCAAAGGTACCTAAATCGTACTTCACCAAATGGTAAGTAAAAGAAAATGAGTCTGCAATCACAAAAGGTAAGTAAAAACACAATGATTTTTATAGTAATTCGATCTAAAATAGAACTATGTCCACTTTGGCAAGGATTTTATTATCATGGAGAAATTTACAAAGTTCATCATCTCATTTATTTCACTTGTTCTCTCTCTTTATGATAATTTTCCACTTTTTACTCTCTTTCCGCTTTAGATCTCATTTGAATTCGGGAAGGAATGGATTATATCTCGTGACTGGATGATCTTCCTTGATTCCATCATGTAGTTATTGTTAGATCCAAGATTTAAAGAGGAGGAATGGTGGTTGAAGATTACTTGGATTGAACTTGAGTGAGAATCAATGGTCTTTGGAGAAGAAGAGATCCACTTGATGTTGGAGGGAGATGGAGTGAGCTTAGGAAGCCATTAATGGATCTTGAGGAGCTTAAGAATGGTGGAAAACTGAGATGACAGCCCTTCGGGGTGGCTTAGATTAGTCCCTTGAATGGTTATGAAGTGGGGTATTTATAGGCGAAGTTTGGAGGCGATGGCAAAGCTGTGATTATGGTGTACATGCTAAGGGTCGCACGCTGGTGTATTTACGAAACTGCCACTGGACAGCTGTGTACATAGCTGTAATACTGTGTGCGACCGACCCTTTTTAACATGCACGAGCGAGTCCTTTTTTCTGGAACGAGCGACCTGAAAACAATGTGTGACCGAGCCATAAAAACACGTCACTGATCCCCTTTAAACAAAGAATGCATGAACGTGCTTCATGTGAATGGCACCAGAACACGTGAAAGGTTACTGTTTTAAAATAGGAAAAAATTTACAGCACTGCCATTCACTTTTACATTTTCCTGCTCATCCATTTAGTTTCATAATGTTCCTCCCAGGTGCTCGACTCCTTGTAGCAACGGTGACCGATCCCTGCTACTTCCAGGTGCTCGACCGTGTGCTGAAGGAGTTGCACGACTGTGTGGCTTGGTAGTGGTGCTTGACCCCAGCTCTTATATACGAGCGAGTGTTTTTTCTCGACCCTCAATGTTGAGGAAACTGCTCCCTGTTCGACAGAGGTGATGCTGCACGACTTTCCCTGCTCGAGCCACTTGGTCCTGCTCGACCACGCCCCCAAAATGGTGGAAGGAAAGCTCTGTTCATCTTGCGGAAATGCTTCATGCAAAGTTGTGATTTTCCATGTGGCATCCTGGATGTGAATATGAATTTCATCATCTTGTTATCCCATTGTTGAGCTTTATACGAGACTTTCTTTAACTTTATATGCCATGATTTATGTACATGAGCTATGGATTGTTTGTTTGCTTGACTGTTCCTCGTATTAAGAACATGTTTGAGCCCTATTTTTGGCATGGGACGCTCGACCCATCTTTTGTATATGAGCGAGCGAGCCAAGGAAATGGGCGAGTGAGCCACGATGATCGACCCTGGAACTGCGTTTTACTAACGAGGTTAACATTATATTTTCTTATAGATGTTCTTTTGATTTGGATCTTCTATGGCATTTCTATCATATCTTGAGCTCCATCACTTCAGTTTACAAAATTCAAAATGTTCTAAAAATAGATTGAAGTCTCTACAAGTTTTATGTTTTAAGGTTTTTCTGAATTTGATTTGGAACATATGAAAAACCGCAATATATCGGATGTATAGGTTGTGAAAAGTTTTCAGAATTTTTGACATTGCCACAGTGCTTTGATCATATCTTGAACATTTTTATTTCGAATTCTAAAATTCTGAAAGGCTAATGAATTATGGCACAACTTTACTTCTTTGATTTTAGGCAATTCATTTCGAAAAATCCTAAAAGTCTGCCCTCAATTTAGCATATTACTCAAAAAGCATTTTTAATGAATAAATTGCGATAATTTTGTATAGCTTCTTGTTGACTTGGCGAGTTAGATTTGAAATCATCTTTAATTGTTTACAGTGCCCATCTCGAGGGCTATCGTGCTTTGAGTCAATCTGAATTCAGAAATAAAAGTTTCATTAAGTGGTTTCAAATGAACAGTTTTATACTTGAAACATTGATCAACACTTATATTGCATTCTTTTGCTCGATGAAGTAACGTGTGAAATTTTGTAAGCTATGATATGAAATTGAGAACTATTTCTTTTCTTGACATAATTGGTGTTACTACCAAAATGATCTTAGCGCAGGTAGATAGTGAAGGGATGTCGAAGGAATATAAAGAAGGTATGAAGAACTCGGGAGCGACTCAAGACGATGCCCCTTTTTGAAAAGAAGGGGCCCGAAACCTACAGAGCGTCAGCAAAAGGTCATTCGACATGGTCTACCCTCCAGAAATTAACCGATATATCACCAACACATCAGAAGAAGAAGGGTAGCGGGTTATAGTATAAAGATGGTCTGTAACCGATTCCTGAAAAAACAGCTCCATAGATAACGAATGGGTTACCTTCGTTAGTAACATGGGTATCACCGGAAGCTACCTTCCCGGGAATCAAACCGGAAGGCTAAGCCAGGACTCAAAGTAAGAATACAGGCTACACGTACTAATCCACCTAGTACCCGATGAATCAACGGTTCTAAATCGTTGGGTGTACATGAATGTCATGAGGGCGGGCCCCTCTAAGCACCCACGATAAAGCTGAAAGCCTACATCCGAAAGTTTAAGCCGAAGGACCGTCACTTGGAAGCATCCACCCTTAAATTCGAAACGCCTCCGCAACCGGTCTCGACAACAAGCTCCTTTCTGCCTTGGGGAGGCCCCCAATTCACCCATGACCCTCGCTTCGAAGACCGCAACTGGCACCACGAGAATGACTGACAACCAGATACCCGAGACCAAGGAAAATAGCGGCCGATAGAAATCATTCGAGCCCAACACCCTACTGATAGAGGGACCTCGGATTCTCTATAAATAGAACCCTAGGAACTCCATAAAAGGGGACATACTTTTCATTTATCAATTAAGTTCCTTTCTTTTCAAGAAGAGCAAACCATCTATTCTTGTAATATATCTGAAAACTATGAATGGGGAATTCTGAATCTCACTCATCTTACGATTTGATAATCTTGTAGTGACATAATGATGAAACAGGGAGTTAAAACTAACCTTTCTTACGAGAAGGTCAACCAAGGTGCCCCAGGGTTGGAGGAAGAGGGCTTTGTGAAAACACGAAGTCCCCTTCTCCTCGTCCAAAGGATCCACCATGATTGATCCATATCCTCATGCTGAGCCTAACGCTTCCCGAAGATTGATGCAAGGAGATCGTTTGCGAATTCCTAACCTGATCCACATCTTATTCAGGCTTCTCTTTTGGGCAGACCTGACACGAAGGGATCATCGAAGTTAACGAATATAGAGAGGCCTTCATCGTTTAGCTCAAGGGAAACGTTAGCCTGTTTTCTTCTTATTGGAATACATAATATCATTATCATAGCTTAGAAGCTCATCAGTTCCATGGAGCTTAACGATATCGAGTTGAATAACTTTCCCCGGGGTGAAGTAGAAATACCATCATGTAATATGTATGGTATTCACCCTCTACAGGCAAGGCTAATTGCTGCTAGGTTTAAGAATTCTAATGTCCCGAGGAAGGTGATTCAACTTAAAGTCACCAGCCAAGGAGTATATCTCGGAGGTTCTGAGTCATGACAACGATAAATCTCATGAATGAATACGTTACACACTGTAATCCGGGTGTTGACGAAAAATATCGTTAACATTTTGGAGCTAGAAGGAGGGCCTGAACTCCGACCTTGTGGTTACTTTGTAAAAACTAATTTGGCATGTTTATTGCTCCATGGCAGGAAAAATGAAATCGAAGAGATTGGTGGATCGAAGCAAAGAGCTGGATCCCAACGCCACCCTTGAAGGAAATGAGGGTCAAGCTCTCAACCCAAATAACAAGGAAAAGGGAACCACATCCAATCTGCAGCCGCCACCAGACTCAAATGCCATGGAACATAATGTTGCAAGGATCTCGGTCTTGGAAAAGCAACTCCAAGAAATGTAGGCTAAGGTTGACGCCGTCCAGGCGCAAAAGTCCTCAAAACTCACCAGATCCAGTCAGAGAGAGACAAATGAGTCTCCAAAAAGGAAGGCCCCTGTTCAACAATCAAAAGTAAAGGAAAAGCTTAAGGCAACCTTCCAAGAAAATGAAGTCTTATCTAATGAGAGTGGATAATCAAGCGAATCTGTGCAAGCAGGAACAGTCTGGGAGCTCCACCTTCAATGGCTATGACCCCAAAAGAGAAAACTATGACACCACGGAAGCTTACATCAAAGATGTCACTCAGAAAACCGTTAAGGACTTACTGGGAAGCAAAGGAAGAGAACCCAGGATGACAAGGTTAATGACAATGAAAGAGTAGAACCATTCGTCAATGAGATTATGATCTCCATAATACCATCAATAGTCAAAATTCCCACCATGAAATATCTTGGAATGACTGACCCTGACGATCATCTGATGGCTTTCGACAGCTAGATGGTTCTATACAACACTTCAGGAGACATCAGGTGCCGTCTCTTCCCGGAGACCTTCCAAGGGGCAGCGACGAAGTTGTATCGCTAATATAGGGAAAACACCATTTACTCGTGGAAACAATTCTCCTACGAATCCTCCATGCAGTTCTGCATTTGCAAAGATCCAACCATAGACTATATGGTCAACGCCAACATCAAACAGAGGCAAGGGGAGACTCTAGGGGACAATGTAAAAAGGTTCAACATCGAAGCCTTAAAGGCCAAGGATATGAATGACCACGACAAGCTGATCACCGTACAATCAGGGTTGATTGAGAACACCCCCTTTTGGAAGGAGTTATACATCCACGGCTGCAAGGTCATACAAGACTTCCATTTCCAAGCTAACAAGTTTATCCGCATGGATGAGCTATACTTCCCGGAAAGGAAGTTCGGGCCTCGAGGGGAAGGAGGAAGGCCAAATTTCGGGGAAAAGCTCCTGGAAGGGAATCATAGGAGGTCGAGGTAGGAAGACTCTAACACCAACTCGGTCGCCTTTAACAAGCCCATATCGTATGTGTAAGCTGTTCCGAAAGAAAGGGTCAGTAAATTCCCCATCTCGTTCAAAGCCAAAAATTGCCCCGAACCTCATGCCGATGGTAAATACTGCGAGTTCCATAAAACCAATGGACACATGTGACACCCCACGTCCGTTAATGTCACTCACTAATGGAATGTGTTAAGTTTTATGAAGCGTTATTGGTAAACAGACACAGAATAATTACTAGATAGATATAAATAAGATAGCAGCGGAAATTTAAATTTTTATTTCAAACATAAATCATAATACCATGGTCCATAATACCATAAGTCACAAAAAACATTACAATAAAATAACTTCTATCTTGCACCATCAGAGTACATTAGAATATAAAAAGCATAATTCCCCAATTGAAAGAGTTAAGACATAGTAGAGACAAGAACATGAGCCATACTTTAGAAGTAGCTCCTAACAAGATGATATTTGAGTTCTGAATAAGCCTAAGTGTTTCCTCCCTAAGAACCGGGGTGGAGGGGAACGGAAGAAAGAAGGAGAAACAAAAGGGTCAGACATAAAGTCTAGTGAGTCTAGTTACTTTTAGCAAGTAAACTAATTAAAGTAACATGATAGGCATATAAAGTGGATAAGATAGATCATTACATAAGTGGCAGGTGTGACAAAGTAGACAGGGTAAGGTGTATACACTGCTCTAATGATTACTCTGCACTATTAATAGTATAACCAAAGTGAGATGATCCCTTCCACTATAAGGCGATAGACTTAGGGCATATGTCCAAATATACCCTAACCACTACCCTAATTGATTGGGTCCCTACTCCGTAGATACTCTATGCCGGCCCCATGGTAGGATGTATCACGTTTAGCAGCGACAACCAATCACTGATATGCACAACCCATATCTATTGATTTCATAGTCATCTTATCCCCCTCTGCCCGGCTCATGCACACACATGTCCCGGTATGTTTGGCCTTGCACACCGTCCTCCACGTTTGGATCTCTTTCAATCAGTCAGTAAGTGTGTCCCCTCTCCACCTAGTACGTAGTTTTTTATTTAATACCTACTCCAGGTTACTGATTGAAATGGGTCCCACACAATATGATACAAGCTCTTCCCTTTGTCTTGTATCCCCCACTAGGTTTTTCACTGACTATGTATACCACTAGGTATCTTTAATTACATAGCCCTGTACCAGTTATGCTTACCATAAAAGGTGTCTTTAATTACATAACTTTTATACTCTCCTCTAGTTATGTATACCACTAGGTGTCTTTAATTACATAACGTTATCGGGTTAAGTTTGTGGGCCTATATGTAAATATTAGCCACCCCTCCCTTCCAGATTTTCTTAACCCATCCACTATCCAATCAATTTACTTAACCCTAACTTTATTTTATAATCATACAATCCCCATGTATTAGATTTGGTTAAGTAGTCCAATTCATTACCATGTCCATTTATGATTTATAATGGGCTAGACCTCCCACATTAGGCCTACAACGTGTGGATGCTGGATATGCCGGTCAGGTGCGGGCAAGCTTATTCCACAATTGGGCCTAACCTCATGTCTTAGCCCGATTTGTGTTTGTGTACTTAGACCATCCACATTAGGTTCAACATCAGTGGCTGCTGGATATGTCGGTCGGGTCCGGGCTGACTTCCACCACTAATGCAACCTAACCTCGTGTCATAAGTACAATTACAATTCCTAATTGTAATTACTAAACATTCCATTTTTAATTAATTAATAAATTAATTAATCCTTTCCCTATATAGGTGTTAATGCCCATTTTACCCAATAATTTGAATTATATATCCAAAAATGTTCATATTCAAATTATGCCAATGTTACCCCTTTCCTTCCCCCTTTCCTAACTAGCGCACTCATAAACTGGTGGCAAGCCAAGGCTAGTCAATAGCCTAGTTATGAATGATAATAGGAAAATAATGGGAATATAACCAAAGTGATCATCTTGGCATAAACATAAACAAGCATGATGATAAGGTGAACATACATACTGGCATGGACATGTAATTGACATCATAATAAGGTTGACATAAAACTGATGAACTGGTGGCAGTCAATATAACTATGATGTCACAATAAGCATAGTAAGATCTAAATTAGCCATTTAGATGTCCAATTGGTTTAGATCTAATATGATAACACAAGGTGATAAATTAGATCACATAATTCAGATCTAGGGGTTAAAATAGATCTAACACTATTATAATGACATAATAGCATGTTTAGATCTAAATATGGGTTCATATGTCTAACTTACAACATATCTAAGTTAATCGTAATATGACAGGTGAAAGGTGGTTTACATAAAGAGTTAGATCTAACCAATGTTGCAACCGTCTAAATTAATTGATTTACATTCACCATAACATAGTTACAAGTCAAGATCCACATAACTAACATAATAGAATAAACACAATTGCGTTGGATCTAAATATATATATCCCTCATGACATAGTATAAGATTTTACAATAGCATAGATTCATAGTTTACAACATATCCAATTCAAAGTCTTTCATAATTCACTTTTATTTACTAAACCTAAAAGCAACTAGAAACTCATAGCATTAGGTTTAGAGAATAGAGAAATAATGGATCATGAATTTCTGGATTTGATTTGCAAAGTTGAATGTTGTATGTTATTGAACAAAATGAATCCGTCTCAGTTCGCACACCAGCAGCATATGGCTCCCATAGTTTCCAATGTGGAAATAGGAGAATTGAGCACATATTTATAGCTGCAGAACCCTCTGTAACCTACTGCCACCTCAGCCCTAGGGGGTGTCGACACCCCAGTGGGTGGGTCGACCTATAGGTCAACACACCTTCAGAGGGGCCATCCCCGGGACACCCCTCTATGGGTCGACCCCCTAGAATGGGAATTTTGCCGCCTTGACAAATTTTTGATTTTCGAGCTATTATGGATAGGGTCTGACTCGTATCTGAATCATACATGACTCATATGTGTATATATGTTCTTTCTGCGCGTATACAAACTTAAAACCCTCATAACTTCTTCATACAGTGTCCGTTTTATGCAATCTAAATGTCTATCTTGACCATAATTTCGAGACGGACGCGATGGCGTAGTCCATTTTCCCTAGTTCTGAATATTAAATAAATTATTATTTAATTTAACCCCTTTCTTAGTGTCGTTAAAAACTCGAGGTGTTACATTCTCCCCTACTCAAAGGATTTCATCCTCGAAATCTCAAATTGGGAAGAATGCATTTTTTATCATCCATCATCCATCTACTCATCCAATAACCATTGGCATCCATTGTCCTTAGAGACTTCTAATTCTTATATGAATATATGCAATGGTGTGTGTATATGTCCCAGCACTAATGCGAAACATCAGGCGGTCCACCGATTCAGTTGAACCCCTTAATGCAATGTATATTAGTGCCATGATCCAATATGTATGCAAAATATCCAATTATAACATGTAAGCTCTATATGTTTGCACATTCACTCGTCCAAATGCAACATCTGTATTCTAATACATCCATTTCCATCCATAAAAGAAAAGAAAATGCAAACACATCCATATGCAATATGAAAGTGATTGAGCCAATCTTATTGCCTAATGTTTGTGTATTTGCGTCTACAGGCAACCACTAGCGAACACTTGCATCCATCAAACATAACATATCTCAAACACATGTTTACATCCATAGGATTCCTATCTAAACGTCGAAAAATACTACGGATAAGGTATACTCAAATGATAGAAACAAGCACTGATAAAACTTTGGAAAAGGAGTTAAGAACGTACCCTCAAAAAAGAAAGGGTACGAAGCGCGAATCTTGTCTTCGGTTTCCTAAGTCGCATCCTTTGGGTTATCTCCCATTGAATCTTTAGCAAATTGATCTCTTTGTTGCGTAGCTTCTTAACTTCTGATCCTAAAATATGGATAGGGACTCGCCTGACTGTCGCCTCCCATTCCACTTCGACTTCTTCCAACACACTCGGCTCAACGATTACTACAATGTCATGCACGCACTTCCGCAGATGAAAAATGAGGAAAACATTATGAAGTCCAGATAGATTTTCTAGGAGCTTTATTCTGTAGGCCATTTGGCCAATCCTCTCAGTTATGGGAAACGGTCCCACAAACCTAGGTGCCAACTTCCCTACTGATCTGAAGCGAACCACATTCCTAAGAGGTGACACTTTGATAAAAACTAAGTCTCCCACTTCAAATTCGATGCCAGTCCTTCTCTCATCTGCATAGGATTTCTACTTATCTTGAGCTGTCTTCATCCGCCGTCGAATTAGGTCAATCATTTTGGACATTTCTGTAGCCATATCTGGTCCAAGTAATAATCTTTCTATATATTCCCACCAATAAGTTGGTGATCTATAGGGTCGTCCGTACAGTGCTTAGAAGGTTGCCATGCCGGTACTAGCTTGATAACTGTTATTATAGGCAAACTCTACTAAAGGAAGATGCTCTTACCAAGTCCCTCTAAAGTCTAGGATACACAGCCTCAAAAGTTCTTCAAGAATCCTGTTCACTCTCTCTGTCTGTCCATCGGTTTGAGGATGATAAGCGGTGTTTAAACACAACAGTGTACCAAATGCTTCTTCACGCTCCTCCAAAATTCGCTGGTAAAGATGGAGCCACGATTTCTCACGATGCTAGAAGGTACTCCATGAAGACGAACTATCTCACGAACATAAATTGCTGCTAACCACGATGCCGTCCTCTTACTCTTAATTGGAATAAAGTGAGCGCTCTTAGTGAGTCTATCAACCACAACCCAGATACTGGTGTTGCCTTTCTTCGATCTAGGCAAACCATCTATGAAATCCATAGAGATGATCTCCCGTTTCCACTGCGGAACCTCCAACGGATGAAGTAGTCCACTGGATTTCTTTTTCTCAGCTTTGACTTGCTGGCAAACTAAACATTAAGAAACAAATTTGGCCACGTCTTTCTTCATCCCAACCCAAAAGAAAACCCTCTTCATGTCCTTGTGCATCTTATCACCGCCTAGATGAATGGCCATCTTAGAATGGTGGGCTTCTTCTAGGCCTGCCTTTATCAAGCTTCCAGTTTGATGAACACAAAGTCTTCCATCTCGTCACAACCACCCTTTTTCATCTATGACATATCTGCTGAGGTGACTAGAAGTCTCCCCTCTTCTGAGTTTATCCATGATGTCTAGAATCTGTGGGTCACCTTGTTGCGAAGCTCCTATCTGGTCCATAAGAGTCGGTAGTATCTCCAAGGATGCAAACAAATCAGGCAAAATCTCGATGGAGGGTCTAAAATCAAAAGCTGATATGAACTCCAAGTTCTTTCTTTCCTCAAACAGAGGACACAATGCTACCCTCTCCCTACTTAGTGCGTCTGCCACCACACTACCCTTGCCATGGGTATAAGAAATGTCAAAATCATAAGAAGCTAGAAATTCAATCCACCGTTGTTGCCTTAAATTGAGATCCTTTTGCGAGAACAGATACTTAGGAGATTTATGATTGGTATATAACACGAACTTCTCACCAAGTAAATAACGACGCCCGTCTTTAGCGCAAACATTATGGCAGCTAGCTCTAGATCATGGGTGGGGTAATTCTTTTCATGAACTCTCAACCGTCTACCCCCAAAACACACTACTTTCCCTTCTTGTATTAGAACCGCACTAAGCCCTGTACCACACGCATCAGTGTAAGTAGTAAACACCTTATTCCAATCAGGAAAGGTCATAACTGGTGTTGTTGTCAGAGCCCTCTTCAGTCGTTGGAAAGCAACATCACAATCTATATCCCACGAAAATGCCAAGTTCTTCTTTGTCATCTTGGTAAGTGGGGCTAATATCTTTGCGAAGTCATGAACTTCCTATAGTATCCTGCTAACCCAAGAAAGCTTCTCACCTTGGTTGCATTTTTAGGAATCTGCCAATCTTGTACTGCAACCACCTTCGCGGGATCTACAACTATCCCTTCTTTGGAGACCACATGCCCTAAAAATATCATATCTTTTCTCTAAAAATGGCATTTGGAGAATTTTGCTTTAAGCTCATTTATTTAGGAACTCCCAAAACACCGTACTCGTCAGATCGACAAAATAGGCGGGTGCATTCGTAAGCTAAAAGGCAAACTAGCCATTCAAAGAAACCGTCCAAAGTCCTAGAGGCAGTCTTGTCTATGCTGTCCTCATCCACCCTCAACTGATGGAAACCCGTGGTCAAGTCTAACTGGGAAAATACCAAGGCACTAACAAGCTGATCAAATAAATCATCAATTCTCGGAAGCGGGTGCCTATTCTTCTTAGTGATTTTATTCAGCTCTCTATAATCAACACACAAACAAAGCAAACCATCCGCCTTAGTTGTGAATACTACTAGAGCACCCTATTCAGATATGCTTCGTCTGATGAACCCTTTCTCAAGTAGCTCCCCTACTTGCTTACTCAGCTCCCTCCTTTCCCTTAGAGCCATGTGGCGCACTGGCAATGCAACTGGCTTTGCATTGGCTACCAAATGTATGCGGAAGTCAATCTCGCACCTCAAAAGTAAACTACGAACCTCATCAAAAACATCAGAAAAGGCTCGGACTACTGGAACAGATTGTAGATCGTCGATAGATGCATCAAGAGACTTTAGGAAACTAAGCATAACTGACCCTTGTGGGTCACACGAAATCTCGAGGGTTCTCCCATAACAAGTCATAAGCCTAACAACCCTCTTCTCATAATCCAGAATGGCATCATATGTGGTAAGCCAATCCATTCCTAAAATCACCCCATAGCCCGTAAACCCGAGCACATACGCGTTGCATTCAAACTCGATGCCTAACACTGATATTTTCAAACCCCGACGAATCATAGATTAATAAGCCGAACCACCAATGGGGTTTGAAACAACTATGGGATCCACTACCGTACTAGTAATTAAGTGCAAAAATTCAACTACAGAACTTGATATAAATGAATGCGTGGCACTAGAATCAAAAAGTGTCCTTACAGGATGGTTTGAAAGAGAAACTAAACCTTTCACAAAAAAAAATTCTACCTCTATCAGGAGCACTGATTGCGAGAGCATGCACTTGCCCTTCAGAAGTCCCTGTCCTTTGACCCTATCCTTGTGATCTCTATTTCTTCGGGCACTCTTTAGCAAAGTGTCTAGCCTCTCTACAGTGGTAGCAAGAGTTCTTCCTTCGCTTACAATCTTTAACCAGATGACCTTCCTTCCCACAATGGTGGCATTTTCTCTTATCCTTTCTTTTATCACTTTTACCTCCTTTCTTCTGTTATTGCTGCTGCCCTTTCTTGGGCCACACCTTCCTATTTTGCGATGTCTCCTCAGCCTTCTTTTCTCCCTTGTCTTGCTGATGCACTAGGGCCATATCGAAAAGCTTTTTAAAAGTTGCCTCCATTGGAATATGTGACATGGCTGAACCATGAAGAGGCTCATTCAGCACTTTAACAAACCGCAAAGCCCTTTTGTGTGGCGTATCCACCAACTCTAAACCGAACCTTGATAGCTGGTTGAATTTATTCACATACTCTTTTACCGTCAAGTTTCCTTGTTTGAGTGATAAGAATCTCTCCATCTACATGCTGCTTTTGGCTTGGGAAAGAAATTTCATTTCGAAACTCTGTCTAAAATCTCCCAAGTTTCCACCGAATGTCCAGCTTGAGTGACTTCCCACCAAAACGAGGCTCCGTCCTTCAATAGCCAGGCGTCTAACTGGACCTTCCTTCTACCCTCTAGTCAAAGATTATGAATAAGTCCTCAGCCTCCTTGAGCTAACTCCGATCTTTTACGAATGTCTCGTTCCCATGGAATGGCCTCCCTCCCATAGCACGGAAGTCCTTACAGATCTTGGAGAACTTATCTTCTCTTGGAGAGGGAGGAGGAGGAATGACTGGTGCAGTTGGCGTAGGAACATTTCCTAGGCCTTCGGCAAGCGTCGTGGACTGCAAATATCTACGGAACCATCCAGGTTTTGTGACGCCCTCTGGGATATTAGGAATGATTTGTTCCCCAAACATGCTGAAGAAGGAAAAAGGAATAAATTTAGATAAAGGAACGAAGGATATTACATATGGCTTTTTGGGGAATGGTTTTCAAAACAGACTTTTCTTTATGAAAATGCTTTCTTTAAAAACCTTTTTGAAAATAGTTTTCAAAAACTTTTATCTAATCTAGTAACCTTTAACTCTGATACTAAGTGTGACACCCCACGTCCGTTAATGTCACTCGCTAAGGGAATGCATTAAGTTTCGTGAATTGTTATAGCTAAACAAACACAGAATAATTACAAGATTGATATAAATAAGACAGCAATGGAAATTTAATTTTTTATTTCAAACATAAATCATAATACCGTGGTCCACAAAACCATAAGTCACAAAAACCATTACAATAAAATAACTTCTGTCTTGCACCATCAGAGTACATAAGAATATAAAAAGAATAATTCTCCAATTGAAAGAGTTTAGCCATAATAGAGACAAGAACTTGAGCCATACTTCAGGAGTAGCTCCTACCAAGATGATATCCGAGTTCTGACTAAGCCTGCGTGTTTCTTCCCTGAGAACCTGGAGGGGGGGGGGGGCGAACGGAAGAAAGAAGGAGTAACAAAAGGGTCAAACATTAAGTCTTGAGAGTCTAGTTACTTTTAGCCAGTAAATAAATAAAAGTAACATGATAGGCATATAAAGTGGATAAGAGAAATCATTACATAAGTGGCAGGTGTGAGAAGGTGGACAGGGTAAGGTCTATACACTACTCTAATGATTACTCTGCACTATTACTAGTATAACCGAAATTAGATGATCCCTTCCACTATAAGGCGACAAACTTAAGGCATATGTACATATATATCCTAACCACTACCATAATCGATCGGCTCCCTACTCCATAGATACTATATGCCGGCCCCACGGTAGGATGTGTCACGTCCAATAGTGGCAACCTATCACTAATATGCACAACCCCATATCTACTTGTGTAACGGTCGTCTAATCCCCCTCTTCCTGGCTCATGCACGCACATGGCCCTGTCGGTTTGCGCCGCCCACACCGTCCTCCACGTTTGGATATCTTATAATCAGTCAGTAAGCGTGTCCCCTCTCCGCCTAGTATGAAGTGTTTTATTTGATACCTAATCCGGGTTACTGACTGAAATGGGTCCCACACAATATGATACAAGCTCTCCCCTTTGTCTTGTATCCCCCACTAGATTTTTCACTGACTATGTATACCACTAGGCGTCTTTAATTACATAGCCCTATACCAGTTACGCTTAACCTAAAAGGTGTCTTTAATTACATAAATTTTATACTCTCCTCCAGTTATGTATACCATTAGGTGTCTTTAATTACATAACCTTATCGGGTTAATTTTGTGGGCCTATATGTAAAAATTACCCACCCCTTCCTGATTTGCTTAACCCATCCACTATCCAATCAATTTACTTAACCCTAACTCTATTTTATAATCATACAATGCTTATGGATAAGATTTGGTTAAGTAGTCCAATTCAGTACCATGTCCATTTATGGTTCATAATGGGCTAGACTTCCCACGTTAGGCCTACAACGTGTGGACGCTGGATATGCCGGTCGGGTCCAGGAAGACTTATTCTACAGTTGGGCCTAACCTCGTGTCCTTGCCCGATTTTGTTTTCGTACTTAGACCTCCCACATTAGGTTCAATATTAGTGGTTGCTGGATATACCGGTCGGGTCCGCGCAGGCTTCCACCACTAATGCAATCTAGCGTCGTGTCATAAGTACAATTACAATTCCTAATTGTAATTACTAGGCGTTCCATTTTTAATTAATTAATCAATTAATCCTTTCCCTGTATAGGTGTTAATGCCCATTTTACCCGATAATTTGAATTATATGTCCAAAAATGTTCATATTCAAATTATGCCAATATTACCCCTTTTTTCACCGTTTCCTAACTAGCGCATTCATCAACTGGTGGCATGCCTAGGCTAGTCAATAGCCTAGTTATGAATGATAATAGGAAAATAATGGGAATATAACCAAAGTGATCATCTTGGCATAAACATAAACTAGCATGATGATAAGGTGAAAATACATACTGGTATGGACATGTAATTAACATCATAATAAGGTGGACATAAAACTGATTAACTGGTGGCAGTTAATATAACTACGATGTCACAATAAGCATAGTAAGATCTAAATTAATAGTTTAGATGTCCAATTGGTTTAGATCTAACATGATAACACGAGGTGATAAATTAGATCACATAATTCAGATCTAGGGTTTAAAATAGATCTAACACTATTAGAATGACATAATAGCATGTTTAGATCTAAATATGGGTTCACATGCCTAACTTACAACATACCTAAGATAATCGCAATATGACAAGTGAAAGGTGGTTTACATAAAGAGTTAGGTCTAACCAACGTTGCAACTGTCCAAATTAACAGATTTACATTCACCATAACATAGTTACAAGTCAAGATCCACATAGGTAACATAATAGAATATCCACAATTGCATTGGATCTAAAGACGGAGATCCATCATGACACAGTATAAGATTTTACAATAACATAGATTCATAGTTTAGAACATGTCCAATTCACAGTCTTTCATAATTCACTTTTATTTATCTAAACCTAAAAGCAACTAGAAACTCACAACGTTAGGTTTAGAGAACAGAGAAAGAATGGATCTTGAATTTCTGTATTTGATTTGCAAAGTTGAATGTTGTACGTTGTTGAAGAAAACGAATCCATCTCAGTTCACACACCAATAGCATGTGGCTTCCATAGTTTCCAATGAAGAAATAGGAGAATTGAGCACATATTTATAGCTGCAGAACCCTCTGAAACCGATTGCCACCTCAACCCTAGGGGTGTCGACACCCCTGTGGGTGGGTCAACCCATAGGTCGACACCCCTTAAGGGGGGTCGACCCTGGTGTCGACACACTTCTATGGGGTCGACTCCTTAGAGTGGGAATTTTGCCACCTTGATGAATTTTTGATTTTCTAACT
This sequence comes from Allium sativum, assembly GCA_030737875.1. Taxonomy (NCBI): domain Eukaryota; kingdom Viridiplantae; phylum Streptophyta; class Magnoliopsida; order Asparagales; family Amaryllidaceae; genus Allium; species Allium sativum. The sequence goes on from CM060913.1 coordinate 1,013,814,774, forward strand.
ATTCTGGATAGGATCCAACACATATCTGACTCATATGTGACTTATATGTGTACATATGTTCTTTCTGTGTGTGTAGTAACTTAAAACCATCATAATTTCTTCATACGTTGTCTGTTTTACACAAACCAAATGTCTATCTTGACCAGAATTTCGAGACGGACGCGATGGAGTAGTCCATTTTCCTTAATTATGAATATTAAATTAATTATTATTTAATTTGTCCCCTTTCTTAGTGCCGTTAAAAATTCCGGGTGTTACAACACATGACAGATGAGTGTAAGGTGTTGAACGGGATTATCCATAAACTAATCCGAGAGGGACACCTGATGGAATTTGTTTCAAATAAACTAGTACCATCTCTACGTGCAGGAGGATAGCAGAAGGTTTCGGTAAACGCGATAGGTGTCACTATGGAGGAGAACAACCTAGATTTAGGGCCTCTCGTAAATCGAATCAATGTGATCCATGGGGGACACATCCTTCAGAAAGCTGTACGAAGGCCAGGAACCAATACGTGGAGGAAGCCTCGGAGGGAATCTTCTCCGTCCAAGAAGAACCATCGTTGAAGAGTGCATCTTACGCCCTTAAAATGCACAACCTCATGGCCTCTTCGGAAGAAATGAAGAAAGGGGTCCATCACCCACATAACGACCCCCTTATGATAACAGCACAGATAGAGCTTTCACTCGTTTCTAAAATATTGGTGGATACCGGAAACGCTATCAATGTCATTTTCAAGCACGCCTTTGATCAGACGGGAATTTCCAAAAAAATCTAGAGCCCAATAACATACCTACTTTCGGATTCAACTACAAGGGGTCGACTCCTGTGGGTCAAATCAACCTTTTGGTTCAAGTAGGGTTTCCCCTCTTCACATTACTTTCAAAACTCTCTTCATCGTGATTAATCAACCGTCCTATTTCAACTCCTTCTTTAGGTACCGGCTTTAGAAGAGATGGATGCTTTCGTTTATTCCAAATATCTCATGTTAAAATTTCTGACCAAATAGGGATGGGGTACCATCAGGGGAAAACAGTTTAGCTCCCTCGAGTTGTACTTCGCGATGGTTGAAAAATACAAAAGGGCGTATTCTTTATATATTGATTCTTCTATTGTTATTATTCCTTTAGATAGGGAATTCTTACGTCCCTCAATGGAAGCTAAGATTAAAATAAATAAGACTAACAAATGCACCGATGGTAGGTACGCTTCTTCGAAAAGGAAGAGGAAAAGGTCCGATGAGGTAAACCAAACTAAAGAAGGAGAAATCATCATAGATTTGGACTCTTGAGGAGACATCGCAAGGACAAAACGAATAGAAGAAGTAGAAGAGGTGAGTGTTGATCTGAAAGATAAATCGAAGGTCGTCAACATAGGGATAAGGCTGACGGAACCTCTCCGAAGCGACTTCATCTGCTTCCTACAGCTCAACAAAGATGTTTTCGCCTGGACCCATTCAGGCATGGTTGGTATCGACCTTTCAATTATGAGCCGCACTATAAACATCGACCCTTCGATAACCCTGACTCGACAGAAGAAAAGGCAATATAATAGAGACCGGATAGAGGCCTTGAACAGGAAGTCAAAAGGTTGGAATCTAACGCATTTATTCGAGAGGTCTTTAACCTGAAATGGTTAGCCGATCCCCTGTTGGTGAAGAAGTACAATGGGAAGTTAAGGACATGTGTTGATTACACGGATTTAAACAAAGCTTGTCCAGAAGATTATTACCCTCTCTCGCGGATTGATCAGTTGGTTGATGCCATGAGTGGACTCAAGATACTATCCCTTGTGCATGCTTATTCGGGGTACAACCAAATCCCGATGCACGAACCCAACGAGGAACATGCAAGCTTTATCACCGATTGGGGAACATTTTTTATAAAGTAATGCCCTTCGGTTTGAGGAATGCTGGGGAAACATATCAAAGGCTAGTTAACAGAATGTTCCAAGAACAGATTGGGTGCAATATGGAAGTATATGTAGATGACATATTAGTGAACTCCACCAAAACAGAAGATCATCTAAAAGATCTGGAAGAAACGTTCAGTGACCTATGAAGTTACCAGATGAAGCTAAATCCTTAAAAGTGTTCCTTCGGGGTTCAATCGGGGATGTTTTTGGGATACGTGTTAAGAGAGTAAGGAATTAAAGCTATCCCGGACCAAATACAAGCCATTAATGACATGGACGAACCTAAAACCAACAAGGAAGTCATGAACCTAAACAGGAAGGTAGCGGCACTCAGCAGGTTCATATCTAAAGCCACCGATAAACGTGTTAACTTCTTCGATGTCGTAAAGTAAAAGAAGAATTTTGAATGGAATGAGGAGTGCAGGAAGGCTTTCCAGGAATTAAAAGTTTACATGGGAACGCCTCTGATTGTGTTCAGTCCCAAGAAGGGAGAAGATCTACAACTATACCTGGTTATCTCCGAACATGCGGTAAGCTCAGTCCTGATAAGAGAGAATGATGGGACTCAACATCCTATCTATTATGTTAGCCAATGGAAAAAGACACGGAAACTCGAAACCCTATAATAAAGAAACTAGCATATGGCTTGATCCTTACCGCATGAAAGTTCAGAAGTTGTAGCGACGCGCAAATCTGTACTATCTGAGTGGACTAATAACACCACACGTCTAACCCAAATTGCACAGAAATACGAATCATTATTAGAAAGAAGTTAAAGGATGAGAAATAGAAAGAAAGAAATATTAGAATAGAAGAAAACAAAGACCACAAACTCACAGCGGAACGAATAAAATATATTATATAACATAACTTTTTGAAATACAAATCAGTAACTGTATATACATACCATTATCAGAGCACAACTGTTATTCCTGGAACAGTTACAAACACCTGTTTCCAGATACAACATAGTACACAGCGGAAATATGACAGTCTATAGCTAACTGGTGAAGCCTCCTGCTTCTAGCTCTTCCAAGTGAATCTGAAAAATCCCGACTACTTGACCGCCCGTATAAATTTGGGTACCCAAGAATATAGGGAAAACAAACAAAATAAACTTTGGGTCAGTCATGGGACTGGTGTGAGTAAGCTCCAACCATTTGTTTAACTTTCAAAATCCTTTCGAAAGAAAAGATAATAGTAAGACCATCCCACACATAAACATGGATGGTTTTTACCTTACTATAACCCAAAACACTTTGATATGAAAATCCAGTGATATTATAATAATGTCTAATCAAATAAACAGAATCTAGCGGAACGTTTGCATCACGCGCTCCATATATAATATAAAATCAAAAACCACAGTGCGCTTATTAGAGATTGGATTCCCAACATGACAAGGTATGGAACCACTTTCCGATAGTGTATCTCTAGAGAGGAATACACTGGGTTCAACAAGAACATCTTGCAACCCGGCCTGCACATGACCGACCACTCATTTCGCTTGAGTGTATCGAATGTATATCACCAACTGCTGGGATCAGCAACCGTTTCCAGATTGGGACAGCATCGAATAGAATAAGAAATTAAATGAATCTCTAGATAGGTGATTATACACCGTAATTATAACGACTCGAACTCCCCCGGTAAGGAAAGCCCAGATTGAGATGAGAACAACATACATCGGAACGCAGACGGAAGAACATTTCATTGTTATTACAACAATTCAATCAGATACAAGAATATACAGAGTATAATTGAATAAACGTTATACAACAAATACCAGAGATTACAATAAGTTACATTTAAATACATCGCAGTGGAAAAATAATACAAACACAACTAGAAGTAATACACGGATACAGAGCTTTCCGAGTATCGTTCCAGCTGTAAATCAGGATCCTGTGAATATAAATCTGCAAAACCAAAACTACTAGCTGCCCGTATGGAAAATAGGGGCACCCAGAGTTTAGGTTAAAACAATAAACTCCTGGTCAGTCATGTGACTGGTGTGAGAACTAAAACAGTTATTTAAAACTTTACTTTAAAAGAGAGTAATTCAAGGGACCACGCCGTATAACACGGAACGGGTTTCCTCCCAAGAATACTAGTGCATATAACAAAACAGCGCAATGTTTTTTGGAAAAATGAAGCTATTCTAAGACCCAGGTCCCATCACACAATGCAACGCAAGCCAGAGGATAGGGTTTTCCCTTATAATAGCCAAACATGCTTGGTACGTTTAAAACAAATCATTTGATACTATAATAAGTGTATAGTGTCAAAACAATTTCAATCATAAATATCAATCATAGACGGCATGGGTACCATATATCATATCCCCATACTAGTTCTACAATTAAAACCGCAATATCACATATTGGAAATTGGATTTCCGTCATGAGTCGAGGCAAAGGGCAAGCTCCTCTCTGATTCGAGACACTCTAGCAAATGTCTCAGGACCCCACTATGATCCTTGGACCTTCATGGCCGGTCCTCTCTTACTTTTGAGGATTGGCAATTCCTGAACACACGTTTCCCGGTCCTTACAGACCTATATCCGAGGCGCCTCGTATCCAACAACCACACAGGTGAAAAGTATAAAAATGTCAGGGCTGGTAGGTCACTGACACCACCTTAGCTAGAAAGAAACGTCGTGCTCTCCCTGCAGTCACTATCCCGTTTTTGACTCATACCGAGGAGTGAGGCTCGCGAATTCACGTTATACACAAAGCTGTGCCACACAGGCCGTGCTTTGATCATCAACCACAAGACTTTGCTTTTCAACAGAAGCCTTGATCAATTGCAACTTACGCCTGCCAAACTGGAAATTCACTCCATACGACTGATGTCCATCGATATACAACCTCTGAGCTCGTACGTCTCAGAGAAGGGCGTTAAGCAAGAGAATAAATTCTCCGCCGCCAAACAGATGTATATTTAATAGAGATCAATCAACATAGAATAAAATCCAATGTCAGACACACAATCCATTTACAAGTTCGTTCTGGGTCTGAATGAAACCAGAGGCACTTTCCTCGCATATCCATCCATCTCCAAGTACGTCTAGACGATTACCAACTGTTTCCCTCATCTTGGGTGTACAACCCAATCGAGATCATCAATAATCACCCAAACGATGTGAAGACTTCCGGTCTTCAACCACCGTCTTCATCTTCGACATCTCGTCGAATCGGTTATTCAGAACGGGTATAAACCCGGCCTTTCCGAATAACCCATGTATATGATAAACAAATGTTACATAAACACAACAAACGCCTCATTCCAATTCAGAATGTTCTTTTATTCACAAAATCACATTCTTAGGGAAGAGTTCCTATTAATTTTATCCAAGATAAATTCTTCTAAATTTGTTCTTTAATCTTCCTTTGGATATCATTTCAAACTAGTCGGGATTAGCGAACCACACCGAAGTAATTATTTATTTTATTTACCAATCCCAACGTATTCATCCCCTGGAGAAAAACTGGTAATACTACATACCTAACACCACAGTGTTATAGGTAAAATTAATTACCATTTCACATTCAAATCTATTTAAAGATTTAACTATCGCTTTGGAGCAAAACTGGTGATACTCCATTCTCGATCACTTTTCAGATTTGATAATTTAAATTATCAATTCACATTATAATCTAATTAAAGATTCATTAAAACTCCACTTAGTTTTAATCTTTTCAAAAATCAAAATCTTGCCTTTAATTGGGTTAAAGAACCAATGTCATATAAAACACGATTCACGATAAACCCAAATCACATTTGATATTAAATTCAAGGCTCTGAATAGAAAATATACCGGCTTATATTCAATATCAAATTCTGAAACCAACAAATATCGTATTGGAAACAACGATATAAAATATATCTTTCAAATTCCCATAATAATATCTGTATAGTCACGAAATCCAACATCGAAATATTCCGAAGATAATTTAGATTCAACTCCAGTCCAATCCACGTATTGGGAATATTGATTATTTTTAAAATCACTTTCAAATTCAATTTATTTATTCCAAAAATAAATTGATTTTAATTCTAGTTCAAAACTAGTTCATTTCGACAAAAATATATTTTTATCCATTCAAATGTGGAATTTTTCATCCCAGTTCTTTCCAATTCACATATTATGATTTTACACAAATTATTAATATTTTTAATAATTTTATCAAGGCCCGTATATTCGATTTCCAACAACGGCCATCGAACTGCACTTACATCGACAATTTCTGAAATTGATTTGGACATAATTCCAAATCCAACCGTTAGATTTCAAATTTCTAATATTCATTGGAAAGCACTTTTCGATACGAACCCAACGGTTCCGGTTTTAGGAGAATCCGACGGTCGGATCTCCCGCAACGTCAATTCGAAGTCAATGGTCGAAATTCACGTACTGCCGCGGCACGTTCTATTCAGGCCATTATATATATATATATATAATATATATTATATATATTTCGTCGATTTCCTTTTTAAAACGTACTTTATAAATCGTTTTAAGTTCGTTTTCAAAACCATTTCAACTCTATATTCAATTTCAAATCAAAATTGATTATTTCATATCATTACTATATAAATGATAATATTTTCAAAACGTTATATTTTGAAATCACTTCCTTTTCGATATTCAAATAAAATCGATACAAATATCGTTCACGTCAAAATAGCGCAACTCTAGTCAACACGGCTTTACATATTTCAATAAATTCGTTATTCTATTCAACAAATGAATATTTATTCTATTCAACACATGAATCAATATTTCTTTCAACACACGACTAATCTCAACACATGAGTACTGTCAACACACGACTATTTTTGTTATGCAAAATATTTTATAAAATTATGGTATCTATCGTTTGATTTTAAATCAGACTCCACCGTGAAGTAGATTCTAATTTTAAATATGATAAAGATGTAAATTTTATTGTTAAAATATTTTACTCAACACATAAATAGTTTCAACACATGAACACCGTCAACACATGACTATTTATTCTATTCAACACATGAATATTTATATAATATTCATTAATTTCCCAATTGGAATGAGGACCAATCAATCACCATATAACGTTAATTATATGGGTTCCATACAACACATGTATATAATAGCAACGATAAACAATCAACCATCATCCAAAGTGCACCACACAACTGCATAAGCATCAAATATAAATAATCAACGCTTACACAGTTTGTCGACAAATCGATCGACATACAATTAAATAATTGGGATTAGTGTACCCAAATATCATCCCAACACCCGTATGGGGTTTCAAATCAACAAACACAGATTTTTATTTGTGCAGTTGGGCGATGTGTAAAATTTACCGACCCAATCAATATCAGTCAAATCAGTGTATATAAACAAATCGACCGATTTGTTTATAAATATTTATTTATTCACTTTCACGTTAAAATTATATTTTTAACGATAATTAATTTATTTCAACCATCTACCTTTTATTATCGATTTCACATCAACAACACCAACAAATTTCACAACACATCAAACAAGCATACAAGCTGTCCATGGTCTGTGGACGACGGGTGTCTGGTGCTGCTAAGCACCGTCTGCATCCTATTATATATTTATAACTAGAAAAGGAAATTTAGAGTGAGGAATTCTCACCAAAGCTATCCCAACTCCACGACACTTCAAATGTAGGAAATCTCCACCTTTTCATCTTTTGTCACTTTCGTTGCCCGTAGCCACTACATATATAAAAATCATATTTTTATATTGTTGCTATGTATACAAAAATTCTATTTTTATAATCACTCCATATGGATAAAAATTCTATTTTTACACCGCTACTATATAGATAAAAATTCTATTTTTACAACGCTACTAAATAGATAAATTTTTTTACACCGCTACTATATAGATAAAAATTATATTTTTACACCGCTACTATATAGATAAATTTTCTATTTTTACACCGCTACTATATCGATAAAAATTCTATTTTTACACCGCTACTATATAGATAAAAATTATATTTTTACACCGCTACTATATAGATAAAAATTATATTTTTACACCGCTACTATATAGATAAAAATTATATTTTTACACCGCTACTATATAGATAAAAAATTATATTTTTACACCGCTACTATATAGATAAAAATTATATTTTTACATCGATGTTCATATAATAAAGATTATATTTTTATCATGCTATTCTCTATATAAAGATTCCGCCTTTTCAAATATAAAGATTTCGCCTTTTCAAATATAAAGATTATATTTTTAAACTTCTACAATATAAAAGATTATATTTTTATACTTCTACAATAGAAAAGATTATATTTTTATACTTCTAAAATATAAAAGATTATATTTTTATACTTCTACAATATAAAAGATTATATTTTTATACTTCTAAAATATAAAAGATTATATTTTTATACTCGACTAAAGTTATATATTTCAGATCTGATTTTTTTATAATGGTATCTATATTTAAAACTGAAATAAAATCGAAATACATATAAAAACTCACTGTTTATTTCAAAAAGGAGGTGGAGGATGGCATTGGACGCTGCTGCGCTGGAGTGGGGTTCCAGTCAGTGGTGGGGATGGCTCGTCGGTTGGCAGAGGGCATGGGGAGGGCGCAATGGAGTGCGGCGGTGGGTGGTGGGCTTTGGAGCGCTGGAGGTGGCGGAGGATTAGGGTTGGGTGCGATGGGCGGTTGGGTGCTGCGTTGTTCAGATGGAGGGGGGTGAGGCGAGGGCGGAGTTGTGGAGGAGGAAGAAAGGAGGGAGAAGAAGAAGGGGGACCGACGACACAGAAGAGGGGGGGGGGGGGGGGGGAAGGCGCGCGCCTTCGCCTGACAAGGCGGCGGCGGCGATCGATCGGGGGGGCGTGAATCGCGATCCCCCCTTTTTTCCTTATTTTTTTCGAAATCAATTTTTAACGGGGGTGGGGGGGGGGGGGGGGGACTGAGGGGTTAAAAGGGGAGGGAGACTTTTATTTTTAGTTATTTTAATTATTTAATTCACAAAAAGTTGACTTTTTCATTTGATCGCTAAACGAGGCCCACCGCCTGCCGTCCATAACTAATTACCCCCATTCCGAACACAATGGGATATGTATCGTAAGTTGATTCGGCTATTACAATCAGTTTTCATCAAAATCAACATATAACTCTATATATTGAATTTGAACGCGCATCTCAATTTATTGGGGCCACATACTAACCCGAAAAATTCCAGAAAAATATTTTCTAGCTTCGTATTGACGATACGGTCCTAACAAAACTAGTTTTGTTAAATTCTGAGACCGTTTGAAAAATGGCCATTTTCTTGTCGATTAAAATCAACTGAAACTGGTCAAATGCGTTTTCCTTCGCCACACTCACATATTGATTCGAAAAATTATGAAATTTGAAACCTAGCAATAATTTGACACTGCGGATCCAACAAAAGTGGTTTCGTCGAATTCCGAGGTCGTTTGCAAAATTTCCATTTTTAAGGGCCTGAATTCCATAGCGACTATTCTGAAATTTCAACTGGACATATCTTTTGATTCCCGCTATGAAATCTCAATTTTTCGGATTCGTTGGAAAGATATCCTCAATTAGATCCTAATATTTTTGGTTTCACTGAAATCCAGTTTGTTTTGCACCCGGTACATTCAATTGAAGTTTGAAATCGAATTATCGAACTACCGCGCCATTTTCAATTCTTTTTATAATTAAAATAAAATTTTATATTCTAGCGACGACGCATATAATATATACGTTGGAATTCTATTCAAAATAAATTTATTGTCGATATTATTTAAAATAATCCATTTTAAACGTTCAAACTTCACTAAAATTGCAAAAATAAAATTTTTAAACTGGCTCGCATTTCCGGGTTGTTACAATCTCCCCCACTTAAAACTTTTCGTCCCCGAAAAGGAACGAAGCCGAAAGTTGTTTTATAAATCAACTCAACTTCCATTATTTTGATTACGGCTTAAGTTCTTAAACTTTTCAGTTTCTAAGAACTTTTCAATTTTTTCAAAAATTTGGCTAACACCCTAAATTTTCGAAAAATTTCGCCATAACCTCCCCTGCACCGGGAGCAACGGGTAAATCCCGAAATTTCCATACAGGCCCTTTGATCTCAAAAAGAAAAAGAAAAATCCAAGCGGCTAGCCAATCGGCTCATAAAATCATCATCACCCAAACAAAACAGTAAATTATAGTAAACACATACCTATTTGTCGAGCAAACAATTTTATTTCTCTGCTCTAGCCTCCTTGCTATGACCTGTTCAATGTAAGTACATGTATATGCAAGCAAATGCGACCAATTTTCAATACAACTCAATATTTGATTCAATTAGGCTAAATGGTTCAAAATTATCAAACAAATAAACAAACAACACAAACATCAATCAATTAGTGAATTAGAGTTTCAAATTCATAATTTTGATATATAGGAAAAAATCATGTTTTTGATGCCAAATCACAACAAATAAATCTATGTAAGTTTTGGTTCTCACACAAGTCTAATGGAAATATATAGATATCACACCTTCAAAACACGAATATAAATTCTGATGATGTGGCCACATCATCAGAATTATCCCCGGGTGTCTAGAATGTGATTCTATATCTATCCAGCATATTAAAACTTTGAATATACGTTCATGACGTGTATACGCGAAATCATTATATACTCGATTGTCCAAATTCAATACAAATAAAATATTCAAATACGTATAAAATGATTTAAATTCCAAAACAAAATTAGTTTTCATTTGAAAAATATACTCTTCACACCCATTCTACGATACTACTGATCCTATCTCTAACGAGTCATTCTAATTGGATATTACTAATCCAATATCTGATGAATTCTTTCGTATGGTTCTAATGTGTCTAGTTCTCGAGCTCTGTAAACCAAAGCTCTGATACCACTCTATAACGACCCGAACTCCCCCGGTAAGGAAAGCCCGGATTGAGATGAGAACAACACACATCGGAACGCCGACGGAAGAACATTTCATTGTTATTACAACAATTCCATCAGATACAAGAATATACAGAGAATAATTGAATAAATGTTATACAACAAATACCAGAGATTACAATAAGTTACTTTTAAATACATCGCAGCAGAAAAATAATACAAACACAACTAGAAGTAATACACGGATACAGAGCTTTCCGAGTATCGTTCCAGCTGTAAATCAGGATCCTGTGAATATAAATCTGCAAAACCAAAACTACTAGCTGCCCGTGTGGAAAATAGGGGCACCCAGAGTTTAGGTTAAAACAATAAACTCCAGGTCAGTCATGTGACTGGTGTGAGAACTAAAACAGTTATTTAAAACTTTACTTTAAAAGAGAGTAATTCAAGGGACCACGCCGTATAACACGGAACGAGTTTCCTCCCAAGAATACTAGTTCATATAACAAAACAGCGCAATGCTTTTTGGAAAAATGAAGCTATTATAAGACCCAGGTCCCATCACACAATGCAACGCAAGCCGGAGGATAGGGTTTTCCCTTATAATAGCCAAATATGCTTGGTACGTTTAAAACAAATCATTTGATACTATAATAAGTGTATAGTGTCAAAACAATTTCAATCATAAATATCAATCATAGACGGCATGAGTACCATATATCATGTCGCCATACTAGTTCTACAATTAAAATCGCAATATCATGTATTGGAAATTGGATTTCCGTCATGAGTCGAGGCAAGGGGCAAGCTCCTCTCCGATTCGAGACACTCTAGCAAATGTCTCAGGACCCTACTATGATCCTTGGATCTTCAGGGCCGGTCATCTCTTACTTTTGAGGATTGGCAATTCCTGAACACACGTTTCCCGGTCCTTACAGACCTATATCCGAGGCGCCTCGTATCCAACAACCACACAGGTGAAAAGTATAAAAATGTCAGGGCTGGTAGGTCACTAACACCACCTTAGCTAGAAAGAAACGTCGTGCTCTACCTGCAGTCACTATCCCGTTTTTGACTCATACCGAGGTGTGAGGCTCGGGAATTCACGTTATACACAAAGCTGCGCTACACAGGCCGTGCTTTGATCATCAATCACAAGACTTTGCTTTTCAACTTAAGCCTTGATCAATTGCCACATACGCATGCCACACTGGAAATTCACTCCATGCGACTTATGTCCATCGTTATACAACCTCTGAGCTCGTACGTCTCAGAGAAGGGCGTTAAGCAAGAGAATAAATTCTCCGCCGCCAAACAGATGCATATTTAATAGAGATCAATCAACACAGAATAAAATCCAATTTCAGACACACAATCCATTTACAAGTTCGTTCTGGGTCTGAACGAAACCGGAGGCACTTTCCTCGCATATCCATCCATCTCCAAGTACGTCTAGACGATTACCAACTGTTTCCCTCATCTTGGGTGTACAGCCCAATCGAGATCATCAGTAATCACCCAAACGATGTGAAGACTTCCGGTCTTCAACCACCGTCTTCATCTTCGACATCTCGTCGAATCGGTTATTCAGAATGGGTATAAACCTGGCCTTTCCGAATAACCCACGTATATGATAAACAAATGTCACACAAACACAACAAACGCCTCATTCCAATTCAGAATGTTCTTTTATTCACAAAATCACATTTTTAGGGAAGGGTTTCCATTAATTTTATCCAAGATAAATTCTTCTAAATTTATTCTTTAATCTTCCTTTGGATATCATTTCAAACTAGTCGGGATTAGCGAACCACACCGAAGTAATTATTTATTTTATTTCCCAATCCCAACCTATTCATCCCCTGGAGAAAAACTGGTAATACTCCATACCTAACACCACGGTGTTATCGGTAAAATTAATTACCATTTCACGTTCAAATCTAATTAAAGATTTAACTATCGCTTTGGAGCAAAACTGGTGATACTCCATTCTCGATCACTTTTCAGATTTGATAATTTAAATTATCAATTCACATTTTAATCTAATTAAAGATTCATTAAAACTCTACTTAGTTTTAATCTTTTCAAAAATCAACATCTTGCCTTTAACTGGGCTAAAGAACCAATGTCATCTAAAACACGATTCACGATAAACCCAAATCACACTTGATATTAAATACAAGGCTCTGAATAGAAAATATACCGGCTTATATTCAATATCAAATTCTGAAACCAACAAATATCGTATTGGAAATAAAGATATAAAATATATCTTTCAAATTCCCATAACAATATCAGTATAGTCACGAAATCCAACATCGAAATATTCCGAAGATAATTTCGATTCAACTCCAGTCCAATCCACGTATTGGGAATATTGATTATTTTTAAAATCACTTTCAAATTCAATTTATTTATTCCAAAAATAAATTGATTTTAATTCTAGTTCAAAACTAGCTCATTTCGACAAAAATATATTTTTATCCTTTCAAATGTGGAATTTTTCATCCCATTTCTTTCCAATTCACATATTATGATTTTACACAAATTATTAATAATTTTAATAATTTTATCAAGGCCCGTACAGTCGATTTCCAACAACGGCCATCGAAATGCACTTACAATGAACTTTTCTGAAATTGATTTGGACATAATTCCAAATCCAACCGTTAGATTTCAAATTTCTAATATTCCTTGTAAAGCTCTTTTCGATACGAACCCAATGGTTCCGGTTTTAGGAGAATCCGACGGTCGGATCTCCCGCAACGTCAATTCGAAGTCAATGGTCGAAATTCACGAACTGCCGCGGCGCGGCGCGTTCTATTCAGGCCATTATATATATATATATATATAATATATATTATATATATTTCGTCGATTTCCTTTTTAAAACGTATTTTATAAATCGTTTTAAATTTGTTTTCAAAACCATTTCAACTGTATATTCAATTTCAAATCATTACTATATAAATGATAATATTTTCAAAACGTTATATTTTGAAATCACTTCCTTTTTGATATTCGAATAAAATCGATATAAATATCGTTCACGTCAAAATAGCGCAACACTAGTCAACACGGCTTTATATATTTCAATAAATTCGTTATTCTATTCAACAAATGAATATTTATTCTATTCAACACATGAATCAATATTTCTTTCAACACATGACTAATCTCAACACATGAGTACTGTCAACACACGACTATTTTTGTTATGTAAAATATTTTATAAAATTATGGTATCTATCGTTTGATTTTTAATTAGACTCTATCGTGAAGTAGATTCTAATTTTAAATATGATAAAGATGTAAATTTTATTGTTAAAATATTTTACTCAACACATAAATAGTTCCAACACATGAACACCGTCAACACATGACTATTTATTCTATTCAACACATGAATATTTATATAATATTCATTAATTTCCCGATTGGAATGAGGCCCAATCAATAACCATATAACGTTAATTATATGGGTTCCATAAAACACATGTATATAATAGCAATGATAAACAATCAACCATCATCCAAAGTGCACCACACAACTGCATAAGCATCAAATATAAATAATCAACGCTTACTCAGTCTGTCGACCAATCGATCGACATACAATTAAATAATTGGGATTAGTGTACCCAAATATCATCCCAACACCCGTGTGGGGTTTCAAATCGACAAACACATATTTTTATTTGTGCAGTTGGGCGATGTGTAAAATTTATTGACCCAATCAGTATCAGTCAAATCAGTGTATATAAACAAATCGGCCGATTTGTTTATAAATATTTATTTATTCACTTTCACGTTAAAAATTATATTTTTAACGATAATTAATTTATTTCAACCATCTACCTTTTATTATCGATTTCACCTCAACAACACAAACAAATTTCACAACACATCAAACAAGCATACAAGCCGTCCATGGTCTGTGGACGACGGGTGTCCGGTGCTGCTAAGCACCGTCTGCATCCTATTATATATTTGTAACTAGAAAATGAAATTTAGAGTGAGGAATTCTCACCAAAGCTATCCCAACTCCAAGACACATCAAATGTAGGAAATCTCCACCTTTTCGTCTTTTGTCACTTTCGTTGCCTGTAGCCACTACATATATAAAAATCATATTTTTATCACGCTATTCTCTATATAAAGATTCCGCCTTTTCAGATATAAAAATTTCGCCTTTTCAAATATAAAGATTATATTTTTATACTTCTACAATATAAAAGATTATATTTTTATACTTCTACAATATAAAAGATTATATTTTTATACTTCTAAAATATAAAAGATTGTATTTTTATACTTCTACAATATAAAAGATTATATTTTTATCTTTTTAAAATATAAAAGATTATATTTTTATACTCGACTAAAGTTATATATTTCAGATCTGATTTTTTTATAATGGTATCTATATTTAAAACTGAAATAAAATCGAAATACATATAAAAACTCACTGTTTATTTCAAAAAGGAGGTGGAGGATGGCATTGGACGCTGCTGCGCCGGAGTGGGTTTCCAGTCAGTGGTGGGAATGGCTCGTCGGTTGACGGAGGGCATGGGAAGGGCGCAATGGAGTGCAACAGTGGGTGGTGGGCTTTGGATCGCTGGAAGCGGCGGAGGAATAGGGTTGGGCGCGGTGGGCGGTTGGGTGCGGCGGAGGATTAGGGTTGGGCGCGGTGGGCGGTTGGGTGCGGCATCGT
Source organism: Allium sativum (assembly GCA_030737875.1). NCBI lineage: Eukaryota > Viridiplantae > Streptophyta > Magnoliopsida > Asparagales > Amaryllidaceae > Allium > Allium sativum. The sequence continues at coordinate 1,013,830,338 of CM060913.1, forward strand.
TCAGATGGAGGGGGGTGACGCGAGGGCGGAGTTGCGGAGGAGGAAGAAAGGAGGGAGAAGAAGAAGGGGGAGTGACGGCACAGAAGAGGGGGGAGGCGCGCGCCTTCGCCTGACAAGGCGGCGGCGGTGATCGATTGGGGAGGGGGGCGGCGGCGTGAATCGCGATCCCCCCTTTTTCCCTTTTTTTATTTATTTCGAAATCAATTTTTAACCGGGAGGGGGGGCTGAGGGGTTAAAAGGGGAGGGATACTTTTATTTTTAATTATTTTAATTATTTAATTCACAAAAAGTTGACTTTTTCATTTGACCTCTAAACGAGGCACATCGCTTGCCGTCCATAGCTAATTACCCCCATTCCGAACACAATGGGATATGTATCGCAGGCTGATTCAGCTGTTACAATCAGTTTTCGTCAAAATAAACATATAACTCTATATATTGAGTTTGAACGTGCATTTCAATTTACCGGGGCCACATACTAACCCGAAAAATTCCAGAAAAATAATTTCTAGCTTCGTATTGACGATACGGTCCTAACAAAACTAGTTTTGTCAAATTCTGAGACCGTTTGAAAAATGGCCATTTTCCAGTCGATTAAAATCAACTAAAACTGGTCAAACGCGTTTTCCTTCGCCACGCTCACATATTGATTCGAAAAATTATGAAATTTGAAACCTAGTAATAATTTGACACTGCGGATCCAACAAAAGTGGTTTTGTTGAATTCCGAGGTGGTTTGCAAAATTTCCATTTTTAAGGGCCTGAATTCCATAACGATTATTCTGAAATTTCAACTGGACATATCTTTTGATTCCCGCTATGAAATCTCAATTTTTCGGATTCGTTGGAAAGATAACCTCAATTAGATCCTATTATTTTTGGTTTCACTAAAATCCAGTTTGTTTTGCACCCGGTACATTCAATTGAAGTTTGAAATCGAATTATCGAACTACCACGCCATTTTCAATTCTTTTTATAATTAAAATAAAATTTTATATTCTAGCGACGACGCATATAATATATACGTTCGAATTCTATTCAAAATAAATTTCTCGTCCATATTATTTAAAATAATCCATTTTAAATGTTCAAACTTCACTAAAATTGCCAAAATAAAAATTTTAAACTGGCTCGCATTTCCGGGTTGTTACACTAATGGAAGCGACCCACATAGCCATGCTACATGCCCGATTTTTGTCATTTCCCGGTTGTTGAGGCCTGAGGCTACACTTACTTGCCGTTCATTGATAACACAATCACTTTGAATGCCACATTGACAGATCCATTAATCACTAATTGATTTGCATAAATATTCTGGATGTTATGCTAAGGGAATAAATCCATTGCCACCATATATATTTGTACAGGTCGACATATTCGATCATTGGAAATACTTTGTCAGACATTCGTCCATATACGTTCGTTCTGGGACTGAACGAAACCGACGGCACAATTTCAGTTAATAGAAAAAGCCCTTCCACTTTACATCGTCTTCGATTATCTTCATATAATCTAATTCGCAACGTTACTGCCAATACAGAGTGGTTCTCAGATTATAATCCAGTCGGTCTCTCCATATTGACAACGATTTTGGCAAATATTTCGATAGACGGTTATTTAACTATCAAAGAAAAATAAACAAACATCCGTTCATCCATAACATCAATCAATCACTAGGCCTGTTAATTAATAATTCATTAATTAATTCACTCCTCTATTTCTCTATCAATATTTGTTAACCAAATAATTTCGATAATCATCTTGGACTCTAACGCTATTTGAAAAACAATTCTATATATCGCCTTCTATTATTTTCTATAGTTAGAAAATATATTCTATTTGTATTTAAAAACAATTTCAATCCCTTATCTCTTTCCCAACTACTTTATTTATACTCAGGAAATATTTACTGTTATATTTCCAAAATTCCATCACTTGGATTAAAAAGAATGCTGTGTAAACATCGTTACAACAAACCAAAATATTTTATTCAACTAAATATTATTAAAACACTTCTCTTCGAGGCTGGGTCTTGCTATTTACCAATATAAAATGAAATCAATCAAGTTGGGGTAAAATTACCTCTCAGACCTTGACTGAAAACATCATTAACTTCAAAACAGACAAAACCACTTACTCGAATAATCAACATTATAAAAACCAATTATTCATTTTTAAACGTATGTATGTTTCTCTTACTATTACCAGCATATCAATTTCCTTTTTGTTTATAATATTCTATTTTTAAATTCGTTCCTTATCGAATTCTGTATATATCGATACATTTATTTCTAACTATCAAATTTTCTTAAAAATATTCGAACTCCTTAAATTCAGGAAAAATTCGCCATAACCTCCCTTGTACCGGGAGCATCGAGATATTTCAAACAGCCTCCAATGTCCCTCTCTAATCCAAAAGAAAAAGAAAAAGCCAAGCGGCTTGCCGATACGGCGCATAAAATCTCATATACGAATTTAAACATGTACCTTTTTGTTGGGAACATAAATTAAAATCTTCATATACTTCATCCCATACCTGTCTATCACATGCTCACCTGTTTTCAATTCAATTCTACGCAATCCAATCGTTTGAATTCAGTTTCGCTCATTTATTCTTTAATTAGCTATTATGCCTATTTCACTTCTTTGTTTGAACATAACATGTTTAAACAAAATATCCAACTTGTTCATAGCCAAATTGAATTTCAATTCCTAATTCTAGTTTCCTTTTCAGTTTCGAATATAAATTTTTAAATCGAATTCATTTATTCAAAGCCCAATATCAATTTAAAATCTCATTAACTAATTACTATTCAAATTAGTTAATTCTATTCAGTAATCAAAAATCTGATTTCTGTTTCAAAAATCAATCATTCCTCCACCTGAGTACACATATAATCTACAACTCAAATTTGAAATTTTCTAAATAGAAATTTGGATTTTATTTGCTTAAAATCCTTTTATAAAATTAAATAAACCGTTTTGGTTTTTAAATGGTTATGGCGTTGCTTTTCTGAAAATTTATTTTGATATAACTCAAAATCTATTCGATGAAATCCAGATTTTTCTCCTCCATTAGAAAACTATTATCAAATCCGTCCTGATGTTTCTTGTTTCAAAGATTTCCGACTTCAATCGAGTTCTGTATACTCAATTGAAGTTCGAAACGACAATTTACGAACTGCCATGCTACGGCGAGCTCGTTTTAACAATATTTATAAATATAAACGTTTTAACTTCGTTTATAATAAATTCAACTCCATTCTGATATATTTTTAATATATATCAAATCCAATTTTCCAATTCAACATAATATTTCCTATCTTCTAAAATTGTCGATTTTTCTTAACTCGTAAATAAATTTATTTATACTTCGATCTTCTGTATTCAAATTCTATTTCAATTCAAATTAAATTTCATATATTCAAATTCCATTTTCGATCTCCATTTGAATTTCAATATAATTTCAAACTTCATTTGGAATTCTATATTCAAATCTATTTTCAAACCCCATTTGAATTTCTATATTCAAATCTATTTCAAATTCTATTTTGAAATTCTATTTCAAATCTATTTAAATTTCTATATTAAATTTCCATTTCCTTTTACAAATTATAAATCCTTCGGATTTATTTCTATTCTGTTTAAAAATCCGCATGCCGAAATATATTTTGTCGTTCCCTTTTCGAAATGATTTCAACTTTCTATTCCGAATTCTATTTGAATTTTCCATATTCAAATTCCCTGTATTCAAATTCTATTTGAATCCTCTATATTCAAATTCTATTCAAATTCTGTATTTGAATTTCCTTCGTATTTTCTATATTCAAATACTATATTTGTACTCCATTTTTATTTTCTATTTGAATTTTCTATCTATTCAAATTCTATTCAAATTCTATATTTTCAAATTCTATTCAAATAATAATTTCGATTTGACTTCTATTTAAATAAAGGGTGCGTTTTTTACAGGTCCCTATTAAGTTTCAAAATATAAAAAAAACCCGATGATAAACATAATATAGAATACATCCCTATTTTTGAACTTCCGCTAAAAAAATTCCAGATCTACCCTTATACACCTAAAAAACTATCCAACAACTGTTTGTCCTCATTTACTCAGTCAATCGCTCCTATTATCTCGCCCATAAACCTAAATCCACAATTCTGCAAAACAGTCGTTCAATCCAACAGCAATTTTTTTATTACTTTTTTTTTATTTTTACGAAAAACTAGACAACTATATAAAAAAATATTACATAAAATGATTTTTTATTACTTTTTTTTTTATTTTTTACAAAAAACTAGACAATTATATACATATATTACATAAAATTGCATACATTTATGCAACTAAGTGTAATAATTGCATGCATATATTAATATTATGCAGAAAATAAATTATTAGTTTTGCGTAGCTAAGTGAAATAATTGCATACATATACAGAACTGTACTGCGTAATTGCTGGAACAAAAAAAATGACAAAAAAGTAAAAACATATAATTATAACAAGATGCTTATATATATATGCAAATAACAGAAACATGTGCATACTTACATGAAAAATTTCATAACATTTACATGTACTACATCAAAAAATAAGTACAGACCACATTTACATGTACTACATCAAAAATTTCAAAACAATTACAAAGCAGAGATGACGGTCTTTTGAAGAACAAATAATTTTGTTAAGACCCAGCTTATTGCGCAAACCACATCTAGTAGTCTCTGTAGAAACACATGCAGATTTCAATCATTTGGAAAAGGATGGACGACCAATCTTCAACAACACGATAACACCAATATCTGCCGGAACACTGTTATATAAAAAAAGAAAATCAACATTAGTAGGCTTAATGTGCAGTAACCTAAATTAAAAAAAATTGCTTCAGAATAATATAAATACATGCGTACAATTCATCAAAATAACAATAATTTCTGAATATTTAAATGCAAGTATTCCAGATATATGCATAGAAATATGAATATATTTGTAAAATAATATGTTTTTCGGTTTGTTTGATAAAAAATTGCATACATATACGCATATATTAAGAATAGCTTCATATTTGTCCGCAACTTGTTATCAGAAGTTCAGCAAAAATCAGATATTTTCCTACATCTTACACAATAATTTCTAAATATTTATATGCAAGTATTCCAGATATATGCATAGAAATATGAATATATTTGTAAAATAATATGTTCTTCTGTTTGTTTGATAAAAAACTGCATACATATATGCAAATATTAAGAATAGCTGCATATATGTCCGCAACTTTTCATCAGAAGTTCAGCAAAATTCAAAGATATTTTCCTACATCTTACACAATAATTTCTAAATATTTATATGCAAGTATTCCAGATATATGCATAGAAATATGAATATATTTGTAAAATAATATGATCTTCTGTTTGTTTGATAAAAAACTGCATACATATATGCAAATATTAAGAATAGCTGCATATATGTCCGCAACTTTTCATCAGAAGTTCAGCAAAATTCAAAGATATTTTCCTACTCTTACAGATTGCGATTTTGAATGTTTTTCTGTTTGCATTTTCATCAAAAATTGCATACATATATGCATATATTTAAGAATAGCTGCATAATTGTCCGCAACTTTTTAACAGAAATTCAGCAAGAATCAACCATGTTGCAAAAGAAAACTTTAAAACTGTATACACTCTCAATTAAAACACACATTACAAATTGTCATTCCAGGGAGTTGTCGAATGAGTTTTACAGATAGAAAATATAAATATAGTGACATACAAATAAAATTAAAACATAGTCAAATGATTGAATTACTAGCCGCCCAAAAAGACTAGAAGAATACCTTTCGCTGAAATCACTTCGTTGTTGCGCCCGTCTGCCTGGAATGCTAATCTCTCCTTCTATGCAAATTGAAATCCAGATCGCTTAACTGGATTCGATGCGATGCCTGCCAGAATCACTGGAATCGCTGCTGACTCTTCGCTAGAACCAAAAATTGAACGCGACAAGAATTTTGGGGATTAAGGGGTTTCGGTTGAAGGAGGAAGCAGCCACCGATTAGAGGCCATCAATTTCGTTGGAGCCGCCGCCGCCATGAAGAACGAATTTTAGGTTTCTGGAAAAGAAAAAAAAAGTAAATACGTAATGAATAGATCCAACCTAGCTAAATACGTCGTGAATTAAGAAAAAGGGCACTTTTGTAAAAATACCAGCCGCTGTTTGAAATTAGGGATGTAATTTATATGTTTTGAAACAGGAGGATGTGAGCCTAATTAAGTTTGCTTTTAGGGATGTGTGCCTAATTTTCACTAACATAAATTTCAAATTAATAGAATTCAAATCATAATCCTTACAGATTTATTCTAGTCCAATTTATATTCTGAACATCATAATAAATTTCATCGTTTATTTCTTTAAAACGATTTCCCCATTTTTTTTAAAATTCACATTTGAATTTAAATATTCAAATTATCCAATGATAATTTTTCTCACTTTATTTCTATAAACACTATTTATAATTTCATTTCAATTTTCTAATTTCCACTGAAAATCAATACATTTCATTTATAAACACTGTTTATAAATTTACTTAAATTTTCTACGTTATTTAATTTATAAATATCATTTATAAATTAATCACTTCAATTTCCTGTATTATTTAATTTATAAACATCGTTCATAATTTCCATACTTGCTTAAAACAAGTTAATGTTTTTATAACTCATTAAAAATTCAAATCTCTATTTTTAAAAATAGAATTCCCCTTTTAAAATCTCAAATATCATTTCACTATATTTTTATATATCAACAATTTGGCCCCGGTGATTTTAAACATTCAAACAACCCAATTTTCAATCAACACATTATATATGTGAAAACAGACAGTTAGTAAAATTTTGAGGAATCCAGTTGGATCCCTCCAACCTGTTCTCCTGCATCCACAGACGTTGGTTAACAAAAATAATACCCATCCTACTTCGTGGCAGGACATCGCGGTATGAAGGTCATCCACTAATATATATTTGTGGGGCGCATAGGGAAATCATCCGCTATGAAATTGCGGGCATCCGCTAATATGACCACGGGAACAATCCAATCATCAACCCAATATATATATAATAGTCAACCTAAATAACTACTATATTTATAGCAACAAATAAATATTTAAATGCATCCAACCATCAACAAAACAACCAACAATTTATTTTAATGCTAAAATAAATTAAATGAGTGAGATTTTACTCACCAGGGTTTTATTTGCTGAATATCCAATAAATTTCCATGTTTTCGCGGTTACGAATCATCTCGAATAAATCTATTTGTACCTACGATTATTTATTTTAATTTACCGATTAAATGATTATTCAATTTAATTAACTACTACACTAAATAAATAAATAAATTATTAACTAAACAATTTATTTAACTACCTGAATCCATCTTTTTAGATAATTTCCCTCTATTGATCCATGCAAGAACAAATCACCCTCTCTACAAAAATATTAGAACCCTTCAGCTCCTTTCAAACTTCATGCCAGTGCACGAAACCATTTTGAGCAAGAATTAACTGCCTTTACCCTTTGCATTCACCGAAATCCCCAAAAACACAGTTCACACCTTTTAAACGAATTATCAAGTTCGCACCCTCCATTTCACAAATCAATCATCAATTTCTCAATTTTATAAACCCACATTCACGTTGGAATTAAAGTTGAGTTTAACAATTCCGGTCGCACTTTATACAGCTTACGTCACAGGAAAAGACGCTCGAGTTCAAACCCTAAACAGGCGTTCCATCGCGATTTCCTAACACTGCTCACCATCGCGTTCAACCCTCTACAGGCATCGTGCTACTCCTCTTCACATTATCACGAACTTTCATGACCCCTCGCGATGTTGCTGGCTCGCCAGAAAACCATTTTCGACTATCGCACCCCCGTTTCTCGAACCCTAACAAAATTCGAACTCCAATTTCATGCGTGCGCGAGCTGTTGGAGCAATGACAATCGCGATTTGGATTTTGAGTTGATTTCCCTTTTCTTTATAAAATCGACAGATCGATTTTTGAATAATTTTGGTAGAGGACGGGATGGATTTTTAATCGTCTAAAAGAAGAAAAAAAGAGAGGAAAATAGAAGAGGTGGGGGGATGCGGGTATTAATGGACAACGAATACTTCGGAGTTAATGAAATTAGTCAGTGTATAGTACATTAAATTAAATACGATTTGATGTTTATTTAATGCGATTAGATTAAAGAGATTTTTATTTCTTTTTATATCGATCTTGATTTGATTTCGATTTGATTTTGATCCTATCCACAATCAAATATCTCGGGGTTCATTAATTTAAACCACGAACCGCTATTTTAACGTAACCACTGTTATTTCAACAGTGTAACACTATTATGAACTAACTGAATATATATAGATATTTAATTTGAACGTGAATATAAATAACCAAAATAAATTAATATAATATAATTTAAATTCAAAAACAAATAAATTCCTTGATAATAAATTATTATTATTATTATCGTTTAAATTCAAATAAAAATTCATACAAATCATTTTGACTCCATTTCAAATTGAATTACTTAAGATCCTCGTATTACGGTAATTATATCAATAATTCAATATAATAATCGATTTATATTATCAGCTCAATATTTAAAATAATATTAAATATTCAAAATAAATCAACCAAAAAATCCGGGTCGTTACATTCTTCCCCCTTTAAAATAATTTCGTCCTCGAAATTGCTAAGGTAGGAAATATGGTACAAATCCATTACTTCTCAAAATCTCACTTATGTTGAAACTCAACTCCTCATATTTCAACAAATTTAATTCCACCAAAACTTTTGGTTTTAAAACATTTAATCTAAATGATTTACACCTAATTCAAATTCCATTCAATCATATTCAAATTGAATTTCATTAATTTATTTACCTAAATCCATTTAACTTGCTTAAGTTAAATTTAAACTTCAGAATTCAAATTTTCGGTTTTTCCTTTCAAATCCTTCTGAAATCACATAAATATATACATAAATATTTATTTCCATTTCAAATTCAAAACATTTGAATTTTCAAACCACTTGTTTTATATCAAAACAAATTTCGACCAAGAACTTTTCTAAGGTAGCAATCCATCACTTAGAAACTCGAAAATGAACACTGATGATGTCGCGACCATCATCAGAATTATTTCCCAGCCACCGAATGAGTTCAGTGCTTAAACAATTTCAAAATCCATTCAAAATCCTTTTAAAACAAAGCTATATGGTTCTAATATACTTCCAAAAATATTTCAAACTTCCCAGGATTTAAATTTCAAATTCTGGTTTGAATTCAATTTTAATTCATTACATTTGTATATGTCATTCATATACAAATTTTTTTTTGGTTATATATTACCATTCCAATTTTTATAATCAAATGTGATTATAATATTATCAACCATCACATCCAATAATTTTCAAAAATTATTATTTCTACAAAAATAGAATTTTGGGTAAAATTATTTCATTCACCCTCTTTAAAACAATTATTATGTCCAATCTTCTGTTCAAGTGTTCAGAAATTCTTATCGACTTCGTGGCGTCCCACGATTCGATAAGAATTCATAATTCACTCAACAAACTAGCAAACATAATATAAAACAATTTTTATATCAATTAACAAATACGCACTCTCGTATTTATATACACTCAACTCATTCTAGGGTACTACTGACCCTATCTCTAATGAGCACATGCCACACAAGCCTAGGTATTCACTCAACCTACGCTCTGATACTAACTGTAGCGACCGACAAATCTGTACTATCTGAGTGGACTAATAACACCACACGTCCAACCCAAATTGCACAGAAATACGAATCATTATTAGAAAGAAGTTAGAGGATGAGAAATAGAAAGAAAGAAATATTAGAATAGAAGAAAACAAAGATCACAAACTCACAGCGGAACGAATAAAATATATTATATAACATAACTTTTTAAATACAAATCAGTAACTGTATATACATACCATTATCAGCACACAACAGTTATTCCTGGAACAGTTACAAACACCTGTTTCCAGATACAACATAGTACACAGCGGAAATATGACAGTATATAGCTAACTGGTGAAGCCTCCTGCTTCCAGCTCTTCCAAGTGAATCTGAAAAATCCCGACTACTTGACATCTCATATAAAATTGGGCACCCAAGAGTTTAGCGAAAACAAACAAAATAAACTCTGGGTCAGTCGTGAGACTGGTATGAGTAAACTCCAACCATTTGTTTAACTTTCAAAATCCTTTCGAAAGAAAAGATAATAGTAAGACCAGCCCACACATAAACATGGATGGTTTTTACCTTACTATAACCCAAAACACTTTGATATGAAAATCCAGTGATATTTTAATAATGTCTAATCAAATAAATAGAATCTAGCGGAACGCTTGCATCTCGCGCTCCATAAATAATATAAAATCAAAAACCGCAGTGTGCTTATTGGAGATTGGATTTCCAACATGACAAGGTATGGAACCACCTTCCGATAGTGTATCTCTAGAGAGGAATACACTGGTTTCAACAAGAACATCTTGCAACCCGTCCCACACATGACCGACCACTCATTTCGCTAGAGTGTATCGAATGTATATTACCAACGGTTGGGATCAGCAACCGTTTCTCGATTGGGACAACATCGAATTGAATAAGAAATTAAATGAATCTCTAGATAGGTGATTATACACCCTAATGGGAGCGACCCACATAACCATGCTGCCAACCCGATTTTTGTCATTTCCTGATTGTTTAGGCCTGAGGCTACGCTTACTTGCCATTCATTGATAACACAATCACATTGAATGCCACATTGTCAGATCCGTTAATCACTAATTGATTTGCACAAATCTTCTGGATGTTATGCTAAGGGAATAAATCCATTGCCACCATATATATTTGCATAGATCAACATATTCAATCATTGGAAATACTTTCTCAAACATTCGTCCGTATATGTTCATTCTGGGACTGAACGAAACCGAAGGCACAATTTCTATTAACAAGAAAAAGCCCTTGCACTTTACATCGTCTTCGATTATCTTCATATAATCTGATTCGCAACGTTACTGCCAATACAGAGTGGTCCTCGGATTATAATCCAACTGGTCTCTCCATATTGACAACGATATTGGCAAATACTTCGATAGTCGGTTATTTAACTATCGAAGAAAAATAAACAAACATCCATTCATCCATAACATCAATCAATCACTAGGCCTGTTAATTAATATTTCATTAATTAATTCACTCCTCTATTTTTCTATCAATATTAGTTAACCAAATAATTTCGATAATCATCTTGGCCTTCTACGCTATTTGGAAAACATTTCCATATATCGCCTTCTATTATTTTCTATAGTTAGAAAATATATTCTATTTGTATTTAAAAACAATTTTAATCACTTATCTCTTTCCCAACTACTTTATTTATACTCAGGAAATATTTACTGTTATATTTCCAAAATTCCATCACTTGGATTAAAATGAATGCTGTGTAAACATCGTTACAACAACCCAAAATATTTTATTCAACTAAATATTATTCAAACACTTCTCTTCGAGGTTGGGTCTTGCTATTTATCAATAAAAAATGAAATCAATCAAGTTGGGGTAAAATTACCTCTCAAACCTTGACTGAAAACATCATTAACTTCAAAACAGTCAAAACCACTTACCTCGAGTAATCAACATTATAAAAACCAATTATTCATTTTTAAACGTATATATGTTTCTCTTACTATTACCAGCCTATCAATTTCCTTTTTGTTTATAATATTCTATTTTTAAATTCGTTCCTTATCGAATTCTGTATATATCGATATATTTATTTCTAACTATCAAATTTTCTTAAAAATATTCTAACTCCTTAAATTCCTGGAAAAATTCGCCATAACCTCCCTTGTACCGGGAGCATCGGGATATTTCAAATAGCCTCCCATTGCCCTCACCAATCCAAAATAAAAAGAAAAAGCCAAGCGGCTTGCTGATACGGCGCATAAAATCTCATATATGAATTTGAACATGTACCTTTTTGTCGGGAACATAAATTAAAATCTTCATATACTTCATCCCATACCTGTCTAACACATGATCAACTGTTTTGAATTCAATTCAACTCAATCCAATCGTTTGAATTCAGTTTCGCTCATTTATTATTTAATTAGCTATTTTGCCTATTTCAATTCTTTGTTTGAACATAACATGTTTAAACAAAATATCTAACTTGCTCATAACCAAATTGAATTTCAATTTCAAATTCTAGTTTCCTTTTCGGTTTCGAATATAAATTTTCAAATCGAATTCACTTATTCAAAGCCCAATATCAATTTAAAATCTCATTAACTAATTACTATTCAAATTAGTTAATTCTATTCAATAATCAAAAATCTGATTTCTGTTTCAAAAATCAATTCATTCCTCCACCTGAATTCACATATAATCTACAACTCAAATATGAAGTTTTCTAAATAGAAATTCGGATTTTATTTTCTTAAAATCCTTTTATAAAATTAAATAAACCGTTAAGGTTTTTAAATGGTTATGGCGCTGCTTTTATGAAAATTTGATTTTGATATAACTCAAAATCTATTCGACAAATTCCAGATTTTTCTCCTCCAGTAGAAAACTATTATCAAATCGGTCCTGATGTTTCTTGTTTCAAAGAATTCCGACTTCAATTGAGTTATGTATACTAAATTGAAGTTCGAAACGACAATTTACGAACTGCCACGCTACGGCGAGCTCGTTTTAACTATATTTATAAATATAAATGTTTTAACTTCATTTATAATAATTTCAACTCCATTCTGATATATTTTTAATGTATATCAAATCCAATTTTCCAATTCAACATTATACTTTCATCTCCTAAAATTGTCGATTTTCCTTAACTCAAAAATAAATTTATTTATACTTCGATCTTCTATATTCAAATTCTATTTCAATTCAAATTGAATTTCGTATATTCAAATTCGATTTTCGATCTCCATTTGAATTTCAATATAATTTCAAACTTCATTTGGATTTCTATATTCAAATCTATTTTCAAATCACATTTGAATTTCTATATTCAAATTCTATTTTGAAATTCGATTTCTAGTTCTACTTAAATTTCTATATTAAATTTCCATTTCCTTTTACAAATTATAAATCCTTCAGATTTATTTCTATTCTGTTTAAAAATCCGCATGCCGAAATATATTTCGTCGTTCCCATTTCGAAATGATTTCAACTTTCTATTCCAAATTCTATTTGAATTTTCTATATTCAAATTCCCTGTATTCAAATTCTATTTGAATCATCTATATTCAAATTATATTCAAATTCTATATTTGAATTTCCTTCGTATTTTCTATATTCAAATTCTATATTTGAACTCCATTTTTATTTTCTATTTGAATTTCCTATCTATTCAAATTCTATTCAAATTCTATATTTTCAAATTCTATTCAAATTCTAATTTCAATTTGACTTCTATTTAAATAAAATTCGTGTAACGAACTGGGATTTTCGACTCCGAAAATCAACACAAAACTACCATGTTGACTATTCAGACATCGGAAATACCTGATCATTATTAGAAAGAAGTTAGAGGGTGAGAATAGATAAGGTAGAAAATTAGAATAGAAGAAGAAGAAGAACACAATCAGAGTAAACATGAATCTCATAGCGGAACGAAGAAAATATATTATAACATAACTTTGAAATAAAACAGTATATATATACAATAACATTACCAAAGTACATTGCTTACACACAGCGAAAATACAATAGCTATATAGTCCTGAAGCCTCCTGCTTCAAACTTCTCCAAGTATATCTGTAAAGACCTGAACTACTTGACTGCCCGTACAAATTTGGGAACCCAAGAGTTTAGGGAAAAACAAAACAAAATAAACTCTGGGTCATTCATGGGATTGGTGTGAGTAAACTCAAATCATTTGGTTTAACTTTTCAAAATCCTTTTTAAAAGAAAAGATAATCGTAAGACCGATCCACACATAAACACGGACGGTTTTTACCTTACGATAACCAAAAACACTTTCGAAATCAATACTTCTGTTGATATTATAATAATGTCTAACCACAAGTAATTATCAATCTAGCAGAACGCTTGCATCTCATGTTCCACATATATAGTATACAAACAAAACCATGGCACTTATTGGAGATTAGATTCCAACCATGACAAGGTATGGGACCACCTGCCGATAATGTATCTCTAGAGGCAAATACACTGGGTTCAACAAGAACGTCTTGCAACCCGGTCCACACATGACCGACCACTCATTTTGCTTGAGTGTATCGAATGTATATCACCAACGGTTGGGAGCTACCCACCGTCTTCCCGTAAAGGGACAGCATCGAACATAGATATAAGAATCAAATGGATTTTCTCTAGATAGGTGATATACACCCTAATGGGAGCGACCCACTTAGCCATGCTGCCTGCCCGATTTCTGTCATTCCCTGGTTGATGAGGCTTGAGGTCAATATGTATCTTTTGAAACACTTGACCATCATTCACTTTGAATGCCACATTGACATACCCGTCAAATCATAAATTGATTTCCTCAAAAATACCTCGGGTATAAAGCTAAGAGAAATGAATTCCTCCGCCACCAAACGTGTGTACGTTTGAAGAGATCAACTTACGCGATCTGTTAGATATACTCTGTCAGACATTCGTCCATTCACGTTGCCCTGGGATTGGACAAACTGAAGGCACTATTCTGCAACAGGATATCCCATGCATAACTCCGTCTTCAATATTTGATCGCAACGCTAAAGTCCATACAAAGTGATTTTCAGATAATGAATCTGATCCCAGTCTCTCCGTATTGACGACGGAAAAATGGTCAAAAACTTTGATAGTCGGTGATTTAACTATCAAAGAAAAACAGGTGTGAAAACAACGATATTATTTCCAGATGGAAATTCTATCTACCAATCATCAATCCACATTTATCTCTTTTAATTTAATTTATCGTTAATTTATTCATTTACTCTTTTCTATATACTCAACCTTTCTTACTTCCTAAATTTAGGAAATCTACGTCATCAATCATTGGAAAACATTTCCAATCTCTATTTCACGTATCACTGTCATTCCACTATTCCTTCTCATTAACATCTCATTTTCTATGATTAGAATATATCTCTGATTATGTTTGGAAAATATTTCCAAAATTTATACATTTGATTTCAACGGATGTTTAAATAAAACGTCATTAAGCCAATTTAAACCATTACACTCAATAACTGAATTCACTTATTCAACCTTCACTATCGAACTTTAACCATTTCTTAGTTAAAAACGAAGTCAATCAAGTTGGGGTATAACTACCTCTCAGACCTTAACTGAACAACAGTTCTAACTTCGAAATAGACAAAGTTCACCTTTCAAAACTTTAACAACCTTCCTTACGAAAACTCCCGGATTCTATTTATGAATCCACTTCTTTATTTTAAAACATTGATTATAACTAAAGCATTATAATCCCTTCTTCCTAAATATCCACTTCAAAATATATCTTTTATTCCTTAATTTAATTAAATAACTAAACCACTAATTTATTAATAATTAATTAAATCTTGATTAAACCAAAAGTAAATAGTACTTTCCTGAATTTGATATAATCGAATCCAACGTATAATTCTCTTCTTCGAATAATGTCTATTCGATAGCTCTTTTTCGAATAAACTATATTTGATAACTCCTTCGAATAACTATATTCGATAATCTCTCTTTGAATGATTTACATTCAATTAACCTTCTACGAATGATTTACATTCGATTAATCTCCTTTTGAATAAACTATATTCGATTAACTCCTTTAATTTTATTCGAATAAACTATTTCGAATAATTCCTTTGGACTTACTCACTTGGATTAACTCGGTTTGATTAACTCAACTCGATTAACTCAACTTATTTAACCCCTATCTAATAACTAATATTCGATTAATTTATATTCAAATAACTATGTCTGTTTAACTTTATTTCAAATGGCTAATATTCGATTTAACTCCATTCGCTTGACTCTAGATCGCAGCGATCACAATGGTTACGCCTGATTCCCTCAGGTAACATCCGACCGCCGTAGGCTATCTCCAGCCCTGCGAATTACGCTAGCAGTCGTAAGAAATGACAACACATTCTAATTAACTATGTTTGACAAACTCTATTTCAAATAACTATATTCGATCAACTCTAATTGAATAATTAATATTAAATTAATTCTGATTCGATTAACTCTAACTGATTAACTCCTTTGATTAATTCTACGTTTATTCAGTTTCAAATACCGACGTTAAAATAGATTCTTACTTCTCTATATAAGTCTTGACTTATATATTCTATTTATCTAATGATAAATATTTCATTTAATTTTTGAAATATTATTAATAAATTATTCTTCTCAATCTATTGGTCATAATGGATTCTATTTAAAATCTTTGCTTTAAATCCATATCCTGTTGTACCCGTGTGCGAAACACGAGTTTAAACCTATCAAATGTAAAATTCTCCTTTTATACAATTATAGTCACTTTTCAAGTATTTCTTTTTTTTTAATTTATTTATTTACAAAATAAATCCCTTTTGATAATTCTATTTATTCTATAAAATATTTTAATTTATAAAATCTATTGATTTATAAGTAATTCCTTTGATAATCTAACTATTTCCTTCACACATATTTCCCCTTTCTATTCTATTCATTTTTCAAATAAATATCCTTTTCAATTCTATTTGTAAATAGTTTACCAATATTTCTTTTCAATTCTATCTATTTGATTAACAAATAAATATCCCTTTTTAATCTATTTATTTTCTAAAGGGTTTTATTTTTATAAGATCTTTGATTTTATAAATAATTCTTTTTCAGTAAAACACTGAATATTTCTTTTTTAACATTTCAGTATCCTTTATGGTATTGAACGTACCATATAACAATGATCAGTATCATTCAACCATACGAAATCAACAACAGATTTCACATCACATCATATAACACAATATATGAAAAACAGTAAAATAAATGTTAAGGAACCCAGTTGGGCCCCTCCGACCTGTTTCCCTGCATCCACAGATGTTAAACAATAAAATTAACATCAATTTCATTTTACTATGAAATATTCTGCTAAACAGAATCAATATTTAATTAACGATTTATATTTAGATCGTTATCTATATTTTCAATCAACTGACTAGCAGTTCAACCAAACAGCCAACACACAGCAAACAACCATCATTTAACATTTCTAAAAATACTTTAGAAAAATATAACTGAGAAGAGTTAGTGAGTTTACTCACCTTTCGCGTTAACCGTTAAATAACGATTTGCGTTAGTTGATTCTGATCAGACAGTTTATTTCGCCATAAATTGTAACGAGCTCGAATCCACTCCCAATCAGCTCCATTGGTAGTTCTCGTCCATATGATCCCGAAGGATCCTGTTTCGCTGAATTTCGACATCGTATGATGAAGTTATGATAGTTTGAAGTTTACACATATTGAAATCAAGTAATTTGGACTAAAAATGTAAATAGGCCTTTACGCCTTTAATTTGCTCAACCCAATATCCTTTTACAAGCCCACATCCGATCCCTTTCTTCTCCTCGATAGAAGAACGCGCGACCTCTTTCTGTTGCTCCACCATTTACACTTTCTTCCTCCGCCATTATCTAGTGCTTCCCTTTATTAAAAATCATGAGAACTTCACCGTTCTCCTTCACTTCCTGCGAAAATCAACGACCGCCTATCCATCTCAACCTCGCATCAACCATCGCGAGTCCGTCTCCTGGAGTTTTGCAACAACTACCAGACAGGTGCGACCCTTACTGACATCGGAACTCTGCATTCCCTCCCACTCGATGCTAATCTCATTGACAAACAAGAAGACAACCATTAAAACACAAATCAATGCTCAAATACCTCGAATTCTAGAACCCTAGTTACTGCGTCGTTCTTTGAGTGGTCCAATACTAGCGTCATACTTCATGGAAATGGTACAGGAGCAAAGGAAATTTTATGAGAAATCTGAAAATATAGGTTTCTTGATTTAAGAGGTTTTATTTGAATTGATTTTGATTTTACAATACACGAAATTTCTATTGAAAGAAAAATGAGGATGGTGGAAATGTGTTTGACCGTGGAAAGGGTTGAATTAGGTTTAGAGGAGTTAAAGGTATTATATAGGATAGAAAAAAATATTTTTTTATTCGATTATTCTATTTTATTTTAAGAAAACGCTATTTTATTTTGTCCTCTGAAATTCCTGTGATCACCCACGATACCCAGAAATCACGAAAACTGGCATGCAGCTATAGTTCGATATTACGGTCCCAACGAAACTGGTTTCATCGAATTCCGACTCCGTTTGCTAACACAACGTATTTTTAACTGTCAAAATACTGACTGTTTTTCACTTTAAAAATCCGTACGGCCACACACTCACTTTAAAAATCATTAAAACGGAAATTTAACAATAATTTGATGTTGCGGATCCAAAAAAATTAGTTTCGTCGAATTCTGAGGTCGTTTGAAAAACTGGCTATTTTTAAAGCTCTAAATAGCCCTTTTAAATATATAAATATATTTAAAAACGTTTAAATTTAATATTTAAAAATAAATATTATCATATATATTCAAAACAGAATATCATATATCTCCAATGGGATTTATAACTCGATATTTCAAATCCAGTGTTGCATCGATATTCGATTTATATTTAAAAATCCATTTTAAAATATAAATAAATCGAAATTATAAAAAAATTCCATAGTGACTTTTCTAAAATTTGATTTGGACACATTTCAAAATCTACACGACGAAATCCTGATTTCTCTTCCACTAGAAAAATATACTTCACCGGCTCCGAACGTTTCTTGTTTCACAGAAATTCGATTTAAAACGGCTTTTGTATATTCAGTTGAAGTTCAAATCGCGAACGGCTGCGCCATTTCGAGCTCGATTTTAATTATAATATAAAATACACGTTCAACTGTCGTTCAGATAATATATTCGTCAATATATTTCAACTCTAAACTAATGTATATATTTTAAATAATCCAATTCACAATATATTGTGAATTCCACTATTGCTGACTATTTCAGAAATCAAATATATTATTATATTATTTATTTTAATTAAATATTCAATATTATTTAATTTAACGACCATTTAATTCTCTAAACCATTATTTAAATAATTAAATAAATAAATTATATCGCTGAAAAATGCGGGTCGTTACAATTCGAATTAATCGAATTCAAATCATAATCCTTACGGATTTATTCTAGTCCAATTCGTATTCTGAACATCAGAATAAATTCCATCGTTTATTTCTTTAAAACGATTTCCCCATTTTTATTTTTAAATTCACATTTGAATTTCAATATTCAAATTATCCAATGATAATTTTTCTCACTTTATCTCTATAAACACTATTTACAATTTCATTTCAATTTTCTGATTTCCAATGAAAATCATTCCATTTCATTTATAAACACCGTTTATAAATTTACTTCAATTTCCTATGTTATTTAATTTATAAATGTCATTTATAAATTAATCACTTCAATTTCCTGTATTATTTAATTTATAAACATCGTTTATAATTTCCATACTTGCTTAAAACAAATTAATGTTTTTATAGCTCATTAAAAATTCAAATCTCTATTTTTAAAAATAGAATTCCCCTTTTTAAATTTCAAATATCATTTCACTATATTTTTATACATAAACAATTTGGCCCCAGTGATTTTAAACATTCAAACAACCCAATTTTCAATCAACACATTATATATGTGAAAACAGACAATTAGTAAAATTTTGAGAAATCCAGTTGGATCCCTCCAACCTGTTCCCCTACATCCATAGACGTTAGTTAACAGAAATAATATCCATCCTGCTTCTTAGTAGGACATCGCGGTATGAATGTCATCCACTAATATATATATTTGTGGGGCGTATAGGGAAATCATCCGCTATGGAACTACGAGCATCCGCCAATGAGACTGCGGGAACAATCCAATCATCAACCCAATATATATATATATATATATATATATATATATAATAGTCAAGCCTAAATAACTACTATATTTATAACAACAAATAAATATTTAAATGCATCCAACCATCAACAAAACAACCAACAATTTATTTTAATGTTAAAATAAATTAAATGAGTGAGATTTTACTCACTAGGGTTTTATTTACTGAATATCTAATAAATTTCCATGTTGTCGCGGTTACGAATCATCTCGAATAAATCTATTTGTACCTACGATTATTTATTTTAATTTACCGATTAAATGATTATTCAATTTAATTAACTACTACACTAAATAAATAAATAAATTATTAACTAAACAATTTATTTAACTACCTGAATCCATCTTTTTAGATAATTTCCCTCTATTGATCCATGCAAGAACAAATCACCCTCTCTACAAAAATATTAGAACCCTTCAGCTCCTTTCAAACTTCATGCCAGTGCACGAAACCATTTTGAGCAAGAATTAACTGCCTTTACCCTTTGCATTCACCGAAATCCCCAAAACACAGTTCGCACCTTTTAAATGAATTATCAAGTTCGCACCCTCCATTTCACAAATCAATCACCAATTTCTCAATTTCCTAAACCCACATTCACATTGGAATTAAAGTCGAGTTTAACAATTCCTGTCGTACTTTATACAGCTTACGTCAGAGGAAAAGATGCTTGAGTTCGAACCCTAAACAGGCATTCCATCGCGATTCCCTGACACAACTCACCATCGCGTTCAACCCTCTACAGGCATCGCGCTACTCCTCTTCACATTATCACGAACTTCCTTGACCCCTCGCGATGTTGCTGGCTCGCCAGAAAAACATTCTCGACTATCGCACCCCCTTTTCTCGAACCCGAACAAAATTCGAACTCCAATTTCATGCATGCGCGAGTTATTGGAGCGATGTCAATCGCGATTTGGATTTTGAGTTGATTTCCCTTTTCTTTATAAAATTGACAGTTCGATTTTTGAACAATTTTAGCAGAGGACGGGATGGATTTTAATCATCCAAAAGAAGAAAACAAGAGAGGAAAATAGATGAGGTGGGGGAATGCAGGTATTAATAGACAATGAATAATTCAGAGTTAATGAAATTAGTCAGTGTATGGTACATTAAATTAAATACGATTTGATGTTTATTTAATGCAATTTGATTTAAAGAGATTTTTATTTCTTTTTATATTGATCTTGATTTGATTTCGATTTGATTTTGATCCTATCCACAATCAAATATCTTGGGGTTCATTAATTTAAACCACGAACCGCTATTTTAACGTAACCACTGTTATTTCAACAGTGTAACACTATTTTGAACTAACTGAATATATTTTGATATTTAATTTGAACGTAAATATAAATAACCAAAATAAATTAATATAATATAATTTAAATTCAAAAACAAATAAATTCCTTGATAATAAATTATTATTATTACCGTTTAAATTCAAATAAAAATTCATATAAATCATTTTGACTCCATTTCAAATTGAATTACTTAAGATCCTCGTACTACGATAATTATATCGATAATTCAATATAATAATCGATTTATATTATCAGCTCAATATTTAAAATAATATTAAATATTCAAAATAAATCGACCAGAAAATTTGGGTCATTACAGAAGTTACCCTATTAAAGTTTTGACTAGCTTCCCACTCTAACAAGTATTCAACAAACCGGAAGCCTCACTGAGGCTAATTAAATGGGTGTTGAGCTTAGCCAATATGAAATTGATTTCCATCCTCGGGAAACAATCAAAGGGCAAGCTCTCGCAGATTTCGTAAATGGGTGCATAAACTTCATTTCAGAACAGTCGAGTAAAGAAAACGACTTATAGACCAATGGCATCTCTTTGTAGATGGAGCTTCCAACGAGCAGGGAGCAGGGGAAGGATATATTATAATCACCCCTAATGGACACTGCTTGCACTACGCCATGAAGTTAGGGTTCCCGACAACTAATAATGTGGCTGAGAATGAATCCATGATAGCTGGTTTGAATCTGGCTATACAGTTAAAAATACTGAGGATATAAATCTTTAGCGATTCGCAACTAATAGTAAACCAAATAAAACATACATATCAAATCAAGGACAAGCAGCTCATCGTATATATGTAGAGGGTATTAAAGATGCTTTCTAACATAAACCATTACAATAAAATAGCGTGAAGCATTATAGGTAAACAGACACAGAATAATTACACGATAGATATAAATATGATAGCAGCAGAAATTTAATTTTTTGTTTCAAACATAAATCATAATACTGTGGTCCACAATACCATAAGTCAAAAAACCATTACAATAAGATAACTTTTGTCTTGCACCATCAGAGTACATAAGAATATAAAAAGCATAATTCCCCAATTGAAAGAGTTAAGCCATAGTAGAGACAAGAACTTGAGCCATACTTCAGGAGTAGCTTCTAGCAGGATGATATCTGAGTTCTGACTAAGCCTGAGTGTTTCCTACCTGAGAACCTGGGGTTTGGAGGGGGGGGGGAATGGAAGAAAGAAGGAGAAACAAAAGGGTCAACATAAAGTCTGGAGAGTCTAGTTAATTTTAGCCAGTAAATAAATAAAAGTAACATGATAGGCATATAAAGTGGATAAGAGAGATCATTACATAAGTGGCAGGTGTGACAAGGTAGATAGGGTAAGGTGTATACACTTCTCTAATGATTACTCTGCACTGTTACTATTATAACCGAAATTAGATGATCCCTTCCACTATAACGTGATAGACTTAGGGCATATGTCCAAATATGCCCTAACCATTACCCTAATTGATCGGCTCTCTACTCCGTAGATACTCTTGGCCGGCTCTATGGTAGGATGTATCATGTCCAACAGTGGCAACCCATCACTGATATGCACAGCCCCATATCTACTAGTGTCACAGTCGTCTTATCCCCATCTGCCCGTCCCATGCATGCACATGGCCCGGTCGGTTTGCGCCGCCCACATCGTCCTTCACGTTTGGATCTCATATAATCAGTCAATAAGCGTGTCCCCTCTCTGCCTAGTACGGAGTGTTTTATTTGATACCTACTCCGGGTTACTGACTGAAATGGGTCCCACACAATATGATACAAGATCTCCCCTTGTCTTGTATCCCCCACTAGGTTTTTCACTGACTATGTATACCACTAGGTGTCTTTAATTACATAGCCCTATACCAGTTACGCTTACCCTAAAAGGTGTCTTTAATTACATAACTTTTATACTTTCCTCCGGTTATGTATACCACTAGGTGTCTTTAATTACATAACCTTATCGGGTTAAGTTTGTGGGCCTATATGTAAATATTACCCACCCCTTCCAGATTTTCTTAACCCGTCCATTATCCAATCAATTTACTTAACCCTAACTTTATTTTATAATCATACAATCCCTATGGATTAGATTTGGTTAAGTAGTCCAATTCATTACCATGTCCATTTATGGTTTATAATGGGCTAGACCTCCCACATTAGGCCTACAACGTGTGGATGCTGGATATGCCGGTCGTGTCCAGGCAGACTTATTCCACAGTTGGGCCTAACCTCGGGTCTTAGCCCGATTCATGCTTTCGTATTTAGACCTCCCACATTAGTGGCTGCTAGATATGCCGGTCAGGTCCGGGTATACTTCCACCACTAATGCAACCTAACCTCGTGTCATAAGTACAATTACAATTCCTAATTGTAATTACTAGACATTCCATTTTTATTAATTAATCAATTAATTAATCCTTTCCCTATATATGTGTTAATGCCCATTTTACCCAATAATTTGAACTATATGTCCAAAAATGTTCATATTCAAATTATGCCAATATTACCCCTTTTTCCCCCGTTTCCTAACTAGCGCACTCATAAACTGGTGGCTTGCCTAGGCTAGTCAATAGCCTAGTTATGAACGATAATAGGAAAATAATGGGAATATAACCAAAGTGATCATCTTGGCATAAACATAAACTAACATGATGATAAGGTGAACATATATACTGGCATGGACATGTAATCAACATCATAATAAGGTGGACATAAAACTGATGAACTGGTGGCAATCAATATAACTACAATGTTACAATATGCATAGTAAGATCTAAATTAGCAGTTTAGATGTCCAATTGGTTTAGATATAACATGATAACACAAGGTTATAAATTAGATCACATAATTCAGATCTAGGGGTTAAAATAGATCTAATGTTATTAAAATGACATAACAACATGTTTAGATCTAAATATGGGTTCACATGTCCGACTTACAACATATCTAAGTTAATCGCAATATGACAGGTGAAAGGTGATTTACATAAAGAGTTAGATCTAACCAATGTTGCAGCTGTCCAAATTAACATATTTATATTAACCATAACATAGTTACAAGTCAAGATCCACATAGGTAACATAATAGAATAATCATAATTGCATTGGATCTAAAGATGTAGATCCATTATGACATAGTATATGATTTTACAATAGCACAGATTCATAGTTTACAATATATCCAATTCACGGTCTTTCATAATTCACTTTTATTTATCTAAACCTAAATGCAACTAGAAAATCACAACATTAGTTTTAGAGAATTGGGAAAGAATGGATCTTGAATTTTTGGATTTGATTTGCAAAGTTGAATGTTGTTGAAGAAAACGAATTCGTCTCACTTCGCGCACCGGCTGCATATGGCTTCCATAGTTTCCAATGAACAAATAGGAGAATTGAGCACCAATTTATAGCTGCATAACCCTCTGAAACCGATAGCCACCTCAGCCCAAGGGGTGTCGACACCCATGTAGGTGGGTCGACCCATAGTTCGACACCCCTTAAGGGGTCGACCCCTAGAGCGGGAATTTTTCCACCTTGATGTATTTTTGATTTTCGAACTGTTCTGGATAGAGTCTGACTCATATCTGACTCATACGTGACTCATATGTGTATATATGTTCTTTCTGTGGGTATACAAACTTAAAGCCCTCATCACTTCTTTATACGGTGTCTGTTTTACGTAAACCAAATGTCTATCTTGACCAGAATTTCGAGACGGACGCGATGGCGGAGTCCATTTTCCTTAATTATGAATATTAAATTAATTATTATATAATTTATCCCCATTCTTAGCATTGTTAAAAATTCGAGGTGTTTCAATACATGATAGATGAGTGCAAGGTGTTGAATGCGATTATCCAGACACTAATCCAATGTGACACCTGAAGGATTTGTTTCAAATAAACTGGTACCATCTCTACATGCAGGAGGACAACAGAAGGTTTCGGTAAACACGATAGGAGCC
Organism: Allium sativum; assembly: GCA_030737875.1. Lineage (NCBI taxonomy): Eukaryota > Viridiplantae > Streptophyta > Magnoliopsida > Asparagales > Amaryllidaceae > Allium > Allium sativum. The sequence goes on from CM060913.1 coordinate 1,013,855,740, forward strand.
ACTGTGGAGGAGAACAACCTGGATTTAGGGCCTCCTGTAAACCGAATCAATGTGATCCATGGGGGCCACACCTTGTCGGAAGTTGTACGAAGGCCAGGAACCAATACGTGAAGGAAGCCTTGGAGGGAATCTTCTCCGTCCAAGAAGAAACATCATTGAAGAGCCCGCGTTATGCCCTTAAAATGCATAACCTCGTGGCCTCTTTGGAAGAAATGAAGAAAGGGGTTTGTCATCTACATAACGACCCGCTCATAATAACGACACAGATAGGGCTTTTGGTCGTTTGTAATATATTAGCGGATACCAGAAGCGCTGTCAATGTCATTTTCAAGCACGCCTTTGATTAGATGGGAATTTCCAAAAAAAAAGCTGGAGCCCAAAAACGAACCAATTTTCGGATTCAACAACAAGGGGTCAACTCCTGTAGGTCAAATCAACCTTTTGGTTAAAGTAGGGTTGTCCCCTCTTCACATTAATTTCGAAACTCTCTTCGTCGTGATTGATCAGCCGTCCTATTACAATGCCTTCTTCGGGAGACCGGCTTTAGAAGAGATGGATGCTTTCATTTCTCCCAAATATCTCATTTAAAATTTCTGATCAAACATGGATGGGGTACCATCAGGGGAGAACAGTTTAGCTCCCGCGAGTTGTACTTCGCGATGGTTGAAAAATACAAAAGGGAGTATTCTTCGTATTTTGATTCTTCTACTGTTTTTATGCCTTCAGATAAGGAATTCTTACGTCCCTCATTCGAAGCTAAGATTAAAATAAATAAGACTGACAAACGCACGGATGGTAGGTACGCTTCTTCGAAAAGGAAGAGGAAAAAGTCCAATGAGGTAAACCCAACTGAAGAAGGTGAAATCATCATAGATTTGGACTCTTGAGGAGACATTGCAAGGACAAAACCAATAAAAGAAGTAGAAGAAGTGAACATTGATCTGAAAGATAAATCGAAGGTCATCAACATAGGGATAAGGCTGAAGGAACCTCTCTAAAGCGACTTAATCCGCTTCCTGCAGCTCAACAAAGATGTTTTCGCCTGGACCGATTCAGACATGGTTGGTATCGACCTTTCAATCATGAGCCACACCATAAACATCGACCCTTCGAAAACCCCGATTCGACTGAAGAAAAGGCAATATAATAGAGACCGGATAGAGGCCTTGAAGGAGGAAGTCAAAAGGTTGGAAGCTAACGCATTTATTCGAGAGGTCTTTTGCCTGAAATGGTTAGCCGATCCCGTGCTGATGAAGAAGTCCAATGGGAAGTGGAGGACGTGTGTTGATTACACGGATTTACACAAAGCTTGTCCAGAAGATTATTACCCTCTCCCGCGGATTAATTATTTGGCTGATGCCACGAGTGGATGCAAGATACTATCCCTTATGCATGCTTATTCGGGGTACAACCAAATCCCGATGCACAAACCCAACGAGGAACATACAAGCTTTACCACTGACTGGGGAACATGTTTTTATAAAGTAATGCCCTTCGGTTTGAGGAATGCTGGGGAAACATACCGAAGGCTGGTAAACAGAATGTTCCAAGAATAGATAGGGAACAATATGGAAGTATGTGTAGATGACATATTAGTGAAGTCCACTAAAACATAAGATCATCTAAAATATCTAGAAGAAATATTTGGTGTCTTAAGAAGTTACCAGATAAAGCTAAACCCTCAAAAGTATTCCTTCTGGGTTCAATCGGGGAAGTTTTTGGGATATGTGGTAAGCGAGTAAGGAATTGAAGCTAGCCCTGACCAAATACAAGCCGTTAAGGACATAGAGGAACCTAAAGCCAACAAGGAAGTCATGAACCTAAATAGGAAGGTAGGGGCATTCAGCAGGTACATTTCTAAAGCCACCGATAAATATGTTCACTTCTTCGATGTCATAAAGAAAAAGAAGAATTTTGAATGGAACAAGGAGTGCAGGAAGGCGTTCAAGGAATTAAAAGTTTATATAGGAATGCCTCCGATTTTGTCCAGTCCAGAGAAGGGAGAAGATCTATAACTATACATGACTGTCTCCAAACTTGCGGTAAGATCAGTCCTGATAAGAGACAATGATGGGACTCAACATCCTATCTATTATGTTATCTGAAGGCCAAAGACGCGGAAACTCGATACCCTATCATAGAGAAACTAGCGTATTGCTTGATCCTTAGCGCACGAAAGTTCAGAAGTTATTTCCAGGCTCACCCTATTAATGTTTTAACTAGCTTCCCGCTCAAACAAGTACTCAACAAACCGGAAACCTCCGGGAGGCTAATTAAATGGGTATTGAGCTTAGCCAATATATAATTTATTTCCATCCTCGGGTAGTAATCAAAGGGCAAGCTCTCGCAGATTTTGTAAATGAACTTCATTTCAGAACAGTCGAGTAAAGAAAATGACTTAAAGACCAAATGGCAGCTCTTTGTAGATGGAGCTTCCAACAAGCAAGGAGAAGGAGCAGACTACATTATAATCACCCCTGACGGACACTACTTGCACTACACTATGAAGTTAGGGTTCCCAACAACTAATAAAGTGGCTGAGTACGAATCCATGAAAATTGGTTTGAATCTGGCTCTACAGTTAAAGATACCGAGGATATAAATCTTTAACGATTCATAACTAATGGTAAACCAAATAAAATAGACACATCAAACCAAGGACAAGCGGCTCATCCTATACATGAAGAGGGTATTAAAGATGCTTTCCTATTTGAGGACTTCTCAGTTCATCAAATACCCCGCGGGGAGAACACCCAGGCGGATTCGCTAGCCAAATTAGCTAACCCCTGAGGTGCCCCCGAAACCCGAGTAGTGCCGGTGGGATATCAGGAAAAGCCTAACATCGAACAAGAAGAATCGAAAATGGGAAAAGAGTTATTAGTTTTAACCAGATCCCAAGCCTTGAAAAGGGGAGATGGAGAAGGGCAAGAAGGGAACTCCGAGAGGGAATCCCCAATAATGGAAACACGCCACCAATATGAAACTACGTGGATGACACTATAATGGACTACCTCCTAAGAGAGACACTACCCCTTAGTAAGCAGGATGCAAAGAAGATAAAATACCAAGCACCCACATTCGTGATCATAGACATCGTACTTTACAAAAAGGGACATTGACTTCCTTACTTAAGATGTGTAAGTTTCGAAGATGGACTTGGCCTATTGAAAGAAGCTCATGAAGGATTGTGCGGGGACCATTCTAGTGGGAATAAGCTAGCCAAAAGGGTCATGTGACAAGGTTATTATTGGCCACGGATGGTTAGCCAAGCGGTCGAGTACATCAAGAGATGCGATAAATGTCAGAAGTACTCTAAGGTCCCACGGCTTCCTCCCAGCGACCTAACCACTATATCAAGCCTCTGGCCTTTCGACGTATGGGGGACAGATTTTATTGGGCCCTTACCACTCGCCAAGGGTAGAGCCAAATATGTCGTAGTAGCTATCGACTACATCACCAAGTGGGTGGAGGCGGAACCCCTTCCGACTATCACATTCAAAAAGGTATTAAAATTCGTAATAAAAAATATCGTTACCTGCTTCGGAATCCCTGATAAGATTGTATCGGACAACGGAACACAATTCGAGAGCGAAGAGATCACCTGATTCTGTGAGAAAAATGGAATTATCAAAAGTTTCTCCTTAGTAGCCCACCTGAAAGCTAACAGAGCGTTGGAAGTCGCAAATAAGACCATCAATACAATCCTCAAGAAACGCCTAAATCAAGCCAAAGGAAATTGGCCAGAATAGCTGCCTCTAGTGCTATGGGAATATAGAACTTCTACCGAAACAGCAACGGGACACACCCCTTATCCCTAGTATATGGTTTCGAAGCAATGCTTCCGGTTGAGGTCGAAATTACATCAATTAGAAAGGTGGAAGATGCATTTGACCCCAACCAGGAGTTAAGGAAAGAATCACTAGGCTTGATACAGGGACTAAGGGATGAGGCAGCAATCAGAACCACCGAATACCAAAGAAGGATCACAAAATATTACAATTCAAAGGTCAAAGCGAGAACCTTCACTAAAGGCAAATTAGTACTGAAGAGAGTAATGGCTAACACCAAAAACCCAGCTGATGGCCCTCTCGGCCCAAATTGGGAAGGACCCCTAATTATCCATCAAGAAGTCATACCCGTCACATATCGGCTATGCAGGCCCAATGGTGATCTTGTTCTAAGAACATGGAACTCGGAACATTTTAGGTCATATTTCCCAACCATAAAAGAATAAATGACAAGATTTTCCTCCCACGAAATCATCACACAACCAAGGGAATGGAAACCCTCCCAGTAACTTGAGAAAAACACAAAAGGGGTCGAGCTGAAAAAAGGAATGAATCCCTCGTCATCGCCAAATTGGCCTGGGCTAGGCATCCCCTGGAGGGGGATAATTGTGTTAGTCTTTCTTTATGCCCAAACTAGATGGGGCAGGGTTAAAGCATCGAAAGCGTAAGACGTCGTTTCACACCAGAGATGGTCGTGGCAGTGCATCTAAAAATTAGCACGCCCTATCTCTACTTGCAGAATAGCAGAGGAGTATGCCATGCCTCTGCTAGAACTAAGCAAGTCCTACCTCTACTCATAGAAGAGCACGTCCTACCTCTGCTTATGTTCTGCATTACCCGCAGAAGGGAACACAAACCCCTATAATTGCCTAAGATGGTCTGGATAGGGCACCCCTCGAAGGGGGGTGGCGTATAAGCCTCTATGAGAGCCTACGATGGTTCGTATATGCCACAAAAGAGTAAACCATAGTTCAGTGTCTATGATGGCCTCGTCTAAGTTTCTAAGACCTTATCGTCGCCTATGATGGCCAGGATAAGGCGCCTCCTAGAGGGAGGTCGGGTAAGTCCTTGGGCCATTCTTGTGGATAAGCTAGCCAACCGCTCCAGACGCACAGGCTCTGCTTTGATATCAAAAGCTGAAGGGGAGGCTCAAGAAGCAAGTACATCCTTTGCTTTGACATCAAAAGCCGAAGGGGCGGCTCAAGAAGTCGTACAACCTCTGCTTCCCAAATCAAATATGAAGGGAATACTTACTTCACTAAAACTGGAGGGGGTTCCGGTCTTCTATGCTAATACTCGAATCTGGGTCGATTCGGCTCTTCAATAACACCAGAAGGGGTTTTGGTCTCTTGTGCCAATACCCGAATTTGGGTCGATTCCGCTCTTCACTAATACCGGGGGGGTTCCGGTCTCCTATGCCAATACCCGAATCTGGATCGACTGGGCTCTTCACTAATACCGAAGGGTTTTTCGGTCCTTAATCTTAAAATACCCGAATCTAGGTGGATGCGTGTAACGACCCGGATTTTCGGCGAGTTTGGTTATCGACACAAGCTCGATGTCGATAACCAAAACATCGAAAAATCCTGGTAGTTAATGAAAGAAATTAGAGGGTGAGGATAGAGAAGATAGAAACTTAGAATGGAAGAAGAAAAGAACTTACATCATCAGAGTAACACGAATCTCATAGCGGAACGAACAACATATAATATATAACATAACATTGAAATATAACAGTTATGTATACAATAACACTTATCAAAGTACAATACTTAGAACACAGCGGAAATAAACTATAGCTATATGATCCAAAAGCCTCATGCTCCAGCTCTTCAAGTATATCTGTAAATTCCTGACTACTTGACTGCCCGTACAAAATTAGGCACCCAAGAGTTTAGGGAAACAAAACAAATAAACTCCGGGTCAGTCATGGAACTGGTATAAGTAAAACAGTTTAAACAGGTATATGAACAAGTAAACAATATCTCATAAGACCACGCCACAGAACGGAACGGGTTTTTCCCTTATGAGAATCCAAAATATCTTTATATCAAAAACCTTTTGATATTATAATAATGTCTATGTACAAATAGATATCAACTAGCAGAAACGCTTTCATCTCACGTTCTACATATATAGTATACAATCAAAATCGCATGCACGTAATGGATAATGGATTTCCAACTATGACAAGGTATGGAACCACCTTCCGATCAGTGTACTCTAGGAACGATACACTGGAGTTCAACAAGAACATCTTGCAATTTAGCCACACATGTCCGACCACTCATTTCGCTTGAGTGTATCGAATGTATATCACCAACGGTTGGGATCAGCAACCGTTCCCGTATATATATGGGACAACATTGATAGATTTAAGAAACAAATGAATATTCTCTAGATAAGTGATTATACACCCTACTTCGGTGCGACCGACTTAGCCATGCTGCCTGCCCGATTTCTGTCATTTACCGGTTGATGAGTCTAGAAGCTACGCTTTATCATTACATCAGATTCACTTCGAATGCTACATTGTCAAATCAATCGAAATCACTAATTGACGTTTACAACAGTACATTACGTGTCAGCTAAAGAAATTTCCTTCTCCGCTTCCACTCTTGGTACAGTTGAAGAAATCAATGTATGTGACCTTTCTGGAAATACCCTGTCAGACATTCATCAACACAAGTCATACTCATTCACTTAGAATGTCACATCGTCATACCTGCCAAATCACAAATTGATTTATTCAAAAATAACACGGGTATACAGCTAAGAGAAACGAATTCCTCCGCCACCAAACGTGAATACGTTTGAACAGATCAACTTACGCGATCCATTGGATATACTTTGTCAGACCTTTGTCCATACAAGTTGTCCTGGGACTGGACAAACCGAAGGCACTATTCAGTATATCCATCTTAGTCACTGTTATCTAAGACTTATACAACAGCTCTTGCATTTTACTATGTCTTCAATTATCTTTGGCATATATGATTCGCAACGCTTATGCCAATACGGAGAGGTTCTTTGGATAAAAATCCAACCGGTCTCTCCATATTAACAATGTTAAAATGGTCAAAACTTCGATAATCTGTGAGTTAACTATCAAAGAAAAACAAGTGTGCAAACAACGATATTATTTCCAGGTGGAAATAATATCAATCAATCATCAGTCATATATATATATATATATATATCTATATATATATATATATATATATATATTCATATTTCCTTATTTTCTATGTTTAGAAAATATACGTTAACGGTGGAAAACGTTTCCATCTGCTTATTTACAAATTCCCCAACTATCAGTCCCTGACTGTAAACTAGTATGAGAACAATTCCCTAAGTATAAATCCCGAAGGCCGAAACCAACATCAGATGGACACTTAGAAAACCATTCAATTTACTAATCTCTAGTTAGTTCTAATTTTACATAACCCTATTTGATTAACTCTGATTGATTAACTCTAACTGGTTAATTCTAACCGATCAACTCTAACTGGTCAACCTTAATTAATTAACTCTAACTGGTTTTACTTGGTTTGACTAACTCAATTTATTAACTCGACTGACTAATTCAACTCGATTAACCTAACTTGATTTACTTATTTCGATTAACTGAATTAATCACTTTGATTAACTCGACTAATTCACTTTGGTTAACATAACCAATTCACTTAACAAATTCACTTAGTTTAACTTAACTAATTCACTTAACTCCTGTCGAATAAACTATATTCGATAACTCCTCTAACTCTATTCGAATAAACTATATTCGATTAACTCATTTACTCTATTCGACTAAACTATATTCGATTTACTCCTTTTCTCTATTCGAATAAACTATATTCGATTTACTCCTTTTCACTATTCGAATAAACTATATTCGATTTACTCCTTTTCTCTATTCGAATAAACTATATTCGATTAACTCCTTTGATTTAACTCTAATCGATTAACTCCATCGAATAAACTATATTCGATAACTCCTTCGATTTAACTAATATTCTATAACTCACTTCGATTAACTAATAATCGATAACTCCTTCGAATAAACTACATTCGATAATCACCTCTCGAATAAACGATATTCGATAATCTTCCCTTTCGATTTAACAAATCGATAACTCCTTTTCGAATAACTAAATTCGATAACTCCCTTCGATTTAACTAATCGATAACTCCTTTCGGTTAAACTAACATCGATACTCCTTTTCTCTATTCGAATGAAACTAACATCTATTAACTCCTTTCGATGAAATTAACATCGATTAACTCCTTTCGATGAAACTAACATCGATTAACTCCTTTCGATGAAACTAGCATCGATTAACTCCTTTCGATGAAACTAACATCGATTAATTTAACTCGACGAACTTAACTCGACTCACTTATCTCGATAATCTAACTCAAGAACTTAACTCCTATCGAATAACTAATATTCGATTTAACTTCATTCGTTTGACTCTAGATCGCAGCGATCACAATGGTTACGCCTGACTCCCTCAGGAAACATCCGACCGTCGTAGGCTATTTACAGCCCTGCGAATTACGCTAGCAGTCATACGAGAAGGCAACTTACCCTGAATACTATGTTTGACTAACTCTATCTCAAATAACTATATTTGATTAACTCTCGTTCATTTTAACTCTAACTGATTTACTCTAACTGGTTAACTCTAACTGATTAACCCGACTTACTTAACCCAACTGGTAAACTCGACTTACTTAACCCAACTGGTAACTCGACTAACTTAACCCAACCGGTTAACTCGACTTACTTAACCCAACTGGTAAACTCGACTTACTTAACCCAACTGGTAAACTCGACTTACTTAACCCAACTGATTAACTCTACTGAACTGGTTAACTCTACTGAACTGGTTAACTCTACTGAACTGGTTAACTCTATTCAACTAACTCGACTCGACTAACCCCTTTCGAATAGCATATTCGTTTTACTAACTTTCTAATAACATATTCGATTTACTCCCTTCGAATACCATATTTGATTTAACTCCTTTCGAATACCATATTCGATTTACTTTATTCACTTTATAAAGATTTCCTTTTTAACAACGTTTTATTCATTTGAAAAGATTTACTTTTAAATAACGGTTCTACATTTTAAAAATGATTTCCTTTTCATAACGTTTCCTTTTCAATTCTATTTGTAAATGGTTTACAAATATTTCCTTTTCAAATTTATTCTTGAAATATTCTAACTCCTTAAATTCTCTAAAAATTTCTTCATAACCTCCTTTGTAACGGGAGCATCAGGAAAATCCCCAAACCTGCCACACAAGCCTTTCCATTCAAAAAGAAAATGATTTGCAGTTATTTCCTTTTTGAACATCTTCTATTTATTTCTAAGTAAATAATCCCTATTTAATATTTTATTTACTTTACAAATAAATAATCCATGTTATAGTATCTTATCTATTTATTCTAAATAAATAATTCACTTTATAAATATTCCATTTTACAAAGGCTTCCCTTCATTTATAATTCCACTTAAATGTATCTTCTATTTATAAATATTCCATTTATAAATATTTATATTTATAAATATTCTATTTATAAATATTCTCTTTTATAAAATCATCTTGAATTTATAAATATTCTCTTTTCAATATTCCGGTATGTCCTGGTGTTTAACATATCAAGTTACGGTGCCCAATATCGTCCATTCACATATAATCAATAACAGATTATAAATCACGTCATATATCACAATATATGAAAAACAATAAAATATCTGTTGAGGAATCCAGTCGGATTCCTCCAACCTATTTCCCTGCATCACAGATGTTAAATAATAATATTAACATCGATTTCACTTCGATGTGAAATATTCTGATAAACAGAATCGCCATATAAATATTTAACGGTTTATTTATATATATATATACAGATATATATATATATATATATATATAAGTTCTACTAACTGACTAGCAGTTCAATCAAACTATCAACACACAATCAAACAGACAATACTTAACAGTTCTCAGAATACGTTATAAAAATAGAACTGTACAGAGTTGGTGAGTTTTACTCACATTTGCAGTTCATCGTTAAAGAACGATAAACTGTTATTTGTTCTGAATCAAACAGTTTAATTCTCCATAAATTCATACGAGCCCCAATCCACTTCCAGTCAGCTTCATTGTGAAGCTCTCGTCCATACGGTCCCAACGCAACTTACGGTTCATGATTCTGATTTCATAAGATAAAGTTACGATATAAGCAATCTAATACAATTTAATTTAAATAAAAACTTGAATTCTATTTAAAGAAATTGGTCCTTAACTTTTCAATTAAATCCCCGGCCCACCACTCGCTCATGAACACCCAAGCCCATCCGCTAAATGCTTCTTCCCCAACTCGGATTTGTACCTCACAGTACACCACACACCATTTTTCCCAACTTCCCTTTTTCACACTTCACTTTGAATTAAATTTCCAAAACCAAGTTTAATAAACAACTGGGCCTCACTCAAGAAACCCTGGCCCAATACCCTTCCCTTTTAAACCCAGTACCGTATGTCTCTCTCCCTAAAACACTTCGTTACTTCCTGAAATCCGAAAATACCCATTTCCCAAACCCTTGACCAATCGTTTGACCTCCCAACATCTTCACTCTGGTCATTAATCCTCGGCGCCCCTTCCATCATCGGCTTCAGCACCAAAATCCGCACCCACCTAAAATCCTTCCCTCCAACTCGATCGCCACCACGAACACGCGACTGGAACCCAATCCCCTCCAACTACTGTAAAATACACGACAGAAAAATCCTGGAAATCCGATGAAACTCGACTGAAGCCCGCGCCTTGTGACGTTAATCCTCGCGCTGACCTCAGATGATCCTCTGGCATAGCAAAGTCGTGCTCTTCCTTAACCCTAGTAATGTAAATACCTCGCTGTCTTCTCGCGATAAACAAAAATGGCAATCGATCCTCATAAAACTCATACTGGGTTGTAGGGGAACTCACCAGGAACTCTAACATATTTGATTTGGGATTTATAAGTTTTTATTCTTTTTTTTTTTTTTTTTTCGAAGTGGGATCTTTCTTCCTGTGAAAAGAAAAATTGACGGCGGCTTATTTTGCTGAAGTGAATTAGGTTTTAAGGATTTGTAAGGGGAAGGGGTATTTATAATGTGACAAAATATCTAGATATTTTGGGGAAGGGAATATTCTCGGAATATTCCTTTGTTAATTCGTCTTCTAAAAATTTGTGTGCTCACACACTCTACCTAAAAATCACGAAACTGGACATGCAGCTACAGTTTGACATTACGCTCCCAACGAAACTGGTTTCGTCGAATTCCGACTCCGTATGCTCACACAACGTATTTTTAAAGGTCAAAATACTGATTGTTTCTCACTCTAAAAATCCGTACGGCCACACAGTGACCCTAAAAATCACGGAAACTGACACCTAGCAACTATTTGACATTGCGGATCTAACAAAATTAGTTTCGTCCAATTCCGACTTCGTTTGCTCACACAGCGTATTTTTAATGCTCTGAATGACCCATTTAAATATATAAATATATTTAAATATAATTGAATTAAATATAAATAAATTTATATTATCGTACATATTCACACTGGAATACCATACAGCTCTACTGGGATTTATAACTTGATATTTCAAATCTGGGTCAACCCGATATTCAATTTATATTGAAATTCCTTTTAAAAATATAAATAATTCCTTTATAAATTATAAAGGAATTCCATAGCGACTTTTCTAAATTTTGATTTGGACATATCTCAAAATCTACACGACTAAATCCCGATTTTTCCCTTCCACTAGAAAGATATACTCCACCAGCTCCACATATTCCTTGTTTCACAGAAATCCGGCTTAAAACGAATCATGTACATTCAGTTGAAGTTCAAATCGCCAAATAGCAAACTGCCGCGCCATTTCAAGCTCTATTTTAATTATATTATAATTATACGTTCAAACTGTCGTCGATTGAATATATTCGTTATTATATTTCAAATTGAAACTCCACCAAATCTCGTATGCTATTCAATTCACATGATATTGTGAATTTCACTATTTCCGACTATTTCGACATTATAATATATTATTATATTATAATTATTAATTAAATATTCAATATTATTTAATTAAACAATCATTAACTTCTCTAAATCACCAATTTTATAATTAAATAAATTAATTATATATCTCTAAAAATGCGGGTCATTAGATTCTTCCCCACTTAAAATAATTTCGTCCTCGAAATTGCTAAGTTAGAGGACGACCCTGTCTATTGGAATTCCTAAGATTTGTTTACCCCTTATTTCTGATTTTAACTGAACCAATTATTATCGACTAAAATATTTATTCATTCCGACTAACTAAAATTTTCAAATTTTCTAACACTTTAAATTCTCGGAAAATTTCGCCATAACCTCCTTTGTACAGCCCTATCGGTAAAACCACCACTCGCCTCTCTAGGCCTTCTTCAACCCAAAAGAAAATCAAACAGCCAAACGGCTTGCCAATTCGGCTCATAAATCTCATGCTTATATCAAATATAAACTTGTACTTTTTTGTCGGGCATATCATTATATCGCTTCCATCTGTTACCATTCCACATATACCAATGTCCTACCAATCAAACTCAATCACTTTTATATCGGCCAACCAAATCATTTGCTTATACTCAAGTCGAATCCCATTTTCAATCTCAAGTTTCATTCTTGATTTTCAAATTCTAAGTCCAGCTAAATTTCAAATTCTTGACTTATCCATTCAAATCCAAATCCAGATTATTCTCTAATCACTTCCAGTTTCATTTAACCTAGTCAAGGTTAAATTCTAATTTATTATTCACTTTCACTATTTAAATCCATTTAACTTCATAAGTTAAATTTAAATTTCAAATTTCAAATTCCCGGGTTCATTTCAAATTAATTTGAAATCACAATACCAATTCAAAACATTTGAATTTCTAAACACCTTGTTTTCTCAAAACAATTCAAAACAAAATCTTTGGTAGTAATCCACCACTTAAAAACTCGAAAATCACACCGATGATACTGCACAGTCATCATCGGAATTATTTTCCAGCGACCCAAGTGATTTCAATACTATATCATTTCAAAACCCTTACTAAATACATCCATTTTGAAAACATCTCAAAATCTCCCAGGAACTTAAAATTTCCTTATTTTAATTCCAAATCTGATTTAAATTCAAATTTAATTCATCTTATTTCATATATATTACTTATATAAATTCTGATTGGTCAGATATAACCTTTTCACATTTTATAATCTTACTCGATTATAATCACAACCTATATATGATAATATATCACATATCCATACTGTGTCGGTCCATCGTATTCAAGTGTTTATTTACTCCTACCGATACAGTGGATCAAACTGATCGACCAGAACTCATAAACAACTCAACCAATGAATCTCCTCAATATAAAACAAATTTTTATATCAAATACAAATACGTTTACTCGTATATATACACTCAACTCAATCTAGGGTATTACTAACCCTATCTCTACCGAGTCACGCCACAGAGCCAAGGTAATTCTTAACTTAAGCTCTGATAACAACTGTAACGACCCAGATTTTCGGCGACTTTGGTTATCGACATAAGCTCGATGTCGATAACCAAAACATCGAAAAATCCTGGTAGTTAATGAAAGAAATTAGAAGGTGAGGATAGACAAGATAGAAACTTAGACTAGAAGAAGAAAAGAACTTACATCATCAGAGTAACACGAATCTCACAGCGGAACGAACAACATATAATATATAACATAACTTTGAAATATAACAGTTATGTATACAATAGCACTTATCAGAGTACAATACTTACAACACAGCGGAAATAAACTATAGCTATATGATCCAGAAGCCTCCTGCTCCAGCTCTTCAAGTATATCTGTAAATTCCTGACTACTTGACTGCCCGTACAAAATTAGGCACCCAATAGTTTAGGGAAAACAAAACAAATAAACTCTGGGTCAGTCATGGGACTGGTATGAGTAAAACAGTTTAAACAGGTATATAAACAAGTAAACGATATCTCATAAGACCACGCCACAGAACAGAACGGGTTGTTCCCTTATGAGAATCCAAAATATCTTTATATCAAAAACCTTTTGATATTATAATAATGTCTATGTACAAATAGATATCAACTAGCAGAAACGCTTTCATCTCATGTTCTACATATATAGTATACAATCAAAATCGCAAGCACGTATTGGATAATGGATTTCCAACTATGACAAGGTATGGAACCACCTTCCGATCAGTGTACTCTAGGAACGATACACTGGAGTTCAACAAGAACATCTTGCAACTCAGCCACACATGACCGACCACTCATTTCGCTTGAGTGTATCGAATGTATATCACCAACGGTTGGGATCAGCAACCGTTCCCATATATATGGGACATCATTGATAGATTTAAGAAACAAATGAATATTCTCGAGATAGGTGATTATACACCCTACTACGGTGCGACCGACTTAGCCATGCTGCCTGCCCGATTTCTGTCATTTACCGGTTGATGAGGCTAGAAGCTACGCTTTATCATTACATCAGATTCACTTCGAATGCTACATTGTCAAATCCATCGAAATCACTAATTGACGTTTGCAACAATACATTACGTGTCAGCTAAAGAAGTTTCCTTCTCCGCTTCCACTCTTGGTACAGTTGAAGAAATCAATGTACGTGACCTTTCTGGAAATACCCTGTCAGACATTCATCAACACAAGTCATCCTCATTCACTTAGAATGTCACATCGTCATACCCGCCAAATACCAAATTGATTTATTCAAAAATAACACGGGTATACAGCTAAGAGAAACGAATTCTTCCGCCACCAAACGTGAATATGTTTGAACATATCAACTTACGCGATCCATTGGATATACTCTGTCAGACCTTCGTCCATACAAGTTGTCCTGGGACTGGACAAACCGAAGGCACTATTCAGTATATCCATCTTAGTCACTGTTATCTAAGACATATACAACAACCTTTGCATTTTACTCCATCTTCAATTATCTTTGGCATATATGATTCGCAACGCTTATGCCAATACGGAGTGGTTCTTTGGATAAAAATCCAACCGGTCTCTCCATATTAACAACGTTAAAATGGTCAAAACTTCGATAGTCTATGAGTTAACTATCAAAGAAAAACAAGTGTGCAAACAACGATATTATTTCCAGGTGGAAATAATATCAATCAATCATCTGTCATATCTATATATATATTCATATTTCCTTATTTTCTATGTTTAGAAAATATACGTTAACGGTGGAAAACGTTTCCATCTGCTTATTTACAAATCACTACTTTTCCCCAACTATCAGTCCCTGATTGTGAACTAGTATGAGAACAATTCCCTAAGTATAAATCCCGAAGGC
This sequence comes from Allium sativum, assembly GCA_030737875.1. NCBI lineage: Eukaryota > Viridiplantae > Streptophyta > Magnoliopsida > Asparagales > Amaryllidaceae > Allium > Allium sativum. The sequence continues at coordinate 1,013,870,975 of CM060913.1, forward strand.
CGAAACCAACATCAGATGGACACTTAGAAAACCATTCAATTTACTAATCTCCAGTCAGTTCTAATTTTACTTAACTCTATTTGATTAACTCTGATTGATTAACTCTAACTGGTTAATTCTAACAGATCAACTCTAACTGGTCAACCTTAATTAATTAACTCTAACTGGTTTTACTTGGTTTGACTAACTCAATTTATTAACTCGACTGACTAATTCAACTCGATTAACCTAACTTGATTTACTTATCTCGATTAACTGAACTAATCACTTTGATTAAATCGACTAATTCACTTTGGTTAACTTAACCAATTCACTTAACTAATTCACTTAGTTTAATTTAACTAATTCATTTAACTCCGGTCGAATAAACTATATTCGATAACTCCTCTAACTCTATTCGAATAAACTATATTCGATTAACTCATTTACTCTATTCGAATAAACTATATTCGATTTACTCCTTTTCTCTATTCGAATAAACTATATTCGATTTACTCCTTTTCTCTATTCGAATAAACTATATTCGATTTACTCCTTTTCTCTATTCGAATAAACTATATTCGATTAACTCCTTTGATTTAACTCTAATCGATTAACTCCATCGAATAAACTATATTCGATAACTCCTTCGATTTAACTAATATTCTATAACTCACTTCGATTAACTAATAATCGATAACTCCTTCGAATAAACAACATTTGATAATCTCCTCTTGAATAAACGATATTCGATAATCTTCCCTTTCGATTTAACAAATCGATAACTCCTTTTCGAATAACTAAATTCGATAACTCCCTTCGATTTAACTAATCGATAACTCCTTTCGATTAAACTAACATCGATACTCCTTTTCTCTATTCGAATGAAACTAACATCGATTAACTCCTTTCGATGAAATTAACATCGATTAACTCCTTTCGATGAAACTAACATCAATTAACTCCTTTCGATGAAATTAACATCGATTAACTCCTTTCGATGAAACTAACATCGATTAATTTAACTCGACGAACTTAACTCGACTCACTTATCTCGATAATCTAACTCAAGAACTTAACTCCTATCGAATAAATAATATTCGATTTAACTTCATTCGCTTGACTCTAGATCGCAGCGATCACAATGGTTACGCCTGACTCCCTCAGGAAACATCCGACCGCCGTAGGCTATTTACAGCCCTGCGAATTACGCTAGCAGTCGTACGAGATGGCAACTTAACCTGAATACTATGTTAGACTAACTCTGTCTCAAATAACTATATTTGATTAACTCTCGTTCGTTTTAACTCTAACTGATTTACTTTAACTGGTTAACTCTAACTGATTAACCCGGCTTACTTAACCCAACTGGTAAATTCGACGTACTTAACCCAACTGGTAACTCGATTTACTTAACCCAACTGGTTAACTCGACTTACTTAACCCAACTGGTAAACTCGACTTACTTAACCCAACTGGTAAACTCGACTTACTTAACCCAACTGATTAACACTACTGAACTGGTTAACTCTACTGAACTGGTTAACTCTACTGAACTGGTTAACTCTATTCAATTAACTCGACTCGACTAACCCCTTTCGAATAACATATTCGATTTACTCCCTTCGAATACTATATTTGATTTAACTCCTTTCGAATACCATATTCGATTTACTTTATTCACTTTATAAAGATTTCCTTTTTAACAACGATTTATTCATTTGAAAATATTTACTTTTAAATAATGGTTCTACACTTTAAAAATGATTTCCTTTTTATAACGTTTCCTTTTCAATTCTATTTGTAAATGGTTTACAAATATTTCCTTTTCAAATTTATTCTTGAAATATTCTAACTTCTTAAATTCTCTGAAAAATTCGTCATAACCTCCTTTGTAACGGGAGCATCGAGAAAATCCCCAAACCCACCACACAAGCCTATCCATTCAAAAAGAAAATGATTTGCAGTTATTTCCTTTTTGAACATCTCCTATTTATTTCTAAGTAAATAATCCCTATTTAATATTTTATTTACTTAACAAATAAATAATCCATGTTATAGTATCTTATCTATTTATTCTAAATAAATAATTCACTTTATAAATATTCCATTTTATAAAGGCTTTCCTTCATTTATAATTCCACTTAAACGTATCTTCTATTTATAAATATTCCATTTATAAATATTTATATTTATAAATATTCTATTTATAAATATTCTCTTTTATAAAATCCTCTTGAATTTATAAATATTCTCTTTTCAATATTCCGGTATGTCCTGATGTTTAACATATCAAGTTACGGTGTCCAATATCGTCCATTCACATATAATCAATAACAGATTATAAATCACGTCATATATCACAATATATGAAAAACAATAAAATATCTATTGAGGAATCCAGTCGGATTCCTCCAACCCATTTCCCTGCATCACAGATGTTAAATAATAATATTAACATCGATTTCACTTCGATGTGAAATATTCTGATAAACAGAATCGCCATATTAATATTTAACGGTTTATCTATATATATATATATACAGATATATATATATATATATATATATATATATATATAAGTTCTACTAACTGACTAGCAGTTCAATCAAACAATTAACACACAGTCAAACAGACAATACTTAACAGTTCTAAGAATACGTTATAAAAATAGAACTGTACAGAGTTGGTGAGTTTTACTCACATTTGCAGTTCATCGTTAAAGAACGATAAACTGTTATTTGTTCTGAATCAAATAGTTTAATTCTCCATAAATCCATACGAGCCCCAATCCACTTCCATTCAGCTTCATTGTGAAGCTCTCGTCCATACGGTCCCAATGCAACTTACGGTTCATGATTCTGATTTCATATGATAAAGTTACGATATAAGCAATTTAATACAATTTAATTTAAATAAAAACTTGAATTCTATTTAAAGAAATTTGGCCTTAACTTTTCAATTAAATCCCTGGCCCACCACTCGCTCATGAACACCCAAGCCCATCCGCTAAATGCTTCTTCCCCAACTCGGATTTGTACCTCACAGTACACCACACACCATTTTTCCCAAGTTCCCTTTTTCACACTTCACTTTGAATTAAATTTCCAAAACCAAGTTTAATAAACAACTGGGCCTCACTCAAGAAACCCTGGCCCAATACCCTTCCCTTTTAAACCCAATACCGTATGTCTCTCTCCCCAAAACACTTCGTTACTTCCTGAAATCCGAAAATACCCATTTCCCAAACCCTTGACCAATCGTTTGACCTCCCAACATCGTCACTCCAGTCATCAATCCTCGGCGCCCCTTCCATCATCGGCTTCAACACCAAAATCCGCAACCACCTAAAATCCTTCCCTCCAACTCGATCGCCACCACGAACACGCGACTGGAACCCAATCCCCTCCAACTACTGTAAAATACGCGACAGAAAAATCCTGGAAATCCGATGAAACTCGACTGAAGCCCGCGCCTTGTGACGTTAATCCTCGCGCTGACCTCAGATGATCCTCTGGCATAGCAAAGTCGTGCTCTTCCTTAACCCTAGTAATGTAAATACCTCGCTGTCTTCTCGCGATAAACAAAAATGGCAATCGATCCTCATAAAACTCATACGGGGTTGTAGGGGAACTCACCAGGAACTCTAACATATTTGATTTGGGATTTATAAGTTTTTATTCTCTTTGTTTTTGATTTTCGAAGTGGGATCTTTCTTCCTATGAAAAGAAAAATTGACGGCGGCTTATTTTGCTGAAGTGAATTAGGTTTTAAGGATTTGTAAGGGGAAGGGGTATTTATAATGTGACAAAATATCTAGATATTTTGGCGTAGGGAATATTCTCGGAATATTCCTTTGTTAATTCGTCTTCTAAAAATCCGCGTGCTCACACACTCTACCTAAAAATCACGAAACTGGACATGCAGCTACAATTTGACATTACGCTCCCAACGAAACTGGTTTCGTCGAATTCCGACTCCGAATGCTCACACAGCGTATTTTTAAAGGTCAAAATACTGATTGTTTCTCACTCTAAAAATCTATACGGCCACACAGTGATCCTAAAAATCACGGAAACTGACACCTAGCAACTATTTGACATTGCGGATCTAACAAAATTAGTTTCGTCGAATTCCGACTTCGTTTGCTCACACAGCGTATTTTTAAAGCTCTGGATGACCAATTTAAATATATAAATATATTTAAATATAATTAAATTAAATATAAATAAATTTATATTATCGTACATATTCACACTGGAATACCATACAACTCTACTGGGATTTATAACTTGATATTTCAAATCTGGGTCAACCCGATATTCGATTTATATTGAAATTCCTTTTAAAAATATAAATAATTCCTTTATAAATTATAAAGGAATTCCATAGCGACTTTTCTAAATTTTGATTTGGACATATCTCAAAATCTACACGACGAAATCCCGATTTTTCCCTTCCACTAGAAAGATATACTCCACCAGCTCCACACATTTCTTGTTTCATAGAAATCCGGCTTAAAACGAATCATGTACATTCAGTTGAAGTTCAAATCGCCAAATAGCAAACTGCCGCGCCATTTCAAGCTCTATTTTAATTATTTATAATTATACGTTCAAACTGTCGTCGATTGAATATATTCGTTATTATATTTCGAATCGAAACTCCACCAAATCTCGTTTGCTATTCAATTCACATGATATTGTGAATTTCACTATTTTCGACTATTTCGACATTATAATATATTATTATATTATAATTATTAATTAAATATTCAATATTATTTAATTAAACGATCATTAACTTCTCTAAATCACCAATTTTATAATTAAATAAATTAATTATATATCTCTAAAAATGCGGGTCATTACAATGCGGCTCTTCATTAAGTCCGGAAAGGTTTTCCGGTCCATAATCTTAAAATACCTAAATCTGGGTGAATTTTGCTCTTCGTTAATGCCAGAAGGGTTATCCGGTCCTTATTCTTAAAATACCCAAATCTGGGTGGATTCGGCTCTTCATTAATGCCGGAAGGGTTTTCCTGTCCTTAATCTTATGATACCCGAATCTAGGTGGATTCAGCTCTTCATTAATGTCGGAATGGATTTCCGGTCCTTAAACTAAAATACTCGAATCTGGGCAGATTCAGCTCTTCATTAATGCCGAAAGGGTTTTTCGGTCCTCAATCCCAAATCCAGGTGGATCCAGCTCTCCATTAATGTCAGAAGGGTTTCCTAGTCCTCAATCGTAAAATACCCGAATTTGGGTGGATTCGGCGCTTCACTAATGGTGGAAGGGTTTCCGGTCTCTAATCTTCGAATACCCAAATCCAGGTGAATTCAGCTCTTTAATCTTAACACGTCCGAGTCTGAGTAGTAGTAGACTCATGACATCATTGAAAAGAATTTTTAATCTTCCATCAAGGCCTGAATCAAGGTCAGTTCATTCCTCTATGAGGCGTGGAAAGCAAATCTATTCGACAGAACTTATGGCATAACTAAGAATTGAAAATTAACTGGCAAACAAATAGGAGAAAGCTCGGAAAAAGAAGCTTGAATTGGAAAGTCGAAGACACCCCTTCACTAGGGGGAAGGGAATATTACTACCAAAATGATCTTAGCACAAGTTGACAGTGAAGGCATGTCGAAGGAATATAAAGAAGGGATGAAAAATTCGATAGCAACTCAGGCCGATGCCCCTTTTTGAAAAGATGGGGCCCTAAAACTACAAATCGTCAGCAAAAGTTAATCCTCCATGGTTTACCCGCCAGGAATTAACCGATATAATTCCAAGACATCAAAATAAGGGTAGCGGGTCAGAGTATAAAGATGGTCCGTAACCGACTCATAAAAAACGGCTCCATAGATAATGAAGGGGTTACCTTCATTAGTAACATGGGTATCACCGGAAGCTACCTTCCTGGGAGTCAAACTGGAAGGCTAAGCCAAGACTCAAAGTAAGGATACAGGCTACACGTACTAATCCACCTAGTACCTGAACCATCAACGGTTCTAAATCGGCGGGTGCACACGAACGTCATGAGGGCGGGCCCCTCTAAGAACCCACGATAAAGCCGAATGCCTACATTTGAAAGTTTACGCCAAAGGAACGACATTTGGAAGCATCCATCGAGAAATTCGAAATGCCTCCGCAACCGGTCTTGGAAATAAGTTTCTTTCCGCCTTGCGGAGGCCCCCAATTCACCCGAGACCCTCGCTTTGAACATCGCAACCAGCACCACGAGAATGACTGACGGCTAGAACTGAGACAAAGGAAAATAACAAACGACAGAAATCATTCGAGCCCAACATCCTACTGATAGAGGGACCCCAGATTCTCTACAAATAGAACCCCAGGAACTCCATAAAGTGGGACACACTTTTGATTTCTCAATTAAGTTCCTTTCTTTTCAAGAAGAGCAAACCATCCATTCCTGTAATATATCTGAAAACTATGAATGGGGAATTCCTAGTCTCACTCATCTTATGATTTGATAATCTTGTAGTGTCATAATGATGAAATTGGGAGTTAACAATAACCTTTGTGATGAGAAGGTCACCATGGTGCCCTAGTGGCGGAGGAAGAGGGCTTTGTGAAAACACAAAGTCCCCTTCTCCTTGTCCAAAGGATCCTCCATGATTGATCCATATCCTCATGTTGAGCCTAACGCTTCCCGAACATTGTGTAATGAGATCGTCTGAAAATTCCTAACCTGATCCACGTCATGATTCAGGCTTCTCATTTGAGAAGACCTAACATGAAGGGATCATCGGAGTTAACGAATATAGCGAGGCCTTCATCCTTGAGCTCAAGGGAAGTGTTAGCCTGTTTTTTTCATATTGGAATACATAATATCATTATCATAGCCTAGAAGCTCGTCATTTCCATGACGCTTAAAGACATCGAGTTAAATAACTTTCCTCGGGGTCAAGTCGAAATACCATCGTGTGTAATACGTATGGTATTGTCCCTCCACGGGAAAGGCTAATGGCTGCTAGGTTTAAGAATTCTGACGTCCCAAGGAAAATGACTCAAATTAAAGTCACAGGCCAAGGACTGTATCTTGGAGGTTCTGAGTAATGACAACGATAAATCTCACGAACGCATACGTTACACACTATAATCCGGGTGTTGACGAAAAATATCGTTAACAATTGGATTTGTTAGAAATTCTTGAGTTAGTATGATATTTGCACAATAGATTGAAAGAATTATCGATGTCTAAAGGTATCACTGAGCACTAGAAACTACCATTTCAAGCAATATTAGATAATATCTCATTCAGCTTGTTAATTTCTATAACTAATTTTCAACTTGCATATTTATTTTGGTTAGAATACCCCTTTTATAGAAATTTGGTCTTCACATGATTTATATGTTAAAAGTAATTTTAATTGTTTACACAAATATTAAAATTATTATAGATTTGAATCATTTTGGAACTTTTCTTGTTTATATATTTGGAAATATGATGAGTAGTGACTATACTATACCTCAAAACAAAAGTAAATATTATTTAAAACGTCATAAATATCGAAAAAATTACAATATTTTTAAATTAATATTTATTCCTTGATCATTTCTATTACTTCCATGTTTCGGTCATACACCACAGTTTCATTAAATAGGAAGAGTCTGAATTTTGTTTTGGAAATAAGGAAATGCTTACTTAAAAGTGAAATATTTTCTTAGGTATCCACTCTTATAAAAAGTCCTTACGATTATACACAAGTGACTAACCTTAGTCTTTGTATATGAGTTGTCATTCTTATTCAAAAGTCTTCAAGGTTATTCATGGATGGAACTCATATAAGAGGTGGTTAAAAGTTAAGCAGTTTCTACTTTCCTTTAAAAGTCCTTACACTCATGCATGGCTAGAAAAATACTTGACAATTTTCTAAGTTACTTTTAAACTCATTTAAAAGTGCTAACAGCTATACATGGTTAGAAACTACCTAAATTACTTAAAACGTACTTAAATTTGTATATAAAATTTATTTGAAAATTTGGAATTACCACTGGTTTATTTGCAACTAGCATACTAACTTCATTATATAAAATTTATCATAAATCCATCGTTTTGAAAAGTGAAATTTGTTTCCAAATTACGGATTATTATGATTTTTGTTTGATTAATTTAGAATTGTGATATATACTTTCTCTCCTAATTTGAATTTATAATTTTAACTATTAATCATCACATTTCTATTTCCGTTAGTCTTTTGATGATAACAAAAGGGAGATAAAGATTATGATTTTGATGGATTAGTGAATGGTTAATAATGTTTTTAATGTTTGATATTCAGAAATGAACTAAACAGCAATTTTCTCATTATCAAACATATGCAATTGTGAATGGGAGTTTAGTTTTAGGGAGGGGTATTAAAATAGGAGGAGCATGGTCGTATCATGATAAACACATTTTCATGCACTTCAAAATCTAAATACGTGTTTATCACGATGGAAATAGGAAGATTGTTGAATATATTGATATTATTTTAGTTTGATAATAATAAATATATATTTATTATTCACTAAATGTCTTTATATATGTACTATTTTATTTCTCACAAAAAATAAACAAATATTCGTGAGTATAAAATGTTTCCTTCAGAATTTATTATGAACAAATATTTTATTCGAATAAATATTTCTAATAAACTATTGAATAATACATATTTTTCTATTTCTCTCTATTACTCAATTACCATACAAGCACTCATTTATACAAGCATTTCCTCAATACACTCTCATACACTTTAGTACAATATTTCCAATTACTCACTCTCACTCAGTTGTGCTCTTCTATAGCATGCTCTAGAATTTGTCCAGTCATCTGTCACACATGTCAAAATATAATAGAACCATAAAATGATTTTTTTTGCAAATATGAATTTAATTACAAAAATATTTGTCTTGATTTTTGGGTTGTTTCTTTTATCTTTTTAGATAGGGTTATATATGAATATACATATATATACACACACACACTCGAACAACTTATAATATGTACAGCGATACAATAAATACTACAAGGTTTGGGTACATATCTCCATTATAGGAAACTACAAAGGTCAAGTCACGTAGCTTAACTCATTGCATTACAAGAGACAAAAAATAAAAATTATCTTGGCAATCCAATTTTTACAACTATCAAAATTGCCTCGACAAATAAACAAAAACTATCCACAAAGTTAAGGCAGTGCAAAGACAAGAAAGAGATACAAAGGAAAGGAGTAACAAATACCATTGCATCACAAACTTGATATATGAGTAAGTAACACCTTTGCATCACAAACATTTCAGATCAAGGCAGCAAGAAAAAGAAAGTGTTTAAGTTTAACACACATGAGCAAATTCATGAAAGTGCACAAGCTAAATAGCAAGTTCAGTTTCAGCATTTACGAGCTAGAATTTGCAATAGAGTGCATAAAGATAAAACAACAACCAACAGGTGCCGGAGATCGACACAAATCTAACAGCAAGGATAGTGTAGCAAGAGTGAACAACTGAAACAGTTACAAAGTGGAAAGATTCTAGTTGGTGCGAAGCCATCACAAACAAAAACAGAAATGAAAAGGCCTAAGATTGAGTAAGGAGCAACAACAATACATCTGTTGTAACGACCCGGATTTTCCAGCAATTTAAAATTGAATATTTAAACTTGTTTTAAATATTTAATTTAGAATATTAATGGATTTTTATATTTAATTCTTTATTAAATTACAAGTGAACGTTTATAATTTTATTTAATTTAAAGAAAACTCGAAATGCCGTGGCAGTTCGTAATATCGAGTTTTGAACTTCGATTGAATATACAGAATCCGTTTTAAGTCGGAATTCTGTGAAACATGAAACATTGAAATTGATTAGATTATAATTTTCTAACAAAAAGAAAAATCGAGATTTTAGCTTAGATATTATAAGTTATGTCCAAATCAAAATTTAAAATAGTCGTTATGGATTAGTTTATGAATTATAACGTTTATTTAATATTATTTAAATGGAGTTTTATTATAATTTATACATTGTTCAACTCGAATAGTATATACCAAGTTATAATTCAATATTTGTTGAAATTAAAGTGATATATTATTTATATATATACGATAATAGTAATAATTTATTATGATTTAATTTAATTGATTTGTAATATTAAATCGATATATTATAAGCGTTGGAAATAATCGTTTTCCAAACGACCTTCATTTTCGATGAAACGAATTTTATTGGAATGCATATCGCTAAATATTGTAAGGTTTTCAGTTTGGGGCCAATTGGAGTTATTTTATCAATTGGCGAAATTTAAATACGAACCGATGAATATAATTGGAATAGAAATAAAACCTTTGTACAAACAGAGTTGAAATTTAACGAAATTAATCTCGTTGGATCCGTAACGTCGGAACATAGCAGTTTGTCAAGTTTCGCTATTTTTGGGGTTTGTAGGTGTCCATACAAAATTTAACGTAGATCTCCCACGATAGTGGGTATATATGTTTAAATAACATCCCTCCCACTGTATATTTCGTGCATCCCATCTGTTTACTTTCTTGCATCCAAACATTTCTTGTGTCATGAAGTTTTTTCCATTTTCTTTTCTTTTTCTTGCGTCCTACGACTTTCTGTACCGTGCCATGCAATCCATCGTAATGCCTTGATCCCCAAGATTTTGAAATCCTCACCACGCATACAAGTGCCTATCTATAATCTCTGCATACCTACACCCTAAATACCGTGCCCTCCACGATAATATCTCTCTGTATAAGTACTTCCCCTCCATTGTTTTTTGGCAGTCCAGAATAGGAAACCCATTTTTTTCCACCGAATAAAATCAAAACATTCGCTTTATATAAAAATCAGTCTCCAAACTCTAATTCTCCAAGCAGGTGTTCAAGCATAATCGACCAAACACGGTCTACATCTCGAACGCGGCTTTGTCGATCTCGGCGAGTGTTTACTGTACGACGACAGTGATGAAGTAGTGTTGGACGTGGTGGAGTAGTGGTTGGCGGTTCAGTGGTAGGCGCGGGTTGCTTGGTTTGTCAGAGTTGGTGAGGCAGTGCATGGATCATGGGGCGCGAATAATTGAGTTGAAGTTAAAGGAGCGGTGGGTTGCAATAAAGTTTGGGGCCATGCAGCAGTTTTGGGATTTCACACAAAACGTATGAAGTAAATGGCAGATGCATGAGGGAGGGAGTGTGCGGTAATGAAGAGAAGTTGTTGTAGCTTTTTGTTTGTGAGGAAGCATACTGGAAGTGGAGAGGAAAAAATTTGAAGAAATTTTAGGAAGAAGAAGCTGGTGGAGTTCAGACGTATGATTTTATCTATTATATTCCGCTGTGTGCTGTATTTGAGGACAGGTTGTTATAAATGTCCAAATTATTTGTTGTACTCTGATGTATGTATGTATATACTTCAAGCTTTCAATAAATTTATTTCTATATTTTATTTAATTTGCTGCGATGTGAGATTCCGATTCTGTTGTGTTTCTTATTTCTTCTATTCAAATATTTCTTTATTTCTTATCTCACCCTCTAACTTCTTTCTTCAACGTTCTGGATTTTCGGAACTCGAGTTGGACACGGGTTGTATTTGTGTCAAAAATTTGAGCATAGAATTTTCAGGTTCGTTACAGTGGTATCAGAGCTATTGGTTTAGTAATAACCTTGGCTCTGTGGTGTAACTCGATAGAGATAGGGTTAGTAAATACCTTAGATTGAGTTGGAGTATATATATACGAGGGAGCGTACTTGTAGATTTTATATACAAATGTTTTGTATTGTGTTATATTTTCGATTCAGTTTTGAATTGACAATGAATGCGATATTGTTTTATAAATAGGGTAAATGAAATAATTTTACCCAAATTATATTTTTGTATAGAAAAGCAATAAATTTATTTAAATTATTGAGATATTGTGGTTCGATTGATTTATTTGAATATAACTCAAATGGAAACTTGAATTTGAATGGTTAATATAACCAAAAGATTACACATATATAGTTGTGAATGAGAATTTTAAAATGGAATTGAAAATCAGTATTTAACTTAAGAAAAATTACACAGATGAATTAGAACGATGTCTTTTGAAAATGAACCAGAATGAGGATTATTGACTGAAAAGTGAACTAATTAGAAAATCAATATGGAATTAGAACTTAACCTGGTTAAGTGGAATTAATGGATATTAGAATTAAAATAAATTATGGGTTGAAATTATTGAAATATCAATTAGAAAATGGATTATGGAATTGAAATTGAACTTAGTGGATAAATGTGTTGCTAGATTTGTTGAAATGAAATTCTTCAATACACAAAGACGTTGAAAGAACTGGAGACTAAGAAAATGAATTCAAATATAATGAATATGAACGATAATGATGAGACCATATATTTGTCATTGTGTTGAAAAGGGAGTTAAGAACAGGTTGAAAGAGCTAGTAGTTGCTTTGCTTGGTTATTGTTGTATGATGCTCGACAAATAGGTACGCCTTGATATTATTGACTGGATGGTTGATTTATTCCTCTGATTTGGATAGCAATTTGTTTTTTTCTTTTGGTAGTGAGGCCCGGAGTGGCAAATTGTAGTTGTTTAGATCAAGTCGTCCAAAGGAGATGCTGGCAAATTTATCGCAAATATTTAAAACAAAATTAATTGTGAAAATAGTTTTATAATAATTATCTTTGAAATAATTGGGTTTAGAGCATTCTTCTTACTTAGCAATTTCGGGGACGAAATTATTTTAAGGGGGGAAGAATGTAACGACCCGGATTTTCCAGTAACTTAAAATTGAATATTTAAACTTGTTTTAAATATTTAATTTAGAATATTAATGGATTTTTTTATTTAATTCTTTATTAAACAACAAGTGAACATTTATAATTTTATTTAATTTAAAGCGAACTCGAAATGGCGCGGCAGTTCGTAATATTGAGTTTTGAACTTCGATTGAATATACAGAATCCGTTTTAAGTCGGAATTTTGTGAAACATGAAACGTTAAAATCGATTAGATTATAATTTTCTAACAAAAAAGAAAAATCAAGATTTAAGCTTATATATTATAAGTTATGTCCAAATCAAAATTTAAAATAGCCGCTATGATTAGTTTATGAATTATAACGTTTATTTAATATTATTTAAAGGGAATAATATTATAATTTATACATTGTTTAACTCGAATTGTATATATAGGCGCGGGTTGCTTGGTTTGTCGGAGTTGGTGAGGCAGTGCATGGATCATGGGGCGTAAATAATTGAGTCGGAGTTAAAGGAGCGGTGGGTTGCAACAAAGTTTGGGGCCATGCAGCAGTTTTGGGCTTTCGCACAAAACGTATGAAGTAAATGGCAGATGCATGAGGGAAGTAGTGTGCGGTAAAGAAGAGAAGTTGCTGTAGCTTTTTGTTTGGGAGGAAGCATACTGGAAGTGAAGAGGAAATAATGTGAAGAAATTTTAGGAAGAAGAAGCTGAAGGAGTTCAGACGTATGATTTTATCTAATATATTCCACTGTGTGCTGTATTTGAGGACAGGTTGTTATAACTGTCCAGATTGTCTGTTGTACTCTGATGTATGTAAGTATATACTTCAAGCTTTCAATAAAGTTATTTCTATATTATATTTATTCCACTGCGATGCGAGATTCAGATTCTGTTGTGTTTCTTATTTCTTCTATTCAAATATTTCTTTCTTTCTTATCTCACCCTCTAACTTCTTTCTTCAACGTTCTGGATTTTCAGTACTTGAGTTGGACACGGGTTGTATTTGTGTCGAAAATTTGAGCATCGAATTTTCAGGTTTGTTACATCTGTTCAACTAAAAGCAACAACATAATTCTCATGAAATGATGAATACATGGACAAGATATGCACAAGCACTAATACACATATACACATACATTTTTATGTATGTATGTATGTGTTTGTATATATATATATATATATATATATTTGAAAATGAAATATATGTATATATATATATATATATGTATATAACTGCATTTCTTTTGGTACAAAATCAGTTCTGATCTAACAAGACCAAGTAAATCACAGAGAGAAGTTCGAAGCAAAAAAATTCAAGTATAGTATCAGCTCTTTTTCAATCACTTAAAAGCAAAGAGGATGGTAAGGAAAAATCGTAGAATGAATGATCCAAGTAAAGTATTAGGTTCAAAAAAATCAAGGCATAATAAATAAATTTTACAGTGAATTTGAAATTCAAGTTCTAATGTTGAATTAGTTAACTTTCTCAAGCCAAGTCAGAGCTCAACAAATTAAAGCAAAGTCAAAACCGAAATCTAGAAAAAATAAAATATCAACATGAACGTGAATTTCTCATATTTATGCAACCGATTAAGTCAAATTGAAGATAGAGATATATTAGGGTTTTAAAGCCCTATAGAAGATCTAATTAGTATTAGTAAATGATCATCGAAAACAAAAAGAAGATCGAAACAATTCATAATCAAACTAAGATTTCACTTGTAATCCGAATCGATAAGAGGGCAGTCATACACAAATATTTCAGAGCATACAAAATCAATCTCGTCAAAGGAAGCAACTGCAATGGAGTTAAATAGTAGTAGGGCTGACAATTAGAACTGAGAACCAAAAAACTGAACCAACCCGACCCGAAAAGACCCAAACCGAACCTGACGAATCTAGGTAATGAAAAATACAATAAAGACCCGACAAAACCTGACCCGAATTGACCCGACCTGAAAGACCCGACCAAAAAACATTGAAATATATGTATTTTTAGTGTTGCTACTAAACAGATCACGAACCGACCCGACCCAAACCGAAGCTCGGGTCGGGTCCAGATTTTGAAAATGAGACCCGACAAAACCCGAACCCACCTAGACCCGATACCCGATGGGTCCGGTCTAGGTCTATCGGGTCGGGTCTAATTGCCAGCTCTAAATAGTAGGATATCGTTCGAAAGGGACAGACTGAAAAGAAACATCACAATTGATCAAAATAGAAGAGAATACTATGGCTTTAAATCAATGGACCCTTATTTCTTTCGAAAGACAACCAGTGATTTGATACTTATAAGATATTGGCCATTTATATTTTGATTGTTCTATTACTAAGTTTATTTTATTTAGTGCTTTCAACCTTTTCAAATTTTCATTTAACTTGAACCACTTTGATTGTGATTTTTATTGGAATTCTTATAGGTTTATTTTTAATGCTAATGAAAAATATTTATGTGACACTCTTTTTTTAATTATTTGCTGGTATTTATGATTTGAAAGCAATCAATATGCTTTTCTCATAATCATAATGTTAATATTAATAATTTTTTGTATAATTTTATTTAATTGATTATCGAATCCTTTTTGTAAACTTAACAAGCCGAATAATTTTAATTTTTTTATTACTTACATTAGATATCGTACTTATATTTTCAATTCTAACTGTCTTTCCACTACCAATGCTATATCAGCATCTGTTGTTTTTAGTTAGTGACACATGGTTATTGATATCTTATTTATTCTATTATTCTATAACATGCCACCTATATATATATATATACATGGTGTAATTTTCCTTGTTATGTCTATGATGGCTATTTCGTCTTTTGTGTTTTCACATTGCCTTTTGTCTCTCAATCTATTTGTGTTATATTTTGATTTTTCGTTCCATACTTGTTTATATTATTCATCTTATGTGAGCTTCTTTTTTGCATTAACAGTCTTAGGATAGTGTTTTTTTAATGGAATTTAGTTTTAGTTTTTTGTATGTTGTATTATTGTATATTTTATATTTGGACACTAGCACTTAAGCCTGGGTGTTTCTTTTTCTTTTTTTCATTGTAAGGTCTTCCTACTGATCAAGCTTGTTCTAACATCCCGAGATTTGCGACGATTTGAATTATTAAATTTAATGTGATTTCTTTTAACAATTGTTTTAATTGTTAAAAAATAATGATTTATGTCGTATATTGTTAATATATTAACTTGATTTGACTTGTTAACAATGAATCTCAATAATTATATTCAATAATAATTTATGTTTGGTAATTTATTTATATTGAAATCGAGACTAATATTGAAGTAACCATATATGAAATGGATAAACTAATTTTGAAACTCCATTCATATATTGAAAAATCTAGATTTGCGAATATAAAGAATATAAACCATTTTGGGTATATAATGAATCTCAACTTGTTTTAAATGAAATAATCTCCTTTGATTGTAAATATTGCTATAATTTGATATGTTTTTAATTATTAAGAATTGAAATTTATTTGTATTAAATTGAGTCAATAAATATGTAATTTAAATTTAATGATTAATTATGGAATCTAATGGTGTAAACTTAATTGAATTGATTTGTTATTTAAACCCGACTTATTTTGACAATAATATTTTTCATCGATTGTAAATGAAATTTGTTTTTGGTTTGTACTGTTAAGATTTAAAGCTGAAACTTAATATTGAGATACTTAAATGTAACAGTTTTAGTTAATTTAAAAAAAAAAACTGAAATCTAAACTGAATTTTGTTGATAATAAAAATTGGAATTTAATGTTAGTAAAATTTGATTTTCTAATTAAAGTTTTATTATATTTTGATTAAATTAAAGTTGGTAAGTAATTATAGTATTTTTTTGAAAGTTATAGATTAATGGATATAATTAAAATTACTTTAGAATAACAACCATTAAGTTTCATTTCTTTATCTATTTTATATCAGTGTGAAATTTATGTGATTAAATGTTGGACAATATTAATTAAGACAATAATTATATATAGAATTTTAACTAACATTTATTTTATTCATGGAGATAAATAACTTGTAGTTGATTTGTAGTTGGAAAGAAAATTTACTTTGAATTTGTTAATAATAAAATTGGAAACTAAAATAGACGATTAATATGGATTTAAATGGAAATTTAAGAAAAGAGAGAATTCAAATGGATTTAAAATTTCTTTCTAATAGTTTAACAAGTATAATAGTTAATAAAACATGATTGTGGGATGCTAATAAATTTGAAATGAGAAATTCAGCATGTTAATTAATTTCGTCAAATTGGAAACTACAAATATAAAAGGCATATAAATTATTGTAATTGCAAATGATTTATTTTGTGGTTTTATGTAAATAAAATTTATAACTAGAACCATTTTAATCATATTTGGAATTTATTTATTTTTACAATTTAATTAACACTAAAATTTTGCCCATAAATTATCTTTTCTCTCAATTCCCCGTAAACATGATATTGTATCTTTAAAATGATATTTCAATGGCCGCCTTTGATCCAATCTTCAAACAATAATATAAAATATATGACTTCATGAAATCGAAAACAAATGGGTTCGTTGATCTCATATCAGCGAGATCTCCACATCCATGGCCGTAGTTTTGGTTGCGGCATAAGATTTGGGGATCGACTTTTCACATCTGAAGCTGGGTTTGCGAACACAATGATTGCTGGTGGCGTAGAAGGCAAAACGGGATGTGTGTGGAGTTCGTGGAGGTAAGAGGGGAAGATGGACAGACTTTGGAGGATTTCTGGGCATAAAAGTTTTGCATCCTATACAGTGCTCGAATGGAGAAGACAGCAGGTGCATTTTTCATGTTTCATTCGAGATATAAGTGAAGGACATGGATGCAGAGAGCATGCAATGAGGAGTTCATATCAATCGACGAATGTTCAAATCTTGTAGGAATGAGGAAGAAATTGTGATTAGAAAAGCACGAGAATGGATTATTGGAGTTGTCGTGAGTAGTTTTAGATAATGGGAGAAGAAGAAGGGATGACATGGAAAGTTAAGCTAACGTGTTAAAATTGTATTGGTGAGGTTTTATTTATTTTATTTTAATTTGAACTTTCAAATGTTTAAATGGGCATAAATTTCTGCTACGAGGTCGAAATCGGACTAAATAAATTGCGTTGGGTTCGTATCGTTGTTCTCTTCACGATGGCACTGATTTGGACTGATTCTAAGCCCGTTGAATTTTGGGCTAAAAATTGGATTTCAATTTCGTTTAAAGCCAAGGTGAGTGATTAAACCCACTCACGTGTAACTAAAGTATTCTAATATTAGTTAAATTGATAATATATCATGATATGATTGTATGGATTGATGTTTGACAGTTTAAATTTGCATATTTACATTTATTTGCATCGATAATGTAGTTAATTTTGATTGTTAAATATAAGTCTACAGTTAATTAAAAATTCGACATGTAATTGCTGTTTAAAACCTGACATCTGAAAATTTGTAAGTTTATATGATATTGGACTGTTTGTATGTATTAATGTGATGAATGACTTGAATTTGATATGTTTGACATATTGATGTTAATTATGTGAATTTACGTGTTATTCAATTTATTCATATACGACCATTTGTTTGTGCTGATTAATCCCAATCAATACCCCAAATGTTACGGGCATCGAATAAACCCGGGATTAATCATTAAAATGAATTAAGAACGTAGGTTGAAATGATGAATACCTATGACCCTGATTTGAATTGAAATGATATATATCCTTTCCCAAAATACTAAAATTAAAATTTAAGTATAACTTGGCCATAGGATAGAAAATTATTTACGGACACCGGTTGGTTAAATAAAATTTGTTTTAACCGTGAATTTTGAAATATTGTTTTAAAGACAATATAAGCAATGTTTTATAATTTATTTCCTTTGAACTTAAACCTTGAATTTTTTTTTTAAAAAAAGGGAAATAAATTTGTATTGTAAATGAAGCTAAATAAAAAGTGAAATATAATTAAATTTATAGAAATTGAATGGTTTCACACACCTTTGAATTTTATTATGAATCAACATTGATTTGAATTATATATATGAATTGTGAACTCGATATTTGCCATAAATTGAAATCATTGGAAATGAGAATCTGATTTTGAATGTAACTAGTTGAATTAATTTGATCGAATTGAAATGAATGTAAATTGGAAGTTTAATCAATGGAATTATTGAAAATTGAGTTGGTTGAATTGAAGTTGAAATTTGACTTCAGGTTTAATTGAAAATGTTAGAGAAACGATTCTAATTCCATCTATAGTATTTCAAATCATTTTATAAACAATTTTAATAATAATTATTTTTCTTTATAAACTATTTTACTTTATTACTATTTTATTTTATAATTTGTTTCAAATAAATCATTTTAAAATTAACTATTTATATTATAAATTACTTAATGTTTTAACTATATATTTTAATAAATTTGATAAATTCTATTTTAAATTACAAACTATTTATTTTCAAACTATTTCAATTATATATGTATACTATTTTAAATACACTGTTAATTATTTTAATATTCAAATTATTAAAGTTGGAATTGTTTCAAAATTTTAACTAGTTTATATAGATATTTTTGTATGAATAATATTCTATCTTGAATATTGAATGACTTTGAAACTCTGATATTTTGATATGAAGTATGAACCTCTTTGAAATGTAAAAGGACTGACCGGTGTGAAAAATGTAAACGATTGGTTGTTAAAGAGGTCGAGATCGGATACCGTCATACTCTCTGCCAATATCGAAAACCACTTTAACAACTGTGTACGCGGTGGAGTTCCAAAAATGGTGTTGGATGGATTTGGAGGCAATTATTGGATTTGAAGAATGAAAACGATGATGGATATCCTTGACCTTCCTGTCATAATTAACATGACTAAAACAATGCTATACCGTGACCAAGTATGGTTAGCTACCTCCATCGATAACACTTCTTCCTTTACTACTATAGTCCCGCTGTTTGATTGATTCGATGCGCATCTGTGATTTCGGAGTGTTGTTCTAGGTGGGTGTTAGTTGTGGCTATGCGTTACCACCAGTCCGGGCATGCAACTAGTATATTCCTACTCTGGGCATTCCTCGTGTGCCTTGTCATATTATCCTGATCGAGCCCCCTACGATTTTGATTTGTACCATACCTATGGAGTGCCCTCTGATAGCGACTACGTACTGTGGACTTTACGGTATCTGTATAGACTACGGTATTATAAATGGTGAAGGATAAAAATGTAATCCCGCTTATGCTATTTTAATATGTTATATTTAACGTAGACACTATTATAAGAGCGGATTATATTATATGATATTAGTTTGACGGACACTTAGGAGATGGGAATTCCCGTAACATCTCTTAAGTTATTGCATTCATATTATTACATTAAATTTGATTTAACTAATATGAGAATGATTTAGTTCTGATCCGAGTGTTTGTTGTGTATCTTTTTGTTGCAATACGCTCGGGTCAGACCGAGTTACAGTTAGCGAAGATTCCCTAGCTTTGAAGATTCCATTATGAAGATGAAGATGGAGCTCAACAGATGTATTAAAATTATTTTTCCGCTGCATATATTGGTATGTTATATGTTAATTTACTCTGATAAATTGTGTAAATATAATCAAATGTATGTTTTTAACAGCTTCATGAACTGTAATTCAATTATTATATTTTGTCCTTCCGCTGCTTGTTTCTGTATTTGTTTCCTTCTTTCTTCTTTTTCATATTTTAATCCCAATAACTATCCGTATTTTTGATCTGTTTATGTCGATATTAAGGATCATTGTCGATTTGAACGGTCAAAAATCGAGGATGTTACACTTGTTGCCATATCTTTTTTTAAGTGTGGAATAAAATTACATGAGTGCTCTCTTCCCTGCGAAGATCACTCATTTCTTCACTCATTTCTCTCAAAAAAAATTTGATTTGAGGGCATAGTGCAAAATGAATAGGCTAAAATTAAACTCCGTTCATATTTGGCTGTCTATTTTTAAAGATTATTGTATTTCTTTATGATTAGGGTTTCTTATTATTATTATTATTATTATTTTTCAATATACAAAACTGTAGTTTATCTAGTGGCAGGGGATTGAGCATTGGATTAGAATAAATAAACGAGCAATAGTCGTGAGTTTACCAATGCTTGTAAGCATTGTATTGTTTAATTCCAAATAGAAATTTTTGGGTAAAGGTTTGAGCATAGGAATAGAAAAATTAAGTGAGCAAGAGTTGCAAGTTTGTAATGGCTATACACATTGTATTTTTTTTAATTCCTAGTGGAAACATTAGGGGTATTAATAGGAAGGGTTTTGCCAAAGTTGAGTAATTTATGTGTGTGATATACTTTCCACAATAACTCTGATTATTTCCTATGATGAAATACTAATAATAATATTCTTTGAAAAATTACGATAAAACATATTCATCCCCTCAAGGGTAATTTTAGATCCAAAAACTCTTTGTTCCCTACTAAATTATTTAAATATAAGTGACTAACCTAAATTGAGGGGTAGTTAGGTGCCCAAAAAAAATTAGTGTGCCATAGGGCGTACCTCACTCTCTCTCACTATATATATATACATACATACATATATATATATATATATATATATATATATATATATATATATATATAGGGGAGGCTATTTG
This sequence comes from Allium sativum, assembly GCA_030737875.1. NCBI lineage: Eukaryota > Viridiplantae > Streptophyta > Magnoliopsida > Asparagales > Amaryllidaceae > Allium > Allium sativum. The sequence goes on from CM060913.1 coordinate 1,013,892,396, forward strand.
GACATAAAATTAGACACAAACAAAGAGACATGGAGCCTCAACTATAAGATCTTTTTGTCTTTATAAGGAGAGATGGAATTCATGGGGTGATCCAATGGTCCGAATTAATTGTGTCACCATTTGTGTCTAAATAGACTTTCCCATATATATATATATATATATATATATATATATATAAGGAGCATTCAACATCACCCTAAAATTGATCACCACAAAAGCTCACTAAATTTAACCACTTGTTTATATTAAAATTAAATAGCAAATGAAGAGATATTCAGTAGAAGGAGAGAGAAACATATTCGAATATAAATGAGTGACATTGGGTGTTTGGGGTGTTGCACTATTTGGAGTGTCATTGAAAGCTCATATATATGTGTGTGCGTGTATGTATGTGTGCACCACTGCTTTGCAATACTCCAAAACCTATAGCGTACACCACAATATACTGTTTTATAGCACCCCTACTTCATATTACCACTGCATTGATATACCTAAAAAATACTCTATAGCGTACTCCATGGTACCCTAATTTGCAGCATCCCACTATCATCATAAGTTTTATTTAACTAAGATTTTGCAGGGGAAAAAAGAACAAAAAATATGGTTGAAAACATGGAAAATTTACATGTTTTGCAGTTTTTTAGGTGCAACAAAACACTTATATAAAAATATATATATTTGTATGTCATTATATGAGGACTTAAAATTTATTGTATCACCAATTTTTGGACGTTAAAATTTGACATAAATTGGAACACATAAATTTTCAGCCATTAGATCAGTTTGTCATTATATGCGGACTTAAAATCGAAGGGCAATCCAATGATGCAAATTTATTGTATCACCAATTTTGTTTATATTTTTCCAGGCTTTATATATATACACACACACATACACACATACACATATTTACATATTAGTTTATATATGTATATATATGTTTATATATATATGCATATTGCCAGTATACTATGGCATAGTTGAAAGGCGTGCTCATACCTAGTAAAAGGTCAGGAGTTTAAGGCCTATCTTGACCACCATGTTAGAATATTAACCAATTTTCAAAAAAAAAAAAATTATACACACACTCCCATCAAACTCAGGAAAATCATCGCATTTTCATATAGGTCTCGTAGCATTATTTAAAGGGATAGTTGTTTTGTACATGATCTAATGGTTTAGCTTCTGATTCATCATTTTTATTTTACTCAATAAATGTTTATTATATTTATGTATGTATACATATATGTACATATACACAAACACACATACGTACATATATATATAAACAAATATACTATATTTATGTATATACATACGTATATATGTGAGTATGTGTGTGTCAGTGATATTAATGAAAATTTGTGGTAGAGTTACATGGAACTTACAAGTAAATTAAAACATTCAATAGTTATTGATATGACGTTAATTTTCTTTGTATATTTTAATATTTACATACCATTGAGCTGTTTCATTAGCGTGAAACATATAATTTCTCAACTTGATTTATAATTTTTCTTTAAGTGAGATTCCTGAAAACTTTTGAATACTTCAAAGATTAAATCAATAGTATTGGAAAATGGATTTAGCTAACAATGCAATTTAAAAACGGAAGAGTAATGCGACTGGTTTTGACCTTCGGTCTACTACAGATTGTCTACAATTAATGCATTGTTTTTGGGTGTTAAAGCATGACTGAGATCTACATTTTGAAACTTATGAGGAAATTTAGATTGTTATATTTCTACTGAATTTGGTTTCTTGTATGAAAACTCTTATGTACACTTCTCTTTTCTCGGCAAAGAGCCAAATTTTCATTTTCTGGTAATAATGTGTGAACACCAGTAGAAATGACAGTATATCTAAAGCAATCAAATAAATATGAAACAAATAGAGATAATAAATTTAACGTGTTCTAATTATAAAAGGTTATGTTGTGTTTTGTGATATAAAATCACATGTATGTTGAATATGACGACATGTGGAAGTGCTTAGTGATAAAGGAGGAAGAGCAGCAGTTAAAAGGGATAGAAATTGAATAGAGTGCGAGCTTAGATGTATGAAGCCTATGACAGACGTCTGAGCTAAACAGAAATTGGTGATAGCGATTTTTTTCTAACATTTGAGGTCCTATTTCAGAAGTCTGCATCAGGTGAAGAAATTCCTGAGTGTTCGATCAAACGATTGATTAGATATGTTCCTATATTAACTGAGTATCTCCCGAGATATATTTCTGACATTTCTAAGGAACAAATTGGATATTTTCCTTAGACCTTTATTTTCCTATATAACCAGTTTGTAGGACTAAATTAAATATGATTGTTTTGAGATTGACTAAGATTAGTTGATTTAAGAGTTTCTATCGTTCTTTATTGCTCTTATTCTCCAATAATATTTAAGTCATCTAGGTATTCTTTCCCTTTCTCAATAAGATTATTCATTTTTTTGTAATTTTGTGTTTGCAAACGAAATTGAATCTTTGAATCAATAAAAATGGTAGTAGGATGTAATATTTTGTGTTTCATGTAATTTCCTATTCGTGTTTTTTTCAATCAAAAATTTATCCTTGTAATTGGTTGAATAAGCTCCTAGATAAACCGTTTCCGCATGAGGCGCATATACCGCAACAACGGTTGTTAGAGCTAGATCATGACAAAGCTTAGAGCGAATTTGGATTGGAAAATTTCATTTTTTTATGTTAGATATGATATCGTTTACGATGATGGCTATTTTTGAAGAAAAAACTGGATTTTGAATCCTAAAATGGACGATTTTCAATATCTCAATGATCTTCGAGATCCGATTGATGGAGATGGGAAGAAGCCCTTTGTTATGGATGAGGGAAAGTAGAATAAGATGGATAAGAAGGCAATTATTTTGATTTGCCGGTACCTTGATGATTCGGTGTTTCATCATGTAGCTAATTGAAAATCTGTGAAGGATTTATGGGACAAGTTGGTATTTTTTTATGAGTCAAAGATTGCTACAAGTAATGATTTTCTGGTTCGAAAGCTTGTGCAACTGAGACTGAGTGAAGAAAAGTTTGTTGCTACAGTATTTGAATGAATTTCAAGATGCGATAAATAGTGGCAAATTTGAAGGTCAATTTTAATGATGAATTGTGGGCTCTTTTGTTGATGAGTTTTCTTTCAAAAAATTAGGTAGACTTTTATTGTTTTATTGAGTAACTTCACTGCTAATGGATCTTTCCCTTTGAAAATGGTACAAAGTAGCATTTTGAATGAGGAACTAATGAGAAGGGTCAGACTGGAAATCAGTTCATAGTGAGGCTATAGTAGCAAGGGGCATGAAGAAAGATACAAGTTGGGGGAAGAATGGAGTTAGTGGTAAAAGTGCTATCACTTGTCGTTATTAGGGTTAGAAAGGCCACAAACATAGATTTGTTATGCTTATCAAAAGGACAAGAAGAAGACTAGACATGTGGATATTAATGATGAATCATAGAATGATTTTGCTAAAGGTACCAGTAGAAACACTTCTTGTGGTGTCCTTTTTAGTGAAGCAATCCTTGGAAAGTGGATTCAAGAGCCATTTTCCACATCTGTAGTAGTGTGAATTGTTTTTCTTCTTATAAGAAGAATGTCGACATGATTATGACAATCAATGGAATAGAGATACCAGTTTGTGGTATTGGATCTATCTTGTTCCGTATGCATGATAGAGTAATTAGGGAAGTCTCAGGGGTTATACATGTCCCCACTTGTTCAAATAACCATATTTCTCTCAGTAAGTTTGATTGCCGTGGTTACACTTACAAAACTGGAGTTGAAGTTTTGAGAGGAAAGATTGTGGTTGTGTTATGATGAGAGGAGTTTTGGAGGAAGGAAACTTTTATAGGTTGGACAGTTATGTAGTCGGCTGTGGAAGACAAGTGATAGTTGAAAACTTAGTCAACAACAAGGTCAAAAAGATAATGTGGTTACTGCTAATGATCTAAGGATTGGGAATCATATTTTAAACATGGTCTTTATGTTAATGATGCTCAAAGGATCGATACAGATCTGGTGATGAGCTTTTGTCAAGTGATAAGCAGGTATCAATTTGGAAAGTCCACAAGATTTTGGAGAACTTTGTGGTACTACAAACATTTTTAAGACCACTAGTTTTTCATGGTGCATATCAGAAGATGCAACTCTTCCAGGCGGTGGGTGAAATTTGTAATAGTTGTAATTAAGATTTGGTAATTGCTGAAAGAAATATGTTGACTTGTTTACTGATTGTTTGGAAGTTTGTTTACTTGATGATGAGATTTCACATCAAGATAGAGTATTGTGTTTTTTGATATAAAATCATATATATATATATATACACACACACAAACATATATATATATATATATATATATTGAAGAAGACGATGTGTGAAAGTTCTTACGATTGAAGAGAAAGAGCAGCAACTGAAAGGACAAAAATTGATCAGAGCTTTAGCTCAAACGTCTGAAGCCTATGACAAATGTCTGAGCTAATGGAAAACTAGTTATAGAGAGATTTTCAATTGTCTGAGGCCCTAGACGTCTGACTTGAATGAATAAAAATCTTCAACTGTTCAGTCGGACGTCTGACCATCCCGGTCAGACAACCAGGCTAACATATTCTTGTTATAACTGGCCTCTTCCCGAAATATATTTCTGATATTTCTATGGGCAATTTGGATATTTGCCTAGGTCTTCTATTTTCCTATATAAGCAACTTTCATGATTGAATTAAATATGATGGTTTTAATATTACGCCGAAATTAGTTGATTCAAGACTTTGCTCTTCTTCTCCAACAATATTTTTGTCATCTGTGTATATTTTCTCTGTCTCAATAAGGTTGTTGATTCAGTTGTAATTTTGTTTATTCTAAGTTTGTAAACGAAATTGGTTTTTGTGAATCAATAAAGAGGGTGATTGGGTGGAATATCTTGTGTTTTCATATAATTTCATATCAGTGTTGTTTTCTAATAAAATTATCTCTTCTGTAATTAGATGAATAAGATCCTGCTGGATAATTTGCTTTCGCATAAGTCGCATACTCCATAATAGGTTGCAAGATGTTTATTAATAGTTGCAATAGTTTTAGTATCACAATTTTTTGGTATCAATGTGAATTGCAAATGGTGCCCCTTAGATATTATTAATTTTAATTATCCTAAAAACTAAGATCTATTGAATAAATTTCATTTTCTAATTCAACATGCCCGCAATAGATATTAGTAGATCATTATATTGCTTATAATTAGAATCTAACTCATGTACTTATTTAGAAATACATTTTTGATTGAACAATAAAAGAAATGAAAAAGCACCTCCAAATGAATAATTTAATCCCAGTGCCTTTTAAAAACAAAATATAGATCTAATATTCAAATTTTTTTATAAATTCGAGTTATCTCCATCATGCTTAAATTTAGAATCTAACCAGTTAACATCGCATAAAAAAATAAACATCATTTATTAATTATGAGTGTAAATAAAATTCAAACTAATAAACAAATTATTCTCTGCAACTTAGAAATAAAAAATTAATTTGACTACATATGTTTCCAACGCAAAATCATGATTAGATATTTGTATAAATCAATTTCTCTTAGATGTGTTCATTATGTATGATTTATAAACAAAAAAATCATGCCAAGGCTTATGTCATAACATTCGTAATTAAATAGGCATTACAGATTATTATAATTGAACATTAAAGAAAATACTAAGTGTATATCTTTATTACTTGCATAAAGAGAAATTGAACTATATCTAAATCAAGAAAATAAAGATGAAATAAAACAAAGATAACAAATTTAATGCATTCCAATTATAGAAGGTTGCACAATAATTATATTAAGCATTATAGATTTAAACATTAAAGTAAATCTTAAACAGATAATCTCTCTATTTCTAGTAAAATGTAATGAATTACAAAGAGCATTTTAGATAACTGGAACAATCAAATTTTAACAACAACGGGAGTGGTATATAGGGCAAAAATATCTCACTAAAGGAGGACACTGAATATCCTGTGTTATATATGGTTGAGTAATGTTAAATTGTAAGATTACTTGTGAAGTCGATATAGTTTTAAAAGAAAAGCTTTACCAAAAGCTAATGTCATATTTGGTTTATTTTTTTGTTTTATATTTTAAGAGCTTTCTAGATCATCCAAGATGATTGAATTCCCATAAGAACGAAAAAATTATGCCCAAATTCGTTTCATCTTCAACAAGTTGCTACTGTCGAACTTATTCTTAGGGCAGTCATGTACAAGCAAAAAATGGAATAGGCTGTTGATGGAATAATGGAAATCACAAAACACAAAAAAATTATATCACATCCCAGGCTTACTAGATCGTCTATAAATATCGAATTCCGATAAGAAACAAAAAAGTTATGCACAAATTCATTTCAGCTATAATGAATTGCTACTGTCAAATTTAATTTCAGGACAGTCATATAAAAGAGCAAAATTGAATAGTTATCAATGGAGTCATGAGAAACACAAATATGGACTTTTAGATTACATTAGGATTTCCATAATATTTAGAAATATCGAAATCCGATATGAAATGAAAGAGTTATTCAAAATTCATTTCAGCTACAACGATTGCTGTTGTCGAACTTATTCTCAAGACAATTATATAAAAGCGCGAAATTGAATGGGTAATCAACGGAGTCATGGAAAACAAAAAAAATAAACTTTTATATCACATTCCAGGCTTTCCATAACATCCAAAAATATCGAATTCCGATAAGAAACGAAAAATTGTGCACAAATTTGTTTCAGCTACAGTGAATTGTATTTGTCGAACTTATTACTAGGACAGTCATATAAAAGCACAAAATTAAATAGGTTATCAATGAAATAATAGAAAATAAAGACACAAAACTTTTATATCGCATTTCAGGTTTTCTAGAACATCCAGAAATATCGAATTCCAATAAGAAACAAAAGTTATGCACAAATTCGTTTCAGCCTAAATATGCGCCTACTGTCTACGACAGTGCAGCGAGAAAAAACACATTTTACACCAAGTTAACATCGAAATCACACAAAACTAAACATAAAAAGTTATAGCTTGAATGCTGAGCTTTCCAAAAAGTTTCTAAATTCCGGGTGGAAAAGTGAAAGTTATGCTAAAATGGTTTTAGCTAAATATGAACAGAAGAAACTTATATGAATAAATTCTACGAAATTTTCATATTTCACAAGAAAATCGCAACAAAACACAATGGAATCAAGTTAGATGTGTGAGGGAGCCCCCACCTATTATTTGAGCAAGATTTGTAGCGAATTTGGTAAAGTTTGATGAATTCGGAGGCTTAAAAGCTATGAAGAATAGACCTATCTTCCTGAAGATTCAACTACAGTAAATATGCAAGAAAAGTCCTTACTGTAATTTAACACCCAACAAACAATTAGAAATTGGAGATAAGATTTGAGATTTTGATATTTTTACCTGCTGCTCTTGATTAGAACTATAGAATGTTGCGATTTGAGGTGAATTGGAGGCTTCCTGAATTTTACAGTAAAGAGGTTGAGGGTTTTCTTTCTTGCTTTTTTTCTTACTGGCGAAGATGAAAATAGGTAGGAAATGTACGTGATTTTCAAGCATGTTTCAAGCGTCAAAATAACATCATTTCATTGAGTAGAATGCCAATGAAATCTTATGTGGATTTCATATTTTTTCAACAGAAATGAAGTTGTATTTCTTGCTGTTTTCTAGTGTTTTCCATGGTTTTGTTTAAACAAAATATTGGAGATATTCCATATATTTCAATGTTTACATGCAAGATCTAATAAATTGTTTTCGAAAAGTATCGTAAAGATAATACGTTTTTGGAATTGAGCATGCTTTCAATAAAATACTTTGAATTTATTAACTATATTATCCCTAAAAGTTTAATAACTGAAGCGGCATCCTCCCGAAAGATTTAATTCAAAGAAGGTCCTATTTCTGGGACTTATGTGTTTTCAGCAAAAAAAAAATGCACTGATGACTAAAAAAAATAATTCAAAAAAAATGTCAAATATTCCTAGAAACATGTAGAAAAAACTTTAAAAAATTCGTTAAAGTATGCAACAATTACCAATATATGCATACATGTATGCATATATACATCCAGAGTTTATATTTAAATTCTGGATGAATATATGCATACATGTATGCATACATTGGTAATAGTTGCTGAGATATATGCATACAAAGATGAACTTATCTGCATAGGCTATGAGTTATTGTAGAAATGTATGCATTTAATTTGTATAACTGCTGAAATGTATGCAACAAAATAAAAAGGATGAAGGCTTTGCTTATAAATGCTAAACGTAAGAAAGAATGCTTAAAACAGGTATATGGTTGAAAAAACTTGCATAGATTGAATTCGAAGCGACCCGTACTTCCCCGGTCTCCGAAGAGAAGAGAAAGAACAAATTACTTTGAGGACAAGACGAATCAGAACACAAACAGAAGAACATTTCATTGCTTATTACAACAATACATCAGAATACAAGAATATTACAGAGTATGAATAAATAGTACACAGAAAATATCAGAGATTACAATACATTACATAGCAGCGGAAAATAATACAATACATAACTAGAAGTAATACATGGAGACAGAGCTTTCCGAGTATCGTTCCAGCTGTAAATCAGGATCCTGTGAATATAAATCTGCAAAACCAAAACTACTAGCTGCCCGTGTCAAAATAAGGGCACCCAAAGTTTAGGTTAAAACAATAATCTCCAGGTCAGTCATGTGACTGGTGTGAGAACTAAAACAGTTATTAATCTTAATTTTAAAGTTAGGTAAATCAAGGGACCACGCCATATAATACGAAACGGGTTTCCTCCTAAGAATACCAGGGCATAAAACAACAACGTAATGCTAAATAAAGAACAATGAAGCTATTATAAGACCCAGGTCCCATCACAAAATGCAACGCAAGCCGTAGGATAGGGTTTTTACCTTATAATAGCCAAGAATGCTTGATACGTGAAATTTCATTTTTTATTATTACTATAAGTGTATAGTGTCAAAACAACTTCAAATCATAAGTATCAATCATAGACGGCATAAGCACCCCATCCCACTATGTCGCCATATATAGGTTATACAATCAAAATCGCAAAGTCACGTATTGGAAGTTAGATTTCCATCTGTGAACCGAGGCAAAAGATAGTCCCCACTGATTTGAGACTCTCTAGCGCGAACCTCAGGACCCAAACATAGGTGGGCCCTTGGAACGACAGGGCCGGTCCACCGATGTGGATTAAAATGCCTGAACACTGCATTTCCCCGCCCTTTGGGGCGTAAACGAGCCAATGAATGACTCCATCGGCTTCACATAGTCACCAATATATCCGAGGCGCCTCGCAATAGAAAAAACCACATAAGTCAAACTCGTCAGAGCGTGTAAAACCACTGACGCCACTTCTAACTAGAAAGAAACGCATGTCCTCCCTGAGGTCCTTCTCCCGTTTCTGGTTCACAACCGGGGTGTGAGGCTCGCGAATCAACGTTACACAAAACTATGCCACACAGGCTGTGCTTTGATCATCACCACAAGACTCTGCTTTTCAGCAGAAGCCTTGATCATTTGCATCTTAGCATGCCACACAGGCAAACCACTCCATGCAACCGATATCCATCAATCACACAAAATGATATCCAATGTCATTCCCATAGTCCATTTACAAGTCCGTTCTAGGTCTGAACGAAACCGGAGGCACCTTGTACCTTGCATATCCATCGATCCCCAAGTACGTCTGGATGATCACCGACTGATTCCCTCCTCTTGGGTGTACAGCCCAATCAAGATCACCAGTAATTATCCAAACGACGTGAAAACCTCCGATCTTCAACCACCGTCTTCATCTTCGACCAATCATCGAATCAGTTATTCAGAATGGGATAAACTTGGTCTTTCTGAATAACCCGCGTATGTAATAAACAAGTGTTACACAAATACAACATATGCCTCATTCCAATTCATCAGTCACTAACCGTAAATTAGCAAGAGGATAATTCCCCAAATATTAACCCCCAAGGCCGAAAACAACATCAGATCAATACGCAGGAAACCATTCTTCTTAGCTAACCTACAGTTAGTTTCTAAATTTCACATTCTTAGGGAAAGGTTCCCATTAATTTTATCAAGGATAAATTCTTTAAATTTATTCTTTCATCTCCTTTTGAAAATCAATTCAAATTAGTCGGGATTAGCGAACCACACCGAAGTTATCATTTATTTTATTTCTCAATCCCAACCTATTCATCCCATGAAGTAAAACTAGTAATACTTCATATCTAACACCACGGTGTTATCGGTAAATTCAATTACGATTTCACGTTCAAATATACTTAAAGATTTAACTATCGCTTGGAGCAAAACTGGGGATACTCCATTCTCGATTATTTCAATCTAATTAAAGATTCATTAAAACTCCACTTAGTTTTAATCTTTAACTGGGTTATAGAATCAATGTCATTTAAAACACGGTTCACGATAAAACACAAATCACATTCCATTCTATCTGCTTTTAACCGTAAAATAGCAAGTGAGCAATTCCCTAAGTACTAACCCCGAAGGCCGAAACCAACATCAGATCAATACACAAGAAACCATTCAACTTAACTAATCTCCAGTTAGTTTCTGAATTTCTTAACTCCATCGGGCCTAAGAACAATATTATTGAAGATACCGTTCACGACAACCCAAAATCACATTCCTTTAATTATCGGTTTAAAAACAAGTGTTATTTAAAACACTGTTCACGATATACCCAAAAATCAGTACCAATTCAATTCCAATTAAATATTATTTAATTGGTACAATTCATTAAATCTAAATAAAAAGATTTAATCTTTTTCTCAACTGGGCTTAAGAACAGTGTTAATGAAGACACCATTCACAACAAACCCTAATCCCATTTGATATTAAATTCAAGGCTCTGAATAGAGAATATATCGGCTTATATTCAATATCAAATTCTACGACCAACAAATAACGTATTGGAAATAACGATATAAATATATCTTTCAAATTTCCATAACAATATCTATATAATCACGAAATCCAACATCGAAATGTTCCAAAGATAATTTCGATTCACATCCCTTCCAATTCGATTATTGGAATTTCTGGTTACCTTTAAAACCCTTTCAAATCCAATTTATTTATTTAAAAATAAATAAATCATTATTCTAGTTCAAAACTAGTTCATTTCGATGAAAATCTATTTCTATCTTTTCGAATTTGGAATTTTTCATCCCAATTTTTCACAAATCACTTCTTATGATTTTACACAAATTATTACTATTTTTAATAATTTTATCAAGGCCCGTACAGTCGATTTCCATCAACGGCCATCGAACTGCACCTATAGCGATCTTTTCCAAATTTGATTTGGACATAATTCCAAATTCAACCGTTAGATTTCAAATCTCTAATATTCATTAGGAAGCCCTTTTCGATACGAACCCAACGTTTTGGTTTTAGGAGAATCCGACGGTTGAATCTCCCGCAACGTCCATTCGAAGTCAATGGTCGAAATTCACGAACTACCGTAGCGCGGCGCGTTCTATTCAGACCATTATATATATAATATATATTATATATTTCATCGATTTCCTTTTAAAACATATTTTATAAATCGTTTTAAATTCATTTTCAAAACGATTTCAACTTCATATTCAATTTCTAATCAAAATTGAATATTTCACATCATCGATATACAAATGATAATATTTTCAAAACGTTGTATTTTGAAATCAATTCCTTTTCTATATTCATTAAAAAAATGTATAAAATCGATATAAATATCGTTCACGACAAAATGGCGTCCATCTAATCAACACGGCTTTTATTCAACACATGAATTTATTTTCAATTCAACACATGAATTTATTTTCTATTCAACACATGAATTTATTTTCTATTCAACACATGAATTTATTTTTAATTCAACACATAGATTTATTTTCTATTCAACACATGGATTTATTTTCTACTCAACACATGGATTTATTTTCTATTCAACATATGGATTTATTTTCTATATTGGAATGAGGCCCAATCAATTACCATATAATGTTAATTATATGTATTTTCTACAACACATGTATATAATAGCAACGATACCATCATCCAGAGTGCACCACACAACTGCATAAGCATTAAATATAAATAATTAACGCTTACACAGTCTGTCGACCAATCGATCGGCATACAGCTAAATAATTGGGATTAGAGTACGCCAAATATCATCCCAATACCCATGTGGGGTTTCAAATCAACAAACACATATTTTTATTTGTGCGGTTGGGCGATGTGTAAAATTTATTGTCTCAATCAATATGAGTCAAATCAGTGTATATAAACAAATCTCCGATTTTTTTATAAATATTTATTTTATATACACGTTAAAAATTATATTTTTAACTAAAAAATATTTTCTCCCATAAAATATTTTCACCTATAAAATATTTTATTCCATTCCACATCAACATCACAAATAACTTCACAACAAATCAAACAAGCAAACAAATCGTCCATGGTCTGTGGACGACGGGTGTCGGGTGCTACTAAGCACCGTCTGCATCCTAGTATATATTTCAAACTAGAAATAAATTAAATGTGAGGATTTCTCACCTTGGGGTTCCACTCCGCCATTTCATTTCTGAATTTCTGAACCGTTTGAATTCCTTTTTGATTTCAATCCGTTCCATCTCAATTCTTTTCACGCTATTCACATTAAAAATCAAATTTTTATTATCACTGCATGTTCAAAAAAATCGAATTTTTATCTTCACTTCATATATATAAAAATCGTATTTTTATCTTTACTTCATATATATAAAAATCGTATTTTTATCTTCTGTTCGTATATATAAAAATCGTATTTTTATCTTCACTTCATATATATAAAAATTGTATTTTTATCTTCACTTCATATATATAAAAAATCGTATTTTTATCTTTTCTATAATATAAAAATTATATTTTTAACCTTTCTATAATGTAAAAATTTATATTTTTAACCTTTCTATAATGTAAAAATTATAATTTTATTATCTCTACTTTATATATATAAAAATGAATTTTTTTATAGAAAGATCAAATCTTTTCACATAGAAAAAATTATGATCTTTTCACATAGAAAATTTCTAACTTTTCTCATATAAAAATTATATTTTTCTACTAAAGCATTTCATATACAGTTTATATTTTTCTTTTTCTAAAAGCTAAAACATTAACTAAATAAAGATAGAAAATAAATAATAAATAAAACTTATAGGTTTCATCGAGAGGGGGGCTTGGTTGCTGCGCGGTGGGTGGGTAGGCCTGAGATGGCCGGCGGCGGCTGTAGGGTGTCAGGTTGAGCGGGTTTCAGGAGATTCGAAGGGGGAGAGGGACAATGGGAAGGAGAGGGGGTGGCCAGGGCTTAGGCGAGGTTCCGCCGACTATGGGGACGGGCGGCTCGCCTGCATCGGCAATGGCAACGGGGGGGGGGGGGGGGGGGGTGGAGGGGAGGGTGGGCGTCGGCTGAGCGGGTTTTAGGTTTTCTTTTTTTTTCAATTTTAAAATGAACGGGGGAGGGGCTGAGGAGATAAGGGGTTGACTAGGGTTTTCTATAATTTTAATATTAAATTTAATTCCAAATAGTAACTTTTTATTTCGAAGTCAAAATCAATCCCACCGATTGTCGTCGATAGCTAATTACCCCTATTCTGAACACAATGGGATATGTTTCGTAAGCCAATTTGACAGTTACGATCAATTTTCATAAAGATTAAAATATAAATCTTTATATATTCAATTTAAACACACATTTTAATTCATCGGGGTCACATACGGACTCTAGAAATTCTAGAAAAAATATTTCTAGCTTCGTATTGCCGATACGGTCCTAATAAAACTAATTTCATCGAATTCTGAGACCGTTTGAAAAATGGTCATTTTTCAGTCGATTGAAATCAACTAAAACTGGTCAAACGCGTTTTCCTTTGCCACGCTCAAATATTGATTCGAAAAATTACGAATTTTGAAACCTAGAAATAACTTGACATCACGGATCCAAAAAAGTGATTTTGTCGAAAACCGAGGTCGTTTGCAAAATTTCCATTTTTAAGGGCCAGAATTCCACAGCAATTATTCTGAATTTTCATCTAGGCATAACACTTTATCCCCGCTATGAAATTTTGATTTTTCGAATTCGTTGGAAATATATTCTCAAATAGATTCAAATATTTTTGGTTTCAATAAAATCCGGTTTATTTTGAATCTTGTACATTCATTTGAATTTTGAAATCGAATTATCGAACTACCACGCCATTTTCAATTCCTTTTATATATATAAATAAATATTTATATTCTAACGACGATTCGAATAAATATATACGTTCGAAGTCTATTCAAAATAAATTTCTCGTCGTTATTATTTAAAATAATTCATTTTAAATAATCAAAATTCACTAAAATTGCCAAAATAAAAAAATTTAAGTTGGCTCAGATTTCCGGGTTATTACAATCCCCCCAACTTAAAACTTTTCATCCCCGAAAAGGAACGAAGCCGAAAGTTGTTTAACTAATCAACTCGACTTTCATTATTTCAATTATGGCTTAAGTTCTTCAACTTTTCAGTTTCTTACAACTTTTCAAATTTTTCAAAATTTTTGCTAACACCCTAAATTTTCGAAAAATTTCGCCATAACCTCCCCTGTACCGGGTACTTCGGAATATTTCATATAGCCTCCAATGGCCTTCTTCAATCCAAAAGATAAAGAAAAAGCCAAGCAGCTAGCCAATCGGCTCATAAAATCATCATCACCCGACAAAATAGTAAATTATGGTAAACTACCTATTTGTCGGGCAAATAATTTTATTCTTCTTTTCTAGCCTCCTTGCTATGACCTGTTCAATGTTGTAACACCCCACCTCCGCCAATGCCACTCTTGCAAGCACACTAGCTTTGAAGGGGCGTTAAACAAGGTAAACATGCATGTAGATATCCCAAGACAGAATATATAAGTAAAAACAGGGTAAAATAACGCAGCGGATAAAAACTAACATTTCCAAACCATAGTCAAGTTACATCAAAGTACTTGGTCATTATTTTCCATAAAACAAAGTCTAGAAACATAAACTGAAAACTGGAAAGAAAATCATAAAGTAACTATCCCCAAGGTAGAATAAAGCCATAGCGAGCTCAAGTCCAAACCATACATGAGCTATCCAGAAAAAGCAGCTAAAGATCCAAGCTAGGTGCTAGTGTTCCCACCCTGTAAACCTTGGGGGGGAGGGGGGGAAACGAAAGAAAATAGGCGCAAGAAAATGGGTCAGTCAAAAGACTGGTAGGTCCTATCTACTATTAGTATAAAAACTAATAAAGTTAATTGGACATGTAAAACAGAGATGAAACATAGAGTGATAACTGGCATGGTGAAACGTTAACAAGATAGATCAAGTGTGGCATCGCATATACAAGGTTAAGTTTCTGCACCAAGTGTACTAGCATTCCAACTCATGTCAAGTATAAACAAGAAGTGATCCCTTGGCCCAATCTTGGCCCAATATCACGAGATGATCTAAATCAAGGTCCCACAACACGGTCTAATCGATCGGCTCCCTAAAGCCTAACTCGTCAAGTGTCGGTGTCATACGGCCCAATCACGAAGTGTAGTCAAACTGTGCTAGGTCCATCCTAGGGTGCCAACCACGGATACAAATCAAGCACGCACAGTCTAAACCTACTGGTGCCCGTGTCTGCTTTTCAACTCCGGACTATGTGCACGACCATAGTCCGCCTGAACCTACACCGGCGCACCAACTCAGCCGTCGTTTTGGTCGCTTACATGTCAGCCCAGTAATCGTGCCCCACCCTAGCCTAGTCCTTAGGGTATCATGATACAACCAAGAGGGTTACTGGTGAAAAGGACCACGTAACTAGGGTTTCTAACGGGTTAAACGTGGTTAACCCTATCCAATCAAGTATCAAATTGGTTAAGTGTACCCAAGGTTCATGACTTAACACTATCAACCTGTAACACCCCACACCCGCTAAGGTCACTCACTAAGGGAATGCCTTAGCTTCAGTGGAGTATTTAAGTGAATATAGAACTGAAAAATTACAACAAGACAGATATAAGTGATACTTGAAATTTATAACATCATTTCATTGCAGCAGAAGGTAAACATGTTTGGTTACATATCAAAAACCCACAAGAGTCAAGTACAAAATATCCATCTCGTTAAAACATAAGTACATAATCCCACTACATACTAATAGCCATAATAGAAAAGATAACCGAGCTTTTCTTCAAGAGTCCAAGCTCCAAAAGATAGATAAAGTAATCTGATCAAAGCCCACTAGTGCTAGGCCCACTCCGAGAACCTGAGGGTTGGGGAAAAAGATAAAAACAACGGGGTCAGACATAAGTCTGAGTGAGCCCTATAACTTTAACAATACAATCATTAAAGTAATTAGGGTATGATATAAACCTGGTACGGTACGACTGGGGATAAATGACTACACTAAGCAGCCAACTAGACTTAGGATAAACTAAGATAACGGTAAAGACGCGCCTATCCACCTAAGGATAAATACTACACCGCACCACCCCAGATCTACCCACCCAAGGGTAATTCCTACACTGCACCACACCAGATCTACCCACCTAAGGGTAATTCCTACTTAAAGGTTGATCCCACTAAGTGTACTTAGTAATTTTATTAATATTAGTTTCGTGTACCCCTAGCTGACTACATAGGTGTCGTCTGCCCCTATCTCCACTAGGTGTACCCACAACTTAGTAATTTTATTAGTAGTCTCGTGTACCCCTAGCTGACTACATAGGTGTCGTCTTCCCCTATCTCCACTAAGTGTACCCACTACTCCCATTTGATCGGCTCCCTAACGTAGATACCCGTGCTGGCCCCACAATGGGGTGTATCACTCCCCAAAGTGGCAACCCGATACAACAAATGGTGCACGGCTTATACCTACACGATGCAACAACGTATTACCTACCAGCCCGGGTCCACACACGCATATGAAACCCGTTGGACTTGCGTTGGCACCGCTACCCCGTTTTGGCCTCTTATAATCAAGCCCAGTACGCGTGTCCCGTCCTCGACATGGGTCGAGCCCAATTAGATACATACGGGTTACTGGGTGAAATGGGCCCCCACAAGCTACCACCTAAGCTTGTCATTTTTTTTCTAGTGCATCCGACTTAACCCTTTTTAATAATCATGTCCACTTACATGTTCAATGTTTTGTTATGTCATCTACTCATATTTCAATTGCCACTCAAGGCACCCACTAGATTTCCCCATGCCACCGAAGGCACTTACTTGATTTCCACATGCCACCCAAGGCACATACTTAACCGTTTAATCATGTTTAATTACATGTTCCACTTTGGTTAAGTATTTTAATCTTGTCTTACATTGCCACCCAAGGCAACCACTAGATTTTCCCCATGGCACCCAAGGCACTTACTTAACCCTTTAATCATGCTTAATTACATGTTCCACTTTGGTTAAGTATTTTAATCTTTTCTTTCATTGCCACCCAAGGAAACCACTAGATATTTCCCATGCCACCCAAGGCACCTACTTAACCCTTTAATCATGTTTAATTACATGTTCCACTTTGGTTAAATATTCTAATCGTATTTTCTATTGCCACCCAAGGCAACCACTAGATTTTTCCACATGCCACCCAAGGTACCCACTTAACCCCTCATGTCCCTCTATATGCTAATATGGTTAAGTGTTTCTTAATTGATTAAGAACGTAACCGTTGTAAAGACCTCTCACATTAGACTATCTTTTATGGCAGCTGGATTTGCCGGTCGGGTCCGGGCAGCCTTACGCCATAACCGAGTCTAAGCTCGTGTCTATACACTTCTCACGTATTTAGTTTGTGCCAAAGACCTCTCACATTGGGCCAATCATTTGTAGCCGCTGGATTTGCCGGTCGGTTCCGGGCAGTCTTACGCTACAAAAGGGTCCAACCTCGTGTCTTAGTCGATTAATTACACCTAATTAATCACCCCCATATTTCGAATTAATTTTCCCTAATTAATTCCAATTTTAACGATGTACATAATTGACTCAATTATGTCCATCCACATTATGGTATGCATAATCATACCAATTTCACACCATTTCATTAACATGTATATTAACCCCATCGTTCCCCACGTAATTCGCTACATGACATAAAAGGGAAGATTCATCACAAATACAATGGGTTCAACTTGCATAACATTAGCATCAACATGGGTTTAAAGGTGTCAACATGCATATAGCATCAACCCAACTAGCATAAATAATCAACCCAAACTTGCATGAATCACATATGTCATAAAGAGGTTAACTTGCATAAGTTATTTATGTCACACAAAGGGGTAAACTTGCATGTGTATGTATGACATACAAAGGGGTTAACTTGCATATGTATACATATCGTACTAAGGTGTAAACTTGCACATGTTACTTGCATATAATCAAACACCAAACATGCATAACATGTCATATATGAACTTGCATATAATCATAAACCAAACTTGCATAACATATCATTTATGAACTAGCATATAATCATACACCAAACTTGCTTATCATGGTGTCATAATGGATCAATGTTTCTCATATGACCTGCATATCTTGCATAACATCATAAACACATAGCATATGACTTGCATAACTTGCATAACACCACAAACACATAGCATATGACTTGCATAACTTGCATAACATCATAATCACATAGCATATGACTTGCATAACTTGCATAACATCATAATCACATAGCATATTGTAACACCCCGCGAATTCTATAACTGTGAAATTCACAAATTAAAGTATAATCAAGGAACTAAGGGAAACGGGATCCTCCATTGCGTTCGTCTCGGAAAAATACGCGAAATAGAGTCCGAGTTTTCGAAAAACGGAGTCCGTATAAAGAAGATATGGCCTTCGGAAGTTTCTGAATTAAGTTTAAAATTCGAACAAAATAAAACAGTTTTAAATTAAAAACCGGGCCCAATTGGCCAGGGCGGGAAAAATCCCGCCTGATGCACCCAGGTCGACTGGGCTGTCGACCTGGTCTAGCCAGGTCGACAGGGCTGTCGACAGGGCTGTCGACAGGGCTGTCGACAGGGCTGTCGACAGGGCTGTCGACCTGGTCCAGAGCCAGGTCGAACCCAGCCCAACCTGGCTGGCCTATTCTATGTTGGTCGATTTTCTGTAGTCTGCTTTGTCATTAGGGCTTGGTGGCAGGCTCTAATTGGTCTCTCTTTCGAATGAATGGCTACGATCAATCCAAGCAACATCAATGGTCCTAATCAGTTCATAAACCCTATAAAAATGACCCTAGACTCACCCTAATCTATTCATTCAAAAATAAGAACAAAGCCGTCATGTTGCTGAGGAACGACTAAGAGTAGCCGCCAATTGGAGAGAGGATTAGGAGGCAAATTCTAAAGCATAAAGCAACCTAAACAAATCAAATCAACAAGGAATCGCATCTCCAAATCCCTAAATTGGAGAATTCGCCACACAATTGTAAGTAGAGTATTATTTTGGTATGAACAAATAATTGTGTTGGTTTGTATACTTGATTTGTGGCAATAAAGTAATTCATATTTGTGCGTTACTATGATTCTTATCGATTTGGAATATTGTATACGTTTGGATATTCTCGAATTATGTTATTCATTATAAAAAACTACATGCGGTAGTTTTATGCAAGTATACGTTTGGAATATTCGCAAATTATGCAATCCATGTTGAAGCTACACGTATGTAGTTGATTAATTAAAATTCATGCAAGTTTGGGGTTTTGCTACTATGCCATCATAATGTATATTTTTGTACAAAAATCATTTTGTACGTAATTGGAACAAACTTGGGTTATTATAGTTCATATGAAACTATGTTGAAATTTTGGCACCATAATCTATGTATTAAGCCATGCTTTTGTACTAGAAAACTTATTTGCAAACTTATGAATATGACTAGGCTATGATTGATATTTTGTATAATTGAAATCCATGATAGGTCTATATTGTTAACAAGAATTATATGATGACATATGTGGTACATAGCTAGGTTAGATTCAAAATCCCATTTGCAAGTTTGCATGACTAAAGTAAAAATCATGATTTCATGTTAGAAATATTTATGCCATGGTTATGTGAATAGATTTAAAATCATGATTTAGTTGAACGATACTTTTGTGTTAGTAACAAAAGTAAGCACCTTTGTAAACATGTAGTAATCTTATGAACATGATTTGCTTATGTTCGACATTATGCCTGCATAAAAGTATAGGTTTATGTTGTAGTTAAGCCTATGTGCCAATAGTGATATTCTTAACTTAACTACAAGTTTACATGGTTTGATTCATGTCACTTATGCTTTATGACCAAAGTATATGTTACCACTATGCAAGTACACCCGTTTCTATTTTGTAGTTCCAGCGTCACATTGCAAGTTCATGCGTTCACATTCCCCTTTTTGTGTATGTAATCACGCTTTAAGCCTCCCCTTTTTCTCATGGCTAAGTTGGGCTTAAAAAGGCTAAGCCTAACATATATATAATAAACAGACGTATTAAACGGGGGAAAAATAACGTTGGGTTAAATTTATTAATAAATGAAAATATAAAGTAGAAGGGCCAAATTCAAGTATGGGTTGGGCCCATGATTGGTGTAACCTTTACACCATTTACTTAATAATGGGCCGCAAATATTTACATATAAGAAAATAAAGAAGAAAGACAAAATATGTAAATGTAGAACATACGATGTGTTTAACCCGAGGTTGGATTGAGTTGTGATGTAAACCTGCCCGGAACCGCCCGGCTGTCCAGTAGTCACAACAATACCTATCCAATGTGGGAGGTTAAACATGGAGCCCAATAAAGACCCGAGGTTAGACTGAGTTGTGGCGTAAGACTGCCCGGAACCAACCGGCAACAGGCAGCCACAACAATACCTGTCTAATGTGAGAGGTCAAGGCTTTAATAAGACAATTAAGGCTGAGTCAGGATTGTTAGGATTAAGTGAACTAAAGACTTAATCAAAATGGAACATGCTAAACTAAACGGACTGGTGGGGGTTAGGTTAGAAAACACTTAACCAACTTAGCATGTTGGCTAGAGATAGAAAACCTAGTAACGGGGGACCCTTTTCAGCAGTAACCCTAGAAGGTGTATCAGGATACCCTAAAACTAGGCAGGGTGGGGCACGATTACTGGGCTGATTGTAAGAGGTCAAATCGACAGCGGTGGTGAAGCAGTGTAGGTTCTAACGGGGTGCGGGCGTGCACACACTCCGCGCAGAAAAATAAGGCACTGGACCCCGGTAGCATACCTGTGCATTCTAGCATTGTGTCGGGCTGCCACCATGGGACTTGATACAACCCATGGTGGGGCCAGCATAGGTAACTACAACATCGGGGGCCGTAAGACACATGTAATTATGCGAGTAGGAGCCGATCATCATAGAATGGATCACATCACCCTGATTATGGGGTTCCAGTTGGGAACTAGTTTATATGGGTTCAGAGATTAACATGGGGTACGATAGTATATTCGACCCTAGACAACTTAACCAAGTTTATATTGCTTTCACACTTCTTGTTTATACTTATCGTACCCAGTTCTTTATTCATAGACAGAATAGTCCTAGACTTACTCAGGCTTTATGTCTGACTCTACTTTTCTTACGTCTTCTTTTCTTCCGTTTCCCCCCCAGGTCCTCAGGGAGGGAACACCGCAGCTTGACCAGCCTTAACATCCAGCTTGAAGAAGAGAAATGTATTGCTTGGACTCTTTCGTTTTGAACTATGGCTTTGGACAACCACTATGGGGCTTTTGCAGTTTATCTATGTTTTATTTATGCTTCTTTAAATAATGTAATCAAGACAGATTATGAAGGAGTTATGTTATGTTTTTGGAAAGGATGTAAGACAAATATGATGATGTTGTAGCGCGTATTTGCTTTTATGAAATAAAAGTTGTTGTTTTTCCGCTGTTTACAAATATGTGTTCTTATATCTGTCTTGTATATCTGTGACTTATACTTATAAACCTCCACCAAAATTAGGGCATTCCCCTTGAGCGTGACCCTAACGGAGGTGGGGTGTTTCACATATGACTTGCATAACTTGCATAACATCATGATCGCATAGCATATGACTTGCATAACTTGCATAACATCGTGATCACATAGCATATGACTTGCATAACTTGCATAACATCGTGATCACATAGCATATGACTTGCATAACTTGCATAACATCATGATCACATAGCATATGACTTGCATAACTTGCATAACATCATGATCACATAGCATTGATCCACATTCATAGCCATAACCTCATTATATCCTATCATAATCATTTCAACAATTGGTTATTAAGGCTATAGAAAACTCACAACTTATTGATTAGCACTCCTAAGAAGAAGATTAAGTTGCTAGAGTTGATTAGAGATTGATTTGAGAAGCTATCTTCCTCTTTAGATAGATGGAGGCTCCTTCAAGTTGCATTTTGACGGCATAACGGTGTTGTAGCTATTTTTAGTATGAATTAGGGTAGTCTTAGGGTATATTTATAGATTAGTTAGGTGTTTTAGGCCCTTAGATTAACCCTAAATAAGATTAGAGCCGTCAGATCACGTCCTAGCCACCAAAACACAACCCAAAAGCCATACTGATGCACACAGGTCAACTGGGCTCGACCAGGGAGGTCGACCCCCAGGTCGACACTAGGGTCGACTCCCCAATCGACCTGGTGGGCAGGTCGACTCCCCAGTCGACCCCCAGGTCGACCCCCTGGGTCTGGCGGGAATTTTCCCGCCACTTCTGAAATTTGAAATTTCTGTTTTTAAATCTGTTTTTAAATTTTCTGAAACTTCTTCGGGCCATATCTGGGTCATACGGACTCCGATTTTCGAAAACTCGGACTCTATTTCGCGTATTTTTCCGAGACGAACGCAATGGCATAGACCGTTTCCCATGATTCAGATTTTAAAATTTAATTCTGTCCTGATTTATATTGTAGTAAGTTATTCAACATTCGGGGTGTTACATTCTCCCCTACTTAAAGGATTTCGTCCCCGAAATCTCTAAGTCAAGAAGAACGTATCCTACCATCCAAACAACCATCTACTCAAACCATCAAACACTGGCATTCATTGTCCTTAAAGTTTCTAATGCTATATGAACATATGCAAAGAGTGTGTGTATATGTTCACTGTCTAATGCAAAATTAGGCGGTGCACTTATTTAGTTGACCTCCTTCATGCAAACCATGATAGTGCCATGCATCCAATATGTATGCGAAAGATCCCTATCGACACATACTATTTCTACATGTGTGCACAACCATACACCAAAATGCATCATCCATATGATAGCACAACCATTTTGCATCCATTAATATAGATACCTACACACAATTATATGCAATATGCAATATGAAGTGATTGAGCCGATCTAGTGCCTAAAGTGTGTGTATATGCATCCACGAGCAACCACTAGCAACCACTTGCATCCACACGCATCCATCAAACATAACATGTCTCAAACACATGTTTCAACCATAGGTTTACCCTATCTAAAGGTCAAAGGTACTAATGAGAGGACATACTAAAGATAAGATAGGTACTAGACAAACGATAATGGAGAAGTTAAAAGACATACCCTTAAAAAGGAATGGGTACAATGAACGCGTCTTCGCTTCTGTCTCCCAAGTAGCATTGCTCTCATCTTCTCCCCATTGCACTTTGACTAGTCGAACCTCTCTGTTTCTCAACTTCCTAATCTCTGACCCAAGGATGCGGGTAGGAGCTCGTCGAATAGTCGCATCACGCTCTACCTCCACTTCTCTAAGCAAGCTCGGCTCTACCACCTCTGCGGTCTCATGTAGGCACTTCCTCAAATGTGACACATGGAATACGTCATGTACCCCACTAAGTATCTCTAACTATATCGGCCCAAGCAAGATCTTATCCGTAGATTCCCACCAACATGTAGGTGATCGACAAGGCCTTCTATAAAGAGCTTTGAAAGGAGCCATACCAATACTAGTCTGAAAGCTGTTATTATATGCGAACTCCACCAATGGAAGATGCTCTTCCCATGTACCTCCAAAATCTAAGGTACATAGCCTCTTGTATACTCTTCCATAACTCGCTAGTGAAGATAGGATCTCGATCATTCACTATGCTAGAAGGTACACCATGCAATCGAACTACCACTCGAAGGTAAACTGAAGCTAGCCATGGAGCAGTCCTCTTGCTCTTCACGGGTATGAAATGGGAGCTCTTAGTAAGTCTATCTACCACAACCCAAATTCCCGTATTACCCTTCCTCGATCTCGGTAACCCATCAATAAAATCCATCGAGACGCTACCCCACTTCCATTGCGGAACTTCCAATGGGTGAAGCAACCTACCAGGTTTCTTTTGCTCCGCTTTCACTTGTTGGCACACCAAGCATCTAGCGACATACTCGACCACATCTTTCTTCATACCAGCCCAAAAGAAAACTCACTTCATGTCTTGGTACATCTTGTTCCCACCGGGATGAATGGTCATCTTCGAACGATGTGCATCATCAAGTATAACCTTCCTCAAACCCTCGTCCTACGGTACACAAAGTCTACCGTCCCTACGCATCCACCCCCTATCGTCAAGGGTATACCTACTCAAATGGCTGGACGACTCTCCCCCTTATGAGCTTCTCTACCAACTCAACCAACTGTGGGTCGTCCCGCTGTGTCTCGCCAATCCGCCCCAAAAGAGTAGGTCCGACCTCTAAGGATGCTAACTAATCGGGTATATAGTCAACGGAAGGTCTGAAATCAAACATCGAGATAAATTCCAAGCTTCGTCGTTCCACGAACAATGGACTCAAGGACAACCTTTTTCCGCTCAAGGCGTTCGCCACCACGTTACCCTTGCCAGGGGTATACGCTATCTCGAAATCATAGGATGCTAAAAACTCCATCCACCTTTGTTTTCTCAAGACTATGTGCTCGAAGAGTCTCCAACACTTCCCTAAGATGTAGGGCATGCTTTTCTCCACTTCTGGAGAAAACCAGGATATTCTCCCATACAAAATCATCACAACTATCCATCTCTCACGCAGACCATCCCAGTCGAACTCGACATCCCCCAAGTGCAAGCCCCAAAGGTCTAAACCAATATCAGACAAACACCCAAGGGACACCTCCTTCGAATTCAGACGAACTACGTGAGATGATACTAGTAAAAACGGCTAAATAATTAAGCCCTTGTCCAACTCTGGATGTCCTTGCCAATCTCGCACCACAACCACCGTTGATCAAATAACTGGCCTTGCCTAACCTATTAAGCACACATGAAAACTTATTTCGCTTTCAGAGAAGACCAAGATGTCATCCACAAAGACCACTACAAAGTTATTTAGGTACTCCCTGAACACCCTACTCATCAAATCAACAAAGTATGCGGGGGCGTTCGTCAAACCAAATGGCATCACCAGCCACTCATAGAAATCATCCAGAGCCCTAAAGGCGGTCTTCTCTATACTATCCTCGGTCACTCCCAATTGATGAAACCCCGTGGCTATGTCCAACTGAGAAAATACTGAAGCGCCAACCAACTGATCAAAAATATCATCAATCCTCGGCAATGGGTGTCTATTCTTCTTTGTGAGCTTGTTGAGTTCTCTATAGTCTACACAAAGTCTGAGGGACCCATCCGCCTTCGTGGCAAAAACTACTGGAGCACCCCACTCCGATATATTTCGTCTTATGAACCCCACCTCAAGCAACTCCCCTACTTGCTTATGGAGTTCCCTCCTCTCACGAGGAACCATGCAGCACACTGACAAAGATACTGGTTTTGCATCGTCTACCAGATATATTCGGAGGTCTATCTCCCGCTTCGGAGGTAAGCCCTTCACCTCCTCGAACTCATCCGAGTACTCCCGGACCACTCTAACAGATCGCAAACTCTCGATAGAAGCGTCAAGCGATTCAAGATAACTTAGCATAACAGAATCTATGGGATTACAAGAGATCTCGAGAGTTTTACCCAAGCGGGTCATGAGCCTAACAACTCTCCTTTCACAACCAAGAACGGCACCGCTACTGGATAACCAGTCTATGCCCAAAATCAACCCATAGCCCGTGAAGCCCACAACAAAGGCATCACACCTAAACTCAACGCTAAGTATAGAAATCTTCAAACCCAAACATATCATGGACAAATAAGTGGAGCCCCCCAATTGGGTTTGAAACAACCACGGGATCATCTACTAAACTGGTGTCTCGGTGCAGTGACTCAACTAATGATGTTGAGATAAACGAATGTGATGCGCCAGAGTCGAATAAAGTTTGAACAGGATGATCGAGAGAACCAAATTTCAACTTAGATGGTCCTACCCCCATCAGGTATACCCGTCATGAGGGAATACATCTACCCTCCAGTAGATCCTGTACTTCGTCCTTACCTCTTTGGACAACCCCAAGGTGTCCTATTTCCCAAAAACAACTAGCCTTCCCCTTTTCATTCTCCTTTCGTGGCCTTCTTACCACGATAAGGTTTCGTCCTTTATTTACCTAACAACTATTTGAACCTTCCTCTCTCGTCCATCTTAAAGGTACCCATAAGCCCTCCACCTCCTTGGACTAACTTCTTAACCCGACAAACAACTTAGTCCCTTGAAGTGGTTCTTCCGTCCTTCATACGGAAGTCCTTATTTATCTTAAAAAAAGACATCTATACGCGGAGGGGAAATTCAAAAAGAGAAAGAGGAAGAGATTCAAAAAGGAGAATCGAAGGAAGGATATATGGCTATTGGGGATTATGTTTTTCTTTCAAAAACTTTTCTCTTAAAAGACATGTTTTTGAAAATACTTCTTCCAAAAATGTTTTTAGAAAAAATAGTTTTCTAAAAATTTTATCTGTTCTGGTAACCTTGAGCTCTAATACCATGTGTAACACCCCACACCCGCTAAGGTCACTCACTAAGGGAATGCCTTAGCTTCGGTGGAGTATTTAAGTGAATATAGAACTGAAAAATTACAACAAGACAGATATAAGTGATACTTGAAATTTAAAACATCATTTCATTGCAGCAGAAGGTAAACATGTTTGGTTACATATCAAAAACCCACAAGAGTCAAGTACAAAATATCCATCTCGTTAAAACATAAGTACATAATCCCACTACATACTAATAGCCATAATAGAAAAGATAACGGAGCTTTTCTTCAAGAGTCCAAGCTCCAAAAGATAGATAAAGCAATCTGATCAAAGCCCACTAGTGCTAGGCCCACTCTGAGAACCTGAGGGTTGGGGAAAAAGATAAAAACAACGGGGTCAGACATAAGTATGAGTGAGCCCTATAACTTTAACAATACAATCATTAAAGTAATTAGGGTATGATATAAACCTGGTACGGTACGACTGGGGATAAATGACTACACTAAGCAGCCAACTAGACTTAGGATAAACTAAGATAATGGTAAAGATGCGCCTATCCACCTAAGGATAAATACTACACCGCACCACCCCAGATCTACCCACCCAAGGGTAATTCCTACACTGCACCACACAAGATCTACCCACCCAAGGGTAATTCCTACTTAAAGGTTGATCCCACTAAGTGTACTTAGTAATTTTATTAATATTAGTTTCGTGTACCCCTATCTGACTACATAGGTGCCGTCTGCCCCTATCTCCACTAGGTGTACCCACAACTTAGTAATTTTATTAGTAGTCTCGTGTACCCCTAGCTGACTACATAGGTGTCGTCTGCCCCGATCTCCACTAGGTGTACCCACTACTCCCATTCGATCGGCTCCCTAACGTAGATACCCGTGTTGGCCCCACAATGGGGTGTATCACTCCCCAAAGTGGCAACCCGATACAATAAATGGTGCACGGCTTATACCTACACGATGCAACAACGTCTTACCTACCAGCCCGGGTCCACACACGCATATGAAACCCGTTGGACTTGCGTTGCCACCGCTACCCCGTTTTGGCCTCTTATAATTAAGCCCAGTACGCGTGTCCCGTCCTCGACATGGGTCGAGCCCAATAAGATACGTATGGGTTACTGGGTGAAATGGCCCCCCACAAGCTACCACCTAAGCTTGTCATTTTTTTTCTAGTGCATCCCACTTAACCCTTTTTAATAATCATGTCCACTTACATGTTCACAGTTTGGTTAAGTCATCTACTCATATTTCAATTGCCACTCAAGGCACCCACTTGATTTCCCCATGCCACCCAAGGCACTTACTTGATTTCCACATGCCACCCAAGGCACTTACTTAACCCTTTAATCATGTTTAATTACAAGTTCCACTTTGGTTAAGTATTTTAATCTTATCTTCCATTGCCACCCAAGGAAACCACTAGATTTTCCCCATGCCACCCAAACACTTACTTAACCCTTTAATCATGTTTAATTACATGTTCCACTTTGGTTAAGTATTTTAATCTTTTCTTTCATTGCCACCGAAGGCAACCACTAGATTTTCCCCATGCCACCCAAGGCACCTACTTAACCCTTTAATCATGTTTAATTACATGTTCCACTTTGGTTAAGTATTCTAATCGTATTTTCTATTGCCACCCAAGGCAACCACTAGATTTTTCCACATGCCACCCAAGGCACCAACTTAACCCCTTATGTTCCTCAACATGCTAATATGGTTAAGTGTTTCTTTATTGATTAAGAACGTAACCGTTGTAAAGACCTCTCACATTAGACTATCTTTTATGGCAGCTGGATTTGCCGGTCGGGTCCGGGCAGCCTTACGCCATAACCGAGTCTAACCTCATGTCTATACACTTGTCACGTATTTAGTTTGTGCCTAAGACCTCTCACATTGGGCCAATCATTTGTAGCCGTTGGATTTGCCGGTCGGTTCCGGGCAGTCTTACGCTACAAAAGGGTCCAACCTCGTGTCTTAGTCGATTAACTACACCTAATTAATCACCCCCATATTTCGAATTAATTTTCCCTAATTAATTACAATTTTAATGATGTACATAATTGACTCAATTATGGCCATCCACATTATGGTATGCATAATCATACCAATTTCACAGCATTTCATTAACATGTATATTAACCCCATCGTTCCCCACGTAATTCGCTACATGACATAAAAGGGAAGATTCATCACAAATAAAATGGGTTCAACTTGCATAACATTAGCATCAACATGGGTTTAAAGGTGTCAACATGCATATAGCATCAACCCAACTAGCATAAATAATCAACCCAAACTTGCATGAATCACATATGTCATAAAGAGGTTAACTTGCATAAGTTATTTATGTCATACAAAGGGGTAAACTTGCATGTGTATGTATGACATACAAAGGGGTTAACTTGCATATGTATACATATCATACTAAGGTGTAAACTTGCACATGTTACTTGCATATAATCAAACACAAAACTTGCATAACATGTCATATATGAACTTGCATATAATCATACACCAAACTTGCATAACATATCATGTATGAACTAGCATATAATCATACACCAAACTTGCATATCATGGTGTCATAATGGATCAATGTTTCTCATATGACTTGCATATCTTGCATAACATCATAAACACATAGCATATGACTTGCATAACTTGCATAACACCACAAACACATAGCATATGACTTGCATAACTTGCATAACATCATAATCACATAGCATATGACTTGCATAACTTGCATAACATCATGATCACTTAGCATATGACTCGCATAACTTGCATAACATCATGATCACATAGCATATGACTTTCTTAACTTGCATAACATCATGATCACATAGCATATGACTTGCATAACTTGCATAACATCATGATCACATAGCATATGACTTGCATAACTTGCATAACATCGTGATCACATAGCATTGATCCACATTCATAGCCATAACCTCATTATATCCTATCATAATCATTTCAACAATTGGTTATTAAGGCTATAGAAAACTCACAACTTGTTGATTAGCACTCCTAAGAAGAAGATTAAGTTGCTATAGTTGATTAGAGATTGATTTGAGAAGTTATCTTCCTCTTTAGATTGATGGAGGCTCCTTCAAGTTGCATTTTGACGGCATAACGATGTTGTAGCTATTTTTAGTATGAATTAGGGTAGTCTTAGGGTGTATTTATAGATTAGTTAGGTGTTTTAGGCCCTTAGATTAACCCTAAATCAGATTAGAGCCGTCAGATCACGTCCTAGCCACCAAAACACAGCCCAAAAGCCATACTGATGCACCCAGGTCACCTGGGCTCAACCAGGGAGGTCGACCCCCAGGTCGACACTAGGGTCGACACCCCAGTCGACCTGGTGGGCAGGTCGACTCCCCAGTCGACCCCCAGGTCGACCCCCTGGGTCTGGCGGGAATTTTCCCGCCACTTCTGAAATTTGAAATTTCTGTTTTTAAATCTGTTTTTAAATTTTCTGAAACTTCTTCGGGCCATATTTGGGTCATACGGACTCCGATTTTTGAAAACTCGGACTCTATTTCGTGTATTTCTCCAAGACGAACGCAATGGCATAGCCCGTTTCCCCTAATTCAGATTTTAAAATTTAATTCTGTCCTGATTTATATTGTAGTAAGTTATTCAATATACGGGGTGTTACACAACCCATCGTGTTTAATTGGATAAGTATTCAAGCGGTCCATGACTTAACCCTATCATGTGGCATTAATTAATGTAATGCACCCAACCTCTCACATCAGACCTTGTTGTGGTTACTAGTTAAGCCGGGCGGGTCCGGGTAGCTTAACACCACAACTTAGTCTAACCTCGGGTTTCAAGTGCGACATGACCAACTACTCACATTGGGTCCTATTGCTTGTAGTCACTAGTTAAGCCGGTCGGTTCCAGGTAGATTTATGCTGCAAGCTCAACCCAACCTCGAGTTGGCCATTCTCATGTTTTCTAGAAGTCATGTCCAAGTTCATGTTCATGTTTCAAGCATACTCATATGTCATATTTCGTGTCATCTTTTCAAGTCATGTTTTTATGTCATTTTAGTTTACCCATAACGTAACCCCATCGCATGCAAGTTCGCACAAACGCAAATAGATCTCAAAGAGGGGAACTTAGAAGCATGACATAATTAATAAGGTTTGGCCACAAGTTAAACATGGTGGCATATGAAGCAAATGTGTTCATAAACTTGCATATCACATTACAAGCCTCCAAAACATGCATGATATCTAACTTTAGCAAATAGGTGAAACATGGTCATAAATGACATGGGATGATGGCTAGTGATTCGCATATAACATCATATGCAAGATAACATAAGGGTTATGAGAGTTTCTATGTTTCTTTATGCAACATTTCAAATCAAAGCTCATAGCTTTTTATGCACAAAGTCAAGGTGATAGCTTTACAAACATGCATAGAATAAATCAATGCATAACATGATAGAATCAAAGCACAAATCATATTTTGGCCCAAACTAAAACTTGCAACATGTCATATTTAACTTCATAGTTAGAATCTAAGAGTAGTATAGGGCTTACAATGTTATGAAGACTTATAAAATAAGATTGAGACAAAGCCACTAGCAACTCTAAAAACACCCAAATGATAAGCTCCAAATGAAAAACCCTTGAGAAACAAGATGAAGATCCTTGCTTTGATGAAGAAAGATTGAAATTTGGCCTTGAATCAAACTTAGAAACTCTCAAACAAGCTTAGGAACTCTCATATGAATGAAGATGGAGACTATGACAAGAGGGTGGAGGCCATGATTAAACATTTTGGCATAATCTAGTTGTAGGATTGATTTATGATAGTTTAGGCTAGGTATTAGGGTCCATTTATAGAATCTTAGGTTAGTTTAGGCCATAGGATTAACCCTAATTCAGATCTGAGCCTTTAAAATCCGTCACAAGCCTTTAAAACATGTCTTGAGGAACAAGTCAGATGCACCCAGGCCAATCTGGCCGACCACCCAAGTCGACAGGGGTGTCGACTGGCCAGTCGACACAACCTGGGGTGTGTCGACACCCAAGTTGACTCCCCAGTCGACTTGGGGATGGCGGGAATTTTTCCCGCCTGCCCTGCTTAGTGAATTTGAATTTCTGAATTCAAATTTGAACTTGAAATTTTCTGCAAACTTTGACGGGCCATAACTTGGTCATACGGACTCCGATTTTCGAAAACTCAGACTCTATTTCGCGTATTTTTCCGAGACGAACGCAATGGCATAGCCTGTTTCCCTTGATTCAGATTTTATCATTTAATTCTGCCTTGATTTATGTTATAACTTGTTATTCAAAATACGGGTTGTTACATCCTCCCCACCTTGAAGGATTTCGTCCTCGAAATCTTCAAGTTAGGAAGAACGTATCCTACCATCCATCACCCATCTACTCAAAATATCATCCACGAGTAGTCATTGTCCTTAAAAGATTCTAAATGTTGTATGATCATATGTGAAAGGTGTGTGTATATGTACTTATCTAGTGCGAAAATCAGGCGGTTACTGATTCAGTAAACCTCCTTAATGCAAAGTATGTTAGTGAAATGAGTCCATATGTATGCAAATTCCTAACATAATTTTATAATCTCTACATGAGTGCACATAACATTTATCCATATGCAACATCCACGTGATAGCATACAAATTTCAACAATGAATAAGTATAAGCACTCATGCATATGAAATATGAAGGTGTGTGAGCCGATCTTAGTGCCTAATGTGTATCATGCATCCACGAGTATCCACTTGCAAACACTTGCAACCACTTGCAAACATCAAGCATAACATGTTTCAAATACATGTTTCATCCAAAGGGTTTCTACCTATGGTTCTCATGACAAGGTTAACGAGATAACAAGATAAACAGGATAAACATGGATAGCAAAAAGAAAGATATGCCAAAAAGGAAGAGAGATCGAGAATGTACCCTCAAAAAGAAATGGATAAAGCCCACGCATCTTCTCCTCGGTTTCCCAAGTTGCATCCTCTTCGACCTCACTCCACTGAACCTTCACCAATTTGACCTCTCGACTCCTTAGCTTCCTAACCTCCGTTCCCAAGATACGAATCGGAGCTCTCCTCAAGGTTGCCTCTTTTTCTACCTCCATGTCTTCAAGAATGCTAGGTTCAACCACCTCAGCGGACTCATGTAGGCACTTTCGGAGATGCGAGACATGAAAGACATTATCTACTCCGGCCAACTTCTCGGGCAATTCCACCTTATAAGCCATCTTCCCAATTCTCTCTATGATAGGGAAGGGTCCTACGAACCATGGTGCTAGCTTCCCAACTGCTCCAAAATGAACCACGTTACGCAAAGGAGAAACCTTCACGAAAACCATGTCTCCCACTTCGAATTCCAAATCTGTCCTTCGCTTGTCAGCATAGGATTTCTGTCTGTCTTGGGCCTCTTTCATCCGTCTTCTCACCAATTCAACTTTCTCGGATGTGTCCTGTATCATATCGGGCCCCAAGTATAAACCTATCCGTTGTCTCCCACCAACAAGATGGTGACCTACACGGCCTCCCATACAAAGCTTCAAATGGTGCAATTCCTATGCTAGCTTGATAGCTATTATTATAAGCAAACTCTACAAGAGGAAGGTGGTCTTCCCAAGTACCACCAAAGTCAAGAACAAAAAGCCTCAAAAGATCTTCTAGCACTGTATTCACCCTTTCGGTTTGTCCATTCGTCTGGGGGTGATAGGCTGTACTTAGATTAAATCGCGTACCCATCGCTTCTTGCAAACTATTCCAGAACTGGCTAGTGAAGATTGGGTCACGATCGCTAGCTATGCCAGAAGGAACTCCATGCAATCGCACTATCTCTCGAAGATAAAAAGATGCCAGCCATGATGCGGTCCTCTTGCTCTTTACCGGAATGAAATGAGCACTCTTCGTAAGTCTATCAACTATGACCCATATACTCGTATTCCCTTTACTTGAACTAGGCAATCCATCCACAAAATCCATAGAGATACTTTCCCACTTCCATTGCGGGTCCTCCAATGGATGTAATAGCCCACCGGGTTTCTTCGACTCGGCTTTCACTTGTTGGCACACCATAGACTTTGAAACATACTCTGCCACATCCTTCTTCATTTCAGCCCAAAAGAAAATGCGCTTCATATCCCTATACATTTTATCTCCTCCAAGATGTATAGTCATCTTCGAGTGATGTGCTTCTTCGAGAACTTTATGCACCAAGTCTCCCACCTGTGGAACGCATAGCCTTCCATCACGCCTTAGCCAACCTTTGTCATCAATAGTGTATCTAGCAAGGTGACTAGACGTCTCACCATGAATCAACTTGTCCATGATCTCGACTATCTGCGGGTCTGCCTTCTGCGAAGTCCCTACTTGATCAAGAAGTGTGGGTCTAAGCTCAAGAGATGCTAACGAACCCGTCATCGACTCAACAGCCGTTGTGAAATCAAAGGTTGCCAAGAACTCTAGGCCTTTCATCTCCACAAACAAGGGAATCAAAGTCAACCTTCTTCTGCTTAGTGCATCTGCCACAACATTACCCTTGCCAGGGGTATAAGCTATCTCGAAGTCATATGATGCCAAGAATTCCATCCACCTTTGCTGCCTTAGATTCAGATCTTTCTGCGAGAAGAGGTACTTGAGTGACTTGTGATCAGTATACAACTCAAACCTTTCGCCTAGAAGATAATGGCGCCAGGATTTGAGTGCAAAGACGATCGCCGCCAACTCCAAATCATGAGTGGGATAGTTCTTCTCATGAACTTTAAGTTGCCTACCCCCATAACATATCACTCTTCCCTCTTGCATAAGAACAGCACCTAACCCCGTGCCACATGCATCGGTGTACACGGTAAACATCTTACCGCCATCGGGTAATGCCAAAACTGGAGCTGTGGTAAGGGCCCTCTTGAGCCTTTGAAAAGCAAGCTCACACTCTAAGTCCCATGCAAAGACTAAGTTCTTCTTCGTCAAATTAGTAAGAGGGGCTGAAATCTTAGCGAAGTCCCTAATGAACATCCTATAGTAGCCTGCCAGACCGAGAAAGCTTCTTACTTCGGTTGCATTCTTAGGAGTCTTCCAGTCTTGAACCGCAACCACTTTCGCGGGATCCACAGCTATGCCTTGCTTAGAAACTATATGTCCAAGAAACCGAACTTGACTTCTCCAAAAATGGCATTTGGAGAACTTGGCTTTCAACTGATGCGCTCAAAGCGTATCCATCACTTCATTGAGATGTCTAGCATGTTCTTCCTCATCCTTTGAGAAGATCAGAATATCATCCACGAAGACAACAACAAACTTGTTAAGGAACTCCCTGAACACCCTATTCATCAAATCTACGAAGTAGGCGGGTGCATTAGTCAAACCGAATGGCATGACAAGCCATTCAAAGAGTCCATCTGGAGTCCTAAACGCAGTCTTATCAATACTATCCTCAACCACTCTAAGCTGATGGAATCTGGTGGCTAGATCAAGCTGAGAGAAAACAGAAGCACCAACAAGCTGGTCAAAGAGGTCATCAATCCTCGGTAACGGGTGCCTATTCTTCTTTGTCAGCTTGTTCAACTCTCGATAATCAACACATAGACGAAGCGAACCATCCGCCTTAGTAGCGAACACCACAGGAGCACCCCATTCAGAAATGCTTCGCCTAATAAAATTCTTCTCAAGCAGCTCCTTGATTTACTTACTGAGCTCTCTCCTTTCTCTTGGGGCCATGTGCCTAACGGGCAATGATACTGGCTTGGCATTATCAACAAGATAAATGCGGAAATCTATCTCTCATTTAGGGGGTAACCCTTTAACCTCTTCAAAGACATTGGGATATTCTCGAACCACCCTTACTGATTGCAGGTCATCGATGGACGAGTCAAGAGATTCAAGATAACATAACATGACGGGATCCAGCGGGTTGCAAGAAATCTCTAGGGTATTACCGAGGTGAGTCATGAGCCTCACCACCCTATGCTCACAATCGAGGATGGCTCCATAACTGGACAACCAATCCATGCCCAAAATCAACCCGTATCCCATGAACCCGAGAACATAAGCATTACACGTGAATTCTACGGTCAAGATAGAAATCTTCAAACCCACATAAATCATAGATAGATGGGCGGAACCCCCAATTGGATTTGAAACACTAACGGGATCCTCAACTAGACTAGTACTTAGGTGCAAACTTTCAACAATGTCAGAAGAAATAAAGGTATGCGATGCGCCAGAATCAAATAAAGTGCGATCAGGAAAATCAGAAATGTAAACAAGGCTTTCTACAGAAATACTACCTCGGTCCTGAACTGGAGCAGTGTTGAGGGCATGCACTTGCCCTCCAGAAGATCCTGCACGCCGAGTCTGCCCTTGCCCTTGTCCTTGCTTCTCGGGGCAATCCTTGCTAAAGTGTCCAGTCTCTCCACAATGAAAGCATTCACCCAGATTCCTCTTCTTCTTCCTACAGTCTTTGGCTATGTGCCCAACAATCCCACAGAAGTTGCGCTTTCTTGGGTCCTTTGCCTTGTTGTTGTTGGCCTTGTTACCCTTGTTGTTCTTGTTGTTCTTGTTGTTCTGATTGCTCTGATTCCCTCCCCACTTGGAGTCCGCCTTCTTGGTTTGAGTCTCAATAGGCTTGACTTATTTCTTCTTATCGTCTCCCAGAAGCAATGCCATGTCCACTAGGCTTTCAAAAGTGGCCCCCATGGGTATATGAGATATGGCTAAACTTATTCACATACTCCCTCACTGCCATGTCCCCTTGCTTCAAAGATATAAACTTCTCCAATTGCAGATTCGCCTCAGCAGATGATAGAAACTTAAACCCAAACCTCGTCCTAAAGTCGTCCTAAGTCTCTATAGGCCTAGTGGCGTTGGTGACCTCCCACCAATAAGCAACTTCCTCTTTTAATAGCCATACTGCCAACAGAACCTTTCTTCGGTCTTCCACATCAAAGATGGAGAAGTGATCTTCAGTTTCTTTCAACCAATTTCGCGCCTCAACAAAAGTCTCCGTCCTAATAAAATTCTTGCCACCCATCGCCTTAAAGTCTTTGCAGACCTTTGCAAAATCTGCTTGTGGATGCTGAGGAGGAGGAGGAGGAACCTCAGTTACCGTGGGGGTGTTTGTTGGGCCCACATCGTTGGCCCTAGCTTCCAAGTACCTCCGGAACCATCCGGGAATGGTTACTCCCTCGGGAAGGTTAAGATCGACCATGCTGAAAAAGGAAAAGATAGATTTAGAACGAGGAAACAAAGGATAGTGCTAATGGCTTTTGGGGAATAGCCCTTTTAAAATAAACTAGACTTTTCTTGGAAAATACTTAATTGGTTTTGAAAATAGATTTTTTTCAAAAGAGTTTTAAAACTTTTGTCCGGACTAGTAAAACCTGGCTCTGATACCAAAAGTAACACCCCACCTCCGCCAATGCCACTCTTGCAAGAATACTAGCTTTAGAGGGGCGTTAAACAAGGTAAACATGCATGCAGATATCCCAAGACAGAACATATAAGTAAAAACAGGGTAAAATAAAGCAGCGGATAAAAACTAACATTTCCAAACCATAGTCAAGTTACATCAAAGTACTTGGTCATTATTTTCCATAAAACAAAGTCTAGAAACATAAACTGAAAACTGGAAAGAAAATCCTAAAGTAACTATCCCCAAGGTAGAATAAAGCCATAGCGAGCTCAAGTCCAAACCGTACATGAGCTATCCAGAAAAAGCAGCTAAAGATCCAAGCTAGGTGCTAGTGTTCCCACCCTGTAAACCGGGGGGGGGGGGGAACGAAAGAAAAGAGGCGAAAGAAAATGGGTCAGTCAAAAGACTGGTAAGTCCTATCTACTATTAGTATATAAACTAATAAAGTTAACTGAACATGTAAAACAGAGATGAAACATAGGGTGATAACTAGCATGGTGAAATGTTAACAAGATAGATCAAGTGTGGCATCGCATATACAAGGTTAAGTTTCTGCACCAAGTGTACTAGCATTCCAACTCATGTCAAGTATAAACAAGAAGTGATCCCTTGGCCCAATTTTGGCCCAATATCACGTGATGACCTAAATCAAGGTCCCACAACACGGTCTAATCGATCGGCTCCCTAAAGCCTAACTCGTCAAGTGTCGGTGTCATACGGCCCAATCACGAAGTGTAGTCAAACTGTGCTAGGTCCACCCTCGGGTGTATCAAGCCCTAGGGTGCCAACCACGGACACAAGTCAAGCACGCACAGTCTAAACCTACTGGTGCCCGAGTTTGCTTTTTCAACTCCGGACTATGTGCACGACCATAGTCCGCCTGAACCTACACCGGCGCACCAAATCAGCCGTCGTTTTGGTCGCTTACATGTCAGCCCAGTAATCGTGCCCCACCCTAGCCTAGTCCCTAGGGTATCATGATACAACCAAGAGGGTTACTGGTGAAAAGGACCACGTAACTAGGGTTTCTAACGGGTTAAACGTGGTTAACCCTATCCGATCAAGTATCAAATTGGTTAAGTGTACCCAAGGTTCATGACTTAACCCTATCAACCCATCGTGTTTAATTGGTTAAGTATTCAAGCGGTCCATGACTTAACCCTATCATGTGGCATTAATTAATTTAATGCACCCAATCTCTCACATTAGACCTTGTTGTGGTTACTAGTTAAGCCGGGCGGGTCCGGGTACCTTTACACCACAACTTAGTCTAACCTCGGGTTTTAAGTGCGACATGACCAACTACTCACATTGGGTCCTTTTGCTTGTAGCCACTAGTTAAGTTGGTCGGTTCCGGGTAGATTTATGCTACAAGCTCAACCCAACCTCGAGTTGGCCATTCTCATGTTTTCTAGAAGTCATGTCCAAGTTCATGTTCATGTTTCAAGCATACTCACATGTCATATTTCGTGTCATCTTTTCAAGTCATGTTTTTATGTCATTTTAGTTTACCCATAACGTAACCCCATCGCATGCAAGTTCGCA
The DNA here is from genome assembly GCA_030737875.1 of Allium sativum. Taxonomy (NCBI): domain Eukaryota; kingdom Viridiplantae; phylum Streptophyta; class Magnoliopsida; order Asparagales; family Amaryllidaceae; genus Allium; species Allium sativum. The sequence continues at coordinate 1,013,931,385 of CM060913.1, forward strand.
TAAACGCAAATAGATCTCAAAGAGTGGAACTTAGAAGCATGACATAATTAATAAGGTTTGGCCACAAGTTAAACATGGTGGCATATGAAGCAAATGTGTTCATAAACTTGCATATCACATTATAAGCCTCCAAAACATGCATGGTATCAAACTTTAGCAAATAGGTGAAACATGGTCATAAATGACATGGGATGATGGCTAGTGATTCTCATATAACATCATATGCAAGATAACATAAGGGTTATGAGAGTTTCTATGTTGCTTTATGCAACATTTCAAATCAAAGCTCATAGCTTTTTATGCACAAAGTCAAGGTGATAGCTTTACAAACATGCATAGAATAAATCTATGCATAACATGATAGAATCAAAGCACAAATCATATTTAGGCCCAAACTCAAACTTGCAACATGTCATATTTAACTTCATAGTTAGAATCTAAGAGTAGTATAGGGCTTACAATGCTATGAAGACTTATAAAATAAGATTGAGACAAAGCCACTAGCAACTCTAAAAACTCCCAAATGATAAGCTCCAAATGAAAAACCCTTGAGAAACAAGATGAAGATCCTTGCTTTGATGAAGAAAGATTGAACTTTGGCCTTGAATCAAACTTAGAAACTCTCAAACAAGCTTAGGAACTCTCATATGAATGAAGATGGAGACTATGACAAGAGGGTGGAGGCCATGATTATACATTTTGGCATAATCTAGTCGTAGGATTGATTTATGATGGTTTAGGCTAGGTATTAGGGTCCTTTTATAGAATTTTAGGTTAGTTTAGGCCATAGGATTAACCCTAATTCAGATCTGAGCCTTTAAAATCCGTCACAAGCCTTTAAAACATGTCTTGAGGAACAAGTCAGATGCACCCAGGCCAATCTGGCCGACCACCCAAGTCGACAGGGGTGTCGACTGGCCAGTCGACACAACCTGGGGTGTGTCGACACCCAAGTCGACTCCCTAGTCGACTTGGGGATGGCGGGAATTTTTACCGCCTGCCCTGCTTAGCTGAATTTGAATTTCTGAATTCAAATTTGAACTTGAAATTTTCTGCAAAATTTAACGGGCCATAACTTGGTCATACGGACACCGATTTTCGAAAACTCGGACTCTATTTCGCCTATTTTTCCGAGACGAACGCAATGGCATGGCCCGTTTCCCTTGGTTCAGATTTTATCATTTAATTCTGCCTTGATTTATGTTATAACTTGTTATTCAAAATACGGGTTGTTAAAAATGTAAGTACATGTACATGCTTGCAAATGCGATAAATTTTCAATACAATTCAATATTAAATACAATTTAGCTAAATGGTTCAAATTTTAATTAATCAAACAACACAACCAGCAATAAATTAGTTGATTATCATTTCAAACACATAATTTTGATACATAGTCTAAAAATCAGATTTTTGATGCCAAATCACAGCAATAAGCACTATCTAATTTTGGTTCTCACACCAGTCAATAGGAAATATATAAATATCACACCTTCGAAACTCGAACACCAATTCTGGTGGTGTTCAAACAATAGCGATCATCAGAACCATCTTCGTGCAACTAGGGTGTGATTCTATATCTATCCAGTATATTAAAACTTCGAATACCCGTGGATCATACGTATATGCGAAATCTTTATATACTGGATTGTCCAAACTCAATATAAAATTAATAATCAAATACGAATAATTGATTTAAATTTTCAAAACAAAACTCGTTTTCATTTTAAAAATATACTCTTCACACTCTTTCTAGGATACTACTGATCCCATCTCTAACAAGTCATTCCCTTTGGACATTATTAATCCAAACTCTGATGAATTCTTTCATTTGGTTCTAATGTGTCTTGTTCTCCAAGCTCTGTAAACCAAAGCTCTGATACCAAATGAAGCGACCCGAACTTCCCCAGTCTCCGAAGAGAAGAGAAAGAAAGAATTACTTTGAGGTTAAGACGAATCAGAACGCAAACAGAAGAATATTTAATTGCTTATTACAACAATTCATCAGAATACAAGAATATTATAGAGCATGAATAAGTATTGCATAGAAAATATCAGAGATTACAATATATTACATAGCAGCGGAAAATTACACAATACACAACTAGAAGTAATACACGGATACAGAGCTTTCCGAGTATCGTTCCAGCTGTAAATCAGGATCCTGTGAATATAAATCTGCAAAACCAAAACTACTAGCTGCCCTATCAAATAAAGGAACCTAGAGTTTAGATTAAAACAATAAACTCCAGGTCAGTCATGTGACTGGTGTGAGAACTAAAACAGTTATTAATCTTAATTTTAAAGTTAGGTAAATCAAGGGACCACGCCATATAATACGAAATGGGTTTCCTCCCAAGAATACCAGTGCATAAAACTACAGCGCAATGGTAAATAAAGAACAATGAAGCTATTTTAAGACCCAGGTCCCATCACATAATGCAACGCAAGCTGTAGGATAGGGTTTTTACCTTATAATAGCCAAGAATGCTTGATACGTGAAATTTCATGTTTTATTATTACTATAAGTGTATAGTGTCAAAACAACTTCAAATCACAAGTATCAATCATAGACGTCATAAGCACCCCATCCCACTATGTCGCCATATATAGGCTATACAATCAAAATCACAAAGTTATGTATTGGAAGTTGGATTTCCATCTGTGAACCGAGGCAAAAGATAGTCCTCAACGATTTGGGACTCTCTAGCCCGAGCCTCAGGACGCAGACACATGTGGGCCCTTGGAGCGACAGGGCCGGTCCACCGATGTGGACTAAAATGCCTGAACACTGGTTTCCCCGACCTTTGGGGAGTAAATGAGCCAACGAATGACTCCATCGGCTTCACATAGTCACCGATATATCCGAGGCGCCTAGCAACAGCAACAACCACATAAGTCGAACTCGTCAGGGCGTGTAAAACCACTGACGCCACTTCTAACTAGAAAGAAATGCATGTCCTCCCTGAGGTCCTTCTCCCGTTTCCGGTTCACAACTGGGGTGTGAGGCTCGCGAATCAATGTTACACAAAGCTATGCCACACAGGTCGTGCTTTGATCATCACCACAAGACTCTGCTTTTCAGCAGAAGCCTTGATCATTTGCATCTTAGCATGCCACATAGGCAAACTACTCCATGCAACCGATATCCATCAATCACACAGAATGATATCTAATGTCAGACAAATAGTCCATTTACAAGTCCGTTCTGGGTCTGAACAAAACCGGAGGCATCTTGTACCTCGCATATCCATCGATCTCCAAGTACGTCTGGATGATATCCAACTGATTCCCTCCTCTTGGGTGTACGACCCAATCAAGATCATCAGAAATTATACAAACGACGTGAAGACCTCCGGTCTTCAACCACCGTCTTCATCTTCGACCAATCGTCGAATCAGTTATTCAGAATGGGATAAACCCAGTCTTTCTGAATAACTCACGTATATAATAAACAAGTGTTACACAAACACAACATACGCCTCATTCCAATTCATTAGTCTCTAACCGTAAATTAGCAAGAGGAAAATTCCCCAAATATTAACCCTGAAGGCCGAAACCAACATCAGATCAATACGCAGGAAACCATTCTTCTTAGCTAGCCTACAATTAGTTTCTAAATTTCACATTCTTAGGGAAAGGTTCCCATTTATTTTATCAAAGATAAATTCTTTAAATTTATTCTTTAATCTCCTTTTGAATATTAGTTCAAATTAGTCGGGATTAGCGAACCACACCGAAGTTATCATTTATTTTATTTCCCAATCCCAACCTATTCATCCCATGAAGTAAAACTAGTAATGCTTCGTATCTAACACCGCGGTGTTATCGGTAAATTACCATTTCACGTTCAAATCTACTTAAAGATTTAACTATCGCTTGGAGCAAAACTGGTGATACTCCATTCTATTCAGGAAATTATATATATATTATATATATTTAGTCGATTTCCTTTTAAAAGGTATTTTATAAATCGTTTTAAATTCGTTTTCAAAATGATTTCAACTTCATATTCAATTTCTAATCAAAATTGAATATTCCACTTCATCGATATACAAATGATAATATTTTCAAAACGTTGTATATTGAAATCAATTCCTTTTCTATATTCATTAAAAAAATGAATAAAATCGATATAAATATCGTTTACGTCAAAATGGCGTCCATCTAATCAACACGGCTTTTATTCAACACATGAATATTTTACAATTCAACACAAGAATTTATTTTCAATTCAACACATGAATTTATTTTCTATTCAACACAAGAATTTATTTTCTATTCAACACATGAATTTATTTTCAATTCAACACATGAATTTATTTTCTATTCAATACATGAATTTATTTTCTATTCAGCACATGGATTTATTTTCTATATTGGAATGAGGCCCAATCAATTACCATATAATGTTAATTATATGGATATTCTACAACACATGTATATAATATCAACGATAAATAATCAACCATCATCCAGAATGCACCACACAATTGCATAAGCATTAAATATAAATAATTAACGCTTACACAATCGGTCGACCAATCGATCGACATACAGCTAAATAATTGGGATTACTGTACGCCAAATATCATCCCAATACCCATGTGGGGTTTCAAATCAACAAACATATATTTTTAATTTGTGTGGCTGGGCGATGTGTAAGATTTATCGTCCCAACCAATATCCGTCAATTCAGTGTATATAAACCAATCGTCCGATTTGTTTATAAATATTTATTTTATATACACGTTAAAAATTATATTTTTAACTATAAAATATTTTCCACTATAAAATATTTTATTCCATTCCACATCAACATCACAAATAACTTCACAACAAATCAAACAAGCATACAAGTCGTCCATGGTCTGCGGACGATGGGTGTCGGGTGCTACTAAGCACCGTCTGCATCCTAGTATATATTTCAAACTAGAAATAAATTAAAAGTGAGGAGTTCTCACCTTGGGGTTCCACTCCGCCATTTCATTTCTGAATTTCTGAACCATTTGAATTCCTTTTTGATTTCAATCCGTTCCATCTCAATTCTTTTCACGCGGTTCACATTAAGAATCAAATTTTTACCAGCACTACATGTACATAAAAATCGAATTTTTATCTTCACTTCATATATATATAAATCGTATTTTTATCTTCACTTCATATATACAAAAATCATATTTTTATCTTCACTTCATATATATAAAACTCGTATTTTTATCTTCACTTCATATATATATAAATCGTATTTTTATCTTTTCTGTAATATAAAAATTATATTTTTAACCTTTCTATAATGTAAAAATTTATATTTCTAACCTTTCTATAATGTAAAAATTATATTTTTATTATCTCTGCTTTAAATATATAAAAACGAATTTTTATCTTATAGAAAGATCTAATCTTTTCACATAGAAAAAAAATCTGATCTTTTCACATAGAAAAATTCTAACTTTTCTCATTTAAAAATTATGTTTTTCTACTAAAGCATTTCATATACAGTTTATATTTTTCTATTAAAGCATTTCATATATAGTTTATATTTTTCTTTTTCTAAAAGCTAAAACATTAACTAAATAAAGATAGAAAATAAATAAATAAAAACTTACAGGTTTCATCGAGAGGGGGGGCCTGGTTGCGGCGCAGCGAGGTGGGTAGGGCTGAGACGGCCGACGGCGGCTGTAGGGCGTCCGGCTGAGCTGGTTTCAGGAGATTGAAGGGGGAGAGGGACAACGGGAAGAAGAGGGGGTGGTCAGGGCTTAGGCGAGGTTGGGCCGACTATGGGGAGGGGCGGCTCGCTTGCATCGGCGACGACAGCGGTGGGGGGCGGGGTCGGTTGAGCGGGTTTTAGGTTTTCTTTTCTTTTTTTCAATTTTAAAATGAATGGGGGAGGGGATGAGGAGATAAGGGCTTGACTAGGGATTTATATAATTTTAATATTAAATTTAATTCCTAATAGTAAATTTTTATTTTGAAGTCAAAATCAAGCCCACCAACTGTCGTCCATAGCTAATTACCCCTATTCCGGACATAATGGGATATGTTTCGTAAGCCATTTCGACCGTAACGATCAGTTTCCATCAAGATTGAAATATAAATCTTTATATATTCAATTTAAACACACATTTTAATTCAACGGGGTCACATACGGACTCTAAAAATTCCAGAAAAATTATTTCTACCTTCGTATTGCCGATACGGTCCTAACAAAACTAATTTCATCAAATTCTGAGACCGTTCGAAAAATGGTCATTTTCCAGTCGATCGAAATCAACTGAAACTGGTCAAACGCGTTTTCATTTGCCACGCTCACATATTTATTCGAAAAATTACGAATTTTGAAACCTAGCAATAACTTGACATCACGGATCCAACGAAAGTGGTTTCTTCGAAAACCGAGGTCATTTGCAAAATTTCCATATTTAAGGGCCAGAATTCCATAGTGACTATTCTGAATTTTCATCTGGGCATAACCTTTTATCCCCGCTATGAAATTCTGATTTTTCGGATTAGTTGGAAAGATATTCTCAAATAGATTCAAATATTTTTTGGTTTCACTAAAATCCGGTTTATTTTGAATCCTGTACATTCATTTGAATTTTGAAATCGAATTATCGAACTACCGCGCCATTTTAAATTCCTTTTATATATATAAATAAATATTTATATTCTAACGATGATTCGAATAAATATATACGTTCGAATTCTATTCAAAATAAATTTCTCGTCGTTATTATTTAAAATAATTCATTTTAAATAATCAAAATTCACTAAAATTGCCAAAATAAAATTTTTAAATTGGCTCAGATTTCCGGGTTATTACAGAATTATTGCATCAAACGATGCATTTATTGTTGAATTACTGCATAAGTTTCTGCATTTTGTAACACCCCACGTCCATTAATGTTACTCACAAAGGGAATGCATTTACTTCCATGGAGGTTTTAAGTGAATATAGAATAGAAAAATTACAACAATACAGATAATAAGTAGTACATGGAAATTTAAAACTTCATTTTATTGTAGTAGAATTTAAACATGTTTTTTACATCATAAAACCATAAATCAGAGTCAAGTACAATATTCATCTTGCTAAAACAAAATACATAACCCCATTACATAAATAGCCATTAAAGAAGATAACAAGCTGGAGTTTACTTCAACGGTCCAATCTTTCCAAAGAGAGATGAAGCAATCCAATCAAACTCCACTAGAGCTTGGTCCAACCTGAGGACCTGGAGGGGGGAAAATGACAAAAATGGAGGGGGTCAGACCTAAAGTCTGGCGAGTATGATAATTCTAACAATACTATTATCAAAATAACTAGACTAAGGCATAAGCTGGAAAACAAGGAAATGTCTATGAACTATTGGGTATGGAAAAGCAGATAAAGATAACGTTAAAGGCACACCTAATTATTAACGAATAATTACTACACTGCACCACACCAGTCATCCTCAAAGTTGATCCCACTTGCTTCACACAGAAACTATATAAATAGCCTTGCGTACCCCTAGCTGACTACATAGGTGTCGTCTTCCCCTATCTCCGCTAGGTGTACCCCACTTCCCACTTTCGATCGGCTCTCTACTCGTAGATACCCGTGCAGGCCCCATAGTGGGGTGTATCACTCCCCTAAAGTGGCAACCCGATACAACTTAAGAATGCACGGCTTATACCTACACGATGCAACAACGTCTTACCTACCAGCCCGGGTCCACACACGCATATGAAACCTGTTGGACTTGCATTGCCACCGCTCCCCGTTTTGGCCTCTTATAGTCAAGCCCAGCATGCGTGTCCCATCCTCGACTTGGGTCGAGCCCACAAAGATACGTTTGGGATACTGGTTGAAATGGGCCCCCACAAGCTACCCACCTAAGCTTGTCCACTAGTACATCCCACTTAACCCTCTTAGTCATGTTCATTTACATGTGTGTTTGGTTAAGTCTTACTAATCGTATTTCACATGCCACTAAGGGCACCCACTAGATTCCTCATGCCACCCAAGGCACCTACTTAACCCCCAAGTCCCACCTTACATGTTTATCTGGTCAAGTATTTCTTAATTCATTCAGGCCATAACCTCATAAAGACCTCTCACGTTAGACTGGCATTTATGGCAGTTGGATTTGCCAGGTGGGTCCGGGCAGTCTTACACCATAAAAGAGTCTAACCTCGTGTCTTTACAACTACTATGCTTTAATTTAGGCCTAGGACCTCTCACATTGGGCTGACATTTGTGACCACTGGATTTGCCGGGTGGGTACGGGCAGGTTTATGTCACAAACGAGTCCAACCTCGTGTCCTAAGCATTGATTATCACTTATATTCTTTTACCCCAGTTTTGAATATATCCCTATTCAAATTATTAATTAATTCCAATTTTACTGATGTCCATAATTGACTCAATTATGGCCATCCATTCATGGCATGCAAAATCATATCAATTGCACCCCAACTTCTTAATATTAAATCCTTAATAATACCCCTACCCCACGTTATACGTTCGCTTATTCAACGCAGAATATACGTTAGACTCGAATAGTCTAACTCATAGCACAAAGTTAAATTATCACAACATATGGACAAATAAAATAATCTATTCATAATAGGGGTGAAATTTGCTTAAAACTACACATGTGAAGGATCTAAAGGTGTCTACTTGTTAAATGTCACAATTTACATGATATGATTATAACCCAAATTCATGTATAAACTTGCATATGGGGTTTTATGCAACATAATGATGGTGTGAACTAGCATCTAATACATAGAATTCACATATGTCATAGCATAATTCTAAATGTCATAATTCTAGATCTAAATAGATGTCATGGCATATGTTCATAATCTTTACTAAATCAATCTAAACTTGCATATGTGATTTGTCATATAGATCAATATAGCCAAAGTAATATCAACATCATGATTTGATTAACATGAACTAATTAGCATAGATAATAACATCATGACTTTATAACATGTATGATTTATCACAACTTAGCATAGAAAATTACAACCTATACAATATCATCATAGCATGATTTACAACATATAGGATATCATCATCACATAACATAGGATTTACAACATACATGATAGCATAAGGTTTACAACAACATTGTTAGACCAAAAAGTGGTTCTAACACCCAAATTGATTAAAAGCAAAATGAAATGAGATAAAAATAAGAATGAACACACAGGATTTATAGTGGTTCGGCGAAGAAATGCCTACGTCCACTTGTCTTTCACTATTTTCACTGATTTTTGTTGCAAATACAATGAAATATTCACTTGATTTCTCTCACAACTCACTTACAATCACTCAATTATCTAAAAACAAATAATGAAAGAAGGTTTGGATTTTCTGGGAGTGCTAGAATTCGGGTGATAAAGGTGGTTGAACTCTCAAAGTGCTAGCCAAAAAATAAGATTCTTTTCTTTGTCTCCCGACGGGGTATTTATAGGTGAGAATTTGCTCAGAATCCGATCCGGATCGGAGCCACGCGTCATCCATCCCATCAGCTTCGGGTTCGGATGAATTACTATGTTGACAACGCATCAGAGTAGTGGACGTTGAGGGTAGGTACTGGTCACTGCCGATGCGGATTACCAGGCGCTCATGCAGGAGAGTGACGTGGAAGACAAGCTCGGGTCGGAGGGGTATGTATAAGGGGTTCAGATCGGGATACCCGATCCGACCCGGATTGACTTGGAACCAAGTCTCTCTTCTTTTTATTCTGCTCCGCTCCGCTCCGATCTATCTCCGTAGCAATCAAGTGGCTTTCCGATCTAATTGGAAGTATATTGCCCTCCGATCCGAACGGCTGTCCCTTTCCGATTTCCACAATAATAGTTCACCGATCCGAATTGAAAACATTTTCCGATCCGAACCGATGCGCTGCTCTGATCCGACCTGCTTCAGTACTTCCCAAGTTTTTCAAGTTCTTCAAAGTTTTACATCTTGACTTTGTGTTGCCCAGTTCACAAAGTGGGCTAACACTTTGCCCCCTCAAAGGATGCTTCTGTTGGAGACGGAGCATGCTTTGACTATCAATGCATAGCGCTCTTCGAGGTAATTTCTCTTTTGATTTTCCTTGTGTTTTCCTCTTTTTCTTCAAATTTCAATTCAGTTCGTTGTTGAGCTAAAGGACTCGGTTCGGTTCGGTTTCCGATCCGAACAGACCCCTTTTCCTTTCTATTTTCCACTGGACTATTGGGCCAAGCTTCGCTTCTGGGCTGTCCATCCGATCCGAACGGGGGTTCTTCTATTGGGCTGCCGATCCGAATGGGGAGACGAATGGACACCCTACTCCTCTATATAAACTGATTCTTCATCCCTCTCTCATTCTTACTGTTTTACTCCCGAGTTCTGCAAAGCGAGAAAGAAAAATCTAACTCCTGAAGCATCAAAATTTCTTTTAATTCTCAACGTAACTTCATTGGTAGGTTATGAAACTTTGAACAATCCCTTTTTTAATTATTCTCGATTCGAATTCGTAGACGATTAGGATGATTTGAGCATGAAATTCTGATGAACTTTGCCGCCGTGACCCTCCCTCGTCATCATCACCAATAAACTCATCGTCGTCTCGAGATTGGAATGGAGGAGATTATAATCCGTTGTTAAGTGCACCATCGTAGAATTGATTGGCTTCGATTTGGGTGAATGGCACGAAATTGGCCTCGGAATTGGATAGGGAAGAAAGAGGGTGAAGGAGAAGAAGAAGATGATGGAGAATCGGTTCGGTTCGGAGGGATATGGAAGGTGAAAAAACAAAGGAAGAAGGAAGGAAATTCAGGAGGTCGGATCGGGTCGGGGCGAGCAAAGAAAGAAAAAAGAAAAGAAATCTAGGAGATCGGATCGGGTCGGAGCAAGCACTTAAGACAGGAGGGAAGGAGCCTACCTAACCGGATCGGGTCGGATCGTAAGATGATGGAGGAGAAATATAACTACGTGATCCGATCCGAACCGTTATGGGACTTTGCCTCCGATCCGATCCGATTTCGATTTCTGAGCTTCAGTAAGATTTCCAAGCCTAAGGTCACGCCCCCGATCCGACCCCAATGAATGCACCCGAACCGAACCGAAGCACAGTCTACCTTAACGCATAAAAACTCGTCTAACTGGCCCAATCAACCTTCGGCATAATCTTCAATTTTGTGGACAGATAGGATAGTGCCTTGCGAACGTAACCGGACATCAAGAATTACTTCAACTCTTTATATCTTGCCAAACTTTTTCGCCGCACTTTTAAACATTTACTTTGCACTTTCTGTATACACAGTTTACACTTTAGTTTGCACACACACACGGGGGGATACGGGCTAATTTGCTCTAATTTGTGCTATTTCTTCTTCAATAGTTTTATGACCATGAGACCCAGACACTCTTCCAGACTAGCTAAGATGAAGGAAGCCCCGGAAACCTCTCACAAGATTACCCTCGAGGACATATCTTCTCCGTCGGATCCAGAATGGGATAATGAGGGTTCAGACTACAATGTCGGAAATCGTAAAAGTGACGAAGCGTCTTCAGAGAATGAAATTTCTTTAGGGTTTGAAGAAGAAGGAGGGGTTGGCGACGACCAGGCTCCTGATGAGTTTGAATCGACTATCATATTGGAATCGCCCCAAGATTCTGTTGGATCAAAGATTGATAACGACCAACTTACCCGAATTTGTTTGAAATATGGGATAATAAAAAGGGACACTCTAGTGCCTTCAAGCTCTGACTGTCCCCACAACCCTCCAGAAGGATATATGGCGGTCACTCGGTTGATGTGTATGGTCAGCGCTATCCCTCCATTTTCTCCCTTCATTGTTGACTTTCTAAGACAAATGCGGATTGCCCCCATGCAGCTGCATCCCAACTCTTATGCCTACTTGCACACTTTGTACATAGCATATCGTGAGGTCTTAGGTATAGAGCTTACGTTCGATGATGTTCATTTCTTCTATAACTTCAAGCATTGGACTCGAGAAACTCCATCTTTCTGCTATTTTGAGTCTGTTCCTAAGAGGAAGATAATCTCGGCGCCATTCAGCAGTAAAGCTAGAGATTCCAGATTAGAATGGTTCTATATGCGGCAATAGCCTGGATGTGCCAGGAGGTGGATGAAATCAAGTAAAGCACTGATTTTCTAAATCCGAGCTCTATACACTTGAGTTATCACCTTAACCTGTTTTCCTTTTTGCTTGCAGTCGACAATCCAAAACAAATATCAGATCAGGCGTTCTTTGACTGGATGCACCAACTTCTTAATGACGATCAGAAATTCTTGACTATCGATGAAGTCCTTAAGGACGAATATCTTCACTTCCATGGGCTGTTATCCGTTTCCCGTAGTATTGGTCATGGGACAGCTCCATATGTATACATTCCACCAGTGGAGGTAGTCCCAGAGACAGGAGAAGGCTTGGGAATTCCTACAGTGCCTCTTCGAACTTCACCTTCTCCTTCTTCTACTCAGGATGACGAATTGGCTAACCTGGCCGAAAAGCATCGTGAAGGATATACTGCCCCCGAGGAGGCTACTCCTCTGGAAAAGTCAACATCCTCTCAAGAGTCGCCACTTAATGCTTCTGAGGGAGACGTCCCTAGTACTGGTGACCCAATATTTCAGGGCTTGGGGGATCTCCCCTTACCTGAAACCATATATACTTCAGAGGATTTTAGGAAGGATCCTTTAGTCTTCACCTCTTCTGAAGAGACCACTCCTGCTAAGGCCAAAGAGCCTGCCCATACTAGTCTAGCTTTAGACTCGGGTTGGTTGGGGGGAACAAACCACTTAGGACACACTTTATACAACAGTATTAGCATTCATTGCACCTCTTTCTCTGTGAATCCATTGATTCTGAATTTCGTTTGTCTTATTGTGCAGGCACGATGTCTCGATCTTACTATGATATCAGGAAGCTTCGCTGCAGCATGTCTAATCCACCTCAGGATATCGAGTATGATCGCCGCGATGATCGCGGTAGGGAGGAGAGAAGGCCTTATGATCCCTATCGCTCTTGACCCTCACGTTCTCGCTCTCCCGTTCGGCAGGAACAAGAGAAATACAAAGGTTATCAAAGCCGTAAGGAAGAGGACAAGCCACAATCAAAAGACTCCACTTCTTCCCATGAAAAGCGCAGTAGAGAGAGAAGTCCTCCAAAAGAAACCGGGTCTCGAAGTAAGCACAAGGTCCATGCTACTAAACGACCTAGGACAGACAATGAAACTACCGAATCCTCCTCACATAGGGACACCGAATTGACAATCCCCGCTCCTCCCCCACTAGATGCGGAAACTGCAATAAAGCGGGCATATTTAGAGGAGCAATTTCCCGAACACTACTTCGAGACTTTGACTTTTTTACCTGCCCTTGAACCTATTTCTTCTAAGTGGGCAGATGAGGCTAAAGCAAAGATAGATGTGGTGGAAAAACAGTATTCTGAGATGTTTAAATATTCACGCAATCTTTCCAGAATCATCCGTACTCTAATCACGAATACCGACTCAATGCAAAAGACCGCGGAGGAGGATGCCAAGGCTTTAAAGGCTTTAGGAAAAGATTTGGAAGACACTCAATCTCAGCTAGCTGTCGCTCAAAGGGACACTTCTAACTTCAAACAACAATTTGAGGATATGCAAAAGTGCTATTGTGACTTGCTTGAATCTCACACTCAAGAGCGTTCTGAGCTAAAAAAGCAAGCCGATGATGCTAAGTCAGAAGCTGCTAAGACGCGCCTTGCTTATACCGACTTCAAACGGAAAAATGCCGAGTTAGCAAAGAGGAATGTTGAGTTAGAAAAGAAGAATGCTGACTTGGCTTCAAAGCTATTGGAGGCAGAGAATAGAGCTGCCCTGGCGGAGGGCAATGTTGAGTGTGCTATCAAATCTGCGGAGGAAGCCCGCAAACAATTATCTGAGGCGGAGGCTGATATTCAAGGTTTTGGCGAATTAATGATTGAATTCTTCGCACATATCATCCGTCGCTGAAACATTTCTTGGATCGAAGATTACCCATCCACTCTAGTTCAAGTATGGAATCAGATTGTTGAGTGGGAAAAAGAGGAGCTCAAAGTCGATTCCATTGATGAGGATAAGCTAATGGAAAAATACTTGAGGGGTGATGAGCCAGAACGCCTAGCTGAAGGACGCCGCCTCATTGCTGAGGCTATGGAAGAAGAGAGGAGGAGGATTAAACAGAAAAACATTCCCGAGACTGGTTCCTCTTCTGCTGCCCCCGCGACTTCGGAAGTTGAGGGGTATGACCCTAAAAATCCGGGAATCCCCCGAACAACTCTGCTATCTCCAATCCCTGAAATGGCATCAGAGACAGTGGTTACCCCCGCTGAGAAGTCTTCGGAAGGTATCCCTACCTTTTCTCCTCAATTTGTCAAGGCTATTTCTACCTTTCGCTACATGATTGAGAAATCGATGAAAAACCCATTGTTTTCGCCTGAGTTGATAACTGTTGCTTCTCATTCTGTAGGTATTGAGCCATCCGGAAAGACTGATGTGACTCAGGGAGCCATCGCTGGGGTAGAGCCTACGGAAAAGGCGAAAGGAGGAGAGGACAAGGCTGCTCCTATAGACTTGGGAGAAAGAAGTGAACCGACTAAGGCTGACACTCCCCATGATGAAGAAATGATAGCAGCTTGAAAGGATGATGGTGGTGACGGAGGTCATGAGGAGGAACCAGAAGTTGCAATAGTCGGGGAGTCAAAAAATGATGATGATGTTACTTTGGCTGCAATGAAAGCTGATCAAGATAAACGCTTGCAATTAAAAGCCGAAGAACTAGACCCTGAAGCCCTCAAGCCCCTCGCAGTTGTGGATGCGGGATCAAGGTTAGTTGTTAAGCTCTCAACTAGATCTATTACAGAGGAACTCGCTAAAAAATCTTCTCTTGATTCCAGCGCTCCGCCCTTTGGGAAGAAGTCAACCGGTTCCAGCACCGCATCTTCAGGAAAGAAGAAATCTAAACGAATCTTGACAGAGGCTGAGAAAGAAGCAAAGGATTCGGAGAAAGCCGCCAAGAAGTCCAAGGCTCACCCGAAACCTAAATAGTGGATTGCCTTGTATCGTTTTAGCATTTAGTGAACCAACAACTGCTGCTACAAGAGTGGCTCCTGCACCTTCTTTTTTAGCTATTTTCCTGTACAAATTCATTCATTTGTAAATAAAAAAAAAAAAATCATTTTCTGCAATGTCTATTTGTCAGTAGTTCTGCACTTACGTAGAAATGCATGTCTTACTATAGTTATGAAATGAAGTCACGGAGGGAGGAAATATGCGTATACATATATGCCCCCAGTCAATTCTCACAAATTATTTAATGCTTAATCAAGCAATCTGAATGCTCCCGATTTTCTGATGAGATAGCACTTCCTGTGTCATCAGTACCTGTCGTTTTTTCTGGCATTTCTTTTATACACTCTCTCTTTCTCTTGAGAGTTAGAGTTCGAGCTCAGCAATCTATTCATTCCCCGGTCTTTCAGCGAGGAAGGATTTCTTTCTCAGCGCTCAGTCGGAGACGCTTTTATACTCTCTCTCTCTGGAGAGTTAGAGTTAGGGGAAGGATTTCTTTTTCAGTGCTCAGTCGGAGACGCTTTTATACTCTCTCTCTCTGGAGAGTTAGAGTTAATAATGTCGTTTTCTCATTCTTTTATGTCTTGTCGCACAAATAGTCGCTGTGCTTTTTCTTATTTTTAAACTGTCTTCAACCTTTTCAGGTTTTGAATCATCCTGTATTCCATAGTCACAACAGAATAATCGATGAATGTATATATATATAATGCATAAAAGTAAATAACACACAATATTTTTATAGTGGTTCGGCTAAGTCGTAGCCTACATCCACTTTATAGTCCTTTGTTCATATCGTCAGATTTTCCCAAGGCAAGTCGTGCCTTATTACAGATTTCATAAGAAAAATAACAAAGAGTACATCATTTCTAATCCAAATATCGCATCAAGTGTTGGGCATTCCATGCTCTAGGGACTTCTTCGCCATCTACGGTCGTTAACTTGAAGGTTCCTTTTTCAAGTTTCCGTTGGATGACAAAGGGTCCTTCCCACTTTGGGCCGAGGTGAGGAAGGGATGGAAAGACCCTCTTTAGCACCAAATCTCCTGGTTCAAAAGTCCTAAGGCGAACTTTTTTGTCGTAATAGCGTGCCATCTGACGTCGATGTCTTGCCGCACGCAAATCTGATTCATCCCTTTTTTATTCGACTTCATCAAGAGACTCAAGTAAGAGTGCCCGATTCATCATCGGGTCATAATACGTCACCCTGTGGGAAGGAACTTCCAGCTCAACTGGAATTACTGCTTCTGAGCCAAAGGAGAGAGAGAAAGGGGTGTGACCAGTAGCCGTCTTAAATGTTGTACGATATGCCCACAAAGCCAGGGGCAATTCGTCAACCCATTTTGCCTTTGCACGCTCTAACCGTTTCTTGAGGATGGATTTTATTACTTTGTTTATTGCCTCTACTTGCCCGTTCGACTGCGGGTAAGCAACTGCAGTGTATCGCTTGTCAATCTTATACTTCTGGCAGAAATTTCAGAATTCAGTACTATCAAACTGGGTTCCGTTGTCAGTTATAATCATCCTTGGGATCCCGAATCGGCATATAATATTTCTGACCATGAAACTTATCACCTTTCTTGCCGTGATCTTGGTCAAGGGCTTAGCTTCCACCCACTTCGTAAAATAGTCCACGGCCACTATTGCATATTTCGCTCCTCCTTTAGCAATCGGTAGAACTCCAATGATATCAATTCCCCACGTGGCAAATGGCCAAGGACTCACCATTGATTTAAGTTGGGTCGACGGTGCTCTGGGGACTTTGGCGAATCTCTGGCACTTATCGCAGCGTCGTGAATAATAAGCTGCATCTTTATTAATTGTGGGCCAGAAGTATCCGTATCGCAATATCCTTTTTGCTAAAGTCTGACCTCCTGTATGATCTCCACACTCACCTTCGTGTACTTCTCTTAGTACACGCTTGATGTCGTCGTGTGCTATACATCGTAACAGGGGCATAGAAAATCCTTGCCTATAAAGAGTATCATCTTGCATGACATATATGGTAGCCTTGCGAACTACAGCCCTTTTCTCACTCTTCTTTGATGGGAGTGTCCCATTCTTAAGGAAGTTCTTAATTGGGGTCATCCACGACTCCTTCTCTGGTTCCACTTCGAAAGCGAACTCAACTTCCATCGACTCAAAGCTTGGCGATTCCAATGTTTCAATTGGAATTATTTCAGACTCTTCTGGATTGTCGGAACTAGCCAGCTTTGCCAGCCTATCCGCCTTCTGGTTTTCGGCTCTTGGGATGTGTGTTATATCGTATCGCTCCAAGCTACTCAATAGCTCTCTCACTTTCCTGAGGTAGGCGATAAGTCGAGGTCCCCGAGCCACAAATTCCTCTCGCACTTGGCAAACAACGATTTTAGAGTCACAGAATATGTCCAACATTTTTATTCCGAGGTCTTTAGCGAGTTTCAGCCCGGCAATCAGGGCTTCGTATTCAGAGTCGTTGTTAGTTGCCGAGAATTCTACAGAGCGTAATATAACGACCGTCCTTCAGGAGTGACCAAAACGATTCCAGCTCCGGACCTTCGGTCGTTCTTAGCTCCGTCTGTGTATAGCTTCCATGGATCTATCTTCAACTCATCCTCGGACTTAACCACTCTGTCATCAATTACTTCCTCCTCTGGGATGGTGAACTCCACAATAAAGTCTGCCAGAGCTTGCCCCCTGATCGACTTTCGTGGTTGAAAATTTAAATCAAATTGGCTTAATTCTATATTTCATTTGATCAACCTCCCCGATGCTTCGGGCCTCTGCAACACCTGCCTCAAGGGCTGGTCGGTGTATATGGTTATTGGATGAGCTTGGAAATAGTGACGAAGCTTTCGGGTTGCGATTAGGAGGCTGTAAGCGAGCTTCTCAATCTTTGGGTAGTTGCGCTCTGCCGCTGCTAATTTCTTGCTTACATAATACACTGGCCTTTGTACTTTGTCTTCTTCTCGAACCAGGGCTGTGCTAACGGCGTGAGCAGAGACTGCCAAGTAAACAAACAATTCTTCGTGATCCACTGGCTTTGACAAAATCGGCGGTTTCTCTAGCAGTTCCAGTAAATTTTGAAAGGCCTCAACACAGTCCGGAGTCCACTCGAAGTTCTTCTTTTCTCTTTTCATTAAATCAAAAAACGGCACGCATTTGTCTGTAGCTTTGGAGATGAATCTACTCAACGCGGCTACTTTCCCTGCAAGACTCTGGACATCTTTAATTCTTCTTGGTTCTTAAATGTTTCTAATCGCTGCTATTTGGCTAGGATTGATTTCAATTCCTCGGGAGCTCACAATGAAGCCTAGGAATTTTCCCGACGCCACTCCAAATGAGCATTTCAGAGGATTCAACTTCATCCGATACTTTCGCAGGATACCAAATATTTCCGCCAAGTCCTGCGTATGGCTGGAGGACTGTTTCGATTTGACAAGCATATCATCCACATAAACTTCCGTAGTCTTCCCTATTTGATTATAAAACATTTTGTTCACCAAGCGCTGATAAGTGGCTCCGGCGTTTTTCAATCCGAATGGCATTACGACATAACAATATAATCCCAAATTTGTAATGAAGCTCGTATGTTCTTGGTCTGGCACGTGCATAGGAATTTGGTTGTACCCAGAATATGCATCCATGGAAGAGAGAAGTTCATGACCTGCTGTCGAATCTACAAGCTAGTCAATTCTGGGAAGTGGGAAACTATCTTTTGGGCACGCTTTGTTCAAATCTGAAAAATCAATGCAAGTCCGCCACTTTCCATTCGGCTTCTTTACCAAGACGGGATTCGATATACAGTCGGGATATGTCGAATCTCGAATAAATCCGTTCTGCTTCAGCTTCTCCACTTCCTCTTTGAGAGCAGCCGACCTCTCTGGGCCCAGCATACGTCTCTTTTGCTTCACAGGCGGATGCTTCGGGTTTACATTTAATTTGTGACTTATAATAGATGGCGATATCCCACACATGTCAGCGTGGGTCCAGGCAAACACGTCCAAGTTCGCCTTCAAAAAGTCCGTTAGTTCTTTGGCCCGACGTGGATCCAATTGAGACCCAATCTTCAAGACTCTTGTCGGATCAGCGTCATCAATGGGAATTTCCACTGTCGCTTCATTAGGAGTTGCATTTTTAGTCTCTGGTTCCTCGTCTTTTCTGGGATCCAGGTCTTCAGGCGTTCCTTTAAGCAACTCCTTCGGGGCCGATTTCTCTAATTGCTACGCTGAGCCCCCTTTTGGGGGAGGCGAGGCGTCTTTACTCTCGATGTTAAGTCCTTTCATCAACATCTTTAGTTCGGCAACATAGCAGGCCCGTCCGGAAACTTGATCCCCTCTCATTACTCCAGTTCCGGCTTCAGTTGGGAACTTAAGCAATAAACACCAAGGGGCGATACAAGCTCTGAATTCAGCAAGGGCAGGCCTCCCCAAAAATGCATTATAAGGCGAATCTACATCCAATACTACGAACTGAAGCATCCGCACTCTTCTGCGTTCTCCTTGCCCTAAGGTCACGGGCAATTCTATATATCCCATGGGAGCTGTTGACGCCCCGTTGAAGCCTCTTATCCATCCTTCACACGGCTTCAAATCTTCAGATTCCAGCTTCATCTGATCAAATGACTTTTTAAACAAAATATTGACAGAACTTCCGTTGTCTACTAATACCTTATGAACCAAGGCCGACCCAATGGTGGTAGTAATAACCAACGGATCACCAGTGGGTGATTGGATCCCAGTATTATCTTTGCTGCGGAACACCACGTCGTCAAACATGGTCTTCTGTTGTTTTATGGGGGCGATATCTTCCAGATCATCACCTTCATTCACATCTATGTGCTTGGCAGCATTTACATATTGATCCATTGCTCTAAAGCTACGGATTGCTGGGTGAGGTCCGCCCACTATGGAGTTGATAACAATTCCTTTACCTTTTTGCTGCGCTGTAGGCTTGGGAGCGGGTAGAATCTATTTTGGAGCTTGCTCTCCTTGCCCCCTGTCCCTCGGGGAGACTTCGTATTCATCCAACTTACCTTCACGCAGCAGCTTCTCAATCACATCTCTCAAATGCCGACATTCATTGGTTGAATGTCCATGAGTTCCATGGAACAAACAAAACTTCCCAATTGCCATTTCTTTCTCGGTCGAATCACGAGGTGGCGGTCTTTTATACTACAAAACGTTGTACGTGTCCAGGTAAATATTCTCCAGGGTGTCGTTCAATGGTGTATAATTCTCGTAGGTCTGGAATCGGGGTCTTTTGTTAGGATCACTTCCCCTATTTCTATTTATTCTGTTACCGTTCGTATTACGGTTATTGTTGTTGCCCCCGTTTCCAGCATTGTTGTTTCCACCCTTGTTTCCCACATTTACTTCAACCTTTCCGGAACTTTGCCCAGACTGCTTCACGGCGACGTTACTCTGCACATTTTCTTTTGAAGCCGCTTCAGACTTTCTCTTTCGGTTTGCTATGGCTTCCTCTCGCCTTAAATAAATATCGGCTTTTTCATAGAATATCTCTCTTGTGGAGGGTGTCTTCCCAGAGAGGTAATCCCCGAATTCAGATTCAGGACCGACTCCTTCCATTAATGCCATCAGAATGGTGGGCTCATGCGGGTCACTAACTTCAGTCACAGTTAAGTTAAAGCGGTCAAGATATGACCTCAAAGACTCTCCTAGTGCCTGCTTAATTCTTGACAATTCAATAACACTTTTGGACTTTCGGGCATGGAGTCGGAACTGATTCATAAAACGTTCGCTCAGTTCCCTGTAATTCGAAATCGAACGAGGGGGAAGTCGGGTAAACCAGAACAGCGCCACATCTTCTAAATAGATTGGGAATGCTTTACACTTCACTTCATCAGGGGCAGCTGCAGCATTCATGAGCCACGAGTATCGCATCAAATGCTGTCCCGGATCAGATCACCCATTGTACTTGTCCATCTGTGGCAGGTTAAAACGCCGGGGAAACTGGAAGTCGAGGATATCATTGGTGAAAGGAGTATGGCTTCGCTCAATGCCATAATCTTCATTTGTATAGTTCCGGGTCTCGGACATGATCTGGCGCACCATTGCCTGTACATCAGCATTATTTAGGGGCCGCTCAGGTTCCCTGGCCCTAGTGTCCGGGTTCCTTCTGGGCTCTTGTTCAGGAGATGCCCTTCTTCTTCGAGCTGCTTCTGCTCTATTCTGTTCCCTACGCTCCCGGTCGGTCTCGGGAGGAGGGGACTGGAGCCTTTGCCCCCGAGTGGGATCATTGTTTCCTAATGCTCGTGCAATATCCTCGCGAGACCCCAAAGATCTGAATGTCGGCTGCTCCACATTCTGAGGTCGTTCGAGCGACCTTCAGTCACGGGGCCGCTCTTCCTCGGAACATGAAGACTGATCCACTGGTGTGTGACGAACCGATGATGGGGTTCTCTGTCGACGGAGCTCGCTGATCTCCCTACTCATGAGCCTCATATTTTCTTGCATCATGAGGTTGGTGCGCTCGTGGACTTTCATAGCCTCCCTAGTACTTTCAAGCATATCAAGTAGGTGCGAGAAATCTCCTTGAGTAATGGGCGCAGATGGATTGACCTGATCACTGACCCTGGCAGCTGGAATCGGAGTATTTGTAGGGATTCGAGTAGAAGTTCCAACATCACCAAGAGTCGGATCGGATCGGAGATGGGAGGTCGGGTCGGGTCGGTTCGGAGCTGGGGAGTTTGGTCGGGTCGGTACATGGCAAGCTGCTCGAGTCGGTTCAGATTGGGGGAATGCACTGCTTCAGAATCTCCTACCCGGATCGGATCGGAGCTCTCCCCCTGAAGATGGTTCGGATTTCCTGCATTGGTTCGTCCTGCTGCTGAACTTTTCCCACGAGACCTTGTTACAACCGCATTTTGCTGATTTTCGCCAGCTCCATTTCCTCGACCAGATTGAACTTCTTTGCCTTTTCCTTTGGCCATGATTCTTCGACAATCACTTCAACAAATATCCAAGGGCATTGAAACTTGAGGATTAACTTCTTTGAACTCAACGGTCCAAAAAGTAGAATGATAATCCCGAAAAACAAAGAATTCAGATGAGTTCTCAATGAAAGCACCAAAATGTTAGACCAAAAAGTGGTTCTAACACCCAAATTGATTAAAAGCAAAATGAAATGAGATAAAAATAAGAATGAACACACAGGATTTATAGTGGTTCGGCGAAGAAATGCTTACGTCCACTTGTCTTTCACTATTTTCACTGATTTTTGTTGCAAGTACAATGAAATATTCACTCGATTTCTCTCACAACTCACTTACAATCACTCAATTATCTAAAAACAAATAATGAAAGAAGGTTTGGATTTTCTGGGAGTGCTAGAATTCGGGTGATGAAGGTGGTTGAACTCTCAAAGTGCCAGCCAAAAAAAAAGATCCTTTTCTTTTTCTCCCGACGGGGTATTTATAGGTGAGAATTTGCTCAGAATCCGATCCGGATCGGAGCCACGCGTCATCCATCCCATCAGCTTCGGGTTCGGATGAATTACTATGTTGACAACGCATCAGAGTAGTGGACGTTGAGGGTAGGAACTGGTCACTGCCGATCCGGATTACCAGGCGCTCATGCAGGAGAGTGACGTGAAAGACAAGCTCGGGTCGGAGGGGTATGTATAAGGGGTTCGGATCGGGATACCCGATCCGACCCGGATTGACTTGGAACCAAGTCTCTCTTCTCTTTATTCTGCTCCGCTCCGCTCCAATCTATCTCCGTAGCAATCAAGTGGCTTTCCGATCCAATTGGGAGTATATTGCCCTCCGATCCGAACGGCTGTGCCTTTCCGATTTCCGCAATAATAGTTCACCGATCCGAATAGAAAACATTATCCGATCCGAACCGATGCGCTGCTCTGATCCGACCTGCTTCAGTACTTCCCAAGTTTTTCAAGTTCTTCAAAATTTTACATCTTGACTTTGTGTTGCCCAGTTCACAAAGTGGGCTAACAAACATATATGACAATTCACATCATTCACTCATAATCCGTTCATAACTTAATCTAATTAGTTCAATAATAATCTTGTTAAGATCATCATACTCACAATTAGAGAAGAAAAGAGAGTCTTGATTTGCTTTAGAGTTGAGTAGAATTAGGGTTTTGATTAGCTTTTCTTCCTTCTTAGTTGGCGGCGGCTACACTGAGTTCCACGGTGGCGGTATGACGGTGGCTATTCTATTTTCCATGTGAATTAGAGTGAGAGACTACCTAGGTATTTATAGAATTTAGGATTTATTTAGACCGTCAGATCAACTCAGAACTAAACTGAACCGTTTAATTTGCCAACTCAGCCCTAAAGACACATCAACAGCTCAAGATTGGGCTCAGTCAAACCCTAGCGGCTTAGACAGGTCGACACCCAGGTCGACTGCCCAGTCGACTGCCCAGTCGACTCCCCAGTCGACCTGGGGTGCTGGGCGGGAATTTTCCCGCCTAGCCTGATTTGGCTCCGAATTTTGAATTTTAATTTTCTGAAATCTATTTTGAATTTTCTGAAACTTCCGATGGCCATAACTTCTTCATACGAAGTCCAAATCACGCAAACTCGGACTCTATTTCAACTAGAATTCCAAGACGAACACAATGGCGCAACCCGTTTCCCACAATTCTCACATCTGAGATTAGTTATTCTTTAATTTGTGAATATTAATATTAATAGAATTACGGGGTGTTACATTCTTCCCTCCTTAAAGGATTTCGACCCCGAAATCTTCTAGTTAAGAAGAATGTATATCCTAACATCCAATCGTCCATCTACTCAACCATCAAACAGAGGCATCCATTGTCCTTATAGACCTCTAATGCTTCCATGTTTAAATGAACAGTGTGTGTATATGTCCATATCTAATGCAAAATCAGGCGGTCCACTGATTCAGTTGACCTCCTTAATGCAAATCATGATAGTGCCATGCATCCATTATTTATGCAAAAGTTCCTTAATGCTACATATTATCTCTATATGCGTGCACAATCATCATCTGAATGCAGCATCCATGTGATAATACAATCATCATACATCCATTTTACTAAATACATCCATATATATGCAATATGCAATATGAAGTGACTGAGCCGATCTAGTGCCTAATAGTGTGTGTGTATGCATCCACGAGCAACCACTAGCAAACACTTGCATCCACTTTGCATCCATCATACATAACATGTCTCAAACACATGTTTCAACCATAGGATTATCCTGACTAAAGGTCAAGGATACTAGCGAGAGGATACTCTAAAGGTAAGATAAGCACAAGCTAAGCGATAGAGGAGAAATTAAAAGACATACCCTAAAAAAGGAAAGGGTATAGTGATAGCATCTTCTCTTCTGTATCCCAAGTAGCGTTGCTCTCATCATCTCCCCATTGTACTTTGACTAGTCTGACCTCTCGATTTCTCAGCTTCTTAATCTCTGACCCAAGAATGCGCGAAGGAGCTCGTCGAATCGTCGCATCACGCTCTATCTCCACCTCTCTAAGCAAGTTCGGCTCTACCACCTCCGCGGTCTCATGCAAGCACTTCCTCAAATGTGACACATGGAATACGTCGTGTAAACCACTAAGTCTCTCGGGCAACTCCACTCTATACGCCATCTGTCCAATCTTCTCCTTAATAGGAAACGGCCCTACGAACCTTGGTGCTAATTTCCCAACGGACCCAAAGCGAACAACGTTTCGTAATGGAGACACTTTGACAAAGACCATGTCCCCAACCTCAAACTCAAGATCTGTCCTCCTCTTATCCGCATAAGATTTCTGCCTATCTTGCGCCGTCTTCATCCTCCTTCGAATCAAGTCGATCTTTTCCGAAGTCTCTCTAATCATATCGGGCCCAAGTAAGATCTTATCCGTAGATTCCCACCAACATGTAGGTGAACGACAAGGTCGTCCATAAAGAGCTTCGAAAGGTGCCGTGCCAATGCTAGATTGAAAGCTGTTATTATATGCGAACTCTACCAATGGAAGATGCTCTTCCCATGTACCCCCAAAGTCTAGGATACATAGCCTCAAAAGATCCTCTAGAATGTGATTCACCCTCTCGGTTTGGCCGTCCGTCTGAGGACGATATGCGGTGCTCAAACATAACTGAGTCCCTACCACTTCTTGCAAGCTTCTCCAAAATTCGCTAGTGAAAATAGGATCGCGGTCGCTCACTATGCTAGAAGGAACACCGTGCAAACGAACTATTTCCCGGACATATACAGAAGCTAACCATGGAGCTGTCCTCTTACTCTTCACGGGAATGAAATGGGTGCTCTTAGTAAGTCTATCTACTATAACCCAAATCCCCGTATTACCCTTCCTTGATCTTGGTAATCCATCCACAAAGTCCATCGAGACACTTTCCCACTTCCATAGTGGAACCTCCAATGGGTGAAGCAACCCACCGGGTTTCTTTTGCTCCGCTTTTACTTGTTGACACACCAAGCATCTAGCGACATACTCGGCCACGTCCCTCTTCATACCGGCTCAAAAGAAAACTCGCTTCATGTCTTTGTACATCTTGTCCCCGCCGGGATGAATGGTCATCTTCGAACGATGTGCATCATCAAGAATGGTCTTCCTTATGTCGTCATCTTTTGGTACACAAAGTCTACCGTCCCTATGTAACCAACCCTTATCATCTAGGGTATACCTAAGGAGATGGACTGATGACTCCCCTCTTTTGAGCTTTTCTACTAACTCAACCAACTGTGGGTCGTCTCGCTGTGCCTCGCCAGTCCGTCCCAAAAGCGTAGGTCTGACCTCCAAGGATGCTAGCAAACCGGGTACAAAGTCAACGGAAGGTCTAAAGTCAAACATAGAGATGAATTCTAAGTTTCGCCGCTCAACAAACAACGGACTCAAGGACAGCCTTTTCCTACTTAAGGCATCTGCCACTACGTTACCCTTGCCAGGGGTATATGCTATCTCGAAGTCGTAAGATGCTAAGAACTCCATCCACCTTTGCTTCCTTAAGTTCAAGTCCTTCTGAGAGAATAAGTATTTTAAAGATTTGTGTTCAGTGAATAATTCGAATTTCTCGCCAAGAAGATAATGACGCCAAGACTTAAGCGTGAAAACAATAGCGGCCAACTCTAGGTCATGTGTAGGGTAATTTCTTTCATGCACTCTCAACTGCCTTCCACCATAGGCTATTACCCTTCCCTCTTGCATTAAGACTGCGCCTAGTCCTGTCCCACAAGCATCAGTATAAACGGTAAATGGCTTACTCCCATCTGGCAGCACTAAGACTGGGGCTGAAGTCAAAACTCTCTTCAAACGTTGGAACGCATCATCACAATCTATGTCCCATGCGAAAACTAGGTTATTCTTCGTCAAACGTGTTAATGGATCCGATATCTTTGCAAAGTCTTGATAAACTTCCTACAGTAGCTAGCCAACCCCAAGAAACTTCTTACTTCGGTAGCATTTTTAGGGACCTTCCAATCTTGGATGGCCACCACCTTCGCGCGATCCACAGCTATCCCTTCTTTGGAAACCACGTGCCCTAAGAATCGTACTTCCTTCCTCCAGAAGTGACACTTAGAAAATTTAGCTTTAAGATTATGCGCTCGTAGGGTCTCTAACACTTCCCTAAGATGTAGGGCATGCTCTTCTTCATCCTTAGAAAAGATCAAGATGTCGTCTACAAAGACCACCACGAATTTATTAAGGTACTCCCTAAACACCCTACTCATCAAATCGACAAAGTATGCGGGGGCGTTTGTCAAACCGAAGGGCATCACTGCAATTCATAGAAACCGTTCGGAGTCCTAAAGGCAGTCTTGTCAATGCTATCCTCAGCCACTCTCAACTAATGGAAACCAGTGGCTATGTCCAACTGCGAAAACACTGAGGTGCCAACTAACTGATCGAAGAGATCGTCAATCCTCGGCAGTGGGTGTCTGTTCTTCTTAGTAAGCTTATTAAGTTCTCTATAGTCCACACAAAGTCTAAGGGAGCCATCCGCCTTCATGGCAAATACTACTAGAGCACCCCACTCTGATATACTTCGTCTTATGAACCCCTTCTCAAGCAACTCCTTCACTTGCTTATCGAGTTCCCTCCTTTCATGAGGATCCATGTGGCGTACTGGCAAAGATACTGGTTTTGCATTATCCACAAGATATATTCGAAAATCTATCTCCCGCTTCGGAGGCAACCCCTTCACCTCCTCAAACACATCCGAGTATTCTCGGACCACTCTAACAGATCGTAGATTTTCCTCAGACGCGTCAAGCGATTCTAAATAACTTAGCATAACAGAATTTATGGGATTACAAAAGATTTCGAGAGTGTTGCCAAGGCGAGTCACGAGCCTAACTACTCTCTTTTCACAATCAAGAACGGCCCCATTTCTGGATAACCAATCCATTCCTAAAATTAGCCCATAGCCCGTGAAGCCCAAAACATAAGCATCACATCTAAACTTAACGCTAAGTATAGAAATTTTCAAATCCAAACACATCATGGACAAATAAGCTGAGCCCCCAATTCGATTCGAAACAACTAAGGGATCCTCTACTAAACAGGTGTTTAAGTGCAGTGATTCAACTAATGACGTCGAGATAAACGAATGCGATGCGCCCGAATCGAATAAGGTACGGACAGGATGATCAAACAGAAAAACTAAGCTTTCAACAGAAATGGTTCTACCTCGTTCTTGCAGTCGTGGGACCGCGAGAGCCTGAACTTGTCCCCTTGCCTGCCCTGGTGCCATAAGATCCTGCACCTGTCCTCCCGAGGTAGACCCTACCCTCTGCCCCTTCTTTGGGCAGTCCTTCACTAGATGTCTCGCTTCGCCACAGTGAAAACAGCCAGTCTTCTTTTTCTTTCGGCAATCCTTGCTGAGATGGCCTGGTGTCCCACAGTTAAAGCATTTCTTCGTTCCCTTGCCATTATTGTCTTTACCACCCTTCTTGTTTTGCTGTTGTGGTTTCTTATGATCCCCTTTCTTCTCGGGTGCCTTATCAGCTTTAGTGCCTTTCTCCTCGTGCATGAGTGCGATGTCTACCAACTTCTCAAAGGTGGCCCCCATAGGGATGTGGGTCATAGCCAACCCTTGAACCGGTTCATTCAAGCCATTAACAAACCTCATAGCCTTCTTCTCCGGCGTGTTCACCAAATCTAAGCCAAACCTTGCTAACTGATTAAATTTGTTGACGTACTCTTTCACTGATGAGCTTCCTTGCTTTAATGTCAAGAACCTTTCCATATATAAATTCTCTTCTGCCCTTGAGAGAAACTTTGCCTCAAACCTACGTCTGAAATCCGCCCAAGAGTCAACAGGACGCTCCCCATTAGTGACCTCCCACCAAAACGAGGCCTCTCCCTTCATTAACCAAGCTGCTAATTTGACTTTCCTCCCTTCTTCTACTTCAAAGATTTCTAGCAATTCTTCCACCTCCTTAAGCCAATCTCTAGCTTCCACAAACGTTTCTGACCCTTGAAAAGGTTTTCCATCCATAGCCTTAAATTCCTTGCACGTCTTTGCAAAAGTATCTACGCGAGGAGGAGGAGCTGGTGCAACTGGCGGTGGAGGAACATTGGCTGGACCTGCAACGGCCCTAGCCTCTAATAGCCTCCTATACCATCCTGGTATCGTTACACCATCCGGAAGATTAAAATCTTCAGCCATGCTGAAACGAAAAAGGAAAGATTCAAAATGGAGAATTCGAAAGATAAAGATATATGGTTATTGGTGATTCTGTTTTTCATAAAAACTTTCCTCTTTAAATTACTCATCAAAACAAGTTTTTGAAAGCACTTCTTCCAAAAATACGTTAGAAAAATAGTTTTTCTAAAAAGTTTATATGTTCTGGTAACCTTAAGCTATGATACCACGTGTAACACCCCACGTCCATTAATGTCACTCACAAAGGGAATGCATTAACTTCCACGGAGGTTTTAAGTGAATATAGAACAGAAAAATTACAACAAGACAGATAATAAGTAGTACATAGAAATTTAAAACTTCATTTTATTGTAACAGAATTTAAACATGTTTGTTACATCATAAAAACATAAATCAGAGTCAAGTACAATATCCATCTTGCTAAAACAAAATACATAACCCAATTACATAAATAGCCATTAAAGAAGATAACAAGCTGGACTTTACTTCAACGGTCCAAGCTTTCCAAAGAGAGATGAAGTAATCCAATCAAACTCCACTAGAGCTGGGTCCAACCTGAGGACCTGGAGGGGGAAAAAGGATAGAAATGGAGGGGGTCAGACATAAAGTCTGGCGAGTATGATAATTCTAACAATACTATTATCAAAATAACTAGACTAAGGCATAAGCTGGAAAACAAGGAAATGTCTATGAACTATTGTGTATGGAAAAGCAGATAAAGACAACGTTAAAGGCACACTTAATTACTAACGAATAATTACTACACTGCACCACACCAGTCACCCTCAAAGTTGATCCCATTTGCTTCACACAGAAACTATATAAATAGCCTTGCGTACCCCTAGCTGACTACATAGGTGCCGTCTGCCCCTATCTCCGCTAGGTGTACCCCACTACCCACTTTCGATCGGCTCCCTACTCGTAGATACCCATTCTGGCCCCACAGTGGGGTGTATCACTCCCCTAAAGTGGCAACCTGATACAACTTGAGAATGCACGGCTTATACCTACACGATGCAACAACGTC
The DNA here is from genome assembly GCA_030737875.1 of Allium sativum. Taxonomy (NCBI): domain Eukaryota; kingdom Viridiplantae; phylum Streptophyta; class Magnoliopsida; order Asparagales; family Amaryllidaceae; genus Allium; species Allium sativum. The sequence continues at coordinate 1,013,961,110 of CM060913.1, forward strand.
TTACCTACCAGCCCGGGTCCACACACGCATATGAAACCCGTTGGACTTGCGTTGCCACCGCTCCCCGTTTTGGCCTCTTATAGTCAAGCCCAGCATGCGTGTCCCGTCCTCGACTTGGGTCGAGCCCACAAAGATACGTTTGGGATACTGGTTGAAATGGGCCCCCACAAGCTACCCACCTAAGCTTGTCCACTAGTACATCCCACTTAACCCTCTTAGACATGTTCATTTACATGTGTGTTTGGTTAAGTCTTACTGATCGTATTTCACATGCCACTAAGGGCACCCACTAGATTCGTCATGCCACCCAAGGCACCTACTTAACCCCTAATTCCCACCTTACATGTTTATCTGGTTAAGTATTTCTTAATTCATTCAGTCCATAACCTCATAAAGACCTCTCACATTAGACTGGCATTTATGGCAGCTGGATTTGCCGGGCAGGTTCGGGCAGTCTTACACCATAAAAGTGTCTAACCTCGTGTCTTTACAACTGCTATGTTTCAATTTAAGCCTAGCACCTCTCACATTGGGCTGACATTTGTGACCACTGGATTTGCCGGGCGGGTTCGGGCAGGTTTACGTCACAAACGAGTCCAACCTCGTGTCCTAAGCATTGATTATCACTTATATTCTTTTACCCCAGTTTTGAATATATCCCTATTCAAATTATTAATTAATTCCAATTTTAATGATGTCCATAATTGACTCAATTATGGCCATCCATTCATGGCATGCAAAATCATATCAATTGCACCCCAACTTCTTAATATTAAATCCTTAATATTACCCTTACCCCACGTTATACGTTCGCTTACTCAACGCAGAATATACATTAGACTCGAATAGTCTAACTCATAGCACAAAGATAAATTATCACAACATATAGACAAATAAAATAATCTATTCATAATAGGGGTGAAACTTGCATAAAACTACACATGTTAAGGATCTAAAGGTGTCAACTTGTTAAATGTCACAATTTACATGATATGATCATAACCCAAATTCATGTATAAACTTGCATATAGGGTTTTATGCAACATAATGATGGTGTGAACTAGCATCTAATACATAGAATTCACATATGTCATAGCATAATTCTAGATGTCATAATTCTAGATCTAAATAGATGTCATGGCATATGTTCATAATCTTTACTAAATCAATCTAAACTTGCATATTGATTTGTCATATAGATCAATATAGCCCAAGTAATATCAACATCATAATTTGATTAACATGAACTAATTAGCATAGATAATAACATCATGACTTTATAACATGTATGATTTATCACAACTTAGCACAGAAAATTACAACCTATACAATATCATCATAGCATGATTTACAACATATAGGATATCATCATCACATAACATAGGATTTACAACATACATCATAGCATAAGGTTTACAACAACATATATGGCAATTCACATCATTCACTCATAATCCATTCATAACTTAATCTAATTAGTTCAATATTAATCTTGTTAAGATCATCATACTCACAATTAGAGAAGAAAAGAGAGTCTTGATTTGCTTTAGAGTTGAGTATAATTAGGGTTTTGATTAGCTTTTCTTCCTTCTTAGTTGGCGGCGGCTACACTGAGTTCCATGGCGGCGGTATGACGGTGGCAATTCTATTTTTCATGTGAATTGGATTGAGAGACTACCTAGGTATTTATAGAGTTTAGGATTTATTTAGACCGTCAGATCAACTCAGAACTAAACTGAACCGTTTAATTTGCCAACTCAGCCCTAAAGACACATCAGTAGCTCAAGATTGGGCTCATTCAAACCCTAGCCGCCTGGACAGGTCGACACCCAGGTCGACTGCCCAGTCGACCTAGGGGGGGTGTCGACTGCCCAGTCGACTCCCCAGTCGACCTGGGGTGCGGGGCCGGAATTTTCCCGCCTAGCCTGATTTGGCTCCGAATTTTGAATTTTAATTTTCTGAAATCTCATTTGAATTTTCTGAAACTTCCGATGGCCATAACTTCTTCATACGAAGTCCAAATCACGCAAACTCGGACTCTATTTCAACCATAATTCCGAGACGAACACAATGGCGCAACCCGTTTCCCACAGTTCTCACGTCTGAGATTAGTTATTCTTTAATTTGTGAATATTAATATTAACAGAATTATGGGGTGTTACACATTTACACTACAATTTGATGCATAACTGAAATATATGCAATTATTGCAAATAAATGCATCGCCTGATGCATAATACTAGTGATTCGCTGTTTTTTTTTGTTTTTGAGTTGTTTTTTGGTAGTTTTAACTCCTGAATTTGACGGTGATTAGTTGTTGTACTTAATTATGAATTTTTGCAATTTTTATTTTTTTTATGATTTTTCGAAAAATAGGGACCTAATTTATAAAAATTTAAGGGAGGGATATGTGCCTAATTTCGAAACCTATTACAGACTTGAGATAAACTGACCCTATTATTTAAGTATTTTTAAGCTAATCGATTTTACAATGATTTCTAATGAACTCTACTTTCAAATTATTTTCGAAAAATATGATTTTTAATAAAAACTATGCTTATTACACATTTCAAGAAGGCGTGTTGGTGATTGGATTAAGTCACTAACCATGCGGTATGGAATGTGATGGTATATGGCATTATTCAATTTGTTTGCAAAAAAAATTAAACAATTGTAAACAAGTGTAAACTCCGTTCGGCTTTCCTAAACAACCAGGATTGTTGTAGAGGGTGTCGAACTCTAGAAGCAAAAATATTTAAACTAGTAAATCCAATAAAGTTATTCCAGAATTTTGATTGGTTGAAAACACAGAAAATAACAGAAATTAAATAAAAGAGATTTTTATATGATTAAAGAAAGCAATTAGGGAGCAATGATATAAACTAGATTAACATGAATTAAAAACCAAACAGATTAATTAGATCTAATTCATGTTTCTGTCACAAACATGAATCAAAGCTTATTAGGTTTCTAGAAACAAATATGTGAATAACGACAAGTATAGCCTATGTAGGAGCTAAGCTCTTAAATGACCATAGGCTATCAAGACAGATTCACTATTATTTTTAAAACCCTAAATGTTAGATCTAAATCTGATAAACGTTAGATCGAACTTGAATATACCCCGTGAAGGAGCATAGCTCTTAAACGACACAGAGTATGAAGTTTCAGATCCAACCGCTGGTTCAGATCTAGATCTACATACATGAAGTTCTAATCTCTTTGGTTATGTGATTCATATTAAATCTAATCCGGCGTCATCACCTCCTAATTAAAGGGGATTAGCTAGACATAGCTAAAGAAGAAGATAAAAATAAAACGAATAACATAAATAAATTACAATAAAAAGTAAAGAGAAAGGGAGAAGAATGATTTTATTCCAATAGAAGGATTACAGAATAAAACCTAATGTCTTTTCAAATGAACAAGATACAAGTGTATTTATAGCTGATATGACAAAAATAATTGGCTAATTACACAATGTGGGACTAAAGATTTAGCCCAAATAACACATAAGCCAGTGTGAACGCAGCTGTAGAGTGAGTGGACTTGCAAATGAGCCAATGTGAATGCAGCATGAGTGAGAGGCCTTGCAAATGAGCCAATGTGTATGCAGCATGAGTAATCATTAAGCCAAATCTTCCTAACTGAACTATATTTGCAACCGTTCTTCAAGCTTTACACTCTTCAAGCCTTAGTAATTTCAAACTTCACTGTTTTTAAGCAAATTGTTCATGCTTTATCTATCAAATGCTCTAAACCATGCTTTTTATAAACAATCTTAAAACACAGCTATAAATACACAATATCAACTATTTTAAAGGGAAAAAAGATAAATAAGAGGATAAAATATACATATTTACATGTATATCAAATACCCCCATACTTAACTTTTTATTCGTCCTCGAATAAACTAAACTAAGATATGTCACACTTTCGTTGGAAACACGATTGCATTTAGCGTATGCAACAAGCTGTTAAACCCCTAGGTGTCCCTTGTGGGACGAGTGTTGTCTCGTGAGGGTTTTTAGCGGATACTTCCCACAAAATCAAAAGCGTCTTAAGTATGTAAATTAATCAAATTATATATTTAAGGTCTTTCAAATTCCAAGGTCTTTACCTAGCTACAATAATAATTGTTTAGTCCTAATTTGTCCATCCCATAATTGGTGCAAAAATGAATAAAAAAATTCAAGCTGAATCATAATTCCTTGATAAAGCTGTAATTGTCTTGAAGGTTAAGAGTGTAGTGTCAACCAAAGTTCTACACATCGAAAATGTGCACCGCTCATTTATTCATTCTTTTTTTTTCTCTTTTTTTGTCTGAATAATTTGCACCAATGTAATTGTAATGTTTTGGATGTGAGTTAGGCAAAGATGAAGGAAATATTTGTAAGTTCTAAAAATATTATTGATAAGAGGGCAAGTGCATTTGTTGAACTTCAAGCTACAAAAGATAAAGTAATACTGAGGCACATATGAACATTTTTTTGTTCCTTTTCATCTCCTAAACTACAATCTTTGCTTCTATATACGGTATGATGGATGTGGCTGGATTGGAAATGAATGCTTTATAGTCAAGTATGATGGATGACTATTTTACTCTGGGATATTTTCTCTTCATTGCATTTTTTTCTCTTTTTCTTTTTCTCTATTTTTCTTTTTCTTTTTCTTTTTTTCTTTCTTTTTGCATGATGAATGTTGAGTGGAGATTGAATGGAATAATACTGTAATATTTCATTTGATTAATTCCTCTACTAAGTGAATCATAACCAACACTTCATGAAAGGAAAGTTTTGTGCCCTAGTTACTTTACTTCTATAACCCTAATTCAACACACAAGTCTGGATTGATGTTATATAAAAAACTGAAATAAAAGTTTCGTAAGATAGATAACCCATATAAATTAAGATGTGGTATTTGGTTATCCTACCTTAATACAAGTACAGAGTGGGTAGTGTAATATTGGTATAAAAAGTGACGTTTTTGAACCTTTGAAAATAAATCAGTACAAGGTTCTTAAGTATACCAATATAAGAAAAACTTTTTGAAACATGAATGTTAATCGGCTAAAACTTGGGTTTGAATACTGTGGGGTATCGAAGAAGAACGCTGCAACGAGTCATTTCTCCATAATTGGGCCAAGTGGAATTTAGAACTTACAAATTGAAAATTTTTAGTGAAAAAATATTATGCATGAAAACGAACTCAGAAAATCCAACTAATGTAGGTGCAAAATATTTATTTATTTGATTTTTTGACATGCACATTCTAACATGTATAACAAGGGTTGATACGCTTACTCCAGAACACGACTAACGTCTGCACAATCTCAAGCTAGCATCCTAAGAAGACACATTACGACTCAATGAATAAATAATGTTCATTCCCATCACCCAACAATTCAACTTATCAAAAAAGAATCAAGGTGTTATTTATGAATTTAAGTTAGTCCTTGTTCAATGAATGACCTAGTTCATAAAATTTGATTGCTGATGTAATATAATTCCCCCCACACTTGAGTGTGACTGTGTCCTCACCGTCATTAATCAGACATACCTTAGTGAAAGGGAAAGAAAATAAGAGGGTAAGCGTGGCTTACCGGATGCACGTGCAAAAAATACACGGTCATCTTGTAGATGAACCGGTCCTCAATGGACCAATGGATTTGCCCCATTAATATTGTGAGACACAACTTAAGCATAGAAAACCGAATCATAAAGGATTTTACATTATGTGTCAGATTTGGAAAAACAAATTATGTTTTTTCAAAAGTTTGAGTTGCTAAATTTAAAATTTTGAGCATACATTTGGTCCCAAAATCGAATTGAATTTCTGTAGCAACTAAAGAGAGGTCATCGAGTTGGAGTTCAGTAAAAGTTTCAAAAAAAAATTTATTTTTTCAGATGATGTATAAATTGAGAGACATGTGCATCATTCTTACCCCTATACTTGTTTTGAGAAATATTGTTCAGTTTTGCTTTGATATTTCCAATGTTGTTGATTAAAGGTTCGTTCGTAAACCTAAAGTTAAAACCAAACAAATGAATTTTCAGTAAATTTCAAAATTGTGTTTTCTCAAAAACAATGTTGTTCCAATAAGAGTTCATATATTGCAGAAATTTATCATTAAAAAACAAGTGATCACAATGAGGTTCAGTTGAAACGATCAAGCCACAAGGAGTTTCAACAGTTTTAGAAAAATCGTCATCGTGTTTAAGATCACATTCAGCAGTTTCGTTGTTTTCACCCTCATGAATTTTAAAGTTTTCAACTATTTCATTTTCAATTTCAGACTCAACAACATTATCGTCAGTCAGTTCAAGAATTTTTCACTCATCAAAGTTGTCCTCACTTAAACAATTGTCACCTGCTTTGTCATTTCTTTCATGTTGAAAATCTAAAGCTGCTAAATTTTCAAAATTTTCAGGATCTGAGAGAGGAAGATCAAATTGAAAATTGACATCTTCGTTTTCAAGAGAATTTGAATTCAAATCAATTATAGAGATTTCAACAACTTTATTAAGATTTCCATTAATTTCAAAAGTTGTTAGTTGAAAATCATCAATTGTGCGCAAAGATGGATTATCGTTCAAATCGTCACATGTTCGGTTTTGATTATTTTGTTGTTCACAAAAATTCAAGTAGTCTTGAAACAACAAATTCGTGTGATTATCATGAATTTCATTCATTTTCTTAACAAAATCAAATTTATAATTATTTACATGAGAATTTTCAAATTGAAATTGCTGAGAACAAAAATTTTAAGTTGCACCACAATCGAAATTATTCCCATTGCCAAATCATTTGTAAAGTGATTCAAATTTCCGTTTTGAATTTGAAGTTCATTTCGGAGTTTGAAATTGAATTGACAAGGGTTATAATCAAGACCATTTGAATTTGGAAGTGAATTCAAATTTTGATTATTTTGAAAATTTTGGCTTGAATTGTTGCCCAAGTATGAATTACACCATTCACTTATTCTTTGATTTTATTATATGCACATTTCAAGTAAAGATTTGACATTTGTTTCAAGATTTGAGGGTTGGTCAGGATTTTGAAAATTTTGTGGTATAAAATCAGAATTATTTTGAAAATTTTATAAAGTTGGTGGTGTAAAATCCAAATTGTTCGTATGATAGTTGTTATTAAAATATCCATATGAATTTTGTGTAAAATTATATGGATTATATTAATTTTCACAACTATCGTAAAATTCATAAGGATAAGGAAATTGGGACATTTTGAAGAAAGCTCTTTAAAAATATGTTAAAATTAACAATTTCAGATTATATGAATACAAGTCTAGGCCAGGTTCGGACAGGGGTTATCAGAGTGCCACGAATCACCGTATAAACACAACTGAAGGTTTAGGAACCTGTTTTAGTTCTAGACTCTACTGCTCCTTAGGCACCTCATAGAGTATCAAACTAATTTTTCAATTTAACGAATATTTTGTCCTATGAGCTTTGGGGAATTCTCGAGTTGATTTGAAAAATAATTTATCCAATGTTTGTTTTAAATTTTCCAACAATACATCAACAGGAAAAATATTCAGTCACAGAACAATCATAGAATAATAAATTGCAGGATTTTTTTTTTAAAAACAAGTCGCGTCCCCTGTAGAAATTTTTACAAGCAATTTCTATATATATTTTTTGCAGTAAAGCACCTATAGAGTTTAGAAATCACTCACTTATATCGGCAGTCCGTCCAGTGCAACTGAGTAGCTCTAGCGTGTTCACACCCCATTTATAAGCAACCGCTCTAGCCAAATCTATTTGCAAATCGCTTAGTTGTTGAATTCCCCGTTTGATTCTTGAATTCTTCCTTTTCACACTGCCTTTGATTTGTTTGAGATTTCATTGTCCCAAGCTTGCACCCTTATATCAAGCTATATGGAACAGTGAGACTGAAAAGAAATAGTCAATAAGGGAAATCAGGTCAAGTTCATTTCCTTTTTTTTCTTTTTTTTCTTTTTTTAAACAAAGTTAAACCTTTTATGAGCAAACATAACAACAATTACACGAAATAAAAGCAAATTCCAAATCAAAGCCTTTTTATAACCCTAACCGTAAATTTCAAGTAAACAAAATCTACACAAAAAATGAACTTTTGCTAAGACAAGAAGGCACGTGCTCAATGTAACATGCAAAAGCCTAGAACAAGCCCGACCCAATTGAACAAATTAACCCCAAACTCAAAAAATTCTGTTCCACTCATCAAAACCAAAAATTCGAAATTAATTTCTGCAAAAGAAATTGAAAATTGTCAAATATTTCATTCGATTTGGGTTTGTATTGGCAGTATCATGACTTTGGTAGCTTCGGGTTCGTCAACGGATTTCGGTAGAGGATCCAACAAGAATTTGTTTGCATGGTACGATTTTTGTAGCTTCTGGTAGATGATCTAACGAGAATTGGAGGGGGATTGTGAATTGTTGAACGAGGGGATCAGAGCCGAGTTTGTGTAGGGGTGATTTTGGGTTCGAGGCTGTGCGTAAGAGGTTGGGTTATTTGGGAAATTGCGATCTGGGTTTCGATCTGAGTAGGGATGTCTGATGTAGAAGCTCAAAACTTGGTCAAGTGGATGGTTGACTAGGAAACATCACTGTGGTTGTGCAAGAGCTTGTTGTTGTAGGCTTTGTGTGTCAAAAACTTTCTTGACTGTCCTTGCTTTTTAGTGTGAGCAAAGGAATTGATTTGTGGATGTATTGTGGCAAGGAAGTAGTGGCTGGTTGAAGTAGTAGTGAAGTGTGGTCTGGGGTTTTGACAGGAGTTGATTATTGTAAACAGAGAGGGGATGCGGTGATCAAGGCAGAAGATAGTGGACTATGGCAATGAAGGGAGAAGGCAGTATGGGGTGTTGTTTGTGAAGTTTGGTGCGTGAGGTTTGTGGTTTGGTGAGGGATGGTGCTGATAAGAATTGGTGGAGTGATTTTCTGGAGTTGTATACTACTGGGTTGAAAGTATGGTTTGGGATAGGTGATGGTAGGCATCCATGATGATGGGTGTTCAGATGGTTGTAAAGTGGTTTTGTGTGGCAGCTTTGTGATATGGTGATGGGTGGATTATTGGTCAGTGATTTGGTCAGGCTTGATGCGTGTATTGTGTATTGTTGAGGTGTATTGTGTATTCTAAAAGGTCAATGGCAAATTGATGCTTGAAGTGTAGATGGATGGTCGTGAAATGGCAGTGCTGGTGACGGCTGTAGCTAAGGATGCATAGGCAGAACCGTGATGGTTTTTGAATAAGGTAGAGTGGTCTGTTTTGGAGACTGTAAATGACTAGTATTGCTGAAGGGTGGTGAGTGGATGGCTGTATGGCATGGCGTAGATGGGTGTTTGATGTAGAAGAAGTAAACAAACTACGGTAAAGCAAAAGGCAGAGAACAGTAAAAGAAGAAAGATAAAGAAATTTTTTCTTTTTTTACTTTTGTGAAAGTAGAAAAGAAATGTAAGAGGGAAAGACCTTGTATAAAGGAAAGAAAAAAAATTAACTGTAAAATAAGATATAATTGAAATTTGGAAAGAAATTTGAAAAGGAAAAGAAGTAAATGAAAGGAAGGGAAATAAAATCAATGAAATTGGGAAAGTTGTTTTTTTCTGTTGATTTAGAAGATTAACATATCAATGTTTTAATACCCAATCTATCATTCAAGAATTTTATCTATATATTAAAGAAAATACAAGGAAAATAAAAAAAACTAACATGAATCAGTAAATAAAATATTTTTGTTTTTTTCTTTTATATGGACAAAAAAAGAAAAAAAATATAACACGAAGGATCTACTAGTAAAAGTTATTTTGGTCCCCGGCAACGGCGCCAAAATTTGTTTGTGAACAAATTAAACAATTGTAAACAACTGTAAAATCCTTTCAGCTTTCCTAAACACAAGGATTGTTGTAGAGGGTGTCGAACTCTAGGACCAAAAATATTTAAACTAGTAAATCCAATTAAGTTAGAATTTTGATTGGTTGGAAACACATAAAATAATTGAAATTAAATAAAAGAGAGTTTTATATGATTAAAGAAAGCAATTAGGGAGCGATGACTTAAACTAGGTTAACATGAAATAATAACCAAACAGATTAATCAGATCTAATTCATGTTTCTGCCACAAACATGAATCAACGCTCATTAGGTTTCTAGAAACAAATATGTGAATAATGACAACTATAGCCTATGCAGGAGCTAAGCTCTTAAACAACCATAGGCTATCAGGATAGATTCACTATTATTTCTAAAAACCTAAATGTTAGAACTAAATCTGATAAACATTAGATCGAACTCGAATATACCCTGTGAAGGAGCATTGCTCTTAAACAACATAGAGTATGAAGGTTCAGATCCAACCAGTGTTTCAGATCTAGATCTACGTACACGAAGTTCTAATCTCTTTGGCTATGTGATTCATATTGAATCTAATCCAGTGTCATCACCCCCTAATTAAAGGGGATTAGTTGGACATAGCTAAAGAAGAAGAGAAAAATAAAATGAACAACATAAATAAATTACAATAAAAAGTAAAGAGAAAGGGAGAAGAATGATTTTATTCCAATAGAAGGATTATAGAAAAAACCTAATGTCTTTTCAAATGAACAAGATACAAGTGTATTTATAGACGATATGATAAAGACTAATTGGCTAATTAAACAATGTGAGACTAAAGATTTAGCCCAAATAACACATAAGCTAGTGTGAACGTAGCTATTGAGTGAGTGGTCATGTAAATGAGCTAACGTGAACGCAGCATGAGTAAGAGGCCTCGCAAATGAGCCAATGTGAATGCAGCATGAGTAATCGTTGAGCCAAATCTTCCTAACTGAACTCTATTTTCAACCATTCTTTAAGATTTACACTTTTCAAGCTTTAGTAATTTCAAACTTCACTCTTTTTAAGCAAATACTTCATGCTTTATCCATCAAATGCTCAAAACCACGCTTTTTATAAACAATCTGAAAACACAGCCATAAATACACAATATCAATTATTTTAAAGGGAAAATAAGATAAATAAATGGATAAAATATACATATTTACGTGCATATCAAATACCCCCACACTTATCTTTTTATTCGTCCTCGAATAAACTAAACTAAGAAATGTCACACTTTCGTTGGTAAGATGATTGCATTTAGCGTATGCAACAAGCCGTTAAACCCCTAGTTGTCCCTTATAGGACGAGTGTTGTCTCGTAAGGGTTTTTAGCGGATACTTCCCACAAAATCAAAAGCGTCTTAAGTATGCAAATTAATCAAATGATATATTTAAGGTCTTTCGAATTCCAAGGACATTACCTAGCTTCAATAATAATGGTTCATTCCTAATTTGTCCATCACATAATTGGTGAAAAAATGAATAAAAAAATTCAAGCTGAATCATAATTCCTTGATAACGCTGTAATTGTCTTGAAGGTTAAGAGCGTAGTTTCATCCAAAGTTCTACACATCGACAATGTGCACCCAATCTTTTATTCATTCTTTTTTTCTCTCTCTCTCTCCCTCTTTTGTGTGAATAATTTGCACCACTGTAATGTTTTGGATGTGAGTTAGGCATAGATGAAGGAAATATTTGTAAGTTCTAAAACAGTTATTGATAAGAGGGCAAGTGTATTAGTTGAACTTCAAGCTACAAAAGATAAAGTAATACTAAGGCACATATAAACATTTTTTTTGTTTCCTTTCATCTCCTAAACTATAATCTTTGCTTCTAAATACGGTATGATGGATGTGGGGGGAATGGAAATGAATGTTTTATAGTCAAGTATGATGGATGACTATTTTATTCTGGGATATTTTCTCTTTATTGCATTTTTTCTCTTTTTCTTTTTCTCTTTTTTTCTGTTTCTTTTTTTTTCATTCTTTCTTTTTGCATGATGAATGATAAGTGGAGATGGAATGGAATAATACTATGATATTTCATTTGATTAATTCCTCTACTAAGCGAATCATAACCAACACTTCATGAAAGGAAAGTTTTGTGCCCTAGTTACTTTACTTCTATAACCCTAATTCAACACACAAGTCTGGATTGATGTTATATAAAAAATTGAAGGAAAAGATATGCAAAGTTTCGTAAGATAGATAACCCATATAAATTAAGATGTGGTATATGGTTATCCTACCTTAGAACATGTACAGAGTGGATAGTGTAATATTAGTATAAAAAGTGACTTTTTTGAACCTTTGAAAATAAATCAGTACAAGGTTCTTAAGTATACCAATATAAGAAAAACTTGTCGAAACATGAATGTAAATCGACTAATACTTGGGTTTGAATACTGTTGGGTATCGAAGAAGAACGCTGCAATGAGTTATTTCTCCTTAATTGGGCCGAGTGGAATTTAGAACTTACAAATTGAAAATTTTGAGTGAAAAAAATATTATGCATGAAAACGAACTCAGAAAATCCAACAAATGTAGGTGCAAAATTTTTTATTTTTTTTTACTTGCACATTCTAACATGTATAACAAGGGTTGACACGCTTACTCCAGAACACGACTAACGTCTGCACAGTCTCAAGCTAGCATCCTAAGAAGACACATTATGACTCAATGAATAAGTAAGTTCATTCCCATCACCCAACAATTCAACTTATCAAACAAGAATCAAGGTGTTATTTATGAATTTAAGTTAGTCCTTGTTCAATGAATGACCTAGTTCATAAAATTTGATTGTTGGTGTAATATAAATTCCCCCCACACAGTCGTTAATCAGACATATCTTAGTGAAAGGGAAAGAAATAAGAGGGTAAGCGTGGCTTACCAAATGCACGTGTAGAAAATACGTAGTCATCGAGTAGATGAACCGGTCCTCAATGGACCAATGGATCAGCCTCATTAATATTGTGAGATACAGCTTAAGCATAGAAAACCAAATCATAAAGCATAAGTAAACATTGAGCCAAATCGTCCTAACTGAACTCTATTTGCAACCATTCTTCAAGATTTACACTCTTCAGACTTTAGACATTTCAAACTTCACTCTTTTTAAGCAAATTCTTCATGCTTTATCCATCAAATGCTCTAAACCATGCTTTTTATAAACAATCTGAAAACATAGCCATAAATACACAATTTCAATTATTTTAAAGGGAAAATAAGATAAATAAGCGGATAAAATGTACACATTTATGTGTATGTCACAATCCCAGATCCTTCTAACCAGAGTAATGTTTACAAATGATCTTTGTGGCCTTTTGTGATATTTGAGTTTTTGTTAGTGACCTTTGTGATCCTTTGTGATACCCAGTGTTATGTGATTTCTTATGGATTTGTGTTTCATGGTGTGAAGATGATTTATAGTTTGTGAATCGTTAAGTGATATCGTGTGGCATGGGATGCAAGATTATCGCATTTAGGGTTACTATCTGAAGTTCCATGACACATTTCTGTGTGGCCACCAGCACAATACCTTCTGGTCAATTCTATGTGAACTCTGTGAGGACCTTCGGGTCAATTTTGTATGGCTCTATGGACCTTCGGGTCATTTGGATACCTAATCCATGATATTGTATTGGCTATGGTGTTAAACCAATCTTCATAATAGCATGTGCATGCATAGCTTTGGCTAGCCACTCTGTGGTGGATCCATAATTTGTGGCATTATGTTTTATGTCTAATAAGATTTCGTTTGTAATTTTTTTAACTCTTATCAGAGTTATGTGATTCTGTAACTATATGGATTAGTGATTTATTGAAATCGTGTTTTTTTGTCCTTATCTTGTGAACTTCGAAATTATTCTTATAAACAATATAAAGGAATTTAAACTTGTAGCTTACTGTGCCCTTTTATTCCTTTATGACCTAAAGGAATATAACCCTTTGTACTACTAGGTCTATACTAATTAACTGTTTCAAATTAGACAGACCCGTATATGTGTTCCTCGGGTCAGACCGAGTTACAAGTTAGATCATCTCCTTCATGCTTGTCGTTCTCCAGACATCTTATTCCCCTCTTTATGGATTTGCATTGTAATGACCTAAATTTTGGCTCGTTCGAATCGACAGAAATGCATATGTGTCGACTTAAATGAATCCAAAGATACAGATAGTTATTGGGATTAACATAAGAAAAGAAGAAAGCAATCAGAGAATCTCACAACGAAAGGACAAAATATAACAAATAAATAACAGTTCATGAAGTTGTTAAAACATACATCTGATTATATTTCCAACAATTATCAGTGTTAAATATCATAAAACATACAAACATCCACAGTGAAATAAAAGTAATAAATATGTCTGTTGAGCTACGTCTTCATCATCATAACAATGTCCTCGGTAACTAAAAACTCAGGCAGACCCGAGCACAAATGAAAAGGCAAAAATACTCGGATTAGAACTAAAATATTCACATATCAATCACATCAAAACCATGTAATAATATGAGTGTCATGGCGTCAGAAATGTTTATGGTAATTCACATCTCCTATCCAATGTTGTCGTGAGAACAATAACTTAAGAGATGTTATGTGAATTTCCATCTTTTAAGGATACGTCAAACAAGATACTGTATAATATAATATGCTATTATAATGGTGTTTATGGTTAAATATAAAATATTAAAATAGTGTAAACAAGATTACATTTTTACCCTTACACCGTTTATAATACCATAGTCTATACAGATATTGTAAAGTCCACCGTAAACCAGTGGCTATTAGAGAGCATTCCATTGGTACGGTACAAATCGAAGTCGTAGTGGGTTTCAACAAGGAAAATATGACAAGGCACACGAGGAATGACCAAAGTAAAAATATACTAGTTATACTCCCAGACTAGTGGTAACATATAGTCGTGGCTACCGCCCACCTCGGAACAACACACCTAAATCAAGGTTGCGCTTCTTTTAAATCAAACCAACCAAGGGACTATAGAAATAAAGGAAGAAGTGTTTTCAATAGGGGTAGCTAACCCCAATTGGTTAGGTATTGCTATGTTTTAGTAATTTTAATTACAATCTAAAAGTCAAAGACTTCTACCATCATTCTCTTTCTTCGTTCCAGTAGCGTTCGCCAAACCAACCTACTTCATTCTGGATTCTCCGTCATGTACACAGTTGCTAAAGTGGTTTTCAGTATTAACAGAGAATATGACAATATCCAATCTTGGTCTCTTTAATAACCAAACGTTTATGTTTTTCACATCGGTCGATTCTTCTACATTTCAAAGGGGTTCATACTTCATATCAAAATACCAGATTTTGCTTTGGAATCATTTCAATAGTCAAGATAAAATATTCATCATAATAAAATCTCCATTTAAAACCAAGCTTAGAATTTTGAAACAATTCCAATTCTAAAATATTTTTTATATTAAATAGTTTAGATATATATTTAAAATAGTTTGAAAATAAGTAGTAAGAAAATTATAAGTTTTAAATAAATAGTTTGAATATACAAAAAGGGTATATATCCAAGTTTATTTAAATATATATAGTTAAATATAAAAGAAGTTTATAAAATAGGTAATTGATTGTAAAAATAATAATTAATATATAAATAAGTTAAAAATAAAATAAAATATTTTATAAAGTAAAATAATTTATATAGTAAAATAGTTATTGTATAATAATTTAAAATGTTGTAGTTGGAATTAGAACTATTTCTTCCCAATTTCAATTACACTTGAAGTCATATTTCAATTTTCAAATCATTCCAATACTTAATTCCATTCAACTCCATTTTCACATCAATTCAATCCAGACAATATGATTCAAATATTTTAATTCTAACTTAGAACTTTCATTTGGAATCATTTCAGTTTATAGAAAACCTAGAGTTCACAAGTCAAATATTACTTTAAACAGGATTAATTTGAAGGAAATTTTAAAAATGGACAATTATTAATTTTTTTAAACAATTCATTTTCAATACTTTAATTTATATTAAATTTCAATTTTTTAGCTTCAACTTACAACATAAAATAATTTCATTTAACTTTAAATTCCAAAATTTAGAGTTCAATTTCAAAGTAAATCAATTTGTAAAATCTCATTTATATTGCTTTTAAAACAATATTTCACAATTTAATGTTTAATTTTTTTTAATTTAATCGATTGATGTCCATATATAATTTTCTATCATGTGGCCAGCTAATACTTAAATTAAATTTATAATATTTTAGGAATGGATATATAACATTTCAATCTAAATCAAGGTCATAGTTATTTATCATTTCAACCCATGTTCTTAATTTGTTTCAATGATGAATTCCAGGTTTATTTGATGCCCGTAAGTAAATAAATGGTTGGGATTAATCAACATAAACAAACAATTCAACATCAATGTATTAAACATTTCAATTCAAGATCATCCATCAAATCAGTTCATCCAAATAGTTTAATATATCATCAATTTACTAATTGTCGGTATCGAGTTAAACTAACAAATAAACATCAAATTTGACTAACAGTTAAATTAAATTGCACTATTAAAGCAAATTAACATAAATATGCAATTTAAACTAACAAACATCAATTAATACAGTCATATCACAATATGAATTTAATTTAACTAATAATCGGATAATTTAGTTTGGTGTGAGTGGGTTTAATCACTCACCTTTAATTTCGAATGCTTTTGAAATCTAATTGGAGGCCCAAAATTGAAAGGTCTCCAAACCCAACCAAACCAGTTCCATGTCGTCCGAAATTTCGATACGATTGCAATGGAGGAAACCACGCGCGAATCTGAGTTCGTATGCAAAGGTTATTATTGTTTGAGCATAAGAAATTTAAACAATTATAAAAATAATAAAACAAAACAAGCCTATTTTAATATGCCACATCACGCCTCTTCTATTCTTTCTTCCTCCTCATGCGCACACGCTGATTTCCAGTAAATAACCGCTCACGAAAAGAAAAATTAGATACTCTCTCTACCAAATATCTCTTAAAACTTCACTAAATTACAGTTGAACAGTTCCACCAATCTTCTCTTACCAAACTCTAGCTTCCAGTCACCATTGCTTTACGCTCGGCCCTCCCCAAAAAGTTACATTCTCAGGCACATCACACATGACCTATGCAAAATGCGACAAAAATTTCTTTCAAATCCTTTAAATTTTGAACACAAGGTGCAATCCATCGTCACGAATCCAAATACGGTCATGAAAAGGCAAACAAATCCCTAAGATAATATCACAAAATCGAACCCTAGTTCTTTGAGAAAGAACATGATAGGCCAAGTTGACGACGAGTCCATCAAAGTTGACATGGATCTAAGAGGCTTGAAGTACGAACTTGAATCATCAGGTTTAATGATTTTTATTGATGCAAAGAAGAAGATATGACATATTTTTTAGAGGCAATGCCATTAAAATTTCCTTCTGAAAGGAATAGAAGACGTCAGTTACTTTATTTTTAAAGTAATGGTTGATTAGGCTTAGATGACTATTAGGTTAGGATTTCTGATTATTTAAAAGCGAGAGTATTTCAAAGGTTATTAAGTGAATAAGGCATTTAATTCTTTATTTTTGATTTGATTCCATTCTAAACATTATTCACAAAATCAATTCTTTATTTACATTAAATTTTTAATCAATTTTTTTTATAAAATTTCAATTTGAATTACAATTATAAATGAATTACGTCAATTTTGCACAAATATTTAATATTAGATTTCAACTTTCAATGTTAATCAATATAAACAAAATCACAAGTTTATCTGTAGTCCATATAAGTCCCTACTACTATCAAGCTGAGTTGAATTTAATTACTTAAACAATTTAATTCTATTTCCACCCTACAATTTCACAATTAAATCATTAATGTTTAATTATAAATTTATTGACTTAATTTAATTCAGATAATTTAATATTAAATTTCAATTTTCAATAAAGACCATACAAATACTATATTTTTAATCCATGCAGATAGTTACATTTATATCTAGTTGACATTCATTGTACAAACAACATAGCTATATTATTACCGTATTCAATGTACCAAAATTTTCAATATGTAAGGAATTCTAAAATTATTTAGTCCATTTTATATATTGTTAGTTTGTTGTTAATTTCAAATTTTAATATCATTAAATTACTGAACACAAATTATTATTGTATATAATTATTGCAATTCATTGTTTAACAAATCAAGTAAATTTTATATTTTAACAATTCAAGACACAAATCATTATATTGTATATTTAACCCATTATGGTTCAAAACAACATTAACTTTAATATTATATTTCAATTATGGAATTAGTTTTTCATTTCATTGTGTTTATTCAACATTTATTATAATTTCGTTATTTCCATTTTTTACAACCACACTTAGTACTCAATTTCACATTAAATTATATTTATGTCCCATCAATTCATTTAAATGTTACATTTTATTCAATGACACTATCACTTAGTTAACCATTATGACCTAATTGCCTATTCATTCAAAATTAAGTGCATGTTATTACCTTAATAACATATTGAAATTGTCGTTAACGAGTTTACTAAAGCTTGTATCATATAAATTTTCATATATTTCAACTAAATCTTAATTACAACAATTAATTTATTTTTCATATAATAATCCAATATTTAATTTTTGTTTCAATGTTAACATTTCAGTTCCAGTACATTGTTCATTTACACCTAGATGTACATTAATACCATCTTAGTTTATCAAATTCCATTGCTTAACATGTTAAATTAAGTTCATATCCTAACAATTTACGCCATAAATCAATATATTTTTGTAATTAAACTATTATTATACAAAGTCATAACAAATTTACATTACAAATTGTCTCAAAAATCTCGAGTTGTTATACTCTCCCCCACTCAAAACTTCTCGACCTCAAATAGGAGAAGTAAGGAAGTTGTCAATTTATATGTTTAATTATATAATTTCTTATTTAACTTAGAAACAATTTAAGTTGTACAAATAGTTTCATAGTTTTGAAAACCCAAATTTCTACCAAATTTTCCAAGTCCTAAATTCATGGAAAATTTCGCTAGAGTGTCTTTTTACGATTAGATCCTAAAAAACAATAATATATATATATATATAACCATAAATATACATCTCATCTCAGTGATGAGGCATTCCAAACTCTTGGAAGTAGTGTATATCATTAAAATACAATATATAGCTCCATATACGTAACTTCTAATTGCATTATTAGCAATTAGCTTATTTCATTGATCCGGTTTATTTGTTTTACTTAGTTGAATTTAGTTTCAAACATAACTATGTACATATCATTTATTGTCATAACTTAATTTTCATTCATTTTATAAACCATCAATTTTATTTCATCTTTCATTAATCATACCAAAACTTGTATATAAAAAGTTTCTTATTCCTATAACAATTTAACTTCTTATTTTTTGGTAAGTTATTTTATGATATAGAAAAAGGACTGATTATTATACAATTTCAACTGTTTCAATTTATCTTCAAATTCATTATTTCAAATTTCTAAGAGTTTCTATTTTGATTTCATCTCTCCCAGTGTTTTTTTTTTAAATTCAGAAGTTTCTAAAGTTACAAGTTTTTATTCATTTAATTTATTATTCTAGAATTAAAAATTCACCTTCGGGTACTGTAACACCCCACCTCTGCTAGGGTCACTCACAAAGGGAATGCACTATTTGTGGAAGGGTATTATCTAGTAAACAGGCACAGAGATAACACAAGACAGAACATAAATTAAACAGAGTATATAAAGCAGCGGATATTAATTTAACCAAATCTCATTACGTGGAAAATAGAGTCAAAACCTCTTACATCAAAATACCAAGTCATTATTTCATTACATCAAGTTCTAAAGAAGCAAAGTACTTAAAACAACATAAGTCCAATATTATTCCCCAAAAAGAGCTTGAGTGCAGCCATAGCATAGCTCAAGACCAAACCGTACATGAGCTGTCAAAAAGCAAGCAAAGTCCAAGCTAAGAGCTAGAGTTTCCTCCCTGAGAACCTGGGGGGGAAACGAAAGAAAAAGAGGTGGAAGAAAACGGGTCAGTCAAAAAGACTGGTAAGACCTAGTGACTATCAGCATAAAAACTAATAAAGTTAACTGGACATGAGAAACTAAGATTAAACATAAAGATAATAACTGGACTGGCACGATAATAAAAGGTAACAAGATAAGAGTGGCATCGCATATACGAGGTTTACTGCACTAATTGTACTAGTGTCCAAATCCATGTCAAGTATAAATCCAAAAATGATCCCTAAACACAATGGCATGAAATGACCCACTACGGGGTCCAACAGTCCATCCTAATCGATCGGCTTTACTCGTCGTGTGTCGGTGTTATACGGCCCAATCGCGGAATGTAGTCACATGTGCTAGGTCCACCCTAGAGTGTATCAGGTCCTAGGGTGTCAACCACTGACACAAATCAAGCACGCACAATGTAGTACTACGGGTGCCCATGCCTACTTTTTCAACTCCGGACTAAGTGCACGACCCTAGTCCGCCTGAACATACACTGGCGCACCTTACTCAGCCGTTATTCTTGGTCGCTTACAATCAGTCCAGTAATCGTGCCCCACCCTGCCTAGTCCCCAGGGTATCGTGATACTTCTAAGTGAGTTACTGCTGAAAGGGACCACGTGGCTAGGATTTCTAATGGGTTAAGTGTTGTCATTAAAAAGGTCATGACTTAACCCCTATCCAAACATGTATCAAATTGGTTAAGTGTATTCAAGTGGTCCATGACTTAACCTTACCATGTGGCATTAATTTACTTAACGCACCCCAACCTCTCACATTAGACTTGGTTATGGTTACTGGATGTGCTGGGCGGGTTCGGGCAGCTTTACACCATAACCTAGTCTAACCTCGGGTTTAAAGTGCTATATGACCAACTACCCACATTGGGTCCAATTATTTGCAACTACTGGATTTGCAGGGCGGTTCCGGGCAGAATTACGTTGCAAATTCAACCCAACCTCGAGTTGGCCACTTTCAAGTTATCTAATTGTCATGTCCCAAATTCATGTTTTCAAGCTTATTCTCATGTCAAGTTTTCATGTCATATTTTCATGTCATATCATGTCAATTCCATAGCCAATTTCAAGTTTGCCTAATCTACCCCAAAACGTATCCCCAACGTACGTGAATTCGCATTAATACAACATGTAAAAATAGGGATATAACAAAAAAAGGATAATCATAGGATGGCAAAGGTGTTCACAAGTTAAGCATGATGATTATAACATTACAGGCATATGAAATAGGGTCTCAACATCAACTTGGCAAAATATGGTGAAAGACATGGTAAAGGATTGACATAAGATAGTAACCCCAATAATAAATTCAACATCACAGGCATGTCAAGATAAAGGTCATGGGGTTTTTAGATTAAACATGAATATGTCCAAATCAAGTTCATACTATTATTCCACAAGTCAAAATTTAAGATGAATAGATCTAGGGTGTAGAAAACTAGATCCAAAATAACAGATCTAAAAGGGATAGTCATAGATCAAAGATATACCATGGTAGATCCAACCTAGTTATCATGTTTAGGCATAATTTCAGTTTACATCGTGTTCATGTTAAATTTACAGTTTAGATCTAAGAGTGACAAAGGGCTTACAGATCGTGGTCTAGAGAATGAAAAAGAAAAAGAGTAGAAGAAGAATCTCTAGCAAATCCCCAAATCAACGTAGCTCTAACGAAGTCTTGAATAGCCTCCTTGTTCTCTATCTTCCAGTCAGAACCTCAGCAGCATAAGGCCCGATAAGAATGTGATATAGAGTCTAGGGTCAGCGGTTGTTTATATAGGGTTAAGGGAGCAGAACCTGGACAGGCAACATGACCAGATACATCTATCCCAAAAACAGGCTAGGTGACCAGGTCGACACCCAAGTCGACTGCCCAGTCGACTTGGTCTGGGGGGGGGGGTCGACTCCCCAGTCGACCTGGTGCTGGCGGGATTTTTCCCGCCCAGTCTGTTTGGGTTTTGAAATTCAAATTTTGAACTTGAATTCGAACTGTTTTGAACTCTGGAATTTTCTGAAACTTTGGAGAGCCATATCTTGGTCATACGGACTCCGATTTTCATAAACTCGGACTCGTTTTCAAGCAGAATTTCGAGACGAACGTAATGGAGTAACCCATTTCCCTTGATTCTTAATTTAAAATTTAATTCTGCCTTGATTTATAGTTATAACACGTTATTAAAATACGGGTTGTTATATTCTCCCCTCCTTAAAGGATTTCATCCTCGAAATCTCTAAGTTAGGAAGAACGCATCCTACCATCCACATCCATCTACTCACAACATCATTCACGAGCAACCACTGTCCTTAAAAAGATTTCTAATGTTGTATGAACATATGCAGTATGTGTGTGTATATGTACTTATCTAATGCAAAAGATCAGGCGGTTACTGATTCAGTAAACCTCCTTAATGCAAGATATGTTAGTGTAATGAGTCCAACATGTATGCAAATTCCTAACATAACTTAAAATTTATACATGAGTGCAAAAACATCATCCGTATGCAACATCCACGTGATAGCATAACAAGTTCATCCATGTAAAAGTATAAGCACCCATGCAAATGCAACATGAAAAGGTGTCTGAGCCGATCTAGTGCCTAATGTGTGTCATGCATCCACTAGAAATCACTTGCAAACACTTGAAACCATTTGCAAACATCAACCATAACATGTTTCAAATACATGTTTACATCCAAAGAGGGTTCTAAGGTTCTCAAGACAAGATTAACAAAACAAACATAGGTAGCATGATACGAAAGGTTTACAAGCTCAAAGGAAAAAGAGATCGAGAAAGTACCCTAAAAAAGAAATGGGTAAAGCGCGGATATCTTCTCCTCGGTTTCCCTAGTTGCGTCTTCTTGGGCTTCACTCCACTG
Source organism: Allium sativum (assembly GCA_030737875.1). Lineage (NCBI taxonomy): Eukaryota > Viridiplantae > Streptophyta > Magnoliopsida > Asparagales > Amaryllidaceae > Allium > Allium sativum. Next base: position 1,013,983,954 of record CM060913.1, read on the forward strand.
TACTTTGACTAGCTTGACTTTGTGATTTCTTAGCTTCTTGATCTCCGTCCCAAAGATACGAATAGGAACTCGCCTCAGCGTTGCTTCTTTCTCCACTTCTACGCCTTCGAGGATGCTTGGCTCAGCCACCTCAATTGATTCATGTAGGCACTTTCGGAGATGCGAGACGTGAAAGACATTTTGTACTCCGGCCAGCCTCTCAGGTAACTCTACCTTATAGGCCATCTGCCGAATCCTCTCAGTGATAGGAAACAATTGCTCCAAAATGAACCACATTGCGCAAAGGAGAGACTTTTATGAAAACCATATCTCCGACTTCAAACTCTAGGTATGTCCTTCTCTTATCCGCATAAGATTTCTGTCTATCTTGGGCCGCTTTCATTCGTCTTCGTATCAACTCCACCTTCTCAGAAGTGTCGCGAATCATGTCGGGCCCAAGTATAAGTCTGTCAGTCGTCTCCCACCAACAAGTTGGTGACTTGCACGGTCTTCCATGCAGGGCTTCGAACGGTGCCATCCCTATGCTAGCTTGGTAGCTATTATTATAAGCAAACTCCATGAGAGGGAGATGGTCTTTCCAAGTACCACCAAAATCAAGAATGCATAGCCTCAAAAGATCCTCTAGTACTCTATTTACCCTCTCGGTCTGTCCATCCGTTTGAGGGTGATAGGCTGTACTTAAATTAAGTTGCGTACCCATTGCTTCTTGCAGACTATTCCAAAACTGGCTAGTGAAAATTGGGTCACGGTCACTGACTATGCGAGAAGGAACCCCGTGCAACCGTACTACCTCTCGAAGGTAAATAAATGCTAGCCATGATGCAGTCCTTTTGCTTTTCACCGGAATGAAGTGAGAACTCTTCGTGTGTTTATCAACAATGACCCATATGCTAGTATTCCCTTTCCTCGACCTAGGCAATCCATCCACGAAATCCATCGAGATACTTTACCACTTCCATTGCGGGACCTCCAAAGGATGTAATAGCCCACCGGGCTTCTTAGATTTGGCCTTGACTTGTTGGCACACCATGCACTTTGAGACGAATTCTGCCATGTCCTTTTTCATTCCGGCCCAAAAGAAAATGCGTTTCATATCTCTGTACATCTTATCCCCTCCAGGATGTATAGTCATCTTCGAGTGATGCGCACATAGCCTTCCATCGCGCCTTAGCTATCCTTTGTCATCAATGACATACCTACCAAGGTGACTTAACGTCTCACCACTGATTAACTTGTCCATGATTTCGACTATCTGTGGATCTTCTTTCTGCGAAGTCCCTACTTGATCAAGAAGCGTAGGTCTCAGCTCAAGAGATGCTAACGTACCAGTAAATGACTCAACAACATGCGTAAAATCAAAGGTCGCTATAAACTCTAGACTTTTTCTTTCAACAAATAAGGGGCTCAAAGTCAACCTTTTTCTACTTAGCGCATCCGCCACCATGTTACCCTTGCCAGGGGTATAAGTTATATCGAAGTCATATGAGGCCAAGAATTCCATCCACCGCTGCTGTCTCAGATTCAAATCTTTTTGCGAAAAGAGATACTTAAGCGATTTATGGTCGGTGTACAACTCGATCTCTCCCCTAGGTTATAATGGCGCCAAGCTTTAAGTGCAAAAACAATCGCGGCTAACTCTAAGTCATGTGTGGGATAGTTCTTCTCACGAACTTTAAGTTGTCTACCCCCATAGCATATCACTCTTCCTTCTTGCATTAGGACAGCGCCTAATCCCGTGTCGCACGCATCAGTGTACACCGTAAACATTATTCCTCCATAGGGTAATGCTAAAACTTGAGTTGTGGTAAGCGCTCTCTTGAGTCTTTGGAAAGCAGTCTCACATTCTATGTCCCATGCAAATGCTAGGTTTTTCTTCATTAACTTAGTAAGAGGGGCTGAAATCTTAGCAAAGTCCTTAATGAACTTCCTATAAAAGCCGCCAAACCGAGAAAGCTTCTCACCTCTGTTGCATTCTTAGGAATTCTCCAGTCTTGCACCGCAACTACCATTGCGGGGTCCACGGCTAAACCTTGCTTATAAACTACGTGCCCAAGAAACCGAACTTCCTCCCTCCAAAAATGGTATTTGGAGAACTTAGCCTTTAACTGGTGTGCTCTAAGCATATCCATGACTTCCTTGGGGTGTCTAGCATGCTCTTCTTCATCCTTTGAGAAGATTAGAATATCATCCACAAAAACCACCACGAACTTGTTAAGGAACTCCCGAAACACCCTACTCATCAGGTCTACAAAGTACGCGGGTGCATTTGTTAACCCAAACGGCATGACGAGCCATTCGAGGAACCCATCTGGAGTCCTAAACGCAGTTTTGTAAATGCTATCCTCAACCACTCTAAGTTGATGGAATCTTGTGGCTAGATCGAGTTGAGAGAAAACAGATGCTCCCACAAGCTGGTCAAAAAGATCATCGATTCTTGGTAGTGGGTGCCTATTCTTCTTCGTCAGCTTGTTTAACTCACGATAATCTACGCACAAACGAAGCGAACCATCCGCCTTAGTAGCGAATTCCACTGGAGCACCCCATTCAGAAGTGCTTCGCCTTATGAAATTTTTCTCGAGCAACTCCTTGACTTGTTTACTGAGCTCTCTTCTTTCTCGCGGGGCCATATGCCTAACGGGCAGTGAAACAGGCTTGGCATTATCAACCAGATAAATTCGGAAGTCTATCTCGCATTTAGGGGGTAACCCTTTCACCTCATTAAAGATATCTGGATATTCTCGGACTACTCTCACGAAGTGCAGATTGTCGACGGACGAGTCGAGAGATTCAAGATAACATAACATGACCGGACCCTTCGGGTTACAAGAAAGTTCAAGGGTATTACCAAGGCGTGTCATGAGCCTCACTACCCTTCGTTCACAATCAAGGATAGCTCCATAATTGGACAACCAATCCATGCCCAGAATTAAACCATATCCCATGAATCCGAGAACATAAGCATTACACGTGAATTCCACGCTTAAGATGGAAATCCTCAAATCAACACAAATCATAGATAAATGGGCAGAGTCCCCAATCGGATTTGAAACACTAACGGGATCATCAACTAGACTAGTACGTAAGCGCAGATTTTCAACAATATCAGAAGAGATAAAAGTATGCGATGCGCCAGAGTCAAATAAGGTTCGAACAGTGTAACACCCCACATCCGTTAGTGTCACTCACAAAGGGAATGCACTAAGTTCTGTGGAGCATTTAGGGTAAAAGATGCGGATAAATTACAAGACAGACAGAAGTTAAACAACGGAAAATAAAACTTTGCTTTATTGATAAAATAGTTTGTACAATGGTTTCTTTACAATATCAGAGTATCATCTGTCTTACAAAATAAAGAAGCATAAAAACAACATTTTTATTCCCCAATTTTAGCAAGAGCCGGCCATAGCATCTGAAAAGAGAATCCAAGCAAACTTCGACGAATCTTCAAGCTGGGAAAGAGTGGCAGCCCAACTTAACCTGAGCTAAACTATTCCCTCCTTTACTACCTTGGGGGGGGGGGGGGGGACGGAAGAAAAGAAGACGGAAGAAAAACAGAGTCAGACATAAAGCCTGAGTAAGTTCAGTAACTTCTAGTATGTGAACATGGAAAAACAAAACCACATGAATTGACTGAATACAAGATTACACCATGACGATAGGGTCAACAAGATTAGACAAGGTAGTCACAAGATATGCTAAGATAAGATAAACTTGATACGCTCTAATACTTTCGCCGCTTCGATATTTCCTTGTTATACTAGTGTCTATATCTCTGCACCACCTAACTAATGTCCCAACTAGTAACGATAACGTGATCCCAATCCCTGTGTTTTCCATCGCTTCAGGCATACATTTATTATTTGTTACCTAGATTTAATCTAGGGTGTTCTACCAAGTGCCTTCTAGATTTAACTAGAGTTTACATTATCCGCTGAATGCTTCTCGGATTCAGGATTTATGCCACCTAGTCCAACTAGGGATTATGCTACCTGTCGAACGATGCCCCCAAGTCTAGGACACACTACCTAGAGTGGTATATGTTCCTATACTTCCCCACGCATGGATCACGAATCGTTATCGCTTGCCTAGATGCACATGTCCTGTAATGTGCGGTCCGAGTCCTGTGACAGGGTAAATCAAGGAATACAGAACTCGGTCGGTAGCTTTCAGATATCTGTCGGTGCAGATGCTAAGGTCTGTTTTTGTTCCAGTGGCTATGGTCCCACTTGACCCCTCCCTCAACTAATGAAAGGCACACCTTGAAAAATGAGAACTATACGCCGGCCCCCGGTGCCCCACTATCCTATGGCCATCCTCAACCATAACTAGATAGCAAGTATATGGTCTTTTTGAGTTCTCCGCCTTTCCGCTTCACGTATCTCAATTGACTGAAGATGGATGGTAGACGACGAGTTGCTATCACAGGGCTACCGTTTTCTTGCCGAATCACGCCGGTCCATCCTAGTCTTTAGGTTGCCATATATTGCAACCAAGGCATACCCCTGGTTCTTCTACGTAGACCTTAACCTCTGTGAGCCCAGGAGGATCATCTGCAGCCTCACAGAGGGATACCAAGAGTACCCTCACGTCCCCTCGAAGCCTCGGGCTTTGTAACCCAATCCGTTGGAGCCTTCTTTTTAATCAGACGGACGTTCGCTCCTCCTCGTGTTATGCTAAGAATTACTACTTAGTTTTGTCAACTAAGGTCTACCACTTAGTTTCCTGAATCGTTGTTTTCTTAACTAAGATTTACTACTTAGTTCCCTTTCCCGTCAACTCGGATTGGTTAAGTGTCATTAGTCAATTCAAGCCAACTTAACCCTCTTCATTCATCCTGTTAAACTGGTTAAGTGTTATCAGTAATTCATGATGACTTAACCCTACCACAAACCAAGTTATATTGGTTAAGTATTTATTACTTAACCCTGCCCCTTCATTCTGTTATTGGTTAAGTGTTCCTTTTTAACTTAACCCTGCCCGTCTGTTTTAACTAACATGTTATTAATGGTTAAGTATTATCCCTTCATGTTTTAGACTTAACCCTATTCCTTTATCACAATCCGATGGTTAAGTGTTCAACCTTACTTAACCCTACGGTCTAGCCCAGCTAACATATCAAATTGGCGAAGTGTATTTACTTAACCCCAACCTCTAGTCTAGTTAACATGTTAATTTGGCTAAGTGTATTAACTTTACTTAACCCCACCTTCTAGTCTAGTTAACATGTTAATTTGGCTAAGTGTATTAACTTTACTTAACCCCACCTTCTAGTCTGGTTAACATGTTAATTTGGCTAAGTGTATTAACTTTACTTAACCCCACCTTCTAGTCTAGTTAACATGTTAATTTGGCTAAGTGTTTCCTTAGTTACTTAACCCCTACAAATCTTGTCTTGTTACCATGTGAAGTTGGTTAAGTGTCCCTATGGACTTAGCCCTCCCATCCTAGCTTAACTGTGTTAAATTGGTTAAGTGTCTTAGTGAACTTAACCCTACCATTCTTGTTCTAGCTTTAATTAAATAGATTAAAGCCACGACCACTCACATTAGACAGATATTGTTGCGATTACTGGATGTGCCTGTTGGTTCCGGGCAGATTTACATCGCAACTCAGTCTAACCTCGGGTTAGGCCTATTCGTGTTTTCTAGTTCAAAGGGTTTTGACTAATTTTCAAATCAGGTTTTGAAAGTAACCATCCCATCCGTCGGATCAGTTAGGGATAGCCAGGGAGAGCAGGAAACTTGTATTTTCCAACCTCAAGCCTAGAAACTATCCTCTCTGTCACCCTAGAACTTTCTGGTGTGTTATTATAAGAGATGTCATTAAGAAACCTTTAATTTGTCTAAATCTGCCTTTCCTCATTAAGGACAAATTCTATAAGTAAATTAATCCTAATTTACTTATTTCATAACTACTCTTTTTAATGTAAATTGTCAACGTTCATTCTTATGGCCCATTTCCCCCTCTAAATCATATTTATGCTTTTTGGTATGTAAACTATACCAAATTAAGTGTCACTAACCATGATTTTGCTAAACCTGCCAATTACTCCCAATTATGGCCAATTTCAAATTTATGCCAATATACTTACCGTGCCAAATTAGCTAATCCAATTCCGATTCAACATTCTAATTCATGTCAAACTAGACTTATTACTCTAGTTCACTATTCATGTAAATGCTAGATTTACACGTCGATACTAGATTCAGGTTACACAATCTATAATTCATGTCAAATTTATCCAATTTGCATTCCTATGAACATGCCATATTACATGTTCCTAATTTATGCCAATTTCCTAGTTTATAACTATGTTTTTAGTAAATTTCATATTTTGCCCAAATCGTATTCCCACCGTTCGTATAATCGTGATTCAATCTAGATTATAGATAAATCTAGATTCGTAGAGGATAGGGAATGAACCAAAGATGCTATGCAAAAGATAGACATAATAACTGGCATAAAAAGGGTTGAATAAGACGTCGGTTCAAGAACATGGGTAGACCTAACTGAATAGGTAAATTCCCAAGGTCTAAAACCAAGAATAGACAAAATAGAGACGTAGGTTCAAGAACATGGGTAGACCTAACTGAATAGGTAAATTCCCATGGTCTAAAATCAAAGAAAACCAAGAACAGACAGAATAGATAATCGGGTTTAGACCCAATTTCATAGTCACAAAACTTAAACAACACTTTCCTAGTCATGAATCACAGTTGTTCTTGTTATGTCATAGGCAATAGTTTATGTTTCCTACTCAGAGGCATAGGCTTGTGTTTATGGTCATGGAAATAATTCTCATAGTCACAGTCACAGTCATAGGCAATGTTCATAATCATAGGCATTGTCCATATTCATAGGCAATGTTCATAGTCAAAGAGGCATATGGTTCTAAGGTCCATAGTTTCATAGTCACAGTCTTATTTGTCCTCGAATCATAACAGTCTTTAATTTGGTCCAAAGAAATAGGCACTGATTCAATAGAAAGAATTGGCATACTCTTTTATTCCTTTAATTTCATGTCACGAAAAGAGAAACGTTCAAATCTAGAAATAACCGACTTACAGAGATTTAGATTAGAAAAGAAAGATGGCGTTGCTATGATTCATGCGACGTTGCTCGAAACCGTTTGAGCTAGCCTTTGATTCTTCACTTGAAATCCTAGCCTGACTTGAACCTCTTCTTGAAAGTCTTTTAGCAGCAACTCCTCGTCTTGATTTATTTTATATATATTATTCTATTTATATTTTCTTTTAAGAGGAGAAGAAGCCATGTTCACTAAGAATCTTTGCAGCATAAGGATAGAGGAGAATTGTGAAAAGAGAAGAAGACTAGGGCTGTTTATATAGTGTTAGGCGGACAAATCTGGTCAGAATGGCGTCCAGATACAGAAGAACGAACCAGGTGCAGAAAACTGGAAAAAGCGGGGGGGGGGGGGGTCGACCCCCAGTGTAACACCCCGAATTTTCTATTAACACTAAAGTTGCTAAAATAATAATAAGTGTGTAGAAGAGGGGATGTATCTAATATGAATATAAAAATATTAATAAGTATGTAAGAGAGGGGATGTATTTAATATGAATATAAAAATATTAATAAGTGTGTAAGAGAGGGGATGTATCTAATATGAATATAAAAAATATTAATAAGTGTGTAAGAGAGGGGATGTATCTAATATGAATATAAAAATATTAATAAGTGTGTGAGAGAGGGGATGTATCTAATATGTATATAAAAACAATAATAAGTAAAGGGGGATGTATCTAATATGTACATTGTAAAAAATATATATATATTTATGACATGAATAGAAGTTTATTAATATGCTGAGTGTTTGCTGAGTCACTTCTGACTCATTGCTGAGTCAACAAGATAAACCCCATCTTGTCTGAACGGCTGTGGTTATTTCTAGGTTAAATCTAATGGCCTAAATGAATTCTAAAATCTATAAATAAGTGGGTAGACCCTAGACCTAAATCACTTGTAAAATTAGAGAAGCTACCGTCATGCTGCTGCCATGGAGTTCAGCATAGCCGTCACAAACTAAGAAGAGGAAGCCTAATCATCTACAACTAAATCTACACAAATCAAATCAAAAGATCTCTCTTTCTCTAATTCTTTTCTTTTGTTGGTGAGTATGATGATTCTCACAAGACTATTACAAACTAATTTGACTCAGTTATGAATGGATCACAAGAAAGTGACCTGATTTGTAATTGTAAATTCTATATATTGTGGATCTCTTATTATGTTATTATGTTGTCGTATGATGTAAATTATATATGCTATGTCATGCTATGTTGTAAATTCTCTTATGCTATGTCGTGCTATGTTGAGAATCATGTCAAGCTATGTTATACTATCATACTATGCCATGTTATAAATCATGCTATATTATGTTGTAAAATCATGATATTGTTGGAACATGCTTAAAGTTATGTTTTTTTTTAATTTAAATGGATCTTGTTTATGGGAATTTGCCTATTAGGTTAGGTGTACCCATAAACTTGAAACTATAATTAAATAAAACTTGAATATGGGAATTTGCCTATTGAGTTAGGTGTACCCATATAAAACCATGTTGTTAAAAAATTAGATGATGTTGATTCACACATGTTCATATGTAAGTTTATGAAAATTGATTGAGATTATATTAGGTGAATTTTGAACAAGTTGACACCTTTAGGTCCATGACATGTATAATCTATGCAGGTTGGACATATGCAAGTTTCACCCCTTATTATGATTCATTTGGTCACATATACATGTTGTTATTATGATAATCTCTTTTATGCTATGAGTTAGGCTATTCGAGTCTAACATATATTTTGCGAATAAACGTTCAAACGTGGGGTAGGGGTAATATTAGGAATTAATAAATTGGGTGCAATTTTGTAAGATTTTGCATACCATGAATGGATGTCCATAATTGAGTCAATTATGGACATTGTTAAAAATTGGAAGTAATTAATAATTCAAGTAGGGAATTATTAAAATTGGGGGAAAGTGGATTATTATTAATAATCAATACTTAGGACACGAGGTTGGACCCGTTTGTGATGTAAACCTGCCCGGACCCGCCCGGCAAATCCAGTAGTCACAAATGTCGGCCCAATGTGAGAGGTCCTAGGCCCAAACTAAAGCATAACAGTTGTAAAGACACGAGGTTAGACTCTTTTATGGTTTAAGACTGCCCGGACCCGCCCGGCAAATCCAGCTGCCATAAATGTCAGTCTAATGTGAGAGGTCTTTATGAGGTTATGGCCTTAATGAACTAAGAAATACTTAACCAGATAATCATGTAAGGTGGGACATGGGGGTTAAGTAGGTGCCTTGGGTGCCATGAGGAATCTGGTGGTTGCCTTTAGAGGCATTTGAAATACGATTAGACTTAACCAAACACACATGTAAATGAACATGACTAAGTGGGTTAAGTGGGATGGACTAATGGGGACAAGCTTAGGTGGAATGCTTGTGGTAAATAGTGGGGGCCCATTTCAACCCGTATCCCAAAACGTATCTTTGTGGGCTCGACCCAAGTCGAGGACGGGACACGCATACTGGGTTTGACTATAAGAGGCCAAAACAGGGAGCGGTGGCAACGCAAGTCCAACGGGTTTCATATCCGTGTGTGGACCCGGGCTGGTAGGTAAGACGTTGTTGCATCATGTAGGTATAAGCCGTGCATGTCCGTTGTATCAGGTTGCCACTTTAGGGGAGTGATACACCCCACTGTGGGGCCAGCACGGGTATCTACGAGTTAGGGAGCCGATCGAATAATGGGAAGTAGGGTACACCTAGTGGAGATAGGGGCAGGCGGCACCTATGTAGTCAGCTAGGGGTACGTAAAGCCATTGGGAAAGTTTCTAAGTGAAGCTAAGTGGGATGAATCTTTAGGGTGACTGGTGTGGTGCAGTATAGTGTTTATCCTTTAGTATTTAGGAGCGCCTATAACGTTGCCTTTAGCGATTGTCTATGTCCTTAATCTGCTCTTCATAGACATTTTCTTGTTTTCCAGCTTATGCCTTAGTCCAGTTATTTTGGTAATAGTATTGTAGAATTATCATATTCACCAGACTTTATGTCTGACCCCCTCTTTTCCATCCTTTTTCTCCCTTCAGGTCCGCAGGTTGGGCCAAGTTCTAGTGGAGTCTAGTTGGATCGCTTATCTTCTGGAAAGCTTGGACTGCTGAAGTAAAGTCCAGCTTGTTATCTTTCTTTTTAATGGCTATTCATGTAATGGGATTATGTACTTGTTTTATCAAGATAGATATTGTACTTGACATTGAATATGGTGTTATGATGTAATCAAACATGTTTTGACTTCTGCTACAATGAAATAAAGTTTTTGAATTTCCAAGTACTATTTTATATCTGTCTTGTTGTAATTTTACTGTTCTATATTCACTTAAAACCTCCATGGAAGTTAGTGCATTCCCTTTGTGAGTGACATTAATGGACGTGGGGTGTTACACGTGGTATCAGAGCATAAGGTTACCAGAACAGATTAAAAAAAAATTTAGAAAAATATTTTTTTCTAAAGTATCTTTGGAAGAAGTGCTTTCAAAAAAAAACATGTTATTTAAAGAGAGTTTTTATGAAAAACATAATCCCAAATAGCCACATCCTTATCTTTATCTTTCGAATTCTCCATTTTGAATCTTTCCTTTTTCGTTTCAGCATGGCTGAAGATCTTAATCTCCCAGAAGGTGTGACGATTCCAGGGTGGTTTAGGAGATACTTGGAGGCTAGGGCCACCACTGCAAGCCCAGCGGATACTCCTCTACCCCTAGTTGCACCCATTCCTCCTCCTCCTCCTCCTCGTGTTGACACTTTTGCAAAGACGTGCAAGGAATTCAAGGCTATGGGAGGAAAAACTTTTCAAGGGACTGAGACGTTTGTGGAGGCCAGAGATTGGCTTAAGGAGACTGAGGAATTGTTGGATATCTTTGAAGTGGAAGATGGGAGGAAAGTCCGTTTAGCTGCTTGGTTAATGAAGGGAGAGGCCTCGTTTTGGTGGGAGGTCACTAACGGGGAACGTCCAGTTGATTCATGGGCGGATTTCAGACGAAGGTTTGAGGCAAAGTTTCTTTCAAGGGCAGAGGAGAACTTAAATATGGAAAAATTCCTGGCACTAAAGCAAGGGAGCTCATCAGTAAAGGAATATGTCAATAAATTTAATCAGTTAGCAAGGTTTGGCTTGGAGTTGGTGAACACGCCAGAGAAGAAAGCTTTGAGGTTCGTTAGAGGCTTGAATGAACCGTTGCAAGGGTTTTCTATGACCCACATCCCTATGGGAGCCACCTTTGAAAAGCTAGTAGAAATGGCACTTATGCATGAGGATAAGGCAGTTGAAAAGAAAGGGGATCAGAAGAAACCCCAACAGCAAAATAAGAAGGGTGGTAAAAACAATAATGGCAAAGGGAAGAAGAAATGCTTCAAGTGTGGGACGCCTGGCCATCTCAGCAAAGATTGTAGAAAGAAAAAGAAGACTGGTTGTTTTCATTGTGGAGATGCGGGACATTTAGTAAAGGACTGTCCAAAGAAGGGGCAGAGGGCAGGGTCTACCTCGGGAGGACAGGTGCAGGCTCTTATGGCACCAGGGCAGGCAAGGGGGCAAGTTCAGGCTATTGCGGCCCCACCGCTGCAAGAAAGAGGTAGAACAATTTCTGTTGAAAGCTTACTTTTTCTGTTTGATCATCCTGTCCGTACCTTATTCGATTCTGGCGCATCTCATTCGTTTATCTCTGCATCATTACTTGAATCACTGCACTTGAACACCAGTTTAGTAGAAGATCCCTTGGTCGTTTCAAATCCAATTGGGGGTTCGGCTCATTTGACCATGATATGTTTGGATTTGAAAATCTCTATACTTAGCGTTGAATTCAGATGTGATGCTTATGTATTGGGCTTCACGGGCTATGGGCTAATTTTAGGAATGGATTGGTTGTCTAGAAATAGGGCCATTCTTGATTGTGAAAGGAGAGTAGTTAGGCTTGTGACTCGCCTTGGTAATGCTCTCGACATCTTTTGTAATCCCATAAATTCCGTTATGCTAAGTTATCTTGAATCGCTTGACGCGTCTGTAGAGAACCTGCGATCGGTAGAAGTGGTTCGGGAATATCCGGATGTGTTTGAGGAGGTGAAGGGCTTACCTCCAAAGCGGGAGATAGACTTTCGAATTTATCTTGTGGATAATGCTAAACCCGTATCTTTGCCAGTGCGCCACATGGCTCCTCGTGAAAGGAGGGAACTCAATAAGCAAGTAAAGGAGTTGCTTGAGAAGGGGTTCATAAGACGTAGTATATCGGAGTGGGGTGCTCCAGTAGTTTTTGCCACAAAGGCGGATGGGTCTCTTAGACTTTGTATGGACTATAGAGAACTAAACAAGCTTACTAAAAAGAACCGACACCCACTGCCGAGGATTGACGATCTCTTTGATCAGTTAGTTGGCTCCTCAGTGTTTTCGCAGTTGGACTTAGCCACTGGCTTTCATCAACTGAGAGTGGCTGAGGATAGTATAGATAAGACTGCTTTTAGGACTCCTGACGGATTCTATGAATGGCTAGTGATGCCCTTTGGTTTGACAAACACCCCTGCATATTTTGTTGATTTGATGAGTAGGGTGTTTAGGGAATACCTTAACAAATTCGTGGTAGTCTTTGTGGATGACATCTTAGTCTTTTCTAAGAATAAAGAAGAGCACTCCCTACATCTTAGGGAAGTGTTGGAAACCCTTCGAGCGCATAACCTTAAGGCAAAATTTTCTAAGTGTCACTTCTGGAGAAAGGAAGTACGGTTCTTAGGGCACGTGGTTTCCAAAGAAGGGATAGCAGTGGATCCCGCAAAGGTGGTGGCCATCCAAGATTGGAAGGTCCCTAAAAATGCAACCGAAGTAAGAAGTTTCTTGGGGTTGGCTGGCTATTATAGGAAGTTTATCAAAGACTTCGCAAAAATATCAGCTCCATTAACACGGTTAACGAAGAAGAACCTGGTTTTTACATGGGACAAAGATTGCGATGATGCGTTCCAACGTTTAAAGAGAGCCTTAACTTCAGCCCCAGTCTTAGTGCTGCCAGACGGGAATAAACCGTTTACCATCTATACTGATGCTTGTGGGACGGGACTTGGCGCGGTCCTCATGCAAGAGGGAAGAGTAATAGCCTATGGTGGAAGGCAGTTGAGGGTTCATGGAAAGAATTACCCCACGCATGACTTAGAGCTAGCCGCAATTGTTTTCGCGCTTAAGTCTTGGCGTCACTATCTTCTTGGTGAGAAATTCGAACTGTTCACTGACCACAAATCATTAAAATACTTATTCTCTCAGAAGGATTTGAATTTAAGGCAGCAACGGTGGATGGAATTCTTAGCCTCCTACGATTTTGAAATAGCATATACCCCGGGCAAGGGTAACGTGGTGGCAGACGCCTTAAGTAGGAAAAGGTTGTCCTTGAGTCCGTTGTTTGTTGAACGACAAAGCTTAGAATTCATCTCTATGTTTGACTTTAGACCCTCCGTTGACTTAGTACCTGGTCTGTTAGCATCCTTGGAGGTTAGACCTACACTTCTAGGACGGGTTGGTGAGGCACAGCGAGATGACCCACAGTTGGTTGAGATAGTAGAAAAGCTCAAAGGGGGGGAGTCATCAAGCCATCTTCGTAGGTATACCCTAGACGATAAGGGTTGGTTACGAAGGGATAATAGACTTTGTGTACCACAAGACGAAGACTTAAGGAAGGCCATTCTTGATGATGCTCATCGCTCAAAAATGACCATTCATCCCGACGGGGATAAGATGTACAAAGATATGAAGCGGGTTTTCTTTTGGGCCGGTATGAAAAAGGATGTGGCCGAGTACGTCGCTAGATGCTTGGTGTGCCAACGAGTTAAAGCAGAACAAAAGAAACCCGGTGGGTTGCTTCACCCATTAGAAGTTCCACTATGGAAATGGGAAAGCATCTCAATGGATTTTGTGGATGGATTACCAAGATCAAGGAAGGGTAACACGGGGATTTGGGTTATAGTAGATAGACTTACTAAAAGCGCCCATTTTATTCCCGTGAAAAGTAAGAGGACTGCTCCGTGGTTGGCTTCTGTATACATTAAGGAGATAGTTCGTTTGCACGGTATTCCTTCTAGTATAGTAAGCGGCCGTGACCCCATCTTTACTAGCGAATTTTGGAAGAGTTTACAAGAGGCGGTAGGGACTCAGCTATGTTTGAGCACCGCATATCATCCTCAGACAGACGGCTAGACCGAGAGGGTGAATCGCATTCTAGAGGATCTTTTAAGGCTTTGTATCCTAGACTTTGGGGGTACATGGGAAGAGCACCTTCCGTTAGTAGAATTCGCATATAATAATAGCTTTCAGTCTAGTATTGGCATGGCACCTTTCGAAGCTCTTTATGGAAGGCCTTGCCATTCGCCTACATGTTGGTGGGAATCTACCGATAAAATCCTACTTGGGCCCGATATGGTTAGGGAAACCTCGGAGAAGATTGAGTTGATTCGAAGGAGGATGAAAGCAGCACAAGATAGGCAAAAATCGTATGCTGATAAGAGGAGGACAGATCTTGAGTTTGACATTGGGGACATGGTTTTTATCAAAGTATCTCCGTTACAGAATGTTGTTCGCTTTGGGTCCGTGGGGAAATTAGCACCAAGGTTTGTAGGGCCGTTTCCTGTAAAAGACAGGATTGGGAAGATGGCATATAGGGTGGAGTTGCCTGAGAAACTTAGTGGAGTACACGACGTATTCCATGTATCACATTTGAGGAAGTGTTTGCACAAGACCGCGGAGGTGGTAGAGCCGAGCTTGCTTAAAGAGGTGGAAATAGAGCGTGATGCAACAATTAGACGAGCTCCTACATGCATTCTTGGGTCGGAGATCAAAAAGTTGAGGAATCGAGAGGTCAGACTGGTTAAAGTGCAATGGGGAGATGATGAGAGCAACGCAACTTGGGAGACAGAAGAGAAGATGCGTTCGTTGTACCCTTTTCTTTTTGAGGGTATGTCTTTTAATTTCTCCTTTATCGCTTAGCTTATCTTATCTTATCTTTAGTATGTCCTCTCATTAGTATCTTTGACCTTTAGTTAGGATAATCCTATGGTTGAAACATGTGTTTGAGACATGTTATGTATGATGGATGCAAAATGGATGCAAGTGTTTGCTAGTGGTTGCTCGTGGATGCATATATACACACACTTTAGGCACTAGATCGGCTCAGTCACTACAAATTGCATATTGCATATATATATATGGATGTATTTAGTAAAACGGATGAACGATGGTTGTATTATCATGTGGATGCTGCATTCAGATGATGGTTGTGCACGCATATAGAAGTATTATGTAGCATTAAGAATCTTTTGCATACATAATGGATGCATGGCACGATCATAGTTGCATTAAGGAGGTCAACTGAATCAGTGGACCGCCTGATTTTGCATTAGATACGGACATATACACACACTGTGCATTTAAACATGAAAGCATTAGAAGTCTGTAAGGACAATGGATGCCTGTGTATGATGGATGAGTAGATGGACGTTTGGATGGTAGGATATACATTCTTCCAGACTTGAAGATTTCGGGGACGAAATCCTAAAAGGAGGGGAGAATGTAACACCCCGAATTTTCTATTAACACTAAAGTTGCTAAAATAATAATAAGTGTGTAGAAGAGGGGATGTATCTAATATGAATATAAAAATATTAATAAGTATGTAAGAGAGGGGATGTATTTAATATGAATATAAAAATATTAATAAGTGTGTAAGAGAGGGGATGTATCTAATATGAATATAAAAAATATTAATAAGTGTGTAAGAGAGGGGATGTATCTAATATGAATATAAAAATATTAATAAGTGTGTGAGAGAGGGGATGTATCTAATATGTATATAAAAACAATAATAAGTAAAGGGGGATGTATCTAATATGTACATTGTAGAAAATATATATATATATTTATGACATGAATAGAAGTTTATTAATATGCTGAGTGTTTGCTGAGTCACTTCTGACTCATTGCTGAGTCAACAAGATAAACCCCATCTTGTCTGAATGGCTGCGGTTATTTCTAGGTTAAATCTAATGGCCTAAATGAATTCTAAAATCTATAAATAAGTGGGTAGACCCTAGACCTAAATCACTTGTAAAATTAGAGAAGCTACCGTCATGCTGCTGCCATGGAGTTCAGCATAGCCGTCACAAACTAAGAAGAGGAAGCCTAATCATCTACAACTAAATCTACACAAATCAAATCAAAAGATCTCTCTTTCTCTAATTCTTTTCTTTTGTTGGTGAGTATGATGATTCTCACAAGACTATTACAAACTAATTTGACTCAGTTATGAATGGATCACAAGAAAGTGACCTGATTTGTAATTGTAAATTCTATATATTGTGGATCTCTTATTATGTTATTATGTTGTCGTATGATGTAAATTATATATGCTATGTCATGCTATGTTGTAAATTCTCTTATGCTATGTCGTGATATGTTGAGAATCATGTCAAGCTATGTTATACTATCATACTATGCCATGTTATAAATCATGCTATATTATGTTGTAAAATCATGATGTTGTTGGAACATGCTTAAAGTTATGTTTTTTTTTAATTTAAATGGATCTTGTTTATGGGAATTTGCCTATTAGGTTAGGTGTACCCATAAACTTGAAACTATAATTAAATAAAACTTGAATATGGGAATTTGCCTATTGAGTTAGGTGTACCCATATAAAACCATGTTGTTAAAAAATTAGATGATGTTGATTCACACATGTTCATATGTAAGTTTATGAAAATTGATTGAGATTATATTAGGTGAATTTTGAACAAGTTGACACCTTTAGGTCCATGACATGTATAATCTATGCAAGTTGGACATATGCAAGTTTCACCCCTTATTATGATTCATTTGGTCACATATACATGTTGTTATTATGATAATCTCTTTTATGCTATGAGTTAGGCTATTCGAGTCTAACATATATTTTGCGAATAAACGTTCAAACGTTGGGTAGGGGTAATATTAGGAATTAATAAATTGGGTGCAATTTTGTAAGATTTTGCATACCATGAATGGATGTCCATAATTGAGTCAATTATGGACGTTGTTAAAAATTGGAAGTAATTAATAATTCAAGTAGGGAATTATTAAAATTGGGGGAAAGTGGATTATTATTAATAATCAATGCTTAGGACACGAGGTTGGACCCTTTTGTGATGTAAACCTGCCCGGACCCGCCCGGCAAATCCAGTAGTCACAAATGTCGGCCCAATGTGAGAGGTCCTAGGCCCAAACTAAAGCATAACAGTTGTAAAGACACGAGGTTAGACTCTTTTATGGTGTAAGACTGCCCGGACCCGCCCGGCAAATCCAGCTGCCATAAATGCCAGTCTAATGTGAGAGGTCTTTATGAGGTTATGGCCTTAATGAACTAAGAAATACATAACCAGATAATCATGTAAGGTAGGACATGGGGGTTAAGTAGGTGCCTTGGGTGGCATGAGGAATCTGGTGGTTGCCTTTAGAGGCATTTGAAATACGATTAGACTTAACCAAACACACATGTAAATGAACATGACTAAGTGGGTTAAGTGGGATGGACTAATGGGGACAAGCTTAGGTGGAATGCTTGTGGTAAATAGTGGGGGCCCATTTCAACCAGTATCCCAAAACGTATCTTTGTGGGCTCGACCCAAGTCGAGGACGGGACACGCATATTGGGTTTGACTATAAGAGGCCAAAACAGGGAGCGGTGGCAACACAAGTCCAACGGGTTTCATATGCGTGTGTGGACCCGGGCTGGTAGGTAAGACGTTGTTGCATCGTGTAGGTATAAGCCGTGCATGTCCGTTGTATCAGGTTGCCACTTTAGGGGAGTGATACACCCCACTGTGGGGCCAGCACGGGTATCTACGAGTTAGGGAGCCGATCGAATAATGGGAAGTAGGGTACACCTAGTGGAGATAGGGGCAGGCGGCACCTATGTAGTCAACTAGGGGTACGTAAAGCCATTGGGAAAGTTTCTAAGTGAAGCTAAGTGGGATGAATCTTTAGGGTGACTGGTGTGGTGCAGTATAGTGTTTATCCTTTAGTATTTAGGAGCGCCTATAACGTTGCCTTTAGCGATTGTCTATGTCCTTAATCTGCTCTTCATAGACATTTTCTTGTTTTCCAGCTTATGCCTTAGTCCAGTTATTTTGGTAATAGTATTGTAGAATTATCATATTCACCAGACTTTATGTCTGACCCCCTCTTTTCCATCCTTTTTCTCCCTTCAGGTCCGCAGGTTGGGCCAAGTTCTAGTGGAGTCTAGTTGGATCGCTTATCTTCTGGAAAGCTTGGACTGCTGAAGTAAAGTCCAGCTTGTTATCTTTCTTTTTAATGGTTATTCATGTAATGGGATTATGTACTTGTTTTATCAAGATAGATATTGTACTTGACATTGAATATGGTGTTATGATGTAATCAAACATGTTTTGACTTCTGCTACAATGAAATAAAGTTTTTGAATTTCCAAGTACTATTTTATATCTGTCTTGTTGTAATTTTACTGTTCTATATTCACTTAAAACCTCCATGGAAGTTAATGCATTCCCTTTGTGAGTGACATTAATGGACGTGGGGTGTTACACCCAGGTCAACTACCTAGTCGACCTGGGTGACCCAGGTCGACTACCCAGTCGACCTGGGTGCCTTGGGCGGGAAAATTCCCACCCAGCCCAGTCTGGGTCCTATTTGAATTTTGAACTTGACCTGTTTTGAAATTTGAACTTCGCTGAATCTTCCGGAGGACATATCTTCCTCATACGGACTCCGATTTACGCAAACTCGGACTCGTTTTCATGCAGAATTCTGAGACGAACGCAATGGCGCAGCCCGTTTCCCTTGATTTTGATTTTAACTTTTAATTCTGCCTTGATTTGTGAATCCTAGTGTTTTAGAATTACGGGGTGTTACATTCTCCCCCACTTAAAAGGATTTCGTCCCCGAAATCTTCAAGTTAGGAAGAATGTGTCCTACCATCCAATCACCCATCTACTCAACCATTCACTCACAGGCATCCATTGTCCTTAGAAGATTTCTAATGCTTTCATGTTCATATGCATAGTGTGTGTATATGTCCTTATCTAATGTAAAATCAGGCGGTCTACTGATTCAGTCGACCTCCTTAATGCGAGTCATGTCAGTGCCATGCGTCCAATCATGTATGCAAGCATCCCTAGTTATGTAAATACTATATGCGTGCACGGACATTCATCCATATGCAACACCCATATGATAACATATCAAGTTCAAACAAATACATATCTGTAAATGCAATATGAAAGCGTCTGAACTGATCTAGTGCCTAATACATATGCATATGCATCCACGAGCAACCATTAGCAACCACTTGCAACCACCAACCATAACATGTTTCAAACAATTGTTTACATCCATTGGCTTCTACCTAAGGATCGAAGATACGACCTAGAGGATATACTTTGGAAAGAGAGAAACAATTATGCGTAAAGCTCCTATAAAAAAAGAAAAAGAAATCAAGGATGCACCCTTAAGGAGAAGGGTGTGATGCTAATATCTAGCCTTCTTGAGCTTTACTCCTTTGTATCTTAACTAATTTTACTTCACAATTGTGAAGTTTCCGATCTCCATTTCCAAAATAAAAGATGTCAATCACGGTACCAAGTATATGTACTAAGATGATTAGAGGTCTCCCTCTTATCCGCCATGCTATAACTATAAGGTTCGAAAGGTCACTACGTGCTTTTTAGAGTGCATGCCACAACTATTCATCTCTCACGCAAACCATCCAAACCGAACTCGACATTCCTCAAGTACAAGCCCCAAAGGCCTAAACCAATATCAGACAAGCACCCAGGGAATATCTCCCCCGAATTTAGACGATCTACTTGAGATGATATAAGCAAACTCGATAGCTATTCTCAAATCCCTACTAACCAAAAAAATAAACTGGTCGGACCACCAATTGGATTTGAGACTCTAGTGGGATCTTTCTACTATACAAGTATTATGGTGCAGAGACCCAACAATGGAAGTGGATATGAACAAATGAGAAGCGCTAGAACCTAAGGAAATAGTACGAACAGAAAACTAGACTCTTCCAACCAGACTACCTTTCTCCTAGGTACGCTTGATGGCGAAAGCATGTACTTGTCCTTCTGAAAATCTCGTCCTCGTTCTTGCCCTTGTCCTTAAGTATATGCCCTATCATACCCTAGTAAAGATACTTCCTCTTGTCTTAGGTTTTATAATTTCTTCCTCCTTCGTGCGATAAGTCTACATCCATGAATTCCTCATCCTAGGGTTATGCTCCTTAGCCAAACTCCTCATCCCCTTCCGTGTGTAGTCATGTTGAAAAATCTCTCGAAAACTGCCTCCATCGTCCGGAAAACCCTATAAGCTTCGAAAGAAAACTGCCCGTAGATGAAACAACTACGGCTATGGATGGAAGCCGGGCACTACTTTTCCCTTCGATGAGGTTACCTCCCAGAAAGCCAGGAGCCCCAGAGACTCAAAATAGAAGGAGACAAGAGTTTAAATAGACGAAGAGAAGATAGTGCGTATGGCTTTGGGGAATATGTCTTTAAAACAATTCTTTTCTCTTGAAAATGCTTCTTTAAAAACCGTTTTGAAAATAATTTTTCAAATCTTTTATCTGATCCAGTAACCTTCAGCTCTGATACCACGTGTAACACCCCACATCCGTTAGTGTCACTCACAAAGGGAATGCACTAAGTTCTGTGGAGCATTTAGGGTAAAAGATGCAGATAAATTACAAGACAGACAGAAATTAAACAGCGGAAAATAAAACTTTGCTTTATTGATAAAATAGTCTGTACAATGGTTTCTTTACAATATCAGAGTATCATCTGTCTTACAAAATAAAGAAGCATAAAAACAACATTTATATTCCCCGATTTTAGCAAGAGCCAGCCATAGTATCAGAAAAGAGAATCCAAGCAAACTTCGACGAATCTTCAAGCTGGGAAAGTGTGGCAGTCTAACTTAAACTGAGCTAAACTATTCCCTCCTTTACTACCTGGGGGGGAACGGAAGAAAAGAAGACGGAAGAAAAACAGAGTCAGGCATAAAGCCTGAGTAAGTTCAGTAACTTCTAGCATGTGAACATGGAAAAACAAAATGACATGAATTAATTGAATACAAGATTACACCATGACGATAGGGCCAACAAGATTAGACAAGGTAGTCACAAGATATGCTAAGATAAGATAAACTGGATACGCTCTAGTACTTTCGCCTCTTCGCTATTTCCTTGTTATACTAGTTTTGTAACAACCCGTATTTTCAATAACCTGTAATAACATAAATCGAGGCAGAATTTAATTCTAAAATGGGAATCAAGGGAAACGGGCTATGCCATTGCGTTCGTCTCGGAAAAATACGCGAAATAGAGTCCGAGTTTTCGAAAATCGGAGTCCGTATGACCAAGATATGGCCTCGCGAAGTTTCACGAAAATTCCCAAATTAAAGTATACTTAATTAAGTGAAATGGGTTGTGTAGATATATATATATATATATATATTGATATATATATATATATATATATAATTGAAAATTTAATAAATAAATATGCAAAAATGCTCAAAACAGCGAATTGGGAGAGGGGAATAACCGAACCGGCCGATTTTTGAAGTCGACCCGAGCCCGCTGGGTCGACTAGGGGTTAATCCAGGGTGTTTGGCTGTCAACCCGTGGGCCGATTCGCTCAAGTGCAGATTTTGCATTTGAATGGTTCTCATGGTCCATCTTTAATCTAAAGGCCCTAGATGGTTCCTACACTTGACTTCTTCCCCAAGACATGCTTTGATGGCTTGGATTGAATCTAGGGTTAATCCTATGGCCTAAAACACTTGCCTAATCTATAAATAAGACCCTAACCTACCCTAATTCATTCATAATTAAACCTAGTGACTAAACTATGGCAAAATGCTAGCTCTCATGGCCTCCACTAATTTTATGAAGAGGGTTGCATACTAATCACTCTCTAATCAACTTCTAATCCCTTCTTAGCATCTTAATCTTCTTCATTTGGTGTTCAAAGTTGCTAGTTGTGAGTTTCTATCACTTTGATGATCTTTTGGTAAACTAATTAGATGAGATGTGATGAGATTTATGGTTTTGTATGTGGGTTAATGAGCTTTGAATCATATGATATGATGTTAGCATTAATCTTATGTTTATGCATGTTGAGTATGTAAGCTTATGCAAGTTTAATATGATGTATGTTATGTTTGCATGATGCTAAATATGCAAGTTGTGGGCTATGTAATCATATGCATGTTATGCAAGTTCATGGTAATATGCTATGCAAGTTACATGTTTGTTAATATGCAAGTTACATGTTTGTTAATATGCAAGTTACATGTATGTAAATATGCAAGTTACATGTTTGTTAATATGCAAGTTACATGTTTGTTAATATGCAAGTTACATGTATGTAAATATGCAAGTTACATGTTTCTTTATATGCAAGTTACATGTTTGTTAATATGCGAGTTACATGTATGTAAATATGCAAGTTACATGTTTATTAATATGCAAGTTCATGATGACACATTATGCAAGTCTATAAGCTAATATGCAAGTTTGTTATGCAAAATGAATATGTAAGTTATGTGACATATTATATGCAAGTTATGTGACATGTTATGCAAGTTCATATGCAAGTTATGTGTTTGTTAATATGCAAGATGGCACCTTTGAAACATGTTCATTCATATGCAAGTTGACACCTTTTATATGTGTTATATCATGAACGAAATTACGTGGGAACGATGGGGTAATTAAATGCATAAGTTAATAAGATTGTGTGAAATTAATATAATTATGCATAACACAAAATAAATAAACATAGTATGGGAATTTGCCTATTTGGTTAGGTGTACCCATACTATGTGTTGGGAATTTACCTATTGAGTTAGGTCTACCCCATGGGAATTTACCTATTAAGTTAGGTCTACCCATGTTAAGAAAACTTGATTAATTAGGGATAATTAATATAAAATTATGAGGGTGATTAATTAGGTGTAATTAATTGACTAAGACACGAGGTTGGACTCAGTTGTAGCGTAAAACTGCCCGGACCCAACCGGCTTAACCAGTTGCTACAAATGTTAGCCCAATGTGAGAGGTCTTAGGCACAAACTAAATACGTAATTAATGTAAAGACACGAGGTTAGACTCTGTTATGACATAAGGCTGCCCGGACCCAACCGGCTTAACCAGCGGTCATAAAAGACAGTCTAATGTGAGAGGTCTTTACAAAGGTTACGTTCTTAATTAATTAATTAAGAAACACTTAACCACATTAGCATGTAGAGGGACATGAGGGGTTAAGTGGGTGCCTCGGGTGGCATGAGAAAATCTAGTGGTTGCCTTGGGTGGCAATAGAAAATACGATTAGAATACTTAACCAAAATAGAACATGTAATTAAAACATGATTAAAGGGTTAAGTGGGATATACTAGAAAAAGGGACAAGCTTAGGTGGGTAGCTTGTGGAGGCCCATTTCAACCAGTAACCCATACGTATCTTTGTGGGCTCGACCCATGTCGAGGACGGGACACGCATACTGGGCTTGACTGTAAGAGGCAAACGGGTTAGCGGTGGCAACGCAAGTCCAACGGGCTTCATATGCGTGAGTGGGCCCGGGCTGGTAGGTAAGCCGTTGTTGCATCGAGTAGATATAAGCCGTGCACCTTTAGTTTCATCAGGTTGCCACATTGGGGAATGATACATCCCACGGTGGGGCCAGCACGGGTATCTACGTTAGGGAGCCGATCGAATGGGAAGTAGTGTGTACACCTAGTGGATTGTAGGGCCCCGTGGCGCCTACTTGGTCACCTAGGGGTACGCAGGTACTAATTAGTAAATTTTATAAGTCCTTGGGTGGGATCAACCTTTAAGTTAGGAACGACTGGTGTGGTGCAGTTTAGTAATTTACCTTAGGGAGGGTAGATGCGTCTTTATCCTTTATCTTCGTTTAGTTGACTGCTTAGGGTAGCCATTCATCCCTATATGTTACCGTATATCAGTTTATGTCTTCTCTGGTTACTTTAACGATTGTATTGTTAAAGTTATAGGACTCGCTCAGACTTATGTCTGACCCTGTTGTTTTTATCTTTTTCCCAACCCTCAGGTCCTACGGTGGATCCTAGCAGTAGTGGAGCTTGATCGGATTGTTGTTCCAGTCTTTAGGAGCTTGGATAGATGTAAAGCTCCAGTTATCCAGTTATCTTTTCTTTTGTTTGGCTATTGTATGAGAGTGGGATTATGTACTTCTTTATTTTGATGGATATTGTACTTGACCTTTATTGTGGTTTTATGATGTAACCAGACATGTTTTACTTCCGCTGTTATGAGATGATGTTTTAAAATTTCAAGTACTATTTATATCTGTCTTGTTGTAATTTTTCTGTTCTATATTCACTAAAATACTCCACCGATGCTATGGCATTCCCTTAGTGAGTGATCATAGCGGGAGTGGGGTGTTACACGTGGTATCAGAGCTTAAGGTTACCAGAACAGATAATTTTTTTAGAAAAACTATTTTCTAAGAGTATTTTCGAAGAAAGTATTTTCAAAAACATGTCTTTAAAAGGAAAAGTTTTTGAAAAAGAAAAGCATAATCCCCAATAGCCATATCGTTATCTTTCGGAATCTCCTTTTTGAATCTTTCCTCTTTCGTTTCAGCATGGCTGAAGATCTTAACATCCCGGAGGGATTAGTTATACCACTATGGTATAGGAGGTTGCAAGAGGCTAGGGCCGCGGCTGCGGGTCCAGCCAATGCTACTACACCAGAGACAACCGCTCCTCCTCCTCAGCCTAGAGTGGATAATTTTGCTAAGGTTTGCAAGGAGTTCAAGGCTATAGGAGGAAAACCTTTTCTTGGTTCAGAGACTTTCGTAGAGGCTAGAGATTGGCTTAAGGAAGTGGAAGAGTTGCTAGATATCTTTGAAGTGGAAGAGGGAAAGAAAGTCAAGTTGGCGGCTTGGTTAATGAAGGGAGAGGCCTCATTCTGGTGGGAGGTCACTAATGGAGAACGCCCTGTTGACTCTTGGGCGGATTTCAAGCAAAGGTTTGGGGCTAAGTTTCTCTCAAGGGCGGAAGAGAATCTGTTTATGGAGAAGTTCTTGAATTTGAAGCAAGGGAATCTCACGGTGAAAGAATATGTCAACAAATTCAATCAATTAGCAAGGTTTGGCATAGAGTTGGTGAATACACCGGAGAAGAAGGCTTTGAGGTTCGTTAGAGGCTTGAACGAACCATTGCAAGGAATAGCTATGACTCACATTCCTATGGGGGCCACTTTTGAGAAGCTTGTCTACATGGCACTTATGCATGAGGATGATAAGAATTCTAAGGCACCAGAGAAAAAGGGGGATCAGAAGAAACCGCAACAGCAACAACAAGGCAAGGGCGGAAAAGGCAATGGTGACAAAAAGAAGACGAAGAAGAAGTGCTTCAATTGTGGAACACCAGGACACCTCAGTAAGGATTGTCGCAAAAAGAAGAAGACCGGTTGCTTTCATTGTGGTGAAGCAGGGCATCTTGTGAAAAACTGCCCAAAGAAGGGGCAGAAGACGGGGTCTACCTCAGGAGGCCAGGTGCAAGCTCTTATAGCACCACCTCAGTCAGGGGGGCAAGTTCAGGTTCTCTCAGTTCCACCGATTCAGCAGAGAGGTAGAACTATTTCCGTTGAAAGTCTGGTTTTTCTGTTTGATCATCCAGTTCGTACTTTGTTTGACTCTGGCGCATCGCATTCTTTTATCTCATCATCGTTAGTTGAGTCACTGCACTTAGACACCAGTCTAGTTGATGATCCCTTGGTTGTCTCAAACCCAATTGGGGGCTCCATATATCTGTCTATGATATGTTTGGGTTTGAAGATTTCTATACTTAGCGTTGAGTTTAGATGTGATGCTTTTGTATTGGGCTTCACGGGCTATGGGTTGATCTTGGGCATGGACTGGTTATCCAGTAATGGTGCCGTTCTTGATTGCGAAAGGAGAGTTGTCAGGCTCATGACCCGCTTGGGTAACACTCTCGAGATCTCTTGCAATCCCATGGAATCTGTTTTGCTAAGTTATCTTGAATCGCTCGATGCTTCGGTCGAAAGTTTGTGTTCTGTCAGAGTAGTCCGGGAATATCCGGATGTGTTTGAAGAAGTAAAGGGTTTGCCTCCGAAGCGGGAGATAGATTTCCGAATTTATTTGGTGGATAATGCCAAACCAGTGTCTTTGCCAGTACGCCACATGGCTCCTCGTGAGAGAAGAGAACTTCATAAGCAAGTAGGGGAGTTGCTTGAGAAGGGGTTCATAAGGCGAAGTATATCGGAGTGGGGAGCTCCAGTAGTGTTTGCCACGAAGGCGGATGGGTCCCTCAGACTTTGTGTGGATTATAGGGAACTTAATAAGCTCACGAAGAAGAATAGACACCCATTACCGAGGATAGATGATCTCTTTGATCAGTTGGTTGGCGCGTCAGTATTTTCGCAGATGGACTTAGCTACAGGGTTTCATCAGTTAAGAGTGGCGGAGGACAGTATAGAGAAGACTGCTTTCCGGACTCCGGATGGTTTTTATGAGTGGCTAGTGATGCCATTTGGGTTGACAAACGCCCCCGCATACTTTGTTGATCTCATGAGTAGAGTGTTCAGAGAGTATCTGAATAAGTTTGTAGTAGTTTTTGTGGATGACATCTTGGTCTTTTCCAAGAATGAAGAAGAGCATGCCTTACATCTCAAGGAAGTGTTGGAGACTCTTCGAGCGCATAGTCTTAAAGCTAAATTCTCTAAATGCCATTTTTGGAGAAGAGAAGTGCGATTCTTAGGGCATGTGGTCTCTAAGGAAGGGATAGCTGTGGATCCCGCAAAGATAGTATCTATCCAGGATTGGAAAGTTCCTAGAAATGCTACCGAGGTAAGAAGTTTCTTGGGGTTGGCAGGATATTATAGGAAGTTCATCAAAGACTTCGCGAAGATATCAGCCCCATTAACCCGCTTGACGAAGAAGAATCTGGTTTTCTCATGGGATGTAGATTGTGATGATGCTTTCCGACGGTTAAAGAGAGCTTTGACCACCGCTCCAGTTTTAGTGCTTCCAGATGGGAGTAAGCCGTTTGTTGTTTATACCGATGCTTGTGGAACAGGATTAGGCGCAGTCTTGATGCAGGAGGGAAGGGTAATAGCCTATGGAGGGAGACAATTGAGAGTGCATGAGAAGAATTACCCTACCCATGATCTAGAGTTGGCCGCGATTGTTTTCGCACTTAAGTCTTGGCGCCATTATCTTCTTGGTGAGAGATTCGAGTTGTTCACCGACCATAAATCATTGAAGTACTTATTCTCTCAGAAGGATTTAAACTTAAGACAGCAAAGGTGGATGGAGTTCTTAGCATCCTATGATTTCGAGATAGCGTATACCCCTGGTAAGGGTAACGTGGTGGCAGACGCCTTAAGTAGAAAAAGGCTATCTTTGAGTCCATTGTTCGTGGAACGACGAAGCTTGGAGTTTCTTTCTTTGTTTGACTTCAGACCTTCTGTTGATTTTGTACCTGGTTTGTTGGCATCCTTGGAGGTTAGACCTACTCTTTTGAGACGGATTGGCGAGGCTCAGCGAGACGACCCACAGTTGGTTGAGTTGGTAGAGAAGCTTATAAGAGGGGAGTCGTCCAGCCATTTGGGTAGATACACCATAGATGATAAGGGATGGTTGCATAGAGACGGTAGACTTTGTGTACCGCAAGATGAGGGTTTGAAGAAGGCTATTTTGGATGATGCACATCGTTCAAGAATGACTATTCATCCCGGTGGAGACAAAATGTACCAAGACATGAAGAGAGTTTTCTTTTGGGCCGGTATGAAGAAAGATGTGGCCGAGTATGTGGCTAGATGCTTAGTGTGCCAACAAGTTAAAGTGGAGCAAAGGAAACCCGGTGGGTTGCTACACCCATTGGAAGTTCCACAGTGGAAGTGGGATAGTGTCTCGATGGATTTCATCGACGGGTTACCGAGATCGAGATCCTATTTTCACTAGTGAGTTTTGGAGAAGTTTGCAAGAGGCGGTAGGGACTCAGTTGTGTTTGAGCACCGCATATCATCCTCAGACGGACGGTCAGACCGAGAGGGTGAACCGTATCTTAGAAGATCTTTTGAGGCTTTGTATCTTGGATTTTGGAGGTACATGGGAAGAACATCTTCCTTTGGTGGAGTTCGCATATAATAACAGCTTTCAGTCCAGTATTGGTATGGCTCCTTTCGAAGCTCTTTATGGAAGGCCTTGTCGATCTCCTACATGTTGGTGGGAATCTACAGATAAGATCTTGCTTGGGCCGGATATGGTTAGAGAGACTTCAGAGAAGATTGATTTAATTCGAAAAAGGATGAAAGCAGCGCAAGATAGACAGAAATCTTATGCGGATCGGAGAAGGACGGATCTTGAGTTTGAGGTTGGGGACATGGTTTTTGTCAAAGTATCTCCATTGAGAAATGTTGTTCGCTTTGGGTCCGTAGGGAAGTTAGCACCGAGATTTGTTGGGCCGTTTCCTATTAAGGAAAGGATTGGACGGATGGCATATAGGGTGGAGTTGCCCGACAGACTTAGTGGTGTTCATGATGTATTCCATGTATCACATTTGAGGAAGTGCTTACATGAGACCGCGGAGGTGGTAGAGCCGAGCTTGCTTAGAGATGTAGAGGTAGAGCGTGATGCGACGATTCGACGAGCTCCTACTCGCATCCTTGGGTCAGAAACTAGGAAGTTGAGGAACAGAGAAGTTCAGCTAGTTAAAGTGCAATGGGGAGATGACGAAAGCAATGCTACTTGGGAGACGGAAGCAAAGATGCGTTCTTTGTATCCATTTCTTTTTGAGAGTATGTCTTTTAACTTCTCCTTTATTGCTTGTCTAGTACTTATCTTATCTTTAGTATATCCTCTCGCTAATACCTATGACCTTTAGATAGGGTAAAACCTATGGTTGAAACATGTGTTTGAAACATGTTATGGTTGATGGATGCATATGGATGCAATTGTTTGCTAGTGGTTGCTCGTGGATGCATATACACACACATTAGGCACTAGATCGGCTCAGACACTTCATGTTGCATATTGCATAAATGGATGTGGTAGTTAGATTGATGGATGTATCATGGCTGTGTTATCATATGGATGATGCATTTTTGTGTATGGTTGTGCACGCATGTAGAAATTTGTATGTGTCAATAGGGTTTCGCATACATATTGGATGCATGGCACTATCATGGTTTGCATTAAGGAGGTTTACTGTATCAGTAACCGCCTGATTTTCGCATTAGGTAAGTACATATACACACACTTTTGCATATATCCATCCAGCATTTAGAATCTTGTAAGGACAATGATTGCTCGTGGATGATGCTTTGAGTAGATGGATGATTGGATGGTAGGATACGTTCTTCCTAACTTGAAGATTTCGGGGACGAAATCCTTTAAGGAGGGGAGAATGTAACAACCCGTATTTTCAATAACCTGTAATAACATAAATCGAGGCAGAATTTAATTCTAAAATGGGAATCAAGGGAAACGGGCTATGCCATTGCGTTCGTCTCGGAAAAATACGCGAAATAGAGTCCGAGTTTTCGAAAATCGGAGTCCGTATGACCAAGATATGGCCTCGCGAAGTTTCACGAAAATTCCCAAATTAAAGTATACTTAATTAAGTGAAATGGGTTGTGTAGATATATATATATATATATATATTGATATATATATATATATATATATAATTGAAAATTTAATAAATAAATATGCAAAAATGCTCAAAACAGCGAATTGGGAGAGGGGAATAACCGAACCGGCCGATTTTTGAAGTCGACCCGAGCCCGCTGGGTCGACTAGGGGTTAATCCAGGGTGTTTGGCTGTCAACCCGTGGGCCGATTCGCTCAAGTGCAGATTTTGCATTTGAATGGTTCTCATGGTCCATCTTTAATCTAAAGGCCCTAGATGGTTCCTACACTTGACTTCTTCCCCAAGACATGCTTTGATGGCTTGGATTGAATCTAGGGTTAATCCTATGGCCTAAAACACTTGCCTAATCTATAAATAAGACCCTAACCTACCCTAATTCATTCATAATTAAACCTAGTGACTAAACTATGGCAAAATGCTAGCTCTCATGGCCTCCACTAATTTTATGAAGAGGGTTGCATACTAATCACTCTCTAATCAACTTCTAATCCCTTCTTAGCATCTTAATCTTCTTCATTTGGTGTTCAAAGTTGCTAGTTGTGAGTTTCTATCACTTTGATGATCTTTTGGTAAACTAATTAGATGAGATGTGATGAGATTTATGGTTTTGTATGTGGGTTAATGAGCTTTGAATCATATGATATGATGTTAGCATTAATCTTATGTTTATGCATGTTGAGTATGTAAGCTTATGCAAGTTTAATATGATGTATGTTATGTTTGCATGATGCTAAATATGCAAGTTGTGGGCTATGTAATCATATGCATGTTATGCAAGTTCATGGTAATATGCTATGCAAGTTACATGTTTGTTAATATGCAAGTTACATGTTTGTTAATATGCAAGTTACATGTATGTAAATATGCAAGTTACATGTTTGTTAATATGCAAGTTACATGTATGTAAATATGCAAGTTACATGTTTCTTTATATGCAAGTTACATGTTTGTTAATATGCGAGTTACATGTATGTAAATATGCAAGTTACATGTTTATTAATATGCAAGTTCATGATGACACATTATGCAAGTCTATAAGCTAATATGCAAGTTTGTTATGCAAAATGAATATGTAAGTTATGTGACATATTATATGCAAGTTATGTGACATGTTATGCAAGTTCATATGCAAGTTATGTGTTTGTTAATATGCAAGATGGCACCTTTGAAACATGTTCATTCATATGCAAGTTGACACCTTTTATATGTGTTATATCATGAACGAAATTACGTGGGAACGATGGGGTAATTAAATGCATAAGTTAATAAGATTGTGTGAAATTAATATAATTATGCATAACACAAAATAAATAAACATAGTATGGGAATTTGCCTATTTGGTTAGGTGTACCCATACTATGTGTTGGGAATTTACCTATTGAGTTAGGTCTACCCCATGGGAATTTACCTATTAAGTTAGGTCTACCCATGTTAAGAAAACTTGATTAATTAGGGATAATTAATATAAAATTATGAGGGTGATTAATTAGGTGTAATTAATTGACTAAGACACGAGGTTGGACTCAGTTGTAGCGTAAAACTGCCCGGACCCAACCGGCTTAACCAGTTGCTACAAATGTTAGCCCAATGTGAGAGGTCTTAGGCACAAACTAAATACGTAATTAATGTAAAGACACGAGGTTAGACTCTGTTATGACATAAGGCTGCCCGGACCCAACCGGCTTAACCAGCGGTCATAAAAGACAGTCTAATGTGAGAGGTCTTTACAAAGGTTACGTTCTTAATTAATTAATTAAGAAACACTTAACCACATTAGCATGTAGAGGGACATGAGGGGTTAAGTGGGTGCCTCGGGTGGCATGAGAAAATCTAGTGGTTGCCTTGGGTGGCAATAGAAAATACGATTAGAATACTTAACCAAAATAGAACATGTAATTAAAACATGATTAAAGGGTTAAGTGGGATATACTAGAAAAAGGGACAAGCTTAGGTGGGTAGCTTGTGGAGGCCCATTTCAACCAGTAACCCATACGTATCTTTGTGGGCTCGACCCATGTCGAGGACGGGACACGCATACTGGGCTTGACTGTAAGAGGCAAACGGGTTAGCGGTGGCAACGCAAGTCCAACGGGCTTCATATGCGTGAGTGGGCCCGGGCTGGTAGGTAAGCCGTTGTTGCATCGAGTAGATATAAGCCGTGCACCTTTAGTTTCATCAGGTTGCCACATTGGGGAATGATACATCCCACGGTGGGGCCAGCACGGGTATCTACGTTAGGGAGCCGATCGAATGGGAAGTAGTGTGTACACCTAGTGGATTGTAGGGCCCCGTGGCGCCTACTTGGTCACCTAGGGGTACGCAGGTACTAATTAGTAAATTTTATAAGTCCTTGGGTGGGATCAACCTTTAAGTTAGGAACGACTGGTGTGGTGCAGTTTAGTAATTTACCTTAGGGAGGGTAGATGCGTCTTTATCCTTTATCTTCGTTTAGTTGACTGCTTAGGGTAGCCATTCATCCCTATATGTTACCGTATATCAGTTTATGTCTTCTCTGGTTACTTTAACGATTGTATTGTTAAAGTTATAGGACTCGCTCAGACTTATGTCTGACCCTGTTGTTTTTATCTTTTTCCCAACCCTCAGGTCCTACGGTGGATCCTAGCAGTAGTGGAGCTTGATCGGATTGTTGTTCCAGTCTTTAGGAGCTTGGATAGATGTAAAGCTCCAGTTATCCAGTTATCTTTTCTTTTGTTTGGCTATTGTATGAGAGTGGGATTATGTACTTCTTTATTTTGATGGATATTGTACTTGACCTTTATTGTGGTTTTATGATGTAACCAGACATGTTTTACTTCCGCTGTTATGAGATGATGTTTTAAAATTTCAAGTACTATTTATATCTGTCTTGTTGTAATTTTTCTGTTCTATATTCACTAAAATACTCCACCGATGCTATGGCATTCCCTTAGTGAGTGATCATAGCGGGAGTGGGGTGTTACAAGTTTCTATATCTCTGCACCACCTAACTAATGTCCCAACTAGTAACTATAACGTGATCCCAATCCATGTGTTTTCCATCGCTTTCAGGCATACATTTATTATTTGTTACCTAGATTAAATCTAGGGTGTTCTACCAAGTGCCTTCTAGATTTAACTAGAGTTTACGTTATCTGCTGAACACTTCTCGGATTCAGGATTTATGCCACCTAGTCCAACTAGGGATTATGCTACCTGTCGAACGATGCCCCCAAGTCTAGGACACACTACCTAGAGTGGTATATGTTCCTATACTTCCCCACGCATGGATCGTGATCGTTATCGCTTGTCTAGATGCACATGTCCTGTAATGTGCGGTCTGAGTCCTGTGATAGGGCAAATCAAGGAATACAGAACTCGGTTGGGAGCTTCCAGATATCTGCCGGTGTAGATGCTAAGGTCTGTTTTTGTTCCAGTGGCTATGGTCCCACTTGACCCCTCCCTCAACTAATGAAAGGCACACCTTGAAAATTGAGAACTATACGCCGGCCCCCGGTGCCCCACTATCCTATGGCCATCCTCAACCATAACTAGATAGCAAGTATATGGTCTTTTGGAGTTCTCCGCCTTTCCGCCTCACGTATCTCGATTGACTGAAGATGGATGGTAGACGACGAGTTGCTGTCACAGGGCTACCATTTGCTCGCCGAATCACGCCGGTCCATCCTAGTCTTTAGGTTGCCATATATTGCAACCAAGGCATACCCCTGGTTTTTCTACGCAGACCTTAACCTCTGTGAGCCCATGAGGATCATCTGCAGCCTCACAGAGGGATACCAAGAGTACCCTCACGTCCCCTCGAAGCCTCGGGCTTCGTAACCTAATCCGTTGGAGCCTTCTTTTTAATCAGACGGACGTTCACCCCTCCTCGTGTTATACTAAGAATTACTACTTAGTTTTGTCAACTAAGGTTTACCACTTAGTTTCCAGAATCGTTGTTTTCTTAACTAAGATTTACTACTTAGTTCCCTTTCCCGTCAACTCGGATTGGTTAAGTGTCATTAGCCAATTCAAGCCAACTTAACCCTCTTCATTCATCCTGTTAAACTGGTTAAGTGTTATCAGTAATTCATGATGACTTAACCCTACCACAAACCAAGTTATATTGGTTAAGTATTTATTACTTAACCCTACCCCTTCATTCTGTTATTGGTCAAGTGTTCCTTTTTAACTTAACCCTGCCCGTCTGTTTTAACTAACATGTTATTAGTGGTTAAGTATTATCCCTTCATGTTTTAGATTTAACCCTATTCCTTTATCACAATCCGATGGTTAAGAGTTCAAGCTTACTTAACCCTACGGTCTAGCCCAGCTAACATATCAAATTGGCGAAGTGTATTTACTTAACCCCAACCTCTAGTCTAGTTAACATGTTAATTTGGCTAAGTGTATTAACTTTACTTAACCCCACCTTCTAGTCTAGTTAACATGTTAATTTGGCTAAGTGTATTAACTTTACTTAACCCCACCTTCTAGTCTGGTTAACATGTTAATTTGGCTAAGTGTATTAACTTTACTTAACCCCACCTTCTAGTCTAGTTAACATGTTAATTTGGCTAAGTGTTTCCTTAGTTACTTAACCCCTACAAATCTTGTCTTGTTACCATGTGAAGTTGGTTAAGTGTCCCTATGGACTTAGCCCTCCCATCCTAGCTTAACTGTGTTAAATTGGTTAAGTGTCTTAGTGAACTTAACCCTACCATTCTTGTTCTAGCTTTAATTAAATAGATTAAAGCCACGACCACTCACATTAGACAGATATTGTTGCGATTACTGGATGTGCCGGTTGGTTCCGGGCAGATTTACATCGCAACTCAGTCTAACCTTGGGTTAGGCCTATTCGGGTTTTCTAGTTCAAAGGGTTTTGACTAATTTTAAAATCAAGTTTTGAAACTAACCATCCCGTCCGTCGGATCAGTTAGGGATAGCCAGGGAGAGCAGGAAACTTTTATTTTCCAAACTCAAGCCTAGACACTATCCTCACCGTCACCCTAGAACTTTCTGGTGTGTTATTAAAAGAGATGTCATTAAGAAACCTTTAATTTGTCTAAATCTGCCTTTCCTCATTTAGGACAAATTCTATAAGTAAATTAATCCTAATTTACTTATTTCATAACTACTCTTTTTAATGTAAATTGTCAACGTTCATTCTTATGGCCCATTTCCCCCTCTAAATCATATTTATGCTTTTTGGTATGTAAACTATACCAAATTAAGTGTCACTAACCATGATTTTGCTAAACCTGCCAATTACTCCCAATTATGGCCAATTTCAAATTTATGCCAATATACTTACCACGCCAAATTAGCTAATCCAATTCCGATTCAACATTCTAATTCATGTCAAACTAGACTTATTACTCTAGTTCACTATTCATGTAAATGCTAGATTTACACGTCGATACTAGATTTAGGTTACACAATCTATAATTCATGTCAAATTTATCCAATTTGCATTCTTATGAACATGCCATATTACATGTTCCTAATTTATGCCAATTTCCTAGTTTATAACTATGTTTTTATTAAATTTCATATTTTGCCCAAATCGTATTCCCACCGTTCGTATAATCGTGATTCAATCTAGATTATAGATAAATCTAGATTCGTAGAGGATAGGGAATGAACCAAAGATGCTATGCAAAAGATAGACATAATAACTGGCATAAAAAGGGTTGAATAACGACGTCAGTTCAAGAACATGGGTAGACCTAATTGAATAGGTAAATTCCCAAGGTCTAAAACCAAGAATAGACAGAATAGAGACGTAGGTTCAAGAACATGGGTAGACCTAACTGAATAGGTAAATTCCCAAGGTCTAAAACCAAAGAAAACCAAGAACAGACAGAATAGATAATCGGGTTTAGACCCAATTTCATAGTCACAAAACTTAAACAACACTTTCCTAGTCATGAATCACAGTTGTTCTTGTTATGTCATAGGCAATAGTTTATGTTTCCGACTCAAAGGCATAGGCTTGTGTTTATGGTCAAGGAAATAATTCTCATAGTCACAGTCACAGTCATAGGCAATGTTCGTAGTCATAGGCAATGTTCATAGTCAAAGAGGCATATGGTTCTAAGGTCCATAGTTTCATAGTCACAGTCTTATTTGTCCTCGAATCATAACAGTCTTTAATTTGGTCCAAAGAAATAGGCACTGATTCAATAGAAAGAATTGGCATACTCTTTTATTCCTTTAATTTCATGTCACGAAAAGAGAAAAGTTCAAATCTAGAAATAACTGACTTACAGAGATTTAGATTAGAAAAGAAAGATGGCGTTGCTATGATTCATGCGACGTTGCTCGAAACCGTTTGAGCTAGCCTTTGATTCTTCACTTGAAATCCTAGCCTGACTTGAACCTCTTCTTGAAAGTCTTTTAGCAGCATCTCCTCGTCTTGATTTATTTTATATATATTATTCTATTTATATTTTCTTTTAAGAGGAGAAGAAGCCATGTTCACTAAGAATCTTTGCAGCATAAGGGTAGAGGAGAATTGTGAATAGAGAAGAAGACTAGGGCTGTTTATATAGTGTTAGGCGGACGAATCTGGTCAGAATGGCGTCCAGATACAGAAGAACGAACCAGGTGCAGAAAACTGGAAAAAGCAGGGGGGCCGACCCCCAGGTTAACTACCCAGTCGACCTGGGTGACCCAAGTCGACTACCCAGTCGACCTGGTTGCCTTGGGTGGGAAAATTCCCGCCCAACCCAGTCTGGGTCCGATTTGAATTTTGAACTTGACCTGTTTTGAAGTTTGAACTTCGCTAAATCTTCCGGAGGCCATATCTTCCTCATACGGACTCCGATTTACGCAAACTCGGACTTGTTTTCATGCAGAATTCCGAGACGAACGCAATGGCATAGCCTGTTTCCCATGATTTTGAATTTAACTTTTAATTATGCCCTGATTTGTGAATCCTAGTTTTACAGAATTACGGGGTGTTACAAACAGGAAATTCAGAAATGTAAACAATGCTTTCTACAGAAATATTACTACCTCGGTCAAGAGCTGGAGTGGTGTTGAGAACCTGCAACTGCCCTCCAGAAGGTCCTGCTCGCTGTGTCTGCCCTAGCCCCTGTCCTTGCTTCTTAGGGCAATCCTTACTGATGTGTCTAATACCCCCGCAGTGAAAGCATTCACCCAACTTTCTTTTCTTCCTCCTACAGTCTTTAGCTATATGTCCCGTGATACCACAAAAGTTGCACTTCCTCGTCTCACGTGGCTTGTTAGCATTGTTGTTGTTGCCCTTGTTATTCTTGTTATTCTTGTTGCCTCCCTTCTTGAAGTCAACCTTCTTGTTCTGAGTCTCATTAGACTTAACCTCCTTTTTGTCACCCTTGTCATCCTCATGAAGTAGGGCTATATTCACCAAGCTTTCAAAGTTCACCCTCATGGGCACATGAGTCATGGCCATAGTGTGGAGTGGCTTGCTCAATCCTCGAGCAAATCGTAGAGCCTTCTTCTCAGCCGTGTTGACTAAGTCCAAACCAAACCGAGCAAGCTGATTAAACTTATTCACGTACTCCCTAACAAACATGTCCCCTTGCTTAAGTGCCAGGAACCTCTCCATCTGAAGGTTCGCTTCTGCCGACGATAAGAATTTAAGCCCAAAACTCTCTCTAAAGTCTGCCCAAGACTCAATTGGTCTGGTAGCGCTGGTGACTTCCCACCAAAATGCAGCTTCCTCTTTCAACAACCATGATGCCAACTGAACTTTCCTATGATCCTCCATATCGAAGATAACGAACAGGTCTTCAGTCTCCTTTAACTAGTTTCGTGCCTCAGCGAAGGTCTCAGTTCCAAGGAAGCTCTTGCCACCTATTCCTATAAAGTCTTTGCATATTTTGGCGAAGGCGATGCCGGGAGGAGGAGGAGGAGGAACCGCGGCTACTGGAGGAGGAGGAGAAGGGATGTCTGCCGAGCCCGCATCGTTGGCCCTAGCTTCCAAGTACCTTCGGAACGATCCGGGTATGGGTACTCCCTCGGGAAGGTTAAGATCGGCCATGCTGAAAAACGAAAAGAAAAAGATTCAAATGAGGAAAAAAACGAAAGTGCTAATGGCTTTTGGGGAATAGCCGTTTCTTAAAAATAGAACTTTTCTTGAAAAATGCTTCTTTATAAATGGTTTTGAAAATAATTTTCAGAAAGTTTTTAAAACTTTTGCCCAGTCTGGTAACCTTCTTCTATGATACCAAATGTAACACCCCACCTCTGCTAGGGTCACTCACAAAGGGAATGCACTAGTTTTGGAGGGGTATTATCTAGTAAACAGGCACAGAGATAACACAAGACAGAACGTAAATTAAACAGAGTATATAAAGCAGTGGATATAAATTTAACCAAATCTAATTACGTGGAAAATAGAGTCAAAACCTCTTACATCAAAATACCAAGTCATTATTTCATTACATCAAGTTCTAAAGAAGCAAAGTACTTAAAACAACATAAGTCCAATATTATTCCCCAAAAAGAGCATGAGTGCAGCCATAGCATAGCTCAAGACCAAACCGTACATGAGCTGTCAGAAAGCAAGCAAAGTCCAAGCTAAGAGCTAGAGTTTCCTCCCTGAGAACCTGGGGGGGGGGGGGGAACGAAAGAAAAAGAGGTGGAAGAAAACGGGTCAGTCAAAAAGACTGGTAAGCCCCAGTGACTATCAGCATAAAAACTAATAAAGTTAACTAGACATGAGAAACTGAGATTAAACATAAAGATAATAACTGGACTGGCACGATAATAAAAGGTAACAAGATAAGAGTGGCATCGCATATACAAGGTTTACTGCACTACTAGTGTCCAAATCCATGTCAAGTATAAATCCAGAAATGATCCCTAAACCCAATGACATGAAATGACCCAATACGGGGTCCAACAGTCCATCCTAATCGATCGGCTTTACTCGTCGTGTGTCGGTGTTATACGGCCCAATCGCGGAATGTAGTCACATGTGCTAGGTCCACCCTAGGGTGTATCAGGTCCTAGGGTGTCAACCACTGACACAAATCAAGCACGCACAATGTAGTACTATGGGTGCCCATGCCTACTTTTTCAACTCCGGACCAAGTGCACGACCCTAGTCCGCCTGAACCTACACTGGCGCACCTTACTCAGCCGTTATTCTTGTTCTCTTACAATCAGCCTAGTAATCGTACCCTACCCTGCCTAGTCCCCAGGGTATCGTGATACTTCTAAGTGGGTTACTGCTGAAAGGGACCACATGGCTAGGATTTCTAATGGGTTAAGTGTTGTCATTAAAAAGGTCATGACTTAACCCCTATCCAAACATGTACCAAATTGGTTAAGTGTATTCAAGTGGTCCATGACTTAACCTTACCATGTGGCATTAATTTACTTAACGCACCCCAACCTCTCACATTAGACTTGGTTATTGTTACTGGATGTGCCGGGCGGGTCCGGGCAGCTTTGCACCATAACCTAGTCTAACCTCGAGTTTAAAGTGTTATATGACCAACTACCCACATTGGGTCCTATTATTTGCAACTACTGGATTTGCCAGGCGGTTCCGGGCAGATTTACGTTGCAAATTCAACCCAACCTCCAGTTGGCCACTTTCAAGTTATCTAATTGTCATGTCCCAAATTCATGTTTTCAAGCTTATTCTCATGTCAAGTTTTCATGTCATATTTTCATGTCATATCATGTCAATTCCATAGCCAATTTCAAGTTTGCCTAATCTACCCCAAAACGTATCCCCAACGTTGTAATAACCCGAAAATCTGGGCCAGTTAAAAATTTTTATTTTGGCAATTTTAGCGAATTTTGATTATTTTAAATAATATCGACGAGAAATTTATTTTGAATATAATTCGAACGTATATATTCGTTTGAATCGTCGTTAGAATATAAATATTTATTTATATATATAAAAGGAATTGAAAATGGCGCGATAGTTCGATAATTCGATTTCAAACTTCAATTGAATGTACCGGGTGCAAAATAAACCGGATTTTAGTGAAACCAAAAATATTTGAATCTAATTGATAATATCTTTCCAATGAATCCGAAAAATCAAAATTTCATAGTGGGAATCAAAAGATATGTGCAGTTGAAAATTCTGAATAGTCACTATGGAATTCAGGCCCTTAAAAATGGAGATTTTGCAAACGACCTCGGATTTCGACGAAACCACTTTTGTTGGGTCCGTGACGTAAAGTTATTGCTAGATTTCTAATTTCGTAATTTTTCGAATCAATATGTAAGCGTGGCAAAGGAAAACGCGTTTGACCAGTTTTAGTTGATTTTAATCGATTGGAAAATGGCCATTTTTCAAACGTTCTCAGAATTCAACGAAATTAGCTTTGTTAGGACCATATCGTCTATATGAATCTAGAAATATTTTTCGGGAATTTTTAGAGACTGTATGGGGCCCCGGTAAATTGAAATGCGCGCTCAAATTCAATATATAGAGTTATATTTTGATTTTGACGAAAACTAATCGAAATAGTCGAATCAGCCTGCGATACATATCCCAATGTGTTCGAAATGGGGGTAATTAGCTATGGACGACAGGCGGTGGGTCTCGTTTAGAATTCGAATTAAAAAGTCAACTTTTTGAATTTTAAAATTAAATAAATAAATATAAATTATAATAACCCCCCCTCATGCCTTTTCTTCCCTCCTCGTTCATTCAGAGAATAAAAAAAATAAGGGGGGGGGGGGAATCGCGATTCACCGCCGCCACCCCCCCTCGATTAGTTCGCCGCGCCGCCCCGAGGTGGCGCCCCACCACCGCATCCCTCTCGCTTCCTCCCTCCTCCATCTCGGCCTGGCACGCGAGCTCAAGCCTCCTCCCCATCGATGCAGTCAAGCCCGAACCCCCACATCCCACCGCACCCCCTGAAACCCCCTGCGCACCACCGCTCCACTGCTCTGCACCACCACCACCTTAACGCGCAACGCCAACCCCCTTCAAACCAGCACAGTGAGTTTCCTCTCTTCCCTTTCCTTTCTTTTTATTTATTAAAACTGAAAATTGTTTATTCAATTAAAACCGAAATTAGCATAGTAAAGTAAGTGTTTAATTGGTTTATTTAATTTCCTTTTCTGATTGAGTATAAAACTAGCATATTATGAAAGGTTGGTTTTTAGAACATGGAAAGCTTTGATTTTTTTTAAAACTATAAAAGATCGGATTTTTAAACCATAAAAGGTCAAAATTTTAAAATATGAAAGACGAGATTTTTCTCATGGAGAAAGAGGTGATTTTTATATATTGAATAGCGAAGTAAAAATTTGATTTTTATATATTGAATAGCGAAGTAAACATTCGATTTTTATATATTGAATAGCGAAGTAAACATTCGATTTTTATATATTGAATAGCGAAGTAAAAATTCGATTTTTATATATTGAATAGCGAAGTAAAAATTCGATTTTTATATATTGAATAGCGAAGTAAAAATTCGATTTTTATATATTGAATAGCGAAGTAAAAATTCGATTTTTATATATTGAATAGTGAAGTAAAATTTCGATTTTTATACATTGAATAGCGAAGTAAAAATTCGATTTTTATATATTGAATAGCGAATTAAAAATTCGATTTTTATATATCGAATAGCAAAGTAAAAATTCGATTTTTATATATCGAATTAGCAAAGTAAAAAATTCGATTTTTATATATTGAATAGCAAAGTAAAAATGTGATTTTTATATATGTAGAGAATACGGGCAGTGAAAATTGACAAAAGGGCGAGAACGACGAAGATTTCTACCTAAGAAGAGTCGTGGAGTTGGATTAGCTAATCTGTGAGAATTTCTCACTCTTCAATCTCTTTTTCTAGTTATATAAATATATACTAGGATGCAGATGGTGTTTAGTAGCACCCGACACCCGTCGTCCACAGACCATGGACGGCTTGTATGCTTGTTTGTTTGATTTTGATGTGTAGTTGATTGTGTGATGTGATGTGAAATGAAATAAAATATTTTATAGTGGAAAATATTTTACAGTTAAAAATAGAATTTTTAACGTGTATATGAAATGAAATAAAAAATAAACAGATCGGACGATTTGATTATATACACACATCGACAGATATTGATTGGGATGATAAATTTTACACATCGCCCAACTGCACAAATAAAATCTGTGTTTGATTGTTTGAAACCCCACACGGGTATTGGGATGATATATGACATGCACTAATCCCAATAATTAGTTGTATGTCGATCGATTGATTGACAGACTGTTATGAGCGTTAAATATTTATATTTGATGCTTATACAGTGTAGAATGCACTATGGATGATGGTTGATTATTCATCGTTGTTATTGTGTACATGTGGTGTAGAAAATCCATATAATTAACATTATATGGTAATTGATTGGGCTTCATTCCAGTTTTGAATAGAAATATTTGAAAAAGAAATATTTGAATAGAAATATTTGAAAAAGAAATATTTGAATAGAAATATTTGAAAAAGAAATATTTGAAATAGAATATTTGAAAATAGAAATATATGAAGCCGTGTTGATTAGATTGACGCCATTTTGACGTGAACGATATTTATATCGATTTCATTCATTTTATAATGAATATCGAAAGTGATTTCAAAATCTGATATTTTGAAAAGAATTGAAATTCGAACTGAAACTGAATAGAAATGAATTCGAATTGAAATTGAATATAAGTGAATTCGAATTGAAATCGAATATAAATGAATTCGAATTGAAATTGAATTGAACTGAAAACGAACTGAAATTGAATTAGAAATCAATTTGAATTGAAATCAATTTGAAATGAATTTAAAACGAATTTATAAGGAAAATTTCAATTTTGATTTGAATTTGAAATGAAGTCGAAATCGTTTTGAAAACGAATTTAAAACGATTTATATAATACGTTTTAAAAGGAAATCGACGAAGTATATATTATATATATATTATATATATAATATAACGGCCTGAATAGAACGCACCGCGCCACGGCAGTTCGCGAATTTCAACCATTGACTTCGAATGGATACTGTGGGAGATCCGACCGTCGGATTCTCCTAAAACCAGAACCGTTGGGTTGGTATCGAAAAGAGCTTTCTAACGAATGTGAGAAATTAGAAATCTAACGGTTGGATTTGGAATTATGTCCAAATCAATTTTGAAAAAGGTCGCTGTAAGTGCAGTTCGATGGCCGTTGATGGAAATCGACTGTACGGGCCTTGATAAAATTATTAAAAATAGTAATAATTTGTGTAAAATCATAAGAAATGATTTAGAAAGAATTGGGATGAAAAACTCCATATTTGAAAAGATAAAAATAGATTTTTATCGAAATGAACTAGTTTTGAACTAGAATTATAATTCTATTTATTTTTAAATAAATAAATTGAATTTGAAATGGTTTTGAAAATAACCAGAATTTCCAATGATTGCATTGGAATGGATTTGAATCGAAATTGTCTTCGGAATATTTCGATGTTGGATTTCGTGATTATACAGATGTTGTTATGGAAATTTGAAAGATATAGATATATATATATATATATATATATCTTTATTTCCAATACGATATCTGTCGGTCGTAGAATTTGATATTGAATATAAGCCGATATATTTTCTATTCAGAGCCTTGTATTTAATATCAAATGTGATTTGGGTTTGTCGTGAATGGTTCTTGACTAACACTGTTCTTGAACCCAGTTGAGAAAAGATTAAATCTTTTTATTTAGATTTAATGAAGTGTACCAATTAAATAATATTTAATTGGAATTGAATTGATATTGATTTTTGGGTTTATCGTGGACAGTGTTTTAAATAACACTCGTTCTTTAACCCGATAATTAATGGAATGTGATTTTGGGTTTATCGTGAACCGTGTTTTATATGCACTGATTCTTTAACCCAGTTAACGATTAAAACTAAGTGGAGTTTTAATGAATCTTTAATTAGATTGAAAAGGTGTTAGAATGGAGTATCACCAGTTTTGCTCCCGGCGATAGTTAAATCTTTAATTAGATTTAAACGTGAAATGGTAGTTGAATTTACCGATAACACCGTGGTGTTAGATATGAAGTATAACCAGTTTTACTTCATGGGATGAATAGGTTGGGATTGGGAAATTAAAATAAATGTTTACTTCGGTGTGGTTCGAAATCCTGACTAGTTTGAATTGATATTCAAAAGAAGATTAAAGAATAAATTTAAAAGAATTTATCTTTGATATAGTTAATGAGAACCTTTCCCAAAGAATATTCTGAATTGGAATGAGGCATATGTTGTGTTTGTATAACACTTGTTTAATATATACGCGAGTTATTCAGAAAGACCGTGTTTATCCCATTCTGAATAACTGTTTCGACGTGGTGTCGAAGATGAAGACGGTGGTTGAAGGCCGGAAGTCTTCACATCGTTTGGGTGATTACTGATGATCTTGATTGGGCTGTACACCCAAGATGAGGGAATCAGTCGATGGTCGTCCAGATGTGCTTGGAGATCGATGGATATGAGAGGAAAGTGCCTCCGGTTTCGTTCAGACCCAGAACGGACTTGTAAATGGACTGTGCGTCCGACATTGGATTTTAGTCTGTGTGATTGATTTCTATTAAATATATATCTGTTTGGCGGCGGAGAATTTATTATCTTGCTTAATGCCCTTCTCTGAGACGTACGAGCTCAGGGGTTATATACAGATGGATATCAAACACATAGAGTGAATTGCCTTTGTGGCATGCCTAAGTGGAAAATGATCAAGTCTTCTGTTGAAATGCAAAGTCTTGTGGTTGATGATCAAAGCACGGCCTTTGTGGCGTAGCTTTGTGTAACGTTTGATTCGCGAGTTTCACACCCGGTATGAACCAAAAATGGGAGAGGACGTCAGGGAGGGCATGCGTTTCTTTCTAGCTAGAAGTGGCGTCAGTGGTTTTACACGCCCTGACGAGTTTGACTTATGTGGTTATTGCTATTGCGAGGTGCCTCCATTTGATCGGACGATC
Source organism: Allium sativum (assembly GCA_030737875.1). NCBI lineage: Eukaryota > Viridiplantae > Streptophyta > Magnoliopsida > Asparagales > Amaryllidaceae > Allium > Allium sativum. The sequence continues at coordinate 1,014,028,693 of CM060913.1, forward strand.
CGGGTCCGATGGAGTCATTCGTTGGCTCATTTACGCCCCATAGGGCAGGGAAACGCAGTGTTCAGGAATTTTAATCCACATCGGTGGACCGGCCCTGAGGATCCAAGGCTTGACTGAGTACTTGCCTGAGGCTCGGGCTAGAGAGTCTTGAATCGGTAGAGGACTATCTTTTGCCTCGGTTCATAGAAGGAAATCCAATTTCCAAATACGTGACATTTGCGATTTTATTTGTAGAGCCTAGTATGGCGACATAGTGGGATGGGGCGCTTATGCCGTCTATGATTGATACTTATGATTTGAAGTTGTTTTATACAATATGCACTTATAATAGTATTAAATAATCTGTTTTAAACGTATCAAGCATTCTTTTGCTATTATAAGGTAAAAACCCTATACTCCGACTTGCGTTGCATTGTGTGATGGGAACTGGGTCTTATAATAGCTTCATTGTTCTTTATTTAGCATTGCGATGTTGTTTTATGCACTGGTATTCTTGGGAGGAAACCCGTTCCGTGTTATACGGCGTGGTCCCTTGATTTACCGAACTTTAAAATAAAGATTAACTGTTTTAGTTCTCACACCAGTCCCATGACTGACCTGGAGTTTATTGTTTTAACCTAAACTCTGGGTGCCCTTATTTTGACACGGGCAGCTAGTAGTTTTGGTTTTGCAGATTTATATTCACAGGATCTTGGTTTACAGCTGGAACGATATCCGGAAAGCTTTGTATCCGTATATCTCCTTCAGTTGTGCATTGTATTATTTTCCGCTGCTATGTAATTTATTGTAATCTCTGATATTTTCTGTTGTGTAATATTCATTTATACTCTGTATATTCTTGTAATCTGATGGATTTTTGTAATTGCAATGAAATGTTCTTCCGTTTGCGTTCTGATTTGTCTTGTCCTCACAGTAATTCGTTCTTTCTCATCTCTTCGGAGACCGGGGAAGTTCGGGTCGCTTCAGTTGGTATCAGAGCTTTGGTTTACAAAGCTCAGAGAACAAGACACATTAGAACCATACGAAAGAATTCATCAGATATTGGATTAGTAATATCCAATGGGAATGACTCGTTAGAGATGGGATCAGTAGTATCCTAGAACGAGTGTGAAGAGTGTTGTTTTGAAAAAATAAAATGAAAACAATTTTTGTTTTACAATTTTAATCGAATTATTCGTATTTGATTACTGATTTATATTGATTGGACAGTCCAGTATATAAAGATTTTGCGTATACGTCTGATCCACGTGTATTTGAAATTTTTATATGCTGGATAGATATAGAATTACACTCTAATCGCCCGGAGATGATTTTGATGATGGAGCTCCATCACTAGAATTTATGTTCGAGTGACGAAAGTGGGCTTTCTATATATTTCCTATTGACTGGTGTGAGAACCAAAATTAGATAGGGCATATTGTTGTGATTTGATATCAAAAATCTGATTTTTGACTATATATCGAAGTTATAAATTTGAAATGATAATTCACTAATTGATTGCTGATTGTGTTGTTTGATTATTGGTTGATTAGTTAAAAGCTGAACCATTTAGCCAACTTGTATCAAATAGTGAATTGTATTGAAAATTAGTCGAATTAGCATGCATATACATGTACTTACATTGAACAGGTCATTACAAGGAGGCTAGAGCAGAGAATAAAATTTGTTTGTCCGACAAATAGGTACATGTTTATCATAATTTACTATTTTGTTTGGTTGATGATGATTTTATGAGACAAATGGCTAGCCGCTTGGCTTTTTCTTTTTCTTTTTGAGATCAGAAGGCCTATATGGCAATTTCGGGATTTTCCCGTGCTCTCGGTGCAGGGGAGGTTATGGCGAAATTTTTCAAAAATTTAGGGTGTTAGCCAAATTTTTGAAAAATTTGAAAAGTTCTTAGAAACTGAAAAGTTGAAGAACTTAAGCCATAATAAAAATAATGAAAGTTGAGTTGATTTGTGAAACAACTTTCGGCTTCGTTCCTTTTCGGGGATGAAAAGTTTTAAGTGGGGGAGATTGTAATAACCCGGAAATCTGGGCCAGTTTAAAATTTTTATTTTGGCAATTTTAGCGAATTTTGATTATTTAAAATGAATTATTTTAAATAATATCAAGAGAAATTTATTTTTAATATAATTCGAACGTATATATTTGTTTGAATCGTCGTTAGAATATAAATATTTATTTATATATATAAAAGGAATTGAAAATGGCGCGGTAGTTCGATAATTCGATTTCAAACTTTAATTGAATGTACCGGGTGCAAAATAAACCGGATTTTAGTGAAACCAAAAATATTTGAATCTAATTGATAATATCTTTCCAACGAATCCGAAAAATCAAAATTTCACAGCGGGAATCAAAAGATATGTCCAGTTGAAAATTCTGAATAGTCGCTATGGATTTCAGGCCCTTAAAAATGTGGATTTTGCAAACGACCTCGGATTTCGACGAAACCACTTTTGTTGGGTCCGTGACGTAAAGTTATTGCTAGGTTTCAAATTTCGTAATTTTTCGAATCAATATGTGAGCGTGGCAAAGGAAAACGCGTTTGACCAGTTTTAGTTGATTTTAATCGACTGGAAAATGGTCATTTTTCAAACTTTCTCAGATTTCAAAGAAATTAGCTTTGTTAGGACCGTATCGTCGATACAAAGCTAGAAAATATTTTTCGGGAATTTTTAGAGACTGTATGGTGCCCCGGTAAATTGAAATGCGCGCTCAAATTCAATATATAGAGTTATATTTTGATTTTGACGAAAACTAATCGAAACAGTCGAATCAGCCTATGATAAATATCCCAATGTGTTCGGAATGGGGGTAATTACCTATGGACGACAGGCGGTGGGTCTCGTTTAGAATTCGAATTAAAAAGTCAACTTTTTGAATTTTAAAATTAAATAAATATAAATTATAATAAACCCCCCATACCTTTTCTTCCCTCCCCGTTCATTCAGAGAATAAAAAAATAAGGGGGGCGGGGGAATTGCGATTCACCGCCGCCACCCCCCCACCCCCCCCCCCCCGATTAGTTCGCCGGGCCGCCCCTAGGTGGCACCCCACCACCGCATCCCTCTCGCTTCCTCCCTCCTCCATTTCGGCCTGGCACGCGAGCTCAAGCCTCCTCCCCCTCGATGCAGTCAAGCCCGAACCCCCACAGCCCACCGCACCCCCCCTGAAACCCCCTGCGCACCACCGCTCCACGCTCCGCAACACCACCACCTCAACGCGCAACGCCACCCCCCCCTTCAATCCAGCACAGTGAGTTTCCTCTCTTCCCTTTCCTTTCTTTTTATTTATTAAAAATGAAAATTTTTTATTCAATTAAAACCAAAATTACCATAGTAAAGTAAGTGTTTAATTGGTTTATTAAATTTCATTTTCCGATTGAGTATAAAACTAGCATAGTATGAAAGGTTGGGTTTTTAGAACATGGAAAGCTTTGATTTTTTTTAAAACTATAAAAGTTCAGATTTTTAAACCACAAAAGGTCGAATTTTTAAAATATGAAAGACGTGATTTTTCACATGGAGAAAGAGGTGATTTTTATATATTGAATAGCAAAGTAAAAATTTGATTTTTATATATTGAATAGCGAAGTAAACATTCGATTTTTATACATTGAATAGCGAAGTAAACATTCGATTTTTATATATTGAATAGTGAAGTAAAAATTCGATTTTTATATATTGAATAGCGAAGTAAAAATTCGATTTTTATATATTGAATAGCGAAGTAAAAATTCGATTTTTATATATTGAATAGCGAAGTAAAATTTCGATTTTTATACATTGAATAGCGGAGTAAAAATTCGATTTTTATATATTGAATAGCGAATTAAAAATTCGATTTTTATATATCGAATAGCAAAGTAAAAATTAGATTTTTATACATCGAATTAGCAAAGTAAAAAAATCGATTTTTATATATTGAATAGCAAAGTAAAAATGTGATTTTTATATATGTAGAGAATACGGGCAGTGAAAATTGACAAAAGGGCGAGAACGACGAAGATTTCTACCTAAGAAGAGTCGTGGCGTTGGATTAGCTAATCTGTGAGAATTTCTCACTCTTCAATCTCTTTTTCTAGTTATATAAATATATACTAGGATGCAGATGGTGTTTAGTAGCACCCGACACCCGTCGTCCACAGACCATGGACGGCTTGTATGCTCGTTTGTTTGATTTTGATGTGTAGTTGATTGTGTGATGTTATGTGAAATGAAATAAAATATTTTATAATGGAAAATATTTTACAGTTAAAAATAGAATTTTTAACGTGTATATGAAATGAAATAAAAAATAAACAGATCGGACGATTTGATTATATACACACATCGACAGATATTGATTGGGACGATAAATTTTACACATCGCCCAACTGCACAAATAAAATCTGTGTTTGATTGTTTGAAACCCCACACGGGTATTGGGATGATATATGACATACACTAATCCCAATAATTAGTTGTATGTCGATCGATTGATTGACAGACTGTTATGAGCGTTAAATATTTATATTTGATGCTTATACAGTGTAGAATGCACTATGGATGATGGTTGATTATTCATCGTTGTTATTGTGTACATGTGGTGTAGAAAATCCATATAATTAACATTATATGGTAATTGACTGGGCTTCATTCCAGTTTTGAATAGAAATATTTGAAAAAGAAATATTTGAATAGAAATATTTGAAAAAGAAATATTTGAATAGAAATATTTGAAAAAGAAATATTTGAAATAGAATATTTGAAAATAGAAATATATGAAGCCGTGTTGATTAGATTGACGCCATTTTGACGTGAACGATATTTATATCGATTTCATTCACTTTATAATGAATATCGAAAGTGATTTCAAAATATGATATTTTGAAAAGAATTGAAATTCGAACTGAAACTGAATAGAAATGAATTCGAATTGAAATTGAATATAAGTGAATTTGAATTGAAATTGAATATAAATGAATTCGAATTGAAATTGAATTGAACTGAAAACGAACTGTAATTGAATTAGAAATCAATTTGAATTGAAATCAATTTGAAATGAATTTAAAACGAATTTATAAGGAAAATTTCAATTTTGATTTGAATTTGAAATGAAGTCGAAATCGTTTTGAAAACGAATTTAAAACGATTTATATAATACGTTTTAAAAGGAAATCGACGAAGTATATATTATATATATATTATATATATAATATAACAGCCTGAATAGAACGCGCCATGCCGCGGCAGTTCGCGAATTTCGACCATTTACTTCGAATGGTTATTGCGGGAGATCCGACCGTCGGATTCTCCTAAAACCGGAACCGTTGGGTTGGTATCGAAAAGAGCTTTCTAACGAATGTGAGAAATTAGAAATCTAACGGTTGGATTTGGAATTATGTCCAAATCAAATTTGAAAAAGGTCGCTGTAAGTGCAGTTCGATGGCCGTTGATGGAAATCGACTGTATGGGCCTTGATAAAATTATTAAAAATAGTAATAATTTGTGTAAAATCATAAGAAATGATTTAGAAAGAATTGGGATGAAAAACTCCATATTTGAAAAGATAAAAATAGATTTTTACCGAAATGAACTAGTTTTGAACTAGAATTATAATTCTATTTATTTTTAAATAAATAAATTGAATTTGAAATGGTTTTGAAAATAACCAGAATTTCCAATGATTGCATTGGAATGGATTTGAATCAAAATTGTCTTCAGAATATTTCGATGTTGGATTTCGTGATTATACAGATGTTGTTATGGAAATTTGAAAGATATATATATATATATATATATATATATCTTTATTTCCAATACGATATCTGTCGGTCGTAGAATTTGATATTGAATATAAGTCGATATATTTTCTATTCAGAGCCTTGTATTTAATATCAAATGTGATTTGGATTTGTCGTGAATGGTGTCTTGACTAACACTGTTCTTGAACCCAGTTGAGAAAAGATTAAATCTTTTTATTTAGATTTAATGAAGTGTACCAATTAAATAATATTTAACTGGAATTGAATTGATATTGATTTTTGGGTTTATCGTGGACAGTGTTTTAAATAACACTCGTTCTTTAACCCGATAATTAATGGAATGTGATTTTGGGTTTATCGTGAATCGTGTTTTATATGACACTGATTCTTTAACCCAGTTAACGATTAAAACTAAGTGGAGTTTTAATGAATCTTTAATTAGATTGAAAAGGTTTAGAATGGAGTATCACCAGTTTTGCTCCAGGCGATAGTTAAATCTTTAATTAGATTTAAACGTGAAATGGTAATTGAATTTACCGATAACACCGTGGTGTTAGATATGAAATATAACCAGTTTTACTTCATGGGATGAATAGGTTGGGATTGGGAAATTAAAATAAATGATTACTTCGGTGTGGTTCGAAATCCCGACTAGTTTGAATAGATATTCAAAAGAAGATTAAAGAATAAATTTAAAAGAATTTATCTTTGATATAGTTAATAAGAACCTTTCCCAAAGAATATTCTGAATTGGAATGAGGCATATGTTGTGTTTGTGTAACACTTGTTTAATATATACGCGAGTTATTCAGAAAGACCGGGTTTATCCCATTTTGAATAACTGTTTCGACGTGGTGTCGAAGATGAAGACGGTGGTTGAAGACCGGAAGTCTTCACATCGTTTGGGTGATTACTGATGATCTTGATTGGGCTGTACACCCAAGATGAGGGAATCAGTCGGTGGTCGTCCAGATGTGCTTGGAGATCGATGGATATGCGAGGAAAGTGCCTCCGGTTTCATTCAGACCCAGAACGGACTTGTAAATGGACTGTGTGTCTGACATTGGATTTTAGTCTGTCTGATTGATTTCTATTAAATATATATCTGTTTGGCGGCGGAGAATTTATTCTCTTGCTTAACTCCCTTCTCTGAGATGTACGAGCTCAGGGGTTATATACAGATGGATATCAAACACATAGAGTGAATTGCCTATGTGGCATGCCTAAGTGGCAAATGATCAAGGCTTCTGTTGAAAAGCAAAGTCTTGTGGTTGATGATCAAAGAACAGCCTTTGTGGCGTAGTTTTGTGTAACGTTTGATTCGCGAGCTTCACACCCGGTATGAACCAAAAACGGGAGAGGACGTCAGGGAGGGCATGCGTTTCTTTCTAGCTAGAAATGGCGTCAGTGATTTTACACGCCCTGACGAGTTTGACTTATGTGGTTGTTGCTGTTGCGAGGCGCCTCGGTTTGATCGGACGATCCGGGTCCGATGGAGTCATTCGTTGGCTCATTTACGCCCCATAGGGCGGGGAAACGCAGTGCTCAGAAATCTTAATCCACATCGGTGGACCGGCCCTGAGGATCCAAGGCTTGACTGAGTACTTGGCTAAGGCTCGGGCTAGAGAGTCTCGAATCGGTAAAGGACTATCTTTTGCCTCGGTTCATAGAAGGAAATCCGATTTCCAAATACGTGATATTTGTGATTTTATTTGTAGAGCCTAGTATGGCGACATAGTGGGATGGGGCGCTTATGCCGTCTATGATTGATACTTATGATTTGAAGTTGTTTTATACACTATGCACTTATAATAGTATCAAATAATCTGTTTTAAATGTATCAAGCATTCTTTGGCTATCATAAGGTAAAAACCCTATCCTCCGGCTTGCGTTGCATTGTGTGACGGGAACTGGGTCTTATAATAGCTTCATTGTTCTTTATTTAGCATTGCGATGTTGTTTTATGCACTGGTATTCTTGGGAGGAAACCCGTTCCATGTTATACGGCGTGGTCCCTTGATTTACCGAACTTTAAAATAAAGATTAATTGTTTTAGTTCTCACACCAGTCCCATGAATGACCTAGAGTTTATTGTTTTAACCTAAACTCTAGGCGCCCTTATTTTGACACGGACAGCTAGTAGTTTTGGTTTTGCAGATTTATATTCATAGGATCCTGGTTTACAGCTGGAACGATATCCGGAAAGCTTTGTATCCGTATATCTCCTTCAGTTGTGCATTAATTGTATTATTTTCCGCTGCTATGTAATTTATTGTAATCTCTGATATTTTCTGTTGTGTAATATTCATTTATACTCTGTATATTCTTGTAATCTGATGGATTGTTGTAATAACAATGAAATGTTCTTCCGTTTGCGTTCTGATTTGTCTTGTCCTCACAGTAATTCGTTCTTTCTCATCTCTTCGGAGACCGGGGAAGTTCGGGTCGCTTCAAACGTACGTGAATTCGCATTAATACAACATGTCAAAATAGGGATACAACACAAAAAGGATAGTCATAGGATGGCAAAGGTGTTCACAAGTTAAGCATGATGATTATAACATTACATGCGTATGAAATAGGGTCTCAACATCAAGTTGGCAAAATATGGTGATAGACATGGTAAAGGATTGACATAAGATAGTAACCCCAATAATAAATTCAACATCACAGGCATGTCAAGATAAAGGTCATGGGGGTTTTAGATTAAACATGAATATGTCCAAATCAAGTTCATACTAATATTCCACAAGTCAAAATTTAAGATGAATAGATCTAGGGTGTACAAAACAAGATCCAAAATAACAAATCTAAAAGGGATAGTTATAGATAAAAGATATACCATGGTAGATCCAACCTAGTTATCATGTTTAGGCATAATTTCAGTTTACATCGTGTTCATGTTAAATTTACAGTTTAGATCTAAGAGTGACAAAGGGCTTACAGATCGTGGTCTAGAGAATGAGAAAGCAAATGAGTAGAAGAAGAATCTCTAGCAAATCCCCAAATCAACGTAGCTCTAACGAAGTCTTGAATAGCCTCCTTGTTCTCTATCTTCAAGTCAGAACCTCAGCAGCATAAGGCCGGATAAGAATGTGATAGAGAGTCTAGGGTCAGGGGTTGTTTATATTGGGTTTAGGGAGCTGAACCTGGACAGGCAACAAGACCAGATACATCTGTCCCAAAAACAGGCTAGGTGACCAGGTCGACACCCAAGTCGACTGCCCAGTCGACTTGGTCTGGGGGGGGTCGACTGCCCAGTCGACTCCCCAGTCGACCTGGTGCTGGCGGGATTTTTCCCGCCCAGTCTGTCTGGGTTTTGAAATTTGAATTTTGAACTTGAATTCGAACTGTTTTGAACTCTGGAATTTTCTGAAACTTTGGAGAGCCATATCTTGGTCATACGGACTCCGATTTTCGTAAACTCGGACTCGTTTTCAAGCAGAATTTCTAGACGAATGTAATGGAGTAACCCATTTCCCTTGATTCTTATTTTGAAATTTAATTCTGCCTTGATTTATAGTTATAACACGTTATTAAAATACAGGTTGTTACAGGTACATTTCCAAATCAACTTTCAAAACAATACTTATATTATATCCTTTATATAAAACCGTACTATAAAAGATTTAAATGAAATTCAGTTTCGTTAAATTAAGACATAAAAGTTCTAAGTGGTCTCCCCATTCAAACTCTTGAAAATAAACGTCGATGATGCGCGGACTCATCATCGAAATCATTTCCTAAAGACAAGAAAGGGATACACATTCATTTTCCTTTTAGTCATTTGAAAACAATTTCTATATGAAACTACTTTTTTATTTAATTATATTATTTCAGAGCCATTTTGTAAATCAATACTTCAAAAGCACCCAAATTTAATTTCTCAAGTTCATATTTAACTTCATCTTATTTCATTACCAATTAATTTTCAATATTTCATTTTCCTTTAAGTCATGCAATAGTCAATAGTTTAATTATATTGACTATTAAAACAAATTTAATAGGTTTTCAAAATAATTCCTTAATATAAAATATAATCCAAAATAATATTGTTGATCAGTCTTATTTGAGTGCTTAGAAATCCCTACCGATGCACTGGCATCCGAAGTACCGACCAAAATTCATAAATACTCAACGTAACAAATAAAGATAATACAAAACCATTTTATATCAAAATTACTAGTACGCTCCCTCATGTACACTCAAACTCATTCTAGGGTATTACGACTCTATCTCTAATGAGTTAACCCCAAATAGTGCTAAGGTTATCGCTTAACCAAAGCTATGATAACAAATGTTATGACCTAGATTTTTGATTGTTCAAATCGACAAAAGTAAATAAGTGTCGACTTAAAAGAATCCAAACATACAGTGTAGTGACCCGAACTTCCCCGGTAAGGAAAGCCCGGATTATCTTGAGAACACGACAAAATAGAATGCAAACAGAAGAACATTTCATTGCTTATTACAACAATTCCATCAGAATGCAAGAATATACAGAGTATGAATAAATAATATACATCAGAGAAATATCAGAGACTTAAATTACATAGCAGCGGAAAAACAATACAAAACACAACTGAAAGTAATACACGGATACAGAGCTTTCCGAGCATCGTTCCAGCTGTAAATCAGGATCCTGTGAATATAAATCTGCAAAACCAAAACTACTAGCTGCCCGTTTCGAACATAAGGGCACCCAGAGTTTAGGTTAAAACAATAAACTCCTAGTCATTCATGTGACTGGCGTGAGAACTAAAACAGTTATTTAAAACTTTACTTCAAAAGAGAGTACTTCAAGGGACCACGCCGTGTAACACGGAACGGGTTTCCTCCCAAGAACACCCATGCATAGAATAAACAACACAATTGTTTTTCGAAAAATGAAGCTATTATAAGGCCCAGGTCCCATCACACAATGCAACGCAAGCCGGAGGATAGGGTTTTCCCTTATAATAGCCAAACATGCTTCGTACGTTTAAAACAAATCATTTGATACTATTATAAGTGTATAGTGTCAAAACAATTCAAATCATAAATATCAATCATATGCGGCATGGGTACCATATATCATGTCGCCATACTAGGCTCTACAAATAAAACCGAAATATCTCGTATTGGAAATTGGATTTCTGTCATAAGTCGAGGCAATGATCAAGCTCCTCACCGCTTCGAGACACTCTAGCAAATGCCTCAGGACTACACACTCTGGGTAACCCTTGGATGCTTCAGGGCCGGTCCACACTTACGTTAGTGGGTTATTATTCCTGAACACACGTTTCTCGGTCCTAACAGACCTAAAATCGAGGCGCCTCGCATTCCAACAACCACATAGGTAAAAATAATATAAATGTCAGCCATTTTAAGCATTGACACCACCCATAGCTAGAAAGAAACGTCGTACTCTCCCTGTAGTCCTTATCCCGTTTTTGACTCATACCGAGGTGTGAGGCTCGCGAATCCACGTTATAAACAAAGCTATGCCACGTAGGCCGTGCTTTGATCATCAACCACAAGACTTTGCTTTTCAATAGAAGCCTTGATCATTTGCCACTTAGGCATGCCACACAGGCAATTCACTCCATGCGATTGATGTCCATCGATATACCACCTCTGAGCTCGTACGTCTCAGAGAAGGGAGTTAAGAAAGAGAATAAATTCTTCACTGCCAAACAGATGTATATTTAATAGAGATCAATCAGCATAGAATAAAATCCAATGTCAGACACACAGTCCATTTACAAGTTCGTTCTGGGTTTGAACAAAACCGGTGGCGCTTTCCTCACATATCCATCGATCTCCAAGTACGTCTGGACGATCACCAACTGATTCCCTCTTCTTGGGTGTACAGCCCAATCAAGATCATCAGTAATCACCCAAACGATGTGAAGACTTCCGGTCTTCAACCACCGTCTTCATCTTCGACTTATCTTCAAATCAGTTACTCAAAATGGGTATAAACCCGGCCTTTCTGAATGACCCGCGTATATAATAAACAAATGTTACACAAACACAACATATGCCTCATTCCAATTCATCGGTTAATAACTGTAAATTAGTAAGAGAACAATTCCCCAAATATTAACCCCGAAGGCCGAAACCAACATCAGATCAATATCCAAGAAACCATTCTTCTTGGCTAACCTACTGTTAGTTTCTAAATTTCACATTCTTAGGGAAAGGTTCCCGTTAATTTTATCAAAGATAAATTCTTTTAAATTTATTCTTTAATCTTCCTTTGGATGGCATTTCAAACCATGTTAAGGTTTTCCAAACTAGTCGGGATTAGCGAACCACACCGAAGTAATTATTTATTTTATTTCCCAATCCCAACCTATTCATCCCATGAAGAAAAACTGGTAATACTCCATATCTAACACAATGGTGTTATCGGTAAAATTAACTACCATTTCACGTTCAAATCTAATTAAAGATTTAACTATCGTTTTGGAGGAAAACTGGTGATACTCCATTCTTGCTCACTTTCCAAATTTGATAATTTAAATTATCAATTCACATTTCAATCTAATTACAGATTCATTAAAACTCCTTTTACTGGTGTAACAACCCGCTCATTCGACGATTTTAGATTTAGATATTTTGTCCAAATATATCGTCGTATCTTATGTATCAAACAAAATGTCGTTCTTCACAAACGATAAAATTAGGACTCGCGACCATTTCCATTAAGTTCAAAACGTCGTTTACTACCTTTTTGGCGATAAACATCGATACCTTTTGAGTTGGGAGATTTTGGTCTTTTTCGTTTGGTGTATGACCGAAATATCACTTTTCACATACGAATGATTTTGGACTCGAAACCACTTCCATCGAGTTCAGAAAGTTTAAGTTTCGATATGTTCCGAGATTCGGAGATTTGGCACTTTGGGTTGGGTCTTGGTTGAGCTAGCCTAGCTCACCATATAACCCCAAATCCTCCTCCTCTTCATTCATTCTCACTTCAACAAAGAAATAGAAAATGGGAGAGGGAAAGGGAAATTAAAACTCCCTTAAGCCCTAGCTTGTCTTAGGGATCCAATTCAAGAGGAAATCAAGTGCAAAAGCTTGGGTAAGCTTCACCTTCTTCCTCTTCATCTTCTCCAACTCCACTCCTCTTTGTTTTGTGATAATTCCTATGACCTAACTCATAAGAATCTTGTTGATATGCTCTTAGATTGGAGATTCATGAGTATTGATCGAAGAGAGGTTGATTTAGCAATGCTTTGGGTTGAATTCCTGCTTCTAGCAAGCAAAGGTGAGTTCTTTTTGAACTCACATATATGCCATAAGCCATTGGCCTGTAAAAGTGTAATTTAGTATTCATTGAGTTTGCATATGCTAGTGAATTGTGTAGCTAGTGTAACTTATTCGATTTCCTGTTTTCATATTTCATTGGGTTGAAAATTTTGATAAGGATTGTCCACACAATCTAATTCATATGTTATGAGTGGATCCGGTGATATTGTGAAGCTCCGTTGCTGCCCCGGCATAGTTCTAAGCCTTCACAAGTCGCTTGAATTGTATTCGATTGCTTTGGTTAGAAAATTTACCCGTTTTGGAATTTATGATCAAAACCATTGCTAATCTCGTGTATGTATGTTTATGCATGTAAGTTTGGTGTTATGAGCTACCCCGATGAGTTTTAGAAGCCTCATATACATGTACATAACACCATAGGCCTTCGGGCATTCGTCGATATCGTTTTGAACATGTTTTCAAGGCAAATTGTGCTCTGGAACAGGATTCAGACGCCTGAATATTATATGTCAGACGTCTGACCTGCTCCAAATAATTATAGTTCCAAGTAACAGAATTCAGATGTCTGAAAATTATTGTTCAGACGTCTGAATTGTAATTCAGATGTCTGGTCGGAATAATTCAGACGTCTGAATGAGGGCTAAAATGAACTAAATCCTTTCTGGTTTCTGAAAATCCCAATTCAGACGTCTGACCTAAATGATTCTGACGTCTGAATCTGTTTTTTTGCTGTGGACCTGAGAGCACCTCGGTCCACAGTCTACCACCATCCAGGCTCTTTCCCGGCCGGAGCTCGGGCCGTTCGGACTTCGTTTGTGAACTTCAGCTTTCCGAATTCACAGATTCCAGCAGTCGATTCGTAGACTTTGATTCTCAAATGAATCTTTCAATGTGGATCCTTATTGGTCGATTCACATTTGTTTCTGATATGAATTGAATAAGTGATCATTCTAAACCCCGTGCGCTCTATTTTTATATCGAATTTATTCGATACTCTTGTTAAGGTGATTCACGCCATTAAAACATGAATTATTGACTCGATATCTTTCGAGTCTATTCCAATGTAGTTTAAAACCTTTTAGAGCTAGTTTGGGATTCTGATTCTTTTGTTGGTCGCAATTACAACAGTTATCCCTTGATTTCATGTATGTTGTTGTGATGTGAGTTTATGATTTATGGTTTGAATTCACGTCATTGTGACGTGAACCCCCTTGATCGATTTGCCTCGGCAATTGTACTATTGGTTATTGCCACTTTGAAGTTATATAAAGAGATTTTATGTCATTAGTAGATATCAAATTCTTGTACAAAAATGGTTTCCAATCTTACTTCATTATACGAAGCTAATTTACAAAATCGTTTTATGAACCTTCTCCAAATCTACTAGTATATATCCTATAAACCTTCTTCTCGTTCGTATGAGAAGTCTAATTAAACATCTTAGTAAAATCAAGGACTATGAACCCTTGCTTTTGCTTCGATGGTTAATTCTTGGACTCGTCCGATCGAAAACCGTGGCAATGCTCCTTCTATGATTTTCTCTGTTTTGAATAGGATCCAATTACGTGTGTGTAAATATTTGAGAATAGCATGTGGTTATGGGACATGTTGATATTTTCTTAAATTAACTAGCTTGGAGTAATTTCTATTCACCCGGATCGATGTGATCCGTTTTATGATTTGGACTTAGCTTCCTGGCTATGTCTTCGGGGGACTGTGGTTCACTGCAATAGTTTCCGCACTATCAGGGGAACTCCAGTCAGATAGTTTCCGCAATATCTGTCGATACCTCATTTTTACTATGTGACTTATGTTTTTGTGGTTCTCGATCGCCCGAATGGGATTTACGATTCTTGAATTTCACCTATGGGACCTCGGTCCAACTTTTATGACTTGTGTTCTGTGGTCCTCAATCGCCCGAATGGGATTTACGATTCTTGGATTTCACCTATAGGACCTCGGTCCAACTTTTATGATTTGTGTTCTGTGGTCCTCGATCGCCCGAATGGGATTTACGATTCTTAGATTTCACCTATGGGACTTCGGTCCAACTTTCTATGATTTATGATGTTTTCTAGAGATTTCACGATTTACGTGTTTTCTCTCTACCGGGGTCACGACCCGGGATTTCTGGGGAGCTCCGGCTCAAACAAATGGGTTAGCTATGTAACACCCCGTATGTTGAATAACTTGCTATAATATAAAACAGGGCAGAATTAAATTTTAAAATCTGAATCAGGGGAAACGGGCTATGCCATTGCGTTCGTCGCGGAAAAATACACGAAATAGAGTCCGAGTTTTCGAAAATCGGAGTCCGTATGACCCAGTTAAGGCCCGAAGAAGTTTTCAGAAATTCAAAACAGATTTCAGAAGAGGCGGGAAAATTCCCGCCAGGCAGAGGGAGTCGACCCTAGGGCCGACATGGGTGTCGACCCCCTCCCTAGGGGTCGACCCAAGGGTTGACACAGGGGTCGACCCCCCCTGTCGGTCTGTGTGACCTGGGTGCACCATTTTGGCTTTTGGGCTGTGCTGGATGGCTTGTGACGAAATCTGACGGCTCTAAACTAAATTAGGGTTAATCTAAGGGCCTAAACTACATCCTAATTCTATAAATACACCCTAAGACTACCCTAATTCATACTAAAAATAGATACAACGTCGTTATGCTGTCAAATTGCAACTTGAAGGAGCCTCCATCAAATTGTAGAAGAAGATAGCTTCTCAAATCAACTTCTAATCAACTCTAGCAACTTAATCTTCTTCATAGGAGTGTTAATCAACAAGTTGTGAGTTTCTATAGCCTTAATGACCAATTGTTGAAATGATTATGATAGGATATAATGAGGTTATGGCTATGAATGTGGATCAATGCAAGTTATGTTATCATATGCTATGTATTCATGATGTTATGCAAGTTATGCAAGTTATATGCTATGTGTTTATGATGTTATGCAAGTTATATGCTATGTGTTTATGATGTTATGCAAGTTATGCAAGTCATATGCTATGTGTTATGCAAGTTATGCAAGTGATATGCTATGTGATCATGATGTTATGCAAGTTATGCAAGTCATATGCTATGTGATCATGATGTTATGCAAGTTATGCAAGTCATATGCTAGGTGATCATGATGTTATGCAAGCTATGCAAGTTTTAGGCTATGTGTTCATGATGCTAGTTATGCAAATCGCTATGATAAACATTAATCCATTATGACACCATGTTATGCAAGTTTGGTGTTTGATTATATGCAAGTTCATATATGATATGTTATGCAAGTTTGGTGTATGATTATATGCAAGTTCATATATGACATGTTATGCAAGTTTGGTGTTTGATTATATGCAAGTAACATGTGCAAGTTTACACCTTTGTATGAGATGCATACATATGCAAGTTAACCCCTTTGTATGTCATACATACAAATGCAAGTTTACCCCTTTGTATGACATAAGTAACTTATGCAAGTTAACCTCTTTATGACATATGTGATTCATGCAAGTTTGGGATGATTATTGATGCTATATGCATGTTGACACTTTTAAAAACCCATGTTGATGCTAATATTATGCAAGTTGAACCCATTGTACGTGTGATGAATCTTCCCTTTTAAGTATGTCATGTTAGCCAATTACGTGGGGGAACGATGGGGTTAATATTCATGTTAATGAAATGGTGTGAAGTTGGTATGATTATGCATACCATAAAGTGGATGGACATAATTGAGTCAATTATGTACATCGTTAAATTTGTAATTAATTAGGGATAATTAATACAAATTATGGGGGTGATTAATTAGGTGTAATTAATCGACTAAGACACGAGGTTGGACCCTTTTGTAGCATAAGACTGCCCGGAACCGACTGGCAAATCCAGCGGCTACAAATGATTGGCCCAATGTGAGAGGTCTTAGGCACAAAATAAATACGTGACAAGTGTAAAGACACGACGTTAGACTCGGTTATGGCGTAAGGCTGCCCGGACCCGACAGGCAAATCCAGCTTCCATAAAAGATAGTCTAATGTGAGAGGTCTTTACAACGGTTACGTTCTTAATCAATTAAGGAACACTTAACCATATTAGCATGTAGAGGGACATGAGGGGTTAAGTGGGTGCCTTGGGTGGCATGTGGAAAAATATAGTGGTTGCCTTGGGTGGCAATAGAAAATACGATTAGAATACTTAACCAAAGTGGAACATGTAATTAAACATGATTAAAGGGTTAAGTAAGTGCCTTGGGTGGCATGTGGAAATCAAGTAAGTGCCTTGGGTGGCTTGGGGAAAAATCTAGTGGTTGCCTTGGGTGGCAATAGAAAATACGATTAGAATACTTAACCAAAGTGGAACATGTAATTAAACATGATTAAAGGGTTAAGTAAGTGCCTTGGGTGGCATGTGGAAATAAAGTAAGTGCCTTGGGTGGCATGTGGAAATCAAGTAAGTGCCTTGGGTGGCATGTGGAAATCTAGTGGGTGCCTTGAGTGGCAATCGAAATATGATTAGATGACTTAACCAAACTTTGAACATATAAGTGGACATGATTATTAAAAAGGGTTAAGTGGGATACACTAGAAAAAGGGACAAGCTTAGGTGGGTAGCTTGTGGGGGCCCATTTCAACCAGTAACCCATATGTATCTTATTGGGCTCGACCCATGTCGAGGACGGGACACGCGTACTGGGCTTGACTATAAGAGGCCAAAATGGGTTAGCGGTGGCAACGCAAGTCCAACGGGTTTCATATGCGTGTGTGGACCCGGGCTGGTAGGTAAGACGTTGTTGCATCGTGTAGGTATAAGTCGTGGACCATTGGTTGTATCGGGTTGCCACTTTGGGGAGTGATACACCCCACTGTGGGGCCAGCACGGGTATCTACGTTAGGGAGCCGATCGAATGGGAGTAGTGGGTACACCTAGTGGAGATAGGGGCAGACGACACCTATGTAGTCAGTAAGGGGTACACGAGACTACTATTAAAATTACTAAGTACACTTAGTGGGATCAACCTTTAAGTAGGAATTACCCTTGGGTGGGTAGATCTGGTGTGGTGCAGTGTAGGAATTACCCTTGGGTGGGTAGATCTGGTGTGGTGCAGTTTAGTATTACCCTTGGGTGGGTAGATGCGTCTTTACCGTTATCTTAGTTCATCCTAAGTCCAGTTGGCTGCTTAGTGTAGTCATTTATCCCCAGTTGTACCATACTAGGTTTATATCACACCCTAATTACTTTAATGATTGTATTGTTAATGGTATAGGACTCGTTCAGACTTATGTCTGACCCCGTTGTTTTTATCTTTTTCCCCAACGCTCAGGTTCTCAGAGTGGGCCTAGTGCTAGTGGACTTTGATCAGATCGCTTTATCAGTCTTTTGGAGCTTGGACCATTGATATAAAGCTCAGCTTATCTTTGCTTCTATGGCTATTAGTTTATGTTAGTGGGATTATGTACTTTTGTTTTATCAAGATGGATATTATGTACTTGACTCTTGTTTATGGTTTTGTGATGTAACCAAACATGTTTATCTTCTGCCGCAATGAAATGATGTTTTAAACTCTCAAGTATTACTTATATCTGTCTTGTTGTAACTTTTCTGTTCTATATTCACTTAAGATACTCCACCGATGCTATGGCATTCCCTTAGTGAGTGACCGTAACGGGTGTGGGGTGTTACAAGCTACCTAGAGATCGTATCTCATCTTCTATGAACCTGCAGGCCCCCTTTTTGATGTTTCTATGATTTTCTATGATTTATGCGTTTTCTCCCCCTTTATGATTTTCTATGACCACTTTGATGTGATGAGCGTCAATTTGATTTAATTTGGCATTCCATTGTCATTCATGTGTTCAGTTTATTTGGAATTCTGTTGTCATTCATGTGTTCAGTTTATTTGGCATTCCGTTGTCATTCATGTGTTCAGTTAATTTGGCATTCCGCTGTCATTTCCTATTGTGTGCTTTTATTTGAATGTTGCATTCTATATTAGCTATGAGATTATTTAGAGATATTTGTGTACTGACATTTCATTGTCATTCCTTGATTTTGTTGACATGCCATGTTTCATATTTATTTATGATTAGAGGTTATTAGTAGAATCATGTCATCCTGTGTTACGTCTCTTATTATCTCAGTTTATTTGATAAGTACAGCTAGACTGACTCGTTTATTGTTTATTCCTATAAATAATACTCAGGTCAGACCGAGTCATTTTAGGTACTCCTCTGGGACACATCGCAGGATTGATCTTCCGCTTTTAGCTGGCTACTATGTCTCCGCAGTTTTATGTACTTTTGTACTTATGACATTATCTTGTTGTGTACATATTTTTTTATTTAGATCATGGTGCATGTATCTATTCTTTTGGGATTAGTGGATCTTTGCTGACCACTATCTTGTTGTACACATTCTTGGTTTATTCATATCTATTCCTCCTTTGTGATATGATTATTCTGTGTCTGGCTTTGAGATATACCATACTTACATTATTGTTGATGTCTATTTTATACTGCTTTCCGGATTGCTTATAGCCGTTGTGTAGTTGCCCTGTGTGCCGAATGGTTATGTCGAAATTTTAATCGGTATCAGAATTCGATGTGCATTCCTCACATGGAGTAATCATACAATCGGTCGCTCTTCACAAACCTCATTCACCATTATGGTCTACGACATTTCTATGAAATGAACTGGACGATAGTGGGTATAGAGGCGGGGCGTTACAGTTGGTATCAGAGCCAACTTTTCGGAACAGTGTAAGATAACATGACGATGGTATTGTCTTGAGCCTCTCTAGGGAATCATGCTTTAGGGTTTTAGTTAGAGTCTTAAGACCCGTCATAGCTTATCTACCATTACGATTCCATCTTGATTGAATTCGCATCGTTTGAATTCAACTTGAGAATAATTTTTCCCTCCTTCTTTTTCCTTAAGAAGTGAAATAGTTGGTTGTAGCCGTGCAAGTGCCGGTTCACCCAGTGTACCTCCTACGGAGGGGAGTTTGAGTATCAAGTGTCATACTTTTGTTCTTTTCGAATAGTTATCGACTCGTTCTCTTCCGGGTTGATTTCTATAGTCCATCTAGGGCCCGTGTGCTCTAGTGGTGCTTCAATTTCATTCTGTGACTCGAATTGTTAATCGATGTCTGTCTTTGTATAAATTACGTTATTGAAACGTAAATTTTAGATTGTCGATCGCTTCGGTGATTGTATTTTGACATTTTTCATGACTACTTCAATCGTACAAGAAATTTAATTATACGTCTTAGTAAACATGAGGACTATGGACCCTTGTGTTTGATTTGACGGATAATTCCTGGACTTGTGCGTTTGAAAACTATGATAATAACCATTTTGAATGTTCGAGTGGGATTCAACAATTCGTTCGTTAATTCTTGAGTTAAGCTGGCGGTATGGGACGTTCGGCTAAATTTATTTATTAACTAACCTATTGTGTGTCACACTTATCTTATTGATCATTTATTATCCTTGTAGTTGATTGATCATTGGATATCTTGCATGTGCGTCATTACACACATCGTAAGCGCCTTTGATCCTGATGTTTCTTGATTTCTAGCTGAGAATGTTTCGTATGCATTACGTACCTAACATGGACTATTGATCACTTGTCGTTCGGTATGGAGATACCCTGTCTTTGTGACTAAACCTACTCCCTTGTTGTCAGCTATATAGTTCTAGTTCGGTGTGAGATCACCAAGCCTTCGGGCTAAAACAACTCGTTTGTTATCTCGTTGTGCCGGTGTGAGTCACCAAGCATTTGTGCTAAATTAACTCAAGATCAAAAATGAGGGAAAACATCCCGCTTCTTGTGATCCCTCTTCTTGAGTCAAGGTAAGTGTCATTAATTCCTTAATGTCATTTACCTTGTTCAGAGACTATTTTATTTATGTTCTTTTGATATACGTCAATCGTGTTCTTCATTACCAAAAGATATCATTTGTGTTTTATTTGTAAGTTGATAAAGGAATTTTATTTCCTTTATGCCATACCGAATGATTTATTGAATTTTTATATTTTCGCGAGATTTGCGTGAACGTTAGAAATTGTGAGGACTTTCTTGTGTTTACTTGTCCATGGGGTGCGTTAAGGATCTCGAACAAGATATGGGACGCCATGTTGTAGATCGGAATTCCTAAACACCATTATGTGACAATCCGACATTTGAAATGATTCCTAAAATTAAAATTCACTTCTAATAAGTTAATCAAAATAATAATATTTTGGGGTTTTTGCGATTTTCTTAGTCGTTTGTTATTTTTCTAGATAATTTATTTCTAGATATCCTTGGAGCAATTCCAAGAATTTGAGTGGTTCAAGATTCTCAATTAGAAATTATCTTGAATCTTTTCTTTAAGTAAATTAAATAACTTCAGGAACAACCCAAATGGTTATTTATTTATGTCTCTTGTTTCTGGAGTTCAGATCTTTGATTTTCGAGAGTTCTTAGTGATTGAGAATCTCGCCTAATTCTTAATACTTGTTTCTGTTTGCTAAAGAGAATTAAGTGCTCTTGTGATTCCATGGGTCTTCTTATTTTCTCTAGTGAACGATCACTTGAGAGAATGGGAGTTCCCACTGGTGAGGGAAGATTTGGGTTTTGCGATCCACGGCAAACTCAATAATTCCTTTCTTTGAATATATGGACTAGTTGATCATCCGAAAGTGCTATAGTCAATTCACTTGTAGACTTAGCCTTGCGTTGTTCTTAAAAATGAATGTCCGAAGGATGAGCTCTTTTGATATTCCTCCTTTGGTTGTTTGAATCATTTGGATTGACAATTGTCTCCACACATTTGTTAACCCTTGTCAATCAAAATTTTTGGGGATTACTACCTCTTTGGTTTAATCTCATCTTGTTCTGTTGCTTCCTTGATTAATTGCTGATGTTTTTGCGATTTGAGATTTTTGGCAGAAAATTATCTTAAAATCCTGTTGTTCTGAATTGGTAAGTTGTGCACTACTTATCCATCATCTTCTTGATGTTTCTGATTTTCTAAAATCGATACTCAAGTTCTGAATATTGGGAATTTCGTATAATTCCTAATGATTCGTCCTTATGGTTACTAAATGATATTTAGTACCTGGTTAGAAATCGATTTCCCAGAGTAGTTCATTGGTATTCCGTTAACAATATTTGTTATCGACTTCTAGTTCATTGGTATTCCGTTACCAATAATGGATTATAGATTTGTAGTTCATTGGTATTCCGTTACCAATATTTGTTTAGCGGTTTCTAGCTCGTTGGTATTCCGTTACCAACCTTGAATCATTGATACTAAAATTGATTATTCCTTCTAAAATAGCTTTCCTTAGCTAAATTCATTGGAATATCTGTGTTGTGCTTATGTTGGTGTCAGCCACCTTGACGCAGGACCAAAGCGCTCGAGTTCGATGTTCGCTTCATCGCCGTGATTGAGTTTGGGAATGGATTAGTCAACCATTGTAAATTACCATTTCATATCCTAAGAGGAATATCTACTGTTGATATCTCGCATCTGTAGGACGTAGTCCCGTTGCTTCTTGAAGTTCCAAATTAGACTCGCTTGGGTTTTGTGCATTTTGGTGATTCTCATTCCCTTGAGAATCAAACGAAGAAAGGCGAGTCTATTCGAATTCATACTGTTTATGAATTTTTCTTGAATTATTTTACCCGCTTGGGATGACTACCTTCATGGGTAATAGAATTCGAGATTGAACTCTAGTTTTTATGATCTTGTGACCTGAAGTTGGGATCTCACCTAGCCGTTGGTGTGATCTTTCCATTTCACGTTGGTTCTTGTGGTACCACTCTGTGGTATTGTTTTTGGTTGTTACTTATTACTTCATTCTTAAGGAATTGCGGGGACGCAATTCTTTTAAGGGGGGAAGTCTGTAACAACCCGCTTATTTGACGATTTTAGATTTAGATATTTTATCTAAATATATCGTTGTATCTTATGTATCACTCAAAATGTTGATTTTCACAAACGATAAAATTAGGACTCGGGACCATTTCCATTAAGTTCAAAACGTCGTTTACGACCTTTTTGGCTATAAACATTTATACCTTTTGAGTTGGGCGATTTTGGTCTTTTTCGTTTGGTGTATGACCGAAATATCACTTTTCACATACGAATGATTTCGGACTCGAAACCACTTCCATCGAGTTCAGAACGTCGTTTACATGATCGAAAAGTGTAAGCTTTGATATGTTCCGAGATTCGGAGATTTGGTACTTTGGGTTGTGTCTTGGTTGAGCTAGCCTAGCTCACCCTTCTCCTCCTCTTCATTCATTCTCACTTCAACAAAGAAATAGAAAATGGGAGAGGGAAAGGGAAATTAAAACTCCCCTAATCCCTAGCTTGTCTTAGGGATCCAATTCAAGAGGAAATCAAGTGCAAAAGCTTGGGTAAGCTTCTCCTTCTTCCTCTTCATCTTCTCCAACTCCACTCCTCTTTGATTTGTGATAATTCCTATGACCTAACTCTTAGGAATCTTGTTGATATGATCTTAGATTGGAGATTCATGAGTATTGATCGAAGAGAGGTTGATTTAGCAAAGCTTTGGGTTGAATTCTTGCTTCTAGCAAGAAAAAGTGAGTTCTTTTTGAACTCACATCTATGCCATAAGCCATTGGCCTGTAAAAGTGTAATTTAGTATTCGTTGAGTTTGCATATGCTAGTGAATTGTGTAGCTAGTGTAACTTAGTCAATTTCGTGTGTTCATATTTCATTGGGTTGAAAATTTTTATAAGGATTGTCCACAAAATCTAATTCATATGCTATGAGTGGATTCAGTGATATTGTGAAGCTCAATTGCCGCCCCGGCATAGATCTAAGCCTTCACAAGTCGCTTGAATTGTATTCGATTGCTTTGGTTAGAAAATTTACCCGTTTTGGAATTTATGATCAAAACCATTGCTAATCTCGTGTATGTATGTTTGTGCATGTAAGTTTGGTGTAATGAGCTACCCCGATGAGTTTTAGAAGCCTCATATACATGTACATAACACCATAGGCCTTTGGGCATTCGTCGATATCGTTTTGAACATGTTTTCAAGGAAAATTGTGCTCTGGAACAGGATTCAGACATCTGAATATTATATGCCAAACGTCTGACCTGCTCCAAATAATTATAGTTCCAAGTAACAGAATTCAGATGTCTGAAAATTATTGTTTAGACGTCTGAATTGTAATTCAGACATCTGGCCGGAATAATTCAGACATCTGAATGGGGGCTAAAATGAACTAAATCCTTTCTGGTTTCTGAAAATCCCAATTCAGATGTCTGACCTAAATGATTCAGACGTCTGAATCTGTTTTTCTGCTATGGACCAGAGGGAACCTCGGTCCACAGTCTACCTCCATCTAGGCTCTTTCCCGGCCGGAGCTCGGGCCGTTCGGACTTCGTTTGTGAACTTCAGCTTTCCGAATTCACAGATTCCAGCAGCTCGATTCGTAGACTTTGATTCTCAAATGATTCTTTCAATGTGGATCCTTATTGGTCGATTCACATTTGTTTCTGATATGAATTAAATAAGTGATCATTCTAAACCTCGTGCACTCTATTTTGTATATCGAATTTATAAGATACTCTTGTTAAGGTGATTCACGCCATTAAAACGTGAATTATTGACTCGATATCCTTCGAGTCTATTCCGATGTAGTTTAAAACCTTCGGGTGCTAGTTTGAGATTCTGATTCTTTTGTTGGTCGCAATTACAACAGTTATCCCTTGATTTCATGTATGTTGTTGTGATGTGAGTTTATGATTTATGATTTGAATTCACATCATTGTGACGTGAACCCCCTTGATCGATTTGCCTCGGCAATTGTACTATTGGTTATTGCCACTTTGAAGTTATATAAAGAGATTTTATGTCATTAGTAGATTTCAAATTCTTGTACTAAAGTGGTTTCCAATCTTACTTCATTATACGAAGCTAATTTACAAAATTGTTTTATGAACCTTCTCCAAATCTACTAGTATATGTCCTATAAACCTTTTCTCGTTCATATGAGAAATCTAATTAAACGTCTTAGTAAAATCAAGGACTATGAACCCTTGCTTTTGCTTAGATGGTTAATTCTTGGACTCGTCCGATCGAAAACCGTGGCAATGCTCCTTTTATGATTTTCTGTGTTTTGAATAGGATCCAATTACTAGTGTGTAAATATTCAAGAATAGCATGTGGTTATGGGACATGTTGCTATTTTCTTATATTAACTAGCTTGGAGTAATTTCTATTCACCCGGATCGATGTGATCCGTTTTATGATTTGGACTTAGCTTCCTGGCTATATCTCCGGGAGACTGTGGTTCACTGTAATAGTTTCCGCACTATCAGGGGAACTCCAGTCAGATAGTTTTCGCACTATCTGTCGATACCTCCTTTTTACTATATGACTTATGTTTTTGTGGTTCTCGATCGCCCGAATGGGATTTACGATTCTTGGATTTCACCTATGGGACCTCGGTCCAACTTTTATGACTTGTGTTATGTGGTCCTCAATCGCCCAAATGGGATTTACGATTCTTTGATTTCACCTATGGGACCTCGGTCCAACTTTTATGACTTGTGTTCTATGGTCCTCGATCGCCCGAATGGGATTTACGATTCTTGGATTTCACCTATGGGACTTCGGTCCAACTTTATATGATTTATGATGTTTTCTAGAGATTTCACGATTTACGTGTTTTCTCTCTATTGGGGTCATGACCCGGGTTTTCTGGGGAGCTCCGCTCAAACAAATGGATTAGCTACCTAGAGATCGTATCTCATCTTCTATGAACCTGCAGGCCCCCTTTTGATGTTTCTATGATTTTCTATGATTTATGCGTTTTCTCCCCCTTTATGATTTTCTATGACCACTTTGATGCGATGGGCGTCAATTTGATTTAATTTGGCATTCCATTGTCATTCATGTGTTCAGTTTATTTGGCATTCCGTTGTCATTCATGTGTTCAGTTTATTTGGCATTTCGTCGTCATTCATGTGTTCAGTTTATTTGGCATTCCGCTGTCATTTCCTGTTGTGTGCTCTTATTTGAATGTTGCATTCTATATTAGCTATGAGATTATTTAGAGATATTTGTGTACTGACATTTCATTGTCATTCCCTAATTTTGTTGACATGCCGTGTTTCATATTTATTTATGATTAGAGGTTATTATTAGAATCATGTCATCCTGTGTTACGTCTCTTGTTATCTCAGTTTATTTGATAAGTACAGCTAGACTGACTCGTTTATTGTTTATTCCTATAAATAATACTTGGGTCAGACCGAGTCATTTTAGGTACTCCTTTGGGACACATCGCAGGATTGATCTTCCGCTTTTAGCCTTCTACTCTGTCTCCGCAGTTTTATGTACTTTTGTACTTATGACATTATCTTGTTGTGTACATATTTTTTTTATTTAGATCACGGTGCATGTATCTATTCTTTTGGGATTAGTGGATCTTTGTTGACCACTATCTTGTTGTACACATTCTTGGTTTATTCATATCTATTCCTCCTTTGTGATATGATTATTCTGTGTCTGGCTTTGAGATATACCATACTTACATTATTGTTGTTGTCTATTTTATATTGCTTTCCGGATTGCTTATAGCCGTTGTGTAGTTGCCCTGTGTGCCAAATGGTCATGTCGAAATTTTAATCGGTATCAGAATTCGATGTGCATTCCTCATATGGAGTAATCATACAATCGGTCGCTCTTCACAAACCTCATTCTCCGTTATGGTCTACGACATTTCTCTGAAATGAACTGGACGATAGTGGGTATAGAGGCGGGGCATTACAATTGGGTTAAAAACTAAATGTCATTTAAAACACAGTTCACGATAAACCCAAATCACATTCTATTTATTATCGGGTTAAAGAACAAGTGTTATTTAAACCACCATTCAAGATAAACCCACAAATCAATTCTAATTCAATTCCAATTAAATATATTAATTAATTGGTATACTTCATTAAATTTAAATAAAAAGATTTAATCTTTTCTCAATGGGGTTTAAGAACAGTGTTGATGAAGACACCATTCACGACAAACCCGATTCCCATTTGATATTAAATACAAGGCTCTAAATTGAAAATATATCGGCTTATATTCAATATCAAATTCTGAAACTCACAAATATCGCTTTGGAAATAACGTTATAAAATATATCTTCCAAATTTCCTCCAATATATCTATATAATCGCGGAATCTAATATCGGAATATTTCGAAGACAATTTCGATTCAAATCCATTCCAATTCTTATATTGGGAATTTTGGTTATTTAAAACCCATTTCAAATCCAACCGTTAGATTTCAAATTTCTAATATTCATTGGAAAGCTCTTTTCGATACGAACCGGTACCGGTTTTAGGAGAATCTGACGGTCGGATCTCCCGTAATGTCCGTTCGAAGTCAATGTTCGAAATCCACGAACTACCGCGGCACGACGCGTTCTATTCAGGCCATTATATATATAATATATATATTTCATCGATTTCCTTTTAAAACGAATTTTATAAATCGTTTCAAATTTGTTTCAAAAACAATTTCAACATACATTTCAAATTCAAATCAAAATTTATTTTTCCATTATAAATTCTTTTTACATTCATTTCTATTTGATTTCAATTCAAATCGTTTTCAATTCGGTTTTAGATCGTTTTCAACTCGATTTGAATTCATTTCAATTCAAATTCATTTTATATTCTATTCAATTCGAATTCATTTCATAAATATTAAATTTTTAAATCTCTTTTCAATATTCAATATAAAAACGAATATAATCGATATAAATATCGTTCGCTTCAAAATAGCGCATCTCTAATCAACACGGCTTTATATTTTTCGATGACTTCGTTATTCTATTCAACAAACGAATATTTATTCTATTCAACACATGAATCTATATTTCTTTCAACACATGACTAATATCAACAAATGAGTACTGTCAACACGTGACTATTTTCGTTATTCAATATATTTTATAAAATTGTGATTTCTATCGTTAAATTTTTAATAAAACTCTAACCGTAAATTAGTAAGAGAATGATTCCCTAAGCATTAACTCCGAAGGTCGAAACCAACATTAGATCAATACCCAGGAGACCCCTCATCTTATCTATTTTCCAGTTAGTTTCTAATTTTATATATGATAAAGATGTAAATTTTATTGTTAAAATATTTCGTTCAACACATGACTAATCTCAACAAATGAGTACTGTCAACACATGAATATATATTTTATAATATTCTTTGTTTTCCCAATTGGAATACGGATTCCATACAACACATGTATATAATAGCAACGATAAATAATCAACCATCATCCAAAGTGCACCACACAACTACATAAGCATCAAATATAAATAATTAATGCACACATAGTCTGTCGACCAATCGATCGACATACAACTAAATAATTGGGATTAGTGTACGCCAAATATCATTCCAACACCTGTGTGGGGTTTCAATCCACAAACACCGAATATTATTTGTGCAGTTGGGCGATGTGTAAAATTTATTGTCTCAATCAATGTCCTTCAAATAGGTGTACATAAACAAACCGTCTGGTTTGTAAATGAATATTTATTTATCCATATACACGTTAAAAATTATATTTTTAATGATAAAATATTTTATTTCAACACATGACTTTCTATTCAGCTCATTTATTAAATTAAATGATATCTTTATTTTTCTAACTTATTTTAGAAAATTTCGGTGGCATAACGGCACAATACTAGAAAGCACCGTCTACATTCTAGTATATATTTTTAACTAGAAAATGAAATTTAGAGTGAGAAATTCTCACCCATAAGCTAAACCTATTCGTCGTGATTCTTCTAATGTAGAAATTCTTTGTCGCCGCGCTCGCTTTTGTCGTTCACCGCACTCGAATTCACCTCTTTGGCTCTAGAACTTGCATATGGCCTCCAAAAATCACCAAACTAGGCCACTAGCCTAAACGCGCCATTCCGGACAACTTTGGTCTAGGGGACTTTCTTCCAAAACTGCACCAATTCGCCAGAAATCGCCAAAAACAGCAGCAGGTCCGTCAACTTCGGACGCGTTTTACGGACAGCTCCGCAATCCAAAATGTGACTTCCATATAGCCAAATCGAAGAGGAGAGAGTGCTCTTCGACTTTGGTATAGAGGAGTTTTGGCTAAAAATGCACGGTTTAGGAGTTATTGACGAAATAGTGACAGGGTGTTATTTGCAAAACGGGATTTTTGGTGAAAAAGGGTTTTTGGGTGTAGCGGGGCCCACGGCCAGAATTGGGTTGGGGGGTGGGAGGCGCCGGACCTAGTTGGAGGTGGGGAGGCCGTTGGTGGGTGGCGGTCGCGGTGGTGGGGCCCGTGGTGGTGGTGGTTCCTAGGGTTTAGGTTTGTGAAGGGAGAGAGAGAAAGAGAAGAGGAGAGAGAGGAGGAGGGTGGCCGGAGGGGAGGAGGAGTGGCGGCGGTGGGCAGTGGCAGCGGGAGGAGGGGCGGCAGCGGCAAGGAAGAGGCGGTGGCCATTAAAGAGGAAAATGAAGAAAAGAGGAAGGAGGAAATAATGAATTAGAAAAAGAGGAAAAACGATTATATGCTAGTTTCCACCGTATCGCCTGAGCGCTAATGATCTCCAATCGCCGCAGATTTCGGACACGAGATAGTTGACGTGAAGGCGAGTGCAACGAAACAAGTTTCGTCGAATTCCGATTCCGTTTGACCGTCTGTTAAAATTCTCAAAAATGCTCTGATAAGCTATAAAAATGCGATTTTGGCGCACCATTTCTTCTTGCACGCTCACATGCTTACTCCAAAAATCATTTTCTTTTGGATTTAACCAATTTTAGATGATACGAATCCAGAAAAAAAACGAAATCGAATTCTGAGGTCGTATCAATGACGTTCCTTTGTAAAATGACTTCCTGTTTTACTCTGAACTGTTCCAGCTCGCACGACCACATACTAACTCCGTTCGACGCGCATTTTGGAACACAACAATGATTTGTCAGTATGAATCCAAAAAAAATTATCTTGTCGAACTCTGAGCTCGTATGCAAAATTTCACTTTTTAAGGGCTAGGTTTTGCTAACCGAAAAGCTCCTGCCAATTGCCACTATTCCGGATATCGGAATGTATCGAAGCTTATACTTTTCGGAGTTCTAAATGGCATTTTGAACTCAATGGAAGTGGTTTCGAGTCCAAATTCACCCGTATGCAAAATATGACTTTTTGGGCCACGTATAATTTCCATAGCGACTATTCTGAATTTTCAACTGGGCATAACTTTTGATTCCCGCTATGAAATTTTAATTTTTCAGATTCTTGGAAAGATATTTTCAAATAGATTCTAATTTTTTTGGTTTCGCTAAAATCCGGTTTATTTTGAATCATGTATAGTCATTTGAACTTTGAAATCGAATTATCGAACTACCGCGCCATTTTCAATTCCTTTTAAAATTAAAATAAAATATTTATATTCTAACGAAGATCTATATAAATATATACATTTGAATTCTATTCAAAATAAATTTCTCGTTGATATTATTTAAAATAATTCATTTTAAATATTCAAAATTCATTAAAATTGCCAAAATAAAAATTTAAAATTGGTTCAGAATTTCCGGGTTATTACAATCTCCCCCACTTAAAACTTTTCGTCCCCGAAAAGGAACGAAGCCGAAAGTTGTTTTACAAACCAACTCAACTTCCACTACGGCTTAAGTTCTTCAACTTTTCAGTTTCTAAGAACTTTTCAAATTTTTCAAAAATTTGGCTAACACCCTAAATTTTCGAAAAATTTCGCCATAACCTCCCCTGCATCGGGGACTTCGAGATATTTCATATAGCCTCCCATGGCCTTCTTTAATCCAAAAGAAGAAGAAAAAGCCAAGCGGCTAGCCAATTGGCACATTAAATCAACATCACCCAAAAAAAAGTAAATTATGGTAAATATGTACCTATTTGTCGGGCAAACAATTTTGTTCTTTGCTCTAGCCTCCTTGCTATGACCTATAAACACATATATATGTACATGCATGGAATTGCAAATAATTTTCGATACAATTCAACATTTGATAAAATTAGGCATAATGGTTCAAAATTATCAAACAAATAAACAAACAACGCAAACATCAATCAATTGGTGGACTGACGTTTCAAATTCATAATTTTGATACATATACAGAAAATCATGTTTTTGATGCCAACTCACAGCAATGTATTCTAGCTATATTTTGGTTCTCACACCAGTCTAATGGAAATATATAGATATCACATCTTCGTCAATCGAAAATAAATACTGGTGATGGCGCGCCGTCATCAGGATCATGTCCGGGCGACTAGAGTGTTATTCTATATCTATCTAGTATATTAAAACTTCGAATATACGTTCATGATGCGTATACACAAAATCTCTATATACTCGATTGTCCAAATTCAATACAAATAAAATATTAAAATATGTATAAAATGGTTTAGATTTTCAAAACAATATTGTTTTCATTTGGAAAATATACTCTTCACACTCGTTCTAGGATACTACTGATCATATCTCTCTAACGAGTCATTCTAATTGGATATTACTAATCCAATCTTTGATGGATTCTTTCGTTCGGTTCTAATGTGTCTTGTTCTCGAGCTCTGTAACCAAAGCTCTGATACCAAATGTAGTGACCCGAACTTCCCCGGCAAGGAAAGCCCGGATTATCTTGAGAACACGACAAAATAGAAGGCAAACAGAAGAACATTGCATTGCTTATTACAACAATTCCAGCAGATTGCAAGAATATACAGAGTATGAATAAATAATATACAACAGAGAAATATCAGAGGCTTAAATTACATAGCAGCGGAAAAACAATACAAAACACAACTGAAAGTAATACACGGATACAGAGCTTTTCGATCATCGTTCCAGCTGTAAATCAGGATCTTGTGAATATAAATCTGCAAAACCAAAACTAGTAGCTGCCCGTGTCGAAAATAAGGCACCCAGAGTTTAGGTTAAAACAATAAACTCCAGGTCAGTCATGTGACTGGTGTGAGAACTAAAGCAGTTATTTAAAACTTTACTTTAAAAGAGAGTAATTCAAGGGACCACGCCGTATAACACGGAACGGGTTTCCTCCCAAGAACACCGGTGCATAGAATAAACAACGCAATGCTTTTTCAAAAAATGAAGCTATTATAAGACCCAGGTCCCATCAAACAATGCAACGCAAGCCGGAGGATATGGTTTTCCCTTATAATAGCCAAACATGCTTGGTACGTTTAAAACAAATCATTTGATACTATTATAAGTGTATAGTGTCAAAACAATTCAAATCATAAATATCAATCATAGGCGGCATGGGTACCATATATCATGTCGCCATACTAGGCTCTACAAATAAAACTGAAATATCTCGTATTGGAAATTGGATTTCCGTCATGAGTCGAGGCAAGGGGCAAGCTCCTCTCCGCTTCGAGACACTCTAGCAAATGCCTCAGGACTACGCACTCTGGGTAACCCTTGAATGCTTCAGGACCGGTCCACATTTACGTTAGTGGATTAGTATTCCTAAACACACGTTTCCCGATCCTAACAGACCTAAAATCGAGGCGCCTCGCATTCCAACAACCACATAGGTAAAAATAATATAAATGTCAGCCAGTTTAAGCACTGATACCACCCATAGCTAGAAAGAAACGTTGTGCTCTCCCTGTAGTCCTTATCCCGTTTTTGGCTCATACCGAGGTGTGAGGCTCGCGAATCCACGCTATAAACAAAGTTATGCCACGTAGTCCGTGCTTTGATCATCAATCACAAGACTTTGCTTTTCAACAGAAGCCTTGATCATTTGCCACTTAGGCATGTCACAAAGGCAATTCACTCCATGCGATTGATGTCCATCGATATACAAACTCTGAGCTCGTACGTCTCAGAGAAGGGCGTTAAGCAAGAGAATAAATTCTCCGTCGCCAAACAGATGTATATTTAATAGAGATCAATCAGCACAGAATAAAATCCAATGTCAGACACACAGTCCATTTACAAGTCTGTTCTGTGTCTGAACGAAACCGGAGGCACTTTCCTCGCATATCCATCGATCTCCAAGTACGTCTAGACGATCACCAACCGATTCCCTCATCTTGGGTGTACAGCCCAATCAAGATCATCAGCAATCACCAAATGATGTGAAGACTTCTGGTCTTAAACCACTGTCTTTATCTTCTACTTATCTTCGAATCGGTTACTCGGAATGGGTATAAACCCGGCCTTTTTGAATGACCGCGTATATAATAAACAAATGTTACACAAACACAACATACGCCTCATTCCAATTCAGCGGTCACTAACCGTAAATTAGTAAGAGAGCAATTAACCAAATATTAACCCCAAAGGCCGAAACCAACATCAGATCAATATCCAAGAAACCATTCTTCTTGGCTAACCTACAGTTAGTTTCTAAATTTCACATTCTTAGGGAAAGGTTCCCATTAATTTTATCAAAGATAAATTCTTTTAAATTTATTCTTTAATCTTCCTTTGGATGTCATTTCTAACCTTGTTAAGGTTTTCCAAACTAGTAGGGATTAGCGAACCACACAGAAGTAATTATTTATTTTATTTCTCAATCCCAACCTATTCATCCCATGAAGCAAAACTGGTAATACTCCATATCTAACACCATGGTATTATCATTAAAATTAATTACCATTTCATGTTCAAATCTAATTAAAGATTTAACTATCGCTTTGGAGCAAAACTGGTGATACTCCATTCTCGCTCAGTTTCCAAATTTGATAATTTAAATTATCAATTCACATTTCAATCTAATTACATATTCATTAAAACTCATTTTACTGGGTTAAAGAACTAATGTCATTTAAAACACAGTTCACGATAAACCCAAATCACATTCTATTTATTATCGGGTAAAAGAACAAGTGTTATTTAAAACACCATTCACGATAAACCCACAAATCAATTCTAATTCAATTCCAATTAAATATATTAATTAATTGGTATACTTCGTTAAATCTAAATAAAAAGATTTAATCTTTTCTCAACGGGGTTTAAGAACAGTGTTAATGAAGACATCATTCACGACAAACCCAATTCCCATTTGATATTAAATACAAGGCTCTAAATAGAAAATCTATCGGCTTATATTCAATATCAAATTCTGAAACCCACAAATATCGCTTTGGAAATAACGGTATAAAATATATCTTCTAAATTTCCTCCAAAATATCTGTATAATCGCGGAATCTAATATCGGAATATCCCAAAGACAATTTCGATTCAAATCCATTCCAATTCATATATTGGGAATTCTTGTTATTTAAAACCCATTTCAAATCCATCCATTAGATTTCAAATTTCTAATATTCATTGGAAATCTCTTTTCGATACGAACCAAACGGTTCCGGTTTTAGAAGAATCCGACGGTCGGATCTCCCGTAATGTCCGTTCGAAGTCAATGGTCGAAATCCACGAAATACCGCGGCGCGGCGCGTTCTATTCAAGCCATTATATATATATAATATATATATTATATATTTCGTTGATTTCCTTTTAAAACGAATTTTATAAATCGTTTCAAATTTGTTTCAAAAACAATTTCTACCTTCATTTCAAATTCAAATCAAAATTGAATTTTCCATTATAAATTCTTTTTACATTCATTTCTATTTGATTTCAATTCAAATCGATTTCAATTCAATTTCAATTTGTTTTCAATTCGATTTGAATTCATTTCAATTCAAATTCATTTTATATTCTATTCAATTTGAATTCATTTTATAAATATTAAATTTTTAAATCTCTTTTCAATATTCATTATAAAAACGAATATAATCGATATAAATATCGTTCGCGTCAAAATAGCGCATCTCTAATCAACATGGCTTTATATTTTTCAATGACTTCTTTATTCTATTCAACAAATGAATATTTATTCTATTCAACACATGAATCTATATTTCTTTCAACACATGACTAATCTCATCAAATGAGTACTGTCAACACGTGACTATTTTCGTTATTTAATATATTTTATAAAATTATGATTTCTATCGTTAAATTTTTAATCAAACTCTAATCGTAAATTAGTAAGAGAATGATTCCCTAAGCATTAACCCCGAAGGCCGAAACCAACATCAGATCAAAACCCAGGAGACCCCTCATCTTATCTATTTTCCAGTTAGTTTCTAATTTTATATATGATAAAGATGTAAATTTTATTGTTAAAATATTTCGTTCAACACATGACTAATCTCAACAAATGAGTACTGTCAACACATGAATCTATATTTTATAATATTCTTTATTTTCCCAATTGGAATGAGGCCCAATCAATTACCATATAATGTTAATTATATGGATTCCATACAGCACATGTATATAATAGCAACGATAAATAATCAACCATCATCCAAAGTGCACCACACAACTGCATAAGCATCAAATATAAATAATTAACGCTCACACAGTCTGTCGACCAATCGATCGACATACAACTAAATAATTGGGATTAGTGTACGCCAAATATCATCCCAACACCCGTGTGGGGTTTCAATCCACAAACACCGAATATTATTTGTGCAGTTGGGCGATGTGTAAAATTTATCGTCCCAATCAATGTCCTTCAAATAAGTGTACATAAACAAACCGTCCGGTTTGTAATTTATTTATCCATATACACATTAAAAATTATAATTTTAATGATAAAATATTTTATTTCAACACATGACTTTCTATTCAGTTCATTTATTAAATAAAATGATATCTTTATTTTTCTAACTTATTTTAGAAAATTTCGAGGGCATAACGGCACGATACTAGAAACGGGACAAGGCTTAGCCTTATCCCCAGTCTAATAATGGCCCACGCCATACACATACCAATTTTTATCAATTCCATTTCACCACAAACCAAATTCAAACCAATATTCCCATCAACTCAACAAACAAATCAAACAAGCAAACAAGTCATCCATGGTATGTGGATGACGGGAGCGGGTGCTGCTAAGCACCGTCTGCATCCTAGTATATATTTTTAACTAGAAAATGAATTTTAGAGTGAGAAGTTCTCACCTATAAGCAAAACCAATTCGTCGTGATTCTTCTAATGTAGAAAATCTTTGTCGCCGCGCTCGCTTTTGTCGTTCACTGCACTTGTATTCGCCTCTTTGGCTCTAGAACTTGCATATGGCCTCCAAACTTTACAAAACTTGGTCACTAGCCTAAACGCGCCATTCCGGACAACTTTGGTTTAGGGTACTTTTTTCCAAAACTGCAAAATTCGCCGGAAATCGCCAAAAAAAACAGCAGGTCCATCAACTTCGGACGCGTTTTCCGGACAGCTCCGCAATCCAAAATGTGACTTCCGTAGAGGTGTTTTGGCTAAAAATGCACGGTCTGGGAGTTATTGGCGAATTACTGACAGGATGTTATTTGCAAAACGGGATTTTTGGTGAAAATGAGTTTTTGGGTGTAATGGGGCCCATGGCCGGAATTGGGCAGGGGGGTGGGCGGCGCCAGACCTAATTGGAGGTGGGGAGGCCGCTGGTGGGTGGCGGAGGCGGTGGTGGGGCCCGTGGTGGTGGTGGTGGCTCTTAGGGTTTAGGTTTGTGAAGGGAGAGAGAGAAAGAGAAGAGGAGAGAGAAAAGGAGGAGGAGGGTGGCCGGAGGGGAGGAGAAGCGGCGGTGGCGGCGGGACGAGGGGCGACAGCGGCAAGGAGGAGGCGGTGGCCATTAAAGAGGAAAATGAAGAAAAGAGGAAGGAGGAAATAATGAATTAGAAAAAGAGGAAAAGTGATTATATGCTAGTTTCCCTCGTATAGCCTAAACGCTAATGATCTCCAATCGCCGCGTATTTTGGATACGAGATAGTAGACATGAAGGCGAGTCTAACGAAACAAGTTTCGTTGAATTCCGAGTTCGTTTGACCGTCCGTTAAAATTCTCAAAAATGCTATATCTTCTTGCACGCTCACATGCTAACTCCACAAATCACGCCCTTTTGGATTTAACCAATTTTAGACGATACGAATCCAGAAAAAAACGAAATCGAATTCTGAGGTCGTATCAATAACGTTCCTTTGTAAAATGACCGTCTGTTTTACCCTGAACTATTTTAGCTCGCACGGACACATACTAACTCCGTTCGACGCGAATTTCGGAACATAACAATGATTTGTCATTATGAATCCAAAAAAATTTATCTCGTCGAATTCTGAGCTCGTATGCAAAATTACACTTTTTAAGGGCTAGGTTTTGCTAACCAAAAAGCTCCTGCCAATTGCCATTATTCCGGATATCGGAATATATCGTAGCTTATACTTTTCGGAGTTCTAAACGGGATTTTGAACTCAATGGAAGTGGTTTCGAATCCAAATTCACCCGTACGCAAAATATGACTTTTTGGGCCATGTATAATTTCCATAGCGACTATTCTGAATTTTCAAATGGGCATAACTTTTGATTCCCACTATGAAATTTTGATTTTTCGGATTCGTTGGAATGATATTTTCAAATAGATTATAATATTTTTGGTTTCGCTAAAATCTGGTTTATTTTGAATCCTGTACAGTCATTTGAACTTTGAAATCGAATTATCGAACTACCGCGCCATTTTCAATTCCTTTTATAATTAAAATAAAATATTTATATTCTAACGACGATCTATATAAATATATACGTTTGAATTCTATTCAAAATAAATTTCTCGTCGATATTATTTAAAATAATTCATTTTAAATATTCCAAATTCATTAAAAAAAATTTGAAGGAAAAGGTAGTGAATCAGCATGATTCACGCCTAATATATATTAGCATCCATAAAGTAGCATAAAGTAGCAGTACGTGTATGTACAACATATATACAGCCAAAACAACAGGCCATCGCTACAACCCAGCGACAATATACAGCCTGACAAAAAGAAACTAAGCATCATAATTTACATTACACAGCAAAATACATAACAGCAAAAGACAAAGCCAGTGAAAATCCCCATCAAGTGTGTGGACCAGTAATGCACCGCATCCGCTTGCGCACACGGTCAGCAATGCTTTCAATCTGCTCCTTGAGCTCCGTGTATGCCCAGTCATAGACAAAATTGAGAATAGGGTAAAAGATACTGTTAGGGGCTTTCAGTTTGTGGTTAAATTTTCTGGAATTGCGTTCATGCCAAAGCAACCAAATGTAAGCAAAGTTCAACAAAGCAAAAAGAAAACTATCACGAGAAGCATGCAAGTTCGGGTAAATGTTGTGCCAAAAATCAAATTGGTCAGCAATGAAGTCGCTCCAGTGCAAATCAAGGCTAAGCGCAACCAAACATTTCATCCAAATGTAAAAAGCAAAGTCACAAGCCAAAAAGAGATGATGATAGTCCTCGTCGTCGCAACCAAAAAATACACAGCCACCCGTAACGTACACGCCTCTCTGATGAATTCTGCTAATCGTGTTCAATCTACCATGTATCATAATCCACATGTGAATTTTAAATTTGTCAGGGAATTTGAACCGCCATATATGTTCGAACCCCGGCCTCCTAATCCCAGCAAAGTTGAACAACTTGTAAATGCTTTGAACGCTAAACAGCTTTCTTTCTCCTTCCAACATCCAAATAAACTCATCCCTCTCATTAGTTAAAGCCACCCCTTCAAGCAAAACAAACAAGCTGCATAACTGAGTCAATGCATTACCAGCCACCAGCCTCGAAAAAGACAATCTCCATTTGCAGCCCGCTGCTTCATTATCATACATCTCTCTAACAGTGAAATTTTTGTTGCGTGCAATACAAAAAAGCTCAGGAAACTCCGCACAGAAAGGGACATTAATTAGCCAGCTGTCTAACCAAAATGATGTGTTGCGTCCATTCTTCACCACAATCTTAGTACCCTGCTTCATCCATTGTGCATGAGCCATAACATTGCGCCAAAACACGGAGCACAATAAGAAATCAGTATTCCAGCTAAAATGCCATTATAACATGTACTGATAATCCATTCTTTCCATAAAGCGTGCTTGTCAGAGATCATTAACCACAGCTACTTACAAAGTAAAGCACGATTCATTGTCTTCAAGTAAATGACATCGAGTCCCCCTTGCTCTTTAGACTTGCAAACTTGATCCCAAGAAATCAAACAACTAAGTTTCTTCGTCTCTTTACTACCAGTCCAGAAAAAATTACGACGAATTGCATTAATCTTTTCCAGCACCCAACTAGGAAGTTGGTAGAAGGACATCCAGTACAACGGAATTGATGACAGAGCAGAATTGACAAGCACGAGACGACCAGCTCTTGATAATGAGTTGCCTTTCCACCTCGCCAGTCTAGTGTCCACCTTCCCTATCAAGTGCTGCCAGTCTTTCTTCATTAATTTCTTGGGGCGGATGCACATACCCAGATAGTTCAAAGGAAAAACATCAGCCTTGCAATTAAACATCTCAGCACATGACCTGCGTAAATCATCACTACAACCCAACGTGTAAACACTGCTCTTATGAAAGTTAATTTTTAAGACAGATAAGATTTCAAAAGCATAGAGAATAAATTTAAGTGTAGCAAGGTATTTACAGTCTGGTTTGCTAAAAATGATAGTGTCATCAGCGTATTGCAGAGAATTGATGCCCCCAACCACATGATCACTACCAAAGCCGCTAAGAATCCCATTTGCACAGCCCAGCTTCAAAATTTTTGAAAAGACATCTGCCGCCAAATCAAAAAGAAGAGGGGAGAGTGGGTCGCCCTGTCTCAGACCACGCTTGGAGTGGATAGTAGAGCCAGCAACTCCATTAACACAAATGTTAGATCTACTTGATGAAAGAATCATAGAAATCCATTCAATCCACTTGGTGGGGAAGCCTCTCGCCTTCAACACTTCAATCATAAATTGCCAGTCAACTGTGTCAAAAGCTTTGGCGAATTCCAACTTGAGAATAACACAAGGGACATCAAATCTATCGCAGTGAGAAATCACTTCACCAACCAATGCAGCACCATTAAGAATGTTTCTTCCTTTGATAAAAGCAGTTTGGGACTTATCAATCAATATATCCAACTTAGTTTTCAGCCTATTCGCCAACACCTTCGTGATTAGTTTGAAACTAGTGTTAAGAAGGCTAATCGGTCTAAAGTCAGCGGCAGAAACATTATGTAACACCCCACCTCCGCTAGGGTCACTCTTTCGGGGGCACTAGCTTCTGGGGGGCGTTAGAACTGGGTAAGCATGCATAATGATATATCAAGGCAGAA
This sequence comes from Allium sativum, assembly GCA_030737875.1. Lineage (NCBI taxonomy): Eukaryota > Viridiplantae > Streptophyta > Magnoliopsida > Asparagales > Amaryllidaceae > Allium > Allium sativum. Next base: position 1,014,068,927 of record CM060913.1, read on the forward strand.
CAAGAACATAAATATATATATGTAAAACAGAGTAAGTGAGAATAAAACAGCGGAATATCTCAAACCATCTCAAAACAAGTCTAGTACATAATAAAGTCAACTGCCAAAATAAACATGTCTAGTACATCATAAACAGAAATACTGAAATACATAGTGCTATCCCCAAAAATAAAGAAGATAAACCATAGCGAGCTCAATGTCCAGGCATACATGAGCTATCCAGCAAACAAGCAAGCGATCCAAGCTAAGCACCACTGTTCCCTCCCTGAGAACCTGGGGGGGGGGGGGGAACGGAAGAAAAGAAGCGAAAGAAAACAGGTCAGTCAAAAAGACTGGTAAGCCCTACTACGATCAGTCTATAAACTAGTAAAGTTAACATCATGATGGAAACTGAGATGAACATATTGGCAATAGATAAAGGTGTCATCACATAAAGAAGATTAAGCTTTGCACCACAGTGTACTAGCAAACTAACATAACAGGTATTGATCCCTCAGCCCAAACTTTGGCCCAATAGCATGAGGTGACCTTAATGCAAGGTCCAGCCCAACGGTCTAGTCGATCGGCTCCCTATAAACCTAACACGTCAAGTGTTGGTGTCCATACGGCCCACATATGGTTGTAGTCAGACTGTGCTGGATCCACCTTTGGGTGTATCAAGCCCTCGGGTGTCAACCCCAGACACCTAAGCAATAATGCACAGTCTAAACCTACTGGTACCCGTGCCTCGAGTTTGTCCAACACCGAACTACGTGCACGTCCGTAGCCCGCCTGGACCCACACCGCTGTACCACTCAGCCGTTGCTTTGGTCGCTTACATCAGTCCAGTAATCGTGCCCCGCCCTAGCCTAGCCTCTAGGGTTGTGAATGATACCAAACTGGGATTACTGCTGGAACAGACCACGTCGCTTGGGTTTTCTAAGAGGGTTAAGTGTGGTTTAACCCCTCACTAATCATGGATTAAATTAGTTAAGTGTAACCAACAGTTCACCACTTAACCCCATTTAATCCCTCGTATCCCCAAAATTGGTTAAGTATTAGTGGGCCATGACTTAACCCTAATCATGAGGCATTAATTAATTTAATTGTACCTTAACCTCTCACATTAGACTTTGTTGCGGTTACTAGTTAAGCCGGGCGGGTCCGGGTAGCTTTACACCACAACTTGGTCTAACCTCGGGTCCAAGGTACACATGACCAACTTCTCACATTGGGTCCTATTGTTTGTAGCAACTAGTTAAGCCGGTCGGTTCCGGGTAGGTTTACGCTACAAACTCAACCCAACCTCGAGTTGGCCACCCATGTTTTCTAAGTGTCATGTCCACTTTATTTTCAAACCATAATTACAAGTTTAACAAATACTTGGGTAGACCTAACTTAATAGGTAAATTCCCAAGGGGTAGACCTAACTTAATAGGTAAATTCCCAATCTTATATTTTCATGTATTTTAAGTTTTACCCAAAAACCCCCAACGTCATTCTATCGCTTACATATTCGTCATAACGCATAAAGGGTAGAAAGAGGGAACTTGGCACAACATACATGATGAATCTCACATATCATAATAAACATGCATAACATGTTGGACTTGCATAACTTAGCATAGTGAACTTGCATAAACATGCATAACTTGTTAAACTTGCTAATCATGGCATAGTGAACTTGCATAAACATGCATAACTTGTTAAACTTACTAATCATGGCATAGTGAACTTGCATAAACATGCATAACTTGTTAAACTTGCTAATCATGGCATAGTGAACTTGCATAAACATGCATAACTTGTTAAACATGCGTAACATAGCATAGTGAACTCGCATAAGCATGCATAACTTATTAAACATGCATAACATAGCATAGTGAACTCGCATAAGCATGCATAACTTATTAAACATGCATAACATAGCATAGTGAACTCGCATAAGCATGCATAACTTATTAAACATGCATAACATAGCATAGTGAACTCGCATAAGCATGCATAACTTATTAAACATGCATAAATCCCAACTTTCATCACATATTAACTTTAGAGTTTCTAAAATGAAGGTAAGAGGGCTTACAAATATTATGAAGACACAAATATACTAATAAAGATTGAGAAGCCCTTTTATGCAAGTATATAAAAACCCAAAACAAAGCTCCAATTAACAAAAATCCCAAAAACTCTAGCTTAGCAAATAAAGCTTGCAACTTGATGATGTATGCAAGCTAATGATCATTCATACAACTTAGAAATGCTTGTATGAACATCAAAATCTTCATAGGAATGATTTTTGAAGAGGGTGGAGGCTAGGGTTTTTAGGTGGAGGCCATTTGAGAATTCAATTTGACATAGTTTGGTTGCTAGAGTGAATAATGAGGTTTTAGGGTAGGATTAGGGGCTTATTTATAGAAGATTAGAGTGTTTTTAGCCCTAGGATTAACCCTAGGTTAGTTTAGGTCCGTCAGATTTAGGAATTCTCTAGAACCAAGCCACAAGACCAAGCCCAAATCAAAATGGTGCGCCAGGCAAAACTGCCTGGCCACCCCGTGTCGACAGGGCTGTCGACAGGGCAGTCGACACCCTAAGACTCCTGTCGACATGCCTGTCGACATGGGGGTCCTGGCGGGAATTTTCCCGCCTGACACCAATTAGCCCTAATCCTTGTTTTTAATTTAAAATTTAAATCTGTTTTTACTATGGAAATTTCTGAAAACTTCAATGGGCCTTAACTGGGTCATACGGACTCCGATTTTCGAAAACTCGGACTCTATTTCGCGTATTTTTCCGAGACGAACGCAATGGCATAGCCCGTTTCCCTTGATTCAGATTTTATAATTAATTTCTGCCTCGATTTATGTTATAACAGGTTATTTGAAAATACGGGTTGTTACACATTACCTTCCTTTTTGTGGATTAAAACCACATTAGCATAACTAATCAAATCTAACCTTAATGAGCCTTTGTGAAACTCTTCAAACAAACACAATACATCATCTTTCAACATGCCCCAATAGCGTTTGAAGAAAAAGGTAGGAAAACCATCAGGCCCAGGTGCTTTGTCGCCAGGCATCTCCTTCAATGCATTAAGTATTTCCTCTTCTGAGAAATCACTTGCAATGTCCGAGAGATCAACAACATCAGGATACAGTTTGCGCCAATCAACAGAAATGCGGTTCTCAATGCGAGCACCAAGGATACTTTTATAATATTCAGTGAAAGTATCACTCAAATGTTGTTGTTCACAAATCTCCACTCCATCTTTCCAAATACTGTGTATCAAATTGGTGCGACGTCTACCATTAGCAACTTTATGAAAAAACGCAGTATTTCTATCCCCTTCCTTCAACCACTGAGATCTGGATCGCTGTCTCCAAAAAATCTCTTCTTGATCCAGGACTTTGTTGAGTTCTTTCTCTCATTGATGAAGCAAATCTCTTTCAAAATTCATTAAAATTTCCAAAATAAAAATTTTAAATTGGCTCAGAATTTCCGGGTTATTACATACAGATAATTATTGGGATTAATATAAGAAAAGAAGAACGAAGAAAACAATCAAAGAATCTCACAACGGAAGAATAAAATATAATAAATAAATAATAGTTCATGAAGCTGTTAAAACATACATTTAATTGTATTTTACAACAATAATTAGAGTTAACTATCATAAAACATACCAATATCTACAGCAGAATAATAAAATAATAAATACGTCTGCCGAGCTCCATCTTCATCTTCATAACGGTGTCTTCGATAACTAAAAACTCAGACTGACCTGCGCACAAATTAAGAGATAAAAATACTCGGGTCAGAACTAAAATATTCTCATATCAATCGAATTAAAACTATGTAATAACATGAGTGTTACAACTTCAGAGATGCTTGTGGCAATTCACATCTTCTATCCAACGTATTCGTGAGTGCAATAATTTAAGAGATGTTACGAGCATTTCCATCCCCTAAGGATCCATCAAACTAGATGCTATATAATACAATACGTTATTATAATAGTGTCTATGGTTGAATATAAAATATTAAAATAGTGTAAGAGGGATTACATTTTTACCCTTACACCGTTTGTAATACCATATTCTATACAGATACCATAAAGTCCACTATAAACCAGTGACTATCAGAGGGCACTCCATAGGTACACTACAAATCAAAGTCGTATGGGGTTTGGGGCAGGATAACATGACAAGGCACAAGAGGAATGCTAGAGTAGGAACGTACTAGTTGCACGCTCATACTGGCGGTAACGCGTAGCCGCAACTACCGCCCACCTAGGAACAACACTCCTAGACCAAGGATGTGCATCTTTTAAATCAAATCAACTAATAGACTATAGTAATAAAGGAAGAAGTGTTGCCAATGGGGGTAGCTAACCCAATTTGGTCCGGTATAACCCTATTTTAGTCATTTTAATTATGACCCGAAGGTAAAAGTATATCCATCACCGTTCTCTTACTTCGTTACAGCAACATTTGCCAAACCAACCTACTTCATTATGGATTCTCCACTACGTATACAATTGTTAAAGTGGTTTTCGGTATTGGCAGAGAATATGACAATATCTGATCCCGTTCTTTTTAACATCCAAATCTTTACATTTTTCACACTGGTTGGTTCTTCCACATTTCAAAGGGGTTCATACTTCATATCAAAATATCAGATTTTGCTTTGAAATTATTTCAATAGTCAAGATGGAATATTCATCATAATAAAATCTCCATTTAAAACCAAGCTTAGAATCTTGAAACAATTCCAATTCTAAAATATTCTGTATATTAAAATAGTTGAGAAGTAGATTAAAATAGTTTAGATATATATTTAAAATAGTTTGAAAACAAATAGTAAGAAAATTATAAGTTTTAAATAAATAGTTTGGATATAAAAAAAAGTATTTATCCAAGTTTATTTAAATATATATATATATATATATATATAGTTAAATATAAAAGAAGTTTATAAAATAGGTAATTGATTGTAAAAATAATAATTAATACATATATATAAGTTAAAAATAAAACAAAATAGTTACAAAGTAAAATAATTATTATGCAATAGTTTAAAATACTATAGTTGGAATTAGAACTGTTTCTTCCAAATTTCAACTAAACTTGAAGTCACATTTCAAATCAATACAGCTCAATCTCAATACTTAATTCCATTCAACTTCTTTTTGACATCAATTCAGTTTGGACAGTCTGATTCAAATATTTAAAGTTTAACTTAAAACTTTCATTTGGAATCATTTCAGTTTATAGAAAATATAGAGTTTATAAATCAAATATTACTATAAATTGGGTTAATTTAAAGTAAATTTTAAAGATGGACAATTATATAATTTTTTTTAAACAATTCATTTTTAATAGGTTTAATTCATGTTAAAGTACAAATTTTTAGCTTTGATTTACGACATAAAATAATTTCATTTAACTTTAAATTTCAAATTTTAAAGTTAAATTTCAAAGAAAATCAATTTATAAAATCTTATTTATATTGCTTTTAAACAATATTTCACAATTTGAAGTTTCAACAAATTTTATTTGACCAATCGTTGTCCATATATAATTTTCTATGCTATGGATAGGTAATACTTAAGTTTAATTTCTAGTATTTCAAGAATGGATATATATATCATTTCAATCCAAATCAAGGTCATAAGTATTTATCATTTCAACCTATGTTATTAATTCATTCAATGATTAATCCCGAGTTTATTTGATGCCCATAAGTAAATGGTTGGGATTAATCAACATAAACAAACAATTTAACATCAATACATTAAACACATCAAATTAAGATTACCTATCAAATCAGCACATCCAAATAGTTTAATATAACATCAATTTACTATTTGTCGGGTGTCGAGTTGAACTAGCAAATAAACATCAAATTTAATTAACAGTTAAATTAAATTACACTACTGAAGCAAATTAACATAAACATGCAATTTAAACCATCAAACATCAATTAATGTAATCATTTCACAACTTGAATTTAATTTGACTAACAATCAAATATTTTAGTTAGGTATGAGTGGATTTAATGACTCACCTTTGATTTTGATTGCATTTAAATCCAATTGGATGCCTAAAATTGAAAGGTCTCCAAATCCAACCAAACCAGCTCCATGTTGTTTGGAATTTCGACATGATCACGATGGAGAAAACTGCACGCGAATCTGAATTTGTAGGCAAAAGTTATTAACGTTTAAGCATAAGAATTTTAAACGAATATAAGAATAATAAAACAAAACTAACCGATAATAATATGTCATATCACACCTCTTCTATTCTTTCTTCCTCCTCATGCGCACATGCTGATTTCTAGTAAACAACCGCTTATGGCAAGGAAAATTTGAAACCTCTTTCTACCAGACATCTCTCGAAATTTCACTAAATTAAAACCAACAGATCCTCCGATCTTCTCTTCCTAAACCCTACCTTCCACTCACCATTGCTTTACGCTCGGGCTTCCAAAATGTTACATTCTCAAGCACATCACGCATGACCTGTGCATAATGCAACAAAAATTTCTTTCGAATCTTTTAAAATTTGAACACAAGTTGCTATCCATCCTCTTGAATCCAAATATGATCACGAAAAAGTGAATAGATCCCCATGAGAAGCACAAAATCCAACACTCTTCTCTAAGAAAGATCGTGATCGACCAAGTTGACGTTGAGTTCATCAAAGTTGACACGGATCTGAAGAGGCTTAAAGCATGAACTCGAATCATCAGGTTTCATGATTTTTAACGATGCAAAGAAGAAGATATGATATATTTTCTAAGAGGAAAGGCAACTAAAATTTCCTTCTGAAAGGAATAAAAGATGTTGGCTACTTTTTTTAAAGGAAAGTTCGATTAGATTTAGATGAAGGTTTCATTTGGATTTATGTGATTATTTATAAGCAAGAGAATTTCAAAGGTTATTAAGTGAATAAGGCATCCAATCCTTTATTTATAATTAAAATTTTCTATTTATAAAATTTCAATTTGAATTTCAATTATAAATGAATTAAGTCAATTTACACAAATATTTAATATCAGATTTCAACTTTCAATGTTAACCAATATAAACAAAATCTCAAGTTTATTTGCAGTCAATATAAGTCAGACTGTCAAGCTAAGTTGAATTTATTTACTTAAACAATTTAACTGAATTTCCACCCTACAATTTCACAATTAAATCACTAAAGTTTTATTATAAATTTATTGACTCAATTTAATTCAAATAATTTAATATTAAATTTTAGTTTTCAATAATTACCATGCAATAACTACATTTTCAATCAATGTAGATAATTACATTTATATCTAGTTGACGTTCATTGTACAAACAACATTTCAATACTATTACCGTATTCAATACATCAAAATTTTCAACATATAAGGAATTCCAGAATTAGTTTGTTCATTTTATATATTGTTAATTTTTTTTTAATTTCAAATTCCAACATAAGTAGCTTACTAAACACAAGTTGTTATCATATATAGTTATTGCAATTCATTGTTTAACAAATAAAGTAAATTTTATATCTTAACAATTCAAGATGCAAATCATTAAATTCTACATTTAACGTATTATGGTTCAAAACTACATTAACCATAATAATATATTTCAGTTATAGAATTAATTTATTCATTTCATTGTATTAATTCTAAATTTATTACAATTCCGTTATCTCCATTTGTTTACAACCATGCTTAATACTCAATCACATTAAATTATATTTGTGTTACATCAATTTGTTTAAATGGTACATTTTATTCAATGACAATATCACTTAGTTAACCATTATGAACCAACTGCCTATGCATTCAAAATTAAGTGTACGTTATTAGATCAACAACCTATTGAAATTGTCATTAATGAGTTTACTAAAGCTTGTATCATATAAATTTACATAAATTTCAATTGAATCTTAATTACAACAATTTTATTTCTCATCCAAAAACTCCATATTTAATTCCCGTTTCAATGTTAACATTTCAATTCAAGTATCTTGTTCATTCACACCCAGATGTATGTTACTACCATCTTGTTTTATCAAATTCCATTGCTCAACATGTCATAAGTTCATATCCTAATAATTTACAGCATGAAACATTAGATTTTTATAGTTAAACTATTATTATACAAAATCACAATAAATTTACATTTTAAATTGTTGCAAAAGTCTCGGGTTGTTACATGCATTGTTTTTGTCTTCCATTTTTTTGTGGTCTTATGGACATAGCAATGATGTATATTTTGTGGCGCGTTGATGTACATGTATCTACATTTCGGGTTGTGGGATCAAAATCTCCTGATGTTTAATGTATTGTACTGGATGTATGCATTTGTTCATGTTTCTATGCATGTTGTTCAATGTTATGATTTTGGTATTATATGCGTTGTTTCGAATAAATCCTGAAGCTACTGTAGTAGTGTATTAGATAAGGATTAGATGTGTCGGAAAAAATCGACATGTTTAGTACTCATTTAATAAAATATTTCATATGGTCGCTCCTATAGTGCCATATTTTCTATATTAGCAGACAGTATTACTAGCTTATACTCTTTGCTAATATGGGTATTAAGGCGGGGCGTCGTAGTTAACATTAGCTATATAAAATGGATAGAGTAAATGAATGATGAAAGGGGTAGAAGGAAGATGGAGGGGACGACGGGGAGGTTGGAGGGACGACAGAAGGATGAATTGTGTCTCATGCATTTATTATTTCTCAAAACATGAAAAGTAAGAAAATTTTGTTTTTCGTTTTATACGTTAATTTCGTTTTCTGAAATGGTTAGTTTCCGTGGTTTATATATATCGTTTGCAATTTTATTATGGCAAAAAAGGTAAACTAAAAAGGATGAACCAAACGCACACTTAGGTGCCATCCATTACTAAGCCCATACTCAATTGCGGAGAGCCATTAACTCAAAATTATTAGATTGACGAATGTCAATATGCCAATTTCCGACACTATAATTAAGCCATATACCGTTAAAATTGGACGATTTTAATCTATACCAATCATGGAGAAGATTTTATGTAATAACCCGGAAATTCGAGCCAATTTAAAATTTTTATTTTGGCAATTTTGATGAAATTTGAATATTTTAAATGAATTAATTTAAATAATAACAACGAGAAATTTATTTTAAATAGAACTCGAACGTATATATTTATATAGATCATCGTTAGTATATAAATATTTATTTTAAATTATAAAAGGAATTGAAAATGGCGCGATAGTTCGAAAATTCGATTTCAAAGTTCAAATGAATGTACAGGATTCAAAATAAACCGGATTTTAGTGAAACCAAAAATAATAAAATCTAATTGAGAATATCTTTCCAACGAATCCGAAAAATTGAAATTTCATAGCGAGAGTCAAAAGTTATACTCAGTTGAAAATTCAGAATAGTCGCTGTGGAATTCTGGCCCTTAAAAATGAAAATTTTGCAAACAACCTCGGTTTTCGACGAAACCACTTTTTTTGGATCTGGGATGTCTAGTTATTGCTAGGTTTCAAAATTCATAATTTTCTGAATCAATATGTGAGCGTGGCAAAGGAAAACGCGTTTGACCAGTTTCAGTTGATTTTAATCTAATGGAAAATGGCCATTTTTCAAATGGTCTCAGAATTTGACGAAATTAGTTTTGTTAGGACCGCATCATCAATACGAAGCTAGAAAATATTTTTTGGGAATTTTTCTAGCTAGTATGTTGGCCCGGTAAAATGAAATGCGCGTTCAAATTCAATATATAGAGTTATATTTTGATTTTTACGAAAACTGATCGAAATAGCCGAACTGGCTTACGATACATATCCCATTGTGTTCGGAATGGGGGTAATTAGCTGGGGACGACAGTCGTTGGGTCTCGTTTGGTGTTCGGATTAGAAGTCAAATTTTGGAATTAAGTATAATATAAAATTAAAATAAATAAAACCCCTCTTTCCCTTTTACCCTAGCGCCGCCGCCATCAGGGGGCTCCAACCGCCGCTCCGTCGGCGATTAAGGACGCCGCACATCCCCTCGCTCTTCTTCCTCCCCTCTCCCTCAACTCCTCCTCGCCCCATCTCGTCGTTCGATGTCAGGCCACCCCTCCGCCCGATCCAGCCACCTCCGAGCCCCCCCAGCGCCTGAGACCGCCACCGTGCAGCACCTTTGCCCTCTCCTCCCTCTTCATCCAAGTGGGCTTTTCTATTTCTCCTATTTTGATTTTATTTCTTTTTTTTAGGTAAGAAGAAGAGTACGATTTTTATTTTAAAAGGAAGAACTGATTTTCATATTTAAAAATAAAAGATTTGATTTTTATTTTAAAAATATATGAAAACTTGATTTTTAATATGATAAGGATTGTTTTTTTATTAGAAAAAAAATTGATTTTCATAGTGAATAAGAAGTAGATTGTAACACCCCACCTCCGCCAGGGTGACTCTTGCAAGCACTCTAACTTTGGAGGGGCGTTTGAATCAGGTAAACATGCATAATGATATATCAAGGCAGAACAAGAACATATGTATATATGTAAACAGAGTAAATAACATAGATAAAACAGCGGAAGATTTTAAACCATTTCAAAACAAGTCTGGTACAACATAGTGTCAATTTTCCAAATACACATGTCTAGATAAAACGACATCAACTGAAAAAAAAACTGAAATACATAAGTACTAATCCCCAAAAGAAGTGATAGCCATAGCTAGCTTCATGTCAAACCGTACATGAGCTAAATCCCACAAGCAAGCTGTCAGAAATCCAAGCTAAGCTCCAATATTCCCTCCCTGAGAACCTGGGGGGAAACGGAAGAAAAGAGGCGAAAGAAAACAGGTCAGTCAAAAAGACTGAGTAAACCCTACTACAATCAATGTAAACTGATAAAGTTAACTGGCATGAGCAGCAGGTATGATCATAAGGATACTAGCATGATGATTAACTAACAAGGTAGATAAAGGTGTCATCGCATAATCAGGATTAAGGTTTTGCACCACAGGTGTACTAGCAAACTAACATGACTTGAATAAACAAGTATTGATCCCTTGGCCCAAGCTTTGGCCCAATAACATGAAGTGACCCTAATACAAGGTCCAACCAAACGGTCTAGTCGATCGGCTCCCTAAGCCTAACTCGTCACGTGTTAGTGTCAATACGGCCCAAAACATAATTGTAGTCGAACTGTGCCGGGTCCACCCTTCGGGTGTATCAAGCCCTAGAGTGCCAACCCCTGGACACCATAAACATGAGTGCACAGTCTCGATCTACTGGTACCCATGGGTGACTTCTCCAAACACGGACTACGTGCACGACCATAGTCCGTCCGGAACTACATCGGCGTACCACACGGCCGTCGTTTATTTGGTCGCTTACCTCCAGCCCAGTAATCGTGCCCCCTCCCTAGCCTAGCCCCTAGGGCCTTAATGATACGATTTTGGGGTTACTGCGGAGTGGGCCCCCATTGCTAGTATTTTCTAGTGGGTTAAGTACGGTTTAACCCTCTTGATAATCATGGATTAACTTGGTTAAGTGTAACGATGAGTTCACGACTTAACCCCGATTAATCTACCAAGCCCAAGTTGGTTAAGTATTCAGTGGACCGTGACTTAACCCTAATCACGAGGCATTAATTAATTTAATGCGCCTTAACCTCTCACATTAGACCTTGTTGTGGCTACTAGTTAAGCCGGGCGGGTCCGGGTAGCTTTACACCACAACTTGGTCTAACCTCGGGTTCAAGGTACAACATGACCAACTTCTCACATTGGGTCCTATTGTTTGTAGCAACTAGTTACGCCGGTCGGTTCCAGGTAGGTTTACGCTACAAACTCAACCCAACCTCGAGTTGGCCACACTTATCTTTTCTAAGTGTCATGTCCATCGTGTTGCCAAAACATGTTACAAGTTTTCAAGCAATTGGGTAGACCTAACTTAATAGGTAAATTCCCAATGGGTAGACCTAACTTAATAGGTAAATTCCCAAGCTTATGTTTTTATGTCTTTTACTTTTACCCAACCCCAAACGCAATCCCATCGCTTACATATCGCAATAGGGCATAAAGGATAGAAAGAGGGAACTTGGCATAATCATGACATAAAAGGTGTTGAAGCCACAAGTTCAACATGGTGGCATATGAAATGTACATATGTTCATATACTTGCATATTACATTTTTAGGCCTCAAAAGCATGCATAAAACCAAACTTAGCATATTGGTGATACATGTTGATAAATGACATGTAGAAATGGCCATAAGTTCGCATTTAGCCTCACATGCAAGTTATCATAAGAGATATGATAACTTACATGTTGCCAAAATGCAACCTTTAGCATAAAGCTTGAAGCTTTATGTTCATATACTCAAGATGAGCTTGCATTACATGATAACATGAACCAAATGATCATCCCAAACTTGCATAACATAACTTGCATATCATATGACAAACTTGCATATCAAACTTGCATAACATAACATGATAAACTTGCATATCATAACATCTCAAACTTGCACATAAACTTGCATATCATAACTTGATAAACTTGCATATCACAACATGATAAACTTGCATATCATAGCATAGTAAACTTGCATATAAACTTGCATATCACAACATTTAACTTTAGAGTTTAAGTATGAAAGTAGAATAGGGCTTACAATGCTTAAGAAGTCACACAAATATGACAAAGCCCTTATGAAATCAATCAAACCCAAAATGCAAGCTCTAACATAAAAACCCTTGAGCCAAAATGATCAAAACTCTTTCTTTATGATGCAAATATAGAAACTTGACTTGAATGCAAGCTAATGATGCTCATACAAGTTTGAAAACACTAGTATGCATGGAAAATCACTTAGAAATTTATTTAGGAATTTTATGAAGAGAGTGGAGGCCATGAGAGGATTGATTTTGCCATAGTTTAGTTGTATGAATGAATAATGATGATTTAGGCTAGGTTTAGGGGTCCTTTTATAGAAGTTTAGGTTAGTTTAGGCCATAGGATTAACACTAGTTTAGATCTAAACCATCAAAAATCGTCATAGGCCAGCAGAACAGACCAGAGAACCAAAACAGGTGCACCAAGCCAGCCAGGGTCAAGCCAGAAAGCTGTGCAGGCTTCTGGCTCGACACGGGCGCACTTCCCAAGTGCGCCAGTGTATTTTTGTGCTGGCGCACTTCACAAGTGCGCCAGTACATTCTGGCTTGTTTTTGGTTTTTCTGCCTAACTTCGTTCGTCCATATCTTTTTCATACGGACTCCGATTTTCGAAAACTCGGACTCTATTTCGCGTATTTTTCCGAGACGAACGCAATGGCACAGCCCGTTTCTCTTGATTCAGATTTTAGAATTAAATTCTGCCTCGATTTATGTTATAACAGGTTATTGAAAATACGGGTTGTTACATTCTCCCCTCCTTAAAGGATTTCGTCCCCGAAATCTTCAAGTTAGGAAGAACGTATCCTACCATCCAACATCCATCTACTCAAAACATCATCCACGAGCAATCATTGTCCTTAAAAGATTCTAAATGTTGTATGAACATATGCAAAAGGTGTGTGTATATGTCCTTATCTAATGCAAATATCCTCAATGCAAATTATGTTAGTGAAATGAATCCATATGTATGCAATTCCTAACATAATGTATAACATCTATATGTGTGCACATCACATACATCCATATGCAACATCCATGTGATAACACAAAAATTTTCATCCATGAATAAGCATAAACACTCATGCATATGCAATATGAGGAGTGTGTGAGCCGATCTAGTGCCTAACGTGTATAATGCATCCACGAGTAACCACTTGCAAACACTTGCAACCACTTGCAACCATCAAGCATAACATGTTTCAAACACATGTTTCATCCAAAGGGTTTCTACCTAAGGTTCTCATGACAAGATTAACTCGATAAACTAGATAAACATGGATAGCAAAGAGAAATGCTACAAAGAGATCGGGAGGATAAGCAGGATATACCCCTTTCGGATTACAAGAAATCCCTTCATAACCCAATCCATATTCTATAAAAGCCCAAAAGGTTTGGTCAACCTAACGGACCCCCTTCAAACCCTGACATGTATTTCTAGCCAATAAGTCATATCTCCCGACAGAAATAGGACCGAAAATGGGACCGAGAGGATATACATAAAAAGATAGTATGCGAGTAAGTTCCACAGGAAAACAAGGATCAAGGATATACTCTTAGAAAAAGATATGATGCGCGTATCTAGCCTTCAATCTTCTAAGTCACGTTCCCTTGAGCTTAACTCCACTGTGCTTTGACCGTCTTTTACCTCATGATTTCTTAGCTTCTTAACTCTTATTTCCAAATATGAGTTGGAACCCATTTCATTCTCACCTCTCGTCTTCCTTTTTCACTTACTCTTCCATCATTCTTGGCTTAAACATAAATATGACCTCATGGTTTCATGCAAGCTCTCCAAAATTCACTAGTGAATCCTGGATCTCGTTTTCTTACCATAAAGTATTCCACGCAGCAGAATTTTTCTTCGAAATACCAATCCACGTTGCCAATTGCTCTTACCAACGTGATTTTCTATAACACATGCTTGAACAAAAGGAACCATCCGCCTACGAATGATAGGCCGTACTTAAATTTAGTTACTTGCCCATGACTTCCCGTAGACTATTCCAAAACTGGCTAGTGAAGATTAAGTCATGGTTACTAACTATACTTTAGGGAACCTTGTGAAACCGCTTTATTTCTTGAAAGTAAACTGTCGCTAGCTATGATGCAGTCCTTTTGCTCTTTACCGGAGTGAAATGAGCACTCTTCGTGAGTCTACCTTCTATGACCCACATGCTCGTATTGCCTTTCTTGATCTAGGCAGTCCATCCACGAAATCCTTCGTGACGCTTTTCCCCCTTCCATTGCGGGGACCTCCAATGGATATAACAGCCCACCGGGCTTCTATGACTCGGCCTTTAATCTGTTTGCACAACATGCACCTTGGGACAAACTCGGCCACCTCCTCAAGTGAGGTGCATCTTCAAGAACCTTCTTTCTCTCATCGCGTCTTAGCCATCCCTTGTCATCTATAGCGAGGTGACTTACCAATTCGCCTCGAGTCAACTTGTCCATGATCTCGACTAACTGCGGGTCTTCTTTCTGCGAAGTCCCTACTTGATCCAGAAGGGTAGGTCTAAGCTCAAGGGACGCTAACTAATTAAACTGAGAGAACTTCTTATTTCAGTTGCATTCCTTGGAGTCTTCCAATTATAAACTGCAACTACCTTAGCGGGATCCACCGCTAAGCCTTGCTTAGAAACTATGTGCCCAAGAAATCTAACTTCTTTTCTCCAAAATGACATTTGGAGGACTTGGCTTTCAACTGATGCGCCCTAAGCGTATCCATCACCTCCACGAGATGCCTTGCACGCTCTTCCTCATCCTTAGAGAAGATCAGAATATAATTTACGAAGACCACGACAAACTTGTTCAAGAGCTCCCTGAACACCCTACTCATCAAGTCCACGAGGTAGGCGGGTGCATTAGTCAAACCGAATGGCATGACCAGCCATTCTAAGAATCCATCTGGAGTTCTGAACGCAGTCTTGTCTATACTATCTTCAGCTACCCTAAGCTGACGGAATCCAGTAGCAAGATCAAGCTGAGAGAAAACAGAAGCACCGACAAGCTGGTCAAAGAGATCATCAATCCTCGGTAATGGGTGTCTATTCTCCTTAGTCAACTTATTCAACTCTCAATAGTCAACACAAAGTCGGAGAGAACCATCTGCCCTGGTAGCAAATACCACAGGCGCTCCCCATTCAGATATGCTTCATCTAATGAAGTTCTTCTCAAGCAACTCCTTGACTTGTTTTCTTAACTCTCATCTTGCGGGGCCATGTGCCTTACCGGCCACGAAACTATCTTGGCATTATCAACCAGATAAATGCGGAAATCTATCTCTCGTTTAGGGGTAACCCCCTTCACTTCACCCAAGATATCAGGATATTCTCGGACCACCCTCACCGATTACAACTATCGATAGATGCGTCGAGGGATTCAAGACAACACAACATGACGGGACTCATAGGGTTACTAGAAATTTTTAGGGTATTACCGAGGCAAGTCATGAGCCTCTCAACCCTATGCTCAAAAAAAAAAAAACCAAGGATGGCTCCAAAACTGGACAACCCATCCATGCCCAAAAATCAACCCATACCCCATGAAACCGAGAATATAAGCATCACACGAGAATTCAAATCCACCTAGATAATAGACAAATGGGCGGAACCCCCAATTGGATTTGAAACACACATGGGATCATTAACTAGACTAGTACTTAGGTGCAAACTTTCAGCTAGATCAGACGAGATAAACTATGCGATACACCACAATCAAACAAGGTACGAACTGGGAAAATCAGAAATATATACAAGACTTTCAACAGAAATACTACCTCGATCGGGAACTGGAGCAGTATCGAGAGCATGAACTTGCCCTCCCGAAGGTCCAGCACGCTGAGTCTGACCCTGGCCTTGCCCTCGCTTCTTCGGGCAATCCCTAGTGAAGTGTCCAAACTCACCACAATGAAAGCATTCGCCATCCTTCCTTTTCCTCTTCTTACAATCCTTAATAAGATGCCCAACTAAACCGCAATAATAGCACTTTCCCTTTTTGTTATTGCCCTTGTTGTTGTTCCTCTTGTTACCTTGACTTATGTTCTTGTTCTTATTGCCTTGACTGCTCTAACCACTTGGATTACCCTGATTTCCTTTCCACTGGGAATCAGTCTTCTTAGCTTGAGTATCATTCATCTTGATCTCTTTCTTATCACTCCTATTCTCTTCATTGAGTAGGGCCATATTCACCAAACTCTCGAAAGTTGCCCCCAAGGGTATATGAGTCATGGCTAAACCATGTAATGGCTCGTTTAATCCTAGAGCAAAGGATAGGGCCTTCTTCGGAGTTGTGTTAACCAAGTCTAAACCTACCCGAGCTAGTTGATTAAACTTATCTATGTATTCCCTAATAGTCATGTCCCCTTGCTTCAGTGATAGGAACCTTAGTCCAAACTTTCCCCGAAAGTCATCCCAAGTCTCAATTGGCCTAGTAGCGGTGGAGACCACCCACCAACATGCAACTTCTTTCTTTAGCAACAATACTGCTAATAAAACCTTCCTACGATCGTCTATATCAAAGAAGGCAAAAAGATCTTCGGTTTCTTTCAACCAATTCCTTGCCTCTACATAAGTCTCGGTTCCAATGAAATTCTTGCAACCCATCGCCTTAAAGTCTTTGCAAATCTCCGCGAAATCAGCTTGAGGATGATGAGGGGGAGAAGGAAGAGGAACCTCAGCGACAGGAGGAGGAGGAACATTAACTACCGGAGGAGGAGTAATATTTGCGGGGCCGGCTTCGGTGGCCCTAGCCTCCAAAAGTCTCCTATACCAAACAGGTACGTGTACTCCCTCCGGAATGGCAAAGTTATCGGCCATACTGAAAACGAAGAAAAAGATAGATTCAGGATGGAGAAAAACGAAGGAATTTTTCTAATGGCTTTTTGGGGAATAGCCTTTAAAATAAACTAGACTTTACTTTGGAAAATACTTTATACTTGGTTTTGAAAATAGTTTTCCAAAAGTTTTCTAAAAACTTTTTTTTTGTTCCTTCTCGTAAACCATATGCTCTGATACCAAATGTAACACCCCACCTCCGCCAGGGTGACTCTTGCAAGCACTCTAACTTTGGAGGGGCGTTTGAATCAGGTAAACATGCATAATGATATATCAAGGCAGAACAAGAACATATGTATATATTTAAACAGAGTAAATAACATAGATAAAACAGCGGAAGATTTTAAACCATTTCAAAACAAGTCTGGTACAACATAGTGTCAATTTTCCAAATACACATGTCTAGATAAAACGACATCAACTGAAAAAAAAACTGAAATACATAAGTACTAATCCCCAAAAGAAGTGATAGCCATAGCTAGCTTCATGTCAAACCGTACATGAGCTAAATCCCACAAGCAAGCTGTCAGAAATCCAAGCTAAGCTCCAATATTCCCTCCCTGAGAACCAGGGGGGAAACGGAAGAAAAGAGGCGAAAGAAAACAGGTCAGTCAAAAAGACTGAGTAAGCCCTACTACAATCAATGTAAACTGATAAAGTTAACTGGCATGAGCAGCAGGTATGATCATAAGGATACTAGCATGATGATTAACTAACAAGGTAGATAAAGGTGTCATCGCATAATCAGGATTAAGGTTTTGCACCACAGGTGTACTAGCAAACTAACATGACTTGAATAAACAAGTATTGATCCCTTGGCCTAAGCTTTGGCCCAATAACATGAAGTGACCCTAATACAAGGTCCAACCAAATGGTCTAGTCGATCGGCTCCCTAAGCCTAACTCGTCACGTGTTGGTGTCAATACGGCCCAAAACATAATTGTAGTCGAACTGTGCCGGGTCCACCCTTCGGGTGTATCAAGCCCTAGAGTGCCAACCCCTGGACACCATAAACATGAGTGCACAGTCTCGATCTACTGGTACCCATGGGTGACTTCTCCAAACACGGACTACATGCACGACCATAGTCCGTCCGGAACTACATCGGCGTACCACACGGCCGTCGTTTATTTGGTCGCTTACCTCCAGCCCAGTAATCGTGCCCCCTCCCTAGCCTAGCCCTTAGGGCCTTAATGATACGATTTTGGGGTTACTGCGGAGTGGGCCCCCATTGCTAGTATTTTCTAGTGGGTTAAGTACGGTTTAACCCTCTTGATAATCATGGATTAACTTGGTTAAGTGTAACGATGAGTTCACGACTTAACCCCGATTAATCTACCAAGCCCAAGTTGGTTAAGTATTCAGTGGACGTGACTTAACCCTAATCACGACCCATTAATTAATTTAATGCGCCTTAACCTCTCACGTTAGACCTTGTTGTGGCTACTAGTTAAGCCGGGCGGGTCCGGGTAGCTTTACACCACAACTTGGTCTAACCTCGGGTTCAAGGTACAACATGACCAACTTCTCACATTGGGTCCTATTGTTTGTAGCAACTAGTTACGCCGGTCGGTTCCGGGTAGGTTTACGCTACAAACTCAACCCAACCTCGAGTTGGCCACACTTATATTTTCTAAGTGTCATGTCCATCATGTTTCCAAAACATGTTACAAGTTTTCAAGCAATTGGGTAGACCTAACTTAATAGGTAAATTCCCAATGGGTAGACCTAACTTAATAGGTAAATTCCCAAGCTTATTTTTTTATGTCTTTTACTTTTACCCAACCCCAAACGCAATCCCATCGCTTACATATCGCAATAGCGCATAAAGGATAGAAAGAGGGAACTTGGCATAATCATGACATAAAAGGTGTTGAAGCCACAAGTTCAACATGGTGGCATATGAAATGTACATATGTTCATATACTTGCATATTACATTTTTAGGCCTCAAAAGCATGCATAAAACCAAACTTAGCATATTGGTGATACATGTTGATAAATGACATGTAGAAATGGCCATAAGTTCGCATTTAGCCTCACATGCAAGTTATCATAAGAGATATGATAACTTACATGTTGCCAAAATGCAACCTTTAGCATAAAGCTTGAAGCTTTATGTTCATATACTCAAGATGAGCTTGCATAACATGATAACATGAACCAAATGATCATCCCAAACTTGCATAACATAACTTGTATATCATATGACAAACTTGCATATCAAACTTGCATAACATAACATGATAAACTTGCATATCATAACATCTCAAACTTGCACATAAACTTGCATATCATAACTTGATAAACTTGCATATCACAACATGATAAACTTGCATATCATAGCATAGTAAACTTGCATATAAACTTGCATATCACAACATTTAACTTTAGAGTTTAAGTATGAAAGTAGAATAGGGCTTACAATGCTTAAGAAGTCACACAAATATGACAAAGCCCTTATGAAATCAATCAAACCCAAAATGCAAGCTCTAACATAAAAACCCTTGAGCCAAAATGATCAAAACTCTTTCTTTATGATGCAAATATAGAAACTTGACTTGAATGCAAGCTAATGATGCTCATACAAGTTTGAAAACACTTGTATGCATGGAAAATCACTTAGAAATTTATTTAGGAATTTTATGAAGAGAGTGGAGGCCATGAGAGGATTGATTTTGCCATAGTTTAGTTGTATGAATGAATAATGATGATTTAGGCTAGGTTTAGGGGTCCTTTTATAGAAGTTTAGGTTAGTTTAGGCCATAGGATTAACCCTAGTTTAGATCTAAACCATCAAAAATCGTCATAGGCCAGCAGAACAGACCAGAGAACCAAAACAGGTGCACCAAGCCAGCCAGGGTCAAGCCAGAAAGCTGTGCAGGCTTCTGGCTCGACACGGGCGCACTTCCCAAGTGCGCCAGTGTATTTTTGTGCTGGCGCACTTCACAAGTGCGCCAGTACATTCTGGCTTGTTTTCGGTTTTTCTGCCTAACTTCGTTCGTCCATATCTTCTTCATACGGACTCCGATTTTCGAAAACTCGGACTCTATTTCGCGTATTTTTCCGATACGAACGCAATGGCACAGCCCGTTTCCCTTGATTCAGATTTTAGAATTAAATTCTGCCTCGATTTATGTTATAACAGGTTATTGAAAATACGGGTTGTTACATAGATTTTCATGGAATAGAAAGATAAGATTTTTATTAGAAGAGAATGACGAAAGGCGATATTTTTATAAGTTAGAGAATATGAAAGTATAATCTTTTCTATATATAGCGTTGTCAAAATATAATCTTTATATAATTATGATGATAAAAATATGATTTTTTATTAGAAGTGAAGATAAAAATATAAGTTTTATATGATGTAAAGAATAAAAATATGATTTTTATATTATAGAAAGGTTAAAAATATGATTTTTATATAATAGAGTATATAAAAATATTATCTTTATATATGTAGCGAAATAAAAATATGATTTTTATTTATTGAAATGAAGTGATAAAAATATAATTTTTATATATGAACAGCGTGAAAAGGACTGCATTGGAATTTGAAACAAATCCCAATGGTTCAGAAGTTCAGAAGTAAAGCACGGCGGAGTGAAACCATTGGTGAGAACTCCTTGCCTTTAATTTATTTCAAGTTTGAAATATATACTAGGATGCAGACGGTGTTTAGTAGCACCCGACACCCGTCGTCCACAGACCATGGATGACTTGTTTATTTGATTGTTGTGTAGTGAAACTCGTTTGTGTGATGGTGAATGAAATAAAATATTTTATAGCGGAAAATATTCTATAGTTAAAAAATTGATTTTTAACGTATACATAAAACAAATATTTATAAACAAATCGGACGATTTGTTTATATACACTGATTTGACTGATATGGATTGGGACGATAAAATTTACACATCGCCCAACTACAAAAATAAAATATTTGTTTGTTGATTTGAAACCCCACACGGGTATTGGGATGATATTTGACGTACACTAATCCCGA
The DNA here is from genome assembly GCA_030737875.1 of Allium sativum. Taxonomy (NCBI): domain Eukaryota; kingdom Viridiplantae; phylum Streptophyta; class Magnoliopsida; order Asparagales; family Amaryllidaceae; genus Allium; species Allium sativum. The sequence goes on from CM060913.1 coordinate 1,014,090,409, forward strand.
TTGTTTAGTTGTATGTCAATCGATGGGTTAACAGACTGTGTAAGTGTTAATTATTTATATTTAATGCTTATGCAGTTGTGTGGTGCACTCTGGATGATGGTTGATTATTTATCGTTGTTATTACATACATGTGTTGTAGAAAATCCATATAACTAACATTATATGGTAATTGATTGGGCCTCATTCAAATTTAGAAGATAAATTCATGTGTTGAATTGAAAATATATATTCATGTGTTGAATAGAAAATAAATTCATGTGTTGAATTGAAAATATATATTCATGTGTTGAATTGAAAATAAATTCATGTGTTGAATAGAATGAATATTCATGTGTTGAATAAAAGCCGTGTTGATTAGATTGACGTCATTTTGACGTGAACGATATTTATATCGATTTTATTCATTTTTCAATGAATATTGAAAGTGATTTCAAAATTCGAATTAAATTGAAATAATTTAAATTCGAATTAAATTGAAATGAATTGAAATTCGAATTAAATTGAAATTCGAATTAAATTGAAATGAATTGAAATTCGAATTAAATTGAAATGAATTGAAATTCGAATTAAATTGAAATGAATTGAAATTCGAATTAAATTGAAATGAATTGAAATTCGAATTAAATTGAAATTGAATTGAAATCGATTTGAAATGAAATTAAAACGAATTTATATTGAAAAATTCAATCTTGATTTGAATTTGGAAAGGAAGTTGAAATATTTTTGAAAACGAATTTAAAACGATTTATAAAATACGTTTTGAAAGGAAATCGACGAAATATATATATATAATGGCCTGAATAGAACGCACCGCGCCGCGGAGTTCACGAATTTCGACCATTGACTTCGAATGGGATATTACGGGAGATCCGTCCATCGGATTCTCCTAAAACCGGAACCGTTGGGTTTGTATCGAAAAGAGATTTCTAACGAATATTAGACATTTGAAATCTAACGGTTGGATTTGGAATTATGTCCAAATCAAATTTGGAATAGGTCGCTGTAAGTGCAGTTTGATGGTCGTTGATGGAAATCGACTGTACGGGACTTGATAAAATTATTAAAAATAGTAATAATTTGTGGAAAATCATAAGAACTGATTTGTGAAGAATTGGGATGAAAAATTCCATATTTGCAAAGATGAAAATAGATTTTTATCGAAATGAACTAGCTTTGAACTAGAATTATAATTCTATTTATTTTTAAAATAAATAAAGTGGATTTGAAATGGTTTTGAAAATAACTAGAGTTTCTAATAATTGAATTGGAATGGATTTGAATCGAAATCATCTTCGGAATAGTTCGATGTTGGATTTCATGGTTATACAAATGTTGTTATGGAAATTTGAAAGACATACAAATATCGTTATTTCCAATACGATATTTGTTGGTCATAGAATTTGATATTGAATATAAGCCGATATATTTTCTATTCAAAGCCATGTATTTAATATCAAATGTGATTTGGGTTTGTCGTGAATGGTGTCTTCATTAACACTGTTCTTAAGCCCAGTTGAGAAAAAGATTAAATCTTTTTATTTAGATTTAATGAAGTGTACCAATTAAATAATATTTAATTGGAATTGAATTGGTATTGATTTTTGGGTCTATCGTGAACAGTGTTTTAAATAACACTTGTTCTTTAATCCGATAATTAATGGAATGTGATTTTGGGTGGTCATGAACGGTATCTTCAATAATACTGTTCTTAGACCCAACGGAGTTAGGAAAATTAGAAACTAACTGGAGATTAATTAAGTTGAATGGTTTCTTGGGTATTGATCTGATGTTGGTTTCGGCCTTCGGGGTTAATACTTAGGGAGTTGCTCATTTGCTATTTTAACGGTTAAAAGCTGATAGAATGGAATGTGATTTTGGGTTTATTGTGAACTGTGTTTTAAATGACATTGATTCTTTAACCCGGTTAAAGATTAAAACTAAGTGGAGTTTTAATGAATCTTTAATTAGATTGAAATGGTCGAGAATGGAGTATCACCAGTTTAGCTCCAGACGATAGTTAAATCTTTAATTAGATTTGAACGTGAAATGGCAATTGAATTTACCGATAACACTGTGGTGTTAGATATGAAGTATTACCAGTTTTACTTCATGGGATGAATAGGTTGGGATTGGGAAATAGAATAAATGATTACATCGGTGTGGTTCGCTAATTCCGACTAGTTTGAAGTGATATTCAAAGGAAGATTAAAGAATAAATTTAAAAGAATTTATCTTTGATAAAATTAATGGGAACCTTTCCCTAAGAATGTGAAATTTAGAAACTAACTGTAGGTTAGCTAAAAAGAATGGTTTCCTGGTTATTGATCTGATGTTGGCCTTCGGGGTTAATATTTGGGGAATTGTTCTCTTACTAATTTATGGTTAGCGACTGATGAATTAGAATGAGGCGTATGTTGTGTTTGTGTAACACTTGTTTATTATATACGCGAGTTATTCAGAAAGACTGGGTTTATCCCATTCTGAATAACTGATTCGACGTGGTGTCGAAGAGGAAGACGGTGGTTGAAGACCGGAGGTCTTCACGTCGTTTGGATAATTACTGATGATCTTGATTGTGTCGTACACCCAAGAGGAGGGAATCAGTTAGTGGTCGTCCAGACGTACTTGGAGATCGATGGATATGCGAGGTACAAGGTGCCTCCGGTATCGTTCAGACCCAGAATGGACTTGTGAATGGACTGTATGTCTGACATTGAATTTTATTCTGTGTGATTGATTTCTATTGAATATATATCTGTTTGGCGGCAGAGAATTTATTCTCTTGCTTAACGCCCTTCTCCGAGACGTACGAGCTCAGAGGTTACATACTTATGGATATCAAACGCATGGAGTGAATTGCCTGTGTGGCATGCCTAAGTGGCAATGTTATTAAGGCTTCTGTTGAAAAGCAGAGTCGTATGGTTAATGATCAAAGCACAGCCTGTGTGGCACAGCATTGTGTAGCGTTGATTCGCGAGCCTCACACCCCGGTTGTGAACCAGAAATGGGAGAGGACCTCAGGGAAGGCATGCATTTCCTTCTAGCTGGAAGTGGCGTCAGTGGTTTTACACGCCCTGACAAGTTTGACTTATGTGGTTGTTGTTGTTGCGAGGTGCCTCGGATATATCGGTGAGTATGTGAAGCCGATGGAGTCATTCGTTGGCTCATTTACACCCCAAAGGGTGGGGAAATGTAGTGTTCAGGCATTTTAATCCACATCGGTAGACCAGCCCTGTCGCTCCAAGGGTCATTCGAGCTCTGATCCTGAGACTCGGGCTAGACAATCTCGAATCGGTAGAGGACTATCTTTTGCCTCGGTTCATAGAAGGAAATCCAATTTCCAAATATGTGACTTTGCAGTTTTGATTGTAGAGCCTAGTATGGCGACATGATATATGGTACCCATGTCGTCTATGATTGATATGTATGATTGAAATTGTTTTGACACTAAACACTTATAATAGTATGAAATGATTTGTTTTAAATGTGCCAAGCATTCTTTGGCTATTATAAGGTAAAAACCCTATCCACCGGCTTGCGTTGCATTGTGTGATGGGACCTGGGTCTTATAATAGCTTCATTGTTCTTTATTTAGCATTGTGATGTTTGTTTTATGCACTGGTATTCTTGGGAGGAAACCCGTTCTGTGTTTTACGGCGTGTTCCCTTGATTTACCTAACATTAAAATAAAGATTTATAACTGTTTTAGTTCTCACACCAGTCACATGACTGACCTGGAGTTTATTGTTATAACCTAAACTCTGGGTGCCCTTACTTTGACACGGACAGCTAGTAGTTTTGGTTTTGCAGATTTATATTCACAGGAACCTGGTTTACAGCTGGGATGATATCCGGAAAGCTCTGTATTCGTATATCTCTTTCAGTTGTGTATCGTATTGTTTTTCCGCTGCGATGATTTTAAATGTAATTTAAATCTCTGATATTTTCTGTGTAATATTTATTCATACTCTGTATATTCTTGTGTTCTAATGGAATTGTTGTAATAAGCAATGAAATGTTCTTTCGTGTGCGTTCTGATTCGTCTTGTCCTTACAGTAATTCATTCTTTCTCTTCTCTTCGGAGACCGAGGAAGTTCGGATCGCTTCATTTTAATTGATCCTTGTAATCAATTAATTATGAGCAACAAATTGGAAAGATATGGAAAGATTATTTGATTTGATAAATCAATCAAATCTTAATATATGTGGCAAAAAATTTGGATGGAGTCAGAAGTTATATTATTTGATTTAAATCAATTAAATATATTTATACAGGGAAACAATCCAAAATATGCAAAATTTGCATTGAAACAAAATCAAGGAAATTCGTAAACTTTTCATGCTCATCCTTTTTACAACAAGCCAATAGTGCTCTCTTCTACATATACTCAATAAGATCCCTATTTTTGTATCAGTCATAGGGTGAGAAATATATATTAAGTGTTTATATTCTTCTCTTATTGTACTCCCTCTTGAATTGAAGAAGAGTAAAAGTAGTTGTTGGGTGTCCGTGGACATAGGATATTCATATCCGAACCACATTAAATCTTCTATTTGTCTTATTTATACTGTTGTTTCTGTGAGCCTACATAATTGATTCTTATTCTTTTGTTTTGAGTTCCATTGGTAATACGCAGTACTAGATCTTGATCGAATATGCTTCTGCTCAAATTGACAAATTTCCTCTACAATTTGGTATCAACGCTGGTGTTATTGTTCCTATTTGGGTATTAATGGCCACTTCTAATAATTTATTGGTAGATCCGGTGTTAATTATGGAGTAACACTTTTTATGGAAAGGGAGATTATGGTGTTAATCATGGTGCTTGGCTAGGCACATACCATATTTTTGAAGGAGCTTGAAGTCTGTTGGGACATTGAGTAGACTTGGACTAAAGATTGTAGTTGAAAAAGATATGTTGAAAATATCAGAGGTTCCCATGATTGTTATAGGAGTGAGGGAAGAAAATCTCTATAGACTAAAGGGCACTACTATAGTTGATGACTTAGCTTCAGTTACTTCATTTGATTCTTCCAGATTATGGCACTTGCAGATGGGTCACATTAGCGAGCGCAGCATGGATTAGTTAAGAAAGCGAGGTTTTATTGACGGAGTCCCGCATTCAAAGCTTGGTTCTTGTGAAGAGTATGTTCTTGGTAAGTAGACGAAGATTTCTTTTGGTTCTCGTGAGCATAAGGCAAAAGCTATTTTGGATTATGTTCACATAGATGTTTGAGGACCTTCCTCTGCCAGTCCTTGGGTGGAGCCAGGAATTTTGTTTCATTTAGAGATGATTTCTCCCATAAAGTTTGGGTTTACTTTCTAAAGTCTAAAAGTGAAACCTTTGCTAGATTTCATAAATGGAAATCCATATTGGAGAAGTAGTCCAAGAATAAGTTGAAAGTTCTCCGTTTAGATAATGGCTGGTGAATTCCTCTTATAGGAATTCATCAGTTGCTGTGAGTCTGAAGGAATTAAGAGGCTTTACACCACAACAAGCGACCCTTAGTCCAATGGAGTTGCAGAAATGATGAATTAGACATTATTAGAGAGAACTAGATGCCTTAGATTGACTGCTAAGTTGAAGAAGGGATTTTAGGCTAAAGCTTTAACTATGGAGGCTTTCCTCATCAACCACACACCTTATACTGCTATAGAAATGAATATCTCTGAAGAAGTATGGAAAGGAGAGCCTGTTAGATATTCTAACCTCAAGGTGCTTGGTTGTTCAACTTATGTGCATGGGACTCGAGGAAAGCTGGAACCTAGAGCTCGCAAGTGTATCTACCTAAGTTATAGAAGAGGAGTAAAAGGACATGGGTTATGGTATCCTATTAGCAAGAACCTTATTATAAGAAGGCATGTAACTTTTGACAAGAAGTCTATGTTGAAGGTGGAGCCTTCCTCACCAGATGACAATGAGAGGATGTGTGAAGAATACCAAACATAAAGCAAGTCATCTATTGATTCTTTTCATAGATGTTCAAATGACGTTCTCGATGACACCTTGGTTGATGAGAAGAGTACCGATATTGGCACAGAAGATCAGACTCAAAGTGGAGCTTATATAAATACAAGCCTGCTAGAGAAAGAAGAAAGCCTAGATGGCTTGATGAGTTTGCTGGTTTGACCATCAAAGATATTGACTTTAACAATATATCAATATACACATTAAATGTTGTCCATGACAGCCTAGAGATTATATAGAAGCTATTGCATCAGTTGATAGTTCCAGTTGGTTAGTTGCTATAGAAGAGGAGATCGAATCTTTACAGAAAAATCACACTCGGGATTGTGCCATTTACCACCGACAAAAGGGCTATTGGATGTAAGTAGATATATAGAGTGAAAGATTGATGGCAACGGAAATTTCAGATATAAAGCAAGACTAGTAGCAAAGGGGTATGTTCAAAAGAAGTGGCAGAGTATCATGACATCTTTGCTCTAGTTGTTAGGCATACTTATATTCATATTTTCTTGGTATTAGTTTCTCACTATGATACAGAATTAAAGCAAATGGACGTCAAAACTGAATTCTTGAATGGTGATCTGGATGAGGTAATTTATTTAAAGTAGCCGAAAGGGTTCGTTGATAATAGCAGACCAAATTGTGGTTGCAAACTCAACAAATCTCTATATAGATTGAAGCAATTTCCTAGGCTATGGTATAAGAAGTTTGATAACTTTATGCTTCCATAGGGATACTCTAAAAGTTTCAAGGACCAGTGTGTTTACTTTAGATGTGACGATGACATGATTTATTTGTTGTTATATGTCGATGATATATTGATTGCATCTCGGAGTATGATCAGAATTAGGGAGTTTAAAGTGGAGCTCAGTAGAGAGTTTGACATGAAGGATTTAAGAAAGGCACAAAGAATATTATGTATGGAGATAAGCAAGGATAGGAAGCAGAAAAAGTTATGGCTCACTCAAGCGCAATACACTAAGAAAGTCCTTGCTCGATTTGGAATGGGAAAATCCAAACCGGCTGGCACTGCATTAAAAGATAAGAGGTTTGCGGCTAATATACCTTACTCTAGTGCCGTTGGTCGTTTTATATATGTGATGGTGTGCACAAGTCTAGATTTGGCTCATGCAGCAGGTGTTGTGAGTTGATATATTTTTAACCAAGGCAAAGAGCATTGGAAAGCAGTGAAATGGAATTTTATATATCTTCAAGGTACTTCTTCGGTAGGCTTGTTATATGGTGTAGTAGATAGTGACATCTCTCTCAGAGGATACTGTGGTTCTAGTTCTGCTAGGGATAAAGATGCTAGGAAGCCAGTGTCGGGCTATGTTTTTACACTTGGAATAGGCTCGATTTGATGGAGATCAAAGTTGCAATCTATCATAGCTTTGTCGACTACCAAAGTAGAGCTGATATTGACTGCGGAAGCAATATATGAAGGGTTGTTGGTGCAACAAACAGTAGAGCTATTTTCACATAATTAGAGTGCAATCCATCTTGTAGAAAATCAAGCTTATAGTTCATAGACTAAGCACGTTGATGTCAGAGATTTCTTCCTTATGATTGAAGAAGAATGAAACAAGATCAAATTGGTGAAGGTGAGTACTATGGACAATCCTTCAGATATGATGACAAAGTCACATCCAAAAAACAAGTTTGAGCATTGCTCAAACCTGATCACTTTGCTTCCTGCTACTTCAACATCATGGGGTGCTGACCCAATAACTAATTTTGTCGATTAATGAATATATTTAAATCAAGGTGGAGTGTTAAAATTGGACTATTTAAACCTTTTCCAATTGTGGAGAATATTTTAATTGATTCTCGTAATCAATTAATTATGGGTAACAAATTGGAAAGATATGGGAGACATTATTTGATTTGATAAATCAATTGAATCTTGATATATGTGGCAAGAAATTTGGATGGAATGAGAAGTTATAATATTTGATTTAAATCAATAAAATATATTTATAAAGGGAAACAATCAAAAATGTACAAGATTTGCATTGAAACCAAATCAAGGAAATCCACGAACTTTTCATGTTTATCTTCAGGCAAGTGTTCATCCTTACTCTTATAAATAGAGGGGCGTTTGCTCACCCTTTTTATAACAAGTCAATAGTTCTTTCTTCTACATATCCTCAATAAGAACCATAATTTTGTATCAATTATAGGGTGTGAAATATATATTGAGTGTTTGTATTCTTCTCTTATAGTACTCCCTCTTGAATTGAAGAAGAATAAAGGTAGTTATTGGGTCTCCATGGACATAGGGTATTCATATTCGGACCACGCTAAATCTTCTGCATCTCTTGCTTTTGCAATTGTTTCTTGAGGCTTTATAATTGTTTCTTATTCTTTTGTTTTGAGTTCCATTGATATCTAAATAGACATTACTAGATCCTGATCAAATACACTTCTGCTCAAATTAACAGAAATTATGCTACATGTCAATGCTGGTAAAGCATGCATTGGAAAATTACTTTTAATGCGGTTAAAAAAACTTCCACCCGATCATTGCATTTTCCAATATCATTGTAATGCCTTGTTGAAATATTGAAAGTGGACCAATATACTAATAGTGAAAATTGAAATAAAAAGCTTTGCAGCCATGGCTGCCTTGAAAATAAAAAACAACCCTATTTTTGATGACAATCCTGATCAGAATCACTACAACAAAATATATTATTAATAACACAATTTAATAACATATTAACTTGAAGTGTTATTATTTACAATTAGTTTTATACTTTCCAAGTCAATTTCATTTAACAATTGTCGCAACACTCCCTAGCCTCTTGTAAGATTTTGGTTTCCCTCCAAAACCATTTTGTTTCCCTCCTGCAACAAAATTATTCTCCATTTTCCATATAAAAAAAAATTCATCTCCCTCAAAAAACAAACTTTGCTCTCCCTAAAAAACCAAAACTTTCGTCTTATTCTATGAGAAATCAAACTTCTCTCTCATTCTGAAGAGTCTGCAACTGATAGTCTTCCTAATCTCTGCATGCAAAGAAAATGTATTGGAACCCTAATTTCGATTTCAATTATGGTAAGGCAACTATGAAAAAAATTATTACAGAAGAAACCATGTCATTTTCTTTGATTTTGTAATTGAACATTTATGAATGGAAGCTCTATCGTGCAAATATTATATATAATTAAACATAACATAAAGATATCCATGGACATAGTTTAATAATTCGAGAAGTAGCTTTTTATATTAAATTTTTTAAGCCCAATTTTTTTCAGCAGTAGCATTTAAAAATGGGTTCAAATTATAAATTTCATGTGTTTTTGGGTGGTTAATAGATTGTAAATATTTTGATACTTTCCGGAGAAGGCATATCAATTTTTTTTGAGAAACAGTAAATAGGTTTCAAAATTTTATTCTTGTAAAATTGAATTGTTGAAACATATTACATCTTATGAGCAAAAATTTTAATTGCTGCGAGATATAAGTAATTTTTTTTGGAAAACAGTAAATAGGTTACAGTTTACTATTCGAGAATGTTGCTTGGTACAATGCTGTTGAAATATTACACTATGATCTAGGTTAAATGTGTGCATTAGTGGATGTGAAGTGCAATATTATTGAGTACATCTAAGGGACATGTTTTTGTATTCTCAAATAATTTTTTATATACAACTAGCAATTTAAAACTTGCTCTTAGCTTTGGGAACTGTTGTTTGCTTTAGATGCTTAAAATGATCAAATATAATAGTAGTTGAGCAAATCCTTTTCTTTTTGAAAGATATTATTCTCTTCTTGTAGACTTTCGTTGATTATGCAAGTTCACTTTTCTGGCATCAACCTTCGTGAGGCAACCACAGATAACACACGTATTTATAGCATCTTGACATAGAAGGATATAGTTACATACTTACATAGATGTATTATAATTACACCAGAAACAATATTGGTTATGATAACTAAATTGAATTTGTAAGCGTAGCATGTATGCTATTTTTCAACCCAAGTGCATTGACATGTATATAATTTTAGCTTTGACTTGACAAAGCATACCTGCTTTTCCATGATAAAGATAGCTTCATGGAAAGCAGGGTCATCATTCTCTCTTAAGAATAATGTTAGGATTACTCTAAAAATTCAACTATAACTTGATGATGATTCAGATTTAGTTGACGGAGATAGCTTGTTAACTGAGGAAGACCTAAAAAACCACAACTTCCTAGGTAAGGTTATTTAAACATCCATGCAGTATTTTTGATGTATGGAGTTTAAAAGTGCACGGTGTGGATTAAAACCAAATTGTGAAGCACTGTTGTATGTTGGCAAAGATGTTAAACTTGGCTAAAAGCAAAGTTATTAACCTTTCATACCTTTTTAAAATGGAAAAAAGAGTACTTATATTTATTAGGAGCAAACAAAGATGTTGTACGGATAGTTAAATTCTATTCTTGTATCTGTTATGCATATACAAATTTGTAGTGCGTTGACACAAATTTGGTTTACATGCATCAACTGACCAAAGCGAACTAGATACAAGTTTTCTTGCTTCAATTGGTTCCATGGCTATTTCAGTCATTTAGCTTCGCGTAATTATTATGTCGTAAGTTGCATTTTAAGTGTTTATTTTTATCCCAATGATTGATATTTGTAATTGGTGTCAGGTACATATTTTTATCCTTATCCCATTTGTACTTAGATATATGTATTATATAAACCATTATTTAATTAAATAACACATGATTCTATGATTCTCCACCAAACAAAGAAAAGAATAGAAAGACTAACGCATCGAACTACATGCTTATTCATATAATATAATCATGTGTACATTGAAGTTTAGATGCACACAGATGACATAATTTTATGAATATAATTCTATACAAAGATATTACACAGATACAGCAGCAGCCCAGCGGTTAAGGAATTTGTGCCATGGTAACAGCGGTGTGAGTTCAAAACCCGGAGTGGCATGCTAAGAGCTTGTCATGTGCATACGCTAAGATCAACCATTTATGTGGTGCTCGCGGACAAGGATAGGTGCACTAGGGAGGTTTTTATGACTCCGGTCGGTTTCCCTTCCGAATAAATTCAAAAAAAAAAAAAAAATTTGCATGAGAACTAGCATTTACTTTACATTACATTTAATTCTACTCTTGTGGTTATAATTGACCATGAATTCGGTAACTGAAAACAGGTGGTTCGTTTTTATGTGCATGAATTGTATCCACAATGCACATAAGTACGAAATAATATATAGTTACTACAAAAATAAAGCAAACCACCTAATTTTCTTTGTACAAATTACCAAATACAGAAGCTATGCATTTGCATGTGATCAATGTACAACTAAAAATACATTTTACATTATTGTTGGTTTGCCACAACTATCGTCAACACTGCAAAAGTTGGTTTGTTAAAAAGCCTAATCAACAACAGAGCAGTGAGCTTCGTCTTCCACCGTGTTCTAACCAACGTCAATCGCTAGTTGAGTGCTTATAAATATCAACAAAACAACACTGCACATAATTAATGTTTGATCATCAACACATACATCTTTTCCTCCAGTACTTCCCATATGCAAAGCATGTGCCACACTAGTTACATTGTACACATAACCAATTGTAGTCTAGACAAACATAATTTATTATTATTATGTAAGTTAATGGTTACCATTTTTTTTTTACTGAACAAAAAACCCTTTTATTACTATAGAAAATTATTCGTTTAAGCAATGTAGAAATGTCTAATTTTGTATCATAATCATATAGCCGAATATAAGTAAATATTATAATAGATATAAATTTTGTGAATTCGATTACACTGGGTATAGTGATAATATAGGGAAGCAAAAACCAAGTATTTCTTTAATGAAGATTTATGCATTAATTGACATCATATTGTATTTTGCATGGATGTTGAAAGCTGCTAGGTGATAACATCATATGTTATCTTGTAGTAACGGTAAATAGCAATGAATCTTTTTAGGGCTTAAAGGGTTAGTTTCATGTGAAAAATCTCTTAAAACATTGTAGAAATTAATTTGAGGCTTAAACAATTTGCTACTCACTAGATTAGTTGTTGAAGTTTGCATGTCCTGGTTAAGGCCTAAATTATTTAATGAAATTGCATTGGATTCTACTAGGAAGATACCATTAGAAAATTAAAATACGGCAATTTGGGTTGAGTATAAAACATATTTTACCAAGTGAAATAATGAATTACAAGTTATATATACTTTAAGTGACTTCGAAACTTTTAAGTTTGTATAGTTTTTTAGGATCATATAAAAAAATATTCATAAAATTTCAAAGTATAAAAATGTAAACTATTCATGATCATTGAATTTGAACTTCTAACGAAATATTTTTCTTAGAAAAAGACAAAATTTACCAAATATATATAATATGTTTTATTGCTTTCATAAAACTAATGATAAATAGTATGCATATCATAGGATTTCTTGAATGATAGCTATTTTGATATGGGTTTCCAATCAAGTAATATGTATAGTTCCAAATTTAGTAATCATGGCTTTTCTAGAGAAAATTAACGCTTATATATGTCATATTTACTTTTCATTAATTTTTAAGTAATTATAAACAAAATTTTACTACAATTGACACTTTTTTTTGGCAAGGCCAATCGGTTTGGGTGGTCCCCTACCATTTTATTGAAGCACCGAAGAAGAAGTTACAAATAATTACAAAGAGAACATAGAAACGAAGTGACTCAAACACGACGAAGAGAAAACAAAAAAGAAAAACAAAGAGGACAAATACATAATCAAAAGAAGCTAGTCATAATGCCAGGATCAAATGTGAAGTGTAAGAACTTCAGGCCTCCTCTTATCTACATTCGAATTTCAGTAGATACTGTTTCCACATTTTGACACACCAAGTCAGTGAAAACACAAGTATTCCTTTCTTTCCACATCACCATGGTAAACTTTTTCAATATGAATGTAGACAATCTCTTCCTTTTTGTTTTCCTACCTGTCAAAAATTCAAGTTTCTTCCATTCTTCAGCCGCCTTACGTTTTACATCGTGCCTTCCGAATCTAGCCATGATATCAGTCCATACCGTGTTGGACCATTTACATTCCAAGAAAATGTGATTAAGGATTTCACTTTGCTCGCCACACAAGGTACAAAGGGGATCAACTTGCATTCCCTTGGCACAGAGCCTATCTTTCTTCAGTAACGCTCTATGTATTATCTTCCACAATAGTAAATTTTCTTTCGCACCGTTTTCTCTACTCCAAATTTTTCTGCTCTAGGTGCATTTGTTAAGAAGGTCATCTCTGTTCAGCTTCGTATATATACTTTTAATTTGGTGATGTTGTGTAGTTTTGCCCCAACTTATTTTGTCGTAGTTGTTGTCCAGTACTTTCAGCGAGGTTGCTTTACTCCACTTCACGTTAATTCTGTGTACAGGAGTAAAAGGAAGGATTACTTTTGACCAATAATAAAATTGTGCACCATAGCTCCCCTAGGGATGCCAGTACTGTCAATCTTCAGTTGTGTGAACTCTCTCCTTAGAATTTTGCCCTTATCTAACCATGGATCATCCCATAACTTTACATTAGATGTCAATTTTAATTTGTATTAAATTAAAGGCAGGCATTTGTTCCTGTCCAGCTTAATTTTTGGGGTTGCTGCATGGGCCAAAAGTTCATGCCTTTAATAACGTTCCTTTTTGACCATCTAACCCAAAAAGTCTCTTTATCATTCAAGTAAGTATGTACGTGCTTCAAAAACGCAGCATTATTCCATTGAGACAGGTTAACAATGCCGAGTCCATCGCTATCTATGTTGAGAATTAATCTCAAGCATTTTAGCCAAGTTTTTAGGAATAGAAAGAGTCAAATCTCTATTATAGCGTGATTAGTAATAATTCAAATTTATGATCCTATTTTTAATGAGAGAGCTTTTAAAGTTGCTATTATTTAGGAAAAGATATTTTTCCACAAATATTTAGGTATTTCCTAGAATATTGCAAATCTAGAATGGTCTATTGTATGCTATAAATAGAAGAGCTCTCTCCTCATTTGAATTAAGCAAAAGTGAATAAAAAAGAAAGAAATAAAAAAAAAGTAGAGTTTTTATTTTCTTGCAGTATTTGTTCTCTCCTTCTGTGTTTGCTATAATTTTCAGAGACTATCCAGTAGTTCATATAGTTAACAAATTAGTATCAGAGCTAGACAAATTTTCAACAAATTGGTATCAGAGCGCCAGGTTGAAACTATGACATTTTTATTTCTTTCGACGTTTGTTCTCACAAAAGAAAACTTCGAAGAGTGGAGTAATAAAAAGAAAGAAGAATTGATCTCCAAAGGATTATGGGAGATTGTTGAGTGCGGATACGAGTGGCCAAAAGATGTTAAACATATGACGGAGAAAGAGAGTGAGGCATTTACAAGGTCGAGATGGAAAGACCATCAAGCCCGTGTTGCTATGTGTGAGAACATTGATGAAGAAGCTTTCAACCATATTATAGGAGAAAATTCTGCAAGAGATTCGTGGAAATTACTGAAAGAGGTGTACGCAAACAAGGAGGCCCTAATGGAAAATAAAGAAGACGAGGCTGATTGTATGGCTCTGAAAAGAGTCGAGCAGGAGGAAGCTGTTGACAATCAAGAATTCGCTGAGGAAGTCATTGGGAAAATGTATAATGATGAGATTGCTAATGACGATGATACAAAAATTGATGATATAATGAACGTAGAAGAGGCAAGACAAAGAGCAGTCGCTGAAGCAATTGCAAAACAAGAACGGGCAGCTGTTGATAAAGCAAATGTTAAAGCACGATTGCATGCAGAAAGAGCCGCGGTTCAGAGGACTGCCTCAGAAGCAAGAGAAGGAGATACAGACCAAGTTGAGGAGGTACTAGCAGTGAACAAGAAAGAATATAACGTATTTGATAGCAATTTTGATGAGGACGAACCTGATGATGTAGAAGAGATTCAGGCTATGGACATAGAAGGCGAGGACAGAAGTAACACTAATGATGATGTTGTTAAAAAAGAAGTAGATTTGAAGGATACTGAAGTTGAGCTTGATGCAAATAATGCCATGAATGTTTATAGGGAGGTTGAATCAAATGAAGTAGGAAAAGAAAGTACAACTAAAGTTGAAAAAAGATGTAACCAGCTAAGGTCTGGTATTGATTTGAATTCATCGGACTATGACAAACAGAAGCTGCAAGAGCGGTTGACAAAATTATCTGGTGGTGTTACAGTTCTAAAATTGGAGGAGCGAGCGAAACTGAAGTTAGTGCGAAGAATGATAGAGTTACCGATGCCTTGAATGCAACTAAAGCTGCTGTGGAAGAGAGAATTGTGCCTGGAGGTGGTGTTGCCTTGCTGTATGCATTCGAAGAATTAGCGAACTTGCAGATGGCTAATTTTGACCAGAAAATTGGTGATCAAATCATTCAAAATGCTTTGAAGATGTCAGCATATATTATTACTGCGAATGCTGAAGTAGAAGGTGCGGTTGTTGTTGACAAGCTTTTGGAGCAAAATCAAGCTGACGCTGCTAAATGTGAATATGTCGATATGGTAAAGGCTGGTATTATCGATTCATTGAAAGTGATCAGAAATGCATTAGTGGATGTTGCAAGTGTTTCTTCACTAATGACAACTACAGAAGCCATGGTGGTAGAGCAACCCGAAGATAAGAAAGCGAGAAAAGAAGAGCTGGTGAGAAAGAAAGTTTTGACGATTACCATACTTCTACCAAAACATGTGAGATATAAAGGAATCAAAAGTCTGCAATCGAAGAATCCAGTTCACTACGAAAGGAGCAAGCACATAGATGTTCGTTTTCATTTCATCTGGCAGCATGTCAAGGAAAAGGATGTACAGCTGAATCATGTTACGAGTCGTGATCAGGTAGCGGATATCTTCACCAAACCATTGCCAAAACTGTTGTTCAAAAATTGCAAGACGATGATTGGAATAAAGGATGGTAGATGCTTGAGCTTAAAGGAGGGATTTGTTGAGAATTAATCTCAAGCATTTTAGCCAAGTTTTTAGGAATAGAAAGAGTCAAATCTCTATTATAGCGTGATTAGTAATAATTCAAATTTATGATCCTATTTTTAATGAGAGAGCTTTTAAAGTTGCTATTATTTAGGAAAAGATATTTTTCCACAAATATTTAGGTATTTCCTAGAATATTGCAAATCTAGAATGGTCTATTGTATGCTATAAATAGAAGAGCTCTCTCCTCATTTGAATTAAGCAAAAGTGAATAAAAAAGAAAGAAATAAAAAAAAAGTAGAGTTTTTATTTTCTTGCAGTATTTGTTCTCTCCTTCTGTGTTTGCTATAATTCTCAGAGACTATCCAGTAGTTCATATAGTTAACAAATTAGTATCAGAGCTAGACAAATTTTCAACAATCTATTAGTTTTTCCACTTCCTTAAACGCAATAGGTGTAAAGTACTTTCCTTCTATTTTTCCTTTCCACAGGAGCCACATGAGTTCAGACCTTATCAGTTTAATTAGTTTGGTAGGTAATATATATGTCCTTGCCTAATATACTTGCATAGCGAACGCAACAGCCTTAACTAAAGTGAGCCTCCTCGCCTGGCTCAATTTTTGTTTTATTTTTATTATTAACAATTGTTTTCTTATACTTGACTTTATGAATATGCTTTAATCAGGGAGAGTTATTCATCAACTGTACAACTTGTAAATACGAGGTAAACAAAGATGTTTAGTACTCATTAAATTCGACGGTCTTTAATATAAAATTAAGCTAAAAGCACTCACTATATCCAAAAAACAGTTAGCTTAGACAAAGAAAATAAGTGTATAATTTTAAAGTGTTGTCTTAGGAGAAAATACTTGTCTCTTAATTTGGAATTTGATGTTCAATTTACATTTATAATCATTCCCTTTAGATTGTATAGTGGATATCAAGATTCTGTTTTGTTTTATAAGCAAATCAGTTTTCAATGTCTGCATCTGTATTGTTGGCTTACTACTGTACAATTGCTTACTTAATATTTCACATCATTAAAGATTGCCCCTATTTTCTCTTTATCTTTGCTCGTGTGTGCGTAAATATTTGATCTTGAACAGTGTTGCGTATACAACACAAAAAATAAACATATAGAACATATCATATGTAGATAATGTTTATTTGTTTCCATGCACGTTGCTGAATTGAAACCTGAGTAGTTGTTGAAATTGCTGCTCACTGCTGCCAACTGAAGGATGTTGATGATTGTTAGTAACCTTTATTCTATATTCTGCTTTCTGTACATTTTTCATACTATAATGGAAATTGTTTGTTTCTTTTTTTAATGGATATAAGTAAGAAGGCATAGCTTTTTTGCACTGAATTTAATTTATTTCCATTAGTTTGAATTTTTAGAAAGCTCTACCAATCATCGAAGGCAAGCATGAAGAAAGTCTTTGAGCAGTTGAAGTTCTTAATGATGCATTTGGTACTTGTAGTTTTAAATATGATATATATTTTGTCTATTGTTAACTCAAGTTGACCTAATATGGAACTGAAAACATATGTATTGAATTTGGTAACTCATACATCGAACTTAATTTTCGTTTATTGATGCTTTATTTTGCTATCATGAATATGCGCTACATTTGTTTATTGTTATATTTTGTTCATTTATACATTGCTCTTCAAATTGTTATGCAGATCCATTTTGATTCCTATAATTAAAATGTATTATATATGAGCTGTAAAACGATATAACAATACTATAACATGTTAATTTAGTAGCGTCATATAGCTGTTATTGAATAAACATGTAATAATTGTCACTATGTTATAAAGATTTCCACTTTCATTGATATTTAGATGTATTATAGCGGTGATAACGAGCTATTGTCTTTAAGTAACATAGCAACAAATTTATGGTAAAAAAACAATGCTCGTTTATGGTGTCTATTTCACTGTACTTAATATTCAGCAGTTTTCTATAATTTATCAATATACATCATTGATTAAACCTCTATAGTATTGATTAATAGCGGCTAGATGCTGCTATAAAAGACTACTGTTGTAGTGAATAAGTGTGAACCTGTGCTCCGCACATGGGCTTGAGCGAAATTTCGTATAGTGGTATATTTTTATATTGTAGTTATGTAAAGATGAAAATGTACATTTGTAGGTGGAGTTTATTTTTATTTGGCGTATTTTTTGTACATTATTGTAAAATGTTTATCAATTAATCGGCTCAAGTAATGTTGAAGCATAAATAGCCTTGCAATTTTTTTTAAAGAATAACGGTTGTATAAAAAAATTAACATCACATGTCAACTATTCTTTACTTACATTAGTTGGTATTTGAACAAACCCATGCTACGCACATGGCCCAACAATTATATAGGAAATAACTATGCTTTTTGAAAGTAACATGGAGGGAGAAAATACGCTTAAACCACTGTTAATTTTCATAGTTAATTTAGATGTATTGTGCACCATATAATTTAAATGCTGAGTAAAATAGCTTAAAGATAAATTCCGTACTTCTCATCATCGTCAATATCAATGTATAGAATAAAAGCAATTGTGAGGCAATTTTTTATATGGATATGTTCATCACTAATTCCGAGCAATTTGACTACAAATATAACGCAACTATAGATTCCAAACAGCATCATATCATAAAACAAAAAGTGAAGTCTAATAGAAATGAATGAAAAGTCATGTGGTGATCTATTACTTCATTTTTTGTCATAGGCATTTCAATATAAATGACAATTTTTAATGCTAACATCATGTGCTTCTTATGAATGCCAAGTTGATCATATGAACATCTTCTGTCCAGTTGTGAACATGTCCGACTCGCACCTAACCGAACAAAAATACAAGAAAACTTCAATAAATGAAAACCAACATGCAAAAAATATATAATAATAGTTAGAAACAAAGTTCAAGGTTTGAATTTAACGGCACTAACCTGATGCAGTCATGTTTACTGTAGCAAGAAAAACTAAGTACAACAAATGGGCAATTATATAAGTTCAAGGATCCAGCCATGTCCATGGTATGAAGACAGTAAAAGTGGTCGAATTTTAACTTCATTAAGAATAGTGTGGACACCGTAGAATAGTTTTGAAGGAAAAAATTTAAAGGAAGAAATGGATCATAATGATTTTTCTGTTTAAATTAGAACATATACATCGCCTATGAAATGTAACTATTAGTAATAAAACATGCACATAATTTTTTTTTAAAAAAAAAATTATACGACATCCACGAATAAGATACTAAAAAAATATCATTGGAATTTAATTTGGATACCTGGAAAGTATTCATGACCAAAAAGGGATGCATATATCCAACATTGAACAGATAGCATGGCTTCACCATCTCTCTTCTCTATCCAAGGATTTGCACACATCAACACTAAACCTTTATTATATTTATTATAGTAAAAGTGAATGGTTTTAAAGATTTTTGAATGGACAGCAATTACAAAGTACCAAAATAATCCTATACCCAAATTATTTATTATTCAGTTCTTAAGCTAAACATTTTTATCTTGTATTTCACAATAGACGTCGAAATATTCAATTCATTTGAGATAGAACATGACTGGAAAACATTTACTTCCTACATAATATTAGAAAACTTGTCAGTTTAACCATAACCACTTGGCCAAACAATATTGTTATGAATAATGGATACTATTAATTGTATAAATGCTATATTACGAAACAATGTAAAATTAGGGCAACTAATCCATTCGGCTAATGTAATACAATAATATTCCTATAAACGCTAATATATTCCTAAATTATTAAGATTAATATAATCGATTTAATTTATCAATCTATTAATTTATTGCTCACACATTCCTATGTATGCTTATATTTCGTACATAAATACTGATATGGTGCTTTCAAAAAGTTGCAACTGCCTTTCTTATTTTAAAGCTAAAACTTGAATTGAATATTAGAGTAATTAACCTGCACTGAATTAAGTTTTAGAAGCTAAGAAGGAAAATGATGAAATGCCTAATGGGGAGGAAAACGCATAGACCTATAGTAGAAGGAAAATGTAATACAACATTTTACCATCATTGTCAACAGAAGTTGTCATAACGAAACTCTCAAACTTATCACCTTAACATCATAAAAGAATATGCATATTTTCATTTAAAAAGTAAGAAAAAACAGATATTCCAAACACCCAAAATATCTTACGACATGACTAATATAGAGGAGATTGGAAACCTAATAAATTTAACATACATTAGAAAGTTCTTAAGATAATATGCTTATCAAAAGATTTTTTTTTTTTTTTTGAGCCAAGGCAATTAAAATAATTTGATGTACGTTTTCATTGCATATTTATTTCTCACATAAATTTAAGTGGAAGGGTGCAAAGATAATATCATAACAAAAGGTATGCTGCAAATAGGATAATCTTGGACAATAAGCACTTAATGATTTTTATTGTAGTGTGAACATTTTTAGCAAGACAAAAGAAAAATCTAAGACAATAAAATGATAATTGTTTGAGGAAATATTATGATAACACAATAGAATGATTTTCTCGCAAAATTCTAAAGGAAAAAAAGATCAACAATGATTTATTTCAAGTTAGAACATAAAAGTCACCTATGAAATGGAAGAATAGTAGTAAAACATACCTGTATTAAAATGCTGCATATGAGATCGAAGAATAAGATAATATAAATTTTGGAATTGGATGCGAAAAGAATTCCTCAAAAAAAATGAGGCTTGTATCCAACATGAGCATGTATATGTCTGCACTCTCGCTCTTCTCTCGCTTTTCTCTATCCAATTTTATGCATGCATCAACATTGAACCTTTATCACATTCACCGAAGTAAAAGAAATTGCTTTAACAACTATGACATTGCGTTCGTCTCGGAAAAATACGCGAAATAGAGTCCGAGTTTTCGAAAATCGGAGTCCGTATGACCCAGTTAAGGCCCAAAGAAGTTTTCAGAAAATTCAAAACAGATTTAAATATTAAAATTTCAAGTTTCAGAAGAGGTGGGAAAATTCCCACCAGACTGAGGGTGTCGACCCTAGGGTCGACATGGATGTCGACCCCCCTAGGGGTCGACCCAGGGGTCGACCCCCCCTGTCGGTCTATGTGACCTGGGTGCACCATTTTGGCTTTTGGGCTGTGCTTGGTGGCTAGTGACGAGATCTGACGGCTCTAATCTGATTTAGGGTTAATCTAATGGCCTAAAACACTTAACTAATCTATAAATACACCCTAAAACTACCCTAATTCATACTAAAATTGGAGACAACGTCGTTATGCCGTCAAAATGCAACTAGAAGGAGCCACCAACAAATTAAAGAGGAAGATAGCTTCTCAAATCAACTTCTAATCAACTCTAGCAACTTAATCCTCTTCATAGGAGTGTTAATCAACAAGTTGTGAGTACTATAGCCTTAATGACCAATTGTTGAAATGATTATGATAGGATATAATGAGGTTATGGCTATGAATGTGGATCAATGCAAGTTATGTTATCATATGCAACGTGTTCATGTTGTTATGCAAGTTATGCAAGTCATATGCTATGTGTTCATGATGTTATGCGAGTTATGCAAGTCATATGCTATATGTTCATGATGTTATGCAAGTTATGCAAGTTGTATGCTATATGATCATGATGTTATGCAAGTTATGTAAGTTTTAGGCTATGTGTTCATGATGCTAGTTATGCAAATCGCTATGATAAACATTGATCCATTATGACCCCATGTTATGCAAGTTTGGTGTTTGATTATATGCAAGTTCATATATGATATGTTATGCAAGTTTGGTGTTTGATTATATGCAAGTTCATATATGACATGTTATGCAAGTTTGGTGTTTGATTATATGCAAGTAACATGAGCAAGTTTACACCTTTGTATGATATGCATACATATGCAAGTTAACCCCTTTGTATGTCATACATACATATGCAAGTTTACCCCTTTGTATGACATAAGTAACTTATGCAAGTTAACCTTTTTATGACATATGTGATTCATGCAAGTTTGGGTTGATTATTTATGCTAGTTGGGTTTGATGCCATGGTCATATATGCAAGTTGACACCTTTAAAACCCATGTTGATGCTAATGTTATGCAAGTTGAACCCATTGTGTTTGTGATGAATCTTCCCTTTTAAGTATGTCATGTCAACGTATTACGTGGGGAATGATGGGGTTAATATTCATGATAATAAAGTGGTGTGAAGTTGGTATGATTATGCATACCATAAAGTGGATGGACATAATTGAGTCAATTATGTACATCGTTAAATTTGTAATTAATTAGGGATAATTAATACAAATTATGGGGGTGATTAATTAGGTGTAATTAATCGACTAAGACACGAGGTTGGACCCTTTTGTAGCATAAGACTGCCCGGAACCGACCGGCAAATCCAGCGGCTACAAATGATTGGCCCAATGTGAGAGGTCTTAGGCATAAACTAAATACGTGACAAGTGTAAAGACACGAGGTTAGACTCGGTTATGGCGTAAGGCTGCCCGGACCCGACCGGCAAATCTAGCTGCCATAAAAGATAGTCTAATGTGAGAGGTCTTTACAAAGGTTACGATCTTAATCAATTAAGAAACACTTAACCATAGTAGCATGTAGAGGGACATGAGGGGTTAAGTGGGTGCCTTGGGTGGCATGTGGAAAAATCTAGTGGTTGCCTTGGGTGGCAATAGAAAATACGATTAGAATACTTAACCAAAGTGGAACATGTAATTAAACATGATTAAAGGGTTAAGTAAGTGCCTTGGGTGGCATGTGAAAAAATCTAGTGGTTGCCTTGGGTGGCAATAGAAAATACGATTAGAATACTTAACCAAAGTGGAACATGTAATTAAACATGATTAAAGGGTTAAGTAAGTGCCTTGGGTGGCATGTGGAAAAATCTAGTGGTTGCCTTGGGTGGGAATAGAAAATACGATTAGTGTTCTTAACCAAGGTAGAATATGTAATTAAACATGATTAAAGGGTTAAGTAAGTGCCTTGGGTGGCATGTGGAAATCAAGTAAGTGCCTTGGGTGGCATGTGGAAATCTTGTGGGTGCCTTGAGTGGCAATTGAAAAATATGATTAGATGACTTAACCAAACTTTAAACATGTAAGTGGACATGATTATTAAAAAGGGTTAAGTGGGATACACTAGAAGTGACAAGCTTAGGTGGGTAGCTTGTGGGGGCCCATTTCAACCAGTAACCCATATGTATCTTATTGGGCTCGACCCATGTCGAGGACGGGACACGCGTACTGGGCTTGACTATAAGAGGCCAAAACGGGTTAGCGGTGGCAACGCAAGTCCAACGGGTTTCATATGCGTGTGTGGACCCGGGCTGGTAGTTAAGACGTTGTTGCATCGTGTAGGTATAAGCCGTGCACCGTTGGTTGTATCGGGTTGCCACTTTGGGGAGTGATACACCCCACTATGGGGCCAGCACGGGTATCTATGTTAGGGAGCCGATCGAATGGGAGTAGTGGGTACACCTAGTGGAGATAGGGGCAGACGGCACCTATGTAGTCAGCTAGGGGTACACGAGACTACTATTAAGATTACTAAGTACACTTAGTGGGATCAGTCTTTAAGTTAGGAATTACCCTTGGGTGGGTAGATCTGGTGTGGTGCAGTGTAGGAATTACCCTTGGGTGGGTAGATCTGGTGTGGTGCAGTTTAGTATTACCCTTGGGTGGGTAGATGCGTCTTTACCGTTATCTTATTTCATCCTAAGTCCAGTTGGTTGCTTAGTGTAGTCATTTATCCCCAGTTGTACTGTACCAGGTTTATATCATATCCTAATTACTTTAATGATTGTATTTTTAAGGGTATAGGACTCGCTCAGACTTATGTCTGACCCCGTTGTTTTTATCTTTTTTTCCCAACCCTCGGGTTCTCAGAGTGGGCCTAGTGCTAGTGGACTTTGATCAGATCGCTTTATCTGTCTTTTGGAGCTTGGACCATTGATGTAAAGCTCAGCTTATCTTCTCTTTTATGGCTATTGGTTCATGTAGTGGGATTATGTACTTTTGTTTTATCAAGATGGATATTATGTACTTGACTCTTGATTATGGTTTTGTGATGTAACCAAACATGTTTTACTTTCCGCTGCAATGAAATGATGTTTTAAATTCTCAAGTATTACTTATATCTGTCTTGTTGTAACTTTTCTGTTCTATATTCACTTAAGATACTCCACCGATGCTATGGCATTCCCTTAGTGAGTGACCGTAGCGGGTGTGGGGTGTTACACGTGGTATCAGAGCTTAAGGTTACCAGAACAGATAAAACTTTTAGAAAAACTATTTTTCTAAAAACATTTTTGGAAGAAGTATTTTCAAAAACATGTCTTTTAAGAGAAAAGTTTTTGAAAGAAAAGAACATAATCCCCAAGAGCCATATATCCTTCCTTCGATTCTCCGTTTTGAATCTCTTCCTCGTTTTGAATTTCCCCTCCGCGTATAGATGCCTTTTTAAGATAAATAAGGACTTCCGTATGTAGGACGGAAGAACCACTTCAAGGGACTTAAGGGACTTAGACGTTTGTCGGGCTAAGAAGTTAGTCCAAGGAGGTGGAGGGCTTGTGGGTATCTTTATGATGGACAAGGGAGGAAGTTTCAAATAGCTGTTAGGTAAATAAAGGACGAAACCTCATCATGGTGAGAAGGTCACGAAAGGAGAATGCGAAGGAAAAGGCTAGTTGTTTTGGAGAAATAGGACACCTTATTAGGATTGTCCAAAGAGGTAAGGACAAAGTACAGGATCTTCTGGAGGGTAGATGTATTCCCTCACGGCTGGTATACCTGATGGGGGTAGGACCGTCTAGTTGAGATTTGGTTCTCTCGATCATCCTGTTCGAACTTTATTCGACTCTGGCACATCACATTCGTTTATCTCATCATCATTAGTTGAGTCACTGCACCTAGACACCAGTTTAGTAGATGATCCCTTGGTTGTTTCAAACCCAATTGGGGGCTCCACTTATTTGTCCATGATATGTTTGGGTTTGAAGATTTCCATACTTAGCGTTGAGTTTAGATGTGATGCTTTTGTTTGGGCTTCACGGGCTATGGGTTGATTTTGGGCATGGACTGGTTATCCCGTAATGGTGCCATTCTTGACTGTTAAAGGAGAGTTGTTAGGCTTATGACCCGCTTGGGTAACACTCTCGAGATTTTTTGAAATCCCATGGATTCTGTTATGCTAAGTTATCTTGAATCGCTTGACGCTTCGGTCGAGAGTTGGCGATCTGTTAGAGTGGTCCGGGAATACTCGGATGTGTTTGAGGAGGTGAAGGGCTTACCTCCGAAGCGGGCGATAGACTTCCGAATATATCTGGTAGACAATGCTAAATCAGTATCTTTGCCAGTGCGCCACATGGCTCCTCGTGAGAGGAGGGAACTCCATAAGCAAGTAGGGGAGTTGCTTGAGAAGGGGTTCATAAGACGAAGTATATCGGAGTGGGGTGCTCCAGTTTTCCACGAAGGCGGATGGGTACCTCAGACTTTGTGTAGACTATAGAGAACTTAACAAGCTCACAAAGAAGAATAGACACCCATTGCTGAGGATTGATGATCTCTTTGATCAGTTGGTTGGCGCCTCAGTGTTGCGCAGTTGGACTTAGCCACGGGGTTTCATCAGTTGGGAGTGGCTGAGGATAGTATAGAGAAGACTGCCTTTAGGACTCCGGATGGTTTCTATGAGTGGCTTGTGATGCCATTTGGTTTGACGAACACCCCCGCATACTTTGTTGATTTGATGAATAGGGTGTTCAGGGAGTACCTAAATAACTTCGTAGTGGTCTTTGTGGATGACATCTTGGTCTTTTCTAAGAGCGAAATAAGTTTTTGTATGTGCTTAATAGGTTAAGCAAAGCCAGTTATTTGATCAACGGTGGTTTTGAAGCGAGACTGGCAAGGACATCCAGAGTTGGACAAGTGCTTAATCATTTAGCCGTTTTTACTAGTATCATCTCACGTAGGTCGTCTGAATTCGAAGGAGGTATCCCTTGGGTGTTTGTATGATATTGGTTTAGGCCTTTGGGGCTTGCACTTGGGGGATGTCGAGTTCGACTAGGATGGTCTGCGTGAGAGATGGATAGATGTGACGATTTTGCATGGGAGAATATCCTGGTTTTCTCTAGAAGTGGAGAAAAGCATGCCCTACATCTTAGGGAAGTGTTGGAGACTCTTCGAGCGCATAGTCTTGAGACAACAAAGGTGGATGGAGTTCTTAGCATCCTATGATTTCGAGATAGCGTATACCCCTGGCAAGGGTAACGTGGTGGCGGATGCCTTAAGCAGAACAAGGTTGTCCTTGAGTCCATTGTTCGTGGAACGACGAAGCTTGGAATTTATCTCGATGTTTGATTTCAGACCTTCCGTTGACTTTGTGCCCGGTTTGCTAGCATCCTTAGAGGTCAGACCTACTCTTTTGGGACGGATTGGCGAGGCACAGCGGGATGACCCACAGTTGGTTGAGTTGGTAGAGAGGCTCATAAGGGGAGAGTCATCCAGCCATTTGAGTAGGTACACCCTAGACGATAGGGGGTGCTTGCGTAGAGACGGTAGACTTTGTGTACCGCAAGACGAGGGTGTGAGGAAGGCTATATTTGATGATGCACATCGTTCTAAGATGACCATTCATCCCGGTGGGGACAAGATGTACCAAGACATGAAGCGAGTTTTCTTTTGGGCAGGTATGAAGAAAGATGTGGCCGAGTATGTCGCTAGATGCTTGGTGTGCCAACAAGTGAAAGCGGAGCAAAAGAAACCTGGTGGGTTGCTTCACCCATTGGAAGTTCCGCAATGGAAGTGGGATAGCGTCTCCATGGATTTTATTGATGGGATACCGAGATCGAGGAAGGGTAATACGGGAATTTGGGTTGTGGTAGACAGACTTACTAAGAGCGCCCATTTCATACCCATAAAGAGCAAGAGGACTGCTCCATGGCTAACTTTAGTTTACCTTCGAGAGATTGTTCGGTTGCATGGGGTACCTTCTAGCATGGTGAGCGATCGAGATCCTATCTTCACTAGCGAGTTTTGGAAAAGTTTGCAAGAGGCAGTAGGGACTCAGTTGTGTTTGAGCACCGCATATCATCCTCAGACGGACGACCAGAACGAGAGGGTGAATCGTGTTCTGGAAGACCTTTTGAGGCTTTGTATCTTAGGTTTTGGGGGTACATGGGAAGAGCATCTTCCATTGGTAGAGTTCGCGTATAATAACAGCTTTCAGTCTAGTATTGGTATGGCTCCTTTCGAAGCTCTTTATGGAAGGCCTTGTCGATCACCTACATGTTGGTGGGAATCTACAGATAAGATCTTGCTTGGGCCTGATATGGTTAGAGAGACTTCAGAAAAGATTGATTTGATTCGAAGAAGTATGAAAGCAGCACAAGATAGACAGAAATCTTACGCGGATAAGAGGAGGACAGATCTTGAGTTTAATGTTGGGGACATGGTATTTGTCAAAGTATCTCCATTACGGAATGTTGTTCGCTTTGGGTCCATTGGGAAGTTAGCACCAAGATTTGCAGGACCGTTTCCGATTAAGGAAAGGATTGGACGGATGGCATATAGGGTGGATTTACCCAAGAGACTTAGTGGGGTACATGACGTATTCCATGTGTCACATTTGAGGAAGTGCCTACATGGGACCGCAGAGGTGGTAGAGCCGAGCTTTCTTAGAGAAGTGGAGGTAGAGCGTGATGCAACGATTCGACGAACTCCTACCCGCATCCTTGGGTCAGAGGTTAGGAAGTTGAGAAACAGAGAGGTTCGACTAGTCAAAGCGCAATGGGGAGAGGATGAGAGCAATGCTACTTGGGAGACAGAAGCGAAGATGCGTTCACTGTACCCATTCCTTTTTGAGGGTATGACTTTTAACTTCTCCTTTATCGTTTGTCTAGTACTTATCTTATCTTTAGTATGTCCTCTCATTAGTATCTTTGACCTTTAGATAGAGTAAACCTATGGTTGAAACATGTGTTTGAGACATGTTATGTTTGATGGATGCGTGTGGATGCAAGTGTTTGCTAGTGGTTGCTCGTGGATGCATATACACACACTTTAGACACTAGATCGGCTCAGTCACTTCATATTGCATATTGCATATAATTGTGTGTAGGTAGCTATATTAATGGATGTATAATGGTTGTGTTATCATATGGATGATGCATTTTGGTGAATGATTGTGCACTCATGTTGAAATAGTATGTGTCGATAGGGTTCTTTCGCATACATATTGGATGCATGGCACTATCATGGTTTGCATTAAGGAAGTCAACTGAATCAGTAGACCGCCTGATTTTGCATTAGACAGGGAACATATACACACACTTTTTGCATATGTTCATACAGCATTAGAAACTTTAAGGACAATGGATGCCAGTGGTTGATGGTTTGAGTAGATGGTTGTTTGGATGGTAGGATACGTTCTTCTAGACTTAGAGATTTCGGGGACGAAATCCTTTAAGTAGGGGAGAATGTAACACCCCGTATGTTGAATAACTTGCTATAATATAAAACAGGGAAGAATTAAATTTTAAAATCTGAATCAGGGGAAATGGGCTATGCCATTGCGTTCGTCTCGGAAAAATACGCGAAATAGAGTCTGAGTTTTCGAAAATCGGAGTCCGTATGACCCAATTAAGGCCCGAAGAAGTTTTCAGAAAATTCAAAACAGATTTAAATATTAAAATTTCAAGTTTCAGAAGAGACGGGAAAATTCCCGCCAGACTGAGGGTGTCGACCCTAGGGTCGACATTGGTGTCGACCCCCCCTAGTTGTCGACCCAGGGGTCGACCCCCCCTGTCAGTCTGTGTGACCTGGGTGCACCATTTTGGCTTTTGGGCTGTGCTTGGTGGCTAGTGACGAGATCTGACGGCTCTAATCCGATTTAGGGTTAATCTAATGGCCTAAAACACTTAACTAATCTATAAATACACCCTAAGACTACCCTAATTCATACTAAAATTGGAGACAACGTCGTTATGCCGTCAAAATGCAACTAGAAGGAGCCACCAACAAATTAAAGAGGAAGATAGCTTCTCAAATCAACTTCTAATCAACTCTAGCAACTTAATCCTCTTCATAGGAGTGCTAATCAACAAGTTGTGAGTACTATAGCCTTAATGACAAATTGTTGAAATGATTATGATAGGATATAATGAGGTTATGGCTATGAATGTGGATCAATGCAAGTTATGTTATCATATGGTATGTGTTCATGTTGTTATGCAAGTTATGCAAGTCATATGCTATGTGTTCATGATGTTATGCGAGTTATGCAAGTCATAAGCTATATGTTCATAATGTTATGCAAGTTATGCAAGTTGTATGCTATATGATCATGATGTTATGCAAGTTATGTAAGTTTTAGGCTATGTGTTCATGATTCTAGTTATGCAAATCGCTATGATAAACATTGATCCATTATGACACCATGTTATGCAAGTTTGGTGTTTGATTATATGCAAGTTCATATATGACATGTTATGCAAGTTTGGTGTTTGATTATATGCAAGTTCATATATGACATGTTATGCAAGTTTGGTGTTTGATTATATGCAAGTAACATATGCAAGTTTACACCTTTGTATGATATGCATACATATGCAAGTTAACCCCTTTGTATGTCATACATACATATGCAAGTTTACCCCTTTGTATGACATAAGTAACTTATGCAAGTTAACCTTTTTATGACATATGTGATTCATGCAAGTTTGGGTTGATTATTTATGCTAGTTGGGTTTGATGCCATGGTCATATATGCAAGTTGAAACCTTTAAAACCCATGTTGATGCTAATGTTATGCAAGTTGAACCCATTTTGTTTGTGATGAATCTTCCCTTTTAAGTATGTCATGTCAACGTATTACGTACGGAACGATGGGGTTAATATTCATGATAATAAAGTGGTGTGAAGTTGGTATGATTATGCATACCATAAAGTGGATGGACATAATTGAGTCAATTATGTACATCGTTAAATTTGTAATTAATTAGGGATAATTAATACAAATTATGGGGGTGATTAATTAGGTGTAATTAATCGACTAAGACACGAGGTTGGACCCTTTTGTAGCATAAGACTGCCCGGAACCGACCGGCAAATCCAGCGGCTACAAATGATTGGCCCAATGTGAGAGGTCTTAGGCATAAACTAAATACGTGACAAGTGTAAAGACACGAGGTTAGACTCGGTTATGGCGTAAGGCTGCCCGGACCCGACCGGCAAATCCAGCTGCCATAAAAGATAGTCTAATGTGAGAGGTCTTTACAAAGGCTACGGTCTTAATCAATTAAGAAACACTTAACCATAGTAGCATGTAGAGGGACATGAGGGGTTAAGTGGGTGCCTTGGGTGGCATATGGAAAAATCTAGTGGTTGCCTTGGGTGGCAATAGAAAATACGATTAGAATACTTAACCAAAGTGGAACATGTAATTAAACATGATTAAAGGGTTAAGTAAGTGCCTTGGGTGGCATGTGGAAAAATCTAGTGGTTGCCTTGGGTGGCAATAGAAAATATGATTAGAATACTTAACCAAAGTGGAACACGTAATTAAACATGATTAAAGGGTTAAGTAAGTGCCTTGGGTGGCATGTGGAAAAATCTAGTGGTTGCCTTGGGTGGGAATAGAAAATACGATTAGTGTTCTTAACCAAGGTAGAATATGTAATTAAACATGATTAAAGGGTTAAGTAAGTGCCTTGGGTGGCATGTGGAAATCAAGTAAGTGCCTTGGGTGGCATGTGGAAATCTAGTGGATGCCTTGAGTGGCAATTGAAAAATATGATTAGATGACTTAACCAAACATTAAACATGTAAGTGGACATGATTATTAAAAAGGGTTAAGTGGGATACACTAGAAGTGACAAGCTTAGGTGGGTAGCTTGTGGGGGCCCATTTCAACCAGTAACCCATATGTATCTTATTGGGCTCGACCCATGTCGAGGACGGGACACGCGTACTGGGCTTGACTATAAGAGGCCAAAACGGGTTAGCGGTGGCAACGCAAGTCCAACGGGTTTCATATGCGTGTGTGCACCCGGGCTGGTAGGTAAGACGTTGTTGCATCGTGTAGGTATAAGCCGTGCACCGTTGGTTGTATTGGGTTGCCACTTTGGGGAGTGATACACCCCACTGTGGGGCCAGCACGGGTATCTACGTTAGGGAGCCGATCGAATGGGAGTAGTGGGTACACCTAGTGGAGATAGGGGCAGACGGCACCTATGTAGTCAGCTAGGGGTACACGAGACTACTATTAAGATTACTAAGTACACTTAGTAGGATCAGTCTTTAAGTTAGGAATTACCCTTGGGTGGGTAGATCTGGTGTGGTGCAGTGTAGGAATTACCCTTGGGTGGGTAGATCTGGTGTGGTGCAGTTTAGTATTACCCTTGGGTGGGTAGATGCGTCTTTACCGTTATCTTAGTTCATCCTAAGTCCAGTTGGCTGCTTAGTGTAGTAATTTATCCCCAGTTGTACCGTACCAGGTTTATATCATACCCTAATTACTTTAATGATTGTATTGTTAAGGGTATAGGACTCGCTCAGACTTATGTCTGACCCCGTTGTTTTTATCTTTTTTTCCCAACCCTCAGGTTCTCAGAGTGGACCTAGTGCTAGTGGACTTTGATCAGATCGCTTTATCTGTCTTTTGGAGCTTAGACCATTGATGTAAAGTTCAGCTTATCTTTTCTTTTATGGCTATTGGTTCATGTAGTGGGATTATGTACTTTTGTTTTATCAAGATGGATATTATGTACTTGACTCTTGATTATGGTTTTGTGATGTAACCAAACATGTTTTACTTTCCGCTGCAATGAAATGATGTTTTAAATTCTCAAGTATTACTTATATCTGTCTTGTTGTAACTTTTCTGTTCTATATTCACTTAAGATACTCCACCGATGCTATGGCATTCCCTTAGTGAGTGACCGTAGTGGGTGTGGGGTGTTACAATTAGTACCATCAATCTAATCTATCAATTTATTGCTGACATATTCCTACAAATACTTATGTTTCCTACACAAATACTGGTACAGTCCTACATAAACGGTGAAACTTTCAAAGACCACAACTGATTTCTTATTATAACACCTTACCGTCTTTATTACAATTTCATGTATTATTCTTTACCGAATAGGTTGCTTAAGTGCATCATAAGTGATGTATTGTAATATAATACTGCAGTTGGCTATGTAATTTGGTACTTTAATTATATCCGGTGTTTCCAAAACACTCTACTTGTTCTAATGTAACCGCCTTCTTTTTGACTGTCATCAGACACTCCAATTACATATTTAATATTTTTGAACACATATTAGGATAGTGTTTATTCTTAATTACTGATATGATTGCCCAACATGTATTGGTAAAGAAAAAAATAAAGGGTTTTAACTTGGTCATTTAAAGCTTCCACAACTAATAGGCAAACATTTGGAAAGTCAAACAGTCAGACAATGCCAACTAAATTGCTGTCAAATGATTTTCTTATGCCTAATAAGATCAAATTTTACTATTACTAGTGATTGTTAAAATTAACTTCACTCTGAAATTATTTTATTAGAGAACACACTAATTGAATTTTTGTATTTGCACAAAGAAAGGAGGGCATAGCGTGATTGAATGAATGGCCATAGTTAGAGGGTCATAACTTGGTTCTCAAAATTTTATTTGTGCAATTTTTAAAGGATATGATGAGGTGAGTAGCAGCGCTCGATTTTAAAATATTAACAACATAAGTGCTTTGTTTTTTATACTGCTTTTCATAATACACTATGCTCCTTGTCTGATGCACCCCAACTTCCATATATTATGATAGGTAGACAAAAACATATTCTACATTTAGTGGAAAAACATTCTATTTGAGTAGCTATAGAAGAACCAACAGGATTGGGATATTTTAATATAGAGGTAATAATTAAAATAGAGCTAGATTTTCATATTATCGTATAAGGGTTACAATATTTTGCTAGCTTTAGTGGATTTAATTACAAGCTTATGATATGCATCATTTTTAATGAAAGTGGACTATAGTGAAGTGAGTGCTGACTTCAGCTGTGTATACACGTAAAAGGGGAAAAAAAGGGAATTTGTATCGTTAAATACACCTTATTTGGATATATTCCCAACTTAGGATACTGTTATAAATGATGCATTATCATACAATAGTATAAATTAGGGCAATAAATTCATTTATCTAAGTTAACACAATAATACTCCTATAAATGCTAATATATTCCTTAATTGTTCAGTGTAATGCAATCGAATTAATCTATCAATTTATTGCCAGCATATTCCTGTAAGTACTAATGTTTCCTACATAAATACTGATAAGGTCCTGTATATATACTTGTATGGCTTAAAATTGAATCTTCTTTCTTATTATAAAACAACAACACATTCAATACACTTTAATAATATTCCTATAAATGCTAATATATTCTTAAATTGTTATGTGTAATGCACAAGATTTAATCTATCAGTTTATTCCAGGCGTATTCCTGTAAGTACTGATGTTTCCTACGTAAATACTGTTAAGGTCATGTATATGTACTTGTATTGCTTAAAACTGCATCGACTTTCTTATTATAAAACGACAGCACATTCAATGCACTTTAAGGTATTATTTAGTAGTTATTAGGTTTATTAAGATTGGTAAGTGATATATTGTAAATATAAAAGAGTATGTAATGTGCCGTCATCGTATCCTTGATGGTTTTCTTTGAGAAGGGTAAATAGTCTTCTAAGCTCACTATTTCCTACTCGATAATATATATATATATATATATATTGAAATAAAAATCTTTTTTAGACAAATGTTATATAAGAATGTAAGTACTTTTGTCTTATAATGATTTGATAAAGTTTTGATACAGAATGCAAATGGAAGTTTGAGATTTATTGACTAAAAAGAATAGTTTTAATTGCATGCCTTCTAAATGATGCATGGTCAAGTATAAGCATGTTTGTTCACCTTGTAGTCCTATTAACGTTTTTATATGTTTTACACAAATATGAGTAGAAATTATTTATGTCACTTAAGAGCAAAGATTAACGATTGTTTTAACCTCCTTTCTTACCTAGATAAATTTGATGATTTTGTAGAGAAGGTTTAAAATTAGACCTTTCATCCTTTTTTAGTATTTACCCAAAAGTAGTATAAAACGAATTGTAATAATTGAGTAAATCACAAAAAGCCAATTAAATAGAGAAAGGCAATAGGACTTTCTATCTGTAAATGTATTACACTATAAAAGCAAAAGATTAGAAGACAAATTATGTAATGTTTTTTTTGGCGATAAGACACTAATGACTAAGGACTACCATGTACGTAGATATAAACAATGCAAGATAATAAATATATTTCCTACAGGTGGTGCTTATTATCTCCTTTTGACTTCAAAAATTATGAACCAAAAAAAATAGAAAAGAAAAAAAATCAACCACGTTGGCAAAAATGCACCATAAATACCTTCATGCTGCAAATATCTTACAGTTTGCAAATTATTTAACAGACCATGCAATGGAAGGTAGAATATCGAATAGATTGTCAAGCATATATGTTCATGAGAAATGTACATAGTTATGCAAAATTAAGAACAACCGTATAGCAATGACAAAGCAACAAAAGAAAAAAAAAAGGCCAAATAAAAGGTTCATATATAATTATATACAAATAAAAATATTTCCTCAAAAAACTTTTTATTTATTTCTATTTACGTAGGTAAATTTTACATTCCAAAAAGGGGTTAAACATCAGACCTTACTCTTACTATTGCAAAAGTTGGTAACATCTAAAATTAATGATGCAAGTTACATGACGAATAATGGTGCTGGAATTAAAGATTCTATTTTGATGTTTTCAAGTGAGAAGCTAACTAATAAATGAATGATCAGGTTTTTTGTGACAAACAGTAAGAAGTTGAGAAGAAGAAAATTGTAAAAGTTGGCCCAGCAAGTGAAATTTTTAGGTGGTGTTTGGTTTATACTGTGTTTAATGTTTCAAGTTTTTAACATATAATACAAAAAAATAAAAAGGAATTGAAGAAGGACTGAGAAAATGAAAAAATGATGGAGAGGAATGTAAGGAATGAAGGGACGATGGAAGAATAAATTACCTGCCGTTCTTCCATTGTTCCAAATGTTAAAAATATATAGAAGTTGTTATTTGTTTCATGTGTTAACTTCATTTTCTAAAATAATCTTCACATGCATCATTCGAATAATCTTAAATAAAAAAGGGTAAATGAAACGCCACCTTAATTTTTAGTTTTTAAATTCACTACTACTTCTAGAATGGTATAGTTTCTAAGAATAAATTTCATCCAAAATTAGACATCTAAACAACTGCAAACTCAGGATTCTCGAAGCAAAAAAAAAAAGGTTAATGCTAAATAGAAAACTATTTAAATATATCGAAAACGCAAAATATGGAAATAACTTGTATAAACTAAAAAACTGTAAATTGTCATCTACAGTCCTCATAAAGTAATGGAAGATGATATACAGTAGAATGAGTTATTACTACAGAAAAGAAGCTTTGTTTACTAACTTCATATGGAAATGGAAATCACATCAAAAAGTGAATAATAACCCATGAAAGAATGTAAGAAAAATAAACGAACAAAAATAGACAACTAATAACATGAAATGTTCTCGATATCGAAGCATACACACTAAGAAAACTAACCTTGTATTTAAACCCATGGAAATAAGAAATGGTGGGTTGTTTGACTGACCTTGAAATTAATGAATGAGGATATCATGTAGCAGAAGAGCTTATCTCTATAAAAAAAATACCTAAAACTATGTATGCTGAACCAAACGAAACTAAAAGGTAACTTTATGAAGTTAGAAAACTAAAAGTGATAAAAGCTAACACTAAACATGAAACATATATGATTATTTAAGGTTCGAGGCCCACAATAATTATTAAAGTACTTCATTGTTTTATTTGATAGATCTCATGCTTATTGCAAAACGTAATAAAGTCCAAAAAAGAACGAAAGCAAAACAAAGCAGCAATTGAGCCCATCCGAAGTTTCTAATGAAACCAAGAGTTTACTACTAAGATACTTACCTATTTCAGAAGTCATTTCTGATATCTGATAATGGCATGCTGCCTAACATTAAACTGAGTTGCACTATCAGTTTGACATAGATCCAAACAAATACATTGCAAATTGCAATATGAATGTAGCAACCCTATGAACGGTTGAAAAAAATTAGTTTCCTTATACCATCACTAAGTATGTCCTCTATGAGTTTAAGTTAACCATGCTTGATGGTAACATGCAAGAATACAATAAGTTATTAAATACCATAATTGGAACTTGAAGTAAAAATCAAGAAATAATTCGATATATCCTAAGTTATCTTGCAAAAGGAAAGCTAGAATTTCACGCATCATATATTATTTTCTTTAATCCCTAATCTTTCTATCACGTTATTAGTTAGACATCAATAACAAATTACAATGGTCTAGTGCCTTAGTAGATCAAATGTTTATACATGGTTAGAAATCTTAAGGTTCACAGAATCCGATTAGAAAGAGGAGAACGATGCAATATCAGGGCAGTACAAAATCATCAAAAAATTAAAATTAGCAAGAAGATCCAAGATGGGAGGAGACAATGTCTTGCTAAAAGAAAGAAGAGGCCGATGGCTAAATTCATAGTTTTGAGCTGAAATAGCAGAAACACAATTTTTTGTTCAAGAGAAAAAGAAACCATGCTTTAGACATCTATGCAATGAGTTATCTTTTCCCAATAATTAATTGTCGAAAGATGCAGGTATTCCTCATCAAAATTTGTTTGAATCTCGCATGTAGTGGAAACGAAGAATATAATTTCAACAACAACAAAATGCTTCATGCATTTTACTTGCACTAAAATTAATTAATATTATGTGATTAAAAAATGGTGAACCCTAAATTGTGAACCCTAATAAATTAGCCTAACGAAGTGAAAAAATTTGTTTCTGAGAACAGAAAACAACCCTCATCGAAGAAGAATATGAAAATAAGAGAAAACCTAACTAATCTGAACCTAGCGAAGAAAATAAGTACTAAATAGGTGCTTACTTCGAAAGAAGAGCTAGCAAGTTCACAGCAGTGGAGCGTGGATCAGCTGGGGAAGATCTGATTGCCTTCGATTTAGGGTTAGGTTGGAGGGAGAAAGTAAGATCAGAAGCTGAAAGAGAAAGGGACGATTTGGATAATCTAGCGCAAGTAGGGTTGAGAGAGGAAGGAGCGATAGATTTTTCTGCTGTCAATATATCGGAGAGACGTTTGGGCTTCAAATTGTGAGAAGGCCTCTGAGAGCTCGATTGTAAACTCAGTAATTATAATATAGTATAGATGAGGTACTTCTTCTTCTCTCCCATCTACCTCTCCTTCTCTGCCTAATCTCAGCTTTCATCCACCTAAATCATCCCTAAACTTTATTATGGAAGAGGATGGCTTTATAACGATCAATAACTGCAAAAAGGCATTAGATATGATTAAAGAACTAGCGATGCCTCTCAAACCCACAAAGGGGCAGACAAATCTCAGATCCACAATACCAAATCCCATTAGAAAGTTAACTTATTGACTAGGGTTATCGCAATTAGTTCAAGAATCATGCCAGATCAGAAGCCGACAATGGATCATCAATAAATAATGGCATGTCTTATGCTAATTATGCAATAGATCCTCTACCTGGGTTGACATAGTGAAAAAGGGTGAGCAAAGTTCTGAATTTGACCTTTGTTTAATAGTGCCATCCACCATCAATAATAGAAAAATGATTGTGGTGAAGGACGAGACAAGCAAAAGAACAGAGAAAAAATAGAAGGCTTTTAGTAATTGCTAATGTTTATAGAAAATGACCACCCTAACATCATTTTAAGGACTTTGTTTCATGCATTTGGAAACCCATTGGCTCATTTGATATATAAACATGGGATAATAGGTTCTTTATCACTCGGTTTTCTAATTTGGAACAAAGTGAAAAACCTTTAAAAGGAGGGCCTTACTTCATTAATGGGAAATTTATCATTCTAAAAATTGGATAAAAGACTCGTTTCTGATAGGGATTTACTTAGTACCATGCCTTTTTGGAGTAGCCTTCCTAAGTTGAATCTTAAGTTATAGGATAAAGAGGTTTTTAATGCGATAGCCAACGTAGTGGGTATTCCTTTGAAGTTGGACGAGCCAATGACAAAGGTAATAAAACTCAGCTATGCTCGTATCCTTGTTGAAATTTATAACAACCCAAAATCTTGGCAATATAAATTAATTATTAGAATTTCATAATTAGGAATGTCTGCAAAGGTTGGAATTTGGTCGTGAGACTTTAATTGTTGTGTTCGTCGCGGAATTCTAGTCACCTTTCATGTTTGGAGTTTCTTTCTCGGAGTCCATATGAGAAAGTTACGGACGAAATACGAAAACGGACGAAAAATAAATAAATAGAATATTTGATTAATAGCTTGCCTTAATTAACCAAACCGACGTGGGCAGTTTGATGCCTAGACGGTCGAGATGGGGGTCGACCGCCGAAGTCGACCTACTGGCATCAAATAGCCCAGTGACGGCTAGGTTTTGAGGTAATTGTTTATTATATTATAAAAAGGAATGGATGGATGTAACTTAAAACTAATCCGATGTTTCTACAAAATTTTCACCCCTATAAATAAAAGGGTAGAGCCCCATTCTCTTCTAGTCAAATCTATAGAGGCAGCGGAGCTCTACCGTTTTTCTTTCTCTTCTAACCTAGTTTCCAAAAAAAAAGTATACTCATATATACACCAAATCAAATCAAATTCATATGGAATTGGGAAGATTAATAGATTCAATGGACGAGGATGCCCAATGATAGCTTCTTCACTCTCTTGTCTTTTTGTTACATTTCTACAGATCTAGAATTTTGCCATTTCTAGATAAACAGTAGATTTATAAGAACTTGGGGATTGTATCCTAAAGAGTTCAAAATTTAGCATTTGGAGGCTATAAGGTGAGTGGGAAATTTACATATACATTTATAATAATGTATTTATCTTGTTTGTAATAGTTTAAATTTTTATGCCTATGCCTATCAGATCTGATAAAATAAATTATTGTAATTAGCTTTGACACCCATCAGATCTGGTTATAAAAAGTGTGAAACTTGTGAATTGTACATTGTGGCTATGCATAAAATAAATTATAGGATTTCTTAAACTTGTTTGCACATATTCCTATAGTTATGTTATGAAATATGCTGCCATTGTATTGTAAAATGTATTATAGACATTGCATGACAATATAGATTTGGAAATTAGTCCCATTAAACAAATTAGATGTAGTTATATTCCAGATCTTTGGTTTATTGTTGAATAATAAAATATGTGAATTTGGGTAAAAAGATGAAACTGGAAAATTATGTGCATTTGGAAAGATATAATTGTTAAATTTTGTGATTGTAATTATACCTATCTTATTTGATATTGTTGGGTTTTGGCTTGAATATTATAAATATGCCATTTTCTTCTTTTCGAACAAAAAGATGTCATTTTGAATTCATAAGAGGTGCGACAAAAAGATCAAAAAAGGAAAAGTGGTGCAAACGTATGTATAAATATAAAAATATATATAGACATATATATTTCTTGTGAATTTGAATTGTGTCTGTTCCACAAATTTGGCATAAGTTACAATAATTACCGCTAATGGTCGTTTTGGAAGATTGGAAACATTTTGGCAAGATTGAATGAAAAAAGGAATGTTTGGTTTTTATTAAACCAAACCATTTAAATAAAAAATTAATAATAATATTAAAAGATAATAACGTTGATCGTTCGAAAACATAAAAAATAAATATATACACGTAAAAGATACATATAGTATTGAATTTTTGAATAATATTCATTTATGGAATCATATATGTAAATTGTATTCCATAATAAATGAGTATATTGGTGGTGATCATTTGTAGCAAGCAATATAATTAATTGCTATAAATAGGACCGCAAATCAATAAATTACAATTGTAAACAAATGTTGAATTGGGAAAGTGAATATGATAGGATAATGGTTACAATTCCTAAAATTTATTTAGGATAAATGTTGTACATCCCAATTAGGAAATTCAAATTATGATAAAATAGGGATGAGGTTAAGTTCAACATGTGGTAAGGCATGAGCTTAATATAAATGTACTAAGGCATGAGGTTAATATAAATCCAACAACATCAAGTAATCAATTTAATATGAGTAGTCTAATGCATTAATATAAATGTACTAAGGCATGAGGTTAAGTTTAACATGTGGTAGAAGCCTGCCCGAAACCGACTGGCAAATCTAGCATCCACAAGTGGTCAACTTAATGTGTGTGGCCCAATGCATATATATATATATATATATATATATATATATAACATGCAACAAAGAAATAAATAAAATTAGAAATGTCTGTTAGGGTACAACAATTAAATATATTCGTGACTGATAAAATAGGGATCTTCCATTATAATTAATATCTTAGGAAAATTATGGCCGTTAGGCTCATAAATGACATTAACGGTAATCAATGGAAATTATAGATAAATGGTTGTCTGAGGAAAAATATGAATGTTATGGACATAAAGGGCAATAAACCAAGAAATGAGAAGTAAATGGGTGTCATAAAGGGATTAAAGGATACTGATTGTTGTTTAAAATACTAAGCCTAATTAAGGAGGTAATTAATCAGGTAAATACTCTAGGGTAAAGAGAGTATAACCTTCCTTATTTATATTAGTGAATATAGAATTTATAATTAAAATAGAGTTGGACTTAATAGATTAATAATGTAAAATATTATTAAACATATAAACCGTGACAACAATGAATCATATGCGTATAGTACTTCCATGAAGAGGGACAAAAAGGGAATGACTTAGTAATGCAACCCACTTTATCCCAAATCAGGAAAGGTATTAAAGGCAAATGGGATACGAACTAATAACCTTCGCGTATAGTCTGCTTCTTGACCCCTAAACGGCTATGTGTATGGGGTTGAGAGTCCACTTGGGAATAGGTCTTTCAGTTTAGGCATCTAAAATAGCATGTGTGTGTGGGCCTACCCAAACCAGGAAGCTAAAACGTTTGATATAGCTACCTATCCTACGGGAAGTAATAAGCGACTAAGGTGGTTATCTAATAAGGTCAGCTAGAAGGTATAACAAATGATAAAATACCATCTTTCATTTTATCCGGGGCAAGGGTATATGCGTGAATGACGGAAGCCTTAACTAGTAGGGCCCGTAGCTAGTGCCCTCTAGTTTATGTTAACGTTGAATGTATTATCGAGGGTTAATAAGTGATCAACATGTCCGCCTATGGTCTTAAGAGATCAGGGAGAATCCACCCTATCTATAATTGATAGTGAGGCATTAAATAATAAAGGATAGTGAATGAGGATATATAGATAGAAACCCCATAATTAGGGGAACACTCTTGATTAAATAACCACTTATGTTCTGGTATAAAGGTTTCCCAAATATGTGCGTAAATTTTCTATCTCGGTATTATAAACTGGGAATACTACTTTGGGAAGTACAGTGAAGTCGTGCATAAACATTTACTAGGTTGGGCTAGAATCACTAACCTGATTAGGCATAAATCTTGGGTTGAACCAAACGGGATACATTCGTGTATTATAACCTGTGGTGTGCATTACTTAATCACCAAAACTTGTTATTCCGACCCCCATCCTTATTACAACCTCCCAGGTTTCTCAGAGAAGGTCGGGTTTTCACAGGTGCTTATGTTCGGCTTTCGATTCTCGTACTCTGTCATGCTCGGTATTGGCAAAGTGGCTTACCTTGAAAAGGTAGTTACTAAAGTTATTACAAGTTATTCTATTTTCTTTCCGTTGTGAGTTTTCTTTATCGTACTCTGATTATGCTCATGCTCATTTATTGCAAGTACCAGATTACACACTCCATGCTTGGACGTGTTTGAGTTTCGATTTTTGTCGAATTTGGGTGCATAAAAGTGTAGGGTGTTACATTTGGTATCAGAGCTTAGGTTAAACAACCAGAGGAAATATTTAAATTATGACTCGTAAGAGAACATAATTTGATTTTCTTTTTTGTTTTTCCTCATCTTTATTATTCGACCTTAATTTATTTCGACGATGAATTAGTCGTGGGCCTAATTATATAAAATGGGCTTTATGCGATTAAGGGTTGAAAGAGGTTGAGTTCGGGTTTCTACCCAATTCTGTCTTACCCCACAATATGATTGGTAATCTCGTCATGAAGAGCATGACGACATATGGTGGAGTCCGTTGGTTCGAGTTTGGAGACTGGACAAAAACCTAGCTACAGCCGAGATAGTCACGATTTCTGGTGTTTGTTTTCGTTGGTAGTTTTGGTTAAGACCATTACTCAATCCAAAATAGGAAAGAACCCACATTAATATGTCGTATCTATTTTGGAAGTAAAATCACAAGGTATATCCATTTGTTACTTCGTTGGATTTCCGAAATCCTCTTTTGTTGAAACATTCAATTGAAGTTCTTTGCCTTGTATTTGAGGAAATTTATTTTAAAACTATTTGAAAAATAAAAATGGATTTCAATGGTTTTTGAAATACAGTTTCAGAAAATAGTTTGTGAAGATATGGTTTTATATTTTTAGTCTATTCATGTTTCAAAAATTATTAGGGCTTTGTGTAATTTTAATAAATATAATCCGATTGGTAGGAAGGAATTGGAAATGACAAGGAATATGCCACTAAACATGAAAATAATAAGTATCTATTCCTTGTAATTTTTAGTGTCCCTCTTCTTATATATGTTGAATAATTTATTAGAATTATCATAATTAATCTTTAATATTTTAAATCTCCAACATTTTAAACATGAAAAGGCTTTCCAGTGTTAAATATAAACTAGAATATAAATGATAGTAATAATAAAAAGGAATTTATAAATATGAAATAGGTAGTTTATAATAAATTCCATTTTGGAAAAGTTTTAAAATTTTCTTCTAAAAGGCTAAGGAAAATATTTCGTCCGGATTTTAGGGTATTTGATTTCGTGAATCGTTTAGTTTATGTCAGCTATTAAGGTGAAAATCCATTCTAAATTCTATAACAGTTTCTAGCTGAATTATTTTAGAATTCATTTGCTCGTTGTGTAGTAATAGCATCGTTGTTGAGACTATAAATCCTTGGAGTTGGTAAGGAGTTTTGACTGCGGTCTTTAAATACCGCGGTAACGGGGATGACTATTTTTCAGATTGGTTGAATCTTAAAAGATAATGAGGGACGATTAATAATTTAATCTGGCCTAATAAGGTAAGAGTCCAACCTCTGTCCAAATCTCATTTGGTAGTTGACCGTTTAGTGCTACGCTAGGTCGATCAATTAGTTGATGAATTTTGGTACAATTTGGACCTTGGACTCAATTATAAAAGTTGCCTCCAAATTGCCCCCTTAACATCCTTCTTTCATCCTTCCTTCCACATCTAGCCGAATCATATTCCTATCCTTCTTGTCATTGCCGCATCTCCTCATTTTATGTGCTTGTTTGCGCATTACATCTTGCCTTACTAGTACTTCAATATCTAATTTCTTCTCTCCGACCATTTCTTAGTCCATAACACCTAATTGCACTACCCCATCTTGCTCCCACCACTAAAGTCTCCTCCTTAGGTAGTGGTCACTTGGTTGGATCGGACTGAGCAAAAAGGTCTCACCGCTTTAGAGCTAAGAAAATTTGGTAAGGCAGTGGACTTGCACTGGTCCATTGCTCGAGACCTAA
This sequence comes from Allium sativum, assembly GCA_030737875.1. Taxonomy (NCBI): domain Eukaryota; kingdom Viridiplantae; phylum Streptophyta; class Magnoliopsida; order Asparagales; family Amaryllidaceae; genus Allium; species Allium sativum. Next base: position 1,014,134,152 of record CM060913.1, read on the forward strand.
GAACAAGGTTTTTGTTTTTACTGCATCTTCTTTTGTTATACTTTGTTTGTATTGGTTCTTTCGAAGGTGATCGTTATTTTGGAGACGAAGATAAGCTATCTTTGTATGGTTTCTCTGAGGAGAGTCTTGATGAGATTTTAAAGGAAACCAGGTTGTATGCGGACTTGTATGGTCTTTTGTTTGACTAGCTTTAGAGATTTTGCAGCAAATCTCTTTTTCTTGATGTTGGTTCTTGGGTTTGGGAATCTATGTTTGAACTATCCATGTAGACGTGTGACCCATTTAGCACATCGTTCTATAAGTGGGAAGTTATGACTAGATTTGTCTCATGATGCGGAAATCAATCCTTTTCTTGATTGGTGGCGTAACCATAATTTAGTGCTGCATCATATTCGGTTCATCTTGTTGTTCTTGTGTGTTGTCTCATGGAGTTACTTTATGTAAATTCGCTTATTCACTGTTGTCTGTAGGCAATATTAGGTGGGTTTCCATGAGAAGAAGTTTTGTGGTAGGTTTCTTTTCTTATCGTAAATTCTGTTAACGATACTTATTCGTCAACACCGGAGATAGATCTATGGAAGTGGACCTAGGGGGAAAATAGGTTGTTTAGCCTTCACAAGTTTGAGTTAGTTCACCGTCCTAGATATCAAGGTTTATTATTCGAAAGAATAGTTACTCTTCCCTCAATGGGATGAGTATCACACTTAAGTGAATCGAGAACCAACAATTATCTTAGGATGAAGGATTCCTAAGCGCAACCCTTAGTGAATGACTTAACGACTTATGGGGAGGGGTTCTGCACTGGGCTTGCAGAAGGGTCTGAATTTGTGGAAAGAGGGGTGTTTCACCTAACTTATGGAAAGACGTGGATATAGGCTCATATACATGTTAGAAGCAAATAGTACATTGCGGCAGCAATAACTAAGAAATCATATGTGACAACCGCGGGTCTCTAACCCCCAACCTCCCGTAAAGTAACACAATGAACTAACCACTGTGCTAAAAGATCTTTGTGTTATCTTTTCGAGAGGGGTGTTACAGACTACCCCCTTAAACAGACCAACGTCCTCGTTGGGTCATATCACTCACTACCCAGGCGTTGTGCATGTAACCTGCATCAGTACCACAACGACCGACATCAACAACATTACATACACAATTCCAGCTGGGTATAGGCTCTGATACCAAATGTGACAACCGCGGGTCTCGAACCCCGACCTCCCGTGAAGCAACACCACGCACTAACCACTGTGCTAAAAGATCTTTGTGTTACCTTTTCGAGAGGGGTGTTACATCATATAACAATCATATAATGAAATACTCTAAGTATTAATTCACACTTTATTGATCTTTGATTTAGAATACACGAATAGAATAGAAGAAATCCCCAAATTGACCTAAGAATTAGGGTTTAGTCTAGAGAAAAAAGAATACAAGAGTAAGAATGAGGAAAAATCATCCCCAAAATGTGACTCCTTGGGTCTTATTTATAGAGAATTCGGGTTCCCATCTACTGTTGGGCCATTGGGTTTACAGAATCCTCTGTCAGTTGCTTTTCTCTTGGATCTCGGATGTCTAGCTTCCTACTGCCTTCGTGGTACTGATTAATGCTTCTGGAGTGAGGGTCCTGGTCAGTTTGGGCTTCTTCGGGATTGATATGAAAATGACTTTCGAAAGACATTTGTGCTCCCGGTTGTGGCTTCCAGGTATAGGCTCCGTCTTTCTCATGAATACTTTGAGGAGCTTGCCCTCGTGGTGCATGAAGATAGTTGTCGGTTCGGAACCCCTATCGATATTGGCACGTAGCAGATCAGCATGGATAGTTGGTTTCCCTTTAGGGTTCCAGTTTGCCTTCCGGTTGAGTCTTCGGGTATAGCCTGGTATTTTTGAAGGTAGCTCTGGGTGATTTGCCTGTTGTTTAACAATGTGGCCTTTCGGTACTTATGCAATGGATATTTCAGAAGCTGGTCCGGATAACTCCTACGCGCTTTCAACTTGGAATTCTTGATGCCTTTGTCTTCTGATGTATCAGTATTAAGAAGGTTAATATCGACAGCCTGTAATGTCCCGGATTTTTCGGCCATTTAAAATAGAATATTTAATCAGTTTATATACTATATTTGAAATATAATGGATTTTTATTCGAATTTATTTATTTAAAATAGAGTTCGAATATATATATTTATATATTAATTAAAACGAGCTCGAAACGACGCGGTAATTCGAAATTTTCGATTTGAACTTTAATTGGATATACATGATCCGATATAAGTCGGATTTCTGTGAAACGAGACACGTTTGAACCGGTTTGACTATATGTTTCTAATGAAAGAGAAAAATTGAAATTTCAGCTTATAGATTTCAAGTTATGGCAAATTCAAATTTCTATATAGTCGCTATGGAATTCGTTTTTAAAATTATAACGATTTAATATAATTGGAATATTTTTTTAAAACCAAAATGTTAGATTCGAGTTTGAATTCTACCATTAGAAGCTGAAAACGTTGTTTAAATAAATACGATGATATTTATTTAATTATTTCCGTTAATCTAACCATTTGAATTTTTTATATTATATTGGATTTATAATAAACCTTTGAACGTATATGTTGACATATACACCAGCATTTTCTTTTGGTTCGACAATACAAATGGGTTTATTTCGAGTATCTCAACCTCGCCTGGACCCAGAGTATAATTGCAAGTTTAGTTTTATTTAAAGGAAATGGATTTGAGCATAAAAACATTTCCAAGTATGCAGTTTACGTTGCGGTCTCTTACATGAGGCGTGAACCTAAACCCAAGTATGAACACAGAATTAAAGTAAAAACAGTATACATCAAACCTGATGGAAAATCACAAAAGAAATGGAACCAAAACATATATAGTCGCACATATAAAATTGGTACAAATAGAATGTACAAAAAGAATTTTTATTAAATTCAATGACTAGCCAGAACAATACAAATAGGCAAGGCATAGTTAAATAAAATATATGTACATCTTTATACATACGGCTATACATGAACAACAAATAGAAAGCAACTAAAAAGATTCATTATTTGATATATCAGCAACCCCTTTTGTTTCTTTTAAGAAAGCAGTGAATCCATGCCCCGATCAACTTTGATCTATGAAACAAAAAGAAAACCCATTAAAAAGGGAGATTCCATGACATCAAATGAATAGTAAAAGAAAATGAAAAAAAAAATCTTTATCAAAGACAGTTTTCAAATTACTGAACTCGACAACTCATAATCAGACTGTACACAGCTAAAACCTGAAATATATATATATATATATATATATATATATATATTCATTTCAACTATCTTTCCATGTCCTGTTCTTTCAAGAACAGTGAAATATATAGCTTAAGAACAAGTGTAGGGATGGCCCAAAACTGTACATACACAGCTAAGAGGAATGGATAAATTTATATGTTTATATATACCAAATCTATAACCTATACATAAAATCCAATGTACAGTTCAGAAAATCTCTGATTCAAATATTTACCAAATCGAACAGTCTTTATATTTACAGGAAACCTCACATTTTATATCACTGTTTATTTATATTTAAAAATGGAAATCACATCTCTGATTCGAATAAACAATTCATAGTCAGTCCTATCTAAATTACAGTCCGATCAAATCCATTTCGAAGCAATTCGAAATCCTATAATTCGAACAAAAAATCCAAGTACAGATTTGAATTTTGATTGAAATAACAACTTGAGACCATTGATAGATAGTAATCTTATCTAAGATCAAAACCACGACTATAAATATGTGTACAAGCAGTAGTGTTTCATCACCCAAATGCAAACCGAACCAACATAGTAAACAAAAACAAACCCATTCGAAAACCAAAATAAAAATCACAAACAAATGATACTGCAACCAAGTAAAAGACTTAGCTTGCAAAGCATTCGGATCTGAAGGGTTGACCGCGGAGACGTGATGGAGCTCGAAGGAGGTTGCTTGAGGTTCGGTGGATCGTCGGAGGAAGGGAAGATCGAAGGGGAAAGGCACGTGGTGGTGGTTGCGACGTGGTAAAATCCGGTGGTGCTGAAGATCGGAAAAGGGAGATGGTTCTAATTTCGGATTAGGGTTTATCTTCGATTTGAAGTAATTTGAGGCGGCTTGAATGAAGAGGATACTGTAGAAGTAGGGTTTTTAAGGGAATAGCGGGTCGGGTTCTTGTTGGGCCGACAAATATAAGAGGTGAGGCCTGTTTTAATTTAAGAAATTCATGTTTTAAATAAATTAAATTTCTTTTATAAGCTTGTTTATACGATTTCTCACGCATACAGTGTCGGATTTATGCACGGTCAGTTGCATTGGGACTGTGGAGATGAGAACTTCGAGATGGAGCAGGTCTAGTCCGGATCTGAAGTAGCTGGAAATTTTAGTCGAATTAAATGTTAGTTTAATTTTACTAAAACAGACTGTTTATCGACAGATTCAAACCAAGGTGAGTTAAACTCACTCAGCTCTTCCCATTTGTATTTTATATAAATTGGGTTTTTACTTTGCGTGTTCTGATTGCTAGCCGTTGACCATTTGTTAGTATATATATTTATTGTTGATTCAATAAATGAAATTAAACGGTCGTTTAATTTCAAAAAACACCAATCGTGTTAATTTGGCCCAAATAAAGTAATTTCCCCTGATTGGTCACATTTATAAACGTGTTTGATTGGTTGAGTTGTTTGAATTATCTGTTGATTGATTGATGATTGTTATAGAAATTCACAATCATATAAAAAGAAATGACTGATTTTTGTTTATTGTTGAACCTTATTTCAACATTTGTTCTGATAATAACCAATGGGTAGGGTGGTTGGGTAAGTGGCATCACCTGGTTTATAAATCAATCGATTTATAAAATATGGGCTTTATCGACAATGAATCGATAATTTTTGAGTTATAAATATATTTTATAACAAAAATAGATTTTTAAGGTTATTACATTGAAAGGTTATTTAAAAAGGGAAATAAATATTTAATTATTTATTTAAAGTTTATATAGAAATTATGAAAGGTTTTTTATAAAACAAATTTCTTACGTTGATAAGAATGATAAACAAACAAGCAAGTAGTAACCTAGGGAATTAGTATTTCATTAATCACGTCAAGTTAACAATTAAATGAAGTTATTTAAATTAATTATATTTTAATTATTTTAAAGAAGGAATTAACTGGAGTTGGTTAAAGAAATAATCATGGCTTGGGTTGACCGAGTCGACCATTTTAACAAAGTTAAAGCTTTTTATTTGTTTGTTGTTAATGAACTGAAATAAATGACCTGACGAATAATTGGTTAAGGTAAAGAAGTTTTTAAAAGAGTTTTTATTATTTATCTTTGTAAATAAAACTGATTTTACAAAAATAAATGTAAAAGTAAATTGTTAGCTTAGTTTGATTAATTACTTCTTAAATAAGATATATTTAAGTAAGTAATTGTTTTGGAGATATAAAGGGTTTTAGGTTAGACCTGAGATGTATAAACATAGTTATAAAGGAAATGTGAGATTAAAGCGTTGTTTTGAATTGGAGATACTTAATGATGGAATTAAGTTAAACCAATAGAATTGAAAAGAGATTTCCCAAAGGTAAAAGGGATTGGTGAAAAGGGATTTGTTTTGAGTTTGGTAAACAAAGTTGAAATAGGATTTGTAATGATAATCCAGTTTAAATCCAAGTTATTTTAAGTCGAGGATAATAAAAGAAATGTTTGGCAAGAGAAACTTCCAAAGACGGTAAGAAGAACTATAAGGCTATATTTTAAATAAACAAGATACGTAGGAGGTGTTTAGATATTAAATTGAATATTGGTTCTTGAATTTCAACTCGTATTTATCTGAAGATAAGAATGTTGTTGATCAAGGTCAGAGAGGTAATTAAAATACCCCAACTTGAACGGCTTCGGGACTATCCAAGGGTAATATTAGTTGGTAATGGAAAGAATGTATGTTAAGATTTCCAAGGTAGAGGAAATGATATGAGATGATATTTTACCTAGTAATGGAATTAAAAGAAGATTGGGCGATAATTTTAAAAACCAAGTGATGCAGAGTACCAGACTAGTAAATCTATTTTTGTGATTTCATGGATGTTTACTTGATAGTTAAATAACCGACTATCAAGTCTGACCCTTACGATTGTTGTTATGGAAAGACCGGGTTCGAATATATATTTGAAAACCTTTCCAGCCAACAAATACGAAAATATATACAGAAGAGATCAGATGACGATCGAGATGGAGCATGTGAAGACCATAGATCTTCATAAAGCGGAAGAACCACTTACAATCTCTGATTCTCTTAATGTCAATGTCCTGCAATCTCCTTTTCGTTTAGCGGAGAGGTCGGTACCCCTTATCCATTACCCGAATCTGACAAGAAAATAGGTTAGTCATCTTACTATTGATCTTAGCAACTGGGGGGGATCTATTTTTCTTCATAAGGTGTCCTTCTAGTGTATTTGGAACTTTATTGATACTGGTAGACAATTCTTTTCTCTTCTCCCCCTTTTTGTTCATTTTTTTCTTTTTTTCTTTTTTATCACTATTTCCTTCCAGTCTCTTTCCCCAAGGAGGTAAAGCTTGAAGCGAAGGAGTTTCAAGTTGTTGATGCCATGGGTGGTGTTTCTGATGAATTAAGGCAGCATTCTGTTCTATTATCTTTGAAATCTATTCGCAAACATGCCCTTTTATCCCCGGGACTAAATTTCCTAAGACAACCTTCTTTCTTGCATTCATTTTTTCTCTAGGATGATTCACATATTTCTCCAGCTGCTCCTACCCATCTTAAGGCTTTTTCTAAAAGGAGGGTAGCTTCAGCAGCTAGCGGTGGTATTATTAAGAGACATAAAAAGGCAAATTTTGTCTCCCGTCCTTTTGGTGATGGAACCGTTGAGTCGCCCGGTAGTCGATTGTTATCCAATCCTTTGCCCCTTTTCTTGGTGCGACGGCCCGCCCCGCACCAACCGACATTTACTCCAAAAGTGCGCTGTACACATGTCCAGTTAGCACGGAACGGGTCGCCAGAAGGGAAAAAGGAAGAAGGAAATGAACATACAAAGAACCTGTAGAATGTCTCACAACGCATAGAACAAAATATAATAATAACATACTTGACATAAAACAGGAGAGACAGTGCATAAGCTGAAAATCAGAACTAAACATCATAGCAGCGGAAATTCAGATTACAGCTTATTACAACTTTTAAACTGTCTCAAAGCAAAAGTAAGATAAATGAGGTACACTATTAATGCCCAAGTAGCGACCACCAACGACACAGGGAGAATGTGTATATATATATATATCATACTTGGAAGCCTCCTGCCCGCCTCCGAATCAGCTACTCGCACATCACTAGCTAACCTGTCCCTAGTCTGCTCGTGTGAGCACCCAGAGTAATAAGAGGAGACATAAAACTCTGGGTTAGACATAAAGCCTGGTATGAGCGATAAGCATCTAAAGTGAACAATAACAGGTAGACTAAAACATACCTGAACCAGGACCTGCAACCAAAGAGTTAGCACTACATACTGTACAACACTCTAATGTATCACATCAAACAGTGTAAAGATACGGAGGTGGGGAAGGTGTGCATGTCATAATGATGGCAAACAATCAAGCATGGGATCCATCCTCACATCTCTCACTCAGTGCTTAAAGCATACGATATTCACCACTTCGATCACCCAACATTCCTTGCTACGATCACTTTGCCCCATGAAGTCATAAATGGCTTCACTGAACTGATAACGTAACCACTAATTCCTCGCTATGTCCACTTGCCCCATGGAGTTATTCACCCCATCTGCGCTGGCTCATAGCCTTACCAATCCTTACTATGTCCACTTGCCCCATGGAGTTATTCACCCCATCTGCGCTGGCTCATAGTCTTACTACGCATCACCTTGCCCCTCAGGTCATAGTGACCCTACTGCATTGATAACGTAGTCTTGCTACCATCACTTTGCCCCTCAGGTCATAATGACCCTACTGCACTGATAAGTAGCCATCATCCATTTTTAGTGGTGAATCGAAGTTATGAACGTCGACAACTCCTTAGCACACGTCCCGCAGCAAAGCCCAATCATGAAGTGAACTCATTGGTTCCCAACTGGATCCTGAGCTCTAATTCCATTTGGACTACCTTTGCATCTCGGGTTATTGCCTTCACCTCCGGATCGGTCTTCATTCAGTTCGCAACCTCCTGGTTCGGTTCGTGACTCGCCCCCTTGCATCAGCTCGACTCGCGGATCGTGGTCATTGCCTTCGCTCGGATCGGGTCGTGCCTGTTACGTCAGCTCGGGTCGGATCTCACCATTCGTCAGCTCATTCGGATCGCGCTTGCTGCATCGGGTCGGGTCGCGATGCACTCGTGGTCACCATCCCCCTTCGGTTCGGTTTGCAGTCCTCCTTCGTGAATGGTCGGATCACCATCATCGGATCGTGCTTCACCCATTCGTAGTATCGGTCGAGCTTGGAGTGGCTCGTGACGTCAGGTCGGATCGTGACCTTCGAAGTGGAGCGGATCGGGTCGTCTCGTGGCGCGAGCTTCAATCGGATCGGTTCGCATGGGGTAGGGGCAATCCGGTCCGGGGTATTTCCTGCACTTCGTTCCAGCGACTGTTTTTCGCCATTCGACGGCGTTTTTGACCAAACTACACTTCTAAACAATCACAAAGCATACCATACAGTCATAGCAACATACATAATCAACCCCAAACATCAAAACATCAACATAATAGGTTAAAATGGATCAAACATACCCAAAACCCCATATTTTTCCCCTAAGCATATTTAGGTGAAACTAATGATAGGAATAGCAAATCTTAACCAAATTAACCCAAATTCATATCAGAGGTCTAAAACATCATTCCGAATTTTATAAATATTTTTCCAGAATTTTATCATGTTTAAATTCGCTAATTAACACTAATCACTCCTAATTAGCCATAATTAGTGCAAAACTATGCAAATCACTCACCTTAGCCACAAAATAAACTAAGATCTGAAATAATCCTCTGATTTGATGCGAATTTCAACGCCAAACAGCAGCTCCTTTGTTGATTTGGTGAAGATCCTCCTTGATTAGGGGTTGCTAAGCCAAATCCTTAACCTAAAGGTGATTTGGAGGTGATTTAGAGGTTGGAGGCCATTTTTTGGGTTCCTTGGTGATAAGTGGAGGCTAGAAAACTGAAATGGAATGATTCTCCATCTCATTTCAGCCCTCCCATAACCCTAATCCCGAAATGGGTTATGGGCCTACTCACTAATCACCCGATTTGGCCCGGTTAAGCAGTTTTTCACCCTCCAAACCTTGTTTCAGCCATATAATGTGACCACTCTACGAAAAGGTAAACCATCAAACGAATCAAATGGAAGTGGTTTCAGGTTAATATTCCTTTCCAATCAAAAGTTATGGCCAAAACAGTACCAACTAGGGGCAAAATGGTCATTTAAACATCGACAAAAATCATGAACATGGGAAATGACTCTAGTAGATGTTTCCCAAAGTTACATGACCATAGGACTTCATACGGGAAAGAAATAAATATTCTACGATCCTATAATGTGTAGAATACGGGTCATTACACTCTCCCCCCCTTAAGAAATTTCGCCTCCGAAATTCCCTAATCCAAACATACACAAAGGTTCCCGCATGCCTATCAATCATAAAGCAACAATCAAACATGCAAAACAAGCTAAACAAGTCTATCCTAGCATGCGGAAAACTAAATTGCAAAGTAAATCTTACCAGGTAAAGAGTTCTGGATGCATCTTCCTAATGCTCTCTTCTGTCTCCCAAGTACAATCATTCTCGTTCTCGCCCCACTGAACCTTGACTAGCTTCACCGACTTCCTTCGAAGTTGCTTCGTATCGTACCCCACAATACGAATCGGCTTGCGGTTCCCAACCGCCTCGGGTTCTACTTCGAAGTCCTCTAACTGATCAGGTGAAATAGTCACATCTGAGTCATGAACGAACTTCCTTAGTTGGGAAACATGAAATACATTGTGAACTCCCGCCATTTTCTCTGGTAAGTCAACTCTATATGCCAAATTCCCGACTAATTCAAGAACAGGGAATGAGCCAACAAATCTTGGTGCCAACTTGCCTCTCTTGCCAAATCGTATCACGCTCTTTAACGGAGAGATCTTAACGAACACCAAGTCACCAACGGAGAATTTCAAGTCTCTTCTCCTCTTATCAGCATAACTCTTTTGCCTATCTTGAGCAGCTTTCATTCGTTGCTGAATGATCTTGATCTTATCCGACGTTTCTCTCACCACATCTGGTCCAAGCACAAACTTCTCGCCAGTCTCTATCCAACATGATGGTGAGTTGCACGGTCTTCCGTACAAAGCTTCATATGGAGCCATACCGATACTGGATTGGTAGCTATTATTATATGCAAACTCTACTAGATGCAAATGGTCATCCCATGATCCACCAAAATCCAATATACACGCTCTCAAGAGATCTTCCAATATACGATTCACCCTCTCCGTTTGACCGTCGGTCTGAGGATGATATGCGGTACTGAGATGTAATCTTGACCCTAGAGCCTCTTGTAAGCTCTTCCAAAACCCACTAGTAAACAACGGGTCTCGGTCACTCACAATGCTTTTGGGTACTCCATGAAATCTCACTACCCACTTCATATACAATTCTGCCAACTTGGCTGCCGTTCTGGTCGATTTGACTGGTATAAATCTTGCGCTCTTAGTCAATCGATCCACAATTACCCAAATGCTGTCATATCCCGATCTAGTCCTTGGTAAACCATCGATGAAATCCATCGAGACTTGCTCCCATTTCCATTCGGGAATTTCTAATGGTTGTAACAACCCACTAGGCTTCTTTTGCTCGGCTTTAACTAACTGGCAATTTATGCATTTGGATATAAACTTGTCAACGTCTCTTTTCATCCCTTCCTAGTAGTAGGTCTGTCTCATGTCTCGATACATCTTATTACCACCGGGATGTATAGTCAGTTTTGAGTGATGACATTCTCTAAGCACTTCATCTCTCAAACCATTCACGTTGGGCACAACTAGTCTTCCATTCTTCCGAAGCCATCCATCTCGATCAAGCCCATACACATTCATCTCCTCATCAACACCCATCTCTAACTTGGAGATGATTTCTAATAGATTAGGGTCGTCCCTCTGGCTAGAACCAATCTGCTCTATCAAAATGGGTCTGATCGTCAAACTAGCTAGCATAACTGGATCCAATTCGCACCTTGGTCTAAAATCAAACCCCGCGATATACTCCAGTTGCTTCCATTCAAGAAACATTGCCCCTAAGCTGGCATGTCTCCTACTCAAGGCGTCGGCTACCGCATTACCCTTCCCAGGTGTGTATGCGATATCAAAATCATACGAAGCCAAAAACTCTAACCATCTCTGCTGACGGAGATTCAGATCCTTCTGAGAGAAAAGATACTTTAACGATTTATGATCAGTAAACAACTCAAATCTTTCTCCCAAGAGATAGTGTCTCCACATCTTCAGCGCAAATACAATCGCTGCCAATCCCAAATCATGGGTAGGATACTTCTTCTCATGCGGCTTTAGCTATCGACTAGCATAAGCTACAACCCTACCTTCTTGCATCAACACTGCACCCAGTCCGGTACCACAAGCATCTGTGTATACCGTCATCTCTTCATTCCCTTTAGGAATGACTAACACAGGCGCACGCGTCAACCTCTCTTTTAGACTCTTGAAGGCATCCTCACACACTCCGTCCCAGACGAAGGACTGATTTTTCTTAGTCAAATGAGTCAACGGTGCTGCAATCTTGGAGAAGTCCTGGATAAACTTACGATAATATCCAGCTAATCCCAATAAACTTCTTACATCTGTAGCATTCTTGGGTGTAGGCCAATCCTGTACCGTAGCCACCTTTGCAGGGTCCACGGCAATACCACTCTCTGAAACAACATGACCCAAGAATCTCACTTCCCTTCTCCAAAAATGACACTTAGAGAATTTCGCTTTCAGTTGGTGTTTCCTCAACACCTCCATCACTATCCTCAAGTGTCCCTTGTGTTCCTCCTCTGTCCTTGAGTAAACAAGGATATCATCCACGAACACAAGAACAAACTTATTCAACTGATCTCTGAATACTCGATTCATAAGATCCACAAAATAGGCTGGTGCATTGGTCAACCCAAACGGCATGACCAACCACTCATAAAATCCAGACGGCGTCCTAAATGCCGTTTTCGGGACACTCTCATCTGCTACTCGAAGCTGATGAAATCCTGTCGCGAGGTCCAACTGGGAGAACACTCTAGCTCCTTCCAGCTGATTAAACAAATCATCTATCTGTGGTAGAGGATACTTATTCTTCCTCGTCGCCTTATTCAACTCGCGATAGTCCACACACAAACGAAGGGAACCATCTGCCTTAGTGGCAAACACAACTGGTGCTCCCCACTCGGAGACACTCCTAATAAATCCCTTCTTCAAAAGATTGCTGACTTGCACCCCGAGCTCTCGCTGCTCCCTTGGTGCCATACGACGAAGTGGCTCACTATAGGTCTGGCATCTTTAACTAAATCAATACGGAACTCAATCTCTCGGTGTGGTGGAAGCCCGGTCACCTCCTCGAAAACGTCTGGATATGGGCCAACCACGGGCACATCTGACAACTCATCCTGCGGGATGTCGAGGGAATTTACATAACTAGCCATAACCCCATCACTAGGTAGGCTACCAAACACTACCCTCCGCCCATCATCCGCCCTCACTGTCACCAAAAAGCCCTCACAGTCTACCACCACCCCGTATCTTTGGAGCCAATCGACTCCTAATATAATGCCGTACCCAGTAAAGCCCAAAACAAAGCAATCACATACAAACATACATCCATGACTCAATAAGACCAAATTCCTGCAAATCATACTAAGGCTAGTCGAACCACCAATCGGGTTCGTCACAATCAATGGTCTATCGACTATCTCGGGTTCCAGTCCCAACCTATCTACCAGGTCACTAGATATGAAGGAACGGGAAGCCCTAGTATCAAACAAAACTCGAACTGGTATATCATAAATAGAAAGCATACCTTGAATAACAACATTCTTTCCTTTCTCCGCCGCAGTTGGGGCATTCGACGAAGAAGGAACAACATCAATAGCATATGCTTTCATAATCTGTTTCTCCTTAAGAGGTTGCGGACACTTATCTTTCTGATGCCCCACTTGGCCACAGTTGTAGCACTTCCTTTCCGCTGGCTTGGCCCGACATTCCTTAGCATAATGGCCTTCCTTTCCACTGCTTAAGCACTCAACATCCTTCTTGCTCTTTTTCTGGCCACCCTTAGATTGGTCCTGCTTCCTCTTATTCTGAGAATTATTCTTGCCTCCACCGCATGCTTGCGGCTTTGACCCTTCTGCAGATGCAGCCTCAGTCTTTGACTTAGGGTAAAGGCTCTCTGATCTCAAAGCTTTCCCCACGATCGATTCAAAAGTCTCATCGATGTGGTTGATAAGCCTTTCCCCCAAGTACCCATCCAGGCCGGTAATGAACTTCTCATTCTTCTTATCAGGAGTATCAATGAGAGACATTCCATACTTCGACATGGTGTCGAACTCAGCAATATAATCAGAAACTGCCCTTCTGTTCTGCTTGAGTTCCAAGAACCTCTTAAACAACACTGACTTCTGGGCAGCTGGGATAAACTTCTCGCTAAAGCGAGCCTTGAACTGATCCTAAGTAACTTGGTCCTCGGGAGTAGCTGTTCTGATAGCATTCCACCAATTCATCGCTCGCCCTTGCAGCTGACGAGAAGCTAGCCTTCTCTTCATTGCATCCTCGAGACCCAAGTCATCAAAGATACAGTCACAGCTATCCATCCAGTCCCGAACATCCGTAGCCGACTCCGTTCCGTGGAACGGCTGCCCACCAAGATTAGTGTAATCTTTGCACAACTTGGCGAGATCGACCCTAGGCGCCTGCACTACTGGGCCAACACCAACTCCGGGATTGGGAATTGCCCCTTGCACTTCTCTAAGCATGTCTCTCATGAGGTTAGTAAACATAGCCCTCATGTCAGCGGCATTCCCTTGGTTGGTCCCTCTACCAGCACCCCTCGTCTCTCGGCTCATCGTTAATCTGTAAAAAGGGAAACGATTAACGACCCCATAGTAGTGCTAGTGCAGTGCGACTTCCTCTTTATACTACTAATAGCATATACATACATAGCTTTTGAAAACCAAAGTAATCACAAATACGCGCTCTCATATAAGTACTATCTCCCCCTAGTGTCTTTCCCTAGGTTAACTACGCAACCTAGAGCTCTGATACCAAGTGTGACGGCCCGCCCTGCACCAACCGACATTTACTCCAAAAGTGCGCTGTACACATGTCCAGTTAGCACGGAATGGGTCGCCAGAAGGGAAAAAGGAAGAAGGAAATGAACATATAAAGAACCTGTAGAATGTCTCATAGCGCATAGAACAAAATATAATAATAACATACTTGACATAAAACAGGAGAGACAGTGCATAAGCTGAAAATCAGAACTAAACATCATAGCAGCGGAAATTCATAATACAGCTTATTACAACTTTTAAACTGTCTCAAAGCAAAAGTAAGATAAATGAGGTACACTACTAATGCCCAAGTAGCAACCACCAACGACACAGGGAGAATGTGTATATATATCATACGTGGAAGCCTCCTGCCCGCCTCTGAATCAGCTACTCGCACATCACCAGCTAACCTATCTCTAGTCTGCTCGTGTGAGCACCCAGAGTAATAAGAGGAGACATAAAACTCTGGGTCAGACATAAAGCCTGGTATGAGCGATAAGCATCTAAAGTGAACAATAACAGGTAGACTAAAACATACCTGAACCTGGACCTGCAACCAAAGAGTTAGCACTACATACTGTACAACACTCTAAGGTATCACATCAAACAGTGTAAAAATACGGAGGTGGGGAAGGCGTGCATGTCATAATGATGGCAAACAATCAAGCATAGCATCCATCCTCACATCTCTCACTCAGTGCTTAAAGCATACGATATTCACCACTTCGGTCACCCAACATTCCTTGCTACGATCACTTTGCCCCATGAAGTCATAAATGGCTTCACTGCACTGATAACGTAGCCACTAATTCCTCGCTATGTCCACTTGCCCCATGGAGTTATTCACCCCATCTGCGCTGGCTCATAGCCTTACCAATCCTTACTATGTCCACTTGCCCCATGGAGTTATTCACCCCATCTGCGCTGACTCATAGTCTTACTATGCATCACCTTGCCCCTCAGGTCATAATGACCCTACTGCACTGATAACGTAGTCCTGCTACCATCACCTTGCCCCTCAGGTCATAATGACCCTACTGCACCGATAAGTAGCCATCATCCATTTTTAGTGGTGAATCGAAGTTATGAACGTCGACAACTCCTTAGCACACGTCCCGCAGCAAAGCCCAATCATGAAGTGAACTCATTGGTTCCCAACTGGATCCTGAGCTCTAACTTCCATTTGGACTACCTTTGCATCTCGGGTTATTGCCTTCACCTCCGGATCAGTCTTCATTCAGTTCGCAACCTCCTGGTTCGGTTCGTGACTCGCCCCCTTACATCAGCTCGACTCACGGATCGTGGTCATTGCCTTCGCTCGGATCGGGTCGTGCCTGTTACGTCAGCTCGGGTCGGATCACACCATTCGTCAGCTCTTTCGGATCGCACCTGCTGCATCGGGTCGGGTCGCGATGCACTCGTGGTCACCATCCCCCTTCGGTTCGGTTCGCAGTCCTCCTTCGCGAATGGTCGGATCACCATCATCGGATCGTGCTTCACCCATTCGTGGTATCGGTCGAGCTTGGAGTAGCACGTGACGTCAGGTCGGATCGTGACCTTCGAAGTGGAGCGGATCGGGTCGTCTCGTGGCGCGAGCTTCAATCGGATCGGTTCGCATGGAGTAGGGGCGATCCGGTCCGGGGTATTTCCTGCACTTTGTTCCAGCGACTGTTTTTCGCCATTCGACGGCGTTTTTGACCAAACTAACACTTCTAAACAATCACAAACATACCATACAGTCATAACAAGATACATAATCAACCCCAAACATCAAAACATCAACATAATAGGTTAAAATGGATCAAACATACCCAAAACCCCATATTTTTCCCGTAAGCATATTTAGGTGAAACTAATGATAGGATTAGCAAATCTTAACCAAAGTAACCCAAATTTATATCAGAGGTCTAAAACATCATTCCAAATTTTATAAATATTTTTCCAGAATTTTATCATGTTTAAATTCGCTAATTAACACTAATCACTCCTAATTAGCCATAATTAGTGCAAAACTATGCAAATCACTCACCTTAGCCACAAAATAAACTAAGATCTGAAATAATCCTCTGATTTGATGCGAATTTCGGCGCCAAACAGCAGCTCCTTTGTTGATTTGGTGAAGATCCTCCTTGATTAGGGGTTGCTAAGCCAAATCCTTAACCTAAAGGTGATTTGGAGGTGATTTAGAGGTTGGAGGCCATTTTTTGGGTTCCTTGGTGATAAGTGGAGGCTAGAAAACTGAAATGGAATGATTCTCCATCTCATTTCAGCCCTCCCATAACCCTAATCCCGAAATGGGTTATGGGCCTACTCACTAATCACCCGATTTGGCCCGGTTAAGCAGTTTTTCACCCTCCAAACCTTGTTTCAGCCATATCTCCCAAACGGTAAGTCCGTTTGGCTAATGTGACCACTCTACGGAAAGGTAAACCATCAAACGAATCAAATGGAAGTGGTTTCAGGTTAAAATTCCTTTCCAATCAAAAGTTATGGCCAAAACAGTACCAACTAGGGGCAAAATGGTCATTTAAAAATCGACAAAAATCATGAACATGGGAAATGACTGTAATAGATGTTTCCCAAAGTTACATGACCATAGGACTTCATACGGGAAAGAAATAAATATTCTACGATCCTATAATGTGTATAATACGGGTCATTACACTTGGCAACTCTCCTAACACATGTTCTTCTTCAGTGGAGACCACAGGAAATGATTTTGTTGCTGGATTTTTAAGATCCAACTCTTAGTGAGTTTAAGATCTGAGAGAGTGTGAGCCACTCTCCCCTTCTTACCGAAAATATGACCCCGTGAACCCTCCTTTACCAGCTTCGAACTTTGATGGTATTATTAGATCTGCCTTACCTTCTGTTTATGTTTCTGATATTTCAGCGCTTGCTTTTATGGATTGGTCTGGTTTTTGTCTTCACCTCATTAAGCGACTACTTTTTGTTCATACTCTTCCACTCCTAAATTCTTCATTTGTTGACCTTATATATGGGTTAATATTTCGTTGTTCTTTTTCAGATATCCAAAGGTTGGTACATTGTTGGGGCATTGCCGGATTCATTATCTTGTGAGGCGAAAGAGCTCAAAGAAGAGAAGGCCGCGTTAGAGTCTAAGATCCATGACTTAACCTTAGCGAGGAGCAACAATGAGGAAGCATGTGGTCAGCGAGAGTGTTTCTTGAGATGGAAAGAGCTGGCAACAGTTCCTTAGCTGCTAAAGTTTCAGCCCTTAAGCACAAGCAGTCGGATATGTTGGCAAAGCATGCAAAGAAGTTGGGAATAAAGGAGGCAACACTTTCCATTGCTAAACGCATAATTTATGAAACTCAGGACAGGATTTCCCTGTTTTTGAGGGTGCATCTTCTAGACGTGGTGGCTGAATATTATGAAAAGGCTCTCTCTTTAGCCTATCGCAATAACTGCAGCAAGTTTTCGGACATGGATTTTCCTTCCATCCATCCCTTCAGAGAGAATCTAGGGGTGAATCAGGATGGCCAAATAGGATATTGAAGTTTCTAAAGCGAACAAGGCGAGGGTTGAGGATCTTTTATTTGTTGAAGAGCAGCCCGATTATTCAGTTCCGGGTACCGACAAAGATATGACTTTGCGTATTGGTTGTGATGGCATGGGTGACCACAACAATGATTTTGACCCCAAGTGTGGGCATGATAAGGATAACAGGGAGGAAGGTATGCTTTCTGTGTTTGTAAGTGACTCTTTGGGCCCTGCGAATGCTAATTCATCACTTGTTTCAGTTACTTCATGTGGAGATGGTGGGTTTGCTAAGAACTCTTTGTGAAACGGGCAAGGCTTTCAACTGAGCTTTGAAGTGTCAGCCTAAAACCTTGGAGATACATGCGTGGTAACAGAAAAGATGCGAAAGGTTGATGGACTTTTACGTACTTGGTTCATTATTTTGTAGTTTCCTCCTTGTCTAATGAATAGGGATATTTTCATTGAGAGTTAGACTACGCTCATATAGAGGCTTTAGTATCGAGGTACGGGTGTTCTCTCCTCCGGAGATGTGTTTATCTTACAATATTTTTTGTAAATAATTATGTAAGATGTGAAGCACTTAGTACTTTTCCTATCACATGTAATATTCTATAGTGAGGGTGCTTATGAACAAATGTCGGACCAATAACAATATTACTTAACGTGTGATCACACATATCAACATAAACATTTTTTTCGTTATGGTTTCATCATGACATGGTGCATATCTTCGGCACACTTCGTTATAAGTTTGTCTTATAGGCCTTCGTAGAGCGTCACTTGCTTTCACTAAGGTTAATAGTACCAAAGTACGTAGGATATGAAATGTCTATAGTGCTAACTTGTGTTTGTGAGTTAGTGCAAACATTTGACATACTTGGATAATAAAATGATGAATGTATAAGTTAACGACACTTCCCTGAACAAGTGAGAAGGCCACGAGTTTGCACCTAGTGATATTGGAAATATGATTCCAAGCTAGATTCGGGTTGGTGAGAAGGTCAAACAACTACTTCTGGTTTAGATTTAAGATTCTGAATCGATCCAGATTCGGATATTCATGGCCAAAATAGAAATATACCCCTTGGTTGTGATTGGAATATGATTCAATTCAGACTTGGGTATCAAGATAGGAGACCAGAAAACCGCTTATTGACTTGGCTGAAATTCGAATCAACCCAGAATTTGTATTGAGATAGGACCGGGATTCCCCTTCCGGTATTTGTGAAGATCTCAACCAACCCAGATTCGGGTTATTAAAGTAGGAGACCGGAAATCTGCTTCTGGTTTTTGTTGAGAACCGAATCAACCCAGATTTGGGTATTAATATAGAAGACCCGAACGAACCCCTGTTCAAGTAGTTAGTGATTGAGTACCAGAAAGCCACTTCTAACATTAATGTTTTGATATCCCTCTCATATTTGATTTGTGAAGCAGAGGTTATATGTTCTTCTTGAGCCACTCTCTAGGCTTTTGATGTCAAAGTAGAGGATGTACGTGCTTTGTTGACCACTCTCTGGGCCTGTGCATCTAGTGCACTTGGTTAGCTTAACAACGTGGCCCAAGGACTTACCCGACCTCCCTCCAGGAGGCGCCTTATCCTAACCATTGTAGGTGACGATAAGGTCTTAGAAACTTAAACCAGGTTATTATAGATACAGAATTAATGTTTACTCTTTTGATGCTCTATACTGGCCATCGTAGGTACTGATAGAGGCTTACACACCACACCCTCCGAGGGGTACCCTATCCTGACCACCATAGGCGATGATATGGGTTGGTATTCCCTTCTATGGGTAACGCGGGACATAAGCAGAGGTAGGATGTGCTCTTCTGCGAGCAGAGGTAGGACGTGCTTAGTTCATAGCAGAGGTAGGGCGTCCTCTTCTACGAGCAGAGGCAGGGTTTGCTAATTTAAAATTCTCCACCATGACCATTCCAGGAGTGAAATGGAGGCTTACGCTTTTGATGCTTTAACCTATCCCCCTTTGATTTGGGCATGGAAAATGACCCCTCCGAGAGATGCCTTGCCTTAACCAATTTGACGATGACAAGGGATTTGATACATTCGTGGTTTGACCTACCTTGGGTTTCTTTAAGCTTTGAAAGGAGGGTTTTCCATACCCTTAGTTATGTTTGATAATCCTTTTCCTAAGGAATTTCATTGAACTTAATTTGATCTTTTTACAAACTCGTAATTGGCCTTGGTTGATGAATTTGATGACCATTTCCTCAAGAATTCTACAGTGGTTAGTTTCATGTCCAATCTGGGACAGAACATCACAGGTAGATATGCGGTAAGGTTGACCAAAGGGTCGGAGGTTTAAGCCCTCCTTATAGCGCCAAAATTTTAATGATATTTTTGTCAACACCGGAGATAGGACTATGGAAGTGGACTTAGGGGAAAATTGGTTGTTTAGCCTTCACAAATTTGAGTTAGTTCACCATCTCCTAGATATCAAGGTTTAGAATCCGAAAGAATAGTTACTTTTCCCTTAATGGGAAGAGTATCATGCTTAAGGGATTCGAGAACCAATGGTTATCTTAGGATGAAAGATTCCTAACTGCAACCCTTAGCGAATGACTTAACAGTTTATGGAGAGAGTTTCTGCACTAGGCTTACAGAAGGGTCTGAATTTGTGGAAAGAGGGGTGTTTCACCTATCTTATGAAAAGACTTGGATATAAGGTCATGTACATGTTCGAAGCAAAAAGTACATTACGGTAGCAATAATTTAGAAATCATATTACAATCCCATAAAGAATTACGTTAAGTATTAACTCACACTTAATTAATCTTTGATTAAGAACAAATGAACAGAATAGAAGAAATCCCGAAGTCGATCTAAGAAAGGTTTACTCTAGAGGAAAAAAAAGAATACAAGAGTAGGAATGAGGTAAAATCATCCCCAAAATGTGACTTTTAGGGTCTTATTTATAGAGAATTCGAGGTCCCTTCTACTGTTGGTCCATTGGGGTTACAGAAGCCTTTGTCGTTCGTTTTTCTTGTTAGTCTCGAATGTTTAGCTTCCAGCTGCCTTCGTTGTGCTGATTATTGCTTCCGGAGTGAGGGTCCCGGTTAGTTAGGGCTTCTTCGGGATTGATTTGAGCTTGTCGATGTAAATGACTTTCAGAAAATATTTGTGCTCCCGGTTGTGGCTTCCGGGTGTAGGCTTTCGGCTTTCTCATGAATACTTTGAGGAGCTTTCCCTCGTGATGTATGAAGAAAACTGTCAGTTCGGAACCCCTGTCGGTGTCAATACCTAGAAGATCAGCATGGACAGCTGGTGTCCCTTAGGAGTCCCTGTTTGCCTTCCGGTGGAGTCTTCGGGTATAGCCTGGTCTTTTGGAAGGTAGCTCTGGGTGATTTGTCTATTGTTTATCAATGAGGTATTTCAGTGCTTACGCTGTTGATATTTCGAAAGATGGTTCCGGATAACTCGTACGTGCTTTCAGCTTGGTATTCTTAATGCCTTTGTCTTATGTATCGTTATTAAGCAGGTTAATATCGACATCCCTTCCATCTTTCTAGGTTTCGGTTATTGGAGCTCTTGCCTCCCTTTTTCTCATCTTTTGACTTAGATGACCTTTTGCTATAGAACCCCCAGGCAGACATACCCTGCCGGGTATATCTTCCCGGATATACTCTTCTGGTATTCTATAGACTATGAGATCCTTTCTCCTAAGAAGGAGTCGGTTTATGCAGCTCTCGGATCATTATTTCATGCTTTTGGTTCTTACTAGTATTTGCCTCTTGCTTTTGGAGAATTCCTATGTGCTTGTTTGTATTCATCTGATACCCATTCACGGTCAGCTTGTTGCGGAGTCAATTTTGGTAGTAACAAATTCTCTCTTAGAAGAGATGGTGATGTGGAAACCTCCAACAACACCAACAGTGTTTGTGACACGAGTTTGAGCATTTTTGCTACCATGGTATGGTTAATCAAAGATCATAAAAATGGTTTGAGCTCCAGCCGCGGGGCAATACATTTCGTTGTTTATACCAATTATTTTGGGAGTTTTGGTGTTGTTTTGTTGTTATCCCTTTCCACCATCGGGTTCTTGGTTTTATAGTGATTTGTGCTAGTAAATATAAGTGTGGTTTAAATAGCACAACTTAAGTTAATGTGATTTCTAAGTTTGGAAATATTTATGTCATTCATGCTGCCTGTTTGAATGAAATATCATTTTGCTTATCTAAATGAACAGTTGTCTTGGGTCTGGAAAGAATAGATTTCTTTGTTGAATAAATTTTAGCAAAGGACCGGTTTTGCGTTGTTTTTGTCACGAGTATATAAATAAATAAATCATAGTTACTTATTAAACTAAAATTAATTTTGGTCTTTTGCATGTGAATTTAGTTTTCGAATTTTGGCTTGACTGACTTCCTTTATCCCCAACACGTGACTTGAATCGTGTAAATTTCCGCAAAATACATTCTTTAAGTTTTGGGAAAATGTTGTTTGAAAAAAAAACGTACTTCTATCATTTTCCTATTTTAAGGGGAAGTAAAGAGGTTTTGAAAGAAAATTTTCAAAATAAAACATGACAAGTTTTTGACCAGAAAATTATTTTTACGGAAAAATTACGATTTTTGGCCACATGAACAGTGTAAGGAAGATGTTTGGAAGCTTTTTGTGCGTGTTTTAGCGGTGTAGTAAGACCGACGATACGATAAAAACGTTAACAATAATAAGGAAAAGGCTGCTTTAGCCTTGGAAACGCTATTTCCATATCTTCTCAACGACACACGAGAGTTATTAATTAACTCATTTTACGTTTTAGAGCTTGTTTTAAGCCCCTTAAACGTCTACAGTTGGAAATTTTTGGAGCATTTTGGGTAACTGAGTGAAAATTCCACCGTAGGGCGGGAAACGAAATATTTAAAAGCGGAAGAAATGTTGAAATTCTTCGCTTTGATTTCATTTTTCGGATTTAGGAGAAATTAAATAGGAAAGATTAGATTGCATGACATTTTTGATGGTAGGGTTTAGATGCAAAATTGGTTGCTTCACACTTCTATTCGTAGTCATGTGAAGGTAATGGATGAAAATGAGTTTTCAAAATTTGCATTCATATAGAACTTCCTATATATTCAGGATGTTTTGCATCATGTTTTCAAAACTGGTTTAAAATATCAATGCATACATATTGGGGGCCTGATTTAGAATGATCTTGCATGCATTTTTTGGGTTGAAATGCATTAAGTACACTATGCACATATACACATGGTTGAAAAGTGGGTGTACACAAATTGGTTGTGTAGGATAGGATAACTAGGTGTCAGAATTTCGGGATGAAATTCCTTTAAAGGAGGAAAGAATGTAACAACTTAGAATTTTGGGAACATAAATTAATTATTAGAATTTAAAAAATAGGAAATTCTGCAAATGATGGAATTTTGCTGTGAGACTTTAACCGTTGTGTTCGTCTCAGAATTCTGGTCAACTTTCATGTTTGGAGTTTTATGAATGTAGTTTGTATTAAAAAATTACAGATGAAATACGAAAATGGACGGAAAATAAATAAACAGAATATTTAATTAATAACTTACCTTAATTAACCAAGCCGATCTGGGGATTTTGATGCCCAGGCGGTCGAAATGAGGGTCGACTGGTGGTCGTCTACCCAAGTCGATGTACTGGGCGTCAAAAAGCCCAGTAATGGCTAGGTTTTGAGGTAATTGTTTATTATATTATAAAAAGGAAAGGACGAATGTAACTTAAAACTAATCCGATGGTTCTAGGCCATTTTCACCCCTATAAATAAAGGGGTAGAGCCCTATTCTATTCCATTCAATTCTATAGAGGCAGTGGAGCTCGGCCATTTTTCTTCCTCTTCTAACCTAATTTCTAAAATAAAAATATATTCATATATATACCAAATCAAATCAAATTCATATGGAATTTGGAAGATTAATAGATTCAATGGAAGAGGATGCCCAATGATAGATTCTTTGCTCTCTTCCCTTTTTCTTACATTTCTACAAACCTTGAATTTTCCCCTTTCTAGATAAACTGTAGATTTATAAGTATTTGGTGATTGCAAGACTAAAGAGTTCAAATTTAGAATTTAGAGTCTATAAGGTGAGTGGGAAATTTACATATACATTTGCAATAATGTATCTATCTCATTTGTAATAGATTCAATGTTTATGCCTATGCTTGTTCGATATGATAAAATAAATTGTTGTAATTAGCTTTGACACCCATCGGATCTGGTTATAAGAAGTGTAAAACTTGTGAATTGTACACTGTGGCTATGCATAAAATAAATTGTTGGATTTGTTAAACTTGTTTACACATATTCCTACAGTTATGTTATGAAATATGCTGCAATTGTATTGTAAAAAGACATTGCATGACACTGTAGATCTGGAAATCAGTCCATTAAACAAATTAGATGTAGTTAAATTTCAGATCTTTGGTTCAGTGTTGAATAATAAAATATGTGTATTTGGGTAAAAAAATGAAATTCGCAAATTATGTGAATTTGGAAAGATATGATTGTTAAATTTTGTGATTGTAATTATACCTATTGTATTCAATATTATTGGGTTTTGGCTTGATTATTGTAGATATGCCATTTTCTTTTTTTGAACAAAAGATATCATTTTGAATTCACAAGTATGACAAAAATATCTAAAAATGAAAAGTGATGCAAACGTACGTATAAATATAAAAATAAATTTTTATGCGTGGTTTGTATCAACTATTCTAAAAATATATATAAACATATGTATTTCTTGTGAATTTTAATTGTGTTTGTTCCCCAAATTTGGCATAAGTTACAATAATTACTGTTAACGGTCTTTTAGGAAGATTGGAAACCATTTGGCAAGATTGAATGTAAAAAAGAGTGTTTGGTTATTAATTAAACCAAACCATTAAATAAAATTAATAATAACAAAAGATAATAACGTTGACCATACAAAAACATAAAAAATAAATATATACATATTATCCGTCCAAATATGCGTAAAATGGTAAAAGATACATATAGTATTGAATGTTTGAATGTTTGAATAATATTTGGTTATGGAATCATAGATGTAAATTGTATTCCATATTAAATGAATATATTTTTTGTGACCATTTGTATCAAGCAATATAATTAATTGCTATAAAAAGGACCGCAAATCTATAAATAACAATTGTAACCAATTATTTAATTGGGAAAGTGAATATGATAGGATAATGGTTAAAATTTCTAAAATTTATTTAGGATAAATGTTGTACACCCTAATTAGGAAATTCGAATTATAATCGCATTTAGACACAAGGTTAAACTCACTTGTGGTATAAACCTACCCGGAACGGACCGGCAAATCCAGCAACCACAGGTACTCAGTTTAATGTGAAGGGTCTAATGCGTTAATATAAATGTACTAAGGCACGAGGTTAAGGTCAACTTGTGGTAGAAGCCTGCCCGGAACCAGTTGGCAAAAACAATATCCACAGGTGGTCAACTTAATGTGAAGGCCCAGTGCACAAATAAATAAATATCTATAATAGGTAACAAATAAATAAATATATAAAATTAGAAATGTCTATTGGGGTACAACAATTTAATATATTCAAGACTGATAAAATAGGGATATTCCATTGTAATTAATGTCTTTGGAAAATTATGGCTGTTAGGCTCACAAATGACATTAATTGTAATCAGTGGAAATTAAAGATAAATGGTTGCCAAGGAAAATATGATCTTTATGTTCATAAAGGGCAATAAATCAAGAAATGAGAAGTAAATGGGTGTCATAAGAAGACTAATGGATATTAGTTTTTGTTTAAAATACTAAGTCCAATTAAGGAGGTAATCAAGTAAATATTCTAGGGTAAAGGGAGTATAACCGTCCTTATTTATATCAGTGAATATAGAATTTATAAATAAAATAGAGTAGGGCTTAGTAGGTTAATTATGTAAAATATTGTTAATCGTATAACCCGTGATGACAATGAATCATATGCATATAGCATTTATGTGAAGAGAGACAAAACTGGAGTGGCTTAATAATGCAACCTACATTATCCCAAATAGGGAAAGTTATTAAAGGAAAATGGGTTACGAACTAATAACCTTTGCATTTAGTCCGCTTCCTTGGTCCTAAATGACAAAGTGAATGGGGTTGAGAGTCCACTTGGGAATAAGTCTTTCAATTTAGGGGTCTTAAATGGCATGTGTGTAGGCCTACCCAAACTTGGAAACTAAAACATCTGATATGTCTGCCTGTCCTACGGGAAGTAATAAATGACTAAGAGGGTTATCTAATAAGGTCAGCTAGAAGGTATAATGAATGATAAAATACCATCTCTCACCTTATATGGGTCAAGGGTACATGCATGAATGACGGAAGCCTTAACTAATAGAGCCGTAGCTAGTGCCCTCTAGTTTATGTTAACGTTGAATGTATTATCGAGGGTTAATAAGTGACCGATAGGCCCACCTAGGGTCTTAAGCGATCAGGGAGAATCCACTCTATCTATCATTGATAGTGAGGCATTAAATAATAAAGGTTGGTGAATGAGGATATATAGATAGAAACCCAATAATTAGGGGCTCACTGTCGATTAAATAACCAGTTATGTTCTGGTATAAAAGCTTCACAAATATGTGCATAAATGTTCTATATTAGTATAATAAACTGGGAATACTACTTTGGGAAGGGTAATAAAGATGTAACACCCCGTACTTTCTTTTAATGTTTGAGTAACGGATTAATTAATACTTAATTACTAATGTGAGAATTAAGGGAAACGGGTTACACCATTGCGTTCGTCTTGGAATTCTGCTTAAGATAGAGTCCGAGTTTGCATGAATTGGACTTCGTATGAAGTTGTTATGACCTCCAGAAGTTTCAGAAATTCAAATAAATTCAAACAGCTCAAGTTAGATCTCAATATTCAAACAGAAGTCAGAAGCGGGCTGGGCGGGAAAATTCCCGCCCAGGCAGGTCGACCAAGGTGTCGAACCTAGTGCCGACCTCCCCCATAGAGGTCGACCTGGGAGTCGACCTTAAGGTCGACCTCACCCCCTGCCAGATCTGAATTTTGAACGACTGATGACTTGCTACTGAGTCACTAGGGTTTCTCGATGGTCATGATCAGGTCTGAGTGGCTGTGATTAACCCAAGGTTCATCCGACGGCTATAATTAAACTGAAATTCTATATAAACAACCCAATGCTCAACCTAAAAATGCACAGAAAAATAATCCTATAACTTAAATGCCATCAGTAGAGAACTTGGAATAGTCGTCACCAGTTTAAATTCTGAAACAAGATAGGAGCCTACATCAAAATCAAATTAAAACTAGTCTAATTCAACGATCTTCATCAAAGGCGGGCATCTCCAATTTCATAATTCAGATTTCAGAAATCAAGAATTCCTTTTAGTTTTTAAGTTGGTTATTACGCAAATTTAAACGTTCCTTTTTTTAAATGAAATCATGGCATGTTGTAAATCGAATATGGAATGATGCTTAAGTATGAGATAATGAAGTTTGATTCTAATGTATCTTAAATTACTATTGCGATTGATCATGCCTATATGTTTGTGGTGGTAAACATACCATATTGTATGTTATTGGAATCTATTACGATTGGGTAAAGAACTTATTATGACAACAAAATGGTGAAACATGTCATGTTGTAATTTGGTGGTTATTTGCAAGTTTATGATCTAAATCACAGGCTTACATGTTAGATCAACGTTCATGAATATTTAGAACAATGTCAAGTTGAATCTATATATGTTGCAAGATTGGATTTGTAGTCCTCTTATGTTTTAACACAAGTTATCATGCTAAGTTGTGATTTAAATATGTTGGTAGTGGTTCTCTTACATTGTAACACACATAAGTTATCATGCCAAGTTGTGATTTAAATATGTTCATAGTGGCTTTCTTACGTTTTGACATACATAAGTTAGTATGCTAAATTGTGGTTTAAAATTTTGTTTATATGTAAAACCTCCATGTTAGACCCATATCAAGTTTACATGAAAATTAGATCCAACTTAGTCACAAGTTCACCTTTACCTATTTAGTTGAGATAATGATACATCTATGCCAAGTTACATGTGATAAGTTAAATGTATGCCATTTTATGTTTATTTCATGCTCCTTGTTTATTACCCCATTTTGTTTGTGGGTTTGGGCTAATTTGCTAGCCCAACATTTTATGTAATTCATACATACGTTCTATGGGGATAACGATGGGAAAACATGAAAATTCATGGCATAAGTTTGTTCTTAAAATGGTATATTTGATATACCATTTATTGCGAGCAATATTTGAAAAGATAATTATGGCATGAGTAAATTAAAATTAATTTACATAAAGAAATAGACATATATAGAAATTATGTGAATTTAAAAAAGACGATTATGCCTAATCCGAGGTTAGACTGAGTTGTGGTGTAGAACTGCCCGGAACCGACCGGCATATCCAGTGACCACAACAAGACCTGTCTAGTATGGGTGGTTAGTGCATCAAGCCCAAAAGGACTCGAGGTTAGACTATGTTGTGGTGTAAAACTGCCCGGAACCGACCAGCAAATCCAGTGACCACAACAAGATATGTCTAATGTGAGTGATCGGTGCTTTAATGAATAAATTAAAGCTAATTCAGGATTGGTAGGGTTAAGTCAATTAGAGAAACACTTAACCGATTCAACATGTTAACTAAACTAACGGGTGGGGTTAGGTAAACTTGGACTCTTAACCATATCAACATGTTGATTAGAAAACCCTAGTAACGGGGACCCATTTCAGCAGTAACCCACATAGGTGTCTCATGGTACCCTGAACTAGGCTGGGTGGGGCACGATTACTGGGCTGATTATAAGCGGTCAAAACGTCGGCGGTTGGTGCGTCAGTGTAGGTTCCGACGGAGTATGGGCATGCACATACTCCGCAGTGGAAAAAGCAGGCACTGGGCACTAGTAGTATACACTGTGCATCTTGAATCGTGTCAGGTTGCCACCAGAGGGACTGATACACCCCATGGTGGGACCAACACATGTATATACAGTCAAGAAAGGCCGAATGACACAGGACATGAATGCATGCGAGTAGGAGCCGATCAATAAGGGGATCGTTCGGTATAAACACGTGGGGCTGGTTGAACCAATGGTTAGTAGGTGCAGAGGCTATAGTAATGGGTATGATCACATGTTCATCTTATCTTATATTAGGGTGTTGTTCTATATTCCGTTATTACTGTCATGGTCCCTTTCCTTGTTTTAATACTACTGAGCTTACTAGACTTATTGTCTGACCCGTTTTCTTTCGTCTTCTTTTCTCCCCCCCCCCCCTCGAGGTCCACAGGGAGGAAATACTCCAGCTTAATCAGACTCTTTGCAAGCTTCAAGAAAGTAGATGTATGATTTGGACTCTCTTATATTGGCTATGGCTTTTGGATGCTACACTTGGGGATTTAGGCAGTTTTATCTATGTTTTATGCTTCTTCATTTTAAATAATCAAGATAGAAATTATGGTGTAATGTTTTGGATGTTATTTTGAGACAATTTGTTGTAATGCTTTTGTATTGAACCACGTATGCAATAAATGTTTTCTTTTCGCTGCTTATATTTATCTATCTTGTAAATTTTTCTGTGTCTTGTACCTATAACCCTCCACCAAAGTTACGGCATTCCCTTTGTGAGTGACCTTAATGGAGGTGGGGCGTTTCACTTGGTATCAGGAAAAAAGGTTTACCAGATCAGATAAGAATTTTTGAAAAACTATTTTCAAAAGAAATATAAAGAAGCATTTTACAAGAAAAAGTGTTATTTTATTTTAAAGGCGTAATCCTCCAAAGCCATATGCCCTATCATTCGATCCTTTGTTTTGAATCTTTTCTTTTTTCAGCATGTCTAGGAATCTTAACCTTCCAGAGGGTGTGCCGATACCTGATTGGTTCAGGAGGTACTTAGAGGCTAAGGCCAACGATGCGGGCCCAGTAGATATTCCTCCTCCTCCAACTGTGGCAGTTCCTCCTCCTCCTCCGCGTGCAAATGCTTTCTCAAAAATTTGTAGAGACTTTAGGGCCATGGGTGGAAAGGATTTAAAGGGAACTGAATCATTTGTAGAACCAAGGAATTAGCTCAAAGAAACTGAAGATCTATTCGATATCTTCGAGGTGGATGATAGACAAAAGATACAGTTGGCAGTGTGGTTGCTCAAAGACGAAGCTTCCTATTAGTGGGAAGTCACTAATGCTGAAAGACCTGTTGAAACATGGGTGGATTTCATAATATGGTTTGAGATGAAATTTCTCTCACAAGCTGAACGAAGTTTACAGCTGGAAAAGTTCTTGTCTCTTAAGCAAAGAAGCATGATGGTCAAGGAGTACGTCAACCAATTCAACCAGCTGGCCCGATTTGGACTGGACTTGGTGAATACTCCTCATAAGAAGGCTCTCCATTTTGTCAAGGGATTGAATGATCCTCTTCACAGTCTGGCTATGACCCATGTACCTATGGGGGCTACGTACGAGAGGTTGGTGGACATGACACTCTTACATGAGGAAGACAAGGTCAAGAAGGAGGCAAAAGCGGAAGTGCCTCAAGATAAGAAGGTGGAGGGATCACAGAATAAGAAGGCTGATTCAAAGAAAGGCGGGAAGAACGACAAACACCGTGACAAGAGAAAATGTAATTTATGAGGCATTCCTGGACATCTGGTCAAAGACTGCAAGATGAAGAAAAGGAAGATGGGTGGCTGTTTCCACTATGGTTAGACAGGACACATTGCTAAGGACTGCCCAAGAAAGCAAGGGCAGAGAGCTGGACCTTCTTCTGGAGGACAAGTTCATGCCCTCACAGCACCTTCGCAAGAACGAGGTAGAAATATTTCTGTTGAAAATTTAGTTTATCTTTTTTATCATCTTGTTCGTACATTGTTTGATTTTGGCGCATCACACTCATTTGTATCTGCTGATTTAGTTGAATCTCTGCACCTAGACAGTAGTTTACTAGAGGATCCCTTGGTTGTTTCAAATCCAATCGGGGGCTCAGCTTATTTGTCAATGGTTTGTTTGGATTTGAAAATATTTATTCTAAGCGTTGAGATTAGATGCAATGCCTATGTTTTTGGCTTCACGGGCTATGGATTGATTGTAGACGTGGATTGGCTATCGAGTAATGGTGCCATCCTCGACTATGAAAAAAGAATGGTTAGACTCCTAACTTGCGTTGGTAACACTCTTGAAATTTCTTGCAATCCCCTGAACTCTATTATGCTAAGCTATCTAGAATCTCTTGATGCGTCTATTGAGGACTTGCAGTCTGTAAATGTAGTCTGTGAATATTCTGATGTGTTTGAAGAGGTAAAGGTTTACCCCCGAAGCGGGAGATAGACTTCCGCATATACCTCGTTGATAATGCAAAGCCCGTTGCCTTACCCGTTCGGCACATGGCCCTAAGGGAGCTAAAAGAGCTCAGCAAGAAAATTAAAGAGCTCCTAGAAAAGGGGTCTATAAGGTGGAGTATATCTAAATGGGGCGCTCCAGTAGTGTTCGCAACTAAAGCAAACGGTTCACTTCGCCTGTGTGTTGATTATAGGGAGATAAACAAGCTGACCAAGAAGAATAGGCAACCACTCCTGAGAATAGATGATTTGTTCGATCAGCTTGTAGGTGCATCGGTTTTCTCCCAATTAGATTTGGCGACCGAGCTTCATCAACTAAGGGTGGCGGAAGACAGCATTGATAAGACCCCGTTCAGAACTCCAGATGGTTTCTTCAAATGGCTTGTCGTGCCCTTTGGCTTGACAAATGCACCCGCTTACATCGTTGATTTAATGAGCAGGGTGTTCCGAGAGTTCCTCAATAAGTTTGTGGTGGTCTTCGTAGACGACAAGTTGATCTTCTCAAAGAATGAGGAAGAGCATGCTCAGCATCTAAAAGAAGTCATGGATACTCTCCGTGCACATCAGTTGAGGGCGAAATTCTCCAAATGCCATTTCTGGAGAGAAGAAGTTAGGTTCCTTGGACACGTGGTGTCAAAAGAGGGGATAGCTATGGATCCCGCGAAAGTGGTTG
Source organism: Allium sativum (assembly GCA_030737875.1). Classification (NCBI taxonomy): domain Eukaryota; kingdom Viridiplantae; phylum Streptophyta; class Magnoliopsida; order Asparagales; family Amaryllidaceae; genus Allium; species Allium sativum. Next base: position 1,014,166,053 of record CM060913.1, read on the forward strand.
CGGTACAAGATTGGAAGGTTCCTTGAAACGCAACCGAAGTCCGAAGCTTTCTTGGGCTAGCAGGCTTTTATCGAAAGTTCATCAAAGATTTTGCAAAAATCTCAGCTCCACTCACAAGGTTGACAAAGAAGAACCTAGCTTTCAATTGGGACTTGGATTGCAACATTGCTTTCCAACGTTTAAAAAGGGATCTGACAACAGCCCAGTTCTGACATTGCCGGATGGAAGCAAGATGTTTACAGTATACACAGATGCATGCGGAACGGGACTAGGCACTGCTCTGATGCAAGAAGGGAAGGTAGTAGCTTATGGTGGAAGGATGTTGAAAGTACATGAGAAAAACTACACAACCCCCGACCTAGAGTTGGCAACCATCGTTTTTGCGCTTAAGTCTTGGCGCCATTATCTCCTAGGTGAGAAATTTGAATTGTATACTGACCATAAATCGTTGAAATACCTCTTCTCGCAGAAAGATCTCAACTTGACGCAGCAAAGATGGATGGAGTTTCTTGCCTCATACGATTTTGAGATTTCCTATACTCAAGGCAAGGGCAATGCTGTAGCAGACGCAGGCAGAAAGAAACTGACCTTAAGCCCTCTCTTCATAGAAAGGAAAAACTTGGAGTACATAGCCAATTTTGACTTTAGGCACTCCTCTGAGTTTGTACCTAGCCTATTAGCAACATTGGAAGTGCGGCCTACGCTTTTGGACTCATTAGGAGCCGCACAACGTGAAGACCCTCAGCTAGTTAATATAATAGATAAGCTGGTTAGGGGTGAGACTTCGAGTCACCTCGATAGATAATCGATCGATGATAAGGGATGGTTGAGGCGGGATGGAAGACTATGTATCCCACAAGCAAGAGATTTGGTAGGGAAGGTTGTCGAAGAGGCACACCATTCCAAGTTGACCATACACACCGGTGGAGACAAAATGTGTAAAGACATAAAAAGGGTTTTCTTTTGGAGTAGCTTGAAAAGAGATGTAGCAGAATTCGTCTCCAAGTGCATGATATGTTAGCAAGTCAAGGTGGAACAGAAGAAGCCTGGAGGTTTGCTTCATCCTCTAGAGGTGCCACAGTGGAAATGGGATAACATTTCAATGGACTTTGTTGATGGGTTGCCAAGGTCAAGGAGGGGCAACACCAGTATTTGGGTAATAGTAGACAGGCTCACAAAAAGCACCCACTTTATAACCGTCAATAGAAGGACGACCTCATATCTAGCATCCATATATCTTAAGGAGATAGTTCGACTCTATGGGATACCCTCCAACATTGTGAGTGATCGAAATCCTATCTTCACGAGCGAGTTTTGGAAGAGTTTACAAGAGGCTGTAGGCACACAGTTATGCCTAAGCACGACCTATCACCCTCAAACCAATGGCCAGACGGAAAGGGTCAATAGAGTATTAGAAGACCTCTTGAGACTATGTATTCTTGACTTCGGAGGTACACATAGAAGGATCACTTACCTTTGGTGGAATTCGCTTACAACAATAGCTACCAAGCTACCATAGGCATGGCGCCTTTCGAAGCTCTATATGGAAGACCATACAGGTCACCAACTTGCTAGTGGGAGTCCACAGACGAGCTCATACCTGGGCCAGACATGATCAGAGAAACTTCAGAGAAAGTAGACTTAATACGAAGAAGAATGAAGACTGCCTAAGATAGACAGAAGACCTACGCAGACAGAAGAAGAACAGACCTTGAGTTCGATGTTGCAAACAAGGTGTTCCTTAAAGTATCTCCTTTAAGGAACGTCATTCGCTTTGGGTCCGCAGGAAAGTTAGCACCAAGATTTGTAGGGCCGTTCCCTATCATCGAGAAGATTGGAAAGATGGCTTATAGGGTACAGCTGCCCGTAAGATTGGCCAGAGTTCATAATGTCTTTCATGTCTCTCACCTGCAGAAGTGCTTACATGAGTCTGCGGAAGTGGTGGAACCAAGCATGCTAGAGCAGGTAGAAAGTTGAACGAGAAGCAACTGTGAGGAGAGTTCCAACCCGTATCTTGGGAACAGAAGTCAAAAGGCTACGCAATCGTGAAGTTAAGCTCGTCAAAGTTCAATGGAGCAATGCCGAGGAAGACGCAACTTGGGAAACTGAGGAAAGAATACGCGCAGCCTAGCCTTTTCTTTTTGTGGGTACACCTTTGAAACACCCCACCTCCGTTAAGGTCACTCACAAAGGGAATGGCTTAATTTTGGTGGAGGTTTATAAGTAAAAGACACAAATAAAGTACAAGACAGATATAAACACATATAAATAAGCAGCGGGAAAACCAACAGACTTTTATTATCATAAATACGTGTTCATACAGAACATTTCCAACATTATCTCAAAACAAACTTCCAATTATTACAACCATAATACTGTCTTGATTTTAAAAGCTAAAGAAGCATGAAACATAAATAAAGCTGCATAATCCCCATAAATGATATCCAAAGCCATGGTCCAAATGAAAGAAATCCAAGCAATACATTCTCTCTCTTCAAGTTGGATGAAAAACTGACTAAGCTCCGGTGTTTCCTCCCTATGGACCTGGGGGGGGGGGAGGAGGGCGGGGGGACGGAAGAAAAGAAGACGAAAGGAAAATGGGTCAGACATAAGTCTGGTAAGTCTACCTATATTCATAGAATGTTAATAATAAAAAGATCATGACTTGCATAAAGTGAGAACAAGACGATATCAGGATAATAGACTAACCTAGAACTAGATAAGGTATCCTAAAACGAACATCCCTTCGCACCCTATTTTAAATCTCTATCTCTGCACCTACTAATTCTTATACCAACAGGCACCCCGTGATTGGGGTGAAGTGATCCCTTTCACTTTCTTTAAAAGATCGGCTCCTACTCGTATATTCACATATGTCCTACGACCCTATATGGTAGATACCTATGCTGGTCCCACCATGGGGTGTATCAAGTCCCATGGTGGCGGTCCCGACACAATTCTAGCATGCATAGGGTATACTACTAATGCTCCAGTGCCCTGACTTGTCTGCTCCAGAGTGTGTGCACGCCCGCACTCTGTTAGAACCCACACTGTGCACCAACCGCCGTCGCATTTGATCGCTTACAATCAGCCCAGTAATCGTGCCCCACCCTGCCTAGTTCAGGGTACCATGATACCTAATTGGGTTACTACTGAAACGGGTCCCCGTTACTAGGTTTTCTAGTCAAACATGTTAAGTGGTTAAGTGTCTGAATGAACCTAACCCCTACCCATCCAAATTATTTAACATGTTGAATTTGGTTTAGTATTTATTAAATTGACTTAACCCTATCAGTCCTAACTCAGCTCTAATTGTCTTATTAGAGCACCAACCTCTCAGATTAGACAAATATTGTTGTGGCTGCTTGTATCCCGGTTGGGTTCGGGCAGTCTTACGCCACAACTCAGTTTAACCTCGGGTCTTTATTGGGCCCCATGCCTTAACCTCTCACATTGGATAGCTATTGTTGTGACAACTGGACAACCGGGCGGGTCCGGGCAGGTTTACGTCACAACTCAATCCAACCTCGGGTTAAGCGCGTTCGTATTTTCTAATTTACATTTTAATTATGTAAATTATTCAAATTCAAATTACCGTCACATTCATTTCCAATTAATCTCATTAATTAAGGTAATTAATGCCTTTTTATGCCATAAATCACTTATGTGATTAATGACCAATATGTAAATTAGAAAATATTCAAATTACTGTCACATTCATTTCCAATTAATCTCATTAATTAAGGTAATTGATGCCTTTTTATGCCATAAATCACTTATGTGATTAATGACCAATTTATGGCAAGTTTTCCTAAAATTATCATTTTAACCCAACGTTACCCCATCCAATATTAGGCAAACCATCTCAGCCTAATTTACGTTCGCATGATTTTTGGTGTAAAGTATTAGGCTAAAAACTTAGCCTAATTTAATATACGGAAATTGGCATAAATTAGCATAAACATGACAAGGGTATAACTTTGGTATTGATGGCATAATCAATATGAACATAATAGGGTGTACTTGCAAAATAACTAACATGAACATTTTAGGGTTGAACTTGCAAAATAACTAACATGAACATTTTAGGGGTGAACTTGCAAAATAACTAACATGAACATTTTAATGTCATAGGCACAAACTTGCAAAAAGACTAACATAAACATTATAATGTCATAGGTATGAACTTGCACTTATAGGCTAACTCAACATATATGTGTTTTTAACATAGGCCATATTAACAACATACATGAGAATCAGCAATATGAACTAATCCATATACATATGTTAATTTGCAACATAGGCAAATCAACATACGTATATGTGAGTTAGCAACATAGGCTAATCAACATACACATGTGTTAATTAGTAACATAGATTTAAACATACTTGCAAATTAATCCCAACATATGATAAGTGTGAACATGGCATAAGTTTTGCATAAACATGAACATATAGATTTGACAATTGGTCGCATAACTTCACTACATAAACTTGCATAATAAACTACACAATTCTCATAAGATGTTACAATCCAAGTCCATGCTTATACAAATAATCTAATCCAATAATCCCAACTTTAACATGATAATAGAATCAAGTCACTGGCATAGATTAATGTTATAAAACATAATAAACATCATACTTAATAATTCTCAATTCAACATGATAATAGAATCAATTCACAAACGTATATTAATAACATAACGAGTATCGTACTATTATCATTTCATCGCAACACATGATATTCATATTAATTCGCATTCTAAAAATGTAGCTAAACTTACAATCGTAGACGGTCTTGTTTTCTGAGTTCTGAAATTCTGAATTTGCAAAGCTTTCCTTTGGGAAGACGTTGCTTTGATCTAATTTGTTGTTGCTTTTTAATCTTTTAGTTTGTATTCGCTATGTTGTTCGTCTCTTTCAAGTGGAGGCTCCCTCTAGTTCTCAGCAGACAACATGGTGGCTCCAATTCTTATTCTTTTTTTTTTTGTGAATTTTTAGTTTGAGACCTAGGGTCTTTTTATAGAGTTGCAAGTTAATCTTAACCGTCGATGAAGCTAGGGTTAACCAGAGCCGTCCGTTGTAAAGAGAAGCCAATTATGTTCACCAATTCTTTCTTAATGTACATTTACTATTATTTGTCAATCCATATAAATACGTACGCATTAGATACATCTCCCCTTTACACATTTATTATTATTTTTGTATGCACATTAGATACATCTCCCCTTTACACATTTATTATTATTCTTGTATGCACATTAGATACATCTCCCCTTTACACATTTATTTTTGTATTAGCAACTTTAGTGTTAACAGAAATACGGGGTGTTACAACCTTTGATCTCTCTTTCCTTAGGTTTATGCTCGTATCTGTCTTTTTAGGTGTATCTCCTATCCTTTATCCTTAGGTAGAAACCTTTCTGGATGTAAACATGTAACCGAAACATGTTAGGGTTGATGGTTGCAAGTGATTGCAAGTGGTTGCTAGTGGTTGCTCGTGAATGCATATACACACACATTAGGTATTAGATCGGCTCAGTCACTTTCATATTGCATATGCATATATGTATTTGTATATGGATTGAAACTTGATGTGCTAGCATATGGACGTTGCATTTGTATGAATAGTTGTGCACTCATGTAGGAAATTTTGAGTAGGAAAAATTGCATACATAATGGACTCATGGCACTGACATAATTTGCATTAAGGAGGTCAACTGAATCAGTGGACCGCCTGATTTTGCACTACATAAGGACATGCACACACACTATACATATGATTATAAAGCATTAGAAACCTTTTAAGGACAATGGACACCTATGTTTGACGGTTGATAGATGGGTGATTGGATGGTAGGATATAAGTCCTTCCCGACTTGAAGATTTCGAGGACGAAATCCTAAAAGGAGGGGAGAATGTAACACCCCATATTTTTTTTTAATGTTAGAGTAACGAATTAATTAATACTTAATTACAAATGTGAGAATTAAGGGAAATGGGTTACGCCATTGCGTTCGTCTCGGAATTCTGCTTGAGATATAGTCCAAGTTTGCGTGAATTGGACTTCGTATGAAGAAGATATGGCCTCTAGAAGTTTCAGAAATTCAAATAAATTCAAAGAGCTCAAGCTAGATTTCAAATTTCAAACAGAAGTCAGAAGCGGGCTTGGCGGGAAAATTCCCGCCCAAGCAGGTCGACCAAGGGGTCGACCCTAGTGTCGAACTCCCCCTTAGAGGTCGACCTGGCCCTCGGCCAGATCTAAATTTTGAACGACTGATGACTTGCTGCTGAGTCACTAGGGTTTCTGGATGGTCCTGATCTGGTCTGAGTGGCTGTGATTAACCATAGGTTCATCCAACGGCTACAATTAAATTGAAATTCTATATAAACAACTCAATACTCAACCTAAAAACACACAGAAAAATAATCCTAGAACTGAAATGCCATCAGTAGAGAACTTGGAATGGAATAGCCGTCACCACTTTTAATTCTGAAACAAGATAGGAGCCTACATCAAAATCAAATTAAAACTAGTCTAATTCAACGATCTTCATCAAAGGCGCGCAACTCCAATTTCAGAATTCAGATTTCAGAAATCAAGAATTCCTTTTAGTTTGTAAGTTGGTTATTACGCAGATTTAAATGTTCCTTTTCTAAATGTAATCATGGTATGTTGTAACTCGAACATGGAATGATGCTTATGTATGAGATAATGAAGTTTGATTCTAATGTATCTTAAATTACTGTTGCGATTGATGATGCCTATATGTTTGTGGTGGTAAACATACCATATTGTATGTTATTGGAATCTATTACGATTGGGTAAAGAACTTATTATGCCAACAAAATGGTGAAACATGTCATGTTGTAATTTGGTGGTTATTTGCAAGTTTATGATCTAAATCACATGCTTACATGTTATATCAACGTTCATGAATATTTAGAACCACGTCAAGTTGAATCCATTTATGTTGCAAGATTGGATTTGTAGTCCTCTTATGTTTTAACACAAGTAATCATGCTAAGTTGTGATTTAAATATGTAGGTAGTAGTTTTCTTATGTTGTAACACACAAAAGTTATCATGCCAAGTTGTGATTTAAACATGTTCATAGTGGCTTTCTTATGTTTTGACATAAATAAGTTAGTATGCTAAATTGTAGTTTAAAATTTTGTTTATATGTAAAACCTCCATGTTAGACCCATATCAATTTTACATGAAAATTAGATCCAACTTAGTCACAAGTTCACCTTTACCTGTTTAGTTAAGATAATGATACATCTATGCCAAGTTACATGTGATAAGTTAAATGTATGCTATTTTATGTTTATTTCATGTCCCTTGTTTATTACCCCTTTTTGTTTATAGGTTTGGGCTAATTTGCTAGCCCAACATTTTATGTAATTCATACATACGTTTTACGGGGATAACGATGGGAAAACATGAAAATTCATGGCATTGGTTTGTTCATAGAATGGTATATTTGATATACCATTTATTGTGAGCAATATTTGAAAAGATAATTATGGCATGAGTAAATTAAAATTAATTTACATAAAGAACTAGACATATATAGAAAATATGTGAATTTAGAAAAGACGATTATGCCTAACCCGAGGTTTGACTGAGTTGTGGTGTAAAACTGGTCGGAATCGACTGACATATCCAGTAACCACAACAAGACCTGTCTAGTATGGGTGGTTAGTGCATCAAGCCCAAAAAGGACCCGAGGTTAGACTGAGTTGTGGTGTAAAACTTCCCAGAACCGACCGGCAAATCCAGTGACCACAACAAGACCTGTCTAATGTGAGTGGTCGGTGCTTTAATGAATAAATTAAAGCTAAGTCAGGATTGGTAGGGTTAAGTCAATTAGAGAAACACTTAACCGATTCAACATGTTAACTAAACTGACGGGTGGGGTTAGGTAAATTTGGACACTTAACCATATAAACATGTTGATTAGAAAATCCTATTAACGGGGACCCATTTCAGCAGTAACCCACATAGGAGTATCATGGTACCCTGAACCAGGCAGGTTGGGGCACGATTACTGGGCTGAATATAAGTGGTCAAAACGTCAGCGGTTGGTGCATCAGTGTAGGTTTCGACGGAGTATGGGCATGCACATACTCCAGAGTGGAAAAAGCAGGCACTGGGCATCAGTAGTATACATTATGCATCTTGAATAATGTCGAGTTGCCACCAAAGGGACCGATACATCCCATGGTGGGACCAGCACAAGTATCCACAGTCAAGCGGGGCCGAATGACACAGGATATGAATGCATGCGAGTAGGAGCCGATCATTAAGGGGATCGTTGGTATAAACACGTGGGGCCGGTTGAACCAATGGTTAGTAGGTGCAGAGGCTAAAGCAATGGGTACGATCACATGTTCATCTTATCTTATATTAGGGTGTTGTTCTATATTATGTTATTACTGTCATGGTCCTTTTCCTTGTTTAAATACTAGTAATCACTGAACTTACCAGACTTATTGTCTGATCCGTTTTATTTCGTCTTCTTTTCTTCAGTTCCCCCCACCCCAGGTCCACAGGGAGGGAATACTCCAGCTTAACCAGACTCTTTGCAAGCTTCAAGAAAGTAGATGTATGATTTGGACTCTCTTGCATTGGCTATTGCTTTTGGATACTACACTTGGGGATTTATGCAGTTTTATCTATGTTTTATGCTTCTTTATTTTATATAATCAAGAGAGAAATTATGGTGTAATGTTTTGGAAGTTATTTTGAGGCAATTTGCTGTAATGCTTTTGTATTGAACCACGTATGCAATAAATGTTTGCTTTTCGCTGCTTATATTTATCTGTCTTGTAAATTTTTCTGTGTCTTGTACCTATAACCCTCTACCGAAGTTATGGCATTCCCTTTGTGAGTGACCTTTACAGAGGTGGGGTGTTTCAAAAGTCATGCATAAACAAGTACTAGGTTGGGCTAGAATCACTAGACTGGTTAGGCATACATCTTGGGTTGAACCAAACGGGATACATTCGTGTATTATAACAAGTGTTGTACATTTCTTAGCCACTAGAACTTGTTGTTCTAACCCCCTCCTCATTACAACCTCCCAGGTTTCCTAGATAAGGTCAGGTTTTCTCAGGTGTTTATGTTTGGCTTACGGTTCTCGTTCTCTGATATGCTCGATATTGGCAAAGTGACTTACTTTGAAAAGGAAGTTACTTGAGTTAGTACTAGTTATCCTTTTTTGTTTCGGTTGTGAGTTTTCTTTATCGTACTCTGATTATGCTCATGCTCATTTATTGTAGGTATATGATAACATGCTCCATGCTTGGACGTGTTTGAGTTTCGATTTTTTCGAAATTTGGACGCCCAAAAGTGTGTTGTGTTACAAAATTAATTCAGATGCTGAATTTCCTAATGTTATATATATATATATATATATATCAATGCACAGCGGTGAAATCATCACTCAAAAGATTATATACGAAGGGGTTTCTACTCGCTACAAAGATTGTGAATGCTTTGGGCATTTTTTAGAAAACTATTCTTAGAAAAAAGAATGGAGGGAAACATAAATTGTAAATTCAGCTTAAGAAAATCTAGTTAACAGCGAATCAAGAACTATTACAGAGAATATCACTCAAAGAAAATTGAATTTGAAGAGTGATACCTCAATTCTGTCTGAGGAAGCGATGAATATTGATGACGCAACAAATAAAATAAGCATTATGGGTAACTCAAAATCTCAAAAAGACTGTTATCTTTTTCAAGATTTTGCAAGCATCCCAAAAACTTGTAAAATGAGAAACAACAAACTATAACAGAGTGAAACCATAATTTGGAAATCCTGTCAGGTATGTTTAACTAGAATATGTCTGGTGTTGTTGCTCATAAGTCACTAGAATGGGCTTTCATATCATAGGTCATTAATCCCTCTACCCCGTTGGAGGACTCAAGAAATATTTCAATTATCAATGACATGAATATAAATGGTTATGCTATTGATCACTGCTCCTTTGTCCTTTTTGTTGATCCTATTTTCACTGATGCTCGTCTTCTTGCTAGTAGTCTTGCTCCATCACATTACTCGAATATTTCTGAAAGAAATATTCAGGATTCAATCAACTTTTCTATGGATGCTTTTCAATCTACATTCAAAAAAAAGGACAAAAAAAAGAGCAACACTAAAAGCGTAACAGATATTGTTTCAATAGAAGATGCAGAGGCTGCTGATGATCATGAATTCAGAAACAAATACATAGAGAAAAATTCTAAGTGGGAGAATCACTTGAAAGACAATGATAATAAAAGCTACAAAAAATGTGGAAAGCAATTGGAGTTGAAAGTGGACAGCAATAAAAATTGTGCTTCACGGTAGTTTTATGTATCCTTTGTTTGTATCATTTATATATTATTAATATTATCGTATATGGATATCATTGCGTGGAAAAATAGGGGGCTAAATTCCCCTGAAAAACATTAGACCTCTTTAATTTCTTAATCAAGTATAAGTCTAGCATTATCGGTTTGCTTGAGCATAAGCTCAATGATAACAGAGTTTCTAAATTTCAAAATAGGAATTTAGGACATTAGCATCATGATAATAATAATCAAATGAGATGAAATGGTAGAATTATAGTTCTACATAATCTTAACATTTGATCTCTTGTTAGTTACATTATTGACTTTCAAGGCACTTATTGCAGCTTTAAGAATAAAAGGGCTTTTTACATAAAAATCGCCTTTATTTATGCCTCTAGCTTTGAGGATGGTAGGTTGAAGGTGTGGAGCTGTATAAAGCAGTTTAGTCAAAGTATTAGTAGTCCCTGTATCACTATTAAGGACTTTAATACTTTTTCATGTTTTTGAGAAAAAGAGTGGCATTCCTATTCCTTTTAAAAAATTGAAAAAGTTGCTAATTTTATTATAAAATCTGGGTTAATAGAACCTCCTATCACTAGCAATAAATTCACCTCGAAATCGGGTTGATTTGGAAACATTCATTGTAAACTAAATAGGGTTCTATTAGTCCAGGAACTTATTAACTTTTACTCTAATGTGAATTGTTGTACCCTTCCTCAAAACGCTAGTGATCACATTGTATTCAAATTTCCTTTTATAATAATAATGCTAGGGATAAATGTTCTCCTTTTAGATTTGTGAATGTCTGGATTTATAAGGATGGATATAAAGAGCTTGTTTCCAACTGTTTACAACATAAATTGTTTGGAGCAGCCCAACAATAATTTAACAAAACTTTGCAGATTGTTAAGGGTAATCTCAAAAACTAGAATTTTTCTAAAAGTAAACTGATATAAAATCTAATAGGGATGAGTGTGAAAGACTCCAGAATGGTTTAGATAGTAACATCTCAAATATAGAAAGGCTTATCTATTTTTGAATTCTCAAGCCATGCTTGTTAAATCTCTACGTGCCCACTCTATTAATCTTAGACAGAAAGCCAAAATAGATTAGATAACTTCCAGAGATGAAGCTAGTAAATTCTTTTATGCTAGAATGCATAATCAAATAAATAGAAACGGTATACAAAAATTACCTGATTCAAAAGGAAAAAATAATTAATGATGCCTCCCTTTTAGAAAAGGAGGCCATTAATTATTTTTGCTCTTTGTACAATTCGATAAAGTTATCATATGATTTTCCTAATATTGAATTTTAAAAAAAAATTAAACCGAAACAATGAGGAAATTCTACTTGCTCTTATCAGGGTTGAAGAAGTTAAAAAGTTATTTTTAATGCTAAAAATGATAAGAGTCCTGGCCTTGATGGATTTGGTGGTAAATTTATAAAACCCACTGGTTTGAAATTCAAAATCCATTGTGTGATTCAATGAAAGATTTTTTTTATTCTGGCCAGTTATTGAAAAATACGAGTCACACTTTTCCCACTTTTGTTCCGAAAGTTGAAGCCTCCCGGAGTTTAGATGACAACATGCCTATTGTATGCTGCAATTTTATATATAAAATCATCTCCACTATTTTGCATAATAGAATTAAAAGGTTTTTAAAATTTCTTATTTTTGAAAATTAATTTTTTTTATTCCTGGTAGGCTCATTTCTGAAAATTCATTACTGGCTCATGAGTTAATAAGGAATTTTAATTCAAAAAATAAAAACTTATATGCATCAAAATAGATCTTCATAAGGATTTTGACAAAATTAATAGGAATTTTATTATTTTTATCATGAAACAAATGGGATTTAAGATAGGGTTTGTGCACTAATTAAGGATTGCATCAATAATGTCATTTACTCAGTATTGATCAATGAATCCCCCAAAGGATTCATTCATAGCAATAGAGGAATTAGACAAGGAGATCATTTATCACTTTATCTCTTCTCTAATGTTACGGAATATTTTTTCCATGCAAATGGAAATTGAATAACAAAATTGACACGACCCGAACTTCCCTGGTAAGGAAAGCCCGGATGGCGTTGAGGACAAGACAAATCAGAACGCGGACGGAAGAACATTTCATTGTTCTTACAACAATTCCATCAGAATACAAGAATATACAGAGTATAAATGAATACTATACATTCGATAAATATCAGAGATTACAATAAATTACATAGCAGCGGAAAAATTTACAAAACACAACTGAAAGTGATACACGGATACAGAGCTTTCCGAGCATCGTTCCAATTGTAAATCGGGATCCTGTGAATATAAATCTGCAAAACCAAAACTACTAGCTGCCCGTGTTGAAAATAAGGGCACCCAGAGTTTAGGTTAAAACAATAAACTCCAGGTCAGTCATGTGACTAGTGTGAGAACTAAAACAGTTATTTAAACTTTACTTTAAAAGAGAGTAATTCAAGGGACCACGCCGTATAACACGGAACGGGTTTCCTCCCAAGAGAACCATTGCATAGAATAGACAGAGCAATGCTTTTTCGAAAAATGAAGCTATTATAAGACCCAGGTCCCATCACACAATGCAAACCAAGCCGGAGGATAGGGTTTTCCCTTATAATAGCCAAACATGCTTGGTACGTTTTTAAAAACAAATCATTTGATACTATAATAAGCGTATAGTGTCAAAACAATTTCAATCATAAATATCAATCCTAGGCGGCATGGGTACCATCTATCATGTCGCCATACTAGGCTCTACAAATAAAACCGAATACACGTATTGGAAATTGGATTTCCGACATGAGTCGAGGCAATGGTCAAGCTCCTCTCCGCTTTCGAGACACTCTAGCAAATGCCTCAGGACTACACACTCTGGGCAATCCTTGGATCTTCAGGGCCGGTCCTCTCTTACATTTGAGGATTCATTATTCCTGAACACACGTTTCCCGGTCCTTACAGACCTAAAATCGAGGCGCCTCATCCAACAACCACATAAGTGAAAATTATATAAATGTTAGGGCTAGTAAGTCACTGACACCACCAAAGCTAGAAAGAAACGTCGTGCTCTCCCCGCATTCCTTATCCCGTTTTTAACTCATACCGAGGTGTGAGGCTCACGAATTCACGTTACACAAAAAGCTGCACGTAGGCCATGCTTTGATCATCAACCACAAGACTTTGCTTTTCAACAGAAACCTTGATCCATGCAACTCAGCATGCCACACAGGCAATTCATGCCATGCGATTGATATCTATCGATATATAACCTCTTAGCTCGTACGTCTCATAGAAAAGCGTTAAGCAAGAGAATAAATTCTCCGCCGCCAAACAGATATATATTTAACAGAAATCAATCAACATAGAATAAAATCCAATGTCAGACATACAATCCATTTACAAGTTCGTTCTGGGTCTGAACGAAACCGGAGGCACTTTCCTCGCATATCCATCGATCTCCAAGTACGTCTGGATGACCACCAACTATTTCCATCCTCTTGGGTGTACAGCCCAATCAGGATCATCGGTAATTATCCAAATGATGTGAAGACTTCCGGTCTTCGACCACCGTCATCATCTTCGACCACCGTCATCATCTTCGACTTATCGTCGAATCGGTTATTCAGAATGGGTGTAAACCCGGCCTTTCCGAACAACCCGCGTATATTATAAACAAATGTTACACAAACACAACATACGCCTCATTCCAATTCAGTAGCTACTAACCGTAAATCAACAAGAGAACAACTTCCCAAATATTAACCCCGAAGGCCGAAACCAACATCAGATCAATACCCAGGAAACCATTCTTCTTAGCTAACCTACCGCTAGTTTCTAAATTTCATATTCTTAGGGAAAGGTTCCCAGTAATTTTATCCAAGATAAATTCTTTAAAATTTTTCGTTTAATCTTCCTTTGGATGTCATTTCAAACCAAAGTATGATTTTCCAAACTAGTCGAGATTAGCGAACCACACCGAAGTAATTATTTATTCTATTTCCCAATCCCAATCTATTCATCCCATGAAGCAAAACTGGTAATACTCCATATCTAACACTACGGTGTTATCGGTAAAATTAATTACCATTTCACGTTCAAATCTAATTAAAGATTTGACTATCGTTTTGGAGCAAAACTAGTGATACTCCATCCTCGCTCATTTTCCAAATTTTATAATTTAAATTATCAATTCACATTTCAATTTAATTGCAGATTCATTAAAACTTCTTTTACTGGGTTAAAAACTAATGTCGTTTAAAACACAGTTCACGATAAACCCAAATCACATTCTATTTATTATCGGGTTAAAGAACAAGTGTTATTTAAAACACTGTTCACGATAAACCCACAAATCAATTCTATTTAAAACCCATTTCAAATCTAATTTATTTATTTAAAATAAATGGGTTGTTACTTTAGTTCTAAACTAGTTCATTTCGATAAAAATCTATTTTTATCTTTTCAAATATGGAGTTTTTGATCTCAATTTTCCCCAAATCATTTCTTATGATTTTACATAAAATATTACTATTTTTAATAATTTTATCAAGGACCGTACAGTCGATTTCCATCAACGGCCATCGAACTGCACTTAAAGTGACCTTTTCCAAATTTGATTTGGACGTATCTCCAAATCAAACCCTTAGATTTCAAATTTCTAATATTTTTTAGAAATCTCTTTTCGATACGAACCCAACGGTTCCGGTTTTAGGAGAATCCGTCGGTCGGATCTCCCGTAATGTCCGTTCGAAGTCAATGGTCGAAATTCGAGAACTGCCGCGGCGCGACGCGTTCTATTCATGCCATTATATTATATATATATAATATATAATATATATATTTCATCGATTTCTATTTAAAACGGATTTTATAAATAGTTTTAAATTCGTTTCAAAAACAATTTCAACTTCCATTTCCAATTCAAATCAAAATTGAATTTTTCCTTATAAATTCGTTTTAAAATTCATTTCAATTCATTTCAATTCAATTCAAATTTGAATTCAATTTGAATTCATTTCAAATCGATTTTTATTCTATTTCAATTCGTTTTCAATTCAATTCGAATTCATTTTATATTAAATTCAATTCGAATTCGTTTTATATTCAATTCAATTCGAATTCATTATATATTCAATTCAATTCGAATTCTTTATATATTCAATTCAATTCGAATTCGTTATATATTCAATTCAATTCGAATTCGTTATATATTCAATTCAATTCGAATTCGTTATATATTCAATTAAATTATATAAAAACGAATATAATCGATATAAATATCGTTCGCGTCAAAATAGAGAATCTCTAATCAACACGGCTTTATATATTTCAATAATTCCGTTATTCTATTCAACAAATGAATATTTATTCTATTCAATACACGAATCTATATTTTTGTCAACACATGACTAATCTCAAGGAATGAGTACTGTCCACGTGTGACTATTTTTGTTATTTAATATATTTTATAAAAATTATGGTATCTATCGTTTGATTTCAAATCAGACTCCAACCGTAAATTAGTAAGAGAACGATTCCCTAAATATTAACCCCGAAGGCCGAAACCAACATCAGATCAATATCCAGGAGACCACTCATCTTATCTATTTTCCAGTTAGTTTCTAATTTTATATATGATATAGATGTAAATTTTATTGTTAAAATATTTCGTTCAACACATGACTAATCTCAAAGGATGAGTACCGTCAACACATGAACCTTTATTTTATAATGTTCTTTATTTTCTAAATTGGAATGAGGCCCAATCAATTACCATACAAAGTTAATTATATGGGTTCCATACAACACATGTATATAATAGCAACGATAAACAATCAACCATCATCCAAAGTGCACTACACTGTATAAGCATCAAATATAGATATCTAATGCTTATAACAGCCTGTCGATCCATCGATCGACATACAACTAATTATTGGGATCAATGTATGCCGTATTTTATCCCAATACCCGTGTGGGTTTCAAACAATCAAACATAGATTTTATTTGTGCAGTTGGGCGATGTGTAAAATTTATCGTCCCAATCAATATCCTTCAAATAGGTGTACATAAACAAACCGTCCGGTTTGTAAATGAATATTTATTTATTCACATTCACGTTAAAAATTATATTTTTAACGACTAAAATATTTTATTCAACCTATGAATATATTTTATTATCTATTTCACATCAACATCTCAAACACTTTTCACAACACATCAATCAAACAAACAAGCCATCCATGGTTTGTGGATGACGGGTGTCGGGTGCTACTAAACACCGTCTGCATCCTAGCATATATTATAATATAACTAGAAAAAGGAATTTTAAAAGGTGAGAAGTTCTCACCAACTAGCTAATCCAAACGTCTCGACTCTTCATATGTAGAAAATCTCCGCCGTTTCTTCTTTCGTCACTTTCGTATCCACTACATATATAAAAATCGGATTTTTACTTTGCTATTCAATATATAAAAATTGAATTTTTACCTCGCTATTCAATATATAAAAACCGAATTTTTACTTCGCTATTCAATATATAAAAATCACATTTTTACTTCGCTATTCAATATAAAATTCACATTTTTACTTCGCTATTCAATATATAAAAATCACATTTTTACTTCGCTATTCAATATATAAAAACCACATTTTTGCTTCGATAAAAATCGTATGTTTTCTATTTCAAAAATTTAATCTTTATATAGTTAAAAATCTCGTCTTTTCACTTTTTAAAAATCAAATCTTTGAATTTCTATAAAAATCATATTTTTATAACTTCAACTTCATATGAAAAATCGTATTTTTATTCGCTATCTCCTACATTAAAAATTCGATCTTTTCCACTTAGAAAGATCCGACCTTTTCTCTATTAAAAATCCACTCTTTAACATTTCAAAAATCAATTCATTTCTAAAGTAAAAGTCTTTTCTTTTAGTGATGAAAAATCATTCCTTTTTGTGAATCAAAATCAAAACTTTCAAGCGACAAAATCAATCCTTTCATCATATAAAATCAATCCTTTCATCATATAAAAATCAATCCTTTCATCATACAAAAATCTAATTTTCTCATAACTAAAAATTAAATTTTCTTTTCATTCATGCAATTAAACCTATTTCATAAAAGAATTCACAAAAAAAAGCAATGTAAATAAAAGTAAAAGCTTACAATTTTCAGATATAGGAGGGTAGAGGGGTTTCACGTCGGTTTTTGCTCGGGGGGGGGGGGGGGGGGGAGGGGGGTTTCTTCAATCGGGAAAGGAGGGGCTCGGTCTATGGGTGGGGCGCTAGGGGGAGGCGAGGTTCAGGCGGGGTTTGGGGGTCTTCGCGTCAGGAAGAGAGAAGGAGGGAGGAAGAAGAAGAGAGAGGGGGGGCGGGCGGGTTTTCTGCGATTTGGGGTAGGAGGAGGACAAGGTGGAGTGAGGCAGGGGGGGTTTGCGGCGGCCTGGGAAGCCCCGCCAGAGGCGGCGGCGCCACCATCGGAGGAGCGACGGCTCCTCTGCCTCCTCTTTTCCTTTTTTTCTTTCGATTTCGTTCCTGAAATGAAGAGGGGGGGCTGATCGTGGGTATAAGAGAGAAAAGGGGGAAATATTATATTTTAATTATTTTTAAATTTCAAAAAGGTAACTTTTATTTTCGAACTCGGATTCGAACCCATCGACTGTCGTCCATAGCTAATTACCCCCATTCCGAACACAATGGGATATGTATCGTAAGTTGATTCGGCTGTTTCGATCAGTTTCCGTTGAATTTACATTTAAATCATTATATTGAATTTTAAACGTACATTTCAAATTACCGGGGTCACATACGGACTCGAAAAATTCCAGAAAAATATTTTCTAACTTCGTATTGACGATACGGTCCTAACAAAACTAGTTTCATCGAATTCTGAGACCGTTGGAAAAATGGCCATTTTCCAGTCGATTAAAATCAACTGAAACTGGTCAAACGCGTTTTCTTTTACCACGCTCACATATTGACTCGAAAAATTATGAAAATTGGAATCTAGCAATAATTTGACATCACGGACCCAATAAAAGTAGTTTCGTCGAAATCTGAGGTCGTTTGCAAAATGTCTATTTTTAAGGCCCTGAATTCCATAGCGACTATTCAGAATTTTCAACTGGACATATCTTTTGATCCCCGCTATGAAATTTTGATTTTTTGGATTCGTTGGAAAGATATTCTCAACTAGATTCTAATATTTTTGGTTTCGTTAAAATCCGGTTTGTTTTGCACCCGGTACGTTCAATTGAAGTTTGAAATCGAATTATCGAACTACCGCGCCATTTTCAATTCTATTTATAATTATATATAATTATTTATATTCTAACGACGACGCGTATAAATATATACCTTCTAATTATATTCAAAATAAATTTCTCGTCGATATTATTTAAAATAATCTATTTTAAATGTTCAAAATTCATTAAAATTCCAAAATAAAAATTTTAAACTGGGCCAGATTTTCGGGTTGTTACAATCTCCCCCACTTAAAACTTTTCGTCCCCAAAAAGGAACGAAGCCGAAAGTTGTTTAACTAATCAACTCAACTTCCATTGTTTTGATTACGGCTTAAGTTCTTCAACTTTTCAGTTTCTAAAAACTTTTCAAATTTTTCAAAAATTTGGCTAACACCTTAAATTTTCGAAAAATTTCACCATAACCTCCCCTGCACCGGGAGCAACGGGAAAATCCCGAAATTGCCATATAGGCCTTTTGATCTCAAAAAGAAAAAGAAAAAGCCAAGCGGCTAGCCAATAGGCTCATAAAATCATCATCACCCAAACAAAACCGTAAATTATAGTAAACATGTACCTATTTGTCGGGCAAACAAATTTTATTCTCTACTCTAGCCTCCTTGCTATGACCTGTTCAATGTAAGTACATGTATATGCTAGCAAATGCGACCAATTCTTAATATAATTCGATATTTGGTTCAATTAGGCTAAATGGTTCAAAATTATCAAACAAATAAACAAACAACACAAACATCAATCTATTAGTGAATTATTGTTTCAAATTCATAACTTTGATACATATATACAGAAAATCATGTTTTTGATGCCAGTTCACAACAATAAATCTATCTATATAATTTTGGTTCTCACACCAGCCTGATGGAAATATATAGATATCATACCTTCGAAACACGAACACAAATTCTGATGATGATATATCAATCATCAGAATCATCTCCGGGTGTCTAGAATGTGATTCTATATTTATCCAGTATATTAAAACTTCGAATATACGTTCATGACGCGTATATGCATAATCTTTATATATTGGATTGTCCAAATTAAATATAAATAAATATTCAAATACGTATAAAACGATTTAAATTTCAAAACAAAATTGTTTTCAATTGAAAAATACACTCTTCACACTCATTCTAGGATACTACTGATCCTATCTCTAACGAGTCATTCTAATTGGATATTACTAATCCAATATCTGATGAATTCTTTCGTATGGTTCTAATGTGTCTTGTTCTCGAGCTCTGTAAACCAAAGCTCTGATACCAAACTGACACGACCCGAACTTCCCTGGTTAGGAAAGCCCGAATGGCGTTGAGGACAAGACAAATCAGAACACAGACGGAAGAACATTTCATTGTTATTACAACAATTCCATCAGAATACAAGAATATATAGAGTATAAATGAATACTATACATTCGATAAATATCAGAGATTACAATAAATTACATAGCAGCGGAAAAATATACAAAACACAACTGAAAGTGATACACGGAGTTCCAGCTATAAATCGGGATCCTATGAATATAAATCTGCAAAACCAAAACTACTAGCTGCCCGTGTCGAAAATAAGGGCACCCAAAGTTTATGTTAAAACAATAAACTCCAGGTCAGTCATGTGACTGATGTGAGAACTAAAACAATTATTTAAACTTTACTTTAAAAGAGAGTAATTCAAGGGACCAAGCCGTATAACATGGAACGGGTTTCCTCCCAAGAATACAAGTGCATAGAACAAACAGCGCAATGCTTTTTTGAAAAATGAAGCTATTATAAGACCCAGGTCCCATCACACAATGCAACGCAAGCCGGAGGATATGGTTTTCCCTTATAATAGCCAAACATGCTTGGTACATTTTTAAAAACAAATCATTTGATACTATAATAAGTGTATAGTGTCAAAACGATTTCAATCATAAATATCAATCCTAGGCGGCATGGGTACCATCTATCATGTCGCCATACTAGGCTTTACAAATAAAACTGAATTCACGTATTGGAAATTGGATTTCCGTCATGACTCGTGGCAAGGGGAAAGCTCCTCTCCGCTTTCGAGACACTTTAGCAAATGCCTCAGGACTACACACTCTGGGCAATCCTTAGATCTTCGGGGCAGGTCCTCTCTTATGTTTGAGGATTAATTATTCCTGAACACATGTTTCCCGGTCCTTATAGACCAAAAATCGAGGTGCCTCATCCAACAACCACATTGGTTAAAAGTATATAAATGTCAGGGCTGGTAAGTCACTGACACCACCAAAGCTAGAAAGAAACGCCGTGCTCTCCCCGCAGTCCTTATCCCGTTTTTAACTCATACCGAGGTGTGAGGCTCGCGAATTCATGTTATACACAAAGCTGCCATGTAGGCCGTGCTTTGATCTTCAACCACAAGACTTTGCTTTTCAACAGAAATCTTGATCCATGCAACTCAGCATGCCATACAGGCAATTCATGCCATGCGATTGATATCTATCGATATATAACCTCTAAGCTCGTACGTCTCAGAGAAGGGCGTTAAGCAAGAGAATAAATTATCTGCCGCCAAACAGATATTTATTTAACAGAAATCAATCAATACAGAATAAAATCCAATGTCAGACACACAATCCATTTACAAGTTCGTTCTGGGTCTGAACGAAACCGGAGGCACTTTCCTCGCATATCCATCGATCTCCAAGTACGTCTGGACGACCACCAACTATTTCCATCCTCTTGGGTGTACATCCTACTCAGGATCATCATTAATTATCCAAACGATGTGAAGACTTCCGGTCTTCGATCACCGTCATCATCTTCGACTTATCGTCGAATCGGTTATTCAGAATGGGTGTAAACCCGACCTTTCCGAACAACCTGCGTATATTATAAACAAATGTTACACAAACACAACATAGGCCTCATTCCAATTCAGTAGCTACTAACTGTAAATCAACAAGAGAACAATTTCCCAAATATTAACCCCGAAGGCCGAAACCAACATCAGATCAATACCCAGGAAACCATTCTTCTTAGCTAACCTACAGCTAGTTTCTAAATTTCATATTCTTAGGGAAAGTTTCCCATTAATTTTATCCAAGATAAATTCTTTAAAATTTATCCTTTAATCTTCCTTTGGATGTCATTTCAAACCAAATTACGATTTTCCAAACTAGTCGAGATTAGCGAACCACACCAAAGTAATTATTTATTCTATTTCCCAATCCCAACCTATTCATCCCATGAAGCAAAACTAGTAATACTCCATATCTAAAACTACGGTGTTATCGGTAAAATTAATTACCATTTCACATTCAAATCTAATTAAAGATTTGACTATCGTTTTGGAGCAAAACTGGTGATACTCCATCCTCGCTCATTTTCCAAATTTGATAATTTAAATTATCAATTCACATTTCAATTTAATTGCAGATTCATTAAAACTTCTTTTACTGGGTTAAAGAACTAATGTCATTTAAAACACAGTTCACGATAAACACAAATCACATTCTATTTATTATCGGGTTAAAGAACAAGTGTTATTTAAAACACTGTTCACGATAAACCCACAAATCAATTCTATTTAAAACCCATTTCAAATCTAATTTATTTATTTAAAATAAATGGGTTGTTACTTTAGTTCTAAACTAGTTCATTTCGATAAAAGTCTATTTTTATCTTTTCAAATATGGAGTTTTTCATCTCAATTTTCCCCAAATCATTTCTTATGATTTTACACAAAATATTACTATTTTTAATAATTTTATCAAGGCCCGTACAGTCGATTTCCATCAACGGCCATCGAACTGCACTTACAACGACCTTTTCCAAATTTGATTTGGACGTATCTCCAAATCCAACCGTTAGATTTAAAATTTCTAATATTTTTTAGAAAGCTCTTTTCGATACGAATCCAACGGTTCCGGTTTTAAGAGAATCCGACGGTCGGATCTCCCATAATGTCCGTTCGAAGTCAATGGCTGAAATTCGCGAACTGCCGCGGCGCGGCGCGTTTTATTCAGGCCATTATATTATATATATAATATATATAATATATATTTCGTCGATTTCAATTTAAAACGAATTTTATAAATAGTTTTAAATTCATTTCAAAAACAATTTCTACTTCCATTTCCAATTCAAATCAAAATTGAGTTTTTCCTTATAAATTCGTTTTAAAATTCATTTCAATTCAATTCAAATTTCAATTCAATTTGAATTCATTTCAAATCGATTTTTATTCTATTTCAATTCGTTCTCAATTCAATTCGAATTCGTTTTATATTCAATTCAATTCGAATTCGTTTTATATTCAAATCAATTCGAATTCGTTATATATTCAATTCAATTCGAATTCGTTATGTATTCAATTCAATTCGAATTCGTTATATATTCAATTCGAATTCGTTATATATTCAATTCAATTCGAATTCGTTATATATTCAATTCAATTATATAAAAATGAATATAATCGATATAAATATCGTTCGCGTCAAAATAGCGCATCTCTAATCAACACGGCTTTATATATTTCAATAATTCCGTTATTCTATTCAACAAATGAATATTTATTCTATTCAATACATGAATCTATATTTTTGTCAACACATGACTAATCTCAACGAATGAGTACTGTCCACGTGTGACTATTTTTGTTATTTAATATATTTTATAAAAATTATGGTATCTATCGTTTGATTTCAAATCAGACTCCAACCGTAAATTAGTAAGAGAACGATTCCCTAAATATTAACCCCGAAGGCCGAAGCCAACATCAGATCAATATCCAGGAGACCACTCATCTTATCTATTTTCCAGTTAGTTTCTAATTTTATATATGATAAAGATGTAAATTTTATTGTTAAAATATTTCGTTCAACACATGACTAATCTCAACGGATGAGTACTGTCAACACATGAACCTTTATTTTATAATGTTCTTTATTTTCTAAATTGGAATGAGGCCCAATCAATTACCATACAAAGTTAATTATATGGGTTCCATACAACACATGTATATAATAGCAACGATAAACAATCAACCATCATCCAAAGTGCACTACACTGTATAAGCATCAAATATAGATATCTAACGCTTATTACAGCCTGTCGATCTATTGATCGACATAAAACTAATTATTGGGATCAGTGTATGCCGTATTTTATCCCAATACCCGTGTGGGAATTCAAACAATCAAACATGGATTTTATTTATGCAGTTGGGCAATGTGTAAAATTTATCGTCCCAATCAATATCCTTCAAATAGGTGTACATAAACAAACCGTCCGGTTTGTAAATGGATATTTATTTATTCACATTCACTTTAAAAATTATATTTTTAACGACTAAAATATTTTATTCAACCTATGAATATATTTTATTATCTATTTCACATCAACATCTCAAACACTTTTCACAACACATCAATCAAACCAACAAGCCATCCATGGTCTGTGGATGACGGGTGTCGGGTGCTACTAAACACCGTCTACATCCTAGCATATATTATAATATAACTAGAAAAAGGAATTTTAAAAGGTGAGAAGTTTTCACCAACTAGCTAATCCAAACGTCTCGACTCTTCATATGTAGAAAATCTCTGCCGTTTCTTCTTTCGTCACATTCGTATCCACTACATATATAAAAATCGGATTTTTACTTTGCTATTTAATATATAAAAATCGAATTTTTAACTCGCTATTCAATATATAAAAATCGAATTTTTACTTCGCTATTCAATATATAAAAATCACATTTTTACTTCGCTATTCAATATAAAAATCACATTTTTACTTCGTTATTCAATATATAAAAATCACATTTTTACTTCGCTATTCAATATATAAAAATCACATTTTTACTTCGATAAAAATCGTATGTTTTCTATTTCAAAAATTTAATCTTTATATAGTTAAAAATCTCGTCTTTTCACTTTTTAAAAATCAAATCTTTGAATTTCTATAAAAATCGTATTTTTATAACTTCAACTTCATATGAAAAATCGTATTTTTATTCGCTATCTCCTACATTAAAAATCCGATCTTTTCCACTTAGAAAGATCTGACCTTTTCTCTATTAAAAATCCACTCTTTAACATTTCAAAAATCAATTCGTTTCTAAAGTAAAAATCTTTTCTTTTAGTGATGAAAAAACATTCCTTTTTGTGAATCAAAATCAAAACTTTCAAGCGACAAAATCAATCCTTTCATCATATAAAAATCAATCCTTTCAACATATAAAAATCAATCCTTTCATCATATAAAAATCTAATTTTCTTATAACTAAAAATTAAATTTTCTTTTCATTCATGCAATTAAACCTATTTCATAAAAGAAATCACAAAAAAAAGCAATGTAAATAAAAGTAAAAGCTTACAATTTTCGGATCTAGGAGGGTAGAGGGGTTTCACGTCGGTTTTTGCTCAAGGGGGGGGGGGGGTTCTTCAATCGGGAAAGGAGGGGTTGGTCTATGGGTGGGGCGCTAGGGGGAGGCGAGGTTCAGGCGGGGTTTGGGGGTCTTCGCGTCAGGAAGAGAGAAGGAGGGAGGAAGAAGAAGAGAGGGGGGGTTGGGTTTTCTGCGATTTGGGGAAGGAGGAGGACGAGGTGGAGTGAGGCAGGGGGGGTTTGCGGCAGCCTGGGAAGCCCCGCCAGAGGAGGCGGCGCCACCATCGGAGGAGCGACGGCTCCTCCGCCTCTTCTTTTCCTTTTTTCTTTCAATTTCGTTCCTGAAATGAATGGGGAGTGGGCTGATCGTGGGTATAGGAGAGAAAAGGGGGAAATATAATATTTTAATTATTTTTAAATTTCAAAAAGGTAACTTTTATTTTCGAACTCGGATTCGAACCCATCGACTGTAGTCCATAGCTAATTACCACCATTCCGAAAACAATGGGATATGTATAGTAAGCTGATTCGGCTGTTTCGATAAGTTTCCATTGAATTTACATTTAAATCATTATACTGAATTTTAAATGTACATTTCAAATTACCGGGGTCACATACGGACTCGAAAATTCCTGAAAAATATTTTCTAACTTCGTATTGACGATACAGTCCTAACAAAACTAGTTTCATCGAATTCTGAGACCGTTGTAAAAATGGCCATTTTCCAGTCGATTAAAATCAACTAAAACTGGTCAAACGCGTTTTCTTTTGCCACGCTCACATATTGATTCAAAAAATTATGAAAATTGGAATCTAGCAATAATTTGACATCACGGACCTAACAAAAGTGGTTTCGTCAAAATCCGAGGTCATTTGCAAAATGTCTATTTTTAAGGGTCTGAATTCCATAGCGACTATTCAGAATTTTCAGCTGGACATATCTTTTGATCCCCACTATGAAATTTTGATTTTTCGGATTCGCTGGAAAGATATTCTCAATTAGATTCTGATATTTTTGGTTTCATTAAAATCCGGTTTGTTTTGCACCCGGTACGTTCAATTGAAGTTTGAAATCGAATTATCGAACTACCGCGCCATTTTCAATTCTATTTATAATTATATATAATTATTTATATTCTAACGACGACGCGTATAAATATATACATTCTAATTATATTCAAAATAAATTTCTCATCGATATTATTTAAAATAATCTATTTTAAATGTTCAAAATTCATTAAAATTGCCAAAATAAAAATTTTAAACTGGCCCAGATTTTCGGTTTGTTACAAAAGTGGTAACATTAAGCCTATCAATAGGAATAAACCACATATCACTCATTTTTGTCTATGGATGATATGCATTTGTTTGTGAAAGCAGATAGGCTGAATGTGCTACTATTAAAAAAATACCCGACAATATAGAAAAAAATGCGGGTCTTAAAGTTAATGAAAATAAAAGTAATATCTATTTCTGTAAAGACTCTATGTATAAAACAGAAATAATCCGTTGAAATTTAAAGAAGGGAAGCTCCCTGTTAAATATCTTCGCTTACCTCTAACTACTTATCAAGTTATTGAGAGGGATTTTTCTATACTTTTTGATATGATCCATAATAAGCATGAAGGATGGTCTAATAAGCTCCTATCTTTGGCAGGAATAATGTAGCATGCACATACAATCATCATAGCTGTTATAATCCATTGGATCCAATCACCTACATCCCTGTTAAATTTATTCAAAAGATTGAAAAATATGTGCCAGTTTTATTTGGAAGGGAAAAAAACACAAAATTTCCTCGGATAAAGTTTGTAAACCAAAAAAGTTTGTTGGGCTTGGTCTTAGAAATATTATAGACCTTAGTGAAGTTTACAAACTCAAACGTTTCTAGAAGATTTTGGAAGCAAGTCTTTATGGGTTAGATGGATGGAACCAAAGAACATCAAAAGGGGAAAAATTGGATTACTAGAAATGAAAACCATCATTCTTATGTTCGCAAAAAAAAATAGGGAAATATGAAGAAAGTTTATTGATAGAAAACTAAAAGATGGCAGTTAAACCAGTCTTTGGTTTGATCTACGGATTTTTGATAATTCTTTGATTGATCATCCTAAGTGGAATAACTTGTACATCTTATGTGGTATTAAAGACTGTGTCCTGAATATTATTAAAAACTGTTGTTGGTTGTTTCAAAATAATCAAGCTACCTCCAACTGTGCCATTCAAAAAATCCCTATTGATCATAACTATTTTAAAGATAAATAGATCTTAAAGCTCAATTCTAAGAGAATTTTCTTTTAAAAACGTATGAGAATTTTTTATTAGGGAAGAGGTGGAAGTTAACTAGCACAAGGTTATTTAGTGCAAAGAAAATTGTCCAAAATTGGCACATGGTGCTTATTCTGCCCTTCTAAACAACTCCCTACAAGGATAATTTTGCAAATAGAATAAGTATTCGATTTCTTTTTGTCTCCTTTGTAAAAATGATTTAAAAAGTTCTAATCATCTATTTTTTGATTGTTATGTTGATAGTACATTTGATCTAATGTCAAGTGCACTATGGAAGTCAATCTGAATATTCCTACTTTAAATACCAGAGATATTATTGAGTACATTTTGAATAATTTCAAGCCTAAATCAAAGCCTTTTAATAGGGATTGTATTATTCTAACTATTGTGATGTACTATATTTTGGAAGGAAAGAAATCAGAGATTGCACTTATCTAAGGAGTCTAATTATAACCAACTTTCGCAAACATTTTTGCAGATAGTCAAATTATCATTAGAAAGGCCTATAGACAAAGTAATGATGCTAGCAATAGTCAGGGTAAATTATGTAACGACCCGGAAAACTAGAACCAATTTAAAATTTTTAAATTGGCTATTTTTGTGGATTTTAAATATTTAAAATAAATATTTTAAATAATAACGATGAAAAGTGAGTTTGAATCGATGGTTGAAAATAAATATAATTATTTCTAATTATAAACAAGGCCTGAAATGGCGCGGTATTTCAAAAATTGAATTCAAACTTTGACTGACTGTACCGGGTGCAAAATAAAACGGATTTGAGTGAAACCAAAAATATTTAAATCTGTTAGTGAATATCTTTCTAACGAATCTGAAAAATCGAAGTTTCATAGCAAAAAGCAAAAGTTATGGCCAAATGAATTCAGAAAGGCCTCTATAGAGTTTATATAGCCCGTGAAAATGGCCATTTTGCAAATGACCTCAGAATTAGACGAAACCACTTTTATTGGATCCGGGATGTCAAATTATGGCTCAGTTTCAAATTTCATAAATTTTGAAGCTAGTATGTGAGCGTGGCAAAGGAAAATTTGTTTGGTCGATTTCTATTAAATTGGATCGACCAGAAAAGGGCCATTTTTCAAACGAAATCAGAATTCGACGAAACTAGTTTTGTTGGGACCTTGTCATCAATACGAAGCTAGAAAATATTTTTCTGGAATTTTTCAAACAGTATGTGGCCCCGGCAAATTGAAATGTACGTTCAAATTAAATATTGAATGTTTTACATTTTAATTTGAATGAAAACTGACTGAAACATTCGAATGGGCCTTCGAAACATATCCTATTGTGTTCGGAATGGGGGTATTTAGCTAGGAACGACAGTCCTCGGGTTTGGATTGGGGTTCGTGTGTGAAAGAGGGAATTTATAAATTTAAAAATATATAAATTAATAAAAAAATATCATTGGTCAAAGAACCTTTCTCTCTCCCCGAGAACAGCCGATCAATGACGGCTGAAGCTCAAACTATCCCCCTCCGATTTCTCCTTCCACAGCATCAAAACAGGGTGCTCCTTTGGAAAACTTTGTCGTGCTCTCCACCACCTTCAAATCCATACCCATTTCGTGATTTATCGTGTCGAGTCGGGGAAGATCTGAGCCCGGGAAGTCAGCAACTTCGTTGCGCCGCAGCCGCCTGTTCAGGCGATCGCACCTAACGTGGCACCCCTCGGTTTGCGCGCTCTTCGATGTGGTGTAGCTCGATTAAAACCTAGTGCTTCGGATTTGCAGAAAGATCTAACCCTAGTTTTGAACTGTTGTGAAAAGGTAACGACTTTAATTATATTAAACTATATTGTAGCATTTTAAAGCGCTACGGTTTTGGATTTCACTGTAAAATTCATATCTTTTTCTTTTGTTGACGAAATTTAGTGAAACAAGAGATAGTGGACTCTTGTGGACGTCTTCTACATCCTAGAAGAGACTGCATATTTTTCTGAGCCTTCTGCTATTTTTGGTGGAGTGGAACCCAATGTGAGATTTCTGAATTATAAACGATATAGAAAACGGTGATGTATAAATTATATAGTCGATGTATGAGTTATATAAGCGTTGTACACCACATGTATAAGCGTTGTATAAGTTGTACGGTCGATGTATAAGTTATATATGCGTTGTAAAAATTATATATGTGTTGAATAGAA
Source organism: Allium sativum (assembly GCA_030737875.1). Lineage (NCBI taxonomy): Eukaryota > Viridiplantae > Streptophyta > Magnoliopsida > Asparagales > Amaryllidaceae > Allium > Allium sativum. The sequence goes on from CM060913.1 coordinate 1,014,195,492, forward strand.
GTGAAATTTGCTTATATATATATATATATATATATATATATATATATATATATATATATACGCCCCTCGTCCACAAACCATGGACGATATTTATTGGCTGTGATTAGTGTAAAAATTGATTGATAGCGAATGGTTGATTAGAATTGTTTGTGGTTGAAATTGATAGATTGTGGTTGAAAAATACCCGTTTGTGGTTGAGAGTTATTTGGTTGAAACCACATAGGATTAGTTTGTGGAAAAGAAAAAAATATATATGCCGCCTGCGTGCGAACTAGATGCACGAAATCCCCATTGTCAAAAGGTGCGAGTCTTTAAGGTAGAGCGAGGAGCCGTACTAGGGACGACCCCGGTTTTAACTACCCTGCCATTATGCTGCCGAAATTTTGAATAATATTCATGTGTTAGAATTATTTTCATGTGTTGAAACTATATTCGTGTGTTGAATAGAAAACATTCATGTATTGAATAGAAATTCATTCATTGAATAGAAATTCATGTGTTGAATGGTATTCGTGTTTTAAATAAATTGCTTTAACAATAAAAATCACATTTTAATTATATATATACGAACTATAGAAAACGTTCATGTGTTGAATTGAAATTCATTCGTTGAATATAAATTCATGTGTTGAATGGTATTCGTGTTTTAAATAAATTTTTTTATAATAAAAATCCTATTTTTATCATCTATATGAACTATATAAAATATTCGTGTTTTGAAATAAATTGTTTTATAATAAAAATCATGTTTTTTTCACCTATATGAACTATATAAAATAGTCGTGTTTTGAAATAAATTGTTTTGCAATAAAAATCACATTTTTACTATATACAAGAATCGTTAAAAATAGTGAAGTGTCGGAATAAATGTCTATTGGATAAAAATGTCATTTTTATCAAAAGTATGAAAAGAATATGGTTTTTAAATCGAAGAATCGATTATATTTATATATAAATATGATTAATATATATCGAATAATGAAGCTTCAGTTCGTGTTTTGAAACCGTGATTTCAAACGATTAGTGCGGGAGATCCGACCATCGGATTTTCCCGAAACCAAAGCCATTGGGTTCGCCTTGGAAATATCTTTCCAACGACACCCACTTTGTGAAGATCCAACGGTTGGATTGTCTGGAATGTTTAATTCAAATTTGAAGAAAAACAGCGCCAGAATCGATTTTATATATATATATATATATATAATTAAATTAAATCGAATAATGAAGCTGCAATTCGTATTTTGAAATCGAAACTTCAAATGAGTGTACCAGGAGATCCGACTGTCGGATTTTCCCAAAAATGGAACAGTTGGATTCGTTTTGAAAAGATCTTTCTAATGATGTAAAATTTGTGAAGATCCAATGGTTAGATTTTCAGATATGTGTAAACCAAATCTGAAGAAAAACAGCGCCACGGCCACGTTATGGCCCGAAGCGTCGTTTGAAAGAATTGGCTATTTTTAAATAAATAAAAATAGCGATAAATCGTTATAAAATATTATAAACGATATGTAATTTGAAATTTAGAAACTGACTGAAGATCAGCTAAGTCGAATGGTTTCCTGGGTTTTGATCTGATTTTGGTTTCGGCCTTTGGGGTTAATATCTAGGAAATCGTTCTCTTACTGATTTGCGGTTAGTGACTAATGAATTGGAATAAGGCGTATGTTGTGTTTGTGTAGCACTTGTTTATTATATACGCGAGTTGCTCAGAAAGACCGGGTTTATCCCATTTTGAATAACTGAACGACGATAAGCAATCGAAGATGAAGACGGTGGTCGAAGACCGGAGATCTTCAGCTCGTTTGGAAGGTAACTGATGTCCTAATTGGGAGGCATCCTGAAATATGGATAATGAGTGGTGATCGTCCAGACGTACGTGGAGATCGATGGGTATGCGAGGTATATAGTGCCTCTGGTTCCGTTCAGACCCAGAACGGACATGGAAATGGACTGTGTGTCTGACATTGGAATTCATTCTGTGTGATTGATAGCCATCAGCTACATGGTGCGAATTGTCTGTGTGGCATGCTAAGATGCAGTAATCAAGGCTTCTGTTGAAAAGAAAAGTCTTGTGGTTGATGATCAAAGCACCGCCTGTGTGGCATAGCTTTGTGTATAACGTGAATCCGCGAGCCTCACACCCCGGTATGAACCCGAAACGGGAGAGGACATCAGGGAGGGCCTGCGTTTCTTTCTAGATAGAGGTGGTGTCGATGCTTAAACTGGCTGACATTTATATTATTCTCACCTGTGTGGTTGTTGCTGTTGCGAGGCACCTCGGATATACCGGTGAGTATGTGAAGCCGAAGGAGCCATTGGTTGGCTCATTTACACCCCAAAGGGCAGGGGAACGCAGTGTTCAGGCATAATAATCCACATCGGTGGACCGACCCTAATGATCCAAGGTGCTGTTGTGGCTGTTCCTAAGGGGCGGGCTAGAGCGTCTCGAATTCGGTGAGGACGATCCCTTGCCTCGGTTCATGACGGAAATCCAATTTCCAAATACGTGACTGTGCGGTTTTGATTGTATAGTTATATATGGCGACATAGTGGTATGGGGCATTAATGCCGTCTATGACTGATAGTTATGATTGAAATTATTTTTGAAACCTATAAACACTAGTATTAATGTCAAATGCTTTTGTTTTATTCGTATCAAGCATATTTTGGCCATTATAAGGTAAAAACTCTATCCTCCGGTTTGCGTTGCATTGTGTGATGGGAACTAAGTCTTATAATGACTTCATTTTTATAAAAAGCATTGCGATGTTTAAAAGATTTACTTGTTTTAAAGCACTGGCAATCCAATGGAGTAAACCTGTTCCGCGAAAGTGGCGTGGTCCTGTGATTAGCCAATTGTATAATGTGTTAAATAGATTTCTCATACCAGTCCCATCACTGACTCGTAGTTTGTTTCACCTGCAAACTCGAGTGCCCCTTTTTCTACACGGGCAGCCTTGTATTCAGGTATTAGCAGGCTCTTTCTAGATAGCTGGAGCTGAAGATGGATTCTATCATTTATCTCATTTTATGCTATTCAGCTCTTATTGTACATATTATGTTTGTTTTCCGCTGTAGACATTTATGTATAGCTGAACTGTATTTGTACTAAGTATGATCCTGTATACTGTGTAACTCTAATGATTATGTATATCCAGTGTATTATTTGTACATTATATGGTGTATTTATTTAATTCTATTCTGCTATTATCTGTTTGTGCTATATTCCAAAGATTACCCTTGCCACCGTCAGTACGGGGTTTGGGGTCGTCACATCGGCTCTGATACCACGATGTGACGACCCCAAACCCTGTACTAACGGTGGCAAGGGTAATCTTTGGAATATAACACATAAACAGATAATAGCAGAGAAGAATTAAATAAATACACCAGATAATGTACAAATAATACATTGGATATACATGATCATCAGAGTTACACAGTATATAGGATCATACTTAGTACAAATACAGTTCAGCTATACATAAATGTCTACAGCGGAAAACAAACATAATATGTACAATAGGAGCTGAACAGCATAAAAAGAGATAAATGATAGAATCCATCTTCAGCTCCAGCTATCCAAAAAGAGCCTGCTAATACCTGAATACAAGGCTGCCCGTGAAGAAAAAGGGGCACCCGAGTTTGCAGGTGAAACAAACTACTAGTCGGTCATGGGACTGGTATGAGAAATTTGTTTAACACATTATACAATTGGCTAATCACAGGACCACGCCAATTTCACGGAACGGGTTTACTCCATTGGATTGCCAATGCTATAAAACAAGTAAATCTTTTAAACATCGCAATGCTTTTTATAAAAATGAAGCCATTATAAGACTCAGTTCCCATCACACAATGCAACGCAAACCGAAGGATAGAGTTTTTACCTTATAATGGCCAAAATATGCTTGATACGAATAAAACAAAAGCATTTGATATTAATACTGGTGTTTATAGGTTTCAAAAACAATTCCAATCATAATTATCAATCATAGACGGCATTAATGCCCCATACCACTATGTCGCCATATATAGGTATAAAATAAAACCGCACAGTCACGTATTTGGAAATTGGATTTCCTTCATGAACCGACGCAAGGGATCGTCCTCACCGAATTCGAGACGCTCTAGCCCGCCCTTCAGGAACAACCGCAATTTCCCCTTGGATCGTCAGGGCAGGTCCACCGATGTGGATTATTATGCATGAACACTGCGTTCCCCCGCCCTTTGGGGCGTAAATGAGCCAATGAATGGCTCCTTCGGCTTCACGTAGTCACTGGTATATCCGAGGCGCCTCGCAACAGCGACAACCACACAGGTGAAAATAATATAAATGTCAGCCAGTTTAAGCACCGACACCACCTCTAGCTAGAAATAAACACAGGCCCGCCCTGATGTCCTCTCCCGTTTTGGGTTCATACCGGGGTGTGAGGCTCGCGGATTCACGTTATACAAAAAGCTACGCCACACAGGCAGTGCTTTGATCATCAACCACAAAACTTTGCTTTTCAACAGAAGCTTTGATCACTGCATCTTAGCATGCCACACAAGCAATTCTTGCCATGTAACTGATGGATATCAATCACACAGAATGAATTCCAATGTCAGACACACAGTCCATTTACAAGTCCATTCTGGGTCTGAACGTAACCGGAAGCACTATATACCTCGCATACCCATCGATCTTTACGTACGTCTGGACGATCACCACTCATTATCCATATTTCGGGACGCCTCCCAATCAGGACATCAGTTACCATACAAACGAGGTGAAGATCTCCGGTCTTCGAGCACTGTCTTCATCTTCGATTGCTTATCTTCGATTCAGTTATTCAGAATGGGATAAACCCGGTCTTTCTGAGCAACTCGCGTATATAATAAACAAGTGCTACACAAACACAACATACGCTTTATTCCAATTCATTAATCACTAACCGCAAATCAGTAAGAGAACGATTTCCCAGATATTAACCCCGAAGGCCGAAACCAACATCAGATCAAAACCCAGGAAACCATTCGACTTAGCTGACCTTCAGTCAGTTTCTAAATTTCATATTCCATATAGTTTATAATATTTTATAACGATTTATCGCTATTTTTATTTATTTAAAAATAGCTAATTCTTTCAAACGACGCTTCGGGCCATAACGTGGCCGTGGCGCTATTTTTCTTCAGATTTGATTTACACATATCTAAAAATCTAACCGTTGGATCTTACAAATTTTACAACATTAGAAAGATCTTCTCAAAACGAATCTAACGGTTCCAGTTTTGGGAAAATCCGATGGTCGGATCTCCCGGTACACTCGTTTGAAGTTTCGATTTCAAAATACGAACTACAACGTCGTTATTCGATGTAATTTAATTATATTTATATATATAAATATAATCGATTCTGGCGCTGTTTTTCTTCATATTTGAATTAAACATTCCAGACAATCCAACCATTGGATCTTCACAAAGTGGGTGTCGTTTGAAAGATATTTCCAAGGCGAACCCAACAGTTTCGGTTTTGGGAAAATCCGATGGTCGGATCTCCTGCACTAATCGTTTGAAATCACGGTTTCAAAACACGAACTGCAGCTTCGTTATTCGATATATTTTAATTATATTTATATTTATATATAAATATAATCGATTCTTCGATTTCAAAACCATATTCTTTTCATACTTTAGATAAAAATGACATTTTTATCCAAAAGACATTTATTCCGACACTTCACTATTTTTAACGATTCACGTATATAGTAAAAATGTGATTTTTATTGCAAAACAATTTATTTCAAAACACCACTATTTTATATAGTTCATATAGGTGGAAAAAAATATGATTTTTATTATTAAACAATTTATTTCAAAACACGACTATTTTATATAGTTCATATAGATGATAAAAATATGATTTTTATTATAAAACAATTTATTTAAACACGAATACCATTCAACACATGAATTTCTATTCAACGAATGAATTTCAGTTCAACACATGAAAGTTTTCTATAGCTCGTATATATAATAAAAATGTGATTTTTATTGTTAAAGAAATTTATTTAAAACACAAATACCATTCAACGCATGAATTTCTATTCAACAAATGAATTTCTATTCAACACATGAATGTTTTCTATTCAACACACGAATATAGTTTAAACACATGAAAATAATTCTAACATGAATATTATTCAAAATTTCGGTAGCATAACGGCAGGGTAGTTAAAACCGGGGCCGTCCCTAGTACGGCTCCTCGCTCTACCTTAAAGCCTCGCAGCTTTTGACAATGGGGATTTCATGCATCTAGTTCGCACGCAGGCGGCATGTATATTTTTTTATTTTCCACAAACTAATCCTATGTGGTTTCAACCAAATAATTCTCAACCACAAACGGGTATTTTTCAACCACAATCAATCAATTTCAATCACAAAGAATTCTAATCAACCATTCGCTATCAATCAATTTTCACACCAATCACAACCAATAAATATCGTCCACGGTTTGTGGACGAGGGGCATATATATATATATTTATATAAGCAAATTTCACTTCTAATTTTTACAACGCATATATAACTTATACATCGACCGTACAACCTGTACAACGCTTATACATGTGGTGTACAGTGCTTATATAACTCATACAGTGACTATATAATTTATACATCGTTGTTTTCCATATCGTCTATAATTCAGAAATCTCACATTGGGTTCCACTCCACCAAAAATAGCAGAAGGCTCAGAAAAATATGCGGTCTCTTCTAGGATGTATAAGACGTCCACACGAGTCCACTGTCTCTTGCTTCACCGAATTTCATCAAAAAACGAAAAAGATATGAATTTTACAGTGCAATACAAAACCGTAGTGCTTTAAAATGCTATAATATAGTTTAATATAATTAAAGCCGTTACCTTTTCATAGCAGTTCGAAAATAGGGTTAGATCTTTCTGCAAATCTGAAGCACTAGGTTGTAATCGAGCTACACCACATCGAAGAGCGTCGAAGGGCGCGCAAATCGAGGGGTGCCACGTCAGGTGCGATCGCCTGAACAGGCGGCGGCGACGCTACGAAGTTGCTGACTTCCCGGGCTCAGATCTTCTCCAACTCGACACGATAAATCACGAAATGGGTATGGATTTGAATGTGGTGGAGAGAACGACAAAATTCTCCAAAGGAGCACCCTGTTTTGATGCGTGTGGAAGGAGAAATCGGAGGGGGAAAGTTTGAGCTTCAACCGTCGTCGATCGGCTGTTGTCGGGGAGGGAGAAAGGATCTTTGACCATTGACATTTTTTATTAATTTATATATTTTTAAATTTCTAAAAACCCTATTTCACACACGAACCCCAATCCAAACCCAACGACTGTCCTTTCTAGCTAAATACCCCCATTCCGAACACAACGGGATATGTTTCGAAGGCTCATTTGAATGTTTCAGTCAGTTTTCATTCAAATTAAAATATAAAACATTCAATATTTAATTTGAACATACATTTCAATTTGTCGGGGCCACATACTAATTCGAAAAATTCCAGAAAAATATTTTCTAGCTTCGTATTGACGACACAGTCCCAACAAAACTAGTTTCGTCGAATTCTGAGGCCGTTTGAAAAATGGCCCTTTTCTGATTGATCCAATTTAATAGAAATCAACCAAACACATTTTCCTTTGCCACGCTCACATACTAGCTTCAAAAATTATGAAATTTAAAACCGATCAATAATTTGACATCCCGGATCCAACAAAAGTGGTTTCGTCAAATTCCGAGGTTGTTTGCAAAATGGCCATTTTCACGGGCTATATAAACTCTATAGCGACCTTTCTGAAAATTCATTTGGCCATAACTTTTGCTTCTCGCTATGAAACTTCGATTTTTCAGATTCGTTAGAAAGATATTCACTAACAGATTCAAATATTTTTGGTTTCACTCAAATCCATTTTATTTTGCACCCGGTACAGTCAGTCAAAATTTGAATTCAATTTTTGAAACTACCGCGCCATTTCCGGCCTTGTTTATAATTAGAAATAATTATATTTATTTTCAACCATCGATTCAAACTCACTTTTCATCGTTATTATATAAAATATTTACTTTAAATATTTAAAATCCACTAAAATAGCCAATTTAAATTTTTTAAATTGGTTCTGGTTTTCCGGGTCGTTACAAATTATGTAATGTTGCTAATTATAAAAAGCAAATTGTGGATTTTTACTTAGTGCGAAGCTTTGCTCATGTAGAACTAAAGGGCATGTTTCTAACTCCAACATCTATGTCAAGAGGCTTAATGACAGTGGGGGTCAAGTTGTCACTCTGACTTCTTTTCTGGAGGTTGCAATTGTAGCCTTCACATTAGGATGAATTCTTATAACGGAAGTAAATTGGATTCTGTTGAGAACACCTGTTTTACTAAAAGAACTAAACAATAACTTGTGGTGTTTACCTGATGAAGAGGGAAGAGAATGTCATCCATCCAACAATGATCCCAAGAGCAATTTCCCCCTGAGAGAGAGAAATTTTGACCAATCACACTTTTACTGACAGTAAGGTTAAAATGATCAGTAATAATGAGTACACTACTTATCAAAGATAAGACAACCTTATCATTTCTTGGATCCTCTCCTCGGTTGGACCAAATATCTTATCACAATTAATTGGGTGCAATACCACTCATGAAATATGACAAACAATAGAGCAAATTGTTAGTTCACTGTTGACACATTTTTTGGCAAAAGCTGTCATACATGGAATTCCTTAATGATAACATGCTCGAGCGACGGAAACGACGTCAGAAGACATTGAGAAATTTGGTCAAAATCACATCCTCAACATATACAGGCCCGAAACTCCTATCAGACGACCTCTTTTGGGCCCGAAAACAGCGAATACGGAGCTTAGCTCAGTAACTATTGTAGATCTCTGAGTTAGCTTCAATTTGAGCTTTGGTTTGGCTCAATCGGACTTACGGTTTGAAAGTTATGCCCGTTTCCGTAAACTGGTGTAATCTGGCAATTTCCTGGATAAAGCGACGAAGCAGCACACGATCGAAGTATGGATCACGCACCCTCGGATCGTCCCTCATCGGATCGCCCCTCATCAGATCGCCCTCCTCAGACCACGAACCTTCCGTGGTACATCTCACGATCCGACCCGATCGCCAGCACTTCACTCCAGCTTCACTATGCCGCTCACGACCAGACTCGGCTCGTGATAGCCATATCACGGTCCGACCCATGGCCACGATCCGACCCCATGATCGCGATCCGAACTTCCGACCTGCAGATACGCTCCCTGTTTTGACCTATTCTCCTGCCACATCTTGCTCCTATTATCCTGGATCGGGTGCCACGTACCCCAACACGATCCGATCCCCGCACCTGCTCCTGCGCAGCTTGTTCTGACATATTCTCAAGGCTATTTTCACTCCAACTTGCATGGATCTAATTACACATGTCACATGATGATTTGGAGATGATGTCTGGACGTTTTCCACCACATTTCGAGATTTTTGGGATGCGTGCCATGTGTCCCATGAACCGCCTTCAGGAAACAGCTATAAATACACCATTTGAAGGCATTTTCAAGGATCTTTTTGGCCATTCTTCTTCACTGCTTCCACCATTACTAAAGTGCAAGGACTTTGCACCTTCATACACTCAAATTCTTATCTTTTCAATACAATTAACACACGAATTGTGTGTCTACATGTAACTGATTCTTGTAATCTGTCAGTATAACAATAAGATTATAAAGTGGACGTAGGCTACATCTACAGCCGAACCACTATAAAACCTTGTGTGTCTCCTCTTTATTTACTCTTTTCTGCATTCTGTGATCTGCGATCTGCATTTGGGTGTTAGGCCCAATTTTTGGTCTAACATTTTGGCGCGCCAGGTAGGGGGGCACACAAAAACTTCAACTTCTAGCTTGAAAGGAAACTCAATGGCGAACAAAAGGAAGAAGACTGGAACTTCTCATGCCGATGATACTGACACTGAAGGCGCAAGGAATGAGGCAAGCCTGGAGGCTTCCTCCCATGAAGACCCATCAGCATACCTGACTAGAGACGAGATGGATGGAGTTCTCGCTGAATTGAGGACCCAGATGGCACGGCAGGCTGATCTCCTCCAGAAACAACAGGAAATGATCAAGCAATTCTTCGCTTGGATGGATGGAAGGTCGAGCGACACTCAAGTCACTGGAAACGAAGCCATTGACGCGGCTCGAGTATCACCTGAACTCGGGGGCAACCCCCCCATTCAATAGCAGAACTCGTCTCGTGATACACCTCTAGACCGCGACCCGGATCGTGTAACACTACTAGGCTCACGAGCCGATCCCAACAACTCGCTCCCGCCTGCTCAACAACAACCAGTTCGTGACCTACCTCCTGTACCCAGTCGGATCGCCCCCCTACTCCACGATCCGGCCTCACGAGATGGACTCCACGAACCTAACTCACGAACCGACCCCTCGAACCGGGTCGGGTCTCTCCCCTCGATCCACGATCCGTGAGCCGCGATCCCCAGGCGATAGCTCACCAACTTCCATCTTCTCCTGCATTCAACACTGGGGGCACCAGCTCTGATTTTGGTAGTTTACAACAGCTTTTTGACGGCAATCGACTCACTGATCTGATTCAACGCCTCTCTAGAGGCCGCACTTACCAGAACGACGTGGATGACGTCAATCACAACCCGTTCACTCAGGAAATTAGAAATTCCCGCAATCCGCCAGATTTCAAACTTCCACAACTGGAGCCTTACAACGGCAGGACAGATCCTACTGTGCATCTCATGCATTACAAACGGCATATGGAAGTTCAATCGGCATCGGAAAACGTCATGGCTAAGTGTTTTCCCCTTTTTCTGACTGATATAGCAGCCATGTGGATTCGGCAGTTGGAAACAGAATCGATCAGCAGTTGGAACATGTTGGTCGCATGCTTCCTTGAACAGTTTCGGGTCCACATCGCTCAACCCAAGAACGTCATGTCACTCACTACAATCAAGCAGAGGCCCAGTGAAACTCTGCGTTCTTTCCTGGAAAGATTCAACGTTGCAGCAGCATCAGTGGATCGCCCTGAACAATCGATGATACCGATGGCAGCAGTATCCGGCGTTCTGGATAACACGGAATTCAAGAAATCTTTGTACCGAGATTCACCACGAAATCTCGGTGAATTCTACCTTGAAGCAGATAGATTTCTGCGGGAAGAAGATGCAACTTCCGAGAAGAAAACCCTCGAAGTCAACATGCTCGGAGATGGAGAACCGCCCAATCCTGGAAAAGGCAATGACTAGGGTAAAGGAAAGACCCCTGCTGCAAATGATCGTAATGCTCCACCCCGGAGAGGGTCCAGATACGACAAATACACTGAACTGAATGACACTCTGAGCAACATATACATGGATATAGGAGGTGCTGCCTCCTATCCAAGACCTCCCAAGAGGGAGCCGATGTTAGCACAACGCAATTCTGGCAGACATTGCATATTTCATGACATAGACGGTCACAACACTGATGACTGCGGACATTTGCAAGATCTTATTGAGGATCGGATCAGACGAGGAGAGCTACCCGAATATGTCACTCGACCAACAACGCCTACACCTGCGCTGCCACCACCTATTCCCCAGAGAGGGAACGATCCTGGATCGAGCAATCGCGGGATTATCATTCGCTGATCCCACTCGGTGGATCTCTTCAGTTTGCTGAACTCCTGTTCACAGTTCATGTTTTTAGGTTTTTAGGCGACTTCTCGCCCTCCTTTGTTTTCCCTGCATGTAATAAGAGCCGTCACATCAGCCCACACGCACGGAACCTACTTGTGGTCTCCAGCCGTGTCCGGCAAACGACTGCTGCATTTTCATGAATTAGCAATAAGCATTGAGCTCCGGCTCCCAACTGGATCCGTCCAGTACGAACATGAGCTCCGGCTCCTAACTGGATCCGTCTAGTATAAACAAATCTTCATGACATTTCCTTGGTCGTCTTACTCCGGTAAGGCTGTGTTGGAACCTTCATGTGCTTTTCCTTGGTCGTCTTACTCCGGTAAGGCCGTCTTGGAACCTTCGTTTCTTTTCCTTGGTCGTCTTACTCCGGTAAGGCCATCTAGGAAGTATTCTAGCATTGTTTGTTTTATCTTCTTGCAGGTAGAAACTCCTGGTCTTCTTGGATTTCTCTGGCCTTAATACGATCCCGTGTGATCGTCGGTTTTCTGGCCTTAATACGATCCGGCGTGATCGTCGCATTCTGAATTTGGATTTCTCAGATTATCCAGAACACATCTTCCTTCAACCAGCAAGATATGTTCTGGGGGGCAAGCGTGTTGACACATTTTTTGGCAAAAGCTGTCATACATGGAATTCCTGAATGATAACATGCTCGAGCGATGGAAATGACGTCAGAAGACATTGAGAAATTTGGTCAAAATCACATCCTCAACATAAACAGGCCCGATACTCCTATCACACGACCTCTTTTGGGCCCGAAAACAGCGATTACGGAGCTGAGCTTTGTAACTTTTGTAGATATCTGAGTTAGCTTCAGTTTGAGCTTTGGGTTGGCTCAATCGGACTTACAGTTTGAAAGTTATGCCCGTTTCCGTAAACTGGTGTAATCTGGCAATTTCCTGGATAAAGCGACGAAGCAGCACACGATCGAAGTATGGATCACGCACCCTCGGATCGTCCCTCATCGGATCGCCCCTCATCAGATCGCCCTCCTCAGACCACGAACCGTCCGTGGTACATCTCACGATCCGACCCGATCGCCAGCACTTCACTCCAGCTTCACTATGCCGCTCACGACCAGACTCAGCTCGTGATAGCCATATCACGATCCGACCCATGGCCACGATCCGACCCCATGATCGTGATCCGAACTTCCGACCTGCAGATACGCTCCCTGTTTTGACCTATTCTCATGCCACATCTTGCTCCTATTATCCTGGATCGGGTGCCACGTACCCCACCACGATCCGATCCCCGCACCTGCTCCTGCGCAGCTTGTTCTGACCTATTCTCAAGGCTATTTTCACTCCAACTTGCATGGATCTGATTACACATGTCACATGACGATTTGGAGAAGATGTCTGGACGTTTTCCACCACATTTCGAGATTTTTGGGATGCGTGCTATGTGTCCCATGAACCGCCTTCAGGAAACAGCTATAAATACACCATTTGAAGGCATTTTCAAGGATCTTTTTGGCCATTCTTCTTCACTGCTTCTACCATTACTAAAGTGCAAGGACTTTGCACCTTTATACACTCAAATTCTTATCTTTTCAATACAATTAACACACGAATTGTGTGTCTACATGTAACTGATTCTTGTAATTTGTCAGTATAACAATAAGATTATAAAGTGGACGTAGGCTACATCTACAGCCGAACCTATATAAAAACCTTGTGTGTCTCCTCTTTATTTACTCTTTTCTGCATTCTGTGATCTGCGATCTGCATTTGGGTGTTAGGCCCAATTTTTGGTCTTACATTCACAATCTACAGCTAAAGTCATGAGCCATAGAATACAAACTCAAAATATTGAGAAAATGAAATGTGCATCAGAGAGTTAATAACGAAGGTAAAAACCCAATGTGATTAATTAGCTACTCCAGGACAGAAGGTCACTGACTATGAATAGCTAATGTCCTTACCAAATGGTCTAGATGATGAATATAAAGCCATAGTGGATGTCTTATCCACCACATAAATTTTTTCTTCTCTACGGTTTGTTCTGTCAATATTGGTATCTCATAAAGAAAGACCGGAACAAAAGAAAGTTATCATTGATTACTCTGCTAATTATGTTACAACTATATGAACAAGAACCAAGATGGATACACCACCAACAACAGAAATCAGCAAAGTGTAAACCTGTGAGGTAGCTTCAAACAAAGAGGTAGAGGGGAAAGACGAAATAACATAAAAAACAACAATAACAACAACAATAGACCTAAGTGCCAAATTTATGAAAGAATTGGACATGCTGCAAACAAATGCTACTTTAGATTCGACATTAACTACAACTCAAATCAACAAGGCAACAGTTTAAGAATCCAAATGCTAATATGAATGACTCACAACAAGACAGTAAGAGCAACACAAAGTCAAGAGACAGTGAATCTTCAAAGATTGAAGACTTGCTTGATGATGGGTGGTATCTGGATTCAGGAGCCACAAATCATGTGACCAACAACCTTGCTAATCTAAACCTTGGAAACAAGAAATACAAGGGTAACAAAACTTTAATTGAAGGTAATTGTAAGTCAATACACATACCTCACACCGGAAATGCAAGTATCAATGGTATAAGGAAACTTCATCTAAATAATTTACTCTGTGTATCATTAATCAAAAAAAAAATCTATTTAGTGTCCCTCAATTTGCCAAAAGCAATAAGGTATATTTCGAATTTTACCACAAACACTATTTAGTCAAATATTTACCAATAAAGGAAACTTTTTTGTAGGGTAAGGAGTATAAGGGGCTTTACAAATTTGATGTTAACAATTCAACAAGTTTTGAACTATACTAATCAGTATCAAGTTAATACTGTTGAAAATAATTTTAATTTTGATATCTGGCATATTAAGTTGGGTCACCCCAGTATGAATATTGTAAAGAAAATATTAAGTAGTATTGATATTAATTCTAGTAAAATTCCTATATTTCATGTATGTACCTATTGTCAAATTGGCAAAAGTCATAAACTTGCAGTTCGAGATTCTAAGATAAAATACACTACACCACTTGAACTTCTTGTTATTGATCTATCGGGTCGAGCACCAATATGCACAAATATAGCTATAAATATTATATATCATTTACAAATGTGTACTCCAGATATGTGTGGACCTATTTATTGAAAGTTAAGTCTAATTCATATAATGTTGTGCTACAATTTAGTTCCAATGCTGAAAGGCAAACTAATTGCCAAGTAAAAATCATTAAAACTTGTGAAAGAAAGGAATTCATTCCTCTCAGAAATTTCTTTTAAAAAAATGATTATTACATAGATCTACATGTCTGCATACATCTGAACAAAATTGTATAATTGAAAGGAAACATAGATATATTGTTAAAACAGGGTTAACTTTACTTTCTTAAGCTTAATGCCTTAAATTTTTTTGCCTTAAGCTCTGTTAAATATATTATAAATAGACTTCCAATGAAAATCTTAGATTATAAAAAACCTTTGGAAGTTCTTACAAAAGTTAAACCAAATTACAAGAACCTAAAAGTATTTGATTGTCTTTGTTTTCACTACTTTAGACCGTACCAAGGCACAAACTACAGTTCAAATCCACTCCATGTACATTTTTAGTCTATGCCAATGGGTTTAAAGGTTACAAGTGTCTTGACAAAATTGGAAGAATATTTATATCAAGACATGTGATATTTAATGAATGTGCCTTCCTATTTAACAATGAACATGCAAAAGCATCATGTAAAGCGTTTAACCCAAAACAGCCTATATTAAATATCGATTGTAGTTCAGATATTGTTATATCTGGTTTAAAGAAGACAAGCATAGGTATGTAGGGCAGCGAAGGCCAAAGAGACCGCTTACACACAGTTCCATCAAGTTATCGAGGTCAAGAGTCAACTCAAAGCACGAATGATAACTTAAGCGAACCAAATTAAAGCCAACAACCCGGCGACATGAATATGAGCAATACTGAAGAATACACGTACACAAGTGACTATATAACCTAGCCAGTAAATGAACCCAAATATCGCATGATCATTAGAGCAAAGAATGGCATATTCAATCCAGAAATATACAATGACTTAGCTGAGCCAACATCATAAATAGGCTATTCAAAATGATAAATGGAAAACAACATGTGGGACGAATACAATGTCTTGGTGAAAAATAAAACTTAGCACTTATTGCTAAGTTTAGAGATAAAATATTATTGGGTGTAAATGGACCTTTAGGGTCAAAACAAATCCTGATGGTACAGTTTCTAAATATAAAGCAATATCAGTAGCCAATGTTTATTCATAATAGTGTGGGTTTGACTTTAAGAAAACCTCTTTACCTACTGTAAAAACCTCATCTATTATAATTGTGCTAACAAATGCAATAAGTACAAACTAGACCATGAAGCAATTGGATGCCAATAATGCCTTTTTAAATTGCATTTCATAGGAAGAAGTCTATATGGATCAACCTAACTGCTTCAAATAGAAGAGAAAAGAGACCCTAGTGTGCAAATTAAATAAAGCCATTTATGGACTAAAACAAGCACCAAGGATATGGTTTGAAAAGCTGAAATATGTGCTTTAGAAACTAGGCTACTATTCAACTAAATCAGAAAATTTTTCATTTACTAAATTCTTTCACAATATTTTTACTTATATATTGATATATGTTGATGACTTTATAATCATATGTGATAGTGAGGGGGAGGTAATAAAGGTAACCTAGTATATGAATGCAGAATTCTCATTAAAAACCTAGGAGAAATTATGTACTTCTTGAGAATTGAATTTACCTAAGTCTCCAATTCTAAATGTATTTAAGTCAAAAAGATACATTTCAGAATCCTTATTAAAATCAACATGGATAAAGCCAATTATATAGCCACAAAAATGATAAGTGGTACATTTATCAAAAAGGAAAGGTAACGAAAATAAGTACATGAGTGTAGTTGGAGCTGTGATACCCCGTAATTTTAATAACACTAAAAAGGACAAATTAAAGAGTATTTAATTTAATATTCAGTATTAAGGGAAAAGGACTGCTCCATTTAGTCATTTTCGAAATTCTGGTCAAGATAGACACTTGGATTGCGTAAAGCAGACACTATATGAAGAAGTTATGAATGTTTGAACTTTGTATACGTGTAAGGGAATTATATATATAATTAATTAATTCAGAAAATCAGAAAACAGTTCGAAAATAAAAAATTCCGTGAGCGAAAAATTTCCTGCCTAGGGGTGTCGACCCCTCAAGTGGGTGTCGACCCATAGGTCAACCCCATAAAAGGGGGGCCGACCCACCTGCTGTAGATTGGACAGATTAGGGTTTCAGGGTTTCGGCTATAAATATGGCTTTATTTCTCTAGTTTTCTCACATCGGAAAAAATGGAGAACTAGATGCTGCCTCTGTCTAGATCAAATCAAGTCTCTTTCTTCTTCAGCAATCAAGTCATTCAAGTTTAGATCTGATATCTGCAATCTTTCTTTCTAGATCAAAACACTTTGAGTCTGTGTTAATTTTAGATCTAAATAATTAAAAGTAATGTGATATGACTATAACTTGGATCTATGCCAATGACTGATAGAATCATATCAGGTATGTTATATCCTATGCATCTAAGTTGTTCTGACATGAATATGAACCAAGATCTAGACATATACCTATTTATCATGTCAGATTTTCCATTGTTAGTAGATCTAATTCACTTTTTAGATCACATCATGCCTGTTCCTATTATGTTTGTGGCCAAGTCAGATCTATCATTAGTGTTAGGGACTGCGGATAGGATCGTTAAGGCAAAGCAAACACTAGAGGGGGGGAGTGAATAGTGTTTGTAAGAATTTTAAACAAAACTTAAATCTAAATAGAATTATGGAGTGAAGAAAACAACACAACCACAATCATACACACCAATTCAAACACAAATGCAAAATAAATAGAAATAAAGGAAAATGCAGAAAAGGAAAGAACATACCATATTTTATACCGGTTCGAATCACTCCTACGTCCAGTCCCGCACAACGCTGGATTGTGTAGAGTTTTATTACTATTTTCAAATAGCGAAATTCACCCTCCTTGATTTCACGGCTCAACACGGAGACACCGACTCCTATCCCTCGATTTCTCGGCTCAACAAGGGCACACCGACTCTTAAACCTTAATTTCACGGATACAAGGATAAAACCGTTTACTCTTGACTTACAGATTGGAACCTTTAGTCCAAGAAATTACAAAACAGCCCTATAACTCTTTAATGGCACTTGATTCAGAGAGTAAATAGTGTATAGAGAAGAAGTTTGATCAATTCAGAAGTGAATTCGGTAAAGTATAAGTGTAAAAACTATAAAATGTATAAGAATAATGGTAGGATGAAAGTGGATGAATATAGAGAAGAAGAGATGTTAGAAAATTCAGTTTTGGCCTCTTTTTATAGAGAATGAAGGGTTACAATGTTTCTGAAACTTTTCAAATAGTGAAAAAACATTTCCCTTCAAAATTAAAAAAACTAGCTGTTATATGTCGACATACCTATGTACAAAATTTATTTTCAAAGCATTTTCAAGTGTTTTGATGTAAAACTAATTCTGGAAATTCTTGAATAAAATTCTAATGTTGTAAATCAATATTATATGATAGAAAAACATATGAAAACATATTTTTAAACTATATAAATATATTTATAAAATTATAATGTTTAAAACTATAAAATATAAATAAGGTATATGTATAAAAACTTAAGTTTGAAAAACAAATAAAATAAATATAAAAACAAAATAGAGAGAAATGAGAATAAAATATATAAATAAAAATAGAGAGAATTGAGAAAAACAAAAATAGAGAGGATTGAGAAAAGAATTGAAAAATCAGAATTTGAACCTTGAGTGCTATTTAGTGTCTTACAAAATCTAGACTATATAATTATATTAATATTGAACTCTTGACATCTTGATATCTTGATTACTCATGAGTCTTTAATCTACTCTGAATTCTGAATCTATAAAAGATCTTAAACTATACAGTCTTCGGTATTAATTCCTGTATACAAATCCTGCATATGTATATATGTGTCTATATATATTCTAGATAAAGTTGTTAGTATATATTTTATAATAAATGATAATTGAAATAAGGTTGTCGTCATCAAAACTCCATTTTCCAACAATCTCCCCCTTTTTGATGATGACAACCTTAGTTTATAAAATATCATACCTATATAAACCTATTTGATGATGATCCTTTTGTTCTCCCCCTGTCTATAAGAATTCTATAAAACTATGCCTATATTTTACAATTTCTCCCCATTTGGCATTATCAAAAAGAAAGATTAAAGATACTTCCCCTAAGTTAAACAATTGTAGAATCTAAGTAATATTCCTAAAAAGACTCCCCCTAAATTGAAAAACACTATGAATAGAATATAATTAACTATCCTTAAACAATACTCCCCCTTAATTTATTAACTAATTCTAATCTATTAAACTAAAGAGAATAATACTTAATATGATGATTAAACACAAACCAAATCAAGTATCATTATTACATATGTTTGTCTAATATATATACCAACCAATCCAAACTAAATCACACCATATGTCTTGATATTTAAAAATTCCAATCAATACAGTCTAAATTAAATCACGCTATATGTTTTTAGAGTAATCAGAAAAATCAATCAAATCATACCAAATAATTAAACGTCTCTTGGAACTTCAACCCAATCATCTTCTCCAAAGATGGAATCCTTCTTCCTTGCTTCCCA
This sequence comes from Allium sativum, assembly GCA_030737875.1. NCBI lineage: Eukaryota > Viridiplantae > Streptophyta > Magnoliopsida > Asparagales > Amaryllidaceae > Allium > Allium sativum. The sequence goes on from CM060913.1 coordinate 1,014,214,963, forward strand.
ATATTCATCTTCTTTGGTTGGCGGAGCCTTTACGAGATTATTTTATTCATCTCTGAAAAGAGAAGAGGTTAGCCATCGCATTGCGGCAAAGTGCTTTTCTTGTTGTTAGAACATCTTTATTTAACTCAATTCAAGATGATGCTGATTTCATGGAATGATAGAGAGAATGTTTTTGAATGAATTGAGAGTTTCCTCAAGATTTTCACTTAGTTTATGGATATGATTTGATGAGAAATGATTAAAGTAGAAGGAGTAATGAAAAAATGTAGTTTTCTGGACGAAATAGACTTAAATAGGGTCTGGAATTCGTTGGATTTTGAATGGACATGAGTAGTTATTTTATTTTTAAAATTTGAAAAAGTTTGAATTTTTTTTGTTATATGTCGACATACATCTTTTGTTATGTCGACATACTATAGTGTATTTTTGAAAATTTTGAATTTTTTAATTCTTTTGATTCTTATAATATATTTTATGATTTTTCAGAAACTTAAAGATGATTTAAACAGAAATAAAACTCCATTCATTACTTAGTAAAAAGAAAATATATCCAACTAAACAAGACACACTTAAATACGAGATTCGAAAGTAAATACACGGAAATATATAAAGATAGATTAAACTAGATGGCCTAGTTTTCGGATGATGATGAGGAAGATGAAATTCCAAGATTTCTTTCTATCTTGACTATGAATTTGGTCATTTTGGAAAGCTTCTTGTTAAACTTCTTTTGATTCTTGACGATTTTGCTTGGTTTTGAATAAACGTATCTTTGAGATTACTATTTGAGGTTGGATACTCGATGCTTTCCATAGAAGTCTCTTCCTTTTCCACTTGCATTGGGTCTTGCTCTTGTTGCAATCGAGCTTTTATGGCTTTATATGTCTCATAAGTTTTGAAAGTGATGGGAATTTGCATGAGATGAATGTTTGATGCGTCAAATACTTTCCTACGAACAAATTCTTCTCCATGAAAATCAACTCCAAAGTATTTGAAAATGCGAATGTGATAAACACCATAGTAGAGAGTGTTTTCTCTTGAAGATACATCTATGGGCTTAAATTCATTTAAAATCATATCAGCCCAATTGATAAGGTAGTTACCCATAATGGCAAAGAGAGCCTTTTGGACTTTTAGAGTTGGATTGTTGTAATTTCCAGAACGAGGAGTGATGGTGTGTTGAAGAAGAAGGTTGACAATTCTTGTTTTTGGACGAAAGAAATGATTTTTTAAAATCCGTTGAGGCACCATCTTCGAAGATATAGTGATAGGTTTTCAAATCAGTTTCATCGATAGCGAATGTTGAGAAATTTGTGCCCTCGCTTCTACAATTTAAAATTTCTCTTAAAAGATTGGCGTCAAGAACAATTTGAGTTCCCTTGACACTGCTCCAAATTTGATTTTCATTGCCTTGATAAAATCCGTGGTTGAGATTTGCAGAGAACATCTTCACGAGTTTGGGATAGCATACTTTGTCATTGTCTCGAGAGTCAATTAGACTCAAGATTTCGTTGTGTTGGTAGAGAGAGATGAGATCATAAGATGGAAAGTCACTAAAGACGGCGAAAGCACCCGTGTTAACTTTAGCATTTGCTAAATATTCACCATAGGTTATAATGGCCTCTTTGTCATTGTAAAATAACCTTTTATGTTTTGGTTATCTTCAATTTCTGAGATGAAACTAAGGAAGCCATTGATATGATAGTTTTGAGAAGCATAGATATGAAGAAGGTTATTATGAGTTGTGAATGAAAGGTAGAAAGGATTGATATATATATAAAATGAATAAATATGATTTGAATGAATATGAATTGAATAGGCACAACTTTTCAGATTGAAAGGACACCTTTTCAGACCTTGGGAGTTGGTGAAAAGATTGGAGGGAAGTTTTAAAGTTTAAACTTTTGAAATTCAAATTTTAAATTTCAAATCTGTTTGATATGTCGACATGTTTATTTTTGTATGTCGACATATAAGACTTATTTCAAAAGAAAATTGGTTTTTCAAGTTTTGAATTAGATTATTGATTTATATTTAAGGTTTAACGATTTCCTGAAATACTTGTAATCCAAATGAACATACAAAATTTTTTATTTTATTAATTTATGTGTCATTTAAACATATATTTTCAAATTTGAATTTCAAATTTGAATTTCAAATTTCAAATAGTTTATTAAATTTTAAATCCAAATCAAAGTAAACAAACAAAGCAACCATTCAACCAAATAAAATTTAAATTGTAATTGATGCGTTCCTGGTTTTTTGATCCTTTTCTTCGTGGTCTTTTGAATTCTGAATTGCTATAAAGCATATATTTGTATTTCCGGTTTTTGGTTCTTCATCACTTAATGATAAATCTGAATGATTTAATGTTGTTGCATATGCTTTCTTTCTTTTCCTTGACGAATTTGAATTGTCTAATTGTTGAGTAGATTTGTATGGATATGGACACATTTTCCTTATATGCCTTTCTTTGTTGCAGTTAAAGCATTGTTCACCATTTAAATTTGAATTTGCTTTATTATTCCCCTTCCTTCTATATTTTAAGAATTTTCTAAACTGATTTGTCATGAGTGTTGTTTCTTCATCATCTTCACTACTCGAGTCAGAATCATTTGTTGTGGCTTTCAGTGCAATTGACTTATTTTTAGTTGATCTATTTTATTTTATTTTCTGTAATTGAATTCATAATACATTAGATTCCCAATTAGCTCTTCAATCTACATTTCATTGACATCATTGGCTTCTTCTATAGCCAAAGTCTTCTGATCCCATTCTTGAGTTAATGAGTTTAATATTTTTCTGACTTGATCTGATTTGGAATAAATTTTTCCAAGTGCAGTTACTGAATGCACTATCTCTTGAAATCTGCAATACATATCTGAAATAGACTCATTCTCATTCATTTTAAAAAATTCAAATTGATTGACTAGCATGCCTATCTTAGTCTGTTTAACATTACTAGTTCCTTTATGAGTAACTTTTAAAGTTCACCAGATTTCATAAGCCGTTTTACATAAGGATACTCTATTAAACTCGTTTCTATCTAACGAACAAAATAACATATTCATGGCTTTAGAATTGCTCTGTGCAGCAGCCTTTTGTTCATTTGTCCTTTGTGCTAATGCAGTTGTGGGTTCAACATATTCATTTTGTGTACTATTGCATGTGTCTAATCATACAAATTGTAAATAGATTTTCATTCTACATGCCCAATATAAAAGAACTCTTATTACTACCAGTGTTGGTTGCCATTTTACTAGATTTTCTAAAATCAGATAATGATCTTTTGAAAGACCTTGTTAGATACCAATTGTTAGGGACTGCGGAAAGGATCGTTAAGGCAAAGCAAACACTAGAGGGGGTGAATAGTGTTTGTACAAATTTTAAACAAAACTTAAATCTAAATAGAATTATGGCGTGAATCAAACAATACAAACACAATCACAGACACCAATTCAAACACAAATGCAAAATAAATAGAAATAAAGGAAAATGCAAAAAAGGAAAGAACATACTAGATTTTATACTGGTTCGGATCACTCCTACGTCCAGTCCCACACAACGCTGAATTGTGCAGAGTTTTATTACTATTTTCAAATGGCCAAATACACCCTTTTTGATTTCACGGCTCAACAAGGAGACACATACTCCTATCCCTTGATTTCATGGCTCAACAAGGGCACACCCACTCTTAAACCTTGATTTCACGGATTCAAGGATAAAATCGTTTACCCTTGACTTATAGATTGGATCTTTCAATCAAAGAAATTACAAAACAACCCTATAACTCTTCAACAGCACTTGATTCAGAGAATATAGAGTCGAGAGTGTAAAGAGAAGAAGTTTGATCAATTCAGAAGTGAATTCAGCAAAGTATAAGTGTAAAAATCATAAAATGAGTAAGAATAATGGTAGGATGAATGTGGATGAATATAGAGAAGAAGAGATGTTAGAAAATTCAGTTTTGGCCTCTTTTTATAGATAATGAAGGGCTACAATGTTTCTGAAACTTTTCAAATAGTGAAAAGACAATTCCCTTCAAAATTAAAAAATTAGCTGCTATATGTCCACATACATATTATGCTATGTCGACATACCTATGTACAAAATTGATTTTCAAAGCATTTTCAAGTATTTTGATATTAAACTAATTCTGGAAATTCTTGAATAAAATTCTAATTTTGCAAATCAATATTATATGATAGAAAAACATATGAAAACATATTTTTAAAAACTATATAAATATATTTATAAAATTATAATGTTTTAAACTATAAAATATAAATAAAGTATATACAAAAACTTAAGTTTGAAAACCAAAGAAGAATAAAAATATAAAAACAAAATAGAGAGGATTGAGAATAAAATAGAAAAAAAATTGAGAGAATTGAGAAAAACAAAAATAGAGAGGATTGAGAAAAGAATTGAAAAATCAGAATTTGAATTTGGATTTAAAATTGGAGTGCTATTTAGAGTCTTACAAAATCTAAACTCTATAATTATATTAATCTTGAACTCTTGACATCTTGATTACTCACAAGTCTTGAATCTACTATGAATTCTGAATCTCTAAAAGCTCTTAAACTATACAGTCTTCAGTATTAATTCCTATATACAAATCTTGCATATGTATATATATTCTAGATAAATATGTTTGTATATATTTTACAATCAATGATAATTGAAATAAGGTTGTTGTCATCAAAACTCCATTCTCAATAGTTAGTTAGTTATTTAATTCAGTATTGAGATCCTATCACGCCAGTTTATGATATCCCTATTATGTTAGAATCAATTACATTGTCACATGTTCATCAGCTCTATTCTTATATGCCTATTTTTTACCATGCCACTATATGTTTATGCCTGTTTCTTCCATCGTATGTAAATTTTGCTATTATGTTCATTTCTATCCTCTTCCCTCCTTCTTTTCCCCCTTCAATTTTAAAGCTAGGCTACCTTGAGCCTAGGCATGCCACTGAAATATGTGAATGCGTAAAATTGGGAACGAGGGGAAAGCGTTAGAATTGGGGCGTAATTTGAATTGGGGAATTCAGGCATAACTTGAATGAAATATATGAAATGTAAATTTGGGATATAAATTAACTCATGATTAAAGACCTTAATTTGGGCATAAAATTTATTATGAACATAACTTGTGGAAGGGGCATGAAAACCTATAACGACATAGGTAAAATTGGCTAATAATGAAATGCCTAGGTTTACAGTAATTAGAAAATGTAACTACACCAAGACTCGATGTTAGATTACACTTGTGGTGGAAGTCTGCCCGGAACCGCTCGGCATATCCAGCGACCACAAGTGGTGAATATAATGTGAGGGGTCAAGGTGCACACATACGAGATGTGCTAAGACACAAGGCTAAGCCTGACTTATGGAAGAAGTCTATCCAAAACTGACCGGCATATCCAACAACCATAAGTGGTAGGCTTAATGTGAGGGGACTAGTACATTATGACCATAAATGGACATGGTAATGAGTTCGAATACTTAACCTAGTTGAATCCATAGGGATTGTATGAACATGAACCTGATTAGGGGTTAAGTAAACTTGTTTGAAATAGTTGGTGGGTTAAGTAAACCTGGGTTGGGTGGGTAATATTTATATAAGCCCACAAACTTAACTGGTTGGGGTTATGTAATTAAAGACACTGTTTGGTAAGCATAACATGTGGAAATCCTAGTGGGGATATAAGATAAAGGGGAGAGCCTATATCATCTTATGTGTGTTGGGGGGGGGGGTTTCAGTCAGTAACCCATAGAACGGTATCAAACGAGTACTCCGCCCTAGGTCGGAGTAGGGACATGCTTACTGGGCTGATTATAATAGATCCAAACGTGGAGGACGTCATGGGAGATGCAAACCGATCAGGACCATGTGCATGCATGGTCCGGGCAAAGGAGGATAAGACGACCGTGACACCTGTAGGTATGGTTGTGCACATCAACGAAGGGTTGCCACTTTAGGAAGTGATACCTCCTACTGTGGGGCCGCACAGGTTATCTACAGAGTAGGGAGCCGCTCGATTAAGGTAGTAGTTAGGGTACACCTTCACTGTGGTAAAGTTTAGGAGCCTGTTAGGTTGGGTTGCTTGTGGATTGTATGGGGTTAAAACCTCTCACCAGAAGTATGCCTAAGTCTACCATCTTATAGTTGTTGGGATCATCTCATTCTGGTTATACTAGTATCGGTGTAGAGAATTAGAGTAATCATTAGAGAAGCATAATCACTCTATCATGTTTACCTTGTCATACCTGCCTTTTGTGATATTATCTCCCTTATCCACTTTATATTGTTGTCATGATACTTTTAATTATTTATTTGCTAAAAGTAACTGGACTCTCCAGACTTTTTTTCTGACCCTTTTTGTTTCCACTTCTTTCTTCCGTTTCCAGCTTAGGTTCTCAGGGTGGGAATACTCAAGCTTGATTAGGATTCTGCTATCATTTTGCTGGAGCTGCTTAAATGTATTGCTCAATCTCCTATCTTTGTTATTACGACTATGTTTTTATTTGGGGATTATGATCTTTTACATTTAACACTGATGTTTTAAGTACAAGACAGAAGTTTTTATGATGTACTGGTTTTATGAATTCAGATATATGATGTTTTGAACCATGATGCTTTACGATTAATAGAAGTTTTTAATTCTGCTGCTATTTTATATTTGTCTTGTAATGTTTCTGTTTACCTATAATGCTTCACGAAACTTAATGCGTTCTCTTAATGAGTGACATTAATGGACATGGGGTGTCACACTTGGTATCAGAGCTGAAGGTTACCAGATTAGATAAAAAATTTGAAAATTATTTTCAAAAAGATTTTAAAAGAAAGCATTTTCAGAAGAAAAGTTTCTTTTGAAAAACATATTCCCCAAATCCATAAGTAGTATCTTTCGATCCTTCCCCAAAAACATATTCCCCAAATCCATAAGTAGTATCTTTTAGTATCTAGGGAACCTAATATTCCAAAGGGCGTTACGATACCAAGCTAGTTCCGTAGGTATCTAGAGGCCACGATGCCTGCCGGTGGTCAAGCTGACGTTCCTCCCCCACCTGCACCCGTCATTCCTCCTCCTCCTCCTTCGCGTGCAGATAATTTCTCTAAGATCTGCAAAGATTTCTGTGCTATGGGAGGAAGGCCATTCCATGGAGCCAAGACGTTCATAAATGAACGGAATTGGCTCAAGGAGACATAGGATTTGTTTGGAATTTTCGTTGTGGATGATCGTAGGAAGATTCAGCTAGCCGCCTGGCTACTGAAGACGAAGCTTCGTTATGATGGGAAGTAACCCAAGCGGGGTGTCCGGTGGAAACTTGGGATGGTTTTATACAAAGTTTGAAATGAAGTTTCTTTCTCAAGATGAGAAAAGCATGCAAATGGAGATGTTCTTGGTGCTCAAACAAAGAAAACATGACCGTTAAAGAATATGTGAACAAATTCAACCAGCTAGCAAGATTTTGGTTTGGAACTTGTAGATACTCTGCATAAGAAAGCTTTGTGGTTTGCTAAAGGGCAGAATGAACCACTTCATGGGTTTGATATGTCCCATATTCCAATTGGAGCAACTTTTGAAAGACTTGTTGATATGGCCTTGATGCATGAGGAATACAAAGGAGAAAAGAAGGAAGTTATGGCTGAGGAAATAACGCAAAAGAAGAAAGTATGGCCCAAGAAAGGACAACAATAACAACAACAGAAGAAGGGCAGAAAGAACAACAAGGCTAAGAGTAAGTGTCACAATTGTGGACGTGAGGGTCACTTGGTGAAGGACTGCAAAAGAAGGAAGAATTCTTGCTTCAATTATGGAGAGGTCGGACACTTTGCTATGGAGTGCCCGTAGAAACAGGTACAAGGTCAAAGGGCAGGAGCTTCTGGAGGATAGGTGCATGCTCTCACGACCAATGCTCCAGATAGAGGTAGGAAAATTTCTGTGGGAGGTTTGATTTCTTTTTCCAATCATCCTATTATAACTCTTTTTGATTCTCGCGCTTCACATTAATTTATATCTAGTTCTATGGTTGAGTCTCTGCACCTAAATACTAGTATGTAGTGGATCACGTAGTTATCTCAAATCCCATAGGTAGTTCGGCTTATTTGTCCATGATTTGTCAGAGTTTGAGAATATCTGTGTTAGGCGTCAAGTTTGAGTTCGATGCGTATGTACTCGGTTTTATGGGCTATGGTTTGATTCTAGGGATGGATTGGCTAACCATGTATGGTGCCATTCTGGATTGTGAAAGGAGGGTCGTTAGACTTTTAAATTGCCAAGGGAGGAGGACCCTCGAAATTTCTTGTGATCCGCAAGGGTCTGTCATGCTTAGTTTCCTAGAGTCTCTAGATGCATTAATCGACGATCTGTGATCTATACCAGTAGCCCATGACTATCCTAATGTTTTTGATGAGGTACGGGGCTTACCTCCAAGGCGCGAGATTGATTTTCGTATATATTTGGTGGACAATGCAAGGCTAGTTGCATTACATGTGCGCCATATGGCTCCAAGGGAAAGGAGGGAGCTTAGCAAGCAAGTAGGGAAGCTACTTGAGAAAGTGTTTATTAGGTGAAGCATATCTGAATGGGGTGCTCTAGTAGTATTCGCGACTAAGGCAGATGGTTTTCTTCGCTTATGTGTGGACTATAGGAAGTTGAATAAACTCACTAAGAACAGGCACCCACTCCCAAGGATATATGATCTTTTTTGACCAGCTTGTCAGTATTCTCTCAGTTAGACTTGGCTGCAGGGTTCGATCAGTTGAGTGTGGCTGAGGACAGTATAGACAAGACTGCTTTTAGGACTCCATATGGTTTCTCTGAATGGCTAGTTATGCCTTTTGGGTTGATTAATGCACCCGCCTATTTTGTTGATTTGATGAGTAGGGTATTTCAGGAGTTTCTAAATAAATTTTTCGTGGTCTATGTTGATCATATCTTAATCTTCTTGAAGAGTGAGGAAGAGGATGCCTTGCATATAAGGGAGGTTTTTAGAACCCTTAGAGCGCATCATCTTAAGGCAAAGTTCTCCAAATTCCATTTTTGGAGAAAAGAGGTGAGATTTCCAGGGCATGTGGTTTCTAAAGATGGGATAGCAGTAGATCCCGCAAAGGTAGTCGTAGTTTAAGATTGGCAAATTCCGAAAAATGCAATGGAGGTGAGAAGCTTTCTTAGATTGGAAGGCTATTATAGGAAGTTCAGTAAAGACTTCGCAAAGATATTAGCCACACTCACTAGGCTGACGAAGAAGAATTTGGCGTTTTCATGGGATATAGATTATGATATTGCTTTCTAACGATTGAAGAGGGCCCAGATAACAGCCCCAGTCTTGACCTTGCCTGATGAGAATAAAGTGTTTACCGTTTACACCGATGCATGTAGTACAGGGCTTGGTGCAGTTCTGATGCAAGAAAGAAAGGTAATATGTTATGGGGGTGGACAACTAAGAGTTCATGAGAAAAACAACCCTACCAATGATTTATAGCTAGCTGTCATAGTATTTGCGCTTAAGATGTGGCGTCATTATTTGCTTGGAGAGAAGTTCGAGTTGTACACCAATCACAAATCTCTTAAGTACTAGTTCTCGCAGAAGGATCTTAATTTAAGGCAACAAAGGTAGATGGAGTTCCTAGCTTCTTATGATTTTGAGATTTCTTATACCCCTGGCAAAGGTAATGTGGTGGAAGATGCACTAGTAGGCGGAGGATGGCCATTAAGTCCTCTATTTGTGGGGAGGAAAAGCTTGGAGTTCATATTGACATTTGACTTTAAACCCTCCATCGAGTTTTTGCCTAGTTTGTTTGCATCGTTAAAGATACGACCTACTCTTATAGATCAAATAGGAGCTTCGCAGCGAGATGATTCATAGATTTCATAAATCTTGGATAGACTCAGTAAAGGGGAGACTTCTAGTCACCTCAATAGATATTTCATAGATGATAAAGGGTGGTTACAATGAGGTAGAAGGCCGTGTGTTCCCCAAACCGAAAGTTTGATAAAGACAGTCCTAGAGGAAGCCCATTGTTCTAAGATGAATATTCGTCCAGGCGGTGATAAGATGTATAGGAATATGAAGAGCGTTTTCTTTTGGGCTAGGATGAAGAAAGATGTGGCAGAGTTTGTTTCTCAATGTTTAGTTTGTCAGCAAGTCAAACCTGAGCAAAAGAAGCCCGGTGGTTTACTTCATCCTTTGGAGGTTCCATGGAGGAAGTGGTAGTGGGTCTCTATGGATTTCATAGATAGTTTGCCTAGATCAAAGAAAGACAACACCAGTATTTTGGTTGTGGTGAATAGACATTCTAAGAGTGCTCATTTCATTCTAGTTAAGAGTAAGAGGATGGCAGCATGGCTGGCAGCAATTTACGTTCGTGAGATAATCTGTCTTCGTGGAGTACCTTCTAGCGTCATAAGCGATCATGACCCCATATTCACCAGTGAATTTTGGAGGATCTTGCAAGAGGCATTAGGCACACAGGTGTGTTTGAGCACCCCTTATCACCCACAGACCGATGGACAGACGAAAAGGGTGAATAGAATACTTGAGGATCTTTTAAGGCTATGTATCCTAGACTTCGTAGGGACTTGGGAAGAACATCTTCCTTTAGTAGAGTTCGCCTACAACTACGGTTATCAAGCTAGCATTGGCATGGCACCCTTCGAAGCATTATACGGACAACCCTCTAGGTCACCAACTTTTTGGTGGGAATCTACAACAAAGACTATTACTTGGACCAGATATGGTTAGGGAAACATCCAAGAAGATTGATATTATTAGAAGATGAATGAAGACCACTCAAGATAGGTAGAAATCCTACGCAGACAAGGGAAGGACTGACATTGAATTTGAAGTAGGAGACATGGTTTTCATTAAGATGTTACCTTTGAGGAATATGGTTTGGTTTGAATCTGTACGGAAGTTGGCACCAAGATTTATTGGGTCATTTCCCATAATAGAAAGGATTAGCCAAATGGCCTATAGATTAATACCAAAGAGATTATCCGGCGTTCATAATGTTTTCCACGTTTCTCATTTGCAAAAGTGCTTGCATGATACTGCAGAAGTAGTTGAGCCGAGTGCATTGGAGGAAGTAGAGGTGGAACGTGAGGCGACAGTTAGACGAGTTTCTACCCGTATTCCTGGATAAGAAGTTAAGAAGATACACAATAGACAAGTCAGGTTGATGAAAGCTCAATGGGGAGATAACCCAAAGGATGTGACTTGGGAGACCGAAGACAAGGTTCGTGCTTCGTACCCTTTTATTTTCGAGGGTATGTTCTTAACTTACTTTCGAAAGCTTTTGTCTATGCTTGTTTCCATCAATTAACTACGTCCTATCGATCGAATCTTTGATCTTTAGGTAGGAATCCCATGGATGTAAACATGTGTTTGAGACATGTTATGTTTGATGGATGCAAGTGTTTGCTCGTGGTTGCTCGTGGTTGCTCGTGGATGCACATACACACACATTAGGCACTAGATCGGCTCAATCACTCTCATACTGCATATGGATGTGTGTGCATTTTTCTTCTTTTGATGGATGGAAATGGATGTGTCATCATATGGATGTTGCATTTGGATGGATGATTGTCTACACATATTGAACTTATGTGTTATAATAGGATTGTTGCATACATGTTGGATTCATGGCACTAACATACATTGCATTAAGGAGGTCGACTGAATAAGTAGACTCCTGATCTTCGCATTAGTATTGGGACACATATACACACCTTTGCATATGTTCATATATGCATTAGAAGTCTTTAAGGACAATGGATGCCTGTGATTGGTGGATGAGTAGATGGGTGATGGATGGTAGGATATACCTTCTACTCAACTTGGAGATTTCAGGAAGAAATCCTTTGAGTAGGGAAGAATGTAACACCCCATAATTTTAATAACACTAAAAAAGAAAATTTAAACATTATTTAATTTAATATTCATAAATAAGGGAAAAGGGCTGATCCATTGCGTCTGTCTTGATATTCTGGTCAATATAGATACTTGGTTTGCATAAAATGGGCACCGTATGAAGAAGCTATGAAGGTTTGAAGTTTGTATACGCATAAGGGAATTATATAGATAATTAATTAATTCAGAAAATTGGAAAATGATTTGAAAATCAAAAATTCTGTGAGCGGCAAATTTTCCGCCTAGGGTGTCGATCCTTTAAGAGGGGTGTCGACCACTGGGTCGATCCCTCAAGGGGAGTGTCGACCTATGGGTCGACCCCATAAGGGGGGGGGGGCGACCCCCCTGCGGCAGATTGGACAGATTAGGGTTTCAGGGTTTCGGCTATACATATAGCCTCATTTCTCTTGTTTTCTCACACCAAAAATAATGGAGAACTAGATGCTGCCTCTTCCCAGATCATATCAAGTCTCTTTCTTTTTCAGCAATCAAGTCATTTAAGTTTAGATCTGATATCTGCAAATCTTTCTTCTAGATCCAAACACTGTTAGTCTATGTTAATTTCAGATCTAAATAATTAAAAGTAATGTGACAAAATTATAACTTGGGTTTATTCCTGTGACTATTTGAATCATGTCATATCTGTTCTATCTTATGCATCTAAGTTGTTCTGACATGAATATGAACCAAGATCTAGACTTATACCTATTTATCATGTCAGACTTGCCATTGTTAGTAGATCTAATTCACTGTTTAGATCACATCATGTCTGTTCCTGTTATATTTGTGGCCAAGTCATATCTGTCGTTAGTTGGTTATTTAATTCAGTATTGATATCTTATCATGCCAGTTTATGATATCCTTATTATGTTAGAATCAATTCTATTGTCATGTTTATCAGCTCTGTTCGTATAAGCCTGTTTGTCATCATGCCACTATACGTTTATGCCTGTTTCTGCCATCATATGTCAATTTTGCTATTATGTTCATTTCTGACCTCTTCCCTCCTTCTTTTCCCTCTTCATTTTTAAAGCCAGGCTACCTTCGAGCCTAGGCATGCCACTGAAATATGTGAAAGCGTAAAATATGGAACGAGGGAAAACGTTAGAATTGGGGCATAATTTGAATTGGAGAATTCAGGCATAACATGAATGAAATATATGAAATGTGAATTTGGGATATAAATTAACTCATGATTAAAGACCTTAATTTGGGAATATAGTTTATTATGAACATAACTTGAGGAAGGGGAATTAAAACCTATAACGACATAGGTAAAATTGGCTAATAATGAAATGCCTAGGATTATAGTAATTAGAAACTGTAACTGCGCCTAGACACGAGTTTAGATTACACTTGTGATGGAAGTCTGGCCGGAACCGCCCGACAAATCTAGCGACCATAAGTGTTGAATCTAATGTAAGGGGTCTAAGTGCACAAATACGAGATGTGCTAAGACACAAGGTTAAACCTGACTTGTGGAAGAAGTCTGCCCGGAACAGACCGGCATATCCAGCATCCACAAGTGGTAGGCTTAATATGAGGGGTCTAGTATATTATAACCATAAATTGACATGGTAATGAATTGGAATACTTAACCAAGTTGAACCCATAGGGATTGAATGAACATGAACCTAATTAGGGGTTAAGTAAACTTAAATAGTGGATGGGTTAAGTAAATTTGGGTTGGGTAGGTAATATTTATATAGGCCCACAAACTTAACCAGTTGGGTTTATGTAATTAAAGACACCATTAGGTAAGCATAACCTATGTAAATCCTAGTGGGGATACAAGACAAAGGGGAGAGCTTGTATCATCTTGTGCGGGGGACCCGTTTCAGTCAGTAACCCATAGAACGGTAACAAACGAGTACTCCGCCCTAGCTCAGAATAGGGACATGCTTACAAGGCTGATTGTAAGAGATCCAAACATGGAGGACGGTGTGGGCGGCGCAAACCGATCAGGGCCATGTGCGTGCATGGTCCGGGCAGAAGGAGATAAGATGACCGTAACACCTATAGATATAGTTGTGCACATCAACGAAGGGTTTCCACTTTAGTATGTGATACCTCCTACTGTGGGACCGGCACGGGATATCTACGGAGTATGGAGCTGATCGATTAGGGTTTTTCAATTATATGTTTCGGGGCTAAATTATGAAAATTGCCACAAACACAATGTTATATGTTTCGGGGCTAAATTATGAAATCATAAAGTATCGATATTTATGCTTAATGTTTATATAAAATACGGGTATTACAATTTACCCTTTGTTAGAAATTTGGTCCCCAAAATTAGATAACGATGGAGTGATGTTCTTCCACGTATAAATTGCCACCATTATGTGTAATCCAATTTTTCAACCATCTATACACTTGTGCAAAGTGTAACACAACATAATAATACATGAATGTAATGAATGCCTAAGCGATACCTCCTATGTGAATGCACATTTTTCTTGAAAAAAAAATTAAAATCATGATACACATGTCCTAAATATACTAGAAATTTCTATATGAATATAATATTTTGAAAATCGAAATACTTTTTCAACCAATTATTCTTACACTCTTACAAAGCAAGATCGTAGTTCGTCCAAGTTTTTCATCAAAACCCTACCAACCAAGTTTAAATTTTGCGAGTTATAGAAAAGTCTAATTTTCTACTTCATATTTCTTATGTTACAAAAAAATAGAAAACAGAAAACTTCACACATTCTATTTTTCTTCTATGTACCTTTTCTACATGTTCTTGGATTTTATGCAACAATTATATAAAGATGTCTTATCTCCCTACCCAAGCACAGTTTATATAAGGAATTTTTTTTATATGAATTTTCTTTTCCAACTTACTTTGGAAAATCCATTTTTTTATTTCTCCAATTTTTCCACCTTTCTCAATTGTCATATTTGGTTCTTTATTTTTTGCAATTGTCATCATTGTTTGTTTTCTTTTAGTTATGTCATCATCTTTTTCCTTATCTTGTTTAACCTACTCCACCGATCAAAGCTTGATTTTAAATAAGCCTTCAAATTGTTTTGAAACAAAAGTAGGAAAATGAACACACTACATAGCTACTACCAAGGGATAAGAATCCTGGGATTTTGACCCCGTTGACAAAGAAAAGTCCAAACCATAGGATCTAAGCAACTCTCTTGCCCTTTACCTTTTACTTGTCACAATTAGTCCTTGTTTTGCACTAACAATTTTTTTAAGCAACAACCTAGGCTCTATAATGCTTACATACTATGGGAATATACTATTATTCCAAAATAATTTTTGTAATTTACTTTGTAGCCTCGAAAATTCTCCCCATCTTTCCTACGTACTAATCCTTACCTACTCGATGATTTAAAAACGTGGTTTGGCTTTGTCGGTTTTTTTTAAAAAAAAAAGCTTCAAAACTTTTATTTTTCTTCATTAAAACTTATTATTACCAAACCACAAAAATAACATCTCATAAAAGGACTGACAAACTTTTTTTTCTCAAATAATAAAAATTGTGGTAGATAAGAACAGCTATTTCTCAATTAGTTTTACAACCGTTCATCTTTATTATACCAACACAATTACTTAAAATTAGGTGTAAACATCTACTATATTCTTAATTTTATTTTCAACCGTCAAAAATATCTCTTTTTGTTTCAAAATTTGTTTCTACACAATTTAGCTAGTACTTAATTTAAAGAGGAAATTTGTGGTAGAGCCTAATACAGAGGCCCAATTATTTTGCAGATAAGGGTTTGAAACACTAAGTTTTAAGGACAAAAAAAATATCGACGTCGTTATTTCTCAAGTCTGTTGCTATTTTTCCCAATTTCATAAACCGATCTGTATCAAATAGGCGATTTTCATGAATTGACTAAAATAAGCGATTTTCTATGTCAACAACATCTCGTGCTTCAAATGATTGGCGATTTCAATTTGTTATTGTCAGACGATTTAAGTTTCTTCATCAAACAGGCTATTTTCACGAATCGAGCAAACGAATTATTTTTTATTAAATAATTAACTGTATGTGATTGACTATTTTATTGTTAATTTTCAGTCAAATAATTGAGTATGTTGGGTATATATACTAAGAAATGTATATGATTTAATTCAAACAAGTAGTTCAATGTATGCGATTGACTATTTTCATGCTAAGCAATTTTTTATGTTGATCTGTTAATTATATGTAAGTGAT
Organism: Allium sativum; assembly: GCA_030737875.1. NCBI lineage: Eukaryota > Viridiplantae > Streptophyta > Magnoliopsida > Asparagales > Amaryllidaceae > Allium > Allium sativum. The sequence continues at coordinate 1,014,231,078 of CM060913.1, forward strand.
TACTGTTAATTATATGCTGATCTGTTAATTAAATGTTTGTTGGTTATATCTTTTTTTCCGAAAAAGATAAACATATATATCTTAAGGCATTGGTATAGCTATGACTATAACTGATGGCTGTTTGTGGTAGAAAGTATGACAGTTTCTTATGATGTTCAGATAATTGTTTGTTGTTTGAATGTTGATGCTTTGGCCATTGTTTGAATGTTGATGCTTTTGTTGATTTGTGCTATTTTTGCTAAATTTTATTTGTGGCATTCTAAAATGTAAAGTGTTTAATTATTTTAATTATATTTTTTATATTCAAAATTTTATTTTCTACAATTTGTATATTTTATGTATTTTAAGTTTACTATCTTATTTATATCTTTGTTGTATATTATTTGTGTTTTTTTGGAAATTATATGTTGATTTATTACTAGTTTTGTTAAATTTTATAAAATTATAAAATGTTTTATCTTTTGAATGCTATAATTAGCTATTTCCTGGTTGATTCTACTTTTTGAATTGTCTCCAACACTCCAAAAATAGGAGAATAAGCAGAATGTTAAATATTTTATGAGACTCAGGTGCAGTAGGGTATGCATGAGGAGGAGATGGAGTAATTGGAGATTAATGTGATGATTTATGCTTAATTTTGATGGGGGGAAGAGCCAGTGGAAGTGTGGACTTAATGATGTTGTGTGGTTGAATGGGTTTAGGGCTTGCTGACAATGGTGGCCGCAGTTATAGTTGAAGGTTGTAGAGTTGAGTTTGAATTCATAGTGGAGAAACATGTGAAGCATTAGTGGAAAACATAGAGTTGCACTTGTAAATGAATTAGAAGATCTTAAGCTAAAAACCAGTAAACAACAAATGTAAATGAAGATGACATTGTATTCAGATTATCAACACAAAATTACTAGTAAACACACTTATAATCCGAGCATAGAGCAAATCACTTTAATAAAAGATAAATGCTTTTATCTTTTTTAACATTAAAAAGTAATCAGTCACATAATATTTTCAATTCATCTCGCCTTCATATGCTGATATTTTCTTAAAATTTTCTTTAAAGAAAGGGAATTGAATTCTTGGAAGAATCATTTAAACGTTTTGATGCCATAAATTTAGTTAACATAGATATGAATTATAAGAGTAAATTTGGTTAATATTTGTAACCATTGTCTTCCAGTTCTAATCCCAAAAACAAGACCAAGAACAAAAGAAGATAAAACAAACAAGTTATGAATGCAGAAACATTGATCTTAAACCATCACACAACTAACATTAACCCAAAATATCTACACATGAAAATCGAAGAATGCACATAACAATGATAGCACCATCTTCCATCTAAAAGTCAATATCATACACCACAAACACTATTAAAAACACTACAACTAAGTCTGTATGGGACTTGAATCAACCCATATACATAAAACTGAAGCTGCAGCAAAATACACTATGAAAGTGCCAATATATACAGCTTAGTATGAGTCTACACTTATAGTCAAAAGATACAAGCTGTGATGACAGCTTCTAGTGTTATTTTGTATAAAAGATAAGTTCTTTTATTATTTCATATAAAATGAAAACGCATACGAATTTATCAAATATTGGAGAAGACTGCCAAATGAATCATTTAAAGAAAGCCAACAATAATGAAATAATGCCAGCAATAATGTTGCCTTTCTTTTTCTTATGTGAATCACCAACACACCAGCAAATTGTAAAATAGCGAGCTCGTAGACAAACTACCATAAGGAATCGTCTTTCTGTTTTTTCGATTTGTATACAAAAGTTCGAAATTCTCAACATAAGGTCGAGGAAAAAGGAAAAACATATTCTCCTGATACAATCTGCATTGATAACTTAAACAAAATGTTGACAGCGAACCGTACAAAAAATATATAAAAATAATCAAGTGTTAAATCTCGCTACATAGCGTTTTGACTATGACAACTATACATAAGCATATATATTACCATCTAACCTTGTTTTGCATGAAGATATTCGACAAACATATTCAAGAACACCAAAATGAAGATTGAATATGTTGTAAGAGTCTATTAGTCCTAGATATTCATGTTAAAGTCTTCCTTGATGATTACACACACACACACACATATATATCACATATATATATATATATATGTTTTCATATTCTAAAAAGCAAAGAATATATTTTTCCCATAAATCAGAAGTCTGGTTTAAATCAGACAGATGTCTGTTTGCTGAGGCAAAATTTAAATTTACAACAATATTCAGACGTCTGTTCTGAATTTTTTAGACGTCTAATCTGCTACGAAATACACTATTTCTTTGCTATTTCATTTTTTAAATTAAAATAGACATTTAAATAAAAAAAATCAGACTTCGTATTACGAAAAGTTGCAACCTATTATGAAGAGTCATAACTCTCTAGATTGTTTCTCTTGATACAAACTCTTCATGATTAGTTACAACTTTTTGAATATTATAAATATGGACTTGATTAATTGATTAACTCACCGAATTTCATTCTATAACTCTCTATATTATTCAAAGCTATCTAGTTTCCAAAAAGCATAGTATTCTCAATATTATCTTCAATAATCTTTCATAAGCTTCATGTTTATAATCAAGGAAAGACTATAGGAAGGGTGTACTATATATTGACAAATCAGTGCTAACAAGAACACAAACAAGTCATCAATTATTCTTTATTGTAAGAGACCTCTTCAGTGGTTGAGGCAAGAAAATCCCGTTCAGCTGTTCGGGTAATTGTGAACCTATTCCTTCGGGTGAAGTGAGGGTTTTAGGGTTAGTGAAATACCCGAAGTGAGTCTGGGACTGGACGTAAATTGACTGTGTGATTTACTGCTTTCTACACTAATACATACACTACATCATATTCTCCATTCTACACGATCCTACTATCATATAGCCTCTTCCATTTGGTATTGGAGTAAGGTAATCCTATAACCGTAACACCGTTATTCGATACTTTGATAAAATTGAGAATAACCCAAGTACTAGCTCAACTACCAATGCCAAAGGACATTCTACTCAAAGACCACCTTTATTTAATGGGCTACACTATAACTACTGGCCTACAAGAATGAGGATTTATATGCATGCAAGTGGTTTTAGTGCATGGAATGCTACTCAAAAAGAATTTGCGACACCTACAACAGAATATACAACTTGGACAACAGTTCAAAAAGTGGAGGCCAATGCAAATGCAAAAGCTATGAATATGCTATACTGTGCACTAGATATAAATGAGTTCAATCATGTTAGCATTTGTACATCAGCATATCAAATATAGGAAACGCTCAAGACCATCCATGAACGAACAAACAAAGTTAAGAAAACTAAAATTTCAATGCTCAAAAACCAGTTCCAGAACTTCAAGATGAAACAAAATGAAACTATCAATGAAATGTATTCAAGATTTCAAGACATTTTACATGCATTGATAGGACTAGGTGAAAAATATAGTGATTTTGACATTGCTTCAAAAGTGCTAAATTCTCTGACTGACGACTGGGAAAGAAAAGTACCAGCCATTGAAAAAGGAAATGAAACCAGAAGAGCTAATATGAAATCTTATGTCTTATGAAGTAAACCTTCAAGCAAAAAAAAAGAATTAGCTTAGGAAAAGAAAAATGCGGTCTATCATGCTAATAAAGAGGAATCTTAATCAGAAGACAAAGATCTAGCCTTTATTGCCAAAAAATTTAAGAAATTTCTAAAGTATAGAAAAGGAAATTTCAAAAAGAATACCTCAAACAAACCTTCATCTTCAAAATTGGAATGTTTCAATTGTCATAAGAAGGGTCATACGGTAAAAGACTTTCCAGAAATGAAAGAAAATCAGAAAAACCTCAACAAAAGCAAGAAAGAAAAATTCAAGAAGAAAGCTTTTTCTGTTACATGGGACGACTCAGACTCAGATTCCTCAGATAGTGATAGTGATAGTGAAAGCGAAAATGAACAAGAAAATGTGTATTTCATGGCACAAGAATCTGAAGTAAGTGAATTATCTTATAAAGAATTAATAGATGTTAATGCTGAACTTTTAAATATTATAAAAACTCTAAATAAAAAGCTTAAAGAAACCCGTGAAAATCAGAATAAAGCTGAATTTTAAAGAAGCATGTTGAAAGATGAAAAAACAATTATGGAAGAGCTTGAAAAAGTTCAAGACACTCTTACAAATTCAAATAGTCAACTTTTTCTTTTGAGTTAAGAAATCGAAACTCAAAAGACAAAGAATGATGAAATTAGTTCTAAGAATCACATATTGAAAAACTAAAGTAAAAGAATTAGAATTAGAAAATAAAAGTATTCAAACTAAGTTAGAAAACATTTCTAAAAATGTTTCAAATTTTAATAAGGGTAGAGAGAATTTGTCAAGAATCATAGAAAACTCTCGACCTTCTTCAAACAAAAATGGTTTAGGATTTAAAAAAGAATCAAAAATTCCTCCAAAGAAATATACAAAGCTAAATAGGAAAATTGTTCCAAAAATTAACAATAAATCAAAATCTATAAAATGGATTAAGATATGGGTTCCGAAAACAAACATTAGTTTGATTAGGAACAAACACATTAACTCATTCATGGAATCTGTGCTTAATAATGAAAATTATTTGTATAAAAGGGATATTATATCCACTTGGGTTTGGCTTCCTAAGACCTAACTCTTAGGACCCTATCAAAAAGTGGGTACCAATCAGCTTATTAATATTTTTTGCAGGTCCCACTCAAAAAGAGAAAATGGATATTGGACAGTGGTTGCTCAAAATACATGACCGGAGACAAAGATATGCTAACCAATATTTCATACTTTGATGGTGGTTCAGTTACCTTTGGAGATAACTCAAATGGATTTATCATTGGCAAAGGAGATGTGTGCAACTATGGTATATCAAATCTACCTCTTATTACTAATATTTCTTTAGTTAAAAATTTAAAACATAATTTACTAAGTATTAGTCAATTATGTGAGAAAGGATGTAAAATAACATTTTCTGAAAACAAATGTAGTATTTTTGATAAAGAACAAAATATTATTTTTGAAGGAAATAGAGATAGAAATATTTATGTTTTAAATATGAAAGTAAATAATAATAAAGAAATGTGTTTGATTGCCAATAAAAACGATTCTTGGTTATGGTATAAGCGTTTCTGTCACATAAATTTTAAAACTATAAAAAGACTTTCAAAACATGAGTTAGTAAAAGGTCCACCTAAAATAAATTTTAAAGTAAATAATTTATGTGAAGATTGTCAGATAGGTAAATCAACCAAATCCTCTTTTAAATCAAAAAAAGGTTATTTCAACTTTACAACCTTTAGAACTATTACATATGGCCTTATTTGGTCCTACTCAAGTTCAATCATTAAATCACAATTGTTATGTATTTGAAATAATCAATGATTTTTCAAGATATACGTGGACTATTTTTATGAAAAATAAAAGTGATACTTTTGTACATTTCATAGATTTCATCAAAAAGATTCAAAATTCAAAAGATTTAAAAGTTAAAAAATTCAAAGTGATCACGGTGGAGAATTCGAGAATGAATCTTTTGAACATTTTTGTAAAAAGAAAGGAATAAATCACAATTTCTCCTTTACTACAATTCCACAACAAAATGGAGTTGTAGAAAGAAAGAATAGAACTTTACAACAATGTGCAAGAACTCTACTTAATGGAAGTACTTTACCTAAACAATTTTGGGCAAAAGTTGTATGGACTACTTGTTGCATATTAAATCGAATTTCTATTCTACCATTAACTAAAAATACTCCCTGTGAACTTTTTAATCGAAGAAAACCAAATAATCCATATTTTAAAGTTTTTGGTTCTAAATGTTTAATTCTTAATACTAAAGAACTTGGAATGAAACACCCCACCTCCATTAAGGTCACTCACAAAGGGAATGCGTTAACTTCTATGGAGCGTTATAGGTAAAAGATGCAGATAAATTACAAGACAGACAAATAAAGTAGTGGAAAATAAATAAAAATTTACTTCATTGATAAAACAACAGCTTTTTCAAAACACCAATACCCAATACAACAAAGTATCTGTCTTGTTTAACAAAATAAAGAAGCATAAAATGACAATGATATTCCCCAAAAAAGCATGAGCTAGCCATAGCAGTGGAAAAGATAGTCCAAAGCAATACATCGACTATCTTCGAACTTGGAAAGGGAAATGGTCCAAACTATGCTGAGCTATTCCCTCCCTGACTACTTGGGGGGGGGGGGGGGGGACGGAAGAAAAGAGGCGAAACAAACTAGGTCAGACATAAGTCTGGTAAGTCTAGTGACTTCTAGTATGTAAACAGGTAAACGTAACAGGACATGAATAAACTGAATATAAGACAATACTATGATAACAGGGATAAAAAGATAACATAAGATTTGCATAAGATATGATAAGGCAAGGTAAACTGAATGCGCTTCTACTCTTTCTCTGCTTCGCAACTACCCTATTATTCTGATTTTTATATCTCTGCACCACTAACTAATACCCCAACTAGTGTCTTTTATAGAATGGTTCGTATTTGCTACTAGTGTCCCAACTAGTATCCTGTGTTATATAATAAGGTGATCCCAACCCTGCAATTGTGGTAGACTTCAGGTGTACATCTAGTATGAGGATCTTACCTCAATCAGCCTAATTGCCATGGAGATGTTAGATGTATCCTTACTAACTTAACTGATCAGCTCCTACTCGTGTTGATCTAATTCTAGTATGTGTCACTCGGCCCTCTGCTTGTAAATACCCGTGTTGGTCCCACCGTAGGGTGTATCAAGCCCTAAGGTGGCAACTCGACACAATCAAGATGCACAACTTTATATCTACAGATGCCCAGTGGCTAATTCTTCCACTCTGGAATACGTGCACTCCCGTGATCTCGTCGGAACCTGCACTACTGCACCACCTGCCACTACTTTGACCGCTTATAATCAGCCCAATAATCGTGCCCCACCCTTCCTAGTTCAGGGTACCATGATACATCTATGTGGGTTACAACCGAAATGGGTCCCCGTTACTAGGGTTTCCTACTTGTTAAGTTTGTGGGCCTATATATACAAATATTACCCACCTACACGAGATGTACTTAACCCTCCCACTAATTCAAACATGTTTATTTAATGGTTAAGTTTGTGGGCCTATATCTACAAATATACAAATATTACCCACCTACCTAAGGTTTACTTAACCCTCCCACTTATCAAGTCAATATGTATTATTGGTTAAGCTTGCCTTAACCCTATCCACATTGTTCATGTAATATTGGTTAAGTGTTGTCCATTCATGTTAACTAAACCCACCCACACATAATGTTGTATTGGTTAAGTGTTTCCTATTAACTTAACCCTGTTCACTCATCATGTTGTATTGGTTAATTGATTCTAATTAACTTAACCCCACTCGTTCATCATGGAATATTGGTTAAGCGTTTCTTATTACCTTAACCCTTCTCATTTATCATGTTGTACTGGTTAAGTGTTTCCTATTTACTTAATTCTGTTCATTCATCATGTTATATTGGTTAACTTAACCCTACTCACTTGTCTAATTAACATGTTATAACGGTTAAGTGTTCTAAATTTACTTAACCCCACCCACTTGTCTAATTAACATGTTATAATGGTCAAGTGTTCTAAATTTACTTAACCCCACCTTCTTCTCTAATTAACATGTATAACAGTTAAGTGTTCTATATTTACTTAATCTTGCCCACATTTTTTAATTAACATGTTGTATTGGTTAAGTGTTGCCTATTCATATGTTACTTAAACTTAACATTCTTAGTATGTCTGTTTATTAACATTATTAATTTATTAATGCCCCAACTTCTCACATTAGAACTGTTGTTTGCGGTTGTTGGATGTGTCGGGCGGTTCCCGGCAGACTTCTACCGCAAACTCAATCTAACCTCGAGTTTTGGGCTAAATGCGCTAAACTCTCACATTAGATCTATTTTGTTGCGGTTACTGGATGTGTCGGGCAGTTCTAGGCAGTTTTACACCACAACTCAATCTAATCTCGGGTTAGGCATGTTCATCTTTTAGCCAAATTACATATTTACTGTACATGTCCAAGTCTAGATTTTACATGCTAATATCCCAATTTCACAAAACTAGTCATGTTTCAGTTCTCAAGTTATACCCAACAAATTCAATTACAAGTTATTAATCAAAATAGCTACACCCAATCTTCCCAAATTTACAATAATAGTCATGCTCCAAAATCACAATATACATTCTACTTGGCGTCCCAACCAATTGTTATGTCCAATCTAGTTTTAATATTTCAGTTTGCAGTTTACGCCCAAAACTTGGTTTACATGCCAATTAACCTAAACTTGCAGTTATAATGATAATAATGCCCCAATAGCAATTACAAGTTATGCCCAACAATTTCACCGAATATGTTATGCCCAATTATTTCACCAAATACATTATGCCCAATATTTAACCAAAATAGGTTATACCCAGATATTCCACGTATTCCAATCGTTCGTATTTCGTGATTTCAGCCTAGGTTCGAAGGTAACCCAGGTTCATAAAAGAAAAAGGAAATAGAGGAAGAGAGAGAGAAGGAGCATAAAAATAAGAATAGGCATAAAAATAGGCATGTAACAACAAACCTAATACAAGAAATTTAGATCCAACAAAGATAGATTCTTGAATAAACTGATACAATCATTATCGCATGCATAAGAATAACGTCATGAACAAAAAAGGATTATATGCCTGATGTACAAAAAAGATAGGCATGATTGTATCAATATAATAACTTCTTAGGCATGTAAAATCTTGGATTCGATGGAAATATAGGGATAAATCTAAAAAGATTGTCTTATCATCAAGCATGGACTTAGATTCATTTTATTACATGCCAAGATTACAATTGGGTATTTATATTTGGAAATAACGCGAAGTTACATTGCTAGGATTAGAAAAGAGAATTGAATCGTTGTTGTTGCAGAAACTCTAATTTGATGTTGATTAAGCTTTAAAGTTTATTGTTGGTGAAGAACTTCTAATATGATTTAGATTTTTGAGGCGGCGGCTAAGAGAATTGAGAGTTCAGCAGCATAGAGTCGTCATAAGGATTTGTTATGATTAGGGTTTAGTCTTAGAGATGTATATATGAATGTCTAGGATTAATTCTATCCTTAGATTAATCTAGGATCAATCTAAACCATCCAAGTCACAAAGACACCTCACCAGGCCAATCAGAACAAGCCACATATGCCCTAGGACACCAAAAATCGTCACTGGACAAAACAGCCCGGATCTGGCCGAGGGGGTCGACCCCTACAGGGGATCGACACCCTAGTCGACACCTATGTCAACCCCCATGGGAGGAGTCAACCACTATAGGCGGGAATTTTCCCGCCCAGCTGATTCTCGAAATTTTTTGAATTTCGAACTGCTTTTTGATTTAATTATTATTTATATTTAGTTTATATTTAAACTTGAAATCTTCTGAACTCCATAACTTCTTCATGCAGAGTCCGATTCATGCAAACTCGGTCTCTATCTCAAGCAGAATTCCGAGAAGAATTAGCGAAACACGTTTCTCCTAATTTCGAATTTTTAAAATTAAGTATTCTTTAATTCATTACTTTAATGTTCACAGAAAATACAGGTTGTTACATTCTCCCCTCCTTAAAGGATTTCGTCCCTGAAATCTTTAAGTCAAGAAGAATGTATATCCTACCATCCAATCGTCCATCTACTCAATCATCAAGCACAAGTATCCATTGTCCTTAAACAGATTTCTAATGCTTTCATGACTATATGCATAGTGTGTGTATATGTCCTTATCTAATGCTAAATCAGGCGGTCTACTGATTCAGTTGACCTCCTTAATGCAAATCATGATAGTGCCATGACTCCTTTATGTATGCAATTATTCCTAATCGTACTTTATAACTTCTACATGAGTGCACAACCATTCATACAAGTGCAACATCCATATGACAACACATCAAGTTTCAATCCATATACAAATACATATGCATATGCAATATGAAAGTAACTGAGCCGATCTAGTACCTAATAAGTGTGTATATGCATCCACGATCAACCAGTAGAAACCACTTGCAACCATCAATCATAACATGTTTCAAATGCATGTTTACATCCATTGGTTTCTACTTAAGGATCAAGGATAGAATCGAGAGGATATTCTTAAAAGATAAAGACTATCATGAAAATAAACTTTATAGAAAAAGAGAGATCAAGGTTATACCCTCAAAAAGGGTATGATGCGCGTATTTATTCTTCAGTCTTCTAAGTCGCATCTTCTTGAGTTTCACTCCATAGCGCTCTGACTGTCATAACTTCATGATTGTAGCTTCTTTATTTCTGTTTCCAGAATATGAGTTGGAACTCATTTCACTGTCGCCTCTCATTCCACCTCCTCCTCTTCTAGTATACTCGGCACTACAACTCCTGCTGTGTCATGCTAACATTTCCTCAAAAGGTATTCCTATTGAGACAAGATTTTGATCGATGCCACCATATAAAGGTGCAATGAAGATCATTTCATAGAGCTAAGGTTTTTTACTTTGAGTCGTGTTAGAAATATGTTAAAATCTATCCTCAAAGTATAACACGAATGCACAAAACTTCGTTGCTGAAATCTGTATATTTGAGGAATTGAAAAGTCACAGAAAAAGCCTAAACGGTCTAGGCTCCGACCGGGAAAGAGTGCAGAGTGATATAGACTATGGACCGAGGTATTTGGTCCATAGCCAGAAAACGGTCGACCGCCCAAAAAAGGAACGGTCGACCGGTTTTACTGTGTTTGCACACAACGGCTATTTTTTTTATTCTTTAAATTTCCAGAAACTTAACCGGTCGACCGGTGATTTTCAACCAGTCGACCGGTTCCGAACAGCAAGCTTTTTTATGAAGGGTTGCTTCCATTCATCAAGAGTTTTCTCTTCAATTTTCAGTGGAAACGGATGCAATCTTTTGTAGAAACTCTTCATGAAGGAATGCAACTATTTTACACTATAAATAGACTTGAAATCATACTTTCAAATCACCGATTCTTGCTCTAAATTCTGATATTACTTTCTAAATATTCTTGCATTCTAAAAGCTCTCAAATATTTCAATTGCTTATTGAATCATTGAAATTATTTCATATCTCTTGATTCAATAAGTAATATACTTCCTTAAATCTACGCATTCAAAGTATATACTTGAGGATCGGATTATAGGAAGGGTGTACTATAAGTGACTAGTCCGTGTATTGAAGACACAATATATAGTCAACCATCAACTACTTTGTATTGAAATTCCAGTAAGCCTGTAGCCGTTCAAATCAGGTGGGTAAGCTTATGGCCCGTGAAATCAAGTGGGTAAGCTTGTGGCCCGTGAAATCAAGTGGGTAAGCTTGTGTCCCGTGAAATCAAGTGGTTAAGCTTGTAGCCCGTGAAATCAAGTGGTGTGTTGTGAACCTGTTCCTCCAGGTGAAGCGAGGTTGTTGATTAGTGAAAATCCAGAGAGAGGTCTGGGACTGGACGTAGGACGGTGCTCCAAACCAGTATAAAAATCCCTGGTGTGATTTTCCATTTTTCCTGCATTTACTATTATATATCTATGATTTGTCTTTATTGCATACTTGTGTGTTATACACCATATTACACGATCCTTGTGTGTGTATTATACTCGGCAAGTACACGCACACACTTTCAATTGGTATCGGAGCCTGGTGTTCTAGAGATCGTAACAACATCCTAGAACAAATGGCAATAAAGAAGTCTAGTCAAGAGATTAGAAAGTGGAAGAGCAACAAAGCAGAATCAGGAGAGCAAGGAAATAAGTGTCTCATGGTTAAAGTCAGATCACAATCGGTACGTACATATTCATTATTTAAAGATCTTTTGTTAGACCATGAAAATTTATTGAAACTCAATACAGTCATTTTAGCTATGTCAAAAAATTACAAGCAAGAAAATTCCAAATTAAAAGAAGAAAACAATCGTTTGGTAAAATAAGCTAAATGTTTTGAAAATACCTTAGAAGAGCTTGTTTCTCAAAAGATTTCCTTCAAAAAGAAAATGAGCGACTAGAAGATAAAAACAATGTTCTTTTAAAGGAAATCGATCTTTTGCAAAATAAAAATAAATCATTGCAAGATTCTTTAAATAATTTTAGTTCTTTAATTTCGTCTCTTGAAAACGAGAATGGAGCTCTAACTGAAAAGAATTTGGAATTATCTAAAGAATGCGAGACTTTAAAAGTTAATAATAATATTTTGCAAAAAGAAATCTCTGAATCAAAAGAAAATGTTGAAAAATTACAATCATCTTTATATAATTCAGATTCTCAAATTAGTTGTCTCGAAAATGAGAATAGAACTTTAAAAAGGAAGAATTCTGAATTAAATAAGGGTATTAATAGCAATGTTTCTTTTGAAAATATCAATCGCGACTATGGAATCAAATGTACAAATAAATTCGCGAAATTTAATAATGGTCAAAATGATTTAAACATGATTTTATCTAGATCTCGACCTTTACATGACAAACGTGGTATAGGATATAATAATCGTAGAAATAGTACTAGATATGCTTTTATGTACAATAGGAATATCACTGCTAGTATTAATGCACATCCAAAACCCAATTATTATAGAAATTCGAATACTTCTAAGACTAGCAGTATTTATAATAAATATAGAAGTACGAATAGGAATATCACTAGAGATTACTTAAGTATTTGTGTTACTGTAAGTTGGAAAAATAGAGAAACATGTATCGATGATTATTTTGATTCAGTGGTTAATAATGAAAATTTTATCACTAGAGATTACTATGAAGTTAATATGTTATGTTGCAAGTTGAGTTTGGGGTTAATCATGATATGTGCTTTGATCTTATGATTTTATGCATAAGCTTACTCTATGCATGTTAGTAAAGTCATTACCTTGGCTTTATGCATAGAAAGATGTGATCTTTGGTTGGAAATGTTGCATGATGCAACTTTGAAACTCTCATAAACCTTGTATTAACATGCATATAATGTTATATGCATGTTACTAGTCCTTATCTCATGCTATCTATGGCCATGTTCCGCCCATTTGCCAAGTTTGATGTTATGCATGCATATGAACCTTATGCAAGTTGAAACCATGTTATGCATGCATATGAACACTATGCAAGTTAAAATGATGTTATGCATGCTTAGGAATATTTTGCAAGTTGATAACATGATATGCAAGTTTGTGATCACATCTTTGTCTCATATGCCACCATGTTTAACTTGTGGCTCCAACACCTTTATGTCATGATTTTGCCAAGTTCCCTCTTTCTATCCTTTATGCGCTATTGCGATATGTAAGCGAGGGGATTGCGTTTGGGGTTGGGTAAACTTAAAAGACATAAAAACGTAAGCTTGGGAATTTACCTATTAAGTTAGGTCTACCCATTGGGAATTTGCCTATTAAGTTAGGTCTACCCAATTGCTTGAAAATTTGTAATGTGTTTTGGAAACATGATGGACATGACACTTAGAAAACATGGGGATGGCCAACTCGAGGTTGGGTTGAGCTTGTAGCATAAACCTACCCGGAACCGACCGGCTTAACTAGTGGCTACAAGCAATAGGACCCAATGTGAGTAGTTGGTCATGTTGCACGTGAAACCCGAGGTTAGACTAAGTTGTGGTGTAAACCTACCCGGACCCGCCCGGCCTAACTAGTAACCACAACAAGGTCTAATGTGAGAGGTTGGGTGCATTAAATTAATTAATGCCACATGGTAGGGTTAAGTCATGGACCGCTTGAATACTTAACCAATTAAACACGATGGGTTGATAGGGTTAAGTCATGAACCTTGGGTACACTTAACCAACTTGGTACTTGGATGAGTTGGGTTAACCACGTTTAACCCATTAAGGAAACCCTAGTTACGTGGTCCTTTGCACCAGTAACCCTCTTAGTTGTATCATGATACCCTAGGGACTAGGCTAGGGTGGGGCACGATTACTGGGATGACATGTAAGCGACCAAGACGACGGCTGTGTAGGTGCGCCGGTGTAGGTTCAGGCGGGCCATGGTCGTGCACATGGTCCGGAGTTGAAAAAGCAGGCACGGGCACCAGTAGGTTTAAACTGTGCGTGCTTGGTTTGTGTCAGTGGTTGACACCCTAGGACTTGATACACCCTAGGGTGGACCTAGCACAGTTTAGCTACACTTCGTAGTTGGGCCGTATGACACCGACACTTGACGAGTTAGGCTTTAGGAGAGCCGATCGACTAGACCGTGCTAGTTGGACCTTGGTTTAGGTCATTCATGATGTTGGGCCAAACTTGGGCCTGGGGATCACTTCTTGTTTACACTTGACATGACTTGTGATACTAGTACACTTGGTGCAAACTTCAACCTTGTATATGCGGTGCCACACTTGATCTATCTTGTTGACTTTTTCCTTGCCAGTTATCATCCTATGACTCATCCTTGTTTACATATACAGTTAACTTTATTGGTTGTTGTACAATAGTAGGTAGGACTTACCAGTCTTTTGACTGACCCATTTTCTTTCGCCTCTTTTCTTTCGTTTCCCTCCCCCCCCCCCCCAGGTTTACAGGGCGGGAATACCAGTACTTAGCTTGGATCTTAGCTGCTTTTCCTGGATAGCTCATGTATGCTTTGGACTTGAGCTCGCTATGGTTTTCTACCTTGGGGATAGCTACTTTATGTTTTCCTTTCCAGTTTCCAGTTTTATGTTTCTAGACTTTGTTTATGGAAAATAATGATCAAGTACTATGTTGTAACTTAACTTATGGTTTTGATATGCTAGTTTTTATCCGCTGCTATATTTACTTTGTTTTTTTTACTTAAATGTTCTGTCTTGTGATATCTGCATGCATGTTTATCTTGTTTAAACGCCCCTCCAAAGTCAGTGCCCTTGCAAGAGTGGCACTGGCGGAGGTGGGGTGTTACATTTGGTATCAGAGCATAAGGTTTACAAGATTGGAGCAAAAAGGGTTTTAAAGTTACTTTTAAAAGCTATTTTCAAAACCAATTAAGTATTTTCCAAAGAAAAGTCTAGTTTATTTTGAAAGGCTATCCCCTAAGAGCCATAAGCACTATCCTTCGTTTCCTCGTTCTAAATTTATCTTTTCCTTTTTTTTCAGCATGGCCGATCTCAATCTTCCTGAGGGAGTCACCATTCCCGGATGGTTCCGGAGGTACTTGGAAGCTAGGGCCAACAATGCAGGTCCAGCAACCACTCCCACTATCACTGAGGTTCCACCCCCTCCTCCTCCTCCTCAGCAACCACAAGCCGATTTCGCCAAGGTTTGCAAGGACTTCAAGGCAATGGGTGGCAAAAATTTTATTGGGACAGAGACTTTTGTGGAAGCAAGAAATTGGTTGAAGGAGACCGAAGATCTCTTTGCCATCTTTGATATAGAGGACCGTAGAAAGGTTCTGTTGGCGGTTTGGCTACTAAAGGAGGAAGCTTCTTATTGGTGGGAGGTCACCAGTGCTACTAGGCCCGTAGAAACCTGGGCCGACTTTAGGGCAAGGTTTGGGCTTAAGTTTTTATCGTCTGCGGAGGCAAATTTGCAACTAGAGAAGTTCATAGCCTTGAAGCAAGGAGACATGACGGTGAGAGAATATGTGAATAAGTTCAACCAGCTTGCCCGATTCGGTTTGGACATGGTCAATACTCCCGAGAAGAAGGCTCTACGTTTTGCACGAGGGTTAAATGAGCCATTACAAGGTCTAGCCATGTCACACATACCCATGGGGGCCACTTTCGAGAGCCTAGTAGACATGGCATTGCTGCAGGGAGAGGATAAGAATGGGAAGAAAGAAGTCAAGCCCAATGAGACTCAGCTTAAGAAGGCAGACTCCAAGTGGGGAGAGAATCAGAGTAATCAGAACAACAAGAACAACAAGAACAACAAGGGCAACAAGAACAAGGCAAAGGACACAAGAAAGTGCCACTTCTGTGGGATTGTTGGGCACGTGGCCAAGGACTGTAGGAAGAAGAGAATGAAATTGGGTGGATGATTTCATTGTGGAGAGACGGGACATTTTAGCAAGGATTGCCCTAAGAAGCAGGGGCATGGACAAACTCAGCGCGCAGCTTCATCTGGAGGGCAAGTGCATGCTCTCAACACCACTCCAGTTCAGGACCGAGGTACTATTTCTGTGGAAAGTCTTGTTTATATTTCTGGTTTTCCTGTTCCACTTTGTTTGATTCTGGCGCATCGCATACCTTTATTTCTTCTGATGTTGTTGGAAGTTTGCACCTAAGTACTAGTCTTGTTGAGGATCCCGTTAGTGTTTCAAATCCGATTGGGGGTTCAGCCCATTTATCTATGATCTGTATGGATTTGAGGATTTCTATCTTGACCGTAGAATTCTCGTGTGATGCTTATGTTCTCGGGTTCACGGGATACGGGTTGATCTTGGGCATGGATTGGTTGTCCCGCTATGGAGCCATTCTCGATTGTGAGCATAGGGTGGTGAGACTCATGACTCACCTGGGTAATACCCTAGAGATTTCTTGCAACCCGCTAGATCCCGTCATGCTATGTTATCTTGAATCTCTTGACTCGTCCATCGATGATCTGCAATCTGTAAGGGTGGTTCGAGAATACCCTGATGTCTTTGAAGAAGTTAAGGGGTTACCCCCTAAGCGAGAGATAGATTTCCGCATTTATCTGGTTGATAATGCTAAGCCAGTCTCCTTACCAGTTAGGCACATGGCCCCGCGTGAAAGGAGAGAGCTCAGTAAGCAAATCAAGGAGCTACTTGAGAAGAATTTTATTAGGTGAAGCATTTCTGAATGGGGTGCTCCTGTAGTGTTCGCTACTAAGGCGGACGGCTCGCTTCGTCTATGTGTTGAATATCGAGAGTTGAACAAGCTGACCAAGAAGAATAGGCATCCATTACTGAGGATAGATGACCTCTTCGACCAGCTTGTTGGTGCTTCTGTTTTCTCTCAGCTTGATTTAGCCACCGGATTTCATCAGCTTAGAGTGGCCGAAAACAGCATTGATAAGACTGCATTTAGGACTCCAGACGGATTCTTTGAATGGATTGTTATGCCATTCGGCTTGACTAATGCACCCGCCTACTTCGTAGATTTGATGAGTAGGGTGTTCAGGGAGTTCCTTAACAAGTTTGTTGTTGTCTTCGTGGATGATATTCTGATCTTTTCAAAAGACGAGGAAGAACATGCTAGACACCTCAAGGAAGTGATGGATACGCTTAGAGGCCATCAGTTGAAAGCCAAGTTCTCCAAATGCCACTTTTGGAGAAAGGAAGTCCGATTTCTTGGGCATATAGTTTCTAAGCAGGGTATAGCTGTGGATCCCGCGAAAGTGGTTGCAGTTCAAGACTGGAAGACTCCTAGGAATGCAACCGAAGTGCGAAGCTTTCTCGGTCTGGCAGGCTACTATAGGAAGTTCATTAGAGACTTCGCTAAGATTTTGGCCCCTCTCACTAGATTGACGAAGAAGAACTTAGTCTTTGCATGGGACTTAGAGTGTGAGCTTGCTTTTCAAAGGCTCAAAAGGGCCCTTACCACAGCTCCAGTTTTGGCATTACCCGATGGCGGTAAAATGTTTACCGTGTATACCGATGCATGTGGCACGGGGTTAGGCGCTGTTCTGATGCAGGAGAGAAGAGTGATATGTTATGGGGGTAGGCAACTTAAAGTTCATGAGAAGAACTACCCCACTCATGACTTGGAGTTAGCGGCGATTGTCTTTGCACTCAAGTCCTGGCGCCACTATCTTTTAGGCGAAAGGTTTGAGTTGTATACTGATCACAAATCACTCAAGTATCTCTTCTCACAGAAAGATCTGAATCTTAGGCAGCAAAGGTGGATGGAATTCTTGGCATCATATGACTTCGAGATAGCTTATACCCCTGGCAAGGGTAATGTTGTGGCTGATGCACTAAGCAAAAAGAGGTTGACCCTAAGTCCTCTATTCGTTGAGATGAAGAATTTAGAGTATGTGGCAACCTTTGATTTCTCTTTGGCAATTGAGTCGATGACCGGTTCATTAGCATCTCTGGAATTCAGACCTACCCTTCTTGATCAAGTTGGGGCTTCGCAGAAAGAAGACCCTCAGATAGTTGAGATTATGGATAAGCTGATTCGAGGAGAGACGTCTAGTCATCTCGCTCGATATTCTATTGATGACAACTGTTGGCTGAGGAGAGATGGAAGGTTATGTGTTCCAGTGGTAGGAGATCTAGTAAGAAAAATTCTTGAGGAAGCGCATCGCTCTAAGTTGACTATACATCCAGGCGGAGATAAGATGTATAAAGATATGAAGCGTATTTTCTTTTGGCCTGGGATGAAGAAGGATGTGGCAGAGTTTGTTTCTAGATGTATCATTTGCCAGCAAGTTAAGGCCGAGTCGAAGAAGCCCGGTGGGCTATTGCATCCTCTAGACGTTCCACTTTGGAAGTGGGAGAGTATTTCCATGGATTTTATTGATGGGCTACCAAGGTCAAGGAAAGGGAATACGAGCATTTGGGTTATTGTGGACAGACTTACGAAGAGTGCTCATTTCATTCCGGTAAAGAGCAAGAGGACCGCATCTTGGCTAGCGTCTGTATATCTTCGTGAGATTGTGAGACTTCATGGAGTCCCTTCTAGTATAGTCAGTGACCATGACCCAATCTTTACAAGTCAGTTCTGGAATAGCTTGCAAGAAGCCATGGGCACGAGGTTGAATCTAAGTACTGCTTATCACCCACAGACGGACGGTCAAACCGAAAGGGTGAATAGGGTACTCGAGGATCTGTTAAGGCTTTGTATTCTGGATTTTGGTGGTACTTGGGAAGACCATCTTCCTCTTGTTGAGTTTGCATATAATAACAGTTATCAAGCAAGCATAGGGATGGCACCATTTGAAGCTTTATATGGGAGGCCGTGCAAGTCGCCTACATGTTGGTGGGAGACTACAGATAAGCTTATACTTGGGCCTGATATGATCAGAGATGCATCTGAGAAGATCGAGTTGATTCGAAGACGGATGAAAGCGGCCCAAGACCGACAGAAATCCTATGCTGATAAGCGAAGATCTGATTTGGAGTTTGATGTTGGAGATATGGTTTTCGTGAAGGTTTCTCCTTTGCGGAATGTGGTCCGATTTGGAGCCGTTGGGAAGTTAGCACCGAGATTTGTTGGACCCTTCCCTATTATAGAGAGGATCGGGCAGATGGCTTATAGAGTGAAATTGCCCGAGAAGCTTGCCGGAGTACACGATGTTTTTCATGTCTTGCATCTCCGGAAGTGTTTACATGAGTCAGCAGAGGTTGTTGAGCCAAGTGTTCTAGAAGATGTGGAAGTGGAGAAAGAAGCTACTTTGAGGAGAGCTCCGATTCGTATCTTGGGGACGGAGACCAAGAAGCTAAGGAATCGAGAGGTCAAGTTGGTGAAGGTTCAATGGGGTGAAGCCGAAGAAGACGCAACTTGGGAAACCGAGGAGAAGATGCGTGGGCTTTATCCATTCCTTTTTGAGGGTACACTCTCAATCTCTTTTCTTTGTTAGCATATCTTCCTCTTTGCTATCCATGTTTATCTAGTTATCGTGCTAACCTTGTCATGAGAACCTTAGGTAGAAACCCTTTGGATGAAACATGTATTTGAAACATGTTATGCTTGATGGTTGCAAGTGGTTGCAAGTGGTTGCAAGTGGATACTCGTGGATGCATGATACACATTAGGCACTAAGATCGGCTCACACACTCTCATATTGCATATGCATGAGTGTTTATGCTTATTCATGGATGAAAATTTTTGTGTTATCACATGGATGTTGCATATGGATGTATGTGATGTGCACACATATAGATGTTATACATTATGTTAGGAATTACATACATATGGATTAATTTCACTAACATAATCTGCATTGATGATATTTGCATTAGATAAGTACATATACACACACCTTTGCATATGATCATACAGCATTTAGAACCTTTTAAGGACAATGATTGCTCGTGGATGATGTTTTGAGTAGATGGATGATGGATGGTAGGATACGTTCTTCCTATCTTGGATATTTCGGGGACGAAATCCTTTAAGGAGGGGAGAATGTAACAACCCGTATTTTTGAATAACATGTTATAACATAAATGGAGGCAAAATTAAACTGTAAAATCTGAATCAAGGGAAACGGGCTATGCCATTGCGTTCGTCTCGGAAAAATACGCGAAATAGAGTCCGAGTTTTCGAAAATCGGAGTCCGTATGACCAAGATATGGCCTCGCGAAGTTTCACGAAAAATTCCCAAATTAAAGTATACTTAATTAAGTGAAATGGGTTGCGCAGAGAAATATATGTATATTGATATATATATATATGTATATGTATATATAATTGAAAATTAAATAAATAAATATGCAAAAATGTTCAAAACAGCGAATTGGGAGAGGGGAATAACCGAACCGGCTGATTTTTGAGGTCGGCCCGAGCCCGTTGGGTCGACTAGAGGTTAATCCAGGGTGTTTGGCTGTCAACCCGTGGGCCGATTCGCTCAAATGCAGATTTTGCATTTGGATGGTTCTCATGGTTCATCTTTAATCTAAAGGCCCTAGATGGTTCCTACACTTGACTTCTTCCCCAAGACATGCTTTGATGGCTTGGATTGAATCTAGGTTTAATCCTATGGCCTAAAACACTTTCCTACTCTATAAATAAGACCCTAACCTACCCTAAATCATCATTATTCATTCATACAACTAAACTATGGCAAAATCAATCCTCTCATGGCCTCCACTCTCTTCATAAAATTCCTAAATCAAATTTCTAAGAGATTTCCATGCATACAAGTGTATTTAGGCTTGTATGATCCTCTTTAGCTTGCATTAAAGTCTTGTTTCCCTATTGGCATCATAAAGGAGGAGTCTTGATCAAGTTTGCTTGCATTTTGGGGTTTTAATTTGTTGCATAAGGGGTTTCTTACATTTGCTATACTCATTTGAGTCCACATAAGCATTGTAAGCCTATTTCTACTCTTGTATTTTAACTATGAAGTTAATATGTTATGTTGCAAGTTGAGTTTGGGGTTAATCATGATATGTGCTTTGATCTTATGATTTTATGCATAAGCTTACTCTATGCATGTTAGTAAAGTCATTACCTTGGCTTTATGCATAGAAAGATGTGATCTTTGGTTGGAAATGTTGCATGATGCAACTTTGAAACTCTCATAAACCTTGTATTAACATGCATATAATGTTATATGCATGTTACTAGTCCTTATCTCATGCTATCTATGGCCATGTTCCGCCTATTTGCCAAGTTTGATGTTATGCATGCATATGAACCTTATGCAAGTTGAAACCATGTTATGCATGCATATGAACACTATGCAAGTTAAAATGATGTTATGCATGCTTAGGAATATTTTGCAAGTTGATAACATGATATGCAAGTTTGTGATCACATCTTTGTCTCATATGCCACCATGTTTAACTTGTGGCTCCAACACCTTTATGTCATGATTTTGCCAAGTTCCCTCTTTCTATCCTTTATGCGCTATTGCGATATGTAAGTGAGGGGATTGCGTTTGGGGTTGGGTAAACTTAAAAGACATAAAAACGTAAGCTTGGGAATTTACCTATTAAGTTAGGTCTACCCATTGGGAATTTACCTATTAAGTTAGGTCTACCCAATTGCTTGAAAATTTGTAATGTGTTTTGGAAACATGATGGACATGACACTTAGAAACATGAGGATGGCCAACTCGAGGTTGGGTTGAGCTTGTAGCATAAACCTACCCGGAACCGACCGGCTTAACTAGTGGCTACAAGCAATAGGACCCAATGTGAGTAGTTGGTCATGTTGCACGTGAAACCCGAGGTTAGACTAAGTTGTGGTGTAAACCTACCCGGACCCGCCCGGCCTAACTAGTAACCACAACAAGGTCTAATGTGAGAGGTTGGGTGCATTAAATTAATTAATGCCACATGGTAGGGTTAAGTCATGGACCGCTTGAATACTTAACCAATTAAACACGATGGGTTGATAGGGTTAAGTCATGAACCTTGGGTACACTTAACCAACTTGGTACTTGGATGAGTTGGGTTAACCACGTTTAACCCATTAAGGAAACCCTAGTTACGTGGTCCTTTGCAGCAGTAACCCTCTTAGTTGTATCATGATACCCTAGGGACTAGGCTAGGGTGGGGCACGATTACTGGGATGACATGTAAGCGACCAAGACGACGGCTGTGTAGGTGTGCCGGTGTAGGTTCAGGCGGGCCATGGTCGTGCACATGGTCCGGAGTTGAAAAAGCAGGCACGGGCACCAGTAGGTTTAAACTGTGCGTGCTTGGTTTGTGTCAGTGGTTGACACCCTAGGACTTGATACACCCTAGGGTGGACCTAGCACAGTTTAGCTACACTTCGTAGTTGGGCCGTATGACACCGACACTTGACGAGTTAGGCTTTAGGAGAGCCGATCGACTAGACCGTGCTAGTTGGACCTTGGTTTAGGTCATTCATGATGTTGGGCCAAACTTGGGCCTGGGGATCACTTCTTGTTTACACTTGACATGACTTGTGATACTAGTACACTTGGTGCAAACTTCAACCTTGTATATGCGGTGCCACACTTGATCTATCTTGTTGACTTTTTCCTTGCCAGTTATCATCCTATGACTCATCCTTGTTTACATATACAGTTAACTTTATTGGTTGTTGTACAATAGTAGGTAGGACTTACCAGTCTTTTGACTGACCCATTTTCTTTCGCCTCTTTTCTTTCGTCCCCCCCCCCCCCCCCCCAGGTTTACAGGGCGGGAATACCAGTACTTAGCTTGGATCTTAGCTGCTTTTCCTGGATAGCTCATGTATGCTTTGGACTTGAGCTCGCTATGGTTTTCTACCTTGGGGATAGCTACTTTATGTTTTCCTTTCCAGTTTCCAGTTTTATGTTTCTAGACTTTGTTTATGGAAAATAATGATCAAGTACTATGTTGTAACTTAACTTATGGTTTTGATATGCTAGTTTTTATCCGCTGCTATATTTACTCTGTTTTTTTTTACTTAAATGTTCTGTCTTGTGATATCTGCATGCATGTTTACCGTGTTTAAACGCCCCTCCAAAGTCAGTGCCCTTGCAAGAGTGGCACTGGCGGAGGTGGGGTGTTACAGTATCTGTCTTGTTTAACAAAATAAAGAAGCATAAAATGACAATGATATTCCCCAAAAAAGCATGAGCTAGCCATAGCAGTGGAAAAGATAGTCCAAAGCAATACATCGACTATCTTCGAACTTGGAAAGGGAAATGGTCCAAACTATGCTGAGCTATTCCCTCCCTGACTACTTGGGGGGGAACGGAAGAAAAGAGGCGAAACAAACTAGGTCAGACATAAGTCTGGTAAGTCTAGTGACTTCTAGTATGTAAACAGGTAAACGTAACAGGACATGAATAAACTGAATATAAGACAATACTATGATAACAGGGATAAAAAGATAACATAAGATTTGCATAAGATATGATAAGGCAAGGTAAACTGAATGCGCTTCTACTCTTTCTCTGCTTCGCAACTACCCTATTATTCTGATTTTTATATCTCTGCACCACTAACTAATACCCCAACTAGTGTCTTTTATAGAATGGTTCGTATTTGCTACTAGTGTCCCAACTAGTATCCTGTGTTATATAATAAGGTGATCCCAACCCTGCAATTGTGGTAGACTTCAGGTGTACATCTAGTATGAGGATCTTACCTCAATCAGCCTAATTGCCATGGAGATGTTAGATGTATCCTTACTAACTTAACTGATCAGCTCCTACTCGTGTTGATCTAATTCTAGTATGTGTCACTCGGCCCTCTGCTTGTAAATACCTGTGTTGGTCCCACCGTAGGGTGTATCAAGCCCTAAGGTGGCAACTCGACACAATCAAGATGCACAACTTTATATCTACAGATGCCCAGTGGCTAATTCTTCCACTCTGGAATACGTGCACTCCCGTGATCTCGTCGGAACCTGCACTACTGCACCACCTGCCACTACTTTGACCGCTTATAATCAGCCCAATAATCGTGCCCCACCCTTCCTAGTTCAGGGTACCATGATACATCTATGTGGGTTACAACCGAAATGGGTCCCCGTTACTAGGGTTTCCTACTTGTTAAGTTTGTGGGCCTATATATACAAATATTACCCACCTACACGAGATGTACTTAACCCTCCCACTAATTCAAACATGTTTATTTAATGGTTAAGTTTGTGGGCCTATATCTACAAATATACAAATATTACCCACCTACCTAAGGTTTACTTAACCCTCCCACTTATCAAGTCAATATGTATTATTGGTTAAGCTTGCCTTAACCCTATCCACATTGTTCATGTAATATTGGTTAAGTGTTGTCCATTCATGTTAACTAAACCCACCCACACATAATGTTGTATTGGTTAAGTGTTTCCTATTAACTTAACCCTGTTCACTCATCATGTTGTATTGGTTAATTGATTCTAATTAACTTAACCCCACTCGTTCATCATGGAATATTGGTTAAGCGTTTCTTATTACCTTAACCCTTCTCATTTATCATGTTGTACTGGTTAAGTGTTTCCTATTTACTTAATTCTGTTCATTCATCATGTTATATTGGTTAACTTAACCCTACTTACTTGTCTAATTAACATGTTATAACGGTTAAGTGTTCTAAATTTACTTAATCCCACCCACTTGTCTAATTAACATGTTATAATGGTTAAGTGTTCTAAATTTACTTAACCCCACCTTCTTCTCTAATTAACATGTATAACAGTTAAGTGTTCTATATTTACTTAACCTTGCCCACTTGTCTAATTAACATGTTGTATTGGTTAAGTGTTGCCTATTCATATGTTACTTAAACTTACCATTCTTAGCATGTCTGTTTATTAACATTATTAATTTATAAATGCCCCAACCTCTCACATTAGAACTGTTGTTTGCGGTTGTTGGATGTGCCGGGCGGTTCCCGGCAGACTTCTACCGCAAACTCAATCTAACCTCGAGTTTTGGGCTAAATGCGCTAAACTCTCACATTAGATCTATTTTGTTGCGGTTACTGGATGTGCCGGGCAGTTCTAGGCAGTTTTACACCACAACTCAATCTAATCTCGGGTTAGGCATGTTCATCTTTTAGCCAAATTACATATTTACTATACATGTCCAAGTCTAGATTTTACATGCTAATATCCCAATTTCACAAAACTAGTCATGTTTCAGTTCTCAAGTTATACCCAACAAATTCAATTACAAGTTATTAATCAAAATAGCTACACCCAATCTTCCCAAATTTACAATAATAGTCATGCTCCAAAATCACAATATACATTCTACTTGGCGTCCCAACCAATTGTTATGTCCAATCTAGTTTTAATATTTCAGTTTGCAGTTTACGCCCAAAACTTGGTTTACATGCCAATTAACCTAAACTTGCAGTTATAATGATAATAATGCCCCAATAGCAATTACAAGTTATGCCCAACAATTTCACCGAATATGTTATGCCCAATTATTTCACCAAATACTTTATGCCCAATATTTAACCAAAATAGGTTATACCCAGATATTCCCCGTATTCCAATCGTTCGTATTTCGTGATTTCAGCCTAGGTTCGAAGGTAACCTGTGACGGCCCGTCCCGCACCAGCCTGCATTTCCTCCGGAAGTGCGCTGTACACATGCCCAGCTAGCACAGAACGGTCGTCAGAAGAGAAGAAAGAAGGGAATGAACTAATCAAGGAACCTGTAGAATGTCTCACAGCGCATGGGATAAAATATAATAATAACATACTTGACATAAAACAGGTGAGACAGTGTATAAGCTGATAACTAATAATCAATGTCAACATCAGAGCAGCGGAAATCCAAATACAGCTTATTACAACTTTCCAAATTTACTGTCTCTAATCAAAAGAAAACTAAAGTAGAAGATACACCACCAATGCCCAAGCAGTGATCTTCAACAATACAGGGAGAATACTACATATATTACGTGGAAGCCTCCTGCTCGTCTCCGGATCATCTACCGGTGCATCACCAGCTAACCTGTCTCTAGTCTGCTCGTGTGAGCACCCAGAGTAATAAGAAGAGACATAAAACTCTGGGTCAGACATAAAGCCTGGTATGAGCGATAAGCATCTAAACAGAGTAATAACAGGTATATTAAACCATACCTGAACCTGGACCTGCAACCAAAGAGTTAGTACCACATACCGTACAATACTCCAAGGTGCCATAATAAATAGTATAAGAATACGGGGGTGGGGTGTGCATGTCACAATGTTAGCAAACAAATCATCCATAGCAACCATCCTCACATCTCTCACTCAGTGCGTAAAGCGTACGACATCTACCACTTTGGAACACTAGACAAAACTGAGGCAACGACGAATCCCGACTTGTAGAGACCCTGCTATGACCAAGCCAAACACTTGGAGTCATGACCAAACATTTCAATGACCCACTTCATTGGTCGTAGCCCTTGGTTCTACCGATGCCATAATGGCCCTGAATCCGCCTTCATACCTCCTACCATAGTGGTCCAAAGCTATAGACGTCGATAACTCCTTGGCACGCGTCCCGCAGCAAAGCCCAACCATGAAGCGAACTCATTGATTCCCATCTAAATCTTGAGCTCTAACTTCTCATCTGGACTTCCTTTGCATCTCGGGTTTTGATCGAATTGGAGTGGGTTTTCAGAAAAGTTGACGTGCAGTAACAGTCCTAGAACTCGGTTCGGTTCGGTAGCGTCGGTTCGGGTCGGTCCTCCATCCTTGTCATCTTCCATTCGATTCGGGTCGGGTGCTTCACTCCGGGTCGGGTCGGTGTCCTCCTCCGGGTCGGGTCGGGGTGCTGTCCTCCTCCAGCTCATGCTCCTTCTCCAATCAGCTCCCTCGTTCCCATCTACTCCGATCCGATCCGATCACTTTGCCTTACTCTAGTCTTCTTGAGCCGATCCGATCTGACTTCCATTACCCTTCCGATCCGATCCCCTTGTCCACTCCAACTCTAAGGAAACGGCCTTCCTTTTTGCCAAGTCTTCTATGTGCCAAACTCCGGTTCGGTTCGGTAGCGTCGGTTCACATATCCGATCCGAGCCCCCCATCCGATCCGATCCGAAGCCCTGCACAACTTTCTGCAACTTTTTCCAGCAACTTGTTTACGCCATTCGACGACGTTTTTGACAAATCTAACTATTCCAATCAATCATAAAACATACCATAGAGTCATAGCAACATAGCAAACTAACCACAAACACCAAAACAATGAATTCATATGTCAAAATGGATTAAATGTGCCCAAAACCCCTTATTTTCCCTTAAGCATGTTAAGTAAAACTAATCATAGGGTTAACAAAACTTAATCAAATCGAACCAAATTTCTAACAGGGGCATAAAATGTTATTTACGAATTTCTAAACATTTTTCCAGAATTTATTAGTGTATAAATTCGCTAATCTTCACTAATTACCCTTAATTAACTGTAATTAGTGTCAAAATGATGCTATCACTCACCTTTGCCACAACTAGAACCCCAAAACTGAAATATTCTCTGATTTGGCGCTGTTCCCAATCTTATACAGCAGCTCCAACCTTGCTTTGGTGCTTTTTCTTCTTAATTTAATGTTTGCTAAGCCTAATCTTCAATTAGAAGGTGATTTTTGGGTGTTTTAGAGAGATTTAGAGAGTGGAGGCCATGGCTAGGTCAAGAGAAATGAAAGTGGCGGCTGGAAAATGTCTAAAGAAATGTTTTCTAACCCTAATCAGCACCTATATCTCCCTAAACCCGAAATTCCCCTTGGGCCTAGCTGCTAATCACCCGTTTAAGCCCAATTAAGCTGTTTTTCACCATCTGAAACTTGTTTCAGCCATATCTCCCAAACGATAAGTCCGTTTGGCTAATGTGACCATTCTACGGAAAGAGAAACCATCATCCGGAGCCAATGGAAGTGGTTTCAGGTCAAAATTCCTTTCTAGTCAAAAGTTATAGCCAAAACAGTGCCAACTAGGGGTAAAATGGTCATTTAAAAATCGGGAAAAATCATGAACATGGGAAATGACCCCAATAGTCGTCTCCCAAAGTTACATGACCATACGACTTCGTATGTGACAGAAATAAATATTCTACGATTCTATGATGCGTAGAATGCGGGTCGTTACACTCTCCCCCCCTTAAGAAATTTCGTCCCCGAAATTCCTTAACCCAAAACAAAGGATCCCGCATACCTAACAACCATATAGAACAATCAATCATGCAAAACAAGCGAACAAGCCTATCCTAGCATGCGGAAAACTAAATCGAAGTCAAAATCTTACCAGGCAAAGAGTTCCGGATAAGTCTTCCTAATGTTCTCCTCTGTCTCCCAAGTACAATCATTCTCGTCCTCGCCCCATTGAACCTTGACTAGCTTCACCGCCTCCCTTCGAAGTTGCTTTATGCCGTGCTCGACAATACGGGCCGGCTTGCGGTTCCCAACCGCCTCGGGTTCTACTTCGAAGTCCTCTAACTGATCAGGTGAAATAGTCATATCTGAGTCGTGAACGAACTTCCTTAGTTGGGAAACATGAAATACGTTATGAACTCCTGCCATCTTCTCTGGTAAGTCAATTCTATATGCCAAATTCCCGACTAGTTCAAGAACAGGGAATGGGCCAACGAATCTTGGTGCCAACTTGCCTCTCCTGCCAAATCGTATTACGCTCTTCAACGGAGAAATCTTGACAAACACCAAGTCGCCAACGGAGAATTTTAAGTCCCTTCTCCTCTTATCAGCATAACTCTTCTGTCTATCTTGGGCAGCCTTCATTCGTTGTTGAATGGTCTTGATCTTATCTGAGGTCTCTCTCACCACATCTGGTCCAAGCACAAACTTCTCGCCAGTCTCTATCCAACATGATGGTGAGTTGCACGGTCTTCCGTACAAAGCTTCAAACGGAGCCATACCGATACTGGATTGGTAGCTATTATTATATGCAAACTCTACTAGATGCAAATGGTCATCCCATGATCCACCAAAATCCAATATACATGCTCTCAAGAGATCTTCCAAAATACGGTTCACCCTCTCCGTCTGACCGTCGGTCTGAGGGTGATATGCGGTACTGAGATGTAACTCTGACCCTAGAGCCTCTTGTAAGCTCCTCCAAAACCCACTAGTGAACAACGGGTCTCGGTCGCTCACAATGCTTTTGGGTACTCCATGAAATCTCACTACCCACTTCATATATAATTCTGCTAACTTAGCTGCCGTTCTGGTCGATTTGACTGGTATAAACCTTGCACTTTTAGTCTGTCGATCTACAATTACCCAAATGCTGTCATATCCCGATCTAGTCCTTGGTAAACCATCGATGAAATCCATCGAGACTTGCTCCCATTTCCATTCGGGTATTTCTAAGGGCTGTAACAAACCACTAGGCTTCTTTTGCTCGGCTTTAACTAGCTGGCAATTCATGCACTTGGATATAAACTTCCCAACGTCTCTTTTCATTCCTTCCCAGTAGTAAGTCCGTTTCATGTCTCTATACATTTTATTACCACCAGGGTGTATAGTCAGCTTTGAGTGATGACATTCTCTAAGCACTTCATCCCTCAATCCATTGACATTGGGTACAACAAGCTTCCCATTCTTTCTAAGCCATCTATCTCGATCAAGCCCATACTTGTTCATCTCCTCATCGATACCCATCTCTAATTTGGAGATGATTTCCAATAGATTAGGATCGTCCCTCTGACTAGAGCCGATCCGCTCAATCAAAGTGGGTCTGATCGTCAAACTTGCTAACATTTCTGGATCCAATTCGCACTTTGGTCTGAAATCAAACCCCGCGATAAACTCCAGTTGCTTCCATTCAAGGAACATAGCCCCTAAGCGGGCATGTCTTCTACTCAATGCATCAGCCACCGCATTGCCCTTTCCCGGTGTGTATGCGATGTCAAAATCATAGGAAGCTAAGAACTCTAACCATCTCTGCTGACGGAGATTCAGATCTTTCTGAGAGAAGAGATACTTTAACGACTTATGATCTATAAACAGCTCAAATCTTTCTCCCAAGAGATAGTGTCTCCACATCTTTAACGCGAACACGATTGCTGCCAATTCTAAATCATGGGTAGGGTATCTTCTCTCGTGCGGTTTCAATTGCCGACTTGCGTAAGCTACCACCCTACCGCCTTGCATCAATACAGCACCCAGTCCGGTACCACAGGCATCCGTGTATACCGTCATCTCTTCATCCCCATTAGGAATGACTAACACTGGTGCGCTTGTCAACTTGTCCTTGAGACTCTTGAATGCATTCTCGCACCTTTCATTCCAGACAAAAGCTTGATTCTTCTTTGTCAACTGAGTCAACGGTGCTGCTATCTTGGAGAAGCCTTGGATAAACTTACGATAATATCCCGCTAACCCCAAGAAACTTCTTACATCTGCTGCATTCTTGGGCGTAGGCCAATCCTGTACCGTAGCCACCTTCGCCGGGTCCACGGCAATCCCATTTTCTGATACAACATGGCCCAAGAACCTCACTTCCCTCTTCCAGAAGTGACACTTAGAAAACTTTGCTTTCAATTGGTGTTTTCTCAACACCTCCATCACTACTCTTAAATGTCCCTTGTGTTCTTCCTCTGTCCTCGAGTAGACCAAAATATCATCAACGAACACAAGGACAAACTTATTCAACTGATCTCTGAATACCCTATTCATAAGATCCACAAAATATGCTGGGGCATTGGTCAGCCCGAATGGCATGACCAACCATTCATAAAATCCCGACGGCGTTCGAAATGCCGTTTTAGCTATACTCTCAGCTTCCACTCTAAGCTGATGAAAACCTGTCGCGAGATCCAACTGAGAAAATACTCTCGCGTCACTCAACTGATGAAACAAATCATCTATCCGCGGTAGAGGATACTTGTTCTTCCTCGTCACTTTATTCAATTCGCGGTAGTCTACACACAAACGAAGGGAACCATCCGCCTTGGTAGCAAACACAACTGGTGCTCCCCATTCAGAAACACTCCTTCTGATAAATCCCTTCTTCAAAAGATCGCTGACTTGCACCTCGAGCTCTCGCTGCTCTCTTGGTGCCATACGACGAAGCGGCATCACTATAGGTCTGGCATCTTTTACCAAATCAATACGAAACTCAATCTCTCGGTGTGGTGGAAGTCCGGTCACTTCTTCGAAAACATCCGGATACTGGCCAACCACGGGCAAACCTGACAACTCACTATGCGGAATGTCGAGGGAGTTTAGAAAACTAGCCAATACCCCCTTACTGGGTAGACCACCAAACACTATCCTCCGCCCATCATCCGCTCTAGCTGTCACCAACAAGCCCTCACAGTCTACCACCACCCCATATCTTTGGAGCCAATCTACTCCCAAAATAATGCCAAACCCAGTAAAGCCCAAAACAAAGCAATCACAAACAAACATGCATCCATGACTCGATAAGACCACGTTACGACAAATCATGCTAAGGTTAGTCGAACCACCAATCGGGTTCGTCACTACTAAAGGTCTATCGACAATCTCGGGCTCCAATCCCAACCTATCTACCAGGTCACTAGATATGAAAGAACTGGAAGCTCCGGTATCAAACAAAACTCTAACAGGAACATCATAAACAGAAAGCATACCTTGAATGATGACATTCTTTCCCTTCTCCGCCGCAGTTGGGGCATTCGACGAAGAAGGAATAGCATTAAGGGCATATGCTTTCACCATTTGCTTTTCCTTAGGGGGCTGTGGACACTTGTCCTTGTGATGTCCTATTTGGCCACAGTTGAAGCACTTCCTATCCGCTGGCTTGGCCCGACAATTACTAGCATAATGGCCCTTCTTACCACAGCTGAAGCACTCCACATCCTGCTTATTCTTTTTCTTCTGGCCATCATTAGCCTGATTCTGCTTTCTCTTATTCTGGGAACCACCTTTGCCTCCACCACTTGCTTGTGGCTTTGGCTCATCTGAGGATGCAACCTCAGTCTTCGGCTTAGGGTAGAGACTCTCTGATCTTAATGCTTTCCCCACAATCGACTCAAACGTCTCGTCGATGTGGTTAATAAGCCTTTCCCCTAAGTACTGATCTAACCCAGTTATGAATTTCTCATTCTTTTTCTCGGCAGTATCAATAAGAGATAACCCATACTTTGACAAAGTGTCGAATTCAGCAATGTACTCCGAGACAGCTCTGCCATTCTGCTTGAGCTCCAAGAATTTCTTAAACAACACTGACTTCTGAGCAGCTGGAATGAACTTCTCACTAAAGCGAGCCTTGAACTGAACCCAAGTAATCTGGTCTTCGGGAGTAGCTGCCTTTATAGCATTCCACCAATTCATTGCCCGCCCTTGCAGCTGACGGGACGCTAGCTTTCTTTTCATCGCATCCTCGATACCCAAATCCTCGAAGATACGTTCGCAACTATCCAACCAATCTTGAACGTCCGTGGCCGACTCCGTTCCGTGGAACGGCTTCCCACCAAGACTAGTATAATCCTTATTCAGCTTGGCGAAGTCGACTCTTGGCGCCTGCACTATTGGACCACCACCATTTCCACCATTGGGAGCTGCCCTCTGTACATCTCTAACCATTTCCCTCATGAGGTCAGTAAACATCGTCCTCATGTCAGCAGCATTCCCATTATTGGCTCCCCTACCGGTACCTCTAACATATCGGCTCATCGTCAATCTGAAAAAGGAAATGATTAACGACTCCATAATGGTGCTAGTGCAGTACGACTTCATCCTTATACTACTAATAGTATATATATATATAGCTTTTAAAAACCAAGGTAATCACAAATACGCTCTCTCGTATACGCATAATATCTCTCCCTGATAACTTCCCTAGGTTAACTACGCAACCTAGAGCTCTGATACCAAGTGTGACGGCCCGTCCCGCACCAGCCTGCATTTCCTCCGGAAGTGCGCTGTACACATGCCCAGCTAGCACAGAACGGTCGTCAGAAGAGAAGAAAGAAGGGAATGAACTAATCAAGGAACCTGTAGAATGTCTCACAGCGCATGGGATAAAATATAATAATAACATACTTGACATAAAACAGGTGAGACAGTGTATAAGCTGATAACTAATAATCAATGTCAACATCAGAGCAGCGGAAATCCAAATACAGCTTATTACAACTTTCCAAATTTACTGTCTCTAATCAAAAGAAAACTAAAGTAGAAGATACACCACCAATGCCCAAGCAGTGATCTTCAACAATACAGGGAGAATACTACATATATTACGTGGAAGCCTCCTGCTCGTCTCCGGATCATCTACCCGTGCATCACCAGCTAACCTGTCTCTAGTCTGCTCGTGTGAGCACCCAGAGTAATAAGAAGAGACATAAAACTCTGGGTCAGACATAAAGCCTGGTATGAGCGATAAGCATCTAAACAGAGTAATAACAGGTATACTAAACCATACCTGAACCTGGACCTGCAACCAAAGAGTTAGTACCACATACCGTACAATACTCCAAGGTGCCATAATAAATAGTATAAGAATACGGGGGTGGGGTGTGCATGTCACAATGTTAGCAAACAAATCATCCATAGCAACCATCCTCACATCTCTCACTCAGTGCGTAAAGCGTACGACATCTACCACTTTGGAACACTAGACAAAACTGAGGCAACGACGAATCCCGACTTGTAGAGACCCTGCTATGACCAAGCCAAACACTTGGAGTCATGACCAAACATTTCAATGACCCACTTCATTGGTCGTAGCCCTTGGTTCTACCGATGCCATAATGGCCCTGAATCCGCCTTCATACCTCCTACCATAGTGGTCCAAAGCTATAGACGTCGATAACTCCTTGGCACGCGTCCCGCAGCAAAGCCCAACCATGAAGCGAACTCATTGATTCCCATCTAAATCTTGAGCTCTAACTTCTCATCTGGACTTCCTTTGCATCTCGGGTTTTGATCGAATTGGAGTGGGTCTTCAGAAAAGTTGACGTGCAGTAACAGTCCTAGAACTCGGTTCGGTTCGGTAGCGTCGGTTCGGGTCGGTCCTCCATCCTTGTCATCTTCCATTCGATTCGGGTCGGGTGCTTCACTCCGGGTCGGGTCGGTGTCCTCCTCCGGGTCGGGTCGGGGTACTGTCCTCCTCCAGCTCATGCTCCTTCTCCAATCAGCTCCCTCGTTCCCATCTACTCCGATCCGATCCGATCACTTTGCCTTACTCTAGTCTTCTTGAGCCGATCCGATCTGACTTCCATTACCCTTCCGATCCGATCCCCTTGTCCACTCCAACTCTAAGGAAACGGCCTTCCTTTTTTCCAAGTCTTCTATGTGCCAAACTCCGGTTCGGTTCGGTAGCGTCGGTTCACATATCCGATCCGAGCCCCCCATCCGATCCGATCCGAAGCCCTGCACAACTTTCTGCAACTTTTTCCAGCAACTTGTTTACGCCATTCGACGACGTTTTTGACAAATCTAACTATTCCAATCAATCATAAAACATACCATAGAGTCATAGCAACATAGCAAACTAACCACAAACACCAAAACAATGAATTCATATGTCAAAATGGATTAAATGTGCCCAAAACCCCTTATTTTCCCTTAAGCATGTTAAGTAAAACTAATCATAGGGTTAACAAAACTTAATCAAATCGAACCAAATTTCTAACAGGGGCATAAAATGTTATTTACGAATTTCTAAACATTTTTCCAGAATTTATTAGTGTATAAATTCGCTAATCTTCACTAATTACCCTTAATTAACTGTAATTAGTGTCAAAATGATGCTATCACTCACCTTTGCCACAACTAGAACCCCAAAACTGAAATATTCTCTGATTTGGCGCTGTTCCCAATCTTATACAGCAGCTCCAACCTTGCTTTGGTGCTTTTTCTTCTTAATTTAATGTTTGCTAAGCCTAATCTTCAATTAGAAGGTGATTTTTGGGTGTTTTAGAGAGATTTAGAGAGTGGAGGCCATGGCTAGGTCAAGAGAAATGAAAGTGGCGGCTGGAAAATGTCTAAAGAAATGTTTTCTAACCCTAATCAGCACCTATATCTCCCTAAACCCGAAATTCCCCTTGGGCCTAGCTGCTAATCACCCGTTTAAGCCCAATTAAGCTGTTTTTCACCATCTGAAACTTGTTTCAGCCATATCTCCCAAACGGTAAGTCCGTTTGGCTAATGTGACCATTCTACGGAAAGAGAAACCATCATCCGGAGCCAACGGAAGTGGTTTCAGGTCAAAATTCCTTTCCAGTCAAAAGTTATGGCCAAAACAGTGCCAACTAGGGGTAAAATGGTCATTTAAAAATCGGGAAAAAATCATGAACATGGGAAATGACCCCAATAGTCGTCTCCCAAAGTTACATGACCATACGACTTCGTATGTGACAGAAATAAATATTCTACGATTCTATGATGCGTAGAATGCGGGTCGTTACATAACCCAGGTTCATAAAAGAAAAAGGAAATAGAGGAAGAGAGAGAGAAGGAGCATAAAAATAAGAATAGGCATAAAAATAGGCATGTAACAACAAACCTAATACAAGAAATTTAGATCCAACAAAGATAGATTCTTGAATAAACTGATACAATCATTATCGCAGGCATAAGAATAACGTCATGAACCAAAAAGGATTATATGCCTGATGTACAAAAAAGATAGGCATGATTGTATCGATATAATAACTTCTTAGGCATGTAAAATCTTGGATTCGATGGAAATATAGGGATAAATCTAAAAAGATTGTCTTATCATCAAGCATGGACTTAGATTCATTTTATTACATGCCAAGATTACAATTGGGTATTTATATTTGGAAATAACGCGAAGTTACATTGCTAGGATTAGAAAAGAGAATTGAATCGTTGTTGTTGCAGAAACTCTAATTTGATGTTGATTAAGCTTCAAAGTTTATTGTTGATGAAGAACTTCTAATATGATTTAGATTTTTGAGGCGGCGGCTAAGAGAATTGAGAGTTCAGTAGCATAGAGTCGTCATAAGGATTTGTTATGATTAGGGTTTAGTCTTAGAGATGTATATATGAATGTCTAGGATTAATTCTATCCTTAGATTAATCTAGGATCAATCTAAACCATCCAAGTCACAAAGACACCTCACCAGGCCAATCAGAACAAGCCACATATGCCCTAGGACACCAAAAATCGTCACTGGACAAAACAGCCCGGATCTGGCCGAGGGTGTCGACCCCTACAGGGGGTCGACACCCTAGTCGACACCTATGTCAACCCCCATGGGAGGAGTCAACCACTATTGGCGGGAATTTTCCCGCCCAGCCGATTCTCGAAATTTTTTGAATTTCGAACTGCTTTTTGATTTAATTATTATTTATATTTAGTTTATATTTAAACTTGAAATCTTCTGAACTCCATAACTTCTTCATGCAGAGTCCGATTCATGCAAACTCGGTCTCTATCTCAAGCAGAATTACGAGAAGAATTAGCGAAACACGTTTCTCCTAATTTCGAATTTTTAAAATTAAGTATTCTTTAATTCATTACTTTAATGTTCACAGAAAATACAGGTTGTTACATTCTCCCCTCCTTAAAGGATTTCGTCCCTGAAATCTTTAAGTCAAGAAGAATGTATATCCTACCATCCAATCGTCCATCTACTCAATCATCAAGCACAAGTATCCATTGTCCTTAAACAGATTTCTAATGCTTTCATGACTATATGCATAGTGTGTGTATATGTCCTTATCTAATGCTAAATCAGGCGGTCTACTGATTCAGTTGACCTCCTTAATGCAAATCATGATAGTGCCATGACTCCTTTATGTATGCAATTATTCCTAATCGTACTTTATAACTTCTACATGAGTGCACAACCATTCATACAAGTGCAACATCCATATGACAACACATCAAGTTTCAATCCATATACAAATACATATGCATATGCAATATGAAAGTAACTGAGCCGATCTAGTACCTAATAAGTGTGTATATGCATCCACGATCAACCAGTAGAAACCACTTGCAACCATCAATCATAACATGTTTCAAATGCATGTTTACATCCATTGGTTTCTACTTAAGGATCAAGGATAGAATCAAGAGGATATTCTTAAAAGATAAAGACTATCATGAAAATAAACTTTATAGAAAAAGAGAGATCAAGGTTATACCCTCAAAAAGGGTATGATGCGCGTATTTATTCTTCAGTCTTCTAAGTCGCATCTTCTTGAGTTTCACTCCATAGCGCTCTGACTGTCATAACTTCATGATTGTAGCTTCTTTATTTCTGTTTCCAGAATATGAGTTGGAACTCATTTCACTGTCGCCTCTCATTCCACCTCCTCCTCTTCTAGTATACTCGGCACTACAACTCCTGCTGTGTCATGCTAACATTTCCTCAAAAGGTATTCCTATTGAGACAAGATTTTGATCGATGCCACCATATAAAGGTGCAATGAAGATCATTTCATAGAGCTAAGGTTTTTTACTTTGAGTCGTGTTAGAAATATGTTAAAATCTATCCTCAAAGTATAACACGAATGCACAAAACTTCGTTGCTGAAATCTGTATATTTGAGGAATTGAAAAGTCACAGAAAAAGCCTAAACGGTCCAGGCTCCGACCGGGAAAGAGTGCAGAGTGATATAGACTATGGACCGAGGTCCTCTGGTCCATAGCCAGAAAACGGTCGACCGCCCAAAAAAGGAACGGTCGACCGGTTTTACTGTGTTTGCACACAACGGCTATTTTTTTTTATTCTTTAAATTTCCAGAAACTTAACCAGTCGACCGATGATTTTCAACCAGTCGACCGGTTCCGAACAGCAAGCTTTTTTATGAAGGGTTGCTTCCATTCATCAAGAGTTTTCTCTTCAATTTTCAGTGGAAACGGATGCAATATTTTGTAGAAACTCTTCATGAAGGAATGCAACTATTTTACACTATAAATAGACTTGAAATCATACTTTCAAATCACCGATTCTTGCTCTAAATTCTGATATTACTTTCTAAATATTCTTGCATTCTAAAAGCTCTCAAATATTTCAATTGCTTATTAAATCATTGAAATTATTTCATATCTCTTGATTCAATAAGTAATATACTTCCTTAAATCTACGCATTCAAAGTATATACTTGAGGATCGGATTATAGGAAGGGTGTACTACAATTGACTAGTCCGTGTATTGAAGGCACAATATATAGTCAACCATCAACTACTTTGTATTGAAATTCCGGTAAGCCTGTAGCCGTTCAAATCAGGTGGGTAAGCTTGTGGCCCGTGAAATCAAGTGGGTAAGCTTGTGGCCCGTGAAATCAAGTGGGTAAGCTTGTAGCCCGTGAAATCAAGTGGTGTGTTGTGAACCTGTTCCTCCAGGTGAAGCGAGGTTGTTGATTAGTGAAAATCCAGAGAGAGGTCTGGGACTGGACGTAGGACGGTGCTCCAAACCATTATAAAAATCCCTGGTGTGATTATCCATTTTTACTGCATTTACTATTATATATCTGTGATTTGTCTTTATTGCATACTTGTGTGTTATACACCATATTACACGATCCTTGTGTGTGTATTATACTCGGCAAGTACACGCACACACTTTCAATTGGTATCGGAGCCTGGTGTTCTAGAGATCGTAACAACATCCTAGAACAAATGGCAATAAAGAAGTCTAGTCAAGAGATTAGAAAGTGGAAGAGCAACAAAGCAGAATCAGGAGAGCAAGGAAATAAGTGTCTCATGGTTAAAGTCAGATCACAATCGGTACGTACATATTCATTATTTAAAGATCTTTTGTTAGACCATGAAAATTTATTGAAACTCAATACAGTCATTTTAGCTATGTCAAAAAATTACAAGCAAGAAAATTCCAAATTAAAAGAAGAAAACAATCGTTTGGTAAAATAAGCTAAATGTTTTGAAAATACCTTAGAAGAGCTTGTTTCTCAAAAGATTTCCTTCAAAAAGAAAATGAGCGATTAGAAGATAAAAACAATGTTCTTTTAAAGGAAATCGATCTTTTGCAAAATACAAATAAATCATTGCAAGATTCTTTAAATAATTCTAGTTCTTTAATTTCGTCTCTTGAAAACGAGAATGGAGCTCTAACTGAAAAGAATTTGGAATTATCTAAAGAATGCGAGACTTTAAAAGTTAATAATAATATTTTGCAAAAAGAAATCTCTGAATCAAAAGAAAATGTTGAAAAATTACAATCATCTTTATATAATTCAGAATCTCAAATTAGTTGTCTCGAAAATGAGAATAGAACTTTAAAAAGGAAGAATTCTGAATTAAATAAGGGTATTAATAGCAAAGTTTCTTTTGAAAATATCAATCGCGACTATGGAATCAAATGTACAAATAAATTCGCGAAATTTAATAAAGGTCAAAATGATTTAAACATGATTTTATCTAGATCTCGACCTTTACATGACAAACATGGTATAGGATATAATAATCATAGAAATAGTACTAGATATGCTTTTATGTACAATAAGAATATCACTGCTAGTACTAATGCACATCCAAAACCCAATTATTATAGAAATTCGAATACTTCTAAGACTAGCAGTATTTATAATAAATATAGAAGTACGAATAGGAATATCACTAGAGATTACTTAAGTATTTGTGTTACTGTAAGTTGGAAAAATAGAGAAACATGTATCGATGATTATTTTGATTCAGTGGTTAATAATGAAAATTTTATCTTTAAAGGTTCCATTAAACCCTCTTGGGTATGGTTACCTTCCATCTAACCCATGGACCCAAACAAAGCAAGTGGTTACCAAAACTATATATCTTATACTTTTTGCATGTACACCACATTAAAGAGAAGGTTATTCGGCCTCTCTGAATATCGTTGAAAACTCAGCTTATCAACAAAATTCACATGATTCAATATCCCCTAAAGGTGCTAATTATTTGTATTCTCTACTACTCTTGATTACTGTGCTTATTATGGTATTTATTCTTTTTAATCGATGACAAAGGGGGAGAAATATTTTCTCTTATGATTATTCATATCATTCATGTTACATATACTACCATTTAAAATTATGTGCTTAACATGGTAATAGTATATGTGTGCTAACATTTGTTAATGCAGGAATCAAAAGGTAAGATTATTTATAATATGAACTAACAAATGTTGCAGAAATTCAGAGGGAGCTTTATATTTAGAGGGGGAAAATCCAAGGTGTTGTCATCAATCAAAAAGGGGGAGAATGTTGAGACAAGATTTTGATCGATGCCACCATATAAAGGTGCAATGAAGATCATTTCATAGAGCTAACGTTTTTTACTTTGAGTCGTGTTAGAAATATGTTAAAATCTATCCTCAAAGTATAACACGAATGCACAAAACTTCGTTGTTGAAATCTGTATATTTGAGGAATTGAAAAGTCACAGAAAAAGCCTAAACGGTCCAGGCTCCGACCGGGAAAGAGTGCAGAGTGATATAGACTATGGACCGAGGTCCTCTGGTCCATAGCCAGAAAACGGTCGACCACCCAAAAAAGGACCGGTTGACCGGTTTTACTGTGTTTGCACATAACAGCTATTTTTTTATTCTTTAAATTTCCAGAAACTTAACCAGTCGACCGGTTCCGAACAACAAGCTTTTTTATGAAGGGTTGCTTCCATTCATCAAGAGTTTTCTCTTCAATTTTCAATGGAAACGGATGTAATCTTTTGTAGAAACTCTTCATGAAGGAATGCAACTATTCTACACTATAAATAGACTTGAAATCATACTTTCAAATCACCGATTCTTGCTCTAAATTTTGATCTTACTTTCTAAATATTCTTGCATTCAAAAAGCTCTCAAATATTTCAATTGCTTATTGAATCATTGAAATTATTTCATATCTCTTGATTCAATAAGTAATATACTTCCTTAAATCTACGCATTCAAAGTATATACTTGAGGATCAGATTATAGGAAGGGTGTACTACAAGTGACTAGTCCGTGTATTGAAGACACAATATATAGTCAACCATCAACTACTTTGTATTGAAATTCCGGTAAGCCTGTAGCCGTTCAAATCAGGTGGGTAAGCTTGTGGCCCGTGAAATCAAGTGGGTAAGCTTGTGGCCCGTGAAATCAAGTAGGTAAGCTTGTGGCCTGTGAAATCAAGTGGGTAAGCTTGTAGCCCGTGAAATCAAGTGGTGTGTTGTGAAGCTGTTCCTCCAGGTGAAGCGAGGTTGTTGATTAGTGAAAATCCAGAGAGAGGTCTGGGACTGGACGTAGGACGGTGCTCCAAACCAGTATAAAAATCCCTGGTGTGATTTTCCATTTTTACTGCATTTACTATTATATATCTGTGATTTGTTTTTATTGCATACTTGTGTGTTATACACCATATTACACGATCCTTGTGTGTGTATTATACTCGGCAAGTACACGCACGCACTTTCACTTCCAAAATCCAATTCACCCAGTCTGTCAGAGACTGATAAGTGGTGCTCAAACATAACTTCGTACTCATGGCTTCTTCCAAAATTCACTAGAGGGTATTGTAATGACGCGTTTTGTTAGCTGTCGAATAATTTATTTATTTAATTATT
This sequence comes from Allium sativum, assembly GCA_030737875.1. Classification (NCBI taxonomy): domain Eukaryota; kingdom Viridiplantae; phylum Streptophyta; class Magnoliopsida; order Asparagales; family Amaryllidaceae; genus Allium; species Allium sativum. The sequence continues at coordinate 1,014,272,624 of CM060913.1, forward strand.
AAATATCGATTGGGCGATATCGATGACTTGAATTAAATAATATTGAATATTTAATTAAAATAAATAATATAATAATATATTATAATGTCGAAATAATCGGAAATCACCGAATTCACAATACTGTGTGAATTGGATCAGCTAAAATATTTAATTCAGTTTAGAATTGAATTTGAATAACGAATCGATTTAATAATCGATGTTAAAACGTATTAATTATATTATAATTAAAATAGAGCGCGTAACGACGCGACAGTTCGTTATTTGGCGATTTAGACTTCAAGTGGATGTACAGGGTTCGTTTTAAATCGGATTCCTGTGAAACAAGAAACGTGTGGAGCTGGTGGAGTATATCTTTCTAGTGGAAGAGAAAGATCGGGATTTCGTCGTGTAGATTTGGAGTTATGTCCAAATCAAATTCTCAGAAGTGCAGCGCCCTGACCATAACGATTTAAATATATTTTTATATAAGGATTTAAATAGAAATCGAACATCGATATAACTCTGACGATGTAATATCGAGTTAGAAATAAATATAGGATTTATCCTGAGCTGTATGGTATTCCACTGTGAGTATAGACGAGAATATTTATTTTTAAATATTTATTTTTATTTATATTTAATTATATTTATATATTTAAATAGGTTATTTAGAGCGTTAAAAATAGCCACTTTTGCATACGAAGTCGGAATTCGACGAAACCAGTTTTGTTGGATCCGCAATATCAAATAGTTGTCAGATTCCAAGTTTGGTGATTTTTAGAGTCACTGTGTGATCGTACGGATTTTTAGACTGAGAAATAGTCAGTATTTCGACAGTTAAAAATACGCAGTGTGAGCATACGGAGTCGGAATTCGACGAAACCAGTTTCGTTGGGACCGTAATGTCGAACTCTAGCTACATGTCCAGTTTGGTGATTTTTGGGTATCATACGTGGTCGCAGGGATTTTTAAAGACCAAAGAAGCGCAGAAAATCGATAAAATGAAATAGATAAATCAAAAATAAAATATCCTAATATTTTTCTTGGGTAATAGGAAGGCCACACAACACCTCTTTTCAGCCACAACTATTACCTACCACCCACAGGTTTATATAACCGTAAAAAAAAAACCCAAAACGCAACACACAAATCCGAAAGAAAAATCAAAGGAAATGAAAATAAAATTCTATAAATTACAACATTGGTTTATTTGGATTCTTATACTCAAGAGCTTCGATCTAGTATCCGTTCTGCGACGTTCGACACCCTCTGTTGTTGTTCGAATACGTGAACGACGGGTTAGGGTTTGATATTTCGTGGTGAAGGGAGGATCGATCAGGAATTGAAGGTTGTTGTTGAATTCTTGATATCGAGTAGCTCCTGTAGGCTTTTTTCTGTTGGATTCGGTGCCAAGGAGTTTCGCCTGTCACTGTAGTTCGTGCGACAGGGTGTTCGACGCAACTGGTACGGAGCGTGCGAGTTTGGAGAGCTGGTGACGGGTGGATCGAGATTTAGGAGAGATGAACGATGGTGTTTTCGTGTGTTTTGATGTTGAGAGTAAATGGAGGGATGAGTCGATTTAAGATCAGGAAATGGGAACGTTTTGTCTTGCGTTGGTCGAATCCTGGAGGAGCACGGATTGTAGAAGAAAGGGGACGGGTTTAATTCGTTTGGGCCGGATACTTAAGGGTAAAGCCCAACTTTAAATTAAAATATAGTTTTAATTTAAAATCTAAATAGTATCTTATCTAGTATAAACCATATCTTGGTCATACGAGGTCAGAATCGAGAACCGCAAGTTGCGTTGGGATCGTATGGACGAGCACTCCACGATGGAACTGACTGCGAGTCGATTGGATTCCGTCACAATTTATAGCAAAATAAATTGTCCAGCTGAATCAAGCGATGGTTATCGTCATTGACGATGATCGTCCAAATGTGAGTAAATCTCACAAACTCTAAACAGTTTTATTTTCACGTTGTATTCTTAGAACTGTTAAAATATTATCTGTTTGACTGTTTGACCGTGTGTTGACTGTTTGATTGAACTGCTAGTCAGTTAGTAGAGATTTTATATATATATTTACGTATATATATATAAACCGTTAAATAGTCATATGTTGATTCTGCTATCAGAATATTTCACAGTGAAGTGAAATCGATGTTGTTGTATTGCCTAACATCTGTGGTGCAGGGAAACAGGTTGGAGGAATCCAACTGGATTCCTCAACAGTTATTTTACTGATTGTGATATATAATGTGATGTATATAATCTGTGTAATTATGCGTGGTGGGACGATATTTGTCGTTGTTATATGGTGTGTTAAATACCATGAGAAATACCAGACTGTAGGAGAGGGGTTTTCAAAGTATATTTTGAAAATAGTTTATTTACATAAAATCAAGGGATTTCATATATATATATATATAAGAAAAAGGATTTTTGAATATTAAGGAATATAGTTGGTAAAACAAATATAAAAGAGTTTTATTTGTAAATCAATATAAGGGAATATATATGTTAATCGAATATAAGAGGATATATTTGTTAGTCAAAATATAAAGGAATTATATTCGTTAGAACAAATATAAAGGATATTTATTTAGAGATTAAATAAATAGAATATTATAAAGGGTATTTATTTAGAGATTAAATAAATAGAATTAAACTAAAGAAGATATTTATTTGTTAAATAAATAGGAGTTAACCAAGTGAATTGGTCGAGTTAACCAAGTGAATTGGTTGAGTTAAACGAAGTGAATTAGTTAAGTTAAACTAAGTGGTTAATCAAAGTGAATTAGTTAAGTCAAACTAAGTGGTTAACCAAAGTAAATTAGTTAAGTTAAACTAAGCGGTGAATCAAAGTGAATTTGTTAAGTTAAACTAAATGATTAATCGATGTGAATTAGTTAAGTTAAACTAAAGGATTAATCGATGTGAATTAGTTAAGTTAACTAAGTGGTTAATCGAAGTAAATTAGTTGAGTTAAACTAAGTGAACCGGCTAGAGTTAATCAACGTGAATTAACTAAGTTAAACTAAGTGGATTAGTTCAGTTAATCGAGACAAGTAAATCAAGTTAGGGTAAACCATTTGAGTTAACCAGTTAGAGTTAACCATTTGAGTTAACCAGTTTGAGTTGATCAGTTAGAGTTGACCAGTTAGAGTTGACCAGTTAGGATTGATCAGTTAGAGTTGATCAGTTAGAGTTGACCAGTTAGAGTTGACCAGTTAAAGTTGACCAGTCAGAGTGGATCAGTTAGAGTTATCCAAGTAGAGTTAATCGAGTAGAGTGGTCGAATATCACATATCCGAAGTAGAGTTATCGAATATAGGGTATTCGAGAGAAGAGTAATCGAATATAGTTTATTCGAGTGGAGAAATCAAATGTTATTCATTTGAGAAGAGTTATCGAATATAGTTTATTCGAGTGGAGAAAATCAAATGTTATTCATTTGAGAAGAGTTATCGAATATTATTCATTCGAAGAGTTAATCCGAAGGAGTTATTCGAAGTTAGTTAATCCAAAGGAGTTATTCGAAGTTAGCTAATCCAAAGGAGTTATTCGAAGTTAGTTAATCCAAAGGAGTTAGTCGAGGAGTTAATCGAATATAGTTATTCGAAAGAAGGTGTAAATCGAATATAGTTATTCGAGTAAAGTTAAAAGAGTTAATCGAATTTAGTTATTCGAAATGAGTTATTCGAATTTGATATTTGAATAGAGTTAATCACATTAGAGTGATTCGAATTACTTATTCAAATAGAGTTAAACACGTAAGAGTTAATTGAATATTAGTTATTCAATTAGAGTTAAATCGAATTTAGTTATTCGAAAGGAGTTAATCAATTTGAGTTAAGTTAATCGATTTGAATTAAGTTGAATCGAAATGGAGTAAACCGATTAGAATTAAGTTAATCAAGTTAGAGTAAATCGAATATTGGTTATTCGAAGGTAAGTTATTCGAATTAGTTATTCGAAGGAGTTAATCAAATGAGTTGATCCAAAGGAGTTAGTCGAATATTAGTTATTCGAATAGAGTTAAAGGAGTTATCGATTTTAGTTTGATCGAAAGGAGTTATCGATTAGTAAATCGAAAGGAGATTTTCAAATATAGCATATTCGAAAGAAAGAGATCGAATATTGTTTACTCGAAAGAGAGAGATTTCGAATATGAGTTATTCGAAGAGAGATAATCGAATATAGGTTATTCGAAGAAGGGTTAATCGAATAGAGATTACTCGAAAGAGAGTTATACGTCGAATTCGATTAAAGCGAATTCGGGAAAGTACTATCTACTTTCCAGGGTTTAAATCAAGATTTAGTTATTGATTTAGAAATTAGGTGTCTGTTAAATTATTCGAGCTAGGAGATAAAGTTATAATTTAGGTTAGATATTGCAGAAGTAGGAATTATAACATTATAGTTATAATCAAACTTTTTCATATAAGAAGTAGATTCGTAACCTGAATCCGAGAATTTGCGTAAACAGATGATTGGAAAAAGTGAGTGACGAGCTTCATCTATTTCACAGTAAAGGACGTTGTTCAATTAAGGTCTGAGAGGTAATTATACCCCAACTTGATTGACTTCAGAATTGACAAAGGAATAGTTGTGGTTCGATAGAAAAGGTTGATTTGAAATATAGTTAAGTAATAAGCGACAAATGGATTGAGCGAAACGATGTTTTATACAACGTTCATTGGAAATCCGTAAATGAGTTTTGGAAACATTTTCCAAAGATAGTCAGATATGTTTTCTAAACATAGAAAATGAAATGTTTTCATGATAAGAATTTAAGAAATAGAGTTAAGCAAATTCAGAAACTAACTGGAGAGGGTAAGTTGAACGGTTTTCTAAATGACGATCTGATGTTGGTTTCGACCTTCAGGATTGATACTTAGAGAATTGTTCTCATACTAGTTACAGTTAGGGACTGATAGTTGCGAAATAATAGTGATGTGAAATTAAGCTATGGAAATGTTTTCCAATGATTAATAACAGATATTTTCTAAATATATGAAATAAGGAAATATGAACATATGATGATTGATCGATCAAATTTCCATTTGGAAATAAGATCGTTGTTTTTACACCGACATGTTTTCATGTGATATTTAGATCACAGACTATCAAAGTTTTGACCATTTTAACGTTGTTAATATGGAAAGACCGATTGGATTATTATCTAAAGAACCACTCTGTATTGGCATAAGCGTTGCGAGCAATATATGCCAAAGATAAATTGAAGACAGAGTAAAGTGCAAGGGCTGTTGTATAAGTCTTAGATAACAGTGACTAAGATGGATATACTGAATAGTGCCTTCGGTTTGTCCAGTCCCAGGACAACGTATATGGAAGAAGGTCTGACAGAGTATATCCAATGGATCGCGTAAGTTGATCTGTTCAAACGTATTCACGTTTGGTGGCAGAGGAATTCGTTTCTCTTAGCTATATACCCGTGTTATTTTTGGATAAGTCAATTTGTGATTTGGCGGGTATGACGATGTGGCATTCAAAGTGAATGGTGATCAGATGTTCTGAAGATAGACGTAGCTTCTAGCCTCACACCAGGAAGTAACAAAAGTTGGGCTAGGCAGCATGGCTAGTTGGGTCATTCCCAAGCAGGGTGTATTGTCACCGATCTAGGGAATATCCATATTTATACTTCTTTTTGATTATGTATCTTCGGATGACGGTTTGATGGCCTATAACCATGGTGGCAATATATTCGCGACACTCAAGCTAAATGAGTGAGCGGTCATGTGTGGCCGGGTTGCAAGACGTTCTTGTTGAACCCTGAGTGTATCACCTCTAGAGTACACTATTCAGAAGGTGCTCCCATACCTTGTCTGTTGGAATCCATTCTCCGATAAGAGCCCTGCGGTTTATGATTTTATACTATGTATGTAGAACGTGAGATGCAAGCGTTTCTGCTAGATTGATACCTATTTGTACTTAGACATTATTATAATATCACAATGATATTGCTTGTCAAAGTTGTTCAGATACTCATAAGGGGAAAACCCGTTCCGTATTCACGGCGTGGTCTTATGAGATATCCTATACCTGTTTTAAACTATTTTACTCACACCAGTCCTTGTTGCCCATGACTGACCCGGAGTTTACTTTGTTGTTTTCCCTAAACTCTTGGGTGCCTAAATTTGTACGGGTAGTCAAGTAGTTGGGATTTTACAGATATACTTGAAGAGCTTGGAGCAGGAGGCTGCAAGATTTTATAGCTATAGTTATTTCCGCTGTGTTGTAAGTGTTGTACTCTGATAAGTGCTATTGTATATATATAACTGTGTACTTCAAAGTTATGTTATATATTATTTGTTATTCGTTCCGCTGTGAGATTCGTGTTACTCTGATGATTCTGATGTTCTACTTCTTCTATTCTATTAGTTCTATCTTTTCTTTCTCACCTTCTAAATTCTTTCACTAACGTCTCGGAATTTCCGACTCTCGAGGAGTCGGAAATTTCCAGCCGTTACAGTTGGTATCAGAGCTTAAGTTAAGTGATTACCTTGGCTCTGTGGCATAACTCGATAGAGATGGGATTAGTAATATCCTAGATTGAGTTTGAGTGTATATATATGAGCGCGTAATTGTTACTCAATATAAAATAGTTTTATATTGTGGAGACTCATTAGTTGAGTGGCTTATGAATTCTGGTCGATCAGTTGATCCACTGTATCGATAAGGGTTACTAAACACTCGAATACGATGAACCGACATGGTATGTTTTGAAAGAAGGTAAATGAAATAATTTTTCCCAAAATATATTTGTTTATAGAAGAAATATATATCTTGAAATTATTATAGTATATTGATTGTGTTGATTGTTATTATAATCGAATAAGATTATAAAATGGTGAAATGGTTATAAATGACCAATCAGAATTCATATGAATGTAATATATGAAATAGTTTGAATTAAATATGAATTTAAATCAGAATTTGGAATTTAAAATAAGGAAATTTTAAGTTCCTGGGAGATTTTGAAAATGTTTTCAAATTGAAAATGATATAGTATTGAACTCACGTCGATAGCTGGAAAATAGATTCTTATGATGAATCTAGACATCATCAGTGTTCATTTTCGAGTTCTAAGTGACGGATTACTACCAAAGGTTTTGTTTTTGAATTGTTTTGAGAAAACAAGTTGTTTAGATATTCAAAGATTTTGAATTGGCATTATGATTTCAAATTGATTTGAAAGAAATCCAGGAACTTAAGTTCTGAAATTAAAATTTAACTAATGAAGTTAAATAAAATTGAATTGGATTAGAGATAATCTATAATGGAACCAAATTGATAAGTCAATAATTTGGAATTTGATATTAGAGTTCGAATGAAATTCGATCTGGATTTGAGGATATGGACTGATTGGAATTTGATTGAGATAACACTGGTATATGCTGAGTTGATAGCATATGGAAGTGATAGAGTTGATATGCCCGACAAAAAGGTACAAGTTTATATCATATATGAGTTTGGATTTTATGAGCCGAATTGGCAAGCCGCTTGGCTATTTTGATTTCCTTTTGGATTGGAGAAGGCCTAGAGTGGCGAGTTGTGGTTTTACCGATAGGGTTGTACAAAGGAGGTTATGGCAAAATTTTCCGAAAATTTAAAGTGTTAGAAAATATTCAGAATTTTTGAAAATTTTAGTTAGTCGGAAGAATAAATATTTCAGTCGATATAAATTGGTTCGGTTGAAGTCAGAAATAAGGGGTAAACCAATCTTAGGAGTTCCAATATATAGGGTCAACCTCTAACTTAGCAATTTCGAGGACGAAATTATTTTAAGTGGGGAAGTCTGTAATGGCGCGTTTTGTTAGCTGTTGAATAATTAATTTATTTAATTATTAAATATCGATTGGGCGATATCGATGACTTGAATTAAATAATATTGAATATTTAATTAAAATAAATAATATAATAATATATTATAATGTCGAAATAATCGGAAATCACCGAATTCACAATACTTTGTGAATTGGATCAGCTAAAATATTTAATTCAGTTTAGAATTGAATTTGAATAACGAATCGATTTAATAATTGACGTTAAAACGTATTAATTATATTATAATTAAAATAGAGCGCGTAACGACGCGACAGTTCGTTATTTGGCGATTTAGACTTCAAGTGGATGTACAGGGTTCGTTTTAAATCGGATTCCTGTGAAACAAGAAACGTGTGGAGCTGGTGGAGTATATCTTTCTAGTGGAAGAGAAAGATCGGGATTTCGTCGTGTAGATTTGGAGTTATGTCCAAATCAAATTCTCAGAAGTGCAGCGCCCTGACCATAACGATTTAAATATATTTTTATATAAGGATTTAAATAGAAATCGAACATCGATATAACTCTGACGATGTAGTATCTAGTTAGAAATAAATATAGGATTTATCCTGAGCTGTATGGTATTCCACTGTGAGTATAGACGAGAATATTTATTTTTAAATATTTATTTTTATTTATATTTAATTATATTTATATATTTAAATAGGTTATTTGGAGCGTTAAAAATAGCCACTTTTGCATACGAAGTCGGAATTCGACGAAACCAGTTTTGTTGGATCCGCAATATCAAATAGTTGTCAGATTCCAAGTTTGGTGATTTTTAGAGTCACTGTGTGATCGTACGGATTTTTAGACTGAGAAATAGTCAGTATTTCGACAGTTAAAAATACGCAGTGTGAGCATACGGAGTCGGAATTCGACGAAACCAGTTTCGTTGGGATCGTAATGTCGAACTCTAGCTACATGTCCAGTTTGGTGATTTTTGGGTATCATACGTGGTCGCAGGGATTTTTAAAGACCAAAGAAGAGCAGAAAATCGATAAAATGAAATAGATAAATCAAAAATAAAATATCCTAATATTTTTCTTGGGTAATAGGAAGGCCACACAACACCTCTTCTCAGCCACAACTATTACCTACCACCCACAGGTTTACATAACCGTAAAAAAAAAACCCAAAACGCAACACACAAATCCAAAAGAAAAATCAAAGGAAATGAAAATAAAATTCTATAAATTACAACATTGGTTTATTTGGATTCTTATACTCAAGAGCTTCGATCTAGTATCCGTTCTGCGACGTGCGACACCCTCTGTTGTTGTTCGAATACGTGAACGACGGGTTAGGGTTTGATATTTCGTGGTGAAGGGAGGATCGATCAGGAATTGAAGGTTGTTGTTGAATTCTTGATATCGAGTAGCTCCTATAGGCTTTTTTCTGTTGGATTCGGTGCCAAGGAGTTTCGCCTGTCACTGTAGTTCGTGCGAGAGGGTGTTCGACGCAACTGGTACGGAGCGTGCGAGTTTGGAGAGCTGGTGACGGGTGGATCGAGATTTAGGAGAGATGAACGATGGTGTTGTTCGTGTGTTTTGATGTTGAGAGTAAATGGAGGGATGAGTCGATTTAAGATCAGGAAATGGGAACGTTTTGTCTTGCGTTGGTCGAATCCTGGAGGAGCACGGATTGTAGAAGAAAGGGGACGGGTTTAATTCGTTTGGGCCAGATACTTAAGGGTAAAGCCCAACTTTAAATTAAAATATAGTTTTAATTTAAAATCTAAATAGTATCTTATCTAGTATAAACCATATCTTGGTCATACGAGGTCAGAATCGAGAACCGCAAGTTGCGTTGGGATCGTATGGACGAGCACTCCACGATGGAACTGACCGCGAGTCGATTGGAGTCCGTCACAATTTATAGCAAAATAAATTGTCCAGCTGAATCAAGCGATGGTTATCGTCATTGACGATGATCATCCAAATGTGAGTAAATCTCACAAACTCTAAACAGTTTTATTTTCACATTGTATTCTTAGAACTGTTAAAATATTATCTTTTTGACTGTTTGACCGTGTGTTGACTGTTTGATTGAACTGCTAGTCAGTTAGTAGAGATTTTATATATATATTTACGTATATATATAAACCGTTAAATAGTCATATGTTGATTCTGCTATCAGAATATTTCACAGTGAAGTGAAATCGATGTTGTTGTATTGCCTAACATCTGTGGTGCAGGGAAACAGGTTGGAGGAATCCAACTGGATTCCTCAACAGTTATTTTACTGATTGTGATATATAATGTGATGTATATAATCTGTGTAATTATGCGTGGTGGGACGATATTTGTCGTTGTTATATGGTGTGTTAAATACCATGAGAAATACCAGACTGTAGGAGAGGGGTTTTCAAAGTATATTTTGAAAATAGTTTATTTACATAAAATCAAGGGATTTCATATATATATATATATATATATATATATATATAAGAAAAAGGATTTTTGAATATTAAGGAATATAGTTGGTAAAACAAATATAAAAGAGTTTTATTTGTAAATCAATATAAGGGAATATATATGTTAATCGAATATAAGAGGATATATTTGTTAGTCAAAATATAAAGGAATTATATTCGTTAGAACAAATATAAAGGATATTTATTTAGAGATTAAATAAATAGAATATTATAAAGGGTATTTATTTAGAGATTAAATAAATAGAATTAAACTAAAGAAGATATTTATTTGTTAAATAAATAGGAGTTAACCAAGTGAATTGGTCGAGTTAACCACGTGAATTGGTTGAGTTAAACGAAGTGAATTAGTTAAGTTAAACTAAGTGGTTAATCAAAGTGAATTAGTTAAGTCAAACTAAGTGGTTAACCAAAGTAAATTAGTTAAGTTAAACTAAGCGGTGAATCAAAGTGAATTTGTTAAGTTAAACTAAATGGTTAATCGCTGTGAATTAGTTAAGTTAAACTAAAGGATTAATCGATGTGAATTAGTTAACTATGTGGTTAATTGAAGTAAATTAGTTGAGTTAAACTAAGTGAACCGGCTAGAGTTAATCAACGTGAATTAACTAAGTTAAACTAAGTGGATTAGTTCAGTTAATCGAGACAAGTAAATCAAGTTAGGGTAAACCATTTGAGTTAACCCGTTAGAGTTAACCATTTGAGTTAACCAGTTTGAGCTGATCAGTTAGAGTTGACCAGTTAGAGTTGACCAGTTAGGATTGATCAGTTAGAGTTGATCAGTTAGAGTTGATCAGTTAGAGTTGACCAGTTAGAGTTGACCAGTTAAAGTTGACCAGTCAGAGTGGATCAGTTAGAGTTATCCAAGTAGAGTTAATCGAGTAGAGTTGTCGAATATCACATATCCGAAGTAGAGTTATCGAATATAGGGTATTCGAGAGAAGAGTAATCGAATATAGTTTATTCGAGTGGAGAAATCAAATGTTATTCATTTGAGAAGAGTTATCGAATATAGTTTATTCGAGTGGAGAAAATCTAATGTTATTCATTTGAGAAGAGTTATCGAATATTATTCATTCGAAGAGTTAATCCGAAGGAGTTATTCGAAGTTAGTTAATCCAAAGGAGTTATTCGAAGTTAGCTAATCCAAAGGAGTTATTCGAAGTTAGTTAATCCAAAGGAGTTAGTCGAGGAGTTAATCGAATATAGTCATTCGAAAGAAGGTGTAAATCGAATATAGTTATTTGAGTAAAGTTAAAAGAGTTAATCGAATTTAGTTATTCGAAATGAGTTATTCGAATTTGATATTTGAATAGAGTTAATCACATTAGAGTGATTCGAATTACTTATTCAAATAGAGTTAAACACGTAAGAGTTAATTGAATATTAGTTATTCAATTAGAGTTAAATCGAATTTAGTTATTCGAAAGGAGTTAATCAATTTGAGTTAAGTTAATCGATTTGAATTAAGTTGAATCGAAATGGAGTAAACCGATTAGAATTAAGTTAATCGAGTTAGAGTAAATCGAATATTGGTTATTCGAAGGTAAGTTATTCGAATTAGTTATTCGAAGGAGTTAATCAAATGAGTTGATCCAAAGGAGTTAGTCGAATATTAGTTATTCGAATAGAGTTAAAGGAGTTATCGATTTTAGTTTGATCGAAAGGAGTTATCGATTAGTAAATCGAAAGGAGATTTTCGAATATAGCATATTCGAAAGAAAGAGATCGAATATTGTTTATTCGAAAGAGAGAGATTTCGAATATGAGTTATTCGAAGAGAGATAATCGAATATAGGTTATTCGAAGAAGGGTTAATCGAATAGAGATTACTCGAAAGAGAGTTATACGTCGAATTCGATTAAAGCGAATTCGGGAAAGTACTATCTACTTTCCAGGGTTTAAATCAAGATTTAGTTATTGATTTAGAAATTAGGTGTCTGTTAAATTATTCGAGTTAGGTGATAAAGTTATAATTTAGGTTAGATATTGCAGAAGTAGGAATTATAACATTATAGTTATAATCAAACGTTTTCATATAAGAAGTAGATTCGTAACCTGAATCCGAGAATTTGCGTAAACAGATGATTGGAAAAAGTGAGTGACGAGCTTCATCCATTTCACAGTAAAGGACGTTGTTCAATTAAGGTCTGAGAGGTAATTATACCCCAACTTGATTGACTTCAGAATTGACAAAGGAATAGTTGTGGTTCGATAGAAAAGGTTGATTTGAAATATAGTTAAGTAATAAGCGACAAATGGATTGAGCGAAACGATGTTTTATACAACGTTCATTGGAAATCCGTAAATGAGTTTTGGAAACGTTTTCCAAAGATAGTCAGATATGTTTTCTAAACATAGAAAATGAAATGTTTTCATGATAAGAATTTAAGAAATAGAGTTAAACAAATTCAGAAACTAACTGGAGAGGGTAAGTTGAACGGTTTTCTAAGTGACGACCTGATGTTGGTTTCGACCTTCAGGATTGATACTTAGAGAATTGTTCTCATACTAGTTACAGTTAGGGACTGATAGTTGCGAAATAATAGTGATGTGAAATTAAGCTATGGAAATTTTTTCCAATGATTAATAACAGATATTTTCTAAATATATGAAATAAGGAAATATGAACATATGATGATTGATCGATCAAATTTCCATTTGGAAATAAGATCGTTGTTTGTACACCGACATGTTTTCATATGATAGTTAGATCACAGACTATCAAAGTTTTGACCATTTTAACGTTGTTAATATGGAGAGACCAGTTGGATTATTATCCAAAGAACCACTCTGTATTGGCATAAGCGTTGCGAGCAATATATGCCAAAGATAAATTGAAGACGGAGTAAAGTGCAAGGGCTGTTGTATAAGTCTTAGATAACAGTGACTAAGATGGATATACTGAATAGTGCCTTCGGTTTGTCCAGTCCCAGGACAACGTATATGGAAGAAGGTCTGACAGAGTATATCCAATGGATCGCGTAAGTTGATCTGTTCAAACGTATTCACGTTTGGTGGCGGAGGAATTCGTTTCTCTTAGCTATATACCCGTGTTATTTTTGGATAAGTCAATTTGTGATTTGGCGGGTATGACGATGTGGCATTCAAAGTGAATGTTGATCAGATGTTCTGAAGATAGACGTAGCTTCTAGCCTCACACCAGGAAGTAACAAAAGTTGGGCTAGGCAGCATGGCTAGTTGGGACATTCCCAAGCAGGGTGTATTGTCACCGATCTAGGGAATATCCATATTTATACTTCTTTTTGATTCTGTATCTTCGGATGACGGTTTGATGGCCTATTACCGTGGTGGCAATATATTCGCGACACTCAAGCTAAATGAGTGAGCGGTCATGTGTGGCCGGGTTGCAAGACGTTCTTGTTGAACTGTGACGATCCCAAAACCCCGTGTCACGGTGTTAAGGATAATCATTGGGATATAACACATTAATCATCATTAGCATATCACAGATAATAGCATAAACAGAAATTAGAATAATTTACACACATATGACAGCGGAATCATATAGATAACATCACATCAGAGAAGCACAGTACAGGATACAACTTAGTGTATAATGATACATAATCAGTCACCATCGCCTGAGGCGGAATCATACATAAAGAGTACACAAAAGGAATATCAGTCTACATCGCCAGTGGCGGAATCATAATATAGATACAATAATGGCGGAGAAAATCCAAGTCAGCACGGTGTAGTCAAGCCTCGCCATGAGCCAAACGGTGCATCAGAAACCTGTAACTAGGCTGCCCGTGTGAAAATGAGGGCACCCGAGTTTGCAAGGTGAAACAAACTACGAGTCAGTCATGGGACTGGTATGAGAAATCTATTCAACTTATTAACAACAATAATAAGGCAAATCAAAGGACCACGCCACTTTCGCGGAACGGGTTTACTCCAATGAGTGCTAGTGCATGAAATAAGACAACCGATTAAATCAACGCAATGCTTTTTATAAAATGAAGCCATTATAAGACTCAGGTCCCATCACACAATGCAACACAAGCCGGAGGATAGAGTTTTTACCTTATAATGGCCAAAGATGCTTCATACGAATTAAACAAGGGTGTTTGATATTATTACTAGTGCATATATGTTTCAAAAGCAAATTCAATCATAAATATCAATCCTAGGCGGCATAGCTACCATCTACTATGTCGCCGTACTAGTAATACAATCACAACCGCACGTATCGTATTGGAAATTGGATTCCTTCATGAGTCGAGGCAAGGGGCAAGCTCCTCTCCGATTCGAGACACTCTAGCAAATGTCCCAGGACCCCACTATGATCCTTGGATCTTCAGGGCCGGTCCTCTCTTACTTTTGAGGATTGGCAATTCCTGAACACACGTTTCCCGGTCCTTACAGACCTATAATCGAGGCGCCTTGCATTCCAACAACCACACAGGTGAAAAGTATATATAATGTCAGGGCTGGTAGGTCACTGACACCACCTTAGCTAGAAAGAAACGTCGTGCTCTCCCTGCAGTCACTCTCCCGTTTTTGACTCATACCGAGGTGTGAGGCTCGCGAATTCACGTTATACACAAAGCTAGTCACACAGACCATGCTTTGATCATCAACCACAAGACTTTGCTTTGCAACAGAAGCCTTGATCATATGCCACTTAGGCGTGCCACACAGGCAATCCACTCCTTGCGACTGATTTCTGTCAATACATAACCTCTAAGCTCGTACGTCTCAGAGAAGGGCGTTAAGCAAGAGAATAAATTCTCCGCCGCCAAACAGATATATATTTAACAGAGATCAATCAACACAGAACAAAATCCAATGTCAGACACACAGTCCATTTACAAGTCCGTTCTGGGTCTGAACGAAACCGGAGGCACCAATTCCTCGCATATCCGTACAATCAACACTATGTTTGGATGGCTACTACTTCAATTCCTTCATGGTAGCTACTCCAATCACGAGCATCAGTAGCGCCCATCCATCCAACGTGGAGATCGTCGGTCTTCAGTCGTCTTCGACTCTTCGACTTCTCAACGTCGATCGATTATTTGAAATGAGATAAACTCGGCCTTTTCAAATAACCCACGTATATTTAGATTTTCAAACCAATTAATCACAGGGTTGAACTATTCAACATTCACATTTCAGTTATTTAGTTATAATTTTCACGTCAAATACATTCAACCATCACATATCAAGCAAACACAACAAAATTGGTTTATTTTCACTATATATCGTCTATAGCACTTAATAACGATATATCGCCAATTTTATTTAATTTAAAACGGCCATATTTAATTAAACGACGTTTCAGGTCGTGTCGACGCACTGGCGCTGCTTTCCACTAATTTTGTTTTACACATATAGGAAAATCTAACCGTTGGATCTTCACAAATTTTACATCATTAGGAAGGTCTTTTCAAAACGAACCCAACGGTTCCAGTTTTGGGAAAATCCGACGGTCGGATCTTCCACACTAACCATTTGAAGTTACGATTTCAATTTACGAACTGCAGCGTCGTTATTCGATTTAATTTAATTATATTTATATATATATATATAAATATAATCGTTTATGGCGCTGTTTTTCACCAATTTTGAATTAAACATTCCAGACAATCCAACCGTCGGATCTTCACAAAGTTGGTGCCGTTGGAAAGATATTTCCAAGGCGAACCCAACGGTTGAGGTTTCGGGAAAATCCAATGGTCGGATCTTCCGCACTAGTCATTTGAAATCACGGTTTCAAAATATGAACTGCACGGCCACGTTTCGTTTTAATTATATTTATACTTATATATTTATATAAATATAGTTCATTCAATAATTTCTATATCGTTTTCACTTCAAATATTTTTCTAACACCCTAAAATTTTGGAAAATTTCGCCATAACCTCCCCTGTACCGGGGGCATCGGGAAATCGCAAATAGCGTTCCCGGTCCATCTAATCTCAAAAAGAAAAAGAAAAAGCCAAGCGGCTAGCCAATAGGCTCATAAAATCATCACCCAAACAAAACAGTAAATGTGTACCTATTTGTCGGGCACAAAATTTTATTCCTCTTCTCTAGCCCCTTTTTGCTTTATCCTGTTCAATAGATATGCATGCACATATATACAATTTCTAACATTTATCATTTTCTATTCAACTTCATATTTGATTTGCTTTGGTCTAAAAATACCATTCATCCTAATATCGCATGCATAGGCTAAAATCATATCATTAGCTAGTTAATGTATATTTCAACTCATGCACGTTTATTTGAACAAGTGGATATTCTTAACACTTCACATTTCAAAGATGATAATTTTGGCGAACTAAAATAGATTTCAACACATGACTATTTTATTTAGTTCCTATGCATGTTAGAAATAATATTTCTATCACAAATATTTGTTTCAACGTCTGCATATCTTTAGCATATCACACATATGATAAAAATGATATTTTTATCATTTAAAATATTTATTCAACCAATGTATGGTTTCAACACTTCATAGTTTCAATAAAAATGTAATTTTTATCGTTCAATCTTTTTATTCAACACATGCACCTTTCCACTACACCCATTTCTCAACAAATGAGTTTCCACACATGGACAATTTATTTATGTTGTTCATATTAGAAAGATGGGATTTTTATGATTGAAATTATTTATATAAGGCGAATATTTTTCATACTTCATATATATATATATAAATGTGATTTTTATTGTTTATACACTTCATTCATTCACAAATGAATTTTATTTTCACACAACACTTTTCAACACATGAACATTTCCACACATGGATATAGTTTCAACATATGGCTTTAATTTCTATGCATGCAAATAATTTCAACATATGAAAATAATTCTAACACACAAAGATTATTCAAAATTTCGGCAGCATAACGGCAGGGTAGTTAAACCGGCACCGTCCCTAGTACGGCTCCTCGCTCTACCTTAAAACCTCGCGGTTTTTGACAATGGGGATCATGCATCTAATTCGCACGCAGGCGGCATGTTTATATTTATTTCATTTCCACAAACTAATCCTATGTGGTTTCAACCAAATATTTTCCAATCACAAACAGGTATTTTTCAACCTCAATCAATTCAATACCAACCACAAACAATCCCAAACAACAATTTGCCGTCAACCAATTTTCACAACAATTTCAACCAATAAATATCGTCCATGGTTTGTGGACGAGGGGGCGTATATATATATATATATATATATATATATATATATAGCAATTCATTTTTATTTACACACATATATATAAAAAGAAATTGAAGAGTGAGAATTTCTCACAAATAGCTATCCAATAACACGACTCTTCCTTTTCTAGAAATCTTCGTCTATTTCGTCTTCTTGTCGCTTTCGTTGCCCGTATTCTCTACATAAGTAAAAATCGAATTTTTACTATGTTATTCAATATATATGAAGATCATATTTTAAAAACAAAGATTATATTTTTGCAAGTTCAAATCTTTTTCTACTAAAAGATTAAACCTTTTTCTATTTCAAAGTTTAATCCTTTTTTTCTATTTTAAACCTTAAAATAAAATCAGTTTTTATTTCTTTTTAAATCGGTTTTTAAACTTTATCAAATCAGTTTTAAAACTTTAACAAATCAGTTTTTATTTCTTTTCAAAAAATCCAGTTTTTATTTCTTTCAAAAATTCTGTTTTAAAAATTCATAAAAATCAGTTTTAAAAATTCATAAAAATCAGTTTTAAAATTCATAACAAAAATCAGTTTATAATTCTTTTCAAAAAATCCAGTTTTTATTTTCTTTAAAAAAAGTTCAGTTTTAAATCTTTTAAAAAAAGTTCAGTTTTAAAATTCTTAAAAAAAAATCAGTTTATAATTTTCTTTAAAAATTCTGTTTACAAATCTAAAAAAATACAGTTTACAAATCTAAAAAAATACAGTAATTAGTTTTTAAATCGGTTTTATAAATCAAAAATAAAAATAAAAATAAAATAATTTAAATTGCTTACCGAGGTATGCGAAGGGGAGGAGGGAAGACGAGGGCGTCGGCAGGCTTCGAGGGTGGCGTTCGGAGGTGTCGCGGTGATGTTCGTCGGTGGCTTCGATTCGATGCGACTTCGAGATGTGGTTCGGTGGCTTCGAGGTCAGGGGGTCTTCGCTGGAAGGAGGAGGTCGTGCGGTGGGGGGGGGGGGCGATTTGTTCGTCGGCGGCTCGTGGGTAAGGCGGCGCGATTAGGTTAGGGTTTTTTTTTTTTTCGCTTTCTGGTAAATGATCGGGGGGGGGGGGGGGCAATGAAGAAGAAAAGGAGGGAAGGTATGTTTTTATTTTATTTTATTATTTAATTATTTAATTTTGCACAAGGGTTGACTTTTACATACGACCTCGAAACGAGGCCCACCGCCTGTCGTCCATAGCGTTTTACCCCCATTCCGAACACAATGGGATATGTATCGTAAGCTGGTTTGATCCTTACAATCAGTTTCCGTTGAATTTACATTTAAATCCTTATATTGAATTTTAAACGTACATTTCAAATTACCGGGGTCACATACTAACTAGAAAAATTCCAGAAAAATATTTTCTAGTTTCGTATTGACGATACGGTCCTAACAAAAGTGGTTTCGTTGAATTCTGAGACCGTTTGAAAAATGGCCAATTTCCAGTCGATTAAATTCAATAGAACCTGGTAAAACGCGTTTTCTTTTGCCACGCTCACATATTGATTCGAAAAATTATGAAATTTGAAACCTAACAATAGTTTGACATCCCGGACCCAACAAAAGTGGTTTCGTCGAATTCCGAGGCCATATGCAAAATATCAATTTTCCACCCTGCATAGTCGGTCAAAGTTCGAATTCAAATTTTCAAACTGACTTACTATTTCTTAACTCACTAATTTATTGAAATATTCTATTTCAATGGTTCAAATTGCTTTGAAATAATCAATTTAAAAATTTTAAATTGGCTCGTATTTTCCGGGTTATTACATGAACCCTGAGTGTATCACCTCTAGAGTAAACTATTCAGAAGGTGCTCCCATACCTTATCTGTTGGAATCCATTCTCCGATAAGAGCCCTGCGGTTTATGATTTTATACTATGTATGTAGAACGTGAGATGCAAGCGTTTCTTCTAGATTGATACCTATTTGTACTTAGACATTATTATAATATCACAATGATATTGCTTGTCAAAGTTGTTCAGATACTCATAAGGGGAAAACTCATTCCGTATTCACAACGTGGTCTTATGAGATATCCTATACCTGTTTTAAACTATTTTACTCACACCAGTCCTTGTTGCCCATGACTGACCTGGAGTTTACTTTGTTGTTTTCCCTAAACTCTTGGGTGCCTAAATTTGTACCGGCAGTCAAGTAGTTTGGATTTTACAGATATACTTGGAGAGCTTGGAGCAGGGGGCTGCAAGATTTTATAGCTATAGTTATTTCCGCTGTGTTGTAAGTGTTGTACTATGATAAGTGCTATTGTATATATATAACTGTGTACTTCAAAGTTATGTTATATATTATATGTTATTCGTTCCGCTGTGAGATTCGTGTTACTCTGATGATTCTGATGTTCTTCTTCTTCTTCTATTCTATTAGTTCTATCTTTTCTTTCTCACCTTATAAATTCTTTCACTAACGTCTCGGAATTTCCGACTCTCGAGGAGTCGGAAATTTCCAGCCGTTACAGGTATTCCATGTAGAAGAACTATCTCTTGAAAATAAACAGATGCTAACCACATTTCCAAGTGTAGTTATTAAGGTGATTAGAGGTATCTTCTCTACTTAACTTATCTATTGCGTCAACTATCTGTGAGTCTTTTCTTTGTGAAGTCCCTATTTGATGCAGCAGCATAGGTCTTACTCCTAGCGATGACAACTACTATCTTAACCGAAGGTTTTAAAATCAAAGTTTGATATGTATTCTGAACTTTTCCTTTTTAGAAAAAAAAGAGGACTTGAAATCAACCTTTTCTTCTTAAGGCATCCACTGCGACCTTACCCTTCCTTCTTATATCAAAATGGCGCCTAGCCCCGTGCCGCATGCATCCGTGTATACCGTAAAGCTTTTACTACCGTAAGGTAAAAGTCAAAACTGGGGTCGTTGTAAGAGCCCTCTTTGATTGTTGGAAAGCAACATCACAACCAATATCCCGAGCAAATGTTAGATTCTTCTTCGTCAATCTTGTAAGTGGGGCTAATACCTTTGCAAAGTCCTTAATGAACTTCTTATATTAGCCCGCTAGTCCTAGAAAACTTCTTACTTCCGTTGCGTTCTTAGGAATCTTCCAATCTTGGATTGCCACCACCTTTTTAGGATCCACTGCTATCCCTTCCTTAGAGACCACATGTCTTAAGAACCTCACCTCTTTCCTCCAAAAGTGACATTTGGAGAACTTAGCTTTGAGTTGATGTGCTCGGAGTGAATCCGAGGCTTCCCTTAGATGCAAAGCATGTTCTTCCTCACTCTTAGAGAAAACCAAAATATCATCTATGCACAAGCGAAGTGAACCATCTGCCTTTGTAGCGAAAACAACTGGACCACCCCTATTCAGAAATACTTCGCCTTATGAACCCTTTCCCAAGTAACTCTTTTACTTATTTACTGAGCCCTTCCTTTCCCTTGGAGCCATGTGTCGTACAGGTAATGCAACTGGCTTTGCATTGTCAACTAGATATATGCGGAAGTCTATCTCACATTTTAAGGGGCAAACCCCTAACTTGATTAAAAACATCTGTGTACTCATGGACTATTCTAACGGATCGCATATCATCGATAGATGCATCAAGTGATTCTACATAGCTAAGCCAAACTGATCCTTAGGATCGCACGAAATCTTGAGGGTATTCCCGCGGCAAGTCAAAAATCTAACTACCCTCCTTTCACAATTACTAGCTAACCAATCCATGCCTAGAATCAACCCATAGCCCGTGAAACCAAAAAAACATAAGCATTACACTTAAACTCGATATTTAATATAGCTATTTTCAAATCCTAACAAATCAAAGATAAATGAGCTGAACCACCAATTGGATTTGAGACAATAATGGGATCTTTAACTATACAAGCACTAAGGTGCAGAGACTCAACTATGGAAGCAGATATAAACAAATGTGAAGCTCTAGAATCAAAAAGAGTACTAACAGGATGATCAAAAAGAAAAACTAGACTTTTTCAACAAAAACTTTACTACCACTCTCTCAGGTACGCTGGGGGTGAGAGCATGCACTCGCCCTCCTGAATTCTTGGCCTTGTCCTTAATTATATGACCTGTTATACCATAATAACGACAATTCCTCTTATCTTATATTTTTCTATTCATTCCTCCTTTCTGAACCAAGTCCATATCCATGAGTTTCTCATTCTTGGGTTATGCTCCTTAGCCAAACTTCCTCATTCTCATCTTTGCCATCCTTGTATGGCTTGTTGACAAGTCTCTTGAAAGCTGCCTCCATCACATGGAAAACCCTACAAAGCTTGAAAGAAAATTAGCCACAGGTGAAACTACAGCGGCTATATGGAAGTTGGGCACTTCTTCACCCTTTGATAGGTGTCATAGTCTCATCAAGCCTACGGAACCAAGTCGCGATGAGGTTACCTCCTAGAAAGCCAGGAGCCCCGGAGACTCAGTAAAGAAGGAAAATAAGGATTCAAATAGAGGATCAAAAGATAGTGCATATTGCTTTTGGGAATATGCCTTTAAAACAAAACTTTTCTTTAGAAAATGATTCTTTTAAAACCGTCTTGAAAATAATTTTTCAAATCTTTTACCTATCCAGTAACCTTTAACTCTAATACCAAGTGAAACACCCCACCTCCATTAAGGTAACTCACAAAGGGAATGCATTAACTTTTATGGAATGTTATACGTAAAATATGAAGATAAATTTCAAGATAGAGAAAAAAAGCAGCGGAAAATAAATAAAACTTTACTTCATTGATAAAACAACAGCTTTTTCAAAACAACAATAACCAATACAACAAAGTATTTGTCTTGTTTAACAAAATAAATTAGCATAAAATGACAATGATTTTTTATATCTACTCTTTCTCTACTTCGCTACTGCCCTGTTATTCTGATTTTTTTTATCTCTGCACCACTAACTAGTATCCTAACTAGTTTCTTTTATAGAATGGTTCGTATTCCCTACTAGTGTCTCAACTAGTATCCTGTGTTATATAATAAGGTGATCCCAAGACACAATTGTGGTAGCCTTCAGGTGTACGTTTAGTATGAGGATCTTACCTCAATCAGCCTAATTGCCATGGAGATGTTAAATGTATCCTTACTATCTTAACAGATCGGCTCCTACTCGTATCGATCTAGTTCCAGTTTGTGTCATTCGGCCCTCTACTTGTAGATACCTATGCTGGTCCCACCGTAGGATGTATCAAGCCCTAAGGTGGCATCCTGACACGATCAAGATGCATAACTTTATATCTACTGATGCCCAGTGGCTAATTTTTCCACTCTGGAATACGTGCACGCCCGTGATCCTGTCGGAACCTGCACTGCTTTACCACCTGCCGCTACTTTGATCACTTATAATTAGCCTAGTAATCGTGCCCCACCCTGCCTAGTTCAGGGTACCATGATACATCTATGTGGGTTACTGCTGAAATGGGTCCCCGTTGCTAGGGTTTCCTAGTGGTTAAGTTTGTGGGCCTATATATACAAATATTACCCACCTACACGAGATGTACTTAACCCTCCCACTGATTCAAACATGTTTATTTAACGGTTAAGTTTGTGGGCCTATAAATACAAATATACAAATATTAACCACCTACCCAAGGTTTACTTAACCTTCCCACTTATCAAGTCAATATGTATTATTGGTTAAGATTGCCTTAACCCTATCCATTTTGTTCATGTAATATTGGTTAAGTGTTGTCCATTCATGTTAGCTTAACCCACCCACACATCATGTTGTATTGGTTAAGTGTTTCTTAATAACTTAACCCTTTTCACTCATCATGTTATATTAGTTAAGTGTTTCTTATTAACTTAACCCCACTCGTTCATCATGCTATATTGGTTAAGCATTTCTTATTAACTTAATCCTTCTCATTCATCATGTTGTACTGTTTAAGTGTTTCCTACTAACTTAACCCTGTTCATTCATCATGTTATACTGGTTAACTTAACCCTGCTCACTTGTCTAAAATGGTTAAGTGTTCTAAATTTACTTAACCCCACCCACTTGTCTAATTAACATGTTATAATGGTTAAGTGTTCTAAATTTACTTAACCCCACATTTTTGTCTAATTAACATGTATAACGGTTAAGTGCTCTAAATTTACTTAACCCCACCCACTTGTCTAATTAACATGTTGTATTGTTTAAGGGTCGCCTATTCATATGTTACTTAACCTTACCATTCTTAGCATGTCAGTTTACTAGCATTAATTTATTTATTAATGCCCCAACCTCTCACATTAGAACTATTGTTTGCAGTTGCTAGATGTGCCGGGCGGTTCCGGGCAGACTTCTACCGCAAAATCATTCTAACCTCAGGTTTTGGGCTAAATGCGCTAACCTCTCACATTAGATCTGTGTTGTTGCAATTACTGGATGTGCCGGGCGGTTCCACGTAGTTTTACACCGCAACTCAATCTAACCTCGGATTAGGCATGTTCATCTTTTAGCCAAATTACTTATTTAACGTACATGTCCAAGTCTAGATTTTATATGCTAATTATCCCAATTTCACAAAATTGTCATGTTTCAATTCTCAAGTTATACCCAACAAATTCAATTACAAGTTATTAATCAAAATAGGCTACACCCAATCTTCCCAAATTTACTATAATAGTCATGTTCCAAAATCACAATATACATTCTGCTTGGTGTGCCAACCAATAGTTATGCCCAATCTAGTTTTAATATTTCAGTTTGTAGTTTACGCCCAAAACTTGGTTTACATGCCAATTAACACAAACTTGCAGTTATAATGATAGTAATGCCCCAATAGCAATTGCAGGTTATGCCCAACAATTTCACCGAATATTTTATGCCCAATTATTTCACCAAATACATTGTACCCAATATTTAACCAAAATAGGTTATACCAAATATTCCCCGTATTCCAATCGTTCGTATTTTGCGATTTCAACTTAGGTTCGAAGGTAACCCAGGTTCATAAAAGAAAAAGGAAATAGGGGAAGAGAGAGAAGGAGCATAAAAATAAGAATAGACAAAAAATATGCATGTAACAACAGACCTAATACAGGAAATTTAGATCCAACAAAGATAGATTCTTGAATAAACTGATACAATCATTATCGCATGCATAAGAATAACATCATGAACCAAAAAGGATTATATGCCTGATATACAAAAAAGATAGGCATGATTTTATCGATATAATAACTTCTTAGGCATGTAAAATCATGGATTTGATGGAAAGATATGGATAAATCTGAAAAGATTGTCTTATCATCAAGCATGGACTTAGATTCATTTTATTACAAGCCAAGATTACAATTAGGTATTTAAATCTGAAAATAACGTGAACTTACATTGCTCGGATTTAAAAAGAGAATTGAATCGTTGTTGCTGCAGAAACTCTAATTTGATGTTGATTAAGCTTCAAAGTTGATTGTTAATGAAGAACTTCTAATGTGATTTAGGTTTTTGAGGCGGCGGCTAATAGAATTGAGAGTTCAGCAGCATAGAGTCGTCATAAGGAATTGTTATGAATTAGGGTTTAGGTTTAGATATGTATATATAGATGTCTAGGATTAATTATAGCTTTAGATTAATCTAGGATCAATCTAAACCATCCAAGTCACAAAGACACCTCACCAGGGCCAATCAGAACAAGCCATATATGCCCTAAGACACCAAAAATCGTCACTGGACAAAACAGCCCAGATCTGGCCGAGGGGGTCGACACCCCAGTAGACAACCCTCTTGGGGTGTCGACACCTATGTCGACCCCACATGGGGGGAGTCGACCCCTATAGGCGGGAATTTTCCTACCCAGCCGATTCTCGAATTTTTTTGAATTTCGAAGTGCTTTTTGATTTAATTACTATTTATATTTAGTTTATGTTTAAACTTGAAATCTTCTGAACTTCATAACTTCTTCATACGGAGTCCGATTCACGCAAACTCGGACTCTATCTCAAATAGAATTCCGAGACGAATGCAATGGAGAAACCCATTTCGCCTAATTTCCAATTTTTAAAATTAAGTATTCTTTAATTCATTATTTTAATGTTCACAGAAAATACGGGGTGTTAAATGGAAAATTTGACGCAAAAGCTGATCATGGAATTTTTGTTGGATATTCAGAACGTAGTAAAGCATATCGAATTTTCAACAAACGCACTAATGTTATAGAAGAATCTTTACACGTATCTTTTGATGAAAATTTTAATAAAAATACGAGGAATAAAGATTATGATGAAATCATTGAAAATATAAGTCTTGAAAATACGGAAAATAATCGCATAGAACATATTAGATCACCTCCCAGAATCTTAAGAGATCATCCTACATAGAATATTAGTGGTGAAATCGACACGCACGTTCGAACAAGAAGTCAATTAAATCAAATGGGTCATGTAGCTTTTCTTTCAAAAATTGAACCTAAAAATCCGAAAGAAGCCTCTACAGATGATTACTGGATTATTGTTATGCAAGAAGAGCTAAACCAATTCGAACGCAATGATGTCTGGGAGCTAGTACCTCAACCAAACGATCAATTGGTTTTTGATACAAAATGGGTATATAAAAACAAAGCGGATGAATTAGGAAACATCACAAGTAATATAGCCAGATTAGTTGCTCAAGGGTATAATTAAGAAGAAGGTATCGATTACAAAGAAACTTTCGCATCCATAGCAAGACTAGAAGCTACACATATTTTATAGCATACTCAAGTTTTCATAACTTCAAACTTTATCAAATGGATGTTAAAAGCGCTTTCTTAAATGGTTTCATTAAATAAAATGTTTATATAGAACAACCACTGCTATTCATACATGAAAAATATCCAGATTATGTCTATAAACTTAAAAATGCATTATATGGTTTAAAACAAGCACCTCGTGCTTGGTATGACTTAAAAGTTATTTAATAAATTTTGGTTTTCGAGTTGGAAAAGCAGATCAAACTTTATTTATTAAAAATACAAATAAAGATATTTTAATTGTACAAATTTATGTAGATGACATAATTTTTAGTTCTACTAACGAAAATTTATGTAAAGAATTTCTACAATAATGACGAACGAATTTGAAATGTCCCATATGGGAGAATTATCATATTTTCTAGGATTACAAATTAAACAAGTTTCCAATGGTATTTTTGTTTTCCAAGAAAAATATTGTAATAATTTAATTAAACGTTTTGGTCTAGACAACACTTCGGGAAAACCAACTCCAATGAGTACTTCTGTTCATCTTGAAAAAGATGAAAAAGGAAAAAGTATTGATCAAAAATTATATATAAGTATGATCGGTTCATTACTTTTTTTAACTGCAAGCCGTCCTGATATTATAATGAGTGTATGCTTATGTGCACGATTTCGGTCTGATCCCAAAGAGTCACATCCAAGAGTAGTAAAACGGATTTTAAGGTATCTTAATAATACTAAGGGCTCCGGTCTTTTTATCCGAAAAGATGTCCATTCAAATTAGTATCCTACATGATGCTGATTTTGGTAGATCCCGAATGGATAGAAAAAGTACAAGTGGTACATGCCATTTCATTGGAAAATCACTTTTATCTTGGTTTAGTAAGAAACAAAACTGTGTGTGACTCTCTACATGTGAAGCAGAATACATATCTGCTGCTTTGGCATGTGCACAAGCTATTTACATATAGCAAGCATTCAAGATTTTGGAGTTAATTTAACTAAGTCAACAATATATTGTGATAATACTAGTGCTATAAGTTTATCTAAAAATCTGATAAATCACTCTTGGACTAAACATATAGATATCCGACATCATTTCTTACATGACAATATAGAAAAAAATATAATTAACTTAGAATATGTTTCAACCGAAAACCAGATTGTAGATATTTTCACTAAACTACTATTAGAAAATTCTTTTATTAAATGAAGACGAGAATTAGGGATTGTTTCAGTAAAAGATACATAAATCAGTATAATCTTTTCTGATAAAATCAAATACGTCTTTATTTCTAACTTACTACCTATTTTGAGCCCATTTCCTAAAGACCCTCACAACACTCAAGTTCTTCTATGGCTATAGACTTATGAAAATTCTAACCACGTATTCCTTAGTTGTTTTTCTTATATAAACCTATGGTTTACTTTACTACAAACTTATAAAGAAAATTTCAATATTAAAGAAGCTCAAAAAAATACACTATGTCATCCAATTGATTCAAATTCTTCAATCAATATTACATTCACATTGGATAGTCCTTCCGATTCCCACAATTTCCGAAACCTACTCCTAGATATGAACTGCAAAACCATTGGGGAAATTATCACACTGGATATAATCCCGAAGCAAAGATGGCTAAAAGATCTCTCTTCTCATCACCAGATACAAAACGAAAAATATACTACCTTCATCACTATCAGACAAAACAAATAGCTCTACAGAAAGAGTTGTATTTCGAACAAAAATTTACCGCTACTCGCTTAAGTCTTCTTGAAAAAATAATTTACAAATTTTGTGGTTCAAAAGCAAAGGATGTTACTTCACCACTACCAATTCTGCCAAATCTTATTGATCCATCTTCCTCTAATTGTACTGAGAACGATCCAGTAAACCCAATGTTAAAATACTATACCTTTTCTCCACAACGACCACCTTATACTCCAAACTCATGTGAGAAGAATTACAAAGCCAATGAAGGAACAAGTTCATCACCACCGAAGAAGACTCTACCTTCTAAAAATTAAAGTTTCATTTACTTTATTATATATACTTCTATATTTAACTTGTTATTTACTTCTTATATGAAATAAAAATTGATTGTGCAAATATCTCATAAAACAGATGTTTGAGCAAAACAAGACAGATGTCTGACTAAACAAGGAAAATAAATTTCAACTTCAAACCAGACGTCCGCACAAGACAAAACAGGTGTCTGAAATGGTAATAAAATGAACTAAAATTTTGCGGGTTGACTTTTTTCAGACAGACATCTAACAGAAAATTTCAGACATCTGTTTCATCATAACGAGTTATTTTGCCTTCAGATTCAGATGTCTGAATACAAAACAACAGACGTCTGAAACATCCATATTTTGAACTAATTCTTCTCTGGTTCCAAATTAACGAAAAACAGACGTTTTTTTCCTACAACTCAAACATTTGAGTCTGTAACAACCCAGAAAATCTGGGCCAGTTTAAAATTTTTATTTTGGCGATTTTAGCGAATTTTGATTATTTAAAATGAATTATTTTAAATAATATCAACGAGAAATTTATTTTGAATATAATTCGAACGTATATATTATACGCGTCGTCGTTAGAATATAAATATTTTTATATAATTATAAATAGAATTGAAAATGGCGCGGTAGTTCGATAATTCGATTTCAAACTTCAATTGAATGTATCGGATGCAAAACAATCCGGATTTTAGTGAAACCAAAAATAATAGGATCTAATTTTGAATATCTTTCCAACGAATCCGAATAATCAAAATTTCATGGCGGGAATCAAAAGATATGTCCAGTTGAAAATTCTGAATAGTCGCTATGGAATTCAGGCCCTTAAAAATGGACATTTTGCAAACGACCTCGGATTTCGACGAAACCAGTTTTGTTGGGTCCGTGATGTCGAATTATTGCTAGATTCCAAATTTCATAATTTTTCGAATCAATATGTGAGCGTGGCAAAGGAAAACGCGTTTGACTAGTTTCAGTTGATTTTAATCGACTGGAAAATGACCATTTTTCAAACGGTCTCAGAATTCGACGAAACTAGTTTTGTTAGGACCGTATCGTCAATACGAAGCTAGAAAATATTTTTTTTCTGGAATTTTTCTAGTTAGTATGTGACCCTAGTAATTTGAAATGTACGTTTAAAATTCAATATAGTGATTTAAATGTAAATTTAACGGAAACTGATTCAAACAGTCGAATCAGCCTACGATACATATCCCATTGTGTCGGGGATGGGGGTATTTGGCTAGGGGCGATAGTCGTTGGGTCTGATTTCGAGTTCGTATCAACACAGGGGTATTTTCGAAATTAAATAAATTAAAATTTAAATATATATTTAAACCTAACCTAAAAACTAATGGGTCAAAATTCCTCAGTGGTCAACCCCCGAAAGTCGTCTCCCCCAATTCGAAACACGGCGGAAAAAGCTCCCACAAACTCATCCTAAATTCGTCCAATCCCCCTCGAAATAAATCGTGAAATCAAAGCCAAATCGAAGAACTAGGACGGCTCCAAGCATAGAGCGTCTGTGATCTAAAAAGGTGGAGAATTCTCCTCGATTTGGGTGCTCAAAGTCGAGCCGTTTGAAGCTGTATTGCTGGCGCCTGGGACCATCGATCATGACGCCGTTGATGGCGTGGGTGGAGGGTCTTCCGCCGCTTCTAGCGCCGCCGGTTGACGGACCTCCGGTCGAGCAGACTGGTGGCGAGGCGGAACCCTAGCAACGTGAAGATTGCGTTTTATTCTCCAGGCAATTTGAAGAAGAAGCAGTGTAATTTTTTGAACTATATAATTAGTTTAATTAATGTGCTAGTTAAGTAATTTTATATAAATATTGTTTAAAATTCTGAATTTTATATATTAGAACGTTGTTTTCAATGTATTTTTTTTTTATGAAATAAGAATATAAATGATTTTTAAAAATAGAAGTTAGAAATGATTTTTAAAAATAGAAGTTAGAAATGATTTTTAAAAATAGAAGTTAGAAATGATTTTTAATTAGTTAAAACTGAGATTTTTAATATAAAGTTTTGATTTTTTTTTATAATGTTAAAGACGAGATTTTTTAAAAGAGTAAAAATATGATTTTTATATATTGAATAGCGAAGTAAAAATTCGATTTTTCCATATGTAGTGGCTACAGCAACGAAGATGCGATAACGATGGAGATTTCTATCAAAGAAGAGTCAAGAGGATTGGATAGCTATCGGTGAGAACTTCTCACTCAAATTCTATTTTTCTAGTTATATATATATACTAGGATGCAGACGGTGCTTATTAGAAGCACCCGACACCCGTCCACATACCATGGACTTGTTTGTTTGGTTGTGTAGTTGGTTAGATTATTTGTTTTGGATTTGATTGATTGGTTGAATTGGAAATTGATTAAAATTGATATGTGAATGGCGTGGGCCTTCACTAGACCGGGGATAAGGCTAGGCCTCGTCCCGTTTCTAGTATCGTGCCGTTATGCCGCCGAAATTTTCTAAAATATGTTAGAAAAATAAAATTATCATTTTATTTAAAGAATGAACTGAATAGAAATTCATAGGTTGAATAAAATGTTTTATCGTTAAAAATATAATTTTTAACGTGAATGTGAATAAATAAAATATTCATTTACAAACCAGACGGTTTGTTTATGTACACCTATTTGAAGGACATTGATTGGGTCGACAAATTTTACACATTGCCCAACTGCACGAATAAAATATTTGTTTGATTGTTTGAAACCCCACACGGGTGTTGGGATGAAATATGAAGTTCACTCATCCTGATTGATTAAATATGTCGATCGATTGATTGACATGCTGTTATAAGCGTTAGATATCTATATTTGAGGCTTATACAGTGTAGTGCACTTTGGTTGATGGTTGATTATTTTTCAATGCTATTATATACATGTGATGTATGAAAATCCATATAATTAACGTTATATGGTAATTGATTGGGCCTCATTCCAATTTGAAAAATAAAGAATAATATAAAATAAAGGTTCATGTGTTGACAGTACTCATCCATTGAGATTGGTCATGTGTTGAACGAAATATTTTGAAAAAGAAATATTTGAAATAGAATATTTGAAAATAGAAATTTATGAAGCTGTGTTGATTAGATTGACGCCATTTTGACGTGAACGATGTTTGTATCAATTTTTAACGATTTCGAAATGAATTGAATTGAAAACGATTTCGAAATGAATTGAATTGAAAACGATTTCGAAATGAATTGAATTGAAAACGATTTCGAAATGAATTGAATTGAAAACGATTTCGAAATGAATTAAATTGAAAACGATTTCGAAATGAATTGAATTGAAAACGATTTCGAAATGAATTGAATTGAAAACGATTTCGAAATGAATTGAATTGAAAACGATTTCGAAATGAATTGAATTGAAAACGAATTCGAAATGAATTGAATTGAAAACGATTTCGAAATGAATTGAATTGAAAACGATTTCGAAATGAATTGAATTGAAAACGATTTCGAAATGAATTGAATTGAAAACGATTTCGAAATGAATTGAATTGAAAACGATTTCGAAATGAATTGAATTGAAAACGATTTCGAAATGAATTGAATTGAAAACGATTTCGAAATGAATTGAATTGAAAACGATTTCGAAATGAATTGAATTGAAAACGATTTCGAAATGAATTGAATTGAAAACGATTTCGAAATGAATTGAATTGAAAACGATTTCGAAATGAATTAAATTGAAAACGATTTCGAAATGAATTGAATTGAAAACGATTTCGAAATGAATTGAATTGAAAACGATTTCGAAATGAATTGAATTGAAAACGATTTCGAAATGAATTGAATTGAAAACGATTTCGAAATGAATTGAATTGAAAACGATTTCGAAATGAATTGAATTGAAAACGATTTCGAAATGAATTGAATTTAAAACGATTTCGAAATGAATTGAATTGAAAATGATTTCGAAATGAATTGAAAACGAATTCAAATTGAATTGAAAGCTAATTGAAATGAATTCAAATTGAATTGAAATTTGAATTGAATAGAAATAAATTTTAAAACGAATTTATAAAGAAGAATTCAATTTTGATTTGAATTGAAATGGAAGTTGAGATTGCTTTTGAAACGAATATTAAAACTATTTATATAATTCGTTTTAAATAGAAATCGACGAAATATACTATATATATATATTATATATATATTATATATATAATATAATGGCCTGAATAGAACGCGCCGCGCCGCGGCAGTTCGCGAATTTCGACCATTTATTTCAAACGGACATTACGGGAGATCCGACCATCGGATTCTCCTGAAACCGGAAGCGTTGGGTTCGTATCGAAAAGAGCTTTCTAACGAATATTAGAAATTTGAAATCTAACGGTTGGATTTGGAATTATGTCCAAATCAAATTTGAAAAAGGTCGCTGTAAGTGCAGTTCGATGGCCATTGATGGAAATCGACTGTACGGGCCTTGATAAAATTATTAAAAATAGTAATAATTTGTGTAAAATCATAAGAAATGATTTGTGAAGATTTGGGATGAAAAACTCCATATTTGAAAAGATAAAAATAGATTTTTATCGAAATGAACTAGTTTTGAACTAGAAATATAATTCTATTTATTTTTAATAAATAAATTGAATTTAAAAAGGGTAACCAAAATATCCAATGATTGCATTGGAGTGGATTTGAATCGAAATTGTCTTCGGAATATTTCGATGTTGGAATTCGTGATTATATAGGTGTTGTTATGGAAATTTGAAAGATATATATTGATATCGTTATTTCCAATACGACATTTGTAAATCGTAGAATTTGATATTGAATATAGGCCGATATATTTTCTATTCAGAGCCTTGTATTGAATATCGAATGTGATTTGGGTTTGTCGTGAATGGTGTCTTCACTAACACTGTTCTTGAACCCAGTTGAGAAAAGATTAAATCTTTTTATTTAGATTTAATGAAGTATACCAATTAAATAATATTTAATTGGAATTGAATTGATATTGATTTTTGGGTTTATCGTGAACAGTGTTTTAAATAACACTTGTTCTTTAACCCGAAAATTAATGGAATGTGATTTTGGGTTTATCGTGAACCGTGTTTTAAATGACACTGATTCTTTAACCCAGTTAACGATTAAAACTAAGTGGAGTTTTAATGAATCTTTAATTAGATTGAAATAATCGAAAATGGAGTATCACCAGTTTTGCTCCAGGCGATAGTTAAATCTTTAATTAGATTTGAACGTGAAATGGTAATTGAATTTACCGATAACACTGTGGTGTTAGATATGAAGTATTATCAGTTTTACTTCATGGGATGAATAGGTTGGGATTGGGAAATTAAAACAAATGATTACTTCGGTAAGGTTCGCTAACCCCGACTAGTTTGAATTGATATTCAAAAGTAGATTAAAGCATAAATTCAAGGAATTTATCTTTGATAAAATTAATGGGAACCTTTCCCTATGAATGTGAAATTTAGAAACTAACTGTCGGTTAGCCAAGCAGAATGGTTTTCTGGATATTGATCTGATGTTGGTTTCGGCCTTTGGGGTTTATATTTGGGAAATTATTCTCTTGATTAATTTACGGTTAGTGACTGATGAATTGGAATGAGGCGTATGTTGTGTTTGTGTAACACTTATTCAAAATGTACGCGAGTTATTCGGAAAGACCGGGTTTATCCCATTCTGAATAACTGATACGACGATAAGTCGAAGATGAAGACGATGGTCGAAGACCGGAGGTCTTCACGTCGTTTGGGTAATTACTGATGATCTTGATTGGGCTGTACACCCAAGAAGATGGAAACAGTTAGTGATCGTCCAGACGTACTTGGAGATCGATGGATATGCGGGGTACTAGGTGCCCCCGGTTTCGTTCAGCCCCAGAACGGACTTGTAAATGGACTGTGTGTCTGACATTGGATTTTAGTCCGTGTGATTGATCTCTATTAAATATATATCTGTTTGGCGGCGGAGAATTTATTCTCTTGCTTAACGCCCTTCTCTGAGACGTACGAGCCCAGGGGTTATATATTGATGGATATCAATCGCATGGAGTGAATTGCCTGTGTGGCATGCTAAGAGGCAAATGATCAAGGCTTCTGTTGAAAAGCAAAGTCTTGTGGTAGATGATCGAAGCACGGCCTTTGTGGCGTAGCTTTGTGTAACGTTGATTCGCGAGTATCACACCCGGTATGAATCAAAAACGGGAGACGGACATCAGGGAGGACCTACGTTTCTTTCTAGTTATGAGTGGCGTCAGTGCTTGAACTGGCTGACGAGTTTGACTCATGTGGATGTTACTTATTATTACTTGCTGAAAAGCGAGGCGCCTCGTGATATCGGTTTCGGCCGATGCTTCTGGTCGGCTGACGGGCCAGATTTACACCCCATAGGGTGGGGAAAAGTAGTGTTCAGGCATAATAATCCACATCGGTGGACCGGCCCTGACGATCCAAGGCTTGCCTGAGGGGCGGACTAGAGCGTCTCGAATCGGAGAGGATCTTGCCCCTAGCCTCGGTTCATACCATAAATGATAACCCAACTTCCAATACGACATTTGCGGTTTTGATTGTAAACTTATATATGGCGACATAGTGTTATGGGCCATTCATGCCGCCTATGATTGATACTTATGATTTGAAGTTGTTTTATACACTATGCACTTATAATAGTATCAAATGATTTGTTTTAACCGTATCAAGCATTCTTTGGCTGTTATAAGGGAAAACCCTATCCTCGACTGCGTTGCATTGTGTGATAGGACCTGGGTCTTATAACAGCTTCATTTTTCCTTATTTTAGCATTGCGCTGTTTATTTTATGCACTGGTATTCTTGGGAGGAAACCCGTTCCGTGTTATACGGCGTGGTCCCTTGATTTGCCTAATGATTTAAAATAAAGATTAATAACTGTTTTAGTTCTCACACCAGTCACATGACTGACCTGGAGTTTATTGTTTTAACCTAAACTCTGGGTGCCCTTATTTTGACACGGGCAGCTAGTAGTTTTGGTTTTGCAAATTTATATTCACAGGATCCTGGTTTACAGCTGGAACGGCATCCGGAAAGCTTTGTATCCGTATATCTCCTTCTAGTTGTGTATTTTATTATTTTCCGCTGCTATGTATTTAATGTAATTTAAATCTCTGATATTTCTGTGTAATATTTATTCTTACTCTGTATGTTCTTGTAATCTGATGCATTGTTGTAATATACAATGAAATGTTCTTCTGTATGCATTCTGATTTGTCCTGTTCTCAAACGATAGGGCGTTTCGAACGGCCTGGATCGGTTTAGCGACTGGTTCGGACCGAGCGGAATTCCTTGCCGTCACAGTTGGTATCAGAGCTTTGGTTTACAAAGCTCGGAGAACAAGGCACATTAGAACCATACGAAAGAATTCATCAGATATTGGATTAGTAATATCCAATTAGAATGACTCGTTAGAGATAGGATCAGTAGTATCCTAGAACGAGTGTGAAGAGTATATTTTTCAAGTGAAAACAAATTTTTGTTTTGAAAATTTAAATCAATTATTCGTATTTGATTATCTATTTATATTGAGTTGGACAATCCAGTATATATAGATTTTGCGTATACGTCTGATCCGCGTGTATTCGAAGTTTTAATATATTGGATAGATATAGCGTCACACTCTAGTCGCCCGAAGATGGTACTGATGATTGTCATGACATCATCAGTATTTATGTTCGTGTTTCGAAGGTGTGATTTTCTATATATTTCCTATTGACTGGTGTGAGAACCAAAATTAGATAGGGCTTATTGTTGTGATTTGGCACCAAAAATCTGATTTTTGACTATATATCAAAATTATGAATTTGAAGCTCTAATCCACTAATTGATTGATGTTTGTGTTGTTTGTTTATTTGTTTGATAATTTTGAACCATTTAGCCTAATTAAACCAAATATTGAATTATATTGATAATTGGATGCGTTTGCTTGCATATACATATATATCATTGAACAGGTCATAGCAAGGAGGCTAGAGCCGAAGAATAAAATTTGTTTGCCCGACAAATAGGTACATGTTTACTACATAATTTCCTGTTTTGTTTGGGTGATGATGATTTTGTGAGCCTATTGGCTAGCCGCTTGGCTTTTTCTTTTTCTTTTTTGAGATCTGAAGGACCGGGGAAGCTATTTGAAATTCCCCGATGCTCCCGGTGCAGGGGAGGTTATGGCGAAATTTTTCGAAAATTTAGGGTGTTAGCCAAATTTTTGAAATTTTGAAAATTCTCAAAAACTAAAGAGTTGGAGAATGGAAGCCAGATCGAGCGTAGAGTTGATTAATCAAACCACTTTCGACTTTGTTCCTTTTCGGGGACGAAAAGTTTTAAGTGGGGGAGATTGTAACAACCCGGAAAATCTGGGCCAGTTTAAAATTTTTATTTTGGCGATTTTAGCGAATTTTGATTATTTAAAATGAATTATTTTAAATAATATCGACGAGAAATTTATTTTGAATATAATTCGAACGTATATATTATACGCGTCATCGTTAGAATATAAATATTTTTATATAATTATAAATAGAATTGAAAATGGCGCGGTAGTTCGATAATTCGATTTCAAACTTCAATTGAATGTACCGGATGCAAAACAATCCGGATTTTAGTGAAACCAAAAATAATAGGATCTAATTGTGAATATCTTTCCAACGAATCCGAATAATCAAAATTTCATGGCGGGAATCAAAAGATATGTCCAGTTGAAAATTCTGAATAGTCGCTATGGAATTCAGGCCCTTAAAAATGGACATTTTGCAAACGACCTCGGATTTCGACGAAACCAGTTTTGTTGGGTCCGTGATGTCGAATTATTGCTAGATTCCAAATTTCATAATTTTTCGAATTAATATGTGAGCGTGGCAAAGGAAAACGTGTTTGACCAGTTTCAGTTGATTTTAATCGACTGGAAAATGACCATTTTTCAAACGGTCTCAGAATTCGACGAAACTAGTTTTGTTAGGACCGTATCGTCAATACGAAGCTAGAAAATATTTTTTTTCTGGAATTTTTCTAGTTAGTATGTGACCCTAGTAATTTGAAATGTACGTTTAAAATTCAATATAGTGATTTAAATGTAAATTTAACGGAAACTGATTCAAACAGTCGAATCAGCCTACGATACATATCCCATTGTGTCGGGGATGGGGGTATTTGGCTAGGGGCGACAGTCGTTGGGTCTGATTTCGAGTTCGTATCAACACAGGGGTATTTTCGAAATTAAATAAATTAAAATTTAAATATATATTTAAACCTAACCTAAAAACTAATGGGTCAAAATTCCTCAGTGGTCAACCCCCGAAAGTCGTCTCCCCCAATTCGAAACACGGCGGAAAAAGCTCCCACAAACTCATTCTAAATTCGTCCAATCCCCCTCGAAATAAATCGTGAAATCAAAGCCAAATCGAAGAACTAGGACGGCTCCAAGCATAGAGCGTCTGTGATCTGAAAATGTGGAGAATTCTCCTCGATTTGGGTGCTCAAAGTCGAGCCGTTTGAAGCTGTATTGCTGGCGCCTGGGACCATCGATCATGACGCCGTTGATGGCGTGGGTGGAGGGTCTTCCGCCGCTTCTAGCGCCGCCGGTTGACGGACCTCCGGTCGAGCAGACTGGTGGCGAGGCGGAACCCTAGCAACGTGAAGATTGCGTTTTATTCTCCAGGCAATTTGAAGAAGAAGCAGTGTAATTTTTTGAACTATATAATTAGTTTAATTAATGTGCTAGTTAAGTAATTTTATATAAATATTGTTTAAAATTCTGAATTTTATATATTAGAACGTTGTTTTCAATGTATTTTTTTTTACGAAATAAGAATATAAATGATTTTTAAAAATAGAAGTTAGAAATGATTTTTAAAAATAGAAGTTAGAAATGATTTTTAAAAATAGAAGTTAGAAATGATTTTTAATTAGTTAAAACTGAGATTTTTAATATAAAGTTTTGATTTTTTTTTATAATGTTAAAGACGAGATTTTTTAGAAGAGTAAAAATATGATTTTTATATATTGAATAGCGAAGTAAAAATTCGATTTTTCCATATGTAGTGGCTACAGCAACGAAGATGCGATAACGATGGAGATTTCTATCAAAGAAGAGTCAAGAGGATTGGATAGCTATCGGTGAGAACTTCTCACTCAAATTCTATTTTTCTAGTTATATATATATACTAGGATGCAGACGGTGCTTATTAGAAGCACCCGACACCCGTCCACATACCATGGACTTGTTTGTTTGGTTGTGTAGTTGGTTAGATTATTTGTTTTGGATTTGATTGATTGGTTGAATTGGAAATTGATTAAAATTGATATGTGAATGGCGGGGGCCTTCACTAGACCGGGGATAAGGCTAGGCCTCGTCCCGTTTCTAGTATCGTGCCGTTATGCCGCCGAAATTTTCTAAAATATGTTAGAAAAATAAAATTATCATTTTATTTAAAGAATGAACTGAATAGAAATTCATAGGTTGAATAAAATGTTTTATCGTTAAAAATATAATTTTTAACGTGAATGTGAATAAATAAAATATTCATTTACAAACCAGACGGTTTGTTTATGTACACCTATTTGAAGGACATTGATCGGGTCGATAAATTTT
Organism: Allium sativum; assembly: GCA_030737875.1. Classification (NCBI taxonomy): domain Eukaryota; kingdom Viridiplantae; phylum Streptophyta; class Magnoliopsida; order Asparagales; family Amaryllidaceae; genus Allium; species Allium sativum. Next base: position 1,014,311,385 of record CM060913.1, read on the forward strand.
ACACATTGCCCAACTGCACAAATAAATTATTTGTTTGATTGTTTGAAACCCCACACGGGTGTTGGGATGAAATATGAAGTTCACTCATCCTGATTGATTAAATATGTCGATCGATTGATTGACATGCTGTTATAAGCGTTAGATATCTATATTTGAGGCTTATACAGTGTAGTGCACTTTGGTTGATGGTTGATTATTTTTCAATGCTATTATATACATGTGATGTATGAAAATCCATATAATTAACGTTATATGGTAATTGATTGGGCCTCATTCCAATTTGAAAAATAAAGAATAATATAAAATAAAGGTTCATGTGTTGACAGTACTCATCCATTGAGATTGGTCATGTGTTGAACGAAATATTTTGAAAAAGAAATATTTGAAATAGAATATTTGAAAATAGAAATTTATGAAGCCGTGTTGATTAGATTGACGCCATTTTGACGTGAACGATGTTTGTATCAATTTTTAACGATTTCGAAATGAATTGAATTGAAAACGGTTTCGAAATGAATTGAATTGAAAACGATTTCGAAATGAATTGAATTGAAAACGATTTCGAAATGAATTGAATTGAAAACGATTTCGAAATAAATTAAATTGAAAACGATTTCGAAATGAATTGAATTGAAAACGATTTCGAAATGAATTGAATTGAAAACGATTTCGAAATGAATTGAATTGAAAACGATTTCGAAATGAATTGAATTGAAAACGATTTCGAAATGAATTGAATTGAAAACGATTTCGAAATGAATTGAATTGAAAACGATTTCGAAATGAATTGAATTGAAAACGATTTCGAAATGAATTGAATTGAAAACGATTTCGAAATGAATTGAATTGAAAACGATTTCGAAATGAATTGAATTGAAAACGATTTCGAAATGAATTGAATTGAAAACGATTTCGAAATGAATTGAATTGAAAACGATTTCGAAATGAATTGAATTGAAAACGATTTCGAAATGAATTGAATTGAAAACGATTTCGAAATGAATTGAATTGAAAACGATTTCGAAATGAATTGAATTGAAAACGATTTCGAAACGAATTAAATTGAAAACGATTTCGAAATGAATTGAATTTAAAACGATTTCGAAATGAATTGAATTGAAAACGATTTCGAAATGAATTGAAAACGAATTCAAATTGAATTGAAAGCGAATTGAAATGAATTCAAATTGAATTGAAATTTGAATTGAATAGAAATAAATTTTAAAACGAATTTATAAAGAAGAATTCAATTTTGATTTGAATTGAAATGGAAGTTGAGATTGCTTTTGAAACAAATATTAAAACTATTTATATAATTCGTTTTAAATAGAAATCGACGAAATATATTATATATATATTATATATATAATATAATGGCCTGAATAGAACGCGCCGCGCCGCGGCAGTTCGCGAATTTCGACCATTTATTCAAACGGACATTACGGGAGATCCGACCGTCGGATTCTCCTGAAACCGGAACCGTTGGGTTCGTATCGAAAAGAGATTTCTAACGAATATTAGAAATTTGAAATCTAACGGTTGGATTTGGAATTATGTCCAAATCAAATTTGAAAAAGGTCGCTGTAAGTGCAGTTCGATGGCCATTGATGGAAATCAACTGTACGGGCCTTGATAAAATTATTAAAAATAGTAATAATTTGTGTAAAATCATAAGAAATGATTTGTGAAGATTTGGGATGAAAAACTCCATATTTGAAAAGATAAAAATAGATTTTTATCGAAATGAACTAGTTTTGAACTAGAAATATAATTCTATTTATTTTTAATAAATAAATTGAATTTAAAAAGGGTTTTGAAAATAACCAAAATATCCAATGATTGCATTGGAGTGGATTTGAATCGAAATTGTCTTCGGAATATTTCGATGTTGGAATTCGTGATTATATAGGTGTTGTTATGGAAATTTGAAAGATATATATTGATATCGTTATTTCCAATACGACATTTGTAAATCGTAGAATTTGATATTGAATATAGGCCGATATATTTTCTATTCAGAGCCTTGTATTGAATATCGAATGTGATTTGGATTTGTCGTGAATGGTGTCTTCACTAACACTGTTCTTGAACCCAGTTGAGAAAAGATTAAATCTTTTTATTTAGATTTAATGAAGTATACCAATTAAATAATATTTAATTGGAATTGAATTGATATTGATTTTTGGGTTTATCGTGAACAGTGTTTTAAATAACACTTGTTCTTTAACCCGAAAATTAATGGAATGTGATTTTGGGTTTATCGTGAACCGTGTTTTAAATGACACTGATTCTTTAACCCAGTTAACGATTAAAACTAAGTGGAGTTTTAATGAATCTTTAATTAGATTGAAATAATCGAAAATGGAGTATCACCAGTTTTGCTCCAGGCGATAGTTAAATCTTTAATTAGATTTGAACGTGAAATGGTAATTGAATTTACCGATAACACTGTGGTGTTAGATATGAAGTATTATCAGTTTTACTTCATGGGATGAATAGGTTGGGATTGGGAAATTAAAACAAATGATTACTTCGGTAAGGTTCGCTAACCCCGACTAGTTTGAATTGATATTCAAAAGTAGATTAAAGCATAAATTCAAGGAATTTATCTTTGATAAAATTAATGGGAACCTTTCCCTATGAATGTGAAATTTAGAAACTAACTGTCGGTCAGCCAAGCAGAATGGTTTTCTGGATATTGATCTGATGTTGGTTTCGGCCTTCGGGGTTTATATTTGGGAAATTATTCTCTTGATTAATTTACGGTTAGTGACTGATGAATTGGAATGAGGCGTATGTTGTGTTTGTGTAACACTTATTCAAAATGTACGCGAGTTATTCGGAAAGACCGGGTTTATCCCATTCTGAATAACTGATACGACGATAAGTCGAAGATGAAGACGATGGTCGAAGACCGGAGGTCTTCACGTTGTTTGGTTAATTACTGATGATCTTGATTGGGCTGTACACCCAAGAAGATGGAAACAGTTAGTGATCGTCCAGACGTACTTGGAGATCGATGGATATGCGGGGTACTAGGTGCCCTCGGTTTCGTTCAGCCCAGAACGGACTTGTAAATGGACTGTGTGTCTGACATTGGATTTTAGTCCGTGTGATTGATCTCTATTAAATATATATCTGTTTGGCGGCGGAGAATTTATTCTCTTGCTTAACGCCCTTCTCTGAGACGTACGAGCCCAGGGGTTATATATTGATGGATATCAATCGCATGGAGTGAATTGCCTGTGTGGCATGCTAAGAGGCAAATGATCAAGGCTTCTGTTGAAAAGCAAAGTCTTGTGGTAGATGATCGAAGCACGGCCTTTGTGGCGTAGCTTTGTGTAACGTTGATTCGCGAGTATCACACCCGGTATGAATCAAAAACGGGAGACGGACATCAGGGAGGACCTACGTTTCTTTCTAGTTATGAGTGGCGTCAGTGCTTGAACTGGCTGACGAGTTTGACTCATGTGGATGTTACTTATTATTACTTGCTGAAAAGCGAGGCGCCTCGTGATATCGGTTTCGGCCGATGCTTCTGGTCGGCTGACGGGCCAGATTTACACCCCATAGGGTGGGGAAAAGTAGTGTTCAGGCATAATAATCCACATCGGTGGACCGGCCCTAACGATCCAAGGCTTGCCTGAGGGGCGGACTAGAGCGTCTCGAATCGGAGAGGATCTTGCCCCTCGCCTCGGTTCATACCATAAATGATAACCCAACTTCCAATACGACATTTGCGGTTTTGATTGTAAACTTATATATGGCGACATAGTGTTATGGGCCATTCATGCCGCCTATGATTGATACTTATGATTTGAAGTTGTTTTATACACTATGCACTTATAATAGTATCAAACGATTTGTTTTAACCGTATCAAGCATTCTTTGGCTGTTATAAGGGAAAACCCTATCCTCGACTGCGTTGCATTGTGTGATAGGACCTGGGTCTTATAACAGCTTCATTTTTCCTTATTTTAGCATTGCTCTGTTTGTTTTATGCACTGGTATTCTTGGGAGGAAACCCGTTCCGTGTTATACGGCGTTGTCCCTTGATTTACCTAATGATTTAAAATAAAGATTAATAACTGTTTTAGTTCTCACACCAGTCACATGACTGACCTGGAGTTTATTGTTTTAACCTAAACTCTGGGTGCCCTTATTTTGACACGGGCAGCTAGTAGTTTTGGTTTTGCTGATTTATATTCACAGGATCCTGGTTTACAGCTGGAACGGTATCCGGAAAGCTTTGTATCCGTATATCTCCTTCTAGTTGTGTATTTTATTATTTTCCGCTGCTATGTATTTAATGTAATTTAAATCTCTGATATTTCTGTGAAATATTTATTCCTACTCTGTATGTTCTTGTAATCTGATGCATTGTTGTAATATACAATGAAATGTTCTTCTGTATGCATTCTGATTTGTCCTGTTCTCAAACGATAGGGCGTTTCGAACGGTCTGGATCGGTTTAGCGACTGGTTCGGACCGAGCGGAATTCCTTGCCGTCACAGAGTCTGAAGTGACGAGTTTTTTAAAGAGCATATGACTCCTCCCAAACATCACAACTATTCATCTCTTCATCTATTTTACTTTTACCTCTTCATCTTTTGTACCATCCATGAAAACCCTAGCCCCCAAAATCAAAATATTACAGCAAACTTCATCTTTTCAAAATCAATTCATAGCAAATCGTGGCAAAATAACAAGAGAAGAAGAAGCACTTCCTCCTTATGAAGAATTAATTCAAAGGTGGTTATGGGACAATACCGCCAAGGCTAGATATAAAGCAATGAAGGATTCAAAATTCTTTGAAGGTGCTTTCGGCAAATTCGATGCTTTTTCAAATTATCAAATTCTACACTATGCCAGACATTTCCACTTTGAATCACTAGTTGATTATAACAAAAATAATGTTAAAATTTATCCTTTAATAGTGAAACTGTTTTTAGCAAACTTGAGTCTTGATCATACCAAACCACAAGTCAAAATAAATACCGTTTGGTCTTGGGTTTGTGGAAAACGAGTGCTTCTTTCTTTGCAAAGACTAGGGAAAATCTTAGAATATGCTTGGCAAGGTCTAGATATATACACCGTTGAAGTAGATATGACCACTAGAGATGAAATTTCACACAAATTTCTCTTTGATAATCACATTAATATGCAAGAGCTTACTCCACTCATCTCTGACCACAAGCCCATCTACTTAATCGCATTCTTGTACGAACCATTCAACCTCGGAAAGGGAGTTATGAAAATGTTTACAAAAGGGATTTTCAAGCCCTTTATGCTTTATACTCCAACAAACAAATCAATTGGGCTAAAATTATCATGGACGAATGGACCGATATCATATATAAGCGCAAGTACAAGACTTTACACTACGGTGCGTATATTTCACAGTTCCTTGCTGCTTGTGAAATAAATATACCAAATACTCCCCCCTTACGCATCAAAGAAATTGATCCGAAAACCTTGAAACTTCTGGATATCCCTCCGAATCCCGCTACTTTAGAATTTATGTCGCTCAATAATTGGACTGAACATGTAGCTTCCGACTCAAAATCAATTATTCTTGAACCTTCTCACCGTCTCCAAATTAAAGAAAAAGAAGAAGATGATGATATTCATATTATTTTTCCTGAAACTTCTTCCAAACAAGCCTTAGTAATGTTATCCCAAAACCAATCTAAACTACAGAAAGAATTAAGGCATTATCAAAAGCAAACAAATAAGAAGTTTGACTCTATCAAAGGATTCTTGAACAAACTTTGGGAAAAAGTTTCTTGCACTGCACTTCTTCGAACCAAGCTCAAGCTCCAGCTCCATTTCAATGGTCTTCAAGTTCCGCAGAAGAAGTTCCCGATTCAGAACAAGGCTCTCCCAAAAATGGTGGGACAACTATCGAGGCATCTACTTCGGAAGGATGGTAAGCATGGTTGATGGTATGCCAGTCTACGTATTTTGCCTACAAACTATTTAATTATCTAAAATGGTATGTAATATATTTTGGTACTTCTCTTTATGTCTCGCACAAAACTCTATTATGTGTTGTAATATGTTCCTTCTAATGGCATGCTTGTTTATGTATCATGTCTATTTCTATGTATGTTTGTGTGTATTGAATATGTGCCTCAGGTTTTTAGTAAGTACTCCTTTTTGTCGAATGACAAAGGGGGAGAAACGAGTGACATTATATGCATATTGACAGGAGGAGCTTATATAGTTGTCATTAGTCAAAAAGGACGACAATTTTGAATCTCGCTACATAGCATTTTGACTATGACAACTATACATAAGCATATATATTATCAGCTAACCTTGTTTTGCAGCAAGATAGTCGACAAACATATTCAAGAACACCAAAATGAAGATTGAATATGTTGTAAGAGTCTGTTAGTCCTAGATATTCATGTTAAAGTCTTCCTTGATGATTACACACACATACACACACATGGCACATATATATGTTTTCATATTCAAAAGAGGCAAAGAATATGTTTTGCCCAGAAAACAGACGTCTGGTTTAAATCAGACAGACGTCTGTTTGCTGAGATTAAATTCAAATTTACCACAATATTCAGATGCCTATTCTAAATTTTTTAGACGTCTGAATCTGCTACAAAACACACTATTTCTTTGTTGTTTCATTTTTCAAATTAAAAAAGACATCTGAATAAAAAAATTCAAACTTCTTATTACGAAAAGTTGTAACCTATTATGAAGAGTCATAACTCTCTAGATTATTTCTCCTGATAGATACTCTTCATGATTAGTTACAACTTTTTGAATATTATAAATATGGACTTGATTAATTGATTAACCCTCTGAATTTCATTCTACCTCTCTCTCTCTATATTATTCAAAGCTATCTAGTTTTCAAAAAGCATATTATTCTCAATATTATCTTCTATAATCTTTCATAAGCTTCACCTTTATCATCAAGGAAAGACTACAGGAAGGGTGTACTATATATTGACAAATCGGTGTTAACAAGAACACAAACAAGTCATCAATTATTTTGTATTATAAGAGACCTCTTTAGTTGTTGAGCCAAGAAAATCCCATTCAGGTGTTTGGCTATTCCTCCGGGTGAAGTGAGGCTTTTAGTGCTAGTGAAATACTAGAGTGAGTCTTGGACTGGACGTAGGACAGTGGTCTGAACCAGTACAAATTGACTGTGTGATTTACTACTTTCTACTCTAATACATACACTACATCCTATTCTCCATTCTACCCGATTTGTAACAACCCATACTTTTGACCGTTCAAATCGACAATAAACCACACATGTCGACCCAGACAAATCACAAATATAGGTAGTTATTGGGAAAACAAGAAAATGAACAAACAAGAGAAAAACAATAACAGAGTTCTCACAGCAGAAAGGCAACATATAATAAATAAGTAACAGCTTAAAACAGTTGAAATGCATATATTTGTCTATACCATACAATGATTATCAGAGTTACCTATATATATCTCTACATAGCACAGCGGAAAAAAATTCAGTGGAAATACTTATATATAGTAGATATATACCAAATCTTTGTCTTCATCCTCCAAGCTATTGAAATCTTCGCTAACTGCAACATCTACTGACCTGAGAGTATTGCATAAAAAGAAAACACAACAAACACTCGGATCAGCACTAAATCATTCTCATATTAGTCAAATTAAAATATGAAACAACTTGAGTGTCATTGGTGAAGTAACTCGAGAGATGTTACGGGATTTTTTCGTCTCTCGAGGATCCGTTAATCTACTACATACATAGTATAATAGGGTATTATGATAGTGTCTATCCAGTAAAGTAAATATCATAAAAAAAGCGTAAGAGGGATACAGGCATCAACAGTCTATACAGCACCATAAATTCACCGTACTGGTGTTCAAAGGGCACTCCATAGAAGGCAATGCTAAATCAAAATTATATGGGGCTCGATATGGATAAATACGATAGGGTACCCAAGGAAATGCCCAGGGTAGGATTCTACCAATTGGACTCGCGGACCGGTGGTAACGCATAGCAGCCACTTCCGCCCACCTCGGAACACACTCCCAAAAATCGTAAAGGGCCCAAATCATTATAGTCATATAATTAGTATCGAAGAAGTGTGTCTGATCAAAGGTGCTACCTCAATTAGTCACGGTATAGCTCCTATTTTAGTCATTTTAATTCTGACCCGAAGGTCAGGGCTATATTCGTTATCGTTCATATTCTTCAATCCAACAATTTCCTCCAAGTCATTATATTTCATTCTGGATACGTCAAATCTTCACAATTGTTAAAGTGTTATCGACACTGACAAAGAGTATGCCTTATGACGATTCTAGTCTTGTTAACAACTAACGCTTACATCTTTCACATCGGTTGGTTATTTTATATTTCACAAAGGTTCGCTTCATATCAAAATATCATATTCTATTTCGAACCAAATTATATTCAAATAGAATATAATTTCGTATCAAAATGTCAGAATCATAAACCGATTATATTCTAAATTAGAAAATATTTCCATATCCTTATATTATAATCATATAATATTTCACAATCAATTTATATTCAAATAGAATATATTTTATCTCAAAGATTCAAATTATCCCAAATCGATTTATGTTCGAAATCCATTCATATTCAAATAGAATATATACTTCTATAACTTGTTTTCAATCCCTTAGGAGATAAATTTATATTCAAGTAGCATATAATTCACATTTCCATGTCAAAAATTGGTTTAGGAATTGATTCATATTCAAATAGGACAAAAAAATTCCCAACTCTATTTCAACAACGGTTTAGATCCAAACACTTTCCATTCGGAAGATAATTACACTTTATAAAATATAATTATGAAAACAGATACTTATGAAAGAAACCCTTTATATAAAATATTATATATATATATATATATATATATATATATAATAAAATGGTTAGAATAGGATAAGATAAATTTTACAACTATACATATATATATATTAAAAGTTTACTATATATTTAAATAATAAAATACATGGAAAATTTAGTTACAATAAAATAGTTATAGGTAAAAAGTTTAAATAAATAATTTTTTTTAAGGAATAGTTATTTTGAAATCAATAGTGTAAATATATATAGTAAAATTCTTTAACTAAAAATCATTCCTTTCTTCCGACTTCAATACTTGAATCTAAACTCCAGTCTCAATGGAGTTTGCCTAGCTCAATGACTTATCCTAAACCCCATTCCAAACCCATTTTCAAATTCAAGGATTCAAACCATACTTGTATTAAGTTTAGAACATTCCAAGTAACCTCGATTATCTTTATTCCAATATTAAATTCAATAATAATTTATTAAATTCAAGTGTACCCAATCCTTGAAAATCCCAAATCATATTAATTTTGAATCTTTAAACTTTAAATTCACCTTGGGAAAATTTTCTTAATCATTTCAAATAACATTCAAGATTCAGATCTTTAAAGGAAGAATAAAAATTTATCGAGATCGACACATTTCCTTTAAATGAAATTTCCTTCAAATAGAATTTCAAATATTAAATCATTTAACCAACCGATGTCCATATATAATTTGCTACCCTACGGCCAAGTGATTTAAATTTAATTTCTCGATATTCAGGGATGGATCTATCATTTCAATCCAAATCAGGGTCATAAATATTTATCATTTCAATCTGTGTTCTTAATTTATTCTTATCGATGAATCCCGGGTTTATTGGATGTCCATAACATGAAGGTTGAAAATTTGGGTTCATCATCAATAACGAGCACACAACATCCATACACTGAAATAAATAACATTCAAGCAATAATCATTCAGTAATCACATCAACCAAGACATCCGTCCCAAAACATTTATTTTATGGTAAATGTTAAATCATTTTACTGATTACAAGTGCCGAAATTTTCTAACTAGAAAATTAAATTAAATACAAATAACTAACTATCAACTTTCATTTGCATGTTAACACACTTGCATGTCAAATTTTTAAGCAACCCATCATCAATCAAACACAACCATGCAACCAAACTTATTTCAGCATTTAATTTGATAAATATAGGAAAAATTTAGTTATTCGTGAGTGAGAAAATCACTCACCTTTGGTTCTCTAGCGGATCGAACGTCCAACTAAAGACAAAAAAAATTTAGTCTCCAAACACAGCCACATCATCTCAGATCGTTTGCAATTTCTCCATGATCCTAACGCAACAAACCGCGCGTCAATGCGAGTTAATACAAGAGAGTTATCCGCGTTTTACCATTTGAATTTTTGAATATGTATAAAAATAAAAAAATCTTCTCATCCAATTGTATCATGCCACGTCAACCACTACATCTCCTTCTCCCGCTCCTCTTCTCTTTGCTACAGTAAACGTGGAACTGAACCCATGAAGACATGAACTTTGACCACTATTGCTATGGCTACAGACCACAGAATCAACCAAGACTGCCCGCAAACGGAAGCCCCTCGACCGCCGCACCTACCTATGCTGCCGCCTTCACCTCCGGTAGGCTCCCTCTCGCCAGTACAGCTGATGAACGAAACGAGTTCTCATCCTTCAACTACCAAATTCTAGCAATACACACATCAGTACGACCTCCAACTACCGCCAATCAACTCCAATCGTCGAGGGCTACAATACCCAGATCTCTGTTTATCCGATAAATGCTTAGATCGAAAAACCCCAATTCAAGATTTACGGTACCGCGAACAGCATGTTTGACCGTCGATTTTTGGCCGCCTCGGTTACTGCATGTCAAATTGAACAGTACTCATAGCTTCCAGAGCTTCGTTTTAATATATAATACGATAGGTTTTGAAGAGATTTGATTTTTGAGATTGTATTTGTTTTAAATGTAGGGTTTGAAGTTTTCAGCCATTAGAGAAAAGAGTCAGTGGAAAATACACGTATGTTGAAATGGTTGATGGAGTGGTAAAAGGGTTTTATTTATATAATTATAGTAGGCCCAAATGTTAGAACAACAATTATCCGTATTACATTGATTCCTTTCGCATTTTCTCCAATACGACCAAACGGCAAGTCTGATTGCAACGCAAATTGGAATCCTACCATAATTCACCGTTCCGGATCCGATAAGACTGGTTTCGTCGGATTCCGAGATAGTTGCCGAAACAGTTAAATTTCACTGTTAAATTAAAATATTCAAATTTTTGTTTAGTTGTTTCTAATTCAAATTTAAATAATTAAAAATTCCATTTAAATCAAATTTCAACTTAAATAAATTTTATAAATCGATTTCACAAATTCTAAGTTCTCAAGTTTGGTTATTTAAATTTTTGATTTGAGTTTCAACTATAATTTACAACTTAGAATTCTCCATTTCAAATTAAATTTGAATTCTCAATACAAACTAAACATCTCAAATTTATTTAATTTATAAAATAAAATTTTCAAATTACAACCATCCTAAGTACAACCAAAATTAAAAATCTATTTTTACTCAATTCAACCAATCATCAACATTAAAAATTAACAAAAACTGGATTTTTATCTAATTTTATTCCATTTTATTTATTTTAAATTGAAAATTAAATATACAAAAAATATGGGATGTTACATTCTCTTCCACTTAAATTTTTTTTGTCCTCGAAAAGAGAATGAGATAAGGTATTAAATAAATCATACTTTCAAATTCATACTTTAACATCCCAGATTTTCGGTCATTAAGTGAGAATATTTAAATCTGTTTATATATTATATTGGTAATATAACGGAATTTATATCGAATTTATTTTATAAAAGGGAGTTCAAATATATATAATTTATAATATAATTAAAACGAGCTCGAAACGACGCGGCAGTTCATAATATTGAAATTCGAACTTCAATTGAATATACCGGATCCGATATAAATCAGATTTCAATGAAACAAGAATCGTTTGGATCGATTTGAGTATATTTTCCTAATGAAAGGGAAAAATCGAGACTTCGTCTTATATATTGCAAGATATGTCCAAATCAAATTTTCAAATAATCGTTATAGAATCGTTTATCGACCATAGCAGTTTATTTGAAATAACTGCATACTGGATTCTAATTTAGACAAGGTTCTTTTGAGACGTAGTGTTAAATTATTTTTTTGAATTTTACTGTAATTTTTAATTAATTCAATGTGCAACTTTTTATTTGAAGTATTTTGCACCCTATATCAGCATTTTGGGGTTTCACAATATAAGTTAATCCACCGGTATTATTATATTTTTGGGATCATGGGGCATTGCTCTACGTAACGGTATATTTATTTCTGTTGAATTCAGAATCGATGTTTGACGGTGCGTATATTTTATGATCAGCGGTTGAGCAATATAAACTAACCTTAATACAATAAAACTTAACCACTAAGTAAACGAAACAATGTCAACTCCTATTCTTTCCTACCCTGTATTCTCTTCTTACGTTATCAAATCGCAGCTCTATCTTTGCATTTCAACAAATCTATATATTGTGGGAAAACACATGGTCATCTCTTTCTTTTCAGACAGCCTACCCTTTGCTAAAAGCTTCGATTTTTCGCATCTGAATATACAACACACTAACTGATTCTTATTTTTAAATGAGCCTACACCTATGAAATCTTTCGTTCCAATTTGTCAACAGCTATTTTTATTACACCCTAAGTTACTACAGACCTAAGTGAAATCAGTGCTTCGTTTTTTTTTTTCAAATCCAGCTACAAAATCCTACATCCATCTGATCTAGGAAGCCTCGGTTCTTCTGCCCTGAAAAGCCACAACGCTAAAATCCTACCAATCTACAGCACATGGCTACTGTGGTTCTCCCGTACCCTTAAAGCAACTCTACCCTGAAATTTTCACATGGAAGTTTCAAATCCTTCTACCCCAAAATTTGTACCGCACTGCAATCCTATTTTTCTAGCTTATCGGTAGCCTACTTGCGATACAACCTATCAGACATGAAAATACACTGATGTTTTTATAGCTGAAGCTCCCCTACATGAAAATGATATGCAATCGAGCTGGAACGGTGTGATCTGGAGCTAGTGGAATTTTTATATAATTTCAAACATCGTTTGGAATTGTATAGAATGACCTGGACCGTCAAATCAAAATAAGGTGAGTTAGTTCTCAAAATTTCTGAAATTCTATGATGTGATAAATTCATATTAAAATATAATTCATCGTTAATCATAGAATTGGTTGATTAATTGCTTTGGTTGCTTATTGTGTGTTAAATGGTCGTCGACATCAATAATGTGTCGTATTGGATGATTTACCTAAATAATTGTCAGTTATTATTATGGTCTGTGATGCAGGGAAGAACAGGTTGGAGGGATCCGACCGGATTCCTCAAATATTTTGTATGTTGGTAGTTTTCCCATATTATCCAAACATGAACTGTTTACCCCCAAACAACACCATATCATGTTTAAATGTTGATGGTTGATTATATACTGAACGTTGAATTGAAATTCAACCTTGATGTAATGTTTTAATCAATAGGCGGTATTGATTAAGTTATTGGCAGTGAATGATCTGAAACACTTTTTTAAGGCGTAACTTCGCCGTTAAGCAAATTAACGTAATCAAAGTTATAAAATTTATTTTATAACTTAAGTGAAGTTTAAATTTATTTCTATTTAAAATAGAAGCTTTAAAATAAGACTATTTATAAATGGTTTTATAAAAATAGTTATATAATATTTTGTAGCAATCGTAATAAGTTTTACCAGGATAGAAGTAGAATTTAACCTACGGGTTATTGTTTTGAAAATAACTGTTATGTAAAATAGTTAAGTAATATAATTAGATAAATTATATTAATCTAACAAGAGAAGTAATCATATTCAGTTTAGTAAATAACCGAGGGTTAGTTGACGAAGTCAACTGTTTAAGGAGTATCGATAATTATATTAATCGTTTTTCGATTACTCTAATGAAAGGGTTTAACAAATAATTATTTTTATTCTAAGATATTAATTATCTTTTTAATTATATCAAAAGTTATTTATCCGTTGATAAAATTGTTAATGAGGTATTTACCATTAATAATATCAGTAAGGGATTAGCTGATACATTTTTATGAAGAAAACTATTTCAGTTCAGTTAATAATGAAATTAGTAACTAGTTTAATTAACAATAATTAAAGTAATTTACTTGGTTAAATGGAAGTTAATTAAGAAGTAATTGAGTTTTGAAATAGAACGTGAGTGTAATATGCTGAGAGCGATATTATACCAAAGATAATATATGGTTTTTCATAAGATTTAGTCTTACTTAATTATCCAATTAAGTAAAATGAAAATGGATTTGAATATGATTTTCAAAAGGAAGGAGATTTTAGAATTGAATGGGAATTCATGAAAGAAGTTTAAACCCGAGCAATGATTTTAAACAAGTTTTATTGAAGTAAATGTATCAAGTAAACGATTAAAATTTGAAGAAGATCTAGGATTTGCAAAAGTAAGAGGCTTGGCTGAATTTTGAGTAAAAGGATTAGTAAATGAGATTTTAAACGAATCCACTTGTTAATGAGTTATATTAAAGAGATTAAAGCATAAAGGTTTGCGTTTGTTTTACTTGAATAAAAGTAAAGAGATTTTTTTGAAAATAAATATGCAAAATGAAAGAAATGGTTATTAAAGCCATGGTGAATAAAGTAGTAAACGAACAATAGGTTTGTGTTTCAAACTTTTATCTATTTTGAGATAAGAACGTTGACGATCAAGGTCTAAGAGGTAACTAAAATACCCCAACTTGAACGACTTAACTATTATCAAGGGATGGTATTTGTTTGAAACGGTAGGAGTGTTGAAATTTGTTTATTATTTCTACAAGAGAAATATCGCGACATTATTGACAAGATTTTGAAATGAACTTGTGAATTCTAGTAGTCAATATATAATTTAACATGGTTCAACTCAAGTTGAATCATGAATTTATTATAACCTTGAGTTAAGGATATATGGGGATTCCTGCAAAGCAGGGATAATGTAAGAGAATTGGCGAATGTATAATGATGGTTTTGAAATAAGGAAATGGAATGGTTTTGTAAATAAAGATATATCATTATTTTTCAATATAATGCATAATGGGATTCGAGACAAGAGAATATGAAATCGATTGCTAAGGATCATTAAAAATCGTTTAATAAATGAATCAGAGCTGCCAATATACTTGATCGTATTGTTTGACATTGATAGTCAAAACACCAAACTATTAATGAAATAAATTGGACCTTTTTGATGAGTTGTTTCGAAGAGACCGGGATGGGAACTAGACACAAAACCACTTCGATTCAATGTTGCGTACATAATAAATGAAGATGGAGCATTGAAGACCGTAGATCTTCATGAAGCGGAAGAACTACTTATAATCTCTGGTTAGCTCCCGGAGATACACAGTGGTTCTGTCGTGGTTGGAATCTATGGGTTGCAAGGACTTCTCGCTACTGATCCTTGAGGTGATTCCTATATAAGGATGCAGTAGGAGAGTGCCTTCAGTTCATCATGTTCCTGGATGACGTGACAATGTGGAATCCAAAGCGAATTGTGGCCAGATGGTTCAAAAGTCTATTATAACCTCGAACCTCATCAACCAGGGAATGACAAAAATCGGGCTGGCAGCATGGCTATGTGGGTCGCGCCCATTAGGGTGTATTGTCACCATCTAGAGAATATTCATATTTGTTACTTCTTTTCGTATCTCCCAGGAAAACGGAAGCTGTGCAGCCGTGAGGTGGCAATATATTCGATACACTCAAGAGAAATGAGTGGTCGGTCATGTATGGGCCGGGTTGCAGGACGTTCTTGTTGAACCCAGTGTATTCGTCTCTAGAGATACAATATAGGCAGGTGGTCCCATACCTTGTCATAGTTGGAATCCAATATCCAATAAGCGCCTGCGGTTTTGATTGTATACTATATATGTAGAACGTGAGATGCAAGCGTGCTACTAGATTTATATTTATTCGTAGTTTGATAGACACTAACATAATATCAGAAAAGATATTGATTTTAAAGGTGTTTGGGATGTAGTAAGGTAAAAACAGTCTGTGTTTATGTGTAGACTGGTCTTACTGTTATCTTTTTCTTTCAAAGGGATTTGCAAAGTTAAACAAGTTGTTGTGCTATGAATTTACTACTAAAAGTATTCCAGACTGACCCGGTGAATTTTGTTTTAAATCAAATGTGCTCGGGTCAGACCGAGTATATTAACAGGTTAGGTATCACTGGAGATTCGAGAGCTGGAAGCATGAGGCTTCACCGTTAGTATTCAAAGTTTATTTCTGTTGTGTTTGATATATGATGTACTCTGATGATTGGTATGTATATATATATATATATAGTTTCTTTTTTTATAAAGGGATTTGATATTATACTTTATTCGTTCTGCTGTGAGATTCTGATGTTCTTCTTCTTTTCTTCTGTTCTAATATTTTTTTTCTTTTTTTCCCCATCCTCTAATTTCTTTCTCATAACGTTCAGGGGTTTTCGATGCTTGAATGTTCGACAAGGTGTTGTGATCAATTTTCAGGGTCGAAAATCACCAGTTCATTACACATACTTACTAAATAGCATTTATATGATAGATTATATATAGTTGTAAAATCTCATAAATTTTCTAACTTCTGAAATCACGGAAAATTTCGGCAGTATCTCCTTTGTACGGAGAGGTCCGGAATATCACAACATATATAAATTTCAAATATACATCTCATCATTAGATGAGGCATCCCAAAAATGAGGAAAACACCATATATATGTAACTACCACACTATATAACTCAAATACATACCTTCTTAGTGTTTATTTGCATTTATATTTACCTTAGCATTTGGCGGAAGAGAGCTCCGAAGCATAGCGCGACTTCTCTTCACCTACTACATACTCACATATACATGAAAATCAAACATATATACGCTAAATAGCAATGCATATAACTTACACAACATATCATCGACATTTCAACTACAAAACTATAATATCCATGACAAGCCAACAAACAAATCATGAATTATCACCCTATAAATGATGGAATTTGACCAAAAGATACTAGGCAAAAATTGTAGCATTTGTTTCAGGCTTTCCGAATTGTCCAGATTCTTCGAATTCGGACAATATGTTCTAAAGTTATGACTATTTTAGTGAAGGTGAGCACCTCAGCTCCTACATTGAAAAATGCAGGTCTGAGTTGTTCAATCCAGTTTTTCACCTTTTAAACAGCAAAATTTTACCCAGCGTATTAAAGAAAAGTTTTAGTTCAGACTCTGCCCTTTCCGAATTGTACTAGCACATTAAAATCCGATGCTCCATTTGGAAGTTATGGTCAAAACAATATTGATGTATACCTCAGTTTTAATTTTTCTGCGCATACAACTACGACTAAATCTTGGTTTCAACATAATTATCTCGGAAATTAGGCAAGGATTTATTAACAGAAGTTTTAGCTCAGTTTCTGAGGTTTCTGAAAAGTCCGGAATTGTCGACTTCCGATCATTCATTCAAAAGTTATGGTCATTTTAGTTTCAGC
The DNA here is from genome assembly GCA_030737875.1 of Allium sativum. NCBI lineage: Eukaryota > Viridiplantae > Streptophyta > Magnoliopsida > Asparagales > Amaryllidaceae > Allium > Allium sativum. The sequence continues at coordinate 1,014,328,902 of CM060913.1, forward strand.
TTATTGAATATTTCAGATTTTCACATATATGCCAATTTATTTTATTTCAAGTTCAAACTTTCTGATTCCAAAAGTTTTGTAAACTTTTAATGCTCTAAACTCTTGTTATCCCTTCATTACTCGAGATATGTATCCATATTAAATGGCTTACTTCATTCCAATATATCCTCTATTCGTTTCTCGTTCCATTTCAAGCGTTAAATTCCAATTAAACCTGAATTCATTTTAAAGATTTCAACAACCCGATTACATTAGATCTTCAATTCAATAATATAGATCAATTTACCAAAAATTTCATTACTTTTTCTTATTTTAATTCACCTATACTATATTGACTGTCACTGAATCTATCCAGATTTGATTAACCATTCACTTGAACTAGTTCTGATTTATCTATTCTAATTATTTCAAGTTTATCTGCATTTCATTTCATTCATTTCTATTTGGTCTAAATCGTCTAATTCAAATTTCTCGAGTTGAGCTTCATTATTCTCATTCATTCGACTTAATTAACTCCACTTAGTTCCAAATTCTTTCAATATTCTAATTTAATGAATTAGACTACGGGTTATATTCCTTATATCTTATTTCAACTCCTCGTTTTACTTAGATAATTTAAATCTATCATCATGGGTTAGGTCAGTTATGATTTTATAATAACCATTTTATTTTATCTCGTTTACCAAAATTTTTATTTACTAACTTTCCCATTAAACCTTAGTATGGATTTGTAATTACTTAATTCAGCTATCCATTCACTTAACCATTTTCTTCTTTCTTTATTCTTATTCACTTTAAATTTGAATATTATTCCATTAACTCAACTCATTTATTCGGTTTAAAAATCAGGTATTAAATTATGGACTATTTATAACTAAGAATTTTACTTAGTTCTCGAACCATTACTATTCGCTTTCCTAAGTTAAATTTTTATTTAACTGATCTCTTTACTCAAATGAAGTTTTATTCCATTCGAACAAGTTTTGTACTCATTCATTTCCTCATTCATACTCAGATTTACATTCGAGATGTTATCCTAATAAGATACCATTTAGATTTCTTTCATTTTTAATTCATTGATCATTCACATTTCATTAACAACTCCATTTCTCTCAATTTTAATTTATCGGCAGTCCACAATTTTTACAACAACTTAAGTTTTTTTCAACTTTTTCTCGAGCTAGCTTAAAATAACCAAGTAAGAGTTGTTATTTATTTTTATTCACACAACTAAAATTTCAAATTTAATTTAGTCGACTTAAGTTGAGCCTTATTTCGTAGTAATTTTCAACTTGACTAACACTTCGATCGACCAAACTTGGAATTTATTTAAACTTAATTATCTTCCATATTTAAGAGTTTATGTGACGATTCTTCTTAATACTTAAGTCCATTTCATGGTTTCAAAGCTTAAAACTCAAATGAATCGAGCAAATTAATAGTAAATCAATGTCATTAGTTACGATGAACTCAAGTTGCTTGATTCCGGTTTATAAACAAAGTTTAAAATGCATATGTGTTTATAAGACTTATAGAAAACCCTACCATAAATTTAAATCTAAATTCTTAATTAACTAAGAACATAGAATTTTAAATTCTGGTTTAATTTGAATTCAACTTAAATAACATATACTAATACATTTACATAAAATTTATAACATATGGAATTTAAATCCAAAACCTTTACCAACCAGTTATGAAGGTACGGAGTGGTCTCCCCCACTTAGACGCTTCAGAATAAACCTCGATAATACGTGCACTCATTACCGAAGTCATTCTAGGGTCCAAGAAGGGATTACACACTTATTCCTTTAAAATCCTTTAAAACCATTTCCCTTTTTCAAAACACTTACATATAATACTATATATATATTCCAAAAATCTTGGCAAATCTATTTTTTCAAAGTACCGGAATCAAACACTCAAGTTCATTTCAACCCTATTTTCAAGATATATTTACCCAATTGTCTTTTTTTTTGGGCAAGGCCGACGGGGTTGAGTGGCCTACCACTTTTATTAATATACCGAAGAAGATTACATAGCAACATAGACAGAAAAATAAAAATAAAATAGAGTACGGAGACAACATGGTATATCAACTCTATTAGAAGCTAGACAAAACAAAAGAGGACAAAAACTGCGAGCAGTAGTAACTAAAATTATTATTACCTAAAATTGTCTTTGCCATTGAATTTATTATTTAATCAACCATAATAGATAATAACCTAAAATTATTACCTACTAATATCAAATGCATATGCACTTTAAACCAATAATATTTGTGATTATAATCGAAAACCATATTATGTCGATCCATTCTGTTTGATTATTTAGATATTCCAAATCGATTTTATGGCATCCCAAAAATCGACCAGAACCTATAAATATTCAATTGAAAAATCAACACAATATAAAAAAATTTATATCAAATTACTAATATGCTCTCTCATATCACTCAAACCCGTTCTAGGGCGTTTCTAACCCCATCTTTAATGAGTTAATTCCAAATAGAGCCGAGGTTATCGCTAACCATTGCTCTGATACCAAACATAAAGACCCATAATTTTAACCGTTCAAATCGACAATAAACCACACTTGTCGACCCAGAAAAATCACAAATATAGGCAGTTATTGGGAAAAAAATAAAATGAAGAAATAAGAGGAAAACAATAACAGAGTTCTCACGGTGGAAAGGAAACATATAATGAATAATAACAGCTTAAAACAGTTGAAATACATACATTTTCTATACCATACAACGATTATCAGAGTTACCTATATAGATCTCTACATAGCACAGCGGAAATAAAAAGCAATGGAAATACTTATATATAGTAGATATATACCAAATCTTCGTCTTCATCCTCCAAGCTATTGAATTCTTCGCTAACTGCAACATCTACTGACCCGAGCATATTGCATAAAAAGAAAGCACAACAAACACTCGGATCAGCACTAAATCATTCTCATATTAGTCAAATTAAAATACGAAACAACTTGAGTGTCATGGGTGCAGTAACTCAAGAGATGTTACGGGATTTTTCCATCCCTCGAGGATCCATTAATCTAATACATACATAGTATAATACGGTATTATGATAGTGTCTATCCAGTAAAGTAAATATCATAAAAATAGCGTAAGCGGAATTACCATATTACCCTTACGTTGTTTATAGGCATCAACAGTCTATACAGTACCGTAAGTTCACCGTACTGGTGTTATCAGAGGGCACTCCATAGAATGCAATGCTAAATCAAAATCGTATGGTGCTCGAAATGGATAAATATGACAAGGCACTCGAGGAAATGCCTAGGGTAGGATTCTACCAATTGTACTCGCGGACCGGTGGTAACGCATAGCAGCCACTACCGCCCACCTCGGAACACACTCTGAAAAATCATAAAGGTCCCAAATCATCATCATTATCATAGTCATATAAATACTATCGAAGAAGTGTGTCCGATCAAAGGTGATACCTCAATTAGTCACGGTATAGCTCCTGTTTTAGTCATTTTAATTCTGACCCGAAGGTCAGGGCTATATTCGTTATCGTTCGTCTTCTTCGATCCAACAATATCCTCCAAGTCATCATATTTTATTCTGGATCTATCAAACGTTCACAGTTGTTAAAGTGGTATCGACACTGGTAGATAGTATGCCTTATGATGATTCTGGTCTCTTTAACAAATAACACTTACATCTTTCACATCGGTTGGTTCTTTCATATTTCACAAAGGTTCGTTTCATATCAAAATATCATATTATGTTTCGAACCAAATTATATAAAAATAGAATATAATTTCATATCTAAATGTCGGAATCATACCAACCGATTATATTCTAAATTAGAATATATTTCCATATCCTTATATTATAATCATATAATATTTCACAATTGACTTATATTCAAATAGAATATATTTTATCTCAAAGATTCAAATTATTCCAAATCGATTTATGTTCGAAATCCATTCATATTCAAATAGAATATATACTTTTATAACTTATTTTCAATCCCTTAGGAGATAAATTTATATTCAAGTAGCATATAATTCACATTTCCATGTCAAAAATTGGTTTAGGAATCGATTCATATTCAAATAGGATAAAAAATTCTCAACTCCATTTGAACAACGGTTTAGATCCAAACACTTTCCATTCGAAAGATAATTACACTTTATAAAATATAATTATGAAAACAGATACTTATGAAAGAAACCCTTTATATAAAATAATATATATATATATATAGAATAAAATTGTTAGGATAGGATAAGATAAATTTTAAAACTATATATATATATTAAAAGTTTACTGTATTGTTTAAATAATAAAATAAAAGGAAAATTTAGTTACAACAAAATAGTTATAAGTAAAAAATTTAAATAAATAATTTTTTAAAGGAATAGTTATTTGAAATCAACAATGTATATATATATATATTAAAATTCTTTAACTAAAAATAATTCCTTTCTCCCGAACTTCAATACTTGAATCTAAACTCCAGTCTCAATGGAGTTTGCCTAGCTCAATGACTTGTCCCAAACCCCATTCCAGACTCATTTTCAAATTCAAGGATTCAAACCATACTCGTATTAAGATTAAAACTCTCCAAGTAACCTTGATTATCTTTATTCCAATATTAAATTCAATAAGAATTTATTAAATTCGAGTCTACCCTATCCTTGAAAATCACAAATTATATTAATTTTGAATCTTTAAACTTTAAATTTACCTTGGGAGAATTTTCTTAATCATTTCAAATAACATTCAAGATTCAGATCTTTAAAGGAAGAATAAAAATTTATCGAAATCGACACATTTCCTTTAAATGAAATTTCCCTTAATTAGAATTCCAAATATTAAATCATTTAACCAACCGATGTCCATATAAAATTTGCTACCCTATGGCCAAGTGATTTAAATTTAATTTCTCGATATTCGGGGATGGATCTATCATTTCAATCCAAATCAGGGTCACAGATATTTATCATTTCAATCTGTGTTCTTAATTTATTCTTATCGATGAATCCCAGGTTTATTGGATGCCCGTAACATCAAGGGTGAAAATTAGGGTTCATCGTCAATAACGAGCACACAACATACATATACTGAAATAAATAACATTCAAGCAATAATCATTCAGTAATCACATCAACCAATACATCCATCCTAAAACATTTATTCAATTGTAAATGTTAAATCATTTTACTGATTACAAGTGTCGAGATTTTTTAACTAGAAATTTAAATTAAATATAAATAACTAATTGTCGACTTTCGTTTGCATGTTAACACACTTGCATTTCAAATTTTTAAGCAACCCATCATCAATCAAACACAACCATGCAACAAAACTTATTTCACCATTTAATTTGATAAATATGGGAAAAATTTAGTTATTCATGAGTGAGAAAATCACTCACCTTTGGGTCTCTAGCAGATCGAATGTCCAACCAAAGCCCAAAAATTTTCAGTCTCCAAATGTAGCCAAACCATCTTAGATTGTCCGCAATTTCTCCATGATCCTAATGCAACAAACCGCACGTCAATCCGAGTTAATACGAGAGAGTTATCCGTGTTTTACCATTTGAATTTTTTAATATATATAAAAATAAAAAAATCTTCTCACCCAATTGTATCATGCCACGTCAGCCATTACATCTCCTTCTCCCACTCCTCTTCTGTTTTCTATAGTAAACGTCGAACTAAACCCATGAAGACATGAACTTTGACCACCTATTGTTGTGGCTACAGACCACGGAATCAATCAAGACCACCCGCAACCGGAAGCCCCTCGAAGGCCGCACCAACCTATGTCAATGCCTTCACCTCCGGTGGGCTCCCTCTCGTCAGCGTAGCTGATGAACGAAACGAGTTCTCACCCTTCAACTACCAAATTCTGGCGATACACACATCTATACGACCTACAACTACCGCCAATCAACTCCAATCGTCGAGGGCTACAATACCCAGATCTCCATTTCTTTGATAAATGCTTAGATTAAAAAACCCCAATTCAAGATTTAGTGTTTCGCGAATAGCATGTTTGACCGTTGATTTCCGGCTGCCTCGCTTACTGCACGTCGAAACGAACAGTACCCATAGCTTCCAATCATCGAGAGCTTTGTTTTAATATATAATACGATAGGTTTTGAAGAGATTTGATTTTTGAGGTTGTATTTGTTTTAAATCTAGGGTTTGAAGTTTTCAGCCATTAGAGAAAAGAGTCAGTGGAAAATATACGTATGTTGATATGGCTGATGTAATAACCCGGAAGTCTGGGCCAGTTTAAAATTTTTATTTTGGCAATTTTAGCGAATTTTGATTATTTAAAATGAATTATTTTAAATAATATCGACGAGAAATTTATTTTGAATATAATTCGAACGTATATATTCATTTGAATCAACGATAGAATATAAATATTTATTTATATTTATAAAAGGAATTGAAAATGGCGCGGTAGTTCGATAATTCGATTTCATAATTCAAATGAACATACCGGGTGCAAAATAATCCGGATTTTAGTGAAACCAAAAGTAATAGAATCTAATAGAGAATATCTTTCCAATAAACCCGAAAAATCGAAATTTCATAGCGGGAATCAAAAGATACGTTCAGTTGAAAATTCTGAATAGTCGCTATAGAATTCAGGCCCTTAAAAATGGGAATTTCGCAAACGACCTCGGATTTCGATGAAACCTCTTTTGTTGGGTCCGTGATGTCAAGTTATTGCTAGGTTCCAAATTTTATAATTTTTCGAATCAATATGTGAGTGTGGCAAAGGAAAACGCGTTTGACCAGTTTCAGTTGAATTTAATCGACTGGAAAATGGCCGTTGTTCCAACAGTCTCGGAATTCGACGAAATTAGTTTTGTTAGGACCGTATCGTCAATACGAAGCTAGAAAATATTTTTCTGGGATTTATAGAGTTAGTATGTGACCCCAGTGAATTGAAATGCGCGTTCAAATTCAATATATAGAGTTATATGTTGATTTTGACGGAAACTGATCGAAACAGCTGAATCAGCTTACGATACATATCCCATTGTGTTCGTAATGGGGGTAATTAGCTATGGACGACAGGCGGTGGGCCTCGTTTAGAGGTCAAATGAAAAAGTACCTTTTTGAATTATAAATAAATAAATAAATAAAAATCTCACTCCTCTCCTTATATTGCCCCCCCCCCCCCGTTTTCTTCAAATCAGAAATCAAAACGAGAAAAAGAAAAACCTAGCCTACCGATCGCGACCCCCCCCCCCCAGGCGGCGCAGCCGTCGCGCTAACCCCCCATCTCTCCCGCCGTGCGACACCACCCCCCCCCCCCCCTCTCATACCGCACGATACCCACCCTCTCCTACTGCGCGACACCACCCCCTCTCCTGCCGCGCGACACCCCCCTTCTCCTGCTGCGCGACACCCCACCCCTCCTGCTGAGCGGCGTGGCCCCCCCTCCTCCTGCTGCTGCGGTCGCTGCCTCTTCTTCTTCCACCCTATTCTGACGCCAAGAAACCTCCGCCCGGCGAGCATCCACCACCCGAATGAAAATGACCAGTAAGTTTTCACTATTTTAATTTAATTTGATTACTTATCTTTTATGTAATGAGTAGGATAAAAACTGAAATTTTTGTGAAGTGAAGAACCATATTTTGTTGAAGGAAAAACCATATTTTTGTTATACGAAAAACCATATTTTGCTATACGAAAAATCATATTTTTGTTAAAGTGAAAGGCGAGATTTTTAGTATGTAAAAGACGAGATTTTTAGATATGAAGGAACGATTTTTATTTATTGAATAGCAAAGTAAAAATTCAATTTTTATATATTGAATAGCAAAGTAAAAATTCGATTTTTATATATTGAATAGCAAAGTAAAAATTCGATTTTTATATATTGAATAGCAAAGTAAAAATTCGATTTTTATATATTGTATAGCGAAGTAAAAATTCGATTTTTATATATTGAATAGTGAAGTAAAAAATTCGATTTTTATATACATAGCAAAATATAAAAATGTGATTTTTATATAAGTAGTGGCTACAGACAACGAAAGTGACAAAAGGCGAGCAACGGTGAAGATTTCTACCTAAGAAGAGTCGTGGCGTTGAATTTAGCTTTCGGTGAGAACTTCTCACCTTTTAATTTAGTTTTCTAGTTAAAATATATACTAGGATGCAGACGGTGTTTAGTAGCACCCGACACCCGTCGTCCACGGACCATGGACGGCTTGTATGCTTGTTTGTTTGATTTTGATGTGTAGTTGATTGTGTGATGTGAAGTGAAATGGAATAAAATATTTATGTAGTTAAAAATATTTTATAGTTGAAAATATAATTTTTAACATGAAAATGAAATAAATTAATATAAACAAATCGGACGATTTGTTTATATACACACATTTGACTGATATTGATTGGGACGATAAATTTCACACATCGCCCAACTGCACAAATAAAATCTGTGTTTGATTGTTTGAAACCCCACACGGGTATTGGGATGATATTTGACGTACACAAATCCCGATTGTTTAGTTGTATGTCGATCGATTGATTGACAGGCTGTTATAAGCATTGAATATTTATATTTGATGCTTATACGGTGTAGAATGCACTTTGGATGATGGTTGATTATTTATCGTTGTTATTGTATACATGTGTTGTAGAAAATCCATATAATCAACATTATATGGTAATTGATTGGGCCTCATTCCAATTCTGAAAAATAAATGTTTGAAAAAGAAATATTTGAAAATAGAAATATTTGAAATAGAAATATTTGAAAAAGAAATATTCGAAATATAATATTTGAAAATAGAAATATTTGAAAAAGAAATATTCGAAATAGAATATTTGAAAATGGAAATATTTGAAAAAGAAATATTTGAAATAGAATATTTGAAAATAGAAATATATGAAGCCGCGTTGATAGATTGACGCCATTTTGACGTGAACGATATTTATATCGATTTTATTCAAATTATAGTGAATATTAAAGTGAATTGAAATTCGAATTGAATTGAATTGATTTGAAATTCGAAATAAATTGAATTGATTTGAAATTCGAAATAAATTGAATTGATTTGAAATTCGAAATAAACTGAAATCGTTTGAATTCGAATAGAATTGAAATAGAATTGAAATTGTTTTGAAATGAATTTGAATAGAATTGAAATCGTTTTGAAATGAATTCGAATAGAATTGAAATAGAATTGAAATCATTTTGAAATGAATTCGAATTAAATTGAAATAGAATTGAAATCGTTTTGAAATGAATTCGAATTGAGATAGAATAGAAATGAATTTGAATTGAAATTGAGTTAATTTGAAATTCAAACTAAATTGAAAACGAATTGAAATTGAATTAAAAATCATTTTGAAAAGGTAAATCGACGAAGTATATATTATATATATTATATATATAATATAATAGCCTGAATAGAACGCGTCGCGCTGCGGTAGTTCGTGAATTTCGACCATTGACTTCAAATGGATATTGCGGGAGATCCGACCGTCGGATTCTCCTGAAACCAGAACCTTTGGGTTCGTATCGAAAAGAGCTTTCTAACGAATATTAGAAATTTGAAATCTAACAGTTGGATTTGGAATTATGTCCAAATCAAATTTGGAAAAGGTCGTTATAAGTGCAGTTCGATGGCCGTTGATGGAAATCGACTGTACGGGCCTTGATAAAATTATTAAAAATATTAATAATTTGTGTAAAATCATAAGAAATGACTTGGGAAGAATTGGGATGAAAAACTCCATATTTGAAAAGATAAAAATAGATTTTTATCGAAATGAACTAGTTTTGAACTAGGATTAAAATTCTATTTATTTTAAAATAAATAAATTGGATTTGAAATGGTTTTGAAAATTACCAAAATTTCCAGTAATTGCATTGGAATGGATTTGAATCGGAATTGTCTTCGGAATATTTCAATGTTGGGTTTCGTGATTATACACATGTTGTTATGGAAATTTGAAAGATATACATATTTATATCGTTATTTCCAATACGATATTTGTTGGTCGTAGAATTTGATATTGAATATAAGCCGATATATTTTCTATTCAGAGCCTTGTATTTGATATCAAATGTGATTTGGGTTTGTCGTGAATGGTGTCTTCATCAACACTGTTCTTGAACCCAATGGAGAAAAGATTAAATCTTTTTATTTAGATTTAATGAAGTGTAACAATTAAATGATATTTAATTGGAATTGAACTGGCATTGATTTTTGCGGTTTATTGTGAACAGTGTTTTAAATAACACTTGTTCTTTAACCCGATAATTAATGGAATGTGATTTTGGGTATATCGTGAACCGTGTTTTAAATAACACTGATTCTTTAACCTAGTTAACGATTAAAACTAACTGGAGTTTTAATGAATCTTTAATTAGATCGAAATGATCGAGAATGGAGTATCACCAGTTTTGCTCCAGGCGATAGTTAAATCTTTAATTAGATTTGAACGTGAAATGGTAATTGAATTTACCGATAACACCGTGGTGTTAGATATGAAGTATTACCAGTTTTACTTCATGGGATGAATAGGTTGGGATTGGGGAATAAAATAAATGATTACTCCGGTGTGGTTCGCTAATACCGACTAGTTTGAATTGATATTCAAAAGAAGATTAAAGAATAAATTTAAAAGAGTTTATCTTTGATAAAATTAATGAGAACCTTTCCCAAAGAATATTCTGAATTGGAATGAGGCGTATGTTGTGTTTTTGCAACACTTGTTCAATATATACGCGAGTTATTCAGAAAGACCGGGTTTATCCCATTCTGAATAACTGTTTCGACGTGGTGTCGAAGATGATGACGGTGGTTGAAGACCGGAAGTCTTCACATCATTTGGGTGATTACTGATGATCTTGATTGGGCTGTACACCCAAGATGAGGGAATCAGTTGGTGATCGTCCAGACGTACTTGGAGATCGATGGATATGCGGGGTACTAGGTGCCTCCGGTTTCGTTTAGACCCAGAACGGACTTGTAAATGGACTGTATGTCTGACATTGGATTTTAGTCTGTGTGATTGATTTCTATTAAATTTATATCTGTTTGGCGGCGGAGAATTTATTCTCTTGCTTAACGCCCTTCTCTGAGACGTGCGAGCTCAGGGGTTATATACTGATGGATATCAAATGCATAGAGTGAATTGCCTGTGTGGCATGCCTATGTGGCAAATGATCAAGGCTTCTGTTGAAAAGCAAAGTCTTATGGTTGATGATCAGAGCACCGCCCGTGTGGCATAGCTTTGTGTAACGTGAATTCGCGAGCCTCACACCCCAGTTGTGAACCAGAAACGGGAGAGGACCTCAGGGAGGGCATGCGTTTCGTTCTAGCTAGGGTGGTGTCAGTGACCTACCAGCCCTGACATTTATATACTTTTCACCTGTGTGGTTGTTGCTGTTGCGAGGCGCCTCGGTTAGATCGGACGATCCCGGTCCGATGGAATCATTCGTTGGCTCATTTACGCCCCCAAAGGGCGGGGAAACGCAGTGTTCAGGAAATTTAATCCACATCGATGGACCGACCCTGACGATCCATGGGTCGATGCGCTCTGACCCTGAGACATGGGCTAGATTGTCTCGAAGTCAGTGAGCACTATCTTTTGCCTCGGTTCATAGATGGAAATCCAATTTCCAAATACGTGACATTTGCGGTTTTGTTTGTAGAGCCTAGTATGGCGACATGATATATGGTACCCTTGTCATCTATGATTGATACTTATGATTTGAAGTTGTTTTATACACTATGCACTTTAAATAGTATCAAATGATTTGTTTTAAAACGTATTAAGCATGTTTGGCTATTATAAGGGAAAACCCTATCCCCCGGCTTGCGTTGCATTGTGTGATAGGACCTGGGTCTTATAACCGCTTCATTTTTTTCTTTATTTAGCATTGCGCTGTTTGTTTTATGCACTGGTATTCTTGGGAGGAAGCCCGTTCTGTGTTATACGGCGTGGTCCCTTGATTTACCTAACTTTAAGATAAAGATTAATAACTGTTTTAGTTCTCACACCAGTCCCATGACTGACCTGAAGTTTATTGTTTTAATCTAAACTCTGGGTGCCCTTATTTTCGACACGGGAAGCTAGTAGTTTTGGTTTTGCGGATTTATATTCATAGGATCCTGGTTTACAGCTGGAATGATATCCGGAAAGCTTTGTATCCGTATATCTCTTCTAGTTGTGTATTGTATTATTTTCCGCTGCTATGTAATGTATTGTAATCTCTGATATTTTCTGTGTAATATTTATTCATTCATACTCTGCATATTCTTGTAATCTGATGGTATTGTTGTAATATACAATGAAATGTTCTTCCGTCTTCGTTCTATTTTATCGTGTTCTCAAAACAATTCGTTCTTTCTCTTCTCTTCGGAGACCGGGGAAGTTCGGGTCTTTTCATTGTGGTATCAGAGCTTTGGTTTACAAAGCTTAGAGAACAAGACACATTAGAACCATACGAAAGAATTCATCAGATATTGGATTAGTAATATCCAATGGAAATGACTCGTTAGAGATGGGATCAGTAGTATCCTAGAACGAGTGTGAAGAGTATATTTTTAAAATGAAAACAATTTTTGTTTTGAAAATTTAAATCAATTATTCGTATTTGATTATTTATTTATATAAATTTGGACAATCCAATATATAAAGATTTTGCATATATGTCTTGCAAACGTGTATTCGAAGTTTTAATATACTGGGTAGATATAGAATCCCTCTAGTGCCCGGGGATAATTCTGGTGACGGGGCACCATCGCCAGTATTTATTTTCGAGTTTCGAAAGTGAGATTTCTATATATTTCCAATTGACTGGTGTGAGAACCGAAACTAGATAAGGCTTATTGTTGTGGTCTGGCATCAAAAATCTGATTTTTTGACTATATATCAAAATTATGAATTCGAAAAGCTAATCAACTAATTGGTTGATGGTTGTGTTGTTGATTATTGGTTGATTTATTAAAATTTGTACCATTACGCCAAATTGAATCAAATATTGAATTGTATTGAAATTTGGTCACATTTTCTTGCATATACATGTACTTACATTGAACAGGTCATAGCAAAGAGGCCAGAGCAGAAGAATAAAATTGTTTGCCCGACAAATAGGTACATGTTTACTATAATTTACTGTTTTGTTTGGGTAATCATGATTTTGTGAGCCGATTGGCTAGCCGCTTGGCTTTTTCATTTTCTTTTTGAGATCAGAAGGCCTTTATGGAAATTTCGAGATTTTCCCGTGCTCCCGGTGCAGGGGAGGTTATGGCGAAATTTTTCGAAAATTTAGGGTGTTAGCCAAATTTTTGAAAAGTTCTTAGAAACTAAAAAGTAGAAGAACTTAAGCCGTAGTGAAAATACTGGAAGTTGAGTTGATTTGTTTAACAACTTTCGGCTTTGTTCCTTTTCGGGGACGAAAATTTTTAAGTGAGGGAGATTGTAATAACCCGGAAATCTGGGCCTGTTTAAAATTTTTATTTTGGCAATTTTAGCGAATTTTGATTATTTAAAATGAATTATTTTAAATGATATCAACGAGTAATTTATTTTGAATATAATTCGAACGTATATATTCGTTTGAATCGACGATAGAATATAAATATTTATTTATATTTATAAAAGGAATTGAAAATGGCGCGGTAGTTCTATAATTCGATTTCAAAATTCAAATGAACATACCGGGTGCAAAATAATCCGGATTTTAGTGAAACCAAAAATAATAGAATCTAATAGAGAATATCTTTCCAATGAACCCGAAAAATCGAAATTTCATAGCGGGAATCAAAAGATACGTCCAGTTGAAAATTCTGAATAGTCGCTATGGAATTCAAGCCCTTAAAAATGAGAATTTTGCAAACGACCTCGGATTTCGACGAAACCACTTTTGTTGGGTCCGTGATGTCAAGTTATTAATAGGTTCCAAATTTCATAATTTTTCGAATCAATATGTGAGCGTGGCAAAGGAAAACGCGTTTGACCAGTTTTTAGTTGATTTTAATCGACTGGAAAATGGCCATTTTTCCAACGGTCTCGGAATTCGACAAAATTAGTTTTGTTAGGACTGTATCGTCAATACGAAGCTAGAAAATATTTTTCTGGGATTTATATAGTTAGTAAGTGACCCCAGTGAATTGAAATGCGCGTTCAAATTCAATATATAGAGTTATATGTTGATTTTGACGGAAACTGATCGAACAGCTGAATCAGCTTACGATACATATCCCATTGTGTTCGGTATGGGGGTAATTAGCTATGGACGACAGGCGGTGGGCCTCTTTTAGAGGTCAAATGAAAAAGTACCTTTTTGAAATATAAATTAATTAATTAATTAAAATCTCTCTCCTCTCCTTATATTGCCCCCCCCCCCCGTTTTCTTCAAATCAGAAATCAAAACGAGAAAAAAAATCTAGCCTACCGATAGCGACCCCACCCCCCCCCCAGGCGGCGCTGCCGCCGCACTTAGCCCCCCTCCCTCCCGCCGCGCGACACCCCCCTTTCTCCTGCCGCGCGATACCCCCCCCCCTCTCCTGCTGCGCGACACTCCCCCTCTCCTGCCGCGCGATACCCCCCCTCTTCTGCTGCGCGACACCCCCCTCCTGCTGAGCGGCGTGACCCCCCCTCCTCCTGCTGCAGCGGCCGCTGCCTCTTCTTCTTCCACCCTATTCCGACTCCAAGAAACCCCCGCCCGGCGAGCATCCACCACCCGAATGAAAATGACCAGTAAGTTTTCACTATTTTAATTTAATTTGATTACTTATCTTCTATGTAATGAGTAGGATAAAAACTAAAATTTTTGTGAAGGAAATATCCATATTTTGTTGAAGGAAAAACCATATTCTTGTTATACGAAAAACCATATTTTGCTATACGAAAAATCATATTTTTGTTAAAGTGAAAGGCGAGATTTTTAGTATGTAAAAGACGAGATTTTTAGATATGAAGGAACGATTTTTATATATTGAATAGCAAAGTAAAAATTCGATTTTTATATATTGAATAGCAAAGTAAAAATTCGATTTTTATATATTTAATAGCAAAGTAAAAATTCGATTTTTATATATTGAATAACAAAGTAAAAATTCGATTTTTATATATTGAATAGCGAAGTAAAAATTCGATTTTTATATATTGAATAACGAAGTAAAAATTCGATTTTTATATACATAGCAAGAATATAAAAATGTGATTTTTATATATGTAGTGGCTACGGACAACGAAAGTGACAAAGGCGAGCAACGGTGAAGATTTCTACCTAAGAAGAGTCGTGGCGTTGGATTTAGCTTTCGGTGAGAACTTCTCACCTTTTAATTTAGTTTTCTAGTTAAAATATATACTAGGATGCAGACGGTGTTTAGTAGCACCCGACACCCGTCGTCCACAGACCATGGACGGCTTGTATGCTTGTTTGTTTGATTTTGATGTGTAGTTGATTGTGTGATGTGAAGTGAAATGGAATAAAATATTTATGTAGTTAAAAATATTTTATAGTTGAAAATATAATTTTTAACATGAAAATGTAATAAATTAATATAAACAAATCGGACGATTTGTTTATATACACACATTTCACTGATATTGATTGGGACGATAAATTTCACACATCGCCCAACTGCACAAATAAAATCTGTGTTTGATTGTTTGAAACCCCACACGGTTATTGGGATGATATTTGACGTACACTAATCCCGATTGTTTAGTTGTATGTCGATCGATTGATTGACAAGCTGTTATAAGCGTTGAATATTTATATTTGATGCTTATACGGTATAGAATGCACTTTGGATGATGGTTGATTATTCATCGTTGTTATTGTATACATGTGTTGTAGAAAATCCATAAAATCAACATTATATGGTAATTGATTGGGCCTCATTCCAGTTTTGAAAAAGAAATGTTTGAAAAAGAAATATTTGAAAATAGAAATATTTGAAATAGAAATATTTGAAAAAGAAATATTCGAAATAGAATATTTGAAAATAGAAATATTTGAAAAAGAAATATTCGAAATAGAATATTTGAAAATAGAAATATTTGAAAAAAAAATATTTGAAATAGAATATTTGAAAATAGAAATATATGAAGCCGCGTTGATAGATTGACGCCATTTTGACGTGAACGATATTTATATCGATTTTATTCAAATTGAAGTGAATATTAAAGTGAATTGAAATTCGAATTTAATTGAATTGATTTGAAATTCGAAATAAACTGAATTAATTTGAAATTCGAAATAAACTGAAATGGTTTGAATTCGAATTGAATTGAAATAGAATTGAAATCGTTTTGAAATGAATTCGAATAGAATTGAAATAGAATTGAAATCCTTTTGAAATGAATTCGAATAGAATTGAAATAGAATTGAAATCGTTTTGAAATGAATTCGAAGTAAATTGAAATAGAATTGAAATCGTTTTGAAATGAATTCGAATTGAGATTGAATAGAAATGAATTTGAATTGAAATTGAGTTAATTTGAAATTGAAACTGAATTGAAAACGAATTGAAATTGAATTAAAAATCGTTTTGAAAAGGGAAACCGACAAAGTATTTATTATATATATTATATATATAATATAATGGCCTGAATAGAACGTGCCACGCTGCGGTAGTTCGTGAATTTCGACCATTGACTTCAAATGGATATTGTGTGAGATCCGACCGTCGGATTCTCCTGAAACCGGAACCGTTGGGTTCGATCGAAAATAGCTTTCTAACGAATATTAGAAATTTGAAATCTAACGGTTGGATTTGGAATTATGTCCAAATAAAATTTGGAAAAGGTTGCTATAAGTGCAGTTCGATGGCCGTTGATGGAAATCGACTGTACGGGCCTTGATAGAATTATTAAAAATATCAATAATTTGTGTAAAATCATAAGAAATGATTTGGGAAGAATTGGCATGAAAAAGTCCATATTTGAAAAGATAAAAATAGATTTTTATCGAAATGAACTAGTTTTGAACTAGGATTAAAATTCTATTTATTTTTAAATAAATAAATTGGATTTGAAATGGTTTTGAAAATAACCATAATTTCCAATAATTGCATTGGAATGGATTTGGATCGAAATTGTCTTCGGAATATTTCGATGTTGGACTTCGTGATTATACAGGTGTTGTTATGGAAATTTGAAAGATATACATATTTATATCGTTTTTTCAAATACGATATTTGTTGGTCGTAGAATTTGATATCGAATATAAGCCGATATATTTTCTATTCAGAGCCTTGTATTTGATATCAAATGTGATTTGGGTTTGTCGTGAATGGTGTCTTCATCAACACTGTTCTTGAACCCAGTGGAGAAAAGATTAAATCTTTTTATTTAGATTTAATGAAGTGTAACAATTAAATGATATTTAATTGGAATTGAACTGGCATTGATTTTTGGGGTTTATCGTGAACAGTGTTTTAAATAACACTTGTTCTTTAACCCGATAATTAATGGAATGTGATTTTGGGTTTATCGTGAACCGTGTTTTAAATGACACTGATTCTTTAACCCAGTTAACGATTAAAACTAACTGGAGTTTTAATGAATCTTTAATTAGATCGAAATGATCGAGAATGGAGTATCACCAGTTTTTCTCCAGGCGATAGTTAAATCTTTAATTAGATTTGAACGTGAAATGGTTATTGAATTTACCGATAACACCGTGGTGTTAGATATGAAGTATTACTAGTTTTACTTCATGGGATCAATAGGTTGGGATTGGGAAATAAAATAAATGATTACTCCGGTGTAGTTCGCTAATCCCGACTAATTTGAATTGATATTCAAAAGAAGATTAAAGAATAAATTTAAAAGAGTTTATCTTTGATAAAATTAATGAGAACCGTTCCCAAAGAATATTCCGAATTGGAATGAGGCGTATGTTGTGTTTGTGTAACACTTGTTTAATATATACGCGAGTTATTCAAAAAGACCGGGTTTATCCCATTCTGAATAACTGTCTCGACGTGGTGTCAAAGATGAAGATGGTGGTTGAAGACTGAAAGTCTTCACATCGTTTGTGTGATTACTGATGATCTTGATTGGGCTGTACACCCAAGATGAGGGAATCAGTTGGTGATCGTCCAGACGTACTTGGAGATCGATGGATATGCGGGGTACTAGGTGCCTCCGGTTTCGTTCAGACCCAGAACGGACTTGTAAATGGACTGTATGTCTGACATTGGCTTTTAGTCTGTGTGATTGATTTATATTAAATATACATCTGTTTGGCGGTGGAGAATTTATTCTCTTGCTTAACGCCCTTCTCTGAGACGTACGAGCTTTGGGGTTATATACTGATGAATATCAAATGCATAGAGTGAATTGCCTGTGTGGCATGCCTAAGTGGCAAATGATCAAGGCTTCTGTTGAAAAGCAAAGTCTTGTGGTTGATGATCAGAGCACCGCCTGTGTGGCATAGCTTTGTGTAACGTGAATTCGCGAGCCTCACACCCCGGTTGTGAACCAGAAACGGGAGAGGACCTCAGGGAGGGCATGCGTTTCCTTCTAGCTAAGGTGGTGTCAGTGACCTACCAGCCCTGACATTTATATACTTTTCACCCATGTGGTTGTTGCTGTTGCGAGGCGCCTCGGTTAGATCGGACGATCCGGGTCCGATGGATTCATTCGTTGGCTCATTTACGCCCCCAAATGGCGGGGAAACGCAGTGTTCAGGAAATTTAATCCACATCGGTAGACCGGCCCTGACGATCCATGGGTCGATGCGCTCTGACCCTGAGACATGGGCTAGATTGTCTCGAAGTCGGTGAGGACTATCTTTTTCCTCGGTTCATAGATGGAAATCCAATTTCCAAATACGTGACATTTGTGGTTTTGTTTATAGAGCCTAGTATGGCGACATGATATATGGTACCCATGTCGTCTATGATTGATACTTATGATTTGAAGTTGTTTTATACACTATACACTTTTAATAGTATCAAATGATTTGTTTTAAAATGTACTAAGCATGTTTGGCTATTATAAGGGAAAACCCTATCCCCCGGCTTGCGTTGCATTATGTGATAGGACCTGGGTCTTATAACAGCTTCATTTTTTTCTTTATTTAGCATTGCGCTGTTTGTTTTATGCACTGGTATTCTTGGGAGAAAGCCCGTTCCGTGTTATACGGCGTGGTCCCTTGATTTACCTAACTTTAAGATAAAGATTAATAACTGTTTTAGTTCTCACACCCGTCCCATGACTAACCTGGAGTTTATTGTTTTAACTTAAACTCTGGGTGCCCTTATTTTCGACACGGGCAGCTAGTATTTTTGGTTTTGCAGATTTATATTCACAGGATCCTGGTTTACAGCTGGAATAATATCCGGAAAGCTTTGTATCCGTATATCTCTTCTAGTTGTGTATTGTATTATTTTCCGCTGCTATGTAATGTATTGTAATCTCTGATATTTTCTGTGTAATATTTATTCATTCATACTCTGCATATTCTTGTAATCTGATGGTATTGTTGTAATATACAATGAAATGTTCTTCCGTCTGCATTCTATTTTGTCGTGTTCTCAAAACAATTCGTTCTTTCTCTTCTCTTCGGAGACCGGGGAAGTTCGGGTCGTTTCAGCTGATGGAGTGGTAAAAGTGTTTTATTTATATAATTATAGTAGGTCCAATTGTTAGAACAACAATTATCCGTTTTACATTGATTCCTTTCGCATTTTCACCAATACAACCAAGTGGCAAGTCTAATTGCAACGCAAATTGGAATCCTGCCATAATTCACCGTTCCGGATCCGATAAGACTGGTTTCTCGGATTCTGAGATAGTTGCCAAAACAGTTAAATTTCACTGTTAAATTAAATAATTAAAATATTCAACTTTTTCCATAACTGTTTTTAATTCAAATTTAAATATTTAAAAATTCCATTTGAATCAAAATTTCAACTAAAATAAAGTTTATAAATCGATTTCACAAATTCTAAGTTCTCAAGTTTGGTTATTTAAATTTTTGATTTGTGTTTCAACTATAATTTACAACTTAGAATTCTCCATTTCAAATTAAATTTGAATTCTCAATATAAACTAAACATCTCAAATTTATTTAATTTATAAAATAAAATTTTCAAATTACAACCATCCTAAATACAACCTAAATTAAAAATCTATTTGTACTCAATTCAACCAATCATCAACATTAAAAATTAACAAAAACTTGATTTTTATCTAATTTTATTCCATTTTATTTATTTTAAATTGAAAATTAAATATACAGAAAATATGGGATGTTACACGATCCTACTATCATATAGCCTCTTTCATCAAGAACTTAAGATAAAACATAAAAGTGAAAGAAATATAAATGTATCAATGGCGATGATTATCCACTAACACTTGATGCAGAAGCCAGAGCAATAGGCTGATCCTAAATCTTCAAACCTGCTTTTACTTCTTTTGGATCGCTTCCTGTGTGCATAAATCAAAATCTGCTAATATATGCACAACCTTAACAACAGTACTTCATGCCTTCAAACTCAACATCTTATCTCTTCAAAGAATACAGTGCAAAGTAATAAATCTAAAATAGTGCCTTTACATGATCTTTTAAAAGCTTTGTTGTTGAAAAAGAGATGATTTAATATTTAATAAAAAAAGATATATATGTTGAAAAAAATGATAATTTTTATTAAAAAAAGAAGAATAAGTTTATCTTGTATAAAAATATTATATAATAAAATTCTTTTATATTACTAAAATAGTTATTTAATACTTTACTTTAAATCAAATATATCAAGAGACCACGTTGTATAACATGAAACGAGTTCCCTCCCAAGAATACCAGTGCATATAACAAAACAGCGCAATGCTTTTTGGAAAAATGAAGCTATTATAAGACCCAGGTCCCATCACACAATGCAACGCAAGCCGGAGGATAAGGTTTTCCCTTATAATAGCCAAACATGCTTGGTACGTTAAAACAAATCATTTGAAGCTATTGCAAGTGCATGGTGTATAAAACAACTTCCAATACGTGAAAATTGCAATATTTTATAGTTAAAAATATAATTTTTAACGTGTATATGAATTAAATAAATATTCATTTACAAATCAGACGATTTGTTTATGAACACCCATTTTACTGATATGGATTGGGTCGATAAATTTTACACATTGCCCAACTGCACAAATAAAATTCATTATTTGTTGATTGAAACCCCAAATGGGTATTGAGATGATATATGACATACACTAGTCCCAATAATTAGCTTTATGTCAATCGATTGATTGACAGGCTGTTGTAAGCATTAAATATTTATATTTGATGCTTATGCAGTGTAAAATGCACTTTGGATGATGGTTAATTGCGTTTGATTTTTGTTATATACATGTATTTTATGAAATCCATATAATCACATTATATGGTAATTGACTGTGTCTGATTCCAGTTCAGAAAGAAGGAATATTTTAAAATAACGAATATTTTAAAAATAATGAATATTTGAAAATAATATTCAGTAATAGATTATAATGTGATTTTGATGTCCGATTTGGGATAGACACGAATATATTTAAATATATAAAGCCGTGTTGAATAGATTAACGCCATATTGACGTGAACGATATTTATATCAATTTTATTCATTTTTTTAATGAATATTGAAAAGGAACTGATTTCAAAATCTAATGTTTTGAAAATATTATCATTTATATATTAATGATATGGAATATTCAATTGTGATTTAAAATTGAATATAAAGTTGAAACTGTTTTGAAATTGAACTTAAAACGATTTATGAAATACATTTTAAATGAAATCGACGAAATATATATTAT
Organism: Allium sativum; assembly: GCA_030737875.1. Lineage (NCBI taxonomy): Eukaryota > Viridiplantae > Streptophyta > Magnoliopsida > Asparagales > Amaryllidaceae > Allium > Allium sativum. Next base: position 1,014,350,709 of record CM060913.1, read on the forward strand.
ATATATAATATAATGGCCTGAATAGAATGCGCCGCATTGCGGCAGTTTGCGAATTCCAATCATTGACTTTGAATGGATATTACGGGAGATCTGACCGTCGGATTCTACCAATAATGGAACTGTTGGGTTCATATCGAAAAGAGCTTTCTAAGTAATATTAGAGATTTGAAATCTAACAGTTGGATTTGGAATTATGACCAAATCAAATTTGGAAAAGGTCATTGTAAGTGTAGTAGGATGGCCGTTTACAGAAATCGACTGTACGGGCCTTGATAAAATTATTAAAAATATCAATAATTAGTGTAAAATCATAAGCAATGATTTGGAAAGAATTGGGATGAAAAACTCCATATTTGAAAAGATAAAAAAATATTTTTATCGAAATGAACTAGTTATGAACTAGAATTATAATCCAATATTTTTAAATAAATAAATTGGATTTTTGAAGTGGTTTTAAAAATAACCAGAATTTCCAATATATGAATTTGAATGGATTTGAATCGAAATTATCTTCGGAATATTTTGATATTGGACTCCGTGACTATATAGATATTGTGGAGGAATTTGGAAGATATATATCGTTATTCCAATACGGTATTTGCTGATTCCAGAGTTTGATATTGAATATAAGTCGATATATTTTCTATTCAGAGCCTTGTATTTAATATCAAATGTGATTTCAGTTTTGTCATGAATGGTGTCTTCATTAACACTGTTCTTGAACCCAGTTGAGAAAAGATTAAATCTTTTTATTTAGATTTAATGAAGTATACTAATTAATTGATATTTAATTGGAATGGAATTGAAATTGGTCTTTGCGTTTATCGTGAACGGTGTTTTAAATAACACTTGTTCTTTAACTCGAATAACAACGGAATAAGATTTTGGGTTGTTGTGAATGGTATCTTTAATAATACTATTCTTAGACCAAATGGAGTTAAGAAAATCAGAAACTAACTGGAGATTAGTTAAGTTGAATGGTTTCCTGGGTATTGATCTAATGTTGGTTTTGGACTTCGGGGTTAATACTTAGTGAATTGTTTGCTTGCTAATTTACAGTTAAAGGTTGATGGAATGGAATGTGATTTTGGGTTTATCGTGAACCGTGTTTTAAATGACATTGGTTCTTTAACCCAGTTAAAGAGAGGATATGATTTCCCAAGTTAAACAATCATTAATATTGATTTTTGGGAATATTAAAACCAAGCAGAGTTTTAATTCATCTTTAATTAGATTGAAATGATATCCAAAGGAAGATTAAAGAATAAATTTAAAGAATTTATCTTTGATAAAATTAATGGGAACCTTTCCCAAATTATAAGAATATTTGAATAAAGGAATATTCTGGATTAGAATGAGGCGTATGTTGTGTTTTTATAGCACTTGTTTATTATATACACGAGTTATTCAGAAAGACCAGGTTTATCCCATTCTGAATAAATGATTCGACGATGTGTCGAGCATGAAGATGGTGGTTGAAGACCGGTGGTCTTCACATCATTTGGATGATTACTGATGTCTTGATTGGGTTGTACACCCAAGACGATGTAATTAGTTGTGATCGTCCAGATGTACTTGGAGATCGACGGATATGCGAGGGCCTCTCCCCTGTATTGGACATATGGGGGAGGAATAAGGTGCCTCCGGTTTCGTTCAGACCTAGAACGAACTTGTAAATGGATGTGTGTCCGACATAGGATTTCATTCTATGTGATTGATAGACATCGATCGCATAGCGTGAATTGCCTGTGTGGCATGCTGAGATGCAAATGATCAAGGCTTCTGTTGAAAAGCAGAGTCTTGTGGTGGATGATCAAAGCACGACTTTAATATAGCGTTGCTTTGTGTAGCGTTAATTCGCGAGTCTCACACCTCGGTGTGAACCAAAAATGGGAGAGGACTTCAGGGAAGACATGCGTTTCTTTCTAGCTAGGAGTGGTGTCAGCGTTTTGCATGCCCTGACATTTTACTTATGTGGATGATGGATAGCGAGGCGTGTCGGTTATATTGATGGTTCCAGGGGACGATAGTTTGGTCGGGATATGACCAGTTACGCCCCATAGGGCAGGGAAACGTAGTATTCAGGCATTTTAATCCTCATCGAGTGGACGGGCCCTGACGATCCAAGGGTCGATGCGTTTTGATCCTGAAGGGCGGGCTAGAGCATCTCGAAGCGGTAAGGACGATCCCTTTCCTTGGTTCACAGATGGAAATCCAACTTCCAATACGACATATTGCGGTTTTGATTGTAGAACCTATATATGGCGACATAGTGGTATGGGGGCAGTTATGTCGTCTATGATTGATACTTATAATTGAAATTGTTTTGACACTATACACTTATAGTAATAATAAAACATGAAATTTTACGTACCAAGCAAGTTTGGCTATTATAAGGTAAAAATTCTATCCTCCGGCTTGCGTTGCATTGTGTGATGGGACCTGAGTCTAATAATAGCTTCATTGTTCTTTATTTAGCATTGCGCTGTTGTTTTTATGCACTGATATTCTTGGGAGGAAACCCGTTCGGTGTTATACGGTGTGATCCCTTGATATACCTAACTTTAAAATCAAATTAATAACTGTTTTAGTTCTCACACCAGTCACATGACTGACCTGGAGTTTATTGTTTTAACCTAAACTCTGGGTGCCTCTATTTCCACACGGGCAGCTAGTGGTTTTGGTTTTGCAGATTTATATTCACAGGATCGTGGTTTTCAGCTGGAATGATATTTGGAAAGCTTTGTATCCGTGTATCTCTTTCAGTTGTGTTTTATATTATTTTCCATTGCTATGTAATGTATTTTAATCTCTGATATTTCTCTGATGTATATGATTTGTTCATACTCTGTTATATTCTTGTGTTCTGATGGAATTGTTGTAATAAGCAATGAAATGTTCTTCTGTTTGTGTTTTGATTCGTCTTGTCCTCAAGGCAATCCGTTCTTCCCCTTCTCTTCAGAGATCGGGGAAGTTTCGGGTCCTTACAACATGTTACTAAAAATTCTTTCATATTCAATAGGAGATTTTATTATATTGATGACTAGCAAATTTTATATTGATGTCTAGCAGAATATAAACTACTTAATGTTGCTTCATATGTCAGAGAACATGTTATTGTATTCAACTGATAAAAGAGATAAATACTTTTAGCTTTATGTGTAGAGAATTTAATTACATATTTATGCTGAATAATATATTAGAATAAGTGCTACATGTTAAACAAGCTTGTTGTTTTATTCATAATTTAAAATTATTACATAACATGTGGACCTAATTTATAACTTACATAAAAAGGATTAAAGCACTCATGTTTTCATACATAGTTGCTCATTTGTTTGTGTATGGCACAAATTTTTTGGAAAAAAAAAAAGTTTCTACGCATATAAAATTTATGTGCGCATAAGCAACTAAGAAGCTAAGAAATCTTCAATGTGCACATAACATAATAGTATATAAAGAAATTTCGAATTAACATCATTAATTACATTTCATTTCTACATTTTCAATAAAATAAAATAAAAATATATAGTTAGACTAAAGCTAGTTTGAATGACCACCAAAATTATGGATAACAATGAGAATATTCGATAAAATAAATCTTGTTAGAATTAGTCATTGATTAATGTACTTGAATGATTGTGATATTATTGAATGATTGTGAAAATATTGAATGACTGTGAATTTCAGTGTGAGATAATGTATTCCAAATTGATAGTGTGCCAAAGTAATCATAAAACAATGGTTTAACATAAATAATGAAATATATGATTTATAAATGCTTTATAGAACATACATACTCGGACAATATCAACTATTGAAATTCAGTAGATATAAATAAATTTATCTTTTTCAGAAACTATGAGAAACGTATAATTAAAGCAATACTCATGGAATTGCTGAAAAAGATAAATGCATTTATCCTTTATAGAAAATATGAGCAGCGTATAATTAAAAATGTTAAAAAAATTATTAACTCTATATTGCACCATAATTAATAAAAAAATTGCAAAAATAGACAACATGAAAGATCCATTTTTATCCCACTATTCAAAAAAGATAAAACCATTTATCTTTTGCACAGTTCAAAATGATAAATCTCATCCATTTATCAGATTTACTGATAACTAAACAAAAAATTTTGTCAAGAAGCATTGTCAGAAATAAAAAAAGGCAACTACACATATCATGTACTGCGCGCACTGTTAGGAAGAAGAGGATTAAGCAATCAATCTTTTAGTTGGCTTGTTAAATGAGAGGGTTTGCCAAGTGAATTAAAACCCTAAGTTTTTTTTAACAAAACGTTTACTCTTTTTCTGGCTTTATTGCAAAATTGATATAAAAAATTGTTTCAGCTACTGTACACTAAAATGATAAATAAAAAAACTTTGAAATGATAAATAACAAAACTCTCAAAAAAGCACTGTAAAACAATATTTTAAATTAATATTGGGTGACATGGAAATCAATACTGGGCAACATGAAAATCAATAGTGTAAATCATACGGTAAAATGATCAGGAAAACTCTGAAAAGACCACTAAAATGAATACTGGGTAACATGAAATCCAACAATCAACAAATTATCAAAAATCAGTTGTTTGTGTAAAACAAACACAAACAAATATCTTCCTGAAATACTATTTAGAGCGAACACAGATTTAGTAAAAAACACACACACGGTTATTTAAAATAAACACATACAACTGTTTAACACTTCAACAATAATGGTAACACAAAACACAGACAATACCAACTTGTGAAATTCAATAGATATAACAAACATAAAACAATGTATTTTTTAAAAAAAAAAAGATAGATGCAACTATCATTTTTAAATCTGAAATAAAATAAGATATTCTACTAAACATTTAAGAATTGTTAATAACAAAAATGCAATTTTGTAATTCTAAGTTCAGTTTTATCATTAATATTGCATATTTGCAACTAAAAATTAACACATGACATATATACAATTAGAAATTGTTAATTACATTGCAGTTTAGTATTTACTATATGTATCAATTTGAAATTGTTAATTACATCGCAGTTTGATATTCTACTAAACAATTAACAATTAACACATGACATATACACAATTAACACATGACAATATCAAACTGAACAAATTCAGTGGATATAACAAACATAAAACAATGTCTTTTTTTGAAAAGATAGATGCAATTATCTTTTTTAAATCTGAAATAAAATGAGATATTCTACTAAACATTCAAAAAGTGTTAATTACAAAAATGCATTTTTGTAATCATAAATTCAGTTTTTCAACTAGAGCAATTTAAAAGTTTGTAATCACATACAGTTAATTAACAATAAATGCCTTATAGATTCGTTTACTTGAAAGATAAATGCATTTATCTTTGTAAACTATTGAATCAAATATATGTACTGTAACACCCCACCTCTGTTAGGGTCACTCACAAAGGGAATGCACTAGTTTTGGAGGGGTATTATCTAGTAAACAGGCACAGAGATAACACAAGACATAACATAAATTAAACAGAGTATATAAAGCAGCGGATATAAATTTAACCAAATCTCATTACGTGGAAAATAGAGTCAAAACCTCTTACATCAAAATACCAAGTCATTATTTCATTACATCAAGTTCTAAAGAAGCAAAGTACTTAAAACAACATAAGTCCAATATTATTCCCCAAAAAGAGCATGAGTGCAGCCATAGCATAGCTCAAGACCAAACCGTACATGAGCTATCAGAAAGCAAGCAAAGTCCAAGCTAAGAGCTAGAGTTTCCTCCCTGAGAACCTGGGGGGGGGGGGGGGGGACGAAAGAAAACGAGGTGGAAGAAAACGGGTCAGTCAAAAAGACTGGTAAGACATAGTGACTATCAGCATAAAAACTAATAAAGTTAACTGGACATGAGAAACTGAGATTAAACATAAAGATAATAACTGGACTGGCACGATAATAAAAGGTAACAAGATAAGAGTGGCATCGCATATACAAGGTTTACTGCACTAACTGTACTAGTGTCCAAATCCATGTCAAGTATAAATCCAGAAATGATCCCTAAACCCAATGACATGAAATGACCCAATACGGGGTCCAACAGTCCATCCTAATCGACCGGCTTTACTCGTCGTGTGTCGATGTTATACGGCCCAATCGCGGAATGTAGTCACATGTGCTAGGTCCACCCTAGGGTGTATCAGGTCCTAGGGTGTCAACCACTAACACAAATCAAGCACGCACAATGTAGTACTATGGGTGCCCATGCCTACTTTTTCAACTCCGGACTAAGTGCACGACCCTAGTCCTCCTGAGCCTACACTGGCGCACCTTACTCAACCGTTATTCTTGGTCGCTTACAATCAGCCCAGTAATCTTGCCCCACCCTGCCTAGTCCCCAGGGTATCGTGATACTTCTAAGTGGGTTACTGTAACACCCCGTAATTTTATAACATTAAAATTCATGAATTAAAGTATACTTAATTTTTAGAAATGAATTAAGTGAAATGGGTTGCGCAGAGAAATATATATATATATATATTGATATATATATAAAAAAATTAAAAAATAAATAAATAAATATGCGAAAAGTTCAAAACAGCGAATTGGGAGGGGGGAATGACCGAACCGGCCCATTTTTGAGGTTGACCCGAGCCCCGCTGGGTCGACTAGGGGTTAATCCAGGGTGTTTGGCTGTCAACTCGTGGGCCGATTCGCTCAAATGCAGATTTTTCATTTGGTTGGTTCTCATGGTTCAGGGTTAATCTAATGGTCCTAAATAACTTCCTACACCTATAAATACCTCCTAATGCTAACCCTAAACCTAATTAAAATTGAAACTAAAGCCGTTATGCCGTCGCCATGGAACTCAGTGTAGCCGCCGCCAACTAAAGAGGAAGATAGCTAATCAATTCAACCTAACTCAAGCTTAGAGCTTCAACAACGAATCAACTAACGTCGCTACAACAATTCTGCATCAAGTTTGATCAATTGTTCATAATTCTTTAACCACGAAAGGCAAGTTCGATTTCTCTAATCAAGATAATTATTAAATTAAGTAAGATTAGATATAATTGTGGATTATATGGATATGATGTGAATTATTGACCGTATGATATGATTATGTTGTTAAATTGTGATGTTATCATACATGTTGTAAAGTTATGATCTATGTTGTAATTCTATGATTGGCTTATGTATAATCAATTCATCATGTTGTTTAAATGCTAGTTTGGTTATGTTGATTCATATGATAGATCATATGTATGTATGCAAGTTTAGATGTTGATTTAGACATAAATCACATGCAAGTTAGTAAAGATTATGACATCTATTTTAGATCAAAAGTTAGGCTATGACATGTATGAGTTATATGCTAAATCTTTACATGCTAGTTTATATGTTTAGAGGTAAATTTACACCATTTTTATGTCGCGTAAATCACATATGCAAGTTTATATAAAAATATGAGTTTGGAATATGAATCATGTTATGCAAGTTTGTGGTTATTGCCTATGTAAATTTTGTGATGAAAATCTTATTCATAACATGCAGGTTCATACCTTTTAGGCCTATGTTTAGATCTATGATTTTATGCAAGTTATGTGGTAAATTCTCATATGCAAGTTAGGCCTATTTTGTATGTTATGTGAATATGTGGTGTTTTTCCCTTTTTCATGTGTTAGACTATTTCTTAGTCTATCATATATTCTATGCGAACGGACGCCGCGGGGGTTATGGGAAAAATATTGATTATGTTAATAAATGCGAATTGGCATGTAATAGCCTTAAAAGAGGCATATATGTAAATTGAGATATTAATTGGCAAAGTGATATATGGACATAATTAATGTGAATTATGGTCATAAAGATAATTGGAATTTTATTAACATATTTGATTAGGAATAATTAATCCAAATATGGGATGAAAATATTGCTTATGTTAATAAATGTGAATTGGCATGTAAATGAGGCATATAAAGAATTTGAGATATTAAATAAGGTGAATTGCCTTAAAAGGCGAAAAATTTAATGAAGGCATTAATTGGAAAATTAATGTGTAGTAATGGACATAGTTTAATTATGGACATAGATTAATTTGAATTTGAATAGGGATATTAAATATTGGGAATTGGCACAAATGCCTAAAAAGGCATGAAATGAATTTGAGATGTAAATTGGTACAATTTATGTACCATAAATAGTGGACATAATTAAGGTGACATATTTATACATAAATAAATATGGAAATGATTTGTAATTTGAATAGGGAAAGTAATTCAAATATTGGGGGAAATTAATTATGTATAATTAATTGCGTAAGACACGAGGTTGGACTCATTTGTGGTGTAAGACTGCCCGGACCCGCCCGGCAAATCCAGCAGCCACAAATGGTAGCCCAATGTGAGAGGTCAAAGACCCAAACTAAATTCGTAACAATTGTATGGACACGAGGTTAGGCTCGTTTGTGGTGTAAGACTGCCCGGACCCGCCCGGCAAATCTAGCAGCCACAAATGTCAAACTAATGTGAGAGGTCCTACAGGGGTTACGATAGTAATAAATTAAGAAACACTTAACCAATGTAAATATGTAGTGGGACATGAGGGGGTTAAGTAGGTGACTTGGGTGGCATGAGGAATCTAGTGGGTGACATGAGGATGTCATGAGAAACACGATTAGAAAAATGGAGTAATTTGAATATAAACTATTATGACATGTAATTCAAATTATTGGATAAAATAGGTATTGACACCTATGAAGGGAAAGGTTTTAATTAATTGATTAATTAATTAAAAGTGGACATGGTAAATGAAATGGACTACTTAACCAAATCTGATCCCTAGGGATTGTAAGAACTTAAGTTTAAGTTGGGGGTTAAGTAAACTGGGTTATACAGAATGAGTGGGTTAAGTAAATCTTGGGTAGGTGGGTAATATTAGTACATATAGGCCCACAAACTTAACCGTAAATTAATATGTCTGAACCAGTGAGAGGGTTAAGTAAATCTTGGGTAGGTGGGTAATATTTGTGTATATAGGCCCACAGACTTAACCAATACAACCTGTTAATTAAACAAAAGGGTGAGACTAGGTTAAATTAGAAAACACCTAACCAAATTTATACATGTAAGTGGACATGGGGTTAAGTGGGATGTATTAGAGGGGACCAAGCCTAGGTGGGAAGCTTGGTAGGGGCCCTTTTCAGTCCAGTAGCCCATTAAGTATCTTTGTGAGCTCTACCCAAGTCGAGGACGGGACACGCCTACTGGGCCTGTTTGTTAGAGGCCAAAATGGGTTAGCGGTGGCAACGCAAGTCCGACGGGGTCATGTACGTGCGTGGGCCCGGGCTGGTAGGTAAGACAATGTTGCATCGTGTAGGTATAAGCCGTGCATCCTTAAGTTGTATTGGGTTGCCACTTTAGGGGAGTGATACACCCCACTGTGGGACCAGCACGGGTATCTACGAGTTAGGGAGCCAATCGAATGGGGCAGGATAGTGGGTACATCTAGTGGAGATAGGAGCAGACGGCACCTATGTAGTCAGCTAGGGGTACACGAAGCTACCATTATTAATTAATCATTAAAGGGGTACACCTAATGGAGATAGGAGCAGGCGGCTCCTATGACGTCAGCTAGGAGTACTTGGAATTACCATTGAAGGGGTACAAGTGGGGATAGTGGGTACATCTAGTAGTACACGAAGCTATCATCATTCTGTTTAGTTAAGAGGGATCAAGTTTCTAGAGTGACTAGTATGGGTGCAGTTAGTGTTAGTACGGTACAGTACGGTAGAGTATAGTAATTACCCTATATTGATTAGGAAGCGCCTTTAACTTTATCTTTGCTCATCCTATTATTTTTGGTTGCTTGGTCTTGCCATTAATTCACAGTCATTTCCTTATTTACCAAGCTTATGTCTTATCCTAGTTACTTTGATAATTATATTGTTTGAGTTATCAGACTTGCCAGACTATGTCTGACCCCCTTTGTTTCCACCTCTTTTCTTCCTTCCCCCCCCCAGGTTCTTAGGGTGGGAAGCTTGATTTGGATCTCTTTGGGAGCACTTGGATTTGGATTGCTGAAGTAAAGCTCAACCTATCTCTTTTATGGCTATTTATGGGATTATGCTTTTTATATTATGTACTCTGATTTTGTCAAGATGGATATTATGTACTTGACTTTAGTCTTTGGGTTTTGGTGATGTAACCGAACATATTTACCTTCCGTTGCAATAAATAAAGTTGTAAATTTTCAAGTACTATTTCATATCTGTCTTGTTGTGATTTTCTATTCTATATTCACTTAAAACGCTCTATAGAAGTTAATGGATTCCCTTTTGTGAGTGACATTAATGGACATGGGGTGTTACACGTGGTATCAGAGCTGAAGGTTACCAGAACAGATAAGATATTTTGAGAAACTATTTTTCAAAAACATTTTTATAAAGAATACTTTCAAAAATATGTTTGTAGAAGAGTATTTTTGAAAGAAAGGTTTGTTTTAAAAAACATAATCCCCAAGAGCCATATATCCTTCCTTCGACTCTCCGTTTTGAATCTCTTCCTCTTTCTCTTTTTTGGATTTCCCCTCCGTGTATAGATGCTTTTTCTAAGATAAATAGGGACTTCCATACGAAGGACGAAAAACCACTTCAAGGGACTTAGACGTTTGATGGGCTAGAAGTTAGTTCAAGGAAGTGGAGGGCTTGTTGATACCTTTAAGGTAGACGATGGGAGGAAGGTTCAAATAGTTGTTGGTTAATGAAGGACGAAACCTCATCTTGGTAGAAGGTCACGAATGGGGAATGTGAACAAGAAGGCTAGTAGTTATCCTTTTGGAGAAATAGGACACCTTATTAGGATTGTCCAAAGAGGCAAGGGCAAAGTACTGGATCTTCTGGAGGGTAGCTATATTCCCTCACGGCTGGTATACCTTATGGGGGTAGAACCATCCAGGTAGAAATTTGGTTTCCTTTATCATCCTGTTCGAACTTTGTTTGATTCTGGCGCTTCATACTCGTTAGTATCTGCTTCGTTAGTTGAAAACACTGCACCTAAATACTAGTCTAGTTAGGGATCCCATCCTAGTCTCAAATCTTTTTGGTGGTTCGGCTCATCCTTCAATGGTTTGTCGGGATTTGAGAGTGTCTATCTTGGATGTTGGATTTGAATGCAACGCCGTCGTCCTTGGTTTCACGGGCTATAGTTTGATTCTAGGGGTGGATTGGCTACCCAGGCGGGGTGCCATCCTAGATAGCGAAAGGATGGTAGTTAGACTATTGATTCATTATGGAAAGACCCTCATATTTCTAGTGACCCTAGGGGTTTAGCGACGTTTGGCTGTCTCGAATCTCTTGACGTATCCAACGGTGATTTGGAATCTTTTCGTGTGGTCCGTGAGTATAGTGACGTCTTCGATGAAGTGCGGGGTTTACCTAGAGGCACGAGGTATTCATGTGTGCCTAGGGGATAATGCAAAGTCAGTTAGGTGATTAGTGATGGTTTTGAAGCAAGACTGGCGAGGACAGCCAGAGTCGGTTAAGTGCCCAATTATTTGTTTTGCTAGTATCATCTCACGTAGACTGTCTGAAATCGGAGGAGGTATTCCTTGGGTGCTTGTCTGATATTGGTTTAGGCCTTTGGGGATTGTGCTTAGGGGATATCGAGTTCGAATAGGACGGCTTGCGTGGGAGATGGATAGTTGTGATGAGTTCACATGGATAGTATCTCGATAGATTTTGTTGATGGATTACCAAGATCGAGGAAGGGTAATACGGGGATTTGGGTTATAGTAGATAGACTTACTAAGAGCGCCCATTTTATTCCCGTGAAGAGTAAGAGGACTGCTCCATGGTTAGCTTCTGTATACGTCCGAGAGATAGTTCGTTTGCATGATGTTCCTTCTAGCATAGTAAGCGACCGCGATCCTATCTTCACTAGCGAATTTTGGAGGAGCTTACAAGAAGCGGTAGGGACTCAGTTATGTTTGAGCACTGCATATCATCCTCAGACGGACGACCAAACTGAGAGGGTGAATCGTATTCTAGAGGACCTTTTGAGGCTATGTATCCTAGACTTTGGGGGTACATGGGAAGTGCATCTTCCATTGGTTGAGTTCGCATATAATAATATCTTTCAGTCTAGCATTGGCATGACACCTTTCGAAGCTCTTTATGGACGACCTTGTCGTTCACCTACACGTTGGTGGGAATCTACGGAAAAGATCTTACTTGGGCCCGATATGATTAGAGAGATTTCGGAGAAGATTGATTTGATTCGAAGAAGGATGAAGGCAGGGCAAGATAGGCAGAAATCTTATGCGGATAAGAGGAGTTTACTGAGAGACGTAGTGGTGTACACGACGTATTCCATGTATCACATTTGAGGAAGTGCTTACACGAGACCGCGGAGGTAGTGGAGCCGAGCTTGCTTAGAGAGGTGGAAATGGAGCATGATGCGACGATTCGACGAGCTCCTACATGCATTCTTGGGTCAGAGATCAAGAAGTTGAGAAATCGAGAGGTCAGACAAGTCAAAGTACAATGGGGAGACGATGAGAGTAACGCTACTTGGGAGATGGAAGAGAAGATGCGTTCATTGTACCCTTTTCTTTTCGAGGTTATGTCTTTTAATTTCTCCTTTATCGCTTAGCTTGTGCTTATCTTATCTTTAGTATGTCCTCTCGCTAGTATCTTTAACCTTCAGTTAGGGAAATCCTATGGTTGAAACATGTGTTTGAGACATGTAATGTATGATGGATGCAAAGTGGATGCAATTGTTCGCTAGTGGTTGCTCGTGGATGCATATACACACACTATTAGGCACCAGATCGGCTCAATCACTTCATATTGCATATATATGGATGTATTTAGTAAAATGGATGTATAATGGTTGTATTATCATATGGTTGCTGCATTCGGGTGGATGGTTGTGCATGCATATAGAATTAATATGTATTATTAGGAATCTTTTGCATACATATTGGACGCATGGCACTATCATGAATTGCACTAAGGAGGTCGACTGAATCAGTAGACCGCTTAATTTTGCATTAGATATGGACATATACACACACTGTGCATATAAACATTAAAGCATTAGAAGTCTTTTAAGGATAATGGAGTTGGTGTTTGATGGTTGAGGAGATGGACGATTAGATGGTAGGATATACATTCTTCTCGAATTGGAGACTTCGGGGACGAAATCCTTTAAGGAGGGGAGAATGTAACACCCCGTAATTTTATAACATTAAAATTCACAAATTAATGTATACTTGATTTTTAGAAAAGAATTAAGTGAAATGGGTTGCGCAGAGAAATATATATATATTGATATATATTTAAAAAATTAAAAATTAAATAAATAAAAATGCGAAAAAGTTCAAAACAACGAATTGGGAGGGGGGAATGACCGAACCGGCCCATTTTTGAGGTCGACCCGAGCCCTGCTGGTTCGACTAGGGGTTAATCCAGGGTGTTTGGCTGTCAACCCATGGGCCGATTCGCCAAAATGCAGATTTTGCGTTTGGTTGGCTCTCATGGTTCAGGGTTAATCTAATGGTCCTAAATAACTTCCTACACCTATAAATACATCCTAATGCTAATCATAAACCTAATTAAAATTGAAACTAAAGTCGTTATGCCGTCGCCATGGAACTCAGTGTAGCCGCCGCCAACTAAAGAGGAAGATAGCTAATCAATTCAACCTAATTCAAGCTTAGAGCTTCAACAACGAATCAACTAACGTCGCTACAACAATTCTGCATCAAGTTTGATCAATTGTTCATAATTCTTTAACCACGAAAGGCAAGTTCGATTTCTCTAATCAAGATAATTATTAAATTAAGTAAGATTAGATATAATTGTGGATTATATGGATATGATGTGAATTATTGACCGTATGATATGATTATGTTGTTAAATTGTGATGTTATCATACATGTTGTAAATTTATGATCTATGTTGTAATTCTATGATTGGCTTATGTATAATCAAATCATCATGTTGTTTAAATGCTAGTTTGGTTATGTTGATTCGTATGATAGATCATATGTATGTATGCAAGTTTAGATGTTGATTTAGACATAAATCACATGCAAGTTAGTAAAGATTATGACATCTATTTTAGATCAAAAGTTAGGCTATGACATGTATGAGTTATATGCTAAATCTTTACATGCTAGTTTATATGTTTAGAGGTAAATTTACACCATTGTTATGTTGCATAAATCACATACGCAAGTTTATATAAAAATATGAGTTTGGAATATGAATCATGTTATGCAAGTTTGTGGTTATTGCCTATGTAAATTTTGTGATGAAAATCTTATTCATAACATACAGGTTCATACCTTTTAGGCCTATGTTTAGATCTTTGATTTTATGCAAGTTATGTGGTAAATTCTCATATGCAAGTTAGGCCTATTTTGTATGTTATGTGAATATGTGGTGTTTTCCCCTTTTTCATGTGTTAGACTATTTCTTAGTCTATCATATATTCTATGCGAACGGACGCCACGGGGCTTATGGGAAAAATATTGATTATGTTAATAAATGTGAATTGGCATGTAATAGCCTTAAAAGAGGCATATATGTAAATTGAGATATTAATTGGCAAAGTGATATATGGACATAATTAATGTGAATTATGGTCATAAAGATAATTGGAATTTTATTAACATATTTGATTAGGAATAATTAATCCAAATATAGGATGAAAATATTGATTATGTTAATAAATGTGAATTGGCATGTAAATGAGGCATATAACGAAGATGAGATATTAATTAAGGTGAATTGCCTTAAAAGGCGAAAAATTTAATGAAGGCATTAATTGGAAAATTAATGTGTAGTAATGGACATAGTTTAATTATAGACATAGATTAATTTGAATTTGAATAGGGATATTAAATATTGGGAATTGGCACAAATGCCTAAAAGGCATGAAATTAATTTGAGATGTAAATTGGTACAATTTATGTACCATAAATAGTGGACATAATTAAGGTGACATATTTATACATAAATAAATATGGAAATGATTTGTAATTTGAATAGGGAAAGTAATTCAAATATTGGGGGAAATTAATTATGTATAATTAACTGCATAAGACATGAGGTTGGACTCATTTGTGGTGTAAGACTGCCCGGACCCGCCCGGCAAATCCAGCATTCACAAATGGTAGCCCAATGTGAGAGGTCCAAGGCCCAAACTAAATGCGTAACAATTGTATGAACACGAGGTTAGGCTCGTTTGTAGTGTAAGATTGCCCGGATCCGCCCGGCAAATCCAGCAGCCACAAATGTCAGTCTAATGTGAGAGGTCCTACAGGGGTTACGATAGTAATAAATTAAGAAACACTTAACCAAAGTAAATATGTAGTGGGACATGAAGGGGTTAAGTGGGTGCCTTGGGTGGCATGAGGAATCTAGTGGGTGACATGTGGGTGACATGAGGATGTCATGAGAAATACGATTAGAAAAATGGAGTAATTTGAATATAAACAATTATGACATGTAATTCAAATTATTGGATAAAATAGGTATTGACACCTATGAAGGGAAAGGTTTTAATTAATTGATTAATTAATTAAAAATGGACATGGTAAATGAAATGGACTACTTAACCAAATCTGATCCCTAGGGATTGTAAGAACTTAAGTTTAAGTTGGGGGTTAAGTAAACTGGGTTATACGGAATGAGTGGGTTAAGTAAATCTTGGGTAGGTGGGTAATATTTGTACATATAGGCCCACAAACTTAACCTTAAATTAATATGTCTGAACCAGTGAGAGGGTTAAGTAAATCTTGGGTAGGTGGGTAATATTTGTGTATATAGGCCCACAGACTTAACCAATACAACCTGTTAATTAAACAAAAGGGTGAGACTAGGTTAAATTAGAAAATAATTAACCAAATTTATACATGTAAGTGGACATGGGGTTAAGTGGGATGTATTAGAGGGGACCAAGCCTAGGTGGGAAGCTTGGTGGGGGCCCTTTTCAGTCCAGTAGCCCATTAAGTATCTTTGCGAGCTCGACCCAAGTCGAGGACGGGACACGCCTACTGGGCCTGATTGTTAGAGGCCAAAATGGGTTAGCGGTGGCAACGCAAGTCCAACGGGGTCATGTGCGTGCGTGGGCCCGGGCTGGTAGGTAAGACGTTGTTGCATCGTGTAGGTATAAGCCGTGCATCCTTAAGTTGTATTGGGTTGCCACTTTAGGGGAGTGATACACCCCACTGTGGGACCAGCACGGGTATCTACGAGTTAGGGAGCCAATCGAATGGGGCAGGGTAGTGGGTACATCTAGTGGAGATAGGAGCAGACGGCACCTATGTAGTCAGCTAGGGGTACACGAAGCTACCATTATTAATTAATCATTAAAGGGGTACACCTAGTGGAGATAGGAGCAGGCGGCACCTATGACGTCAGCTAGGAGTACATGGAATTACCATTGAAGGGGTACATCTAGTGGGGATAGTGGGTACATCTAGTAGTACACGAAGCTATCATCATTTTATTTAGTCAAGAGGGATCAAGTTTCTAGAGTGACTAGTATGGGTGCAATTAGTGTTAGTACGGTACAGTACAGTAGAGTATAGTAATTACCCTATATTGATTAGGAAGCGCCTTTAACGTTATCTTTGCTCATCCTATTATTTTTGGTTGCTTGGTCGTGCCATTAATTCACAGTCATTTCCTTATTTACCAAGCTTATGTCTTATCCTAGTTACTTTGATAATTATATTGTTGGAGTTATCGGACTTGCAAAACTTTATGTCTGACCCCCTTTGTTTCCACCTCTTTTCTTCCTTCCCCCCCCCCCCCCCCAAGGTTCTTAGGGTGGGAAGCTTGATTTGGATCTCTTGGGAGAAATTGGATTTGGATTGCCGAAGTAAAGCTCAACCAATCTCTTTTATGGCTATTTATGGGAATATGCTTTTTATATTATGTACTCTGATTTTGTCAAGATGGATATTATGTACTTGACTTTAGTCTTTGGGTTTTGGTGATGTAACCAAATATATTTACCTTCCATTGCAATGAATAAAGTTGTAAATTTTCAAGTACTATTTCATATCTGTCTTGTTGTGATTTTCTGTCCCATATTCACTTAAAACGCTCTATAGAAGTTAATGGATTCCCTTTTGTGAGTGACATTAATGGACATGGGGTGTTACACGTGGTATCAGAGCTGAAGGTTACCAGAACAGATAAGATATTTTGAGAAACTATTTTTCAAAAGCATTTTTATAAAGAATACTTTCAAAAATATGTTTGTAAAAGAGTATTTTTGAAAGAAAGGTTTGTTTTAAAAAACGTAATCCCCAAGAGCCATATATCCTTCCTTCGACTCTCCGTTTTGAATCTCTTCCTCTTTCTCTTTTTTGGATTTCCCCTCCGCGTATAGATGCTTTTTCTAAGATAAATAGGGACTTCCATACGAAGGACGAAAAACCACTTCAAGGGACTTAGACGTTTGACGAGCTAGAAGTTAGTTCAAGGAAGTGGAGGGCTTATTGATACCTTTAAGGTAGACGATGGGAGGAAGGTTCAAATAGTTATTGGTTAATGAAGGACGAAACCTCATCTTGGTGGAAGGTCACGAATGGGGAATGTGAACAAGAAGTCTAGTAGTTATCCTTTTGGAGAAATAGGACACCTTATTAGGATTGTCCAAAGAGGCAAGGGCAAAGTATTGGATCTAATGGAGGGTAGTTATATTCCCTCACGGCTGGTATACCTGATAGGGGTAGAACCGTCTAGGTAGAAATTTGGTTTCCTTTATCATCCTGTTCGTACTTTGTTTGATTCTGGCGCTTCATACTCGTTAGTATCTGCTTCGTTAGTTGAAAACACTGCACCTAAATACTAGTCTAGTTAAGGATCCCATCCTAGTCTCAAATCTTTTTGGTGGTTCGGCTCATCCTTTAATGGTTTGTCGGGATTTGAGAGTGTCTATCTTGGACGTTGGATTTGAATGCAACGCCTTCTTCCTTGGTTTCATGGGCTATAGTTTGATTCTAGGGGTGGATTGACTACCCAGGCGGGGTGCCATCCTAGAAAGTGAAAGGATGGTAGTTAGACTATTGATTCATTATGGAAAGACCCTCATATTTCTTATGACCCTAGGGGTTCAGTGACGTTTAGCTGTCTCGAATCTCTTGACGTATCCAACGGTGATTTGGAATCTTTTCGTGTCGTCCGTGAGTATAGTGATGTCTTCGATGAAGTGCGGGGTTTACCTAGAGGCACGGGGTATTTGTGTGTGCCTAGGGGATAATGCAAAGTCAGTTAGGTGATTTGTGATGGTTTTGAAGCAAGACTGGCGAGGACAGCCAGAGTCTGTTAAGTGCCCAATTATTTGTTTTGCTAGTATCATCTCACGTAGACTGTCTGAAATCGGAGGAGGTATTCCTTGGGTGCTTGTCTGATATTGGTTTAGGCCTTTGGGGCTTGTGCTTGGGGGATATCGAGTTCGAATAGGACGGCTTGCGTGGGAGATGGATAGTTGCGATGAGTTCACATGGATAGTATCTCGATAGATTTTGTTGATGGATTACCAAGATCGAGGAAGGGTAATACGGGGATTTGGGTTATAGTAGATAGACTTACTAAGAGCGCCCATTTTATTCCTGTGAAGAGTAAGAGGACTGCTCCATGGTTAGCTTCTGTATACGTCCGAGAGATAGTTCGTTTGCATGGTGTTCCTTCAAGCATAGTAAGCGACCGCGATCCTATCTTCACTAGCGAATTTTGGAGGAGCTTACAAGAAGCGGTAGGGACTAAGTTATGTTTGAGCACCGCATATCATCCTCAGACGGACGACCAAACCGAGAGGGTGAATCGTATTCTAGAGGACCTTTTGAGGCTATGTATCCTAGACTTTGGGGGTACATGGGAAGAGCATCTTCCATTGGTTGAGTTCGCATATAATAATAGCTTTCAGTATAGCATTGGCATGGCACCTTTCGAAGCTCTTTATGGATGACCTTGTCGTTCACCTACACGTTGGTGGGAATCTACGGATAAGATCTTACTAGGGCCCGATATGATTAGAGAGATTTCGGAGAAGATTGATTTGATTCGAAGAAGGATGAAGGCAGCGCAAGATAGGCAGAAATCTTATGCGGATAAGAGGAGTTGCCTGAGAGACTTAGTGGTGTACACGACGTATACCATGTATCACATTTGAGGAAGTGCTTACACGAGACCGCGGAGGTAGTGGAGCCGAGCTTTCTTAGAGAGGCAGAAATAGAGCGTGATGCGACGATTCGACGAGCTCCTACATGCATTCTTGGGTTGGAGATCAAGAAGTTGAGAAATCGAGAGGTCAGACTAGTCAAAGTACAATGGGGAGACGATGAGAGTAACGCTACTTGGGACATGGAAGATAAGATGCGTTCATTGTACCCTTTTCTTTTCGAGGGTATGTCTTTTAATTTCTCCTTTATCGCTTAGCTTGTGCTTATCTTATCTTTAGTATGTCCTCTCGCCAGTATCTTTGACCTTCAGTTAGGGAAATCCTATGGTTGAAACATGTGTTTGAGACATGTTATTTATGATGGATGCAAAGTGGATGCAAGTGTTCGCTAGTGGTTGCTCGTGGATGCATATACACACACTATTAGGCACCAGATCGGCTCAGTCACTTCATATTGCATATTGCATATATATGGATGTATTTAGTAAAATGGATGTATAATGGTTGTATTATCATATGGTTGCTGCATTCGGGTGGATGGTTGTGCACGCATATAGAATTAATATGTATCATTAGGAATCTTTTGCATACATATTGGACGCATGGCACTATCATGAATTGCACTAAAGAGGTCAACTGAATCAGTAGACTGCCTAATTTTGCATTAGATATGGACATATACACACACTGTGGATATAAACATTAAAGCATTAGAAGTCTTTTAAGGGTAATGGATGCTGGTGTTTGATGGTTGAGTAGATGGACGATTAGATGGTAGGATATACATTCTTCTTGACTTGGAGATTTCGGGGACGAAATCCTTTAAGGAGGGGAGAATGTAACACCCCGTAATTTTATAACATTAAAATTCACAAATTAAAGTATACTTAATTTTTAGAAAAGAATTAAGTGAAATGGGTTGCGCAGAGAAATATATATATTGATATATATATATAACAAAATAAAAATTAAATAAATAAATATGCGAAAAAGTTCAAAACAGCGAATTGGGTGGGGGGAATGACCGAACCGGCCCATTTTTGAGGTCGACCGAAGCCCTGCTGGGTCGACTAAGGGTACATCCAGGGTGTTTGGCTGTCAACCCGTGGGCCGATTCGCTAAAATGCAGATTTTGCATTTGGTTGGTTCTCATGGTTCAGGGTTAATCTAATGGTCCTAAATAACTTCCTACACCTATAAATACATCCTAATGCTAACCCTAAACCTAAATAAAATTGAAACTAAAGCCGTTATGCCGTCGCCATGGAACTCAGTGTAGCCGCCGCCAACTAATGAGGAAGATAGCTAATCAATTCAACCTAATTCAAGCTTAGAGCTTCAACAACGAATCAACTATCGTCGCTACAACAATTCTGCAACAAGTTTGATCAATTGTTCATAATTCTTTAACCACGAAAGGCAAGTTCGATTTCTCTAATCAAGATAATTATTAAATTAAGTAAGATTAGATATAATTGTGGATTATATGGATATGATGTGAATTATTGACCGTATGATATGATTATGTTGTTAAATAGTGATGTTATCATACATGTTGTAAAGTTATGATCTATGTTGTAATTCTATGGTTGGCTTATGTATAATCAAGTCATCATGTTATTTAAATGCTAGTTTGGTTATGTTGATTCATATGATAGATCATATGTATGTATGCAAGTTTAGATGTTGATTTAGACATAAATCACATGCAAGTTAGTAAAGATTATGACATCTATTTTAGATCAAAAGTTAGGCTATGACATGTATGAGTTATATGCTAAATCTTTACATGCTAGTTTATATGTTTAGAGGTAAATTTACACCATTGTTATGTTGCATAAATCACATATGCAATTTTGTATAAAAATATAAGTTTGGAATATGAATCATGTTATGCAAGTTTGTGGTTATTGCCTATGTAAATTTTGTGATGAAAATCTTATTCATAACATGCAGGTTCATACCTTTTAGGCCTATGTTTAGATCTATGATTTTATGCAAGTTATATGGTAAATTCTCATATGCAAGTTAGGCCTATTTTGTATGTTATGTGAATATGTGGTGTTTTTCCCTTTTTCATGTGTTAGACTATTTCTTAGTCTATCATATATTCTATGCGAACGGACGCCGCGGGGGTTATGGGAAAAATATTTATTATGTTAATAAATGTGAATTGGCATGTAATAGCCTTAAAAGAGGCATATATGTAAATTGAGATATTAATTGGCAAAGTGATATATGGACATAATTCATGTGAATTATGGTCATAAAGATAATTGGAATTTTATTAACATATTTGATTAGGAATAATTAATCCAAATATAGGATGAAAATATTGATTATGTTAATAAATGTGAATTGGCATGTAAATGAGGCATATAACGAATTTGAGATATTAATTAAGGTGAATTGCCTTAAAAGGCGAAAAATTTAATGAAGGCATTAATTGGAAAATTAATGTGTAGTAATGGACATAGTTTAATTATGAACATAGATTAATTTGAATTTGAATAGGGATATTAAATATTTGGAATTGGCACAAATGCCTAAAAAGGCATGAAATTAATTTGAGATGTAAATTGGTACAATTTATGTACCATAAATAGTGGACATAATTAAGGTGACATATTTATACATAAATAAATGTGGAAATGATTTGTAATTTGAATAGGGAAAGTAATTCAAATATAGGGGGAAATTAATTATGTATAATTAATTGCATAAGACACGAGGTTGGACTCATTTGTGGTGTAAGACTGCCCGGACCCGCCCGGCAAATCCAGCAGCCACAAATGGTAGCCCAATGTGAGAGGTCAAAGGCCCAAACTAAATGCGTATCAATTGTATGGACACGAGGTTAGGCTCGTTTGTGGTGTAAGACTACCCGGACCCGCCCGGCAAATCCAGCAGCCACAAATGTCAGTCTAATGTGAGAGGTCCTACAGGGGTTACGATAGTAATACATTAAGAAACAATTAACCAATGTAAATATGTAGTGGGACATGAGGGGGTTAAGTGGGTGCCTTGGGTGGCATGAGGAATCTAGTGGGTGACATGTGGGTGACATGAGGATGTCATGAGAAATACGATTAGAAAAATGGAGTAATTTGAATATGAACAATTATGACATGTAATTCAAATTATTGGATAAAATAGGTATTGACACCTATGAAGGGAAAGGTTTTAATTAATTGATTAATTAATTAAAAATGGACATGGTAAATGAAATGGACTACTTAACCAAATCTGATACCTAGGGATTGTAAGAACTTAAGTTTAAGTTGGGGGTTAAGTAAACTGGGTTATACGGAATGAGTGGGTTAAGTAAATCTTGGGTAGGTGGGTAATATTAGTACATATAGGCCCACAAACTTAACCGTAAATTAATATGTCTGAACCAGTGAGAGGGTTAAGTAAATCTTGGGTAGATGGCTAATATTTGTGTATATAGGCCCACAGACTTAACCAATACAACCTGTTAATTAAACAAAAGGGTGAGACTAGGTTAAATTAGAAAACACTTAACCAAATTTATACATGTAAGTGGACATGGGGTTAAGTGGGATGTATTAGAGGGGACCAAGCCTAGGTGGGAAGCTTGGTGGGGGCCCTTTTCAGTCCTGTATCCCGTTAAGTATCTTTGTGAGCTCGACCCAAGTCAAGGACGGGACACGCCTACTGGGCCTGATTGTTAGAGGCCAAAATGGGTTAGCGGTGGCAACGCAAGTCCAACGGGGTCATGTGCGTGCGTGGGCCCGGGCTGGTAGGTAAGACGTTGTTGCATCGTGTAGGTATAAGACGTGCATCCTTAAGTTGCATTGGGTTGCCACTTTAGGGGAGTGATACACGCCACTGTGGGACCAGCACGGGTATCTACGAGTTAGGGAGCCGATCGAATGGGGCAGGGTAGTGGGTACATCTAGTGGAGATAGGAGCAGACGGCACCTATGTAGTCAGCTAGGGGTACACGAAGCTACCATTATTAATTAATCATTAAAGGGGTACACCTAGTGGAGATAGGAGCAGGCGGCACCTATGACGTCAGCTAGGAGTACATTGAATTACCATTGAAGGGGTACATCTAGTGGGGATAGTGGGTACATCTAGTAGTACACGAAGTTATCATCATTCTATTTAGTCAAGAGGATCAAGTTTCTAGAGTGACTAGTATGGGTGAAGTTAGTGTTAGTACAGTACGGTACAGTACGGTAGAGTATAGTAATTACCCTATATTGATTAGGAAGCGCCTTTAACGTTATCTTTGCTCATCCTATTATTTTTGGTTGCTTGGTCTTGCCATTAATTCACAGTCACTTCCTTATTTATCAAGCTTATGTCTTATCCTAGTTACTTTGATAATTATATTGTTGGAGTTATCGGACTTGCCAGACTTTATGTCTGACCCCCTTTGTTTCCACCTCTTTTCTTCCTTCCCCCCCCCTAGGTTCTTAGGGTGGGAAGCTTGATTTGGATCTCTTTGGGAGCACTTGGATTTGGATTGCTGAAGTAAAGCTCAACCTATCTCTTTTATGGCTATTTATGGGATTATGCTTTTTATATTATGTACTCTGATTTTGTCAAGATGGATATTATGTACTTGACTTTAGTCTTTGGGTTTTGCTGATGTAACCAAACATATTTACCTTCCGTTGCAATAAATAAAGTTGTAAATTTTCAAGTACTATTTCATATCTGTCTTGTTGTTATTTTCTGTTCTATATTCACTTAAAACGCTCTATAAAAGTTAATGCATTCCCTTTTGTGAGTGACATTAATGGACATGGGGTGTTACAGTTACTGCTGAAAGGTACCACGTGGCTAGGATTTCTAATGGGTTAAGTGTTGTCATTAAAAAGGTCATGACTTAACCCCTATCCAAACATGAATCAAATTGGTTAAGTGTATTCAAGTGGTCCATGACTTAACCTTACCATGTGGCATTAATTTACTTAACGCACCCAACCTCTCACATTAGACTTGGTTATGGTTACTGGATGTGCAGGGCGGGTCCGGGCAGCTTTACACCATAACCTAGTCTAACCTCGGGTTTAAAGTGCTATACGACCAACTACCCACATTGGGCCCTATTATCTGCAACTGCTGGATTTGCCGGGCGGTTCCGGGCAGATTTACGTTGCAAATTCAACCCAACCTCGAGTTGTCCACTTTCAAGTTATCTAATTGTCATGTCCCAAATTCATGTTTTCAAGCTTATTCTCATGTCAAGTTTTCATTTCATATTTTCATGTAATATCATGTCAATTCCATAGCCAATTTCAAGTTTGCCTAATCTAACCCAAAACGTATTCCCAACGTACTTGAATTCGCATTAATACAACATGTCAAAATAGGGATATAAAACAAAAAGGATAGTCATAGGATGGCAAAGGTGTTCACAAGTTAAGCATGATGATTATAACATTACAGGCATATGAAATAGGGTCTCAACATCAACTTGGCAAAATATGGTGATATACAGGGTAAAGGATTGACATAAGATAGTGACCCCAATAATAAATTCAACATCACAGGCATGTCAAGATAAAGGTCATGGGGGTTTTAGATTAAACATGAATATGTCCAAATCAAGTTCATACTAATATTCCACAAGTCAAAATTTAAGATGAATAGATCTAGGGTGTAAAAAACTAGATCCAAAATAACCGATCTAAAAGGGATAGTCATAGATCAAAGATATACCATGGTAGATCCAACCTAGTTATCATGTTTAGGCATAATTTCAGTTTACATCGTGTTCATGTTAAATTAACAGTTTAGATATAAGAGTCACAAAGGGCTTACAGATCGTGGTCTAGAGAATGAGAAAGCAAAAGAGTAGAAGAAGAATCTCTAGCAAATCCCCAAATCAACGTAGCTCTAACGAAGTCTTGAATAGCCTCCTTGTTCTCTAACTTCCAGTCAGAAACTCAGCAGCATAAGGCCGGATAAGAATGTGGTAGAGAGTCTAGGGTCAGGGGTTGTTTATATAGGGTTTAGGGAGGTGAACCTGGACAGGCAACAAGACTAGATACACCTGTCCCAAAAACAGGCTTGGTGACCAGGTCGACACCCAAGTCGACTGCCCAGTCGACTTGGTCTGGGGGGGGGGGGGGTCGACTGCCCAGTCGACTCCCCAGTCGACCTAGTGCTGGCGGGATTTTTCCCGCCCAGTCTGTCTGGGTTTTGAAATTCGAATTTTGAACTTGAATTCGAACTGTTTTGAACTCTAGATTTTTCTAAAACTTTGGAGAGCCATATCTTGGTCATACGGACTCCGATTTTCGTAAACTCGGACTCTTTTTCAAGAAGAATTTCGAGACGAACATAATGGCGTAACCCGTTTCCCTTGATTCTTATATTAAAATTTAATTCTGCCTTGATTTACGGTTATAACACGTTATTAAAATACGGGTTGTTACATTCTCCCCTCCTTAAAGGATTTCGTCCCCGAAATCTCTAAGTTAGGAAGAACGCATCCTACCATCCACATCCATCTACTCAAAACATCATTCACGAGCAACCATTGTCCTTAAAAAGATTTCTAATGCTATATGAACATATGCAGTATGTGTGTGTATATGTCCTTATCTAATGCAAAAGATCAGGCGGTTACTGATTCAGTAAACCTCCTTAATGCAAGATATGTTAGTGTAATGAGTCCAACATGTATGCAAATTCCTAACATAACTTAAAATTTCTACATGAGTGCACAAACATCATCCATATGCAACATCCACGTGATAGCATAACAAGTTCATCCATGTACAAGTATAAGCACCCATGCAAATGCAACATGAAAAGGTGTCTGAGCCGATCTAGTGCCTAATGTGTGTCATGCATCCACTAGAAATCACTTGCAAACACTTGCAACCATTTGCAAACATCAACCATAACATGTTTCAAATACATGTTTACATCCAAAGAGGGTTCTAAGGTTCTCAAGACAAGATTAACAAAACAAACATAGGTAGCATGAAACAAAAGGTTTACAAGCTCAAACGAAGATGAGATCGAGAAAGTACCCTCAAAAAGAAATGGGTAAAGCGCGCGTATCTTCTCCTCGGTTTCCCAAGTTGCGTCTTCTTGGGCTTCACTCCACTGTACTTTGACTAGCTTGACTTCGTGATTCCTTAGCTTCTTGATCTCCGTCCCTAAGATACGAATAGGAACTCGTCAAGGCGTTGCTTCTTTCTCCACTTCTACGCCTTCGAGGATGCTTGGCTCAACCACCTCAGCTGGTTCATGTAGGCACTTTCGGAGATGCGAGACGTGAAAGACATTGCGTACTCCGGCCAGCCTCTCAGGTAACTCTACCTTATAGGCCATCTGCCCAATCCTCTCAGTGATAGGGAACGGTCCTATGAATCTCGGTGCTAGCTTTCCAATTGTTCCAAAACGAACCACATTACGCAAAGGAGAGACTTTTATGAAAACCATATCTCCGACTTCGAACTCTAGGTCTATCCTTCTCTTGTCTGCATAATATTTCTGTCTATCTTGGGCCGCTTTCATTCGTCTTCGTATCAACTCCACCTTCTCAGAAGTGTCTCGTATCATGTCGGGCCCAAGTATAAGTCTGTCAGTCATCTCCCACCAACAAGTTGGTGACTTGCACGGTCTTCCATACAGGGCTTCGAACGGTGCCATCCCTATGCTAGCTTGGTAGCTATTTTTATAAGCAAACTCCACGAGAGGGAGATGGTCTTCCTAAGTACCACCAAAATCAAGAATTCATAGCCTTAAAAGATCCTCTAGTACTCTATTTACTCTCTCGGTCTGTCCATCCGTCTGAGGGTGATAGGCTGTACTTAAATTAAATTGCGTACCCATTGCTTCTTGCAGACTATTCCAAAACTGGCTAGTGAAAATTGGGTCACGGTCACTGACTATGCTAGAAGGAACCCCGTGCAACCGTACTATCTCTCAAAGGTAAATAGACGCTAGCCATGATGCAGTCCTTTTGCTTTTCACCGGAATGAAGTGAGCACTCTTCGTGAGTCTATCAACAATGACCCATATGCTAGTATTCCCCTTCCTCGACCTAGGCAATCCATCCATGAAATCCATTGAGATACTTTCCCACTTCCATTGCGGGACCTCCAAAGGATGTAATAGCCCACCGGGCTTCTTAGATTCGGCCTTGACTTGTTGGCACACCATGCACTTTGAGACGAATTCTGCCACGTCCTTTTTCATTCCGGCCCAAAAGAAAATGTGTTTCATATCTTTGTACATCTTATCCCCTCCGGGATGTATAGTCATCTTCGAGTGATGCGCCTCTTCGACAACTTTATTTACTAAGTCTCCCACTAGTGGAACACATAGCCTTCCATCGCGCCTTAGCCATCCTTTGTCATCAATGGCATACCTACCAAGGTGACTTGACGTCTCACCACTGATTAACTTGTCCATGATTTCGACTATCTTTGGGTCTTCTTTCTACGAAGTCCCTACTTGATCTAGAAGCGTAGGTCTCAGCTCAAGAGATGCTAACGTACCAGTCAATGACTCAACAGTATGCGTAAAATCAAAGGTCGCTATAAACTCTAGACTTTTTCTTTCAACAAATAAGGGGCTCAAAGTCAACCTTTTTCTACTTAGCGCATCCACCACCACGTTACCCTTGCCAGGGGTATAAGTTATATCGAAGTCATATGAGGCCAAGAATTCCATCCACCGTTGTTGTCTCTGATTCAAATCTTTTTTGCGAAAAGAGATACTTAAGCGATTTGTGGTCGGTGTATAGCTCGAATCTCTCCCCTAGGAGATAATGGCGCCAAGCTTTAAGTGCAAAAACAATCGCGGCTAACTCCAAGTCATGTGTGGGATAGTTCTTCTTGTGAACTTTAAGTTGTCTACCCCCATATCATATCACTCTTCCTTCTTGCATTA
This sequence comes from Allium sativum, assembly GCA_030737875.1. Taxonomy (NCBI): domain Eukaryota; kingdom Viridiplantae; phylum Streptophyta; class Magnoliopsida; order Asparagales; family Amaryllidaceae; genus Allium; species Allium sativum. The sequence continues at coordinate 1,014,378,790 of CM060913.1, forward strand.
GGACGGTGCCTAATCCCGTGTCGCACGCATCTGTGTACACCGTAAACATTTTTCCTCCATCGGGTAATGCTAAAACTGGAGTTGTGGTGAGGGCTCTCTTGAGTCTCTGGAAAGCAGTCTCACATTCTATGTCCCATGCAAACGCTAGGTTTTTCTTCGTTAACTTAGTAAGAGGGGCTGAAATCTTAGCGAAGTCCTTAATGAACTTCCTATAAAAGCCCGCCAAACCGAGAAAGCTTCTCACCTCTGTTGCATTCTTAGGAATTTTCCAGTCTTGCACCGCAACTACCTTTGCGGGGTCCACGGCTAAACCTTGCTTAGAAACTACGTGCCCAAGAAACCGAACATCCTCCCTCCAAAAATGGCATTTGGAGAACTTAGCCTTTAAGTGGTGTGCTCTAAGCGTATCCATGACTTCCTTGAGGTGTCTAGCATGCTCTTCTTCATCCTTTGAGAAGATTAGAATATCGTCCACAAAAACCACCACGAACTTGTTAAGGAACTCCCGAAACACCCTACTCATCAGGTCTACAAAGTACGTGGGTGCATTCGTTAACCAAAACGGCATGACGAGCCATTCGAAGAACCCATCTGGAGTCATAAACGCAGTTTTGTCAATGCTATCCTCAGCCACTCTAAGTTGATGGAAACCTGTGGCTAGATCGAGTTGAGAGAAAACAGATGCTCCAACAAGCTGGTCAAAAAGATCATCGATTCTTGGTAGCGGGTGCCTATTCTTCTTCGTCAGCTTGTTTAACTCATGATAATCTACGCACAGACGAAGCGAACCATCCACCTTAGTAGCGAATACCACCGGAGCACCCCATTCAGAAATGCTTCGCCTTATAAAAATTTTCTCGAGCAACTCCTTGACTTGTTTACTGAGCTCTCTTCTTTCTTGCGGGGCCATATGCCTAACGGGCAATGAAACAGGCTTGGCATTATCAACCAGATAAATTCGGAAGTCTATCTTGCATTTAGGGGGTAACCCTTTCACCTCATCAAAGATATCTGGATATTCTCGGACTACTCTCATGGAGTGCAGATTGTCGACGGACGAGTCGAGAGATTCAAGATAACATAACATGACCGGACCCTTCGGGTTACAAGAAAGTTCAAGGGTATTACCAATGCGTGTCATGAGCCTCACTACCCTTCGTTCACAATCAAGGATAGCTCCATAATTGGACAAACAATCCATGACCAGAATTAAACCATATCCCATGAATCCGAGAACATAAGCATTACACGTGAATTCCACGCTTAAGATGGAAATCCTCAAATCAACACAAATCATAGATAAATGGGCGGAGCCCCCAATCGGATTTGAAACACTAACGGGATCATCAACTAGACTAGTACTTAAGCGCAGATTTTCAACAATATCAGAAGAGATAAGAGTATGCGATGCGCCAGAGTCAAATAAGGTTCGAACAGGAAATTCAGAAATGTAAACAAGGCTTTCAACAGAAATATTACTACCTCGTTCAAGAGCTGGACTGATGTTGAGAGCCTGCAACTGCCCTCCAGAAGGTCCTGCTCGCTGTGTCTGCCCTAGCCCCTGTCCTTGCTTCTTAGGGAAATCCTTACTGATGTGTCCAGTATCCCCGCAGTGAAAGCATTCACCCAACATTATTTTCTTCCTCCTACAGTCTTTAGCTATATTTCCCGTGATACCACAAAAGTTGCACTTCCTTGTCTCACCTGGCTTGTTAGCATTGTTGTTGTTGCCCTTGTTATTCTTGTTATTCTTGTTGCCTCCCTTCTTGAAGTCAACCTTCTTGTTCTGAGTCTCATTAGACTTAACCTCCTTTTTGTCACCCTTGTCTTCCTCATGAAGTAGGGCCATATTCACCAAGCTTTCAAAGGTCGTACCCATGGGCACATGAGTCATGGCCATAGTGTGGAGTGGCTCGCTCAATCCTCGAGCAAATCGTAGGGCCTTCTTCTCAGCCGTGTTGACTAAGTCCAAACCAAACCGAGCAAGCTGATTAAACTTATTCATGTACTCCCTAACAGACATGTCCCCTTGCTTGAGTGTCAGGAACCTCTCCATCTGAAGGTTCTCTTCTGCTGATGATAAGAATTTAAGCCCAAACCTCTCTCTAAAGTCTGCCAAAGTCTCAATTGGTCTGGTAGCATTGGTGACTTCCCACCAAAATGCAGATTTCTCTTTCAACAACCATGCTACCAACTGAACTTTCCTATGATCCTCCATATCGAAGATAACGAACAGGTCTTCAGTCTCCTTTAACCAGTTTCGTGCCTCAGCGAAGGTCTCAGTTCCAAGGAAGCTCTTGCCGCCCATTCCTATAAAGTCTTTGCATATTTTGTCGAAGGCGGTGCCGGGAGGAGGAGGAGGAACCGCGGCTACTGGAGGAGGAGGGATGTCTGCCGGGCCCGCATCGTTGGCCCTAGTTTCCAATTACCTTCGGAACCATCTAGGTATGGGTACTCCCTCGGGAAGGTTAAGATCGGCCATGCTGAAAAACGAAAAGAAAAAGATTTAAACGAGGAAACAAGGAAAGTGCTAATGGCTTTTAGGGAATAGCCTTTTCTTAAAAATAGAACTTTTCTTGAAAAATGCTTCTTTATAAATGGTTTTGAAAATAATTTTCAGAAAGTTTTTAAAACTTTTGCCCAGTCTGGTAACCTTCTGCTCTGATACCAAATGTAACACCCCACCTCTGCTAGGGTCACTCACAAAGGGAATGCACTAGTTTTGGAGGGGTATTATCTAGTAAACAGGCACAGAGATAACACAAGACAGAACATAAATTAAACATAGTATATAAAGCAGCGGATATAAATTTAACCAAATCTCATTACGTGGAAAATAGAGTCAAAACCTCTTACATCAAAATACCAAGTCATTATTTCATTACATCATGTTCTAAAGAAGCAAAGTACTTAAAACAACATAAGTCCAATATTATTCCCCAAAAAGGGCATGAGTGCAGCCATAACATAGCTCAAGACCAAACCGTACATGAGCTGTCAGAAAGCAAGCAAAGTCCAAGCTAAGAGCTAGAGTTTCCTCCCTGAGAACCTGGGGGGAAACGAAAGAAAAAGAGGTGGAAGAAAACCGGTCAGTCAAAAAGACTGGTAAGCCCTAGTGACTATCAGCATAAAAAACTAATAAAGTTAACTGGACATGAGAAACTGAGATTAAACATAAAGATAATAACTGGACTGGCACGATAATAAAAGGTAACAAGATAAGAGTGGCATCGCATATACAAGGTTTACTACACTAACTGTACTAGTGTCCAAATCCATGTCAAGTATAAATCCAGAAATGATCCCTAAACCCAATGACATGAAATGACCCAATACGGGGTCCAACAGTCCATTCTAATCGATCGGCTTTACTCGTCATGTGTCGGTGTTATACGGCCCAATTGCGGAATGTAGTCACATGTGCTAGGTCCACCTTAGGGTGTATCAGTACCTAGGGTGTCAACCACTGACACAAATCAAGCACGCACAATGTACTACTACGGGTGCCCACGCCTACTTTTTCAACTCCGGACTAAGTGCACGACCCTAGTCCGCCTGAACCTACACTGGCGCACCTTACTCAGCCGTTATTCTTGGTCGCTTACAATCAGCCCGGTAATCGTGCCCCACCCTGCCTAGTCTCCAGGGTATCGTTATACTTCTAAGTGGGTTACTGCTGAAAGGGACCACGTGGCTAGGATTTCTAATGGGTTAAGTGTTGTCATTAAAAAGGTCATGACTTAACCCCTATCCAAACATGTATCAAATTGGTTAAGTGTATTCAAGTGGTCCATGACTTGACCTTACCATATGGCATTAATTTACTTAACGCACCCCAACCTCTCACATTAGACTTAGTTATGGTTACTGGATGTGCCGGGCGGGTCCGGGCAGCTTTACACCATAACCAAGTCTAACCTCGGGTTTAAAGTGCTATATGACCAACTACCCACATTGGGTCCTATTATTTGCAACTACTGGATTTGCCGGGCGGTTTCGGGCAGATTTACGTTGCAAATTCAACCCAACCTCGAGTTGGCCACTTTCAAGTTATCTAATTGTCATGTCCCAAATTCATGTTTTCAAGCTTATTCTCATGTCAAGTTTTCATTTCATATTTTCATGTCATATCATGTTAATTTCATAGCCAATTTCAAGTTTGCCTAATCTACCCCAAAACGTATCCCCAACGTACGTGAATTCACATTAATACAACATGTCAAAATAGGGATATAACAAAAAAAGCATAGTCATAGGATGGCAAAGGTGTTCACAAGTTAAGCATGATGATTATAACATTACAGGCATATGAAATAGGGTCTCAACATCAACTTGGCAAAATATGGTGATAGACATGGTAAAGGATTGACATAAGATAGTAACCCCAATAATAAATTCAACATCACAGGCATGTCAAGATAAAGGTCATGGGGGTTTTAGATTAAACATGAATATGTCTAAATCAAGTTCATACTAATATTCCACAAGTCAAAATTTAAGATGGATAGATCTAGGGTGTACAAAACTAGATCCAAAATAACAGATCTAAAAGGGATAGTCATAGATCAAAGAAATACCAATGTAGATCCAACCTACTTATCATGTTTAGGCATAATTTCAGTTTACATCGTGTTCATGTTAAATTTATAGTTTAGATCTAAGAGTGACAAAGGGCTTACAGATCGTGGTCTAGAGAATGAGAAAGCAAAAGAGTAGAAGAAGAATCTCTAGCAAATCCCCAAATCAACGTAGCTCTAACGAAGTCTTGAATAGCCTCCTTGTTCTCTATCTTCCAGTCAGAACCTCAACAGCATAAGGCCGGATAAGAATGTGATAGAGAGTCTAGGGTCAGGGGTTGTTTATATAGGGTTTAGGGAGGTGAACCTGGACAGGCAACAAGACTAGATACACCTGTCCCAAAAACAGGCTTGGTGACCAGGTCGACATCCAAGTCGACTGCCCAGTCGACTTGTTCTGGGGGGGGGGGGTCGACTGCCCAGTCGACTCCCCAGTCGACCTGGTGCTGGCGGGATTTTTCCCGCCCAGTTTGTCTGGGTTTTGAAATTCGAATTTTGAACTTGAATTCGAACTGTTTTGAACTCTGGAATTTTCTGAAACTTTGGAGAGCCATATCTTGGTCATACGGACTCCGATTTTCGTAAACTCGGACTCGTTTTCAAGCAGAATTTCGAGACGAACGTATTGGCGTAACCCGTTTCCCTTGATTCTTATTTTAAAATTTAATTCGGCCTTGATTTATAGTTATAACACGTTATTAAAATACGGGTTGTTACATGTACAACATTGAAATGACTGTGCAATTATTTACTGATATGTTACAAAAGAGTATGCATGGCTGTATAATGAACATATAAACCTACTTTGCAAGCAGACCAAATAGGTTGGTGATGTTAAAGATAAAAACATATATGTTTTTATCTTTTCTAACTATAGTTTAACTTAGATAAATGTGAACAACAACAAACAGCAAAGATAAATGCACTTTTCTTCTTAAATGAATAACAAACAGCAAAGAAAAAAGAACTTTTCTTCTTAAGCAGTTGAATAAAATACCATCAAACTATATATAATTAAGCATAGAGTTTCATATTAGGTTAAATCATCAAAAAAATTAAAAAAAATTTTACATGCACTACAAATATGTTTAATATTTACAGTAGCTATTTAATATAACTAGGGCTTAGTTCTATTTAAATCAATTATAGTAAAAGAAAAATATGTTTATCTTTTTTACATGTTGAATAATGTAACATTAATAAATAATTGTTACTAAATACCTACGTATGCTAAATTAAAGTTTTTATGTCATTAAATTTTGAATTTCATATAAAGGTTGAAAGTAAAAAAAAAAAACAAATGGACGAAATCAACGGGAAATGTTTTGTTAACAAACATTTGTGCTAAAAACTAATTTTCTAGTATTGTGTCTTAGAAAATAACCATTTACTACAACTGTCTTAGAGCTGTATATAAGAACTTCAAATCATGAGAAAAACGATGAATATGTTTAACATGTAGTATTAACTATGATATATAAATAAAGATTACTATGTAATTGAGTCCTTTACCTTAAAAAATAAATACATTTATCTTTCTTAAGTCTTGAATATTGCGACATTTGGTAGTACATACATATGTATGTTTAATTAACATACATCAAATTAAAGGACATTAAACCTGTTATAGTATTTTTTTTAGATCAAGTATACATACAGCATTGAAATCATTGTGAACTGTTTGAGTGTTATTAAAATGAATATGACTATATATTGAACATTTGTATTTTCTTTGTAACTAGATTAAGAGCAATATGCAACTAGATTAATGATGTTATATATATATATATATATATATATATATATATATATTCTAGCAAGGGTTTAAGTCAACCTTTCATCTTATGTAATAACAACAATATATTTAACATTTATCATTCTCCGTTTGTTTAGCAAACAACAAACACAAACACAAACAATTGATGAACAGAAATTTATGATTAATAGATTGTGTCTTCAATATATAGCTTGTTCAGACATTACTTGTTTAATTTCAGCACTCAGCGAATACAAACAATTTACGAACAACAGCATCGATCAGCAACCATTAAATAGAAATTGCAAACGAAACAATTGATGAACAGTAAACTATAATCGGCAAAGGAGTACTTACTTTTTCAGCAATCAACAGACTCAAATCATAGCAAATCGCCAGCGTAGATTGTCTTTTTAACGATATTCGATTCTAAGTGAGACAATTTGTTTTCTTCATCAAATCATCAACGTAGGCTACACGATATTTGTTTTCAAAGTAAATTAAATGAGGAAAATGAAATTAAAAAAAAAGGAAGACAAATTGGCTTTATAAAACCTAATTTTGATTTTCTTTTGAAGCTTCGAATGTGAGTAGTGATACTGATTTAACGACTGATAATGATTTAGGAAATTTTGTCCTGAAAAAAAATTAGTTTGAACTTGTGTCTCTTAAATTAATTCGTTGAGGGAAATAAGCCCTTATTTTAAAATTCGCCTACTTTAAAACTGTAAACTTTTAAGGTCAAATCTTGAAAAACTTAATAACCTATCATCCAAAAGCTTTTTAAAATTTCAAGTTCTTAAAAGTTAACAATGGGGCTTGACTCAAAGTGGGTTTCTAACATAATTAAACCTACCTAAATATTCCTGCAAAGTCATTTCTCTTAAATATATATATATATATATATATATATATATATATATATATATATATATATATATATATTCCTAATCTATTTTCCCTTTTACTCTTTTCCAATTTATAAGGCTCAACTGCCAAACCTACTAATTCAAATACTAACATTTCAAATACCAGCATATGGGATACATCTTTTTTCATTACAAAACATATGTACATTTTTCACCCAAACCGCCTAAGGGTCTCTTATTTTAAAATTTCCATAACCATTTCTTTAATGTTCATATCTCAATTCTAACCATGCGCCTCTCTTCTCATTTAGTGGGTTCCTTTATGGATTTAGTTGTACACATACAATATATTTGTATTTTAAAAAAAAATACATTCACTCACTATCAATATAGGAATCTTAAACCTAAGCTTTAATACTTGATATAACAACCTGAATTTTGACGGACAATTTTTTTAAAAAAATCCCAATCTGTTGAAGCTCGAGTTGGCTTGTCTGGTATCCTGCAAAAAAGACAAAGATAATAAATATACCAGAGCTCGATAAAACATCTCATAGCGGAATAGAATAAAATATAATAATCAAATATAGCCTTATCAAAATAATAAGACTATCTAACAAGTGTCCAAAGGCTACCAAATGTCTGCCATAAACCTAACATGCGAGTATGTTATAAAGAGGGGGTAAAACAAAAAGTTCTAGTGACTGAACAAATTATAGATTCTGAAATAACCCTAATATCATTCAGTTATGTTTTCTTATTTACCATGTTAATTTGGGTTAATAGCACTCAAAGCCTACACTCACGTCGTACCCATTTACTTCCCAGTAATTAACCAAATATAACATATATGTAGCTATACCCCACAAGGTACTCCCCATAGTACCCTCCTCACACGGTCTCCACCATCATGCTAAGCAAGCGTATGCAACACCCATTATACGCTAAATGACATACGGAAATCTAAATCATTACGCCATGTAATCACGTAGAACCGCCATCGCTATGCCATGTAAGAGTTTGGATCGTTGTATCCAAACACCCTGGTTGAATCAAGTATCAACAAAGAGTAATGCCCTTCCGTCTACAATACACCACCCAATGCGTGTATCTAGACCTCACACGAACGTACTATCTATTGTACCCTATGACCTGAAATAGGGATGCATCTAATGCGTGGAACTCGATCGGGAGCTGTATCTATAAAGGTCCCCCTCACTAGGCCTACAATACCGATATCCATAGTATCGTCTGCATTTTCACGATGGCCATGGCCCCATCTAGGCCCCTCCCTCAACTAGCGAAAGACAATATCAAGAGATAAAAAGACATCCCCTTAGCAACCAATCTAGCATCTAATCTGGTGTGTCATGCAACCAAAGTCTCAGTAGTGAAAGATCGATAGTCTCTTGGTTTAGCTTTAGTCCTTCTACATCGCACTAACTACCGATGACAGGTACCCTACGATTACTATCCTGCATTGGTCCTGACCCAGCCTCTACCCAGGGTAATCACTGAACCAACCAATGCCATGCTCTACATCCTTCTGACTACCAGGCTACAACCACAGTCAAGGTATACTCACTGGGTGGTACAGTGCAAACTCAACCTCTGTGAGTACAACCTGAGCGTGCACCGCACAGAGGACCACCATGGAGTACCCTACCACGTCCCTCGGAAGTCGCGTGCTTCCCTCCAGTCCCACAGAGCAATCAAATAGAATAACAAGCAGAATAATCAGATGGATGTGCTCCTCTCGTGTCTCCAAACACCACTATGATCTATCATGTTGGGTTCTTCACCTTCGTACATGCGGTCTGGTCCAAGCACATCACATTAATATGTTATTAGATCTTATGTCTAATCTTTTAATCAGGCGCTTGCTTTATCTTATTAGATTACTAATTAACTTGATTACCCAAATATTCCCTTTTTATTCAAGTTACAAGGTTTATATGAGCCCCATATATCTTGAAGGAATGGATTCTTTTCGCGGATTAATCATACAGGTTTAACTTAATCATGTTTTAAGTTCATTAATAAGCCCGGTGACATAACCTGTTATTTCTGATATTGTAATTAATGAAAGTAATCTACTTTCATGTCAAGTTTAATATGTCATTGTTCATATGTTTTACAGTATAGGCTACATAATGTTTAATTAAGTATATCCGGGAGGAGTCACGTATAAAAAAAAGACACGAAAATGGTGACCTTGAGTATTTTGACTTTGAATTCTCAAATAAGGGAGGGTTTAATCCTCAATTCAGATCATAGATCACAGTTCCTTATGATTCTAGATCTTCTAGGAAGCATTCAAGTCGATTGCTTTCTTCTTCTCTAAGTAAGATTACATTCCAGATCTAAATTGTAAGAAAAGCTTTCCAGATTTAGACTAAAAGGCTCAGGATAATGGTTCTTTATCTAAACCTTTTCAAGTGAAATCCTGGATAAAAGTAGTTAAGGAAAACAGATCACAGTAGAACGTTGCTAAGCTTTCTTATTATGAGCCTACTACCCAAGATAATTTAAGAATTGCGGTAATAAGTGAGAATCTTACCAATATTTCAAAGGAAAAATGGTCGAATTCAATTGTATTTATGCTTACGACAGCAGACCCTACTATAATTACCTGAGAAACTACATCGACAGAAATTGGAATATGAAGGGTAGTTAAAGTATATATTCGAGGGACTACGGATTCTTCATTATTAAGTGCGAATTGGTAGAAGATTGTGATAAAATACTAGCCAATGGTCCATATTTTTATAACAAAAGGCTGATGTTTATGAAAAAAATATGAATCCGGTATAAAATTACCAAGAGATTTCCTAAATAATATTCCTATTTGGATTCAACTCCACAGTTTAGATTTAGGTTTTTGGTCAATTGAAGCTATTAGTGGAACTGCAACTACTTTAGGTTATCCTTTAAGGTTGGATAGTGTCGTAGAAGATTTATCTCACATTTCATTTGCCAGAGTGTTCGTAGAGATTGATATAGACGTCAAATTCTCTGATAAGATTCTAGTAAAGTATTGCAATAGGGAATTAGTCTGGCAAAAGGTTCAATATGAATGGGTACCCTCGTCATGTTCTAACTATAGGGTACTCGGGGATGTTAATTTAACATGCAGATCAAATAGAGTCTGGTTTCCTAAAAGTCAATTAAAAAATGACTCTGGAACGGATATAGTTGAGGTAGTAGATTGTACTGATAAACAAATGAATGTAGTGATTAGAGAACACATTGTTCTTTATCTTTACTAATAATGCCAATATTTTAAGGTCTCTCAGGTAGCTTTTGCAATACTTAATAAGGTCTCTCATGCTAGGGAGTGGCCTTCAAATAGAGGCTTATAGGCAACACTTTTTGATTGATGGTGCCTTAATAGATCAATAATACCATTCACGGTCAGTAAGTCGACAACAAGATGACTAACAACCCAGTTATTCTGGAAGCTTGAGTGAACGCTAGCGGGTCCATAACAATTCTCCTACCAATTTATGTGGTTGATATCGTGGTCATTGGCATAATGCAACTGCAATTATAAGATTCATTTTCGATTTGAAGGGGTGAGCGGGAGGGTCCAAACCTTTCTTGGAGCGAAGTGATGGGGAATTGATCATCTCAATAAGTTCTTCCCCGGTAGAGAATAATAGCTATTTAAAATTATTTGTTGGCACGGGCAATGTAATGACCCGAAAATCCGGTCCAATTTGAGTTGACCAAATAACACAAGTCCAACCCCAAATTGCAATGGAAATTCAAGAAATTAATAGGAAGAAGATAGAGGGTGAGGATAGATAAGATAGAACTAATAGAATAGAAGAAGAAGAAGAACATCATCATCAGAGTGAACACGAATCTCACAGCGGAACGAATAAAATATAACATAACTTTTGAAATAAAACAGTTATGTATACAATAGCACTTATCAGAGTACAACACTTACAACAACGGCGGAAAAACAATAGCTATAAAATCTTGAAGCCCCTTGCTCCAAGCTCCCCAAGTGTATCTGTAAAGCCCGACTACTTGACTGCTCGTACAAATTTAGGCACCCAAGAGTTTAGGGAAAACAAAACAAAATAAACCTCGGGTCAGTCATGGGACTGGTATGAGTAAAGCAGTTTAAAACAGTCTGAACAAGTAAACGATATCTCATAAGACCACGCCGTATAACGGAACGGGTTTCCCCTTAAGAGAATCCAAAATATCTTTATATCAAAACCTTTTGATATTATAATAATGCCTATCAACCACAATATAATAATCAATTAGCAGAAACGCTTTCATCTCACGTTCTACATATATAGTATACAATCAAAACCGCAAGCACGTATTGGGTAATGGATTTCCAACTATGACAAGGTATGGAACCACATTCCGATCAGTGTACTCTAGGAACGATACACTGGAGTTCAACAAGAACATCTTGCAACTCAGCCACACATGACTGACCACTCATTTCGCTTGAGTGTATCAAATGTACATCACCAACAGTTGGGATCAGCAACCGTTCCCGTATATATATATATATATATATATATATATATATATATATATATATATATATATATATGCGACAGCATTGATAGATTAAAGAAGCAAATGATTATTCTCTAGATAGGTGATTATACACCCTACTTCGGAGCGACCGACTTAGCCATGTTGCCTGCCCGATTTCTGTCATTTACCGGATGTGAGGCTAAAAGCTACGCTTGTCTTTTTCATATCGTATCTTCATTTACTTGGAATACCACATCGTCATACCCGCCAAATCATTATCGATTCCCCTAATAGTATCATGGGTATGAAGCTAAGAGAAACGAATTCCTCCGCCACCAAACGTAATACGTTGAAGAGAACAACATATATGATTCGTTAGGAATACTCTGTCAGACATTCGTCCACACAAGTTGTCCTGGGACTGGACAAACCGAAGGCACTATTCAGTACATCCATCTTAGGCACTGTTATCTAAGACTTATACAGTAGCCCTTGCACTTTACTCCGTCTTCAATATATTCAGCGTACTTGATTCGCAACGCTTATGTCAATACAGGGTGGTTCTTTGGAAAATAATCCAACCGGTCTCTCCATATTAACAACGTTAAAATGGTCAAAACTTTGATAGCTGGTGATAGTGTGCAAACAACGATATTATTTCCAAATGGAAATTATATCGATCAATCATCATGTATATCTATACATATTTCCTTATTTTCTATATTTAGACAATATTCGTTATCAACGTTGGAAAACATTTCCATTGTTTATTTACGTATCACTATCCTTCCACAACTATCAGTCCCTAACTATAACTAGTATGAGAACGATTCCCTAAGTATAAACCCCGAAGGCCGAAACCAACATCAGATCGATACTCAGGAAACCATTCAACTTACTAATCTCTAGTCAGTTTCTAATTTTGCTTTACTCTATTTCTTCAACTCTATTCGATTAACTCTATTTAATTTACTCTACTTAATTTACTCTAATTCAAATAACTAATATCTGTTTTAACTTTATTTCGAATAGCTATATTTGATTTAACTCCATTCGCTTGACTCTAGATCGCAGCGATCACAATGGTTACGCCTGATTCCCTCAGGAAACATCCGACCGCCGTAGGCTATATACAGCCTTGCGAATTACGCTAGTAGTCGTGCTAAATGGTAACTTATCCTGAATAATTATGTTTCACTAACTTCTTCGAATAAACTATATTTGATTAACTTCTTTTGTTGATAACTCTATTTGATAACTCTAATCGACTAACTCTTTCCTATCTCGTTAATTTCCTTTTTCCTTTTATCCTATTTATTTTCTAAATAAATGTTCCTTTTACAATTCCTTTTATTTTCTATATAAATATTCTCCTTTATAATATCCTATGATATTATAAATGCTTTATTTTCAAATTATTTCCTTTTATAAAATCGGTTGATTTTATAAAATTCCTTTATTTCAATATACATTGAAATATCCCTTTTTACATCCCAGGGTCTTTTTATGATATTTAAAATATCGAATAACAATGATCAATATCATTCAAATATAACAAATCAACAACAGATTTTATAGCACAACATATATCACAATATATGAAAACCAATAAAATAACTATTGAGGAATCCAGTTGGATTCCTCCAACCTGTTTCCCTGCATCACAGATGTTAAACGATATAGATAACATCACTTTCAGTCCATATGATATATTCTGTTAAACAGAATCAAATATAGAAATTCAACTAACTAACTAACTAGCAGTTCAATCAAACAGTCAACACACAGTCAGTCAGACAATATTTAACAGTTCTAAAAATACAACGTGAATTTATAAACTGTTTAGAGTTAGTGAGATTTACTCACTTTGGCAGTTCATCGTTAAAGAACGATAAACTGTTATTTGATTGGAATCAAACAATTTATTTCACCATAAATTCAGACGAGCTCCAATCCACTCCCAGTCAATTCCATTGGGTAGTGTCCGTTCATACGATCCCGACGCATCTTGTTTCGTCCAATTCTGATATCGTATAACGAAGTTACACCATAAATAAGTTTGTACATTATAAAATAAAATAAATTGAATTTTCTTTTAAATGAAATTAGGCTTAACCTCATTCTTCGGCCCGTTACCCCTCACAATCCGTACCCACATCTCATCTTCCCTAAATACATCCGTGTTTCTCCAGTAACCACTCATTTCCATCTTCACGAACTCAATCCCAAACCGATCTCCACCCTTCACCCGAAACCCAAAACAACCATCACCATTGTCTTTCTCTTCAACACCTCTACGCAATCATACCCATCAATCCCAGTTCGATCTCGGAAAAAAGCTGCGTCGACGTCACACCAGGAAGCCACCACGACTTCTGATGTTGCACCGAATTCAACAGGAATACACGTATAAGTGTTATTCGGCATCAAGGTCCTAGAAACACAACTATTTTTACCAACTATTGATCAAAATCCAAGAATAATTAAACCCTAACTCGTTCGCTACCATCGCTGGAAAAATACCGCATCCCAAAATAGCATCGAATGGTTCAAGACTGGTACCACATCAAAGAGAATTATTCCAGGAAGCTATATATATAAGTATAACGATTTTAGGATTTTTTCTTTGTTTGTTTGGATTTTCCCTTTTGATCGAACATTTTCTGTTGGGGAAAACACGGCAGAAAAAAAATTGTGTTGACCAGAAAGTGATTTTTCTAGGGTTTTGGAAATAGTGAGGTTAATTTATAAGAAGAATTTAATATTTAAATATAATTTATAAGCAAACGTTGATTGTATTCATCCTCTAAAATTTCTGTGATCTCATACGATACCCAAAAATTATAAAAATTGGCATGAAGCTACTGTTCGACATTACGGTCCCAATGAAATTGGTTTCGTCGAATTCCGACTCCGTCTGCTCACACAGTGTAGTTTTAACCGTCGAAATACTGACTGTTTTTCACTCTAAAAATCCGTGCGGCCACACAGTGACTCTAAAAATCACCAAACTTGGAATCTAACAATAATTTGACATTGCGGATCCAACAAAAATTAGTTTCGTCGAATTCCGTCTTCGTTTACAAAAGTGCCTATTTTTAAAGCTCTAGATAGCCTATTTAAATATATAAATATATTTAAATATAATTAAATTTATATTTAAAATTAAATATTATCGTTTATATTCGCATGGAATACCGTACAGCTCTACTGGGATTTATAACTCGATATTTCAAATCCTGTTTAAATCGATATTCGATTTATATTGAAATCCCTTTTTAAAATATAAATAATTCCTTTATAAATTATAAAGGAATTCCACAGCTACTTTTCTAAAATTTGATTTGGACATAAATCAAAATCTACATGACGAAATCCCGATATTTCTCTTCCACTAGAAAGATATAGTCCACCAGATCCACACGTTTCTTGTTTTACAGAAATCCAATTTAAAACGAACCCTGTATATTCAGTTGAAGTTCAAATCGCCAAATAGCGAACTGCCGCGCCATTTCAAGCTCTATTTTAATTATATTATAATTCTACATTCAAACAGACGTCGATTGAATATATTCGAAAATATAATTCAACTCTAAGATTAATTAAATCTTAGGGATGACCCAGTTCACATTATATTGTGATTTCCAATATTTTGATTATTTCTGAATTAAATATATTATTTAATTACTTAACTAAATTAATTATTCCATATTATTTAATTAAACGACGATTTAATTCACTATATCACTATTTATATAATTAAATAAATTAATTATAATACCTCTGACAATGCGGGTCATTACAATCTTCCCCACTTAAAATAATTTCGTCCTCGAAATTGCTAAAAGGTAGAGGACGACCCTATCTATTCGAATTCCTAAGATTTGTTTACCCCTTATTTCTGATTTCAACTGAACCAATTAATATCGACTAAAATATTTATTCATTCCGACTGACTAAAATTTTCAAAAATTCTGAAAATTATCTAACACTTTAAATTTTCGGAAAATTTCGCCATAACCTCCTTTGTATAGCCCTATCGGTAAAACTCCAACTCGCCTCTCTAGGCCATCTCCAACCCAAAAGAAAATCAAACAGCCAAGCGGCTTGCCAATTCGGCTCATAAATCTCATGCTTATATCAAATATAAACTTGTACTTTTTGTTGGGCATATCAACTCTATCACTTTCACCTGCTGTCAATTCAGCATATACCAATACAATTCCAACTTGATCCCAACTCAGTTTATCTTTAACACACCCATTCGATTATACCTAAGTCGAATTTCATTTCAAACTCAAGCCCTATTCTTGATTTCAAATCCATAACTCACCAGTCCAATATAATTCCAGATTTTCTCTAATCAAGTCTAATTCTACTTGACACTAATCTATTTCAAATGATTTTCACTTACTGGCTTTTAATTCAATCTCAATTCTATTGGATTTTACAAATTTTATTTTAATTTGTTTAAATTCAAACAACCTTTTCTTCCTGGAAGTTTTTAAACAGTTTACCTCTTCCAAAAATCAAAATTTCCTTTTTGAAATTCAATACAACTTGTTTTCCCAAAACAAATTCAAAACAAAATCCTTGGTAGTAATCCGTCACTTAGCAACTTGAAAATGAGCACTGATGATGTCGCGATTCATCATCAGGGTTATTTCCCAGTTATCAAACTGAGTTCAATACTATATCACTTTCAAAACCATTTCTAAACACCTCTATTTTGAAATCAGTTCAAAATATCTTATGCAATGCTTTAAACAATTTAAAATCTCCCAGGATTTTAAACTTCTCTTATATTTAATCCAGATTCATTTACAAACAACCTTTCCCATTTCTGGGATTTTAAATTCCAATTCTGATCTAAATTCAGATTTAATTCATTTCAATTTCATATAATTCACTTATATGAATCTGATTGGTTATATATAACCATTTCACTTTATAATCTTACTCGATTATAATTACAACCAATATATCTAATATATATTTCCTCTATATCAGAATATACTTTGGGTAAACTTATTTTAATTTACCCTCTTTACCAAACATATCGTGTCGACCCATCGTATTCGAGTGTTTAGAAACTCCTACCGACATAGTGGATCAAACCGATCGATCAGAAACCATAAACAACTTAACTAATAAATCTCCACAGTATAAAATCATTTTATATTGAATAACAAATACGTTCACTCGTATATATACACTCAAACTCAATCTAGGGTATTACGAACCATATATCTACCGAGTCACGCCACAGAGCCAAGGTAAATCACTTAACCTTAAGCTCTGATACCAACTGTAATGACCCGAAAATCCGGTCCAATTTGAGCTGAACAAATAACACAAGTCCAACCCCAAATTGCACTGGAAATTCAAGAAATTAATAGGAAGAAGATAGAGGGTGAGGATAGATAAGATATTACTAATAGAATAGAAGAAGAAGAAGAACATCATCATCAGAGTGAAGACGAATCTCATAGCGGAACGAATAAAATATAACATAACTTTTGAAATAAAATAGTTATGTATACGATAGCACTTATCAGAGTACAACACTTACAATAACAGCGGAAAAACAATAGCTATAAAATCTTGAAGCCTCCTGCTCCAAGCTCCCCAAGTGTATCTGTAAAGCCCGACTACTTAACTGCCCGTACAAATTTAGGCACCCCAAGAGTTTAGGGAAAACAAAACAAAATAAACTCCGGGTCAGTCATGGGACTAGTATGACTAAAGCATTTTAAAACAGTCTGAACAAGTAAACGATATCTCATAAGACCACGCCGTATAACGGAACGGGTTTCCCCTTATGAGAATCCAAAATATCTTTATATCAAAACCTTTTGATATTATAATAATGCCTATCAACCACAATATAATAATCAATTAGCAGAAACGCTTTCATCTCACGTTCTACATATATAGTATACAATCAAAACCGCAAGCACATATTGGGTAATGGATTTCCAGCTATGACAAGGTATGGAACCACCTTCCGACCAGTGTACTCTAGGAACGATACACTGGAGTTCAACAAGAACATCTTGCAACTCAGCCACACATGACCGACCACTCATTTCGCTTGAGTGTATCGAATGTACATCACCAACGGTTGGGATCAACAACCGTTCCCATATCTATATATGGGACAACATTGATAGATTAAAGAAGCAAATGAATATTCTCTAGATAGGTGATTATACACCCTACTTCGGAGCGACCGAGTTAGCCATGCTGCCTGCCCGATTTCTGTCATTTACCGGATGTGAGGCTAAAAGCTACGCTTATCTTTTTCATATCATATCTTCATTTTCTTGGAATACCACATCGTCATACCCACTAAATCATTATCGATTCCCCTAACAGTATCACGGGTATGAAGCTAAGAGAAACGAATTCCTCCACCACCAAACGTAATACGTTGAAGAGATCAACATATATGATTCGTTAGGAATACTCTGTCACACATTCGTCCACAAAAGTTGTCCTGGGATTGGACAAACCGAAGGCACTATTCAGTACATCCATCTTAGGCACTGTTATCTAAGACTTATACAATAGCCCTTGCACTTTACTCCATCTTCAATATATTCAGCGTACTTGATTCGCAACGCTTATGCCAATATAGAGTGGTTCTTTGAAAAATAATCCAACCGGTCTCTCCATATTAACAACGTTAAAATGGTCAAAACTTTGATAGTCGTTGATTTAACTATGAAAGAAAAACTCGTGTGCAAACAACGATATTATTTCCAGATGGAAATTATATCGATCAATCATCATGTATATCTATACATATTTCCTTATTTTCTATATTTAGAAAATATTCGTTATCAACGTTGGAAAACATTTCCATTGTTTATTTACGTATCACTATCCTTCCACAACTATCAGTCCCTAACTATAACTAGTATGAGAACGATTCCCTAAGTATAAACCCCGAAGGCCGAAACCAACATCAGATCGATACTCAGGAAACCATTCAACTTACTAATCTTTAGTCAGTTTCTAATTTTGCTTAACTCTATTTCTTTAACCCTATTCGATTAACTCTATTTAATTTACTCTACTTAATTTACTCTACTTTTAATAACTAATATCTGTTTTAACTTTATTTCGAATAGCTATATTCGATTTAACTCCATTCGCTTGACTCTAGATCGCAGCAATCACAACGGTTACGCCTGATTCCCTCAGGAAACATCCGACCGCCGTAGGCTATTTACAGCCCTGTGAATTACGCTAGTAGTCATGCTAAATGGTAACTTATCCTGAATAACTATGTTTGACTAACCTCTTCGAATAAACTATATTTGATTAACTTCTTTTTTTGATAACTCTATTTGATAACTCTAATCGACTTGCTCTTTCCTATCTCGTTAATTTCCTTTTTCCTTTTATCCTATTTATTTTCTAAATAAATATTATCCTTTATAATATCCTATGATTTTATAAATGCTTTATTTTCAAATTATTTCCTTTTATAAAATCGGTTGATTTTACAAAATTCCTTTATTTCAATATACATTTAAATACCCCTTTTTACATCCTAGGGTCTTTTTATGATATTTAAAATATCGAATAACAATGATCAATATCATTCAAATATACCAAATCAACAATAGATTTTATAGCACAACATATATCACAATATATGAAAACCAATAAAATAACTGTTGAGGAATCCAGTTGGATTCCTCCAACCTGTTTCCCTGCATCACAGATGTTAAACGATATAGATAACATCACTTTCAGTCCATATGATATATTCTGTTAAACAGAATCAAATATAGAAATTCAACTAACTAACTAGCAGTTCAATCAAAAGTTAACACACAGTCAATCAGACAATATTTAACAGCTCTAAAAATACAACGTGAATTTATAAACTGTTTAGAGTTAGTGAGATTTACTCACTTTGGCAGTTCATCGTTAAAGAACGATAAACTGTTATTTGATTTGAATCAAACAATTTATTTCTCCATAAATTCAGACGAGCTCCAATCCACTCCCAGTCAGTTCCATTGGGTAGTGTCCGTTCATACGATCCCGACGCATCTTGTTTCGTCCAATTCTGATATCGTATGACGAAGTTACACCATAAATAAGTTTGTACATTATAAAATAAAATAAATTGAATTTTCTTTTAAATGAAATTGGGCTTAACCTCATTCTTTGGCCCGTTACCCCTCACAACCCGTACCCACATCTCATCTTCCCCAAATACATCTGTGTTTCTCCAGTAACCACTCATTTCCATCTTCACGAACTCAATCCCAAATAGATCTCCACCCTTCACCCGAAACCCAAAACAACCATCACCATTGTCTTTCTCTTCAACACCTCTACGCAATCATACCCATCAATCCCAGTTGGATCTCGGAAAAAAGCTGCGTCGACGTCACACCAGGAAGCCACCGCGACTTCTGATGTTGCACCGAATTCAACAGGAATACACGTATAAGTGCTATTCGGCATCAGGATCCTAGAAACCCAACTATTTTTACCAACTATTGCTCAAAATCCAAGAATAATTCAACCCTAACTCATTCGCTACCATCGCTGGAAAAATACCGTGTCCCACAACAGCATCGAATGGCTCAAGACTGGTACCACATCAAAGAGAATTACTCCAGGAAGCTATATATATAAGTATAACGATTTTAGGATTTTTTTCTTTGTTTGTTTGGATTTTCCCTTTTGATCGAACATTTTCTGTTGGGGAAAAAACGGCGGAAAAAAAATTGTGTTGACCAGAAAGTGATTTTTCTAGGGTTTAGGAAATAGTGAGGTTAATTTATAGGAAGAATTTAATATTTAAATATCCGATTTAAATATTAGTTTATAAGCAAACGTTGATTGTATTCGTCCTCTAAAATTCCTGTGATCTCATACGATATCCAAAAATTATGAAAATTGGCATGCAGCTACTGTTCGACATTACGGTCCCAATGAAATTGGTTTCGTCGAATTACGACTCCGTCTGCTCACACAGTGTAGTTTTAACCATCGAAATACTGATTGTTTTTCACTCTAAAAATCCATGCGGCCACACAGTGAATCTAAAAATCACCAAACTTGGAATCTAACAATAATTTGACATTGCGGATCCAACAAAAATTAGTTTCGTCGAATTCCGTCTTCGTTTACAAAAGTGGCTATTTTTAAAGCTCAAAATAGCCTATTTAAATATATAAATATATTTAAATATAATTAAATTAAATATTTAAAATTAAATATTATCATCTATATTCACATGGAATACCGTACAGCTCTAGTGTGATTTATAACTCGATATTTCAAATCCTGTTTAAATCGATATTCCATTTATATTGAAATCCCTTTTTAAAATGTAAATAATTCCTTTATAAATTATAAAGGAATTCCACAGCGACTTTCCTAAAATTTGATTTGGACATAAATCAAAATCTACACAACGAAATCCCGATATTTCTCGTCCACTAGAAAGATATACTCCACCAGCTCCACACGTTTCTTGTTTCATAGAAATCCGATTTAAAACGAACCCTGTATATTCAGTTGAAGTTCAAATCGCCAAATAGCGAACTACCGCGCCATTTCAAGCTCTATTTTAATTATATTATAATTCTACGTCCAAACTGACGTCGATTGAATATATTCGTCAATATAATTCAACTCTAAGCTGAATTAAATCTTAGGGATGACCTAGTTCACATTATATTGTGATTTCCAATATTTTGATTATTTCTGAATTAAATATATTATTTAATTATTTAACTAAATTAATTATTCCATATTATTTAATTAAACGACGATTTAATTCACTATATCACTATTTATATAATTAAATAAATTAATTATAATACCTCTGACAATGCGGGTCATTACAGGCAAAGTAAGGGAAAATATCTGAAATGATTTCAATATTGGACCTTGGACATATAATAGTTCCAAGTTGAATCTCTTTTAGAAAGATGATCTTTTGTCTCATGGTAGCTTGCTCGAGTCCCCTTATGAAATTTTCGTTATTGGGTTAGCTATACACTTCACGTTGTTCTAGCGATTCACATGGTATCATCCTTCGGGCTAAGAGCAGAAGCGAGGAGGCCCGGTATTTTAATTGGCGCCAGTATAAACATCGGGAATCCAGGAATTAATATACTAGGTGCATGATTGTTAGAGGCTCCCCTTCTTTTCCCTGCTTGGCAAGACACTACATTGAAATCGTCCTCTAAAACAGAGGCTCTAGTGCCAATCACCGGGAGAGTTAACATGTCTTGCCAGAAAAGTATGGCCTCTAAGGCTCATCAAGAGAGCGACAATTAGAACAAAACAATAAGTACTTCCTGCTCCTCGGGGTGATTTATTGAATACGAGTACTTGGAAAGCACTATATACTGAGAGAGGTAGCGTTGTTCATTAGAATTTCTTCTAAGAAAATCCTTGCCCGTGCATTACACTTACTTCCGCTCCTCTCATTGAGAAAGAAATTACACATCCTAACTAAGGAGCACAGGCAATAGGTTCGTAGGAAGAGGCAAGCGTTCACACATCCGTCTCTATCATATGTGTTGGTTGAAAAGCTAAGACTATGTCTGGGTCGGGGTCAGGAAGACAGGCAAAAGGAGTAAGTAGCTTAAGCAAGAGACCCTATCTTATATAGGAAATTGACCATATCCGGTAAAGGCCGGTATATTAATAGGGTCGGGCAAAGAGAATTTAGTTCGACTAATTACTTTAATTTCTTTCTAGCCATTTTTTTTTCCTAGAAAGACAGCGAACTTTGAATGTGTTAAGCATAAGTTGAGAGAACAGGGCTAGTATACCAAGTCCAGTATATTAATAGCTTATTAAGCAAAGAGCATTGTTGGAGGAATACGCGATGCTAGAATGGCTATTTCTTCAAGGGCTAGTAGAAGGATCCAACACTGAGTGAAAGAACCAAAGACAAGTAGCATTCATCTGTTCTCGGAAAGGGGCGTAGTTCACACCAGGTGCATAGCAGGAAATTTTCCTTTTATTTAGTTCCGGGCAAATTTTGATAAGAAGGTGCCATCCTCAAGTTAGGATCCTGCTTGAACTTGATGCTCTATAGCTATAGGGAGAGAAGGAAGCCTCGGCCAAAGCAAGGCAGATCCATCAGCTAAGGAGAGAAACCCGGTATTCGACCTGACCTATGAGCTTATTGAGATGGAACTTCGAACCTATGTTGCCAATATTCTTACGTAGTCGTGCTCTTCAATTCGGCTACGCACCTTGAAATGATTATTATTCAAAAGTCCGGTGTGCTAACAGTTATTGCTTACCTTGACTCATTGATGAATGCAGAAGGCTATTTCAGTGCTTTGACTCAGCAGCATACACTTGTTCTCCTGTCCCGCTACGCACCTCCCTTATTCTCTTTGTCCTTTGGCTCTAAAGCACTATGCCATATATTTTCCTTGGTAGTCGAACTGTTCAAACAAGGTCTTCATAAAAATTGATACTAGTTGCCTCACCGATTTATGGCAATCTCGATGGAGACTCTGGGACGAAAATGTTTTTGTTCATCAAACTAAACCGCATACTAAACTGTCAAATCAGTGATGGTGAAGCTTTTTCAGATTTCTTGTATTGTCCATTCACGTAAACAAGAAAAAACTACATATAACGAAAAAACAAAGGGGCATACATGTACTTATGTCTTTCTTGCACCACCTCATCCACGTTTTTTCATACACTATCCCACGTTTCGCTCACATGACTGATTTTCTTCCCCTTTCTTCTCCACTGGAAACCACTTCGCTTCCCTCCCTCTTTCGAAAAGAGCACCAAACTGGTACGATACTCACATTGATAGGTTCCGCTTTCTCATCACAATATCATGGCTGAAGTCCGCTATTCTCAATAGTGCCCTCTGCTTATTCAATGTGTTTTCTAAGTTCTAGTGGTAACTTTGTCCTTTTGGATGTCTAGCATGTTCCCAATTCACTATGTGAATGATATCAAATGGTTATTCTTCCATGTTTGTTTTTTTACCTCTTCTACCCCAATCATTTTTTTGTTTTACCGTAGTTCGACTCTAATAACTAAAATGAGACTTGGATCTATGCCAACCTCCGCTTGGACCTGACCCTCCTCACCTATTCATGGGATCTTTTCCTCACCGTCGATTTCTTCTTCAACCGTAGCTTCACCTTCTCTACCCTTTGCTGGATTTGTGCATTTCGACATCTTGAATACGTTAAAGCTGCAACATTCACGATGACGTTGGAGCCTTTATGTGTCGAAAGATCGGTTCATACATCCACGACAACTAAGGTAATTTCATCTTCCTCGCAGTTTCATAGCTCCATCTATCCTATCTGAATTCTGAATTTATCATAACCAAGGGTAAGGCTTCAAAAACATTGATTTGTTTAATTAATTTAAGTTCGCCTACCCTAATCTTATTGTGTTTTACACTATTTCATTTAATTAATGTGTACGGTTGCCATTATATTATCTTGGAATACTATATGATGCATTTGGGTATCATTTTTCAGATTACTATACTGCTATATGCTATAGTTGATGAGGATGTAGAATGAACTGAATCAAGTACAACCAGTTTATCATGCTTTCTTTTTAGTGCAAGATTTAAAATTCGATTTTCTTAGATTTGGTTGTCCACCATATCTCCTCAAAAAAGAAGAAAATTTGGATTTCTTTTCTATGGACAATATGTTAGGCTAACACATGAACTAACAACGTTGTATCATGGTATAAAAAGTTCTGTTGTTTTGTTCAATATATGTTAGTACCCATAACAATCCGCCTTGTGAATGGTTTAAGTTGGCTTAATTACCGGCGGAAACCGGGAAGAAAGACGGTATGTTACAGTTGGTATTAGAGCTAAAGGTGAGTGGATTTCTCGCTCACAACTTACTAAATTATTCCCGTATTTTTTAAATTAAATTATGAAATAAGTTGGTTTTATGGTTGACATGGATTGTTGATAGGTTGCTTAAAAATTTGACATGCAAGTGTGTTAATGTAAAAATTGAGATTGGTAAATAATTATTTTAATTAAATTAATCTCTAATTGAAATCATGAACTTTATTAACCAATGAAATAATTTAAATAATTACCATTTGAATGAAATTGTTGTGATGAATGCCTTGATTTGAAATTGACTATTGGATTGTTGTTGACACTTGAACGTTTATTGAATGTGTTAAGGCCATGATTCCAAAATAAAATTTAAGTTATGTAATAAACAAGATATACTTAGTTACGTTGTGAAATTCAATTTAACTAAGTAACATGGATTAACCGAATCAATGAAATATCAATTAAGAAAATTATTTAGTAATACACTAAATGTATTGATATTAATGATTGGTTTTGCGAAAATATAAGTGAAAAGGCTTATAATTATAAACTTAACGATAGTTGAACGAATTAATTAAATTAATTAAAAACGAGCTCGTTGCATAGCAGCAGCTCAAAATTTTCCGAATTAAAGTTTAAATGAATGTATAGAGTCTACAATAAGTTGGAATTCTTCGAAACAAGAATCTTTCGGTTCTATTGGATTATAGTTTTCTAATGAACGAGAGATTTTTTTTTTTTTGAACTTGTAAATTTGAAGATATATGTAAATAAAAAATCTCGGATGTGGGGTGCCCACTAATTTCGACCCGGGCAGCTAGAGGTTTTGTATTACAGTTATAGACCCTTAGAGCAAGAGTTGGAGCGCTTTCCGAATTGGAGCTTCGAGCTAAAGTTGGAGTTTCCGCTATATCACATCGCTTCTTCCGCTGGGAGTATATTTATGTTTCTGCTGCTATATGTATGTAACTCTGATATTCTATGTAACTTTGATGAAATATTGTATCATGATATAAAATGTTTTGTTGTTTTGTTCAATATATGTTAGTACCCATAACAATCTGCCTTTGTGAACAGTTTAAGTTGGTTTAATTACCGGTGAAATCCGGTAAGAAAGACGGTATGTTATAGTTGGTATATTATTAAAATTAATGCACTGTCCATACGCATTTTTCTTTGCAGCTTGAACCCTTTTGCCTTGACACATATTTAAGTTTCATATCCTACATGTTTTGTTGAAATGTTCCTTTTAGATGATTCCTCCTGTCATTCTTGGTTTAGGCTAAGATGATGTATCATTTAGCTCTCTGATTCTAGTTTTATTCCTGTAATTTGCCTTTGCCTGTACTCGCCTATATGACTATACTACAAGTTATGGTAATTTCAATTGTGAAATTTAAGAAGAGTAGTATATAGCGCCGTTGTCAGGGAAAGAATTTAATTTTAGTTTTATTCTATGAGTTAATTTTCATATTTGTTGTTTTTCTACAAAAAAATTGTGTGTTGTTCATAGTTTTTCTGTTTTGTTTTGATCTTTTGTTGTTTCATTTTGTATGATCTTGTTTTTGTGTTCATATAAAAAAAAGTAAAAAAAAAGGAGTTGTGTGTTTTGTTCCACTTTGTATTTGTGTTTTGTTTTACATTGTTTGTGTGTTTTTATTTTGTGTGTATATGTGTTGATAGATTTGATATTGTTTTAGTTCTTCTATTTCCTCTCTCTTAAAAAAAAGAAAAAAAACAGAAATATACACTTGCCTTTTTTTAATCCGTTTCCCATTTTTGTGTTTTCAATTTCCTTTATTTCTTTCCCTTTTTCTTTCTCTCATTTATTTATTTTCTTCCCTTTCTCTCATTTATTTCTTTCTTTTTTTCTTTTTCATACAAATAATTTAAAAAAAATTACTGCTTTCCTTTTCTTCTCTCTTTAATATTCTTTCCATTCTTTGCCTTGTTTCTAATCCAAATTTCTGCCTCCTACCATCATTCCCTCATCTACATCTTCTCTCATCTTTAAAAGCCAAAACATCAATAACTATCTTCTCTTCACCACTTCCACACAACACACATAATTCACCAATACAACAGCACCCAGGGCATATCCACCCTTCTCACCACCAAACAGTTCCTATCAAAACCACTTCACAACCAGCCGACCACATACTCCTCAGCCACCTGTCGTACACAACAACGCCTCTAGTCCGAACGAACTCAACATCAGAACCAGCATCCTTAGATCCCAATTTACGCCCAATTCAAACCATCACTACCGAACCCCAACTTAAGCCCGAATTTTAGCCCCTATCTGCATCAATTTTAGGATTGCAAGTTCTCATTTTTGGTCCAAAATCTGTAATCACAAATTGTACAGCGGTTTCGAAATTTTTTATTTCGATTTGAATTTAATCTTAGCGATTTGAGTTAGTTTTTTTAAGGGGGGATGAACTATACGTAATCGAGGAAGGTCGGAATTTGATTGAGCCAAATTACAGATTTGCAGTGGTTGTGAACAAAGAATAAATTTTGCTGAGTGTTTTGAATAGTGAATTAAATTAAATTGCATTGGGCTGGCTTGGGTATTTGTGTATGTTTATATTGGTCTTTATTGGTTTCTTTGGTTATATGTATTTATTTTTGCTGTGTGGTGTTGAAATTGTATGGGTATTTTTCTTCTGATATAATAGATATCAGTTGTTTTTCAGGTTGCGGGATTTTAGCAGGAAGGAACTTGTTTGGTTGACTCAGCGTTGCTTATTTATTTCCAAAAAAAGAAAAAAGAAATTTGTTGTTATTCATCTGTTTTTAGGTTGCAGAAATTGAAGAGGCTTGCTTGCTTTGAATTCCTTTGCTGGCTAAATTGCTTTTAATATAAAAAAAATCACTTCTCTTTTATTGTGTATACACTATTCTCACTTTTCAGGTTGCAAAAAGAAGAGAAATTGCTTTGCACTGCTAAACTGCTTGAATTTGTCGTGCCTGAAATTGCTTGGAATTGTTAAATTGCGACGCTTTACTTGCTTATTTTCTTGCCAATAAAAAAAATTGCCGCTAAAAAAAAAAAAAAAAAAAAAAATCTGCATGCTCTAGTATTGTGTTGTCATTCTTTTTCTATTTTACTCGCATTGTTGGTTGATTATTCCCAAATGTGTTATACTCATATCATTAATATAATCATACTTTACCTTTAGCACATGTTGAATTATTATTTTCTATGTGATAATTAGGGCTTTAAGTTTGTATTGAAAATTGATGATTTATGTAGCTAGAATTTTCTAGCATATAAATCATGCTTGTATAAATACAACACTTAATGTGCTAGTTATTAAAGAGAGTTAGAACCATTTTTTTATGTTAATTAGATTGATGTTGATAGTGAATCTACTCCTAAATTGTCTCTTAGTTCCATATTTATTCAGTTTAACATTGTTAGTTTTTTTTAGTTTGTGGTTAACAATTTCACAGTTTGGTTTAATTTGATTGAATAGAATTTAAAAATCATTCTTTTCCTGAGCATCGACTCATATTCGCTAACGTACTAACAATTGTATGCCATGCGCTTGCAGTTTATTTCAATATTGTCAATGGTTTTCTAATTCCATAGAAACGCAACTCGCCCATCTGGTGTGCGCTTGCATTGTGTGATGTGGGACGAGCTTATGATAGCTTCATTTTCCAAAAGTCATTACGAATTTATATGCACGGGCATTCACATGGAATAAACCTATTCCGCATTAGCGGCATAGTCACGTGAATCTCCCAACTTTAAATTACACCTTAAAAATAACTGTTTTATGTTCTCACACCAGTCCCATGACTGACCTGGAGCTTATTGTTCTTTCCTAAACTCTGGGTGCCCATTAATTTCGACACGGGCAACTAGAGGTTTAGTTTTACAGTTATAGACCCTTGGAGCAAGAGTTGGAGCGCTTTCTGAATTGGAGCTTTGAGCTAAAGTTGGAGTTTCCACTATATCACATCGCTTCTTCCGCTGGGAGTATATTTATGTTTCCGCTGCTATATGTATGTAACTCTGATATTCTATGTAACTCTGATGAAATATTGTATCATGATATAAAATGTTAAAAATATAAAAACCCACTTTTTTCTTTTTCTTTTTCTATGTAAGTTTAAAGATCATACACTGTTAGTAGTTAACATTGCAGACAAAACTATTTTGTTCAAATCTCATGGTAGTATAATTCATAGGAAATCGTTTTTTATATTTCCTAATGCTGCAAATATTTGTACTCAAAGTTCAGCAGATTTTAATTTATGATTATTATTTTTGGTTGATGGCATAAAAGAAGAAAGATTCTTCTTTTTAGTGCATTGAATGTGCTTTTCGTTCTCTAATTTATCAGTTTATTTTTTATCATTAAGTCCTGCTTTGCATCTAAAAAGTCGTGAGTTTAATTTTTTAGGATATTCATCCTGTAAGAGTTAGCTTTTGACTAGAGCTTGAGCAGTACATTGGAGACGCCGGAATTAGACAACCACAGTTTTTAGAATTCATGGTTATTCTTATCAATAAAATGAAGACAACCGTAAGTTTTTCATCAAATATTATGTATACTACTTCAGTATTTATATATTGCTTACCATACTTTAATATGTGCCATCAAAAGCCCTCCAATTGAGATTCCATTTTCTTTATTGTTCTTTCATTCTTTCATAAACATGGACGGATAATTGCGGTATTTAGGATACTCGAAAAAAAAAAGTGGAACCAAATTGGAATTGTGTTATTTCTCATGAAAAGTTCAAATTTGACCTTAGAAATTAAATAGTTGACAGAAAAGCTTAATGAAACTTAGTCATCACTCTCTTGGTATTAATTTAATTTTATATCTTTTTTTATGATTCTTCTCCTACTATTTTCTTTTAAGTTAATTGTCGTTGCTAATTTAATTTAAATTCCATGATTAAAACTGTAATTTGCATGGGAATTTCATGTGTTTTCCTTTCTATGTTTAGATCACAGTAATATAGAGAATATTCTTTTATATTTACACATATTCACTATAAACTTACATATATGTTCTATTAAAAAAATTTCATGACTATTATGTGTCTCCAATAATACTGTTTATATGACATCTAATATAATTTGCAGTATGTTCTTATAATTTTTACTCTTTTTCACAAGACTTTTACAATCCACATGTATATCTGCAACCATTATATACTTCCACTACCATCCATCTTCGATTGATTAACATTCTCTTGCTTTTTAAAGGATTATATTTGGACATCAACTATGTGACTGCATCAACCCTGATTATTTGTCGTGCTATAGTTCTTGTAATTTCTAATTTATTACTTTTACCACTAACCATAATAATCATTTTAATAATGTTGATTACAAGTTTAAAATGTTTCTATTTTCTGTTATACACAACGGAAAAGTTACATATTTAATAAGTCTAATGAACTTGATTATGTACATACTTGAAAGAATATATTTGATCTTCTGTTTATACTTATTTACGTATAGAATTAAGGAAAGACTATAATGACTGTAACTTCTAACCCTGTTTACGGACTTAAGTACTTCATGAACCGAACTGGAGGTTCAAACTTTTATTAAGCAAACAATATACAATGCAATTACGCTTTTAATATAAGATAAATACTAGGTTTTTATAATAAAAGCTGAAGTCATTAACATTATATGGTGATTGACCATTTTAGTTTTTTTCTGCCTTTTGCTTGAGTGTATCTATTAATTAGTATTCTTACTGCAATAACGATATTGGAAAATTAAATAAAGACAATGATATATACTAAACATTTGCTAAAGCTCCTAAATTAAGTTCCTTTTTACACATCTGTATTCCTACCAGTGGCATATCAAAAAAGAAATGAAATAATATATGTATTCTTCCACGAAAATTATATTAAACAAAGCTTTATTTTATCATATTAAGCATGCATACAAATTTCTTTTTACTTTTTATGTCTGCATCATATTTATAGGGAGGAGCTTGCAAGGAGGTCCCTGCCGTTTAGTTTAAAATGATTGCTACAAAGCATAATGGATGTAATCAATAAATTCTTTAAATGGTTTAATTGAATGTTTTTTTTAACTTGGAGAGTGATCCTGCCATGAGGCAAGCAGTTATATTTTTTTTTAGTGTGGTGCTAAGAGCACCCCAATTTACTCTTCCTATTACCACCACTAAAAAATACCACAAGAATTATCATTACACTCTTATTAATACCTCACATAAAAAATAGGGGCTACCACACCACCATTACCTTATTTCCGTTTCATCTCTTGTTTATTCCTCCTTCATTCCATTTTTAAACACTAGTTCTTCAATCCATCAATCAACGATAAATTATTCGACGTCGGAACACTGCCAAGAAAGAAGAAAGCTGAAGATATATCATTTCCTCAATCCCAGTCAACTCAATCAAGTAAGTCTAGGGATTCAAATAGTAAAATTTTGAATTTTCCTGTTGGAAAGATGAAGCAGACAGCGATTTTTGTTGATTAGGGTTTTCAGATTAGGGCAGACTACTGATAAATTTAGCAAAATACTGGTTGAGTGAGAGATTAGAATGAAGAGATAATGTGGTATTAGGAAGCATACAAAATTTAATGAGTTTTATTTTTTTTAATTGTGGTATTAGAAAAAGGATATTGGGGTGCTCTTAGTACCACACTTTATTTAAGTTGTAAACAGAATCCATATAAATGTATGACGGGAGATACAATTATGGGAATGCAGGATCATCTACTTGATTATCAACAAAATCTTAATGGAGAAACTTGAAAAATAGTTTATTTACACTTATTTCTGTTGACAAACAAAACAGAAAGTGGATGGTATATCATTAAGCTGATACTGGATGAATGACATGGAAGAGATCAACAAGATAAAAGTAATAATGCTGCAAAAATTAAAGACAGATTATGCACAAAAAATAGGCTACAGAAGGGAAGACGTAATTAATGCTACAATTTGTTAGCTGTTGATGCGTTGAAGGCTACAAGAGAGATAAGCTGATGTTGCGTATAGATATTCAATTCGAATATATGCATCACTGTTCCCAAACCCATCATGTTAATGCTTTATAAATTGTGGTTCTAACCGTTAGTTTTTCTTACATGCAGATTGAAGAAATTGATAAGATTGGTGAGCTTGAAAGCCGTTCACGTTAATGATGATTCTGATGCTGCTTGGCACTTCTCCTATGCCTTTGTGTTTTTTTCCTATTTTATCGTTTTTGTTATTTAGATTAAAAAATAACAATTTCTAGATGATATGTATTCCGAATAAACAACGTTTCGCACTTTTTATTTTTCCATTCGTTATGTTCTCTAATTATTATAATACTTCATACCGTAAACGTGCTCAATCTAACTGTTCATATTCTGCTTATTGTTTCAATTGTTTCTTCTCCTGTTGTACGATTTCTAACACCAAAGTTCATTGTACATTTTTCCTGTAACTCTTTTGTTTACTTTATTACTTGCTTGCCACTGATTTAAATTCAGCCTGCTACTGCATTGGTCAGTGCTTAAGTTTTTCACCTACTTCTGTAATATTGGTTATTTGCTTCACCGGTCTATACATACGTCCAACGGACGTGCCAAAGTACTTGTACAAATAGAGCTACTGTTGATGAAGATACGTGCATGCATGCTGAGTTTGATCAGCAAAAATTACCATAGGAAAAATTCATTACTGATACTGCTGGTGGTCTTAAAGATACCCTTAGGAAGCAATCAAAGAGTTCAACAATTTCTGATGTTAAAAATCATATATTTGTAGATCAAGATTTGAATCAAAACAATGCTGATGTAATTAGTTATTTAAACAAGTCCGCAAAAACTAATAAGTATTTGCAGGATACTAATGTGCATTATAAATTTAATACTAGTGAATCAGGGAAATATGAACAGTGTAATATTAATGAAGGAATTGTAGATACTGAAGATGGCTGCTGTTTGCATTGCTCGTTAGAATGACAAATATAATAATATGCTAGTATAGGAGTCTGATAGCTCTTCTTCCAATTTTAAGAGTAGGAGATCCAGGTATAAATACAATAAGATTGAAAGAAGTAGTATGATTATGAATCAAGAGCCTTTGGTAGAAACTAACCCAGAATGGGTGAAGCTTATTTCACAAATTTAGACTAGACCAAAAACGAAAAAGTGCTAAAGAAGAGGGTAGTTCTCCTGGTCGAGTGAAGATTGTAGAGGTTACTAAAAAGTAATCTTCTTAACTTTGCTTCTTTTATGTATCTGTGGGTATCCTCATCATCTTCTTGGTTTATTTCTACTATTAAAGTGTTGTTTTGTTCACTCGTCCTGGAATTGATGGTCCTTATGCTACATTCTTCTGCCTTTATTTAATTCTATGTTTTGGATAATACATTATTGTGTTGAGTTAACATGGAGAATAGATGGTGATGTGGTTTTGGAGAAATTTTTTTGGTATTATTTGTAACTTGTTGTTGTTCTATTGGTATAGTTGGAGATTGCATGGAATTTGATTGAGTCTGTTGAAGTGCGGATACTGTAGATGTCTGGATTACCTTATGAACTATGTGAGGTATTATCCGTTAAGTGGTATCTAGGGGTTATTTATTTTGGATTATGTTGGTTGTAGTTAGTGCTCTATTTTAGTTTGGGCTTGACCTTCATGTTATTCTAGTTGGGCTTCTTTGAGTGGTTTTGATTTGTTGTATTCTAGTGTCTGTTTGTTGTGTTATGGCAATTTAAGGTAGGGCTGGTTTTGTTTTCTGTAAAGTGATTGTTTTGTCTGTGGTATGTAATTTGTACCAACTTTGTCATGTATTAGTACTCTTTTTCTTGTAATGTAAGTACTCCTTTCTTCTTAAAAAAAGGGTATGTCCTATCCCAATCCACATGTTTTGAGTTAACATGTTACCTAATGTATAATTAAGTACAACTTGTTTCATTCATAAGTCTACTTTATTCCTTTCTTATTTAGCTCCAACCTTGCCTTACACTGTCATCACAATCTGTTGTTGTTTGCTTATTAACTTAGTTCTTTTAACTAAGGTTTATTATAAGTTCTTTTTCATTCATTGTAACCCATGTTATAATTCCACTTGTCCCTAAGACAAGTCTACCTACTATATTACATTCTCATTCATATAATTAATTATAATAGGTTATATTCCCCATTCATCACATTTTCCCTTAGTTCTTTAATATTAACCAAATTTTTACTATTATAACATCCATTTATCTACTGTCTTGTATATTCTCATTATTTTAGGAAAATATTTCACATACCTCATTAGATTAATTAGTTGAGAGATATAAAGATCCATTTCCATAATGTACATCAATCAATATCCGTAGTTGCAAGCTATTTCTCTTTTTTTGATTAGTGTGTGGTAAAAGAATCTCTATTTCACACTAGTCCTTTTTCCCTTTCTTTTCTTATAACAACGTTCTTAGTAATCTTACCGTTATGGAAATGTATCAACTTTTCCCAAATCCATCTAACCTAGTCCACTACTAATTTTCCCTTTTTATTTTCTGAGTTAGATGTTATTAACCATTTCCAAACCACTGTAAATTTTTCATACAAATTAGGGACATCTATTCTTTTTCTATTGCTCCCAATTTCACTCTAATCCAATTTACAATGTATCCAATTTGTCACTAAACAACATTTTCGGCAACATATTCATGTTTATTATAAATTCCATAATTTCTATCTTACGATAATTCTTAATCCAAACCGAAGATGAATACAATAAATTTGTACAACAACATATTCTTAACATACTTAAAAGCAATTACCACAAATTATAGTTATGTAGCATGTTAAGAATGACGGGGCATGTAAACGGTGAATATACTATTATCCAAAAGGTATAATTCTAAATTTGCATATCTGACAGCTTTCCAACCCTTGAATCTGATTCAGATATGTGATTTTGTGGTCTTCCTAACTGAAAATAACCATATATTTAAAATCTGATATGAAAAGAATAAGAGAAGAAAGAAAGAAGCCTAAATAAATCATAATCAAAGGACTTACCTCACGTTCATAAAAAAAATATGAGCACCTATGTCGTAAATCTAAATTCCTTGTCTTCAGATCTTGTATCAGAATATCTCAAAGCTAATTTTCTTGTTTTTGAAAGATTTGATGAGGAAAGAAAATGGCAAAGCCTTGGCGTCGTCTCATAAAATATGGGTTGAAGGGATCACCTACTAGTCTATTTATAGGTGTATAGGACACTCTAATCCATCGGATTAAATAATATAAAATCTGGGTCGTTTAAATCAGAAAAACACATCACAAACAAAACATATCTGGTCTGGGTGGGTCGACCCATCTTAGAGGTGGGTCGAGCCTAAGATCGAGACATTGGTCGACCTAGGCCCATGTAAAGTCTGGATCGACCCAGCTTCTGGGCATTGAACGTGATTTGTATCGTTTTATTATATGATTAATGTTAATACTAATGTTCTATTTATTTCTAAATATTACTTATCTGAGGTACTATTTTTCTCTTATAACAAATATCTATTTTTAAATTTCAAATTTATGCATGCATATACATATACAATCTTTTTAAATTTGAATCTGTTAATAACTTTCCCATACAGACTCCGTTCGGGGCAAGTCACATATCAAAATGAATCAGAAAATTGCCAAGAACAAAATGGTATATGTTTCGGGGATAAATTCTAAAACCAAAAATTATCGATATCTATGCTTAATATTTATATATAATACGGCGTGTAACACATAAATTCCTTAAATTCTGAAATTTCTATTCTCGTTCCTACTTCTCACCATCGATCTATCACTAGAGTTCAAATTCGCGATCTTGTATCTTACTAATGTTGGAATCGAGAGATAACATTGTAACAACCTGAATTCCGACAAACCGAATTTTTTACAAAATTCCAATCTATCGAAACTCGGACTGGTTTGCTCTAGTATCCTGCAGAAAAGACAGAGACATAAAACATGTCAGAGCTTAGAAAATATCTCACAGCGGAATGGATAAAATATAATATAGTCAAAATATAGCCTTACCGTATTAATAATACTGCCTAACCAGTATCCAAGGCTATTATGTCTCTGCCGCAAATCTAACCTGCGAGTATGTTATGAGGAGGGGGTCAGAACACAAGTTATGGTGATTGGATTCAAATTAGACACTT
The DNA here is from genome assembly GCA_030737875.1 of Allium sativum. Lineage (NCBI taxonomy): Eukaryota > Viridiplantae > Streptophyta > Magnoliopsida > Asparagales > Amaryllidaceae > Allium > Allium sativum. The sequence continues at coordinate 1,014,414,521 of CM060913.1, forward strand.
TGGATAACACAACATGTACCGTCCAATCATATTTTCTTATTTATTTGGTTACTTGGGTTAACAACACTAAGGCATACACACATCGTACCCATTTACTTCCCAATAGATTAACCTAATATAGTATATATGTAGCTACCCCCAATATTAAGGTACACCTCGTGGTACCCCACTCGCACGGTCTCCACCGCAACACCATCGAAATATACGCAGTCCATCATCCTACGCCGTAGTGGCATACGGATAACAATATTACGTTCCGCATATATCTGTCATTACTATACTACGCAACGTACAGACTGCCACCTTTGTTCGAAACAGAACTCATACTGGAGTAATGCCCTCAAGTCTATGATACACGACCCAGAGCCAACATGCATGTATCCAGATTGTCCAACATACATATCTTCAATTGTAGCTCGATGCCTCAATTGCACGTCCTCTAATGTGCACCGAGTTCCATGGAAGGGCAATGCAAGAAACACGAAACTCAGTCGGGAGCTTTTCCATATCTGTACAGGCCTATCTTTAAGAGCCTCTATATATAGATATACCTAGGGTCTGTTTTCACGGTGGCTATGGGCCCACCCTTGCCCCTCCCTCAACTAGTACACACTACAAGAGCTAAACGACTACCTCTAAGAAAAACAATCTAAACATCCATTTGGCATCTTCCCTCAACCATCGAACTCCGATAGTGAAAGGTGAATGGTCTAGTGGTTTTATCTCTAGTCTTTTCGCATCTCACTGGCCGTCGATGACGGGTATCCGACGATATACTATCCTTGTTGGTCGTGAGTCTCATGACCCTTCGCCTCCGCGTTGAGGCAACTGCCGAATCACCTTGGTCTCACCGCATCACAGCATTCTGATTGCATAGCTACTTCTGAAGTCAAGGCCCACCCACTTAGTAGTTATGCACAGACCCAACCTCTGCGAGCACAACCTAAAACATCTGCCACTGCACAGAGGACTAGTAGGAGCACCCTACGTACCTCAGGAAACCGTGTGCTTCCCCTTCAAGTACTTTTCGAGCTGTCATAAGAATCGGATGAATGTGCGCTCCCCTCATGCCTTATAACATCACGATGATCTACCCCGTTGGGTTATTCACCCTCAAACATGCGGACTGGTTCAAGCGCCTTACTTTAATATGTTATTAGACCCTATGTCTAAACATTCTTTTACGCGCTTGACTTACCTCACCAGGTTTCCATATAACTTAGTTATTCCCATTCATATTGAATTCTTAATCAAGTTACCAAGTTCCTCTTGCTTATTAATTTTGGTTATATAACTTAACCCATTTAAGTTTATTAATAAGCCCACAACATGTTATTCTCTAGATTGTGGCCCAAGGTCTATAATCCACAATCTCTTTTATATTCTTGTTTGATTTCATCTTGACAATAATATGTTTTACTTAATATGTAATTTAAGTATATCTCAATTCACATGTTTAACATGTCAGTCATTATTTATGATTAAATATAACTTATTTCAAAAGTTTTCCTCATTCTTCCTCATTCAATCATAATCCCATTTTGCATCATCACTACAACTTATCATTGATTATTTATTAACTTAGTTCTATTAACTAAGGCCCATTAATAAGTTTCTCTACCCGTTTATTATAACATGTGTTATAATTTCCCTTTGTCCCCAGGACAAGTCTAAACATGTCATTTTTATCAGCGGGTTTCAGACTTTCAGGTATACAGACTACTTAATTTATAATTAAGTACAACTTCTTATATTTCATATATTTTCCCCCTCTCTCAACTGGTTTCAGGTTTTTCCCCATTTAATGATCACTTAATTTAAGTGCCCTTTATCTCATTTCACCAGTTATCCTATTTCCTTACTAGTTTATTACAACCTGAGTTATAATCTTCATTTGTCCCTTGGACAAATCTACCTATTATACAACATTTTTCATCAATGTTATTTATTTATATTAGGTGATTATCATTACCCTTTCAAACCATTTTCTTTTACAGTTATATTCCAGTATTCTTCATTCATCGTAATATACGTTCCCTGTTTTAATTAAGGAAAACACTTCATGCACCTTATCAGTTTGATAGAAGGAATCGGTGATTTATTTTCATAACGCATTCCCATCTACATCCGTGGTAGCAAGTAATTTCTTTATTTTTCTTACTTTATTTATTATTGTTTACTTGCAACTACGTTCTCAGAAATAGGTCATTTAAGGAAATACATGACTTTTCCTTCGTACCACACTAACTTGATTTATTACATCCCTTCCATTCTTATTTTCTGAGTTAGATATTTAATTACCATCATTGCCATTTATTCATATCTTGTTATATATATATATATATATATATATATATATATATGTATAAGCACTAGACCTCTCACATTAAGCCTACACTTGTGGACACTGGATTTGTTGGGCGTGTCCAGGCAGACTTCTACCACAAGTTGACTTAACCTCGTGTCTTAGCACTATTACATGTTTTTAATTTTTGCACTTAAACCCCTCACATTAGATTTATTACTTGTGAATGTTGGATATGTCGGTTGGTTCTGTGCAGACTTCTTTCACAAGTACAATCTAACCTCGTGTCTAAGAGCGTTACAGTGTCAAATTACTGTGAATCTAGGCATGTTCGTCCTTTAACAATTATTCCCATTTCAAGAAAATTTTAGGCATATTATCCTTTTTACTGTAATCTAGTTTACAGTAATCTAATTAACATGTTTTCTAATTTTTCCTATATTTTGTTGCATGTCCTTTTCAACATATATTTAATTCTATTTTGACATGTAAACATTCAATCGGGTAATTATTTAAATCCAACAAGTTAAACATGTCGTTTATTAATAATATACCCCAAGTGAATCATATAATTATAACAGCAGTAATCATTGCCCGTATTCTAACAAGTTTATTCAACAACATGTAATCATTCTAATACTTTAACTAGATTCAATGAATGAATTATTCATATTAACATCTCAATTTGTTATAACAACAATTTATAATTAATCTGGCAATTTCACAATTTATAAAAAGGGGAATGCTAAACGATAATCATAATATTATCTAAAGGCTATAGCTTAAACACACTCACCTTTTATGCTTCCCCTAATTTTGGATCTGATCAAGTTTTAGTGTCCACGGTTTTTCCCCTTTAATTTGATTTGAAACCTAATAACTGTGGATAATTGTTTTCATTAAAAGAGAAAAGAAAGAAAAAGTGAGAATTTGAATGGACTAGATCTAGAATTTCACCTCGCTTTTCATGTTTTTGAACAATCTTTTTATTAATGTCGATTCTCTTTTCTAGATCTTGAATTTTAAAGTCTTCTTATTAATAATCTAAATTTCTGAATATATTTGAGAAGAGAGAGTAATGGCAGAGTTTCAACATAGCCTCCAAATTGTGTGTTTTATGGTTAGTTCTAAGGTCTTATTTATAGGTGCATTGGAGCAACCAGGTCCCTCAGATTTGACCAAAAACCATCAGAATCATCCAAAGCTCAAAAAACCCTAATCTGCCAAAATCTGTCGTAGGGAGGTTGACCCCGGGGTCGACCCCCACTCATGCGGGTCGACACCCCATTTAGTGGGTCGACCCCCCTTAAAGGGGTCGACACCCTTGGGTGGGAAATCTGCCGCCTTCTGAAATTTCGAATTTTGAACCGATTTTCGAATATTTGGACCCATTTTTGAATTTCTGAACCTAATATATATATACACACACTCTTATATTCTTCCTACGCGTATACAAACTTTAAACCTTAATAACTTCTTTATACGGTGTCTGATTTATGCAAACCAGGTGTCTATTTTGACAATTATTTCGAGAAGGGCGTAAAGGCGAAGTCCGTTTTACTTAATTCTGGATATTTAATTCAGTTATTCTTCGTTTATTATCTTAAGTTAAAAATGCGGGGTGTTACATTCTCCCACCCTTAGGAAATTTCGTCCCCGAAATTTGATAAGGGTAAAAATCAATTAACCCCTCGCATAATATACATCCATCATATGTGAATCTAATTTTTGCAAACATCGTGCACTTGTGCAAAGTGAAATATAACATAATAATGCATGTATGCCTAAGCGATACCTCTTATGTGTATGCAAATTTCTCAAAAACCCTTTTAAAATATGATGCTCACATCCTAAATATACTAGCAGTTCTACATTAATGCAATATTTTGAAAACCAAAAAGCTTTTACATCCAAATTTTCCCACACTATTACTGAGTAAGAGCATGGTTCATTCAGTGGTTGCATCCATAATCTTACCAACCAACTTTATTCTTCGAATTTCAAAAAAAAATCTAATTTTCTAAATTCGATTTCTTAAGTTACAAAAAGGTGGAAAACAGAAAATTTCACATCTTTCATTTTTCTTTTATATACCTTTTTTTCCAACCGTATTTGGAATTTATGAAACTATTATAAAGATTCCCTGTTTTCCTATTCAAGCACAGTCCACATAAGAAAATTTTCTTTGTTACTGATTTCCTTTTCATCTTATCTTGGAATTTTTTCATTCTTATCCATCTTTTCTCATAATTTTTTATTTTTGTTGCTTTACTGAATTTGTTGTTTCCTTTTTAGTTGTACATTTGCTCTTTCCTTAGCTTATTTAATCATCTTATCTTAGTTTATATTTAAATAAGCCTTTTAGTCTTTCAACTAAAACAGGAGAACAAACACCTTACACAGCTACTACTACGGGGCAAAAATCTCAGGACTGTGTCCCTCTTTAGTCAGGAATGTCCAAACTATGGGATCCATGATAGGTTTAGGTGTTACCCTAATACCGAACAAGAAAAAAAATAACGAAACGATCCCAACAGAAAGGCAATAACGGGTTTTACCCCTAACATGGAAATTAGCAACAAGATCTAAACACTTACTTGCCCTATACTATCTAGTAGTCACTACTAACTACAGCTGTGTACCAATAATTATTTCAAGCAACACCCTAGGCTTTTCAATGCTTATGCATTCTATAGGAACTCATTATTATTCCAAGGTAATTCTCGCTATCTACTTCATAGCCTCAAAACTTTTCCTGTCTTCTGTAGGCACTAATCCTTACCTACTCTATATCTTTAAAACACAGTTTGGCTCTTTCTATATTTAAATTTCCTTCCAAAAATTAAAAGTGTACAAAAAAAATTCCCTCATGAAAACTTTCTTTTGCCAAACCATAAAAACATGTCGTCTTAAAAAAATGTAAATCATCATTTTTTTTTCAAATCACAAAACTGAAGTAGATACGGACAACTATTTTCTCAATCGGGTTTATGACTTGTTCTTACCTATAAGGTCGGTTTAGTCTCTTACTACAAGGCTCCAACATCCACTCTATTCTTATTTTCTACAACTTATTTTGTCCACCCAACACAATTATCGTATTAAAATAATTTACCAAAAAGGGTTGTCAAAAGAATAGAGACTTCAAAACTTTCTTTATTAAAAATTCTTGTATGAAATGTAACAAGAAAAAGTAGCGAGCTATACATGCTCTATAATATGCACCTTTTACTGAGAGAATTTTACTTTAAAACTCAATATGTTTACTTCTTTACATATTTTGAGATGACCCGAAATCCCCTTACGGGAAATCACGGATTGAATTGAGAACAAGCCACAAAGGAACGCAGAAAAAAGAACATTTCATTTCTATTACAACAATTCCGTCAGAATACAAGAATATTACAGAGTATGAATAAATATTACACAGAAAATATCAGAGATTACAATACATTACATAGCAGCGGAAAATAATACAATACACAACTAGAAGTAATACACGGATACAGAGCTTTCTGAGTATCGTTCCAGCTGTAAATCAGGATCCTGTGAATATAAGTCTGCAAAACCAAAACTACTAGCTGCCCATGTCAAAATAAGAGCACCCAGAGTTTAGGTTAAAACAATAAACTCCAGGTCAGTTAGGTGACTGGTGTGAGAACTAAAACAGTTATTAATCTTTATTTTAAAGTTAGGTAAATCAAGGGACCACACCGTATAACATGGAACGGGTTTCCTTCCAAGAATACCAGTGCATAAAACAACAGCGCAATGCTAAATAAAGAAAAATGAAGCTATTATAAGACCCAGTTCCCATCACACAATGCAACGCAAGCTGGAGGATAGGGTTTTTACCTTATAATAGCCAAAGAATGCTTGATACGCTAAAAACAAAACATTTGATACTATTATAAGTGCATAGTATATAAAACAATTTCAATCATAAGTATCAATCATAGATGGCATGAGCGCCCCATCCCACTATGTCGCCATACTAGGCTCCACAAATAAAACCGCAAAATCATGTATTGGAAGCTGGATTTCCATCTGTGAACCGAGGCAAAAGATAGTCCTCACCGAATTCGAGAGCCTCTAGTCCGCCCCTCAGGAACAGCCACAACTGCCCCATGGATCGTCAGGGCCGGTCTACCGATGTGGATTATTATGCCTGAACACTACATTTCCCGCCCTTTGGGGCGTAAATGAGCCAACAAATGACTCCATCGGCTTCACATAGTCACCTATATATCCGAGGCGCCTCGCAACAGCAACAACCACATAAGTCAAACTCGTCAGGGCGTGTAAAACCACCTACGGCACTTCTAACTAGAAAGAAACGCATGTCCTCCCTGAGGTCCTTCACCCGTTTCTAGTTCACAACTGAGGTGTGAGGCTCGTGAATCAACGTTACACAAAGCTATGCCACACAGGACGTTCTTTGATCATCACCACAAGACTTTGTTTTTCAACAGAAGCCTTGATCAATTGCCACATAGGCATGCCACACAGGCCGTTCACTCCATGCGTTTGATATCCATCAATATATCACCTCTGAGCTCGTACGTCTCAGAGAAGAGCGTTAAGCAAGAGAATAAATTCTCTGCCGCCAAACAGATATATATTTAATAGAAATCAATCACACAGAATAAAATCCAATGTCAGACACACAGTCCATTTACAAGTTCGTTCTGGGTCTGAACGAAACCGGAGGCACCTAGTACCCCGCATATCCATCGATCTCCAAGTACGTCTAGACGATCACTAACTGATTCCCTCCTCTTGGGTGTACGGCCCAATCAAGATCATCAGTAATCACCCAAACGACGTGAAGACCTCCGGTCTTCGACCACCGTCCTCATCCTCGACACCACGTCGAATGAGTTATTCAGAATGGGTCGAACCCGGTCTTTCTGAATAACTCGCGTATAAAATAAACAAGTGTTACACAAACACAACATTCGCCTCATTCCAATTCATCAGTCACTAACCGTAAATTAGCAAGAGAATAATTCCCCAAATATTAACCCCGAAGGCCGAAATCAACATCAGATCAATACCCAGGAAACCATTCTTCTTAGCTAACCGACAGTTAGTTTCTAAATTTCACATTCTTAGGGAAAGGTTCCCATTAATTTTATCAAAGATAAATTCTTTTAAATTTATTCTTCAATCCTCCTTTGAATATCAAATCAAACTAGTCGGGATTAGCGAACCACACCGAAGTAATCATTTATTTTATTTCCTTATCCCAACCTATTCATCCCATGAAGTAAAACTGGTCATACTTCATATCTAACACCATGGTGTTACCGGTAAATTCAATTACCATTTCACGTTCAAATCTAATTAAAGATTTAACTATCGCCTAGAGCAAAACTAGTGATACTCCATTCTCGATCTTTTCAATCTAAATAAAGATTCATTAAAACTCCACTTGGTTTTAATCTTCCTGTCTTTAACTGGGTTAAAGAATCAATGTCATTTAAAACACGATTCGCGATAAACCCAAAATCACATTCCATTCTATCAGCCTTTAACCGTAAATTAGCAAGTGAGCAATTCCCTAAGTATTAACCCTGAAGGCCGAAACCAGCATCAGATCAATACCCAAGAAACCATTCAACTTAACTAATCTCTAGTTAGTTTCTGATTTTCTTAACTCAGTTGGGTCTAAGAACGGTATTATTGAAGATACCGTTCACGACAACCTAAAATCACATTCCATTAATTATCGGGTTAAAGAACAAGTGTCATTTAAAACACCGTTCACAATAAACCCAAAAATCAATTCAAATTCAATTCAAATTCAATACCATTTAATTGGTACACTTCATTAAATCTAAATAAAAAGATTTAATCTTTTTCTCAACTAGGTTTAAGAACAGTGTTAATGAAGACACCATTCACGACAAACCCAAATCACATTTGATATTAAATACAAGGATCTAAATAGAAAATATTTTGGCTTATATTCAGTATCAAATTCTACGACCAACAAATATTGTATTGGAAATAACGATATTAATATACCTTTCAAATTCCCATAACCATATCTGTGTCATCACGAAATCCAACATCGAAATATTCCGAAGACAATTTCGACTCAAATCCATTCCAATTCCATTATTGAAACTCCTGGTTACTTTTAAAACCATTTCAAATCCAATTTATTTATTTAAAAATAAATTATTATTCTAGTTCAAAGCTAGTTCATTGGGATAAAAATATATTTTTATCTTTTCAAGTATGGAGTTTTTCATCCCAAATCATTTCTTATGATTTTACACAAAATATTACTATTTTTAATAATTTTATCAAGGCCCGTACAGTCGATTTCCATCAACGGCCATCGAACTGCACTTACAGCGACCATTTCCAAATTTGATTTGGATATAATTCCAAATCCAACCATTAGATTTCAAATCTCTAATATTCATTAGAAATCGACGAAATATAATATATATATATATATATATAATGGCCAGAATAGAACGCACCGCGCTGCGGCAGTTCGCGAATTTCGACCATTGACTTCGAATGGATATTGTGGGAGATCCAACCATCGGATTCTCCTAAAACCGGAACCGTTGGATTCGTATCAAATATATATATATTATATTTCGTCGATTTCCTTTGAAAACGTATTTTATAAATCGTTTTAAATTCGTTTTCAAAACGATTTCAACTTCATATTAAATTTCTAATCAAAATTGAATATTCCACATCATCGATATACAAATGATAATATTTTCAAAACGTTATATTTTGAAATCACTTCGTTTTCTATATTCATTATAAAAATGAATAAAATCGATATAAATATCGTTCACGTCAAAATGGCGTTAATCCAATCAACACGGCTTTTATTCAACACATGAATGTTTATTCTGTTCAACACATGAATATTTTTCAATTCAAAAAATGAATTTATTTTCTATTCAACACATGATTTTATTTTCAATTCAACACATGAATTTATTTTCTATATCGGAATGAGGCCCAATCAATTAGCATATAACGTTAATTATATGGATTTTCTACAACACATGTATATAACAGCAACGATAAATCATTAACCATCATCCAGAGTGCACCACACAACTGCATAAGCATTAAATATAAATAATTAACGCTTACACAGTCTGTCGACCAATCGATCAACATACAACTAAATAATTGGGGTTAGTCTACGCCAAATATCATCCCAACACCCGTGTGGGGCTTCAATCCACAAATACTAAATATTATTAGTGCAGTTGGGCGATGTGTAAAATTTATCGTCCCAATCAATGTCCTTCAAATAGGTGTACATAAACAAACCGTCCGGTTTGTAAATGAATATTTATTTATTCACTTTCATGTTAAAAATTATATTTTTTACTAAATTAATTTATTTCAACACATGAAGGTTTTATCATCCATTTCACATCAATATCACAAACAAACTTCACAACACATCAAACAAGCATACAAGTCATCCATGGTCTGTGGACGATGGGTGTCGGGTGCTACTAAGCACCGTCTGCATCCTAGTATATATTTCAAACTAGAAATAAAAATAAAAGTGAGGAGTTCTCACCGAGGGTTCCACTCCACCGTCTTTATTTCTGAATTTCAGAACAGTCGGGATTTGCTTGACGCGCCAACGCAGTCTTCTCTACGCTGTTCATATTAAAATCACATTTTTAATATGATTTTCTATACATTAAAAATCATATTTCTAATACTCTACCAATATAAAAATCATATTTTTATTCTTTCTATAATATAAAAATCATATTTTTATTCTTTCTATAATATAAAAATCATATTTTTATACTTTCTATAATATAAAAATCATATTTTTATTCTTTCTATAATATAAAAAATCAAATTTTTATTCTTTCTGTAATATAAAATTCATATTTTTATGTAGATAAAAATATACGCTTTCATGTAAATAAAAATATAATCTTTCATACTTCAAAAATCAAATCCTTTCGCTATTTTAAAAAAAAATTGAACCTGAAGATAAACAATGCTATATCATCTTTAAAATCTGAAAATAAACAACGCCGTTTTATTTTAAATTTTGAAAATAAACAACGTAGTTTTATTTTAAAATCTAAGAATAAACTATGTTATTTACTTTAAAAAAATGCGAAAAAAACCAATGCTTATTAATTTTAAATTGTAAATAAATCACGTCACTATTTTTCACTCATCACTGCTTCTGGTTCGAACGGAGGGCTACCAGCGACTAGGGTTTTGGCGACGGGACTTGGAGGAGGCGTCTGTAGTGAGGGAGGCTCTCGGTTTTTGAAGGTCGACGGGGGAGGGGGTTTAGATCAGGAAATACTGCGATGGGAGGAGGAAGCGGAGGCGATGGAGAGGCTGAGCGACGCGGGGAGGGAGAATCGATGGGGTGCTGCGCGCGAGGCCAGGGGCGATCGCCGGAGTGGGGTAGCGCAGCTCGAACGGTGGCGGCTGCTGCAAGTCGCGATCGACATCCTCCCTTTTTTTCATTTTTTCTTTCTTTCTTTGCGTTGACTGTTTTTGAAAGGGAGGGGAGGGCTTAAGTGAGATTATATAATATAATATATATTTAATTATATTTTAATTTCCAAAAGTAACTTTTTATTTTCAACTCGAAATCAAACCCACCGACTGTCGTCCTTAGGGTAATACCCCCATTCCGAACACAATGGGATATATTTCGCAGGCTGATTCGACTGCTTTGATCAGTTTTCGCCCAAAATCAAAATATAAATATATATATTGAATTTGAACGCACATTTCAATTTACCGGGGCCACATACGGACTTTAAAAATTCCCGAAAAATATTTTCTAGCTTCGTGTCGACGATACGGTCCTAAAAAAAACTAATTTCGTCAAATTCCGAGACTGTTTGAAAAATGGCTATTTTCAGGTCGATCGAAATCAACTAGAACTGTCAAAACACGTTTTACTTCGCCACGCTCACATACTAATTCAGAAAATTACGAATTTTGAAAATTAGCAATAACTTGACATCACGGATCCAACAAAAGTGGTTTCGTCGAAAACCGAGGTCGTTTGCAAAATTTCTATTTTTAAGAGCCAGAATTCCATAGCGACTATTCTGAATTTTCAACCAGGCATAACTCTTTATTCCCGCAATGAAATTTCAATTTCTCGGATTCATTGGAAAGATATTCTCAATTAGATTCAAATATTTTTGGTTTCACTAAAATCCGGTTTATTTTGAATCCTGTACATTAATTTGAATTTTGAAATCGAATTTTCGAACTACCGTGTCATTTTTCAATTCCTTTTATAATTATAATTATTTATATTCTAATGACAACGTCGTTATTATTTAAAATAATTCATTTGGAATATTCAAAATTCATTAAAATAGCCAAAATAAAAAATTTAAATTGGCTCGGATTTCCGAGTTGTTACATATTTTAAAATTATAACTTTTATGATTAAGACTTGAAAACACCATAAACCAATTTTTTCCATAACTTTTACAATTTCAAGTTCTTAAAAGTTAACAATGGGGTTAGACTCAAAGCCGGTTTCCAATTTTTCTAGGCTTTCCTAAACACTCCCCAAGTTTAATTCTCTCAACTATATATATTCCTAATCCATTTTTCTCTTTTTAACCTTTTCCAATCTATAAGGTTTTCAAGCCCACTAACCTAAAATACTAATCATATGGAATTCACTTTCCTTCCATACATAGTACATTGTACGCTCCCCACCCAAATTTCCTAAGGGTCTCAGATTTTCATATTCATTCCTTTAGTGTACAAAATAAACATCCCATTTCTTACCAAATTGTACTATATCTATTTAGTGGGCTCCTATATAGATCTAGGTATATATATAATATATTTATATTTTCAAAATACAAATACGTTCACTCACTATTTATATAGGAATCCTAAACCTAAGCTTTGATGTGACACCCCACGTTCGTTAATATCACTCACTAAGTGAATGCATTAAGTTTTGTGAAGCGTTATAGGTAAACAGACACAGAATATTACAAGACAGATGTAAATAAGATTGCAGTGGAAATTCAAATTTTTATTTCTATTAAAATAATATAATTTATGTCTTGTACCATCAGAGTACATAAATATATAAAAAGCATAATTCCCCAAGAAAATGATATAAGCCATAGTAGAGATAAGAACTTGACTTATACTTCAAAAGCAGCTCCAACAAGATGATAACCACGTCTTGACTAAGCCTGAGAATTCCCTCCCTGCAAACCTCGGGGGAGGGGGGAACGGAAGAAAGAAGAGAAAACAAAAAGGGTCAGACATAAAGTCTGGCGAGTCCAGTTACTTTTAGTAAGTAAATAAATAGAAGTAGCATGACAGGCATATAAAGTGGATAAGAGAAAGATAACTACCAAAAGGCAGGTATGACAAGGTAAACAAGATGGGGTGTATACGCTTCTAATGATTACTCTGCACTATTACTAATACATCCATAATGAGATGATCCCTTCCACTGTAAAGTGGTAGACTTAGGAATACGTCCAAAAGTATCCTAACTATCACTCTTAATCGATCGACCCCCTAATCCACGTAGATACTCTGTGTCGTCCCCACTATAGGATGTATCATGTCCTAAGGTGGCAACCCTTCACTGATATGCACAGCCCCATATCTACAGATGTAACAACCCGTATTTTTCGATAACACGTTAAATCAAGAATCAAGACAGAATTAAATTATAAATTCTGAATCAAGTGAAACGGTCTGCGCTATTGCGTTCGTCTCAGAAAAATACGCGAAATAGAGTCCGAATTTTCGAGAATCGGAGTCCGTATGACCCGTTAAAGGCCCAAAGAAGATTTCTGGGAATTTGAATTTCGGAAAACAGTTTTGGAAATCAGATCTGGGGCTAGGCGGGAAGTTTCCCCGCCTAGGCCATGTCGACAGGGCTGTCGACAGGCCTGTCGACTTGGGCCCAGACCAAGTCGACAGCCCTGTCAACTTGCCTGTCGACAGGGGGTGGCCGGGGCAAATAGCCTGGCGCACCTGTTTGTCTCACCTGGTCTTGTTCTTGGGCTGGGTCCAGAAGCTTCCGAGATCTGATGGTCCTAATCTATCCTAGGGTTAATCTAAGGGCCTAAAACTATCCTAATCTCTATAAAAAGACCCTAAACCTAAACTAAATCCCTAAAAATCAAACCTAGCAACTAAGTGCTGCCAAAATTAATTTTGATCATGGCCTCCATCTCCAATCCCTAGAGCCTATGCACTCAAATCAAGTTCAAATCAAAAGGTGCAAGCTTGCTACACCAAATCAAGGCCAAATCAGCATTCCTATGCGAGTTCCATGACGATTCTTCTACAAAGGAGGCACCTTTCTTAGCCAAGATGATTCATGCTCCTTTCCCTAGGCCTAACTATGTAAGTTCTAGCTACTTTTGGATCAAAACGGTATTTTTAATGTTGACATGGGATAAAATGAGGCTAAACATGATTATGCGAACCTATATGAACCTTACCATGCCTCTTGTGTACATATTTATGATGTTAGGCCATGTGAGTGACTTAATCATGCCTCTCATGCTATGCATAACCTAGTTTAACTTGCAAGTTTGGATCTTTATGCATGAAATGCTAGCATGAACCTTTAGGAACCACTTTACGTGTGAAACATTGGCTAAGACAAGATTTTGGGGCTTATGCATGTTTATGAACCCAAACCCCTTATGCTAACATGCAAGTTTGTGGCCAAATCCTTTATGAGATTATGCATGCTCGTGGCCAATTCCCCCTTTTAAGTTGTGCATGTTTATGGCCAAACCCCTTTTGATAATATGTATGTTTGTGGCCAAATTACCTTATGACACTATGCATGTTTATGGCCAATCCCTTTATGATGTTATGCATGTGGAAGCCAAGCCCTTTTTTTGGCATCATGCATGTTTTGAGACCAATATGTGACATAGTATCCTTACTATGTTGACTCGCTTTGCTTGCGTTGGGAAAACACGATTTTGGGTAGTTAGATAAACATGAACATGTCGCAAAATCTTAACTTGAATATGACATGTGTTTATACTTGAAAATATGACTTGAAAGATAACATGGAAGTTGACATGTAAGTATGCATAAAAGCATGAGCTTGGGAATTTACCTATTGAGTTAGGTCTACCCTTTGGGAATTTACCTATTAAGTTAGGTCTACCCAAATGCTTGAAAAACTTGTAACATGTTTTGGAAACATGATGAACTTAGATAATATGAGTGTGGCCAACTCGAGGTTGGGTTGAGTTTGCAACGTAAAACTACCCGGAACCGACCGGCCTAACTAGTAGTTGCAAACAATAGGACCCAATGTGAGAAGTTGGTCATGTCGCGCTTAAGACCCGAGGTTAGACTAGGTTGTGGTGTAAATCTACCCGGACCCGCCCGGCTTAACTAGTAACCACAACAAGGTCTAATGTGAGAGGTTGAGGGTGCATTAATTAAATTAATGCCACATAATAGGGTTAAGTTAATTTGATTAATGAGGCTTAACCAAATATGATATGGACAAATGGGTTAAGTAATTTGATTAGGCTAATGATACTTAACAAAACATGATAAGCTTGGGTAGGTTAAGTAACTTGATTTGCCTAATGACACTTGACCATTTTTATACGACTAGTGGACGGGATTAGGTTAACCAACACTTAATCAATCCAACACGATAACGTGATAAGGTTAAGTAAATTTTCTTAATGACACTTAACCGTATAATATAGTTAATGGATGGGGTTAAGATTAGGCTTAACTAATCTAAACACGGTAATTCGATAGGGTTAAGTTAAACACTTAACCAATTTAAACTTGATAATTCAATGAGGTCAAGTAACCCATACTTAACCGACTTAACTTGGTAATTTAATGGGGTTAAGTTAAACACTTAACTAATTTAACATGATGATTTGATGAGGTTAAGTGACCTATACTTAACCAATCTAACTCGTTAATTTGATGAGGTTAAGTTAACCTATACTTAACCAATCTAACGTGAAAACACGATAAGGCTAAGTCACGAATCGTTTCGAATACGCTTGACCGATTTGACTCGGTAATTTGATGGGGTCAAATTAATATATACTTAACCAATCTAAAATGATAATTAGACGAGGTTAAGCCATGGATTGCTTGATATACTTAACCAACTTGACACATGGTCTGTAGGGTTAAGTCTTGGACTTGGATACTTAGCCAGTTTCGACATGTTTTGTAGACGGGTTAAGTTGTGAACTTAAGTGACACTTAACCCATTAGATAAACCCTAATTCGGAGGATTAGGTAGATAACCATAGTTAACAAGGATTATGGAAATAAGGCTAAGTGGTAAACCTTAGTTAAGGGAAACTAAGTAATAATTCTTAGTCAAGGAAATTTGGACCATTTCTTAGATAGATCAGTAACCCGATACGTTAGAGTATGCGTGTAGGAGCAGGCTATCTGATTTGGATAAAGGCTCCAACGAACTGGGTAACGAAGCAGCGGCTTCGGGGAACGTGAGGATATTCTTGGGATCCCTCTGTGAGCTGTCAGGTCATTATACTAGGCTCACGAGAGGTTGAGGTCTGCGGTAGAAGAACCAAGAATATGCCTTGGTTGCTATGCGAGCGACCTAAAGACTGGGGTGGATAGCAGTGAGTCAGCGGATACATAAGGTGCCCGAGATAGCAAGTTCGTCGATCATCTACCATCTTGAGTCAAGCGTGTACGTACGGAAAGGCAGGGAACACCCAACAGACCATAATTGCTATCTAATTATGGGTGAGGTAGGCCGTAGGATGTGGGCTGGCCGGAGTGTAGTTCTCATGCAAGATTTTCTCTTGTGTTGCCTTTCACTAGTTGAGGGAGGGGTCTCGTGGGACCATAGCCACGTGTAGAAAAGCAGACCTTAGTATCTGCATCGGCAGATAAATCTAAAGCTCCCGACCGAGTCCTGTATTTCTTGTTTTGGCTGGTGACAGGACTCGAATGGCACGATGTGATACATGTGCATCCAGTTATAGAAAAACGATTCACGATGAATGCGTGGGAAAAAGGGCGCGGTTGAGGGTTAGCGTAACCCCTAGTGGCCTAGTTGGTTTAACCCAAACCGAAATACGAAAGCGTGAAATAGGTAAGCGTAATCCCTAGTGGTGCTAGGTGGCGTAAGTCCTAGTAGTTCAAACGATGATTCATATGGAAGAGCCTAGCTAGAACAAGGGTGACAGCCCAAACGATTTCAAGGATAATACGACATGCGGAAGCCCGTACGAGGTACGGCAAAGGACTGAACTTATATACACATGGAAAGAAACATATGATTTGAGTAACCTATATATGCGATATATTAGGTCGACATGGACCAATACATGACTTTGAGCAAGAGACATTCATGGTAAACACATGACGCGGGTAGGGATACTAGTACGAGAGGTGCAGAGCAAATATACATGTTAGAACTAGGAAGAATGTACATAATAGATACCGTGGGATGTTAGACGGGGTAGATACCTTGGGATAGTGTACTCGATAGAAATCTGACGAGGTGATACCTTGACTTACCATAACACCGTAGTTTATCATGATACCTTAGTTTACCTTGCCGCAGTAGTTCAGCCGGCTACCCTGGTTTATCTATCTTGTAGTTATCCTTATGTTTACTTTCAGTTTATGCATGTCATGTTACCTTTACCTATTTTTATACTGGAAGTAGATAGGACTTACTCAGTCTTTTTGACTGACCCGTTTTGTTTCGCCTCTTTTCTTCCGTTTCCCCCCCAGGTTTCAGGGAGGAAACAATGCTGTTTAGTTCGGACTTCTTCGGCTTGAAGGTCATCATGGATGGCTTGGGCTTCTCTTGGCTATGCCTACTTTGCGGTTTTACTTGGGGAATAATTTATTAAAAAGTCTTTATGCTTCTTTACTATTGCAAGACAGGTTTTGATGTACTCTGATGTAAAAGGCTTTAGACCTTATGTATTCATGTTTATGAAAGTTTGATTTTACTTCCGCTATTTATTTATATATGTTCTGTCTTGTGATATTTCTGTGCATGTTTACCAATAATGCCCCTCTAAAGCTAGTGCATTCCTTTGCGAGTGACCCTAGCGGAGGCGGGGTGTTACAACAGATGTCTTGGTTGTCTTATCCCCTTCTGCCCGGTTCATGCACGCACATAGCCCGGTCGGTTTGCGCCGCCCACACCGACCATGTTTGGATCTCTTACAATCAGTTCATTAAGTGTGCCCTTCTCCAATCTGGTTCAGAGTACTCTACTCGATAACTACTCCGAGTTACTGACTAAAACGGGTCCCATACAATGTGATACAAGCTCTCCGCCTTATCTTGTATCTCCCACTAGGTTTTCCACAGGTTATATTTACCCTAAGAGGTGTCTTTAATTATATAACCCCAATTTTTCTACCGGTTATGCTTACCACTAGGTGTCTTTAATTACATAACCTTATCGGGCTAAGTTTGTGGGCCAATATGTAAATATTATCCACCTCCTCGGATTTGCTTAACCCACCCACTATTCAACCAATTTTACTTAACCCTAACTTTAGTTCATAATCATATAACCCTATGGATTAAATTAGGTTAAGTTGGCCAATTCGTTACCATGTCCATTTATGGTTTATGAATGGGCTAGACCTCCCACATTAGGCCTACAGCTTGTGGATGCTGGATATGTCGGTTGGGTCCGGGCAGACTTCTTCCACAAGTTGGCCTAACCTCGCGTCCAAGCCCGATTCGTATTTGTGCACTTAGACCTCTCACATTAGGTTCAACAATAGTGGTCGCTGGACATGCCGGTCGGGTCCGGGCATACTTCCACCACTAATGGAACCTAACCTCATGTCATATGTGCAATTACAATTTCTAATTGTAATCCTACTTATTTCATTATTATACAATTCTCACCTATGTCGTTATAGGTTATAGGTTCCATGCTGCCTTTTAGCCAAATTTGTACAAAGTGAATTATATGTCCTTATTCAATTTCATTAACCAAGTTATGCCAATTCTAATAATTCCTCCGTTCCCTAACTAGCATGCCTAGGCTATAAAGTAGCCTGGCGATAAAAAAATTAAGGGAAAGGTGGTAGGAAGATGACAATAGTGATAATTCCAACATAACAGGCATAAACAAATATGTACATATATATATATATATATATATATATATATATATATATATATATATATATACTGACATGGTGATAAGTTGGACATATAAGGGTAGATCCATGAACTTGTGATAATTAAACTAGATCTAACATAACAAGGGTGTCATAAGAAGCATGAATAGATTCATATGTCCAATAAATGACAGAAATTAACCACAACAAGATGGTCTAGTTCTAGGCAAAGATTTAACTGTCCAAATAATGATAGTACCAAATTAACCCCAACCTTTGACAAAGGTTCAGATCCACAAAGGTGACACGATAAACTAACCACAAGTGAATTAGATCTATAAAAATAGATCTAGCATAATTAAGCTTGAGATCCAAGTATAACATTGATTTATGATTCAAGACAGATCCAAATCACATTACAATCACGTTCACTTTTAATCATTTAAATCTAAAAGTAACCTAGAACTCACAGTGTTTGGCTAAGAAGGTAGAATTAGAAAAGAAGCTTGTTGGGTTGTAGATCTACGCTTGAATCTCTAATTGATTTGATTGTTGTAGAAGATAAAGAATTCAGTTCAGACACCAGCAGCGTTTGGCCTCCATTGATCTTCAGTGAATAAAACAATATAAATGGACCTCTATATATAGCTGCCAGCCTCCAGAAACCGACTGCCAACTCAGCCCTAGGGGGGTCGACCCCTCCTTTATGGGGTCGACACCCCTACTAATGGGTCGACCCCCTTCTAAGGGGCGACACCCCTGGGGCGGGAATTTTGCCACCTATAGGATTTTCGAAATTTGAACTAAAATTTGAATTACTAGTCCCTATATATATATATATATATATATATATATATATATATATATATATATATATATATATATAATTCCTCGACGCGTACACAAACTTCAAACCTACATAACTTCTCCATACGGTGTCTGTTTTATGCAAACCAAATGTCTATTTTGACCAGAATTTCGAGACGGACGCAATGGTGCAGTCTATTTCCCTTAATTCTTAATGTTAAATTAATTATTATTTAATTTATTCTCTTTTAGTGTCGTTAAAATTACGAGGTGTTACATTCCCCCCTACTTAAAGGATTTCATTCCCAAAATCTTCAAGTTAAGAAGAATGTATATCCTATCATGCATCACTCATCTACTCATACATCAATCACAGGCATCCATTGTCCTTAAATACTTGTAATGCTTATATGAGAATATGCAAAGGTGTGTGTATATGTCCCAATACTAATGCGAATATTAGGCGGTTTACTAATTCAGTCAACCTCCTCAATGCAGTGTATGTTAGTGCCATGAATCCAATATGTATGCAAATAATCCTATATAACATGTAAGTTCTATGTGTGCACACTCATTTGTCCAAATGCAACATTCATTTGATAATACATACATTTTCACCCATTAAAAGAAAAGAAAAATGCACACACATCCATATGCAGTATAAGAGTGATTGAGCCAATCTAGTGCCTAATGTGTGTGTGTGTGTATGCATCCACAGGAAACCACTAGAAACCACTTGCATCCATCAAACATAACATGTCTCAAACACATGTTTACATCCATAGGATTCCTATCTAAAGGTAGAGAATACTATTGACAAGACATATTCAAACGATAGAAACAAGCATAAATAAACTTTGGAAAAGGAGTTAAGAACATACCCTCGAAAAGGAAAGGGTACGAAGTACGAATCTTGTCTTCGGCCTCCCAAGTCGCATCCTCTAGGTTATCTCCTCATTGAACCTTTCTTTATTGCGAAGCTTCTTAACTTCTGATCCAAGAATACGGGTAGGGACTCGTCTGATTGTCGCCTCCCGTTCCACTTCTACTTCCTCTAATATACTTGGCTCAACAACTTCCGTGGTGTCATGTAAGCACTTCCAGATGAGAAACATAGAAAACATCATGAACGCTGGATAGATTTTCTGGGAGCTTTACTCTATAGGCTTTTGGCCGATCCTTTCAGTTATGGGAAATGGTCCCATAAATATAGGTGCCAACTTCCCTAAAGATCCAAAACGAACCACATTCCTCAGAGGCGATACTTTAATAAAAACCAAGTCTCCCACTTCAAATTTGATGTCAGTCCTTCTCTTTTTGTAACACCTCGAATTTTCTATTAACTGTAAATTAACAAATTATAGTATAATTAATTCTAATTGAATGAATTAAGGGAAAAAGGTTATGCCGTTGCGCTCGTCTCGGAATTCTGCCGGAGATAGAGTCCGAGTTTGCGTGAATCGGACTCCGTATGAAGGAGTTATGACCTCCGGAAGTTTTAGAATTCAAATTAAAATTCAAACGGTTCAAACGAAGTTCAAATTTCAAAAATCAGACCCATACTAGGCTTGTAATGACCCGTATCCTACGTATCGGGGGATCGTAGAATATTTATTTCTTTCCCGTATGAAGTCGTATGGTCATGTAACTTTGGGAAACATCTATTAGGGTCATTTCCCATGTTCATGATTTTTGTCGATTTTTAAATGACCATTTTGCCCCTAGTTGGTACTGTTTTGGCCATAACTTTTGATTGGAAAGGAGTTTTGACCTGAAACCACTTCCATTAAATTCGTTCGATGGTTTACCTTTCCGTAGAGTGGTCATAATTGCCAAACGTACTTACCGTTTGGGAGATATGGCTGAAATAAGGTTTGGAAGGTGAAAAACTACTTAACCGGGCCAAATAGGGTGATTAGTGAATAGGCCCATAACCCATTTCGGGATTAGGGTTATGGGGAGGCTGAAATGAGTTAGAGAATCATTTTCATTTCAGTTTTGAGCCGCCACTTTCCTCCTTGAAACCCTAGTAATGGCCTCCACCTTCTAATTTCATCCCAAATTGTCTCTAATCACTTTCTAATCAAGTTTTGGCCTAATCTACATCAAATCAAAGAAGATCTTCACCAAATTAGCGAGAGAGCTGCTGGAACACATAGGGATTGGATCCAAACCAGAGATTGTTTCAGATTTAAAGTTTGTTTGTGGCTAAGGTGAGTGATTTGCATTGTTTTTCACTAATTACGGCTAATTATGGTAATTAGCGGAGATTAGCGAAATTATGGCTCAGAAAAATCTAGAAAAATTCCTAAAATTCTAAAACATCATTTTATGCCTCTGATATGAATTTGGGTTAATTTCGACTAATTTTGCAAATCCCGGAATTTGGGGGATTAAGGGGTGATTAGTGATAATTAGCGAATTTATGCATGTTAAAAATCTGGAAAAATATTCATAAATTCTGAAATATTGTTTTAGACCTCTGATATGAATTTGGGTTGATTTGGTTAAGTTTTGTTAATCATATGGTTAGTTTCACCTAAACATGCTTGAGGGAAAATATGGGGTTTTGGCTATGTTTGATCTATTTAAACCTATCATATTGTTGTTTTGGTGTTTGAGGTCACTTGTATGTGTTGCTATGACTGTATTGTATGCTTTGTGATTGATTAGAATAGTTAGAATGGTCGAAAACGCCGTCGAATGGCGTAAGCTGCTCGCTGGAAGAACTGCAGGAAATCAGCCCGAACCGGACCGGATCGGTGGAAGCAAAGGCGATCCGGACCGATGGCGCGACCCGATCCGCCGATGCTTGAAGACCACGATCCGACGATGTGATCCGATCCGAGCCCTCCACCACGATTCCCCTTCACGATCTGCTAGCAACTCCGATCGCCAGAAGGAAGCACGACCCGATCCGACAGGGGCCCCACGAACTGATGAAGCACGACCCGACCCGAATGAGCTTATCACGAACCGATCCGTGGCGATGGACTTGGAGACCCCGACCCGATCCGCTGAAGGGTACTCGAACCAATCCGATGGAGCTGGAGAACCACGAGTTGATGGCGCGACCCGATCCGAATGGAGGAACTCGACCCGAACCAGTATGGTGACTGCGAACCGAACCAGGAGTCTATGAACTGAATGAAGACTGATCCGGAGGATGATGACTAAAACCCGAGATGCAAAGGTAGTCCAAATGGAAGTTAGAGCTCAGGATCCCGGACCCAGTTGGGAACCAATGAGTTCACTTCATGATTGGGCTTTGCTGCGGGACGTGTGCAAAGGGGTTGTCGATATTCATAACTTTGGTTCATCACTGAGAGATGGATGGTGGGCTTGTAGTGATAGTTACACGGGATTGGATTCCGTCATGGCCCAAAGTATTAGGTGACCAAAGTAGTGGATATCGTATGCTTTACGCACTGAGTGAGAGATGTGAGGATGGTTGCTATGCTTGATTGTTTGACATCACTATGACATGCACACCCCCACCCCGTTATCTTTACACCATTTGAAAGGGCACCTTAGAGTGTTGTACAGTATGTAGTGCTAACTCTTTGGTTGCAGGTCCAGGTTCAGGTATGATTGGATTATACCTGTTATTATTCTGTTTAGATGCTTATCGCTCATACCAGGCTTTATGTCTGACCCAGAGTTTTATGTCTCTTCTTATTACTCTGGGTGCTCACACGAGTCGACTAGAGACAGGTTGTGGTTAGCTGGTGATGCGCGAGTAGCTGATTCAGAGGCGAGCAGGAGGCTTCCACGTATGATATATAGATATTCTCCCTGTGTCGTTGGTGGTTGCTACTTGGGCATTAGTAGTGTACCTCCTTTATCTTACTTTTGCTTTTTGAGACAGTTTGGAAAGTTGTAATAAGCTGTATTTAGGATTTCCGCTGCTATGATGCTCAGTTCTGGTTTTTAGCTTATGCACTGTCTCTCCTGTTTTATGTCAAGTATGTTATTATTATATTTTGTTCTATGCGATGTGAGACATATTATAGGTTCCTTGTTTGTTCATTTCCTTCTTCCCTTTTTCTTCTGACGACCGTTCCGTGCTAACTGGACATGTGTACAACGCACTTATGGAGTATATGTCGGTTGGTGCGGGGCGGGCCGTCATAGGGCTGGGCGGGAAAATTCCCGCACAGGCACCAGGTCGACCTGGGGGTCGACTTGGTGGTCGACCTTGGGGTCGACCTAGGGGTCGACCTGGGGGCTGACCTGCCCAGTCGACCTGGTTTGGCCCTGGCTAGCCTGGTTGGGTTTCTGGTCGATTTTTGGGGCTTGGCTGTGTCACTAGGGCTTACATGTCGCTTTCTGATTGGCTTCTCTTGGGATGGATGGTCTGGATTCACTCTAGCTTCATCGACGGCTCTAATTAATTTGAAATTCTATAAATACAACTTGAGTGTAAACCTAAATTCACACAAATAAATTGGAGATAGAGTCGTCATGCTGCTGGAAGGAAGCCAAGAGTAGCCTCCACTTGTAGAAAGCTTAGAGACGAGCCAAAATCAAAGTTAAAACACGATTCAAACAACGTTAGTCTACCCAAAGGAAAGCATTTCAAATTCAGAACTCAGAATCCAGAATTCAAGTTCGTCGTTCGTTGTAAGTATAGTGATTTTTCCGATGTGAATAAAAGTTAGGAGTTGATTCGATGTAAAATGGAAATGGAATTGTGTTATTATGTAACAACGATGTTAATTCATACCTACATATTGAAATTACTGTGGTATTGTGATATTTGTGGTATAGTTGAATTGATATTGATCCTATTCCACATTTAGAATCACATGGAAGTTGTACAGTTTATGTTGTAATTGACACCTATATGTTCATGTGATTATATAGGTTGTATGTTATTAAGATTTCATGGATATATATATGCTTAAAGCTCTATGCCTAAGTTCATATACATGCTAATATGTTTATACAAAAGTTGCAAAGTCAATAATTGGATCCATGCCAAGATCCACTTTAATACATGTTTCATTGGACATATGATTGGATCTAGTTCACTCATGCGATGGAATTATATACATACTTTATGAACATGCCATATTCTAGTGATGTTCGATGTTATGCCTAGATCTAAATATGTTTAGGCTTATGTTGTCTAAATCATATGTTAACTCATGTGACACCCATTTGGTTAGACCCCTATTTCAATGCAAGTTCACATGTATGTAAATTGATTTAGCCTATTTTGCAAGTTCACACCTATGATGTTCATATTTACTATGCCAAAAATGCCAAGTTTACACCTATGTCATGTTTATGTTAGTTAACTTCTTTATGCCAATTTTGTGTATTCTAAATTAGGCTAAGTTTTTAGCCTAATATTATATGTTAAAAATCATGCGAACATAAAATTAGGCTAAGTTTGTTAGCCTAATACTTAGACAGGGTAACGTTGGGATAAATCGGTAATTATAGGAAAACTTGACATAAAAATATATGGAATTGGCATGTTTGTCACATGCCAAAATTGGTGGCATTTAAACGGTATAAATTCTTATACCAAAAAAGTTAAACTTGGAAAGTGGGCCATAACATTTAATGGTTAGGAAATTTACATATAACAAGTAATAAAGACAAATATGTAAATTTTGAAAATACGAGTATGCTTAACACGACGTTGGATTGAGTTGTGATGTGAACCTGCCCGGACCCGCCCGGCTGTCCAGTAGTCACAACAATACCTATCCAATGTGGTTGGTTAAGCATGGAGCCCAATAAGGACCCGAGGTTAGACTGAGTTACGGTGTAAATCTGCCCGGAACCGACCGACACATCTAGTAACCATAACAATACCTGTCTAATGTGAGTGGTCGGTGCTTTTAAGGACAGACTGTCAGGATGGTAGGGTTAAGTTAACTACAACACTTAACCAATTCAACATGTTAATGAAATTGATGGGTGGGGTTAGGTAAATACAGACACTTAACCATTTAACATGTTTGACTAGAAAACCCTAGTAACAGGGACCCATTTCAGCAGTAACCAAATTAGGTATCATGGTACCCTGAAACTAGGCAGGGTGGGGCATGATTACTGGGCTGATTGTAAGCGGTCAAAAGCGACGGCGGTGGGTGCAACAGTGTGGCTTCTAACGGAGTGCGGGCATGCACACACTTCGGAGCAGAAAAACAGGGCACTGGGGGCACCAGTAATATAACCTATGCATTTCTAGTTTTGTGTTGGGCCGCCACAATAGGACTTGATACACCCCAAGGTGGCACCAACATAGGTATCTGCAATCTTCGGAGGCCGTAAGACACAGATGATTATGCGAGTAGGAGCTGATCTTTAGAAAAAGGGGATCACTTTACCTCCTGCATGGGGTGCCAGTTAAGACAATACAAGTAGGTGCAGAGATATAGTGTGGGGTGCGATAGTATATTCGATTCAAACTCCTTTATCTTAGTTTATGATATTTTCCTATTTCCAGTTTATACTTGTCATGTCCTTTTTCTTATTCTCATACTGAAGAGTCACTAGACTTACCAGGCTTTATGTCTGACCCTATCTTCTTTCGTCTTCTTTTCTTCCATTCCCCCCCCCCCCGGTCCATAGGGAGGAAACAACCCAGCTTAGTCAGATTCTTTGCAGGTTTCAAGATAGTAGATGTACGGTTTAGACTCTCTTTCCTTGGCTATGGTTGTTGGACACACTCTATGGGGATTATGCAGTTTTAATTATGTTTTTATGCTTCTTTATTTAATAACCAAGACAGAAATGATGATGTAATGTTTTGGAAGTTATTATGTGACAGTTATGGAAAGGTTTTGTATGAACACATTTATGAAATAAAAAGTCTGTTGTTTTCCGCGGCTTATATATATATGTGTGTTTATATATATCTGTCTTGTGTTTATCTGTGACTTTTACTCAAAAACCTCCACTAAAGTTAAGGCATTCCCTTTGTGAGTGACCTTAATGGAGGGTGGGGTGTTTCACTTGGTATCAGAGCATAGATTTACCGGACTAGATAAAAGTTTTTGAAACTTTTTTCAAAAAGAAGTTTAAAGAAGCATTCTTTTTCAAGAAAAATTTTTGTTTTCAAAAGGCATAATTCCCCAAACCCATATGCACTATCTCTCTATCCTTTGTCTTGAATACTTTCCTTTTTGTTCCAGCATGTCTGGAGATCTTAACCTTCCGGAAGGAGTACCGATCCCTGGCTGGTTCCGAAGGTACCTAGAGGCTAGGGCCAATGGTGCGGGCCCCTCAGACATTCCACCTCCCACGGTTGCAGCGATACCTTCTCCTCCTCCTCCTCCTCGTGGAAATACTTTCGCTAAGATATGTAGAGACTTCAAAGCTATGGGTGGAAAGACTATTATGGAACTGAATCCTTTGTGGTAGCAAGGAACTCGCTGAAGGAGATCGAAGATTTGTTCATCATCTTTGAAGTTGACGACAGGAAAAAGATACAGCTAGCAGTGTGGTTGCTTAAGGATGAAGCTTCCTATTGGTGGGAAGTTACCCATGCTGAAAGGCCAGTGGAGACTTGGGAAGATTTCAAGATGAGGTTTGAGATGAAATTCCTCTCCCAAGCTGAAAGAAGCCTACAAATGGAGAAGTTCCTAACTCTTAAACAAGGAAGTATGACGATCAAGGAGTATGTCAATCAGTTTAATCAGCTGGCCAGATTTGGACTGGATTTAGTAAACAACCAAAACAAGAAGGCCCTTCGCTTCGTCAAAGGTCTGAATGAGCCTCTACACAGCCTTGCTATGACCCATATACCCATGGGAGAGACCTATGAAAGCTTGGTGGACATGGCGCTGCTACACGAGGAAGATAAAGGCAAGAAGGAGGCAAAGGTGGAAGTGCCTCAAGAAAAGAAAGAAGGTTTACAGGCTTAGAAAACAGACTTCAAGAAAGGCGGGAAGAACAACCAATCCCATGAAAAGAGAAAGTGCAATTTCTGTGGCATTTTGGGACATATAGCAAAAGACTGCAGGAAGAAGAAGGCAAAGATAAATGGGGGTTGTTTCCATTGTGGAGAGACTGGACACTTGGCTAAGGACTGCCCAAAGAAGCGGAGGCAGGGACAAAGAACTGGATCCACCTCAGGGGGGCAGGTTCGCGTGCTGACGGCACCTCCATAGGAACGAGGTAGAAATATTTATGTAGAAAGCTTAGTTTATCTGTATGATCATCCAGTTCACACTCTCTTTGATTCTGGTGCATCACACTCCTTTATTTCATCTGCTTTAGTAGAATCTCTGCACCTAGACACTAGTATGGTAGAAGATCCCTTGGTTGTTTCAAATCCAATTAGGGGCTCGGCTTATTTGTCGATGGTTTGGTTGGATTTGAAAATTTCTATTCTAAGTGTTGAATTTATATGTAGTGCCTTTGTTTTGGGCTTCTCAGGATATGGACTGATCTTAGGCATGGACTGGTTATCCAGTAATAGTGCCATTCTGGATTGTGAGAGAAGAGTGGTTAGACTCTTGACTCGGCTCGGTAACACTCTAGAAATTTCTTGTAATCCCTTGAATGTTGTTATGCTTAGTTATCTAGAGTCGCTTGACGCTTCTGTTGAGAATTTGCAGTCGGTTAGAGTGGTTCGAGAATATCCGGATGTCTTTGAAGAGGTGAAAGGCTTACCTCCGAAGCGGGAAATAGACTTCCGCATATATCTTGTTGATAATGCAAAGCCCGTAGCTCTGCCTGTTAGGCACATGGCTCCAAAGGAGAGAAAGGAGCTCGGTAAGAAAGTTAAGGAGCTTCTCGAGAATGGGTTTATAAGGAGAAGTATCTCGGAATGGGGTGCTCCGGTGGTGTTCGCCACTAAAGCAGATGGTTCACTACGTCTTTGTGTGGATTATAGGGAGCTAAACAAGCTGACTAAAAAGAATAGACATCCGCTTCCCAGAATAGACGATTTGTTTGATCAGCTTGTAGGTGTATCGGTCTTCTCCCAAATTGATCTAGCTACTGGGTTCCGTCAGCTAAGGGTAGCTGAAGAAAGTATTGATAAAACGTCGTTCAGAACCCCAGACAGTTTCTTCGAGTGGCTTGTCATGCCTTTTGGCTTGACAAACGCACCTGCTTATTTCGTAGACCTAATGAGCAGGGTATTCAAAGAATTTCTCAATAAATTCATGGTGGTCTTCGTAGACGATATTTTGATCTTCTCGAAGAATAAGGAAGAACATGCTCAGCATCTGAAAGAAATCATGGATACTCTCCATGCACATCAGCTAAAAGCCAAATTCTCCAAGTGCCACTTTTGGAGAGAAGAAGTAAGATTCCTTGGACATATAGTGTCCAAAGAAGGGTTAGTAGTGGACCCCGCGAAAGTGGTTGCAGTGCAAGATTGGAAGACACCAAGAAATGCAACCGAAGTCCAAAGCTTTCTTGGGCTAGCCAGTTTTTACCGAAAGTTCATTAGGGATTTCGCGAAAATCTCAGCTCCACTCACAAGGCTAACGAAGAAGAATCTGGTGTTCTCTTGGGATTTGGATTGTAACGTTGCTTTCCAATGCTTAAAAAGGGCTCTCACAATAGCCCCAGTTCTGACTTTGCCAGATGGAAGCAAGATGTTCACAGTATACACGGATGCTTGTAGTACGGGACTAGGCGCTGTTCTGATGCAAGAAGGGAGGGTAGTAGCTTATGGTGGAAGACAACTGAGAGTTCATGAAAAGAACTACCCAACCCACGATCTTGAGTTGGCCGCCATCGTCTTTGTGCTTAAGTCTTGGTGCCATTATCTCCTAGGTGAGAAGTTCGAATTATATACTGACCATAAATCGTTGAAGTATCTTTTCTCGCAGAAAGATCTTAACTTGAGGCAACAAAGGTGGACGGAGTTCCTTGCCTTGTATGATTTTGAGATTTCCTATACTCTTGGCAAAGGCAACGTAGTAGCAGACGCGTTGAGCAGAAAGAGGCTAACCCTAAGCCCTCTCTTTGTGGAAAGGCAAAGCTTGGAGTATGTAGCCAGTTTTGACTTTAGGCCCTCCTCAGATTTTATACCTGGTTTATTGGCATCCCTAGAAGTACGGCCCACACTTTTAGACTCAATAGGGGCCGCATAACGCGAAGACCCTCAGCTTGTGGATGTGATTGATAAGCTAATTACGGGTAAAACTTCCAGTCACCTCAATAGGTTCTCCATCGATGATATGGGTTGGCTGAGCCGAGATGGAAGAGTATGCATCCCACAAGCAAGGGATTTAGTGAAGACGGCTCTCGAGGAAGCACATCATTCCAAGATGACAATATATCTAGGTGGGGACAAGATATAAAAGTATGTAAAGTGAGTTTTCTTTTGGGACGACATGAAGAAGGATGTGGCAGATTTCGTTTCTATGTGCATGATATGCCAACAGGTCAAGGCGGAACAAAAGAAGCCTAGAGGACTGCTTCATCCTCTAGAAATCCCGCAATGGAAGTGGGATAGCATTTCAATGGACTTCATTGATGGGTTGCCTAGGTCAAGAAGAGGCAATACTAGCATTTGGGTAATAGTGGATAGGCTCACTAAAAGTGCCCACTTTATACCTATCAAGAGTAGGACAGCTTTGTCTCTTGCTTCTCTTTATCTCAAGGAAATAGTTCGACTCCATGGAATAACCTCTAGTATAGTGAGTGACAGAGAACCCATCTTTATGAGCGAATTTTGGCGGAGTCTGTAAGAAGCTGTAGGCACACATTTATGCTTGAGCACAGCCTGTCACCCCCAAACTGATGGTCAGACAGAACGGGTGAATAGAGTATTAGAAGATCTTTTGAGACTATGTGTTCTTGGGAGGATCATCTTCCTTTAGTGGAATTCTTCTACAACAACAGTTACCGGTCCACCATCGGTATGGCGCCCTTCGAAGCTTTGTATGGAAGACCGTGCCGATCACCAACTTGTTGGTGGGAGTCTATTGACAAACTTATACTTGGACTGGACATGACTCGAGAGACCTCAGAGAAAGTGGATTTGATACGAAGGAGAATGAAGACAACCCAAGACAGACAGAAATCCTACGCCGACAAAAGAAGGACTGACCTTGAGTTTGAGGTTGGGGACAGGGTTTTCCTTAAGGTATCCCCTTTGAAGAACGTCGTTCGGTTGGGATCCGCAGGAAAACTAGCACCGTGATTTGTAGGACCGTTCCCTATCATCGAGAAGATTGGGAAAATGGCTTATAGAGTAGAGCTGCCCGAAAAGTTGGCCGGAATCCACAACGTCTTTCTCGTTTCTCATCTCCGGAAATGTCTACGTGAGTCTGCGGAAGTTGTGGAGCAGAGAATTCTAGAAGAAACCGAAGTGGAATGCGAAGCAACTGTAAGGAGAGTTCCAACTCGAATCATAGGAACTGAAGTGAAAAAGATACGCAACCGCGAAGTCAAGCTCGACAAAGTTCAATGGAGCGATGCCAAGGAAGACGCGACTTGGGAAACTGAGGACAGAATACGTGCGGCTTACCCATTTCTTTTTTAGAGTACATCTTTGATCTCTCTCTTTTTCCTTAAGTTATGCTTTTTAGGTATATCTCCTCGGTCTTACCCTTTTATCCTTAGGTAGAAACAAATGGATGTAAACATGTATTTGAAACATGTTATGATTGATGGCTGCAAGTGGTTGCTACTGGTTGCTCGTGGATGCATATACACACACAACCTAGGTTTTAGATCGGCTCAGTCACTTCATACTGCATATGCATATATGTACTCATATTTGTATATGGTTTAAATTTGATATGTCGTCATATGGATGTCGCATTTGTATGAATGATTGTGCACTCATGTAGAATTATGAATAGGGAAAATTTTGCATACATAATGGATTCATGGCACTTACATGATTTGCATTAAGGAGGTCAACTGAATCAGTAGACCGCCTAGTTTTCGCATTCGATAAGGACATGTACACACACTGTGCGTATGATCATGCAGCATTAGAAGTCTTTTTAGGACAATGGATGCCTGTGTTTGATAGTTGAGTAGATGGACGATTGGATGTTAAGACTTACGTTCTCCTAGACTTGAAGATTTCGGGGACGAAATCCTTTAAGGAGGGGAGAATGTAACACCCCGAATTTTCTGTTAACTGTAAATTAACAGATTATAGTATAATTAAATCTAATTTAAAGAATTAAGGGAAATAGGTTCGCCATTGCACTCGTCTCGGAATTCTGCCTGAGATAGAGTTCGAGTTTGCATGAATCGGACTCACTATGAAGGAGTTATGACCTCTGGAAGCTTCAGAATTCAAATTAAAATTCAAACGGTTCAAACGAAGTTCAAATTTCAAAAACCAGACCCAAACTGGGCTGGGCGGGAAAATTCGCCCCCAGGCACCAGGTCGACCTAAGGGTCGACCTGGGGGTCGACCATAGGGTCGACCTGGTGGTCGACCGGC
This sequence comes from Allium sativum, assembly GCA_030737875.1. Lineage (NCBI taxonomy): Eukaryota > Viridiplantae > Streptophyta > Magnoliopsida > Asparagales > Amaryllidaceae > Allium > Allium sativum. The sequence goes on from CM060913.1 coordinate 1,014,446,160, forward strand.
CCAGTCGACCAGGTTTGGCCCTGGCTGGCCTGGTCAGGTTTCTGGTCGATTTTTGGTGCTTGGCTATGTCACTAGGGCTTACATGTCACTTTCTGATTGGCTTCTCTTGAGATGGATGGTCTGGATTCACTCTAGCTTCATCGACAGCTCTAATTAATTTGAAATTCTATAAATACAACTTGAGTCTAAACATAAATTCACACAATTAAATTGAAGATAGAGCCGTCATGCTGCTGGAAGGAAACCAAGAGTAGCCTCCACTTGTAGAAAGCTTAGAGACAAGCCAAAATCAAAGTTAAAACACGATTCAAACAACTTTAGTCTACCCAAAGGAAAGCATTTCAAATTCAGAACTCATAATTCAAGTTCATCGTTCGTTGTAAGTACAGTGATTTTTCCGATGTGAATAAAAGTTAGGATTTGATTCAACGTAAAATGGAAATGGAATTGTGTTATTGTGTAACAAGGATGTTAATTCATACCTATGTATTGAAATGATTGTGGTATTGTGATGTTTGTGGTATAGTTGAATTAATATTGATCCTATTGTACATTTAGAATCACATGAAAGTTGTACAGTTTATGTTGTAATCGACACCTATATGTTTATGTGATTATATAGGTTGTATGTTATTAAGATTTCATGTATATATATGCTAAAACCTCTATGCCTAAGTTCATTTACATGCTAATATGTTTATACAAAAGTTGCAAAGTCAATAATTGGATCCATGCCAAGATCCACATTAATACATGTTTCATGTTTCATTGGACATATGATTGGATCTAGTTCACTCATGCGATGAAATTATATACATACTTTATTAACATGTCATATTCTAGTGATGTTCGATGTTATGCTTAGATCTAAACATGTTTAGGCTTATGTTGTCTAAATCATACGTTAACTCATGTGACACCTATTTGGTTAGACCCCTATTTCAATGCAAGTTCACATGTATGTAAATTGATTTAGCCTATGTTGCAAGTCCACACCTATGACATTCATGTTGACTATTTTGCAAGTTCACACCTATGATGTTCATATTGACTATGCCAAAAATGCCAAGTTTACACCTATGTCATGTTTATGTTAGTGAACTGCTTTATGCCAATTTTGTGTACGCTAAATTAGGCTAAGTTTTTAGCCTAATATTATATGTTAAAAATCATGAGAACGTGAAATTAGGCTAAGTTTGTTAGCCTAATACTTAGACGGGGTAACGTTGGGATAAATTGGTAATTATAGGAATACTTGACATAAAAATATATGGAATTGGCATGTTTGTCACATGCCAAAATTGGTGGCATTTAAATGGTATAAATTTTTATACCAAAAATGTTAAACTTGGAAAGTGGGCCATAACATTTAATGGTTAAGAAATTTACATATAACAAGTAATAAAGACAAATATGTAAATTTAGAAAATACGAGTATGCTTAACACGAGGTCGGATTGAGTTGTGATGTAAACCTGCCCGGACCCGCCCGGCTGTCCAGTAGTCACAACAATACCTATCCAATGTGGGTGGTTAAGCCTGGAGCCCAATAAGGACCCGAGGTTAATCTAAGTTACGGTGTAAATCTGCCTGGAACCGACCGACACATCCAGTAACCGTAACAATACCTGTCAAATGTGAGTGGTCAGTGCTTTAAAAAGCTAAGGACAGACTGTCAGGATAGTAAGGTTAAGTTAACTAAAAAACTTAACCGATTCAACATGTTAATGAAATTGATGGGTGGGGTTAGATAAATACAGACACTTAACCATTTAACATGTTTGACTAGAAAACCCTAGTAACGAGGACCCATTTCAGCAGTGACCCAATTAGGTATCATGGTACCCTGAAACTAGGCAGGGTGGGGCACGATTATTGGGAAGATTGTAAGCGGTCAAAAGCGACGGCGGTGGGTGCAACAGTGTCGGTTCTAACGGAATGCGTGCGTGCAAACACTTCGTAGCAGACAAACAGGGCACTGGGGGCACCAGTAGTATAACCTATGCATTTCTAGTTTTGTGTTGGGCCGCCACCATGGGACTTGATACACCCCGAGGTGGGACCAGCATAGGCATTTGCATTCTTCGGGGACCGTAAGACACAGATGATTATGCGAGTAGGAGCTGATCTTTAGATAAAAGGGATCACTTTACCTCCTGCATGGGGTGCCAGTTAAGACAATACAAGTAGGTGTAGATACATAGTGTTGGGTGCGATAGTATATTCGATTCAAACTGCTTTATCTTAGTTTATGATATTTTCCTATTTCCAGTTTATACTTATCATGTCCTTTTTCTTATTCTCATACTAAAGAGTCATTAAACTTACCAGGCTTTATGTCTGACCCTATCTTCTTTCGTCTTCTTTTCTTCCGTTTCCGCCCTAGGTCCACAGGGAGGAAACAACCCAACTTAGTCAGATTCTTTGCAAGCTTCAAGATAGTAGATGTACGGTTTGGACTCTCTTTCCTTGGCTATGGCTATTGGACACACTCTTTGGGGATTACGCAGTTTTAATTATATTTTTAGGCTTCTTTATTTAGTAACCAAGATAGAAATGATGATGTAATGTTTTGGAAGTTATTATGTGACAGTTATGGAAAGGTTTTGTATGAACATATATTTATGAAATAAAAAGTATGTTGTTTTCCGCTGCTTATATATATATGTGTTTATATATATCTGTCTTGTGTTTATCTGTGACTTTACTTAAAAACCTCCACCAAAGTTAAGGCATTCTACTTGTGAGTGACCTTAATGGAGGGTGGGTTGTTTCACTTTTCTGCATAGGACTTCTGCCTTTCTTGAGCTACCTTCATCCGCCATCGATTAAGGCCAATCTTCTCGGACGTTTCTCTAACCATATCTGGTTCAAGTAATAATCTTTCTGTAGATTCCCACCAACAAGTTGGTGATCAACAGGGTCGTCCGTACAATGCTTCGAAGGGTGCCATGCCGATGCTGGCTTGATAGCTGTTGTAATAGGCAAACTCTACTAAAGGAAGGTGCTCTTCCCAAGTTCCCCCGAAGTCTAGGATACACAGCCTTAAAAGACCCTCTAGAATTCTGTTCACCAGCCTCTCCGTCTGTCCATCGTTCTGAGGGTGATAAGTGATGCTCAAACACAACTATGTACCTAATGCTTCTTGCAAGCTCCTCCAAAATTCACTGGTAAAGATGGGGTCACGATCGAACATAAATCGCTGCCAACCATGATGTTGTCCTCTTACTCTTCACTGGAATTAAATGAACTTTTAATCAATCTGTCCACTACTACCCAAATACTGGTGTTGCCTTTCTTTGATCTAGGAAAACCATCTATGAAGTCCATGGAGACGCTCTCCCACATCCATGTGGAACCTCCAAAGGATGTAGTAAACCACCGGGCTTCTTTTGCTCAGCTTTAACTTGCTGGTAAACTAAACATTGAGAAAAAATTCGACCACATCTTTCTTCATCCCAGTCCAAAAGAAAACCCTCTTCATGTCTCTGTACATCTTATCGCCGCCCGGATGAATGGTCATCTTAGAATGGTGGGCTTCTTCTAGGACTTCCTTTATCAAGCTTCTTGTTTGAGGGACACAAAGCCTTCCATCTCGTTGCAACCACCCCTTTTCATCTATGGTATATCTACTGAGGTGCCTAGAAGTCTCCCCTTTTCTGAGCTTATCCATAATGTCTAAAATATGTGGGTCACCTTGCTGCGAAGCTCCTATCTGATCCATAAGAGTTGTTCGTATTTCTAATATGCAGAAAAATCAAGAAAAATCTCGATGGAGGGTCCAAAGTCAAAGGTTGATATGAACTCCAAGCTCTTCCTTTCCACAAACAGAGGACTTAAGTCCATCCTCTGCCTACGTAGTGCATCAGCCACCACATTACCTATGCCAGCGGTATAAGCGATTTAAAAATCATAAGAAGCTAAGAACTCCATCCACCTTTGTTGCCTTAAATTAAGATCCTTCTACGAGAACAGATACTTGAGAGATTTATGATCGGTGTATAACTCGAACTTCTCTCCAAGTAAGTAATGACGCAACGTCTTTAGCGCGAATATTATGGTATCTAGCTCTAGATCATAGGTGGGGTAGTTCTTCTTATGAACTCTCAACTGTCTACCCCCATAACATATTACCTTTCCTTCTTGCATCAGAACCGCACCAAGCCCTGTACCACATGCATTAGTGTAAACTGTAAATCTTTGTTCCCATCGGGCAAAGTCAAGACTGGGGTTGTTGTCAGAGCCCTCTTCAAATGTTGGAAAGCAACATCACAATCCATATATAATGAAAATATCAAGTTCTTCTTCGTCAACCTGGTGAGAGGGGTTGATATCTTTGCGAAGTCCTTAATGAACTTCCTGTAATAACCTGCCAATCCTAGAAAGCTTCTTACCTCTGTTGCATTTTTCAGAATCTACAAGTCATGTACTACAACTACCTTTGCGGGGTCTACAACGATCCCTTCTTAGGAGACTACATCCCCCTAAGAATCTCACCTCCTTTCTCCAAAAATGGCATTTGGAGAACTTTGCCTTAAGCTGATGGTCACGGAGAGTTTTCAAAACTTCTCTTAAATGTTGGGCATGCTCTTCTTCGCTTTTGGAGAAGATCAAAATATCATCAACAAAGACTATGACAAATTTATTTAGGAACTCCTGAAATACCCTACTCATCAGATCGACAAAATAGGTGGGAGCATTCGTCAGCCCAAAAGGCATAACTAGCCATTCAAAGAAACCATCCGGACTCCTAAAATCAGTCTTATCTATAATGTCCTCAGCCACCCTCAACTGATGAAATCCCGTGGCCAATTCTAACTGAAAGAATACCGAGGCATCGACAAGCTAGTTAAACAAGTCGTCTATCCTCAGAACTAGGTGCCTATTCTTCTTTGTAGTTTGTTCATTTCTCTATAGTCCACACATAAATGAAGCGATCCATCCGCCTTAGTTGCGAATACAACTGGAGCGCCCCATTCAGATATGCTTCGTCTGATAAATCCTTTCTCAAGCAGTTTCCCTACATGCTTACTCATCACCTTCCTTTCCCTCGGAGCCATATGGCGCACTGGTAATGCAACTGGCTTTGCATTGTCCACCAAATATATACGAAAATCGATCTCGTGCCTCAGAGGTAAGCCTCGGACCTCCCCAAAAACATCCGAATAATCTCAGGCTACCGTAACAGATTGCAAATAATCTATGGATGCATCAAGTGACTCTAGGAAGCTAAGCATAACAGACCCTTGGGGGTCGCAAGAAATCTTAAGGGTACTCCCATAGCATGTCAAAAGTCTAACGACCCTCCTTTCACAATCTAGAATGGCACCATACATGGTTAGCCAGTCCATCCCTAAAATCAACCCATAGCCCATGAACCCGAGCACATATGTGTCACATTCAAATTTGACGCCTAACATAGATATTCTCAAACCCCGACAAATCATAGATAAATGAGCCGAACCACTAATGGGGTTTGAGACAACTATGAGATCCACTACCATACTAGTAATTAAGTGCAGCGATTCAACCACAGAACTAGATATAAATGAATGTGAAGAACCAGAATCACAAAGTGTTTGAATAGGATGATTTGAAAGAGAAATTAAACCTTCCACATAAATTTTTCTACCTTTGTCAGGAGTACTGATTGTGAGAGCATGCACCTTCCCTCCAGAAGTTCCTGTCCTCTGACCTTGTCCCTGTTTCTTCAGGCACTCCCTAACAAAGTGTCCGACCTCTCCACAGTTGAAGCAAGAATTTTTCCTTCTTTTGCAGTCTTTTGCCAAATGACCCTCACATCCATAGTTGTGACACTTCCTCTTCTCCTTACCCTTGCCATTCTTCCCTCATTTCTTCTGTTGTTGTTGTCCTTTCATGGGCCATATCTACTTGTTTTGCGTTGTTTCCTCAGCTTTAACCTACTTCTTTTCTCCTTTCTCTTCCTCATACATCAAGGCCATATCGACAAGTCTTTCAAAGGTAGATCTCATTGGGATATGGGACATGGCTAACCCATGAAGGGGTTCGTGTAGCCGTTTGACAAACTACAAAGCCTTCTTATGCGGAGTGTCTACCAGTTCCAGTCCAAATCTTGCCAGCTAGTTAAATTTGTTCACATACCCTTTAACCATCAAGTTTCCTTGTTTGAGTGCTATGAATCTCTCCATTTGCATGCTTCTCTCAGCTTGTGAAAGAAATTTCATTTTGAACCACTGTCTAAAGTCATCCCAAGTTTCCACTGGACGACCTTCTTGGGTTACCTCCCATCAAAATGAAGCTTCATCTTTCAGTAGTTAAGAAGCTAACTGAATCTTCCTTTGATCCTCTACTTCAAAGATTACAAACAAGTCCTCAGTCTCCTTGAGCCAATTCCTTGCCTCTACCAATGTCTTGGTTCCATGGAATGGCTTCCCTAACACAGCATGGAAATTTTTGCAGATCTTAAAGAAGTTGTCTACACACGGAGGAGGAGGAAGAACAACGGGTGCAGCTGGGGGAGGAACGGTTCCTTGGCCTTCGGTAGGCGACGTGGCCTCAAGATACCTACGGAACCATCCTGGTATCGTAACGCCCTCTGGGATACTAGGAATGTTAGGTTCCCCGCTGAAAAGAAAAGAAAAGAGATTTAGGCCAAGGACCGAAGGATATTACATATGGATTTAGGGAAATATGTTTTTCAAAATAGACTTTTATTTTGGAAATACTTTCTTTTAAAACCTTTTTGAAAATACTTTTCTAAAACTTTTATCTAATCAGGTAACCTTCAACTCTTATACCAAGTGTGACACCCCACGTCCGTTAATGTCACACACTATGGGAATGCATTGAGTTTCGTGAAGCGTTATAGGTAAACAAACACTGAATATTACAAGACAGATATAATAAGATAGCAGCGGAAATTCAAATTTTATTTTCAAACATAAATCATATATAGTGGTCCGAAATAACATAAGTCACAAAAACCAACAATAATATAACTTCTGTCTTGTACCAGAGTGCATAAATATATAAATAGAATAAGTCCCTCCAAAAAAAGCTAAGCCATAGTAGAGATAAGAACTTGAGCTATACTTCAAAAGCAGCTCCAACAAGATGATAACCAAGTCTTGACTAAGCCTGAGAATTCCCTCCCTGCGAACCTTGGGAAGGGGGAACGGAAGAAAGAAGAGGAAACAAAAAGGGTCAGACATAAAGTCTGGCGATTCCAGTTACTTCTAGCGAGTAAATAAATAAAAGTAGCATGACACCCATATAAAGTGGATAAGAGAAAGATAACTATGCAGAAGGCGGGTATGTCAAGGTAAATAAGATGGGGTGTATACGCTTCTAATGATTACACTATTACTAGTATATCCAGAATGAGATGATCCCTTCTACTGTAAAGTGGTAGACTTAGTCATACGTCCAAAAGTATCCTAACTACTACTACCCTCAATCGATCGGCTCCCTAATCCGCGTAGATATACTCTGTGCTGGCCCCACCATAAGATATATCAAGTCCTAAGGTAGCAACCCTTCACTGATATGCACAGCCCCATATCTACAGGTGTCCCGGTTGTCTTATCCCCTTTTGCCCGGCTCATGCACGCACATGGCCCGGTCGGTTTGCGCCGCCCACACCGTACTCCACGTTTGGATCTCTTACAATTAGTTCAGTAAGCGTGCCACTTCTCCGACATAGTTCGGAGTACTCTACTCGATACCTACTCCGGGTTACTAATTGAAACGGGTCCTACATAATGTGATACAAGTTCTCTCCCTTGTCTTGTATCCCCCACTAGGTATTTCACAGGTTACATTTACCCTAAGAGGTGTCTTTAATTATATAACCCCAATCTTTCTACCGGTTATGCTTACCAATAGTGTTTTTAATTACATAACCTTATCGAGCTAAGTTTGTGGGCCTATATGTAAATATTAACCAACTCCTCGGATTTTCTTAACCCACCCACTTTTTAACCAATTTTACTTAACCCTAGCTTTAGTTCATAATCATACAATCCCTATGGATTAAATTAGGTTAAGTAGTCCAATTCGTTACCATGTCCATTTATGGTTTATAAATGGGTTAGACCTCCCACATTAGGCCTACAGCTTGTGGATGCTGGATATGCCAGTTGGGTTAGGACAGACTTCTTCCACAAGTTGGGCCTAACCTCGTGTCTTGGCCTGACTCGTATTTGAGCACTTAGACCTCTCACATTAGGTACAACAATAATGGTTGCTGGATATGCCGGTCGGGTCCGGGAAGACTTCCACCACTAATGCAACCTAACCTCGTGTCATAAGTGAAATTACAATTTCTAATTGTAATCCAAGATATTTCATTATTATCCAATTCTCACTTATGTCGTTATAGGTTATAGGTTCCATGCCTCTTTTTACCCAATTTTGTACAAAGTGAATTATATGTTCTTATTCAATTTCATTAATAAGTTATGCCAATTCTAATAATTCCCCCGTTCCTAACTAACAAATTTGCATAATTTTGGTGGAATGCCTAGGCTATAAAGTAGCCTGGTCATAAACAAAATAAGGGACAGGTGATAGGAAGATGAAAATAGTGATAATTCCAACATAACAGGCATAAACAAATGTATATATATATATATATATATATATATTGACATGGTGATAAGGTGGACATATAAGGATAGATCCATGAACTTATGATAATTAAACTAGATCTAACATAACAAGGGTGTCATAAGAAGCATGAATAGATACATATGTCCAATAAATGACATAAATTAACCACAACAAGATGATTTAGTTCTTGGCAAAGATTTAACTATCCAAATAATGATAGTTCCAAATTAATCCCAACCTTAGACAAAGGTTCAGATCCACAAAGGTGACATGATAAACTAACCACAAGTGAATTAGATCTATAAAATAGATTTAGCATAATTAAGTTTGAGATCCAAGAATAACATAGATTTATGATTCAAGACAGATCCAAATCACATTACTATCATGTTTACTTTTAATCATTTAAATCTAAAAGTAACCTAGAACTCACAGTGTTTGGCAAAGAAGATATAATTAGAAAAGAAGCTTGTTGGGTTGTAGATCTATGCTTGAATCTGTAATTGATTTGATTGTTGTAGAAGATAAAGAATTCAATTCATACACCAGTAGCGTTTGGCCTCCATTGATCTCCAGTGAAGAAAACAAGAGAAATGGACCTCTATATATAGTTGCCAGCCTCCAGAAACCGACTGCCACCTCAGACCTAGGGGGGTCGACCCCCCCTTAAGGGGTCGACACCCCTGCTATGGGGTCGACCCCACTACTAAGTGGTTGACACCTCTAGGGTAGGAATTTTTCTGCCAACGGGATTTTCGAAATTTGAACCGAAATTTGAATTCCTGGTCCCTATATATATAATTCTTTTGTGCGTATACAACCTTCAAACATACATAACTTCTTCATACGGTGTCCATTTTACGCAAACCAAATGTCTATTTTGAACAAAATTTCGAGACGGACGCAAAGGCGCAGTCCGTTACCTTAATTCTGAAAATTAAATTAATTATTATTTAATTTATCCTCTTTTAGTGTCGTTAAAATTACGGGGTGTCACATCTGATACCAGATGTAAGAACCCGAATTCAGACAGACTGATTTTTTTTCAAAATTCCAATCTATCGAAACTCGGATTGGTTTGCTCTGGTATCCTGCAGAGAAGACAGAGACATAAAACATGTCAGAGCTCAGAAAATATCTCATAGCAGAATGGATAAAATATAATATAGTAAAATATAGCCTTACCGTATTAATAATTCTGCCTAACCAGTATCCAAGGCTGTCATGTCTCTGCCACAAATCTAACTTGCGAGTATGTTATGAGAAGGGGGTCAGAACACAAGTTCTGGTAACTGGATTTAAATTATACACTTTGGATAACAATACATGTACCATCCAATTAGGTTTTCTTATTTATTAGGTTACTTGGGTTAACAGCACTCAAGGCTTACACACACGTCGTACCCATTTACTTCCAAGTAGATTAACCTAACACAGTATATATTTAGCTACCCATAATATTAAGGTACACCCCATGGTACCCCACTCACACGGTCTCCACCGTAACACCATCGAAATATACGCAGTCCTTCATCCTACGCCGTAGTGACGTACAGATAACAATATTACGTTCCGCATATATCTATCATTACTATGCTACGCAACGCACGGAGTGCCAACCTTTGTTCGAAACATAATCCATACAGGAGTAATGCCTTCAAGCCTGCGATACACCACCCAGAGCTGACATGCAAGTATCTAGACTGTCCACCATACGCATATTCAATTGTAGCTCGATGCCTCAATCACACGTCCTCTAATGTGCACTGAGTTCCATGCCAGGGCGATGCAAGAAACACAAAACTCGGTCGGGAGCTTTTCTGTATCTGTACAGGCCCATCTTTAAGAGCCTCTATATACAGATATACCTTGGGTCTGTTTTCACGGTGGCTATGGCCCCACCTGGGCCCTTCGCTCAACTAGTAAAGACTACAAGAGCTAAACGACTGCCCCTAAGAAAGACAATCTAAACATCTATTTGGCGTCTTCCCTCAACCACCGTACCCCGATAGTGAAAGGTGAATGGTCTATTGGTTTTAGCTCTAGTCTTTTCGCATCTCACTGGTTGCCGATGACGGGTATCCGACGATCTACTATCCTTGTTGGTCGTGACCCTTCGCCTCCACATTGAGGAAACTGTCGAATCACCTTGGTGTCACCGCGTCACAACATTCTGACTGCATAGCTACTTCTGCAGTCAAGGCCCACCCACCAAGTAGTTACGTGCAGACCCAACCTCTGCGAGCATTGCCTAAAACGTCTTCCACATCACAGAGGACTACTAGGAGCACCCTAGTTCCTCAGGAAGTCGCGTGCTTCCCCTTCCAGCCCTTTGGAGCCGTCAGAACAATCAGATGAATGTGCGTTCCCCTCATGCCTTATAACACCACGATGATCTACCCCATTGGGTTATTCACCCTCAAACGTGCGGACTGGTTCAAGCGCCTTACTTTAATATGTTGTTAGACCCTATGTCTAAACATTCTTTTACGCGCTTGCCTTACCTCACCAGGTTTCCATTTAACTTTGTTATTCCCATTCACATTGAATTCTTAATCAAGTTACCAAGTTCCTCTTGCTTATTAATTTTGGTTATATAACTTAACCCGTTTAAGTTTATTAATAAGCCCACAACATGTTATTCTCTAGATTGTGGCCCAAGGTCTGTAATCCGCAATCTTTTTTATATTCTTGTTTGATTTCATCTTGACAATAACATGCTTTACTTAATATGTAATTAAGTATATCTCAATTCACATGTTTAACATGTTAGCTATTATTTATGATTAAATATAACTTATTTCATAAGTTTTCCTCATTCTTTCTCATTTAATCATAATCCCAGTTTACACCATTGCTACAACTTACCATTGTTTACTTATTAACTTAGTTCTATTAACTAAGGCCTATTAATAAGTTTCTCCATTCATTTATTATAACCTGTGTTATAATTTCCCCTTGTCCCTAGGACAAGTCTAAACATGTTATTCTTATCAACGGGTTTCAGACTTTCAAGTATACAGACTACTTAATTTATAATTAAGTACAACTTCTTATATTTAATATATTTTCTTCTCTCTCAACTGGTTTCAGGTTTTTCCCCATTTAATGATCACTTAAGTTAAAATTAAGTGCCTCTTATCTCATTTCACCAGTTATTCCATTTCCTTACCAGTTTATTATAACCTAAGTTATATTCTTCACTTGTCCCTAGGACAAGTCTAACCATTATACAACATTTTTCATCAATGTTATTTATTTATAATAGGTGATAATCATTCCTTTTTTAAACCATTTTCTTTTACTATTGTATTCCAGTATTCTTCATTCACCGTCATATATGTTCCCTATTTTAATTAAGGAAAACACTTCATGCACCTTATCAGTTTGATAGAAGGAATCAATGATTTATTTTCATAACGTATTCCCATCTAAATCCGTGGTATCACGTAATTTCTTTATTTTTCTTACTTTATTTATTATGGTTTACTTGCAACCACGTTCTCAGAAATAGGTCATTTAGGGAAGTACATCGCTTTTCCTTCATATCACACTAACTCAGTTTATTACATCCCTTCCTTTCTTATTTTCTAAGTTAGACATTTAATTACCATCATTTCCATTTATTCATATCTTGTTATATATATAAATAAGCACTAGACCTCTCACGTTAAGCCTACACTTGTGAACGTTGGATTTTTCGGGTGGGTTCAGGCAGAGTTCTACCAAAAGTTGACTTAACCACGTGTCTTAGAACTATTACATGTCTTTAATTTTTGCACTTAGGCTTCTCACACAAGATTTACCACTTGTGAATGCTAGGTATGCCGGGCAGTTTCGGGCAGACTTCTTTCACAAGTGCAATCTAATCTCGTGTCTAAAAGCGTTACTGTGTCAAATTACTGAGAATCTAGGCATGTTCGTCCTTTAACAATTATTCCCATTTCAAGAAAATTCTAGGCATATTATCCTTTTTACTGTAATCTAATTTACATGTCGTCCAATTTTGCCTATATTTTGTCGCATGTCCTTTTCAACATATATTTAATTCTATTTTACATGTAAACATTCATTCGAGTAATTATTTAAATCCAACAAGTTAAACATGTTGTTTACTCAATAATATGCCCCAAGTGAATCATATAATTATAACAACAGTAATCATTGCCCATATTCTAACAAGTTTATTCAACATGTAATCGTTCTAGTACTTTAACTGGTTCAACGTATGAATTATTCATATTAACATCTCAACTTGTTAAAACAACAATTTATAATTAATCTGGCAACTTCACAATTTATAAAAAAAGGGGAATGCTAAACTATAATCGTACTATTATCTAAATACTATAGCTTAAACCCACTCACCTTTTATGCTTCCACCATTTCTGAATCTGATCCAGTTTTAGCATCCATGGTTTTTCCCTTTTAATTTGATTTGAAACCTAATAACCGTTGATGATTGTTTTCATCAAAAGAGAAGGGAAAGAAGGAGTAAGAATTTGAATGGACTAGATCTAGAATTTTACCTCGCTTTTCATGTTTTTGAACAATCTTTTTATTAATGTCGATTCTCTCTTCAAAATCTTGAATTTTGAAATCTTCTTATTAATAATCTAAAATTTTGAATATATATGAGGAGAGAGAGTAATGGCAGAGTTTCAATGTAGCCTCCGAATTGTGAGGTTTATGGTTAGGTCTAAGGTCTTATTTATAGGTGTATTGAAGCAACCAGGACCATCAGATTTGACCAAAAATCATCAGAATCATCAAAAACTCAAAAAACCCTAATCTGCCAAAATCTGCCGCAAAGGGGTTGGGTCGACCCCCTTTCATGTGGGTCGACACTCCCTTTAGGGGGTAGGCCCCCCCGAAGGGGTCGACACCCCTGGGCGAGAAATCTGCCGCCTTCTGAGATTTTGAATTTTAAACTTCGAATTTCTGGACCCATTTTTGAATTTCTGGACCTAATATATATATATATATATATATATATATATATATATATATATATATATTCTTCCTATGCGTATAGAAACTTCAAACCTTAATAACTTCTTCATACGGTGTCCGATTTACGCAAACCAGGTGTCTATTTTGACTAGAATTTAACAGAATTTCGAAACAGACGCAATGACGCAGTCCGTTTTACTTAATTCTGAATATTTAATTCAGTTATTCTTCTTTTATTATCTTAAGTTAAAAATGCGGGGTGTTACAATCATTATCTTCGTTTGTACCAAGTATTTTTCCAACATAGATGGTACCCTATTCCACAGATTTCGATTCATATCCAAGATCATTCTCTTAAGACACCCAATTCCAATGTAACACCCCACCTCCGCCAGGGTGGCTCTTGCAAGCACTCTGACTTTGGAGGGGCGTTTGAATCAGGTAAACATGCATAATGATATATCAAGGCAGAACATAACATATGTATTTATGTAATCAGAGTAAATAAGATAGATAAAACAGCGGAAGATTTTAAACCATTTCAAAACAAGTCAGGTACAACAAAGTATCATCTTTCCAAATAAACAAGTCTAGATAAAACGTCAACATCACTGAAAAACTGAAATACATAAGTACATCCCCAAAATAAGTGATAACCATAGCTAGCTTCATGTCAAGACCGTACATGAGCTAAAATCCCACAAGCAAGCGATCAGAAATCCAAGCTAAGCTCCAATATTCCCACCCTGAGAACCTGGGGGGGGGGGGGAACGGAAGAAAAGAGGCGAAAGAAAAACAGGTCAGTTAAAAAGACTGAGTAAGCCCTACTACAATCAATGTAAACTGATAAAGTTAACTGGCATGAGAAGCAGGGATGAACATAAGGATAATAACATACTAGCATGATGATTAACTAACAAGGTAGATAAAGGTGTCATCGCATAATCAGGTATAAGGTTTTTCACCACAGGTGTACCAGCATTCTAACATGTCATGTATAAACAAGAATTTATCCCTTGGCCTAAACTTGACCCAGTATCAGGTGTTTGACTTAAATCAAGATTCAACTTCTTGGTACCAATTCTAGTATAACAGGATTAGGTGTTACCCCAATGTTTACATCGAAACAGGACGGAACAGAATGGTCCATACAGAGATAGAGTTTGGGAAAAATGGGCTTTTTCCACCCTAACAGACGGTACCACGCAGAAACAGACGGGTGTTACCACCCAACAAAACAGACGGTACCAACAGAATCAGACAGAGCTAAGTGTACCCTAAATCCTACCCAAGCGATCGGCTCCCTAATACATAAATACCCTGTGTCGGCCCCACGATAGGGTGTATCACTCCCTAAAGTGGTAACCAATTGGCACAGGCATATTTACAGATGTCACGGCGTCTTACATCCTCAGAGGCAGACCGGGATCCATGCACGCACATGACCCAGTTGGAACGCACCATCAACACCCATCGCCATTATCAGAATGAACCACTTATAATTAGTTCAGTAAGCGTGCCCGGACCCTACCTACAGTTGGGTCAAAGTTTTGATACCAGAAAGGGTTACTGACTAATATGGGTCCCAAACAACAAATGACACAAGTATTCCCCCTTGTGTCCCCAGACTATCAGATTCAGATTAACTTATTAACAGAGTTCAGACATACAAAGTTCAGACGATCAGTTTTCAGACTAACGGATCAGATAACAGATTTACAAACTTGCCTAACTTGGTGTGGGTCCTACAGATCCGCAAAACAGGTTCGTTTAATTTACCAATCAAGTTAGTTTATCCAGACCAGGTATCAAATTGGTTCTCAGCCTTATCAAATTACTGAGTTGGATTGGTTAAGTATAGTTCAACTTAACCCCGTTAAATTACCGAGTTCAGATTGGTTAAGTGTAGGTTAACTTAACCCCGTTAATTTACCGAGTTCAGATGGGTTAAGTGTCATAAGTCAAATTTACTTAACCTTATCATGTAGCATTAATTAATTAATGTGCCTTAACCTCTCACATTAGACTTCGTTGCGGTTACTAGTTAAGCCGGTCGGTTTCGGGTAGCTTTATACCACAACTTGGTCTAACCTCGGGTTCAAGGCACAACATGACCAACTTCCCACATTGGGTCCTATTGTTTGTAGCAACTAGTTAAGCCGGTCGGTTCCGGGTAGGTTTACGCTACAAACTCAACCCAACCTCGAGTTGGTCATACTTATATTTTCTAAGTGTCATGTCCATTATGTTTCCAAAACATATTACAAGTTTTCAAGCATTTGGGTAGACCTAACTTAATAGGTAAATTCCCAATGGGTAGACCTAACTTAATAGGTAAATTCCCAATCATATGTTTTTATGTCTTTTAAGTTTACCCAACCCCAAACGCAATCCCATCGCTTACATATCGCAATAGCGCATAAAGGATAGAAAGAGGGAACTTGGCATAATCATGACATAAAGGTGTTGAAGCCACAAGTTTAACATGGTGGCATATGAAATGTACATATGTTCATATACTTGCATATTACATTTTTAGGCCTCAAAAGCATGCATAAAACCAAACTTAGCATATTGGTGATACATGGTGATAAATGACATGTAGAAATGGCCATAAGTTCGCATTTAGCCTCACATGCAAGTTATCATAAGAGATATGATAACTTACATGTTGCCAAAATGCAACCTTTAGCATAAAGCTTGAAGCTTTAAGCTCATAAACCCAAGATAAGCTTGCATAACATGATAACATGAACAAAATGATCAACCCAAACTTGCATAACATAACTTGCATATCATATAGCAAACTTGCATATCGTATCATGGCAAACTTGCATAACATAACATGATAAACTTGCATATCATAACATGGCAAACTTGCATAACATAACATGATGAACTTGCATATCATAACATGGCAAACTTGCATAACATAATATGATGAACTTGCATATCATAACATGATAAACTTGCATATCATAACATGGCAAACTTGCATAACATAACATGATAAACTTGCATATCATAACATGGCAAACTTGCATATCATAATGATCAACCAAACTTGCATCATTCATTTAACTTTAGAGTTTAAATATGAAAGTAGAAAAGGGCTTAGAATGCTTATGAAGACTCAAATGAGTATAAGCAAATATAAGATTGAGACAAAGCCCTTATGAAATCAAATCAACCCAAAATGCAAGCTCCAATAGAAAAACCCTTGAGCCAAAATGATCAAAACTCTTGCTTTATGGTGTAAATATGGAAACTTGACTTGAATGCAAGCTAATGACACTCATACAAGCTTGAAAACACTTGTATGCATGGAAATTCTCTCATAGAAATTTATTTAGGAATTTTATGAAGAGAGTGGAGGCCATGAGAGGAATGATTTTGCCATAGTTTAGTTGTATGAGTGAATAATGTTGATTTAGGCTTAGGTTAGGGTCTTATTTATAGAAATTAGGATTAGTTATAGCCTTAGGATTAAACCCTAATTCCAATCTTAGCCCTTAAAACCGAATCTGGCCCAAAACCTAACTAAAACCCCCAAAATGGTGCACCAGGCAAAACTGCCCGGCTGAGCCAAGTCGACAGCCAAGTCGACAGGGCTGTCGACTTGGGTCCAACCAAGCCGACTCCCAAGTCGACAGGGCTGTCGACTTGGGTGCTCTGGCGGGAATTTTCCCGCCTAGCCCAATCTTACCTAATTTCCAAATTCAAACTTGAATTTGAAATCTGTTTTTACTTTGAATTTTTCTGAAAACTTCGTTGGGCCTTAATCGGGTCATACGGACTCCGATTTTTGAAAACTTGGACTCTATTTCGCGTATTTTTCCGAGACGAACACAATGGCATAGCCCGTTTCCCTTGATTCAGATTTGTAAATTAAATTCTGCCTCGATTTACGTTATAACAGGTTATTGAAAATACGGGTTGTTACATCCTTCATCAGGTCTAGCGTTAAGTCATTGCTCCATCTATGTTATATCTTCATGTTCATACACTTCCTCCATATTTTGACCTCGACGAGCTCGTCATGGTGGCATACTCGCTTCGAGAAAGATGAAGAAATCCGGCTCTGATACCAAAAATTGGCACAGCGTCACAGCAAACAAATAAAAATTAAACACGAAACTGAGATTTCACACAAATCAATTTCCGTTCAACGCTAGCGATGCCGAAATCTTGGCTTTTAAACTCGTTGATTCACAAACGAATGCCGATTTTAGTGAAACAATTGGAGCTTCCTCCAGCAATGGCGAACTGCTGATACTTTATTTCAGATATGAACTGTTTGCTTGTTTACAACCATACTATATATATTGAAACTGAAACCGATATACCGAACATCGAAATAGAAATACAAAGATACATTGAAACCGAAATAGAAATGCAAAGAAGTCCACTTAAGCCGAAATATATGCAAATTCACTTGAGCCGAAACTGAAACCACTTGAGCCTAAACCGATGCAAAGAAATACCCACGAGGTATCATTGATAAAAGGAAACCGATAACACCTGAGCCGAAACCGATACCACTGAGTCGAAACAAAAAACTAACGAAACAGATTATTATCGATATTGAAACAAACTACTATCGATACCAAACGACCTATCACTGATACCACTTAGTCCTGCGCTGCATCAAAATATGTGGCCTTTTTTTTGCATTTATTTGCATTCTTTCAGCTGAAACTAAAAACAATGCCATTTTTATGAAACAGGCTATTGAACTAGAATGACTATAATGAGGGTTTTTGGCAAAAGTTCAAAACAGACTAACTTTGTAATAGGTGAATTGTTATTGGAAAAAACAGTTACAAATTACTTTAAATTCTGTATTTAATATTTAAAAAAGAAGAAAACATCTACATGGCATAGGACATTCTTTGCACTTCGCCAATGAATGCTTGAACAAGGAGCATTGGCAAGGCATGAGGCACTGTCAATCTGCTAATGACTTCATTTGTAATACTGCCAATCTGCTAATAACATCCATCAATATTTTAATCCAAAATGTAGGTTAACTCAATCTTAAAAGCTAATTTTCATAGAAATGATTCCTAATTAATGGATTGTATACAGGTTCATATATCCCATATTCAAGATGGATATCACAAACGTTGAAGGAGAATCCTGGTGAAGATATAACTAGCAGGATGAAATTTTGAAATTTAAAGGTTTCAAAATTTCATACTATTAATGGTAGAATGTATACATATGTTGCTGATGTTCTGGTGTGTCTATGCATTTGCTATGAATCATCGATGATTGGCGCAGGAGGTGCATAGGCAATTCATAGCCAATTGGAGTGTTTCATTGTCGAGAATCTTAATGTCTGGAGGATCAAGACCATCATGTTGTAAACTTGATGAGCAAGAATATACGAAATTGTATTTTTTCAGTAGTGCAAACAGTACATGGTTGGTCTATATATAATGTAATAGCTCAACCCCATAGTGGGCTTTAGACCAAACAAAAAAAAGATGGGCCATGGCCCATATGCATTACATAATGAACGGGTATGAAGACAACTGTATTCTCCATACCTACCCCCCCTCCCCTCGCAAACCCTATTTTCATATCTAGGGTTTGAAAGCCAAAAAAATGGTTGCTGCTCTAAATCGCCATGTCCTTGCTTCCGCCTTTGTCTTCCTCCATTTTAGCATCGTTTTTACTCTCCTCATGTCTTGGTCTCCATGCCATAGTCTGCTTTCCATCCTTTGTGTTTGTAGTTGATGACTTCAAAATTTTGAAGTCGAATCCTCTCATGGTGATGGAATTTGAGGCACTGCTGATGGATCTGTGCCAAGATTGAGATCTTGGTGCCGATTCACGCTTCAAGGTTGAAGATTTGCTAGAATTTGCTTCTAGGGTTTGAGCTTTGCATCTGCCACTTTGAAATTGAGGGCTTTTGATTTCAGCAACACAAATCTTGTCTCTCAGGCCTTCAAATCGAGTTCTGGACAGTGGTTTGGTCAGGATGTCGGCTATTTGGTAAGTTGAAGGTACGTAATTCACTTGAAGCTTGTTCCTTTGCACAAGTTCTCTTACAAAATATATGTCAATTTCAAGATGTTTAGTTCTAGAGTGCAACACTGGATTTGCTGTTAAGGCTATAGCACTCATGTTGTCACACCACACTGTTGCTTTAGTGCTTGAATTGATGTTTAACTCATTTAATAGTGACTGTATCCACATTATTTCTGCTGTTGTACTTGCAACACTGCGGTATTCTGCTTCTGTGCTAGATCTAGACACAGTACTTTGCTTTTTAGCGCACCATGTTATTGGATTCTTACCTAAATATATGCAATAACCACTTGTGGATTTTCTATCATCATGATCATTTGCCCAATCTGCATCTGAATAGGCATTAATATTTAAGTTACTGCTAGGTTTCAGTATCAGTCCCTGATGGATTGTCCCTTTTAAGTACCTTAAAATTCTTTTAACAGCTTTCCAATGATCACTCAGTGGTTTTTGCATAAATTGACTTGCTTTGTTCACACTATAAGCTATGTATGGTCTAGTTATAGTGACATATTGTAGGGCTCCTATTATGCTTCTGTATAACTTTTCATTGCAAGTGGGTTCACCTTTTTCCTTGCTCAAGTGTAGATTAGTTATCATAGGTGTAGGCAGGGAATTAGCTTTGTTCATGTCTAACCTTGCAAGAATTTCTGAGATGTATTTTCTTTGACTTAGCTGAAGTTCATTGGCTTTGCTTCTGCTGACTTCAATTCCTAGAAAGTATGATAGCTCACCCAGGTCTTTAATAGAAAATTCACTGTTCAACTAGTTAGTGATGTTTATGATTTCATCATTGCAATTGCCTGTGATTATAAAGTCATATACGTAGATTAGAACATAGGTCACAATATTGGCTGAGAATTTTGTGAACAGTGAGTTGTTTGATTTTCCTGAATTATATCCAAATTTTGATAGGGTTGCCTTTAGCTTGTTGAACCATACCCTGGGAGCCTGTTTTAATCCATAGATAGCCTTGTCAAGTTTGTACACCACATTGTTTCCTAAATTTTCTTTTAGTCCTGGTGGCAATTCCATATATACTTCTTCCTGCAAATCACCATTTAAAAAGGCATTATTAACATCAAGTTGCTTAATGGTCCAATTTTTATACAAGGCTATGGTTAAGATGATTCTAATTGTTGTTGGTTTCACAACAGGGGAGAATGTTTCACTAAAGTCAATACCCCACTGTTGTGTGTAGCCTTTTGCTACAAGTCTAGCCTTGTATTTAGAAATTGTACCATCAGCATTTCTTTTTATTCTATATGTCCATCTACACCCAATGATGTTTTTATTTTTGGGTGTTTGAACAAGATGCCAAGTTTTTTTCTTAGATAAAGCATCTAGTTCCTCCTGCATGGCTAGCCTCCACTTATCATTCAACTTGGCTTGTTGATAAGTGGATGGTTCAGTATCATCAAATTCAGTATGAAATATCTTTGGTTTGAATATACCACTTTTAGCTCTTGTCACCATGTGTTGTTGATTTTGAGATTGAGGAACTTCCCTATTTTCTTCAGTTTGAGTGCTTTCAGTACCATCATTTTCTTCATTGCTCCCATCATCATGTTGTGAGTTATTGTTATTGCTATCACTGTCTGCATTTTCATGATCTGATGTACTACTAGGAGCAGAGTGTTCTGCAATTCTTGTAGTTTGTGTATTTTGTGTTTGCTTGGTATTATAATCAGTTAGTGGCACATGCATAACTTCATCTGTTTGCTCAGCAAATTGTGGAACAAGAATTCTTGGATTGTAAATCTTCTTTGTCGTTTTGCATGTGTCACTTCTGAATGGAAACACTTCCTCATTGAAAATAACATGTCTTGATATATAAATTTTTCCATTGCTGTCCAAACACTTATATCCTTTATAATTGTTGGCATAACCCAAGAATGTACATGCAGTAGATCTATAATCAAGTTTGTTTTTATTAAATGGTCTGATATGAGGAAAACATAGACATCCAAAAACTTTCAACTCATTATAATTTGGCTTGATTTGATTTAAAACTTCTATAGGACATTTCATGTCAAGTACCTTAGTGGGTAATCTATTTATTAGATGAACAGCTGTAGCAAATGCATCTAAACAGAATTTCAAAGGCAGTGATGCATGTGCTAACAGTGTTAGCCCTGTCTCAACAATATGTCTATATTTTCTCTCAATCAGTCCATTTTGTTCAGAAGTGTGAGGACAAGTTAATCTGTGTGTGATACCCTTTTTGTTGAAATAGTCTTTCAAGGGTAAAAATTCCTTGCCTCCCTCACTTTGAATAGTTTTGACCTTATGACTTAACTGATTTTCAACATTAACAAGGAACTGCATAACTACATTGTATGTGTCAGATTTTGATTTCAGGAAATATATCCACACATATCTTGAATGAGCATCAATGAATGAAATGTAATACTTGTATCCATAGTCAGTGTTAATTGGTGCTGGACCACATAAGTCAACTGCAATTAATTCTAATGGGTTCAAGTATTCAGTTTCAGAATTAAAAAATGGCAATTTGTATCTCTTTCCCATTTGACAATAAGTGCACACATAGTGATTTGGAATAGCAACATAAGTGTCA
Organism: Allium sativum; assembly: GCA_030737875.1. Classification (NCBI taxonomy): domain Eukaryota; kingdom Viridiplantae; phylum Streptophyta; class Magnoliopsida; order Asparagales; family Amaryllidaceae; genus Allium; species Allium sativum. Next base: position 1,014,468,321 of record CM060913.1, read on the forward strand.
ATACTAGCTAGAATTTCTTTTATAATTTTTGTGCTTGGGTGGCCAAGCTTACAGTGCCACAATTCATATGTCATACAGTCATTCTCAGAATTTAATTCAGTCACATTGCAACACTTATTTTTTGACTCAGTTTTTCTGGGATTTCCAGAATCAAACTTGTATAAGCCATTTTGTTCCCTACCCTGCAATAAAATATTTCTAGTCAGCATGTCCCTAACTATACAGTGATTTGGGTAAAATTCAAATGACGCTTTGTTATCTTTACCACATTGTGACACACTGATTAAGTTCTTCCTTATATGTGGTGCACATAGCAAATTATTTAAATAAATTTGTTTAGCACCATTAATTCTAGCATATCAAGTGTGACAGATGACTATAGAATTGCCATTACCCATAATTAGAGACTGCTTACCTTTGTATTCACGATTTCCAAGATTAAGATAGCTTAGGTTGTTTGTGACAAGATGAGTGGCTCCTGAATCTGGATATTATGATTCATCTTGAATGTCCTCTGTAGTAGCAAGGGTTGAGGAAGTTTCTTGATTGCTTTTAGCATCTGCTTGACTGTTGACCATATTGACATTAGGATTGTTGTTTATGTTGTTGCTATTTCCTTGCTGATTAACATTGTAGTTGTTATCAAACCTAAAGTAACATTTATTTGCTGTGTGACCTACTTTTTCACAAATCTGGCATTTTGGCCTGTTGTTGGAGTTCCATCTTCCAGCTCTTCCTCTTCCACGATTTGACTGTCCTCCTCTCTGGTAAGTATTTGGGTTTCTTGAATTACTTTGTTGATTTTTGTTCTTCCCTGTAGTAGTGTAGTTTATTGAAGGATCAGTCACTTGATCTTTCTTTTGTGAAAGTCTACCTTCATGAGACAACAGCATAGAATATACACTCTGTAATGAGGGTGTAGGTTCTATTGATGTTATAAATGCCACCACAGCTTCATTTTCATCCTCCAGTCCTCCAACTATGTACAATACTTGTTCTTTTTCTTCGATCCTGTTTCCAGTGCATGCTAATTGGTCACATAGGTTTTTAACTTTCATCAAGTAGTCATTCATGCTTAGGTTTTCCTTCTTTATATTTTAAAGTTGCTTCTTGTAGTTTAACACTCTAGCTGATGACTGACTTGTGAAAGATCTTTCAAGTGCTATCCAAATATCATGTGATGATTTAGTCCCAATTAGCTGAGGCATTATTGATGCACTAACAGTAGACATTAGCCATGCACTAACAAGATTGTCTTGTCTTTGATATGATGCATGTTCTTGATTAGGAATTAGGCTGTTGTCGGCACCTCTGGTGTACTTAGCTGGAACAGTTTGTGATCCATAAAGATAATCTTCTAATCCATAACCTTTGGCAGCTGTTTCAACCTGCAGTTTCCACAAAAGATAGTTGGATTCGTCTAGTTGGATTGAGATGATATGGCTTTGTGGCTTTATGAAGGATTTGATGAGTTCTTCAGTGCTTTCAGCGCTAGTCTGATTTGATCTTGCTGATGATCTTAGGGAATTTGGATTTGGCGGATTTGTTTCAACCATGATTCACAGAATGTGATGAGAAGAATATCAGTTTCAGAAATTGCTGCACTAAAACAGGTAGAGGTCTCTGAACTCTTTGTTCTTGAATTGAAATCATCTACAAGATTTCTTCAGACTGAATTTGAAAAACAACCAGAATTGCTAAAATGAAGATGATTAGAAGATTTTGATAAGCATTGTGTCTGATTAGCAATTCTTGGACGGCTTTTAACTTCAGATGATTGATTTCTTTAGATGATATTGATCGAAATTGAGTTCTTGAGACACTTTGCCGCCAAACTGTGTTGTTTGATGGCTGATGCAGCAACTAACTGTATGCGAGGCACAGTTTTGCACATACAGTCTCAACTCTCAAATGATGGGATGCAAATCTCAGATGAGAGGCACCCAAATGATGATAATTTCCTGATGGGTGATCTATCTTTTGATAGATATGTAGAGTTGTTTTTTTTTTTTTTTTTTTTTTTTTTCATATAATCTTGATGCTGTTAGCACTCTTTTGGCTCCGATACCATATACGAAATTGTATTTTTTTCAGTAGTGCAAACAGTATATGGTTGGTCTATATATAATGTAATAGCTCAACCCAATAGTAGGCTTTAGACCAAACAGAAAAAAGATGGGTCATGGCCCATATGCATTACATAATGAACGGGTATGAAGACAACTGTATTCTCCACAAAGAAAATGGGGAGCATGCATAATGCATGATCTGCAACACCATTGTGTTTAGGAAACAGAGCAGAGTTTGAACCACGATATCAGCCCAAAATACATTGCTGGCTAATCATAGATATGTATATGTTCTGTAAGCAGCTAACTATAGATTTTGTATGTGTTAAGTAAGCAGTATATAATCTTCTTTTGGATTCATTAGTAGGGTCTTTCATTTTTATTTTTATTTTACAGTGGAAGGTTTTGTTTTAGCTCATTCTTATGATAAGAAGCCCAAAACACGAGAACACATCTATTGCCTTGTAAGCCGATATTACAACATATAACGGAATCACGGATACAAGGAAAATCAAATTAATCAGTCATACTTCAATGCTCAAACATTAGTACAATCCTTTGGTGTCGATGTTGAAACCTGCACTTCGTTTGGTTTCTGAAGTCCAGACATATATTTACTTTCTTTCTCTTCATTATACACTGCTGAATCATCGCTTTTTCCCCATAGCACAATGTATAGGCCAGCCATTATGATAAGAGCTCCTATCAAGCTACACATTTTAAACCATAACACCATCAGAAAACCATTTTTTACTGCACTGTGCAAAATATAAAAGAATGAATTGCAGTTTTATTGTTTTGTTACCTGCCCAAGTGAAGTTTTTCAGCAAGAAAGATGGCAGAGAACACTGCAACTATGACCAGCAGCAATGGGAAAAACATAGCTATGAAAACAGGGCCTTTCTTGCTTACACAAAATGTCTGCAAGTAGTTTGTTAATCCAGATATGATAGCTCCCTGCATTTGTGTAATTTAATTTTATTACTGCCATCACTGGCTAATTTTATATATATATATATATATATATATATATATATATATATATATATATATGCTTCTATTAAATATATTAAAAATGGAAAATCACAGCTTAGGAAGAAAGAAGGCATACCGTGTAAAGTACTGTGACTAGTTGAACGTTCCAGCCTAGTTCCCAGGAAGTTGCTTTCCTGTCGAATATGAGTGCAAGGGCCGAAGATTGCACTATTGCACAGACACAGATCAGTGCATTAATAGATAGCTTCGCTGGGTAAACTTCATAGACCACTCTCTGCATTAGGGAATACATTGCTATGATATTTTATTTTTATTTTTTTAAAAAAACTTTTGTTGTACAGTACAGTCCTTTATGCAAGCTAAACTTATCCACTGGAAATAAGGTGGCTATACCTGCATGATAAGCCACACGCTATAAGCAGCATAACCTATGAGCAACAGCAAAGATCCTTTAATCCAATCCTCTTTGAGTTGCTTTGTACTTTGATTTGCTTGGTCGTCTTTAGCGACGATCAAAGCATGATCGGTAATACCACCAAGGAGTTGTCCTTTCCATAGTGTGAATATAAGAGCTCCTGCTATGCAAACTAAAGCTCCTATGATCTTTGCTCTTCCTTTAGCTTCATTAATCTTTACCTTTTCCATCCTATCATTGAAAATAAAAGTCGAAGGTGACTGTGAGAAACAAGTACTTGAATCGGTTAGAGTTTGGCAATATAGACTTGCACCTATATTTTGCTAAACCTTTCCTCTTTATGTAGCGCAGGTTCGAGATACTGGGTTGCCCTAGGCAACAGTACTCATTGGCAGTGCAAAAAAAGAAGGCAAAAGTTTTTTGGGTTGCCCAAGACAGTATGTTGCACTAGCGGAGTAAGAAAGTAGAGTTCAAGCAAGAAACTGAAATCAAATAGGAGCAAAATTTTAAAGAGTAAAATAGCGTAAAACATATTACTGTAGGGATTGAAATCCAAACATTGCATGTTTCCTACATTAGTCGGCAACCAACATCACTACAAGATTACATTGACAAATTATGCATAAATTATTTTATATTCACGTTAATTCAGTATTACCAACGTTATAAAGTTGACCACTTTTAAGACATATTATTAGTATTTATGCAATATTTTTGTCTGAAACTTGATTATATGATACATCATATGTTGAAACTATAATAAATTTAGGATGAACTGGTATAAAAAAAAATATTTGCCCCCCCCCCCCGAGCGGATTCCTGGGTCCGCCCCTGTCCAATTCCCTAGGCAGCCGGCTGGCTTGACTAGCCCTGGCGTCGGCCCTGTCTTTATGTAAGGTTCAGCATTCAGTTGTTGTGTAGCAGAAATTAGGAATATGTTTGTTGCATCATGTTTTTCTAACTCGGTAACATGGGCGGAAAAAGAAAAGAAAATTGAAGTTAAGAATCATATGAACCCACTGCATCCTGCTCTCCCTTGTCATGCCAATAGTACCAAATAAGCAAAAAAATCCTTTCTAGTGGAGTGTGCCTTACTAAAAACTTTCAAATACATGAATATTACATCTGTCAGTTAATAAATAGCAAGCATCAAACTCTAAAGGTTGTGATATTGTTGACCAGGAAAATATAAAGATAGAGTTTTAACTGCAGGATTGCGATATTCAAAAGCACAAATTAATATTTTCTTCAAAAGCATATAGTATGTCAAAGAAACTTCAACTATATATTCACCTCAATATAACTGCTAAACTGAAGGTAAGTGCAGGGACAACACAGTTCATAGCGCTGGCAACAGTTGCAGATGTGTAATCAAGCCCAGCATAATATGTAGTAAGAAATACGGTAGTGCCAAACAAAGCAAGCACGAATATTTTCAAGGCAACTGATCTTGTTAGCGCTGGCCTTTGTTTCCTACACTTAACAGGAAAAAATCGGCATTTGGTACCAGAAAGAAATTAGATTTATATATGGACTTATTATATAATTTAACGAATTAAAGAGGAGATGTGAACCTTTCAAAAAAGTATGCAGGAGGACCCAAAATGGCCAAGGCAATGACATGTCGATATACAACGAAGACGAGGTAACTTATTCCTTGATCAAGAGCAAGCTTGCACAAAATATTCGATCCACCGTAAGATAATTGGATTAGAATTATGCCAAAGTAAGGAGCTAATGATTTCATGGAAGCCATTGCTAAATATAACTCCAAATATTCCTGGAAGAAGTTATATGTTTGGTTATCTTGAAAAACTTATATTGAGCTGTATATATAGGCAGTGAATATGCAAGAGTCACTGTTACCTATCATTTTATTCGTTATTTTTCAAAACACAAAAAATAAATATAAACTTTTTTCCCACGTTTTATAATTTATACATTAAGTTCGTTTTTCATAAACTAAACATGCTGTTTGCATTTTTGTATGTTTGAAAATTAAAAGCTATTAATGGTAAATCCAGAGCACCATAAACTTCCTTGATTAATTGGTCTTATAATGTCAACGTCAAGGCAGCACACCCTGAAAACTATGTCAATATAAAACAAAACAAAATCTAAGGTCAGAATAAACATTGTCATATGAGTGGAATGAACATAAAAATTGAAGGAGATATGTAGTTGGGCTCCTTCCACTGCAAAAAGACTGGTGCATTGTCTTCTTCTAGGCTTATTTATCGTTGATTATAAGTGGTTACTAAATTTGTTTATTGAGTGGATTAACTTTTCAATACCGACTTAAACAAATTTCCTTTTCACTTCAAAGTGTAGGTCTGTCCTATTAGCACCCCTTTATTTGTTTTTCACACCGTGTTGATTAGAAAATAAAATGCACACCTTATCATTTTCTTTTTTCATCCCATTTTCTCTCAAAAATGCCCTTATTTTATTTTATTTCTTACTAATTTTTTTTCTTTTCATTTATTATTTTCTCCAACTTGCCAATTGTTTGTGTTGCCCTCTCTAAAATTCTGATAAGTTAACTAACCTTTGCAGGCGACGTCATTGATTGTCTGACGTTGGTTATAAAAATTAATGTTGCATACTTGCTATTCAAAGTCTTTACAATTCTTGTACACCATTAACTAAGTCGGTCCTAAAATACAAAATTATATAAACCGCTGACTTTAGAATTTTCAAATTTGTAACCATTATTTGTAATTTTAATGGTTTTTTTAATCATTCTTAGTCACTGTTTGTAATTCTTGTCTTAACTTTTTTTTTAAATATCACATATGCTGTTTTTTTATCTTAATTATTGTGTGCAATTTAACCTTAAAAATCCATAGACGTATATAATTGATTTTAATATTATTTTTAATCATCATATATCTGGACCTTACATTGTATTTGTTTCAATAGGGGCCAGTACAATTAATTGTTTCTATAGCATACAAATCTAGGGTATATAAAGCGATATTTTTCTTCAATGATTTGCTTGAAAACTATAGCAGATAACAATGATATCATTTCAATCATTAAGGTTCATACTTGATCATCGAATGAACAAATAAAAACTATTTGTGCTTTTGGTTTCAATCAGATAAACGAATCTAAATCCTTTTACTGTAATGCCAACATAAATTTTAAAAAATACACTTACTGGTTTTATTGCAAAGAGTATAATGTAAGCTTTTATCATTTTGCTAACAATACACATATGATGCATCATAAAATTGCAAGTGTCGTATAAAACCGTGCCACCCTAAATTTTTATTGATAGAATTGTACCACTAAAACTCAATTGATAAATATGTGCAACAACTTACTGAATATTTAGGACAATGTCATATAGTCACTTACCAGTCTGAATTTAATATGAAAAGGAATGAAAAATTAATGACTATGGTGGAATAATTAAGTAGCTACTAATGCTTTAATGAAAAGAAATTAATAAAGGAAATAAAGAATAATGAAAAAGCAACGATCACATGCCTATTATAAGCAACGGTCACATGCCCATAATAACAGTGCTACGACCACATGCCCATTATTCAATTTTATTTACATTTATTTCTTGTATTATAAATAGATGACTCCTCTATACAATTTGTATCATCTTGTATTACAATTCTTCAATAATAAATTGTTGTTTCATCTCAATTCTGCTTTTCTACCATAGTACCAGCGCTTCATTAAGGCTTAACAGCCATCTGATTATTCATCGTTTGGCTATCATGGCGAATGATACTGCTTCATCAGCTTCTGACAATGGTACTGGAACGTTTGAAAGCCTCATTGTTATTGATAAACTCGCCAAAAATGTAACTAGTCCTCAATCACAACTAATTACAGTGCAATTGGATGAAAACAATTACTTGCTTTGGAAACTTCAGATCGAGACTGCAATCCATGGTTATGGCCTTGAAGGCTTCATCATGGGGACTTTATCAGTTCCACCCATATTCATTACCGATCAAGAGAATATATAAAATAGTCAGTAATGAAGAATACATGAAATACCACGGGAAAGATCGTTTAATCAGTTAACGACTACTATCCACTATCCATCAATGTTTATTACCACAAGTGATTGGCAGCAAAAGTGTTAACGAGATATGGACAACAATAGAAAAATCCTTCAACAACCAGTCAGCTGCTAAAGTTATGTTTTATAAGAGACAATTGCAAAAAATAAAGAAGGACAACATTACCATAAGAAAGTACTTGAGCAAAATTAAATCAACTTGCGACATGTTTAGAAGCTACTGGCCATAAAGTGCAAGATTCTGAACAAATCTTGACTATTCTCAATGGCTTAAGTAAAGAATATGAGGTGGTAGATAGAAACCATAATTTCCTCACAAAAGGAATTCTCGTCTCTTGATGATGTTCACTTTATTTTATTAGCACATGAAGCTCGGCTTGAAGGCAATAAAGCTCAAGAAAGGACTTCTCTATTAACTACGCAGTTACTAGAAGTAATGATAATAACAGAAATCAGATAAGTAATAATTACAGAAATGAGCAAACCTTTCAGAGGGGCAACCCCGCCACTAGAGGCAGAGGTTGTAGAGAAAAAGAACGCTGGAGTAAAAACAACAATCGACCAAAGTGTCAAATATGCGAGAATATTGGTCATACTGCTATCAAGTGCTATTTTAGATACAATTCAAACTACTCAATAGGCCAAGCCAGAACCAACAGTCAAAAAAACATCAATTTCACTATCAATTTAGCACAAGGACAAGGAGATGTAACTAATCATACTAACAATACTGATCATATTCATGATGAATCTTGGTACCCAAACTTAGGAGCTAGCCATCATATCACTAACAATCTGAACAACCTGAATCTTGGAAGCAAAGAATTCAAAGGTACTCAAACTATAAGCATGGACAATGGTAAGTGTATTAAAATCTCTCATACTGGCACTGGTAGTATCATTGGTAATAGGAAATTATTTTTGCATAATTTACTAAGAGTACCCACTATTAAGAAAAACCTAATTAGTGTGTCTCAATTTGCTAAAGATAATAATGTGTACTTTGAAATTTTCCCTAAATACTGTGTAGTTAGAAACATAATAAATAGGGAAATTCTTCTTTGGGGTAATGCTGTGAAGTGACTCTATGAATTCAATCTCAGCAACCACAATACTACTATCAATAATCACTCACATTAATCTGACTAATATAACCGATGAAGTTCAAACTAGAAGTACTTTTGACTTATCGCATTATAAGTTAGGACATCCAAGTGCTAGCATTGTAACAAAAATTCTTAATGATAATAAACTAAAATTTATTCCTGCAAAATTACCTTATGTATGTACTTATTGCCAGATGGGAAAAAGCCACAAATTACAATTCTTTGATTCGTTAACTATGTACTCCAAACCCGGTCAATTTATTACCACTGATATTTGGGGTCCATCTCCTATATTCTCTAATTATGGATACAAATACTACATGTCATTTGTTGATGCTTACACTAGATATACTTTTTAAAAGCTAAATCTGATACTGAATGTGTTGTCATCAATTTTATCAATATGTTTGAAAACCAAATAAATTGTCAAATTAAAGTCGTGCAATCTGATGGAGGATTAGAATACAAACCCTTGTCATATTATTTTAAAAGTAAGCACTACAACAAATTGGGGTTTTTATAGCACATGCCCGCTAATTGATTTTTGCACGCTATTTTAAGTTTAGGATTCCAATGCTATTTGACTTGATAAATTTGGTAAAAAGGGCAAGCGGGAAACAAATTTTGTGCGGGAATTAGAAAAGCCCTTTTCCTTCGTCGCTTCCTCAATCGAAAAAATTGTTTCATTCCTTCACGTACAGAAAAAATTCACTATCGTCGTCATCGCCTCCAGAAATCTCAATCGCGTAACCCTGTTATTAACAATCGATTAATGCCGCAATTTCTTTATTATGCAATCCATCCCAGTGCCTAAACCTAGAGAAGCATCTCCATTTTGAACTTCCCTAGGAGGTATTGTTTTATATATTTCATATAATTTGAATTATCATACTGTGTGGATTTCTTACAATTGCTTTATTATAGCCTGTCTATGCTTTTGGTATTTGTTCTATTACAGTCCATCCTTACAGCAGGTTATGCAGTTTAGTGTAGTTTATTTATGCTTTAGATAACATATTTATATGTAAATGAATCGTATTAGTACTCATTGGATAAAGGAATATTATCCGAGAAAAGAAGAAGTTTGCACAGTTGATCTTTTTTGTTTGATATATTTTTAAGTGGTCAAGTTCATTAATTTAAGCTGAATATGATGTGGTTTGAATGATTATGAATCATTTTATGCTTAAAAGGATTATCATAGACCAAGTTCAAAGATATGAGTAATAAACTGTAAGGCATCTAATTTTTTTTTAATACGTGCACAAGGGGAACCAACACTCTTTGGTTAATTCTTCAACATGTAATGCGATGGAATATGGGAAAATAATCTCAGCCACTCCTTTTCAACTGAAGTATATAAGATGGAATAATGAGTTTGGTGGCTAGAATGTTAAATCAATTTTGGCGAAGCAATTGGACCATTAGTTTCATAGGAAATAAGGATATGAAGATGATGTAAGCAAGTTAGCTAAGCCAATGACCAAATGAAATAAGCAAGGCAATGAGAAACATTAAATGAAAACAAATTCTCTTACATAAAGTTTTCCTATTCCGAATTAAAGAAGGAAATTTAATTGTAAATTTAAAAATAAAATGTTTGAATAACTCAACAATATAAAATGTTTAGTCTTTACGTTGTAATGGGAAACGTGGTTATATGGTTGGAAAATTGTTCGCTAGCTATTTTTATGTTGCATAAGTATACATGTTAAATGAGTCAGGTACCTCCTATGAATTTCTTCTCATTCTCTCTTAAATTTGATGTCATCTACCTCATTCTTTAACCTGAACTTCTCTCCTGGTATTTTCTGCTAATACCATACACGAGTAGAATAACAATATATATAGGTAATCTTAAGAACATATTTAAGTGCATTGGTATTTGACTTTAGAAAAATTTGTAAGTCTTACTATTTTACTGTATAAATCGTATGTTAAAAGAAAAAGCTGGTGATGTTGTATTTTTTATCTGACAAATAAAAAGGAAACTAAATTACAAACATAGATAAGATATTGAAGAAATAAGCATGTAGTTTAACTGTATTATATCATGGTCAGGTAGCATACATTTTAGTATAAATGTATTTCATCTCAATAACCACATTGTCACTTCAGATAGTTTGAATTTCCATCTATGTGTATTACTCTATTAGGCATAATGCTCACTCTGTTTAAAGTTGGGACATAATTTTTATTTAGTATTGATTCATTCAACTTTAGATTTTATTCACTCAAATAGTAGTTATTTACTTATCTGCATTATTATAATAGCTATTTTAGTTTGTGTAATGTTTGATGGTATTGTTCTTTTTGGTAATTGTTATTTAGCCATCTACTAGAACAGTGTTAACTCAATATATGAAGAAATTCCTTTTAGCTTAAGACTGAGAACTATAATTTTGTGTTTCTAAAACTGATTTTATATCATTATCATACTTTTTTCTTCTCATTATCACTTTTGGACTTCTTGTTATGTTTAAGCTTTTTTATTTTTGGAAGACTGACGATTCATAAATTTCTTGATTCTCAAACTTTGGTGTTTGAGACATCGTTTCTAGCCTACAAATGAAAGATAGGTATACATGTACACACATAGAAGAAACTATTTGACAATATTAAACATATTTGTGTGTATTCATGTACATTAAGGTGATGTCTCCGTTATAAGTTGGAGGGTTAGGTATGGGGATTTGAAGTTTGGTTTCTTCTCTCTATGTGTATATCTTTACTTAGCAATAGATTATTGTCTTACCCTTATGTTAGTTATTCCCTGTGATGGGTACTTTAACATTTCAAGAAAATATGAGTACTTGTCATGAGTAATAAGAATATGGATCCTTATAAATTAGCCTACAGTGTTGTGTACTCATCTTGGCTATCGGGTTTTGATTGTTGTATTCTCTCAGATTTGTATATCATATTCTTTTTTTTGTGGAGTCTTTAGTCTTTTTGGTTGCTTGCTTGCTCCGTTACTAATGCATGTAGCAGGTCTAATAATATGAACAAGTTGTTATCCTAAAGAAAGTGCTTTCGATTAAAAAGGAGTGCTTCCTTAGTAAAAAAAGCAACATTACGTGTTCTACAATAAATAATATGACAAAATTGTAATAATAGTCTAAAACCTTTTGTTCATTCTTGTTTTTCCATCCGTGAACTATTTTCTTCCACTATGGTTTGTCTAATATGCTTCTTTATTCCTCTAATCTCACAAATAAGAACATAATTGTGGACCACAAAAGACCCATCCATCTATTATATTGTATGACGTAGACATCAATATGTAGGGGTTTTGATTTTCATGTGATAGGTGGATTAGAATATGCATTAATTTTCAACAGACTAGGGTATCATCATAAGGAGGTTAATAAGGGTATTTGAGAATACTGTATACAGTTTAAAAAATGAACCCATTTCTTTTTTTTCCCACATTATTAGCAATGTATAATAACAAGGATGAGACAGAATAAATCAACAACATCAAGCATTCAAAGCCATTAATTGTCCTAGTCATAACCAAATGGTATTAACTTCACTCACTTAAACCGTGGAGAACTTTTTCGTAACATAAATTTAACCTTTCAATTGTAGGATATGAATACAATTTGAATGTTGTGGTTTTATAACTTAGTAGTATGGTATTAATATTACTTATTATAAGTTAGTAGCAAAATCCTTTTCCCTGTGTATTTTTGGACCCTTTCTATTCAAACACCCAATAATATTATTTTTGATAAATTTCCCAACTTAATAGGATTAAATGGGTCAGTCAATGTGTTTCTTAAAACTTTTTATCTCTTGTCATTTTAAATTTTAAGCTTATCATTTGAATCTCACCAAAAACGGGTGTACACTTTTTGAGTTAATTTTTTTATTTCAGACTTTACATTTTTTAATCAACATGATATTCCATTTTAGTTGCTAGATCGAGAAACAGATGTGTGGAGAAAAAGGAAGAAATAATCAATGGTAGTGTGTTACTAGCGCATACATGATATTTTAGCTGCGGCTAATGCATTTGCAGACATCAATTGGATCAAGTGCATTAAATGGGCTGGGCTATGCATCCAAAAGAGTCGGTTAACCGCCCGATCAAAAATCATTAACAGTTAACCGAACCAAAATTCATCGGTTAAAGTCAGACAGTTAACCGAACACGCGGTTAAACGAATCCTGCGGTTAAGTCGGTTCAGTTTTGATTGATCAAGTCGGTTAACTCGGTTAAATACCCACGCGTACATCGATTTTGAGGGACAATCGAAATTAAGGAAGAGGCGAGAGTACCAGGGTTACTTTTCCTGAATTTGAGAAAGAGAGGCGATGGGTTAGGTTGCTTGCATTTGCAGACATCAATTGATTGATGAATCGAGTGCATTAAATGGGCTGGGCTACACATCCAAAAAGAGTCGGTTAACGGTTAACCGCCTGATCAAAAATCATTAATTATTAACTGAACCGAAATTCATCGGTTAAAGTCGGTTGGTTAACCGGACATGCGGTTAACCAATTCCTGCGGTTAATCAATTCCTACGGTTAAGTCAGTTCGGTTTTGATCGATCACGTCAGTTACGTCGGTTAACTCGGTTCAATGCCCACCCCTCATGTTATGTCAATCTTTTCTGTGGCCTTGTGGGTTTTCTTACATCATGGCATATCAACCCATTTTCTCACATCATAACCTCTAACAACTATGCATCTTATCTATTAATATAAACTTAAAAAAAAGAACTATGAGTTGTTACTTGTTAAAAATGTCAAATTTTGTCATTGTAGGTGCATGGATATAGGATGTCAGTGCTATGATGAGAACACCTTGGATGTATCAATGGTAAGTTCAAAGTGCCTTATAGTTTAGAGTGCGTTAATCTTGTGAACTGAATAGCAGATGAGAACTGGATAAGATATACAACTAAAGAAATAATGCCATTAAGAGGGCACCTTCTCAAATACCCTATTCAAGTTGATAGTAATGGGGAGATAAGTGCATGATCTGGTCACGAACATTTCCCTGGTGTTGATTGTAAAGTTTTGGGCGACCCTAGACCTATTACCGATAACCTAACTATGAAGGTAATGGTGTATCATTTTTATTTTCAATGTTTATCATTTGTTGTTGTGACATTTGAGTCTCATTAAACAAAAGTGCAGAAGTGCTAAGTTTGTAATTATTACTTGCAACTTCCAGAGATTTAAGTTGTAAACCGATTGAAATTTGTGCTACTGTCCCATTTGATCAAGACATGTTTGCTCTTGTTCAATATTGTTTACGAAATAGAAACTGTTGCATATGTAAACTGACTGAGTTTGATAGCTAATCAAATATTCTAGTCCTAAGCCTAGAATACACTCTAGTTTATTTAGCTAGTTTAGGTAAAGGAATAGTTTTTACCATAAGGTACAGAGTGGGCTAAGCACAATAGGGCAGTTAGCCCTGCTTTCACTATGGACAAACTCAAGGTTTGATTCACATTTTAGCAATATGAAAATCTTACATAACACAGGAATTTATCTATGCTATAACACAAGGATTACTGAAACATTTTTCGTACATGAACTGAAATTCAAAGGGCATTCATTGATACTTGATAATTTTACATGATTTTTATCTGCGGATTTATCTATTTTGAATTTTCATCATATCAAGGGAAAGAGGTACATGTAGTAACCTTAATTAACAAAGCCAATTATTTTTCTATAGATGATGATAAAGAAAATGGTTGACTGCACACAGTCAACGCTAGATAAATGGGATTCCACAATGAAGCATAATGCGATAAAGGTCGATTAAACAATTTCTAGAGCTAAATTCCAACATAATTTCACACGCTATTTTTGGGAGCAGCTATGCGTAGGGAAACAAAATCTTTGCAGCACAACAAAAGCTTGTATTGCAATTTTTAGCCACCAGTCCCATATTGAAGTCTCTATATTCAGGCAAGTTCATAGTTTCTTCTTTGGCCTTTGGCTACATGTGGAAAGCTCTAAACTGCATAAAAGTTATCTCTTAATTAAGTGAAATTCCTTAATTCAAATATACAAGAATATAAAATTTATCCTCATTCTTATTTTGTTTAAATGTGATGGAAAAAGTTCCTACTTTGACAATATAAAATATATGTCCTTTTTTTGATATTTTGTCTTCCAGTAAAGTTATGTATATGTGTAGACATTTAGAGATGCTGGCACAATTTAGCTTTGGTCATATGTTTACACGTTCTCTTTCCAGCAAAAATACATATTGATTTGTCTGTACAAGCCATAAATGAAACAAATTAGCTAGCATAATAAAGAATGGCACCAAAATGTTTTTTTTTTCAATGTAAATGTTCAATATATTATGTATTTTAGGTCCTTGCTTTGTATTATTCATCTTTTGTTTTTGGTCAATGTCCTACTATTCGTATGCCAAAATTTGTATGGAACTACAAATTTTGTCCAACTTTTTCACTATCGTATATACTTGCCTATTCCATGCATTACATTGTTTAGAAAAAAAACTCTAATTTTAAATAGGGACTGGCTTTATATAAACTCCGATAAATATGGTTTTCTTATCTAAACTATTATATTATTAAGTTGCAGTTTAAGGGCACAAAAGTCATTGAAATCAAGCGATGCTGCTCTATAGTGATTTTTTTCCGTCTTTGATATATGTATCGGTCTGCGTATGATTTGTAGGATGGATCTCGACATGGGCTATTTGATATATTGGAACATCAATGGGTTTGATTATGATTAGATGGTTTTATGAACTATTATAAGTTTTATAACTCTGGTCTGCCTTTGTAATTCATAACTTTACAGTCCTTAATGAACAGTTGACAAGGTCTGTGATTGCATTGGTTGAAACTGAGAACAAGCTGAATGTATTATGCTACTTTTAAAAAGATCTGCTCCTCCTTGCTTAATCAATTCTGGTGCTTTTAGTTATATACACAAGCGCACGCAAGAGTAACTGGTATTAAAAAACATTCTGTGTGATTTTTCCTAGATCTTACAACATGAATTGACAGAGCCATTTAAGACCTGTAAAATCTTTTTATTCCTTACTTGCGAAACTTTAATCTCGTTTTAAAACCTTTTACTTCCTTACTTCTTTGCATAGCCAACTGCTCAGCAGCTTCCTTGGCAGCAGTCAATGATTTTATAGCTTCACATTTATCATGATCTCTTCTAAAAGCTGCAACTGGAGCAGCTTCATATTCTTTCCTCTATGATAATCTTTTGTCAAATGTTAATGGACTAAATGACCCTTATGATCTATCCCATTTAAAAGTACCAGATGAGTCATGTTGGTTATCACTAGAGTTCTCATGTCCTCCACTTAATGATCCTTGTAGTCTACTCACTTCTTTCTCCAATTGTTGAATCTGCGTACGCATGGCAAGAACATCACCAGAAGCATCCTCATTTATTACAGCATTGTTCCTGATAAACTTGGCTCGTTGTGTAAATTTTAGTGTGCTTACTTCTTAGAGTCTCCAAGGCACAACAATGGGATGGGCTTATATTTGAAATTATAGTGGTTTTAGAATTTCCTCCCAACGAGTTTCGAAGAAGAAAGGTCAGGTTTGAGTCCCGATAACGAACATGCATAGATTTCTTGTTTGAACTACTAACGAGATTCATGATGACAAGCCCTAAAGTTGAAAGTGACTTGTTAATGTTATTAGCTTTCCTTTAATCGATCGGCTTCGGCACCTGAGCCCTTTTGTCTCTTTAAGCCTGCCAAATCTACAAGATTGAGTCGAGCATACCTATGGTGATTGACTCCTTAAGCTTCCGTCTTACTTTTAATAGCACAAGTAAAAACACTATGAGATCTGCTACTTGCACGGTTCATTTTTTGTGGAAGCCACCTTTCTGTTTGCTGCTCCCTGTATAAGTTGATGCATAACATCTCTAGCAGTAGAAACCTTAAATCTTGTAGGTTCTCCACATGCACACCTTTTTTGCATCTTATCTTATCTGTAAATTGGTGGATGAAGGATTAAACAAATCTAAAATTTGCTCATTGTTAATTTTAAGAAATGAGCATTTGCAAAGGAACAGTAGTTTTTCATCTCTCCGAGCTTCTTTTTCCTTCTGTATTCTGGAGAACAGATACTCAAATACTCGAGGAGTCATGCCACAGTTTACATTATGTCTGTGAGTACCGTTCTCAATGTATCCTAACATGGTATGTCTTTCCACTGCCAGTTTGTCCATATGCAAACATGCAGCTATTTTATCCTGCCACACAATTATGGGTCACAACTGTTTATAATATCCACAAAAACATGTGATAACATTAATTATTATTTTTTATTTCTGTAGCCACAGCTCGAAGTTGGTGATAAAAGTAAGGAAATTCAAGTATTTTTTTCAACTCTTGAGCCCCATCTTGGAGGCTCTAAAATTGTATTCCCTAAGGAAGCATCTTATTCAGTCTATATATTGCTATTGGAAAGCAAAGGTATTCTTTGATATGTGTGAAAAACTAAATGTTGATGGTATTTGTAACGAGTAACGTCGTCTAACCTCAGTCTCTTAAAGGCTATTTTTCCTGAATTTTTGGGGGACTTGTTATAAGTAATATTTTTTCTTGTATTATTGGAAAAAGGTATAATTTTACCTATATCCGCTGCTTAACTTGAAATTACTTTATTATTGTAGTGTTGATTCTTACTTGTTGTGTTTATACTGTAACAGAGAGAAAAGTGGAAGAAGCCAATTCTACGGTAATTGCAGGTTGGTTTAAACATTTTATTCATATCAGGATTCCATGTATTGTATTTTATTCATTGCCTCATATTTTAACTCTGTTCATGTTAGGCATTCAAGTAATTGTCAAATATAAAGTCCTCCTCCATCATATGGTACAAATCCAGACGATGTGGTTAGAGTCAATAAATCAAGCGAAGAGGCTCACTGCAATCACACTAAAAAAGTAAGTGATGTGATTTGACTCTGACACCAATTGATTACCACTTTTTTCTTGTTCTTTAAATACAACTTGATACTACCACTACAAGAAAAATACCCTATTGCAACTAGCTATTTGCAACAGGCAATAAATGACAGTTGCAGTAAATAATATTTAGCAACAGACCTATTATAGCAGTTGCAATAGATAAGATTTAGCAACAGGCCTTTTCTTCCTGTTGCGAAAAGCATATTTTTAGCAACTTCACTTCTCTTCCTGTTGCAAAAACATATTTTTAGCAACTGTGCATCCATAACAGTTGCAACAAATATATTATTTGCAACTGTGCTTTCTAGCCAGTTGCGAATAAATATTTTTAGCAACTGTTTTCGCCTCTTGCAGTAACTGTATTTTTTACAACCGGTAAAACCAGTTGCGAAAAACATACTAAAAATAAGTATAAGTTTTTGATGATTAACTTTTGATAATCAATTTTAAATAGTTACTATTAAATGATTAACTACTTGTAATTATATAATAATTAAGATTAATAATTAATAATAAAATTTAAGTATTAAAAGTGATATTTATAACTGACAATTAAATAATAATAAATAATAATTAACAAACAATAATGATTAACATTCACTACAACAAAAAACACTTTTCGCAACAGGCAATATCTGTTGCAGTAGACCAATCGCAACAGGCCCGCGCCTGTTGGTACAGCCAGAGTTGTAAAAAGTATGTCTCTTTTCGCAAAATTCCATGCCTGTTGCAATAAGACGTTGCGGTATACTTTTTTGCAACTGGCCTTTATTGTTGCAACAGATCGTTTTGCAACAACAAATGACAGTTGTAAACCTATAGTAAGCATTCCCCAAACAAGATACCACAACTATTTTTGACAGTTGCAAAATCTTTTGCAATTGTCTTAAGTTGTTGCAACAGGTCTGCAATTCACCAATAACCACATTCAATAATTTACTGTAATAACGATTAGATATATTACAAAAAAAATAAACATATGCTCCAAAAAGCATTGACAAAACAATAGATACACACATAATATAAACGCGGTCCATACATAATATTATTTCAAGTTACATTCAAAGTTTAGCATAGTAACAAACATGATCCATACATAACATAAACGCATACTGTACCAATAATTCCAAAATGTAGTTCAACATAACACTTAAAAGCTAAAAAGCACATACTACTCTAGTGAAACAAAGTCTTTGTGCCAAGCCATAGTTGTTCCGACGACCTCTTGAATGGTGTACATCTCCAAATTTGGCCTTAGTAGAAAAGCTTCAAGATCCACAGCTATGTTAACTCATACCTATGAAAACAATACACATTAAACTTCTAATTTTAACGCAAACAATGAAAGCATAAACCAACATACTATGAAAAAAAAATGAATTAGACATACAAATAGCCGAATTTGAAACAAAGTATGGTATAGCTACCAGATACAGCAAGTCATTTAATAAAAAAAATTTGTGGACATACAAATAGTAATTATAATAGAACAGTGTAAGATTTGATAAAATGAAAAAGAAATAACTTACATTTGTATGGTGATGTGAATTATAAGATTGTGTTTCTCCCATGCATCCCATTTCAAAAACCTACAATGCGACACTTATTATGACTATAATTATATTACATAAAAAGACTTCAACACCACATGTATGAAACACGATAACTGAAAGCCTATATATGTATTTATATTTTTACCAGGAGCTCGAATAGGAGGGGTAGATGCTTGGTTAATAGGCTACATATACATACATACATATATATACATATACATACATACATATACATATATATATATATATATATACGACATCATCTTGTTTGATACTCAATAAATGTCACATAAAAATAAGTCCACGTCAAATAAATATCAATAAATGGTAACTAGAAATGAGTTCATACGGACAAAGGCAAAATTTGCAGAGTTTTGCGTCAACACCGTGACTCCGCTAATGACATAATGTTTTTTCTTTTGCAGCTTCCAAAGTATAACTGCTTGTAGCAGTTGTGCCTTTTTTTTGGGTGCTAATACCGTGACCAGTTTGTCTTTTACTTGGTTACCTGAAATGTCTTCTTAATGTATCAATAATATCATTATTTATAACAGTAACTGTACACCTTAACGCCTCCATAATTCAAATTTGGTTACCAACTTTCGTGTTTATACTTGTTATTTCTCCACTTGATCATGTAAATGTCAAATTTAAGCATCACGGTGGTCAGAATAATGACTGAAAATTGAACTAAACCTGCCTCCGTTTATGACCAGTGAGAGTTTCTTACATGAATGTACACTACAATCATAAAAGAGCACTTTTCAGATAGTCAAGATAATACTGCAAACTGAATTAAACTTGTTCCCATTTATGCATGAATAAATTTTAGTAATTCAGATACTAACGTCAAATAAAAGAAACACTTACATCTTTTACTATAAAACACAGTAGTCAAAAATGAGACTTGTTGAATTTCTAAAAGGATAACACAACTTTCAAAAGTTAACAATACAAACCAAAAAAAATCATAATTTTATAACATATGTGGAATCAAAAATAGTGCATGCCATTTTTTTTTTTTTTTCAAGAGTAAAATGAATGTCAGGTTACAATCTACTGCACAATAGACTATTTGATGATGAAATAGTTGAAATGGTTAGCAACATAAACTGAAAGGTAAAAGGAACATGAAAAGTAAAAAAAGCATTGAAAACCTGTTTTTTTAGCTTCCAGTCGGATCATTGATCCTCCCCATTGCCAGCCAGTATGTGCTAGCACTATTCTGACTGCATGTATTGCACTGACTTATCTTTGGGTTTATCGCTTACAAAATTTTGCAATAACACCTATAGGTTCATTGCTTACAACAAGAACTAATGAAAACCAGTTAAACATGTTTCGATGAATTAAGTGCCTATTATTGAAATGATTTATTGGTAATTCGTTGAAATTTTTCATGAATGCATTAAATGTTAGACCCATTAGTTTATGTCAGTATTTTTTACTTTCACTTTTGTTGATGTTACCAACTTATATCTAATACAGTACCCCTAGTGTAATTCTAAACTACAAAGTAGTTCAAAATTTTATGGATATATATCAAAAGAAATTAGACTTTGATTTCAACGAAGTAGCCAACCAAGTTATAGTATTTATAAAAAAAGGTTTTGAGAATTGTAAATTTTATATAGTTTTAATTCGTTTAAAATAATAATTTAAGAAGGGTAAAAAATGGTTCTTTAACGATGATTAATAAAGGGGTACATTAAAATGGTATATATCCAAAAAAAACCATCAGTACATACCTAAATATTAGTGTATCAGAAAAATAACCCCTTAAGAAAAAATACTGAAAGAGTGAATGTATAAAAAGGCAATACACTATAAAGGATAACAGAGAGCCAGACTTCAAACACGATGTAAGTAGCTTTAAATTAGTCAGCGGTTGCTCTGTTCTTCTTTTGGAGGGTGAAAAATAAATGTGGTCAAACGACTGGTGAGTGAGAACAACACAAACAAGAAATTAAACCCAGCTGACTCTTTGTTTACTAAGTGATTTATAGTGTATATAGTGTCTATGTACTAAGGTCTTACACTTGAAGTTACAAGGCCATAGGAAATCAGCTAAATAAACATCCCCTCAAAATCGATTTTGTCATCATTTCAACTTAGTGATCAACGTAGGGCATTGTAGATTATTAGTTTACTTCAATCTTCATAAAGAGCACTGGTCTCGCAAATAAAATTTTAAAAACTATCACCACCATAGCCAAGTAAAAAGAGTCCACCATAGTGAGCATATATCTAAAATAAGGAATTAAAAACAAAGGGAGAATACTTATCTTTATACAAAGTTAAAAACAAAGGAATTAAAAACAAAGGGAGAATACTTACCTTGAACAGACCATAAAAACAACAGCAGCAGATTAGCCTCCAACAGTGGGTGGTCCAGCACTATTAACAAGTACGCTAGCATCAGTAGAATCAGAAACAACAACATAAGGCTCAAAAACTAAGAGCAGCAACATAAGACCACCAGATTATGGGGACATAGCCAAATCAAATCAGAGAGCACCTAAGCTAGGTGCACGAGCAGGCAACGTAGGAACCTAGCGCTGTCCAACAATGCCGCCATAACCTGGCGTAGATCCTAGAACGGAAAATGGAGTCTGGAGAAGAAAAATATGAAGACTGGAAATTAGGATCTGAGCGTCGTGAAGGTCGCGATGTTCCATTGAGAAAGAAAACGTGAATCCCTAAATTGAAGACCTTAGCGGTAAAGGCAAATGAAAGTGGGTTATGGCGAACTCAAGAAATGATGGAGTGATTTAAGGAATATATTCACTATTTTTTATACTAATCGTACTGGGACATATCAGGGTTATTGATTTTGGGGCTTTTTAGAGATTAGGGTTTTTGAGATATCAGGGATCTAGGAAGAAGAAGAGTTTGATTTAGAGAGTGGATTTCAATTATGAAGCGGGAAACCAAAAAATAGAAGCGGGACTACTAAATCTACGTACTGGTCAAGAAAAAAAATGTTAATTTGAAGTGGTGCAGGTTCACTATTTGGAGCTCGGTTGTATTTGGCCTTTTACAGTAAACCTAACTGTAAATGCACGTAAACCTAATCTCTTCATATGGGATTTTAATTATTAAAAATTTTAATTTAGAAATAATTATTTACAATTTTAAATTAACTTTTTATCATATAATGATTTGTAATTAATCAAGACTAATATTTAATAACACAATTTAATAATTAGTCTTTGATAATTATTTAATTCTTAAGAAGCATTAATCAATATTTACTGTTAATAATTAATGGTTAATCTTTAATATTTAAGAAGCAATACTAATTATCGATTATAATAATTATTAGGTACAAATGACCAAGAATTAAGTATATATTATTACTTGTGCATTATTATTTGAAACTATCAACAAATTAGTTAAGTATTAATAATTAATTATACAATACTACTAATTATTAAAAAATTATAAATTATTACTTAATAATTATTAAAACTAATTATAAACTATTAAAATATTACTCGTTTATTATTAAAATTACTAGTTATAATTCATAATATAATATAAAATTAACTTAAAATTGTTAATCATTATTTATGAATTATCAAGTGTAATAAATTATTAAATAGTACAATTAGTATACATCATTATTTATACCTTATTACCAGAAATTATCATATAGTTATTATTTATGCAATACTAATAATAATTAAAATAATTATAAACAATTAGTGGTTAAAAATATCAGATCTTATTCCTAAATACAACTTATTAAAAATTAATTAACTATTATTTAATAGTAATTATTAATTATTAAAATTTGTCTAATTATTTGTTAATTATTACCTCGTGACTATAATTGAATACTAAGTACTAAATGTTAATCATTATGTATATGTTATTGATTATTAATAATAATTATTAATTATTACATACTTAGTTTTAATTATTACAACTTGTTAAAAATATGTTTATTGCAATTGACAAGGGAAAATGATTGTTTAAAAAAACGCAACTAGCAGGAAATGTTAGTTGTAAAAAAGTATATATCACAACTGGCGAAAAGTCATAGTTGCTAAACATATGTCTTTAGCAATAGATAACCAAAGCAGTTGCTGAAAGTATGTTTTTTGCAACAGACATGGAAGCGCAGTTGCTGAAAGTAAGTTTTTTGCAACAGGCATGGAAGCGCAGTTGCTGAAAGTAAGTTTTTTGCAACAGGCATGGAAGCACAGTTGCTAAAAATCTGTTTTTGCAACTGGCTGAAAATGTCGGTTGTTAAATCACATTTATTGCAACTGCTAAGAAATGTCAGTTGCTAAATATCATTTATTGCAATTGCTATATGACGCCCGTTGCAAATAGCCAGTTGCAATAGGGTATTTTTCTTGTAGTGATTTAGAAAATAATAAAATAGATAAATAATTCTTAAATAATAATAAATTAACAATAAAAAATAATGGATAATAATTAATAATTAATTTGAAATATGAATATGTTAATATTAAATAATTAATTAATATATTCATAATAAATAAACAATAATTGATTAATGTTACTGTTAAGGAATAATTAATAGTTAATAGTAGCATGAATTAATTTATAAATTGTGTTTGATAGATGTGTTTTTGTGAATTAATTAATAGTTTCATAATTGTTGCAACAACCATATTATTTGCAACAATGCTTCCAAACTTGTTGCAAAAAATATATTTCCAACAGATGTTTCATCACTTGCGATAACTGTATTATTTTACAACTGGTAAAGGCAGTTGCAAAAAATATGCTTTTAAAAATTATTTTTTCCCTTGCCTCTGATAACATAATTAATATTGAATACAAAATTATGAAATAGTATTTAGTTATAATATAAAATAAGTATTAGGTAATGATAATTAATCAATATGAATTATTACTTTTATAATTTCTTAGTATTTGTCGTAATTAATATTTTAATAAAAGTATGAATTAATACTTTAATAATTTTAATTGATAATGAAGTTTAATATGTATTTTTATTACTTAGTATTTAATATTTATAATTGATAATTAATAAAAAAATTATATTTATAATTGATATTTAAGAACTTGCTGTAGTTAATTATTATGAATTAGTATATTATAACTAATATTTATCAATAAAATTTGATAATTAAATATGATTAATAATTAATATTGAACAATCAATCCCACGTGTTAGCTGAAAACTCCCTAAATATTTCTCCTGCACCGTTTTTTTCATGTGCAACTTGACTTCACAGCCAATGTTATAGCACAATCCACCTAAAAGAAATTACAATCCCGCTTCCATTTTTCGTTTCCCGCTTCATAGTTGAAAACCCGATTCTCTAAATATACTCTTCTTTCTCTCCAGATCCCTAATTTCTCCAAAATCCCTAATATCTGAAACTTCCCAAAACCTTAAAACGAATCATTTCTCTCTTACACCGAGCACGAAACGAAAGCTCTTATCTATTCGTTCAACCTATTTGTCCTTTGGCATCCACGAAGCGATGACGAAACGGCCAGTAAAGAAGAGTATCGAAGGCGGGTTCTTAATCTTCCATCACTGACTCTTCTTCCCAACAGTCGAGAATTTGTCGCTTTTATTTCCGTTCCTGCAAAGAAGATAAGTCGATTTATCTTTGAATACATTTTAATTTTAATTTTTTATCAGTGTTTTGGTGTGAATGTTGAAGCAAATGGCTGAGAATAGTAAAAGGATAAGAAACAAAAATGTTGCGTTGCTCCTCAATCTAATCCAGAATTTTTTGTAAAGACTTCAAAGATTTCTGATAATTGACAAATCCCATAAACCAGAAATCGAAATCGTGAAAATCTGAATATACTTCTGCTTTGGTTTATTCACATTCCCGTTTGGATTAACCCTTTGAATCTTACTCAGTGGAATCAAAACTTTGTAAGAACTCTTGTTATCTCTCATTTAAGCGAAGCATACGTTAATGGATGATCGCTTGTGAGGGCTATATTTTCATTTGATATAAAAAGAAGTCCAGCTATTGGACCTGACGTAGTTGACAAATAGCGTTGGAAAGCATTCAGTAGTTTTCTCCCTTCGTTCACACAAAAGTACTTCGTTCACACAAAGGTATACAACTTATTTAAATTGCATTATCTGTTTGTCTTCTTAAGTTAAAACTAATAGGTTAGTTTTTATTTAGAATTTTGCTGCATGTTTGAGTATGTAATAGCAGTAATCCCTTACATAAGTGTGTTATATTTTTTGTTTTTGTTACAAATTTTTTTTTGCTTTTAGTTTCTTTTACTTTGTTTACATGTGATATAACAATTACTAACACATTGATTGTTTCTTTGATATTTACAGGGCCATTATTGTTCATGTTAAGCATAAAATATTAGAAGCAAAGCAAGACTAATTCTACAGTTTGTCTGTTTTATAAAATATCAGAAGCAAAGAATAAAAATGTATGACATATTATGTGTGGATATGGAAAAGTTGATAAAACAATATGTATGAAATACTAAATTTTTTGAATGATATGCATGAATGTTATGCCATAGTTTATTTATTTGTTTGCGAAAAATTTGTTATATTTATATGTAGATAAGAAATGTTTAAATTTGTGTATACATGAAAAAAAACAGAAACGACGATAAAAAAAAGGGAAAGAAAATATGTAAATTAATAATACAAGTAATAGCGTTTCAGATACACTATTGAATAAAAACGCTATAGAAAGTGACATTGGAAATGCTATAATATAACTAAATAAACGCTATAGAAACACCAACGAAACGCTAACAGTTATGAGAACAAACGCTATAAAATATCACAAAAAACGCTATAGAAATATACACACAAACGCTATAAAAAGCAGTTTTGGATAATATATTTTATAGTATTTTTGTTTGATAGCAAACAAAAACGCTATAAAAAAGTCATCTTTTATACCGTTTTTGTTTCCGCTATTTAAAGTAGAAGGTCTAAGATAGCATGTCGTTGCATGGCGTTCTCTGAAACGCTATGTTAGGTTATAATAGCGTTTTTCAAACGCTATAAAAGCCTCATTCTGTTGTAGTGAAGGGTATTATACACAGAGTAACATATCCCTATACTTCTGAACAGAATGGTATAGTTGAAAGGAAACATAGACACATAGTTGAATCAGGTTTAACTTTTTTAGCTCAGGCATCTTTACCACCTAAAGTTTGGCATGATGCTTTCAGTGCTGTTATGCATCTAATAAATAGAATGCCCACTAAAGTACTGAAAGACATAACATCTCTAAAAAAGCTATTTAATGTCAAACCTGATTACAATAGTCTAAAAACATTTGGTTGTCTGTGTTTTCCTTACTTAAGACCTTATAATAATCATAAACTTGACTATAGATCTAAACCCTGCACTTTCATAGGTTATTGCAATAATCAAAAAGGGTTTAGATGTATAGACAAGTCTAGTATAATATTTACAAAAAGACATGTTATTTTTGAAAAATATATTTTCCCTTATAGCAGATCAGATATACAAACCACAGCCAAAATATATAATTCAAAGGTTAGTATACCTGATCTGTACAACATTGCTAACACATGGCACTAAGAGAGTGGTGACAAAGCTGCTTGTAACTCTAAAGGCCACCATAGTGATAATGAAACTAACGATGATCTGCCGGAGCAAAGTAGCCATGGCATTCAATCACCTACAGAATCAAGTTGTAGACAATCAGATGAAATCAACAATGATAACAATCAAAACTCTAGCAGTAGACAAAATGAATCACCAACTCAACCATCACAGCATCAAACTGGACATCCAATGATAACTAGATCAAAAAGAGGCATATTCAAACCAAAGACTTGTACTACAACTATTACTGAAGAAGAGCCAAATAGTTATCAACAAGCAGTCAAACACAAAGAATGGAGAAAGGAAATGGATGAAGAATATCAAGCACTGATGAACAATTGTACATGGGAACTAGTGAGTCCACCAAACAACAAGAATATAATCGGATGCAAGTGGGTATATAGACTGAAAAAGAATCCATATGGATCCATTAATAGATAAAAAGCAAGACTTGTTGCAAAAGGATTCACACAAGAATTAGGTTTTGATTATAATGAAACTTTCTCACCAACAGTAAAACACTCAACTATTAGACTTATATTAACAAAAGCATTAAGTAGTAACTGGAAAATCAAGCGGTTAGATGTCAACAATGCATTCTTGAATGAGAATCTGCATAAAGAGATAGTCATGTAACAACCATAAGGCTATACATAAGACCCAACATTGGCATGTAAACTGAATAAGCAGTCTATGGTCTGAAGCAAGCTCCCAGAGTACGATTTGAAAGACTTAAAGCAAGTTTGATAGCATTAGGCTATTCCTCTACCAAACATGACACATCTCTATTCACAAAAATCAGTGAATCATCTACCACTTATACATTAATATATGTGGATGATTTGATTATCATAAGCAGCAGTGAAATTGAAATCAAAAAATTGACAGATTATTTGAACAATCTGTTCTCAATAAAAGATTTGGATGAATTATCTTATTTCCCTGGAATAGAAGTTACAAGGAAATCAGATACAAAACTTCATTTTTGCCAAAGAAAGTGTATTACAAAGCTTCTAAAAAAACAAACATGATTGACACAAATGGTCAACCAACTCCTATGATATCAAACCAACACTTGTTAAAGAACAAGGGGGAAGTTATCACAAATATCAAACAATACAGGAGTGTTGTAGGAGCATTACAATATGCTACTATAAGACGTCCTGGCATTTCTTTCAGTGTTAACAAAGTATATCAATTTTACAGGAACCCAAAAGTGAGCATTGGACAACAGTGAAAATAATGTCAGATACTTGAAAGCAACAATCAACTTTGGCTTATCATTAAAAAGTAGCAAACACTTAAACATTACAGCTTATTCAGATGCAGACTGGGCTATAGACATAGTGTGACGGCCCGCCCCGCACCAGTCGGCATTTCCTCCGAAAGTGCGTTGTACACATGCCCGACTAGCACGGAAACGGTCGCCAAAGAAAGGAAAGAAGAGATTGAACTAATCGAAAACCTGTAGAATGTCTCACGGCGCATAGAACAAAATATAATAATAATGTACTTGACATAAAACAGGCGAGACAGTGCATAAGCTGATAACTAAAACCAACATCAACATCAGAGTAGAGGAAATCCAAATACAGCTTATTACAACTTTTCAAATTACTGTCTCTAAACAAAAGAAAGAAAGGTACACCACTAATGCCCAAAGTAGTGACCGCAGCGACACAGAGAGAATATTTATTTATATGTATCATATGTGGAAGCCTCCTACTCGTCTTCGATATAGCTACTCATGCATACCACCTAACCTGTCTCTAGTCTGCTCGTGAGGGAACTCAGAGTAATAAGAAGAGACATAAAACTGTGGGTCAGACAAAATGTCTGGTATGAGCGATAAGCAGCTAAACAGAACAATAACAAGTATACTAAACCATACCTGAACCTGGACCTGCAACCAAAGAGTTAGCACTACATACCGTACAATACTCTAAGGTGCCACTGAATAGATGGTGTAAAGATAACGGGGTGGGGGTGTGCATGTCATAATGATGGCAAACAAATAAAACATAGCAACCATCCTCACATCTCTCACTCAGTGCATAAAGCATACGATGTCCACCACTGTCTATCACTAGACCTATCGAAGCAGTGACGGAGTTCGACTTGTACGACTACTGCTACTACCAAGCTTACTCTAACAACCCGTATTTTGAATAACATAAATCAAGACAGAATTAAAAGTTAAAAATCTGAATCAATGGAAACGGGCTACGCCATTACGTTCATCTCGGAAAAATACGCGAAATAGAGTCCGAGTTTTCGAAAATCGGAGTCCGTATGACCAAGTTATGGCCCGTCAAAGTTTTCAGAAAATTTCAAGTTCAAAAACAGTTCAAATTTGAATTCAGAATTTCAAATTCAGCCCAAGCAGGACAGGCGGGAAAATTCCCGCCAGCCCCAAGTCGACTTGGGACTCTACACACCCCAGGTGGTGTCGACTGCCCAATCGACACCCCTGTCGACTTGGGTGGTCGGCCAGTTTGGCCTGGTGCACCTGTTTTGGCTCCTGGGTCTTGTTTTGTTGGCTAGTGACGTGATTTGATGGCTCAGATCTGAACTAGGGTTAATCCTATGGCCTAAACTAACCTAAACTTCTATATAAGCACCCCTAGACCTAGCCTAAACCCTCACAAATCAATCCTACAACTAAGTGCTGCCAAAATGCTCCCTAATCATGGCCTCCATCTTCATCTTGAGAGCCTCTAAGGCAAAAAGGAGCCATCTTTCTTCTTTCTATCAAAGGAGCTACTTATTCTCAAGGCTATTTGCGTTGCTACATCATTCCTAGAGCTTCTACAACATCTCTATCTTGTTCTATTGTGTCCTAGTTCTCATAGCCACGCTTTGTAAGCCCTCCTCTACTCTTAGATCTAAACTATGAACTTAATATGACATGTAGTAAGTTGAAATGAGACTTTGTGTTATGCTTGCCTTGGATTTCATGCATAGATTCATTCATGACCCTTTTGATCTATGTTTGTGGACCTAATGTTTACCTATCATGAATCTAGTACCATTTATGTTGACGTTTGGGTGGAAAGCTATGAACTTTATGTGGTGATTGTGCATAAATGCAACATAGAACCCCTCATGACCTTGATATTAACTTGCCATGATGGACCTATATGCTAACCACAAGTTTATCACCCTATTTGCTAAATTTAATGCCATACATGTGTAGATTGGAATTGGACCTAAGTGCAATATTTTCCTTGAACCTATCATTGTATGCATAGATCTATTCATGCCTCTCTTGATCTATGATTGTGGACCTATCATGAACCTAGTACCGTTCATGTTGACTTTTGGGAAAAATGCTATGAAATGGATTATGGCTTATGCATGTTAACAAACCTTAACCCCTCATGTTCCTTAACATGCACATGATGATATTGAACCTATTTGCTATGCACAAGTTAGGATTGTCACCCTATGTCAACTATTACCATGTTACCACCCTATTTGCTAATTATGCTATCATACATGTTTATGGCCAAATCACCCTTATGCTATTATGCATGCTTGTGGCCAAATCACCCTTATGCTATTATGCATGCTTGAGGCCAAAGCACCCTTATGCTATTTGATATGTTTGAGGCCAAGTCACCTTTTATGCTATCATACATATTGAGGCCATATGCTAGTATGTTGAACCCCTTTTGCCTCAAATATCACCATGTTTAATTTGTGATAGACTTTGCCATCTTATGCCCACCTTGTCATATTCTTATGTTCCCCCTTTTGATCCATTTGTGTTGATGCGAACATACGTGCGATGGGGTTACGTTATGGGTAAACTTAAATGACATGAAACATGACTTGAAAATATGACATGTGATTATGCTTGAAAACATGAACGTGGACATGACATGTAGAAAACATGAAAGTGGCCAACTCGAGGTTGGGTTGAGTTTGTAGCATAAATCTACCCGGAACCGACCGGCTTAACTAGTGGCTACAAACAATAGGATCCAATGTGAGTAGTTGGTCATATCGCACTTAAAACCCGAGGTTAGACTAGGTTGTGGTGTAAAGCTACCCGGACCCGCCCGGCTTAACTAGTAACCACAACAAAGTCTAATGTGAGAGGTTGGGGTGCATTAAGTTAATTAATGCCACATGGTAGGGTTAAGTCATGGACCACTTGAATACTTAACCAATTAAACACGATGGATTGGTAGGGTTAAGTCATGGACTACTTGAATACTTAACCAATTAAACACGATGTATTGATAGGGTTAAGTCATGAACTGCTTGGATACACTTGACCAACTCAATACATGGTTAGGATAGGGTTAACCACACTTAACCCGCTTGAAATCCTAGTTACGTGGTCCTTTTCAGCAATAACCCACTAGGGAGTATCATGGATACCCTAGAACTAGGCTAGGGTAGGGCACGATTACTGGGATGACTGTAAGAGACCAAAAGAGACGACTGAATGGTGCACCGGTTGTTCAGGCGGACCATGGTCGTGCACATTAAGTCCGGAGTTGAACATGGGCACCAGAAGGTTTAGACTGTGCGTGCTTGATTTGTGTCTGTGGTTTACACCTTAGGGCTAGATACACCCTAGGGTGGACCATGCACAGTTATCTACATTCCATGATTAAGTCGTATGACACCGATACACGACGAGTTAGGCTTATAGGGAGTCGATCGACTAGACCGAGTAGTTGGACCTTGATTTAGGTCATCTCATGAGTTTGGGCCAACATTGGGCTAAGGGATCATTTCTTGTTTATACTTGACATGGATTAGATTACTAGTACACTTGGTGCAACTTAACCTTGTATATGAGATGCCACTCTTGTTAACTTTTCACCATGCCAGTTATCATCCTATGTTTCACCTCTGTTTTACATGTCCAGTTAACTTTATTAGTTTTTATACTAATAGTAGGTAGGACTTACCAGTCTTTTTGACTAACCTGTTTTCCTTTCGCCTCTTTTCTTCCGTCCCCCCCCCCCCCCCCCAGGTTCTCAGGGTGGGAACGCTAGCACCTAGCTTGGATCTTTAGCTTGCTTTCTGCATAGCTCATGTACGGTTTGGACTTCACCTCGCTATGGCTTTACCACGTCTACTTTGGGGATAGTTTACTTTATGTTATTTCCAGTTTTCAGTTTATGTTTTCTAGACTTGTAGTAGTTGGAAAATAATGACTAAGTACTATGATGTAACTTGACTATGGTTTTGAAATAGTAGTATTATCCGCTGCTTTATTTACTCTGTTTTACTTATATGTTCTGTCTTGTGATATCTTCATGCATGTTTACCTTGACCAACACCCCTCCAAAGCCAGTGTACTTGCTTAGACTGACCCTGGCGGAGGTGGGGTGTTACACTTACCCTACGGAGTCATGACTAAATCTTCACAAATGACCCCGCTTCATTGGTCTATAGCCTATTAGTCATACATAGACCATTGTGGTCCTGAATCCGTTCACGTACCCCTACACATAGTGATCCAAAGTCATAGACATTGACAACCCCTTAGCACACGTCCCACAGCGAAGCCCAACTCATGAAGTTAACTCGTTGGTTCCCAACTGGATCCCGAGTCAAAACCACTCATTTGGACTTCCTTTGCATCTCGGGTTTTTGGTCGAATTGGAATTGGTCTTCAAAAGAGCCGTCGAGTAGAAGTAGCTTAAGTCTGGTTCGGTTTAGTTCAGTTCGGATCCTCCATCGGGGTTTGGCTCAACTCCTTCAAACTCGGTTCGGTTCAGTGCAATTCATCATAGTATGCTCCCGGGTGCAGTTCGGTCCGGTGGTTCTCCCCCTTCAGACGCCGGTTCGGTTCGGGTGTGCTTCCTCATGTCTCAGATCCGTTCCGGTCCTCCCCTCTCAGCTCCGATCCGATCCCCTTTTTAGTCTCTCCAATCGGATCCCCTGCCCAACTCGAACTCTAAGCAAATGGCCTTCCTTCTTGCCAAGCCCCTTATACTAAGTTCCAATCCGAATCAAGTCTACTTGCCCGGTTCTCCTACCCGATCTAAGCCTAATAATCTGATCTGATTCAGTTTGAAACCCTGCACATTTCCTACAACTTTCCAGCGACTGTTTTACGCCATACGACAGCGTTTTCGACCATTCTAATAGTTCTAATTAATCACAAAACATACCATACAGCCATAGCAACAAGTAGAAGTGACCACAACCATCAAAACAACCATATAACAAGGTTAAACGGGTCAAACATAGCCAAAATCCCATATTTTCCCTTAAGCATGTTTAAGCAAAACTAATGATATGATTAGCAAAACTTAACCAAATTAACCAAATTTTCTATAGAGGCCTAAAACAATATTTCGAAATTTATGAATATTTTTCCAGAATTTAATCATGTTTAAATTCCCTAATCAACACTAATTACCCTTAATTAACCATAATTAGTGAGGAACTATGCAAATCACTCACCTTGGCCACAAATAAAATACCAAATCTGAAATGAATCTATGTTTGGCGCTATTCCCAATACAACACAGCAGTTCTACCTCGATTTTTGTGCTAATCCTCTTTGATTTGATGTACCTAAGCTTAATCCTTGATTAGAAAGTGATTTGGAGATGTTTTAGAGGTTGGAGGCCATTATTAGGTTTCTTAGGAGATAAATGGCGGCTGGAAAACAGAAGTGAAATGAAAACCTAACTCATTTCAGCCTCCCCATAACCCTAATCCCAAAATGGGTTATTGACCCATTTACTAGTTAACTCATTTGGCCCGGTTAAGTAGTTTCTCACCTTCTAAAACTTGTTTCAGCCATATCTCCCAAACGTTGAGTCCGTTTGGCTAATGTGACCACTCTACAGAATTGTAAACCATCATACGGATCCGATGGAAGTGGTTTCAGGTTAAAAATCCTTTCCAATCAAAAGTTATGGCCAAAACAAGATCAACTAGGGGCAAAATAGTCATTTAAAAATCGGAAGAAATCATGAATATGGGAAATGACTCCAATAGTCGTCTCCCAAAGTTACATGACCATACAACTTCGTATGTGAAAGAAAGAAATATTCTACGATCCTGCGATGCGTAGAATGCGGGTCGTTACACTCTCCCCCCTTAAGAAATTTCATCCCCGAAATTCCTTAACCCAAAACATACAAAGGATCTCGCATGCCTACCAATCTTATACAACAATCAAACATGCAAAACAAATAAAACAGACCTATCCTAGCATGCAGAAAGACTAAATCGAAACTAAAATCTTACCAGGCAAAGAGTTCTGGATACGTCTTCCTACTGCTCTCCTCTGTCTCCCAAGTACAGTCATTCTCATTCTTGCCCCACTGAACTTTGACTAATTTCACCGCCTTCCTTCGAAGTTGCTTCGTATCATTCCCAACAATACGCATAGGCTTGCGGTTCCCAACCGCCTCGGGTTCAACCTCGATATCATCCAACTGATCAGGTGAAATAGTCACATCTGGGTCGTGTACGAACTTCCTTAACTGGGAAACATGAAATACGTTGTCAACTACTACCATCTTCTATGGTAAATCAACTTTGTATGCCAAATTCCCAATTTGCTCAAGAACTGGGAATGGACCAACAAATCTTGGTGCTAACTTGCCTCTCCTGCCAAATTATATCACACTCTTCAATGGAGAAATCTTGACAAACACCAAGTCGCCAATGGAGAACTTCAATTCTCTTCTCCTTTTATCAGCATAACTCATCTGCCTATCTTGGGCAGCCTTCATTCGCTATTGGATAACCTTAATCTTGTCTGATGTTTCTCTTATTACTTCTGGTCCAAGTACATATTTCTCAACGGTTTTTAACCAACATGATGGTGAGTTACACGGTCTTCCGTACAAAGCTTCAAATGGAGCCATACCAATACTGGATTGATAACTATTATTATATGCAAACTCTACTAAATGCAAATGGTCACCCATGATCCACCAAAATCCAATACACAGGCTCTCAAGAGGTCTTCTAATATACGATTCACCCTCTCTGTTTGACCATCGGTTTGAGGATGATACGCGGTATTGAGTGTAATTCTGATCCCAACGCCTCTTGTAAGCTCTTCCAAAATCCACTAGTGAACAACGAATCTCGGTCACTCACAATTCCTTTGGGTATTCCATGAAATCACACTGCCCACTTTATATACAGTTCCGCTAACTTAGCTGCCGTCATGTTTGACTTGACGGGTATAAACCTTGCACTCTTAGTCAATCGGTCCACAATCACCCAAATGCTATCATGGCCCGATCTAGTCCTTGGTAACCCATCAATGAAATCCATTTAGATATGTTCCCATTTCCATTCTGGAATCTCTAATGGTTGCAACAACCCACTAGGCTTCTTTTTCTCAACTTTAACTAGCTGGCAATTCATGCATTTGGATATAAACATCCCAATGTCTCTTTTCATCCCTTCCCAGTAGTAGGTCTGCTTCATGTCTCGATACATCTTGTTACCATTGGGGTGTATAGTCAATTTTGAGTGATAACATTCTCTAAGCATTTCATCTCTCAATCCATTGACATTGGGTACAACTAATCTTCCGTTCTTCCTAAGCCATCCATCTCGATCAAGCCCACACTTGTTCATCTCTCCATAGATTCCCATCTCTAACTTTGAGATGATTTCCAATAGGTTAGGATCGTTTCCCTGATTGGAACCAATCCGCTCAATCAAAGTGGGTCTGATCGTCAAACTTGCTAACATTTCTGGATCCAATTCGCACTTTGGTCTGAAATCATACCCCGCGATGTACTCCAGTTGCTTCCATTCTAGAAACATAGCCCCTAAACTGGCATGTCTCCTACTCAATGCATCAGCTACCGCATTGCCTTTTCCTGGTGTGTATGCGATATTGAAATCATAGGAAGCTAAGAATTCTAACCATCTTTGTTGTCGGAGATTTAGATCTTTTTGAGAGAAAAGATACTTTAGCGATTTACGATCAGTAAACAACTCGAATCTTTCTCCCAAGAGATAATGTCTCCAAATCTTCAATGCGAACACGATCGCTGCTAATTCCAAGTCATGAGTAGGGTATCTTTTCTCGTGTGGTTTCAATTGCCGACTTGCATAGGCTACAACCCTACCTCCTTGCATCAACACAGCACCTAGTCCGGTACCACATGCATCCATGTATACCGTCATCTCTTCATTCCCCTTAGGAATGACTAATACTGGTGCACATGTCAAATTGTCCTTCAGACTCTTGAATGCATTCTCGCACTTTTTGTCCCAGACGAAAGCTTGATTCTTCTTGGTCAACTGAGTCAACGGTGCTGCTATCTTGGAAAAGTCTTCGATAAACTTACGATAATATCCAGCTAACCCCAAGAAACTTCTTATGTCCATCGCATTCTTGGGCATAGACCAATCTTGTACCGTAGCCACCTTCGTAGGATCCATGGCAATATCATTCTCTGAAACAACATGGCCCAAGAATCTCACTTCCCTCCTCCAAAAGTGACACTAAGAAAACTTTGCTTTCAATTGGTGTTTTCTCAACACCTCCATCACTATCCTCAAATGTTCCTTGTGTTCTTCCTCGGTCCTTGAGTATACCAAAATATCATCCACGAACACAAGAACAAACTTATTCAACTGATCTTTGAATACCCTATTCATAAGATCCACAAAATATGCTGGTGCATTGGTCAACCGGAATGGCATGACCAACCACTCATAAAATCCAATCGGCGTCCGAAATGTCGTTTTAGCTATACTCTCAGCTTCCACTCTGAGCTGATCAAAACCTGTCGCGAGATCCAACTGAGAGAATACTCTCGTGCCATTCAACTGATCAAACAAATCATCTATCTACGGTAGAGGATACTTGTTCTTCCTTGTCACCTTATTCAACCCGCGGTAGTCTACACACAATCGAAGGGAACCATCTGCCTTGGTAGCAAACACAACGGGTGCTCCCCACTCAGAAACACTCCTTCTGATAAATCCCTTCTTCAAAAGATCGCTGACTTGCACCCCGAGCTCTCGCTGCTCCCGTGGTGCCATACGACGAAGTGGAATCACTATAGGTCTGGCATCTTTCACTAAATCAATACGGAACTCAATCTCTCGCTGTGGTGGAAGCCCGGTCACTTCTTCGAAGACGTCCGCATACAGGCCAACCACGGGCAAACCTGACAACTCAATATGCAGGATGTCGAGGGAATTTAGAAAACTAGCCATTACCCCATCACTAGGTAGACCACCAAACACTACCCTCTGCCCATCATCCGCTCTAGCTGCCACCAAAAAGCCCTCACAGTCTACTACCACCCCGTATCTTTGGAGCCAATCGACTCCCAAAATAATGCCGAACCTAGTAAAGCCCAAAACGAAGCAATCACAAACAAACATGCATCCATGACTCGATAAGACCACATTACGACAAATCATGTTAAGGTTAGTCGAACCACCAATCGGGTTCTACTAAAGGTCTATCGACAATTTCGGGCTCCAATCCCAACCTATCTACCAGGTCACTAGATATGAAAGAACTGGAAGCTACGATATCAAACAAAGCTCTAACAGGAACATCAAAAACAGAAAGCATACCTTGAATAATGACATTCTTTCCCTTCTCCGCCGCAGTTAGGGCATTCGACGAAGAAGGAATAGCATTAAGGACATATGCTTTCACCACCTGCTTTTCTTTAGGGGGTTGTGGATACTTGTCCTTGTGATGTCCCACTTGGCCATAATTGAAGCACTTCCTATCTGCTGGCTTGGCCCGACAATTACTAGCATAATGGCCCTTCTTACCACAGCTGAAGCACTCAACATCTTTCTTATTCTTTTTCTGGCCATCCTTATTCTGGTTCTGCTTCCTCTTATTCTGAGAACCATTCTTTCCTTCACTGCGTGCTTGCGACTTTGGCTCCTCTTTAGATGCAACCTTAGTCTTCGACTTAGGGTAAAGACTCTCTGACCTCAATGCTTTTCCCATAATCGATTCAAACGTCTCATCGATGTGGTTAATAAGCCTTTCCCCCAAGTACTGATCCAAGCCAGTTATGAACTTCTCGTTTTTTTTCTCGGCATTATCTATTAGGGATAACCCATATTTTGACAAAGTGTCGAATTCGGCAATATACTCCGAACAGCTATGCCATTCTGCTTGAGTTCCAAGAATTTCTTAAACAGCACTGACTTCTGAGCAGCTGGAATGAACTTATCACTAACGCGAACCTTAAACTGATCCCAAGTAATCTGACCCTCGGGAGTAGCTACCTTTATAGCATTCCACCAATTCATTGCCCGTCCTTGCAACTGACGGGATGCTAGCCTTCTTTTCATCGCATCCTCGATACCCGAATCTTCGTAGATACACTCGCAGCTATCCAACCAATCCTGAACATCCGTAGCCGATTCCGTTCCGTGGAACGACTTCCCACCAAGACCAGTATAGTCCTTGTTCAGCTTGGCAAAATCGGCCCTAGGCGCCTGCACTATTGGACCACCACCATCACCAGCATTAGGAACTGCCTCCTGAACATCTCTAAGCATCTTTCTCATGAGGTCAGTAAACATCGTCCTCGTGTCAGCAACATTCCCATTATTGGCTCCTCTACCGGCACCTCTTGCGTATCGGCTCATCGTTCAATCTGTAAAGAGAAAACGATTAACCATCCTCTTTGTGGTGTCAGTGCAGTGCGACTACATCCTTAGCTATACCAATAATATATATATAGCTTTTGAAAACCAAAATAATCACAAATACGTGCTCTCATATACGTATTATCTCTCCATGGTGTCTTTCCCTAGGTTAACTACGCAACCTAGAGCTCTGATACTAAGTGTGACGGCCCGCCCCGCACCAACCGGCATTTCCTCCGAAAGTGCGCTGTACACATGCCCGACTAGCACGGAATGGTCGCCAAAGAAAGGAAAGAAGAGAATGAACTAATCGAAAACCTGTAGAATATCTCACAGCGCATGGAACAAAATATAATAATAATGTACTTGACATAAAACAGGCGAG
This sequence comes from Allium sativum, assembly GCA_030737875.1. Classification (NCBI taxonomy): domain Eukaryota; kingdom Viridiplantae; phylum Streptophyta; class Magnoliopsida; order Asparagales; family Amaryllidaceae; genus Allium; species Allium sativum. The sequence goes on from CM060913.1 coordinate 1,014,507,026, forward strand.
ACAGTGCATAAGCTGATAACTAAAACCAACATCAACATCAGAATACCGGAAATCAAAATACAGCTTATCACAGCTTTTCAAATTACTGTCTCTAAACAAAAGAAAGAAAGGTACACCACTAATGCCCAAAGTAGTGACCGCAGCGACACAGGGAGAATATTTATATATATGTATCATACGTGGAAGCCTCCTGCTCGTCTTCGATACAACTACTCTTGCATACCACCTAACATGTCTCTAGTCTGCTCGTGTGAGCACCCAGAGTAATAAGAAGAGACATAAAACTGTGGGTCAGACAAAATGTCTGGTATGAGCGATAAGCAGCTAAACAGAACAATAACAGGTATACTAAACCATACCTGAACCTGGACCTGCAACCAAAGAGTTAGCACTACATACCGTACAATACTCTAAGGTGCCACTGAATAGATGGTGTAAAGATAACGGGGTGAGGGTGTGCATGTCATAATGATGGCAAACAAATCAAACATAGCAACCATCCTCACATCTCTCACTCAGTGCGTAAAGCATTCGATGTCCACCACTGTCAATCACTAGACCCATCGAAGTAGTGACGGAGTTCGACTTGTACGACTACTGCTACTACCAAGCTTACCCTACGGAGTCATGACTAAATCTTCACAAATGACCCCGCTTCATTGGTCTATAGCCCATTAGTCGTACCTAGACCACTGTGGTCCTGAATCAGTTCATGTACCCCCTACACATAGTGATCCAAAGTCATAGACATCGACAACCCCTTAGCACACGTACCGCAGCAAAGCCCAACTCATGAAGTTAACTCGTTGGTTCCCAACTGGATCCCGAGTCAAAACCACTCATTTGGACTTCCTTTGCATCTCAGATTTTTGGTCGAATTGGAGTTGGTCTTCAAAAGAGCCGTCGAGTAGAAGTAGCTTAAGTCTGTTTCGGTTCGCCTCCACCGGGGTTTGGCTTAGCTCCTTCAAACTCGGTTCGGTTCAGTGCAATGCTTCATAGTTTTCTCCTGGTTGCGGTTCGGTCCGGTGGTTCTCCTCCTCCAGACGCCAGGTCGGTTCGGGTGTGCTTCCTCACGTCTCAGATCCATTCCGGTCCTTCCCTCTCAGCTCCGATCCGATCCCCTTTTTGTCCTTCCGATCCGATCCCCCTTTTAGTCTCTCCGATCCGATCCCCTGCCCAACTCCAACTCTAAGAAAATGGCCTTCCTTCTCGCCAAGCCCCTTATTATAAGTTCCAATCTGAATCAATTCTACTTGCCCGGTTCTCCTACCCAATCCGAGCCCAATAATCCGATCCGATCCGGTTTGAAACCCTGCACATTTCCTGCAACTTTCCAGTGACTGTTTTACGTCGTACGATGGTGTTTTCGACCATTCTAACAGTTCTAATAAATCACAAATCATACCATACAGTAATAGCAACAAGTAGAAGTGACCACAACCATCAGAACAACCATATAACAAGGTTAAACGGATCAAACATGGCCAAAATCCCATATTTTCCCCTAAGCATGTTTAAGCAAAACTAATGATATGAATAGCAAAACTTAACCAAATTAACGAAATTTTCTAATAGAGGCCTAAAACAATATTTTGAAATTTATGAATATTTTTCCAGAATTTAATCATGTTTAAATTCGCTAATTAACACTAATTACCCTTAATTAACCATAATTAGTGAGGAACTATGCAAATCACTCACCTTGGCCACAAATAAAATACCAAATCTGAAATGAATCTCTGTTTGGCACTGTTCCCAATACAACACAGCAGTTTTACCTCGATTCTTATGCTAATCCCCTTTGATTTGATGTTGTTAAGCTTAATCCTTGATTAGAAAGTGATTTGGAGATGTTTTAGAGGTTGGAGGCCATTATTAGGGTTCTTAGGAGATAAATGGCGGCTGGAAAACGGACAGGAAATGAAAATCTAACTCATTTCAGCCTCCCAATAACCCTAATCCCGAAATGGGTTTTGGGCCCATTTACTAATCACCTCATTTGGCCCGGTTAAGCAGTTTCTCACCTTATGAAACTTGTTTCAGCCATATCTCCCAAACGGTGAGTCTGTTTGGCTAATGTGACCATTCTACGGAATTGTAAACCATCATCTGGATCCAATGGAAGTTGTTTCAGGTCAAAACTCCTTTTCAATCAAAAGCTATGGCCAAAACAATATCAGTTGGGGGCAAAATAGTCATTTAAAAATCGGCAAAAATCATGAATATGGGAAATAACTCCAATAGTCGTCTCCCAAACTTACATGACCATACGACTTCGTATGTGAAAGAAATAAATATTCTACGATCCTGCGATGCATAAAATGCTAATCGTTACACATAGATGATAGAAAATCAACTTCTGGTTATTGCGTTTATATAGGAGAAAGTCTTATTTCTTGGTGCTCTAAAAAGCAAACAACCATCTCAAGATCAAGCACAGAAGCGAAATATAGGAGTAAATTGATATCTATTTTGTTCGAGAGCAAGTTCAAAAGAAATTTTTACAAGTGAATCATATTCTAGCTTACTATCAGAGGGCCGGCATGCTTACAAAATCACTCTCAACAAAAAATTTCCGTAGATTCAGAGATGCACTTGGAATCGAAGAGTTACAAACAAATACCGAGTAAAAGATTGAACTTTCATACGTGGATCTTACCTGAATCTTCACCAATATAATGAAGGATTGAAATTGCTTACTATTTACCAACGTCGGTCCACGAAATGGAAAATTAGGGGATCAAACCTAATCCCTAATTTAAGGGGAGGTAATAAAGGAAAGAAAGAATAATGGGAAAGCAACGGTCACATGCCTAATATAAAAGCAATGGTCACATGCCCATATAACAAAGAACCAGTCACATGCCTATTATAGCAAAGCAACGGTCACATGCCTATTATAGCAAAGCAACGATCACATGCCTATTATTCAATCCTATTTACATTTGTTTCTTGTATTATAAATAGAGGAAACCTCTATACAATTTGTATCATCTTGTATTACAATTCTTCAATAATAAACTGCTATTTCATCTCAATTCTGCTTTTTCTCAGAAATAGAACTCATAGTGCTGGCATAGGAAAGCTTAGGATATATTTGCAAGAAGCATTTATGGAAATTAAATATTATACAGAAAGAGTATAGTAGCAGTAGACTTGAACAACAAAAAGTAAGTTGATTAACCAACTATCCAGTCAAAAACTTCAGGCGCTTCCAGTATTGGTATTTATTATGTTTACAAGTGCAAGAGAATCATATTCTAATAAATAATTAAGAACAAGTTTTAATTTGTTTGCATGTGATATAGAATTCTGTTTGTTCCAAAACAGGAATCAACTGGTAGAATATTGCATCACATTTGCATTGCACTGAACCATGCGACCCTATTAAACTGCATTATTCATTTCTTTTTCAATAAAAATTTGTGCAACATTACAAAATGCATACGTCCCCAGGAAAAATAATATTAGGCCTAGCTTTAAGGCACATTATGGTTTTGTGGGTCCACGTACTATTTCTTAGTAAGAGCTTGGTAGATTTAGCATAACTAAGGACAACTACTCCGGTATTCAATTAGACCAGGGATAAGGCCATTAAAATCGTGATCTTATGGCATTAGTAAAATCTGTTATGCGTACTGCGTAGACGGGTTTCCTAAATCTTTAATAATAGTTGTAATACATTTAGTGTAAAACATTTTTTGTGTAAACGTGAACTGCTAAAAATACCCTTATATATATTATAAATTTAATATCACTGAAATATGGGATCTTACAAATAAGCTACATTTACTGATTCAATGTTCAAGTCTACGCATATTATTAGATTATGATATCGCTTAATAATAGGATCTTATGTAATAACTTTATTTACAAATTTAAAACATAAATCTATACAAATTTTAATATCACTTAAAAATAGGATCTAACGACTAATCTTTGTATATAAATTCATTTTTCATTAGTTAAAATTGAAAATGAAGATTCCCACTTGAAACCCATAAAATGCTACAACATTAAATTAAATAAATGTAAAAAAATACATAATTTTAACATCAAAATATACATGTAAATAATTTTACTTTGTATGGGTCAAAACATATTAGATTTATTAATAAGTAACTCACGTGCGAAATGAGTGCCATAGCGCTCGTATAATATAATGCAATACAGTACAACCAAAACAAATTATACTCATACAGATCATTAGAGCAACAGAATAATGGTTATACTTTGAATGTTGATATAGATTAATATTTTGGGTAATTATATTCCAACCCATGTTTCCAATTAATAGCTCGCACAAATAAAATAATAAAAAAGACCATAAAACTATATACTTAATCAAAAGCCCTCCACTTCTTTCTGTTGTGTCTAACAATTCTATGATTTTTGTTTGATGATAACAAACATATGATATTATTTAAATGTGTTTGTAACCGTACTATTTTATTCTACATCGTTTCAAAGAAATAAATATTTGTTGAATAATATACTATTATACACAATTGAATATATTCACAGTATATTTATTCAATTAAATATTTTATTTCAACATCTGAAATAGTACAACATTCTAACTCCACTATTGTATATTCACATATATTACTTGACATGATATTGTACTCGTAAACAAATTGATACGATAGACAAATTTGTTTGAACATAATAAAATTATATTTTATTTCAATCAAATTTGTTTATTACAAATATCAGTATAATTTTTCTCATTTTGTACATTTGTTCCTCACTACAACGCTCATTCCTCTAGTATCCAGTCATTGCATCACTACAACATTTCACTCATTCATATTGCAATTATGGAACACAAAAAAAAAAATCAGATCAGTCCAAAAAAATATATATTAATGTGTGACAAACATGAGAGATCAACTCAAGATCAAGGAAAATCACAAGGCAGATCAACATGAAAAATATGGCAAATCATTCATATGCAAGTGATCCTCATGCAAGATCAGTTCTGTTTTTGCATGACAGATAAATTGAGCAGTAGCATGATAGCAGCAAGACAATAAGGGATGCACAAGCTAATGTAAACAAGATTCAGTAGCAGAAATATGTATATATAAGAATGGATCTGTGTACTCAAGCATGGGCGAAACAATGCGACTCGAGTGAAGCATAGCATGTGCAACAATCATGGTAAAGTCAATACATATATGAATGGTGGATCTGTTCCTTATATACAGCAAATGAATTTGCATTTCTCTACATGGCATTTGGAAATGCACAAAACAGTTCAGCTAGCATGTTATCAACATTCGGTAATGGGAAGTAAAACAGAAATGAAGGGATATATAGCAAAAATGTTTCTAGAAAATCCGTTTCCAGTTTTTGACAAAGCATTCAAGGAATTGCATATTTAGAAAGTTTTTTTTACTGGAAAGAATAGTTTTTGAGAAACTAATCAATCAAGCAAAGGTGGGGCAAAATTACATTCATATTTATTTCCAGCTGAATTCGATTATGGCAACAATTCATGGAAACATATAACAAATTATCATGGAGCATACATACATGCATGCTGTAGAATAATAGTGCAGTTTCAATGGTGGTTAAGCCATTTATATTTGGCAAGAAACATTTTTGAATTCATTTCAGATATGAAAAAATTGGAAATGTTTTTTTTCTTGCAGATTTTTCTAAATCAGTACAGGTAATGGTGGCAAGAAAACAATTTTGCAAATCAGGTTTTGCATTGCAAATCTTTCCAGTTATGATACAAGGAGCAGAAATATCTTAGTAAATAACTTTGGCATGCAATTTCAAAATTTCCTGTTTTGAATTACAAATAAATGAGAAAGCGTTATTTGGCAAGTCAAATTTCAAATGTGTTCTATTCTTTCCAGTTTTACAATGCAGATTTAATTCGATGAAGTGTTTTTGGCAACACTTCAAACAAGGAATTGATTTTTATAAACTCAAATGTGACATTCATGACTGTTTTCAAATCAAGGAATGTTTCAAAATATTCTGTTTTTGAACAAGTATTTTTGGGCAACAAAATTGATTTCCAGTTTTTGTTAATCAAAATAATTTTCACACAATCATTCATTTGAAGGCACAATTTATGGAGAATTTCTTTTGGGCACAATCTAAATCAGTGGAATCAATAAATCATGTAGAAAAATCACAGCATCTGTGACATGAAACAAATTAAGTTTTGTTTCCTGATTTGAACGAAATATTTGGCAACAAAACAATTCCACAAATTTCAAGTTCAAAATTGATTTCCAAAGGCCACGCATTCAATCAATTTAAAGCCAAGGATGTCAAAAAGAGAAAGCCATTTAAATCGAGCAAGCCAAAAGGGGAATCACGCAAATGATCAGGCCAAGTCATATTGAAATCAGAGTTTCTAGGGTTTTCTAATCCCTATAAAAGCACCAATACATCACTGGCAAAAGCATTGAATCCAAAAACAACAAATTCAAAGAGAGGAAAGTCAGATAACTCACAAAATTCCTTCTAGGATTCGATCGCCACAACATCTCCAAATCGATCGAGAAAGCAACGCAAAACATTGGAGCAATCAGATAAAACTCGACATTATATCCATCAAGCATCGATTGGATTTTGGAGCATCAGAGAAGGAAACCTTATTTTTCATGCCGCCATTTTCATTGAAAAGGGAAAGTAATCAGAATAGTAAAGAAATGGACGGGCCGGCCTAGTTTATTCTTGACTAAGCCAAGTTTATAAAAGGGGAGTATTAAATTTGTTTATAGGGTCTTTCTTTGTTTATTTATTATGTATTTTTCTAGTTTCTGTTGTAACTGATTCATCAGTTTCTAGTGGTTGTAAAATAGTAGGGAGTCAGTTAGGGATTAACTGACAGTTTATAGTGTCTGTAAAACTAGGGGAAAATATGGTCTAGTGGATATAGACCAATCTAGGGTTTTGAGCATAGGGTTAGTACAGGAGCAGGGAGTGCGAGTTTACATGGTCTTGTAAGCGGGATCTATTCTATCAGCTAGTAGAACCTTAGGAATGCAGCAGTAGGCAGGGTTTTGCCGAATCTGGGTATCTCTGTGTGTTATTTCCTTTCTGCTTTTTATTGCTGCATTCTGCGATCTGTTTATTATTTTATATCCTGTTAGATTTTTTTAATTTAGCGATAAACTGTGATAAACCCTATTTACCGCCCTCTAGGGTTAATCTAGATCCAACACTTTCTAAACTGTCCTTACCCTAATAACACACGTGACTTCCTCCCTTTCTTCCCTATTTCACAGCATGGTTCTTCTTCCTCCTCACACCTACTACTCTCTTAATTCCCTACTTTACTTCCTCAAGCGCTATTCAAGGTCCAAGCTTGGGGTAAAATATGTTTTTAATAACTTATGCGATATTAATATGCATGTTATTTTCTGGATTGGAAATTTCATTTGCATATTGTTGAAAGTTAAACCTACCTAAAAGTTGAAAGCTTTGGTGATATCAAACTTTCATGCACGAAAGATTTGCATATGGTGATTATTGTTTGTTTGATAAATTCATCTTACAACATGTGAACAAAATGTAGAAAAAATCATAACCACACATAAGCCTTGCATGGAAGCATTTTTTTTTCCAAGTGGCACGTTTGCGTGGTTATGAGTTTTTTTTTCTTTCATGTTTTCCCATACGTGGTAAGCTGTATTTTTTGAATGGATTCAGCTTACCATGCGGGAGCAAAACATGGATAAAATGATAACCACGCATAAACACTACTTAGAAAAAATTGTTTCCACGCAAGGGTTGTGTATGATTATGATTTTTTTCTAGGTTTTGCAGTGGTGGTAAGCTGAATCCATCAAAAAAAATACGATATAGTAAACTTGGTTTAGGTTTTTGTATTTGAAGCTATAAAAGTTTAAGACTTTTATTGAGGTAATTGGTGAATATCATGTTAACTTGAATACCATGTTAACTTGAGTAAGCATGGATAAATTCAAGAATTTTATTAAGGTAATGGGTGAAGGTTTGAGTCAAGTTTATAGTGAGATACCATTATTTTTAATATACTGCATCAAAATCTGATATAAACTCATAAATGATGCGTACTTAACATTTTTATTCTATTTTACTGTTTATGGTTATTGTCGTGATTTTTGTTGATGATTTTTTTTCATGCTTATTTTCAGATGGGTTGGAACTGAATGATGCCTTCTGAAAGAAAACAAAGAATGGAGAAAGCAACCAAAGGTACAAGCATGGACAAGAACGAGAAAAGGGATGAGGGGCATCATGATAGAGATGTAGATGAATATGAGATTGTTGTAAGGCAAGGTGAAGAGCACCAATAAGAAGAAGATGAGGAGGATGAGGGATACAGAGACGGTTCAGATTCACCGAAAGAAGATGGAGATGACACATGGGACGATTTAGAGAAGGATGTTGATGATGAAACATATGACGATGATGAGGTAGAAGCTAAAGCCGAAGAAACTGTAAATGAGATAGGTGGACCCTGAATAAGTGATATGATTAGAGACTTTGATACATATGTTGCTTATATGATATGGGCTAGCCAAGTATGTAGCTAAAAAATTTAGACGATCGATTTTGAATTACTTCATTTACAAAATGCAAGTTTTATTTAAGTAGGAATGATCATCGCTAACTTGTGTCAACCATGCACAAAAGGTGTTGGACTAGAGGATTTTAGATAATGCTACAAGAATCAAAGCCATCATTAACTTATCTGGCTTATTTCCCATTGGTTGCACTTGTTACAAGAGTGTTAATAAGAATTTGATATCAGCTTTAGTAAAACGATGGTATCTTGAGACTAATACCTTTTGTTTACAATTCGATGAGATGACTATTATTTTTGACAATGTAGCATCTTTATTACATATACCATTCAGATATTAACCTATATAGAGTAGTTCATACGAAATGGAACAAACGGCTAGTATTGTTTCAAAGTATCTTGGCCTTTCTAAAGCAGAAGCTAGGTTAGAAATGAATGAGAGAGTTAGATGTAAACTAATTTTGTCTATGTTATTTGATATATTAAAGGTAAGAGAGATGATTGGACTAGTTAGGAAATTAGGCATGATGTCCATGCTTATCTTTTATTCTTGGTTGGCAAAACATTGTTTACTGACAAAAGAAAGTCTTATGCGCATATATCGCTACTGGATCCACTAACAATTTGGACATTGTCGACACCTACTCTTGGGGTTCAGAAGCACTTGCATTTCTCTACAGACAGCTTGGATTAGCGACTCGCATGAGAGCGGAAAAGATTGCAATATTTCTTTGTTTACTAGAGTCGTGGATATTTGAGCATTTTCCATGCTTTCATCCTTCCACACATCTGCACTACGAAAATTTGCATTGTGCTACTCAATGAAATCCATCTTCAGATGGTGTTGCATCAGTAATCGATCTAATTACATCCCTTAATACTATTCAAATTTAACATGTTATTATCTTCATTTATTATTTAATTAATAACACAAGTTACGATTAGATGTATGTCATGTGTAAGCAATTCATTTATTAAAAAATAATTTTGATTTCTTACTTCTTTAAATATGTTATTTTTGATCCTTTCATCCTAGCATGACACAATCATCGATTTTATGCTTTATCATCATATAGTGATTGAATTTTTTCTCAATATCGTGTAGTTGTATCATTCTGATCGAGTATGGGTAGAGTTTAGAACATTCCATGGCTCTTGTTCCTCTTAAAGCAACAAATGCATGTCGAGGTACAACTTCAAGTGTATACACTCGGATGCATTATAAATTTTGAAAAGTATACGGGAGAATTAGTACAATCATGTGATTGTAGAAGGGTGTAAATCAATAGCTATGACACTCCAGTAGTCCTTTCTAAGTTCTGATAATTATATGAACTGGTACAGGGATCAAAGTGCCTTACGTGTTCACAAGCCAGTATGCTTACCTGTTGATGTAAGGATTGGAGCTTCATATTTTCAGCTAACCTATAACCAGCTGTACTCGGTATGATTCAGTTCGTTTCATTATATAGTTTCATTTCTTACTATGCTTCATTCCACTTTGCTTTTTTTTCAGACTCTTCATGATATGCAGAGCCTTTGAATGAAGCTAACCCTCAAGTTGATAGTAGCTGAGTTACTGTTGGAGACTACATCCGACATCAAGTTTTGATTGTTTTACTTGTTGTTAAAGTTGCTAATATAACGTTGTTGGAGGATTCTGTGTTATGGTTATGGTATATTATGTTTAACTTGAATGGTTATGGTATGTAATGATTATTTGAATGCTTATGGTATATTTTGATTTTTGGACTCAATTTATGGTGTGTAATGGTATGTAATCATTATTTGAATGGTTATCGGTTGTACATCTGCGTTCAAGTAATTCTTTTTGACTTTCTTATCTCATAATGCACTGGCAAGACGTAGACGGAAAACTAACCATAGAGCGATTATGAGGACAGAACGAGGATGACATAAAAAGAATATGTGGTTTATAAAAAATCAAAGTGGAAATGCTACGTGGTTTGTAGTCAAACCGCACATAGCTAACTCGTTTTGGATTAAAATTTTGAAAAATAATTATTTACTCTAACAATAATTATTTACTCTAACAACAATCACAATTAGTTCAACATTTTCATTAATGGAAAGTCAAAATGGTGATAGCCGTATTTGAGTTAATTTTTTTGAACTTCTGCATTTACCATGCTTTGTCAAGACGTGGTTAGATTGCAAACCATGCGGTCTTTCCACTAACTTATTCATTGGTCCACATCCTAGTCATATATGGTTTAGTTCCAAACCATGTGTTTCCTATGCGTTTGGACCTTAATTCCCATAGTCTTCCTGTGTGATAGCTTCACATCTTTAAAGAAAAGTGCATTCACTTCCAAACAAACTAAACGAAGCAGGTAAATAATAATTTAGAAAGAAACTAATTTATTATCCAGGAACAACATTTGCATTTCCAAACAAACTACGTTCACTTCATTTGCAAACAAAGTACATTTACATTGGCATTTTCAAAAATAGTACATTTACTAATGCAAACAAACAACGTTCACATTGCAAAAAAAGTACGTTTACTTCCAGTTTGCCAAAATACTAACTTTGCTTCCAATTTGCATATGCATTTCGTTCATTTCAAGCTTGTCTTCTAGCAATATAAATATACTCTCATTTATTTGCATCTGTTGCGAGCCATGAACCATTTTGAATAAACAAGTGGTAATAGGTGTTTGGGCTCTGGTTTTACCTTTGATACACAAGCCAAGAGCCATGAAAAGAAATGAAATTATTTTGAATTTTATTAAGGGTCCGTTTGGCACAAGTCCCTATTAAGTTTCAAAATTAGGCATAGGTCCGGTCATAAACTTATTGTAAATTAGGTTCCTATTTTTCTATTTAGAAAAATTGCATATATTTATGCAACAATTCATCAACGTTAGTTCAACTTTATTTGCATACCTGTATGCAAAAATTCAGAATATTTGCATACATGTATGCAAATACTCGTTCAGAATAGTTGTATACATGTATGCAAAAATTCAGAATATTTGCATACATGTATACAAATATTCGTTCAGAATAGTTGCATACATGTATGTAAATATTTTGAATAGTTGCATACATGTATGCAAAAATTTAGAATATTTGCATACATGTATGCAAATATTCATTCAGAATATTTGCATACATGTATGTAAATATTCATCAGAATAGTTGCATACATGTATGCAAAAATTCAAAATGTTTGCATATATGTATGCAATTTTTTTGAATATTTGCATATATGTAATCAAATATTCGTTCAGAATAGTTGCATACATGTATGCAACTATTTTGAATATTTGCATACATGTATGTAACTATTCATCAGAATAGTTGCATACATGTATGCAAAAATTCAAAATGTTTGCATACATGTATGCAAATATTCATTCATAATATTTGCATACATTTATGCAAATATTATGAATAACACGTAAAAATGAAAACAAGGACTAAATTTATAATAAGTTTATGACCGGAAGTGAGCCTAATTTTGAAACTTAATAGGGATGTGACACTAATTTTCACTTTTATTAATCCATAAGTTGTATACCTGAACAAATTAATCTTGGTTAACGGAAGCTATCGCAATTTCTGTGCACTTTATTGATGAAGTCACTTTTCCGTTTAATGGAGTTATTGTTAACATAAGTCTTTCATTAATGCTGAATACAAAAATGTTATATCTAGTTGCAATAACATAACTAACACCTGACATTGACATCCACTTTTCCATCGATGCAAACCCTTCGTCTTTATGCATAAGTCTTTTGAGAAGAATTGTACTTCTATCTTGCTCTATGGAAACACGGTCGTATAACTCTGATTTTCATTTAAATTCTTCATATAACTCTCTCCTAATTTGACTCCAACTAGATTCTCACAAACCAAGCAAAGTTGCTACATAGAAATATCCACAATTACCGCTTGATTGAACGTCAACAACATCAATAACAAAAGCCTTCAGCTGTAAGAGTATCTAATGCAAATAAGTACTCATGACATAGTTAGTTCTTCTAACTGAAAAATAATATGGTATAGTAAGTTAATATGGAACTTATATGTATATTCAATACATACCTTTTTCGGTTTACGAATATGAAATTTATCAGTATGAGCCTTTTTTTGAAGTATACGAACTTTGAGCACATTCGACAAGCTCAAATGACGAAGACATCCTTTTAATTGAAATATTAGAACTTTTTTCCTTTCTCTTCCGAGTATCTTTATTTTGCTTTTTGAAGATGCAAGAGAAGACGTACGTGGTTCAACAACTTCCAACATCTTCTTATAAATTTGCATTTGGTAAGGAGTTTCCATCTTTTTTGCATCGTTTAATTCTAATTTCATTTTTTTCAACTACTTCTACATCCTTCTTTCCACTTTTTTCAACAAAATAAAGTCTTGTCCTATGGACATCAATCATGTTAAGCAATATTACGATACTAGTCCCAAGACGAGCTAACTCATGCGCACAAGGAAATTCATGTATTATATGAATGACACATCCATGTAACAATCCTTCCTCACCAAATTATTGTATTCTATATATTTTTGAATGATCAAATCAAGTGCCTTGATAGAAATAAAACCACGTAAATTTTTGAACTCCTGTACATGAAATATGTACTTTACTTTTGTTAACTTTGCTCAGATAATGTTTTAAGTTCGATAAATGAGAGTTTCAATAGTGAATGCATCTTTATCCTAGCTTGTTCGGAATTACATTGACAACTAGCTAGATGTATCTTTAATTTTGAATGGACATACTCAGCCGTGTATATGACACATACATATGAGTACTATAGCAGTAATTTCTGTTTTGAATAAATATTAACATGATTACTAAAGAAAACTACCGGTTAAAATTATAATTTCCAAAATGCTTATAGTTATTCGTCCATGCTTGAACAAGTTGGTCTTTGTATGTACCCAACCAGGTCTCATGAATATATTTCAAGAGTGAAGTATGCTCGCATTAAGTAATATTCTTTCACTGCCTAACTTCGAAGTCAAGTAAGTGATTAGGCTACTGATTCTTTTGATGGATCCGGGTTTTAAGTGGTTATTTAACTCCCTAGTCAACTCATATGTCAACTGATGCAGCCTAAGCAACAAGGGTTATTGATGCATCCCCGGTTCTATTCATAAGTCAATCAACTCCCTATCCTACTTTTCATGTAACACTGGCAGATTCTCATTGTACGCAACTAATTTTTTTGAAAACACAAGTTCATTCCAATAAAAATGACTTCGTCTCTTCAAATTCCATTTCTTTCATTTTTTTGCATATATGTTAGAATATTATCTTGAATGTGTTATGTGCATAACATATGCGCGGAGTTTGGGAAAACAAATCCAATAGCATTAAGTAGAGTTGTTTCTCTATCAGAAATGAAGACTAATCACAATTTCACTTCATAGTCAGCAAAACAGATTTCAACCTTCTAATGTCCATAATTTTCCTCAGTTTCAGCATGTAAGATTTTTGAATGTGACGCAAACAACTTCCAGCAACGACATTTTATGCATACTGGTTTTGCATTCTAATACGATAATTCTAGAAGATGTACACAGAAAATTCAAGCTGTAGGATGTGCCCAAAAAATAACTTAAATAATATCTTGTCCGTTTAATATTTTATGATGTCATTCAAAGTAACCAAACCCTTACAATTTACTAAGTACATACTGAACTTGGGAATGCCTTGCCCACTCAATAGCATTTTGTACCTTTATAACATTGTAAATTATTCTTACTGTTGGTACAATTTGTAGGATCATTTGTTTTAATGATGGCTATTTTTTTTTGCTTTTACTATATTCTTGCGCATTTCAGTAACTAACTTGGTCTCATCTTGGGTTAGTCGAACAATATGTCATTTGGTGTATTTTTAATTTCGAATGATTATGAACATCACTAACAACATGCAATTACCAATCATTTAAAGTAGAAAGTTTCCCACCTTTTATCTAAATAGGCAATTGCGTTTTTTATGCCCATCGTTCAGACGTTTTTCAGGCTTGCCTTTCGCTTCTGATATACACACCACTTCATTCACAAACAAACATAATTCTAGGTTTCTTAGTTGAAGCACCAATATCTAATTTCATAATTATGATAACAAAAATGGAATGTTTTCTCTCGTATCATGAACCTAGTCAACCAATTTTTTTCTCAAAGAAAATATTTGCATTTTAAAAGTTAAATAAAATGTAAGTAATAAAGGTTTATTTAAACATTAATCAAAGAAGACCTACTTCATAAATTGTGAACTCTTTGAATAATCCGAAACTATTTCATCATGCACTTCATTTCGGCAATACCAATCGGTTTTTAGAGTGATCCGTAACATTTTCTTATTATAGCAAACATTGAGTACAAAATATAACAAGAGATAGGCAGAATGCCTATCTGCTACAGACATTTCTTACTCTAACCACAAATTATACAGAAATCTAACACATGTAGGGCGTGATCACATAATAAAAAGGCTAAAAGCAGAAAAAGATCCAAATCAATATACATTATATGCTAGAAAGATTCCATACATTGCACACACGGAGTATTCTTGTTAGATCACTAGTTTACGACTTAACCGGTATACACCAGATAAAGCTCAATTGGTTCTTATCACGTTTTGTTCGCCAAGCCAGTATCACATTACTTCAACAATTACCAGCAGCCAGTGTTGCAAGAAAACTAATATCCAGAGGATTTAAGGGATATCTAAGTTCATGGCTAAACAACTAGCTACTAAAAATGCAAAAAATAAACTGGTACAATTTAGTTTAAACTTCCTTTCCAGATCCAGACACACAACCATTCAGTGACAGCCTAAAGATATGCCAAACCCAGAGAATAAACACTCTCTACACTATATCTCACATAAGGACAACATACACAGCAACCAAATTGCCCCTCAGTGGAACCAAACAACCAGCATCAACCGACAAATCACTCACAACTAACCAACACCAAGTTCAGTCAACCCAAAACTTACCGGAAATCAGCAACATTAACTTCTAGCTCCTCACGAGCGTTGTAGCCAGACCGAGGAAGGAAAACAACTAAGGGAGAGAAACTGTGAGGGCACAGTCTTCAAAAAATGCGACACGAGCGACATAATTGGTCTGTAAGGAGAAGGAAGCCTAAGGAGAAGCTTTAACAAAGGATCGGAAAATCAGCAAGGACAAAAGCCGTTGTAGTCTTGATAGAGAAAAAAAAGGTGGTACATTGAAGCGTAAAGGTTAAGAAAAGAGGAGAAATTTAGGAAGAGGGAAGGTGAAAAGGTGGAGAAATTGGGAAGAGTGAAGCATAAGGGTTTCAACATAAATACGAAGTCGAATGAAACTTCGTGAAGTCTAGATCTGGCGATGAAGCCACAGCATCACGATGGAGAAAGCTAGGGTGGGGATGGATTGGGGGAAGAGTAGAGGTTAGAGACGGAGAAGAAGAGGAGTAGAAGCAGTTCTAAGAATCTGGGAGAAAACAGATGCTCCAGGAAAAGAAATGAGGATTACCCTAGTCGCCATGAGAAAGTAGAACGCTCAATTTGGCCCTACCAATGAAGTTGAAAGCTTCATCGTGCACTTCTTCATCACTTGAAGACGGTGCAATCTACATAAAACATATATCACACACTAAAAATTTGAACAGGAGGAAAAAACTGTACTACAACGCTTGAATGTTAGGTGGAAAACACAATCACCATGCAGCACCTTTATGTGAATAAAATACACAGCACGATGTGTCAAAAACGTGGTTGATCAATAACCACGCAGAGGTACTGCTGCATTAAAGATTGTACCTAGTACTGTGACAACCCCATTCCCGATAAGACGGTGGCGAGGGTAATCTTTGGAATATAACAAATAAACAGATAATAACAGAACAGAAATAAATAAATACACCAGATAATGCACAATAGAATACACTGGATAAATATAATCATCATAGTTACACAGTATATAGGATCTTGCTTAGTACAAAATACAGTTCAGCTATACATAAATGTCTACTGCGAAAAAGAAAAACATAATATGTACAACAAGAGCTGAACAACATAAAAAGAGATAAATGGTAGAATCCACCTTCAGCTCCAACGATCCAGAAAGAGCCTGCTAAAACCTGAATACAAGGCTGCCCGTGTAGAAATAGGGGCACCCGAGTTTGCAAGTGAAACAAACTACGAGTCAGTCATGGGGCTGGTATGAGAAATCTACTCAACACATTTTTAAATATGGCTAATCACAGGACCACGTCACTTTCGCGGAACGGGTTTACTCCATTGGATTGCTAGGGCTTTTAAAACAAATAAATCTTTTAAACATCGCAATGCTTCTTATAAAAATGAAGCCATTATAAGACTCAGTTCCCATCACACAATGCAACACACACCCGAGGATAGAGTTTTACCTTATAATGGCCAAAATATGCTTGATACGAGCAAAACAAATCATTTGATATTATTGCTAGTGTATATATGTTTAAAAAACAATTTCAATCATAATTATCAATCATAGATGGCATGGGTACCATATACCACGTCGCCATATGTATATATACAATCAAAACCGCACGATGTCGTATTTGGAAATTTGATTTCCATCATGAACCGAGGCAAAAGATAGTCCTCACCGAATTCGAGACTCTCTACCCCGAGCCTCAGGCTACAGCCGCAACTGCATCTAGGATCCATAGGGCCGGTCCACCGATTTGGATTAAAATGCCTTAACACTGCGTTTCCCCGCCCTTCGGGGCGTAAATGTGCCCAATGACTCCATCGGTCCCGGATCGACCGATATATCTGAGGCGCCTCGTAACAGCAACAACCACATAGGTGAAAAGTATATAAATGTTAGGGCTGGTAGGTCACTGACACCACCCTAGCTAGAAAGAAACGCATGTCCTCCCTGGATCCTTCTCCCGTTTCTAGTCCATCCCGGGGTGTGAGGCTCGCGAATTCACGTTATACACAAAGCTATGCCACACAGACTGTGCTTTGATCATCAACTACAAGACTTTTCTTTTCAACAGAACCCTTGATCATCTATCACTTAGGCGTGCCACACAGGCAGTTCACTCCGTGCGACTGATTTCTATCGATATATAACATCTGGGCTTGTACGTCTCAGAGAAGGGCGTTAAGCAAGAAAATAAATTCTCCACCGCCAAATTGATATATATTTAATGGAGATCAATCAGCACAGAACAAAATCCAATGTCAGACACACAGTCCATTTACACGTTCGTTCTGGGTCTGAACGAAACCGGAGGCACTCAATACCTCGCATATCCGTACAATCAACAAGTACGTCCGGGTGGCTACTACTTCAACCCTTTCAAGGTAGCTACTCCCATCACGAGCATCAGTAGCACCCCTCCTTTCGACGTGAAGATTATCGGTCTTGCACCGTCTTCATACCTTCGACTTTCAATCGTCGGTCAATTATTTGAAATGAGAATTAACTCGGCCTTTTCAAATAATTCGCGTATATTTAGAATTTCAAATCAATTTATTTCAATGGTTAAATCATTCGACAACACTAATTTTGTTCTTTAATGTAATTTTCACACCAAACACATTCAACCATCAAATACCACATAAATCGAGCAAATTCAGTTTATTTCCATTCCATATCGTTTATGATATTTTATCACGATTTATCGCTATTTTTGTTTATTTAAAAATAGCCAATTCATTAAAACGGCGCTTCAGGCCATAACGCGGCCGTGGCGCTGTTTTTCTCCAGATTTGATCTACACATATCTGAAATTCTAACCGTTGGATCTTCAAAAAATTTATATCCTTAGAAAGATCTTTTCAAAACGAATCCAACGGTTTCAGTTTTGGGAAAATCCGACAGTCGGATCTCCTGCACTTATCATTTGAAGTTACGATTTCAAAATACGAACTGCAGCGCCGTTATTCGATTTAATTTAATTATATATATATATATATATATATATAATCGATTCTGGCGCTGTTTTTCTTCAGATTTGAATTAAACATTCCAGACAATCCAACCGTTGGATCTTTACAAGGTTGGTGCCGTTGGAAAGATATTTCCAAGGCGAACCCAACGGTTGTGGTTTCGGGAAAATCCGATCGTCGGATCTCCCGCACTAATCGTTTGAAATCACAGTTTCAAAACATGAACTGCAGCCTCTTTATCCACTATATTTTGATTATATTTATATAAATATATATATAAATATAACTCTTTCATCGATTTCAAAACACTATCCACTTTATAGATTTGACAAAAAATAATATTTTTATCTAACAGACATTTATTTCAACACTTCACTATTTTCAACAATTCATGTATCTAATAAAAATGTGATTTTTATTGTAAAACAATTTATTTCAAAATACGACTATTTTATATAGTTCATATAGATGATAAAAATATGTTTTTTTATTATAAACAATTTATTTCAAAACAGGACTATTTTATATAGTTCATATAGACGATAAAAATATGATTTTTATTATAAAAACAATTTATTTCAAAACAAGAATATCGTTCAACACATGAATTTCTATTCAACACCTGAATATAGTTTCAACATATGAAAATAATTCTAACACATGAATATTATTGAAAATTTCGGCAGCATAACGGCAGGGTAGTTAAAATCGGGACCGTCCCTAGTACGGCTCCTTGCTCTACCTTAAAACCTCGCGGTTTTTGACAATGGGGATTCATGCATCCAGTTCGCACGCAGGCGACATGTTTTATTTTCATTTCCACAATCTATTCTAATTTTGTTTCAATCACCAATGGGTATTTTTCAACCACAACCGATCAATTTCAACCACAAACAATTCTAATCAACCATTCGCTATCAACCAAATTTCACACCAATCACAAACAATAAATATCGTCCATGGTCTGTGGAGGAGGGGAGTATATATATATATATATATATATATATATATATATATATATATATATTTCGATTTACTTCAATTCATTTCAATGCACATACAATTTTTACAACCCATATATAACTTATACATCGAACATACAACTTATACAACGCTTATACAAGAGATGTACAATGTTTATATAACTCATACATCGACTATATAATTTATACATCGTTGTTTTCCATATCGTTTATAAATTAGAAATCTCACATTGGGTTCCACTCCACCAAAAATAGCAGAAGGCTCAGAAAAATATGCGGTCTCTTCTAGAATGTAGAAGACGTCCACACGAGTCCACTGTATCTTGTTTCACTGAATTTCGTCAAGAAACGAAAAATATATGATTTTTACAGTGAAAACAAAAACGGTAGCGCTTTAAACTGCTATTAAATAGTTAAAAATAAAAACAGTCGTACCTTCACAGTTTTGTTCAAAATGAGGTTAGGGATTATCTCAAAATCCGAGCGACTAGAGGATGATCGGCCGATGCCACGACGTAGGGCTTCGAAACCCGTGCCAGGGGGTCCCCACCGCAGTCAACTCGAGCGCCTCCTGAGGGAGATTTTTGATCACGAACGGCAGCGATAGAGGGGCTCGATCCGCCTCCGACAGTCCACGATAAGGTTCGAAACTGGTATGGATGTGACGAGGAGGAGGAGTACTACAAAAACCCTAACTGGAGCACTTGATTTCGTGGAGAGAATTAGGAGAAAAGGAGGAGGGAAGCGATGAACGATAGCCGCCGTTCGTTCCTGATGTCGGGGGAGAGAGAATAATAAAAGGGCCAATGAGATTTTTTTGTTTATTTATATATTTTTAAAAATCCGAAAATACCCTCTTTCACACACGAACACCAATTCAAACCCAACGGCTGTCGTCCCCAGCGTTTTACCCCCATTCCGAACACAATGGGATATGTTTCGTAGGCCCATTCGACTGTTTCAGTCAGTTTTCCTTCAAATTAAAATATAAAACATTCAACATTCGATTTGAACGTACATTTCAATTTGCCAGGGCCACAAACTGATTTGAAAAATTCCAAAATAAAATAAATCTAGCTATGTTTTGACGATACGGTCCCAACAAAACTAGTTTCGTCGAATTCTGAGCCCGTTTGCAAAGAGGCCCATTTCTGGTCGATCCAATTTAACTGTAATTGACCGAAACACGTTTTCCTTTGCCACGCTCTCATATTAGCTTAAAAAATTATGACATTTGAAACCTGGCAATAACTTCACATCCCGGATCCAAAAAAAGTGGTTTCGTCGAATTCCGAGGTCGTTTGCAAAATGGCCAATTTCATGGGCTATATAAATTCCATAGCGACCTTTCTGAAAATTCATTTGGCCATAACTTTTGCTTTCCGCTATGAAACTTTGATTTTTCAGATTCGTTAGAAAGATATTCACTAACAGATTTAAATATTTTTGGTTTCACTTAAATCCGTTTTGTTTTGCACCCGGTACAGTCCGACAAAGTTTGAATTCAATTTTTGAAACTGCAGCGCCATTTCAGGCCTTGTTTATAATTAGAATTAGTTATATTCGTTTTCAAACGTCGATTCAAACTCAATTTTCATTGCTATTATTTAAAATATTTATTTTAAATATTTAAAATCTACTATTTTAGCCAATTTAAAATTTTTAAATTGGTTCAGATTTTCCGGGTCGTTACAAGTACAGTCCATATGCAAATTTTTCTTAAAATCCCATGATTCGGCAAGCATCAGCTGTATTTGCAAAATATTTAAAAATAATCCATTTTTTTGAATTACGCATTGTGATTGCGATAAAAAATCATTTTCCTCTTCAGAATCCATCATCTTATTGTGTAAAATGATTTTTTTTTCTTCTTTGATTTAAAAATAAGGTTTTGGAGCTTCAATGTTTTATAAGACTATGAAAACTTATGTGTTAATCAGAAGAATTCAGAAGAAAGTTTCTTATGGGTATCTTTGCATTTAGAAATCAAAGGATGGCTACTAATTGGAAACGTGGGTTGGAATAGAATTTTCCAATACTTTTAACAACCCTTGTCCATGAGCTAGCCATTAAACCAAAAAATTCAAAACCTATACTATTAACATACAAAATTCAATAAACATGATTTTAATAGTTTTTATTTGATTTTGAGAAACAATTATCAATCAACAAATTTCACAATTAACAAAATTCAAGACCATATCTTTTCCCACTAATTATCTACTGGAGGTCACTACCAATTAATCCTAGATATCACAAGCAAAATAACTTAAAATAAAAAAAAATGTGAATGACGAATCTTTGCATTTACAACATACATTCATCTGCAATTCTTTTACTAAATAAATATAAACTATGCTTCGATATTGGGTGCACAAAAATGTGTTTTATGCTACTTATTACCAAGGAAAACTGATGTTACATGTAACAAGTTATATAGCAAATTATATAAAAGATAATGTGTTTCTAAGTTTTAAGGACAAACGTTAACGAAAAATTGTAACAACGAACTACAAAGTTTGACAATTGGATAAAGGACATATGTAATAAAAACCTGCATCAATCACTATTGACATGTTGTTACGGTGAAAAGTAAAATGCCTCCTTCGTTTTCAATCCCACTGCGTGTCGGACTTTAGAAAATTAAATCTTAGTGGTGCCTTTTTAATTTTCACTCTTTCAGTTTCAAATGCATTCTCTTGAAATAATATCCATATATTCAATGTCTTGCTCGAATTTATAAATTGCGCTTAAATCTCTTCCACGACTTTGTTGTCGCAGCCAAAAGATCGAAAATGACTACAGTTCATTTAAATGTAAAATCGTTGAACAATAAAATAAATAATGTCTGATTTCAAAATTACTTCCTATTTAAAATACATATAACTTTTTAGTATTTCTTGAATTTTAAATTTAACACCTAATCTAAATATGTTAGATTTTATTACTTATATTTTAAGTTTTAATTATATCTGATTACTTAAGTTTTATTTTCTTATGTTTATAGATTTATATATTAAGTTATTAAGTGTCTTATGCAACTGTAACTTTGAATATTTAGTTTTGAAGTTTTTATATTTATACTTGAATTTTAAATTAACTTTTATATCACTTTTGTAAATTACGATTAAATGTTTTTAATTAATATTTTAACTCTATTATACTATTTTATTATATAGAACAATAGTATGTTTTAACTCCAAAATTATCTTGATTTATTTCAACATCCTTTACATTATTTTCTAAAGAATTTCAATTTCAATTTTTTCTGAGATATGTCGATATGGTATACTAAGAATGTCGACATGGTTACCATTATTTTCAAATTTTGAATTTCAAAAGTTGTGTCTATTGGTTTAAACTTTTCCTGAATGGTTATGACTGTTAGACAACTATAAATAGGTTTCTAAATTCGAATTTTCATAACTACTTTCATTTGTTTTTCTTCTTTCCTTTCTTCTCTCCATTTCTACTCTTAATTTTCTAAATTGTATAATCAATATCTGTCAAGTTTCAAAGAGAATCAAATCAATTCTATTCTAGATTGACTTCCATTAAACTCTCTCAAGATTTCAAGTGCTGCTCAGAGTTACAGGAGTTTCTGTAATCAAAGATCGCAAGATCAAGTTCTGTGTCTTCCTTCCAAAATCCGTGATTAAAAAAGTGTGGGTGTAGCCCATATAAATCAACTGGGTATGATTGTAGCCCACAAATTAATTGAGTCTCAATATACTCCGGAAACATGTGGGTGTACCTCGGTGCTTGCGAAATCGAGAATTGTATTTGAAGATTATTATTGAATAGAAATCTGCATCAACCCAGAGTTGTGTGGGACTCGATGTAGGATAACTCCGAACTAGTATACAAATCCCGGTATGTTCTTTTCTTTTATTGCTTTTACTATTTTATTCGGCATCTTTGTTTAATTATGTAATTGTTATATATTTTTTATTTGCATCTATCACGGATTAATTCAAAAAGATTTCATAAAAACTATAAGATTCTACTAAACATTATTCAACCCTCCGCCCTACCGCATTTAGTTCATCTTAAGATCATTAATTTGCATTTGCCAATGCTTAATAACATTACCAAAACTTTCTTTAGCATTATTATAGAAGGACAATCTATTGGTAAACCTCCTCTATTTGATGCTAGTAATTATGCAACTCCGGGCTCACAGAATGAAACTTTATTTGTAATCTAGTGGCTTAGATATTTGGGATAATTCATAAATAACGCATTGAGCCCGAAATGAGCAATTCAGAATGGTCCTTAGACCAAAAGTCATAAGCACTTAGCATGTCAAAAGTCATGAATATTTTACTTTGCTTCTTAAGTATAAATGAATTTAATCGAATGTATTTACAATTTTGTATATGATATTTTGGAATAATCAATTGACTGCTAATGCTTTAATGAAAAAAATTAAAATAGAGCTCATAGTGTTGACACAGGAAAAACTAGGATATATTTGGAAGAAGCATCAAAATTAACATGATAGGTGAACGTTATAGAGAAAAGAGTACAGTGGTGATACCTTTGAACAACAAAAGTTAAGTAGTAGATTAACAAACTATTCAATCAAAACTTACCACACATGTTCTCCAGTATTGATGGTTAACAACAAAAGAGTACACTGGTAATAGCTTTGAACAACAAAAGTTAAGTAGTTGATTAATTAACTGTCCAGTAAAAACTTACCACGCTTGTTCCACTATTGATGGATTATATGTTTGCAAGGAGAGCAAATCGTCTGGACCGAATCTCCCCTGTTCCCATGGAACCAGCCAATCACACCCCTATGATTTGCCCATTTTGCAATTAAATCCAGATTATTTCAGGGGTTTAACAGCAAAATCAGCACTAAAGTCGATACCGAAACCATGGCATCGAAATCAGAAGGCAAGGAAGCGGGTCGACGTTGAAGCCACGACACCAATAAAAGGAATATGCATAAAACCTATGCCGAAGCAAAGAAGCCATTAAGCAAGACAACACTAGGGCTGATACCGGAGGTTTGAGGCGGAACTAGGCTTCCGATTTGATCGCTACCGAAGAGGACCCAAATTTTATATAAATAAGACCCCATGGGTCACGTTTGAGGGGACGACTCCTCATTTCGAAATCTTGTATTCTATTCTTAGAGCCTAAACTCTAATTTCAAAATCAAATTAGGGATTTCCCATGTAACCACCACCATGAGTAAAATCATCAAAGCCCTTAAAGTGGACGCTTGTTCAACCCGAATCGAACCACTATACATTGTTATGTTCTTTACTTTCTTGCATATAATATTGTATATCATGTTTCTAGAGGTTAGTACCATCCAATCCAACATTCCAAGTAATTGCCTAATTACCCTTAATGCATACTATAGCTCTTTATTACTTGTTAATGATAACTAATTAAATGGTATACAAACATGCATGCTAGTTTAGAACTAAAATTGCATATGATTGTAAATACAAATACTATGTGTTCTAGTACTATTTCCATAAACATAAATTTCTTAATATTTTTAAAATAATTTACTTCTGATTTAAAGCTAAATCAACATATAATATTTAAAATTTGTAGGTATATATGTTTGGTTATTAATAGCAATAATTAACTTATCATGAGTTATACTAAAGAAAAATTTGCATATCATAGTAAATATTGCATAAACATAAATTTCCTAATATTTTTCAAACAACTACTTAATGTGCAATTTTTAAAGTTTAGTAGTTATTCGTTCATTTGAATGGTTATTGATACAAATAAAGTAAATAGTCATTATTTACATTAGAGCTAAATTTGCATATCATTATAAATACAGATATCAAATATTCAAATGTTATTTGAAACATATATTTCTCAATATTTTCTGAATAATTATTGTTAATGTTCTAACTATTAAATTTGACAATAACAACCATAAAAAATAATACTGGAGTCATGTGCTGATTTCAAATACACTATGAAGGCAATTGTAGAGATAAACATGAACATAATGGAAGCGAATGAATTATATTTGAAGAATAATCAAAACAAAAGGATGAGCAACACAAATACATGAAGAAATACAATGATAAAACAACAAAAGTGTTAGAAATGATGAGGAGTTGGTTGAACCTTGAAATTTCTTGTTAAACATCCCATGACAATTACACTTGATCAACATTCATTTACCTCAATCGAATCACAAAATCCACAAATATATGATACTTTTTAAATTTGGAAACCTACAACACTTACTGGTGTTGCTATCTTTCCAAAAACCTACAACACTTATTAGTGCTATCACTTACTTTTAAAACCACTATGGGTGCGTTCGCAGCAAAGTTTTGGCACGCTCAACTTTATGTTCGCGTCCGATGCGTCGGACGCGAGCACTTTTTTCCACTTCCAAATTGAACGATCGTTGGATGTTGGAAATCAAGCCGTTGGCGTCGGACGCCAACGGCTTGATTTCCAACTTCTCTTCCTCCCTATATATTACCCCCTCTATCTTAACACCTTACACAATACTACTTCTTCAACTCTTTCTACTTATTCGACTAATGTCAAACTCCGATTCATCCTCCGAGAATGACGATTTGATGGAGCTCTACGGGGTTTATTTGGTTCAGAATGAAAGAAGAAATCATATGACGCGGATTAATACTTCGGAGTTCACTGGCTTATCTTGGATCAACGAAATTTTGAATGGCCATCAAAGCCGTTGTCAAAATAATTTTCGGATGAAAAGGCTTTGTTTCTACGCATTATGTGAGAAACTGCAACATCATGGTCTCGCTTCCAGACCAGAAATCTGTGTCGTCGAAATGGTTGGAATATTCATTTATACAATGGCTACTTGGCTTTCAAATAGACAACTACAAGAAAGATTTCAACGATCAAGTAGCACAATTTCCGTTTGTTTTCATGATGTCCTAAACGCTTTTCAATTACTCGCTGCTGATGTAATAAAGCCATCGGAACAACAATTTAATACTGTTCCACATCACATCAGAACTTCCACCCGGTATTACCCGTATTTCAAAAACTGTATTGGCGATATAGACGGTACCCATGTATCTGCACATTTACCCGCTGATCAAACTATCCCTTTATTGGAAGAAAAGGGTTTGCAACTCAAAATATATTAGCGGTTTGTGATTTCGATTTACAGTTTACGTATGTTATGGCTGGTTGGAAAGGGACTGCACATGATAGCAGAATTTTTAATGCTGTTACAAACGATAGAAACTATAACTTTCCTTACCTTCCAGCTGGACAGTATTATTTAGTTGATTCGGGCTATCCACTACAGACTGGATATTTACCGCCATATCGAAATATGAGATATCATATTCCGCATTTCCGTGATACAATGAATCAACCAAAGTCGGCCAATGAAGTGTTTAATTACTACCATTCGAGTTTACGGATGGCCGTAGAACGAACATTTGACATTTGGAAGAAAAAATTTACCATTCTCAACAAGATGCCTACATATCGGTTTCAAACTCAAGTGAAAGTTGTGGTGTCTACAATGGCCTTACACAACTTCATACGCAAATACAATAGTGGTGACCCAGATTTTATGGCTTTTGATGATGATCCTGAACGAATACCCGATAATTACTTGACGGAATATTATAGTATGAGAAATACGACAAATAGAGGCACGGAACGTGTTCAAGCAGAAGGATCCCGAGAAATGTCATTAGTTCGAGATACCATTAGAGATCAGTTGGTTGCTGCGGGTCTGCACTAATTTGTGTTTGTATTTGTAACTATACTTGTATCTATATTAGAAACTGTATTTGTATTCGAATTTGTCAAACCATCTCTATTTAAATCTTATTTTAAAAATACCACGCTCAAATACCCCGTTCGTAGCTAAAAACACAATTCCCCTTCGCTACAGTACCACGCTCAAATGGCACGCTCAAATGTCACGTTCACATTCGTTAAGAACGCACTCTATATGTAAACATATGTTTAACTGGTATGCCGATACAATTGTCCTTTTCCAGTTATTTACAATTTAAATCAAGGGATTTTCCTGTCGTCTCGTCACTAAAAGTCATATCTTTTCAGTCACTCTACAAAGGCTCTGTAAAAACAAATCCATTGAATTCTCTTCCGTTCTCTTTGTTAATTCATTCTATATCACTCCAATTTTCAAGGATATTTAGGATATTCCACAAACAAAGTGCATTGAGCCTCAAATGAGCAATTCATAACGGAACCCTATACCAAAAGACATAAGCATTTAGCAACAAAAAGCCATGAACATTTTATTTTGGTTTTTAGATATAAATGAATTTAATCGAGTGCTTACTATTTACAATTTTGTATATGAAACTTTGGAATAATTAGTTGACTACTGGTGCTTTACAGAAAAAGAAATATAACTTAGCTAGCTGACACAGGGAAACCTAGGATATATGTGTAAGAATCATCAAAATTAACCTGACAAATTGAATGGTGTATGGAAAAGAGCACAGTGGCAATAGCTTGTTCAGTATTATTTGATATGTCTGGAAGCGCAAGGGGGGTCGTATTCTCATGAAGTAATAATTAAGAGCATGTTTTACTTTGTTTTGCATGTGATACCGAATTTTGCATGTTCCAGAACAGGAACCAGTGATACTGTTAAACTCCATCCTCCGTTTCTTTTCAGTAAAAATCTGTGCAACAAAAGCAGAATGCATTCGGTTCGCAGAAATATAATGTTAGGCCCAATTATGGGGCCCATTGTGTTTTTTTGGGGTCCGTGTACTGTTTCTTAGTTATTGTTTATTACATGATTTGTTTGCAGTTATAGTCATTAGTCAATAACAACATGATATTTTCTAGGGTGCGCAAGGGGATCGTATTCTCATGAAGTAATAATTAAGAGCATGTTTTTATTTGTTTTGCACGTGATACAGAATTTTGCATGTTGCAAAACAGGAATCAATGGGTAGAATAGTAACTGCA